>CM062862.1:18950641-21878885 GCA_031772225.1 Eubasilissa splendida | reverse complement strand
TGTTGCACACAGAGACTAGTGCCATGAAATAAATATTACATATTTGTTATTTAAATTTGAAATGTTATTATTTACGTATAAATAATTATTATTTGTTTTACGCGGCGTGCCGCGGGATTGGGAACACAATAAACCTTTGCCCACCCGCCGGTACGCCGCCACTGTTGTTTAAATTTAGTGTATTTAGTGCCGCGGACAACAGTAGAAATAAACAAATGTCGTAGTCCGCGGCACCCATACAAAATTATCCCGCCAGTGTTACATTTCCTATCAAAAGGCCCTTAGCGGGGCCCGCCACTGGCAAGAAACCCGCTTAACGAACATTCCGAGATAACGAAATCACAAAAAACGAAATAACTCGAAAGAAAACACTGGCCGGATAATTCTTGTTACGGGATATCACGGGTCGCGATATTTACTACAGAATTCACTACTCGTGATATCCCCAATTGTTAATGTTAATATGATATTTAATTGTTTGTCTCCGGAAAACGGCTTCTGCCGCCTGTCAGCCCGCGACCGAAAAATGGCGCGATGTTGCGCTATCCGGCCGACAGGCGGCGCCGAACGCCGTGTCGCTTGGGGCGCGGTTAGGCATGTAAACGCGCCCTGATTGGCACGGCGGGTGGTTTTGGGGTGGCGTGCGCTGGTAACGGCGCACGTCCACTCATCTTGAATAAATAGAAGCGCACCGCAGTATGGAGGTCACTTCTCGTCAAACGTCTCGTCTCTACACAACAAACTACATACTGCGGTGCACTGAATACACCTTTAGCAAGTGTTTCATTTTGCATCCCGCCTCATCCCTTGGAACCTCGCCGTCCAGCAGTCTTCTGCCCCGACCCCTCGGTCCGGTACCGGCTTTCGTATCCGTGTCCACCGACGGTTTGGAGCGAGTGTGAGGATCTCGACTTCGGTCGGGCAAATCCGCTCGTGCCCTAGCGAACTGACTTGAGGCGACCACTTTTTGTTTGGTTGGCAACAACTGGTCCTTCGGAGTCGGATTGCCTCAGGTCAACTAGCTAGCGTCGGTGGTCCGGAAACGAAATGTCGCGATCCGGACTGAGATCGGATGCACGAAGATCGGAACGGGAGGAGGACGATACGCCGCGACAGGAAGAGGATTTACCGCCGCGGCGCGGATCGTCACGCTCGAGTTCGGACGACAGCAGATCCAGGAATGAGCGCGGATCTCGCCGGGGTTCTTCTACGTCAACGGAGAACACGGTTCGTCGACTGCGGGCCAATATCCGATGGGAAAGGAGGCAGCGCAGGCTAATGGAAGAAAACCATCGCCTGAACCTGGAACTACAACACGCACGGATGGACGCCTACTATCAAGTGCAGAGCCAGGGTCAGCCAATGGCAGCACCATGGAGCCCGGCACCAGCGATGACGCAGGAAGCGGACTACGGAACGGTCGGACCGACCGGTTCACCTACATCACGGATGGCGCTCGGAGCGGTCGGACCGGCCGCTCCGCCGGTTTCTACGGCGTCCTGGGAGGACGCGTCACGGATGGCGCTCGGAGCGGTCGGACCGGCCGCCCCGCCTGCATCGGCGGCACCTTGGGAGGACGCATCACGGATGGCGCTCGGAGCGGTCGGACCGGCCGCCCCGCCTGCATCGGCGGCACCTTGGGAGGACGCATCACGGATGGCGCTCGGAGCGGTCGGACCGGCCGCCCCGCCTGCATCGGCGGCACCTTGGGAGGACGCATCACGGATGGCGCTCGGAGCGGTCGGACCGGCCGCCCCGCCTGCATCGGCGGCACCTTGGGAGGACGCATCACGGATGGCGCTCGGAGCGGTCGGACCGGCCGCCCCGCCTGCATCGGCGGCACCTTGGGAGGACGCATCACGGATGGCGCTCGGAGCGGTCGGACCGGCCGCTCCGCCTGAATCAAGGAGAGTGTGGAGCACCACGACACCGATTCAGCCGGTAGCCATGCTCGGAACAGCCGGACGGACCGGCCCGACCATGTCAACCATGATCTCCTGGGGGCCCGAGCCGGACGCGCGAACTAACGCCGGGCCCACGGGATTCCAGTCCGTCGCACCACTTGCTCCCGAAGGAGCCGCCGCCGGTGCAGCGGGCAACACAATCGACCTCACCCGGCCGAGCGCCGCGGGCGCGGCCAGTCCAAACGCCGCCGCCGAAGCATGGTCGTCACCACCACGTGCCGTCTGGGGATCAGCGGCAAGCGCCGCACCATACACCGCACCATACGCCATGCCATACGCCACTGCACACGCGACTCCAGATGAGGCCGCCAGACATCGCGGAACGAGCGATTGGGTGCACGCACAGCCGATGAACGCATTTATGGCGCGCCAGTCAAGCGCCAGAGATCTGCCGCCATTCAGCGGTGACGCCTTGGAATGGCCAACGTTCAAAGCTCAATACGACCAATCCACCGCGCTCTGCGACCTGAACCCAGCGGAGAACCTGATGCGCCTGCAGCGCGCCTTGAAAGGGAAAGCACGCGAGACCGTGGCGGCATTGCTGATCGACCCCAACAACGTGCTGGAAATAGTAACCACGCTGGAACGCTGGTACGGGCGGCCCGACACCATCATCAGCCACATGCTGGATCGGATCCAGCGATACACCAAGCTGTCGGAGACCGCCCCCACGGAAGCTATCGTGGACTACGCCGTGGCAGTCAGGAATGTCGTCGCCACGGTCGAGGCATTCGACACGAAACATCTGGTATCACCACGACTACTGGCGGAGATGGTCAGCAAGCTGCCAGCACACTTTAAGAGTATCTGGATGTTATCAAGGGTCGACCAGTCGCCGGACATCGCCGTCAAGGACTTCTCCACCTGGCTGACCAAAGTAACCGCGGTGGCGCCAAACGCCGGATGCCTGTCCATCAGCATCACAAACCATCCCACCCGCCGGAGCGGGCAGGTGCACCTCGCCATAGAGGCCGCGCCTGAGGAAGATTCAAAAGAAAACGTGAACGCGAACCTGAATTCATCCGAAAGTGTGCAGTGCCAAGCATGCCACTCGACTCGGCACGGTCTCGCCGAGTGCCACGACTTCGCGCGGAAATCGGTACCGGACCGATGGGCGTTAGTAAAAATTTCGGAAGTGTGCTTCACGTGCCTCGGTCCGGGACACCGATCACAGCAGTGCCGGGGAAAGCGCTGTGCAGCAAGCGGATGTCGTAGACCCCACCATCGCCTACTACATGGGGGGTCACGAGCACAAGCACCGTCGGCGGCAGGCAACGCGGCCTCCGGTGCATCGTCGGGCAGATCCTGACTGAAGAATGATCAGCTGGCTTCCGTCGGTACAAGCCAAGCGAGCCTCTCGGGAGGCCAGGAGGACCAAGTGTTGCTAAAGGTCCTCCCAGTGACAATTTCCGGCCCCCGGGGGCGGAAAAGACTCTACGCGTTACTCGATGAGGGATCCACGGTAACCCTCATCGAGGCAACAGTGGCCAGTGCCGTCGGGGCCAGGGGACCGGTGCGTCAATTACGCATCCACGGAGCCAACGGGATGTGTTCTTCGGACGCCCGGTCCCAGTCAGTGAACCTGACCATCCGCGGCGGCGGGGCCGAGTACCCGCTGCAAGCAAGCACGGTCCGCGGACTTGCTTTGCCCTCCCAATGGACAATGACGCATCAGGGAGGGAAACCGTGTGTGGGCCACGCCGAGGCCATCGAAGTGTCACCACAACTACTAATCGGGCAGGACCACGCCCATTTGATCGTGAGCCGCGAATGTAAAATGACACAAGGCCGGGGGGTCCTGTCCAGAACGGTCCTCGGGTGGACATCTCACGGAGCCACCACCTACCGCCCACACACAACCGGTGCGACCGTGCTAGCACTCGCCGCGGCTAGCGGTACCGCCGCCGACACGCGCCTGGAGGCGCTCGTGCGGGAGCATTACGCGGTGGATTCGTTGGGAATCACGACCGCGACCCGCATCAACGCGAGCGTGGCCCGAGCCACCGCGGTAATGGAATCTACAACGAGGCGCCTCCCGACCGGACAATGGGAAACCGGGCTACTCTGGGCCAAAGAGGAAACAGTCCTTCCCGACAACCAACAGTGCGCCATCAACCGACTAATCAGCATCGAAAGGAAGATGGATAAAGATCCGGCCTACGCCAGCGCCTACAGGGCGAAGATGGCTGAGTACCTCGACAAGGGATATGCTCGTCCCCTGTCAGAGGATGAGGTGGCCCGTTTGGGGAGCCACCGCTGGTACTTGCCGCACTTCGCCGTCTTCAATCCAAACAAACCTGGGAAAATCAGGATTGTATTCGATGCGGCAAGCAAATGCCGGGGCGTCTCCCTGAATGACGTCCTGTTGACAGGCCCGGACCTACTATCATCACTGTTGGGCAACATCTTTCGGTTCCGGGAAGGACGGGTGGCTCTGGCAGCCGACGTCCGGGAAATGTTCCTGCGGGTGAAAATCAAGCCACAGGATCAGTGCGCGCAGCTGTTTTGGTGGAAAAGGCCGGGCGAGGCCGCACCACGCACATACCAAATGACATCAATGGTATTCGGAGCGACTTGCTCGCCCAGCAGCGCGCAGTTTGTCAGAAATCGGATCGCCGACGCCAGCGCCACGGAATTCCCAGACGCCTCTGCCGCCGTCCAGGACAAGTTTTACATGGACGACTACCTCGACGCAAAGGACACCCCGGAGCAGGCCATCGAGATGACCCGCAATGTGACCGAGGTGCTTCGTCGAGGCGGCATGCATCTGGCGAACTGGGCCTCCAATAGCCCAGAGGTCCTGAGCCACATCCCGCCGTCACTTCGTGCCGTGGAACCGGTGCGAATCATCAGTGAAGAAACAACTACTGAACGCGTGCTCGGCATAACGTGGGATCCAGCCGCAGACAAGTTCCTCTTTCAGTTCGTGAACTTGCCAGAACTGAAGGCCAAGGATCGCCCCACCAAGAGACAGTTACTGAGCGCCGTAATGCGAATCTTCGACCCGGTGGGCTTTGTAGCTTGCCTACTAATCCGGTCGAAGATACTTCTACAACAAGTGTGGCGCTCGAAGGTCGGGTGGGATGACCCGATCCGTCCCGAGCACGCGGACAAATGGCAAGATTGGCACCGGCTCCTCCGCACGAGTCAGTGCGCCGTGCCACGCCAGAGCGTGGCGAGTCGGAGAAGCCGACCGACCCTGCACATCTTCTGCGACGCCTCAGAGCTAGCGTGCTGCACGGTCGCCTACTTTGTCGAGACAGGAGAGGGCGGCTCGGACGTAGCCTTCATCTCGGCAAAGTGTAAGGTGGCCCCGCTCAAGCCACTCTCTATACCACGGCTTGAGCTGCAGGCGGCTCTGATGGCGGCTCGCCTAGCCGCCGTCATAAAGACAGAGCACGTGTGCAGGGTTGAGAGGACGATTCTGTGGACTGACTCGTCCACCGTCCTGGCGTGGATCCGGACCGACCCCAGGTCCTATTCCACATTTGTCGCCAACCGGCTCGGAGAAATAGACGAGCTGGTGGGGGCCGACGGCTGGAGATGGGTGCCTACAGCCCAAAACCCAGCGGACTTGGGGACCAGGGACGGAGAGCCCCCTGACTTGTCGACCGCCGGAAGGTGGTTCAGGGGCCCCGCATTCCTCAAGCAACCGGAAGCAGCATGGCCACGGGAGGTGAGCAGGCCTCCGCCTGACAAACTCGAGATGGAGGTCAGGCCCGAAACGGTGACGGTGACCCGCCACGCCAAAACAGCTGGAGGAGCGATGCCGAACCTCGAGCGTTTTTCGTCGTGGACCCGCCTCATTCGGACAACTGCGTGGGTCCGCCGATTTGCCCACAACTGCCGCCGACCTCGAGGTGAGGTATCGGCCCAAAATTTGACAACGGACGAGCGGGACCGCGCCGAGCGGGCCTGGATACTACAAACCCAGGCCGCGGATTTCGGGCCCGAGATCCGGCTGTTGCAACGGGGGGAGGCTCTACCACGAAACGGACGACTCTACCAACTCACCCCCCACCTAGACGACAACAGCGTCATCCGCATGGGAACACGCCTGACCGGGACGACCGACGTCGACATCTCGCCAGGCCTGCGAAACCCCATCATCTTGGACGGAAATCACCCATACACCCGGCTCATGATACGTCACTATCACGAGAGCGCGGGTCATCCCGGCACGGAGCGGACAGTGAGCGACGTCCGGGAAAACTTCTTCGTGCTGAAACTGAGACCCGCCGTGCGCCGGGTACAGTTCCAATGCCAGGCCTGCCGGAATGGACGCAGTCGTCCACAGCCGCCACTGATGGGACAGCTCCCGGAAGCCCGCCTGGCTCACCACACACCACCGTTCACCCATTGCGGCCTCGACTACTTCGGCCCGATGGAGGTGACAGTAGGACGCCGGCGCGAGAAGCGGTACGGCGCCTTATTCACCTGTATGACAACACGCGCCGTGCACCTGGAGCTGGCCGCATCACTGACGGCTGATTCAGCCATAATGGCCCTCAGACGAATGGCAGCTCGCCGCGGCCACCCGCGGCACCTGTACAGCGACAACGGAACCAATTTCCGCGGCGCCGACCGAGAATTGGCCAGTGCGCTAGCGGATCTAAGGCAAGAGCCGCGGGTTGTGGAACACCTAGCGGAGGTGGGGGTTGATTGGACTTTCAACCCCCCGCTCGCCCCCCATATGGGCGGAGCCTGGGAAAGCCTCGTCCGCTCAGTCAAGCGGGCGCTCGAAGCAACAACAAAGGAACGGGCTCCGCGAGAGGAAACCTTGCGGACTACCCTGGCCGAAGCGGAATTTACGGTAAACAGCCGCCCGTTGACCCATGTCTCCGTGGACCCGCGGGACAATTCGCCACTCACACCAAACCACCTGCTGATGGGAGCGGCCGGACGACAACAACACCTGGCCGTCTACGGAGCCCTCGATGAACAAACCTGTCTAAGGAAACAGTGGCAGGTGGCGCAGCAGCTCGCCGACATGTTTTGGCGTCGATGGATGCGCGAGTACCTGCCAACACTCGCACTTCGACACAAGTGGCAGGAGCCAGCTCCACCAATCCGCGAGGGCGAATTGGCCATAATCACCGACGCCACCTTGCCACGCAACACATGGCCACGGGGGATTATCATCGAGGCCAGACCAGCAGCCGACGGGCAGGTACGAGCGGTGCGGATCCGGACAGCAACCGGGGACTACACACGACCAGCTACCCGCATCATAGTTCTACCAACGAAGCCTCTTTGTGCACCGTCGTAGTACGGCCAAGCCGCACGGGGGGAGTGTTGCACACAGAGACTAGTGCCATGAAATAAAATATTACATATTTGTTATTTAAATTTGAAATGTTATTATTTACGTATAAATAATTATTATTTGTTTTACGCGGCGTGCCGCGGGATTGGGAACACAATAAACCTTTGCCCACCCGCCGGTACGCCGCCACTGTTGTTTAAATTTAGTGTATTTAGTGCCGCGGACAACAGTAGAAATAAACAAATGTCGTAGTCCGCGGCACCCATACAAAATTATCCCGCCAGTGTTACATTTCCTATCAAAAGGCCCTTAGCGGGGCCCGCCACTGGCAAGAAACCCGCTTAACGAACATTCCGAGATAACGAAATCACAAAAAACGAAATAACTCGAAAGAAAACACTGGCCGGATAATTCTTGTTACGGGATATCACGGGTCGCGATATTTACTACAGAATTCACTACTCGTGATATCCCCAATTGTTAATGTTAATATGATATTTAATTGTTTGTCTCCGGAAAACGGCTTCTGCCGCCTGTCAGCCCGCGACCGAAAAATGGCGCGATGTTGCGCTATCCGGCCGACAGGCGGCGCCGAACGCCGTGTCGCTTGGGGCGCGGTTAGGCATGTAAACGCGCCCTGATTGGCACGGCGGGTGGTTTTGGGGTGGCGTGCGCTGGTAACGGCGCACGTCCACTCATCTTGAATAAATAGAAGCGCACCGCAGTATGGAGGTCACTTCTCGTCAAACGTCTCGTCTCTACACAACAAACTACATACTGCGGTGCACTGAATACACCTTTAGCAAGTGTTTCATTTTGCATCCCGCCTCATCCCTTGGAACCTCGCCGTCCAGCAGTCTTCTGCCCCGACCCCTCGGTCCGGTACCGGCTTTCGTATCCGTGTCCACCGACGGTTTGGAGCGAGTGTGAGGATCTCGACTTCGGTCGGGCAAATCCGCTCGTGCCCTAGCGAACTGACTTGAGGCGACCACTTTTTGTTTGGTTGGCAACAGTGACATATATGCTATTTCAGGGAAATGAATATCAAATTGAGACCGTAGATAGCGATAGTGTAGTGGTACTCGAAGTGTTTCCACATATTAATATTATATAAATATTCATCAGATCTTATACTTAAAGAGTACAATGCCCTAGACATAAGACAAATCTTTATGTGAGACTCGTCCAATTTTTCCATGCTAACAACAACTAACCCCAAGTAATAAATCATGGACACAACCCAAGACAAACAATGAACATCTACACGCCAAAACGACATTTTATCAAAGATTCTACATGTTCTTAGCTCCGAAACTGTACAACACACTCAGTACCAACTGGAAATCGTTCAACTCCAATAAGATATGGACCCAATATATGATCCAATCGGGTAGAGAGCAATCAGAAGCATGGCTATCCAACATTCTAACATAATCATTATACATTGCCTATACTAATAATTTACTAGTTCTACAACACTCCACTACATTTTCATTTAAAAAAAAATCTTTTTCTTTTTTTTATCTCTATTTTTATTTCTGCCAAATCTTTATTAAATAACACTACAATAGCACAAAAAAAAAAGGCTACTTTAACACAGATTTCAGTCTAGCAAAGTAGCCAGAACAATGCTGTATATATCAGAGGTGGAGTCTACTCCATCCCATACAATAAACGAGTATTTCTTATGTTTATCATGTTATATTATAATATATTCACCTCTGTTACAACGAAAATATGTATGTCAATAAAGTCTAAATAAATAAATACAACTTCCAAAAATTTGATAGATATGAAGATTGATTAATGGGTGAGAATGGTGAACTTTATATCTATATAAAGTGATCACTTAAGCCAGCCGAAGACAAGTCGTAAGCCTTATAATTACCCATACATCCATATGTTTCTATTAAATATAATAAAAAAATAGTTTTGTCTATGAGATATCTATTATTTGTTTAATAACAGTGCCTTTGTCGGTGAAAATCCATTAATTGTGTATTCTTGGACTACAAATATTGCTAATTATGTTTTAATTCACAACACAAGTGTTTGTCGTATATAGCCAGCAAACATATCAATGTGAAGTATAGCTGTTATATTACGTGGCAAGACAGGTTTAGGTCTACCCGAGTCACATTCAGCTCCAAGCGCACATGTTCATCAAACTCATTCAATTCAAAAATTGAGAGATAATTATGGATTACAATTGGCGTTTAATAATGTATTACATATTTAACAAACCATGATCCAATATCTTTGAGGTGCAGGAGCAATTGGTCCTGCACGGTAGGGCTGCCCGACAGAAGTGTAAAGAGACACTGGGATCATTACGAGGGAGAATGCCGCCAATAAACTCAAAACAACACCGGGTCTTCTTACTAGAGTCAGCAATGGAATCTGAAAATAAGATAGTCGTACAGTATACTCTCCATTATCCAACAGGGGTTGTAAAAATATACAAAGTATTATTTAATAAAATTACAAAATTTTATTTAATGTCTGCCCTACACTCTACGATATAACAGTCTCTGCCGCATGAGAGTACAAATGAAATACCAACTAATTTCTAATTGAAATTCAACCAGTTCAAGCGGACGCAAACAAAATAATGAATAGCAATATTAGAATATGTGCAAGAACCTACAAAGGCACTGTAAATAATAGATATCTCATGGAAACGAAGCTAGTTTTTATTATATTTTTTGGACATATTAACATATATACAACTTCCAAAAATTTGATAGATATGGAGATTGATTAATGGGTGAGAATTGGTGAACGTTATATTTATATAAAATGATCACTTAAGCCAGCCGAAGACAGGTCATAAGCCCTGTAATTACCCATACTTCAATATTTTTCTATTAAAAATATAATAAAAAATAGCTTTGTCTCTTTGAGATATCTATTATTTGTTTAAAATAATTAATGCTAACTGCACTGCAACTGAATATGCACTAGATGAAGAATGTGAGTGACTTATCTGACGCTCCGTTAATTATGCAAACAAAACTGGCAGAATTGCACACATGTCATCGAACTGAAGTTACATCACATCACAATATCATGCCTGTCATATCGAAAATGATTCATTGTTATTTGGAGGCCGGGGCTGATCTTGACCGCATTTATTCAACAATTAATTTTGAGGTAAAGTGAGCATGTGCATTGAGCTCAGTTGTTTTAACTCATGTTGAAAGCTCTCTTGATTACTCGAAGCAACAGAAAGTATCCATTCTGATTAGCTAATGTTGTGAAATATGCATAGCACCAAAATGGGACTAACCTGGTGAGACCTAAACTATTGGAACCTAGGTCAACAAACAAGCAGTCAAATACAGGGTGAATATTATGTTCCAAGCCGATGTTGTTTTTGAATAACCAGGAAATGAAACACAATTTTTTAGTTTGATTTATGTATGAAATATGACATCGGCCAAGTGGCCGCCCTCTGGCAGCGGTACAAATGCGTGCTCTTTTAACCATATTTTTCATAATATTCTCGCACACTTTGCGAGCATATTTTTATAATATTCTCGCACACTTTGCGAAGTATTTCAACAATTTCATCTCAAAGCTTGTCCTGTAGCAGCGGAAGTGTTGTTGACTTCTTGGTGTAGACCTTTCCTTGCCAGTACCCTCACAGTAAATCGTCAGGAGCCATCAAATCAGACACTTTTTGACATTTTGCAGCCAGAAAAAATTTCTCGCAAAATTTCAAGCATAACTTGGGCTGTGTGAGGGGCTCTGTCCTGTTGAAACCACATGTGTCGCAGGCCCAATCAACCCAATTCGGCCACCAAGATGTTTTCCAACATGTGATGATAGTGATCACCATTAATGGTTACAGCATTGTCATTATTATTTAGATAAAATGTTTTAATGACTTCAACACGTTGTTGAGACGTTAGATTCTCCATAATAAATTGTAATTAACCACTCTCTACAACTACCAAATGCAAACTGACAAATATCTGCCAAACCAAAATGGCGGCCAAACAAAATCGGGCTGGAACATAATATTCACCCCGTACTTGTATGCATTTCTACATCATTCAATTTCTTAAGACAAAGTCTTAAACACAATTTATTTAAAATATAAAAAATAAAGAATAAACTCACAGCAAAATTCAATAAGAGCAGATTGAGAACTGACGATAAGACCGCAATGATTAAGTCACCGTTAACAGTTCCGGAACGTCCCATGATCGGCAGGAATAGCATATAGCACAGTATGCATACATACATGGTGAAGAGTAGAGACGGTGTGTGAACTATCAGATACACCCACACCCACTTGTGAACTAAACATATAACAATTTTTATTTAAATACAAATGTAATATAAATACACATGCTCTTGTTTCATATATATTTTGGATATAGAACAAGTTGTTGAACTGTCACTTTCAACAACGCAATCAAAACGTTTTTGAAACATAAAACTGCCTAACCAATAATAATGTAAAAAATGGTTTGGTTATTTTATGTATCAAAAATTTGAAAACAATAAATATTTCAAGTTTATTTGGTTAAAATTCATTGTAGCCAAGATCATACAAACATGCAAAGAAAATTATACATATTGTAGTATCAGAAGATTAGAGATAAAACTCCTCCGTGCGATACTAAATAAATACATACATAAAACATAGTACAATTTGTTTGTCAGTGTGATGTATCTATGGAATGAGTGCAAGGCGCGCAAGAGAGCTAGAATGACGCGCGAGTGAAAGGTATAAAAGCGCACTCTCTCGTATCTGAACCATTGCTCGAAACACATCTCTTATTTACTTACAACTCTATATCATTGCAGAATAAATACTATTATTATGTAGTAAGATTATTCTACTACCCAATCCCGCACACAGAAAGGACAACATGAAATAATAAGTAAATACATTAAAAAAAGTTTGGACATATTATTTAAATAATACTCTATAGATTCTAACCTGAACGATATAGCGGGGTGAGATGTATGAGCAGGTTAGCCAGAGCAGAAAACAGGACAGGAATCATGATCACATACGCGGACCTCAAATTGAAGCATGTCATTATAAACAGAATCACTGCCCAGGGTATCTGAGCAGCTACCAGGTTCAGTTGGGCGGTCATCGACAGAGACAGACCTCGCTAAAAAATTAAATAAAAATATTTGTATACAAGTCTTGTTACAAAACAATATCTTGCCACAGTACTAAACTTTTTACTACTTTAGGTACACTTTGTTTTAATGCATTTTTTTTAATATACATATATAAAACAAATGTTATAGGTACTATATAAAAAAAAAAACTATAATATGATGTATCTACCATTAAATAGGAGTTAAATCCTAGTCAAATTATAACAAAACTAAAAAATATTTTTTTAAAAAAACTAGAAAAACATCAGATACAGCAAGTTTAATGTAAATCAGGATCTTATAAAAAATTTACTTCATATAATACAGTTTTTCTGGGCGGACACCAAAATAAGAAGAATACATTTTTAATATCTCTTTATTTATCTTAAGTAAGAAACACTAATTATTATAATTGTATGAGTAACTCACCAAGTTTTGGTAACATGAATATATTGACTGTTGTTGATTGATATCGATTGTTTGATCAGTGGTAAATTTTTACTATAGTAATAAATGAAAATGGATTGTTTGATCAAATAATCAAAAATCAAAAAAATATTTACTCATCGAAAGTACATGCAATAGTAAACTAATTTTACCCTCCAATATTGGATGGTAAAAACCGTAAATCGTTAGTTAAAAATGGCGGACTCTTCACAGCTGTTTCAGAAGTCATCTGTCACGTTGATACTTTTAAAGTTGCAGTATATGACAATTAATCATTTAATATCTCACTATTTTAGTGATGAGTTTGTATGATGATCTCGCTATTGAATTTATATTAGCATGTGCTATGTAGACATCTATGTAGACTGAAGATTTTTCGCCAGCAAAGTGACAGATTTCGAATGAAGAGTGAATAAAGCACAATATTGTATGAATTGCCAATGATGAATACATATTTGAAACACATCAAATTTGACAACATTCTCAGATATTTAATGATTATTCACTCTGCCACACTATTAAACGGGATTAACTTTGACAATAGTAAATTTAACATTTGAACAACCTACAAAGGTTTTTTACCACAGGCGATGGTAAAAAGTTACTACTTATCAAACAACCGGCCCTTAAGAGTCAATTTGGTGTAACTCCAATAACATACAAATATTTGGGAATTGAAGAATAATGCACAATTATAAGAGATATTTTTATTGAAGATAATTTATTGTAAGAGATATTTTGATTTAAATATAGGTAATCTACAAATACACCTAGCACGCATTCTTTGAACGAATTAATAAAATAAATGTTTTGTAATTACACCGAATTGACTCAAGCAGTCAATATAAACTACAATATACATACAATATATAACAATAAAAATAATAAAATTTATTCGGCAACATTTCGGTCGAAAAATGTTTAACAAATCATTTTACAGATGTGTCATATAATCTTGTTAATTCAGTCTTGAGTTAAGTTGATATGTGAATAAAAATTTACATATTGAATAATTTCAATAAATCCAATCATAATGTTATGATTAATTCCTAACCTTGCTCTCTCTCCACCAATCAATCAGCATTGGAACAAGTCCAAATCCAGCCAGGCATGGACACCAAAACAGAGGGAAGACAAGCCAAACATTTGAGAACCACGGCATTGCTAGTGGTGCTACACCATCAATAAAAGTGGCCACACCAATGTTGAACAGCAGGCCGGCCAATATTCCACCAACCCTTGCGCCTAACGCATATGCTAGTTCGATCCAGGCGTACCCTAAAGAATTCAAAAATGGATTGGAATATTGACAATGAATTATTAAATAAGCAAATAAAACAAAAGTTGATAGTCATAACTAGTAGTCGATAATAGTGATGGTAAACCGTTACATGACTGTGATTGTGTCGATTGGTAACTGAGATTTAACGATGATTGGTAACTAAAATTTAACTGTTAGAGGATTACTTTCTAGTGTACCAGTCATTGCTCGAAGAATTACGTTAATCAGTTATCAATCATCGTTACAATCGAACACAATCACAGTCACAATAACAATTAAAGTAACAGTTTAAATAACGATTTTACAATCACTAATTAATAATGGTCAGATGAATGAAAACAGTCTCCAGCTGTATTACATTCCTAATTTGATAAATATAAAGGTTGTTTTTTTTAGAGGTATAGAACTTTAAAATGAAATAAAACACATAAAAATCGTGGAAATGGCCATGGTATTGGCTTTATTGGAAAGATAATTTTATGCCATTAGTGTTTAAATATGATTTGGGCGCACCACGGCTGGAATATATAAAAATAGCTAATAAAACGCAATCTGGAAGTCCAATTTTTGACTATACAACAATTTTAGAGCAGCTGGGGCCGTATATTGGCAGTAACGTATCGTAGTAAGTATCGTCTCTGAAACTCTTGTCTTGAAACCACAACTCTTCCACATTAATGCCATTCAATTGGGAAATGAAAAAGTGGCACAAGTAACAAAAATGGCACCTAGCAAGACAACGTAATAACACCCATGGACATGATTGACAGTGAATATGTTAAGGAACAGCTAGCCAAAATTTATTCCAAATATACATCCTATTTCCGCCTATGAACAATTTGTGATAATTTTTCCAAGTAGTTTTAATTTTTACCGGCGTCGCATATTTAAAATCAAAACACACTCGGCATTGTCAACGGTCCGCCGTCAGTTGTCAACATTTTTTTCAAGAGCGATGGTTAGTTTACAAAATTGAGTGATTTCTTACGCTATGCTCAAAACATCTGTATTTTTTAAGTGACAAATGAACCAAGGGTATATTTGTAAGTTTTAGTGATTTCTTAATACTTTAAAAAAAATAACAGTATTTCTTGTATATAACATGACTGATTGATTGATGTAACCTGGATCAGACTTGCAAATAAATAGCACTAAATCTTGTATTGGGTTGTGATAATCTTTTTTATTCATAAAAAGTGTTTATTTCCAGACAAAATATAATGTTATGTATAAAATCAAAACTAAATAACTAAAAAAATTCACTCCTCACAAACATTTTCCAAAAACCGTAGAGAAAACAGGTATCTATGTAATCAAATAGAAATCTAAAAGAGAAAGAAAGAATCATGTATGTGATAGTCCCCAGCAGCAATCAGATAAGAAAAGAAAGCAAAGGCAAGCAGTGAAAATTAATAGACCAAGCCATAGAGAAAAAGATGCAGATACAATACAACTCTGGATATGACAACACTATCATAGGTCCTTTAAATCAGGGGCTGGGCGCTTCATACAAAATAAAATCAAAATGGCCGCGCCGAACAGAGCTTCTACAGATTTCGCTGCTGCAGCACTGTTCCGCCTGACATTCGTTAGTCAAACATTGATACCACCACTGAATAAACACAATAAATAATGTTTCAATGTTGGCTATGCTGAAATTCCAGTCTTATTTCACGGACGTCGCTCAAACAGCAATCTTTCAGTGAATGGTTTGAGTCTCGAATAAAATACCAAAAAATATATCTTTAAAGATTTTAGGGGTTGCGATATCTCATACAGCAGTGACGTAAGTTTTCCGGCATACTGCGTCGGTATAACAGTTTTCCGAAACAATGTCGGTATGACCGTTTTCTAATTTGTTGATATTTCCATACCTATCTTCATAACTTCATACAGTTGGTAATTTTGAACTCACTGTGACGTAGCGCTATTCAGATTTTTAAAGTATCATTTTTATTTTTTATGTATACATGTTATTAAAATATCTACAACATTGTACTGACAATATTTTAAAACATATTTGAACTGTCGTTTTCGTGTCGTATATAGTTTTCGAAGTGTTAATAGTTATTGTTTTCAGAAGAGTGGAAAATACAATCCCGAGGTAACTGCATTTAAAAGTAATTTCTCAAAGTGGTGTATTTGCGACAAATATTTTAACAAAATGTGTAATTTAAAAGGTTACATATACACTCTGTGCCGACTATAGATAATACCAGATAATAATTAACTTTGTATAACGCTGTTTTCCATTCTACAACACCTAATGTAATAATTATGTATCATTACTTCCTTAATTAAAAATCTAATCCATCCACCCTATTATTCCCACTCACTAACGAAGTAATTATTTCCTATGGACCTATAGTGTCAAATGCCAAACTCAATTTTTACATTTTTCTTATCCTCCTAATGGTAAATCGCTTGTAGGATACGTAATATTATTATGGATAATTAATAATTATATAATATTAAAAATTTTGAAGCATTTGGTTTGCAAAGGCTGGAAATAGAAAGACCTACGGTATTTTAATAATTAATATGTTATACATTGGTTTACAGGGTTTAATGAAGACATTATTACAACTGACATATCCAGCCAACCTGCATTCATAACTTTACGCTGTTGGCTCCGGTGGAATCCCAATATCCAAAAAGTTAGTTCATTTAAATATTTGTTCATTTTATATTCATTCTATGTCATAATTGTTCTATTCCATTCGTTCACACATTTTTTGTTTAGTAATAGTATTTCTGTAAACAATTAAGTACCTAATTATATTACACGTTATTTTTTAAGTTTTATGTAACCAGTGATATATTAAAAATAGTTGTAGTTTACAGGATAGTTTTAATAAATTCTACTCTACATCTAATAAAATAGTATATTTATTATTTAGGTTTTCATCATACGTGGAAAATATATATTGTAGATTTCCGATTGTCTGGGATAGACAGTGAAAGAAATTCCAGTTAATCCTAAACTATTGAAATAATATATATTAAATATTACAATAATACGATATTAAAAGTTACAAAAATTTCGTAAAATCACGCCTACTGTCCGAAAGTCTCGCAAATCTTCGTTTGTTTTTCCCCAATGCAAATGCTGGCCGGGATATTCAGGGTTGTCACTTTCAATCTTATTAACGTTCATCAAAAATATTTTGTTACCCAATTATTATTTATTATACCAAAAAGTCAACAAAAAAGATTATGGAATCAGGTAAAGAAGTAAAAAATAAGTTTAAAAGGATTGTTTTTTACCCTTTGCTGATTTATGACAAATTCTTCAAATATTTCTCAATACCATTTTTTAGCGAGAATTCTGTCATCCTGCTGCTCAAGGTGATCGAGAAGCAATTCCGCATAAAATTAGTCGACAAAGTGGTTGATGTTTTCTGAAAAAATCAACTAACCTACACCTCCATCATAATTATGTTGCAGGTTTTATTTTGCATAATTATGTTGCATTCTGCATTTGTCAATTCGTCGCAAATTTGTAACACTATTTTTTGCGAATTTCTTTAAATTCGAAAAATTATTCCATCACTTCCAATCCGGTTTAGAAACCTTTTTAAATTTGCTCCGTCGTAAGATCTTTGATTTCTTTAAGTGGTTGGTGGAACTTGAGGTGAATTCTCGTTATAATATTTAACCGAGAATTAAAGAAGCGATAGATTCCACGTCCATTTTGGCGGGTTTAACGGTGTTTTGAACTTCGAATGATTTCTAAAATAATATATTAATAATAAGTATTTTATAAGACTAAAAATATATTACTTAAAATGTAAACGTTCTTAGGTTTTCATGACCGTTCCGAATCTTTTGTGCGCAGTTTTCTGAGTTAATTTGCCTTGTATATCTGATCTTTCTGGCTGACGTTTCTGATCCCATTGCAGGGTCCATCATCAGGCTGATGATGATCCCTGCAATCTGAAACGTCGGCCAGAAAGGTCAGATATACTCGGCAGATTAACTCAGAAAATTGTACACAGAAGATACTTAAAATGTGTTTTCAATAAATAAATAAAAACTTGGTTTTAAATAGTAGTTGAAGCCTCAAAACATGGGATTAAATACAATATATTAGTTAAAATTGTATGTTTATGTAAATACAAAGCGTTTTAAAATCATACAAAAATTAAAAAATGTCTTTCAAATTATTCATTTTTAACATTTTGTTAATTTGTAAATACAGATTTGTTTATCTTGGGTTTCAAATTATTAGAAAATATATTTCGTGTATGCAAGAATTTCCAATAAGAAGGCAATTTTGTGGAACACTTCAATGATTTAATGGTCGCTGTCTTCCTTTTTACATTAGTGTAAAGATCCAATCTAAGTTATGGTTTAAAAAAAGTATAATTTAGTGCAATGATGGCGAACCTTTTGGACTTGGCTTGTCAAAAATTCGTAAAATCTGACTTAACTTTCACCCCCCAGCCATCTCCTTATATATTTTTTAATTTAAATTGAACTGGAAAAAAATATGTAAGTTACGTTCTTTAATAACTCTGATATTAGTGAATGCTAGCGTGTCGCCCAAAACGCTGTGGCGTGTCTCCTTTGACACACGTGTCATAGATTAGCCATCACTGATCTAGTGTATAACTTCTGATATAAATTAATAATCAATACCCACATTTTCATAAAAAATGCGAAAGATGAATTAGTATTGAAACGCTCCCTCAAACCGTTTAACCACCTAGAAGACGTTAGAATCACCCGGTAATATTAATTCGTCATAAAAATATTTTGCTTTACCCGCGCAAATTAAATAACTGTGGCACCCCTAACATCAAACGCTGGCGCCGTCACAATTTAACGTGCGGCTGAATTGTAAACAAGTGACGATGACAACTCATAAAACACAAACATAAACAAACAAAATACCTAGGGCCCTAAAGGACCGCCTCCTCGGAGCTCTTCCATTAGGGAACATGGCTTGGCAACCTACCGTCAGATAGAAGGTACTTTATAAAAAGGTGTTAACACGGTACACGTATTCAAATCTGAAGATGCCAGTATATTTTTTTATATTGAGGTTTTATTTTATCAAATAAGTACAGTAAAACCTCGATATAACGGACCTTTATTTAACGAACTTCGGATATAACGGACAAAAAATCCGGTCAAATGTAAAAAAATTAAAAACGTCTTGAATATTATACATGCTTAAATTCAAGTGTCGCCGCATGTAAACAATTTTTAGCGGCCATGATAACACGTCATACGTCTAGCACTAGAATTTGAGACATAATGCCGTCCTGCTCGTTGACTGCACCTAGCCGGAGCGATAGTATATTAGGGGATTCCCCGATATAATACGAGTTCAACTATACGTATATACGCATTTTTGTAATTTTAAAGAGTTGATTCAAAAGTGCAAACAAAACTTGATTCCTTTTTCAAAGCAGGATATCGAAAGCGAACGCGTCGTATCAAACAGCAACGTCACTTCACGACGAGTGTCCGAAGACAATAAATAGAATTTTGTTTGTGTTTTGTATTGTTTATTTATATCTAAATACAGTGTACATATTTTCAAAAAAAAAGTTTTTTGATTTATTTTAAACCTATTGTTATATAACAGACTTTCGGCTTTAACGGACACCCCCTCCCCCCAATTAGTCCGTTATATCGATGTTTTACTGTACAATAGATTCATATTTTATTTTCCCGTTTCCTAAAATTGTCCATAATATTAGTCTTATTGTTTGTGTAAATAAACCATTAAAAACAATTAATCACTATACCGATTCACGGATGCATAAAGTTAATTCTCATTGTTTGTTTTCTCACTCACTCTCAGTATACTCGAAAAGATGACAAATATATCTTGTGCATCCTCGATTTAAAATATTTATTTTTTACCCCGACGCTTTAACTCAAGGTCGCATGCTTTTTTCTCTCGCTCGTTTTCTTTACATTAGAAAAAGATAGCAAATATTATCTTAGCGCCCTTATAGGTAACGCAGTTCTCCCAGCTGCTAGCTGTGAATGACAGTGCTTGCCAATCTTCTGTTCCGTATTATTACCATCATTATTTTTGTTTACGTAGCGTTTGTATATTTTGTTGTACAAACGTTAGTACGCGGTTGAGTTCCTCAGACTTTTCTGTGTTTTATAAATTATTTAATTTGTATTAATTTTAATATGTGTAGTTAACGTTTCTCAGATTTTCTCGTATCTTGTTAATTATTTTATTGCCATTGTTTTATATGTAAAGAACATAATTTGTTTTTTTCTAATATTTACGTGTTAGACATTTTGAAATTCGCGAATGCGTGGTTTGCGTTCCTTAGACTTTTCCGTATTTCATTAAATTTAAATTAGAACATTTTTATAATTTTGACTGATAATTTTATATTCTCGATAATAATAATGCGAAACTCGTACAAAACGCCGACAATTGCTAAAAATCGAACTAATATAAGAGATTGACAAAAAATATTATCCAAAACAAAATTAACAGAAAAATACGCGACCCTATTAATGAGGTTGTCGACAATGTTAAACATGGTGACAGAAAGAACTTTAACGTTGAAAGGCGAGTGCCAAATGTCGCCGCGACCACCACAAAACAAATGTTTTAAAAGCGCTGGAAACTTTTGTCGCTAACTTTAGCGGAGAAATGGCGAGTTGACAAGTTTGACTATTATGTCGTTATTAAAAATAGCGCGAAAAGATAGTCCATTATTGTAGTGTTTTTAAAAAAAAAAAATATTGTGATTTGTTTACACTGTATTTTGACAACTTGTTTGTTAATTTTAAATGTGTGGATATAGGTGTATATAATTACTTCGAGTTGCTATGAAAAAAGTTAGTATGTAAAAAGGAATCGAATTTTTGAAATTTTTATATTCATTATCCTAAATCGTTATTTGAACTTTTTTATTGATTTTCGGTCCTCTCAACTTCGAATAAACGGGATTTTACTGTAATATTTTTTTATTGTTCAATAATAATTTTATTATACAATGAATATTAGTAATAGGCATTGAGGTAAAGAAACAGAATTTCATCTTAATTTATCATCATGCCATTTCTCCACAGAAGTAGCAGAATCAAATAGCACAGTTCTGTACCACAATTACCTTATCCACTTTTATAAATATATGCGCGCACACCTAGTATAGAGGCATTATCACTCCCAACAGGATTGTTCTCCAATATGACTTGGTTGGGACAGTTCCTTTATTTTTGCTGCCTCCGAGACTCACATTATATGTTTTATGTACTATTTTCTCCTCACTCAGGGTTACGCAGACATTGATAAAAAAAAATACTAAACCTGTGAGACTCTAGATTAAAAACAACCTTTATGTTTTCAATAAATAATTAATAAAGAAACAAAAACATTCCAAACTTATATTTGGACATTCAAATATGACAGATGATTAACCATCGACAAATTATATATACGGTTAATGTCTGCCATGACACTGGTCGCGTTCATTGTGGACGACATGTTGCTGTTTTATGTTGAAATTTTAAAAGGCCAAAAATTAAATTTTATAGAATATGTAATATAAGAGTTAAATTTATCGTACTGCTGAAATAGAAAAAAATTAGAGGACGATAAAATAATTAAAATATGGAATGGGGATTATATCTTTTTCTTTTATTTCTAATTAATATTAAATTAAATTATTGGTCCCTTAATATTAAATTAAATAATAAGCTATTCTTAATTTTCAGAAACTGTAGAATTAATTCAACCGCCTCCAATTGATATTCTTCCACCTGTGAAACGAATACAGGAAGCAATAAAAGGTAAGAATATTTAAAAAAAAAAATTTGATCAAATTTATGAAAATATGTTTTAAAAAATTTAATACTAATTCAGAGATCATGGTCAAAAATGGCATATATTTTTTTTTTCTGTGTATTGAAATAATAATAATTTGTGAAACAGTCTTATCCATTTTAATTTTTATCTTATTACCTATTCTTAACAATCAATTCTCAATTTTTAGAAACTGTACAATTAATTCATCCATCTCCGATTGATATTCTTCCACCTACGAAACGAGTACAGCAAGCAAGAAAAGGTTTGAATATTTTTAAAATTTTAAATTTATAATAGAATTTATTTATTTGAACAAAACTTATTTTCTTTTTTTACTTAGGCAATCCACTCTTCATGAGTGATTTGTGCCATTAATCAAGTAAAAATTACATTTTATAGAATAAGTACAATATTATTATAAAATAGGAAATATTACTAGTCAATTAATACCAATATTGTTCAAAAATTTGGATATTATGGAGATCAAATGTGGTGAGTTGAGAGAAAGATGACATATGTTAGCCGGAAGCTGAAATTTACTATTGACAAGATCACTGTAAAAAAAATTGTGATCCGTGACGGACAAGCAAAAAAGACATGGTCGAGGGTCAAAACTTATTTTAACTGAATCAAAAACACAGTTACCTACTCCGACTGTTAATGACTCTGAACTTAAAAATACTTATAGAACCTTTGTTCAACTAAATCTATACTTTCTCACACTTCATCTTTTGTCCTCTGTCTATCTCTGTCGGCTAACCTTTTATTTGACCTAATCTAAACATTCATACAAGTCCTTTGTTCTATCAAAGTTCTTTGTCTCAGGAGCCTAATAATTTGTTGCAGTCAATGTAAACATCCCACACATTCTACATTTTTTAAGATTATTTTTGATGCATCTTAATTAAAACATTCCCACACATTCTTTGTCCTGTAAACATTACCTTTATATTGTGAATATCTAATTTGATAAGCTACCAAATGTGAAAGCTGCGAGTATATGACAAGCATGGTACATGTGATTAAATCAATACTGTGTATCAGTTTAGCAGCACACTATTTCTCTGCCAGGGGTGGGTAGAGTGCAGGCGCAAAGTGGATAGTATTCAGTCAGAACTACTAATACCAAGCCCACTGGGACTGAAGCCCACTTCTAAGATTAAACATTCTATATTCTCTTATTAATTTCATAATTACAATAATTGATATTATTTAAGTTTTTATTGATTTTTTAATGATAATTTTTTTTTCTGATAATACTTTCTGATTATAGATTTAATATTTTTTATATATGTGTATTTTTTGTTTAATGTGGATTTTAGAGATATTACACTCTCCATTTGAAAACCTGCAATCTTTGAATTTGTTACTATTTTAACATATATCTTGTATTTATTTTCTAAACAATACATAGTTTCAACAAATAAACCATTCAATATGCTTGATTAAAATAGTTGCATATTAATTTGAGATTTGACCCTTATCCCTGTTTACAATTGAGGAGAATATTAACTTAATTCTATTTTTCATAGTTTCAAAATAGTATAAATATTTATGCGACATTTTGTGTATGCATTTCAATAATAAACAACAAAAACAATTAAACCTAGCACCCACCGATATTGTAGATTTTTGAATATATGTATAAACCTGTCCAACCTTGAAACATTAAATATTTATGAAAAATTAACTTTGTTTTTAGTATTTGTATTTTATATTGAGTTCAGTTTTAATACTATGGTAAAAAATTTGGTTTTAATTCATAAAAATAAATATTTTTTAATGTATTATTTTGTTAATTAACTGAAGATCTTTAATTAGTATACAATTAGTATTCAGTCAAATATTTGTTTCCATCCTGAAATGTGTATAAATAAATAACAAACATCATTTTATTTTTCTTTTATGCAAGTAATTCTTGATTATTATTTGGTTATAAAATGTGAATTATATTTAAAACTTCCTAAGTATATAATTTTACTATTTACATGAATTCATTTTTCATAAATTAAAAAACTTTAAACGTTGACTATTTAATTATAATACTAATTGTGGATGGATTATTTAATTAAAACATTACTACATTTATTTTTATCATCTATTTCAGTTAAGCTAAGCTACAATAAAGACATGTGCCCTGCAGGATTGACTTCTGGCGAGAAAAAACTCTTCATCCGATGCATGAAATTCAAAAGGGTGACTGATAAAGGATTACTAAAAGAAAGCGTGAAAGCAGCTGAGGTTGCAAAATTTTATTTTCACAATTTTGTGAATGAATCAACTTCTTTTATTCACTGTCAAATTAGGGAACAAAAAAAAAACTATTTGGGCATAGATACACTGAAGATGATAAAATTTTTGGTTTAGCTTTATCTAAATATAGCAATAAATGCTATCGATTTCTGTCAAAAATATTTGCATTGCCGAGTAGAAAAACAATGAATACTTTATTAAAAAAGTTTCCTTTTAGGCCAGGTGTAAATATGCATATTTTTAAAAATATAGAAATAATAACAAAAGAAATGAAATTGCAAGAAAAAGTTTGTGTGTTACTATTTGATGAAATTTCTATATCACCTAATCTAATGTACAAAAGTAGTTCCGATTATATTGAAGGTTTTCAAGATCTCGGAGATGGTTTGCGAAGACCAGTTTTTACAGATCATGCATGTGTTTTCATGTTAAGGGGTCTTAAGACTAAATGGAAGCAATCAATAGGATTTTTATTTTGCCAAGGCCCAATAAAATCACATGATCTAGTTGTAGTTTTAAAAAAAATTATTGAACAAGTTTTATCAAGTGGTTTAGAATTAGTAGGTACGGTGTGTGATCAAGCTCCTACTTGACTTTCATCTTTATAATTTTATGTCCAAAAAAATTTAATCTGTTAAGGTAACTGAGAAAAATCACAGCTTTTTACACGGTAATAATGATATGTTTGAATTAGTGTTCCCATTTGGCAGATTTTACATATATTACTTATTTATACTAAATGAATATGTTAAAATTAATGTGTTTATTGCGTCTTCATGGTATGCTCAAGACTAAGCCCCCTGGCGTCCCCTGAAATATCTGCAACTTAGTACACAATTCGTCTCCACTCGATGTTTATTTGGCATATTGTTTCTTATACCCTTAATCGTGGAATGTCACAAAAGATAATTTCCCTATCAAACAAGTCCAAATCTACAGTTCTACTTTGAACATTTAAGTGAGAATATTTTTGGGTTTCTTTATGAAGAATATTAAATGCAGAAATATTAGCAGAACTTTGGTCAGTTATCCTGACTGTTAACTCTAGACCACTTACTAAATCTTAATCTTAATCCCTTCTTTCAATTAATGTTTTTAACGCCACAACTAAATCGCTGAAATAAGAAAAAAATAAGCGCTGTAGGTTGCTTCCATTTTATATTGGAACCCCTCGGCATAAAAACAATATGGTTTTTTTTAACTGCCCCCAAGATTTTCAAAACCCTCAGTAAGATCATGACTATTTTTATACAATAAACTGGGCGCTATGGAAATTTAATCAAAAAGTAAGACACAACTGTATTTTGTAATAGCTTTTTTTGTTAATATTTTAACATTTTTAAAGATATGAATAATATTTAATATCCTTTTGAATGATTCTTTTTTTCTAATGTACCAAAGGTTTATAGTTTCTACTAATTTTAAATATTTCTATTTTTTTTTTAAATATGTGCATTTAAACTTAACTAGACCAAACACTTTATCATCTTCTGAATATCTATGAGCCTTTTTTCCCCCTAATTTGTCAACCTTTTCCCTAATGTTTAAATTGTACATTTTAAAATTATTCTGTATACAGTAAAACTCCATTAATTTGTGTACCAAATTTCCTATTTTCACGTAGTTCACACTTTTTTCAAAAACTATAGCCCCGAAAATAACATTCCATTCTAATCTATACCAATAATTCGTAAAACTTTATTATTTGTAGTTCGTATACATTTTTTATACCCAAAGTAAATAATTTGTCCATGTAATTTGTATATTAACGTGTTTTTTAATCCAAACTCGCGTAATTGCGCATTCATCATCCCTTCATAAACATCTGTAGCTAGCTCCACCCCCTAGACAATCACAGCGCTGTTTCTTATCGCAATAGATTGGGCCGCTTAGAGCTCACAACTCGCAAGACCACGGCCGATCTGAATGATACTATATTTATGTATACCAAATTCTGCAGTGCATTTTATAAGATTTCAACAATAATTGTTGACGTATTGCAAATTATATATTTCTACTCACCCTTGTAATCTTTAATTAAAATGATTAGAACAATTTTCATTGAATCTTGTAATTTATAAATAAATTATGTGCAACAGTTCTATTGATTTTATATCTGGTTTTTTGTTTATGAAATGCGATTTCTTTAATGTAACATAGAAACTGAAAAGTTTGTATTTAAATACGCAACCTATTTTATAAAAAAAATAATTGTGTTTCGTTTTCTAAAATGGCTCGAACATCTCGTAATTTGTGTAAATCCTTGACCATTCGAAAAATTAAACTTATTTTAAAACTGACAAAAATTGATGTCAAAGATAAAATTAGTAGGAAAATTTCAATTCTGAATACCTCTCTAAGTTCAAACTTGAAAAATCACAGAAAAATAATAAGCTTCAACGAAGTATGAAGATTTAAAAGTTTTACATTATTTTTCACGGGCTTTTTAATATTCCAATTTTTTGCCTAATTTTGATGGAAAAGGTGAGTTCGACCACTAATCAAATTAAAATGTCCGTAATTTTATTGCGTCAAGCACTGGTGAATCGTTTGAAGAAGCCTGTTTTAAAATTGGACTCACCACGTCGCCACGCACCTTCATTATTCAGGAGAAATTAATTATTTGATAAACATTTAAAAACACAACAACAAATAAAAAGCTGAAATAATAGACATTCGCCATGCTTTTCAGTATGAAAATCACGATGTTGAGAGTGGCGGCTTGCGCGTTTTTTTAAATTTCTTTCTAATGTTGCCTTTAAAAAAATTGTTTTTGTTCAGATTTTTTTTTTAAATTTCGGTCCCGTGAGTTACGAATTAACGGAGTTTTACTGTATATTGTCAGCCATTTGAGCAGCGAGGTGATGCACTCTGCATTATCCTTTCTTTTGATTATTTATTTTGTGCAGTAATAATACTTAGCCATTTGCACTCTTATCTTTCCAAAAGTGTATTGATATATAATCTCTTATTTTTTATTATGTTATTATTTATATTATACTATAATAGTAAAATAGTTTCCATTTGTTTTTTAATCAAGAGAATAGTTTTGTGTGTATGTTATTATGTACTCTATTAAAATATTTGTTTTGTACAGTATTAATTTTTTGTTATTTATACTCTTATCGTTCCAAAGGTATATTGATATATAATCTCTTTTTTATTATTTTTTTATTAATTTAAAACTATCTTAACCAATTTAATAATATTTTTAATTTGCATGAACATAATGTAAAATAAATATCAAATTAAGATATGTTTTCTATGTTAATATTTATATTATATGAACAGAAATTATATTTGATAATATACCTACATATTATATACACAATAGTAAAATAATTTCCATTTGATTTTTGAATCTAGAGAATAGTTTTGTAAATGTGTTATGTACTCTATTAAAATATTTGTTTTGTCAGTAATAATTTTTTGCCATTTATACTCTTATCATTCAAAAAGTGTATATATTAATATGTAATCACTTATTTTTTAATACTTAAAAGAAATGTGCAAATACTCTTAACCAATTCAATGGGTAATATTTTATAATTGCAAGTATATAATGTAAAATATAAAGATAACACTTATTGACATATAATTAAATTTTTTTTTTAAAGAGAACATATTTTTGTTCTGAAGTTGCATTTTTCAGAATATAGTTCTGTGGTATTTCAATACAAATTAAATGAATCAACTAGAAAGATATACAGAAAAAATCTATCTATCAAAAAATATTTAGTATCTGCCGGGATTCGAACCTGGACCTCTTCCTATCCGGGGTAGAGTTGAATTTTTCGATAGATAGATTTTTTCGGTATATCTTTCTAGTTGATTAATTTAATTTGTATATAATTTTAAAATATTTTTCATTTGATCATTTAATTTACTAATTAATTATTAGTGATGGTAAACTGTTATGTGACTGTGATTGTGTCGATGATTGATAATTGAGATTTAACGATGATCGATAACTAAGATTTAACTGTCGGAGGCTTTCTTTCTAGTGTACCAGTCATTGCTTGAAGAATTACATTAATCAGTTATCAATCATTGTTACAATCACAGTAACAATAATAGTTTAACTAACGATTTTACCATCACTATTAATTATCACTCACTAATTATCAGTTTGTTTTTAATTGCTGCTAATTTTGATCAAATATGATTAGGCGTTTGAGCAGTGAAAAGATGCACTATATATTATCATTTAAATTCTTTGTATTTCTTTTATTATATTAATTCATACATTGTTCAAATCATTTGAATAATGTTAACGATTTATGTTGAAATAATAATATTCCATATCTAATCTCTTATTGTACCACGAGCATACTAATTTATAATATATTATGATTTTGTGATAAACTTTCACAGTACTACTATTCTGACCAGTTAAATAATATTTTCTAATTGCACAAAAATAATGTTATAATATATGTACCAATTTTACAATCAATTCATGCATTACAATGTAACTTCTGTTCATTTTTAAATAATTTCTATTTAATTTTTTAATCTGTTTATATACCAAATAATTGTCTTAATGTATTTTACATGCAGAATAATTTTAATAATTCTTATCTTAATATATATATTTTTTAATTCCATAATAAAACATTAGCAGATTTTATAAATTTTCTGTTACTATTTTATTTTCTGTCATGTGTTATAAAGTTGTATTTTATTAAATAAATATTTTTTTTAACAGCTAATCTTCTTTTTATTTTATACCACATTTTCATTTTCAGGGTACAAAATATTAAAATATATATTTAAAATTGGCGCCGATTCCACGTACCCCCTCCACCTATTTTAGTTCTCCCAGATCTCACGACTGCGCGGTTTTCAATTTCTTAAAGCCATAGATAAATTTGCTCGAAGCTAGCCATCTATCTTATCTATGCTTTAAATATTAATATTTTTTTGACAGCCATAGAGTTGCAAGTGATGATTTTACATACTGGCAATTATTGGAAGCATTTCGTTGTTCGATTTGTGGCAGGACCAGATTCCATTTCAGTAGTTTCATTATAATTTGAATTCATATTATTTATCCCAGCTATCACATTGCTTAGATTACATATAATCGTTGATACAGCAAATATGTATATGTCAAAAAAACATTGAATTTTTTTGATGTTTGCTGTATATTTAAGATCATTATGAGTGTAGCTACAGATTCTTTGGCAGTTTGTCATTTCTCAAGTTGGTCACAATAATATTGACACTCATAATTATCTTAAATAGATGTGCTTGTGATCTAGTGGTCAGGGGTTTGAACCATAGATAAGAGATATAGTTCGAACCTCGTTCCAGGAGGCCATCAAATTAGTCCTATTTTCATAGCACACGCATTTAGGTTAGTTGGAAAATAGAAAGAATATTGTCAATACATAAAAAATATATGCATACAATGATAAATCTTGATATTGCAGTATCAACGATGATATGTGTGTGTTTGAGCAGTAGAGTTTTAATCAAACACTAACGAATGGAAATATATTTAACAGAAAATTGTGATAATTTAGTGAGTCTAAACATTATAGTCCCGATATGAAAAATAAGTTTTGTTTATTAGTTAAGTATTTGGATTTAGTGTCAAAATTAATAATAAATTTATCAAATAATAAAGTGCAAAGAAGATAATTTAAAATTATTACCAGATTAAATTCTTAAATTGAGTTTACATTAAAATTTGTAGACGTTTTCCGACAGTTATAAACTTCATATTAGTTCATTTTTCAATTATGCATGTATAAAATAACATTGTTAACATGTTATAAAACGAGTTACGAATCCGATTGTACATGAGAAAAATATGAATTTCTCATAACCACACAATTATCACACTCATAGCCTCATTTATAGAAATAAAAACCAACTTGGACTGCTGTGGAAGATATATAGTGTTCTTTGCTTTTTAAAGTGAAATACAAACTCAAATATTTCACGACAACTGCACATAGTCAGTCTATTATAACTCTGCTATGCTGTGTTGACTTTGTATTAAATAACCTAACCTGCCTATCTTAAAGGAATGTAAGCTATAATCGTACAGTAACTTATATTAATTTATGTGCAGTAGTTTACATGCGTACACGTCACTGTGTGCAGTTACCATGTGTGCAATTACCAAGGAAAGACAGAATGTAAAAACGATGCATGGTTAGTGGAAGATGAGTCCGATTGGTTCGGGTACTGGTTGCAGATTGTTCTCGCGCCAACCGCCTCCTCGGGTGCATGTGTACGTGGCACATGTTGTGCACGTGTGTCATGCCCGTCGGACGGCGTAACTTGGCCTTCCTCAAACATTCTCACTTTGTTCACGTGGAATGGCACAATACTGAGAAATGACAGAACGAGGAACATCTGGATGATGCACACGAGCCGCCACAAATGTATTAATTAGAAAGATATACATATAAAATAAATTTTATCGAAAAATATTGTTGTTGCTATCGGGATTCGAACCTGTATCTCTTCCAATACGGATAATGGCTTTCAAATAATGGAACGATAGACGTATTCATTTGAAAAGTGTAACATATAGGTTCGAAAATTTATCATCAATTCACTGTGGTGCTATAGCATAATTGGTTAATGCACGTTCCCTGGATTGGAAGAGATCCGGGTTTAAATCCCGGTAGCAACAACAATATATTTCAATAAAATTGATTTTATATGTATATCTTTCTAATTAATACATTTAATTTGTATTAAAAACATCACAGACCTATGTTCTGAATAATTACAACTTCACAATAAGAATGTGTTCTCCTTAATAATATAATATAATTCACTAGCCCATGCTTTGATTAAATCAGAACTTACTTGTCCATTTCTATTTACATCACACATAAAATTAATTTTCAGTTTTTAATAGAATATTTGATAAACCCACATTCACATGTGCCGTTATTTCCAGAGTTGTATAATCGAATTGTAAAAATAAAAACTATAAGCGCCATAAAAATATGAAAACTTTTACCGAAAAAGTGCATATAATTACCTTGATTGCTGCCAACATATGAGACAATCCCCTTGTCGATTTGAGCTACATGTGCATATGTTAAATCATTTTTGTCAACACTGTGAGATTTTAATTTTTTACTGCACAATTCTCCAATATGACCGCATCCTTGGGGCAACCACTTCCCTACAACATCCCATTCCTTACACTCTCTCTCTCTCTCTCTCTCAATGGTGAGTGACACAAAAAAAGGAGATAAACACTAATAATCAAAAATGTAATTTTAAAAATAACAAACTTTGTGTAAACCATTTTGATTAATTTAATGTCTACTGGTTTCGATTCTACTGTATCTTTGTCAGGATGGACGCAAACTAACTAATCCATAAAATAAAATATTGAAAGAAATTAATTATCAGGCCATTTACATTTGATATATTTGCAAACTTTATTTTATAGACCAATTAGCGTGCATCCGTCCTGTCAAAGATTCAGTAGTATCAGATCAATGTTAAATTACCATATTGACCCGAATATTTTAGGTGTTTTCCCCTGAAATATCATTAAAAAACAAGAGTCATCTTATATTCGGACATTTCGATTGTCAGTCATTTTCACAATATTTTGCAAGGAACAATTTTTAAAATGTGTCGCACGAGTGCGCCATTGCTGATGTAAATCACACGGTCAAACGTCGAGTTGAATTGAAGCGTAGATTTATTTTACTGAAGCTGTGCATGAAGCATGGCTAGACGTAAACAATGACCTCACTATTCTGATCTGTTTAGTTCTTTTTCAGTTGTTGGATGTATACAGTAAATTAAGTGCAATTTTTAATTATTTTACTTATAATTTATTAACCCATTTAATATGAGCAATAATGTTGAACTGCGAGAAAGCAATTAACCAATGGTATTAGAATATGCTAATTTTTAATTAATGGTAATACGAGAAGCAGAAACACTGAATAACTCTTCTATAATGGGTAATTGTTCTTCTTCTTCTTCTTTCAAATAGGCAACCCACCCTTCAAGAGTGACTTGTGCCATTAAACAAGTCTAAATATTATTTTATAGAAAGCAGTACAACAATACTATAGAACAGGGAACATTGCATCACAAGTCAATACCATTGACATTCAGGAAATTTGCTATTATATAGCTTAAATGAGGCGAGTTGAGGGAAAGAAGATGACACAAGTTAACCGGAAGTTGAAAATCACCATTGACAAGATCATTATAAAAAAAACCAGTGATCCGCAATGGACAGGCAAAAAAGACATGGTCAAGGGTTTCCTCCTCGGCACCGCACTCACACATTGGGGAGTCCACCATGTTCATCCTGAACAAATGTGAGGCCACCCGGCAATGCCCAATTCTCATTCTAGCGATATTTGCTACTGTTCTTTTAGACACTTTCCTGTTGGAGAACCAAGGGGTGCGGGGAATATATCTTTGGATTATTTTAAGACGATTACCCTTGTGATTGTTTGGATCCATCCATTGTGCAGACCAGATAGAATACGTATGTTTTTTTACAATATTAAGTTTGTCATACATCGGGATATGGAATTGATGGGGAAAAACTCCGGAAAGAGTAGCCTTCTTGGCCAGTTTATCAGCACATTCATTTCCCTGAATTCCCTTATGTGCAGGGATCCAAACGAATGACACCTGTTTATTGTTGCTGTACAAATCAAATAGGCATCTTCTGATGGAACAGATTATCTCATTGTCTAGCCAAACTTTCATATTAGCAGAGAGGGATTCAAGAGCTGCTTGAGAGTCGGAGAATATAACAGCCTTATCGACGTTCCGGAGAACGCAGATGTCCAAGGCCTCTTTAATTGCCCAACATTCTGCTGAGAAAACCGATGAATCCGCAGGAAGTCGAACCTTCACATTTATTCCTAATTGAGGTATGGAAACTGCAGCACCGCAAAAGCCCTCAGGGCAAAGTTTAGAACCGTCGGTGAAGATGTGGAGATAGTTAAGCCACTTCGAATCAAGTACACTATTAAACAACTTGTTTACATGATTTTCATTTAGCTGGGTTGATTTGTCTAGTCCAGAGATTACATCCATGTTAGGAGAGAAAAATATAGCACGAAAAGGGGTAGAATAGACTGGAAGAGTAGAATAGCGAGGTGAATCGGGATATTTTGTTTTTAAACAGGATAAGCTATTGCATAAGTTTGGGCGAGATTTATTTAATAAGTATCTCCGTGAGTCTATCAAAGAGGAAAGGGCGGAAACCTTTTCTAATAGTGGGTGGGAAATAAAATTGCACCTTTTTAGAAAGAATTTATCCGACAAATATTGTCGCCTAATAAGGAGAGGCATTTCTGCACATTCCACTTGTAGAGAATTGATTGGAGATGAATTCATAGCTCCCAAAATAAGTCTCAAACATTTGGACTGGATTCTGTCAAGCTTGGATTGAAGGTAAGCTGGTAAAGGATCAAACAAAAAACTAGCGTAATCCAAATGGCTTCGTACTAGGGCTTGATATATGAGTTTCATGGTAGATGGATGAGATCCCCACCATACTCCACAAACCGATCTTAAAATATTAATATTTTTTTCACATTTAGCTAGAACCATATCTATGTGGGATTTCCAGGAAAGTTTTCTGTCCAAAATCATGCCTAAAAATTTAACTTGGTTTTTGACTGGGATACTCACGTTATCAATGGTCATTGACACGGGAGGGACTTTGTGTTTCCTCGAAAAGACAACAATATGAGATTTCGAAGGCGATAGGTCTAAACCATTACACTTTAACCAATTGTTTAGAAAGTTAATACCAGCAGATAGTTTGCTGATCGCAGAATCGATATTGTTGTCTGAAGCATAAATAACAAAGTCATCCGCAAAGTTCAACACGTTACATATTTTTGATATCTTACTTATGAGGTCCGCAATGTACAAATTAAATAGTAAAGGACTCAATACCGAGCCCTGGGAGAGGCCTCTTGAAATCACTCTCTTAATAATCCCTTCCGGGCCGTCCACAACAATGGATCGCTCAGCAAAAATATTGTGTATTAGTTGTGCGAGATGGCTTGGGATATCAAGGTTTTTCATTTTTTCCAGAAGCAGAGGTAGAAGTACATTGTCATAGGCTGCATTAATATCTATAAATGCTGCCACTATAAGTTGTTTTTTTGCAAAAGATGCATGGATGTCCGTAATAAGAATACTTAGATTGTCCAGGCAGGAAAGGGATTTGCGAAAACCAAACTGAAACGGAGATAGAAGAGAATTGTGTTCTATATGCCATTCTAATCTATTTTTAAGCATTCGTTCCAGAATTTTCAGAAAACACGATGACAGGGCGATTGGGCGGTACGATTGTCCTTGGTTGGGGTTTTTATAAGGTTTTAAAATGGGTACGATTTTTTGGGTTTTCCACTCCTGGGGAACTGTTCCTGAATTTAAGCATGAATTAAACATGCCTAATAAGTATTTATGAAACTCCGGTGGGGTTTTTTTGAGGAAAGAGTAAGATAGTTCATCAACACCAGGAGCGGAGTCAGATACAGTTTTAAAGGTTATCAATAATTCCTCCATGGAGAAGGGAGCATCCAGCCATGAAGAAGGAGAGTGATTTAAAGCTGACTTTGGAAATAGTATTTCACTGTGATTAGGGACATAGGCTGGAGCTATTTTATTGACAAATTCTTCAATCCACAAGGAGTTCAATGGAGACTGTTTAGGAGCACATGAGGAAGCGCGAAATCTTTTAATCATGCACCATGTGTAGGAGGGGGGAGAATCAGGAGAGAGAGACGAGCAAAATTTATACCATCCATCTCGTTTTTTCTTTTTCAATAATTTCTTGACCTTGGCTTGAATATTTTTGGCATTAAGAAAATTGTCTAGACTCATATCATTTCTATATTTACGCATCGCTTCCTTTCTCAATTCAATAGCCTGTGAACACTCCTCATCCCACCATGGATTTTTATGAGACTTTTTGGAACATGGTTTAACTTTCGGGACAGCTGCATCCGCTGCTGAATACATTATGACCGATATTTCTGAAAAGAGCGTTTGAGGATCGAGCGAAGTTCCTATGGCTGGGATGTTTTCAATGTTACTATTTATAATTTCACTATATTTTAACCAGTTAGCCTTTTTTAGATTATATTTATTGGATTTTTTAACTATAGATTTCATTGGATATAGAGGCACCGATATAATAATTGGAAAATGATCACTCGAGTGGGGATCATGTAATATTGACCAATTACATGAACTGGAAATGTTTGCAGTACATATTGATACGTCAACCGCACTAGGATTCTGCGAGGGGGCATTAAATCTTGTAGGAGAACCGTCGTTTAGAATGCAGAGGTTACAGTCGTCGATAAAAGATAAAATTTGGTTTCCTGATCTATCAGAAAAGCTACTTCCCCATGTAGGGGAATGAGCATTGAAGTCTCCCAGTATAAAGAAAGTACTTGGCATTAAAGCAATGATCGAGGACCAGAACTCAGGAATAAAAGGGGTATGAGGAGGCATATAAACAGAGACAAAACCAATTCCGTTAATATCTGCGGCAACTATTTGAGTATTTGTTTGAGCTGGTAAGGGAATATTGGAAAAGGGGAGAGACGAATGAATTAGTAGCGCGGCGCCCGCTCTACCATCGTCTCTGTCGTCTCGGAGAATGGAAAAACCAGCCATTGAATAATCAATACCCGGTCTCAGCCATGTCTCAGATATCGCAGCGATTTTTATAGAAAATGAATTTAGGATATGTACAATCTCATGTTTATTGGAGACAGCACTTCTGCTGTTCCATTGCAGAATGTTTAGAGAGAGGGCACTAGAGTTGGTTTGATGCTGGTGAGTCATGGTTAATATTTATTAATGAATTAAGTAGAGGAAGAAAATTGGCAACGTGGGACGGTATATTTTCGGAGCTAGATATTATAGAAAGCAAGATTTGAGCGACTAAGGTGATTAAGTTAGTAATATTATTGGGTTGGTTTTCTTTATGAACTGGGGGTGAAGTTGAAGATCCTGATGGCGGGATGGCACATCCCACCGACGGGTTTGAAGGCTGGCCATTGAAGTAAGATAGTAAGTCATCGTGAGCTTTTTTTTCATAATAAGAAGTTGACTTTTTTTCAACTTCGTTGATAGCCTTGTATTTGTAAAGCATATTATGAGGCTTGAATGCTGGGGTTATCGGGATTGGCGTCGGGATGGCAATACGGGTTTTATTAGCTGTAACGTCTGCAAAGCTTTTTGAAGATGTTGGATACAGTTTGGAAGCTTGAATATAAGACAGGTTTTGTGAAGCCATGGCTTGCTTAATTTTCCTCTGTCTTGGTAATTCGGGACAAACGTTGCTTACCGCCGAATGGTTTCCTGAGCAATGAATACAAGTATTATTAGCCTCTACTGAGCAGTTTTCACCTAGATGGGCTTCTGAGCATTTATAGCATCTTGGGGTCGAGCGACATTGCAGTTTCGTATGACCGTACCGACAACATCTGTAGCAAATAATTGTAGGGTAAAAATAGAGCTCGACAGGTAAGGAGTTGTAAAAAAGGTATACATATTCGGGGAGGGATTGACCTTCGAATGTTAGGACTACAGTTTGAGAGGGTTTCCATGATGGAGTGTCAGAGGATTTATCCTTATAGTTAAGTCTCCTTGCTTTCAGGACCTTGCCAAACTGAGCAGGAACTGATACGTGTTCAATTATTTCCTCCTCACTTAATTCGGTGGAAATACCGCGTACCAGACCCATTTTGGTAACTTTATATCGTGGAATATAGGCTTTTAAGTTGTTAATTACCAGAAATGAGGACTTGATAAATGTGTTGGCCGCGGTCGGGTTAGTGAAGGTTATCGATATTTTGTTTCGACCCTCGGATTTAACACCTCCGGGAGCAATATTAAAAATTCTACTCTTGAGCAGGAGACTTCCCATTTTCATGGGATGAAGGGATTTAGTGGGATCTTTATCCTGGACCAGAACCAGGAAAGGGCCAAGGGAATGTATTGGATAATCAATCGTAGGAATAATTATTGGGTCGTCAATCTGAATATTTGTCGTTGTTGGGTCCGGAGGTAACATATCTGGAGTGCAGGGTTCTTCTTCTTCCCGACGTCTTTTATTAATACTAATATCCGGAGGGTCCGGGGGCTTGGCTATATTAACCATAATAACTACTATCTAATTCTATAAGATGAGCCTAGATCTAAGATAATATAACAACAATAGACACAAATGAAAGAGCAAGCCGTATACCCCGATACGAGCTTGCTTCTTATGCTAGTACAAAAAAAATAAATAATAATAATTGGAAACAAAAATATTATAAAATTGGAACGAAAACAGTCTTATCTGAGCGTTTTGCAGGTAGATCCGTGAAATGTCACCCCGCTTGGAATTGTAACAAACAGCGCGCGAATATTATTACAGAAACCGACACTACCGCCCGCTTCGAATGCAACGATCGAACTGGATGGGTAATTGATGCATGCTCTAAAATTTACGCAAAAAGCATTATTAATAGCTTTAAAAAGTGTTTCCAACACCGTGGATGGCACGGATGATGATATTTTGTGGCTGGAAGAAAATACTGGTGATGTAGACTCGAATGAAGAAAGTGAACCAGAAGATGTGATCAATGTGCCGTTAAAGATAATACTACTGGTGAAATATTTGGTGATTAAAAAGGACTACCATTGTGAATTTTTACATGTTTCTGTACATTATTCCTTATTTGCATTCTTTAACCTATTGAATGCTACCGTATTAACTGTTGATATGGTATAAATTGATTTTTGTACGCGGCCGTATCAATAGTTGATACAGCGACTTTGGTCCGTGATCACATAATGCACCTATTTCATACAATATGTTAACATACACAAAAAGATTCCTAATACTTTGACTTTGTTAAAAACATTGATACTCTGTTACATGTTTCGAGCAGTGACCGCATTGCTGTACCATTATGTATGGTGTTTTAATGCGTATTCAAAAAAATGTGCCGCGTGTGAGTATTGGAATGCCAGGGCTGGGGAGTAGCGTTCAAAAGGATAATAAGGATTTTTTTTCTGTTAAATTTCATGTCTTATAACCGGAGTCTTAAATAAATGTATTTTTTTCTGATTTTTTCAGTAAAAAATGGGACTCGTCTTATATTCAGGCTAATACGATAATCAAAGCAATTCTACACAAAATTAATTATTTTTAGAATTAACAATTATGTTCAACTAAAAAGATAACATAAACATCAAAAATAAATCAAATATGTATGGTTTAAATTATTATAAAAAGTAATCTACCTACACAATATTCCGCTACTGATTTATTAATTAATTAATAATTAATTTATTAATGTTAATAATTTTAAATAAAACCACTACTTTTAAGTCACCTAGGTAATAATCATCTCACAGACTAGCAAATGTATAGACATGTACTAATGCAAATTCCTTGTTTTAATATTTTCATTTTGGTGTCACCCACGTGATCACATTGGTACCACTTACACAATCAAATAGCACTGCAACTTTTTAAAAATAACAAACGAAAATTTAAACGCTGACAAAATAATATGCATTAATATAAAAAATATGTCTTGTTTATACAAAGTATTAATTTTTGAAGAGTAAATACTTTTACTGTTGCATAAATGTATCATAAACTATTGGATTTATGTTTCCACCAAGAATATGTGTAGAATGCCCCTCATCCCGCAACTAAAACCTATATGCACACTTTATTTCATGTCTATTCATTTACTGGTCTGTGAATCATCTACAGTTTTCTAGTCATCATAATAAATTCAAAATATAATTGTGGTATTATTTTGTTTTCAGCAAAAAAATAATAATCTTAATTGAATTTCAAATAAAAAAACTCTTTCTACATCACAATATAGAAAGATAAGAAAATAATTCATCTTTATAACTGTATAAAATTATGTTGACTAGATTTTTAACTCATATAAATTTATATTCTACACCATACGCTCTAATAAAAATGTAAAAATACTAAATTGAAGACATCTTCTACATTTATACAATTTTAAACAAAGTACATATGTATAAGTTTGAAGGAAAGAAAATAATTAAGGAGAACACATTCTAATTGTGACGTTGTAATTATTCAGAACATAGTTCTGTGATATTTTAAATACTAATTAAATGTATTAATTTGAAAGAAAATTAGAAGTAATATGTATCACGTTAGTTAGCATCTTACATTGTGCTAAGCGCCCCATAAATACCACAACACTGAAGACCGACAGCAGAAGCGCCATGATGTTGATGGCGATTCCGGTTTCAAAAGAGTACCTGACCATGAACCATCCCAGGTAATCAAAGAAAATCATTTTCCCTTCCGTGTTAGCCTATAAACATTAACCATATTTACAAATCTTGATTGAAGTACATGGGTTGTGGTCCATAAAGTAAAGTCGGAAAAAGAAACCTAATACAAACCATTATATCAACCCCATATAAAATGTGATTTTCTGTTTCGAAAAAATAATTAAACATTCATAAATTTACTTGAACAAATAAAATAAAAATCTCCCTGGTCTCCCCCGGAATACTACCCACTACGCTACCAAGAAGTGAAAGAGATGTGAATAGCAGTTTTCAAGAATCTTAAGCTCTTATTAATACTAGTTCTTAGAAAGTTCAACAGAGAACTATTTTTTTAAATAAATTTAATTTATTGTTAAAATCAGATGTTAAGAATAAAAAAAAAAGTATGTAGGTCGTTTAATAAGTTTGGTAAATTTCTACGAAATGGCACCACAATTCATTTGATGACATCACAATTGGCACGAGTCACTCTATAAACTAGTTCAGGTCAAATTTCAACTAGAAGCGAAACGTTATTAACGACTTTTGAAGCGAGCAAATATCAATTGCCACAAACACAAACATTTTTATTTAAAGAAGCGGGTGGGTGCTCAGATCAAAGTGGAATTGGATGATTTGGAAGACTGTTAACACCTGCATAAATGAGTTTAAACATGGCCGAACATATATTGAAGATGAAGCGTGCTCTGGATGCACAGTTGAGGTAACCATAATGGATATCGTTGAAATCCACGGTGGAAGACTGCCAAGTCAAAGTGTGACTGGTAAAATTGCACAAATTGCTTCAAATTGATTTTTTATCCACTCTATTCAACTGACTTGGGCATGTTTGACTGCTTCCTGTTTACAAACATGAAAATTTATTTGGTGGGAAGAAATTTTTGTCGAATGAGGATGTCATCGCCACCATAACCAATGCCACCGCCAACAATGCGTACTTTGCAGTCTTTGATAAAAGCTACTTTTTCGATGGCATGAAAAAATTGGAAACTCGCTGGACCAAGTATATATCCCTCAATGGATCTATGTTGCGAGATAAAATTGATTTTTTTTAATTATAAAAAAACTAAATTTAATTGGTTTACCATACTTATCAAACAATCATCATAATCAGTGTTTTAATTTCTGACACAAAAAAAATCATGATATATACTTATAAGACAACTTCATGCGCTGGTAGGATAATGGCAATATGGAAGATTGCTCACTTAGTATCAAATATATTCCAGTACAATTGGGCAGGGTGTACAACATTGACCACACTTAAATATGGCGCATTTAAATAAATAGTGCATCAAATATAGAAAAAAGTGCAATAAACTAAAAAGAATGATAAATAATATAAATAAACATACATGCTAACTGTGTGATCACTGAATAAATTTAATAAAAAAATTGTCTGCAAATTCATTAAAATAATGAAATGACTTTACGTGTGATGATCGAATTTAGATTTTTTTAATACAAGCAAAATAAATAAAGAAAGCCGACAAATCCTCATCAAATCAAAATTTGAATCGTCTCTAGACTTCATTGCAATTGTAAATGTGATGAGGCAGAATAGGTTTATATTTATTAATATTTGAAGGATTATGTACATACAAATAAAATATTACTTTCGCTCTAGTATGAATAACTGAAAGATTGTAACCTGCATGTTGTTAATTTCTGGAGCATTTCCAAGGGCCCTCAAGAGAGCCAGGGTGTTGTCCCCCAAGTGCTGATGACTGCCAGGAAAAATATAAGCTTCCTTGTCATAAATGGTATGATAAACATAGCCGTTGTGACAGAAGGCAAAATCTAAACCTAGAAGTAATAGAAGATAATATCAGATGTAAGTAAATTATGCGCTCAACAGCGCACCAATGTCGATCAGGGCGCCGAGCAAGCCGGGCCGTCTGACCGGTGCTGTTAAAAAAGACTGACCGAAAAACTCACCAGTAATTTTAATAATAACTGGGAAATGAGCTAAGAAATCAAGGAATTTAAATATTTTGCCAATGTGAAGCGAAACTTGAGAGATATATGTAAAACAACTTTCTCCGCCTTATCATCAGTGAAAGATCGAATCACGAAAAAGAGGGTCTGGTCGTAGGAGGACATTGTAGTTGTGAAATCTAAGAGAATGATTCAACAGATCCATTGTTTTTTTTAAATCAGGGATGGGGGCGCCCAGAAAAATTTTGCCCGAGGGCACCACAGAGGCTACGGCCGGCACTGATGTCGATACAAAAAACAAAAAAATATGTATCAACTTAAACACATAATACTATAAATTTTCTATTAGCTACACGCCAGTGGTGTAGACAGTTAAAATAGAATATTGTTTTTAAATTTAGAAGCTCAATCTTAATTCAGCTAATTTTGTTGCCAGTCCAATAATGTGCATTGAGTGTGATACGTGAAATAAATATTTCATCAAGAATTTGTAATAAAAAATTCCCATCACAATCTTCTTACCTGGCATACCCCCGAAGTCTCTGAAAATCCTAAAATCCGTGTCGGATGGAATAGCTCCACTCTGGAACAGTTCCTCCCCTATTACTTGTCCATATGGGTGTGGCGCATTACGGGCATAGTACTAAAATTGTTTGAATAATTTGTTACACTATATCGGTTACATGTATCGGACAAGTGAATGTATTGCATAAAATATGTTTAAAAGATAACTCTCTGGCTTTTTGCTATTGAGTAAAAAATAAATAATGTTATTTTAATACACACACATTCTTATTGTGAAATTGTAATTATTCAAAAGATAGGTCTGTGATGTTTTTAATACAAATTAAATGTATCAATTAGAAAGATATACATATAAAATCAATTTTATCTAAAAATATTGTTGTTGCTACCGAGATTCGAACCTGGATCTCGTCCAATCTGGTGAATGTGCATTAACCGATTATGCTATAGCACCACAGTGCATTAATGATGAAATTTTCAAACCTATATGTTACATTTTTCAAATTAATACATTTATCGTTCCATTAGTTGAAAGCCATCTTCTTTATTTTACGGAATCTGAAATACCTTTGAGAAATCCGATAGGAGACCCCGGAATTAACAATTCATTTTTATTAAATTACAACTTATATATTATTAAGGAGAACACATTCTTATTGTGGGGTTGTAATTATTCAGAACATAGGTCTGTGATGTTTTTAATATAATGTATTAAATGTATTAATTATCATCAATGCACTGTGGTGCTATAGCATAATCGGTTAATGCACGTTCCCCGGATTGGAAGAGATCCATGTTCGAATTCAGGTAGCAACAGCAATATTTTTCGAAAAAATTGATTTTATATGTGTATCTTTCTAATTAATACAATTAATATGTATTAATAAATAATGGTCCAGTGTTCCGGTATTGGACGTATCAAGGTGTTGCTGCTCTCAAGAAAAATGATAGAAGTTTGTCAGTGCTAGGTTTATGTGGATCCATTTTTAAATTTGAATTACAGGAGTATTTTTAGTTCATTCTTTCGTGAACATCTGTAACTAGCCCCGCTTACCTGCCAATCACGACGCCGTTTCTTATCATTAAACCGGCGCGCTGGCATGACAGGTGCTGAACTGAGTTTTGCCATATGTACATCAAATTCCATAGTGCATTTTATAAGATTTGTTGTTATTAAAATAATGTTTTCATTGAATCACTTGACCTAGTTTCTATGTTCATGAAACGTTGCGATTTGCGTATGTAGGTACTAAAGAAACTAAATCTTCCGTATTTAAATACGTTGACAGATTCTATTCATTTTTTTTCACGTTTCGTTCTCTTTAAATGGTATCAACACCTTGTAATTTGTATAAATCCTTGACCATTTGGAAAAATGGAGCATATTTTGAAAACTGACAAAAACTTGATATCAAAGATAAAACTTTTGGAAAAAATGGAATCCCAAATACCTCTCTGGGTTGGAACTTGAAAAATCGCAGGAAAATAATAAACTTCAACCATTAAGGCCAGCGAGACATGAAGATTTAAAAAATTTAAATTATTTTTCATGCACATTTTAAATATTCCAATTCTGATGGAAAAGGTGAATTCGATCGCTAATCAAATTAATGTGCGTGATTTTGTTGCGTTAAGTGAATCGCCGCGTCACCACACACCTTTCTTGGTGAAATACATTATTTGATAAACATTTCGACACACAAGAAGTTGAAATAATGGAGTCATCATGTTTCTTTATGCAAATCACGATATCAACAGCGGTGGCGCATACAAAATCGCGGACACAGTAAACTAACGCGTTTTAAAAAAAAAATATGCATGTTTGTTCTCATTATTCGTAATTCGGATTTTTTTTTAAATTTAGGCTCTGTGAGTTACGAATTAACAGAGTTTTACTGTACATACTGGAAGACGGTCTAGCTCCATGCCTCAACATTTGACGAACTTGTATGAATGTAGATGAGGCGAGAATTATGTGTCAGGAACTATGATAAGTAATTAAAGTATAAAACGTATATAAAAAATTAAAATAAAATAAAAAAGTATACATTGTATTGTCATTAATTGAATTGACAATCACTATATACATATTACTCAAGAGTTCAAACTCTAATTGTTTACACGCCTTGTTACTTCAATTGGCACCACTGGGTTTCCTGGTTTATAATAATGTACATGTGTGTGTGTGTGAGTATTGCCGCCCTTTTTTCGGAAAGCCAAGAAGACGTAACCGACAGGTCTCATTCTTATTACATCCCGTGCTTAGACCAGTCCAGCGGTCCAAATAAATCACCAGTGTGCGCTTCGAAATCTAAAGAAGACAACCCAGCTAAAAGAACAACAACATCGGACCAGAAAGACAGCAAAGTTAAAGAGGTTAGTGCAATTCATATATCATGTGTGCTTATTGTTAATTGGAAACCTGGGAACCAGCTATCGAAGGCATTTACATAAACACAAACTTAAACAACAAAAACTTACGTTGAATAGCCAGGCATTCCCTGGTCCTGATTGGAAGAGAATGGCTTTCCCACCGAGTCCAGCAGCTTCCAAATTTAGAACAAGTCGAGAAGACGCAGCCCATTTATGCCTCAAGAAAAGATGTGCAGCCTATAAAAAAAAATATATGTCAGTCCATCAGAAGATTTAATAATCGAGACATATACAAGTTATGTGTCGAAAATCGCTTATACAGAAACAGGTGAATCTTATTCTTTACCAGATTTAAAAGGCTTCAACATACCGTTGTTCATTTGTTTTTATTTTGTTGCTTTAAAAAAAGTATGTGATTCAAAGAAATAGAAACATTATAAAGTTTTTCTCAAAGTGGGAACACAAAAGCAACCAGTCCATAAAACAATACGCAAAACAAAGATGCATAACATTAAACATTAAAAAGGTCGTGAGAATAGTCTTGGAACATTGAAATTGAGGCGATCTCGATAAATAGATACGCATTGAATCATTGCAGATGATCAACAATGTTCCAACTGTCCAACACGGCTGAAAACATTGAAGAGTTCATTGCCTCAATAACATGAGATCAACAATCAACACAGACAAGATCAAAATGACGATGTACAGGATATTTTAATAAAGCCTGTTAAATTTTCTCTACTTTAATATAAATAAATTGATTCATTGTCAAAAACAATATATGTACCTAATAAAGAAAGAGTACATACTTGTAACGGTGTTTCTTCAGCTCCGTTGAATAGAAAAATGACATTATGCTCGAGACGTACATTAGCCATAGAAAGAACTCTAACTAATTCCATCATCACGGCGCATGAAATTCCATCATCAGAAGCGCCTGCAAAGTGGTAAAAAATATTATTAGTAAATATTGGCCATAATAAATCTGTAAATGGGAACCAGGGTAAAAATGTCAAAAAAGTTACGACGAGCATTGAAATACAAATTAAATGTATTAATTAGAAAGATATACATATAAAATTAATTTTATCGAAAAATATTGTTGTTGCTACCGGGATTCTTTCAAATAATATAACGATATATGTATCAATTCGAAAAGTGTAACATGTAAGTTCGAAAATTTGTTATCAATGCACTGTGTTGCCGTAACATAATAGGATACTGCTATTACCCCGGATAGGAGAGATCCAGGTTCGAATCCAATATTTCAATATTTTTTGATAAAATTGATTTTATATGTATATCTTTCTAATTAATTCATTTAATTAGTATTTAGAATATCACAGATCTATGTTCTGAATAATTACAACTTCACAATAAGAATGTGTTCTCAGAAATATAAAGGCCCGCTAAACAAAAAAGGTAGAAATATTGAAGTAGTAAAGGGAACTTATCAACTGAGGCAAAACTAACGGTTCATAATGGAGTCCTGGTACCGACACTGATGCATGTAGAGGAACGAAAGTATATTGAGTGCAGTGAAAATGAAATCACTTAGGCGTATATGTGGTTTGGTAATATGGAACGGATGAATGAGGAGAGAATGGTAAGAAAGATATATGACGCAAGCGCTGATGGCACCAGAAGTAGGGGACGTCCGCGGAAGACTTGGCACAACCAGGTAAACCAGATACTGGAGGATGGGACTGAGCTTGTATGAGAAGATGTATGGATGCGGATGAGGTGAGAATTGTGTCCGGACAAAAGAGTGTGGCGCTCTATCCTCTGTCTACCCCCGCGGAGAAACGGCGTGATGGTAAGTAAAGTAGTAAAGATGAAGGTAGAAGGGGGACGGAGTTGTGCATAACATTCTTAGTAATTCATATACCTATTTTTATTTCAAAAACAAAAAAAAAAATTGTACAATAATGAAAACTTGCCATCGCTAGTGGGAACTGTATCGAAATGACAGTTGAGTAGAATGCCATGCTCCTTGTTAGATCCTTCCAAAATTGCAATAACATTCTGGATACCGTCATAGACATTAGTTAACCGCACCTTAAAATCCAGTGTGTACGCTCCGCTACCGCTTTGAATCTGAAAATGAGAAAGTATGCTTAAAATTATTTAACGGAAGCAATACTAACAGAACACAATAGAGTACCAGGACTATGACATAACATGAATATTAATGTACCATTATCGTGAGAACCGTCACTTTGTAAATGTGTATGTGTGTGTGTCATGAAAGTGAGTAGATGTGTGGTGGGAGACGAACCTTATAAGGGGCCATCTTTGGGGAAAGAGCGCTCTTCCATTAGAGCTTCTTCTGAATAACAAGTCTATCTCTGAAGTGTATAATTATATTTACTATAACTTGTTGCGATAAACTTATAATTGTTACCCGGACATACTGAGTTTTATATTACAAGGAATTGGGACCCAAGTACATGGATAGTAATTAGATGATAGAACCCCGAGGGAATCTCGTGGTAATTAAAGAATTATCACAATTATAAAAGCTCAGAAATGTGAGTCTGCTATGTGACGCAGAACCTAGATAAAATCTCAAGGGATAATTTACGATATGTATGTAGTGCGTATAATACACCTAGTGCAAAATGTTTTCGGAATAGATGCACATTAAAAACACGAGCCATGTTCTAACTGCATGTACGTAATATTCTAACTGCATGTGCCTAATATTCTAACTGCATGTGCCTAATATTCTAACTGCATGTGCCTAATATTCTAACTGCATGTGCCTAATCTCAACTATGTCAGAAATATAAGCATCGTCGTATTTAAATATTTCCAAAATCCCAGTTTCCCATACAAAAATGTTCATAATAATTTTCTCAGTCTTCCTACTTTAGTCAAGGTCCAAAGTCTGTTGTTTTAAAATATGCAAAATATCTCTCCCACCAACAAACATTTCTCACCTTTGAACCGTAGCTCCCAAGAAACGACCACCGGTACAATATGTCAAAGAATTGTTTCCAAAGTAAATATTGCTTCGTTGCTTACACGTATTTAAACCAGATGAAACAAATAATGCATACACTCTCGCTCATTACAAGCTCGTGTTTTCCCGAATAAACCTGAAGCCGTCTCTGTTAAACGGCGATCTCTGATCGATAGAATTAGTACTCACGAGCCCCCAGATCTATTAGGACGTGTGACCTCCGGCCCGTATTACCTAAGATGCCGCCGCATCAAATCTCCAATTTCAATGAGTTCTACGCATTTCGATTTAAATTTATTACGGGTCGTAATCCAGTTTTCCATTGAGTTCCTGTTTAACCATCAGTTATAATATACAAGATATTGCCTTTCACCACCTTGGTCGACGACAATCTGCACTCGTAGTCAATTTAAACCCGTGTGTCTAGAATCTGACATCTAGAGCTACATTTTGCCACATCGTGTGCACGCAAAATAGTGGTTTGTGAAACAAGATTTGAATTTCTCGCTTACCTCGTATAACAGTGACTGAGAATTATGAGCTTTTAGTTGTGCTATTTTCAGCTCATCCATCAGAATAGTTGGCGCCTGGATTCTATTCTGCGGAGTGCCCACAACTCTTGGACCCAGACTGGTTAGTTTCCGGAGAGTATTTCTAGACCTTTCCCCGCTAAACAATTGAATGTTATCGATCTGCAGGACACCAAATAAACTTATTTCAAATTAAATATGTACATATATTCTGATGAAATTAGACAATACATAATTGTGTGAATTAAGAATTATTTTCTTGAAAAATTGAGAAAGCCTCGCCTCATATACTTTCTTAACCTTCCTCGCTCACACATTCCACATGACCAAACCATCTCAGCAATGGATACTTTATTGTATTTATTATTACTTATTGTGTATGTGTAAAAACAGAACAAACAAAAGTTTATTTGTGTATTTTAAAATATTTATGTAATTATTAAAATGTTTGTGTTAATTAATCTGTTATTGTTCAACGTTTTTTTAATGCCTAATACTCAGGTCTTATGGACGCGGTTGCAATTATACACATTACTGTAACGTGATATATCGGCTATTATAGATCATTTATTTAACACTTAAAAACTTATTATGAAAAATAATATCGACCAAATGGCCGTCTTTAGACACTGCACTAATATGAGCTCTTTCAATCAAATTTTTCATTACATTTTGGCATAATTCTAAAATAATTTGTTCAACTTCTTGGCAAATAATATTTTTCAATTATTGATGAATTGTTGTTGGCCTATTACCACTCTTTCCTTTTTGTAATCTCAAAGAAAAAATCAGGCGCAGTTAAATCAGATGAACAAGGCATTGATATCATTGGCCAGGAAATGCATTGTACAAAATTTGCATGACATTCAATGACAGACGTATTTCTATATCAAACATACCAACCAAAAAATTCGCAATAATTATTTTTAATGAATTTACCGCATTTATCTCTGACACAACTGTGGGTAGTTGCATGTCTATTAGGTGTACGATGTAGTAAGAGAGGCAACCAAATAACAACATGACGAAAGGCCACCTCCATGAAATGGAGTGTATGCTATGCCGGACCTGCCGCCTCGATTTCTCAGGCCGGGCCCTGTCGCTGTACGGCATGGGCTCCAGACCTAAATCATCCACCTCAGAAATATCCATCAGATATCGACCGCGTTGTGACATCGCACCCTGAAACACGAGTTACCTTTCAGTATGGAATGTTAACATGCAAGAAGCGCTTTATAGAATAGATAACTTAATGCTGAAAGATATTTTTTAAGAATTTTAAAAACAATATCTAGAACTTTGCATCATTTATATTCTGAAATGGTATTAGTTTAGCATGATTCTCCAATCAAGAAAAAATAAGTTTATAATGTAGACATGTAGATTAATATCTTGTTTTGGCGCAAAACGCATTTGTTATTCTTAAGCTTTAGGCCATGAATTTAACTACTTTATACGTTTTTAGCTGTGAAAGATTCTTAGGAGGAGTAAGTTTTCTAGATTAATCTTTAATGCACTATTATAATGTTATAACCTGACTTGAGACCGTTTTCTTCAACTGACAGTAAAACCGCAATGATTCTGACATTTATTTATTTTTGTGATCATTTGTCATTTAGTTTTTAAAACTTTCTGTCAATAGTAAAATGTCTTACAACACTACGGATACCGACCTGGGCATCAGGACTTTTCAAGATCATCAAGTATTGTACGCAAGGTTCACGAATAGATTACTCGCGGGCTGATAAGACAATGAAGAAAATATTACGCACCGATTACTTATATTTGAACGTTTGAACTTTGTGAACGGGTTTAAAGGTGATACTTCGCAGGATGTGGATATGATGTAAAGCCTCAGGTACGTTAGTATATCTCTTATCTATGGGTACGTTCGTCACGAAATCGGCGACTTTTGATTTGTTGATTAGAATCCTAGAGTGACACAAAGTATCGTGAAATTATACAGTCGAAAACTTTTTGAAACTCTGAATTATTCTAGCCTTCGTCGGATAAAAGTCGCCGAGCGATGATGCAGAACGTGCCCATGATATTAAATGTCATATCAACATTTTATCAATAAAAATATATGAAATATTAGTCTTTCTGTATTTGTACACAAGGTTTATTTTTACATGACAATATATGTAATAAATTGATTTCCTGTATTTAGCCGTAAATGCGCAAAATTATTTAATATTACTACTACTATTACACGTACAGCACGGATTTCAAAATGAATAGCTATTTTATTTCATAAGCTTGTTATGCCCCAACATCGATTTGTGATGCGAGCGTATCAAATTCGACATTATTAACTAAATAATATTGTGAACGCGTACGGGCCGGGCGGCGACAAAAGGCTAACTCGAGATGAATTGGACACTTCCTTGAAGATTATCCTAGGAGATTTATTTCGTCTACGTGTGGGTTCGATCATGAAAGCGGCCACAGGTCACCCAAAATAGTCGATATATCACGTTAGAGTGACGTGTATAATTGCAACCGTGTCCATAAGACCAGAGTATTAGGTAATAAAAAAACGTTAAACATTGACAGATAGTAACAGCTCCCGAATAAGCGTTTCTTGATAACAAAAGGGACCCATCCGGAATGGAATGCAGTAACGAAAGACCGACTTTTCGTTAAATCCGTGCAAGGATACTTGTCCAAAGACTGCTGTATATACATTCAAATACCGAGAAGCTATTGAAATAACGTACCATCACGCCGTTGCACCGCGGGGATAAGCAAAGAGGTTAGAGCGTCACACTTATCAGTTCCGGTACTCAATTTCACCTCTTCCATATTCATGCATCTTATGTTATATACACTTCTTAGTATTTTCTCCTCATTCATTCGTTCCATATGACCAAACCACTTAATTAATGTTAAGTTAATGTATTAAATGATTGTTATTTAATAAATGATCAAACCGCATAAAAAAACTATAAAATGTGATGACATGTAAGATTTTTGATAAACAATATAATTAATATGACAATTAGTATAGATGCATAGTTTATATGTTATTTATTTTAGTGTATATATTCATAATTATATATGAAAACGATGTCCATTATCATTGTTATTACTGGACTATATTATTAGATAATGAGAATAAATAATTCATTGGTTTCCTCAGCAGAATGTTGGGCTATTAAAGAGGCCTTGGACATTTGCATACTCCAGAACGTCGATAAGGCTGTTATATTCTCCGACTCGCGAGCAGCTCTTGAATCCCTCTCTGCTAATATGAAAGTTTGGCTAGACAATGAGATAATCTGTTCAATCTTAATTTGGACATCAACAATAAACAGGTGTAATTCGTTTGGATTCCTGCACATAAGGGAATTCAAGGAAATGAATGTGCTGATAAACTGGCCAAGGAAGCCATTCTTTTTGGAGTTTTCCTCATCAATTCCATATCTCGATGTATGACAGACTTAATATGGTAAAAAATTGTATGAATTTAATTTGAACTGCACAATGGATGGATCCAAATCATCATAAGGGTAATCGACTTAAAATAATTAAAATATCTATTTCCCGCACTCCCTGGTTCTCCAAAAGAACAATATCAAATATCTCTAGAATGAGAATTGGGCATTGCCAGGTAGATTGAACTTAATAGATTCCCCAATGCGCGAGTGTGGTGCTGAGGAGGAAATCCTTGACCATATCTTTTTTGCCTGTCCATTGGGGATCATAGGTTTTTTTTACAGTAATCTCATCACCGGTATTTTTCAACTCCCGGTTAATTTATGTCATCTCCTTTCCCTTAACTCGACATTTAATCTATATAATAGCAAATTTTTTGAACGACAATGGTATTGACTTGTAATATAATATTTCCTATTCTGTAACATTGATTGTATAAAATAAAGTTTTAACTTGGTTAATGGCACAAATCACTCTTGAAGGGTGCATTGCTTATTTAAAAGAATAAGAAGAATAAATAAAATAGTTTTGGTTTGATTTCACTTTTTATTTCTAAGCACCATCAGAATACACACTATCATAGCTCATCCCTGTAGCGGCAATGTTGGCCATCTCTTGTAGTGACCTGCATGTGCAGCAATGTTTTTTTATTCGGTGCGTAACAATATTATATGATATGGGACTCGATAATCAATGGCAAAAAAACTAAATGTTTACACATAAGATCACCTCATGCTCAAAATATAATTAAACCAAACAATTGTGCATACTCAACTTGACTGCACATCATAATGTTATAAGCTATTGTGAATGTACCTCGGTTGAATTTGTTAAGTCGCATAAATACCTTGGTTTAATTATTGATGAACACTTTAAATGAAATTTTTTTATCGTAAATTTTTCCTAAAATTGTAATCCATTTTAAAAAGATTGATATCCTGTCATAAATTTTTCTTTTTTCAACTCTCAATACATGTTTAACCGAGCGAAACAGAAAAGAAAAAATGTAATTAAAACTTGTAAAGATTTAATAAAAATGTAGAAAATATATTTGTCGTTCTTCACGCACCGCCCGTTGTTCATTGCTGCCGTGTCTCGCAGCGGGTCATCACCATGTAGCATGAAGGATATTAACAGATGGGTCCTTCACCAGTAGATTTAGATTCTAGGTAATATATATTTTGTGAAGTAAATCTTTGAAACTTTCAAGATTAAAAATAATTTTAAAATCTATGTAATAAAAGTGTTTATTAAAATACACAATGTACACTATAAATGTAACAACAATGGCTTTTTACAAGCTTCCAAATAAAACTAGTGTAGCGAGCGACACTTGCACAAGTAACATTCTTTTCATTAAATCTTTAAGTTTTCAATAATCCTTTATCCGCCGATTAGTGCAGTCTTTTATACAAATTGCAGGTACATATGAACATATAATAGTTTTTCAAGAATTCATCAATTTAATTTTAGGCGGATACAACATTTTGGTTAATGCTATTCTAAAAATCTAAGTTTTCTTTGATCGCTTCTTACTATGTACATGTACATATACAGTAAAACCTCGATATAACGACTCCCGCTATACCGAACAATGACATAAATCGAAATTTTTGTCAAAATTAATAATATAAAGAAATTTCGTAAATATGTATAACAAAATATTTTTGGCCCATACGAAAAAATACCGATACATATACATAAATATATAATGAAAAAAAAATTTTTACAATGAAAATATTTAAAAATATATTTCGGCCGGTTACGATCATGTTTGTCAATTGTTTTACTGCCTTGGCGCAGGGGGCCGGTCTTGTAAAACTTCTCCTTGGGATCATAATAAGCCCTTATAATGCCATTTGGCATAATCTCCACTTGTCCGTGGTTGGATTTATTGCCCATTATCAAAATAGGTTAGAATGGCACCGTTCCCACGCTCTGAAGTGTACACGTGTTCACGCCTCTAAAAACGTGTCTTATTTAGACCAGCTGGAGAAAATAAAAAACCATTAAATTGCAATTGGCACATTACATTTTAGGGCATGCGCGCATCAGCTTTGCGCATGGTATCGTCCGCAAAGCTCGAGATACCTACTACTAAGGTGTTTATTTGACAATTGTTTTTGTGTTTGTTTACTGAGATTTATATGTACTAGTATTCCGTAATTTATTCTTTAAAGTATATTTTTTAATTTTTTGTGGAAACCTAAAATGGCTTCAGGTCGTGATAATTCTCGCAAAATTTTAACCCTTGAAAAAAAAACTATGATTCTGAATTCGTCTCTACGATTTAAAGAAATAGGAAGATCGATTGACCGATGCGAAATTCTCAATGCTTGTAACGGCTCTACAATTAAACACAGTTAAAATTCAATGTTGGTTCATATTTGCACGACAATTTGGAATTTCTAAAAATATCGCTGAATTTTAGGTTATATTGTTTCGCAAAATGTTTTAAATTTCTTAATTATTATCCATTTACTTATATATGTTGAAACAACAAAACTAAACAGATTATTCAGTTTTCTTTAAACAGAAAATCCTCCTTTGTTTGCAGAATGCCTTATGTTATATCCCATATTAAACTGACAATGGGTGTCTTGTTTGCGAAACTTGCAAACCTTTTTAAAGCCGCACTACATTTATTTATATGGCGCACGCGGAATATTAATATATTAAGTAAAAAAAAAAAAATTTCACTATATGTGGGAATACGTTAATACGAATTTTTATATTTTAGTCCCTTGGATTACGCAATGACGAGGTTTTACTGTATATATATTTATTTTCTATCAAAATTCTGAAAGAATGATGCATATTACAGTGAAATAATGTATTAGATAACGTAGGCAATATAGGAACTAATCCAGCTAGTCATCTGGACCCAGTCGGGGAACTTCTTGATGAAATTTGTAAATTCAGGTGTCCTCTGGTCCTCGTGGTGGACATAGTTTCCCGCCAGGCCGATGTCTAGTATTGGAGCTGTCCGGTCTGATACCTGGAAAGAAAATATTACTCAATTGACAAACTAGAAGTGTTGAGTGAGAGTTGGTCAAATCAGTTTAAAAAATATGATCCAGTATCAAATGATAATTTTTATCCAATGCAATAATGCTAGTCTTATGATTTTGCCAAAGGTATTCCTCATTTTCCAACAATTTGCAAGTCATAGTAGCTGTCATAGTAGGTCTACTCTGGTTGGAGAATAAATTGCATGTTGTAAATTTTGAAATTTAGATTTCCCATTTAAACAGATACCTACTTTTCGAAGGTGATTTCGGAATTTCGAAATATGTGATGGAAAAATGTATTCTTTAACATCACAAGGACATTAGTTCACATTATGTACATATTTCTCTTTTATTTATTATATGAGGAGAACACATTATTATTGTGAAGTTGCAGTTTTTCAGAACATAGCTCTGTGGTATTTTTAATACAAATTAAATGAATCAACTAGAAAAATTTTCAGATAAAATCAACTTATCAAAAAAATATTTTAATTGCTACATGGGATTCGAACAATTCACCGGATAGGAAAATGTCCAGGTTCAAATCCCAAATAACTAAGTATTTTTTCTGTATTTTCTAATTGATTAATTTAATTCACTTCATAATTGAACACTTAGGGCCGGTTGTGTGATCAGTGGTAAGTTTTTATTATAGTAAAAAAAGTTAATTTACAATTTTACCATCCAAAATCGAATGGTAAAAATTGCAAATCGTTAGATAAAAATGGCAGACTCTTCACAGCTGTTTTAAAGGTGATCTGTTACATTGATACTTTGAAAGTTGCAGTATACGACAATGGATCATTTAATATCCTGCTATTTTAATGATGAGAGTTTGTCCGATGACGATCTCGCTTTTTTTCACCAGCAAAGTGACAGATTTCAAACGCAGGGGTGAATAAAGTCATAGATAAAGCATAGAATTATATGTATTACCAATGGTGAATATTCAAAATAAATCAAATTATCAGATATTTTATGATTATTCACCATGCCACATTATTAGATGGGATTAACTTTGATAGTAGTAAACCCGACATTCAAACAATCCGCAAATGTTTTTCATCACAAGCGATAGTAAAAAGTTACTATAGTAAAATTTACTAAACAAACTAACCGTAAATTAGGTAAACACTCGGCCCTTAATACAGTAAAACTCATAACGTTAATTCGTAACTCACAGGATCGAAATTTAAAAAAAAAAACAAATTATGAATAATGAGATCAAAGTTTTTTAAAGGCAACATTAGAAAGAAATTTTTAGGAATTTAAAAAGATTATTTATTTCGGATGTCAAAAACGCATACGAACTGCTTATAATCAGATTTTACGAATTATCGGTAGAAATTAGTATGAAATGTTATTTTCAGGGCAAATTTTTTTGAAAAAATTGCAAATTTCTTAAAAATACGAAATATAGGGTTACGAATTAACAGAGTTTTACTGTATTATTATATTAAACGTATACGTAAATATTTAAAGAATGCATTTTTCAATCAATTTTGGATTTCAAACAGTTTCAGCAATAAAGTATAATGACTATATTTATTCAAATCACAAAACTACTTTACTATCACGTAACACCAAATGATTATCCTCGATTTACACATTTACACATTTTACCTCAAACCTCAAAAACTGCACAGTATGAGATTTACACTTTCCCACATTTTACCTGACATAAAAAACTGTATGAGATTTGCACTTTGCCAATGATAATTAAAAATATATTTCTAAATGACAACTGGTGATTTCATTTTCTATTTTAAACCTTTATAAATATGTATTGTAATTTCACTTTCTTTCTTACGCTTTGTAAATATCATACAATTGTTGACTTACATCAAACTCCATAGACAACTGATAATCAGTGGTGGCATCTTCCCTAACAATATTAATGAAGTAAGAGGGTCTCCCTTTCCACTCCCCAGAAGTCAATGGTTGAGTCGGTAAGCTCCATCCCTTCAGAGTGACTCCTTCTCTAGGTGCAAAGGTCACAGTCAGTCTGTCTGGACCTGGAAATATGATTATCGTAAGAGGCAAGATCGATATGACATTTTGTCTTGTAAAGGTATTTATCAAACAGTTTGTACATACTAAAAAAAAACATTTTAACAAAGAACAGAGCTACATACAGTGGCGTGCAGTAGGTATAGATTTAGGATATGCTGTTACTAATTATATTATACAGTTATATATAATATATGTACTATATAGGACACCATACCATAGGATACCATGCATTTATTTGTAATTTTAGAGTACTATTAATAGTGTTTTTAAAGTTTAAGTTTTAACGTAAAATAATACCTTCTTATCAATATCAAAAATGTATGGACATTTTTAAGAACACTTTTTATGACTGAACATGATTTTTTATTGTTTGAAAATCTTTCATGTAATAACTAAACGAAATAATTATTTTTATTAAAGGTAAAGTAGGAAATAGTTCTGCCAATTGTTTTTTGTTTTTCCCAAATCAAAAACAAACACATGCATCAAATGGACCTCGAACTCAAAGAACGACAATGAAATCAACACGTTAGAAACATTAAGACAGTAAAATTTGCAAATTAGTAAAAGAGGTAGTAAACACTTCAATGATTTGCACGCAGTTGTAAGCTTTTCTAATGTTATTCTGTTAAAAAACAGCTTAAGTAACGACTCCATACAAAACGGATCAACTGAAAGGAATTTTCAATTCAGTAAATAGCCAATTGTATGACTTGAGTAATTCACTAGCTTAAACGTAGACGATAGTTATGTGAATAGCTACAATGCGTTGATTGTACCTACTAACGCTACGGCTGCAGCGGTGGGTTGTCGTGGTAGTTTTTTAGAACTAAGCCATTCAAGTTTCTACTGGTATACAGATGGCACTAATTGTAATAAATCTGTAAATATATGTTCACGGTCCATATTAGATTATTTAATTTATATTTGTTTCCCAGAATTTTTTGCTTGTATGCACTGCATTCCCCTAACTATATATATGTAATTATGTAAACATTAATTCCCAGTAAGTTTGCTGATTACATGTAGAAAGAGTGCTACCAATTTAGCCAATTAAAGATTTTTTAAATTGAGAAAAAAAACGCATGGAATATGTGTACACGCCCAAATTAGTCTATTTTCAAATAAAAGCTAAGCGCTTGTTCTAAGAAAACAGGGTGAACTTGGTGGGCCCTCAACTGAGTGCTCCAACCCCCCACCGCTTGATCACTAGACGAGTGTCTTACTGCTAAACCAAACAAGCTATGACATTACAAAGCATCATTATCTTTGAAATCTTGAATCTATAGTGTTACGGAGGCAGGCGGCCGCGGGGAGGGGTTCACCCTCGCTCTTACGCAACAGACACGCTCTGGCCGCGAGCAGAGTGTGTTGGCCCTGTGTCAGCTAATTGGTCAAGCGGCCGAAATCGTTCCGCGACCGTTTCTTCAGAAATTCACGAGTCAAACATCTTCGAGTCAGATAGGTTTAATTGTTTAATTGACGAAGTACCCTGGTGTACGGGGCATACCGGATACTGCGCTGGAGATTATTTTTGTCACTTGATGGACGGCTGCACCTTAAATGGACCTATCTAAGTCGGATGGGAATAATACGGAAGGGAGGCAGAGATCTCATCTCGGATATCGCACATGTTTATGGACACGGATGGAACAAGATGATCTGCAAAATGCAAGCAAGTGTGATTGATATCAATGATTTTTCTATGATCTATTATGACTTGACATTTGAAATTTGTATAGAATAAATAATTAATGTTTTAAAGTTAAAGTCCGCTTTCATTCTGGAATTAACGAGTTTATATGCTATTTACCTTTAATTACAAAATTAAGTATGCAATTCTGAGGTGAAGTACATAGACGATCCTTTACACTCAAACTGGTGGGAGAGGGGATGAAGGGGGCTGCTGATGGTATCCAACTGCTCGTGCGACTGTCCACAGAGAAGAGATATAATTAATCACATAATGTTATGCTTTTATTTATAAGTTTTTATCAAAAATATAAATACACATGAGTTCTTCTATGCATAATTATTTTAATCTTTAATTTTATATTTAACGTAGTAGGTATGTATATAATTTTCATGTAAAAATCTTAAATACAAATTATACGAATCAATTAGAAAGATATACAGATAAAATCAATTTACCGTTACATCACGTCAACAGAGTAAGTTAACTATGAATTTTTGAACCTATATGCTGCAGCTCTTTCAAATTGATACATCTATTATTAAATTTTTAAAAAGATAATTCTTTCTAATTAATACAATTAATTTGTATTAAAATACCACAGAACTATGTTCTGAAAAACTGCAACTTCACAATAATGTGTTCTCCTTAAAAAAAAAAAATCTTATCTTGAAATTAATTCTCATTGAAAATCTATCAACAAAATCAAAAAACAAAACAAAGCATTTAATATTCTGTATAATTTTAACACTGTTATCTTTCAATCAATGCTCGGTCTGTGAGATGTGACAATAGTATGCCCGAGACATACTATTGTCAGAAGTATGCAATTATTACCTGAGGGATACCATTCTTGTCAAATACAACGGTAAACCGCAGTACAACTCTTCATCACAATCCTTAACCATGGAGTATACAGAGTCAGCTGGTATTGGGATAGTCCGTGGACTATTCCGGTCTAGATTTAATATAAAATAACCAGTGTCGTGCCTCCTCAGCATGTTACTCTCGTTGTAAAATTGTCGGTCCGAATGCTAAAATAATACAATACAAATGCTATTAACCTTTCCTCTTTGATGATGTAAACTGAGTTGACATTGCTTCTAATTATGTGAATATCTCTGTAAATATACTAAATACAGAGTTCATATTTTAGATATTCCTCCGTAATGCATTTATGTATTGGATAAAATAATTACAATATATAAGCATTTACCACACGCAACAATAAGAAATATTTTCTCAAAGAACCTGATGTGAATTTGCCAATACATGTATGTGTACGTGCACGGGGTTCGGTTGCTGGATGCCGATCGTCACTTTAGTGGCAGAGGGTGCGCTGGCCGAGTTAGACGTGTCTTATGCGTCTTTATGTTGTCGTTTATGATTTTTTTTTTTTAATGATTAATATAGTAAGTAATAAATGTAAAATATTCATATTTATCCGATTTAAAATCGCAAAAATCTACATGTACACTAAGTTTACAGTGCCGGAATGCACATTTTTATTTTAGCACCGTAAGGGAAAGGTTAAAAGAATAATGAAAGGAATTTCATTACGTGGTTATTATTTTTGAAATAATAATTTACTATGAGAAAATGAGATTGATTTCTAATAGGAAATATTTTTATTTGTGCAATAATTTTATAACACAAATAGTGTTCATTGTGTATTACCAATAAGTAAATCAATGTACAGCATACATAAAGGTCAGGATCGCTTTCAAAGAAATAATAAACATCTCAATATACAGAAGTATGGGTAATTATAGTAATTATGTGTTCTTGGACATATGTATACTGGTCAAAATAAGAAAATATATAAAATTGAAAAATATTGATTTTTGAAGAGTATTCTAGTATAATGTGTTAAAAACATTTTACAGATAAAGAATATTGCTTTAATGATTTCAAAAAAAAAGATTAAATTCTCATTGACTTGAATGCTGTTTTAGGAAAATAAATGATCAAATTTAATCTGTAGATGGCGATAGTGTAGTGGTACTTGAAGTGTGTCGACATATTAACATATATACAACTTTCAAAAATTTGATACATATGGAGGTTGATGGGTGAGAATGGTGAACATTATAATTATATAAAGTGATCACTTAAGCCAGCCGAAGACTGGTTGTAATCCCTGTAATTACCCATACTTCCATATATTTTCCATTAAATATAACAAAAAAATAGCTTTGTCTCTATGAGATATCTATTATATGTTTAATAACAGTGTCTTTGTAGGTGAAAATCCAGTAATTGTGTGTTCTTGGACATATTCAAATACAGTAAAACCGCGATATAACGAACCCCGATATAGCGAAAAATGACGTATATCGAAAAAAAAATCGAAATTTAGTCCCTAAAACCAATTTTTCATACAAAAATGCATTTATATAACGAAATCCCGTTAATATTTATAACAAAATCATTTTTGTCCCGTACGAAAAAATGCCAATACATTTACGTAAATTTATAACGAAATAAAAAAATGTTAAAAGATGAAAATATTATTTCGCACTTACAAAGCCGCGCCGCTGCATCTGCCGTATGCGAACGGTTTAATGCCCTTTTCGGCGGTGCGCGGCGGTCTGCCGACAAGGTAGTAAAACAATTCAAACTTCTTCTTGGGTTCATAGTATCATATTTTGAAGTGGTTGCCGCCGTTACCGGTAAGTACCTTCGTAATTTATATACGACTCATTTTATAAAAATGCCGCGATTCAACTGTCAAATTTTTATTTTTGAATTATTTTTTATGTTTCATGCCCAAAACTATATTGCTAAGAACATGTTTTCATTTGATTCAAAGATATAGCATATTGCTATCGGCGTTAAAAAACAACAGTATTTGACAAACCATAATCCAATATCTTTGAGGAGCGGGAGCAGTTGGTCCTGCACGGTAGGGCTGCCCGACAGAAGTGCTAAGAGACACTGGGATCATTACGAGGGAGAATGCCGCCAATAAACTCAAAACAACACCGGGCCTTCTTACTAGAGTCAGCAATGGAATCTGAAAATTAGATAATCACACAACACAGCCAGGGTCACGTTAACCATTTTTTAAATTCAAAAACCCTACTATGAAGTGATTAACTCACATTGAAAGCCTACTCGAGTACTTGAAGCAACAGGAAGGTGGTACCCTTGATGATAAGCTAATGTTGCAAAAGCTGGCCGAAAAGTAAAAAAAACTCATCTGCATTTCTTCTTCATCGCATTACATCTTAAGATGAAATAGATTGTTATACATGCGTATATGTAATATATCTACATATATATAAAATACCAAAAGAAAACAGCAATTTAATTAACAGTTTTGTGATTTTGCCCGGATCTCCTCAATTGTGTTAAAACAACACTCTTTTAGTTGTAATTTTATTTTGGAGAATAGGAATGTCACAGGGAGATAGGTCAGGCGAATAGTGCGAGTGTGGAATTACTGAAATGTTTTTGGACGTCAGCAATTGTCAAACACAAGTGATGTTGAGCAAGTGGGTTGGCATGGTGAATGTTAAATGTGTTATTTTGTGGTGCAGGGATATTCACAAAAATAACACGATCGTAAGATTCAACAAGATAAATTATGCCGCAATCGAGCTACCTAACTAGATCTCTACGGGAAGCTGACTTTTTTGTGATGCTCTCCCTTGCTGACGAAACACATGGCACTCCAAGCGACACCGGCGCGCGCACCTAACACGAGTGGGTGAGCCTGTCTTGTGTCTCACTCCAAACTCTACAGTGAAGAAATCAATTGTTGTTCTTCCGATAAAATGCGTTGAACTGACCCCCATATGACTATCCTATTATCTTACAAACATTTTGGATAGTTTTCATACGATTTGCAAGAATAGTCTCGCGAACTTTTGTTATGGTTTCTGGTGTTTTGACGCTCATCGTCGTCGACAGATGTTCGTCAGTCCTTGACAAATTTGTACTACAAAAAGATTTTGCTTTGGCTCGTGACAAAATCTTCAAAGTTATACAATGGGTCTCAGCAGCAGTTTTTTTATGTTCTTGTTAAAATTAGTAGAAAAGTAATTTTCTGAATCATTGAAATATAATCTTACAAAATTGCACTGAACAAAACAACAATATAAATATACTCACAGCAAAATTCAATAATAGCAGACAGAGAACAGATGATATGACAGCGATGTACAAGTCACCGTTAATAGTTCCGGAACGTCCCATGATCGGCAGAAAGAATGTGTAGCCCAGTTCACAAATGTACATGGTGAAGAGTAGACACGGTGTGTGAATTATCAGATACACCCACGTCCACTTGTGTACTAAAAATAAAATAATCCTTATTTAAACACATAATATTATACATATATGCATTGCTCTTATTTAATTACATTTTGAATATGGGATAGATCCTAGAATATTAAAGAGAAATCCACGTTAAATAGAAATCATTAAATTTTTTTGAGACAAAACTAATTAGCCAAAAATAATGTAAAAAAAAAAAGTTGTGTACAAATTCGTTTGTTCATGTAACATATCCGAAATTGTAATTATTTAAAATAGTTATGTACACAACACAGATTATTCAAACGAGACTTCTATATTCATTTTATGATTAAAGATTTTTGATAAAATAAATAAATAATGCTCAAGGGATCCTAACCGGAATGATAAAGAGGAGTGAGATGTATGAGCAGGTTAGCCAGAGCAGAAAATAGGACAGGAATCATGACCATATACGCCGACCTCAAACCGGAGCATGTCATTACAAACAGAACCACTGCCAAGGGTATCTGAGCAGCAACAAGGTTCAGTTGGGTGGTCATCGACAGAGACAGATCTCGCTGAAAAAATAATACAAAAATATTTGTATACAAAAATACAAAAATATTGCTCCCGGAATCAAATGAGTTATGTTGCGTTACTAATGTTTGTATTACTCTAGGTACTCTTTTATTCTAATATACATTTATTTTATTTTTAAAAAATAAATGTTACATACTGTATATCAAAAAATTTAATTGCTATAATATGCCATTCTCCAAAACTAAAAAAATTTATAATTAGATAAATCTTACATTTAATATTACATGGCAAGATTGATGGAAATCGGGGTCATACAAGAAAATGCACAACGTGACTTACAATCTTTGGCTTTTCCAGCGTCAAAATAAGAAGAATACGCATCTCATTTATTTTTTAATTTCATTAAAGGTTTCATAATTCGAACCCAAATGTCAATTTTATAATTGATGAACTCCGTTAATTTGAAAACCCTGGTAATTCGTACATCGAGATAATTTTGAGACCTTTCAACAATAAATCAATATCTTTTTATATCACATAATATTTCATTTTTTTAAGTTATAAAATTGACAATGCGCGTGGTTTTTTGCCAGTATCCGTTTGTATGGAGTTTTCTTTGTGTGCTGCGATACTTGCCGGCTGTGGGATCACCTTAATGTCTCAGTTCTCGCCGCTGCTGCATGCTGATAACTCCAAATAGATTGATGTTAGCATTCGCCGCATGTCAATAATTGATCTAGAAGCTTTTGCCTCGACCCACGTGGATAGTTTGCATTAATTACTTCTACTGTTCCGTATTTGCAAAATACACTTTAGCGCGTTTGTAATATCAGGCGCGAAAATTATTGTTGTCACATGCCCATGTCCAAATTTTTTACCCATGACCTATCCCAATGCTTGCCCAACAGTGTGAAATGTGACCTTGACGCCAGCAGATATCAACTTGAGCGATATCGTGTTCGATCTCGACATCTCGATAGCATCCTGTGATTTGTGTGCACAGTGTCTATTGTTTGTGTATGCCGTGGATACTCATTCACATCGCTGTCTTTAGTCGGAAGCGAAGATCGACTCATCATTGCGTGATTTTCGGTGGCGACCATGGGGATTTGCGGAGGCGTCATACGCAAGCAGTCCTTCCAAATCCCGGTTCCCGAGATCACTGGTCCTTTAACTAAACCCCTATCCCCTCACCGATTTCTCCTTGTACCATGTTTCCTTATTTCCACCCACCTCACCCAGTACCACGTTTTCCTATTTTTCATTCCTTCCCATTCCCTATTCATCCATATGGTGATTTCGATTTATGACCAGAACTGTCGTAATCCATTCCATGGGACGTGTGACCCGGAAGTTGCACAATTAACCTAATAATATAACGTTTTAAAGATGTTTCCTCAAAATAAATGTTTTTTTAATGAAATCGATGTCTTTGTTTACAATTTTTTACTAATTTTGTGAATTCCGAATCCAACAATTTGATTGACTTATTCGGTTCTGCGCAATAATTTTTTTTGGTTTCTTGAACTTCGAATTAACGACATTTTACTGTATCTATATTTATATTCTAATTGTATGAGACTTACTAAAACTCTGGGATCTTGAATATTTACCAATAGATAAACTACATTGTAAAAATAATAACAAAATCTGTTCTATGTATAATAACATTTCAATCAAAAAATGTTTTAGCAAACCATATTAACTCAAATATACTGAAATAATTTCAATAAATATTATCAGAAAGTTATGATTCACTTCTAACCTTCTTCTGTCTCCACCAATCAATCAGCATTGGAACGAGTCCAAATCCAGCCAGGCATGGACACCAAAACAGAGGGAAAATAAGCCAAACATTTGAGAACCACGGCATTGCCAGTGGCGCTACGCCGTCAATAAAAGCGCCCATGATAACGTTAAATATCAAGCCGGCCAATATTCCACCAAGCCTTGCGCCTAACGCGTATGCTAGCTCAATCCAGGCGTACCCTAAAGAATTCAAAAATGGATTAGAATAATGGCAATGAATTATTAATACAAGTGTGAAAAAAGTAGATAATCATAATTAATAATAGAGAGTATTTAGAAGATGGTTTTTACTCGGTTTATGTTCCTATTCTGGTAAACACATTTTGAAGATTTTAACAATTTATTTATTGAATTGAATATGCTGATTCGTTCACAACTCTAATAAATAATTATCATTGTTTCTGAGTAATATTAATTTAATTTCTCTTTTATTTTATTGGTAGGTAATGTTAGTAAATTATTATTTATTTTAAATCAGCACTCTTTTAAGTACATAATAATCTTATAAAAAGTTGAAAGTTGGCACTGCGATTACTTTTGAACGTAAATAATATTTATTAATTATTCATCTCTACAATGGCGGAAGATTTATAGATAAATGAACTGTTAATATATTAGTTAATGTTAATAGACTCCATAACTCCAGAATGTGTGGCATTCTGTCCTATCTGCTACACATGAAATATCTATAAGGTTGTGTGTTTAGTTGTTGGCAATTAAAATAAATGTAGGATACTGCTATCACTTGATTAGTATATGCAGAGTATATAAGTACATATAACAATTTGTTAATATACATGTAGACAGAATTTTATAAATATATATGTAGATGGAATAATAAGATTTTATATAAGAAACTATGCATAAAAAATATAATTGAATAAATGCAAATAATATACTTGTATATTGCAAATTCAACTAATTGAATTATGCCAGATTTATTATTTTTCATTATTCTCCAGTGACACATATTGGCAATAAATAGGTCCTGAGTTCACATCCTGTTGGTAGGTGTTGATTTTGGGAAAAACTGTACAATGAATGCATTTTTCATTGACATATTTATCTTGTATGTATTAACTATCAATGTGGTCAATGAAATGAATTTGTTGTAAGATTGAAAGAATCCAGAGAAAGTTTTTAAGATTTATTAATTTTAAATTAAATATACGCTCTGAGGATATCAATTATGATTATCTCCTTAACCGTCTGAAATTGTTAAACTTATCAGTGAGACGCGCAATGTCCGATCTTATATTTCTATACAGGATCATCAACGATATGATAGACTGCCATCAGATTGTTGGTCTGTTTGACTTTCACGCACCATTGAGGTCATCGAGACACAATTCATTGTTTTATTACAGTGGTGATGTCAGAACTCATGCACTAGCTAACTCCGCAGTCCCCAGAATGCATTCTTTGGGGGATGAATATGCGGAGGTAGTCAACATTTTTGCTGTTAATTTAATTCTTTATAGGACTGCACTATTACAATTTTTTGTGTCTTCTCAAGGTGAAGGTCAACTCAATGGTGACGGATAAATTGCTACTTCACATTTTATATTTTTAATTATGTAATATGTAACATGTTAACACTATGTATTTTTTTTTATTTGTGTATTGCACTTCTGTTGTAATTTTCTCTTATTTTACAAATTATCTTAATGCTTGAATAGGGCGTATATAATAATAAATAAATAAATAAACAATAACTGTAGTATTAAGTTAAGTTAAATTGAAGATCAGAAATATGATTGTTAATTACATACATATAATATAATAATTAAAATAAATATTTGCCTAAAGAATAAAAATACTGTGAGTACATAGGAAAATTAAAAGGTTAAAATTTTATTTTTAAGGAAGATTACACCATGTTATTATTATTTGAGAAATCAGTTCTACCGGAAATCATCGCCGTTCACCCCAGCAAATAGTACATAGCACATTTTTTAATGTTTATTATTGTTTTTTAATCGACGATTTGAAATTAAAAATAGGATCGATATAAATATTATTTAGTAAGAAATTATTGTGTTTCTGATATAAAACTTGATTTTAAATAGTAGCTGAAGCCTCAAATCATGTAAGTAAATATAATATATTATTTATAATAATTTGTATTCATTAATACTAAGTGTTTTAAAAATGTCTAAAATTGATCATATGTACTGCTAATTGAATGATTTATAACTATTAATTTTTAACATTTTGCTAATTTGGTTCAATGCAGATTTATTTCCGTAATCTTGGCTTCAAGATTATAAGAAAAGATATTTCGCATACGCAATAATTTTCCATATTAAGGCAATTCTGTGGCACGCAGGAAATGCATCTAATGGTTGCGGTTTTTCTTATAATTCTTGAATTGTCTTAATTATGGCAAATAATATTCAGTTTATTAATTTTATATTAGTGTAAAGGTTTTATCTAAGTAAGAGTTTAAAAAGTCAAATCTATTGTATAACTTCTGATGTAAATGAATAAAATATTTTTTTACAAAAATTTGAATTATTTTTGAAAGAAAAGCCTTAATTCTAATAATTTTTTTAAATGCCCCATAAAAAAAATTTTTTACTCTTACCTAGTCTGAAATCATGTCTCCATGTATTTGTTATTAATTGTGATTAATATATTCGACAAAATAAGATTGTCAGCATTTTATAAAAAAGAGGCAATTATTTCACAAAAATTCTCTGTTAATTTTTTTATTTTATTAATACAGTGGAACCGCGTTAATTCGATGTTCAAGGGACCAAAAAAATTTTATTTCTTATTACGCGGAATCCTGTTAACAAGAAATTCAAGGGACAAAAAAAATATTATTTTACAAATTTAGCGATGCGATTGTGTAAAAAAACACATAAGTCATGAAAAAAAAACCCTAATTTCGTGAAAAACATACATATTTTGGCATATTTCACGAAATTATCTCGAAAACGCAGTATTTATTATAGTAATACAAAATCCCGATGTAATTTATTATACATATGTACTACAGAAACTAATTAGGGTGAATATTAGATCTATTTATTGTAATAAGTAAAGATCCTACCTTCAAATGTTCTCAGGAAAGTAAACAATCATTAAATAAAATACACAATAACTAATAACTATAACACTAAAGTAAAAATAATAAGAACAAATTTAAACATCTTTAATTGTCAGGCATTTCCTTATCGTATCGCATTGCATCAAAAGAGCGCATTTCAAGTGATTTCAAGTGAAATGTCATTCAAGGAGTATAAAAATTATTAACACAACAAATATTAGAATTACAATTGTTCTTAAATACGTGAAATAATACGTAGTCAATCTTTAAAAAAAAAACACAAAAGAGGAATTTATACTTACTTAAAATTTTTGAATTATGTGACGTAATAATGTATTTATTATTAATTATTGTATTAAAGTATTGAAAATTATTTCGTACTACGAGTTAACGGGGTTTTCGTGTTAAAGAGGTTGATTAAGTATGAAACTGACAATTTTGGTTTAAAAAGTTTGAATTATATGGAATTTCGAATAAAAGGGATTCAAATTAACACAGTTCTACTGTAATTAATAATTAGTTACATAAAAACATAACATTTCTTTATCGACAAAATGCATGGAGAAGCAATAGATTATAAAAGGAAATAAAGAGGAAGGCAGGTTTATGGAAAAGATGAGCCGAATGAAGAAATAATAAATTGTGGAATTTTACTAGAATTCTTAATAAATTCAGTCTGTGTCGTAATTTTTGAAAGGGGATCTCGCATCTCGCTATCCTTTGGTATCTCTGATTCTTCAGCGTGCGAAGCAGCGACACCTGAATAATTCATTGATTTGTCAGTTTACTTTTGAAATTTCTATAATATGTAAATACATACTTGTTATAATAATTAATAAAAGAATAATCTAATATGAACTAATTTCTTGAATTGAAGAGTTGTATCTTATCTGTGTGATATTTTACAAATTGATCGGAACAATTAAATAAACGTAAAGTTGTAATAAAAAAAATAAAAAGTACTATAAAACATGGTACACCCAAACCTAATTTGTTTTTGAATTAATCGTACAGAATAAATCAATTTTATACAAAAAAAAATTGATCATACTATCAATTACGTGTACTAATTTGTCAGATTTTTTTAAAAATAAAATAATACTAAAGTGGTAAAGAAAACATGCAAGTTGCGTGCATATCAACAACACACATCTGTTTCATAGCTACTCTCTTCATAATAATGAAGCGACTTGGTTAGTAACTAAAGTAACTAAAAATCCATAAAACATTTACATTTACCCATTCCTAGCCCAGAAAAGAATTTGCTCACTAAATGCTAAAGCAAAAATAACCCACAAAATAGAATATAATTACCTTGATTACTGCCTACATATGAGACACTCCCTTCATTGGTCTGAGTTACATGTGCATATGTCAAATCGTTTTTGTTAACACTGTGAGGTTTGAATTTTTTACTGCATAATTCTCCAACACGCCCGCATCCTCGAGGCAACCACTTCCCTACAACATTACATTCTCAAATTCTCTGAATGACGGGTTATAAAGAAAATAAGATAAATACTAATAATTAAATACATATAGTTAAAATTAAGTAATATCCTATTTTTGATTTAACCCAATAAGCAGAGATGTCAGAGCAAATAATTTCAAATAACACTACTATTTTAAGGTAATAATTATCTACAATTTTTTCTAGCTATCATAATACATAATATATATGTTATTGAAAATATAATTCTTTATATTTTGTTTTTCAGTGCAAAAATAATAATTTATTAAAAAAAAAAATAGAGTTGCGTACATGGAATACATATCACATCAATATTCTTACTATTTTCAAACTAAGCTAAACGCTTGTGCTATGAAAATAGAACTAACATGCTGGTGTCCTGGAACGAGGTGCGAACCTTCGACCACTAGATCACTAGGCCGGCGTCTTGATCACTACACCAACAAGCTAATATTTGAACAAAAAATAATTGAAAAACTCTTTCTACAATGCAACAATAGGTACTAACAACTTCAAAACACAATGACGATACATAATTTATCTTAATGATTACTACATTTAATTTTTGATATCTTAGACCTGGTTATTTGATTGGTAATAAATTTTTACGATTTAATTTTTTATAATTAAATGTGAAAATGGGTTGTTCGATCATTGGTAAAAAAATTTTATTCATCGAAAGTACATTCAATAGTTAATTATTTTTACCATACAATATTAGATGTTAAAACTGTAAATCGTTAGTTAAAAATGGCGGATTCTTCACAACTGTTTCAAAAGTCATCCGTCACAATGATACTTTGAAAGTTGAAAGCAGTATACGACAATTAATCATTCAATATCCTGCTATTTTAGTGACGAGAGTTCCTCCGATGATGATCTTCTTGTTTAATATAACTAACTTACTATCATGCCGTTTCCCGCGGGAGTAGTCAAAGAGGATAGAGCGCTACACTCCTCTGTCCTGACACACGATTCTCGCCTCATCTACATTCATACATCTTCTCATACAAACTCGCCGATTGTTGAGGATTCTAACAGAACCATCGTCCAGTATCTGGTTTACCTGGTCGCCCCAAATCTTCCGTGGATGTCCTCTATTTCTGGTGCCATCAACACTTGTGTCATATATCTTTCTTACCATTCTCTCCTCATTCATTTGTACCATAACTAAATGATCCTTTCTTAATCTTACTCATTATACTAACATCAGCTCTACAATCTTTCCTTATTTCTTCATTCTTTACTTTGTTATAAATAGATTTGCCACATATATGCCTAAGGTCTCATTTCCACTTCATTAAGTTTACTTTCGTTCCTCTTCTGCCAGCTTCCATACATCGGTACCAGGACTCCATTATGCATTATGTATAGTCTTGCCTCAGTTGACAAGTTCCCGTTAGATATAATTCCATTCAAAGCGCCGTTCACTTTATTTCCTGCAGTCACCCTCCTTTCAATATCATTCACAGCCTTTCTGTTTCTATCTTTCTTGTTTATTATACATTAGCACATAATCCAAAATTTTTTTGCTACTAAAGTGACTGATTATTTGTCTAGCCACGCTGAGGCGAGATTTCTTATCTATGCTTTGACAATAGAAAATTTGACATTCCGACAACCTGCAAAGGTTTTTAACCACGGTCGATGGTTAAAAGTAACTATAGAAAAAGGTTACCATGGTAAAAATTTACTGGCGATCACACAACCGGCCCTAATAGTTAATTCTGACGTCTTACATGTGTAGAATTGAATAATAAAGCAACAATGTAAATAAATATTGACAAGTCACCACAGGCTCAGATAAAAATGGAGAAAAACTAAATTAAAGAAATCTTGTACATTTATACATATTATACTTGCATTAATATTATCATAAAGAAAATTATTAGTAATAATATAATGTTAAATAGCATCTTACATTGCGCCAGGCGTCCAATAAATACCACAACACTGAAGACCGACAGCAGAAACACAATGATGTTGATAGCGATTCCTGCTTCGATGGAGTACCTGATCATGAACCATCCCAGGTAATCATAGAAAATCATTTTCCCCTCGGAGTTAGCCTGCAAACATAAAGGATATTTATAAAAATAAGAATATCTCATAGGGATGAAGCTGTTTTTATTATATTTAAGGGAAAGATATGTAAGTATGGGTAATTACAGGGCTTACGTGTCTTCGACTGGCTTAAGTGATCACTTTATACAAATATAATGTTCACCATTCTCACCCATTAATCAATCTCCATATCTATTATTACCCATATTTCCATATCTTTCCGTTAAATATAATAAAAATAGCTTTGTCTCTGAGTGCCTTTGTAGGTGAAAATCCAGTAATTGTATGTTCTCGGACATATTCAAATATTGTGAATATAAAAAAGTTTAAAATACTAATTAAATGTATTAATTAGGAAGATATATGTACATATAAAATCAATTTTATGGAAAAATATTGTCCGCTACCGGGATTCGAACCTGAGGAAGGTGCATTATCCAACTATGCTACAGCGACATTATTTTTTATGACAAATTTTCAAACTTATATGTTGCACTTTTTCAAATTAATACATCTATCGTTCCATTATTTGAAAGCCTTCTACTTTGTTTTTACGGAATCTCAAATACCTTTGAGCAAACCAATAGCAGACACCAGAATTAACAATCAATTTTTTTAAATTTTTGGACACATTGATACAACTTATATATCATTAGAACACATTTAAAAGTTAAATTAAATACTAATTAATACATTTAATTAGTATTTAAAATATCACAGACCTATGTTCTGAATAATTATAACTTCACAATAAGAATGTGTTCTCTTAATAATAATAAAGTTTATATATTAATAATTACATAATGTCAAATGTCTACCAATATGATTGGACGGGATGCGCAATACATATATAAATATGCCACATTTTAATAACAAATAGTACAAAAAAAGAAACGATAAGATAAATAACATATAAACATCCATGCTAATTGAGATCATTATCATAATGCGGCTACGATCCATTGAGTATCTTTGCCTACTCCAATAGGTGTTTTCGCCACTGCTGTCTATCTTCACAAGTAGTCCTCCAGTCATGAATGCCAAGTTTTTTTGGCAATCACCTTTCTCAATAATTGACTGAGATCAGTGCACAAATTTTAAAAAGTAAATCAAGACAGCAGACAAATTATTTTGATTTTATTTACGCGGTTCAACGCTTACGCAACTGTACTTCATCCAAATATTATATTTACTACTCACTCTAATTTATTGGAAAAATACATTTTTCATTTACAAAAAAAAAAATGGTGGCAATGATTATAATATAATAATGAAATATTAGAAATACAACTTTCCCGGAACCGTTGTAGAAGTTTGCAACTAATGCTACAGTAACGCAAAATCTACAATTAATAAACACAAAAGAAAAGAAAAAAAACAAAAGCTAATGTAAGAAATTTATATTTCAGTTTGATAAGCAAAATTAACAAATATTTTAATTTAGACTTTCCTGCGCCCTTTTAAGTGCTATCTTTATTTATTCTTAGATTCGGGTACATATCAACATTACAAATAAAAAGATAATGAAATGTTATGTACGGAAGTAAAGAGACCAGTGGGTGCAAGACAGCCATTAAAGGGCTAACTATCAAGTACACTCTCCCATGAAGGGACTTGGACGAAACATAATGATGTATGAGGCATGCCGTACATGGTACAAGTCAACGGAGTTACACACGATTTTGTTTGTTTTAAAAGTTTAACTCGATCATATGAAAAATGAAGTGTCCGCATTCTCGCTGACACGATCTTATCATCATCTGCCTAATATACCCCCTGTGGGAATTGTTAAAGATTGGAATACATACCCAAATGTTATTAATTTCTTATTATTAAAATACCTGCATATTATTAATCTCTGGTGCGTTTCCGAGGACCCTCAGGAGAGTTAGGATGTTGTTCCCCAAGTGCTGATGGCTGCCAGGAAAAATGTAAGCTTCCTTGTCGTAAACGGTATGATAAACATAACCGTTGTGACAGAAAGCAAAATCTAAACCTAGAAGAATTACAAGAATAATAACAGTACCAACACTGATGTATGGAAGTGAGACCTGGAGCTGGCAGAAGAGGAACTAAAGTAGACTAAATGCAGTGGAAATGAGATCACTTAGGTGTATATGTGGTAAATCTATTTATGAAGAAATAAGGAAAGAATGTAAAGCTGATGTTAATATAATGAGTAAGATTAAGAATGGATCACTTAGAATACATAAATTTTTTTAACTAATAAACATTTATTTTTAAAACTATAATGGTTATTACAACACAGTTGTCTGTCCGATATTGTGCATTCAGTGTGATAGAAAATTTGTAATAAAAAAATCCAACCACAAACTTACCAGGCATGCCCCCGAAGTCCCTGAAAATCCTAAAGTCTGTATCGGATGGAATAACTCCACTCTGGAACAATTCCTCCGCCATTACTTGTGCATATGGGTGTGCCACATTACGGGCATAGTACTAAAACAGTTTAAATAATTTATTACCCTGGTAAAATACAGTAAAACTTGGTTAATTCGTATACCCATATTTCAAGAAATTCGCACTTTTAAAAATAATTTTAGTTCTGAAAATTATATTTCATACTATACATTCAAACCTAATTATTCATAGTTTGTAGGCATTTTTTACATCTGAAGTAAATAATTTATTCATGTAATTTGCATATTCGCAAATGTCTTTAAATGCAAACTCGTATTAACGAGCGGTAGGATACGTAAGGGTGGGAGTGGCAATATGAATGTTTTTTAAAATTAAACTGGGAAGTTTTTAGTCACCCTCCTTATTCACCTGACCAAGCACCTACTGACTACCACCTATTCAGGTCACTGGAATTTACTATTTCTAATAAAACATTTCAGAATTCAACAGAAGTAAAAAAACCACTTCAAGGAATTTTTGCAATGCAAATATTTTTAAAAGTGGATTCGAAAAATTAGTTTTTAGTTTAGTTTTAGGAGATTAAATTTTGGATCAAAATATTTTTAACAATTAAAATCAAAAATAATAGATTTCTTTCTGGTCCCCGTAATATGTATATCTTGTTTATTTAACACTCCCGTTTCGGAACGGGGCACAACATAACCCCAAAAATCTTATTTTTAGAACTATTTATTAAATATTAATAATATTGAGCTGGTATTCATTGTAATCCTCATAAATATCTTAAAGAATGCAACGCGTGAAAAAAATAAAACAAAAAGTAGATAAAATGGTGTTTTTCCATAGACAATCGGGACCATTTAATAAGTTTATTCCCCTTATTAGGTAACGGCAGACATGACATACGTATTTGGATAAGTCGCGTCTTAGATTTCTTCGCTGACTTAGGACATAAATGTGCGCGGTGTATTTGCGAACGCGACACATCCGGCTGCATCATTCTGCTCGCGTAGCTCCCGATGGCCGGACGCTTATGAGTGATATCACTTCAAAATATTATGATTTTTTATAAAAATGATGACAAATTTAGTAGTATCTTGTTCTCATTGTATAAGAAATTTAATTAAAAATATGATGAAACATGCTCAAACCATTATACTTCATTAAAACACATATTTGAATGGTGTCACTTTGAACCCCGCTCCGGCCCTCGATCCTATTTTCGATCTTCCGGTACCCGAAGGTTAATAAAATTTACTATAGCAGCCTACCATCTGAAATATTAATAACTAGACAGTCATCACTACCAGAATTTAACTAATTTTATTTAACTTCCGAGTCTTTAGATAGTGAAATACTTAGCTACTGAGTATTTCAAATTGTTTTAAAAATTTAAAATCAAAAAGCAAAAACTTACATTGAATAGCCAGGCATTCCCTGGTCCCGATTGGAAGAGAATGGCCTTTCCGCCAAGTCCAGCAGCTTCTAAATTTAGAACAAGTCGAGCAGATGCAGCCCATTTGTGTTTCAAGAAAAGATGTGCAGCCTATAAAAAAAAACTTATTCTATAAGCAAATTTAATAATAATCGAGACATTTGCATTAGTGATGAGAAAAAATGCTACTCTTGACTCACTAGTGTGATTGTGATTGCTATTCGATAATATCAGTGATTGAGAACCGTAACTGTGATCACAGTTTCATTACTAATACGCGTGCGCCGCACAATATCACAATATACAAAATAAATAAAAAAACATAACTTTGAGTGTATTTACATACATTATTCAAACTTCATTTGCGTAAAAAAATTCTAGCATATATAATTAATATATATCTAATTTAATATTAACACATTAGAGAATGAAAACCCTTAAAATATGTGAGTTTATTTTTCGGGTCAAATTCTCAGCATTTCAGATCAAATGCATAAAAAGTTTTGGCAGAATCTACTAGATGGCGCTTATCACAAATTATAATGTCGTTCCTTCATGAATATTTTCATTTCATATGCACATGCGTCGAATCACAGTTCACAACCAAATATAAATACAATAAATACTTAAATAATAAATAAATAAAAATAAAATAAAAAGAAATAAATAATCACGAATCACGATATTCCCAGATATTCAATCACTGATAGTGAGTGTGACTCAAAGATAACAGTGAACACAGTTTGTGATTTTGAGCTCATCACTAATTTGTATAGTTGAGGTATGTGATGAAACTCTTCTTGGTAGAACATTTATTTTAAGTCAAATTCCTCTGAAACCTGAATGTATGAAGGAGGCAGCAGAATCGTATACTCTGTCAAGTCATAGATAAGACTAAAGAACTGAACACACCCAAATTTGTTAAGTAACTTTGTTGATTTTAAGAAAGTACATATTTCATTCAGTAAAGTGGGGAAAAGTTTTTCTTGTAGTGGAAACACTGCAGAATCTAGTTAACATATCAAATGGCAGATACCGGCTGATATAATTTTCAAACAAATGCAGAAGTATGACAAAGGCGCATAACATTAAGCATGCATGTCAAGGGACTAGTCTGCACATTATTATATATACATATATTAAGACATCTTAAAAAATAGAAAACAATATACAGAGTGTTCCAAAAAATGTATACACTGTTTAACGGGTCATAATTTTCAGATTTTTCTTTCTTTTCAGGGTGTAATTAATGGGAAATAATGAGTGGACCAAGATTAACTATTAAAAAAAGAATATTTATTGAAAAATGTTATTGGAAGTATGAAAATGTAGCAGAAGTACAAAGACAATATCGCAGGGCGTTTCAGGCAGATCCACCTACGCGACTTACAATTAATCAGATAAAAGATAAGTTTGAAATGAATGGAACTGTTCAGGATGTTCACAGACAATGTTCCGGAAGATCAAGAACATAACGAGCTTCCAGGACGAAGAGGTTCCATACAATACACTGCCCGTTCCCCAGACCTGACGCCATTCGACTTTTTCTTGTGGGGATACCTTAAAAATAAAATCTACGCCAGTAAACCGACGACACTGGAAGAATTAAAAGCCGCAATTGAGCAAGAATACGCCACAACACCAAATGAAATGTTTGTTGAAGTTTGTGAATCAATAGCCCACCGTTATCGGCAGTGTATTGACCAGAACGGTAATAATTTTGAACATCTGCGGTAGGAGGAAAAGTTATACATTTTATATAGATTCTTTTGCAATTTAAATATTTATTATATGTGAATAAAAACTGAAGTTATAATCATTCAAACTGTGTATACATTTGTTTAAAACATCCTGTATTTAACCATGATGATGCAGATGACCAACGATGCCGAACACATTGAAGAGCTCTTCGTCTTGATGAAATGAGTTAGTAGAGATATGAGATTAACAATCAACATAGACAAGATCAAAATGACGATGTACAGGATATTTTAATAAAGAATGTTAAATTTTCTCTACTCTAATATAAATAAATTGATTCATTGTCAAAAACAATATATGTACCTAATAAAGAAAGAGTACATACTTGTAATGGTGTTTCTTCAGCTCCGTTGAATAGAAAAATGACATTATGTTTGAGGCGAACTTCGGCCTTGGAAAGAACTCTAACTAATTCCATCATCACGGCACATGAAATCCCATCATCGGATGCGCCTGGTAAAGAACATTAATAATAAATAACAACTTCAAATGTTGAGACACAAAATAGTCATAATAAATTTGTAAAGATATTGAAATCCAATGGTATTAGGGTACTAAAATTAAGTGACAAATATTGATATTTATAACATTGAATTTGGTTTGTCTCATTCTCGTAAGAAAAATAAAAGTTATTAAGGAGAACACATTCCTATTGTGAGGTTGTAATTATTCAGAAATATTACAGACCTGTGTTCTCCTTAATAATATATAAGTTGTTTCAATGTGTCCAAAATTTAATAAAAATGAATTGTTAATTCTGGCATCTCCTATCGGTTTACTCAAAGGTATTTGAGATTCCGTAAAAACAAAGTAGATGGCTTTCAAATAATGGAACGATAGATGTATTAATTTGAAAAGTGTAACATATGAGTTCGAAAACTTGTCATCAAAAGTACTGTCGCTGTAGCATAGTTGGTTAATGTACCTTCCCCGGATTGAAAAGAGATCCAGGTTCGAATCCCGGTAGCGCAACAACAATATTTTGTGATAAAATTGATTTTATATGTATATCTTTCTAATTAATACATTTAATTAGTATTTAAACATAAATGTACTCAGGGGGTGGAACTATGCACTAATTAGTAATTTACAACTATTTTTTACTTCAGAGAATGAAAAATTGTATGACAATAAAAACTTACCATCGCTAGTGGGAACAGTATCATAATGACAGTTGAGTAGAATGCCATGCTCCTTGTTAGATCCTTCCAAAATCGCAATAACATTCTGAATACCGTCATAAACATTTGTTAATCGCGTCTTAAAACCTAATGTGTACGCTCCGCTACCACTTTGGATCTGAAAATGAAAAAAGTATGTTTAACTAACTAACTTACTATCACACCATTTCTCCGCAGGGGTAGGCATAGAGGATAGAGCGCCACACTCTTCTGTCCTGACACAGTTCTTGCTTCATCCACATTCATACATCTTCTCATACAACCATCCTCCAGTATCTGGTTTAACTAGTTGTGCCAAGTCTTCCTTGGATGTCCTCTATTTCTGGTGTCATCAACACTTGCATTATATATCTTCCTTACCATTCTCTCCTCATTCATCCGTTCCATATGATTAAACCACCTTAGTGATCCTTTCTTAATCTTACTCACTGTACTAAGATTAGCTTTACATTATTTCCTTATTTCTTCATTCATTTCATTTACTCTGTCATATATGGATCTACCATATATACGCCTAAACAATCTCATTTCCACTGCATTCAGTCTACTTTCGTTCCTCTTCTGCCAGCTCCAGACCTCACTTCCATACATCAATGTCGGTACCAGGACTCCATTGCATTCCGCTAGTTTTGCTTCGGTTGACAAGTTCCTATTAGCTATAGTTCCATTCAAAGCGCCATTCACTTTGTTCCCTGCAGTCATCCTCCTTTCGATATTTTTTTCAGCCTTTCCATTTCTATCAAACATACTTCCCAAATACACAAACTCATCTACTTGTTCCAAACATTCATTACCTACAAGTATTTTGTATGTTGTCTTGCTTTCTTCCTTCTCGAATATCATAATTTTCAACTTGTCGGCATTCATAATAAGGTCACTTCCCTTGCATACATTGTACATTCTACTCAGTAGATTCTGTAATTTTTGTTCATTATTCGCCATTAATACTGCATCGTCGGCGTATAATAAACAGCATACAATCAAATCAGCCGTTTTCGCTCCCACATTCATACATTCTAGTTCTTTCACACAACTATCTATATACAAGTTGAACAGCCATGGAGACATTACACAACCCTGCTTGTTACCAATTGTAATGTTAAACCATTGTTGCTAGAAAAGATGGAAATAATCTGGAAAAATTGGTGATAACGTGGAATGTACAAAATGAAGGGCGAGGGTCGATCTTCAGCAAGATGCACAGATCGTGTTGATAACTTATATATTTATTAGTGAGACTAAAGTATTTTTAAACAGATTATGTAACGGTTATTATTAATATGTCCATTGTTGTTAATAAAAGTGTCAAACATTTTTTATATCTGCCATGGAAATGATTAGTAATAATTACAAAGACAAAATTAAATAATTAAATAGCCACCTGCAAGGTATTTCTTGAACCAACTGTTTTCAATGCATATAATTTAATTATATTTTGAAATCAATCTTCCAGATAGGATCTGCTAAGAAAATTCTGAATCTCAAGAAAAGATCAGATGGATTTATTAAAAAAAAAATTTGGTTTCAATACTTTTGTCTTACCCCTAGGAAATTATTTCTATTGATAGCACAGACCAGTAAATGAATAGACATGAAATAAAGTGTAAATATAGGAAAGGAGTTTGGAACATTAATTGCGGGACGAGGGGCATTCTACACACATTCTTGGTGGAAACATAAATCCGATAGTTTATGACACATTTACGTGACGGTAAAATTAATTATATTAAATCTTTGTGTAAACAAGACACATTTTTTACATCAATGCATATTATATTGTTAGCGTTAAAATTTTTGGTTCAATCGAGTCTTATTTTTTCTTTAAATCACAGAGCTATTTGATTTGGTAAGTGGTACCAAAGTGAACACGTGGGTGACACCAAAATGAAAATATTGGGACAAGAAATTTGCATTAGTCCATGTCCATATATTTGGTGGTCTGTGATTGATTGTATATTTTGAAATTATAATTGTTTAGAGTTACATCTTGATACATGTTGTTCAAGTTAGTAACAATAATTTGACTTGGATTCCTCACTCACCTCATACAACAGTGACTGTGAACTATGAGCGTTTAGTTGTGCAGTTTTCAGCTCATCCATCAAAATGGCCGGCGCCTGGATTCTATTCTGTGGAGTGCCCACAACTTTTGGACCCAGACTGGATAGTTTCCGGAGAGTATTTCTAGACCTCTCTCCGCTGAACAATTGGGTGTTGATCTGCAAGGCACCAAATAAGTTTGTTTCAATAGAAATATATATTGAAATAGATGATACGTAATCACACGAATCAAGATTTTTTTTGTTTTTTCTTAAATAATACAGAAATTCTTATGTTATTCACAGAATAATCTATGAAGAAAGATTTATTGCATTGTAGTTTAAATGATTTATTATTTATAGAAGCAGGATTAACAAAAGTGTGCATTTTAAAACATTTAAGTTTTAATTAAAACACAAATATGTTTGTACATATCGATACCTTAATCTGCAAAGCAGCTAACTCCATCCATGGTCAAAAAACCGTTTTTGATGCCATTCTTTTCCTTTTTTATTGTACTATGGTATACTAAAAGCCAAAAATTCCTATCAATTTTAAAACACGTGTTTTAAAATAATAAATAAGTACTATCTGCTGAAAAACCTTACATTGATTATTGTTTAATGTTTACCTGACACGAGTGTTGATGGCATCAGAAATAGAGGACGTCCACGGAAATCATAATCACTACATTATCATGGAAAATCAGATAACTCTCGATAATATCTTAAAATTTTGTTAAAGAAATTCAGCTAACTCCAAATATTACCTATAAGTACGAGATAAATCAAAATATCAATAAAATTTCTCAGCCACCCTATTTCTGCAATACCAAATTGTGTTTTGGAATTTTCGTAATACATTTAATTACAAAATTAAACAGTTTTTTGTTGCTCTTGAACATTTTAGAAAAATGGAGCTAGCTGCTTTGCAGATTAAGGTATCTATATGCATCACTCAATACAATTTAAATTGTGTTATGTAATCTAGACAAAAGTATTTATATGTCAAACATGTCAACCAAAAATAAAAATACACAATACTTATTAAAATGCATATTATATAAATTTACCTCATCTATCTCTGATACAACTGTAGGCAGTTGCATGTCTATTAGGTATACGATGTAGTAAGAGAGACAACCAAACATAAGCATGACGAAAGGCCACCTCCACGAGACGGAGTGAATGCTATGCCGGACCTGCTGCCTTGACTTCTCAGGCTGGGCCCTGTTGCCGTACGGAGTAGGCTTCAGACCTAAATCACCCATCTCGGAAATGTCAATTGGATATCGACCGCGTTGCGACATTTCACCCTGAAATGTGTTTAGAAATAATAAATTGAGAAAATGTATCTTGAATGATAGCAATATAAATTACGCATACACAATCTTTCATAGGAATGCTTAAATTTAAAACACATGTAGTTTTGTAGGATTTTTTTAATACAAATTAAATGCATCAATACATACTCAATTTATGGAAAAAATACTTTAGCTGTCACCGGGATTTGAATCAGGACCTCTTCCTATTCGGGGAAGTGCAATAACCAATTACATTACATCAGCCTCGTAAATAGGAGCGACTTAATATTAATGAATTTTTTTTTTAATACAAATTGAATCTATTAATTAGAATGATATACATATAAAATCAACTACTGGGATTCGAACCTGGATCTCTTCCAATCTGGGGAATGTGCATTAACTGATTATGCTATATCACCACAGTGCATTGATGATAAATTTTCAAACCTATATGTTACGCTTTTCAAAGTAATACATCTATCGTTCCATTAAATGAAAGCCATCTTCTTTATTTTTATTTTAATAATATATAAGTTGTATCAATGTGTCCAAAATTTAATAAAAATGAATTGTTAATTCTGGCGTCTCCTATCGGATTACTCAAAGGTATTTGAGATTCCGTAGAAATAAAGAAGATGGCTTTAAAGTAATGGATTTGGTCATAGTTAGCTCATGGCATTGTAAAGGTTAAATGAATCAACATTGCTACCGGTTAGCAAATAAAATATTTTTTTATGTATACCTTTATCGCTGATTAATTTAATTTGATTAATTAATTTTGAAAATGCAATACAATAAAAATATTACAATAAACCTTTAAAAAAAAAAATTAAGAATGATGATATAACTTAATCAAGGATATTTACGAATGTCACTGGTTTTAATTTTTTTAAGTATAAATGAAAGCATGTTTTTACAACTTTTTAGATTTAAAAAAATAAATTTATAAATTTAAATATAATAAAATGACCATAAATCAATAGTTCAATAAAAAAAAATCAAGCAATTTGTCACCTCTCTACAAGAGAAAAATCTGGTGTTTAAAGAGGAAGATTATTTATACATAGTTTCAATACACTCATAAATAAGAATAAAAGAAATGAGATTTATGACATGCAATTGAATATAGGATAAATAGATATCACAAAAAAGCATAATTATTTAAACGTTTTTAATTATACAACATTTTATGAATCAGATTTATAATACAAATTTTGTTCAGCCCAATTGACAACTACATACTTGAAATTTGGAATCATTGCTGCCACTACTACAAAATTTTAAAATAATGCCTATTAATAATTAATTAATTAAACTACTGTTCATTTAATAGAATTTAATAAATATCTAGTCACTCTTTTGTCTTTTGTTATAGGTACATAAATATGTAATATTTGTTTAGTGACTTGATGCTTACATAAATGCTGAAAGTGATTATTCTTGAGTTTTAAAATGATATCTAGATCTCTATGCCTTCTCTATTCTCTTAAATAGCATTTGTTTAGTATGATTCTCTTGCCGAGAAAAAATAAGGTTCCATGGTCAAGATTGGACGAGCGAGTTGTAGTCTTGTAGACCTGTCACTGTACAAAATGTATTAGTTATTCCTCCAAACCATGATTTCAATTGCAACTGTACGCTTTTCTCTCTATGGTTTGCTAAGCGAGTCTTCATTTTAGGTCTCTTTTCTTTGTTGCTTATCTCCGATTGGTAGGGGAATAAGTTTTTCATTTTAACTTTCCAATTTTATATTTAACAGCAATGTTGCACTCTCGTGGTTTCAACCTGAATTGAGATTGTCTAGCTCAACTACCACTTAGTCGCAACGGTTTCGGTTTTCATTTATTTTCGCAACCATTTATGGATGTTTGTTTAAAACTATCAATAGTAAATATCTTACGTCAAACTACAAAAACTGATACTGAAACAGAACAATCAAGTATTCTTAGCAAGATTCATTACGCACTCACTATTTTATTTGAACGTTTGAACTTTGCGACCATAGAAAATATATATATTGTTTGTGAGTGGATTAATAGAATATATATCTTTTCTATGGTTGACATTTGACAGTTCGCAGGATGTAAGCCGGTAGCCTATCACGCATTCAGCAACAACGCTCGGCTAGTATTGGCTAGACTTCAAAGTATCGTGAAATAATACGGTCGATGACCTTGATGTAGCCGTGCCCTATAGTAGTAACTTTTTACTAACGCCCTTAGTAAAAATCCTTTGCGGGTTGTTGATACATCAAATTTACTACTGTCAAAGAATAGACGGAGATGTGAGAGGCGCGACAAATAATCATGAAATATGCATTATCTGTGGATATTTTCGCCTTAGCACTCGAAATCTGTCACTTTGGTGGTGAAATTTTTTCGTATTGTGTGCTAATGTATATTTTCAGATTATGTGGTAATTTTTTCGTATTATTAATTTATTCTCATCAACGCCCATGTGGGTTTTTACATAAGAATACAATTTTAATTTAATTTACAGTACATTTTTAATTGACATTTCAATATAACATAAAAAAAAAAACTAAGTATAATTTACATACACGGATTTCTTCAGTTCAAATATGCTCCTGTAACGAAAAATGTCAACGAAATCAACTTGTTATCAAGCCGATGCATCCGCGATATTGGCGAGTTAACAGCATAATTATTTATTTGTGTACCTACAAAGAACACTTTATGTTGTCTCGTCAACTCAGGGCAGTCCAACACGCTATTGATCATTTTATATAGATATACTGTATAGTGTATCGCTCACATCTCTTCTCCAGGCTAATGTATAATTAAACAATGATATCATCGTCGGACGAACTCTCATCATTAAAATAGCGCAATATTGAATGATTAATTGTCGTTTACTGCAACTTTCAAAGTATCAATGTGTCAGATATCTTTTGAAATAACAATGAAAAGTCAGCCAAATTTAACAATCGATTCTCGTTTTTACTATCGGATATCGGAGAGTAAAATGAGTTTACTACGGGATGTACTTTCGAGAAGTAAATATTTTTTTACTAACGATCAACAACCCGTTTTCGCAAAAAAAAAAACTTTTAACACAGTAAAAAGTTACTATTGATCATACAACCGGCCCTGTGTGTCTTTCCCGTATCGCGTAACATATTGCGTCAAAAATCGTTCCGAACGCGACCGTATTCATATTTCCTTATGCATGTTATATCTAATGGTAGTCATCGAAGGTGCATGGTCCTTATAAACGACATGTAACATCACTTTGATTTCTTGACACGTCTTCCCAATCAAACAAAAGAATCAAATCTCTGACCGACATTGCTCTTTTTCCATGGTTGCAAACAAATACAAACTTGCCCGCTTTCAACAGCCATCAAAACAAAATTCCTCGATAAATGTATCTGAAATTTTGACATGCGTCGTTCGAAAGATGGCGTTAAACAATGGTATACAGATTTTGTGTCAGTCGTTAAATACAACCCTCGTAAATGCAATTATTTGAAATGTAAGTTGTTAATTGAAATTTCGAAAAGTTGCGACTAATTTATTTTTCTGCGACCGACAGTTTGTGATCAAACATGGTACCAATATTATTTTTAAGTATTCCCAAAACTTTAAACAGCTGTTTTTTTTTGTTCAACAACGTCGGTGAACTTTTTAAGATAGTTTTAAATAGTAAACTGGTGATAATAAATGTGAAGAATATGAAAATGTGTGCATCTGAACGTAATAACCTGTAGCGATCGAAATTCAAATCCACCGCCATCTCAGTCGGCATCGACGCTAACGACAGCGCTGCCGGCTGCTGCTACAAGCCTGGCTCGAGCATTCACCGCCAAGCAGTCTCTCCAGTTTCATCGTTTCACAACGGCGGTCTTGCCGGCTCGCGCTCGCCAAGCAAGACCGCCAACTCGCTTCATTTCATTTCATAAGACACGTGCACCTTCTACATCTTCACTCATTCATCCACTGTATTCATTCTATGTCTTCCTTATTTTTATCATACTGTCATACATAATAACAACATTTATCCCATTTAACCACCGTCCTAACCCCCAAAAACCTAATGAAGGTGAAAATACTGAGAAGGTTTATTCTTACCAAATGAATTGATAGAACAATTTAATATCCTTATCCCATTATTCCTTGCGGCATTTATTATATAGCTATACCTACATATTATGTGAAAAATACATAAAATGATGTGACGGTGATTAATGGTAGGTGGTTGGTTATAATGACATGTGATGGGTTATAAAATGTTAAATTTAACTTATAGTTCGATTCTTGAAATTCTGTCACGGCAATGACTTAATTCAAGGGAAATGTATAATAAATCCATCAAATTTTCAGTATTATGAGACAGAGAAAAATAAAATATATATATATCAACGTACTTATTTGTTTATTTGTGTAGGTACGTTTAAGGGCGAGCTTTCATTTTTCCCGTTTGAAATTCGAGATATTCTATCCGAATTACATATGCTTTTAAGATGAGGCTAATGGTTAAATTCTTATAAGTATCAAAGACATAATTAATAACGACAATAAAAATGTTGATTTTCTCGCATTCGATACAAGTGTCAAAAATAACTCGTGCCTTATCCATGCCTTATCAAAGTTTCTCACATTAATATTATGGAATGAGTGTTGTAATTTGAATTAATTCATTGAAAATTAACTTAATGAAAATTGCGAGAGCACGGACTAGGCGCCATTACATTACGGTCGCTGATGATATTATTTAGTAAATAAATATTGCATTTTTGATATCAAACTTGATTTTAAATAGTCGCTGAAGCCAATATATTATTTAAAAACGTTTGTTTTTACTAAAACAAAGAATTTTAAAACTTCTAAAATTGATCATATGTCCTGTAAATTGAATGGTTTTTTAACATTTTGCTCATTTGTCTCAATTAAGATTTGCCTCCGTAATCTTGTCTTTAAGATAATATATATCGTATATGCAATAATTTTCTATGTTAAGGCAATTTCTGTGGCACGCGGAAAATGTATTTAATGGTCTTTCTTAAAATGGTTGTATTTTCTTAATTATGGCAAATAACATTCAGTTTATTAGTTTTATATTAGTGTAAAAGTTCAATCTGAGTAATACTTAAAAAAAAGTCAAATCTAGTGTATTACTTTTGATAATATAATTGAATAATAAAAACCAACATTTTCGTAAAAAAACACGAAAATATGAATTATTTTTGAAAGCGCGCACTGAATTTGACATGTGTGAAAGTATGATTCAAACCTACTATGACCCGTTTGACCAAAACCGATATATGTGTCGATTATATGTAAGTATTACCTAGGTGATTGGCAAACACAGCAACGAAGTTTAAGTTAATAACATAATATAAATAAAAGGCTCGCTGTTGAATCTAGAAATGTCATCACCGCGATTCTGGTCAAATACACATAGTTGATATCATGGTCGTTAAATCAGTTCACGTGTTTTATTTATCAAGTGCTGTTTTTGTCAGAATCATAATACAACGGTTTTCTTCGTTTTGCGGCTGATTGGAGCTGATTTTGTAAAATCGAAAAATGAGGAAACGCGGAGGACGGCGCCATCTAACGGCACACATTAAAATCTCATTTTCGTACAAAATTGACAAGCGGGGTTTTTGGAAAGATGTCTTCATTTATGACATCAAAGTAAACATCTAGTTTTGTTCTAACGTGTTATTTAAAGTCATCAATGCTCAAACTACCACTCTGGTCAATAGCATATTAAATTCTTCGACATAATATTTCGTACTATCGGATTGAAAGCATTTCGATTAAATGATGTCCTATGCTATGCTGTTTTGAAATAAAATTCATTACGCGTCTATGGTCAATGCAATTTAAATATCGAATTATAAAATAGATCAATTCATACGTTCGACAGTTGTTATTGTCAAATTTTTAAAAGGCGTATTCCCTTAAATGCTATTATATTCTGAGCCATCGCCGATAATAAATCGAAAATTAATTATGTGTATACATTAAACCTTAAGGAAATAAGGTTCTGATCAGTTACATATAATTTAGATTATTTTTTATTTATTTAAGGTTAGATTATTTGGATCTTAAAAATGTATCTATTTAATTAGAAACATGAAAGTAGCTGAACATGATTTGCTGGGAAAGGAAGTGTTTTTTCAATGGGTGAAAAATGAAAGTTTAATTCGAAAACGGTTAACGCTTTAGAACTATTAATTCTTTAAAGCCAGCTTCTCAATTTAGAGTAAAGTTATAGATTTCTGTCGCAATTTTTATAGTAAACCTTTCCGTCAAAATAATCTATTAATCTCAAACCATTACAATTTTTACGTACATCAAAATATTTTGTATTTATATAAAAAGAAAAAACAATCCTAAAGACAATTTTAGCGCGCGTGTCACGCCCATGGCATGCGAAAAACGCGAAAGCGACAGGAAAATTAAAACTAATCGTGAATAAATGAGATATATATTGGATATTATAACAATTTTTTAATAGTTTTGTAGCCCTCTTAGACGAAGAAATATTTTTTAAAATTTCTGAGTGGAAAATTTCACCAATTTAAACTATGTAGTCGCTAGTTTTTAATGTAATAGATCCCATTTTAAATCTATTTTCTAGATATCAGCTTGTCCATTTTATTCAAAAGAGAGTCGTTACTGATTATTAAATAGGAAAGAGAAAATATAAAATGGGAAAAATTGTATTATATTATTTTAAATAACTTCAAATTATGAATATGACTTACCCCAATGGAGTTATACTTCCAAAGACGTTTAAGGCAGCACGGAGTGGTCAATATTTATACTGTAATAAATCATTAGAAGGAGTATTTATAAGGGAAGGAGGGTGTCAAACATTATAAACGTAATGACTAATGACTTATATGTATATTTTATGAAGTAAAAAGTTATTTTTCAAATATACACCTACGTTTTTCTTAAAGATTAAATTAATGTTTTAGATTGCAGCGGATCAAAGCCTCTTTGACAGTAATTTATGATGTTATTTAACAAAGATAAAAATATATTAAATTTGTAGAAAATAATAAAAATATTATATGCTGGTGTTTAAAATGTACACATTATATTATTTAAATATATTACGTACGTAAAATATAATTTAAATAAATATACTTACAGTTCAACAGAATTATGGTGTTACAGTTTAAAAAATTTTGATAATAGAAATGTTCATGTTTGTTTCAAATTCGAAAAACGTACTTTCAGAACAAACTTAATTCGTATGTTTCAAAAGACATTTTCAAAGACAAAAGACTTATAGGACAGTGGGATATTAAACATCGTTAAACACCACTAATTTGCATTTTTTATGCGGTACGCATTTAGACAACCAATTTTATTGTCAAACAACAAAATAGACAAAAGACAGCTTTGCCGAAAACTGTATAGCAATAAATATTAAAAAAATTAAAAATGAGTGAACAGTGAAACATCTTTCTATCGTTCTTGAAGGGATCTATTGAAATAAACTATGAATGAGGGAAAACAATGAATGCAGGAATGTAGAAAAAAGTTACACTTTTAAATGTTTAATACATATTTGTAGCGACCATAATTCAAATCTACCGCCATCTCAGTCGGCATCGACGCTGGCGACAGCGCTGCCGGCTGCTGCCACAAGTCTGGCTCAATTCACCGCCAAGCAGTCTCTCGAGTTTCAGCGTTTCACAATGGCGGTTTGCCGGCTCGCGCTTGCCGAGCAAGACCGCCAATTCATTTCATTTCATAATTTCCTACATCTTCATTCACTGTATTCATTTCTATCTGTCTTCATTGTTTTTATCATTTGTCACAATAAACCTCAACACGCGCCAATCACATGTATTTCATTTAACCACCGTCCTAACCCCCAAATATGAATACAGATTGGGTTTTACTGGGCAATTGGTACCGAAGCGGTGTAAGATAAGGGAAGATGGAAACGTGGGACTCCCGACTAGCGATTAGTTCACACTATACGAAATTCTTCAATGAACTAGTTTGTTAGTTGACGCTTCAATAGTTCAATACTTTACACCGTATTCACACACACTAGCAAATAACTTTGTTGCCTGCATCGAAGCTCTCACTCAGCAACGCACACAATTAACTGCTAACTGTGCATGTATAGAGACGAAAGAGTTTGCTCCTCACTTCATGTAGTTCGTCACACTACATACTTCGATTTTCGCTTCATACTTCAGACACGTCATTGAAGTGTAGTTCAATAACGACTTGCGAAGCCATTGCGATCTGGATCGGGAGTGGGCTAATCAGTGGTACCAACATACTTTGAATGAAGCATTCATTTTGTATGCTTCAAGTTGGTGAATGTGCATTTCGTGAAGCGTTCATTACAAAATTAAGTTTTGTCCTTCGCTACTCCCGACCCTCCTAGGACTTAGGAACGAATATGATGATGATTAGGAACCCTTAGGAACGAAGATGATGATGATTAGTTTTTCAAATTAGTTCCCAACGTACGTCTGAGTTCATCGTGATAAAAAACATAGAAAAATTACCAATAAACGTACCTACCCGCTGTCAATCACACAACACAAAACAAAACTGTTGAAAAATGTAGTACAGACTGAGAATCTTATTTTATTATTTATCTATCTGCAGTAAATCAACAAGATAAGATTATATTATTATAATACAGTATTTTTTTAATCAAATAATTGATTACATATATGAGCATGCAATTCCTGTCATCAGTGGTGTAACTACGAAAATTGGGCCCCAATGCGAAATGTAAAAAAGAGCACCCTATAAAAACGTCGACCGATTATTTATTGTATATATAGTAGTGCAGTGTTTATTGAAATAATTTTACTTTTTCAGCGGTATTCATTTAATAATTTAAAGGGCAAATGTGTTTTTGATTTTTATATCACATTTCGCTTTGCGGCGATGGTTTGGTTTCTAACCCGACCGTATTAGCGGGGTACTACTGATGTTTTCATGTGGTTTCGAAATATACGCGAGAAATAATTTTCTAAAATATTGTGGGGTAAAAAACCTACGTTCTTCTCTTTTACCGGCTAGACAGTGTAGAACATGAGGTCCGCTGGTTTTTTTACTTGAGCAACACATATCCACCTCATTTTTGTCACATTCTGCCCTTTCCTAAACTGGGAAAAATTTATAGTGATATCTGGAGGTGATAAATAAAAGATGTTAGTCATTAGTAAAAGATAGACATCTAATCAAGAAAAACACAAGACTACAAGAAATAAAACAAAATAAAATCCAGACGACAAATTCTCATCTCGTCGGGTTGGGCGCGAGTTCGACGTCCTTCTTGTATGGGACACTAGATATTTTGGCATCACCTCACGTTTTGGCCCACAGCATCAAGGCCGACGCGATCAGATTCGTAGACGTGATTTGTTGTAGATCATCATGATAAAATTTGTCGCCTGCAGTGAGGCGACTAACTCCAAGGTAAATCCAAAGTATAAATTGATGTTAAAAACAGGGGTATGCACCAGAGGCAAATCCAAGGGCAAAAGCAGAGGGAAACGTCTTGTTTCCTGTAAAGATTATTTACCATACGATTAGATTAATAAGTTAATATTAAATTATGTATTAGTGATTGAACACTAAAAAATACTTACCCACTGGGTATAGTGAATCACACACAGTTACATTTTAGTCTGACAGCTTTGGCAATGGTTTGAAAATGAACCATAGAACGCAACCGTTTTTACAAGCTGAGACACCGAATGTGATACCAACTTGTGAAATGTCAAGGTGCTTGACAAAAATATGTGACTCCCATTTATAACGTCACAATACATAATTCTATTTCTTGCTGTGGTGAATTTAAAAATTATTCGTCATATATGCCGAATAGATATAGATGCCAAAACATTTATAAGGCGTACACATTTAGGGCCATTGTCTAATGTTGTATTGGTATAGTTACTCCACCGCCTGTCACAATAGATATCTCAATGATACAATTAAAATAAACAAAAATGTGCATACAGAATATATTCATGTCACGTCAATATTTTTCAAACTAAGTCAAGCGCTTGTGACCATTCACTTGGTATCAATATGAGTGTATTACCGCTAGACTAAACGAGCGCGTTAATTTTCTTAATATTTTCACTGTATACTCCCACGCAATTACGAGAATCATACTTTTGCACTATATAATGTAATATTATAGATAAAGGGTATTTTTTAGAGGTTTGTTTTTCGAATTGGCAACACTTTTTCCAGCGACAGCCAATTTGACAGCTGACTTGTGTTTAGTTTGGTTTGTCATTTCACCATGAATAGACTGACGTCAGAACAACGCTTGCAAATTGTGCAAATTTATTTCGAAAATTGTGGTTTAGTTCGCGAAACTTGCCGTGCGCTACGTCCATTTCACGGTCGACATAATCGTCCATTCGAGCAAGTAATTCCGATAACCGCTCATAGTGCGCACTGAAGAAACTGTTGCTGCAATGGAGCGTAGTATTGAGGAGGGCCCTAATGAGTCGATTCGCCATCATGCACAGCAATAGATCCATGATTTTTTTTTTCGTTCCCCAATTAAATGGCGTTAATGTGGAAGAGATGTGGTTTCAACAAGACGGCGTACCATGCCACACAGCGCGCGCCACAATCAATTTATTGAAGGAAACATTCGATGAGCGCATAATTTTGCTTAATGGACCTGTGAATTGGCCTCCAAGATCGTGTGATTTAACATCTTTAGATTATTTTCTATGCGGAGATGTAAAGTCGTTAGTCTATGCCGATAAATCAGAGACTATAAACGACTTGGAAGCCAACATTCGTCGCGTTATTGCCGATATATGACCCCAGCTGTTCTAAAAAGGGGTAGAAAGATGGACTTCCAGATTGCGCTTTATTCGAGTCTCGCGAGCGGCGCTCATATGCGCCAAATCATTTTTAAAAACTAATTGCATAAAATTATCTTTCTAATAAAGCCAATACCGTGGCCATTACCACGATTTTAATGTGTTTTATTTCATTTAAATGTTCTATACCTCTAAAAGAACACCTTTACAATATTTATATAATCAATAACTTGTATTTGTTATCCTTTAGAAAAATTTTGTGAGTCTAAACTGTCATGTTATAGATTAATGATATTTATGTAATGCATTCCAATATATTTCGTATCTTATCTTGAGTAAGAACATTTGATACGTAAATCAAAAATCCGACATATTCAGGTCTATTCTCAATCTCAAAGCAATATCAATAACCATGATCTACATCGCTATTGAATAACATTATACACTTCGTCAATTTTGACGTTTTCTACGATTGAGTGACTTGAAACCAAAGGTTTAATTTCAACGATTCGTCATGCGAATGTTTATTGTCTATAGTTGGATATTTTATTTTATTTATGGTATAGTCGGCTTCTGATTGGTCGATAACCAAATAGACATGGAAAATGGTTGTGCATTCGCAAAAATCGACATCAGTACATGATTTTACTTTTTCTATTTTATTAGAAAAATAAACACGGATTACAATATACAACTATTACTGCACCTCGGTTAGCCATCTCCTCAGATGACAAACTAAAACGGAACTTCTAGTCATGTATAGGTACGGAGATCGCCTTGACCGTTAGACTGAACTATGCCACAGTGACAGAATGGGAGGTTCCTGACTGAACGTTACTTATTAGAGAAATATCTGTCATTGTGGGAATGGATGTGCGGATATCCCCTTGTACCTGGTAGGACAAGTCTACTTTGTACCCAAGTGTACATTCTACATTAAGGAATTGTTAATTATTGCCAAGGTGGGCGACCTGGTTCGCATGCATCTACATCCATGTTTTATTAATGTACGCAGACAGATTTGTTTATTATTACTACAATTAAATGTGAAATAATATTTATAAGTTTATATAAAATCATAACATTGAACCTGTATATTCAAAATATATAACACTTCTTTCCAAATAAAACGTATGAGAAGGATATCTGCTATCGGTTTATTTACAACATTCTACAAATAAGGGAAATTATAAGGGAGTTGTAAATAATGAATTTAATAATATGTATAGGTAAAGAATATCCCCTGATCTATTACAATTGTCAGAAAGAATCAGGAAAAAAAACTGACATGGTAATATTTTCAATATATTCACAGACGTTTGTTTACAAGATAAAAATGTAATGATACTTAAGAGGGTATGTATAAAGGTCAACAACAGTAAATTAGGATCAACAAGGAAGATAGGCTAATTTATAAATGTAATAAAGAAAAAATGTTCCTGCATAACTTCATTCCAGACTTGCCACCCTCGAATTGGAATGCTTATCGGATGTTCATTAGTTGGAGGATTTCCAATGACATGAAAAGAACGGAATTAATTATTATAAACATAGAAGATTTGCCCAGCAACAGTCGGACTATAGTTCAAAACTCTGTGCTTCGGAATATACCATAATCTTGATTTTAAAACTCGTATACATCTTTCCGCAACATTTCTTGTTTTAATGTGGGTTTTATTTGTATCTGGATTCCGATGTATTCCTTCCTGGATTTTCATAAGGTGTGAGAAGCCAGGAGCCAGGGTTCTGATGGATATCCAGAATCACCTGAAAATTCAATACGTCATAATTATACCCAAATAACGTAATGCGATTTGTATATTTTCACAATATAATTGAAATTAAAAAATATAAAAATTACCAACAACCTCTCATTTCGATTTTCCAAAAATCTTCAAATTTGTGATGTGTGCCATATTACTGCGTCGTTAGTGCACCCGGGATACAATGCATTAAAAGACAAAATCTTAAAATCTGCTTCACATATCTGTAACAAAATAATAATTATAAAAAATTTGTATGGTACAATTGAAATACGAAAAATAACCTAAAAAAACGTGAGTATTATTTCAAAACATCTATCTTCGTTTGCCGTGAGAGATCTTGCAAATACCTTTGCCTTACCGCCTTGATAAGGGAACTGTTATGCATCCAATAAATACATAACTGATTCCTTATCAAGGCGGTAAAGTTATAAAAACTGGTTATTTGGAATCTCCAGCGGGTTATAGAAATCTCGCGAACGAAGTCTATCTATTCTCGAGTTTCGACTAAATATAGGTTTTTGGTTAAGATATCGTAAAATAAGTACTAATACTGTATCCAAAGTTCACAGAAAAAGGTTTGTTTCATAAATACCTATTGATTTCCTTATTCACAGTATCATAGTGAAGGACAACGGCCAGTCCTGTCGCCATTTTTTATGTTTTGACAGATTATGGTACTTTATCTCCCTCACTCTCTCTCCTTCTCTCTCATTCAAACATAACACTGACGTTAATATTTACATATTGTCTATTTTTGAGGGTAGGTTCGATCACCTTCATTACAATATGGCATTCGGTAATTTTGTATAATATTTTTATAGTCCAGTTTTTATAACAAAGTATTTATGTGTATTAAAAATGAAAATATGTTTTAAATATAAAAATATAGATGTTATGTTATGCATACACATCTTGTTTGGAAAAAAAATGAATCGCTGTATTTTAAGTAATTGTCCCCGAGATCACATAAATTGAAATCTCATTGATCACCCCAAAATAACGTTGCATTCCGGTATTTATTTTTTAGCACTACACTGCACAGGATACAAAATTTTTATTTTCTCTAAAAAAAAACTAATAATCTTGTAAATGTAAAGGGTTTGTAATTGGTCGTAAACCATCAGGGTGAGGTAAGTGGGAGGGATATTGTTCGACGCGTGTAATTTGCTGATTTGCCAGTCGCAATGAGTCGCTGGTCAGGAGCGTACCGCGCGTTTGTGGTCGAGCAATATTTAAAGTGCGGTGATTCACTGGTCCGTGCGCGTCACGCTTTTTGTACTCACTTTAATAATCGACGAGTAAGTGATGGGCCGAGCATGCAACTTATCTGGTGTTGAGTTCAAAAGTTCAGACAAGAAGGGATAATGGTTAACCAAAATCCTCCGGGACCATCAATGACCTTTTACAGTGTGTGACTTTTTTTATGGGGATACTTTATGTCAAGAGTTTACAGCAACAATTCTTGAACAATTTAGGCCCTACAAGAAAATATCCGCCGTAAAGTTGCTGCCATTGAACCAACACTCTGCTCTCGCGTGATTGCAAGAGTGTATTGAGAAAAATGGACGGCATGTAGACAATATTGTTTATAAAACGTTAAATTAGCATCGTTAAACTCCATTTTGTATAAACAAAATATGAGAATAACATTGTAGTTTTTTATTTTATTTAATATTAAACTTGAAAACCCTTTATATGTTGCTTTAAAGAAAATATAACTCAATTTAATTGTTTTGATTTAACAAAGTATAATTAGGCAAGTTACATAAAGTTTTACAATTGTTTTCAATATATCAATAGTACAAAATTTATTAACAAGAAATGAGTGAATCTGGTTCGAATTACATTTAACACGGCAAATATAATATATGTAATTTATGTAAAACTTTGAATATCGCGGACTGTTGCGATGAAGTTGAATTATGCTTATTACGGTTGAAACGCAGATCGTTTTTACGAACTCGGACTGATTTGATTGTAGCCGCACTGCCAGACTAGCACTCTAGCCGTTCTTTGTCTTGACATCTATGGCGTGTTAACTGGCGTGAACTTTGTAAAAAAAATCAATGGCGGAGTTTTGGAGATGTGGGATTTCTGTTAATTAGTTATATCCAGCGAAAAGGCGACGTTCCCGTATTAGGTAAATAGAAAAAGGTTTCCCGAGGATTTCAAGATGCTAGACTTTTGGTTTTATCCCAGATTGTAGTTTTCTCGTCGACGGCTCTGTATGATGTCGACGAATGGGGTCATAGATTTCACTCCGGTGAGCGGTATGTTGTCATTTTTGTATAAAAGTTCAAATGTTTGAATTTTTACAGGCACCAGTTATCAGTAACAGCTTTCTCGAAGTGAAGGCTAGAATGGCTCACAGGCGGCGCCCTTACGACGAGCGGCATAGCTCGCAAGAGGGAGAGGACTTCAGAGGGTCGCCGGGCCGCTACGGAGACGGCTCTAGGGATAGGGACGAGGGAAGGGAGGACTTTGAGTACTGCGAGCCGGACCGGAGGAAACGTTTCGAGGGTAGGCAGGACGAAGCGCGCGGGTCCTGGGAGCGTGAAGGCCGCGGGTCCGGTGGGGAGGAGAACTGGGATGAGCAGGGCAAGGGCGAGCGCGAGCAAGACAGGAGCGGTGATCGGAGAGGCAGGGAGCGAGATCGATCCCGAGATCGAAGGCACCGCAGGTCCCGATCCTCCGAGTACAACAAAGACAGGGAAGAATACAGAGACAGGGACGAGTATAGAGATCGAGAGGATTACAGAGAGCGAGAGTGGAGGCGCAGCCCTGGCCGTGATCGTAGTCGGCGGCGCTGGAGAGATTCCTCCCGTGATCGATCACCCTCCTATCCATCTGATTCCAACCACAAGTTTGGTGAGTGGAATTGTCGCTGCGGGGCGCTAAATTTCAAACGCCGTTTCACTTGCTATCGTCAGTATTGTGGAGCCTCTCGAAATGACGCTGTATCTGTAATGCCCATCGAGAAACCTGGTCTCCCGGGACCAGTTCACGGTAAAAGGATGCCCAACAATGTCCCGATACCACCTAAACAAACCTATACGCTGGAAGATGTGCCCGGGTTGGCCGCTTACAGCGCTCAAATGTATGCGGGGAACACACAGGAACAAGCTACTTATCTCAAGTATTACACCGATTATTACACTCAGCAACTGGCCATGACACAGGCGACAGAATCAGATAAAGTGAACGCTGCTGCAGCAGTTGCGCAATCTGCTATCAATCAGCTGCAGGCCCGTACGGCTGTTACTGTTCCTCCCACGGGATCTGATAATCGCATGTACCCAATCCCCGATACCTCCACATACCTGTACGACGAAACGTCCGGTTATTATTACGACACTGTAACAGGACTCTATTATGACCCCAACACCCAATACTACTTCAACAATCAGATTAATCAATATTTGTACTGGGATATGACCAAGTTTACTTATGTATTAGCGACTACGGCTCAACAGGCACACACTCCGGCTCCCCAAATGGCCCCGGCACCGGCGGCTGCTGCCGCACCGGCAGTCGCGGAAACGTCCCAACCGGAAGAAAAGAAAAAAACTGGAGAGAAACAAGACAAAGTAAAGGTTGCGAAAAAGATTGCAAAAGACATGGAACGCTGGGCCAAAACATTGAATCAAAAGAAAGAAATGGCACGTACGAATTCGATGCCGGAAACTTCGAACTCAAATTTTGCCGCTTCAGTATCGGCCGATATCGGATTCTCAGTTTTAGAACAGAGAGTTCCGGTGAACAGCGCTCCACCCGTGGTAGCGCCGCCCCCTCCGCCTACTCTTGTTCCTTCGTACGGAGCGGGTAGCGATAGTTCAGGTGATGAATCTGAAAACATCATAGACTGGAATAAACTAGCGTGCCTATTGTGCAAAAGGCAGTTTCCTTCGAGGGATGTATTAGAAAAACATCAAGTGATGTCAGACCTGCATCGTCAGAACTTGGAAGCACTTAAAGGTAAAAGAGGGAGTAATAAAGATATGGGTTATCGAGACAGAGCTGCTGAAAGAAGGATGAAGTACGGAGAAGATGATCCTCCTATTGTAAGAAATGTGCGGCCCGATCCTGTAATGTCTAGCATTCCACGCGAGATCGGGGAGGAGAATATCGGTAATAAGTTGCTTCAGAAAATGGGCTGGTCTGCGGGACAGGGCTTGGGTAAAGATGGCCAGGGGCGAGTGGGGCCGGTGGAGGCCACTACTGGGGGTCTGGGAAAGAAGAAGGGGATCTACACAGCCGGTCCCGGCGAGACATACAAAGAGTGCGTGAAGAAACTAACCATGGCGAGGTATCAAGACCTCATTGGCTCTGAGGGGAACACCTGAATGGTGAGATTATTCTTTTGTTTTCTCAATAATCAATTTTTCTTTTTTCAGAAAGCTTCGCTGATATCCTACGCAATGGGATTTTTTACCACTTGAGTGTGACTTGTTCTTCAACATTGTATTGTATTGTTTTTCAGCAACATTCATCATACGCAGATCTTGAATCATTTTACAGCTGCAGTTGTTTTCATACGGAGAGCTTTGAACTGCATTTCCTTCTGTGCATTTTTCATGTCTATAGGTAAAATATCCCTCTGCAATCTGGTTCACACATTCAAACATCAGTAGATAGTATGAAAATATTATTTTATCCTAAGTTAATGAGTATGACAGTGTTCAGTTTTCTGGAATAAAATTTGTAATATTGCTTCTTCTCTATCAGATCATATCATGAAAACGAATATCTAATAACTTAGGAAATTCTTTTTTAACGCCAAGCTAGTTTTAATGAGTTCAAAAGGTCTGTGATATTTATTGTATTATTTTCAGTATTGTATATTATGTAAACTATTATTATTTATACCGACAATTTCAGCCGTGCCTTACTAACCAGTGTCATTAATGTATTTATCGAAAAATAATTTGTAGAACGTTTTTGCTTTTATTTATGTTAAAAAAAAAAACAATAGTGAATACCTGTGATCGTGTATTTGTAATGAAAAGACACCTTTTGACATTATGACTCGTGGAATTGTACGTGATTTGAGAAAACATTGCATGTGTTTTGACCGCGACAATGGAGTTACACTTCTCGGAGTCTGGTTGTGGCAAAATGGATTTCTTTGGTTGGAAAACAGTCCAGTGATTTAGAGCAAATGTTGATAACATTTTGTGGTTCCTATTCCAGGTATCGTGACTTAAAGACAGGTGGAAAGTTGGGCTGGCCAAATTTGGAGTGACTAACAACGCGCTCCAAACTACTTTTGTATTGTATAAGATTTTTTATATTTTTTAATCTCTTTTGCTGCGTCGAGCTTCCACTGAGAGGTGTATTGGTGCCCGGTACACTTTGCTTTAAATTTTACATGTGTATGGAGTCGTACTATCTTAAGTTCAAAGCATACAACACAATTTTAATCTATAATCTTGGTTAGAATTTCATTTAGTATAAATATCACAAATTCAACGCACTTCTAATAAATTGTTATTTTGCAACAATTTTTCAAAAGAGCTAAAATTATGTTTTTAAATTCAATTTCTTAATTAACCATCTTGTATCAATTGCAGTTTTGGTATAGAAAAATTACAGATTAATGTAGAATTGAAAATTGTTTATTTTTAAACATTTCTTTTGCTGGATTTTCTAATCCAGAATTTAGACATTTCTGTTTGTAGTAAGTAATCTAAACAAATTCTAAAACCCCCCCCACATGATAAAGTATCTCTTTACAATCTTAATAGATGCTGGTCATAAAAATGAAGGAAAATCTTAATGTTGCTTTGAATATGTTAGTCGATATTAATATTTTATTTCTATTTTCAAACTAGGTTGAGTGACCTGAGCTTTTGAAAATAAGATAACCGGCATTAGACTGTAATTTCAAGGATTAAAAACCTCGACTTTCCAAAATTAGACTCAGCTTTCTGTTATTATAATAATAAACTCAAAATTCTGGACAGGATTTGGAGCAAGATTGTTCCACATAAAACATGATTATTCTGAACTATGATGTTGCTAAACTGTTTAAATTACTCCAATACATCCCATAAATCAGTTATTTTATGAAGATTTAGATTAATTATTTATATTATGGCTGGTTGAGAAAAAATTGCTTTCTGAATCTAATGTTGAAATTCAGTAAATAAAACATCTGGTTTTTTATTTCTAGTGTTGAGACGACTATAGTTAATTGAGGGAACTTGGAAATTATATTTAACATATCTTATACAATCTTTTATAATCATTGCTGCGTCGTATGATTATAATATTACAATTATCGTATAACGTTTATATCTCATTCAATTATAACCAAGTTGACTGGCTTGAACATTTTATTCAAATAAGCTTTTTTTTATTGAAAAACTCATTTGGAATATTTAGGAATTAATTCATTATTGACGATCAAATGTCCTACAATCCCCGATATATCTTACTTTTACAATTAATTTTATTAAATGCTGATCAATCACCTCAAACTGCATGCTCTGGTCAAACAATAGTATATTTAATATGAGAATTTCTATACGCACTAATTATGTTAGGTTTTTTATTTTGTAAATATTTTTTTCTTATAATTTACTTAAAATTAATGTCAATGAACTATTGACATTTTAGAATATATTTGAAATTAAGTGAAGTCTGATTCAATATTACTATTAAATTGTACTATATTAATTTATTGAATTCTGTGCAAGACCTCTTCATTCAATGTCATTTAATTCATATTGTCTGGTGTGTATTAATTCATTTGTACATCATAATTTTATCACCAATGTTGTAACGTTGTTGGGACAACATTGTTTTCTCATTACCAACAAAATAATGAGTTTAAATGCATGTTTTGATATTTAGTCAAAAATTTTATTATATGTAATAGAAATGAGTTATACATATGTGCTCGATATAGTTTTCTTGTTCTTTTAACAATACATAATTTGATCAAAAATAACTCCGTATGATTATTTCAATAAAGGATTTCTTCCTAAATAAATTTAAAAATTCAAAAGCTTTTTAGATATTTTCGATAATAGTTGATATTTTAAAAAAAGTAGTGCCATTTTAAAAGTGAAGATATTAGAATTGCAATGTTTAAAGCAATTTGTTAAATATGGTTTTCAATCGAGAGCAGATTATTTGTACGCGGCCACAGAAAAAGTAAATTCTCACAATTATTTACTTGTCATCTCTTCATCTTCACGTGTTTTATTTTTCATATTATAAACCACATGAAGAATAATAAAATACATATTCCTTATTTTTATTCAATACACAAAAAGTTTCCTGAACATTTTATCGAAAAATCCACCAGACTAATTAAGCCAAATAATGTTAAATTTATAACTATAAAGAATTTGTAATATCACAATTTTCATCTAGCTCTTACATTTCATACTTAAAATTACTAGACGGCATCATGTACACTCCATTTTCATAAGCAAATGCGATACTACAAAAGCGTACGCATACATATTTCAGATAAGTCTAATTTTTCCCTACTTAATTATTTCAAATAGTTGGATGTAGAAGAAAAATGCGTCTTGTATATGTCGCGCTGAAAAAAGTTTTAGAGCATAGAAAATAATGAGTAGTTCTGGATCTAGGATCTAGCTGGCATTGCTAAGCTATGATGACAGTCAATATTGATGTCAAGTGCATGCATTACATATTTGACATTTCTGACACCGTCTAATTAAAATATTAAAAATTTAACAGCGCTGCGAACAAAGTTAATTAATTTGACTTAGTATTTAATTTAATTCAGAGTTGTACTTAATTTCTAACTGTGGCTTCTAACGAATAAGGTCATTCATTCCTTTGTCATATATATATAGCTCATTCCTCAGTCTTCCATATTTTTTTCTATTACTATTTCCCAGTTCAGCTGATCAGTTTACGCTTAAACATTTATTTACATATTTTTGCTCTGCAATTTCAGTAAATTTTAAAGGACTAAAAATGTTTGTAGTTATTTAATAAATCTAGGGCACATTGGGATGAATATCTCTTCCAGAAAAGTGTGAATATTTTCAATCAATTTTGTGCGAATTATGTTTCTTAAATATAATTAAAATTACCATATTTATAAATTTGGAAGCTTTCCCATTTTTTCTGAATTTGATGAGGTCCATTATCTTTTAATGAAATGCAAAAATAAGAAAATTTTTGTAAAATAAATTTCTTTCTCTGGTGGAAAAAAGTATTAAATATTTTGTAAACCATGTCATTTTTGTATGTATTGTCGACAATGGAAACATGTCACATCCATTAATTATAAATAAAAATATACTCGTATCTACTTGTTTTATTTTATAATATTATTCTGTTTTGGGTACCAAAGAAAAGATGTAAAAAATAATTGAAATGAAATACGTAATAATCTTGCTATGTATTTTTCAAACTAATTTAAGCACAGTGGAACCTCTATATTTGTCTGGTTTGATATTCATCACATTTTGATAACTCGTTAATATTTTCTATATTTGTCACTTCTACCGCCTGGTAATGATGTCTAACTGGGCCAAAATGCAGAATATAGTCGAAAAGTGTCACCTAATTGTCTCCATAGTCAACCAAAACATAAATGGATTCAATGGTAATGTGATTAGACTACTTCATGAATTGGGCAAGTTCTTTGTTAAATCGAGTGCTACTGAACTATCACCAGAATTAGAGTTATCTCATGTTTAAATTGTCTCCTTCCAAATATTTAATATTCAAATTTCAATAAACTTCCCCACACAAATTAAAGAGTTTAGAAAGAAGTTAAATGAACACTTCAAAAACACAATTAGAAAATAAACAATATTACAGAACACTTCAGAAGCACACAAATAGACAATAAATAAAATTATTATAGTGTAACCCCTCCAAGCACAAGAGCTAGTCTCTTTTTTGAAGAGGTAAGCGAAAAAAAAACCATGTAATTTAAAAATACTTAATTCATGTTATAAAAAATTGTAAAAATGTTAAATAAATATAAAAAAAAAATTGGTTTCCTCCTCTTCTGCTTCTACCTTCATGTCTCCTCAGTACAATAAAGGTAAAGTTTTGTCATAAAATTGATTTATTTGTGGGCTATTTATGGGGGCTGGAAACAAATTCATTGAATTTCAGTTATTTGTTATGGGAAAAATTGTTTCTATATTTGTCAGGCCCTCGGAACGGATTAATGATGAATATGGAGGTTCCACGCAAGTATTCTGCCGCGAGAGGGTGCAGCTGTGCAGACGGAAGGCAGATTTTGCAGTCCGCCATGTTTCAGGAAATCACCGACTCACTCTCTTTTGTCAAGTGTGTGCGGTCTAAATAATAATAGAATAAGCTAATTTCATTAGCCTTAAGTTTTTAATCCCTTTAACATAAGTGCCTCTTCTATGCAAAATAAGACTAATTTGGTGGTGAGGTGTCTTACTGCGAGACCCAATAAGCATACCAACATTTCAAAAGCTATTTTCGTCAATCTCTTTCAATGGCACTGCAGTCTGTCTCCTGAATCGTTTGCCTTCATATGCTTCAATTTTACCCACCAATTTGGAATCTGCAGTAGTTTTAATTTTTTTTTATTTTGAATTTATTAGATATATTTTCAATACATATTTGAGTTCCTTTACACTGTACTCCCAGCGAAGTCAAGGTCTTCCCGCTCTTCATTACTTCCTGCACTCTAGATGTGACCTGCCTGTCTGAATCACTGCAGTTTTTTTATCAGCCTCCAGTAAACAAAAATGAGTAATTTTTTATTATACTGATTTGGTCACTTGGTTGACTGTCCAAGGACAAAAATATATGCCATGAATAATTTTAAAAAATGCAATTTTTTAGATTTGTTTCATCTTGTGGTGAATCGTAAATCGTGTTTGATTATTTTTTTTGTGAGCCTTTGGTGACCCCCGGAAGGACCTATATTGTGTTTGATTTGAATTGTTGACATTCATAATGTCGCTTTGCTTGCATACATTGTATATTCTACTCATTAAACTCTGTAATTCTTGTTCATTATTCGCCATTAGTATTGCACCTGGAGGATGGTTCTGTTAGAAGCCTCAACAATCGGCGAGCTTGTATGAATGTGGATGAGGCGAGAATTGTGTGTCAGGACAGCGGAGTGTGGTGCTCTATCTCTGCTTACCCCCGCCGGAAACAGCGTGATGGTAAGTTAGTTAGTTACTAATATAATAATGCTAGACTAGAATAATGAGTGGAATAAAATTTGAGAAATAAAACAACGCATACAATACCCACTTTATTGAAAATGAAATTGAATACTGTATCAACATGAATGGTACACACTACAACATGGATGGAACACATAGAGCGACTATTGAAATACACAAAATATTTTTTTTTTTACAAGTTACACAATAATGCACACAGATATGTGGACGTCCATCAAAAAAGAGTCCTCTAATGTTTATGAGAGCAGATTCAGACTGAAAAAATTATTCATGTTATTATTATTATACACGCCCTATTCAGGCATTAACATAATTTGTAAAATAATGGAAAATTTCATCAGAAGTGCAATATACAAAAAAAAAAAATTACATAATGTCAGCATGTTTTTTCATAATCAAAATTAAAAATAAATATAAAATGTGAAGTAAAACAATTTATTCGTCACCATTGAGTTGAGACACAAAAATAATAATGTAGTTCTATAAAAAGTTAAATTTACAGCAAAAATGTTGACTAGTTAGCTAATGCATGAGTTTTGACATTACCACTATAATAGAACAATGAATTGTGTCTCGACGACCTCAGTGGTACGTGAAAGTCGACAGACCAACAATCTGGGTGCAGTATATCATACCATTGATGATCCTGTATGGAAATATAAGGTCGGTCATCATACGTCTCACTGATAATTATAACAATTTCAGACGGCTAAGGAGATACTCATAATTTATATCCTCAGAGCGTATATTTAATTTAAAATTAATGAATCTTAAGAAACTTGCTCTCAGATACTTTCAACCGCCGTCGAGTGTACAATGAAGTATGGACACCATATGATCGAATTATATTCTACATGTTTTTTTTGTTGGTAAAATGTATAGAATGTTTCACCAAATGTGTATTTGAAAAACAAGTTCTATTTTATCATATTGACAGCGGAAAAGGTATTAATACGCGTTTACTCGACTAGCGTCTAACTGCGGGAAGGGTATTAATACCATTTACGTAAAAGTTTTTTTTAAATGAAAAAATGTAACTAAAAGTCGATCATTACTATATTAGAGCAAATAAATCAAAATCTTAACAAGGTTCCAACTAACATTTTGATCTAGTTTGAGTTATTGCGTGAAATGGGTTCCAAATGCATTATTCTTTATTTCTTCCATACACACCAACTCTATTTAACAGATATTAAAGGAAATAGCAAGAGCTGAAAGTTCCAACTGCATCAGTTATTTATTTAAATTTATGGAACATTGTTAATTTAAAATGTTTATTTTTAATTTCACTCATATCACAGTGGTCATTTATAATACTGAAAATAAGTTAAGATTTTAAAACTGATCATGTTTGCATACGCAAAACAAAATATACATAAACACTTTTGAGCTCATTATCTCAATACAGTGTCACGTGTCAGATGGAAATTTGTTATTCTGAGGGGTCGATATGACGAATTTGCGAAAAAATTACTTGTTTACCCGCATTACATAACCGGTTTGTGTGGAGATTACTCGACAGAGAAGTGTCATGGCTACCAGTTTTGACATAATTTGCTATGTTTGTGCTCTATATGTCAGTATGGGCAGAGTGCACTGGATGTACACCGCAATGCAGCACATACTGGAGTAGCGAAGAGAAAAAAATGCCAACTTGGCAGCGAATGAGAGTTTTTGTTTATAAAACGGTCCTGGGTAAGCGGAGGGTCGCTGGTCGTAAACTAGTGTTCTGGGGTGAAGTGGTGCCATCTTGTTCTCAAGTATATTTCAGAGTTTTCTGAATGATGTCCAATCAACCGTTTTGCTCATTTGGTTTTACCTAGCTTTAAAATTTGGCCTAGATATAAATATTCCTGAAAACTTTGCAACACTCATCTAGCAAGTGTGTGAGGGTTCTATTTAGACATCATTTGAGTTTTGTGGCTAATTTGACTAGAAAAATAATTGATAATTAAATTTATACATTTAATAAAATATATGCTTTTATGGACAAGGAACAAATTTTATGCAATTATCATAATATAAGCTTATGTAACAAATGTCACAATGATATGGAGCGTGTATATGGACAGTATAGAGTTGAATGTGGAGTGAGCTGCCATTCATTGTCTGATGTACTTTAGACGCAGAGTAGAAAGACTAAGTTCTCCAAAAACGAAATCTTTGAGATGAAATATCAAAGTCTTATTACAATTTCGAAAAAGTGGGCCCTTTTCAACAATTTAAATTAATTGATTTTCAATCAACATAGAAGATAAAGATTTTTCTTTTAAAATATGATTATGTATTTGGGAATAAAATTACTACTCCAAGATGAGGTAGATTGTTAGTCCTATATTTGAATACTATTGTATAGTGCCATATACGATGAATTAAGAAGCGAAAGCGTTAATTAAATTCTGTTTTGCATCTTTTCGAGAGAAGTGACCTTTTAAACATGATTCCATTATTGGTTGTATTTTTCACATTCTTTTAATTTAACATCAACATACAAACATAATCCTCGAACAGTAAACCTTCTACTAACTACTAACAGCTTTTGAGTATGTAAAAATTTACATTTGTTTAATTCCTGCAATTTTAAGAAAAATTAATAATTTCACCAAATCCAGAAGTGATAAACTGGACCCTTTCTTGGTGGATGCCTATATATTTCTTACTCGGAGCATATTTTTAGAAATTTAGGAAAATGCAATTTTTTAACAACATCACAGCAAATTGTGAATATGTGAGGTTCTTAGCGATAAAACTATAAAATAATTTGGTTTATCTGTAACAGTGTGGTAACAGTTAATTCTTTTACTACTCTACTTTTAAAATTTTCCTCACAATTACATAGGTAAAAATTTTAATATATAATAATAGCATTATATTAACTTTTTATCTCACATTATTTGATAGCATAATTTATGTTTTCGCATTTTAATATTTTAAATGAATAAAATTCGTTTTTGCTAATACGAACAATTGCTGGTTTACACATATTGGGCATGGGTAACATTGATAGGAAACTAAACATTTAAAGATCTCTTCATATTGAATTACTCGTACATTAAACATTGATTTATTTGATTATGTAAATTTGTGGCTCTGACAACACTTATACACACGATTATTCAACGCTTAAATACAAAATAATATTCTTAAATAATACATTGTGTATTACCTTTGAGGCTAAGTCTTTTGTATGTGACTAACATAATGTACGATAGTAGTAATTGAATACATCACATTTAAAGAAGCATCTGATCAATTTCAGATTGAATATTATCCCTGGCGATTTCTTCAAATCTCTCACGGAAAATATCAGTGGCAAATATCTTCGGGATCAGAAGCAACGTTTGCAAGACCTGTGAAATGACAATATATAAGTAAAATGTTAATCCAACATCCTTTATTATAAATTATGTTTTTTTAGAGGTATAGAACTTTAAAATGAAATAAAACACATAAAAATCGTAGTAATGGCCATGGTATTGGCTTTATTGGAAAGATGATTTTATGCCATTAGTGTTTAAGTATGATTTTGCGCATATGAGCGCCGCAGCTGGCTCGAATAAAGTGCAATCTGGAAGTCCAGTTGTTGACCACTTTTTGGAGCAGCTGGAACCATATATCGGAAACAAATGTTGGCTTTCAAGTCGTCTATCGTCTCTTGTTTATCGGTGTAGATTAGTGACTTCACATATCCCCACAGAAAATATCCTTCACACAATCTTTGAGGCCAATTCGCCTACTAACCAAAACGCGCGCTGTGCGGCATGTTACGCCGTCTTGTTGAAACCACAGCTCTTCCACATTAATGCCATTCAATAAGGGAATGAAAACGTCGAAAAATTGCTGTGTACGATAGTGAATCGACTCATTCGGATCCTCCTCAATACTAAGTTCCATTGCAGCAACAGCTTCTTTGTTGCGCGCTGTACGACATTTTTGCAAAAGCGTATTATCAATTAAAGTATGCATGGTGCGAAAACGATCCATGGTTATTCGAATTACTTGCTTGGATGGACGATTATGTCTACTGTAAAATGGACATAGCGCACGGTAAGTTTCGCGAACTGAGCCACGATTTTCGAAATAAATTTGCAAGCATTGTTCTGGCGTAAGTCTATTCATGGTGAAATGGAAAACCTAACTGAGCACAAATCAGTTGTCAGTTCGCAAATTGGCTGTTGCTGAAAAAAGTGTTGTCAATTCGAAAAACAATCCTTTAAAAAAACATCTTTCATAAGCATCTTTTATGATATTGTGCTAATGAATGCATCCATTGTATTCATTGCATTGTACCAATGTCTTCAGAAGGCAGGGGCGTGCAGTGCATACAAGCAAAACGCTGTGCATTACTAAAAATTACTTATTTGTGAATTTATAACAACCTCATGTGCATTCTGCTCCGCGACATTTCTACTTATTTGTTTTACTTGACAGACTAAACGTTTTGTGTTCTTAATGTATTGTATTGTATTGTACCTATGATTCCATATTTCGGTGTTTGCATAGATACAATTTGTAGGTTATAATTTATCATCTGTCTAGCGAGTGAATTTGCATTTTTCAGGATATTATTACCAATATTAAATTAAGTTTCGGCTATGCTAATTGTAAAGCTAGTTATTTAAATAAATTTTTTTTTTGGAACACTGTCAATGAAACATTTTAAATCTGTTGTCCGAAGGAGAAATCATAGAAAATATTTTTAGCCAAATTGAAAGCAGATTACGGTACCGAGCAATAAAAGAACATGCCTTTTTTAAAGTTGTAAATAAACAATTGTATTCTAAATTTAAATTAATAGAATTGTTCTCAAAATTTAAAAATAATCTATTTTTTTTTTGATACCTACAATACCTACCTGCATATATAGTTAACATCGTCGGTAACAGCATAACTTAACTTTGTGCCATTGCAATTGATGAATAAATACATTGTTGGCCGTGGTGGAAATTTTTTTTTGCGATGAGTATAATCGGTGCTGGGCCGCAGCAGGCCATTTTTTTAATAAATTCAATACATTTACGTATAATACAATAAAGTACGAAAATATCTGTCCGCAAATACTGCTGTGAATAAGTTTTGGATATGATTACTCAATCATTTTAGCTTTGCAGTTCAAAACGATTTTACACATATCGTATTCTCTTGAGATTTCAAGTTATTTTTTAGCCGCCCTATTATTTAATTTCTTTAAGTTCACTATTCCTTCATGTTTATGCTTTTAATAATATTCTGACGATAATTATATCAATTTAAGATAGATCTTAAACAAATAATAGATATCTCATAGAGACGAAGCTATTTTTTATTATATTTAATGGAAAAATATGGAAGTATGGGTAATTACAGGGCTTACAACTTGTCTTCGGCTGGATTAAGTGATCATTTTATACAGATACAACGTTCACCATTCTCACCCATTAATCAATCTCCATATATATCAAATTTTTGGAAGTTGTATATATATGTTAATATGTGGAAACACTTTGAGTATCACTACACTATCGCCATCTATGGACTAAATTTGATATTCATTTCCCTAAAACAGCATATATGGTATATCTCTTATCTATGCATATGTCACAATAAGAATCTAAATATTTTTTTGAAATTATTTAAAGCAGTATTCTTTATCTGTAAAATGTTTTTAACACATTATACTAGAATACGCCTGAAAAATCAATATTATATAATATAAAATAGTTCTAGTTGTACATATGTATCATTTTACTAATACATATTTTGTTTTTTCTTACTAAAAATAAAGACAAAGTACATTACATGGTGCATAGTTAAAGTAATATAATAAGGAATTTCTGCATTGAAATATAGATTCTACGGAAACCACTGGCGGCAAAGCGTCCATAATAGCCACCTGCAGGACTAGCAGTAAGTACAACGATGAATGAATGTGTATTACTAATGTTTGTAAAAAATGTGAAAGAATGTCACCTTGAGCCTCAGACTTCTGTAAAGATGAACTGGCTGCTGCGCATACTCCATCTCCACATCAGCGATATACTGAATGTACTCGTCAGATGGCAGGCCTAGTGGGGCCAGCTCCAGATCTTGGAAGTAGGCACTCGCCCCTTCAGTGGAGCACCCGATACTTTCCCTACCAGCGCCCAGCAAGCCCACTACAGAGGAAATCAATCCCTCCTGAAAGAAAAATATGAACAAAATTATTACATGCTGATTTGCTTGTATTACAATACAGTTAAGCGCTGTGAAATCGTGTCTTTCAGACATGGGTCCGAGGGCAGTAAATATTGGTACGTCATTTGAATGCGTGAATTTGTATGGATTTTAATCAGCAGTGAACGTGTTAGAACATTTCTAGTTTCCTCACTTAACACAATCAATGCTGAGAGCTTACCTTGTTGTCTATACAAACATATGCACCGTTCGTACAATATGCTAGGTGTGTTTTGTTTTGTAGTGTATTTATAGTACAAGTTAAATGAATCAATTAGAAACAATAAAAAAAAATCTATATATCGATTTTTTCTGTACATCTTTCTAACTGATTAATTTAATTTGTATTAAAATTATCACAGAACTATGTTCTGAAATTGCAACTTCACGACAAAATTGTATTTTCATTGAAAAAGATACATTTGTAGTATCATAAAAATATTAGAGCTACTAGTCAGATGTAGGTAGGTTGGTTATTTTACTCATTTTTGGTTAGTGTTTAGTATTTTTTTCAATAAACAATATTTTTTTGCTAATTTGAATGGCTTGCAAATATAGTGTAGTCTAAAATGTATAAATAGTATGTAATGTGATTTAGTATTGTTTTATATATTTTGCATGGGTCTTCCTTCGTTCCTTTGTTTTGTACATGCTACGAGTATAATGTGTTATAGTATATACAATATATTATAAGACACATTATTTTATGATATTACGAGCTATCACTACAATCAGTGAAAATGTGCCCTACCTATAATGTTAACAAAAATGCCATGTACCATTGGATAATCAAAGAACCGTTATTACCAATAACACTAAAAAAGTTGCATAACAAATTCCAAATCGTCAATGTTAGTCTTTTGAATGATGTAATTTATGAATTTCAATTTTTGTATGTGCATTATTTGTTATTTTTAATTAATCATTAACAACATAATGCGAATATTACTTTATTGCACTATTTTTATTATTATTTTCTCTTCAAGTTTTATTTCTGAGAGGGTAAACTATCCTATCTAATATCCATAGCTCTGTAGGGGTAGAAACATGGACCCCGAGAAAGAAAGAAAGAAAGGAATATGTTCAATGCAATGTCGAAGCCGAATAGAGGACCACAATATTTAGTCATGAGCACAACGACACACAGAGAGAGATTTTTAATTAAAGGATTTTACCTCCACATTAATAAATATTTCATCTTTTCAACAAATTTTTCATAATTTTTCATATTCAAAAATAAATATATTATATATATAAAATAATTAAAAATCTTTATTGAGTTTTAAATATAAGAATAGATGGAGAATGTAGGTTTTATATTTCTCATATAATTTACGTAGTATCATTTTCCGATGCCAAAACCATGGGCATTCAGCCGAATGCTGTTTTGGACGTCTGAAATGCGTCAAATGTGCAGGTGAACACGCCACCGCCGACTGCACAAAGTCTAAAGATACACCGACTACATGCGCCCTGTGCGAGGGTCCGCACCTGGCTAATTAAAAAGGCAGCCCCGAGCACTCAGCGAATCGTCGCCAACTTAGCCACCAATATAACGCGCGCCGCTCATTCAGCAAAGTCGTAAACCAATACAGACCTTCACAAGCCTCCCACTCCTCCAACTGAAAAAACGTGACCGCCTACCCAGCAAACCTCGCCCTCAGCACTCCCAGCAATGGCGTCTCGACCGGCCTCCCGTTATCCCCCACCACCGCCGGCGGCCCCCGTTAAAAATGCTCATGTACAGCATCAAACCCTCTCACAGGAACGCGTACCCACACAAAACAACAGACCATTTACGGAACGAGAACCTCGACATATTTGCAAATGACCTCCAAAAATTCATGCAGGAGGCATCAAACATAATCATTAGAATTTGTAACTATAAACATTAAACCATTAAACAAACGCATTAGCGAACCCCCCCCCCCCTGCACCATGTCAGCAGTTACATTAATTACATGGTTTTTCTTCGCTTACCTCTCCAAAAAAGAGACTAGCTCTTGTGCTTGGAGAAGGAGTTACACTATAACAACTTTATATGAGAGTTATAACATTTGTAGTCTTATACTTATTGTCTACTTGTGTGCTTCTGAAGTGTTCACTTAATCTCTTTCTAAACTCCTTTATATCTTTTATCTGTGTAGGGAGGCTATTGAATTTTTTTATCCCTAAGTGTATAAAATTTTTCTGATAGTGTTTGGTGTTACATTTAGGGATTTTAAAGTTATTTTTAAACCTTAATGATGTGTTTGTTTCAAATTTTACAGTGTTCTTTTCTTTAATTAATTGATTAAATGAGATTTTTTTGTAAATGTTTTCTATTTTGGGAACTGAGAATTTTGCAAAAAGTGTTTGTGTTGAAAAAGTTGATATTTTTTTAATATTACTTTGATGATTGTTCTCTGTATTATTTTTGCCGAGTTCATTACATTAGATCAAGGAGCAAGGGAGCCCGTCGACTCCGGTACTCTATAAAGTCAAAGTAGTATCATCTACACATTAAAAAATAAGTCTGCAGGATTACCATCCGTGTCCCTTAGAAATCAATATTTTGGTCATTGCAGTTAAGGAAAGAATGTAAAGTTGATCTTAGTATAGTGAGTAAGATTAAGAAAGGATCACTAAGGTGGTTTGGTCATATGGAATAGATTAATGAGGAGAGAATGGTCAGGAAGATATATGACGCAAGTATTGATGGCACCAGAAATAGACGACGTCCGCGGAAGACTTGACACGACCAGGTAAACCAGATACTGTTGGAAGCCTCAATAATTGGCGAGCTTGTATGAGAGGATGTACAAATAAGGATGAGGCGAGAACTGTGTGTCAGGACAGAAGAGTGCGGCGCTCTATTCTCTATGCCTACTCCCGCGGGGAAACGGCGTGATGGTAAGTCAATTAAGTAAAAAAATCTAATTATTACACAAGAATCAAGCGTGTTTCAAATGTAAGAATCATTACGAGCAAGTTATAAAGGATTTTTAAGGATAATTTCACTGAATAAAAACATTCACACTCACTGTTGCAACAGTCACATAACTAGGTCATTTATAAGTTCTTTCAATAAGTCTGCTTGTCTTGGAAAGTTCTGTTCTGATCAATTTTATCATTAATCCGTTCAATTTGCTAATATAAATGTCGACATAATTTCTGCTACTGTACAAATGTGTTGAAAAACTATGCATTATTATAACAGCTTGTAAGCAATGGCAGAAGAATGTGAACACCTAGCAGTCATACCAACACGTACAACAGATCACTGTTAACATATGCATCCGAGACATGGGTACATATGTACTAACAAGAATGAGTGCACTGGATATTTTTGAAAGGAAAATTTTGATGTGTATCTTTGGGTTGGTTTCACAAAATAAATTTTGGCATAGACGAGCAGATGAATGATGATCGAACAGCAATCACCGAAGCCATTGCTGAACACAAGATTTTTAGGGTACTGGAGTATGGGAAGGCCAAAGCTAAAATTGAGAGTTAATGTTTTTAAAGACATATCTGTCTTAGAAATTCAGGACTGGAGAAAAATAGCTCATAATAGGGATTAATGGAGAAAAATTCTCGAGGAAACCGAGACCCACCAGGAGTTGGAAAGTTAATAATTATGGTGATAACTTTTACAGGGATATTGGAATAATGTTTGAGCTGTGTATAATGCCATTATGTTTAGGCAAATAGCCGGATAATCAGTAACATAATATAATGAAATGAATTCGGTGAAATAAATTAACAAGAAAATATTATGACTCATGTGTTTTTGCAAATTTAACTAGTTTCAAACGTGTATATTGTTTATTTATTTATTTAGAATACGAGATACAGAATAAAATAGTCTAAAAATTAGCAAATTGAATGTACACTTACGTGATCTATACCAGCTTCTTTGAAAAATTCTTTCACATGATCCACATTTTTATCTATACAGCCACCATACACGTTGGTATCATATTCAAAATGTTGAAAAAATATCGCTATAATAAAGGCACTTCTTTCAGTGATATTTTCCTTGATCATTTCATCGTAAATTTTAAACTTTTGTGCCAAACATTCCATATTGTGATATATTCTAACGCTATCTGAATATTGTGCCACAATTTTATCCCACCATTTGTCTGCTATATCTTTGGGAACAGCTAATTCATCCAAAACTTCATTCCAGATATCTTCCATCTTTAAGTAAATTACAAAAAATTGTAAAACGATCCTGTCAAAACCGCTACCCTTTTAAAACGCGACTATCGATTTTTGAGATGTCAAAATAGGGTTGCAAAGGTCATAAATACTTCATACTCTCTGCATTGTGAAACTATATAAAACTTATTACGTTCTAAAATAAGTGATTAAAAATAATTCTATGTGTTTGGACACTAACTTATTAATTAATAAACTATGAGTAGTTTTTTATTGACTGACATTTGAGCACTTTACCGCCACTTTTCGAAATATTGTTTCAACAAAAATTATGGCATTTGAATTCGAAATTGACTGCCAGGTATGAGAAATAAGTTCTGTAGGTAGGACTGAACAAGATAAGATTTTGATAAATAACCATAAATTATTAATACAAAAAATACATGCGATATTAAAAAGATATTAAGATAATGTTTATTTATGACTTTATTGATATACATATTTTTGTTGTAACAGAGGTAAATCTATTATAATATAACATGATAAACATAAGATATAATTATATTGCAATTAAATACTCGTAATTTATTGTGTGGGATGGAGTAGAACTCCACCTTTGATATATACAGCGTTGTCCCATGTCCTGGCTACTTTGCTAGACTGAAGTCTGTGTTAAAGTAGCCAGTTTTTTTCGTGCTGTTGTGGTGTTATTTAAGATAAAGAATCGATATATATATATTATTTTTTTAAAAATAAAAATGTAATGGGAGTGTTATAAAACTAGTGAATTATTAGTGTAGGTACTGTATAATGTTGAATAGCCATGCTTCTGATTGCTCTCTACTCGATGGGATTATATATTGGGTTCATATTTATGTAATCTTATTGGAGTTGAACGATTTCCAGTTGGTACTGAGTGTGTTGTACAGTTTCGGAGCTAAGAACATGTAGAATCTTTGATAAATGTTTTTGCTCTCGGAACTGGCGTGTATATGTTTGTTGTTTGTCTTGTGTTGTGTCCATGATTTATTGCTTGCGGTGAGTTGTTGTTAGCTTTGAAAAATTGGACGAGTCTCAACATAATGTTAGATGCATCATTGCGATATCAATTAATATAAAATAATAATGAACTTATAATTAGTTGACAATATTAAAATAATATATAATCTGTTGAATATATTATGTGAAGATATTTAAGTTTAATTTACAAAATATTGTGTCCATTGGATAAAATACGTATTATATTCAATGGACCATGTTGTGCGTTCAGACGATGGTACTTCTCCGCATCTTTGAACTTGGAGTAAGGTTTATTGTTTGAGTGTGTTCAAGTATGTCGTCCTTTTAAATATTTAAATATAATATAATAAAAGTTCAGTCTATGCTATGTGACGCTGTACCCGGCAGAATATTCCCAAAATAAAACAATTGAACTTATTTCAAAAATGTTAACAAAATATTTTTTTGACAAAAGATTTATTCTTACTTTGGAATTCGTTTCGTTAATAAATAAAATAACAATTAATTGAGATAAAGAAAACGTATTTTTTAATACATTTTTAAAATTAAACATTTTTTCACTAATAACAATTTATTAATTTCTGAGTTACATAATTTTTAATTAAGTGCAAATTGCCAAGTTGAAATGTAAACGCATAATGCGTAATTATATAAAACACTGGCAAAAACGAAAATCCTCCTTCTTACCCTTGGCCACCCCAAACCCTTCCCGTTCCAAAGTCATCTGTTCAAAATTTTATAAAGATATTCTTTAGGACTATGCGCAAAACATAAATACCATTATCCCTCACACGGTATATATATGTGTATTATATTTATTTATTTATTATTATACACGCTCTATTCAGGCATTAACAGAATTAGTAAAATGACAAAAGATTACGAGAGAAGTGAAATACATAAAGAAATTTTTTATAGTGTCAGCATATTTTTACATAATCAAAGATAAAAATAAATATAGAATATGAAGTAGCAATTTATTCGTCACCATTGAGTTGAGACATAAATAATTGTATATAAAGAATTAAATTAACAGCAAAAATGTCGACTATCTCCGCATATTCATTCCCCAAAGAATGCATTCTGGTGACTGTAGAATTAGCTAGTGCACGAGTTCTGACATTACCCCTGTAATAAAACAATTAATTGTGTCTCGATGACCTCAATAGTGCGTGAAAGTCAAGCAGATGAACAATCTGGGGGCAGTAAATCATACCATTGATGATCCTGATTATATTATATTAAACAAACCTTGTCAATTAAAAATATTTCTTAGTTACACTGTAGAATCTTGAAAAAAATACAGCCACTCCGCTTCATCCCCTCGAGTATTTTACCCCTCCCCCTTCCTCGACCAATTGTTGCATACATCGTTACGTTAGGGTCTGCGCAAAATAAAATAACTCTCTTCTCTCCACCTTCCCCCTGAATCCTGGGCAATGCCAGGCACGAATCATATTTTTACTAACGTGGTTTCTGGTGGTCGATCATTTTGGAACAATTCCAGACTCTGGTTGCTCGAATGCGAATAATGACATTGACAAAGTGGCAAGAAAGGTGGGACGCTGCCACGCAGAGAAAATTGACTTTCACCTTTCTCCCCTTCGTGGCGGTGAAAATGAAAGCTGAGGGTGATACTCCGGCGCTAGACCACTACGAGATATTCCATGAGTAAACTCTTCGACTTAGGACTTGTCCGTGAACCGTGGTGTGTTTGCGCTCAGGTGAGGCAGACGCCGGAGCGCATCCTCTGGGACTGTGTGATTATGAATGATGTACGTGAGATGAGCATGATTGTGGGATTAGAAATGAAAGGAATCTCTGATATTTCCGGGAATTTATTAAGGTGTGGGTCTCCCGCTGGGGGTTGCTGGGATGAACGATGCCAGAAAAAGCAGTGGCTAAAAAACCTGGACAGGGTGAATTTCTGCCGGACTGTGACTGAGTTCTGCGACTGCAACACATAAATGTGATGTCTAACCACCTCTTTTGGGGGTGATGATTTGTATAGCTTCTCTCTGGCTGCCCTCTGAATTTAATGTGATAACTAGTCTCACGTCAAATTGTACAGGTATAGCTCTGATACGATGATACCGGAACCAACCTATAATGGTATTAAGATGTTAATAACTGAATGTAATAATTAAAAAAAAAAGAAGTAAGAAACGAGAGTAAACAACTACAACAACAACAACAAACTCCGGGATAGGGTGTAAATAAATAACGTGGTTTCTTAAAAGAAGTGAATGAAAGGAAGAATTAAAAGCTAACATCGAGGCTGAAATATTAAACATAAGTGGTCAACACAATGAGAAGGGTTCACTCTTGTATTCGAAAAAAGGGACGACACTTTATAAAATGGGGTCTACGAATTTTGAATCACACTATTATTACACAATAGAGAGATTTTAGACTAGGGAAAGAATAATTATTTATAAAATGTTCAAAGGCTTTAAAATACCAGCACAAGGGTTGTTTTAAAAGTTAAGCCACGCCGTTAAATTAAATTCACGCCAAATACTTTATTAAGCATACACAAATTGATTTATAATAATGAAAATTGATGAGAAGAATGTACGATGTGTGCAAGGAAAGTCTTATTTGAATGTAGCCGAAAGTGATGGTATTCGAGAAGGAGGAAAGCAAGACACCGTGCTGAATACTTGGAGGTAATGAATGTTTGGAACATTTAGATGAGTTTGTGTATTTGGGAAGTATGTTCGATAGAAACGGAAAGGCTAAGAAAGATATCGAAAGCAGGGTGACTGCAGGGAATAAAGTGAACGGCGCTTTACAGGAAGGGCGGATGACCCTCGCCCTCAATCGCAGTATTTTTAAGCCTCAAAATCTCCCAGCGGGTCGCCCACACACCCACAAAATAATAATAACTATTTCAAGCTGCCACAAATAAAATAATGATCGCCAATGTTCGATTACCGGAGAAACACTAGAAGATTCATAAAACTCTGCACTCTTCTCAGTGGCATAATTATGCCAATGCGGTGCACTAGGGCTCACGTTAGATAGGGAACCAAAAAGTTCGAGCCCTACAATTCATTTGAAATCGTAATTTTTGCGAGTACCGATACTATGTTCTAGCGTTAATGGTAATCCATAGCAAGAAATCAAAAAATACAATTTAAAAAATCGTTTCGCATGTATTGCAAAAATACGTTATCAATGTATACAGTAAGGCCCCACTAATAAGTAGGATTAGAGACCAGTCCATTGCCGTAAAGTGAAGTATTTTTTAATTGCTAGTGAAAATGCAGTGTATACAAGCAAAAAAGCTGTGCATTACTAAAAATTTTGGGAAACAAATATAAATGAAATAATTGGATTAACATAAACGAAAACATTATTACATTTACACCGCTGTACCTAGAGCACTCTTTTGTATTTGCCGCATCGAGCTATTCACATTACTTTGTTTTGTCTTTAAGCTAGTGAATTAATCAAGTCATATAAATGACTATTTACTGAATTGAAAATTCCTTTCGATTGATCCGTTTTGTATGGAGTCGTTACCTATGCTATTTTTTAACAGAATGACATTGGAAAGGGTTACAACTGCTTGCAAATCATTGAAGTGTCTACTTCCTCTTTTACTAATTCGCGAATTTTACTATTTTACGTGTTGATTTCATGATTGTTCTTTAAATTTGGTGCATGAATTGGTTTTTGATTTGGGAAAAACAAAAAGCAATTGGCAGAATTATTTCCTTTAGTTATTATGTGAAGGATTTTCAAATAATAAATTAATCATGTTCAGTCATAGAAAGTGTTCTTAAAAACGTTCATACATTTTTTTATACGGGTAAGAAGGTATTTTTTTAGTTAAAACTTAAACTTTAAAAACACTATTAAAGAGTTCGACAGCATTCATAACATGAGTTCGACAGCATTCAAATTTTACGAAAAATATGGTGTTGGCCCTTTTGTTGAGAGAGGATAAATGTATTCGACCCTTCGGCCGTCATGCGAGATGTGACATCTATTATTAAAATGACTTGTTCACAAAACTCCTCAAAATATAATGTATATGTATGTGTTATTTATTATTTTCTTTTTTAAACTTAATATTACCGCTCGAGAACCGTCAAGAGTGGCTGCTGGAGAGTAGCAGCGCACCAATTGTAAGACGTATTTTAATATGTAGCGAATACTTATTGGCAACGTCATATGATACCAAACTCTCCTAAGAGTCCTAAGAGGATTGTCGTCATGCAATTTTAAACGATGTGCTATTGACCAACCGTGTGGAGGGGAGAATTTGCACCGGAAAGCGACCGCGGCGCTCTAGGATTAGATTTTTGCTCACAGCCGAACCATCCTGACGTGCTTGGCAGCAGTCATACGGTTAGTATTTAAATTCAGAAATTATTTCTTCATAATATGACAATATTAATAGTACTCTAAAATTATAAATAAATACATGGTAGGGTCGTATAAACGACGGATTAATTTTGTCTAAAGACGTTGGTTAAACAAAGGTACATATATGATTGTATAATATCATTGGTAACAGCATAACTGTTACTACATGTCGCTGCACACTACTAATATTCTTATATCTCATATACGACAATTATTTAGGGGGCCCTTATTTCCATTTTGCATTGGGGTCCATTTTGTAGTTACGCCGCTCTTCTCTCTTCTTTCTAGACGTGAACACGTGTCTATTTATTTCACATTGATCTTCTTAATAATACTTACTGCCCGGTGGGTCAACACAAAATACGTCCAGCGGTGGTGGGTCATTTTAGACCCACCTCATGTTTTCAGTTTTTCAACCGTTTTGTGGGAGTTTTTTTATAGATATTTCATTTTAAATATGATTTAATGAAATGGCATGATGTGCCGTAATGTTTTTGCACGTAAGTTAAAAATCAAAAAATATTACGAATAATGTACATATTCTCACGCATCAACAGACGCCCTCAATAGTCAAAATACAAACATCCACTGAACATGTAATCTTCTCGTTGGAACCAGAACAAGTAGTGTCATAAAACTTACAAGTAGACGCAACGCCTCTCAAATAGTTATATTACTGGTATTGTATAAAGGCCACTAGACGAAAAAAAAAAAATACATGGACACATACCTGGTATCCTTTGTACACCCGCTCAAAATGTTGACAATATATATTTCGGTGTAAGCGCTGAGATTCAATCCCCTAAAAGCGGCTGATTTTTGAGCGTTTTTTCACATTATACTCAATTGAATCTCGTCCGATAATATTAATTTGTATCTCAAATTATTTTTAAATATTTAATAAAAAATTATCTAGAAGGAAAACAGCATTAAATAAATATTTGTAGCGTAATTCATATATTTACTAACACCCGGGTCAAATCTGACCCACCACCGCAGAGGATATGTTAATAATATTAATAAAATATAATATTATATTCCATTATAATTTTACTAAAACGTTGAACAGTTCAGACAAATTACATTATTTAGGTTGACTAAAAATTCCTACTGAAACATTACATTGAATGATATAAATTTAGAATTCCCAGTTGGATATTGTAATAACAGTATTAAAATTGGTTTTTCCACGGGTTGGCTTAGCTGGGGGGGTGGTTTGCTCCGGGGATCAACTGAGCCTTGATTCTTGTCACAGGCCGAGCCGGTAATTGGTTTAGATAATCTCAGGAGAAAATGTTAAAACAACAAATTTATATAAAATGTTTGCGCGTGTCACGATAATTATTATTACGCTACGATGTTAAGGTCTCCCCACAATCGTCGAACAGGGTTGCATCACGTGGATCCTGTACAAGGCTAAAAATATGGCTGCAGAGTACACAATACATTTGTTACAAAGTTGTCGCAATAATATCCGAAACAAAAAATCGAATTTCAGTACTGTTTTATTTGGATGTTACTGTACGGGTTGACTCGATACGACGACTTACTACGGCATGAATGGAACCTCGGGATTTTTCGCAGTTTCATTAGGGTGTGGGTCTCAAGATGGGAAATGCTGGGTAGACTATCTAACGAGATAAAGGTTAGCGTGACCAAACATACAAGTGACTAACTCTTTATCCCGCTCGGGGATCATATTTTATTTACAACGCCACCATTATGCTTGCCTCCTGTGATTCTGTCACTTAATTATTTATGCAGTATATTGTAATAATTTATGTATTACATACACACAATTATTGTTCCATATTTATTGATATATTGTTTATGATGTATAATTTCATATGTGTTCCGAATTCGTAAAATAAATTTTTGGCGCGTCTTTCGATTCAGCCGTAACCGTTATTGACACAATTCCTCATGCTTGTCCTGTCAGTGTGAATTGTGACCTTGACGTCAGCAGACGTCAACTTAACTGATATTTGTTTGGTTTTGACATCGCGGTAGCATTCGCGGTGTGAACTTTCAGCTCCAGTGCACCAGCAACAACATTTTTTTGTTTGTGTGCCGTGGGTGAATTTGTGACATCGTCGTATTCAATTGGGGTCGGAGATCGGCTCATCTACGTGCCATTGTGTGATCTCGGCGGCGACTGCAGGGATTACGGAGGCGTCATATACAAGATAAGGCGAGCAGTCCTTCCGAATCCCGGTTCCCGAGATCACTGGTCCTTCGACTAGAACCCTTATTCTCTCACCGATCTCATCCTGTACCACGGTTCCTTATTTCCTTCCACTACCCTGCGGTGATTCCGATTTACGACCAGAATTGTCGTATTCCATTCTGCGGGACGCGCGAGTTTGTGCAATTCGTTCATTTAGATCCTATCGATCCCGATTTACAGGTCGAATTTAATATGTAAATTGACATTATCTTTTTCTTTGTTATAAATTGTTTTCCTGCTTTCTTAAAATACAGTCTCTTTTTGTATACTTTTATATGTAATTTGTTTATATATTTTCCCATAGGGGCGTCGATTTTATATTTCTCATTTTGCACTGGTATCTTGTTAAGAGAGAGAAGCAAACAGCAGATGGTGCTTCACTCTCTCCAATAACGCCATATTGTATTAACACATACTCGTTATGTTTCTATAAATTGTTTATTGATATTTTGTTTTTATTTTTTGTTAAATGTTCTGTTTGAGTGGGTTGTATATTGTAAATTATGATTGAGAGAGTATCTAAAGGTTTTTAAATTCATTAAGTGCGTTTTTTGCTTATATTTTAATTATGTTTTCATGGTCTGTTAAATTAAACTTTCGCATTAGTTAGCATTGTCGAGTGGAACCGACAAGGGAGTCTAAACTTCTGGAACGATTCTAGAAAAGGGCGGGTCCCTTCCAGAGCTCTTATAAAAACAATAAGATAAATAGAAGCGTCGAACGGTGTAATTGTAAAAATTTTCGTGGTACTGTTACTCGTTTGTTTTTGTACTTCAAATAACTTTTTTATTAAATTCTCGAGAGTACACGTGTTTTTTCACCTATGCTTTTTAGAGTGAAACCGATGTATGAGTTCAAACTTATAAAACAGCTCCAGGAAAGGGTGGGTCCTTTCGGGCCTCTGTCACCTTTATATGCTTTATGTCGTATCACCACTGTAGGGATTGACTATACTTAACCTGGGTTTGTTAGGTCGCTCAGATCTAGTGATGGTGTTTGTTGGTTACGCGTATCAGGTCAGAAGGTTTTGATTAAGGTGAGAATGAGTTCCATACAAATTAAGGTTTATTAATTTTAAACAAAGGTGAGTCGGAGTAAGTGGATCTAAGGGGGAAGTACATCTAAGTCTTCTAATTATAATTATAATCTATAAAGAAATGTTATAAATCAATATTTGAATGGACGGTCTAGAGATGGTGCATATCAATTATTGAAATTACAGGGACGAACCTTTTTTTTCATGATAAACATTTTCGTCTTCGCCTACGTCTTCTATATAAAATGTAACAGACAACGAATGACAGCTCGCTCCGTAATCAACTTTACGCGAGTTTCGAGACAAGTTTCACTTTGTACACGCATCTTATGATAATAGGAAGGCTCATCGATAACAACAACAAAAGCGTTGTGTTCTGTAGGTGCTAAATTATTTGCTTTAAATTGCTTTCTGTTAGTCTAGAACAGATTTTTAAATAAAACATAAATATTAATTTATGGATATTAAAAAGAATTCTAGATTGTAGAGCCAACCATGTCCGCTAGAAGAAGCGGGGACAAAAATAATCAAAGGGTCTCATTAGAATAATTTTAACTGCCCCGTCGGATAAATTGTGAAATTTTAATCGCCTCCAAGACAGCCCGCTCGGAATAGCTTTCTTTTGGACGGTAACATAATTACATATAGCTCCTGGGACTAGATTGTACCTGCGTCGGGTGACCGTGATGTATTGTATTGTATTTTTTTTCTATTTATCTAACTCTTTCAACACTCTAAGGGCTTTAACATACATGAAAAACAAATAATATGCACAGACTCGTAAATGAACACGTATTTTGTATCTATATGGCTTTAGTTAGAAGCAATTTAGAAAACAGTACGACAATTTGGTCCCCATCGATTTAAAATATTCAATACAAATTAAGGTTTATTAATTTTAAACTAAGGTGAGTCGGGATAAGTGCATCTAAGTCTTCTAATTACGTTAGAAATTGCCGCAATCTATTAAGAAATGTTATAAATCAATATTTGAAAAGACGGTCCAGAGATGGCGCAAATCCAAATATTAGTTTACTTGTAATATCATTTCAAATTATAACAATTGTTTGATGTCAAGTTGCGAGTTGTGTAAAGATTTTCAAAATACTTCGTATATCTCGATAATAAAATGTTCTCTGGTATACGGAATTCGTGTCACATCAATTATTATCATTGTTTTTAAACTTAGCTGAGCGCTTGAACCTCCGACCATTTGATCTCTAAGCGAGGGTCTTGCTGCTAGACCAACTGGCTTTCATGGTTGTGCATTTACGGCGCATCTTGAGGAATAAATAAACACTCACTCTATTATTTTATTACACAGTTACGTACGTTATTATGTACTTATTATGTTGTTACGTTATTATGTACGTACGCCATTCTCGCCGTTGTTTTGTGCACTGAGAAATGGTTGATTTTGAGTTCCGCTATGAGTTGTAGAAAAGGTGTTCACTTCAGCCCGCGTTCCGAATATTTTTAGTCAAAACAAGATAAAGTTATAAAGCCCTGGGAAATGGAGACAGGATGAGCGAATATGATGTCGGGTCTCGAAAAAATTAAAAATGCTACGAAAAAATATAATAAATAAAACGAAGTTGTCTTAGTTGAAGATTGTTTTTACCGGAGAAGTAAAAACACATTTTTTGGAGTTTTATATTGTTAAATATTTCTGTAAATGTTTTTGTGAAAAATATGTTTATAACATGGAATACGTTTACACAGCAGGTAGTGTAGTAAAATTTGTCACGGAAAATGCGTTAGATTTTTTTTATATAATACCTAAAAATTAAATGAATCATCTTGAAAGATATACAGAAAAAATCTAACCATTAAAAAAATATTTAGTTGCTACCGGGATTCGAATCTGGACCTCTTCCTATTTTCTCTATAATAAACAAATACATTTTCGACATTTTTAAGAGCAATCAACTTTATATTACGGTGAATCTCAAAAACCCTTTTCGATAGATGATTTTTTTCTGTATCTTTATCTTTCTCGTTGATTAATTTAATTTGTATTAAAATACCACAGAACAGTGTTCTGAAAATGCAACTTCACATCAAAAATATGCTCTCTTTAAATTTTTTAAAATACTTTTACCGTGTGTTTTATTTTCACATTTATCGGTACCGAAATTAAAATCAAGTGCTTAAACACGTTTAACTTCTCAGTTATGTGTGTTATACCACCTCTGCTATTGGATATGTTTCACAGGATTGAAAAATAAATAAATTATATTTACTTCTTCAATATTAGCAAAATTACTTTGTGGCCACATATTTTATAAATAATAAGATAAAACACTGTGTTTAAATAATTATTTATTGATAAATCAACATGTAACGATACTTTTCGATTCCAAATAGTCGTCCTTTAAATTTGTTTTCAGTGCAGTTCTTAATTAGTTAACCACCACATGTACTTTTATAGTTTTGTTTTTATCTATGGTTAAAATTTTAATTTTAGCATACCTACATAGGAGAAGATACCGTAGGTATCGAAACATGTTGATTTATTAATAAATAAATAAATTTATAATTATATTTAGGTAAATAAATAAAAAAAATCTCCCTAGCAGAGAACCGAATAGGCGGGAATACTAATTATTTCGCTGCCGAGAAGTTAATTCTACGTGAAAATAGCAGTTTACAAGTATCTTAAGATTTCTGTTAAAACTAGCTTCTTACGAAGTTCAATAGAGGTAAGTATTTAAAAAAAAAAATTCTAAATGTATAAACAATAAAATATCTGTAACAAAAATATAAATGAATGCATTAAATTCTACATAAAAAATCAGCATTTATACTTATATGACAATTTGACACAACGATCTATTAGAGTTGAACACTCGTTGAGTATGTCAGAGATAACGGGATCGATAATCAGTGCTAACAAAATATTTTTGATTTGGTAGGTACCTACTAACGATACCGTTTCCACCGGTAAAGGTAAAAATAATACACAAGGTAAAATTGAGAGTACAGTAGAACCTCGATATAACGGACTTCGGATATATCGGACAAAATTTCCACACCCATTTTCGTAATTTTAATTATAAAAAAATAGCACACTTTGAAAGTTCAAAATAAACTTCACGGGTTTTTAAAGTAGGATTACCGAAAGCAAACATCTCGACACTGAACATTAATTAAGGTCACTCCAAAACGAATGCGTTTGTATATATCATTCGAAGAAGAATAAGTTGGATTTTGTTAGTATTTTTATATTCTTTTAACTTTATATATACCTACATATAATTAAAGTGTATTTTCGTTAAAAGTGTTTGTTATTTCTTTATATTTAGATAGTAGAAAACTTTTTATAGTGAGATTAATTTTTCATACATCCTTCATCAGTTATTTAAAAATCAATATTTTAAATTCATTCATAGAAACATCACTAGTCTCGCATATAAAAGGTGTTTTTTTTAGAGGTATATAAATTAAAAATGAAATTGGGCTTTATTAGAAAGGTAATTTAATGCATTAGTGTTTAAATATGATGTCGCGCTTGTGGACGCGGCGGCTGGCTTGAATAATGCTCAATCTGGAAGTCCAATTTTCGACCACTTTTTGGAGTAGTAGGGGAGACGTATATCGGCAATAACGCGACGAATGTTGGCTTCCAAGTCGTCTATCGTCTCTGTTTTATCTTATTAGTTAAACTAGTGACTTCACACATCTCTACAGAAAATAATTCAGAGGTGTTAAATCACATGATCTTGGAGGTCAATTCACAGGTCCATTACGCGAAATTATGCGCTCATCGAATATTTCCTTCAATACATTGTTTGTGGCACGCGGTGTGTGGCATGTTGCGCCGTCTTATTGAAACCACAGCTCTTCCACATTAATGTCATTCAATTGGGGAACGAAAAAGTCAGTAATCCTGGATCTAATGCTGCGCATGATGGCGAATCGACTCCTTCGGGTCCTCCTCAATACGACGCTCCACTGCAGCAACAGCTTCTTCGGTATGCACTGTACAATGTCTCTGCGGATGCGTGTTATCAATTAGAGTATGCGTGGCGCAAAAACGGTCCATGATTATTTGAATTACTTGCTAGGATGGACGATTATGTCGATGGACGTAGCGCACGGTAAGTTTCGCGAACTGAAACACGATTTTCGATATAAATTAGCACAATGTGCAAGCGTTGTTCTGGCGTAAGTCTATTCATGGTGAAATGGCAAACCAAACTGAGTACAAATCAGCTGTCAACCGTCAAATTTGCTGTCGCTGGTAAAAGTGTTGCCAATTCGAAATACAAACCTCTAAAAAATACCCGTTACATGAATTGTGTCGTTTATTTTCTCAATACAAAAGCGCATTCGGAAAACTACCTCATTATTACATTCGGTTTTAACAGACCACTTCTCATCTGCTTTGGTCCGTTATATTGAGATTCTACTGTATAAAAATATTAGGTACGCTAATTTTAACGTAGATTTTGTGACAAATTTTACTGGGGCACCTACCCGCTGAATGAACATACTAAATGATGAAATGGAGGTAGAAAACTTCGGGTGATATATTTTATCTGTGTATATTTTAAGATTTCAGATCTGTAGGTGGTGTATTTACGGCGCATTTTGAAGAACAAAGCACACATTATTTTTATTTTATTGTATAGATACATCTTTTTTATGGGACGTTATCATGGAACAGACTTCTGGTTATTTCCTGGGTGCCTGCAGTGGGAGATAATTTCTCCATTAAGAGAAGGAGACAATTATAATTGTTCTTGTGGAGGCGTACTCTTATTTCATTTTACCCCACCAGCCATTCGGTTAATTTAAACTGCGATGATGGCTCCAGAGTTTAAAATGTAGGTACAGCTTCTCTTAAAAGAGCCAACTCTGCATAATTTAAGATGACAAGTTGTCTGAACTTGGTTAAAATATCATTTTTCCTAATAGGCGAGATCTTTATATACTCCATCGCGTATTAAAATGCTTTACTAACTTGGTAACGTTCTCTCAAACTATAGGTAATGGAATGGTTTACGGCCGTCGTGAAATCGCACAACTTTGGCCATTGTAACTCGAGTATTTCCGATTTTCTGACATTTACGGTAACGTAATTTGTAAAATACGAACACGTACATGTTTAATAATATTATATAATTATTAAGATACGTTTTTAAATACAAATTAAATGTATTAATTAGAAATATATACATATAAAATCAATTTTATCGAAAAATATTGTTGTTGCTACCGAGATTCGAACCTGGATCTCTTCCAATCTGTGGAAAGTGCATTAAACGGATTGGAAGAGATCCAGGTTTGAATCCCGGTAGCAACAACAATGTTTTTCGATAAATTTGATTTTATGTGTATATCTTTCTAATTAATACATTTAATAATATAATTCTTCTGGGTTATTTTGCCGTTGGTAGATTTCGATAGAAATACAACCTATGCAACATCTGAAAAATTTCAGTGCACTGTTTCAATGCAAAGCTTCGTTCTGCAAACTATTTCGTCGGATATTTTGCCTCCGGTTACGGAAGTTTGTTTTCCTAGTTAGATATAATTATCGACTTGTTCTAGCTGGATTCCGTTAACATTAATGTAGTTACATTTATTTAGTTGCAATGCGTCAACTTCGCCCGCTTGTCGTCGGTGAACTGTTTTTATATTTTATTATCATTAATAATAGCAGCGGTGGGCTGTCAATACGTCAACAAGGGGCTCGCTTAATCTTAGAGCTATCGCGGTGTTCTGGGGAAGATACGGATTTTTTTTATCCCTCTTGTACAATTATATGCAATAATTATTAAAGCAATTGAATGTTACTTACAGCAACAATAAACAGGTGTCATTCGTTTGGATTCCTGCACAAACGGGAATTCATGGAAATGAATGTGCTGATAAACTGGCCAAGAAAGCTACTCTTTCCGGAGTTTTTCCCCTTCAATTCCATATCCCGATGTATGACAGACTTAATATGGTAAAATAACGTACGAACTCCATGGATGGATCCAAACAATCACAAGGGTAATCGGCTTAAAATAATCCAAAGATCTATTCCCCGCACCCCTTGGTTCTCCAACAGGAAAGTCTCTAAAATAACAATATCAAATATCTCTAGAATGAGAATTGGGCATTGCCAGGTAGCCTCACATTTATTCAGATTGAACATAATAGACTCCCCAATGTGTGAGTGTGGTGCCGAGGAGGAAACCCTTGAACATGTCTTTTTTGCCTGTCCATTGCGGTTCACAGTTTTTTTTTACAATAATCTTGTCAATGGTAATTTTCAACTCCCGGTTAACTTGTGTCATCTTCTTTCCCTTAACTCGCCACATTTAAGCTATATAATAGCAAATTTCTTGAACGTCAATGGTATTAACTTGTAACGCAATATTCCCTATTCTATAATATTGTTGTACTGATTTCTATGAAATAATGTTTTAACTTGTTTAATGGCACAAATCACTCTTGAAGGGTGGATTGCCTGTTTAAAAGAAGAAGAAGAAAAATGTTACTTAGTATTATTATGTAACAATGCGCAATATACCGTAAAATAATTAATATATAAGAAACAAGAATGTAAACAAGAGTGGTTCGCCGATATCTGCTTTCTCAACCGGCGACGATGATGATGATGATGAGGTCAAAAGAAATGAAACACAAAAGATGTTCAATATAGGAACACCACGGCGGCAAAATCAAGAATGGCTTCCGCCAGCAGAATACGCTGTTTTTATTCAAATTAATAACAATACATGTAGTCATATTTGCAATTACCTACACGGCGACAGGCCGCCGCTTGTTACGTTTTTCTAAGACGTCTTTGTTTTCCCGATATCTATCCCACTGGTTTTTAGGCACCGCGCCGATAATTACACCTTTAAATTATTAACACGTGTCTAATCATATCACTTATATGGCGCCCCCTTGGCGAGTAATTCTGTGCGATACGAATCATGCTAAAATAGCTAAAAAATGTACATTTGTACCTTAAATTACTTACGGCAGCTTTGCGGACAAGAGTGACCGCTGCGATGCCAGTATAACCACTCGGACATCTTCTATTAATATATTATATATAATCATTTAGTCTTGAATCTCAAGTCTAATGGTAATATCTATAATCTTTTAATTTTGAACTCATTGTCGTTACCGGTTCTCAACACATAATACACATACGTAATCACAAGCCAATAAATTGAAAATTAAAGGCCGACACAGAAATAATAATAAGATACTGTACTAATTTGAAAAAATCCACAAATGTGTAATATTAGATGCTTATCTAACTTGCTTCAAACTAATTCCTCTTTTAACAATATCTCACTTACGTAACTCCCCTTAAAATACTACAGCGCTCGTAACTTGAATGATTCACAATTACTCACAGCAAATTTTCGGAGAAACGTAGGAATATCTATTCTGTTTAAAAGCGGTGTCTTTGGGCAAGATTAATGGTCCATGTCCACGAATAAATTTCAGAGATTCAGTTAAGATAAATCTCAGTACCATGTGCACGTGTTGAGATACCGATCTGGAGATAAACTCAAAGATCAGTTTCAGATTGGTAGAAAGCGATAAAAACTCAAGCCCGTGTGTACGCAAGGGTTAGAGTTTGAACGTCGCATGACGTTCGATTTGACGGCACTACTCGATGTGTGTCACCTAGAACGATAGATAGGTACCTACAATTATTTATTCTGAATTTAAAAATAAGCGGAATCGTAAATAATACAAACTTAAAAAATATAAACAGAAAAATTCAATTTATAGAAAAAATATTTTTGTTGCTGCCGGGATTCGTTTTCGAAAATATATGTAGCAACTTTTTAAAATTGATACATCTGTTATTTCATTCTTAAAAAAACTATCACTCTTTTATTGCGATGAATCTCAAATACCTTTGAGTAATATACGCTAGAAGACGCTAGAAATAAAATCAATTTCTTTTCATTAAATTTAGATAAACTTTGATACAACTGTAAAGGACAGTGCTTCAAATTCACCGCCGTTTTCAGCCGGCACCGACACCGACGACATCCGCATTCAATACCTAACCGGCGGCACAGTGCTGCCTCCACAGTCTGGCTCTATCGCTCACCGACGACACATCTTCCGTTCATCTCACGGCGCTCGAGACCGGCGGGGCCGACATTGAACACTGCCGACTCTCTTCTCTACTCTTCAACCTCTACGCTTTGCAGTTCTCATTTCTCTATATTTCATTTTTAGACCCATAATATCTGTTTTATTGTCTGTCACAATAAACGACTCTACACCAACTGCTCGTTTTCATTTAATTCTAACCACATACCCCCACACAACTAACATATGTGCCATAGAATTTAAATATCCGCTTTTTTAACAAATTTGAGTTATATATTATGAATCGTTGGATTCGGAATGAATTTTTTTAAATCATTTTCAAAATACGTTTTGTTAGCTAACAATATTAAATATAATGTTAGGGTTAGCAAAACCCGATATAATGCAATGTGACTCTCAAAACCTGTAATTTTTTTTTATCATAATAAAATACGTATTTGGGTTCAAATTAATATAATTAATTAATTAATATTAATTAAATTAATATAATATAATTAACCTAAATACATAATTATTTTAGTTTTGATGAAAGTATTTAATACGTTTTATAAAAAAGTAATGATGCCTGTCATTAAAGTGTTGTCGAAATTATGAAAATGTATTATAGTTGGTGTTCCGTATTTGCAAAACACACTTTAGTTCCTTTTTGTAGTATCAAGCGCGAAAAATATTGTTGTCATATGCTCGTGTCCAACTTTCTTATCCATGATCTATCATAATGCTTACCCACTAGTGTGAAATGTGACCTTGACACCAGCAGACGTCAACTTGAGCGATATTGTGTTTGATCTCGACATCGCGATAACATTCGCGTTGTGGCCGTTCAACTCTAGTGCACCAGCACTGTATTTTGTGATCCTGTGATTTGCGTGCACAGTATTTATTGTTTGTGTGCCGTGGATGCACATTGACATTGCCGTCTTCAGTCGGGAACGGAGATCGTAACGTAATCGTTTACGGAGGCGTCATACTCAAGGTAAGGCGAGTAGTCCTTCCGAATCCCGGTTCCCGAAATCACTAGTCCTTCGACTGAACCTCTATCCCCTCACCGATCTCTCCCTCTACTACTTTTCCCTACTTCCCTCCCCTACCCTGCGGTGATTCCGATTAACGACCGAAATTGCCGTATTCCATTCCGCGGGACTTCGACCCGTAGATTGGGAAAATAGCTGGTATTGAAAATCAGCGACTTATATTAAGGAGAACACATTTTAAAAATTTTTTTTTTTAATAAAAATTAAATGTATCAATTTGTATTAAAATACCACAGAACTATGTTCTGAAAAGAATAATGTAACTTCAACAATAATAATGTGTTCCCCTTAATTAAGAATTATAAATATTTATTCCTTTTTAATTGCTGCTGGGAATATTCAAATTCACTCAATTAACATCAATGGTCAATGAATTAAGTGACATTTAACATTTGACGTACAAGCGTGACAGTGAGACACGGTAGACTCTCCAAACAATCTCTTGGAAGTATAATCCTTGCCACGATTCAAAAACCTCATAGAAACCACAAGTGCCCTCTACAGGCTTTGGGCGTGCCCTACCAATGTTTGATTTCGTGGGCCTGTGTTTGCTATTCTCCATCAAATCACTTCAAAATAAATTATTTCTGTACTTCTGCGAAATTGTTTGAAAAATATGTTTTTTGCTTTCCTAAATTTGTTCGCTCGTCGTCAAATAAAAAAAAATATATAAAAGAATTTAGTTATTTCATTTCACAAAACGGACATTTTTCCGAATGGTTTGGTTTCATGATCAAAGAACAATCAGAGACGTTTTAACAAGTTGTTAAGCAATTTTTTTCGGTAAAAAAAAGGTATTAAAAAAACGTTATGTAAAGTGGGCACCTTTCCGGCGTCCTGGAAACCTTTTAAAAATATGTAATGGAGGCAATGGAGTAGAACTCTCTATTCAGATAAGTGTCTGAAAAAAAATTAAATTTCTGAATGGTAAAAAATATGTTTTAGTCTCGGCGGAAATTCGAAATTTTCAATATGTCCGTGAAAAACTTTAGAGAATTATCATTTCAACCAAGATCATTTTTGATATAAACAGTATCGTCGACCCTTTCAATACCTTTTATCGTTTTATTTGTGGAATATTTTAAAAGTTTTACATCACACAGAGAAATTTATTTGACTTTTATTCTACGTTTATTGTAAAGATACACAGACTATTTAGAACATAGGTTTGTGATATTTGAATTACTAATTAAATGTATTAATTAGAAAGATATACATATCAAATCAATTTAATCGAAAAACAATGTTGTTGCGCTACCAGGATTCGAACCTGGATCACGGTTTGGAAAGAGATTCGAAAGTGAGTTCGAATCTCGGTAGCGCAACAACAATATTTTTAGATAAAATTCGATTTCTTCCTATTCGGGGAAAATGCATTAACCAACTATGCTACAGCAGACAGTACTTTTGACGACAAATTTTCTAACCCATGTGTTAATTAATACATCTATCGTTCCGTCATTTGAAAGCCATCTACTTTGTTTTTCTTTGGATTCGAAAGAGATTCAGGTTCGAATCCACACAGTGAATCAACACAGTGCATTGACGACAAATTTTCGAACCTATATATTACACTATTCTAATTGATACATCTATCGTTCCTGGATTTCCCCGGATAGGAAGAGATCCAGGTTTAATCCCGGTAGCAACAACAATATTTTTTGATAAAATTGATGTTATATATATATATCTTTCTTATTAATACATTTAATTAGCATTTAAAAATGTATCATTTATAGAATAATGGATAAACAATAATATGAGTATGTACCTATGTAATTAATTTTTTTTTTGCGTTTTCGTTTAAGGTCTTAAAACTATTAATTTTCGTCATTTCCCGGCAAGGTTAATTCAATATTATGATACTTCTAAATAATAATTCTACATGATATAGTAATTATTGCGGCCCTACTCATATAATATTTATTATTGGTGACTCCTACCCTATATTTATAGTCTATGGTTGATTTAGCGCTGGTTGTTTTCGGTAGCTAGGATCAAGTTGTAAGTCTATCAATGTTAACAGGGCTATGATGATTTATTCCGACCATAGAGAAGAATATTTCTTCAACATATATTTTGTCACTTGTCAATCAAATAAGAATTATCCATAAAATAAGCCTTATTATGAATGTCAAAAAGTCGAAAGTGATGGTATTCGAGATGGAGGAAAGCAAGAGACAGTTTAAAATATTTATAGGTAATGCATGTTTGCAACAAGTAGATGATTTTGTGTATTTGGGAAGTATGTTTGATAGAAACGGAAAGGCTGAGAGTGATATCGAAAGGAGGGTGACTGCAAGGAATAAAGTGAATGGCGCATTGAATGGAATTATATCTAATGGGAACTTGTCAACCGAGGCAAGACTAATAATCAGCACGTAGTGTTGTGTCGAAAAATAAAACAGGTATAAAATGCGTTATGTATCATACCATACATCCATTTAATATGTTATTTACTATATATTTTTTCCCCGTTGGTATGTAAAAAGATCGTCCTTATATATTACAATATATCTGTAAATCTCCTATAAAATGAAGTAGAATTGAAAAAAATTCCAAGTGCTATTTCTAAAGCTCTATATTTAACATTCTGAGAGAGCCTTCAATAAAACATTCAATAATAAAAACTTGAAACAGTCGAACGTTTTAAAAAGAAAAAGGTGTTTTGTTTTTGGTGAGCAACGTACAATAGAACTTATGGCCTTTATGGAACTTATGTAGTATGCGTAGAGAATAGTACGGAGTTCAGAACGAAGCTATCTATGAATAATTATTGCATGTGTTTTGTTCGCCGATTAGAATGATGTATCCAGTACATTACTGATTTTCGGACCATTATAGTGAAATGGATTCAGCGCGACAATTAATAGGAGATCTAATTATGTACATATATATATGTGGGAACATCTCGTAACACATGAGTTATTTCAAAACATAATATTTTAATTAATTATAATTCTTAATGTAATTTTTTTGCTCAAAATTCAGCTAATCAGAAATCATAAAAACACCCCATATTGCATAATCTACTGGGATTAAATCTGGGCTGTTCGGTGGCCACATGCCTGCCTCGATGAAATTAACATTCTCGCGACGAAGAAAGTTGATTATATTTCTGGCTGTGTGAGATGGAGCTCCGTTCTGCTGTAATGTCTAGCTCCCCCAGGCTTTGTTTTGAAACTCTTTGATCATTTTGCTAGCACCTCAACGTTTTTCAATTCGCAAATTTTTGATCAGAATACGGTCATCTGCAGTGATTTTTATCATTCTGTGCAACAGTTTGAAAAAACCAAATATAAACAATGGGAGAATTAATAATCAAATATGGCTACCGGAAATTGTCGAAATAAAACGTAATATAGGTAAGTTAGTAAATTAGTAAACTATTTAAGCTATTGTTGATATAGTTAAACTAATTTTGATGTAATTATATCACATTCTACGAAATTTTCTCACTTTTTTGGGTCATCTTGTATATATATATATATTGTAGTATTGTAATGTAAGCGTTTACTTTTTGTTAAAAAATGAGTGCAAAATATCGGACATTAACTGTTCCGGTTCACTAAATATGCATTCAGTTTTGAACCCCGAGTATTTTCATTACTTGAAGCTGCAGAGATGCTTGGGAGGGGGTTGAGTGTTCGAAAGGAAGGGGGATGGTGTCTATGTTTTACGCGGGGTCTAAAAAATGAACTACGCAAACCTAGTTTAGACATATAAAAAAAGATAGACCTTCAGTTTTATACGTATACAGATTCTTAATGATTACTAATTATCTCAATTTATGACGATGAATTAAAAAAGTGAGTAGTTAGAAACTAAAACTCAAGAATGAGATGCTTTTATTATAAAACTTGTACTAAAAAATTTTCAAGAAAATAAATTTTTAATTGAAACGAAATGAAAACGCTTTCGTGCGCCATATTTTTACAAGAATTGTCGAATGTGTTATTTAGAAATACATGACAATATTTCTTAAGAAGATACATTTAGGTAAATATATTTAAATATACTGGTGAGTGTTTTCCAAAATAGGGTATAGAATAAAAAGAATCAAGTATGTACCAACAATTAGTTATTTCGCGTAAAAATTGCGCATGTGTGTGTGTGTGTGTGCTGTGTACAGTTCACTTGAAAGGAAGGAATGCAATTTTATTAAATTTATTTTGGACATTTAAAAAATGTATTTATTAGGAAACGTTTGCTTACTATTGTCTTTGTGTATCTAAGTATACATTATTTTAAATTCTTTATTTATTAAGTAGATACCGTATAGGAAATATCATAATTAAATCACAAAAAAGTATACGTATTTTATTTTTTAAATACAAATTAAATGTATTAATTAGAAAGCTGCACATATAAAACCCAATTTGTTGTTGCTACTGGGATTTGAACTTAGATCTCTACCTATTCGGGGAAATTGCATTAACCAACTATGCTACAGCAGACAGTACTTTTGACGACAAATTTTCGAACCCATGTATTACACTTTTCAAATTGATACATCTATCGTTCCTGGATTTCTCCGGATAGGAAAAGATTCAGGTTGGAATCCCGGTAGCAACAACAATATTTTTCGATAAAATTGATTTTATAGATATATCTTTCTAATTAATATAATTAATTTGTACTTAAAAAAATATCACAGACCTATGTTCTGAATAATTACAACTGTAATTGTGGTGTCAAAACGCAAGAAAGACGTTCATAGATACTGAATAAAATATGTAGTCACAGTGGTAATGAGTATGATATATTTATTTGGCTAATGCTCATGAAATATTCATGAAATAAATGAAATAAAAATCCCCCTGGCATGGAAACGAACCCCTGACACCTGCGTGACAGGCGGTGATATTTATCACTATACTACCGAGATGTAAAACACACAAATGAAAATAGCCGTTTAAAACATCTTTATCTCTAGCTTTTAACGAGTTATACTGAAATATGAGTAAATAATGTGCTAATCAGTATTATATATTAATATGATAATTTGACACCACAGTCAAAAAGGGGAATAGAGAGATGGTAGAGTGCTCGCTTAGCACGCCAGTGGTGGCAGAATCGATACGCGGTGCCCCCCCAAACTATTTTTGATTTTAAAAAGATTTTGGTTACCGGTAAAGGTAAAAATAAAACACAAGATGAGAATATAAGAATGTTATCAATATTTCGAATGCGCTATTTCTAATGGCCTGTGTCTACGGATGAGATTTCTCTGGAGATTCGACTAGAGTGTGCTGAAAAGATAGTATCAGCTAGAAGCTATCTACGAGTCGAAATCGAATGTATTTCGCTCGCGGATTAGAATTACTCATCCAGTATATACGTAGGTACTTTTGCTGACTCATACATATTCTATATATATATATATTTTTTTTTTTCTACATAAAATTATATAAAAACCAAATAAATGTAATCAGTAAAAACTGATAATTTTCAACGCTTGTCCAAATAAACAATTGTTTCGTACAGGAAACAAGAATGTAGACAAGGGTGGATCGCCGATCTCAGCTTCTCTCAACTGGTGATGATGATGATCATGGGGTCGAAAGAAGTGAAACACAAAAGATGTCCAATATAGGTACATTACGGCGGCAATATCGAGAATGGCTTCAGAATATTCTGATTTTATTAAAATTCATAACAATACATATAGTCATATTTGCATGTATCTACACGACGTCAGGCCACCGCTGTACATTTTAGTAAGACTTCTTTGTCATACTGATATCTATCTTATGGCGCCACGCCGATGATTACATCTTTAAATTATTGACACGTGTCTTATCGCATCAATTAATTGACGCCTCCTTGGCGAGTAATTCTATGCTATATAACAATGTTACGTTTCATTAAATATACTTAAAAAAGGCGGGGGGGGGAGAGGGGGGAAGGATACCCACCCTTTCCCGGAACCGTTGTAGAAGTTTGTAACTCCTTTTATCGGTTCCACACACAATGCTTAAATTACGCGAAGTCCACAATTAAGAGCTAATGTAAGAAAACTAATTTAAAATGATTATTTCATTAAATATACTGTAAATTTTGAAATTCTCAAATGTTTGGATTTAGTACGTGACTTTAAATTGAATTTCGTGGAAGGCTTTTGTATAAAGGATAACCGTGGTGCATAAATTCTGGCATTGTCCTTATTTCAATGCAACCTTCTGTACTGGGATTTCTAAAACTGCAACAAATAATAACACCCGCATTCGACTGCAGCTTCTTGTGCATTGAATCACATAGTTTCTGCTGGGAGTGTGCAACATTTTTGTTAATAAAAATCGTTGTTCATAATTTGTATATTGACTTAATGTACCTGTCGAAAAATATTTTGTGTTATTTTATTTGATAGTTTTTATTCAAAACTTGTTGGTAGTTCATATTCCATCCAGGGTATAATTATATGATGACATATTTTTGATTTTAAAATTGTTTGATTTTATTAACCCTCAGCGTTCCGTGATAGAAAATGTCCTATTAAAGAGAACACATTCTTATTGTGAAGGTGTAATTATTCAGAACATAGGTTGTGATATTTTAAATACTAATTAAATGTATCAATTAGAAAGATATACAAATAAAATCAATTTTATCGAAAAATATTGTTGTTGCGCTACCGGGATTCGAAGCTGGATCTCTTTCCAAACCGGAGAAGGTGCATTATCCAACTAAACTACAGCGACAGTACTTATGACGACACATTTTCGAACCTATGATGCCGACATGTGTTACCGTAAGAAATTTGGTATTTTTATTTATTTATTCTTAATATAGTGTATTTATATATGCTCTAATATAAACGAGATCAAAATCGTTTAAAATGAAAAAAAATTACAAAGATATTGTTATAGTTAAGATAGAGATGAGTATCTGAGAGATTTAAAGTATTTTGACGTGATTGTTGTTTAGTGGTTACGATACTCGCCTCGTGATCTAGTGATTAAGGGATCGAGCTTCAGTTAGTTAAATTTTCATAGCACAAGGAATACAGCTTAGTTTGAAAATATTGTAGTAAGAATATTGACGTGACACGTGTTCCGTGTACGTATATCTATTTAAAAAATTAAAAAGACTATTAATTAGTGTATTTAAAAACGTATAAGTATTTAAATAATTATGTACAAAAGGTGACAATTAGGTTCATAAAAAAATACAATTATAGAACACACTAATTCGTTATCTGGTATCAGGACCCATTCAAAATAATCCACTTCTAAAGCAATGAACTTGGTCTGATGATTATTCTACTGTAGGAAACAGTATTTAAAGTAATTCTCAGTGAAGCTGCTTAGAGCATATGTTATAATCCTTTCCACTTCCGCTTGTGACCTCCAATGATGATCCTTCAAATCTTCCTTGATTTTTCGGAATAGAAAAAGTTAAAGGGATCGAGTTAATGGGACAGGTGTTCCAAATCAGTGATTCAATTTTAGGCAAAAATGTCCTTTATGACATTGGTTCTGGAGTAATTATATTGTAAATATTAATTAAATATATTAATTATAAAGATATACATATAAAATCAATTTTATCGAAAAATATTGTTGTTGCTATATGTTGACCTATGTTCTGAATAATTACAACTTCACAATAAGAATGTGTTCTCCTAAATAATAAAGTTGTATCAATGTGTCCAAAATTTAATAAAAATGAATTGATAATTCTGGCGTCTGCTATCAGTTTACTCAGAGGTATTTGAGATTCTGTAAAAATAAGGTAGATGGCTCTGTCAAATGATGGAACGATTAAATGTATTAATATCAAAAAGGTAACATATATGGTCGAAAATTGTCGCTAAAAATAATGTCGCTGTAGCTTAGTTGGATAAAGCACCTTCCCCGGTTAGGAAAGAGATCCAGGTTCGAATCCCGGTGGCGCAACAACAATATTTTTCGATAAAATTGATTTTATATGTATATCTTTATAATTAATATATTTAATTCATATTTAAAATATCACAGACCTATGTTCTGAATAATTACAACTTCACAATAAGAATGTGTTCTCCTAAATTATATTGTTACAATATTCAATTATCAATCTCAAATATAATAGGTTGGATTGGTTGGACATGCCTCACTCGCGTTCGTAACCATTTCATCATCTCCATGGAATGTTGCGTTAATGGTTTGTCTTACGGGAATAAATTGTCGATGCATAATTTCCCTTGTGTGTGGACACTGTAACATAACCGTATACAGGATGGCCCATAAAAAGCGAGAACATTTCGTAAAATGTGATATAATTACATCAAAATTAGTTTAACTATATCAACAATAGCTTAAATAGTTTACTTTTTATTTAAGAGAACACATTCTTATTGCGAAGTTGTAATTATTCAGAACACAGATCTGTGATATTTTAAATATGAATTAAATATATTAATTAGAAAGATATACATATAAAATCAATTTTATCGAAAAATATTGATGATGCGCCACCGGGATTCGAACCTGGATCTCTTTCCTAGCCGGTTGCATAGTTGGATAATGCATCTTCCCCGGTTAGGAAAGAGATCCAGATTCGAATCCCGGTGGCGCAACAACAATATTTTTCGATAAAATTGATTTTATATGTATATCTTTCTAATTAATATATTTAATTCATATTTTAAATAGTTTACTAATTTACTTACTTACCTATTTACTTATATTTTTATTTCGACAATATCCGGTCATTGTTTATTAATTATCCCATTGTATATATTTGTTTTTTAAAATTGTTATCTAGTATGATAAAAATCACTGTAGAAGACCGTATTCCGATCAAAAATTTGCGAATTGAAAAACGTTGGGGTACTAGGAAAATGATCAAAGAGTTTCAAAACAATGCCAGGAGTATAGCTAGACATTACAGCATGAATAGACATTACAGCAGAACGGAGCTCCATCTCACACAGCCAGAAATATAATCAACTTTCTTCGTCGTGAGAATGTTAATTTCATCGAGCCAGGCATGTGGCCACCGAACAGCCCAGATATAAACCCAGTAAACTATGCAATCTGGGGTGTTTTGATGATTTCTGATTAGCTAAATGTTGTGTAAAAAAAATTACATTAAGAATTATAATAAATTATATTATGTTTTGAAATAACTCATGTTTACGAGATGTTCTCACTTTTTTGGGCTAACCTAACTAACTAAACTAAACTACTTTTTAGAAAAAAAATCAAAAATGTTTTATTATTATAATTGGATTATATTGTAAATTTTTCAGATTTTTTCTTCAATATTAGCAAAATTACTTTGTGGCCACATATAATATAAATAATAGGATAATTTTTTTTTGTTTAAACCACTATTTATTGATAAATTAACATGTTTCGAAACCTATGGTATCTTCTTTAGGAAACAATATACTAAAATTAAAAATACAAGCATATATAAAAAGAAAACTATAAAAATATAAGTGATGGGTAACTAAACAGGAACAATTATGAAAACAAATTCAAAAGGTGACTATTTTCAAAAAAGGATTTGGTTATTCATAACATTTAGTTTGCTATTAACACTTTTTCTTATTTCTAAAATTTCAAATTTATCTAACTGTAAACCCTTAGTATTCGTATGTATAATTTCTAAACCTTTGTTAATGTCAAAATAATGGTTTATTTCTAAAAGGTGATTGGCGAATTTAGAATAGTCTAGGCATCTCAAGTGCTATATATATATATATAGAAATACCATAGGCATCGAAACATGTTGATTTATCAATAAATAGTGGTTTAAACAAAGTGTTATCTAATTATTTTTAGATTTTATTTGAAAACTATTAACATCTTTAAATATATAGAGGATAAAGATTAAAGTCTCTCTGTTATTTACAATTCGAGAACGGTTGAACTGATTTTAATGCGGTTTCCTTCAGGGAGTTGGACATTTCTCTGGAAAGGTTATGAGGCACATGTCGCCATGGTACGATTTGTAATTTGTTGTATTATTACATAATGTTTAATTAGGCAATACAGTTCTGAAATTAAACCATAATATTTTTGATGAGATTTACTTTCAGAATTTGTTTGTTAATTAATTAATTAATTCAAATGAGCTAAGTAATCACTTATAAATTAGAATAAAAGGTAAAGAAAATTTGAAAATATACGGTAAAAGATGAAATCTACATTTTTTTTCAATTATTTCCAGAACTTCAACAACGGTTGAATATAATAATATTTTACTTATAAAAAGTAATCTGTTATATTATAAGTCGAAAACGACTGAACAGTTTTCGATCGAGGTTTTCTACAATACACTATATTTTCCCGAAAAAGTTTTAAGTTAAATATCATTATGGTATACGTATATTGCGCGAGTCTGAAAACAAACCTAATACGATGGCTAAACTTTGAGAGATATATCGAAACAATGTACGCGAGACTTTCAGTTTTAATAGTTCTATAAAATGAGGGCACAACCCAGAAAAATAGGTAATTTACAATTGAACGTAAATGGTTTGTTACCCATACCTTTTGACGGATTCGATGCAAGCTTGGAATAAAAAAATAACTATTTTGTTTATTTGTCAAACGTGTATAATTATTAAATATGAATTCAATATATTAATTAGAAAGAAATATAAATAAAATCAATTTTGTCGAAAAATATTGTTGTTGCGTCACCGGGATTCGATCCTGGATCTTTTTCCAAACTGGAGAAGGTGCATTATCCAACTATGCTACAGCAACAATATTTTTAGCGACAAATTTTTGAACCTATATGTTACCTTTTTGATATTAACACAATTAATCGTTCCATTATTTGAAAGAGCCATCTACCTTATTTTTACGGAATCTCAAATACCTTAAATCCCCGGTTTGGAAAGAGATCCAGATTCGAATCCCGGTGGCGCAACAACAATATTTTTCGATAAAATTGATTTTATTTGTATATCTTTCTAATTAATATATTTAATTCATATTTAAAATATCACAGGTCTATGTTTAGAATAATTATAACTTCACAATAATAATGTATTCTCCTAATGTATAATTATTAATAAAAATATTATACGGACGTAAAGATCATGTGAGAATTGTGTGTCAGGATAGAATAGTGTGACGCTTTATCTTCTCTGCCTACCCCCGCGGAGAAATGACGTGATGGTAAGCAAATAAGAAAGTAAGTATAGATCTACATCAAGTGTTTGAATAGCAGTCACATTAATAACAATATTTTTATATTAATAGACTGGATTATTCTTTTGCATTAAATAATGTTCTTTGATATTATGATTATTTATAATGACATTAGGCCTCCTACACGCCTGTAGAACATTAATTTTGTAGTATTGATTCATATATTAGGGAATTTCCTCACTTTCCACCGACCAGTCTATAACACAAACATAATGTTGTATAACCCTCTGTCTAGGAGGTGTCGTAATGTTAATGGACATATTGGTATTTTTTGACTAAGTATGTCATCTTTCTTGCACTTCAGCAACCTGACTACGTATTTTTTTACGATATATTTATATTATTTGCGTGAGTATTTGTATTAACATATTAAAAAAAAAACTTGTATTAGAGAAATAATTGATTTGCGAGCACATTAATAAAAATATTGGATAAGTTGTATTGCGTCATTTTCGTAACAGCTTTCACCTCAAGGGCGCTTCTCACATACATTATTAATAGTCCTACATTATATTTGTTTTTAAAATTAAAAATTGTTATTTTCACTTATGGAAATGATTTTTAGAAATTATGCGTTTTTAGTCTCTTCTTAAACAAAGTCGCTGATGTACTGTTTCTTATGACGGAGGGCAAAAAGTTCGACGCTTTTGGGTTCCACCTACTATCGCAAATGCCCGTTCACTAAACTGAGACTTCTGGAAACGGCTGATCGGTTCTACAACCCGAGAGTTTGACGTCTACTATTCAAATTGTCCGGGATATATAGCTCTCGAAGATACAGAGGCGCCATGTTATGTGTCGCCTTGTATATAAACCAGCACAATTTAAATTCAACTCTTTCAGGGAATCGGAGCCGATGTAGCTCATGTAAATTGAATGTTATATGAGAGAATTTGGAAATTTAATATATGTACACATTATGTATTTAAACTATTGTTGGAATAAGTGGATGATAGGCAACCTTTATGTGATATTATATTTTTAGGATAATAATAATAATAAAGTTGTATCAATGTGTCCAAAATTTAATAAAAATGAATTGATAATTCTGGCGTCTGCTATCATATAGATTACTCAAAGGTATTTGAGATTCTGAAAAAATAAGGTAGATGGCTCTTTCAAATAATGGAACGATTAATAATAAGTATTAATATCAAAAAATTCGAAAATTTGTCGCTAAAAATATTGTCGCTGTAGCATAGTTGGATAATGCACCTTTCCCGGTTTGGAAAGAGATCTAAGAAGATCTGAAAGACTATCATAGCGGTGGATAAATGCATTGCATCTAGCTGAAAAGACCCTGGAATCACCTGTGAAGGTGATACGGAACCGGGATGATTTGTGGGGGTGCATTACAATGCTTGAGTCCAGTATATACAAGACACGTGACTAAAAAGATTGCTAAAAAAATCTCACTTCTGGGAAGGATCAGAAGATTTATTAGTGCTGAGTCTTGTAAAATAGTTTACAACTCTGTTATTATTCCTCACATCAACTACTGCAGCAGCATTTTATTTTTGGCTAATGAAGAAGAAATAAAGCTTTGAGAATTATACTGAGAAAAAAAAGATATACACAAATCAGCGCAATGCTGAAAGATCTGAATATGATGACCTACCTTTAAGAAATAAATTTTAATGCAATGGTATTTATTTATAAAATCCTCATTTAGAAAATATCGCCAGAATGTATATGAAAAATTGATGCAAATCAACATGAGCACGAACATCATACAAGAGGAAAAGATAGACTGAGACTGCCATTCAGGAAGAAGGCTAAATCTCAGTAATCAATGAAATACCAGAAAACATATGAAAGGAGAATGAAACTAAGCAAATATGTGTTATAGTAAAAAATAACGATTTTGATATTGTTTATATTAGAGCACATATAAATAACTGTTTTTTTTTAAAAATTGATTCTGGTAAAGAAACAATAACATATGTTTTTAGTTAGTATTGATATCCTGTAGAAGAAAATGGTATTTTTCGAAACCGGTAGATGTATTATAAGTGGTTAATAAAACAAAGTTAACAAATAAAAATAATAAATTCGAGTATGTTAATTTCCTATGAAGAGCAAATTGAAATTTATTCTCACGTTTCTATGACTACTGAATTGTATGTTTCTATGCCTGTGCAATACTAAATTCGAAGCACGTTCTCCACTGTGTACATTTAAATTAATTGATTGTACAGTACTTAGTAACTGCAAGAATTTTTAATTTGATTTAAATGCTTTGAACGCAATGTGAAATGTACCTTAATATTAAGCAACTTTCTTGACGGTTTTTATTTTAATAATGAAGACATTTACTGTAGAGGAACCACGCTTTTAATCTTTGATGTTATTTCCAATATTAAATATAAAATCTGAAGAAACAAGTGATGTGAAAAAATGCTACTCTCGACTCACTATTGTGATTGTGATCAGTGATTGCAAACTGTGACTATGATCACAGTTTCATTACTAATACGCGAAAACATAATTTTTAGTGTATTTATTTATATAATTTAAACAACATTTGCGTAAAAAAAATATTTTAACACAGATAATTAATATAAATCTAATTTAATATCATCACAAAGAAAATGATAATTTATTTTTCGAGTCAAATTCTCAGCAAATATGCGTAAAACGTTTTGCAGAAAGATGGCGCTGATCGAATTACGGAATATCCGATAGATAGATAGCGCCGATTCAAGAGATAGTCGTAATGAATTAAATTAATTATTATTTTATAGGTGAACACATATACTTTCATACTTGTTCATTCAGTCATAATATTGTTAATATTGTCACCAGTTTTTAGTTTATTCATACCCTCTTAGCCTATTCTCCCCAGTACATATTGTTCTTTTGGCTCGACTGGATTATTCGTGTTGAATCACTACTCGCACACACCGCTGTGAATTTTGTCATCGTGAACGCGGCACTCATCAGAGTGTTTTGTGAAGTGTAAATTATTACATTGGGTGAGCTTCCGGAAGTGCAACGTGACGGTGTCACCAATCAGGTAAGTCGAGCTGAGCTTTGGTTCCGTGGATCCATCCTGGTCCGCTATCGAAGATATCCTTCCTCTCATCATCCTTTCTCTTATCCGATTCCGTACTTCCTATCTAACCCATCCTTCCGATTCCATCCATCCACCATCACTATTTTCGTGACCGGCGACTTGCATCGATCACAGTCTGTTTAAACAGCGGCGTCAGAAAATCAACGGAATTTTTAACAATCACATGATATTCCCAGATATTCAATCACTGATAGTGAGTGTGACTGAAAGATAACGGCGATTGACTCACGGTTCGTGATTTGTAGATCATCACTAGACTTCAATTGGATCTCACACGAGAGATTTCGTCCCAGGGAGCATCGGGTAAACGAAAATTTTAATACAAAAGTGACATCAATCGCACTCGTAATTCACGGTACAGCGCAACACGTTTATCGCTCGCGCCGATTGCACGCGTGACTGCGAGTGTAGTAGCTAATAATTTCGCCGTTTATAATCTGATTTTGATCAAATAAATTGCATTCAAATCCTACTAAAACTAATCGCTTTAAATGACTTTATTTCAAAAATAAAATAAATCAGAATTAAAACAATTTTACAACACTGGCATTAGTTTTATGTATTTATCATTTCGTCTTAATTTATCAATCTCGTATAATGCACAGACTGGCAACAACAGTTACTTAGTTGTCTTTTTCGTATTTGTAGTCGACATTATTCCACGATGCTTTTTGATAATAATAGTAATAATAATAATGTGTTTATTCCAGTGTGATCAGGTATTTTTTAACCCGATTCGCCATATAATACATATTATGTTATACATTAAAAGTAATGAAATAAATATAATGCAATGTAAAAGAAAATATTAATAAATAAAAAATAAAAAAAGTTGATAAAAATTCATGTTCACACATATATACACACAAAATATAAATATTACTCAGTCACGGCCATTATTGTATATGTAGCTATTTTATAGGCGATAAATTGATAAATTACCTTTTTTTTAAAGAATTTTTAACGCCACTGTTTGTCAATAATAATATCAAATATTAATGAAATTGCAATGAGCAAGCCACGTCGCTCAGAAGACGAATGATCGTTGGACAAACGCAGTCATACAGTGGTACAACCGTCTGAACTGATGAAATCATCAAACTCTACCAAAATACGTGGCAATGTATAATGATGATAAATGATCCAAATAATTAATAAGCATAAAAACTCATGTTATATACTGGACACTCACATAAGTGCTACTCCTACTACTCCCACTCATGCAAATGACATCCATATAAGGTGAATGTTATATTTATACTTAATTCTTGTTAAGGAGAACACATTTTGATTGTGATGTTGTAATTATTCAGAACAGACGGTCTGTGATATTTTAAATACTAATTTAATGTATTAATAATAAATATATATATTTGTCGAAAAATATTTCCAATTTAAATTAGTATTTAAAACATCACAGACCTATGTTTTGAATAATTACAACTCCACAATAAGAATGTGTAATCCTTAATAATATAAGTTGTATCAATGTGTTCAAAATTTAATAAAAATGAATTGATAATTCTGGCGTCTGCAGTCGGTTTACTCAAAGGTATTTGAGATTCCGTAAAAACAATGTTTCATATAATGGAACGACGGATGTATTAATTTGAAAAAGTGTAACATATAGGTTCAAAAGTTTGTCATGAAAAATACTGGCGCTATAACACAATTGGTTGTGTACTTCCCCGGATTGACAATAGAGATCCAGGTTCGAATCCCGGTAGCGCATAAACAATATTTTTCGACAAAATTGATTTTATATGTATATATTTATAATTAATATATTAAATTAGTATTTCATTTTTGTATTTGACTCGATAAATAAACTTAAACAACTAATTAATTATGTCTGTTGTAACGAAGATATTAGTCTAATGAGTAGAATGTCAAGTTTATATATACAGGGTGTAACAGATCTAGTCCACACTATTTTATGACTAAAATAGTAAATATGTGTTTATTTCGATTAATTGAAATATTTTATTGATTTCAAATTATATATTGAATACAAAAAATTAAAGGTTATCGAATTTCGAGCCGCTAGACTATTTTTTATGAAATAATTTAGAGCCTGAAGCAAAGATATGCCTTAATAATGGAACATTTTCGCAAATATTTATCTCAAAGTACGTAGACTCTACGCTTAACACGATTTTATAAAAATTTTAACAAACAGTGCAAAATTTGCACATATTTTCTTGAACATTTTTGACTCATAATTTAGTCAGGTATACACCCATAAAATATTGTGAAATAGGTCTGTTACACCTTGTATAATATAAATAAATACAGTCAATATTTAATAGTTATTAAACACAACATTAAATAATTGAATACCATCAAATGTTGACAGAAAGTAATGTATACTGTACAGAAATTCTGGATCGAAAACAACCGATTTCCTTATTCCAAGAATACATGAAATAATGTTAACTTTGCCAGCCATTTGTCATATATTCGGCTCTGTTTTTGGTGGGTGTTTATTTGTCAGAGCTTGTTTTTAGTCAATTATATGTGGTTTTAAAACAACTAGAAAACGAAACCACGCGATAGTCGCATTACCGAATAATCAGAACCAATTCAGTCATAGCGAAACAATGTAATGGTTGAAATACAACATGACGCGGGACGGTCTAGGGGTAGTCTGCTACGGGCTTTAGAGAAAATGTATATCGATTTTATAATAAATTTACATTATCTAATAGCATTCATTTAGTTACCAATCTTGTACAAGCTATATACAAAAATTCTCTCCGGCCTAGGATTCGGGGAAGGTATCGGCAGTTAGGATCACTAAGCGCCGGTTGTAGTAAAATTTTACTATAGTAACTTTATACCATCGCCCGTGATAAAAAAAACCTTTGCGGATTGTTCGAACGTCAAATTTACTGTTGTCAGAGATAATCTCACCAAATAGTGTGGCGAGGCGAATCAAATATCTGACAATGTCGTCAAATTTGATTTGTGAGGAATAGAATCAAAATCAGACATGTCCAGTATTTATGGTTTTTCAGTTAAGTATGTACAAATATAAAGCAAATTAATATCTACAAGATGAAATAGCCTTTTGAAATTAGACAAATATAGTTGAATTTCGTAAAAAACGCATTTAAAATTTGCTTGTTACTTCAATCGCAGATATGTCCAATAGATTATTAATTCAAATCCAGACATATATGTTTTTAGCCAATAAGACCACAGTATTTGGTTATGTGACCTGTGGTTACTGGTCATGTTCAATATGATCCTAAATGTGACCATTGTGGTAGAATGTTTTTTTTCATTTTACTCGACTTTTTACTTTTGAACACGTCTGGTTTTGTTTCTGCACCTCATAATTATATAATACATACAATATTATGCTTTATTTATGGCTTTATTCACGCCTGCGTTCAAAATTTGTCACTCTGCGGGTGGAAAAAATTCAACAGCGAGATCATCATCGGACGAACTGTTATTAATAAAATAACGGGATATTGAACGGTTCATTGTCGTATATCAATGTGATGACTTTTGAAACAGCTGTGAAGAGTCCGCCATTTTTAAATAATGATTTTCCATAATAATGTGGTCGTACGTAGTTAAATCAAAGCAGTGGTTGCGTGGAACGCATAGACGTACCTACCTTACACATCGGTCAATCTTTCAAGTACTTTTCAAACTTTTTTATTGATTTTTTTCAAACATCGTGTGATAATGGGTAAAAGTGAACAACGAAATCGCGAAATCGCGAAATTTACGCTGAAGTAAAAATAAACCACACTAGAAAAGATAGATGAAAAAATTTGACATTGTATTATCCACGTTATCGACTATTTTGAAGGACCGAAAAAAAATTGAAGACACTTAACAAACTGTTTGAAGACTACAAAGCTTGACAAATACTATTCTAATGCTAACTAGCACATGCGCAGAAACAAATGATCACGCGACAGGTCTATGCCATGTCTGGGTGACAAAATGGTGTCCACGCGACGTGTTAATTTCATCGAGCCAGGCATGTGACCACCGAACAGCCCAGATTTAAACGCTGTAGATTATGCAATCTGGGATGTTTTGATAATTTCTGACTAGCTAAATATTGCGCAAAAAAATTATAATTAATTATATTATGTTTTGAAGTCACTTTTTTTGGGCCACCTGTATGCATGTTTTTACTAATACATAAAGGTTTCGGAAGGTGTTGTTTTTAAATTCACAAACTAACCTTTCGTTATATTTTTTGAACTTAAATTTTTCTTTCATTTATTGAGAGGAATCGACACACGAGTGCGATATTATATAACGGTTCCGGAAAAGGATGGGGTCCTTTTGATGCCCTTCGCTATATCACTGCATTTATGATGAAGTAAAGAATGAATAAATCAGAAGAGCATGTAAAATTGATCTTAGCATTGTGAATAAGATTAAAAAAGGGTCGCTTACAAATAAATGAGGAGAGAACAGTAAGAAAGATACACGGCGTGAGAAATAGAAGACGTTTGTGGAAGACTTGATGCGACCAGGTAAACCAGATACTGGAAGATAGTCCTGTTAGAAACCTCAACAATCGACGAGTTGTCGAATGAAAATATGTTTGATTGTGCATGACGCGAGAGTATGTGTCAGAATGGAGAAGTGTGACGTTATATCCTCTCTGTCTATATCTGCAGAGAAACGGCGTGATGTAAGTAAGTAAAGTTAATAGGTTGAATTCTTGTAACAATTTTTTATTTTCCATTGGTGAACTTCTCCGTGATGGTGATGAGACCACGCAGCCCATGGTGCGTTAATGTTTTTTTTAGAGATTTTGGCGTGATGCAATGAATAAATTAAATACATGCACGAAGTCCCGGCGACGTTCCCGCGTAGATGCTCACCCTGCGCGGAAAGCAGGAGATGTTCGAGTTTATAACTTATTCATGAGTGGCCATTAGCGATTTTGCATTTTACACGCGGCGTGGAGTTTTGTGCAAAACGCCTTTGAGGAAGCTATCAGCGATACAGACGAAACGGGTTACCCAACAGGCGGCGGATCCGACGTACCACTGTACAATTATTACATGCATCGTACGTTAATTATAATGCAACCCGTTGAAAGCTCGTCAATAAAAACAGAAAAATATATTTTTCTCAAATAGTTGGCACGTATTGAACAACGTGAGAAGTGGGTACTTACGTATATTGGATACGCAAAGCTTAGATGATTCATTTGAAAAAATGCAACGTCCAGAGAGCAATGTTTTTTTAAATCTATTCAATTGACAACGTACCAGACGATTGTAGAATTTTAACACGAATTAAATTAATCAATTAGAAAGATATACAGAAAAAAATCTATTTATCGGAAAAAATTTGTTGACCTTTTCTTATCTGGGGAAACGTGTTACCAATTTCGCTTTATAAACCAAACATGTTTTTAAAAAATTTTTCAACTGATATTCTGTAGTCTTTTTAACTGTTAGTACGCTATTATTTCATTTTTAAAAATTACAGAACAATATATGTATATTCTGAAATTGATGTGTTTTCATTAAAAAATAACATTATATACAAGTCAAATCCTATTATAACGAATTAAACGAACCAAAATAACGCAATTTTCAGAATAACAAAGTTTTTTGAGGACCGGACGAATTTTCATACTTTATTAAACGAAATAAAGAATAGAAATTTCAGTATGATAAATTTCTCAACGGCTGACCGGCAATCGTCACATTAAGTATTTCCCCCAACGGAGGTAGTTAAATCAAAGCAGTGGTTGCGTGGAACGCATAGACGTACCTACCTTACATATCGGTCGATCTTTCAGGTACTTTTCAAACTTTTTTATTGATTTTTTTCAAACATCGTGTGACAATCGGCGAAAGTGAACAACGAAGTCAGTTTACGCTGAAAGAAAAATAAACCACACTAGAAAAGATAGACTCGAGAATGAAAAAAATGTGACGTTGTACCATCCGCGCTATCGACTATTTTGAAGGACCGCAAAAAAATTGAAGACACTTAACAAACTGCTTGAAGACCACAAAGCTTGACAAATACTGTTTTAATGCTAATTAGCACATGCGCAGAAACAAATGATCATGCGATAGGTCTATGCCATGTCTGGGTTGACAAAATGGTGTCCACGCGACGTGTTCATTTCTCGATGCCTTTGTTATTTTTTTACAGTATTTTGAAAATGTTTTTCGTGTACAGTACAGTAGGTAAATGTTTTTCCTCGTAATTCACCAAAATGAAATTTCAGTATAATGAAATTATTCTTTCACTCCCGTGAGTTTCGCTGTAATGGGATTTGACATGAAATTATTATTTTCGAAGTATGCGTGCATATGTTATTAAAAGCGTGACCGACGTACAGACTTGATCATCGTTTCGTTTTACTATTAACGCGGGTTTGGCTCACCTTGTATTAAAGCGAGGACGGTCTCCCGAATTGTACGGGTATCCTTCATTACTTTCTCAACGTTCGTTACCAGGCTGTATGAGGTCTCCTTGTTAACAATATTTGAGAATGTTTTTATTTATTATCTTTGTTTCATTAACCACTAAATTGAGTTTAAATACATCTACCGGTTTCGAAAAATACTATTTTCTTCTTCAGGATGTCATAACTAACTAAAACATATTATTGTTAGTTATGACATTCTGAAGAAGAAAATGGTATTTTTCGAAACCGGTAATTGTATTTAAACTCAATTAAGTGGTTAATAAAACAGAGATAATAAATAAAAATATGAATTTTAACCACGAAATTAATATTGCTAATTTTAAAAGTATATTTGAGTATGTCCAATTATTGGATTTTTTCCTCCAAAGGCAATGTTATTAAATAAATGATAGATATCTCATAGAGACGAAGCTATTTATATTATATTATATAGGAAGTATGAGTATTACATGTAGTTAATACTCGAAGTGAAGTATCAAACTAACTACACACAAGACAAAACTCAAGTAGTGCTAATAAACTCAAGTAGATTTATAACATTGTTTCATTTATATCCATCCATTATGATGAAACTCTACAAAGTTAACGCCGATTCTAACAACAATGATTTTTTTTTCACATTGATCACATGTAAATAAATCGAATGCGTAATTAATGTTTTAAAAAGCAGTGAAGTTAAAAAAAAAAATCGCAGCCGGTAGGATTCGAACCTACGCTCCCAGAGGGAATCTGATTTCTAGTCAGACGCCTTAACCGCTCGGCCACGGCTGCTCACGGCAGGTGTGCGGATTAAATAACTAACATTCTATCACGTCGCTTTTCCGCGGGGATAGGCAGAGGAGCTGAAGTGCCCCATTCTTCTGTTCTGACACACAACTCTACATCTTCTCGCAACATTAGTACACCTTCTCATGCAAGCTCTTCGATTGTTGAGGCTTCTAACAGGGCAATCTTAATTTATTACTTCTCTTTACGTCTTCTTCTTCATCGTGTGCTCAATGCTGAGCTGCAGTATCATTCTTTACTCTATCATAAGTGGAATTGCCATATATACGCCTAAGAGATCTCATTTCAGTCTATTGGTAATTATTTCTTTCTGAAAACCACCATCTGCAAGATAATCTATAAAAAATGGTTCTATTATTGCAACTTAACAATAAAATGTTTTTTCGTTAATATAATATTATACAATATATTATACAATACAATATATTATATTAACGAAAAAACATTTTATTGTTAAGTTGCAATTATAGAACCATTTTTTATAGATTATCTTGCAGATGGTGGTTTTCAGAAAGAAATAATTACCAATAGACTGAAATGAGATCTCTTAGGCGTATATATGGCAATTTCACTTATGATAGAGTAAAGAATGATTCTGCAAGAATTCATGAATTGTATTGTATCAAAGATTTCTTTGATAAATAATAAACTGCCTATGAAAATAAAATATACAACAATTTGAACAAAATTAAAGAAAATAATTATAAAATGGATTAAAGAATTAGACAAAATTGTTAAAATGGATACTAACGGCGAGCACATAATAATATGAATATAAAATAGAACTGAAGAGAAATGTAGGATGGATTGAATAATCTTAGCGTGACCTAGAATTACTAAAACATTTGAGATTCATTGTAAATATAAAGTTGATTATATTTTTAAGATTAGCAAAATCGACTTTGTGGTTAAAATCCATTATTTCAGATTGTTAACTTTGTTTTATTAACCACTTAATGAATTAAATACATCTACCTGTTTCGAAAAATATCATTTTCTTCTTCAGGATGTCATTAATTAATCAAAAACATATGTTAAAGTATTTCTTTAACAGAATCCATTTTTAAAAAACAATAAATATTTAAAAAAAAAACCTAACCTAACCTAACATAAATTGTTACTTGATACAAAAATTTTAGAATTTTTTTTTTCCTTTTTGTATCAAGTTATGTACTAAATTAATTTTTTAAATAATTATTATTTTTTATAAATAGATTCTGTTAAAGAAACAACATAACGTATGTTTTTGATTAGTTATTGACATTCTGAAGAAGAAAATTATATTTTTCGAAACCGGTAGATGTATTTAATTCATTAAGTGGTTAATAAAACAAAGTTAACAATCTAAAATAATAAAATTGATTGCTTTTAAATACTCGTAGATGTCTTATTTATAAATGTTACATTACATAAGTATTTATACACATAACATTTTATTGTAAATTTAATTATTCCTGGCATTGTACATTTGAATACAAACTCTTCCGGCAGCCGAATATTCTGGGTTCGTATTTTGGTGGTAAATCAAACTGATCTATTTTTTTCAAAATTAAGAATTATTGCCACTTAGTTCTGTTGCACGCCGTCAATAGCAATTTTTATTTATGGGATTGCAAATATTATATTTAAAGAACGATATAAATATTTCATAATAGGGTGTGTTTTTTTCGGTTTTCCAATCAACTTTAAAGATCATTTAAGTACTGAATAGTACGTGATATGGCTAGTGTTGGTTCTGCTTAAAATCTACCCCTCGAATTGGAATTCAAATTTAAGCAAAAACTCCGAGTTCGAATGCCTCTCAAGTAAGATCTGGCCCGATCGTGTCTCAATTATACAGAAATTTGTATCAACGTCCAGAATTCAAAGTGTTTTTATCGGAGCCAGAATTGGGATAGACTTTTCAAATGAAGAGAAATTAAATGGGTTAAACTAAATTGGAAAGGAAATTAAGAAAATATACGAATGATGGACGTTGAGCGTCAAGATATAAAGAAAGTGATTAATTTTGAAATAAATTATGGCATTTATTACGTACCGCGTGGCTCTGGTTCTCGATTAAGTTTGACCTTTTCAAATTTTTTTAAATATGTAATATACACCAATGAGTAATCTGTTTCCACCTCATGAAGGTACGTTTATTCTACTAAAAAGCACATTAATGTTATTTTTGTAAAATGTTTTATTTATTCCTTAATTTAAAAACCATTTTTAACAATATTGTACCCCTAATAGATGTATGTAATTGTAATTATGTCCATGTTGTAAATTATATCTCTCGCGAGTATGAGATTTATCTTCTATAGAGAGGTAGCACGTCTTGTAACAATACCGATTTGTAAATAAACATAAACGCATTATGTTAGAGCAACGCAGTATTTATGAAATAAAAATAAATAAATATCAACGGCGAGCAGTTGCTCGTTTACCCGTTTTGGTAGGGCTATGGGCCTAGCACAGCTTTAGAAAGAAAGCAACCCTCGGTAACAAAAAGTAACGCCTAGTAGCGCGGCGATGACGGCATGCGTAATACGTCTTACACATATGTAAGTCGATCAAAAGCCCGCTAACTTGCTCGCTCTTCGGTTGCGAGTACGCGTACTCAGATCGCGCATCTTTCTGGATGCTTGATTATTTATTGCTTTTTTATCCACGTGTCTCTTAAAAAAATATATTTTATTCATAAAATCGGCTTTTCTAGATATAAATAATATGACAGACGCAGTACACTTTTGTCAATCTTCAAAAGTTTTAAAAACATAAATAGTGCCTAAACTCACTGAGAAAATCATAATGCGTCCACGGGATATCTCTTTAATTCAAATAATGAGCAATGCGCCTGTGGAAGACATATCACCAACGCTTGATGTTAAATAGATTGCGTGAAAAAAGGCGCCAGCCATTTATACTCATAAAAATATATATTTACTCTCCGATATCCGATAGTAACACCGTCAATCGTTAGTTAAAAATAACTGACTCTTGACAGCTGTTTAAAAGTTATCTGACATATTAATACTTGCATACTGAAAATTGCAGTATACGACAATGAACCGTTCAATGTCCCACTATTTTGGTGATAAGAGTTCGTCTGATGTTGATTTCGCTGTTTATTTTATATTACCGAATATTTTTCGCCAGCAGGGCGATAGATTTGGAACGCAGGGGAGAATAAGTCATAGATAAAGCGTAAGATTGTATGTGTTGTTAATATTAAATAAATCAATTTTGCTAAAAAGTTACAGTAATAAATTTGCCACGGGCGATGGTAAAAAGTTACTAGGTATTGTAAAAATTTACTATGGTCAAAATTTACTACTGATCGCATTATTTTACTCAAATATTACGTACTTCTTTCCCCTCTCTATCCTTTCGATAGATTCCTAGGTTTCTCCCGATGATTACGAATTATTTTTAAGAATACAATATATAAATCATTAAATATAAACATGATGTGCTCGTTTGGTCTAGTCGAGACTAGACCTGAGATATCACAAATTTTAATTTTTTTTAAATATGTTTTAACAATAACAAAATTATATTGATGTGTATTGGCGCTAGATACCTTAGATATGTAAACAAACGAAAAATAGAAGATGTTAAAATGCCATTCCGCAATAAATAACATTAAATATAATAACGAACCGGTAAAATGACTCATTCTCACGCACCGGTTGTACTTTTCAGTGGTTTCAATTATTGCCAACCACGATTAAAACGTCATTAAAGGTGTATTAACAGGGGTCTACTAGCCAATGAAATCACCTCTGCAATATACTGTTGCGAGTGTAAAGCACGCAATATTAGAGGTGACAAACTAAATATCCGAGTGAACTGTGATTAGTATTATATTAAGTATAGAGTTCACCTGTATATATATTGAAATCATAAAATTCATAAAATTAGGGATGCTTGGATGAATGAGCATACAAATGATGAATAGTGAATGATAAATCGTCACCTAAACAGCAACACCGCGTATCTCAATTATTGTCAAATTAAGATATTTATATTATTGGATTTAAATTTTTGCGGGGAATCGTTCTATATCACTAGTTTCACGATAGCGTCCGCTAGGAGCGTACAAATCAAAGAAATGTAATCACCACATATCTGTAACCATCCTATCAACTGCGCACAAGTCAAGGGAATTGTACCTAAGTTTAGTTCAGTTTCAGTTTAGAAAGAATCTGCTCCTCTTTAAAACTTTAAGGTAAGTAATACTTCAGTGATTCTACAAAAATTCTCATGTAAAGTACACAATTCTTAGATATGTTTTGTTGCTGCTCAGGTGACGAAATATGATGTCTATGGATTAAGTACGTGACAGGCGCACACGCGTGCGGGTCGAAAGGTACTGTGTGTATGTGTACGTATGGAGTGGGACGTCAGAGAGAATGCTACAAGTGTGACGGACCGCAGGAGAACATGCTCTTTCACTTCACGTCTTCCAACGCAGATTAAGACTAAGAACAAGTATAATCTGAAATACACAAATTGTTACTAGTATTAACAAGTATTATACACGTTTCCATTTTAACCGATATTCTTTAAGAAAAAGCGACAATTGCGGAATGGAATATAGCTGGCGCAGTACACAACACTGGCAAAGCGGAATATGGCTGACGCCACAGGACACAACAATAACAATAAGTAAACCCAAAATAAGATAGCATGACAATTTAAATTAAGAAATATCCTTTTTTGACGTCAGCAATTAGCGGGAAGTAGCCCAGTACAAAGACTAGTGAAGGTATATGGAGCCATGAATTATGACGATAATATAAAGAATTCCTGCTGAATTCTTGACGCTCCATCCTGGCTGTAATAAGATCCTCGTACAGAATTTTCTGGTGTGCCTCCGGCGCATCGTACAGCTCTTCATCCATATTGCTTGGAATAGGTTAATACCATAGATAGATTTGTGATAACTAGAATCATCAAGGTCTGAAAAGGTAGAAGAAGGTTTCCTTGTAGATGGACAAATCCAAGTAAAACTTGCCACAGATTGGTTAGTGTATGTCAGTTAAGTAGACAGAATAGAACGCCACACTATTTTGTCTTGACACACCACTCTTGTTCCGTCCACTTTCATATACATTCACACTTTTCGGTTGTTGAAGCTTTTAATAAGTAATAATTTAAATAATTTTTCAAATTTCTGGCATCTAACGTGATAATTTATTCTTTTCTTCAAAATAGGACATCTACTTTACGGGCTACGCTAAATTCTGTACACTTTTCACATCTGACGTCCGATGAAGTACATCTTAGTCTTATAAACGAGTACATTGTTTGTAAGTTAACATTAAAAGTGCACTTGCATTTATGCATTGTAAAAATGAAGAGATCACGTACAGAAATTTAAATTGACTACAATAACATGAATAAATGGTTGGCGCCTTTTTTCATGCAATCTGTTTAAAATCAAGCGTTGGAGATTTGTCTTCCACAGGCGCATTGCTTATTATTTGAATTCAAGTGATATGAGATGGATAACGTAAAGGATAGGAAAAGGTCGTTTCGATAAATTGATTTTTTCTCTAGATCTTTCTAGTTGATTAATTTAATTTATATAAATAGTGACAATATAAGAAAAATTACACTGTATCAAATCAATAATAAATTGCAAAGTAATTGCTTGTAAACAATACATGTCTCTGTACTTGTACGCTTAAACAGACGTGCACATGGAGGAAGGGAATAGCGACACTTGCGACATCTCTCGGCAATTATTTTAACAAGAAGTCTGAAGATTTTGTGTCTATTCAAAGTTAAAATCGTAAAATTTTTAGTGACACTAGTTATGATATATAAATGTGAATCGTGCTAATGTATTACAACAAACTTCCCAAATAGCAGAATGTGAGGAAGTTCAAGAAGTAATTTGTTTCGGAGTGCTGATTACGAACACTGGTGACAGCGGGTAGGCAATTAGAAGACACATACAACTAGCTAAAGTTGATATGAATCAACATAAAGAGAATATAGAAAGATGTGACATAAAGCAAGCGACTAAAATTATTAGCAATATTTGAATATGTCCAAGAACACACAATTACTGGATTTTTACCTACAAAGGCACTGTTATTAAAAAAATTTCAGACATCTCAATGAAACAAAGATATTTTTTATTATATTTAATGGAAAATATATGAAAGTATCTGGGTAATTACAAGGCTTACGACCTTTATAAATAAAGAATATTGCTTTAAAATAATTTAATAAAAATCAGATTCTCATAGTGAAAAAAAAAAGAAAAATGAATTATCAAATTTGGTCCATAGATGGCGATGGTGTAGTGGTACGCGAAACGAGTCCACATACTAACAAATATACAACTTTTAAAATTTTGATAAATGTGGAGATTGAGGAGTGAGAATTGGTGAACGTTATATAACAGCTAGTCAAATCCGAAGACAAGTATACGGCCCTGTAATTACCCCATACTTCCATATATTTTCTATTAAATATATTAAAAAATAGCTTTGTCTCTATGAGATATCTGATATTTATTTAACTAAAATTATGTTGGTTCACATTCTTATCTTTCCCATCTTCAGGTATGTAGCGAAGACTTGGACGTTTTGCAATATCAAAAAATGTAAAATTGTATCATCTTCGAAATGTATTGCTAGAGAAGGCTGCAACAAATCCAATACTTGACCATATCGTGCGTCAAAGTCAAAAAAATGAGATTATCTTGGGTACCGAAGAAGACCTGGAAGAGTGCCACAGCGGTGGGCAGATGCATTGTACCTAGCTGAAGAGACCCTGGAGCTGGAGTCAGCTGCGAGAGCGACTCGGGATCGGGATTTGTGGAGGTGTGTCTCTAATCTGAATCTCACATCATTTTCCAACTCTTTATTTTTCAGGCAGTTTTGTGACAAATGTTACATTTCACACCTTTCGATGAAACGTCAATGTTAAAATCGTTGATTTTCTGCATAAATAATTGAAAGTTTTCTTGATTTATTTACGAAATAAAAATCAAAGCGTTCGTAATCTCTTAATTACAAAGTTTCCCGCTTATGAAACCGTCAAGAAAGTTGCTACTAAATAACCTCTCAGAACACATTTAAGAACACCTAAAAAACTTTATAAAATTAATTTAGTTTAACTAAAGATCGCTAAAATATTTATTTATGAAGGGGTACTTAAAAATAAATTGACTCGAGATTAATGTTTTAAATACTCGGAATGGAACAGTTATGTGCGTACCAACAATGTTTTTTTTAAAATAGAAAATATACTTTAATTAAAAAGAGACCTTAAATATATTTTTACTAATAATACAGTCTCTAATTAATAATTAATGAACATTGTTTTTAATTACATAACTTTATTTAACTGGAAAAACCTTTGTCCTTCTTTAGGGTAATAGATTTTAATACCGGATGGTTTAAGTAAAATCATATTAGTTAAATATAATATTATTGGGTTGATGCATAATTATTGCGGCTTTTTTTGCACCTTTTTTTCTATTTGTTGCAGTTAATAAAAATGCGTGTTGAAAATTATACTCACATTCGCCATATTGTGCTGTAACATGTTGAGAAAGGTCGGAAGGCGGCGGAGTCATTTCGCGATCTCAACGAACTTTTCGGCGAGGGAACAATCAGCAAAAGCCAAGTTGAAAGATGGTTCAAGAGGTTCAAAACGGGCGACATGTACCTTGCAGATGAAGAAGACATAATTAGAGACCAAAGCAAAACTGGAAAACGAACAAAATTTACGACCATTTGGATGACTTAGTAACCGATGTCAAAGGGTGGATTGCATCCAAGAACCGTGACTTCTTTGCCCACGGGATCGACCGTCTGCCGAGCAAATGGGAAGCAGTTCTTAAAGTAGATGGTGACTACGCTCCGGAACAATCATTAAACCATCTATTTGTTAAATGTTTTTATCGTTTTTGTTGAATAAAAAAAGTCGCAATAATATGCATCATGCGGATAAAACTTTTTTTGTAAATATGAATTAAATATATTAATTATAAAGATATACATATAAAATCAATTTCATCGAAAAATAAAAACATTGTTGTTGCGCTACCGGGATTCGAACCTGGATCTCTTCCCTAACCGGGGGAGGTGCTTTATCCAACTAAGCTACAGCGGCACTATTTTTATCGACAATTTTTCGACCTTATATGTTACCTTTTTGATATCAATACATTTAATCTTTCCATCATTTGACAGAGCCATCTACCTTATTTTATATGTATATCTTTATAATTAATATATTTAATTCATATTTAAAATATCACAGAACTATGTTCTGAATAATTACAACTTCACAATAAGAATGTGTTCTCCTAAAAAAAAAAAAAAACTTTTTTTGTATTATTTTACATGACAGATAAATTACAATAATAAAATATAATCAAATAACATATCTATTAGAGATAAATTGTAGTTAAAAATAAAATAAAACAAATATTTTCAATTTGTAGAATTTTATAAATTTTACTTGAAGCAGCTGAGAGGTTCTGTAGATTTTTCAGTATCTTCCTTGACAAATTTTTTGAACGATGTCAAATTGATCAACTACAGTCATGATTTCAGGAGTTAGAAACGTTTTCATAAGTAACCTAGATAACCTGAGACTGGACCTGATGTTCTGACGGCTGTCAGCGATGTTAAGAAGCATAATAGAAGAGAAAGAAGAAGAACAATAGAGTGTACATAATATAAATAAATAAATTAAGGTGTATAATTTTAACATTTTCTTGAAATGCAGCCATCAAAAACGTTGCTTCACCGAATGTAAGCACAAAGAAAACAACGATAGAGTTTTCCGCAACCCTTCAACAAATTTTGTTTGATTTTTCCGGGAAAATCTCTCGTGATTTGTATGCACAGCCAAACCACAAATATGTCACTGGTAAAATATTTCAATTTCAGTAAAATATACTTATTTACTCCTTTGAATTTTTCAGATAGAATGGAAGTCTGGCTATGTAAAGATTTTACACAACTGATAGGCATTTTCAAATTTCTATATCATTATAGAATTATATATTTTTTCTATTGATGTGTAACAGAATAAGAATTGAAGATGATATTGCATTTTATTGCTGAAGTCACCAATTATGGCGTAAGTGGTTATGCGAGTGAATAGTGATCCGTATCATGACCACAACCACACGTCATGTAGCAGTGGCGTAACTAAACCAATGCTGCGCATCGGGGCCCATGTTAGATAGGGGCCTATTTGACAATGGTATTTCTACGAGAATCGATACTTTTTCCAGCGTTAAAAGTAATCCACAGAAAGAAATTGAATTTAAAAAATCGTTTCTTACGTACGAAAGTATTATCAATGTAAACAGTTGAAGTATCTCGATAATATGTCGGGTTAGGGACCAGACCATCGCCATAAAGTAAAAAACAAGTATCTTTTATATTGCAAGTGCATGTAAATGCATAAGAAAACTTGTGTTTTTTCACTGAAAGTGTGAATATTATGAGACAAGAGATTAATTTTGCTCTTACTATTTGAATTCGAAACGTAAACTCGGTTCGATCGGATCTAAATGAACGAATCGCTCAAATCTCCGGATTGCGTCCCGCGGAATGAAATACGACAATTCTTACAATTTTAAAAGTACTAATATTTAATTTTTTTTTTAAAAAAATGTTACGCTTGATGGTTGATCTTTGTAACAAGCAAGTAAATAAATAGATTAATATATTTGCGGGTGCATATATACCTCGGCTATATGGCTAGATGATATATAATACAATATAGATAAGAATATACAGAAATTAAAAGTGACAAAATATAATTACGTTATTTAAGTAACATTGTAGACACCAACGAAATACAAATATATAGAAAAAAATATACTCTATACAGCGGTGGTATAGGTAAAATACATTTGGACATATGACGCGTTTTTTTTTTTAATCTTGGACCCGCCTAAAACATATTTTCCCTTTCGGATAACAGATAGGACTCCAAAAAGTATAAAAAATAACATTATGTAGCAACAAAGAGAATTTAAATAAGAAAATGGTTTACATCTATCAAACGGCTTACTCGTATATCTATCAAAGTAGACAAAGTATAAATCATATGGACATATGAAAGTACTAGTACGAGTGTGTACCTACGTAAGTAGTATATTTGCGTTATTAGTGAACCTGTTCTTTAGTTGATATTATTTGATATCGTTCAACTTATAATTAGATTTATATATTTTGATTGAATGAAAGGTTTTTGAGAGTGTATTATTTTCTGTTGAATTTTATTAATTTTGTTTCCACTGTTCTTTTTATTTCGGTGAAAGAAAAACAATATTTTTTAAAAATAGGTTCATTAAAATTTCAGTCAACGCCGGAGATGATTACGCGTTACGCGTCTCAATCGCCACCTCCCGGGATAAGAGTACGATACAAGGGTTGGAATAGAATCTTAGATAAATAATTTATTAAATATATTAATTAGAAAGATATACATATAAAATTAATTTTATCGAAAAATATTGTTGTTGCGCCACCGGGATTCGAACCTGGATCTCTTTCCTAACCGGGGAAGGTGCTTTATCCAACTAAGCTACAGCGGCATTATTTTTAGCGACAATTTTTCGACCTTATATGTTACCTTTTTTGAAATCAATACATTTAATCGTTCCATCATTTGATAGAGCCATCTACCTTATTTTTACAGAATCTCAAATACCTTTGAGTAAACTGATAGCAGACGCCAGAATTATCAATTCATTTTTATTAAATTTTGGACACTTTTTTAAAAATTTTTTTTAATAAAAATGAATTGATAATTCTGGCGTCTGCTATCAGTTTACTCAAAGGTATTTGAGATTCTGTAAAAATAAGGTAGATGGCTCTGTCAAATAATGGAACGATTAAATGTAATAATATCAATAAGGTAACATATAGGTTCGAAAATTGTCGCTGTAGCATAGTTGGATAATGCACCTTCCCCGGTTAGGAAAGAGATCCAGGTTCGAATCCCGGTGGTGCAACAACAATATTTTTTGATAAAATTGATTTTATATGTATATCTTTATAATTAATATATTTAATTAATATTTAAAATATCACAGACCTATGTTCTGAATAATTACAACTTCACAATAAGAATGTGTTCTCCTATAAAATAATTTATTATTATTATCTATAAGTAACGCTGGTCACTCCTCGGACCTGGTCTATCAATTTTCTTACCCTTCGTCCTTATGCATTTCCAGTGATCACCCATTTCTCCAGGTTATCCACGTCTCTTCTCGCAACGCTCAAAGTATATAATAACTATTAAGGTAACACATTATTATTGTAAAGTTGTAATTATTCAGAACACAGGTCTGTGATATTTTAAATACTAATTAAATGTATTAGTTAGAAAAATGTACACATATAAAATCAATTTTATCGAAATATATTGTTGTTGTTATCCCGGTAGCAACAACAATATTTTGTGATAAAATTTATATCTTTCTAATTAATACACTTAATCAGTATTTTAAATAATTTATCGGTAAAAAAAAAACAATCATTGGTTAATTTTTTTTTTTTTGATATAATACACATTCAAACAATGTCTTCAATCTTCAGGTGACAGGAGATTACCGCTGAGTGTTTTATAATTTATTATACTTTTAAACCAATACAATAAATTTTTAAAAATTGTTTAATGGTATATAATATAGTACTAGGTAATACTAATAATGTAATAGTAGGGTATGTATTTGTATGTTTTATAGGACCGCGGATATATAACAGGTTATCACAAGAGATGGCAACGGTATCATATCCTCAATTCTGCGTGCTTATAAAGGAATGGCTTTTCAAAATTGGAAGAAGTCAGCTGGAAGAGTTCCTTAAATGATCAAAGCTACTCAATTTATGTAATTTGTCCTTACATCCCTGCTTGTTTTTTTTCTTTTACTTACATGCCTTTAGTCTGTATCAAAATTTTTACTTTGTTCATATTATTTATTATTATATTATCTAGTAGTCTCTTTTTTGATTTTTCTGTTTTTTACCATTTAATTTAATTTGTTACCTCACATCCAACTTATAATCTAGCTAATGAAACTTAATGGCTACTTACCTCAGAACATGTATTTTATATGTACCTAACGAGGTACAACACACTTGCATGTAAATATAATGTAGTATTAATACTTGTACTTTCTGGTGTATTGGATACTTTAAGGATTTTTGTATTGATGCCTGTTTTCAAGGAATGTTGTTTTAAAAATAAACGCCGATTTATCGGCACTGAAAATGAATAATGAATACTTTCCACTATGCACCGAAAGTTTTAGTGTATTTAAACAAATGTATAGATTTTATTGTTGTTTTAATAAATTTGTTAAATGATTTAAATTGCGCGTTATGTGTAATTAATAATTTTTAAACTAGCATGTACATATACAAAGTATACAATGTTTATCGCAGCATGAGTACAACCTAGTAAGGCTGGCATTCTAAATACAACTATGTATAATAATTTAAGTTCAAATAGATACATAAATAAATATGCAGATTAGCGGATGTAGATAATGTAAAAACTAACGTTACATTTTATTTTTCTACATTAATATTTATTATATTATTCTATATTTATATTATTTTATATTTTCATCTCCGTGAACAAGTTTAAGTCGATTAACTAACTATGTACTATACACACGCGTTGAGTTAAGCGGTGTAGTCCTTCACATAAAGTAGTGTAAATAATATCATCATTTTATCATTACCAGGTGGTGAAGAGACGGACTGAATCTCTTGAAATTGTAGCAGTGACGAAAGAATAACTAAGTTCAGTTAAACAATATTTGAATGTGTCCAAGAACACACAATTACTAGATTTTCACCTACAAATGCACTGTTATTAAACTAATAATAGATTTATCATAAAGACGAAGCTATTTTTTATTATCTTTAATGGAAAATATATGAAAGTATGGGTAATTACAGGGCTTACGACCTGCCTTCGGCTGGCTTAAGTGATCACATTATATAAATATAACGTTCACCATTCTCACCCATCAATCTCCATATCTATCAAAATTTTGAAAGATGTATATTTGTTAATATGTGAGTTTTACAGATAGAGAATATTGCTAGAATAATTTAAAAATATATATTTGATTCTCATTGTGACATATGTGCTGTTTCAGGGAAATAAATTATCAATATTAGTTCTTAGATGGTGATAGTGGTGGTACTCGAAGCGAGTCCACATATTAACATATATACAACATTAAAAAAGTTGATAGATATGGAGATTGATTGAAGTGATCACAGAAGCCAGGCAATGACAGGTCGTAAGCCCTGTATATACTCGTAAACCCATACTTTCAATATATTTTCCATTAAATATAATAAAAAATAGTTTTGTTTCTCTATCTATTATTTATTTAAGTTTAATTTATTGAAAAAAAATGTTGCACCACAAAATTTAGGCCAAATCAAGTAATGATATTAAGTCGTGTCAGAATTTTAGTGTTAAAGTAAAAACCTTTTTAATATCGCATAAAATACTTTTGCATGCCTACATATATTATTCACATTCACTTATGTATCAAAAAACTATGAATATTTAAATTATTTTTGGTTCTCCTCGCGTATGTTGAATTGAAATTTAAAAGTTGCAAAAATATAATTTTAAAATATATGTATCTAAATAAAAATAAAGTAAAATATTGTTTCGCAATGTCTTCGGTTCGGGTGTTGCATATTCAAGAGGTTAAACCGTGTTGATGTGAATAATGTATTTCTCCATCAGAATTTATAGTTTATTTAAATATTTTTTTGTCACGAAAGCGTCATTGTACCAAATATAAAGATTTATTATACAAAGTGAGAAATTTTTAGGATTCAAATGGAAGCGTATAAAACCTTTGAACTTGGTTAAGAGAGATAAAAATCTATTAACATTTCGACTCTGAGAATAATAAAGTTCCAACTAACATTTAGGGGTAGTTTGAGTTATTGCGTGAAATAGATTCCAAATGCATTTATTTCTTGCGTACACACCAACTCCATTTAACGGATATTAAAGGAAATAGCAAAAGCTGAAAGTTCCAACTGCATCAGTTATTTATTTCAATTTATAGATCAAAGTTGTTAATTTACTATGTTTTATTTTAATTTTAATTTCCCTCATCACACAGTGGTCGCTGATAATGCTGAAAATAAGACCTTAAAACTATTATTTGCATACTTAAAATAAATATACATGAATACATGTTGAAATTCAATCAGCACTGTTGAGATCATTATCTCAAAACTGAGTCATTGTCAGATGGAACCTTGTTATTCTGAGGGGTCGATTTGTAGAAAACGATAAATATCTAGGGTGTGTGAGACATGATCACGCATGAGATTTTGATCTCTTGTTTCATAGATTTGTCGGTAATGTTATCAGTTAAGGCAATGAATCATATCACAATCATTTTTATTTTATATTTATTTTTTATGTTTTAAACATGCGAAAATGAGAGAATTTTGTTATTGAAATAATTAAATATTTTTTGTTATGCAATTTTGTAGTTTTTAGGCTAATTACTGTTTAGATTTCACTGTTGGATACTATGCCTGTCTCTTTTAATACTGACTTTGGTCAGTCCCGACAGCCAGATTGTCGGATAAAAACTTTTAATTATTTAATTCTTTTTGACATACCACGTTCCCGACAGACAAGTTTCCTGAAAAAATTATAAGTAGTGTAATATATTATTATGTATTCACATATTAATAATATATACATAATACAAATATAAGTTCTTAGCTTAATAAAAACATAAAATAATTTTAATAATAAATTAAATATAACTGAATGTTGAAGACCATTTCTAAATTTTGTTGGGTTCCGAACTGTACAATGCATTTTCAGGCATTTATAAATTACTATGCAGTCGCTTTTGCATAAATATTGACATCTTAAAATGTTTTCCGTGTTTCTTCGGCACAATAGGTGAACTGAGCTACACAAATTCAGTTGAGATTCATCTTGTGAAAGTAACTCTCACGCTTAAATGCGTTTTTACTATCGCACGTCGGTTAGCAGACCCTTTGTCTCGCATGACAGATGCGGGCGGCGGGTGAGATGGCGGGGGATGGTTCTTAAAGGTATCGAGGGATGAAGTCCTTTTTGTTGAGTCGGGGAAAAAAACTGAGGTAGTAGAAAAAAAAACCGGAAAAAATCACTCCTTGTGAAATTATTAGCAAAGTAAAAGGATGTTATTGATGTTTGTGGCGTTAACTTTGCGGTTAGACATAATTTAAAATTGTATTTACGTCAACCGGTTTTGATACTAACGCATCTTTGCCAGGACTGGCGTACAATGGAACAATTCTATAAAATTTAAACGATATCCATTACGGGGTGGAGGCGGAGTCTCGGTCTTAAGTAGGGTGGGGAGGTGATTGATTGACAAGGGGCATTGAGGGGAATATATTTAACAGCGGATTTCTTTCTTCTTTCAAATAGGCAATCCACCCCAAACAGCGGATTGTTTGTAAGGTTATTAATAACCAATCAAACAGGCGATCATGTAACGCAGCTCAGCGCAAAAGCAACTAAGACACAACGCACGGACGCCTGTTTAACATTAAACAAATGTGATCGACTAGTATTATAATAAATTCCGATCAAGTCTTATGGCGATATATAGTGGAATCTCTATATTCGTAATTCATCCGTTCCGTATAGAAACAGTTTTTCCCATAACAAATATCTGAAATTTAATTAATTTGTTCCCAGTCCCCAAAAATAGTACGCAAATTAATAAATTTTATGTCAAAACATTACCTTTATTATACTGAGGAGATATGATAGTAAAAGCGGAAGAGGAGAAAAGTTACTAATATTTATAAGGAGACAATCTAAACATCAGGTAACTCTAATTATGGTGATAGTTCAGTAGCACTCGATTTAACAAAGAACTTGCCCAATGTTGCCTGTTTTAAAAGCTTCATGAAGTAGTCAATCACATTATAACTGAATCCATTTGTCCATTGGTCAATCACATTACCATTGAATCTTTAACACAGACTTCAGTCTAGCAAAGTAGCCAGGATAACGCCATATATATCAGATGCGGAATCTACTTCACCCCATACGATAAACTACGAGTATTTAATTGCAATATAATTGTATCTTGTGTTTATCACGTTATATTATAATATATTCACTTCTGTTACAACAAAAATATGTATGTCAGTAAAGTCTAAATAAATAAATAAATTTACGTTTTGTTTGACTATGGCTACAGTGTTGCCGGGCGGTGGAAGTGACAAATATATAAAAAATTAACGAATATGGAAACATTTGATTATTATCAAAATGTGACTAAAATCGAACAAGACGAATATTGAACTAGACGAATATCGAACTAGACGAATATCGAACTAGACGAATATCAAACCAGATGAATATCGAACTAGACGAATATCGAACTAGACGAATATCGAACCCGACGAATATAGGAGCTGACGAATATAGAGGTTCCACTGTGATATATTTAGAGTTGTGGTGAGCAACGGTCGGTGCAGCTGAACACACCGAGTAAAACCGAACAATGAGAAACAGTAGTGGCATCGCGCGTCCTATCCGCCGCGTTACAATTAACCGATATATTAAAACTTCAAATAAATTCAACCTAAAATAGTAAATACACGTTTTTAATCAATATATCTTCACTGTTTTCAATGAGAATAAGAATGGTTAACCGACTTGGAGACGGATTACCATTCCTATTTCATCCTTCTGATATCAGATTATTTTATTCCTCTGTTTTTGAATCATGCTGAACATTGAACCATTTGAGTTGTCGGAGGCAGTCCATCATGTAATATTAAATCTCGTATTGGTGTCATTTTGATACATCATCATTTTACATCCATCCACCAAAATTGGTAACTTACTTGTTCCATAATTCAAAATTTCAAAATCATTCAAACTTTTAAAAGTGATTCTTGACGTGCCGTGATGATCCGTTTTATGAAGAAAGAAAGTACATTTAAATTTTCTGGGAAAAGTTCATGGGACTGTTGCAATAGGTAGTATTTTTATCTAAATATAATATATCTAAAAAAGAGCGCTTTCAATGATACATACAGTTTTTAATCTATACTAGCTTTTAAAATATTAATGTTCTCTATGACCATGATGTCAGTAATTTCATCTCCCCGGGATCTATTATTTCAATAGATGGAAAGTGCGAAGCCGAGGTTCTAGAAGAATTGGTACAGCTATGTTAAAACTGATCAAATGGAAACAAAATATCAAATGATTAAAGCTCTGGTATGCTCTAAAGTAATTAAGATAGAAAAGTTAAACGTATGTACAAAAAAACTTAAAATTTAAGTAATTAAGTAACATAGTAAAGTAAAGTAAATAAACTTTTTAAATGTAACATAATAGAGAAATCAAATAATTTGATTTGATGTATGGATTTGAAACACGAATCATGAAAAGAAAATAATAATATGCTTAAAAATGTGGTGTTGGCATCGTAAACTGAGTACACCATGGACTGCGAGACGAAAGAATGTGTGTATTATTAAGGAACTCTGTACTGAATAAAGACACAAATATCTTCATTCTGCTGAAGCTGAATATCAAGGACAGACAACTATTTTCCTAAGATGAATTAGTAATCTTGCGAGAAGACAAGATATTTTTTATTTATTTACACTATCCCGAATCGTTTTGGGAGTTATTTCGATTCGTCAATATTACGTTTTAATTTTATTTTATTACATTTAGTTATTAATATCTTAATACCATCACAGGTTGGCTCCGGTATCATCGTACCAGAGCCATACCTGTACAATTTCACGTGAGACTCGTTATCACATTAAAATTCAGAGGGCAGCCAGAGAGAAGCTATGGAAATCATGCACCCCAAAAATTAGAGAGTAGACATCACATTTATGTGTTGCATCTGGTCACAGTCTGGCAGAAATTCACCATGTCCAGGTCGCAAGAGGTGCGAGGGAGAGCCAGTAGAATGCCCCGTTAGGTCTCTCAGCCATTGCTCTTCCCGGCATGAGCCAGCGGGAGATTCACACCCTAATGGCCGGAAATGTCCAAGATTTCTTTAATTTCTTCTGGATCTCTTCCAATCCGGGGAACGTGCATTGACCGATTATGCTACAGCACACAGTACTTTGGCGATAAATTTTCGAACCTATATGTTACACTTTTCGAATTGATACATCTATCGTTCCATTATTTGAAAGCCAAATAAAGTAGATGGCTGGAGAAATTGGTGATCATTGGGAATGCATAAGGACAAAGGGCGAGAGCTGGACTTCCAAGGAAATCGATACACCAGATCCAAGAAATGACCAGCACTACAAATAGATAGAAAAGTTTCCCTTCACAGCAAGCAGTTCGTGCTATAGATGTGGACCAAAAAGCCATAACATTCAAAAACTAGCACATGAGATACATATTTTTATAATTTGATGATTCCGTATGTAGTATTTCAAAATAGAGTACCTTAGAATGTTTCCGAAGATTCTAGAAACTCGCTTGTAATTCGTAATAGTATAAAAATAGGATAAAAGCGAAGTACATCTGGACATCAAGAGAACAATTTTCGAACCACTTTATAGTAACTTTAAAAAACAAGTGTCTAATTAGTTAAAAAAAAAATTCACTCAGCAAGTAATTTTAAAGGTTTGCAGTATTTGTTAGAGTTCTGTAAAAAGCGTAAGCGACCCTCAACCTAATTAGCATTTTTGGCACGGTACTACTCTCCCCAATTTACTATGTAAACGTCAGAGGAGTTATATTAAATGAAAATTTCATTTTAACCCCTAAATGAAATGAGTACAGCGGCATCCATTCCAAAAGACAATGAAGCGAACCATTTTTCCGAACGGTTGCCTAATGGAAGGGATGCTGGAGAAGAAATTATGCGAAATTTGGGGAGAAATAATATAACGCATAATCCGGATACTTTTTGAGCTATATTTTTACTTAAGGTTTGAATTGTACATTATAAAAAACAAATCATTTACTAAATATGCATAAACATCTATTGTACATATATTAAATATTTTTTTTATAGCATCTGCATTCCTTACAATAATATAGATGCGAATAATATTTGAAATAGTTCAAAAGAAAATCAAGCGAACTCTAAATATATAATTATTAAGGAGAATTCTTATTGTGAAGTTGTAATTATTCAGAACATAGGTCTGTGATGTTTTTAATACAGATTAAATGTATTAACTAGAAAGATATAGTTACTTTATTAGAAAGAAAATGTATCGTTAATGCACTATAGTGCCACAGCATAACTGGTTAATGCACGTTCCCCGGATTAAAAGAGATCTAGGTTCGAATCCCGGTAGCAACAATAATATTTTTCGATAAAATTGATTTTATATGAATATCTTTCTAATTAATACATTTAATTTGTATTCTGAATATAATATATCGATTGCAATTATTCTGGTAGCACTATGTAGATTCACAAATAAAAAAGAAATATTTAAAAAAAATCTAAAGAATATCACTAGATACTTTAAATTTGTACAAAATCTGTCAAAACCAAAATTTCCTCTCTTAAGCATTCCTACAAGAAGAACCAATTTTGGATTTACGCTCTCTTATAGTGAGAATGTGCAAAGCTTACAATGAGTTGTTCAACGACATTGATACATTTTCGGTTTCATTATCCAATGTTAAAAACCTAATTTATAAAATTCTTCGATGCAATGTCGATCCCTCAGAATAACAAGGTTCCATCTGACCTGAGATAATGAGCTCAACAGTGCTGACTGAATTTCAACATGTATTCATGTATATTTTATTTTGAGTATGCTAACATGATCAGTTTTAAGGTCTTAACTTATTTTCAGTATTATTAACGACCACTGTGATATGAGGGAAATTAAAATTAAAAAAAACATAGTAAATTAACAATATTGATCCATAAATTAAAATAAATAACTGATGCAGTTGGAACTTTTAGCTCTTGCTATTTCCTTTAATATCCGTTAAATAAAGTTGGTGTTTATGAAAAAAATGAAGAATAATGCATTCGGAACCCTATTCACGTAATGACTCAAATTAGCCCAAAATGTTAGTTGGAACCTTATTATTCTAAAGGATCGATATGTAGTTGATTTTTTCTTGTTTTTGATTTTGTGTTCATAACTTTTTTACATGTTTTTTTTCTATCGTTTCATGTGAAATATAGTTGTCACCATTTGTTTTTCTTGTATCGGTGTCATTTCTAATAACTAAATAAATAGATAGACAAATTTAATGTATTCCTGTCTGTCTGTTTTCTGTACAATCTTACATTCTCTAACATATCTATATCAAATTTAAAAATAAGTGAATTAAATTAAATTTTACAAAGCTACCGAGCTCAAAATAATGGCGTACTATCCCCTCTACCTGACCGCCACCCCCTTTTCAAGAAATTTGTGTACCTGCTATATTGAAAGCCATCTGTTCTAAGTTTTGCGCAAAGCAAAGGCAAGAAAGTGTCAATAGTTCTCTGGTCGCGTCTAAAATGTCTCCAATATCTTCTCTCTTCGGCAGTCCCTTGTTGCGAGGATGGCGTATACCGTGGTTTATAAGGAGCCTATGGGGTCCCACCAGGACAAGTGAGTTTATAAAAGAAAGATATAATAAGTTATGAATCGGTACATACTGGTATGCTGTAAGAATCAGAAGGTTATGTATGTGAGCGCTTGGTACCCTCATAAATTCCATCCAGCGCTCACGTGTTCTTTTGAATATAATCGAGAAGTGTGTGTAGATATGTGGCCAGAAGTTTATTGATGCTTGAGCACAGTTATAGTTAGAATAATACAATACATACAATACAAATGGTTTCGTATAAAGCACCAACTCAAACGAGATAACATGAAGTGTTCTTTGTAGGTACACATATAAATAATTATGCTGTTAACTCGCCAATATCGCGGATGTATCGATTTGGTAACAAGTTGAATTTCGTTGAGATTTGTCGTTGCAGGAGCATATATTTGTATGTGAATTATACTTAATTTTTTTTTGTTATATTTAAACTGTTATTTTTCATGATATAATTAAACTATTATACTTAAACTGTTATATCGAAATGTCAATTAAAAATGTACTGCTATATTTAAATTAAATAAAAATTTATTTTTATGTAAATAAATAAATATGCAGTAAAAAGTCTACACCGAGTAGCGTTAGCTAGAGATTTTTACGGGTAGGTAGCTGAGAAAGGAGTGGCGCATAAAGGTTGGTCTCCAGACGGCTGCGGGTATATTGCATTGACACATATTGTATTTTTGCGGCTGATGAGAGCCTAGTTTTACATTGAAGGTGCGTTCAAGGGCTGTTGAGGGTGTTGCTGATTGTGGAGGCGATAGATCTCCTCGCGGTATCTTCGAACCGCATACTATGCACGTATAGCTGGTGGGCAGAAGGTTTTGAGGGATGGATGTTCCTCATTTTTCTTTGTCCTTTTATCGGTTATTATTGTAATGTAATGTTTGTAATGCACTTGTTGATATTACTGCATTTATTAATGGGCCACAGCTTTCCAGTGTTCAGGGTCATTGTGGCACCTACGAATTTCTGTCGTACGATAGTTCAGTCGTAATGCAGTCGTCAGAATACGCAATATAATATATTTTAACAGCCCCTCGTAGTTACGACAGAAAGTCGTGGATGTACGCTTGAAGAATGTCGTTGAGTCGTTTTTCTAGGCCCACCTGAAGAAGATTATCTTTTGAAGATACAGCAGCTCCAAATACCTTGTTTAGGAAGCCGCGTATCGTGTGCATGATATGCCTCTGAGCAAGGGCATGCACCGTATAAAGAAAAAAAGTTGTGCATTACTAAAAGTTTTGTGAAACACATATAAATTAAATAATTCATAATGTTATAATTACGCTAGCGCCCACCGTGTATCATCAGAATCATTAGTTGCGTAGTTCTGAATGGTGCCGCGCGACACCATCGTAGCGCTGTAGTCTTCTACTGGGTTATTATTCATTTTTCGCTACTATAATTGCTAGCCACTATTTTAATCTATCGTTCTATTCAAGTCATACAATTGCTTCTTACTGAATTGAAATTTCTACTCGGCAGAGTCAGAAATGGATGTACGGAGTCCTTACTTATGCTGTTTCTTAACAGAATGACATTTGAAAGGTTTTGAACTTGGCTTAGAGCTGATCGAAGTATCTACTTCGTCATTTACTATTCGCAAATTTTACTACCTCACTAAACGTGTTGTTTTCATGATTTTTCTTTGTGTACGAGGATAATGCATTTTTATTATGATGGATTCATTTTGCCTAAAGACGTCGGTTAAACGAAAGTTCATAAATCTAACATATTATATAATATCACGGTAACAGCATAACCTAAGTCAATACCTATTAAACGCCACTGCCTTTGAGGTAATTCAGCACCGAGCTGCTGAACACGTGACGCTCTATTGCGCGATGGTAACAGTTAGTAAGTTGCTAAGCGTCTCATGAAGAACAAGTATCCAGTAAGAAAGAAGTACGGATAACGCGACATTTTCTTGAAGAAATATCACATATACAAAAGTCACATTTTAAAGGCACGTATCAAGAATTTGTTGGGTTACATGTGGGGTATATCTTGGGTTTATTGCTCTGTTGCATTGAGATTTATATTCTCGTGTCTTAATGGATGGCACATTAAATGTTTCTCCTGTGGTTTTGAAAGTCGTTAAGGTTTATATTTTTACGGGCCACCCCGTTTTATGGAATTATATGGTGGAAGTTTACGTAACTCACCCATTACTGACGTATAAAATAAAATAATAAAATAAGTTATGACTAAATATATTACGGATTCCCTCTGGTAATCGCGACTTTGCGCCGTTATTTGAAAATTGTTAACGGTCGAAGAATAATCTGTACGTTTGCTATGTAAAAATTGCTAAAAACGAAATTTAACCGCTTAGAGAATTTAATTAAGCATTTATCCCGTGTTCCGCGCTACCGCGTCATCGCAGGCTGTGCCGAAAAGGTTGAAGCCTTATTGCAGACGAAGGCAGCTGGCCATTATTCTCAACCCCGCGTTATGTGTTAAGTGTACCCCTAGACAATGACTGGACTCTACACGAAAAGTGAACATTCACAAGTTCCCAACATCAAGAATGTACTAATATAAAATTTATTTATCATAGCTTCCAATTAACCAATAAGATATATATTCTCGCTAATTTATATACAACTTATATATTAAGGAGAACACATTCTTATTGTGAAGTTGTAATTATTCAGAACATAGGTCTGTGATATTTTATATACTAATTAAATGTATTAATTAAAAACATATAAACCAATTTTATCGAAAAATATATTATTGTTGCTACCGGAATTCGAACCTGAATCTCTTTCCAATCCGGGGAAGATGCATAATTCAACTATGCTACAGCAGACAGTACCTTTGTCGACAAATTTTCAAACCCATATGTTATATTTTTTAAATTATTATTATTTTTTTTCTTTTTTTATTAATATTAAAAATATAATACAATTTCAATAATCAGTGGATATATATATATATATATATTTTAACATTTGTTTCTTCTCTATGAGAGTAAGACTCGTGTATAGAGAACGAGTATATTCGAGTTAATTTATGTTTCAGTTAGTCTGTGTACATATTTTTTTAACTTCAGTTACAAATTTATGATAGTCCGTAATTTTTCTAATTGTGATGGAGAGATTGTTAAAAAATTTGATACCTTGATAAATATATTGATTTTGAGTTGCGGTATATTCTAGTTTTGATTTGATTATGATATTGATATTGATATTGATATTGATATATGATTTGATATTGATTTTTTTTTGTATATGTCTACTATTTTTGGTACTTTAAAATCTGTGAAAAGTTGTATACTTGGATAGTCTTTTTTTTTTTTAGAATAATTTTTATTGTCATTTTTTGAGTGATTTCTAACTATGACTAATACATTTACCGTTCCATTATTTGAAAGCCATCTACTTTGTTTTACGGAATCTCAATAAAAAAATCACAGACAAAACAGTCTAAATAACTATAAGTTCACAATAAGAGTATGTTCTCCTTAATAATATTTTCTCTGTGTTTATTTGTTTCAATTGTATAATTTGTTTTAATTGTAATGTAAAATTTCTGTCTAATTTTATTTATATTCCCTTGAGAATGACTGTTGAAGGCAGGTGGGAGACAGAATAGCCAATTCTATTCACAGTACTCACAATTTCATGTTCGACCTTGGGTGAAACCGGTGGACGCGTTGACACTCTGTCGTGCACGTCACAATATATCAAATTAATTACAGTTGATAAACTTAAATAACCAAAAGAGATACTTATACAGAGTTACATGTAAACTAACTAATAAAGCTCGGAAGTAGTGAAAGGCGATACACTTCCTTAGCGGGAGAAAGGACAATATACGTATGTTCGAGTCACGCTGTCCATGCACATAATGTAAACTAACTAATAAAGCTCTGAAGTAGTGAAAGGCGATACACTCCCTTAGCGGGAGAAAAGACAATACACGTATGTTCGAGTCACGCTGTCCATGCGTATCATGTAAACTAACTAATAAAGCTCTGAAGTAGTGAAAGGGCTTAATCTAAAACACGTAAAATAATGAAAAATAATACAAATTCAGGCTGCAGTTGAGAAGACCTGGATATGGGGCATCAGGTCACAAAGAAGTTCTAGGAAGTGGTGGGTGCTTTTCACAAATGCCACTGTTTACCATTACCCTCCAGTCAGCACTGTCTTCTGCAGCTTGATTGGTTTTAAAGTTAGTTCTTTGAAGGTGCCCTTTAGAGAGCTTTTTTGGTCTCGCTAGCTGGGAATACGTAATCACCTCGGTTAGTTTGGTTCCAGGCATTCCGACTACGTGGCCACCGATTGTCGCCGACATGTTCTATGCTCGTTATTTTGGTTTCTTCAAGTATTCAAGCTTCGTTTGTCATTTGTGTAAACATCACGCCATTTTATTTTCAAGATGTTTTTGAATGCTGAATACAATGTGTCTAAGAACACACAATTACTGGATTTTCACCTACAAAGGCACCGTTATTAAACAAATAATAGATATCTCATAGAAACGAAGCTATTTTTATTATATTTAATGAAAATATATGGAAGTATGTGTAATTACAAAATTTCAAAAATAATTAGATTCTAGAAATAAATATTAAATTTAGCCCATACATGGCGATAGTGTAGTTGTACTCGAGTTGTTTCCACATAAAATATAGATACAATTTCTAAAAATTTGATAGATATGAAGATTGATTAATGGCTGAGATTGTTGAACGTTATATTAATATACAGTGATCACTTAAGCCAGTTGAAGACTACTTCTATATATTTCCATTAAATATAATAAAAATAACTTCGTCTCTATGAGATATCTATTATTTGTTTTTTACAAATAATATAAGTTATATTTTAAATATTTATCGCAAAATCATTGTGGATAATAATTTTAAAATAAATTTGTTTCGTTTAATAATAAATATAAAACCCACGTGGTTAAATAAATACAGAGTTCGTTGTATAATTTTATTAAATATAAGAGAGATAAATAACACTTAGAAATTCTGCTTTATGTTATAAATGTAATATTCACACTTTATGAATACTAAATTTGTTATATATATATATATGAATAATATACATCGATAGTGGAAATAAACATTATTATTACGGAAAAAAGTGTTTTTTTATGAGAGAGGCAAAACAAGTGTTAAAACGGTTTAAAAATACCATAAACGTTAATATATTGCCCGAGATTTTATCGTTATTAAAATATTTACATATTACATATATTTTTGTTATGTTTATTACTGCAGTATTATCTTTTCAAGCAAAAAAATAATATCTTTTATGTCCTTGTCGACAGCATAAAAATAATAAATGATCACAAAATGAACGGTAAAATCTGCGTTTCATTAACATTTTTCTTACTTAATGAATGATTACGATAAACCATTTAAAATATGTCAGTAGCACATTTCACTTTACTTAATTAATATTTTATAAGGAAAATTTTAAAGATAACTTGTATAGGGTGCCTTTTTTAGAGGTTTATTTTTCAACACTTTTTCAAGTGACAGTCAATTTGACATCTAAATGCTGATTTGTGCTCTGTTTGGTTTGCCATTTTACCATGAATAGATTCACGCCAGAGCAACGCTTGAAAATTGTGCTAATTTATATCGAAAATCGTGGTTCAGTTCGCGAAACTTAATGTGCGCTACGTCCATTTTACGATCATATAATCATCTATCCGAGCATCTAATTCGAATAATCATGGATCGTTTTCGCACCACGCATACTTTAATTGATAATACGCATCCGCAGGATGCACAGTGTGCATTGAAGAAGCTGTTGCTGCAGTGAAACGTAGTATTGAGGTAGACCCGAATGAGTAGATTACTGACTTTTTCGTTCCCCAATTGAATGGCACAATCAATTTATTGAAGAAAACATTCGATGAACGCATAATTTCGCGTAATGGACCTGTGAATTGGCCTCCAAGATCGTGTGATTTAATACTTTTGGATTATTATCTGTAGAAATATGTGAAGTCGCTAGTCTACGCCAATAAACCAGAGATGGTAAGAAGCCAACGTTCGTCGGGTTATTGCCGATATACGGTTCCGGCTGCTCCAAAAAGTGGTCGAAAATTAAACTTCCAGATTGCGCTTTATTCGAGCCAGCCGCGGCACTCATATGCGCGAACTAATATTTAAACACTTATGGTATAAAATTATCTTACCACAATTTTTATGTGTTTTATTTAATTTTAAAGTTCTATTTATCTATGAAAAACACCTTTTACATTACGTTGGAATGATGTGGCAAGTTTATTTCTATTGTCAGAAATTTGCAAATGACTTTCGTATCCGTCCTAAGATGGAATTTAAAAATTTCTTCTAAAATAAAAAAAAACGAATTCAACGACTTAAAAAATCTAATCCGTATATTTTATAGTTTTATTATTTAGTTTTATTCCGCGGGTTCTTCACCTCAGAAATGCATACCCACCTTAGTTTGTCACATTCTGCCTTCATCCTAAACTGGGAAAAATTTGTTAATAATACCTGGAGGAGATAAATGAAAAGGTGTTATTCGTTATATTATGGAATCTAGTCATTAAATAGAAAATAATATACATAAAGATAAAATCAAAATACAATTCACATTAACAAAGCCTAATTTCGTCGGGTTGGGAGCGAGGTTTTTCGACGTATGGCAGACGAGAGCGGAGGTGGTAACCCCCAAATATCTTACACTATATAATTTCTTAAGGCTTACCTTTTAAAAATAATTCATAACGAAAATATGGATTTTTATTATTAAATTATATCAGAAGTTATACAATAGATTTGAATTTTTTAAAACTATTAAGACTAATGCAAAACTAATAAACTAAATGTTATTTGCCATAATTAGGAAATACAAGCATTATAAAAAAAAAAACGCGAACATTAAATTTATTTTCCGCGTGCTACAAATTTATATTCATGTAGAAAATTCTTGAATGTACGAAATATATTTTCTTATAATTTTAAAGCCAAGATTACGGAGATAAATCTGCATTGAAATAAATTAGAAAAATTAATAGAGTTATAAACCATTCAATTTGCAGAATATATGATCAATTTTTTAAAATTTGTGTTAGTGTAAACAAATTATTTTAAATAATATACTATATTTAATTAGATGCTTTAAAGCTTTAGCTACTATTTAAAATCAAAAACATAATAATTTTTTACTAAATAATATTTATGTCGATCCTATTAATGTGTGTATTTTATTGTTTTTTAATAGGATCTATTGTACAGCTTCAGATATAAATGAATAATAAAAACCCACATTTTCGTAAAAAGGTGCAACCTTAATGATTATTTTGTGAACGAGAGATTTTGTAACCAAGCTGGACTGATGTAGTAAATGATGTTACTAATGAGGATTGAGAAAAGCAACGAAATCACACGTATTACAAAGATACGTATATTGTAGTTACATAAGCCTTGAGATTTGTAAGACAATGAAAACTAGTCAGACGACGGTGTCTCGGTGGAAAGAGAACTTTACGGCTTAATAAACTTAAAGAATGGTTCGGCCATACAACTCAATCTCTCTTCTTGGCAGCTGTAAACAGAGTCCGGATAGTCATGATAATGTCGCACATACCCGTTAACTATATAGTACCCGAAATAGAAGAACCCTTCAATAATGACGGGAAATACGTGGTATGGATAGATGGAGATACAGATGGAAACAATATATAACATTTTTACGTCCTTCTTTCCCACTCCTAATCGCCTATTTTAACCCTTCCCAAACCATGCAGTAACACAGGTCTACCATCATAATTAAACCTGTAATATTTCGGCAAATACATGCAACATAAAATTCATATTTTAGATAATCTTAACAAAAATATTAGTGCTTAGAAATGACTAGTGAAAAACCAATTATGAAAAGGGAATCGTATAATAAAAATTATTTTTTCCGTTGTAAAATTAATACGTTGGTAAAAATACAATTTGTGATATGACAGACAGAGATCACGCACTATTTTCACAGTGAAAAGAACAACAAACATACAAATGTAATTGTCTCTTTCTCACTAATTAAATGAAAAGAGATAAGAAGGAAGGACACATAGTGTAGGACTTAACGAATGATCTAAATTATGTAATTAATCATTTTTTCAAAATTGAATGATCAATATTTAGAGTAAATTCGTGCCATTAAAGCCATTTAAGCTAATAAAAACATATTTTCTAACAGTTTTTTACGGTAACACGAGTTGACAGCATAGCTGCGTTCGGGTATTTTATATCATGGTGTGGTAAAGATTAAATAAAAATAATCATTGATTTGAATTCCGAGCCACGTCGACACGGATCGCTAGTATATTATTTATATTATATATAAGTGATGAATATTGTGTTGAAATTCAAATTAATTTATGTATCATAAAAATATAAATTACCACCGGGATGCAAACCCGGACGACATTGATCTAATTTGCTTTAATCATCAAATAATTATGATCTAAAATTGCGACTTAAAAATAATAATATGATTTCGTTAAAAACTTTACCATTACGGATAACATATTTTTATTGTGAAGTTGTAATTATTCAGAACATAGGTCTGTGATATTAATAATACAAATTAAATGTATTAATTAGAAAGATATACATATAAAATCTATTTTATCAAAAAATATTGTTGTTGCGCTACTGGGATTTGAACCTGGATCTCTTTTCAAATCGGGGAAGGTGTATTATTCAACTATGCTACTGCGACAGTACTTTTGACGACAAATTTTCGAACCTATATGTTACACTCTTTCAAACTAATACATCTATCGTTCCATTATTTGAAAGCCATCTATTTTATTTTTACAGAATCTCAAATACCTTTGAGTAAACCGATAACAGGCGGCAGAATTTTGGACACAATGATACAACTTATATATATATATATATATTATTAAAAGAACACATTCTTATTGTGAAGTTGCAATTATAACAACAATATTTTTCGATAAAATTGATTTTATATGTATATCTTTCTAATTAATACATTTGATTTGTATTTAAAAACTTTATCTTTACATATTAATATATTACATAATGCCAACAAACAAAACAAAACTAAAAAAATAAATTATTTCGGGCTCACTCAAGTTTTAAGTGAACTTTAAAAATAATGGTCGAGTGTAATCTCCTAATCGAGTTAAACATATTGTAAAACTTTGGTACGCAAGTTTTTTAATTACAAAGTCAAACTTTTAATTATCATTATGGAGGCGTGTAAAATTTGATAACATCATTATTTCAACGCGTAAACGATTCAACGTAATATTTTAAGTACGTATGTACGAGTATGTGACAAACTTAAAGAGCGACTAAGAAAATTTTGACTAAACTGGCGAACGCCGTGTTAAAATATAATGTTACACATTTTCATATAATTCTTTGTTGTATTTAATTTAAAAAAAATTGATGTATAATATATAAAAGAGAGAGAAGAGCAATTCTTTCCGTAAAACTGTTCCGCAGTTGGGTATATATTAAAAAATAAATTATATATTAGATTTTTAAGGCGAACACATTCTTATTGTGATGTTGTAATTCATTCAGAACATTGGTCTATGATATTTTATATTGATATCCCGGTAGCGCAACAACAATATTTTTCGATAAAATTGATTTTATATGTATATGTTTTTAATTAATACATTTAATTAGTAAAAAAAAGAACGCACTCTAACTGTGAAGTTGCAATTTTTCAGAACATAGGTCTGTGATATTTTTAATATAAATGAAATGTCTTAATTGGAAAGATATACATATAAAATCAATTTATCGAAAAGCTATTGTTGTTGCTACCGGGATTCGAACCTGGATCTCTTCCTATCCGGGGAAATGCATTAACCGATTATGCTAGACCAATACAGTAAGTTGACCACAATTTTTCGAACTTATTTGTTGCACATTCAAATTGATGAAAGCCATCTCTTATTTATATATATTTATAGGATTCCGGTAACAATCACAATATTTTTTCAATAAATTGATTTTATATGTATATCTTTCTAATTAATACATTTGAATTGTATTAATATATCAGATTTTAGTAAATAACATGTTTTTGGTAAGTGAAACTTATCTTTCGGTTGCAATACGCGACGGCGAACGCGGTAACTTCTCGGATTCTTTAGTTAGGTTACTTAAATTGTGTTTGCACAAAAGATTGTGAATTGGGATATAGGATGGATGGAAGGAATTTGGTACGGGACATGGAAGAACTCAATGATCGACCAGATATTACCTAGAACATGACCTTCCTGAGGTACTACTTTCTCTAGAATATTTTTAATATTCTGAGGTTATCGTCTATACAATAACTTGATCGATAACTATTTTGATACACGATCCAGCTGATTTTTATTGAAAAGACATCGACAAATTGGTTGGAAGATGGGTTCTGAATAATATTGAAGTATACATCATTGTTTAAAAAATTGACTTTATAATAAATAATTGAACAAAACTGCAATACTATAAATGTTATAAGTTTTTTTCTAAAATAACTAAAAATAAGAAAATTTCTAATAAATTTCTTTATTTTCGCTTCTGACAATTATGTCACGTAAATAAATAAAATCTAAATAATTCATTGTAATATTTAATCTTAAGTTTAAAAAGGGAGATCACTTAGGCGTATTTGTGTCAGATCTATTTATGACAGAGTAAAGAATGAAGAAGTAAGGAAAGAATGTAAAACTGATCTTTGTGTAGTGAGTTAGATTAACAAATAATCACTTAGGTGGTTTGGTCTTATGGAACAGATGAATGAGGAGAGAATGGTAAGAAAAATGTATGATGCAAGTGTTAATGTTTATAGGATTCATTTATAGATCCATTAATGGCAGAGTAAAGAATGAAAAAATAAGGATAGAATGTAAAGCTGATTAAAAAGGATAGTTAAGATGGTTTGGTCATAAGGAATGGATGTAGAAGGAGATAATAGTAAGAAAGATGTATGACGTAATTGTTGACGGCACCAGAAGTATAGGACGTCCGCGGAAGACTGGGAACGACCAGGTAAATCAGATACTGCAGGATGGTTCTGTTAGAAGCCTCAATAATTATCGAGCTTGTATGAAAAGATGTGTGAATACGGATGGATAGAATCGTGTATCAGGACAGAAGAGTGTGGCGCTCTATCTTATTTGCCTACCCCCGCGGGGAAACGGCGTGATGGTAAGTAAGTAAGTAAGTTTAAAAATATTCTCTTTTTCCGCTCAAAATTTTTATAGTTTAGGGTTTATTCAAAAATTTTCTTCCAAGGTTTATGTTATTTTGATGTATATTTCTGGGAACTGAAGGTACAACCGTAACAAAATTTCATCGCATGCACTGAATATAAACTAATTTTAATACGATGTGATATCTCGGTGCACCTTTACATTGGGAGCCTTGTCGTATCTTGAACGCATTTCCGGAGAAACGGAAGTGCAGCGCCATCTCTTGGGACGGAACTGGATGCACAAAGAAGATACCTTCGTATATAATGAATATCAGATGGTATAATGGAGTTTCCAGGTAATCTACCACGCTGAATACCATTCGAGAATTTTCCGGAAATAAATTTTTCCTGATAATTCAGACAGAATATAATAAATTATATTTGTTAAAATAAAAAAATATAAAGTTTATAATAATTATTTTTTTTTTATTTTTGTTTTTATAGAGAAACCGTTACTTGATAATCACATTACATAAATATTAAATGAATAAAATTCAAATAGGGTGAGTGCCAAGAACGCGTATTTCATGTTTTTTCAATTTTATTCTTATTTTATGATTTTGGTAGTCTGAAGAACTTTTTTTTTAATGAAAACTAATCTTTTTAATTTTAATTAAAGTATTGCGTAATTTTTATCGAACTTTTTCATACACGCTATTTCTAATGTTTCATTATTAGTATGCAGTTCCCTGATGCACGGGGAGCCTCTGATATTCTATGTTAAAATTTGATGGAGTTACGATCTATTATTACAGAATGAATATATGTATATATTTTTAGTAATTAATGAAATATTATGAATATTAAAATTCTGATATCGGGGGTCATTTTCTCAAAATTAAATTTTTTAACTCGTATTGGAATTTAGAAAGTGCTTGAAATTGACTTAACTTGACAAAACCATTTCGAAATAGAAACAATGTTCAATTGTGGACAAATCTAGACAGGTCTGTCTTCAAATAGCGCGAAATCTATTTTAAAGTAATCATGTCATCTCAAATGCATACATTGTGTAGGTGATAGGAGAGACGGCATATTCGTTTTTGGCTGCCAAAAAATAGTGTATTTATATTAAAATCATTAAGTGTCTGATTTAAAAAAAAAGAAAATGTCGACTTGATCCAGCGAGGATCAAAAATCATTTTTACGTGTTTGACTTTTTATTCTTGATGTCGAAACGTCACTAATATCATTATCACGGCATCAGAAACAACATGCTGCAATGCACTTTACTAAAAATGAAAAAAAAATTTAGTCAACGACATGCTTATTTTCTTACACAATTTCTACGGTTTTTAATTGGGCTTGCAGTCATTGCAATTAATGAGAAGTTTATAACATTGTTAATAAATCTAAGCACTTAAAATTCTGAACTGTTCATTACTCGATATTTAGATATAATAACAAATTAAGACAGGTCGTAAACCCTGTAATTACCCATACTTCCATATTTTACAATATAATATAAATAACTTCGTCTCTATGAGATAACTTTAATTTGTTTAATGACAATACTTTTGGAGGTAAAATCCAGTAATTGAATGTTTTTGGACATACTCAAATATTATTAATATAATGGTCTAAATAAGAAATATATACAATTGATAATTGACTTTTCAGGCGTATTCTAGTATAATGTGTTAATCATTTATCACATATATTAAAGAATATACCTTCCTTATTTTCTAAAAAAATAAGATTCTCATTAGTGACATCTATGCTGTATTAGAGAAATGAATATCATATTTCAGACCATAGATTACGACAACGAAGTTGTAGTTAAATATTTGAAGTGTTTCTACATGGTAACATATATATAACTTCCAAAAATTTGATAGATATGGAAGTTGATTGGCTGGCATGGTAAACGTTACATTGTGTAAAGTCATTACTTAAGCCAGCCGAAGACAGGTCGTAAACCCTTGTAATTACCCATATTTCCATATTTTCTCATATAATTTAATATAAATAGCTTCGTATCTATGAGATAACTATAATTTGTTAAATTTATTTTTCGTTTATCAAAACTATTTAAGTGATTCTTTTATACTCCTCATTCTCATCTATCTTCACATGCATGAAACGATATAACTATTACTTATATTTTATGATTAAATAAATAAAATATATATGGATATTTAAATATATCAGAGTGGAATTCTCGAGACGGGAGGCAGGAAAGTGAAATAAACAGAAAAATCGGAGCTGCTAGTCGTGGTTGACGTTCCCTGTACAGTGCGGTGATAAAACTCAACAGAGTTAAGTGTCAAAACCGAACTGACAGCTTTTAAAACTTTGTATGTACTGGCTCAATTTAATAATATGGTTACCAAATATGGCTCCATACGGAGAGGAGAGATTTAGAATCCAGGCTGGCGAAATGAATTACCTCAGGGTGTAGCAGAAGTAACGTTGTTACAACGAGTGAGATTAAGATAAGGGATATAGTCCGTACTTCTATATATAATAATGTAGCTGGTCAGCAGAACAGCGAATGTTACTGGGGACGCCGAATAGTTGATTAAGGTTGACCACTAACTTAATCAATTGTTATGACTCCAAATATCAAAAGAAATTTAGCATAAGCAAACATCAAGAATATGTAATAGAAATAACTCATGTTCTTGTATCGATGTATATTAACCTTTCCTTTACGGTGCTAAAATAAAAACGCGCATTACGGTGCTGTAAACTCAGTGTACATGTAGACTTTTGCGATCATTCAAATAATAGTTGACATATATTGGTGAGATAAGATCCTGTGGACTATATAGATTAAATTAATGGTTAGTTGACGTAACCCGAATTGGAACAAGAAAGGAATAATGGCAGATGGATCTGGCCTACCTTGATCTCAGTCCTGGGTTGGACGTCAATTTTCACCTCCAGTTTACTCGCACTTTTGTGGTGAAGAACGGAAATATTACTGCACTCGGGATGCTGCAGAACACCGCTTTTTTTCGTGGTCCGGATTTTATGTACATTGAAAGACACACAAATGTTGACTGTTTCGTGTCGAAATGCAATCTGGTTCCACATCGGCGAAATCCCTAGTTAGAAGTAGGCCAGAAAAGGAGAGGTATAAAAAGGTTTATTGGATAGAATACACAGGGAGTATTCAATTTGCGTCAACATATATATAAGTGAATATTTATATAAATTATTTTGTAAAAGTGCTGAAAATGAGAATAAACGTTGATCATCATGAACGACAAAACATAAGACACGTTTAACTTGCCCGGCGCACCCTCTGCCACTAAGTGACGATCACACGCACCCCGCGCACTGCATCCTCCGCACCAATCTGCACCTACACATAAACGTATTGACGAATTAACGTCAGGTTCTTCGAGAAAATATTTTTTATTGTTGCGTATGGTAAATACTAATATATTGTAATTATTTAATTTAATAGCTAAATATATTACGTAGGACTACTTAGAATATGAACTCTGTATTTAGTATATTTACAGAGAAATTCCCATAATTAGTGGCAATATTAGCTCAGTTTACATCATCGGAGAGGAAAGGTTAAGTTAGTTATCGCTCCTGGTTGTAAAATATGTCAAGTAAATTGTAAATTCAATGCATAGTAAGTACAAGTTAATACAATTAAATATCAGTACAATCACAACGAAAGGTTTTTTTCGCCCTTAATCTGTTATTCTTGTATGATTTCTTCTTTTTTTGTGGGTATCGCAGAAAGATCTCAGTTAAGGTAGCTTGGACACATCTTGCGAATGCAGAGGATCGACTATCAAGGTATCTTCTTGGCAACTCCGGAAAGAAGGTAACTAGTGGGTTGCCCTAGACAGAACGCAACGAAGACTGTATGAAGACATGTTGGGTGTTAATTGATCAACAAGTACGAGAGAAAATCGAAGCGTCAGTCAAGTTTTTGGGCTCTGACCCTCAATGATTAAGGATGTGGAAGTTGATAGTGGAACTAAGTAAAGTATTAGAAAGAAGAGTACAAAAAATAGTAGTATGAAGCGCTGGGCGAGACTGGGCGCGGCTCCTTTTTACCAGAGCCTGGCTCCCGTGTGTAGATGTTTCCGGTGTCATTGGTCAGCATGGAGCGGTGATCGTGTATCGAGTGAGCTATCATTGGAGCGAGCAACGCTCGGGGGAGCGAGACTGGGCATGGCTTCTCTTTGCAGGAGCCTGGTCCTCCTGTGTAGATATTTTCAATGTCGTTGATCAGCTTGGAGCTGTGATTGTGCACCAGGCGAGCAACACGTGGCCCCCGTGTATGATGTCGCTAGTGTCGTTGGTCAGCTGGGAGCGGCGATGGTGGCTGTGATGGTAATGATGATATACTCATATGCAAATAAATAGATAATATCGGTCTGGCGGTTGTAATTCCCATTAAAAAAGTGTATACGATGTTTGCCTTGAGATAGGTGTCAACCATGCAGGACTAACATGGAATCGTAGAATAAAAAATTTAATGGTGGTTGTAATTAATGTGATAAAATTTAAAAAATAAATGTTACTTGATGATACAGAATTAGGAAAATATATTAGAATGGGATTTGTAGTTAAATTTAGTTGGTTGTTTTACACGCTTTATTTATCTTCAACGATTACAAATTATTTAATTTATGACCAACACCGTTTACATGCAAAATTGACAATCCCAATTTTTTATCAAAACCATGACCATTTTCTATCAAACGATTAGAAAATTCTGAAAAACCCACTATTGTTCAAACATCTCAAATGCTCCTTTACTCTGATATTAAAATAACTATTTTAACCCAATAAGTGGTTAATAAAACAAAGTTAAAAATAAAAATAATGAATTTTAACCGCAAAGTTAATTTTGTCAATTTTAAAAATACTTAAATAATATTAAAAAGATACATTTTTTAAGAGAAGATTCACAAGTGCGATATTTTTTCTATTCTTATATAAAATAAGTCGAGAAACCTGTGCACAGCGTCCGTGTACAGTTGACATAATCACACGGAACGAATATATTTAATGAATAATTCACATGTTCGATCGGGCGGATCGGATCAGGAACGACTTTCATGAATCGCTCTTTATACAATCTGGGTATTTTAAAACTAGAGAGACCATTACATTTTTTTGTGATGACGATATATGCATTATAGCTTTGTTTATTGAAATCAATTTCAAATATTTAAAATTCGAATTAGAGAAAACTCTTTTGGAGATATAAAATTCTTGGATAAGATAGATAGCAGAGCGTAACTAATAAGAACAATGTCACACACACGCGTGTTATACATGTTAACACATTTGCATAAGACGTGTTTTTCTTGTTTGAAAAAATATTCACGAAATCAGCTAAATAAATAAATAATATAAATTAAATGTATTCATTAGAAAGATATACATATAAAATCAATTTAACGAGAAATATTATTGTTGCTACCGGAATTCGAACCTGCATTCTTCCTATCCGAAAAAAATGAATTAACTGATTATGCTACACCAACACAGCAAGTCGACGACAATTTTTCGAAAGCCATCTTTTTTATATATATTTATAGGAAGAGATCCCGATAGCAACTTTCTAATTAATACATTTAATTTGTAGTAATATATCAATTTTTACATGATATACGATAGAGTTGAGAGTCCTTTAAAAACACTGGTTTCTTGATAAGTAAAACTTATCTTTCGGTTACAATACGCAACGGCGAATACAGTAACACCTCGGATTTTTTAGTTAGGTTGGTTAGGTTACTAGATTGAGTTTGCACAAAGGGTTGGAAATAAGGATTTAGGATGGATGGAAAGAATTTTTCGAATTACATGTTTCACTTTCAAATTGATACACCTGTCGTTCCATTATTTGAAAGCTATCTTATTTATTTTTACGGAATCTCAAACACCTTTAATCGGTTAATGCATTCACCCGGATAGCAACAACACAATATTTTCGATAAATTAATTTTATGTGTATCTAATTAATGCATTTAATTTGTATTAAAAATATCACAGACCAATGTTATGAAAAATGCAACTTCACAATAAGAATGTGTTCTCTTTAAATGTGTTTCCCAGGTAAGTTTTGTAGAACTTCGTAATTATATCTGAAAAACGTTTTGTCTTATAAGGACATTATTAATCTCATAATTTAACTAAACAACTTGTCCTATGTTATTTAATTACACAAGCTGTCCCTTTCTACACATTACCATTTATATGACATTAAATTGTTTTGGGCAGTCTACTGTAGAGTCTTGCCGGACCGAGTGAACAAATTGATGATAGTCAACATGACAGCCAAGGTTGTTGAACTGCTAGAGCACAAGAAGAAAAAAAAGACAATAAAATATCGTAAGTGTTGAAACAGAATTATTACATAAAATAATTAGAATCAGTTATTAAACAAATAATAGATATCTCATAGAAACGAAGCTATTTTTTATTATATTTAATGGAAATATATGAAAGTATGACTAATTACAGGGCTTACGACTTGTCTTCGGGTGACTCAAGTGATCACTTTATATAAATATAACGTTCACCATTCTCATCCATTTAATCAATCTCCATATCTATAATTTTTTTGAAAGTTGTATATATGTTAATATGTGGAAACACTTTGAGTACCACTGCACTTCTAGTGCTCTTGGACATATTCAAATATTGCTAATATATTGAGTCTAAAATTAGTCTTCAATAATTCGATGACAACAAGAAATTTTTTGTTGAAAATAATTTAATGTTATTCTTCACTGATTCTGCAGAAGGAATTATTTGGAATAATCGAATAAAACTATTTAACGAAACGATCACCACTGTTCAGTGAAACTCAAGCGTGAGGTTGGATGAGAATTTTGGCAATAATACATGAATCTTAAATTTGCACGTTAGTAAAAAAATTGCTTACTTAAAAACTACCAAAGATATTTAATTCTATCAATCCTGCAACGCATATATAAAACAAATACAAAATCTTCAAACAGCCACAGTGAAAAAATTTGTAAGCCTAGAAGCATTGTTAAAATGCAAAATTACCCAAAACCATATTTTGTTTAAGGCTACAAAAGCGCTTAGTGAAAGTAAGGGACGGACGGTCATAAAAACTCGGTATTGTTAAATGCAGGTGAACCGTCACGGCTTGGGTGCAGCGGCGAATACAGCGGCGGTAATCTGGCAAACGTGACTAAAGTCACGTCTGCGAAATGCACCTTGAGGGATGCATCGCCATAGGTGACCAGTCCCCCGATATTCTCCGTCGTGAGAAGTGGCTCCGCCTGAGTCCTCTGATATTCTCCGCCGTGAGAAGTGGCTCCGTAGACGCCTTAGAAGGCGAGATTTTATTTTCAATAAGAAAATAAAATCTATATCATCTCTAAAAGTATCAAGTAAGAGCTTTATACATTGTAATTCCGGGGAAAGTTTAAACTGTGCACCTCGAGTTAAGCTTAGACTGTGATTTTCTCTGAGTTTAATCGTAAATGAGAAAGTAAAAGTTGATGAACATAATCGGTGTAACGAGAACAGACTGTCGCTATAGCATCAGAATATCGCGTCCAGAGTCCCGGTTTGCCTGGATAATTGGGCATCATCTCATCGTCTTACAAGCCTGAACTCCGTCACCCTATGCTGGCACCACAAGGAGCTGACCACACTTCACGTCCAGGATCCAGGATCATCCTAAGAGGTAATCCCTTACGTAAGGGACCTGAATAATCAACATCAGACAAGCGTCAATATAGAAAATTTGGCAGAGAAATTAATGCTGGCATGATGAACACAAATATTTAATGTTCATTTAATTGTGATTATTTTTGAATAGCCTTATTTATAAGTATTAAAGTAAATTGCTCATTTTCTATTTTAAACACATGCAAGTAATTAAAATATAGATTATAAATTTTCTTACATAAAAATATTCTTTCATTTCATAACCATTTGACTTGTCAATATTTAAAAAGAACCAATTAGACTAGATGCCTCCCCCCTGAACATGAAGCCGAGGCAGAAAGAAGATGTTACCTAACAGCATTTAAATTGAGGCGTAATCTAAAATTGTTACATAGAGGGTTTTTTATGAGAATTTTTTAACCTTCCAATTCATGTATTAATATAAAACACATATGATGTTTATTACAATAAGGTAGTTAGTAAAAGTGTCAAAGCGATGAGCGCTGATGCACTTGTAGCAGTAGATTTAGCGGTCTAGCCGCATGTAGAGTATTCAGAGTATCGTAGACGTATCGTAGAGTATCGTATTTTTGGAAAAAAAAAAGTTATATTCTTCCGTAAACGTTCTTCTTGTATACGGGTTGTTACTGTTCCTTTTAATAAACACAATTATAACAACAATACTCTAAATAGAGTGGCTTCACACGGATAAAATACAAGAGGTGTAGCTGATCTCAATTTGACAATTCCCAAAATCACCAATAAGTATGAATCGAAGACATTAAAATTTGTTTTTTCTACACTAAAAAATAAACTATCTTAGTTTTTACTAAAAAGTACGCTTTCTCTCAATTTAGAAGAAATGATAAAAAAATGGCTTATCGATAATAACCTGTCTTACCTGTTACCATGAAATAAGTTGTTTAAACTGTTACTGATTAATTGTTATACTTTGATTATATTTGTGATGTCCTTGGGATTGTATAGTTGTGTGTGAGTGTGTGTGTGAATGCCGTACCGCCGGAGCGTATGTGCGGGGTTATAAAGGGCGACGCGCGTCAGGGCGCGGGTCTCTATCTGCGTGTCCATCGACTTCATCGTTTGACTTGTACTAGTGATATACATTGTAACTAAATAGTAACAAAGAGTATTTCTTTAACCTTCACATTACGAGGTGTACACTGAAGACGTACTAAAGAGACAAGTACGTAACAATATTAAATGTAATAAAATTGATATAAATGTACCTGCAGACAAACGTCTAGCAAGAAGTCTTACCTGTAAGCATTACATGCATTGTTTATACTGTGACTGATTAGTTGTTATGTTTTGATTATAATCCCAATCACAACGAACACTGATGAAATTTTTAATAAAATCAATTTCTTTGATATAAGATATGCTAATACTACTCTTAAATACATATATAAATACAAACAGACACATTTTAAAACAACTCAAAATATAATTTCCACACGAACAAATACAAATAACCTACAAACCCCAAGAGCACATACAACATATGGCCAAAGAAACTACAAATATTTTGGACCTAAACTATTTAATAGAATGCTGAAAGATTTTAACAAATTGAATTGTCCCAAGAACTAAATATTAAAACTTGGATTCATAATATAGGTAGAGCCAGTATTGGTGCACTCACCCAGACATATTGACTCAAACCTTTATTAATTATTGCTACAAATTTATCCAGAATAATTTATTTGAAAGTCCACTTTAAAATTGTATTTCATATACACCTAAATATAAAGCAATAAATGTTAATTCTATCTACTACTTGTAATACTTATTCATTGTACAATTGCTTGTAAACTATGTCCGTCTCGACACAGAATTTCTCTTGTGAGACATATTTCTCACATTTATTATGTAGTTACAAATAAATGTAATGAAATTGATATAAATGTACCTGCAGACAAACGTCTAGCAAGAAGTCTTATCTGTTAGCATGAAATAAACTGTTTAAACTGTGATTGATTAGTTGTTATGTTTTGATTATACTAAATGTAATAAAATTGATACAAATGTACCTGCAGACAAGACGTTTTTGTGGGTCTAGTTTTATTTAAAAAATAAATATAGAAATAGTAAATAAAACTACTTTTCTGAATTTGTGAATCAGCTTTACATTACTCGATTAAAATGTGGTAGATTTGTCTAAGATAATTAATAAAAAAAATAAAAATATTTCAAGTTTTTGTAATACATAAATATGTAAAAATGAGTTATCGATAATAATAAAAAATCATTGTACTTTAAGTACTCCACTACTTTAAAAATTTGTTTTAAAATCACCCCAATTTCTACTTTTAATTACGTATTAAAATCTATTGATTCCATTTCATTAATTATTTAATAATAGTAATAAATAATATAAAGGTGAATATAAAATATTATTATAGAATAAGATAAACTTATTTCAATTATATTGCTAAATTTTATTTACCAGAAAATTGTACTTTAATAGTATTGTCTTAATAGATTTAAAGGTTCTATGAATTTTTATTATTCATTTGAACTTTTTTTATTATCCAACACAATTTTAAATATTTTAATTGTTTGATATTAATTATATGAATTTTTGTTAAATAATCATATTTTTAATTCTTGTATCTATTCTACACGATATGGTTGATGACTATTATGTATATATGATGATTATCATTATTATATATGTAATAGATTTGTTTGATATTTCATCTCATATATATATATATATGTACAACTCTTGCACACAAATTTTTCAATTAGCAATTAAAATGAATTGATAAACAAGTACCAATAAGTAAAATACAAAATTTATCTGGAATAAAAAATTTGGTGAATTATTTAGTACACAGTCCCCCTCCCATCCTCCCGCGGAATATTTACTGTACATCGGGTGACACTGATGCGATGCGGGTCTCTGGCGGGTTGGGTTTAATACATATGTATATAAAAAAAAGCCATCATACTTTTTACACCGATCTGGCGTCGAGCCCACGACCCCCCACTTAAATCTCCAACATAAGTGCCGAGCTCCGACGATAAGCGCCACGAGCACCGTAAGCGCCACGAGCACCGTAAGCACCATGGCACGAGGGTAATCGAAGAGACAGATAATGTAGAAGGTAATATCCGTTTTTACGTTTCCCTATCTGCGAGTGCCCACCCCTCTCGCCGTATAAAGATGCTATCATCCCCATATAATAAAATGTTCGTTTACACACACCCGCTTGCAAAAAGAATCAAGTTAAATTTAAATACAGTGTGTTCCATAGAAATCTGACACCTGTCAAGTCGTCTAATGGCGCCTGTCATTTCGGGAAACGGCTGAGACGGAATTAAGACGTAAATAGCCGACTCGAAGCTAGAAAATCCTTTTCCCGACATTTTCCTTCAGCGTTTAAATACGAGTCATTTTCTTTCAGAATAATAATAGGTTATTTTACCGTGAATGAATATTATTTCAAATATATATGAAGCGCGTTTTAAAATCAAATTTTATAATGACAGATTGTTGAATTTTGTAAAGTAAATTCATTATTTAATAGGTAGGCATTAAATGTCAGTAAATTTCAGGTGTATAGTTAGGTAAACAGAGTAAATGTTGATAAGTATATATTAGGTTGACGCATAACTATCCACCATTTTTTCGCAAAGTTTAGTTTTTTGAATTTGACGTTTAATTGATATTTTGTCATAATATAATTACATATTCAATATTAACAAAATTACTTTGTAGCCACATATTATTATATAAATAATTAGACGAAATACTTTGTTAAAATATCACCATTTATTGATTATTCAACATGTTTCGATACCTATGGTATCTTCTTCAGGAAACAATGTATATATACTGAAATTAAGAATACAAGCATAGATAAAAAATAAAATAAAGTGGTGGGTAACTAAGAAGGAAATAATATGAAAACAAATTTAAAAGGTGACTATTTGCAAAGAGGATTTGGTTATTTATAATATTTAGCTTGCTATTAACACTTTTCTTATTTTTAAAATTTCAAATTTATCTAACTGTAAACCCCTAGTATTTGTATGTATAATTTATAAACCCTTGTTAATGTCAAAATAATGATTTGTTTCCAAAATGTGATTGGAAAATTCAGAATAGTTGTTGCTATTTAGACATTCATAATGCTCCACAATTAATTTTAATTTCAGTATACATTGTTTCCTGAAGAATATACCATAGTTATCTAGACATGTTGAATAAATGTAGTTTGAATAAAGTATTTTATCTTATTATTTACATAGTATAATTACATTTACATAGTTTAATAGGATCAGGAAATTAGTAAAGTATTCTCATATACACCACATTATGCAGTACTACTTGCAGAAAGAGTGGAAAACTGTGAGTCATTTCGCGATCTTAACGATCTTTTGGGCGAAAGCACGATTAGCAAAAGGGCACGCCGAGAGTGGTTTGTTCGCTTTAAAGCTGGTGACACCAGCTTAGACAACAAGTTAGGAAAGGGTCGATTTTCGGATTTTGATAACCCGACTCGTATGGCGGCTGCAGAAGAAGACGAAAGTGGCACCACTGGGACACTGGCTGAGAACTTCGACATCGATCAGTTCACAATTACGGTGACTACGCCCCCGAATGATAATTGTACATAATATGTTTTGAGTTTGATTTCGTTTTTGGTTATGTTACAATATGTGTAATGGCCTGCGGCCGTCCCTTGTGTGATTCTAAATTGTGCTATGGTGGTGGAATCAAACTTCAATGTCAGGTAACAATTAACACGAACAGAGTATTTACAGCAATACAGCACACTTAAAAATAGTACTAGATCGCGCCCAGAGCAAGATAATTAGTCCAACGAGCGCGCCTAATTTTTCATTCTTCTCTTGCTTCGTGCTCCTCTTGCTTTGTGTATAGGTATGGGCAAGACTCATAAGCACGAGTTTTACCCATACCATTACACACATATGTCCCACTAGTTCTTCTCGCCACGCGACACACACACAATAACATATATCAACTCACAGACCTCACGTAATACAATATAATTTTTTAAAAAATGGCAGATAATTATGCATCCACCTAATAGTTAGGTATATAGATTTAATTAACAGTCCGGTAACTTAGAAACCGAGAGAAATAATTTAAATAATAATCATAAAATACTTGAAATAGTATAGTTTTTTGTAGGTGATAGAAGCCCGAAAAGACTCACCCTTTCCCAGAGCCATTTTATGAGTTTAAACTCATACATTGGTTCTACTCAACAAAGTAAAAGTGAAAGAATATGTGTACTCCCGAGAATTAAAAAAAAATATTATATAAAACTAATTTGAGGTACAAAAACAAACGAGATGTTACCATAAAAAAATTATCATTACACCTTTCGACGCCCGTATGTGTAATCTTTATTATCCATAAACAAATTACATATAAAAAAGTATACAAAAGGAGACAGTATTTATAAAAAGGAGGAAAACAATTTTTCTCTGTTATAAAAATAGTATTGTTGACCAAAGGTCACATGTTACTGTAGTCACATATAGTGAGATTTGGCTCATTATGCACCTCCACAAATCCCGGTTTTGGGTCGCCATCACATCTGACAAATCAAATCATCACATCAAATATTTTTAGAATAGGACTTGAATGATAATTTTGTGTCATTTAGTCGATTTACACATATTTCAACCATTGTAAAAATTTAAGGTAGGTTCGTACTAGATTTATTAAATAATTATGATTTTTTAATTAATTTTTATCAAAATAGAATTTTAAAAACATTATAACAATTTGATATATATGTCAAATTGTATATATATATATTTAATTTGATATCCTGATGGAGAATATTGTATTTACCGAAACCATATGTACGAATGTGACTCATAAAGTGGTTAAAAACAAAGCTCTAAATTATGTATTTATTTTTTAAAATACAAATTGAATGTATTCATTAGAAAGATATACATATAAAAATTATTTTTTCGAAAAATATTGATGTTGCTACCGGGATACGAACCTGGATATCTTTCCAATTCAGGAAACGTGCATTAATCGAATATGCTACAGCATACAGTACATTGACTACAAATTTTCGAACTTATATGTTACGCTTTTCAAATTGATACATCTATCGTTCCATTATTTGAGAGCCATCTACTTTGTTTTTACGGAATCTCAAATATCTTTGAGTAAATATTTTTTGATAAAATTGATTTTTTATGTATATTTTTCTAATTCAATACATTTAATTTGTCTGTTCTGAATAGTTACAACTTCACAATAAGAATGTGTTCTCTTTAATAATTATCTACATATATTAAAATGAATAAAAACCACAATGTACAACGTGTTTATAAATCATTGTTATGTTCGCGAAAGTTTTAAAACTATATTTATTTATATTTTTATTTATTTAATTTAGCAAAAATACAATGGCAAAATAAATTCAATTTTTAAATATATGGTTACATACATACATGGTTTTTCTTTCGCTTACCTCTCCAAAAAAGAGACCAGCTCTTGTGCATGGAGAGGGAGTTACACTACAATAATTTTATATAATACCTTACATATTCTATTCATTGTCCATTTGTGTGCTTCTGAAGTATTCTGTAATATTGTTTATTGTCAAATTATGTGTTTTTGAAGTGTTCATTTAGTTTCTTTTTAAACTCTTTTTTATACTTTATTTCTTTAATTTGTGTAGGGAGGCTATTGAAATTTTTTATCCTTAAATATATAGAATCTTGCTGATAGTGTTTGGTGTTACATTTAGGGATTTTAAAGTTATTTTTAAACCTTAATGATGTGCTTGTTTCAAATTTTCTAGTGTTATTTTCTTTAATTAATTGATTAATTGAGGTTTTTTTGTAAATGTTTTCTAATTTGCAAAAAGTGTTTGTGTCGAAAAAGTTGATAATTTTTTTAAATATCACTTGTTTGTTAATAATAATTGTTCTCTGTATTATTTTTACTGAGTTCATTATATTACTGTATGCTCCTCTTTGAATCTTAATTATTTATTACACAACTGGTTTAATCCTCAAAGCCTTACTGAGAATTGATGTCGCATTGTGTAATAGTTATATTTGCTCATTAAGAAATCAATTGGTATCAAGTTGACATTAGTTTGAATGGTAAACGTTAGACTAAAATTGAATACAAATAAGCCGACACTTCGCGAGTTTCGCTACTGTATTTGTGATTGTTTACCGTGAGCTTGCGCAAGTCGCCGACAAACTAATTTGCAGTTACTCCCAGTTAGAAATAAACAATCATTAAATTTTCAATAAGTAGTCTCACAACATAATTACTGTACGAGATGCTCTCTCATTCGATATTTGTTATGTCAGTTTTCGCCGCCTTTTGACAGTCTGGGAGTTAATTAAACAAAGTATACTTGCGTGATAAATTACAACGTGATAAAGCTGAAATATTACTTTACATTATGTTATGTTGCAGCAGTTTGGGGGTGTTAAAAAACTGAATGTGGTTTTTTTTGTAGTTTTAGGTGTGTAAGTTATAGATGTCTCATAGAGACGAAGTTATTATTTTTACATGGAAAGTATGGAAGTCTCGGGCATTACAGGGCTTACGACCTGTCGTCGGCTGGCTTAAGTGATCAATTTATTAGGAGAACACATTCTTATTGTGAAGTTGTAATTATTCAGAACATAGGTCTGTGATATTTTAAATATGAATTAAATCTATTAATTAGAAAGATATACATATAAAATCAATTTTATCGAAAAACATTATTAATATCAAAAAGGTAAGATATAGGTTCGAAAATTTGTCGCTAAAAATATTGTCGCTGTAGCATAGGTGGATAATGCACCTTCCCCGGTTAGGCAAGAGAATAGAATCCCGGTGGTTCATGATCACTTTACATCCATAGATGGCGATAGCATAGATACAATGTCGTAATCATATTAATCTTTTTCGCTATAGAGTTATCTTTGGCACAGTTAATATATACAGATCGTATATTTTGTTTATACATTGATTATAAAAGGTTCAAACGGAAATTATTGTCTTTCACAAATGAATATTTTTGCATAGGTTATAAAATATATTGTTTTCAAAATAGTCAAAATTCACGTATGAAAATTATTTAAATAAAATTTATAAGGGTACCTGAAAAATTATATAGTATTTAAAATAAAAAATCATACCTCATTTTTACGAATTTGTTCGGAAGTCGCCGGCGACCAGCTTTCAGCTTACTTTTTCCACTGTTATCCGGGACCACAACGTAAATTTCAGATTAAAAATCGAACTAACCACAAAAATAAATTGAAGTCATTGATCACGTACAAACATCATTACTATAAATATAATTTTTCTCATTATTCAATTTACGTCATTGCCCGTAACAAAATACGCTTGTTATTGTATCGTTTCTGTACGTGTGGTACAGCCTAAGGTTACACAGTTTTACGATCAATAATTTTTTATACGTTTCATTTATGACTGTCGCGACCCGCCTAATTATTGGCCGCGCGATTCTTTCTCGCACAAATGAAGAAATAAATTAAAATACGCATTTCCCCGACAGCGGGGCGCGTGTCCGCAGCGACTGGCTGCCGTAATGTTTATAAATGCCGGCATTACGTTTTCATATAAAAAGAGAGGAGCAAAAAAAAAAAACATAAGCGCGAACGACACCAGATTAGCATTCAGATGTGGTGAGGAGTTCTCGGAGAGCTGGTGCGGCACGGCCGTTCTGCGATCGTTACGGAGAAATTGGCCCGCGCCTCGTCGTAATGCCCTACTCCAAACTCCTGACCTGCTCCTATGCCGTGCAAATATCTTCCACGGGTAGAATAAACCGCATTTACATCATTATATTAACCTAAAATAATCCACCGGCTTTGCTCGGGACTGTTTTTATTCTTAACATATATCGTGATGCGATAATTTTGACACATTTGATTGAGAGCAATGTGAATCAAATGACGATATTGATGAAGGTGTTTATATTTTTACGGAGAACACATTGCAGTTTTTCAGAATAGGGATTCGCCAGTCGCAATGAGTCACTGGTCTGGAGCGCACCGCGCGTTCGCGGTTGAGCAATATTTAAAGTGCGGTGATTCATTGGCTCGTGCGCGTCGCGCTTTTTGTACTCACTTTAATATTCGACGAGTAAGTGATGGGCCGAGCACTTAGAGGTGCTGGATTCAAATGTTCAGACAAGAAGGGACAATGGTTAACCAAACTTCTCCGAGACCGTTAACGTCAGCAGCGACGCCAGAACATGTGGCTCAAGTTCGACGTGAAATTATGCGCAATCCGCATAAATTGATAAAGAAGATTGCAGCCTGAACTGGAATTTAAAAAAATCAACAGTGCACGTATTAATACGTAAAAAAGAATCTACAGTTTTACCCATACAAACAAAAATCTCAACGAAAATGACTATTATTTACGTGAAACCTAAGCGAGAACGATGCTGGAACGTTTTGAAAGAAGACAAACGCTTGGAAATATATTGTTTACTGACGAACACATTTTCATATAGATGGTTATGTTAATAGAACATGAGATACTGGTGCCCCGACAACCCTAGGGAACGCCATCGAAAACGTTTGCATTGTCCAAAAACGACAGTGTGGTGTGCAATTTCTGCGCAAGGGATAATTGGCCCTTATTTTTTTAACCAGCGAGAGACAGTCACTGCTGACGTGTATTGATCGACGAGTTTTTGGTACCACAACTGCATCTGTTTCTTGGGTTTAACAACAGAACACAATTTCAGCAAGACGGGGCCACTCCACATACAGCTAGAGTTTCAATGGAGAAGCTGAGGGGAACTTTTCCCAATAAATAAATCAGCCAAAGCAAAAGTTGAACAATTTTCGCTGGACACCCTTTATTTAAGATACATCGCAATATAAAGTTCATCGATTTTAATAATAGAATAAAAGATGTATCAATTTGAAAGAGCTATAGTATTTTATTTTATTTCTAGGAGAACTCATTCTTATTGTGAAGTTGTAATTATTCAGAACATAACTCCGTGATATTTTTTTAAAATACCAATTAAATTATTAATTAGAAAGATATACATATAAAATCAATTTTATCGAAAAATATTATTGTTGCTACCGGGATACAAACCTGGATATCTTCCAATCCGGGAAACGTGCATTAACCGAATAAATTGTTAATTCTGGCGTATCCTATCGGATTACTCAAAGATATTTGAGATTCCTTAAAATTAAAGTAGATGGCTTTCAAATAATGGAACGATAGATGTATCAATTTGAAAAGTGTAACATATAGGTTCGAAAATTTGTCGTCAATGTACTGTGTGCTGTAGCATAATCGGTTATTGCACGTTCCCGGGATTGAGAGGTTCGTATCCCGGTGGCAACAAAAATACGTTTTTCGATAAAATTGTATATATATATATGTATATCTTTATACTTTCTAAAATTAACTATTTAGTTGGAGTTATATGGAGAAACCGGATAACGCATTTCTCCGGATATGAAAAGGTCCAGGTTCGAATCTTATACAACTAAAATATTGTTTCGATAAATATTTTTTTTCTGTACCCATATCTTTCAAGTTGATTAATTTAATTTGTAAGTTTCATAGCCACGCAGTAACACAGGTATACCGGTTGGTACAAATCGTTACTTGCCGCCGTATCCGACGCCCGCGTCGTCAGATTGCGTGTGATCAATTTTTCGTTATATAATATCTTATTTAACTTTAAATACTCAATATTTAAAGAAAAGATTTTTTTTTCAGTCAAAATGTTTAAAAAATTACATATTCCTTATGGTAACACGAGTTGACATTATGGATATTTTCTATCGCCGAACATAAGCTGAGGGAAGATGTTTATAATTTATCTATACACAAACTATCTTTCTGTCTATAAGCTCCTACATACTTTGATCAATCCCGTAACTCAAATATAAAAAAATACATAATCTTCAAACAGCCATAGTGAAAAACATTGTAAGCCTGGAAGCATTTAAATTGTGGCATAATCTAAAATTGTTATATTCTTCCGTAAACGTTCTTCCTGTACACGGGCTGCTACTGTTCCTTTTAAAAAAATACAATTATTACAACGATGCTCTAAATAGGGTGGCTTCACACGGAAAAAATATTAGAGGTGTAGCAAATCTGATTCTAACGATTCCCAAAATCACATACAATAAAATTTGTTTTTTCTGCAATAAAAAATAAACTATCTGGATTTCTACAAAAGAGCACGCTTTCTCACAATTCAGAAGAATTTATTAAAAAATAGCTTATAAAAAATAACCTATCTTACCTGTAAGAATGATATGTATTGTTTAAACGGAGACTTATTGATGAAATATAAATGGATATAAATCTACCTGTAGACAAACGTCCATTAAGACGTTTTGTGGATCTAGTGTTATTTAAAAAAATAAATATAAAATGAATGTAAAAAAATATGTCTAAACTAAATATTGCATCGTTACTCTTAAGAACGCAAATCATGGGCACCATCCCTTTTAATAAATATAAATGTTTATTATATTCAATGGTATTAATTTTGAATTGTGCATTGATATGCATCAAACGTAGGCATTCTTTTCATTCTGCTCTAACCTCTGATACAAATTACTATTATAATATATTAAATGCGACCCTTTAAAAATTTTGCTTTGTGTTTTGTTGACTACCCCTTACTATCCCATCCTCCCCCCCGATAAAAATGTGTTTATCGGACATCACACCTTCCACTTACCTGGATAAAATTGTGCATACATCGTTATTAGATATTTAGAGGTTTTGCAAAACAAAGGCACTCCCTTCCCTTAAACCTTTATTTAAAAGTACAACTAAATTTGATCCCGCGCATTGTCGGGTATTCTAACCCGTTCAGTCATTGAAGAGATATAAAGGCAATGATAATACTAGTTTATTTGAAATATTATACATTCATTGAAGTATTTTAATACCTTACTGAGATTCGGCCATGCTCACATTGTTAATCAATAAAAAGATAATATAAATTGAAAATAATAAATTGTAATTAGGTATACATTGATCGACACAACAAACACAATACAATAATTATTAACACCAGCAATATTTAAATATGTCAAAGAACACACAATTACTGGATTTCCACCTACAAAGGCACCGCTATTAAACAAATAATAGATCACTCATAGATACGAAGCTATATTTTTTTAATGGAAATATATGGAAGTATGGGTAATTACAAGACTTATGACCTGTCTTCGGCTGGCTTAAGTGATCACTTTATATAAATATAACGTTCACCATTCTCACCCATTAATCAATCTCCATATCCATCAAATTTTTGAAAGTTGTATATATGTATATATAATATATATTGTAAATATGTGGAAACACTTCGAGTACCACTACACTATCGCCATCCGTGGACTAAATTTGATAATTCATTTAACTGAAACAGCATATATGTCACGATGAGAATTTAGTTATTTAAAGCGATATTCTTTATCTGAAAAATGTTTATATGCATACTTGCATATATTTCCATTAAAAAAATATAGCTTCGTCTCTAAGATATTTTATTAATTGGTTAGTAACATCGTTTGCAAGAGAAGAGTGCAAATAGATGTGTCGTATTTGAAACGTGCCAACCTCGCAATAATTTCCGTGAGCAATATTTTAGCTGACATTTTATATTGATAGTAGAAAGTGTTCCAGATATTCAATATTACACATAAATACTTCCTATTGCAGAGCGTCTCTTGACGTAATAGTCTATGTACTGTGTGCTGTAGCATAATCGGTTAATGCACGTTCCACGGATTGGAAGAGATCCAGGTTCGAATTCCGGCAGCGACAACAATATTTTTCAATAAAATTGATTTTATATGTATATTTTTCTAATTAATACATTTAATTTGTATTTAATCTAATCTCGTTTTAAAATGGCGACTGTTAAAAAATTTGAATTAATCGCAAATGCGGCGTAAATATTGGACCTAGATAAAAAATAACACTTTCACACTCGGACGAAAGTTATCTGAATCTTGCAGCCAGAATATTTTTTTAAATACGGAACAGGTGTTTTGAAAACTTGAAAACGACGAACATACCAACAGTCAAACATTTTTGAGTATCACGCAGTAGATTGTAGGGGAGGCCTGTCAAGAATGCGAGTTTCAGTAAACAATCTTATAAGTTATGAAAATGAATTTTTTGTGTCGTTTTAAAGAATACAAATGATCGAAAATGAAGACGAGACAAATGAAGTAATGAAAAAAAATAAAGAGATGAATTATGTATACGGGAGAAGTTTTAATAAAGAATTTAAATAATGATGTTCCTCGAATACGATCCTTTCATTCGGTGGCAGGGCCTGACAATCTCTTGAAATTATTTTTTTGAAAAACGTGTCACATAAATCTACAAAAATTTACAATGTAAGTTGAATTTTTGGAGAATTCATTTTTATAATTTATCGCCGCTTGTTCGAAAATATTTTTGATGAAGTAATAATGGAATTATGAAAATTGAGATTCCTCACGAGAATCTGATGTAGCGGTCCATGACGGGATCCTAGTACCTGTCTAGTGTGTCAGTGGGCGCAATACCGACACGCATATGTGTCAGCGAAATAGCATAGTCAGTTAATAATGAGAATATAAGAATGATAACTTAGCTTGTACTTGAGATTTATTAAAATTATTTTGAGTATCGTGACGTTGCAGTTTTAGAACATAATTCTATGATATATACAATAAATTAGATTAATAATAATAATAATGCATTTATTCCAGCGTGATCAGGTATAATACATATTATATATTACATTAAAGTTACGAAATAAATATGAAGTTATGAAAAAGAAAACTAGAGAAAATATAAAAAAATAAATAAAAAGTTCACACATATATATAAATTTAAACAAAATATAAATACTTCAGTCATGGCCATTGTTGTATATGTAGCTATTTTGTAGGCGTTGCCATTCTCTGGTCAAGGAACCAGCTTTCCATAAGAGCGCCGCTTGCACCAGAGAGTTGGTGCTGATCTCCAGCCGCAGCTTTACGCCCGCAACTCGATGTCTCAGAAGCGGAACGAATCCATGTATACGGATTTCGATAAACACTGTAGATGTGCTGCAATAACGCGCCAATCTGAACAGTATAATCTGAGCTGTATTGAATTCAGAGACGGTTATACGTCACTTGCTTGTATTTCGACCAGAACTCGCAGGTATACATGCTGGTGAAGAAAGATTTAAACAGGATCCACTTCACCTTTATTAATTATATCGAAAAGATTCTTGATAACCAAAGTATCATTTATTAAAAATTGAATAATAGATACGTAATTTCATTAAAGACTAAGTCTCAAATTTGTCGTAAATTTGAATGATTAACTTATTTTCCCGCAAGGAAAAGTTTCAGGTTCGTATCCCTGTGGTAACCAACTATTATTTTCGATAGATATATTTTTTCTGTATAAATTTCTAATTGATTAATTTGTTTTAACATCAAGGACAAACTTTCAACCTACAGCCTGAGACGATGGGCATCTTGCGAGAAGGGGTGATAGATTGGAGAAGCTTGTTGTAGTGGGCCACGTCGAAGGACGAAGAGGAAAAGAAAGATACCCCACACCTTGGACTGACCAAGTGGAAAAAGCAACAGGTACTTCTCTGGTGACAGCCCTAAGATGTGTAGGATGCCGAGAAAAGTGAAGAAGGATAGTTAAGGGAGCGGGAGTTCATGGAGATCGCGATCGTGAGTTATGAGGGACCAACGTCCATGATGTTTTAAATAATTTAATTTTATAAAATCAAACAGTTGGATTGATGGCAACTTTTTATTTCATATTTATGAATAGTCTTCTTCGTCCTCTATCCGCTAACAGATGTTTGCAATCTTGTCGGCTATTCGAATTTTATTTACAGCTGACCGGAAATGAGATTCAAATATCCGGCAGAACCATTCTTTACAAGGCTCTCGTCTTTATTAATTTTTCCTTGCGTGACAGGGAGCAGTGTCTCATAAATCTCCTAGGTATCTCCCAGAGAGACTGGCTAGATATAAAGAATTCAAGACTGTTTGAAGATAGATAAGGCCTTGACTGGTCAACAAGTACTGAAACGACGTAAGACATGAAAGCGCCTTGATATAAATGATAAATATTGATGATGAAAATTATAAACTTTTTTCGCGTTGATTTTTGATTTTGTTGAGTAAGAACACTCGTGATTTATAAAAAAACTTAGGAATAATAAATCTCTGTCTCTTAGCTCCATACTCATTGATTACTTTGGGAATTTACAGTCTGTGCACTGGCAATTTCTCAAATTTCGCAAATCTCTGATGATGGCGGGGGAGGCGAACATTCCAGACGAACCGATATTCGGAACGACCTCCTCAACTGCAGGTTCAGGAAATGAAAACATTCCATGATCCCATAGCGGCGCTTACTAAGAGTACTTAATATATAACAGAGTGACCGTATCTTGTATAAAAATATTCAACGTTACAATTCATTCGAGTGATCTGAATGATTATTTTTAAATAATCTATTATCAATTTCTATTTCAATCTAGATAGCAATTTTCGCTTCACTATTTCAATACAACTTGATTAAAACTTTTTTGAATTACTATAAATTAATATTACCGTACAATTAAAACTCAACAACTTGTATTTATATTAATGTTGAACTGCTGTGAAGAAGAGCTACACCAAGCGCAACAAAAATAGTCTCATCCATTGAAAATATAATTTTGGCAGTTTTGTTCACTTATCAACTGTGTTTTACTAACCGTTATATTTTATGGAAATGAGACAACATATGTTTATACTTTAGTTTTAATAAATATACATTTCATAACATAATATCAAGCGTTTAATTATTGAAGACTACATTTATTATGAAAAACTTCCATTAATATCTCTTCCAACTAAATCAGTCATTCTTAATTCAAAATGATTTCTATGTCGTTTCTATATCGATGTGTTATTTAATTTTGATACTAATATTTTAAATTAGAACGATTTTATAGCGAATTAAATATTTTAAACGTCAAATCAATATTTTGTTTGACCCCCTTTGGAACGGATTACACTCTGAATACGTCTCGGCATTGATTTATTTATAAAGATTGTGTATGTATTTCACTGTAATTTTTTTCATACCACACGCATTCTATAATATTTTATAATTTTTATTAATTCTTTAATAGTTTTGGGCGATTTTTTTCAGATATTTTTACTCATTATGTACAACAGATGTTTAATAATATTAAAATCGGGATTGTTTTTTGGCCATGAAAGTGATTTTAATCCCAACAATTCTTTGAATTGTGATACCTGTGAAAAAATTAAAAAGAATTTAGTGTTGAGAGTGTTCACCAAGTAAAAAAACAAATCAATTTTAAAGATGATTATTAACTCATAATAGGCAAGGTGCAGAATCGTCCTGAAATACTGGATCATCAGTTTTTGAGTCAAATTCTTAATTGTTGGCATTCACTGATGCTTCTAGCACAATAAGATTGCCAACGCCAAGTGATGTGTTCCATCTCCACACCATATCGTATGGAGAATGTTTCACCGTGGGTGCGATGTATTCATCGCTGTACCTCTCTTCGGATCTTCGACGCACTGTCATTTTTAAATAATAAATGAATCATGTTCAGTCATAGAAAGTGTTCTTAAAAACGTCCATACATTTTTATATGGGTAAAAAGTATTATTTTACGATAAAACTTAAACATTAAAAACCCTATCAACAGTACTCTAAAATTACAAATAAATACATGGTAGGGTCGTATAAAGTTGGTTAAATAAACGTTCATAATCCTATGTACAACATATATTGTAGTACATATATTATATAATATCATTGGTAACAGCTTAACCTAAATTTATACCTACTGCACGCCACTGCTTATCACATTGTCCGCAAGGAATCAATTGCCACATCTACCACTCTAACAGAACTTGATGTTTGTGTGTCGGCCGTGGTTCAGATTAATCGCAATTATTTAAAAAGCAATAATATTATTGCAGATACACACTGCCGACAGGTTAGCCGTGCAAACAAATACAAATATAAACTTTGTCGCATTAAAGAATTGTTCGACCAAAAGTGTAATTGACGGTTGCGCGACAAAGAACACAATTATTATTTAACCCGACCTTTCAAGAAGCGTCTGCTCCGTTTTGTCGCCGAAATCCGGACCGCCATTTCGCCGGAAGCGTTGATTGGCGGGAAAGAAGTAAACTGTTTCCGGTTGAGGGGAATCCTTTTATTCTGGCACCGGCTCGGGTTAAGAACGGGGTAAAAAATCGCGCGAATAGACGCAATATGTGAGCTTTTCGGGCTTTTCAATACTTTGAAGAATGTTTTTTTTTTGCTGGGATGATATTTACTACTGTGTGAAAACAGACAATTATTTTGTATTTATTTGAAATGTGTTTTATATGTTCTTGGTCACGATTAATTAATTTTTTGTGTTTTTTTACCAAATTAATTATGACTGATCAAAATATATTTGTGTCTGTTTGTCTCGAGAGAAGATACCTCATGGTTATTGTAGTAACTTTCCACTTTGTCTGCACCAGTGTGGTGCCTTTGGAAACACTTCACAGATTCCCTCTGGGTGTTATCTTCTCTTAGTGTACTGCTTGTAGTAAAACTCCGTGATATATGTGACAATTGAAGTTTATTGTAACAACTATTTTACATAATGTATAGAACTAAGATATTTATTGACTATTAGTACGAAGGAACGATGGAATAAGAGATCCGTTCCCCAGTGACGGCCTTTTATATATTCTGCCCCCCACCACTCACCTCACACACACATAGCCACACATGCAAAGTGACAGTTCTCACAGTTATCGTTCCTCTAGCATTTGAAAAACATGTCGAAGGTATATAAATTGTCATGGCTTGGACACGTTATCTGTATGTTGAAGAAGGAGTTACATGCCGAGAGGTACGCGGTACTTCAGCACTCAGTAAATTTATTATTATCCTTTTTACTACCTAAAGATATATTACATCAGTATTCTAGATTGGTGCCTTCCATTCGTAGTTGCTAAGATCTAACAATTTTAATGTTATAACGGAATAATTAATGACATCATAAATCATCAGTTTTCGTCCACTATTCACTATCTAATGAATATATGGAAATATTGAAGATCATGAAACTATCTAGTGTCGGATAATTAAACTTTCACTACGGGCAACGTATCCACCAGCGCCGCATAAAAGATGAGTACGAAATTCTCCAGCGGTCTCCCTCCTTCATTCATTCCACTGCCGCATCCTATACAGCTAATAGAAACAACCCTTCTTCACCACGCAAACCTTCGCCTCGTAGCATCGTTTTTCAAATCCTGCGTAATTTCAACATATTTGGCGTACATTTTTTATGTAACCATTATTGAATAAGCCGTGCGATTTAACCGTGAGTACCTTTTACTCATGCATTATCACGCCTCAGATTAGTAAATTTTGAATATTACTTCATATGTACCTACACGACCATCACATCCTCCAAAAATCGAGGATTATATTATTTGAGGGCTGAAAGGCTTTCTATTGTCACTTCTTACTTGTCTTCAGACCGGGTAACTTATTGATACTGACTATAGTTACTATACATACACAATTATATTTGATTGCATGCGCTTTGCACAATAGAAATATGGATTAAACTGCAAGTTCTCTGGCTGCAGTGTCGCCATTTTGTGGTTTTGGAAATGTGCGAGAGTTGCAAATTAAATTACCAAATTGAGGCCACACTTTATCGTTAATGGCTCGGCGCCATTTTGGCAATAACTATTGTAGAGGATTCAGATAACAGGAATTCATACGGGCCACTTTAAATATTGGGAATATTTTTTACGCACGCGTGCGGACAAGAGCCAACTCGCGGCTCTGATTGCTTTAATTTAAAAAAAATTAAATTATCAATATAATATATATACCGAATTTTGTGAAAATGATAACACCCGTAGTTTTTTTTATTATTTCAATCAAGCTTTTCATAAACATTGATTTGGTAGATATCTCGGATAAGTTCGATAACTAGCCTGATCCGGCACCGTTATTTTCTTTCAAATATGCCGTTATTGTTGTTGTTTCAAAATTGCGGCTATTCAGACAGAGACATAAGGGTCTCAGACCTTCACCAAGAGCTTCATCGGATGGGTCCTCAACTTCAGTATTACTTACTCACCTTTAAATAACTAAATTTCTCTCCTTCATTTGTGGAAAAACAAAATATATAATTAATAAAATAATAAACAACATATATTAAAAATAAATAAAGATGCGTACATGTAATACACGTCACATCAATATTATTACTATTTTCAAAATCAAGCGAAACGCTTGTGCTATGAAAATAGGACACAATGGCTGGTCTCCTGGAATGAGGCTAGAACCCCTGACCACTAGGTCACTAGACCATTATGCTACCCAAGATAATGGGACCTAGAGAAAAAATTAAATACATGCTTTCGGATACAAAATAAATCTACTTGATTCTTGTGGCCAGTAGTGGAAGAGATATTTTTACAAGAAATAACATATATATTGCGACGTCGTATTTTATCCGTCCACCGGCTCGCTCAGGGTATAGCATGAGGTGCGTGGTTCTGATGCACAGAATTCACCATGTCGCCTGCCACTCACATTAGCTACCATTCTCAGGGAAAATAATAAGATTAGATTCAAGTTTTTAGAACAACATAATTTAATGAGTTAATCAGCTACGAAAAAATATGAATTATAAGGTAGAATGTAATAAGAATCCTGTCACTTGAATGTGATTACACAGAAAGATTGATTGACAAGTCTTGCCTTAATAAAATAATAGAATTCTTACTACCGTGTGAACATCGAAATCAACAAGTTATTATCTAAAACTAATGGTGAGATAATAGGAAATTATATTATAATAATTTAAATCCGCTGATGAGTTTGTCAGGTTAAATATAGCAAAAATCGTATCAAATAAATGTGATCAACAAGATTAGCAAGTTATTCTAGTAGATATTCGTTTTACAACCATTTAAATGCGAGGTGTCTTCGTTTTTCCGTTCCGAGGCACCCGTAAATACTTGTATCTTCTTACTTATCAAAAAGTCAGAAAGGCTGGGTCATCTTCTTCCATTTGAACTCACATGGAATCCCTTGCGTCCTCTTCTGTTATAAAACAAGTTCAGTTGTGAAATTATGAAGCAGAGGAGACCAAATCGTATCCCCGTCCTGCTTTATTCATGAGAAATACTTCATGAAGAAAAAGTATTGTCATCTACATGACCTCTCTGCTGTCATGTAAGAAAGGGATGCTTCCATCCTGCAAGCATACAAGCAAAATAGCAAACAAATCTCACATTATGGTTTTGGATAACATAGATGCCCTATATATTTGATTATTCTCGCCCTTCCTTAATTCAAAACGAAATCACATCTTCGTGATTTTAGCATCGGGACCACTTTCTCGTGCTCGCAAACTGTCAAAAAGAGTACTACCGAGAAATTTTTTCTTACGCGGTACAGTGTTGCCATTTGGTAAATGTCAACTCCCAGCACATCTCATGCGCGATAGGTACCAAATATAACGTTATAATATATTAAAACACTTTTTCATTAAATACAGTCTGCGATGCGCAGAAATATATTATCTGGAAAAATTTTCACCTCGGAGGAGTCTGATCTTTTTCCAATCAGAAAGATGACAGATTGTTGACAGTGAAGATAATCCTGAAAACATTTACGGCTAATGTTCACAGATGAGATTTTTGAAATAATCTCTGAGATATAGATAGACAGCTCTCAGCTTTCGTAAAAAAATAAATAGTTGTTGGTATCAATTGTCCTAGGTCACTTTCGTGCACACGTATTGAGTTTATTCTACTTATCTCGAGGTGTTCTTTGAGTTCATTTTCAGATTAAAATCTCATCGATCGACGTTGATTATCATGTTGGTTAACATCACATTGTTTACTGTCGCCCTATAGTAGAAAAATCTCTATAGTAAACTGACCAAACCATTATCTCAGGTTCTTTAGCCATGATGTCACTATGTGTCGGACGTTATACATTATTTTTCAGCAGATTCACATCTCAAATGCTTCAAATATCCATATCATTTCTTCATGCTTCCATTCCACACAATAATATCGAGAACACATAGTATCTGACCATTCGCAATCGTAATCTAAGGTTGAAATCATGACTAGAATATCTTTTTCATACGGATAAAGGTTGCACGATCCCATATTTCATTTAAATATTGCAACACAGGTATATAACGCAGATTTCAAAGTACCAAAAATAATACACATACAAAAAAACTCCAGTAATCGAAATTTTCAAAATTAAAATTCAATTAAATATTAGATGCGAATTTCAATCTACAAGATTTAGAGACCAAATTGATATTCCAAAATTAAAATATACCTCAACCCAAAATCACCATAACAAATTTTTTAACCATGACAATTATAAAAATTACAGCTACTTTAAATTTGTATCTGAAGTAAAAAAAATATGTACACAGACTAATTGAAACATAAATTCTCGTACATACTCCTTCTTTATACAACAGTCTTACTCTCATATCGAAGAAATAATGTAAAAAGAAATAATATACATACTGATTATTTTTAACATGTATTAAATTTTATAATATTAAAATAAAAATAAAAAAAATATTGCAGCGAATCTAGTGGTTAATTAAGTACATAAATGAAAGCCCCGATGATGCTGTGTAAACAACAATGTGGGAATAATATTGAGATTATAATATCTTCACAACATGGTAATGCTCACCAGGATAAAGTTTCGGAGCTCAGTCTTGCTGAGTTACTGCACGCGACGCCGCTCCACAAACTCTCATCAATATGCAATATTGATTTTAGAACTAAACCACGAGGAAGTTTCCAATCATTTCGGATAGAGCTAAACACAATAAAATAATTGTAAGCACGTGAATACGTGTGGCGTCTTGTTGGGAGTAGGCAGTGCAGAAATGGGGTTTCGAAGAAAAAAAATAACAAAAAATAATTAAATGTATTAATTATAAAGATATACAAATAAAATCGATGTTATCGAAAAATATTGTTATTGCGCTATCGGGATTCGAACCTGGATCTCTTTTTTAATCCGGGGAAGGTGCATCACCAACTATGCTACAGCGACAATATTTTTGACGACAAATCTTTGAACCTATATGTTACACTTTTTCAAATGAATAAATCTATTGTTCCATTATCTGAAAGCCATCTACATTGTTTTAATTTTAATCTACATTACATTGGTATTTAAAACATCACAGACCTATGTTCTGAATAATTACAACTTCACAATAAGAATGTGTTTAAGAAAAATTAATTGATAATGAAATTTAACTAGAAAAAATGGATGTTTCAAAACAAAATAATATATTAGGATTAAATATTAGTTAAAACATTCTTCTGGGTTCGAGTCCCGATGCGCGATGGCAAATACATTTTTTTCGAAAAATAAATGTTCTTTGCATCTTTTAAATCTAAACTAGTATTTTTTTATTAAATCTTTACGGCTTTGGCAAATTATTAATTAGTACATAGCGTTGTTTTTATATAAACTTCCTAGGACTAAGATTAAAACATAATCGCTTAGGCGGTTAGATCAGTATGAACGACTCAATGGGAGGCGAATCGTAAGAAAGATGTATAGGCAGTGTTTATGACTCAGAACTAGAAACCCGGCCTGACAGCCGCCGACGGTAACAGATCTGGAAGAGATGGTTCTAATCGAAAGCTCTCAATCAATCGAGCACTGTGTGTAGGAACGAAGAAGTGTGGGCCGTCTCCTCTATGTTAATCGGGGAAACAAGCATGTGGTACGTTAGTTCATACCAATTGACACGAAACTAGATTGGATTATAACGGATGACTACGCTATATTTTAGCCAGCGCTTTTCTGTTACGAATAAATGTTAGGGCTTATGTCTGAGAAGAAAGGGCGTTGTTAGTACGGAGGTTAGATTTCCGGTGGTATTACATTCCGTCATAGTATTCGACCCGACACTTTGTTTGTTTGTATACCTTCTCACTATTTTGATGTTAAAAAATTGTTATTAAAATAAAAGTAAAGTTATTATATATAACGGAAAATATATCAATCAATCATTTCTCTTAAAGTTTAAGCTCAGACAAGACATAGGACTATTTGCGATCCTGGACTCGAACTTTTCTTTTAATCAGGAATATTCGAATTTACGAAAATTTTCATTTTTTAAATCGGTTTTACCACCAATGTGACAACCATCATAGTCTCTACAACCTGTCTAATAAATTAAAATGATTTACATCTCATCTATGTAATTATATATTGTGGTATTTTAAATTAAAATAATATGTAATCTTTACCAATCACTAACCTATAAAATAATTTTTTAATATCACACATTTTCAAATAAACGTTATATGACCTGTTAAGTTAAGATAGTGCTGTTGTATGAGTGGTTAAGACGCTGGCCTAGTGACCTTGGGAGTTTGCGCTTCGTTCCAGGACACCAGCAAGTTAGCCCCATTTTCATAGTACAAGCGTTTAGCTTAGTTTGAAAATAGTAAAATATTGATGTGACATGTATTCCGTGTACTCATCTTTATTTATTAAAAAAAATATTTTTTTTACAAGAGGAAGGTATAGACTGAGACTGCCATTCAGGAAGAAGGCAGTATAGTGCGATGAAGATTTTTAATGAAATGCCAGAAAACATAAGAAAGGAGGAGAAGATGAATAGATTTAAAATGAAACAGACCAAATATGTAAAAGACAAGTTTGAGTAAAAGAAAATATTTTAATATTGTTTATATTATAGTATATATATATATAAGTGCTTATGTATGCACTATGTTAAAAATTAAATAAATAAATTAATAAATATTTTTATTTGTTAACTTTGTTTATTGAGTTTAAATACCGGTTTCGAAAAATACCATTTTCTTCTTCAGGATGTCAATACTAACTAAAAACATATATTATTGTTTCTTTACATGAATCGATTTTTAAAAAAACAACAATTATTTAAAAAATAAATTTAGTACCTAATTCAAATTGTTACTCAATACAAATTTACTCGAATAATTTTTAGGAATTTTTTTTAGAGTGGGACTCGTAGTTAAATTTAGTTGGTTGTTTATAATTTATTTGATTAGTTTTACACGTTTTATTTATTTCCAATGATTCCAAATTATTTAATTTGTGACTAACACCGTTTACATGCAAAATTGATAATCCCAATTTTTTATCAAAACCATGACCATTATCTATCAAATGATTAGAAAATTCTGAAAACCCACTATTGTTCAAACATCTCAAATGCTAAAATAAAAATGCGTTAATAAAACAATGTTAACAAATAAAAATATGTATTTTAACCACAATGTTAATTTTGCTAATTTTAAAAGTATTTTTAATTATTTTGTTTTTTCGGCAATAATTAATAATTATGATATTTGCTTAAAATTTTTCCTGTTTCAGTTCATATAGCCAGGCAGATATAATCAATTTTGCGGTCTCTGCTGAAAAGTGCTCAGTTTACGGATTTATGAGAATAGGAACGCGAATACTTTATTCCACTAATGCTCTAATTTCTCTTATCTTCCATCCTTTCTGTGCTAGCACTTCTCTTCTTTTACAAATATGCCTTCTTTTGAATAATTATATTTTAATGCACGCCCACTCTGTGTACAGTCTTGGGAAATTGTAATCTACCGTGAACTATTAATCATTTTTTATGACATTTTGGTTAAACTGAATTTTCCACCTATTCTAATGGAATAAGGCATGATGAATTATATTTCAGAGATTTAGAGATGAATTTCTGTACCGTGTTTACGTATTGAGATTTTGATGTGGAAATAATCTCAGAGATTAGTTTGAGATTGGTAGAAATATATATAAACTTAAACCCAACGTACGTTAGTTTGGGGAGGAGCAGCAAAAATAAAATTAGAGAAGGCTAAAATAGCACAAAAGACAATTCTTAGGGTAATATATATTAAAGAGTACAATGTCCTACATATAGGGTGTACAGCGGAAAAATTTAAAGATTATATTATAATTGCTCGTAAACCATCGGAGGGGTATTGTTCGACGCGCGTGATTCGCGGATTTGCCAGTCGCAATGCGTCACTGGTCAAGAGCACACCGCTGAGCAATATTTAAAGTGCGGTGATTCATTGATTCGTGAGCCTACAATCCAAGGGAACGCCATCAAAAATGTTTGCACTGTTCAAAAACGACAGTGGTGTGCAATTTCTACCCGAGGGATAATTGGCCTTTATTTTTTTAACCAGCGAGAGACAGTCACTGCTGACGTGTATTGTCGAACGATCGACGAGTTTTTGGTACCGCAACTGCAGCTGTTTTCCGGGTCCAACAACAGAGCACAATTTCAGCAAGACGAAGCCACTCCACACACAGCTAGAGTTTCAATGGAGAATCTGAGGGGAATTTTTCCCAATAAATTAATCAACAAGTACGGAGACATACCCTGGGCACCTCGGTCACCGGACCTTACACCATGTAACTTTTTTTTATGGAGATACCTTAAGTCAAGAGTTTACAGCTATAATCTTTGAACAATTCAGGCCTTACAAGAAAATAGCCGCCGTGAAGTTGCTGCCATTGAACTGCCTCTCGCGTGTTCGCAAATTTAAGAGTCCGATTGTAAGTGTCTTGAGAGAAATGGACAGCATTTAGACGATATTGTTTGTAAAACGTTAAATTAGCATCGTTTAACTCCATTTTGTATATATAAAATATAAGAATAACATGTAGTTTTTTTATTTATTTAATATTAATCATGAACATTTTCCGCTGGACATATTATAATATTTTATATTCACCTCTGTTACAACAAAAACAAGTTTGTCAATAAAGTCTAATAAATAAATAATTAAATAAATACATGACGCTCAATTTGACAGAGAGACTACCGTAAATACCTAGAAATATTTATTTTGAAAGTAATACAATCAGAAGATATTAAATTACAAACATTTTATCTGGTGTTGGGGAGATTCATATTCACGAACGAAACATGAACGGTCAATGGACTGGCATTTGATGTTTGAAACACAACAAGTGTGAAGTGAGTGAGCAAAATCAGTCGAACATATCTGCATTGTCGCTTCTGTCTGGTTCGAACCGTCAAGTTTGACTTCTCATAGGTTTAATGATACTTCATACTAAAATATGTTTTTTACCACCGGGTACTAGGAATATGAACAAAGTCAAAATGATATGTTTTTAATTCAGTTTCATCCTGCCTTGACGTTAACCAATAAAATTGATTTTTTATTAAGGAGAATGCATTTTTGTCGTGAAGTAGTATTTTTAGAGCATAGGTTCAGTGGTATTTTAATATATATTAAATGAATTAACTAGAAATATATTTTGAAACAATCTGTCTATCGACAAAATCCTCGTAGCAACTAAATATATTTTCGATAGACAGATATGCCTGTGTTACTTTCTAGTTGATTTATTTAATTTGTAATAAAATTTAAGCAGTTATGGGCATTTTTAACTTCAGTGAAATAAGGAAGAAGAAGTGGATGGCTGAAAAAATATTAATTCATGAGACAGTTGCCAAATCGGAAATCGAAAAGTAAAAGAACTGACACAAAATTGGAATAGACGAGAGCTACAGTGTTTATGTCTTCGATAGCTGGTTGCCAGGTTTCCGATTAACAATAAGCACACATATGATATATGAACCGCACTAACCTTTTTAATTTTGCTGTCTTTCTGGTCCGATGTTGTTGTTTTTTTAGCTGGGTTGTCTTCTTTAGATTTCGACCGACCGAAGCGCGCACTGGTGGTTTATTTGGACCGCTGGACTGGTCGAAGCACGGGATGTAATAAGAATGACGCCTGTCGTTTACTGTTTGCTTAGCTTTCCGAAAAAAGGGCAGCAATACTCACATACATACACATGCACATTATTATAAACCAGGAAACCAATCGAAGTAACAAGACGCATAAACATAGTGACAGAAAATGCGTCTTAACACGAAAAAGTTAATTACAAACATATTTTATCTGAATTATTCAATCGAACAGAATCATTAGAATTAGTCGTGGCTGAGTTGACTAAAGCGCCTAACTCTCTTTTGGAATGCAAGGTCGAATCTCCATAATTGACATAAGCTGCTTTATTATATAATATCTAATTGAATATTTGTTTGCGTTAGTTCAATATTGAAAAATAAGTTTTACGTTCTAAGGTTCCAGAGATACCGGTCGTGTAGAGGTCACCACTGGGCAAAATCTATCGACTCATGGCTATATAAGATTACCTGCTCTAAAGTACATGTATACGAGGGTTTTTTATCAGTAATTTTTTACCCTTCCAATTCATGTATTAATATAAAACATATATGATGTTTATAATAATAAGGTAGTTTGTAAAAGTGTCAAAGTGATTAGCGCTGATGCACTTGTAGTAGTAGATTAGGCGGTCTAGCCGTATGTAGAGTACTCAGAGTATCGTAGACTCTAAGGAATTGGAAAAAAAAAAAAAGTACATGTATACAAGTCAGTAATCTTTTTTCTCCTCCTTCGTTACACACTTGGCATAGCAGTTGTGGTTGTACGATAATGATGACAAATCGGAGCCATCTGCTTCTACCTGCACCATTCCTGACGGCCCTATCAGTTATAGATTTCACTTGATCCACCAAGGCCATCTAGCCGGTAACCTTCCGCGAGAGAGAGATTCCTCGACTCTGCCTTTTACCACCAGTTATATTTATGTAATGTACTGTTAATATTATTTACTAATAAAGTGAGTCAACCGAGCAAATTTTATTTTGGCAGCTGTGCGGTATCGTCTTATCGAATATGCGGGGTGCTGTCGAACAGCTGCCTAGTAGCATAAAAAAATGCCAACCAAGCGGCGATGAGTTGGACCGAGATAAGAATCTTGAGTTTATTGCATCGGTTCTGGGTAAGCAACGGATCCGCCCTCATTGTACCACCAGATTAATTGTTATTACCATCATTATTGGAGCAGACGACATGAAAACATTAGAGGGTTCAAGGTTTAGTAAAAGGATCACGTGGCTGGTCGTCCTCACATTGGACAGGTCTGGTGAAGAGTTCAATCTGAGAATGGGCCAGAAATACGTCGGCAGAGAGTGCTGTCGTGGACCGGTTAGTGTTCAATGCGGGAGTTCTCTCTGCCGATTTAGAAGTCTCAGAGTTCACAGTTCGCCATTCTCACGCTCAGTACCGGGAGTTCTACAAGATAATTTAAGGGTTGTTACAGAATTTAACTAGAAAGATGAGACACATAACCGAGCGTCGCTGTGAGAAATAAATGTGGGGGGATGTTGGCTAGCTTCTGATCATTATTCGGTGCCGATGGTATTGGGTCATGGAGATTTCGGGAGAAAATTGTTTGATTTTGGATTCACCAATGACTCTCAGCGCATCTGTGACCAGGTGAGGCAAATGCCGGAGCATATTCCTCGGTTCTATGAGACCGTGAGAGATGTTAAAGAGACTTGATTTGAAGAAAGCAGTGGGTCATCGTTTGAGAACAAACGACGCTCTGCTGCACATTGGAAGAAACCACGAACTCAATCGAGGGTTCGTTAGGGTGTGGGTATCTCATTGGGAGTTCCTGAATTGGGAAGGAAAGGAGGTGAACGGGTAACTGGACGGCTCCCCTTTAATGTCTCTCTCCTGGACCAGGACGAAAATCTGCCGGATTGTGGCTTCTCATTAACGTTCGTTTAACTTTATTGTTGCTCCTTAAGGGTGGCTTACATTACTTTACGTTGTCTTTTTGTCTCTCCGCGTGTCTGTTTACGTGTATTTTTTTGCTTTGTATATGACACAGTATCGTAAAATGTATTTTGATTTCAAATTTGATATTGTATAACTATTGTAACAATCTTGTATGATTCTAATAACGTTCACGAGCTGGAGACAATGAATGTTATGAAAATGGCACGATGCCAACCAGGTGGCGTATGAGAAGGGTCGATATGAGCAATGTCCCCGCTAAGGTGGGCTGGTGAATTTGGTATCATAGCGCATACAATTTTAATAAGACTTCTTCATGTGCTGCATTGTATAGAAGGTTGGCGACCATGTAGCAGTATGTTGATTAATCTTGCATAGCATTACCAAAACTATGAACATTGAAATACTTTCTGATGTTACACAGCCAAGTTAACCTCTTTCTACCCACGCTTCTTCTATTTCTACCTTTTCTTACTTAATGAGTTGTAAAATATCATATTTTTAATACAAATTAAATTAATCAACTAGAAAGATATACAGAAAAAATCTGTCTATGGAAAAATATTTATTAAGGAAAACACATTCTTAAATTGTGTAAAATGTGTTAATTAGAAAAATACACATACAAAATCAATTTAATCGAAAAAATTGTTGTTGCTACCGGGATTGGAACCTGAATTTCTTCCAATCCGGGGAACGTGCATTATCCGATTATGCTATACCAAAAAAATTACTGACGACAAATTTTCGAACTTATATGTTACACTTTTCAAATTAATACATCTATCGTTCCATTAATTGAAAGCCATGTACTTTGTTTTTACGGAATCTCAAATATCTTTGAGTAAACCGATAGGAGACGCCAAAATTAACAATTCATTTTATTAAATTTTGGACACACTGACTGTTAATTCTGGCGCGACTTTAATTAAATAACATATTCAAGTTTTATGCAGTATATAAATTCATAGTTTTACATATAGATGGAAAATTAAGGTGCAGTAGTTCAAGGCAGACACTCAAGCATCTATTTAACATAAACATTCCCTAAAGGGGACAGTGGACGAGACACAAAATTGATTGAGTCACACTTACACGGACAGACTAACGAAGTTGCAGAATACGAGGTATGGAGAGTGAGAAGTAGTCGCAGAAGTGGAGATACCCACCCACGCAGGCCGATCTAACTACCTACCTAAGGAGTTCTAACGTGTCACCCATACCCGAATAAATTCTTTATATAAAACAAGATTCGTCCCATTACTAATTACGTCTGCAAGCAGTGAGTCACTATTCAGTTACTACAACTTCTCCAACAAGAGAAAAGAGAAAAAGAATAAGAAGACATTAAAGTGTAAGCGGTACCTATCTATTTAGATAGGTAGCGATACACAGTTTTAGAAGTTCCTCGCCATGGGCGCAACTTCGGGGGTCAGTCGCTTCACAGAATGACGCATCGGGGAATATTTTTAATTAAAAGGGCAGTAACTCCGAGGCACGGCCCGATTGGGCCCCCGGGAGGCTAAACTTGAACACGTGTTAAAGTAATGCTTCTGTTGTTTTCTAAAAAATGTGATCCTTGTGGGGATCTTTTTCCTTTGCAAAATTCGTACATTATTTGTAACAGATTACCGCGACGCAGTAACAATGCGGGACAGGATTGTGCATTTTTAAGCCAGTCCACTTTATTGGTAACTACCAAATTTTCTTGTTTTTTCTTTTTATTTGGCCTCGTGATTTTACAACTACCGGAAAATTTTATTCCGCTTTATTAATATGATCTTCACTAAATGTGATGATCACTTCTAAACCACCCCCCGGTACAACCTTAAAAGTACATGTTACTATATAACATATAAATACAGGGTGTAACAGACTTAGTCCACAATATTTTATGGGTGGATACCTGACTAAATTACGATTTGAAAATATGTGCTTAATCTCAAATATACAAGCATTTAAAAAAAACGTTATTAATTGAAATATTTTATTGATTCCAAATTATGTATTGAATACAATAAATTAAAGGTCATTGAATTTCAGGCGGCTAGGTTATTTTTTGTTACATGATTTAAGGCTTAAAGCAAAGATATAGATTAATAATAGATAAAGCTTAACATGATTTTGTAAAATTTTTAAACAATAATATTTTCCGTAACGGTGCAGAATTTTCACATATTTCTTGAACATTTTTGAATTCTCATATAATCAGGTATCTCCTCATAAAATATTGTGGACTAGGTCTGTTACAAGCATGTGTATATATACACCTATAATTTGCGCGTCGAGGTAATGGTAGCCTACTTTGCCGACTTATGATGATTGCCTGTTTAAATGGACGAATCGAGAACGAGTATCCGACTGAGAAAAACCTCACTTTTGATAGGAATGCTTGAAAAATAAGCGCGTCTGTGGAGCCGCGCTCGGGAGGAATATGGCGGAGGTTAAGAGTAAGATCAGAGATGGATGATTTCTGGTCCACCCGCGGGTTGAAGAGAAACCCCACTGCAACGAGCAAGAAGGCGGCATGCGAGCGATAGCCGATGGATGGGCATTATAGACAAGGCTGTGACGAAGTGGTGTCCGGTCTATCTCCTGGAGCAAGAGATGAATCCTGGCGCGGGCGTGTGGCGGCCCGGATCCTCAGCTGCATCGGCACCCCACGGCCGCGTTGGCAGATGTTAGCAATAGATAAATTCCGTAAATAGAAGAAATAAATACAAGTGACCTCCCTCAGAAAAAAGTTGATCTGAAGAATGAAAATCTAAATAATATTTTTCGTGCATACAATGTCGGGATTAATTGTGTTTTATGAATAAATGTGTAATGGGAAAATCAAAATGCATTTGAATCAATCCCATTTGAGGACCCAGACTGCGCTAGATCGGTGGCGGCCCCTATGGCTTCCTATCCTCTTTGGCCCAATGGCACAGAAAATATATATATACTTTAAAATAGGTATATAAATATGAAAACAATGACGGATGTGGATGGCATAATAGCGTCACGCTATTTTATCTCCATGAACGAGATATAAAGTATTTAATTATGTAATGTCTACTATTGATTGTAGTGGACTATACTCGACATATATTTTATTAGTTTTGAATGTATTCGTTCTAGGGAAACATTAAAAAAAAAAAATTATTAACTAATCTTCATCTAAATGGTATTGGTTAATTGTCTGATTCATTTTCTATGGTATATCTATTCGATAAAGTGCGAATACTTATTTATTATTGAATTTTTGTTATAGTACTGAAAAAGTATGGAATTAGTAAGCTGGACTGAACGAATTACAAAAATAGGCTTATAATAAACATCATAGAAAATCAAAGGGATCAATGGATAGGAGGCATTCTTAGACACAAGGCGTACCTAAGAGAACCGATTTTGAAAAATCAAACGATAATATTTTCTTTCGTCCAATTAATAAGAATAAAGCAAAAAATAATTGAGAGGTAAATATATATGAATCCATAAATCAAAATCACTAAAATAAAATTATAAAATAAAGATCACAGAAATGTTTCACTTGAGATACGCGTCCTTGAAACACGCTATTTTTTTTTCATAAATTTAATACGCACCAACCGTTGAAATACAAAAGAATTAATTCCGAGTAAACACTAATTAATAGCATCACATTCCCTAACACGTCACTTCTACTGTCCTTATATTATATTCCCATTAACGACCGAAACCCCCCTCCTATCCTAAGCCCTGTGTCACTACCCGATTAGGTTACAAAACTGAAAACACTGTAAACTGGAAACACCTTTCGAAACTACAGTAGTGACAGTATAATCCAACGTACATGTCGCCCAAGGTTTAGTTTAGTGAAAATTAAAATAATCACTTCTTCAATAATTGTATAGTTACTTTTTGTGAATATATATTAATGAGAAAATAATTTATTAGGAGAACACATTCTTATTGTGAAGTTGTAATTATTCAGAACATAGGTCTGTGATATTTTTAACATATTAATTAGAAAGATATACATATAAAATCAATTTTATAGAAAAATATTGTTGTTGCGCTACCGGGATTCGAACCTGGATCTCTTTCCAAACCGGGGAAGGTACATTATTCAACTATGCTACAGCGACGATATTTTTAGCGACAAATTTTCGAACCTATATGTTACCTTTTTGATATTAATATATTTAATCGTTCCATTACTTGAAAATGCACCTTCCCCGGTTTGGAAAGAGATCCAGGTTTGAATCCCGGTGGCACAACAACAATATTTTTCGATACAATTGATTTTATATGTATATCTTTCCAATGAATATATTTAATTCATTTTTAGAAAATAATTTGTTTAAATAAATAGCAACAACTATCCTGAATTTTTCAATCATCTTTAGGAAACAAACCATTATTTCACATTAATAAGGATTTAGAAATTTTACATACAAATATCAGGGGTTTACTGTTAGATAAATTATACATTTTGGAAATAAGAAAAAGTGTTAATAGCAAATTAAACATTATAATCAACCAAATCCTTTTTGAAAATAGTCTCCTTTTAAATTTTTTTTCACAGTAGTTTTTAATTAGTTACCCCCTACTTATATTTATAGTTTTGTTTTTGTCTATGCTTGCATTTTTATGTTTAGTATACATTTTATCGTGAGGAAGAGACCATTGGTCTTGAAACATGTTGATTTATCAATAAAAAGTGGTTTTATTATTATTATTAATAAAAAATCAAGTTGCATTACAAAGTAACTGCCATAGCTTAAATCTTACATCTAGATGCTAAATATGCAGAAACGATGTATCGATATCTGGTACGTAACATTGTATTACATTGATAATGCTTAAATATTTCAAAATGGAAAAGCCACTGATGCGCACATTTATAACCTGTCATTACGTGCATGTCATATTCATTGGCAACTATGCCAGGTTACGTCCCACATTTTACATTACAGTTGACTTGTTATCGATTTGCCATCTTTTAAGAGATTGCGAGAAGGGGACCTATTCTGTTGCAGATCTTCAATCTTACAAATTGGTGACATAGATATCGACATAACAGACAACAACAATCTAAAGAAAGTTCCTCAAATATTTACAAGAAAAGTCTCGATAAGACCAAATTGATTCCGCTGAATATATATGTATCGCACAGAATTGCGAGGTCGCAGCAGAGGCGCCAATTATTGATATGATAAGACACGTGTCAGTAATTTAAAGGTCAAAAAACCCGTGAGATAGATTTCGGGAAAACAAAGACAATCATTTTTAGTAAAACGTCACATCGAGTGATGGGAAATATTATATGAATGTATCTATTGTTATATATTGAATAAAAACAGGATATTCTGCAGGCGAGAAGCCATTCTCGATTATGTCCTAGTAGTGTGCTTATATTGAACATCTGTTGTGTTTAATTTCTTTTGACCTCATAATCATCATTATCATCATCGTTGGTTGAGAGAAGCTGAGATCGGCGAACCACCCGTGTCTACTTTTCTTATTTCCTGTATAAAACAACATACGTCAAGGGATTTGAAAAAATAGAATTTTCAAAATAGTTAATAACAAACTGGATACTCCCCTAATACAGTTCGGTCTAGGTACCCGAAGTATGGGGTGAGGCGCGAAATAGTGAAGTTATGAAACTTGTTTGCATGGTTAACTCAGTGCAGATATTTAGTGTTTATCGCGAGTGCATTTTAACCAATTAAATCTGCAATCTTTAATTGTAATTCAACAAATACCAAAACAATTGACAGTCGAATAAATATGTCACACTGAGCACGAGTGATTTTGGCGAATTCTACAGCTAATAGGAGTCAATTAGAAATCTTCGCTGCAACGAATTAGAAGCCCCAAAAGTGATATCATAATCGTTCTTTGTTCGACCGATTGCCCATATATAGGAATTGACAAATTATCAAATATGTGACAGGTGTCAGAACATATTTGACTGAATGACTGACTCACGAATTAAATATAATTAGTAAATAACTTCACTATGTGATACATTATACCGCATATCATGTCGGCGCCGGTGCTGCCCTGGGGTCGCATCTGGGTCCCTACTGCACTGTAGTATGTACAAAGCCGTGTGCGTAGACGGAAAATACTGAGAAAGACATCAAAAGGAGAGTGACTGTAGAGAATAAAGTGAATGGCTCTTTAAATGGAATAATATCTAATGGGAACTTGTCAACCGAGGCAAGACTAGCGGTACGCAATTGAGTCCTGGTACCGACACTGATGTATGGAAGTGAGGCCTGGAGCTAGCAGAAGACTGAATGCAGTGGAAATAAGATCCCTTAGGCGTATATGTGGCAGATCCATTTATGAAAGAGTGAATAATGAGAGAATGTAAAGCTGATCTTAGATTAGGAAAGGATCACTTAGGTGGTTTGGTCATATGGAACGGATGAATGAGGTGAGAATGGTAAGAAAGATATATGACACAATTGTTGATGATTTGGTACGACCAGGTAAATTAGATGGTCCTGTTAGAAGCCTCAATAATTGACGAGCTTGTATGAGAAGATGTACAAATGTGGATGAGGCGAGAATTGTGTATCGGGACAGAAGAATGTGGTGCTCCATACTCTCTACCTACCTCTGCAGAGAACGGCGTGATGGTAAATTAGTTAGCAGATAAAAGTGGGAGACTTGAGGATGATTTCGTTCTGCAGTGAATAGAGAACGACTGATATAATAGTGATAATGATAGCTCAACTCGGATTCCTTTAACACTGTAGTATAAAGGAAACACTATTTAAACATGTAACTTGGTTTAACTGCACTCCATGGACGCTGAGCTAATCGTGCACTACTTCTGGTCTCTTTCTATAACCATTACTTCCATTTTCGTAGTACTATTTTTTATCTCTCCTTAATATTGATAAAATTAAAATGTTTCAAGCTTTATGTAGTAAAACATATATATATATATAAAACACGAAGTATCAATATTCAATTACAAAATAAATGTATCAACTAGGAAGATATATAGAAAAAAAAACTAATAATCGACAAAATATTATAGTTACTACCAGTTTTAACTAAAATATATATTTTATGTGTATTCTTAGAGATGATTAATTTAATTTATATTAAAAATAGCACAGAACTATTTTATGAAATTGCAACATCACAACAAAAATGTGTTCTTAAAAAAATAAATATTATAATATTTATATTTTAATGTAATCACAGTTGGAATGTTAGAAAATACCCACAAAAATGAATAGTTAGTAATATAAAATCTGTAGTTGATGGCTTTTAATTAGAAATAATATATGTGCCCATTATTAAGAAAGTGGCCTAAGTCAAAAAATTAAAAGACATACGTTTATCAATTATTTCGCGTCACGTTGTTCTAAATTAATGTACTGAAGCGTTATATTCAGTTATATTCAACGGTATTCTGCTAGTGTTTATTTTGATAATAAGAGTAAGTAATTTCAACCTTAATTTTTTTGTTTCCTTATAAGCTACATGCAACATTTATATGTCGAAATAAATTATAAATCTAGTAGCCTAAATAAAATTTTAAACATTGTGTTGTGTTGTATCAAAAAGTATTTTTAATAAATTCAAACGCAAATCCTTAAATATCTCGAAACGAAAGAAACATGACTTAGACCATTTTCACAATAATGGGCACATATGTCTTACAGAAGGGTTTTAATATAGTCTAAAATTATCGTAGAATTTAATAGTTAACATAATGTACGGGTAATCTATTATTCCGGCAAGAAAAAGTTCCAGGTTCGGTTCAGGTGGTAAACAAATATTTATAGATATATAGATTTTTTTGTGTATTTTTAATCAATTCGTATAATGTATTTTATGACAATATTTTCGCCAGTTATTTTTTGTAGTATGAATTGTTTATTTTTACGCTATAAAGCAACAGTAGTGTTCACAGAATAAGGTCCCTCGAGTTAGACATCAGGGTGGGTGAAAAACCTACCCTCATAGCCCCCCTTAGAGAGTTCAGTGGCGTAAACATTAGGAAATTGGTTCTCAGCAGGTGTGTCGTTTGATGTTATTTAAAAAAATATCGTGCTTGTAATATGTTACGTTGTATAACACACACGTCCCTAAGAAACTGGGTATATTAATTTTAATACATATGAAAGTAGGTATAATACGTACATTTTTCCTGTTCCCTTAAGCCTTACGTAACATTGTAATTAGGAAATTAATTTGATGGCAGTTGGTATATTTTTAAAAATAATTTTTCACTAGTTTTTTGAAAACCGACAAAATCGTCCTACCTAGTCCACAATATTTTATGGGTGACTGACTTTACCTGACTAAATTACGAGTAGAAAATGTTCAAGGAATTAAGTGCCTCATCTTAACCGTGTTAAATATACAATCATTTCAATAAACTCGGTATTTTTCAATTATTTCGATTAATTTAAAACCCACCACTAACCTAGGACCGTTTTATAAGCAAAACCTTCTGTATCGGTCCTACTCATTCACCGCCATGTTGGTATTTTTTTATACTAAACAGTTAACCAAGCAACGACGCACAGCTGCCAACCAAAACATTCCTCATTATATCTTTTATCCCATATAAAAATCTTTATTGTGTAAAATATAAAATGCACAAAATAGTAGTGTTAATACAATATTAATAAAGATACAGTAATAACACAAAAAATCAGGCAGACAGAAGAGAAACGAGGGGAGCACGTAAAAACACTCCCTTACGGGAAACAAGATCTAATAAATTGTAAATGTGACAAAATTGAAAAAGTGGAGCAATATAATAGGTTTAATAATTGATGAAAAGTTTTGTTGGAAACAGCATATTGCTTATATATGTAAGAAACGAAGATACATGTTAAGTGCATTTTACATATTAAGGTTATGCACCTCTCGGACTACACTGTACTCACTACTGTACTTTGCGATGGTCGACTCGGTTATTAGTTATGGAGTGAGTAGCTATGGACTGACATATTAATAAAATTAAACAGTTACACTTAAGATTTTTAAAACTTATAGTAGATAAGAGAACGAAGTGTTTGTATACAGATGATTAAAGTAAATTATTTACAATATGCAAAATATTACCAGTTGACAAAAAAGTAACATATGCTATAATATTCGAAGAGTTGATAAATAATAGAAATATAAATACTGATCCTCACTATAGCTAGTCAATCAGATCGTTGGTTCGAACTATGAGAGTACCATGAGAGAACAATGTGTATAGTGAGAGAACGAGAGAATGTGTTGTGCCAAGAATCATCAACAAGATCGATAAAGACTTATTACGTGACGTCGTGTTTCATCCGTCCTCCGGCTCGCTCAGGGTATAGCATGAGGTGCGTGGTTCTGATGCACAGAATTCACTATGTAGCCTGCCACTTACATTAGCTACCATTCTCAAACATAATTTAATGATTTAATCAGATACGAAAACATATGAATTATAAGGTAGAATGTAGTAAGAATCCTGTCACTTGAATGTGATTACATAGAAAGATTGATTGGCAAGTCTTGCCTTAATAAAATAATAGAATTCTTACTACCGTGTGAACATCGAAATCAACAAGTTATTATCTAAAACTAATGGTGAGATAAAACATTTAGATTCATTGGATATTAAAATCTTCACCTAGGAAATTATATTACAACAATTTAAATCCCCTGATGAGTTTGTCAGGTCAAATATAGCAAAAATCGTATCAAATAAATGTGATCAACAAGATTAGCAAGTTATTCTATCATTTAAACGCGAGGTGTCTTCGTTCTTCGGCAGCGAACTCACAGTCTTCGTCCAGAGTTGATGTTCCGAAGCACCCGTAAATACTTGTATCTTCTTACATATCAAAAAGTCAGGAAGGCTGGATTATTTTCTTCCATTTGAACTCACATGAAATCCCTTGCGTCCTTTTCTGTTGTAGAACAGATTGAGTTGTGAAATAAAGAAGCGGAGGAGACCAAATCGTATCCCCGTCCTGCTTTGTTCATGAAAAATCCTTCATGAAGAAAAAATATTGTCATCTACATGACCTCTCTGCTGTCATGCTAGGAAGGGATGCTTCCATTCCTTCCCTTGCAGTGTCGCCATTTGGTAAATGTCAACTCCCAGCAAATTTCGTGCGCGGTAGGTACCAAATATAACGTCATAACATTAAAAAAAATGATGCGACCCCCTGTTACCACCTTAAAATTCCAAAGTAAGGGAAAAACTCATTGTTAAATTTTTTATTTCATTGTTGTACAGGTATCCATTCACCCATAAAATACTGTTAAATAGGTCTGTTACATCCTGTATAAATTATTTATTCTTTCGAAAGATTGTTTTTTTGTCTTTTTATATATTCTTTATATTTTTTTAAGTATTTCATTTAACATCTCCTTATGTAATTTTTTCCCCCTTGTATTATTTTTATTTATAAAAAAAAAAGTTTAACCAGGCAATGCTCAACTAAATATTATTATGAAAAACGATCAGAGGAGAGTGGAACTGAAAAAAGAGTAATTTAATAAGGTTAGAAATGTGTAGCGTTTTTTTAATCATTGTATGGGATGTTATGAATGTGCCACCTGAAATAAATAAGACGACATAAATGGAACGGGAGACGATTTCATTGTATTTAAAGCTACCTCGTATCACAAGATCCTGTTTTGTCGTGCAATTTAAAACAAATAAAGCCTTTTTTCTAAGGGAAGTATTTAGAATTCACAGTGATTGTCACCCCCAATTAAATTACACGCTGTTTGCCTTTAAATTTCAAACCCGTCTTTCTTCAGCTACTAATGCCTCGCGGGGGGTTTGATTAGAAAAAAAATGTCAATTTCCCCCCCTCGAGATTCTCGCAAAGCTGGGACTGGAAATTAATTCACGGTACACCCCCCGGACAATTAATATTTAATGCGGTTACGCAAAAAATTAACCTTTCTGTCCGTAATTAATTATCCTGGCACCGAACCGTTCGGAGATAAGAACCTGACCCCGAAATAATTAATTAATTAAGCCGGCCTGTCATTTTACTATCTGCATAACAAATTTTGGGCGGTTGTGTTTAAGGCTTTAGAGCTAGCGTGGGCAACCTTTCGAGTGGCTAGGGCCAATTCACGATCCATTTTTGTTTCGCGGGTTGTTTAAGGGGTAAATAATTTCGGTAGTTAGGAAACTCTTCTTTTTAAGTACCTACCACTTGGTGTCTGTTAAAGAGATTTTATGTGTGAAAAGTGCCCTCGGTGTGTCGCTATATAAATTATCAAACTATTATAAATAAAACTAAACTATTTAGGAGAGATATTTAACATTCAACCAAAACTGAATTTAAAATAAAGTTTATTTTCAAAACACATCTTACAATAACTAACTTTTCTAGGAAAATAAGTGCTCTATCTGTGAGGACTAAACATATTATTTTACAAGAGTAAATAATCTATAAATCGTTTCAAGAATGAAAACTACTTTTGGTCAAAGATTATTCACCTTTAAAGCTCTGAGAATATGTAATTAAATTGAAAATAGAATTAGATCCTTAAGTGACATTAAGACTTTTAAAATATATATTTCAAATTGGTCGTTGAAATTAGGTAGAGCAGATACTGAGAGTAAACTGTTTTATATAATGAAATAATTCTTATAACTGCACTTTGATCTTGCACATTTTCCTTTACTTTGTACGTGCTTACATTTTTTTACATATTGTATTGCACATTGGTATTTTTTTCTCTTATTTGATATATTTTCTTGATTAAACTTGTCTTGTATGTTTCGTTTTATAATTGATTTTGTGTAATGTAATTTGTTTACCGATTTGCCCTAAAACAGGCTTGCCTAGTTGGGCAATGCATTTTAAAAACTGTGTAAAATATATGTAACAGACTGTGTTTTTTTAGCTGTACATGTATATGTATGTAAATGAATAAAAAAAAGTATGTAAATTTACGTTTAAGGAAGACTTGGATAGACATATTACGTGTTGCAAAGGGTCTCATGCAATATTTAACCTCGTAACCACCATCTGTTAAAATTTTTGTATATATATATATATATATATATATATATATATTTGGACTGATTGATGTGCGTAACTATTAATTCTCAGAGATCCCAGTTAGTTTTAGGTGGATCAGTACAATTCGATACATCTCTAATCAAAAAGCAGAAATATGAAATGACATACTTGTGGTCATGTTTCATTGTTCGGTTTTCAAAGGCACAAAGCAAGATCACCATGGTTATTATTTGTACATACAAAGTATTGAAAGAAATATCATAATGCATTAATACACAGTATAAAAGTTGCCAAGTGGAGCCAGTCACGAGAGATGAATGATCGGTTTCTAGTTCCTCGTCGACGCCGGCACCAAACTCTGCCGGCCGTCATGTGAAACTCCGGGAAACCCTCTATCGGTAGCTCACTCAAGTTCGTTCGTACACCGGTATGTGGCTTTAAAAAAATGCTAGGTAATTTTTAATTGCGTTAATATTGGATCAAGAAAAAAAAGTTAAAACATACATTCATGCGTATGTAAAAAATCTTTGATCCTCGCGGCAAGTGCCGGGAGGTATTCTTATGTATTATTTGACTGCATATTCTTAACCCGATTGTTAATATTTGTAGAAATATTTTCTAAATAAGTGTCACATGTCGGGTAAATGAAAAAACTCCGGCGAGCCACATATGGCCCGCGAACCGCAGATTACCCATGACTACTATAGAGGAACATATTATTATATTTTAAACCGCTTTCATCATTAATACCTACCCGTACAATGAGATATAATACAAATACGAAATGACCACCTTAAACAAAATTATTAATAACATCCAACAAATTAGATGAATCACGTACAAAATACACAGAAAAAAGTTATGTATCGAAATATTTTTAACACAAAAATAAAAATAATTTTATTTTGAACATGAATTTTTATACAAACTAAATGAATCAACTTGAAAGATATAAATAAAGGGTGTCCTGCGGGAAATTTTCAAGTTTAATGCTAAATTTAAAAAAAACTACAATGTTATTATCTTATTTTATATATACAAAATGCAGTTAAATGATGCTAATTTAACGTATTGTCTAAATGCCGTCTATTTCTCTCAAGACACTTTCAATCGGACTCTTAAATTTGCGAACACGTGAGAGCAAAGCGTTGGTTCAATGGCAGCATCTTCACGGCGGATATTTTCTTGTAGAGCTTGAATTGTTCGAAGATTGTTGCTGTAAACTCTCAACTTAAAGTATCCTCACAAAAAAAAGTCACACAGTGTAAGGTCCAGTGACCGAGGTGCCCAGCATGTCTCCGTACTTGCTGATTAATTTATTGAGAAAAATTTTCCTCAGCTTCTCCATTCAAACTCTATCTGTATGTGGAGTGACTCCGTCTTACTAAAATTGTATTCTGTTGTTGAACCCGAGAAACAGCTGCAGTTGCGGTACCAAAAACTCATAGATCATTTGGCAATACACGTCAGCAGTGAATGTCTCTCGCTGGTTAAAAAATGAGGGCCAATTATCCCTCGGGCAGAAATTGCACACCACACTGTCGTTTATATTGTCCATAAATGACATGAGTGAAAATGCAAGCATTTTTGATGGCGTTTCCTTGGGATGTCGGGGCACCAGTATCTCATTTTCTGTTTATTAACATAGCCATCGATATGAAAATGTGCTTCGTCAGTAAACAATATGTTTTCAAGCGTTCGTGCTATAACAAAACGTTCCAGCATCGTTTTCGCTAAGGTTTCACGTAAAGAATTGTCATTTTCGTTGAGAAACTGCACGATTTGCAGCTTGTATGGGTGAAACTGTAGTTTTTTTTTCAAAATAACGTGCACTGTTAATTTTTTTATTCCAGTACAGGCTGCAATCTTCCTTATCGATTAACGCGGATTGCGCATAACTTCACGTCGAACTTGCGTCACATGTTCTAATGTCGCTGCTGATGTTGATGGTTCCGGAGAAGTTTAGTTAACCTTTGTCCCTTCTTATCTGAAATTTTGAACCCATCACCAGATAAGTTGCATGCTCGGCCCATCACTTACTCGTTGAATTACCGTACTTTAAATATTGCTCAACCGCAAACGCGCGGTGCGCTCCCGACCAGTGACTCATTGCGACTGGCAAATAAGCAAATCACGCGCGTCGAACAATACCCCTCCCACATACCTCACCCTGATGGTTTACTAACCATTACAATTTAATCTTGAAATTTTTCAGCTTGACACCCTATATAAAGAACATTAAAGTAAGAGCATATTAAAGAAACGGAGTAAAAAATAATAACAGGTTAAAATAAGTTGACATGAGATATAATAAAAAAAAGCACAGTAAAGATATGATAGAAAGATCAGAGTAGAGTTAATAGATCAAAGTAAAAACAATGTAAAAGCAGGATTTGAATAGAAACGAGCAGAGAGCAAAACAAAACATACCAAGTACGAGGTAGGATGTAAGGACAGAAAAGAATTACATATTTATTTATTTATTGACATACATATTTTTGTTATATCAGAGTGTATTATAATATAATATGGTAATATGTTTATTATGTGGGATGGAGTAGACTCCACCTCTGATATATACAGCGTTGTCCTGGCTACTTTACTAGACTGAAGTCTGTGTTAAAGTAGCCAGTTTTTTTCATGCTGTTATTTAAGATTCAACGGGAATAAAAATAGAGATAAAAAAATAAAAATATATGTATACATATATATAGAATAAAAGAAAATAAAGTGGGAGTGTTGTAGAATTAGTGAATTATTAGTGTAGGCTCTGTATAGTGATTATGTTAGAATATTGGATAGCCATTCTTCTGATTGATCTCTACCCGATTGGATCATATGTTGGGTCCATATTTATGTAATCTCATTGGAGTTTAACGATCTCCAGTTGGTACTGAGTGTGTTACGGAGCTAATAACATGTAGAATCTTTGATAAAATATCATTGTAGCTCTCGGAACTGGGGTGTAAGTGTTCGTTGTTTGTCTTGTGTTGTGTCCATGATTTATTGCTTGGGGTGAGTTGTTTGCAAGGAAAAATTGGATAAGTCTCAACATAAAGATTTGTTTAATATCAGAGCATTGTACTTATTAAATATAAGATCTGATGAGAATTGTCCTTTGTGCTCTTTTAGCCGACCCTTATATTGTTTTTGCTGCTCCTCCCCAAACTAAAATATCGTAATTAATTAAGGAGTAGCAAAGTGCAAAGTACACCGATGTTATAAGTTTGTAGTCAATCATAGAATGAGTAGCTTTGATCATTTAATGACCTCTTCCAACGTTGAAAAGTCGTTCCTTTATAAGCACTATATGCATACAAATTGTACATAATTTTTATATTCGAACAAAAATATATTTATTTGTATTGCATTTAAAAGCTTCGCGAAAAACTGTTTATTTGTCAAAAGAATCCAAATACTGCAAGATAAATTTACTTTTTTGTAATAAACGTGCTTAATTCTATCAGAAAAAAATTGTAAAAATTCGATAGGCCACAAATGCCGAAGTATGTTTACATCGATAAAAAGAGAAGAAATATGTGCATATTTAACAAATAATAGATATCTCATAGATACGAAGCTATTTTTTATTATATTTAATGGAAATATGTAGAAGTATGGGTAATTACAGGGTTTACGACCTGTCTTCGGCTGGCTTAAGTGATCACTTTATATAAATATAACGTTCACCATTCTCACACATTAATCAATCTCCATATGTATCAAATGTTTTGAAAGTTGTATATATGTTCACTGGAAACACTTCAAGTACCACTACATTATCGCCATCTATGGACAAAATTTGATAATTCATAATTGTGACATATATGCTGTTTCAGGAATCAATCAAATCGAGAATGTTCAGCTCGTAAAGGGGCATTTGAGATGTTTGAATTATAGTGATTTTTCGGAATGTTAGGAACAACCAACTAAATTTAACCACGAGTCCCATTCTAAATTTTTTTAAATTATTCTAATAATTTTGTATCATCAAGTACAATTTATGTTAGGTACTAAATTTATGTTTTAAAATAATTATACTTTTTTAAAAATAGATTCTGTTAAAGAAACAATATAACATATATTTTTGAAGAAGAAAATGATATTTTTCGAAACCGGTAGATGTGTTTAATTCAAGTGGCTAATAAACCAAAGTTAACAATTTAAAATAACATATATTTTATATAAAACATCGCGTGCAGATACGAATAGGGTTTAGTAATTTACACCGATTTCAGAATAATGTTCCGGATAATTTGTCAAAACTTGACGATAGAAATTACAGTTAGGTAGGTACTCTAAAAGCATGGAGTGTTAATTATTAAAGTTTTGCGAAAATGATATAACATCAATTGGAATAAAATGGTATAAACGGAATATACATGACAGCTCCTTGAAAAGTTTCTGAAAGCAGATGTGTATAATGGGCGTTAAGCAGATATCAACATTTCTCAAAAATCACACCCTTTACTTGGAAACTTTGTAAGGTAGATTTTTAGGAAACTCCCACGCAAAATATACGTTAAGGGGGGTTTGGGTCACTTTTGCAAAAAAAATCTGTTAAATGCTTACAGCTAACAGCTAAAATTCCTTTGGGAAAAAATTGAAAATTATTTACAAAGGTTAAATTACTTTGTTTGTACATCTATCATGTAATATAATAAAAACAAAAATATTTTTTCAAGGAAATATAATATTAAATGACAAAATTAAAAAAAAAAGTTTCGAGTATTTTAACACAGAATATGATTGTGTAGTGGGTACCCCACATAAAATATGTTACGAAAATAGCGTTTTATTCTAACTTTAAAATTGTATTTTATTTTCACGTTTATTAATAACGGGTACTTTTCTGTGCTTTACAGTGCTCTGCCATATTAGAAACCCCCCTAATAGACTGCCGTCAAATGTTATGTACGTATAATGCGGATTTTTTTATATTAGAATTTAATATAGGTAATGAACGTATGAAACAAGTTGACGAGTTTGTGTATTTGAGAAGTATAATATGTTGGATAGAAACGGAAAGACTGAGAAAGACATCGAAAGAAGGGTGATTGCAGGAAACAAAGTGAACGGCGCATTGAATGGAATTATAGATAATGGGAACTTGTCAATCGAGGCAAAACTAGCGGTACACAGTGGAATACTGGTACCGACACTGATGTATAGAAGTGAGATCTGGAGCTACAGAAGAGGAACAAAAGTAGACTGAATGCAGTGGAAATGAGATCGCTTAGAGGTACGTGTGGTAGATTCATTTAGGACACAGTAAAGAATGAAGAAATAAGAAAGGAAAAGTAAAGCTGATCTTGTTAAGAAAGGATTGCTTAAATGGTTTGATCATATGGAACTGATAAATGATGAGATAATGGTAAGGAAGATATATGACGCAAGTGTTGATGGCACCAGAAATAGAGGACGTTCGCGAAAGACTTGGTATGACCAGGTAAATTATTTTACCGAATTTATGTATATTTTTTTCCTATTAATGAAGCATCCCATGCAGAGGTGGTACGATATATGTCTGAGACATAAAACGCAATTTTTTTATAAATAAAATTCAATATAGATTGTTAATATTTTACTTAAATATTCTTACTATTTATTAAACTCGGTTCGCTTGTGTTAAGGAAAATATAATGTTCTAGAAAATATCTCCCAGGACGAAGATTCAACTCTTTTTCATTACATTCTGAAGATCTTATCTTTATACTAGAATAGAACATATATATAGTGTGGGTGCTATATGTCGAAAATTGCATATTGCAATTTAAATTTTTTAGTATAGCTATTAATGGACTAGAAGTAACTCTACAATAATGACAGGAAATTTATCATTTGTAGTGCTTTAATATATTTACAAAACCAACGAAAATTCATTAGAAAACGTAATAACCGCAAAGTTTCACGTGATATTATTTATTTATTAGACTTTATTGACATATATGTCAATAAACATGAACATAAAATGTAATTATATTGCAATTAAGTATATAATCGTAGTTTATTGTGTGGGATGGAGTAGACTGCCGTCTGTGTTAAAGTAGGCAGTTTTTTTCGTGCTGTTGTAGTGTTATTTAATTCAAGAAAGGTAAAGATACAAAGGCTTTTGTTTGTTTTATATGTCATGCAACACGGAAAATTGCCAATTTATATTTGTTTTATGTTGAAATGCGACAAGGACTTACAAACGTAAGGAAAATGTATTTGTAGGATTAATGTTTTTTCTCGAAAAACAAATTAACGTAGATACATTGGTGTGCATTTTGTGATTTTGTATTAATAAAATAAAGAAATTTAATTAAATTTGTCGATTAGTGTACGTTGTATTTCTTTAATTTTATAAGTGTTTATTAATTTTAGAAATATTTTATAAATAAAGCCTTCTTCCAAAAGTCTTCCATTACAAGTTTAAAGCATTCATTTATATATCCATTCATGACAGACTAAAAAATTAAGAAATAAGGAGAGAATGTAAAAATGATTAAAAAGAATCGTTCAGGTGGTTTGGTCATAAGGAACGGATGTATAAGGAGATTGTTGATGGCACCAGAAATAAAGAACGTCTGCAGCAAACTTGGCACGACCAGGTAACCCAAATACTGAAGGATGGTTCTGTTAGAAGCCTCAATAAACGACGAGCTTGTATATGAACATGTATGAATGTGAATAAGGTGAGAATTGTATGTCAGGACAGAATAGTGTGGCGCTCTATCCTCTCTGCCTACCCCAGCGGAGAACCTGCGCGATAAGATGTTATTTTTGATACAAAAATATTTAAATATATTTATGTATAGATTATTTAACTTTGTTTTTAACCATAAAGGTATAATTTTTTATTTTAATACACCAACCGCTTTCAGAAAATACCATTTCCTTCTTCGGGATGGCAAATTAACTAGCTTAAATCATTTAAGTAACGTCATTCTAATGTTTAATAATGTGGAAATTAACTTAATGATAAAAAACAATTATAATTTTTTTTTTGAAATTTTTTTTTACAACCGGACTAGTAATTGATTATTTATAATATTTTGGTTAATTTTACATGGTTTATTTATTTTTAATGATTCTAAATTATTTATTTTAAGACCAACACGTTTATCATTAAAACAGAATAATGCGAAATTTTTATCAAAAGTGATAATTTTTTAATAAATTACTGAAGAATTCTGATAAACCATTATTATTTAAACGCCTTAAAGGCTTTTTAACTCTTATGTTAATATAATTATAAATACACTTAAATTAATGAAGGAAGGAGGAATATCAGGATTGAAGATAGACGTCTCAGAGAGTAAAGTGAGATGAATTGTTTTGTTAACTCGATTAACGTTTATAACACAAAAGTAACACTTCTATACATATGTCTACCTAGTCTACAGTATTCACGTACGGCTGTAGAAGCTCAAGGACCAACCAGATATAGAAGGAACACGGCCTACCTGAGGTGCTACCAGTGATGCTACTTTATCTGGATTTATTCTTTTAGCTGTGGTCATAGGTCTTCAGATCAATCTTGCACGCACCACATAAAAATAGTAATATGCACTTAGATCTGTACGACAAGTGAGAAAACCACGTGACAAAATGCATAATGTACTTCACAAGTCATGCTCTGTGGTATGGGATGACGGGGGGGGGACGGGGGACGTATGGGTATTATGACGGCGTCAGGGTCCATGGCGTCTACATAGAGGTACACTCAAACATACGCTCGGCGACCAGCGATTCATGGATTTATCATAAAGATTGAACAGGGGTATTAAAAAAAAGCAGACAAGAGTAGGTGATATAATAGAATTTGTTAATAAAATAAAATGGTAATGGGTAGGCCACATCACTCGGAGGATGAACTAAAACCAGCTGGACTGATAAAATCATATAACTCTGCGGAAATACGTGGCAGTGAATAGAAATGGACCGAGAAGAATGGGAGAAATTTGTGGAGGTCTTCATCCAGCAGTGGATAGCAAAAGACTGATGATAGTAATGTCACAATTTTACAGTAAAAAATATTTTTTTTACATTAAGAGAAAAATAATATTAATATAATTATTCTTGAGTGCACACATCGAGACATTTGTTTAACAACTGGGTTTTTTTTAATAATGAATGTTTTTCTACTGATTCACAATCCTCAGCGCTTCGCTATATTTCCATTCTCTTTCTCAAGTCTGCTATTTCAATAGCTGGTGTGACCTAATAATCGCGTGGTTGTATAATATGTAACTTCAATTAATTTATAAATCTTTTAAATAAAAGGGGCAAAATGTATAAGATTCATTGGTTATTTAAAATGACGTTACAAATAAATATCATCATCATTAGATGTTGCATAGAAGGAATATTGGGATTACTCATTGAGGAAGCAGAAAATGATTACGTACCATTGTTGTAACTAGCCACCAGGGTTCTGTCGACAGCATTTGACGGATATTAGAAAACTAAATAAAGCGATCAGAGTGTACACTACCGTTACTAGTGTGCACCGTAATATAATAATAGTTTATTAATTATTATTAATTTTTTTTTGTGAGAACAAAGTAAATAAGTATTATTAAGTTGTACTACTTTTATCGTATATATATAGTTAAATATCTATCTGTAGTTAAAGGGACTTTCTAAAATAAACTACGAATGCTGAAATATAGAAAAAAGTTACATTCATAAACCATATTCTAAAAAAGAAACATATTTTACACAAAAAGGAATGTGTTTAAATACAAATAAAATTAAAAAGCTACACAGAAACAAAAAAATAAATATTGTATCATACATAATCTTTCATCATCTGGTGTAAGTAAACACTATTTTTTCGGTGTTGCAAATGACATTTTTTTCGGCATTACTTATTGAATGTGCGTAAAAAAAAGTTTTAATTTTTCAAAGGCAACGCATGCTTCTGAAAATAAATATAGAGGCGAGAGATTCTCTTCATCGATATCTTCAACCTCTTCTGCTGTCTTCTTCAATTCAAGAATCACTTGGGGGAGCCGCACAATTGTCTACAAACAATAAGATATTTCTTCAATATTTTCAAAATTACTTTGTGGCCTCATTTTATATTAATAATTATACAAAATACTTTGTTTAAACCACTATTTATTAATTATTCTACATGTTTCGATATATATTATTATTAAAATAAGATATTTTGTTGTTTTACGCGCATTTCTGTGTCAAGGATCCTTAAAACAAATTAAAAAATTTCGTATTCATCCATGCCTTTTTGTTTGCGTTATATTTTACGGGTAAAGTTTTCGTACTCCTAAAAGTTTCTCCACTTCAGCGATTTGCGAGGTTCGAATTCCAGTAGCAACAATAGTATTTTTCGATAAAATTGAATTAAAATGTATATCTTTGTAAATAATACATTTAATTATAAAACAAGCCAGTGTAACGCGATGTTTAAACGAATAATTCAGTAAAATGATGCGAACGAATTCAGGAACGATCGGTGCGATTTATTTTCGCATGTTTTGTATGAAATTAATTCGGAACGAAACGGTTATTCGAGGAACGATCGATCGCGATTTCACTGTATTTGTAAATTATTTTTTTCTTGCATTACCTACATCATAGCGCAATGCAATTCTACAGCACCGGCCTGGCAGCGCGGGTTGGATGTTTTTCCAATCCTACTTGTGAGGTTTATTCGACTCTGGAACCGATGGGGAATTTCTCAACAGTTGCACGTGCCATCTGTCCAAATAATGAAACGCGATAAATATATAAAATCGAAAACTATGTATAAAGAACGTGTTCATTATTGAATTTCTTATTTGTTGTTTTATTGATATATAAACGGAATTCATTGTGTATCTTTTTATACCGCTACTAAATTATTAATTAAAACACATGTAGAAAATAACAATAGATGTTCTACTTAGCAAAATAATGTAGATGATCAGCTAAATCTGTCTACTGGCAATATACTGTTACGGGTTCGTGTCCCGGTGATGACTATATTTTTTTTATAGGTAGTGGTTTATCTTAATTCATATTAATTATTATAAAACTATATTCTGAAAAATTTACAAAAGTTTTTCATTAAAGTATATTGTAGAGTGCGTGAATTTTGTCTGTGTCACCTCAACATATATATTGATATGATTAAAGGTTTTTTTTTATTAAGAAGAAGTGGTCTGCTCCAAAACCGGCCGGAATAAAATGATGAAAAATAAAACATTTCCAGTAGTTTAACAGTTGAAAATAAATTTATTCATCATATTCATTATTCACCATACCGACGCGACTGTTTTCACGATTGCCCCTCCCGAATTTGAGATTCAGTGCATTATTCTGAGACCTCCACAAAGAGATTGGATCGTTTAGCAACGATGTAATTTAAAAACAGACGATTCATATACATATACAGTTGCAAAACGAAGAGCTATATTGTTATTTTTAATTGAAATTAAATATGATATCATACTTTTAAAATTAGCAATGTTAACTTTGTGGTTAAAATTCATATTTTTATTTATTATCTCTGTTTTATTAACCACTTAATTGAGTTTAAATACATCTACCGGTTTCGAAAAATACCATTTTCTTCTTCAGGATGTCATAACTAACTAAAAACATATATTATTGTTTATTTACTAGAATCTATTTAAAAAAAATATTAAAATAAAAATAATACAAAAATAATAAATAAAAATATAAATATGATATCATTTCGTGAAGAATGGAAAATGGTCATGAGTTTGAATGAAATTTTCCATAAATTTAATCATTTGCTATATAATAACGATTGCAGTTTTATGTTTTCATATGTGTATGTTTATTACTAAAAAAGGTTTCTTCTTCTTCTTCTTTCAAATAGGCAATCCACCCTTCAAGAGTGACTTGTGCCATTAAACAAGTCTAAACATTATTTTATAGAAAGTAGTACAACAATACTATAGAACAGAAAACATTGCATCACAAGTCAATACCATTGACATTCAGGAAATTTGCTATTATATAGCTTAAATGAGGCGAGTTGAGGGAAAGAAGATGACACAAGTTAACCGGAAGTTGAAAATCACCATTGACAAGATCATTATAAAAAAAACCTGTGATCCGCAATGGACAGGCAAAAAAGACATGGTCAAGGGTTTCCTCCTCGGCACCACATTCACACATTGGAGAGTCTATTATGTTCATTCTGAACAAATGTGAGGCCACCTGGCAATGCCCAATTCTCATTCTAGAGATATTTGCTACTGTTCTTTTTGAGACTTTCCTGTTGGAGAACCAAGAGGAGCGGGGAATATATCTTTGGATTTATAACTATTATACTATCTAAACTAGTTTATTAGCTTATATTAGTTTAGTTTAGTTTAGATTTATAACTATTATACTATCTAAAAAAGGTTTATACTATCTAAACTCATTGAACAAATGAATTATGATTTTCTTTCTTTCTTAACACTAATTTGTCGCGTACAAAAACTTTGAGTGATTTATTATTTTTATTCAAAATGATAAATGACAAGCTTGACGCCCTTCATTTGACTGAATTGATTTTGTACCATATTTTCGCTCGAAGTACACTAGGTCGCTGGCGCTGTTTCACGTAAATGCTTCTAAATACAAATTACTATAATTACGCACCTATACAAATATTTCACAGGTTTGGGAATGATTTTAGTTCTACCGATATATATCAATGGTCAATTTTTAAATATAAGTGTGATTTTTTTAACGCTGTTTTGAGACATTGCCATATAATCTAGGTATTTAAGCCGTTCTGTGTTATGTACATTTTTATTAAGAAATTTTTTAATATCACTTTTAGTATATAAAATAAACTATACTTTATTTGACCTGTAATTATACAGGACTATTCAAAATGATAGACTCAATTTCACGTGAATGTTCTACATAGCAATTGATAGAGGAGGTCCGAAAGTTTTGAATTCCACCGCTAGATCGCTCGCAGTTACGCAAATAACCGCTGGCATGCTCGCGCCGCTATGCAATCATTTCGCGTCAGTTGTGTTTTCGTGAGTTTGGTAAAACTGAGTTGGCAGCTGTAGTGCAGAGTGCCTTTTATCTTAATTTTAACATTGGACCTCCAACTAAAAATAACATTTGTCGTTGGTATCACCAGTTAACGATCATTTGCGCAACTATGAACAATCTAGCGGTGGGATTCAAAACTTTAAGATCTCTTGTAGCAATTGCTATGTAGATCATTAATATGCAACGTATAATTCAGGAAATATAGCAGTATTAAATTGTATCCATAATTTTGAATAACCCTGTATGTACATGTATTCTTATATTGATACGTAATGAATCAATGTAAAACCCCATGACGGCGTTGATGAATAAAATTAATTAATTAATAACATAGTTAGGGTTCTATTCATATTATAAGGCAGTGATTCCCAAAATTTTTCGACTCACGGCATAATTGGTTTCATCATGGCACCCCGTTTATCTCTCTGTGAATGTGCTTTTGCTTTTGCGTATCCAATTTTAAATGTCGAGAGAAATCATTGCCGCCATTTTGATTTTTTTTTCCATAGTTGTAATTGTGTTAAAAATGAATATCCTTGGAGTGATTTCAAAATACGTAGGCTAGTCGCGGTGCACAATTTGGGAATCGCTGTTTTGAGGTTTACTATTAAAATAGTAATTTGTTAAATAAATTCAAATTTTTGTTGTAAAATACATATGAAAATGTTTTTATTAAAATAAACATAATACAATTGATTTGAAACTACAAATGCGACCTTGAAAAAAAAACTTTATCATTCTGTCATATTTAATGTCATCTACAAAATCAAAAATGTTATAAAAGCACTTTTATACTCTTCATATAACGAAATGGTATTTACTTCTAAAACTACACAGAGACTGGTTGATAAAATCCGAAAATCTCTTGTACGTGTCATACTCAAGAAACCTTTTAGTTGTGACCCATGTGACCAACTGTAAAAAGAATTTAGAGTGCTTAATGTTTGACAGATATTTATATCGAACTTTTTATTTTATGTCTAGGACAACATTCACTCTTATAAACACACTGTAGGCCCATGATCATTGATTTGTTTGTATATTTATAATATATTTGTACTACTTTATTTATACCTACCTTGTTGCAGTCTTACCGCCAGGCTTTTATCGGCAGAACATTTGAAAAAATAAATAAATTAGTTTGTATTTTTTATATATAATATTTGTAAAGCTACGAAAATAAAATATAGTTTGCTACATATATTTTACACATACTTTAAAATGAATTGCCCAACTAGGCTAGCTTTTTTTAGGGCAAATTAGTAAACAAATTACATTTCACAAAACCAAAACTCATTGAAAGCAAAACACAATGAAATAGAATACGTAACATACAAGGCAAGTAAACGTGAAAATATAAAAATATATATAAATAGAGAGAGAAAAAAAATACCAATGTGCAATACAATATGTAGAATGTAAGTACATATAAGGTAAAGGGAAATATGCAAGATCAAAACACACAAAATGTACTTATAAGAATTATTTCATTATATAAAACAGTTTACTTTCATTGTATGCTCTTCCTAATTTAAACAACCAATTTGAAACATCCTTGAAGGAAATTTTTGATGTGAAATTTTGAAGATAAAATGAATCTTAATGTTTATTCTCACATCTAATTTTAAATGCTAGTTGCTAATTTTGATATAGTCGATTTGACACAAGTCTATTATTTGTTGAAGACGATTGCTTGAAAATCTTTATTTGTAATCACACTGTGGTGATATTATTCTTACTATATTTTTACCTGGTAGACTCATATATTTTCTTATCTTATCTTGCTCAACTTTTGTAAGCAAAAACTATTTAATAATAATATTGTAAATTTATAACATTTTCTATTATTTTTCCATGAGGATAATTGCTGATGTGGATGGGAGACGGTATGGTGAATTCTGTGCATCCAGATCACGCACCTCATGCTTTACACCGAGCGAACCGAGAAACGAATAAAATATAACGTCACAATATATCTTACTAAAGTAGAATGAAACATATGTATAAAATCAAAAATTCGACATGAAGTTCCTTGGTTAACATAGTTTCAGCAAGAGAACGTTTCGGGTTCGAGTCAAATAAACTAATAGAAAATGGTGCAATCGCACATTGAGTGCCAAAAACACAGAAGTAGGTAAAACAGTCTCACCGAAATTCGCCTCTCCTGGGTCTCTCGGTCACCTTCGGATGCAGTGGACTGTATATTATATCACTATCTCGCCAACGATCGACACATAGACTCACGGAGCTTCAGAGGTTGATAACACCGTTTAACCGTTCCGATTCAAGGTCACCGATCGACTAACCGCTCGCTAGCGGCGGCGAAAGGAAAGGAAAGTGGGAGGCACTGAACATTAGTTCGTTCAAGGTATATCATATATCAGTGAGCCGTTAGAATCCGGACAAAAAACGTTATTGCAAAAAGTTGTTTATTTAAGCCAATATACAAAGATCAACTGATCGCGGTTCATGGTCGTAAACTCTGAGGACCCGGAGGGAGTTGACGTTAGGGTGCCTAGACTTATTGGTTTGTTCCTCGACTACGCCCCATACTTAGTAGTTCAGAAGGTTTAGGTCGGGACTGTTAGGAGGCCAAAAGTCCTTTGATCAAAATATGTCAACGTTGTCAGAGAGCCAATTTTGCACTAGATATACGGCCTTCCAGAGGCCACAGTCTACATCCACGGCTTTAATACTGTACTCAGAACTTCTATATAAACCTTCTTTGTGACCGTTTCGCCCTTCTGGAAGAAGTGCGGCGGCATGACATCACCCTCACTTGAGACGACGCTCAGGACGTGGATATTGGCCGGAAACTTGGTTTTGCCTACAACAGGGACGTCCATGGGGTTATGGGCACCCCATATAGTCATATACAGTCGATCTTGGGTACCAGAAGAATTTAATAATTTTGGTGGGAGTTCTTCCGGCACGAAGGTTATCTATAATCACCGCTCTTCTATCGTATTCCATGCTTGGGTTGACAGGCTCGGCCATTTTGAGGTTATGAAAGTCTTACTGACATATTTAGCTAACTTTAGCGCCAACTAGCACCTAACCTTGAATTCAAATATGGCGAGAACTTCAAATACAATTTTGTCTTTGTCTGAATTCTAACGGCGCACCCTGTATAAGTCTCAAACAGAAAGATTGTTAATTTGTTTTAATTATCAAAGAACTGTATCTTAAAAATCGTTACTTCAAAATAAAAACGTGATTTTTAGTAATACAATAATTTTATTACTAACAGGTTACATTATAGGTTACCAAATTATTATAAAGAACAAAAAATACATTAAAAATGATATTATAAAACGTTTTGGTAAGTTAAATTAAAAATTATATAATAACGCCCACAGTTGGACAGCCGCTATCCCCGAGGCCACATCTGTTCAGTCATCAGATGTTATTTTCTATTCAGCTGAAACCCTATGGGTTTTCCAGCGCTTTGCAAACTGTACAATGTCCCCGTACATCATACTTTCGCTGTGATCCTTTCTAACTACTCGGCTAATTAAAAATTTAACCCTTCTGCGGCGACACTGTAGACACTAACTCACTTTTCAGACTATTAAATTTATCCATGCTTTTAGAAAAGATTGGAGTGTATAAAGTAATATACCTAGAATGGAGTTTAAAATGACCTCCATTGCAATTTAGTTCACTTGGTTAATAGTTTTCTGGCTTCCAGCAGGGTAGTTTCATCCTATAATAACATTAAGTGTTTAACTTTTTTTTAAATCATTTCTTTGATATCACACAGCGTACTCGTATATGTAGATTTCGATATAAATCATTATTATAACAATAAATTAATTTCTCTTATAAAATGACTCATCAATGAATTTTCAATCGGAGAATTTCAATGCACTTTCTTCAATTGGCAATAGGCCTAGAAGCCATTGACCCGAATGTAACGCAATGTTTCATAACATCAATTGAAAAAAAAATTATGTTCGCGTTATATTTGAGACCTAAATAATTACTAAGAAAACTACGTCATTTCTGTGGCTCACCACCCTCCTCTCATTATTACAGATAGTTTGCTAGTAGTAAAGATATTGCACGGGGTATAGCCTACAGTGAGGCGAAGAAACCAAAGGGAAACATTTCGTTTACTGTAAAGATTATTCACCATGCGATTAGATTAACAAATCATAGTAAATTATGCACTAGTCATTAAATAACATAAAAACATTTACCTTTTAGTTATACTGGATCACTCACAGTTACACATTATAACCGATGGCTGTAGCAATGACCACGCAAATCTGACAGCTTTGCTCGATGATTTGAAAAATAACCATAGGTGGTGACCGTTTGTATAACTTTCGAAACAGATTGCGATACCAACGTAAGGGCAATTATTGGCAATAAAACAAGTGATGGGAAATTTTGTAATGTCACAATATATGTATGTTGAAAAAACCAAATTTACCATTTTGTTATTTTAAATTATTCTTCTTTTGTCTCGAGGAACGAATATAGATTTGGGAGATCATTGGTAAGGCAAGGAATTCTGATACGTGTTTGACTCATTAGGATCCAATTTTCATGTTTGCCACTAAGCTAACCGATGGAGGGCGACCAGCCTCACTTGGGGGTCGAAATGGGTTGCTACAATATATATAAGTATAATATAATCGAATGTCTGTCTATTATGTATATAATCCTACAGTCTTTAACCGATAAAATCAAATTTTACATAGTTACACTCTAGAACCCTGCAACGAATACAGCTATCCTCCCCTCTCCCATGATCACCACAATTCATCGCCACTAAATAAATTTACTTTACATTTAACGTCATCCTTTCCAAATTTTGTTCAGTTGCACTCTAGAATACTGAAAAAAATATATTTACCCCATCCTGCTTCCACGGGTATCTCACCTACCCCTTGCCATTATACATCTTTGTATGCTTCATTATTATTATTAAGGGTCTGCGCAAAACAACGGCATCCCACTCACCTACCCTTAAGCCGTCACTTGAAATTATTACTAAATCTGAATTCCGGGCTAAGTATGGTTAAACAGTAACTTGAGACAAAGCCTTAACAATAGTACGTGTTACCGTGGTCACCAAATCGTCGGCCTAGATTTTCCCAAGGAAACCATAAAAAAACGTCATCTAATCTAGGAGAGATACCAGTTCTATACACTTGTGCTCGCGGATACTTTACATTAAATATGTATATGTAAATGTTGAGGATCTAACGGAATGAGTATAATGTTAGAAAGGAAGTTTCTCGGTTATTCCGCGACTGTCAATAACGGTCCTGAGAAGAATAATTGTTGTCCCAACGTTTTGAGTAAATCTCATTACTCATCTTCAGGAGATGACTTATGGGCAAAGTGTCGCTCTGAAACAATTGCGGAGCACGTCTTTTCAGACTGGCGTTACTTTATATAATTAGGATGTTTACGACCTAACGTTTGGTTTTTGATAATTCTGTCGGTTCTTGCTGGGTGACACACGGTATAACAGACCTAGTCCACAACATTTTATGGATGAATACCTGACAATAATGTTAAAGGAATATGTGCAAATTCTGCACCGTTACGGAAAATATTATTGTTTAAAATTTTTAATCATGTTAAGCTCTAAGTCTACCTACTTCGAAATAAATATTTTCGAAATTTATCCATTATTAATCTATATATTTACTTCAGACCCTAAATCATATAACAAAAAATAACCTTCAAATTCAATGATCTTTAATTTATTGTATTCAATATATAATTTGAAAAAAAAAAAAAATTTCAATTAATCGAAATAATCGCATAATTACGATTTTTTTGAAATGCTTATTTATCTGACATGGTTGAGATTAGTATGTATTGTAGGACTAGATCTGTTACATTATATATATTTTGATTTTCGATTTATAATTTGGATTTTGTGGGTAACTTCCATAGTAACTAAAAAAGTTTGTAAACATTATAAAAAATAGTTTAACGTTTATAATGATAACAATTGTTATTTAGAAAGGCGAATATTTTATCAAACTGGAATATTAACAATCGAAGTTAATTTGATCCGCGTCCCAGTAGCCTATCAAGTTATTACTATTTTTCTTTCGTACTATGTTTATTCGCTAGCTCTTAATTAAAGTCTACACCAACCGCGTATTGTGTCAAAGCCAGCGCAGTGAACTAATTATGCAGTGAAGTTAAGGTATTGTTGTAAAATGTTCTCACGTACCTTTGATGTTTTGAAATCGTATATGAATAAATATCCAGCTTTATGTCTAAAGATTTTTTTATGTATATATTTATATGATCTTTTTTATTCTGAAGCTACGTTTTCCAAATAGAAAAACAAACAAATTTGTTTCTACTGCCAAAAAAATAAAATCACAATTTAACGTCTTGTAAAAGCAATGTTAAAGTATATAAACATATATTAAAAGTATCAATTCGCCGACCTATTACAGCACGGAACCATTGATAGATAACGACAATTTTTCGAACTTACATGTTGCACTTTCAAATTGATCTGTCATTCCATTATTTGAAAGCAATCTACTTAATACGTACGGAATTTCAAACACCTTTGAGTAAAACTCGATAGCAGGCACCAGAAATAATGAATTTTTATTAAATTATGGAAACATTAATATGACATATATATTTTTAACACTTACTGCCAGGTGGGTCAAAACAAAGCACGTCCGGCGGTAGTGGGTCATTTTAGATCCACCTCAAGTTTTCAGTTTTTCAACCGTTTTGTGGGAGATTTTTTATAGATATTTCATTTTAAATATGATTTAATGAAATGGCATGATGTGCCGTAATGTTTCTGCTAAAAAATTAAAAATAAAAATTAAAAAATATTACGAATAATGAACATATTCTTACGCTTTAACAGATATAGCCAAAATACAAACATCCACTGAGCATGTTCTCGTTGGAACCCGAACATGTAGTGGCATAAAACTTACCGGTAGGCACAACGCCCCTCAAATTGTTATATTACTGGTATTGTTTAGGGGCCGCCAGATGAAAATAAGTCAAAACAAATACATGGACGCATATCTGGGTTCCTTTGTCTACCCGCTCAAAATGTTGACAATGTATATTTTGGTTTCAATCCCATAAAAGCGACTGATTTTTGAGCGTTTTTTCACATTTTTATCAATAACTCATTTGAATCTCGTCCGATAACATTTATTTGTATTTCAAATTATTTGGAAATATTGAATAAATGATTAAGTAGAAGGAAAACAGCATTAAACGAATATTTGTAGCGTAATTCATATTTTTACAATCGGCCGGGTCAAATCTGACCCACCACCGCAGAGTATGTGTTAAGGAGAACACATTATTATTATTATTATTATTGTGAAGTTGTAGTTTCGGATTTAATCCGTGTTCGGAGTCAAAATAACACATACCACATAATATGGAATGTTATATTGAATGTGTTCAAATATTTATGAAAGGACACAACTTATGAGGCGATCCGACATAATGAGATTATCGTATTTAATGACAAGGCTATAATAATATTGGTCAGTGTTGCCACCTTGTGACCACATAATAATTATCGCTACGGAATAATTCCCGGTACGAGGAAGCACGCCGGAGAATCTCCATAGCGGTGCATCGATACCACTTTACCGTATTCATTATTCGGTGGGCATTTTCTGGGACAACCCCAAAAATATTTATTATCATAAAATGACTCATATTATTAATTATTACCTATATAGATAGCTTATTATCAGGGGCGTGCAGTGCATACAAGCAAAAAAAAGCTGTGCTAAAAATTTTGGAAAACGAATACAAATTAAAAAATTGGATGAACGTAAGCGAAAACATTATTTTACAATTAATGGCATCTGTGTGCCAGTAGAGACTTTAATTGATTAGTTCTAAAAACTCACCGCAACTCACTGCTGTACTCATGGCGCTCTTTTTTATTCACCTCATCGTGCTATTTACATTACTCAGTTTACTCAATTACTCAAGTCATATAAATGGCTATTTACCGAATTGAAAATTCTTTTCGGTTGATCCGTTTTGAATGGATAGTAATAATAAATACATAATAGGATCGTATAAACGACGGATTTATTTTGTCCAAAGACGTTGGTTAAACGAAAGTACATAAATTGTATTATATATGATTCTATAATATAATATCATTGGTAACATAACCTAAATCTATACCTACTGCACGCCACTGCTTATTATGTTATAGGTATTAAAAATATCACAGAACTATGTTCTGAAAAATACTACAATTTCACAATAATAATGTGTTCTTAAAAACAAATTAAATGGATCAATAAGAAAGATATACGAAAAAAATCTATCCATCGAAAACATATTTTATAATATGAAGAAATAATAAGCGTTTCTCCGGATAGTTCCAAGTTCGTATCCCGGTATCAAACCAAACACTTTTTCCATAAATCTATTCTGTATTCCTTTCTAATTGATTAATTTAATTTGTATTAAAAATGTCACAGAACTATGTTTTTAAAACGCAATTAACAACAAAATTGTGTTTTCATTAAAAATATAAATCATATTTTTATTAAAGTAATCTATTTTCACATAAATAAAATTTTCATCGCTGAGATACTTGATATAATAAATAAAACAGAATTGAATGTCATTAAATAAAAATTTCTGCGAATATTTGGCAATTCGTTCATAGCTGATGAAAGTCCGCAATAGTAACGAACGAAAACATTTTTTTTGGAATTTCAGCGCTATATTTTTTCACGAATATTTTTACTGCCCAATCAACATTCGAAAAATTAAATTCGATTGTTATCGATTTATTATTGGTGAGATGTAATTTTCCGAGAAAATAATAATAAAAGAACGATAAATATTTTTTATTGAAATAACAATCAAACAATCCAATAAACCCCCCCACCCCATTCTGTTGGGACGAGGTCAGGGTTGTCCGGAAGCGATTACTTTTGGAAGGATACTGAATATTTTTTAGTGGGCTATAATAATTATTCTTATACATATTTCTTTAGAAAAACAAATTATCATAATAATATTCAACAAATTGTGTCAAAAATAATATTTTCATGTTGAATATTATATATATGTATTGGATTCATAAGTAGGTACTACATGATCTAATCAAATATTAAAAATAATATGGTAAGTTATATTTTATCAGAAGTCTGGAGCAGTGATAATTTTTACATTTATTTGATTTTTGGTATCAATCGTAAAATATGAAATAAAAAAATTATATTTTAAATAAGTTATTAATAAATCATGTTAAAAATTTGTCATCATATACTTAAATGGTTTACGCCTATCCCCGAATCAGACAAGGTTCGTATCCTGGCAGGAATCAAATTGGAATGGAAATCAAACCTTTCTAATTGATTAATTTAATATATTTTTAAAATATCACAAAAATGTGTTCTGAAATTGCAACATCAGAATAAAAATAAAAATCTAATATTGTAAATATGAATTAAATATAACAATTAGAAAAATATACATATAAAATCAATTTTTTCGAAAAATATTGTGTTTCGCCACCGGGATTCGAACTTGGATCTCTTTCCAAACCGGGGAAGGTGCATAATCCAACTATGCTACAGCGGCGATATTTTAAGCGACAAATTTTCGAACCTATATGTTACCTTTTTGATATTAATACATTATTTGAAAGAGCCATCTACCTTATTTTTACGGAATCTAAAATCTAAAATCCTCGGTTTGTAAAGAGATCCAGGTTCGAATCCCGGTGGCGCAACAATAATATTTTTCGATAAAATTGATTTATATGTATATCTTTCTAATTAATATATTTAATTAATATTTAAAACAGCACAGATCTATGTTCTAAATAATTACAACTTCACAATAGGAATGTGTTTTTATAATATTGTAATTTATTTAATAGAATTGATTTGTTTCTCTTATTATAATAAAATTAAGCCGCTTGTTGAAGGTGGCTAACTATCCAATAAGTTATCATCATCATCATAATTATTATTGGTGTAACAATATTGTGTTGGCCTTACAGCTCGTGTCCATGATGATCTCTGATCTCTCAATGAGACTTCGAGACAAAAGATCGCTTAAGGTACGTTAAGTACTACGATTACATGTAAATTATCAATATACGGAGCGATAATTCATAAATCGCTTTGGGCTAAAGTCTACACTATATTTTATGCGCATCCAAATCAAATCTCCGAGAGAAATCCCATCTATAGATATGAGTCATTAGCTTCCTTCAAGAATCTCTACTATTTTCCTCTCTCTCTCTCTTCCTTTCAATAAAATAAAATAAAAGTTGTATCAATGTGTCCAAAATTTAATAAAAATGAACTGTTAATTCTGGCGTCTGCTATCAGATTACTCAAAGGTATTTGAGATTCTGTAAAAATAAGGTAGATGGCTCTTTCAAATAATGGAACGATTAAATGTATTAATATAGGTTCGAAAATTTGTCGCTGTAGCATAGTTGGATAATGCACCTTCCCCGGTTAGGAAAGAGATACAGGTTTGAATACCGGTGGCGCAACAACAATATTTTTCGATAAAATTGATTTTATATGTATATCTTTCTAATTAATATATTTAATTCATATTTAAAATAAAATCGCTTGTTTTCCGTGAGACGCGTCTCGTCTTATGAGGGCATTATCAATCTTAAGTGAGTTTCCCTACAACAAAACCGTATATTATACAAGATGGCCGACGTTTCGTCTATCTATCAACAGTGTTGTTGTAAGGGGGGTCCCTCATGTAAAATTTTAGGTCTTCACGGGTTGAGTATGACAACTTTCTTGGTTATCGCATGTTGGTCCTAAGAAGGAACATTGTTGTCCCAACGTTTAAGGTAAATCACATAACCATCAAGGGATTCCTTATCAGTGCAGTGTCACTCTGAAACGAGCGTGGAGCACGTCTTTTCAGTTCGGCAGTTCAGCGCTAAGTGAAATCACAAATTTTTACATTGTAAAATTATAATGTTTGGCTTCAGTTACGTCTGTGAGGCGAAATATAACTTATTATTAAAAAGAACACATTCTTATTGTGAAGTTGTAATTATTCAAAACATAGGTCTGTGATATTTTAAATACTAATTAAATATATTAATTAAAAAGGTATACATAAATTTTATTTTTTTATAAATAATATTGTTGCTGAATTACCGGGATTTGAACCTGGATCTCTTTCCAAACCGATAGATGTATTAATTTGAAAAGTGTAACTTATAGGTTCGAAAGTTTATCGTGAAAAGTACTGCCGCTGTAGCATAGTTGGATAATGCACATTCCCCGGTTTTGAAATAGATCCAGGTTCAAATACCGGTAGCGCAACAATAATATTTTTGATAAAATTGATTTTATATGTATATCTTTCTAATTAATTCATTTAATTAGAGTTTATTACTGTTATTATTATCCTCATTATTATCATCCTCAACCTTAAAAAATACCGTTTAAAAGATATATAAAATAAAGGAAGAATTCTACAATTCTGCTTTTTTTTCCCAAACTGTAGTAACTTTTTCATAATTTCGAATTTTTGATCGTTAAATTTTTTAGAATAAATAGACAATTCAATTGAATATACGCGGTATGGGTAATTTACCTTCAACTTAGATTTTTAAGTAAAACTTACACAAAAAATTATCCTGTAATGTTTTTGCAAGTCCCGACAAAGCAATATTAATCCCGTACGATAGTATAATATATTTTTTATGGTTGTTCTGGAGCCAAGTTTATTTCCCTTAAATCCTTATTATGAAAGTGATATTATTTAATTAAGATAACCCCAAAGTGTGGTCTTCACAACACTTAAGAATCTTTAGTGTTTGTTGCCCTACAAAAATCCTCATTATTAATAATAATCCAAGTAGATTGTGGCTCTCAAATTTTTATTATTATAAGCTTTTCAAGGATCGCAGAATTAATAAAACATCTCGTCGTTTTGAAGCGAGGATATGGGGAGACATTATAACGTCACACTTTTACGACAAGAGAACAACCTCAACCATTTGGTTTTATTTTCAAAATTGGAAGAAGTCAGCTGGAAGAGTTCCTTAAATGATCAAATGTCCTTACATTCTACCTTGTACTTGTCATGTTTTGTTTGCTCCCTACTTGTTTCTTTTCTTTTACTTCTTACATATCTTTAGTCTGAATCAAAAAAAATTACTTCGTTCAATTTACTTACTACATCTACTTGTCTCCTTTTGATTTTCGATTTCTGTTTTTTACCATTTAATTAAATTTGTTATCCTACTTCCAACTAATATTTTAACTTATGAAACCTTATGGCTACCTATCTCAGAACAGGTACTCTATATATACTTAGCGAGGTAACTAGGTAGGTTTAACTTCTCGATTATTGTTACTCATTAAATAAAAAATAAAAAATTAAATAAATATATATATTTATATATATAAATATATATTTATATATAAATATAGAAATGGCGTCTCTTCTAGGAAAACTTAGGTTAGGTAGTAAAAATTGTACAATAAAATTGCGAGTCTATTAATTTTATGCTGATCCGTAGATATTTCATATTCTTCAAAAAAAATACCAAATTGCTAACTAACTAACTAGCCATACTCTTCTGTTCTGATCCTGACACACAATTCTCTCCTCATCCACATTCATACATCTTCTCATATAAGTTCGTCCATTATTCTAACAGGACCATATTTCAGTATCTGGTTTACCTGGTCGTGCCAAGTCTTCCGCGGATATCCTCTATTTCTGGTGCCATCAATAGTTGCGTCATATATATTTCTTAAAACTCTCTCCTCATTCATCCGTTCCATATGACCAAAACACCTATGGGATCCTCTCAAGATATTTTTTTCGTATTAGCTAAATATTTGAAGCAGAGTAAAAATAAGAAGTAAGTATTTTTAAACAAGTTTTAAAGCATAACACTTTTTTTATTTTTATAATTAAAGTTTTTTTTAAATTGTTTACTTCTCTATGAGAGTCGGAGACTCGTGTATAGAGAAGGAGTATAGTATAGATGAAGAAAAGACATCTTATAATCATTTTTATGTATCTACTAGGTATCTGGATTAGTGATGGTAAACCGTTACGTGACTGATCATGTCACTGATTGGGAACTGAGATTTAATGATGATTGGTAACTAAGATTTAACTGTTGGAGGTTTACTTTTTAGTGTGCCAGTCATTGATAGAAGAGATCGGTTAATCAATTATCAATCATAGTTACAATTGAACACAATCACGGTTTAAATAACGATTTTACCATCACTAGTTTGTATACAAATTTTTTGGTTTCTGATAAAAATTTACAGTAATCTGTTATTGTTCTGATTGTAAGAGGGAGATTATTGAAGTATTTAATGCCTAGATAAATAAAGTGATTTTGAGTTGTAGTATATTTAAATTTTAGAATGTTAATTATATCTATAAATCTCATAGATCGGAAGTAGCTTCTAATATTTAATTTAAAAAAATTAGATTATTGAATTATTTACTCGTACAATACGTTTTGGTTAAAATTGAAGGTAGACAATTATATTAAAATATTATTATATACTTGTTATAAACATGTTTGTGTTGCAAAAGTAACAAAGTAACAGTTATATAATAAAACTCTAATAAAAGTGAGGAATAATGGAGGTCGTCCATGAAATGCTGGATTCCAAATAAAATACTAAGTTGAACACCTGGTCACGTTGAACAACAACCAAGTGTCGGTGATGTTATTTCAGGACATTAGAGTTGTGACTTGGCGAATACAGTACAGACTAACAATTTCTTTCGGATAATGAAAAAAGGGAAAAAATGTTGGAAATATTTTAAAGTAGGTAAAACACAATTTTGCAATATGTGTATGATTATAGAAATTATAGAGAAAGACAATAAGACTGTATGTAATATTTAATAAATATCAAAATCGGGATACGATGCATGCATGTGCGCTCTAAGAGAAACGCGTACAAGCTATAAAGGTATAATAGATCTGGGGATGATATAACGCCACGAGCTCCAGTCACTACCGCGTGGGAAAATTAACACCTTTCGTGTCGCATTTTATTTTTATAAATAAATTTTATATATGGTTTAATTAAGCAACAAAAAAGATTAATGTCATTTGAAAAAAAAAAAAAATGTAATTAAAAAAAAAGGTTAATAAGACCTTCCGCTAAATTTTCCTGTCGGGTGGGTACCTACGTAAAAGTTATTTTAGAGTTCATAATAAAATTTACATTCTTCACAGAGAATCCTGCTGATACCTTGAATGGACGTATGTAGGGTTAAATCGGGTGAATTGGGTCACCGGTCATCGGCGCTGGAAGGAAACTTGTTCATTCCATTTCCGGCTGGCTGCCCAGGAAGGTTCTGCTTTCTCATCAGTCTGCAGAAGAAATAAAATTCTTTTGTACGAACCAAATTTTACCCGGATTTTTTAAAAAACTTTTTTTATTCCTTTTAAAACCCTCCCCCGGCCATGATGTAGAGGAGTCTCTTTGTGGAGATACTTTTGTCTCGAGAGTGGTTGCAAAGTTTGCTTTCAGTTTACCGGTTCAACCGTATTTCGCTATACAGAATATAATAGTTTATAAATGTCTCAAATGTATTAAGTATTGGAGTTACAAAAGATACAAACTATAATAGTTTTTAAATGTATTAAGTTTAGTGGTTAAAAGATTCTACCTGTATTATAGTGATGGTATAAAGCTTGATTGTGACTTTGATTTTGTGATTGGTATTCGGTTACAACGATGATTGGTGAAAGTAATTATTCATAATTCTTTATCATTATTATATCATTCTTAAATGCTAGTTGATCAAGATTTTTTATGTGTAAATATTCTCTGTAGGTACCCAAGTCGTGTATACGTAGATGTTAAATTCAAACAATTTATAATTTTTTGTGGCTTTAGTCACTTAAATATTAGAATATTAAAACGTTCACTTTTGTAAAAATTATCAATATTTTTTGCAACGGCTAACATGGAATCAGCGAATCCAAAATTATTTTTATTTATTAATAACAGATCGTGTTTTTGACATAAAACTATGTTTATAATAGCAGTTAAAGTCCTAAAGTATACTGTTAATTTTTTTTTTACAAACATTAAAAAACATTTAAAACTGACATAATATCGTCCAATATTATAAAACGCTAGTTGACATACAGAATCAAAATGATTATTTTTGTTATATATACTTAATCCACATAAAAAATTAGGCATCATGTATCAGTTTCAACAGTGAAAATATAAAGCGGACGTTAAAATATAAATATAAGAACGTGAAATATGCTACGTTGAATGTTCTAACAGACATCTATGTCTATATAACCTGGTGGCCTTCTATAGTGATTGCGGTCGTAGATTTTTGAATCCCACGGGGCCGGTTAAAGAAGAAGAAGAAGAATAAGAAGATATATTTTATACATAAAATACGGATCACATCAAAACTCTTACTATTTTCGAACTAAGCTGAGAACTTGTTTTTTGAAAATGGAACTAACTTGATGGTTTTCCAGGATATGGCTCGAAACTAGGCGAGTCTTATCGTTATGCTAAACAAACACATATCATGTCAAAAATTTTAAAAGCTTCTCCTCAGGGGTAGACAGAGATGATAGAGCGCCACACTCTTCTGTCCTGACACACAATTATCGTCTCATCGACATTCATACGCCTTCTCATACAAGCTCGATGATTATTGAGGCTTCTAACAGGACCATCCTCCAGTATCTGTTCGTGTCAAGTCTTACGCGGACGTCCTCTACTTTTGGTGCTATCAACACTCGCGTCATATATCTTTCTAACCATTCTCTTCTCATTCATCCGTTCCATATGACCAAACCACCTAAGTAATCCTTTCTTAACAAGATCAGCTTTACTTTTCTTTTCTTATTTCTTCATTCTTTACTGTGTCCTAAATGGATCTACCACACGTACCTCTAAGCGATCTTATTTCCACTGCATTCAGTCTATTTTCGTTCCTCTTCTGCCAGCTCCAGGCTTCACTTCCTGACATCGGTGTCGGTACGAGAACTCCATTGTGAACAGCTAGTCTTGCCTCAGTTGACAAGTTCCCATTAGCTATAAATCCATTCAAAGCGTCGTTCACTTTATTTCCTATAGTCAAAGCGTCGTTCACTTTATTTCCTATAGTCACCCTCCTTTCGATATCTTTCTCTGTCTTTCGGTTTCTATCGAACATACTTCCCAAATACACACACTCATCTACTTGTTCTAAACATTCATTACTTACAAGTATTTTGCAAGTTGTCTTGCTTTCCTCTTTCTCTAATACCATCACTTTCAACTTGTTGACATTCTTAATAAGGTCGCTTTCCTTGCATACATCGTACATTCTACTCACTTGCCTGTGTCGATGATGATGATGATGACGACAATGGTGTTAATAATGATAATAAGTTTTGTCAGTATTTAAAATTGTGTTTTGTTGCAAAGAAACACTTTTACGTACTAACAATGTTAACATTATTTTTATTTGTAACTAGAAGTGTCACGAGATTAATGGGAAACATCGCGGATGATGCACGAGTTTCGACTCTCATAAAAAAAAAAATGTAAAAAGAAATATATATATATAATTATTGATTATGTTTAAAAATGTATTATATCTCATTATATCTTCTAATAAAAAATAAATAAATAATGTAAAATGTTATTTATAATCGATGTTCATACGTTATTATCATATTATAAAAAAAAAGTTTTATAATTATGATACTTTTATTTCTAAATATAAAAAATATTATTAAAAGGCCCCGTTGACCCCGTTGGCGTAATAAAAAAAAAATATTGACTTTATTGTTGACGGATATTTGTAACAATCAGTGGCGTGCAGTAGGAACAAAGTTAGGTTATGCTGTTACCGACGATGATAACTAAATATACAGGTTGGTATACAAGGTATCAAAAAAATGGTAGATTTTTTATTTAAATTTAGAATTGAATACAATTGTAAATTTACTAGTTATTTTATTGCTCGATACCGTACTCTGCTTTAGATTTGACTTAAAATATTTTCTTCGATTTCACCTTCGGTCAACGGATTTAAAATGTGTTAAATTTAACAGTGTTCAAAAATATTTATTAAAATAACTAGCTTTACAAATTTGCACAATCGAAACTAAATACAGAAATAATTGTATTTTGACATTTAATTTAATATTGGTAACTTAATAATATACTAAAAAAATCAAATTCGCTCGCTTGACAGATGAAAAATTATTATAACCTACAAATTTTATCTGCGCAAACACAGAAATATAGAATAATAGGTTGGAATACACTAAGCATACAAAAAGTTTAGTCTGTCAAGTAAACGTAGAAATATCATTATTATTCGCAGTTTTCAGTAAGGATTATTCCTTTTCGAAGAAGACAAATTGTTTAAAAAATACAGAAAATCCACAGACGTCAAGATGCCGACATAAATTCAGTAAAAAAATATTTAGTTCAGTACAATTATTCTAAGAATTGAAAAAACACATTAGGTTTATTAAAGACCTTAGTGCTGGTAAATCGCAGAGCAGAATACATATAAAGTTGTTAGACAAAAGTCGTGAGTTACATCATAGACAAGGTTTAGCTAATGCGGGTAATAACGGCTAGAATTTTATAGTCTTTTCGTAATATAAAGTTTATTTAATTCCGCAGAATTTTTGGTAATGCACAGCCTTTTTGCTTGCATGTAGTGAACGCTCTTGGTAATAATATATAGAGTGTACACCAATGTACTGGCGCAGCATGTTATAATATGTAATATGTGGTTTGGTAGATTAAATGTAAAAATGATTGCATAGAAATAAAGTAAATAGTTACCAATTGGTTTTAAACCCACGCTCTCAGAGGGAATCTAATATCTAGTGAGATCCCTTAATAGTTCCACCGTAGCTGCTGATGCGAGGTGTGTGGATGTTAACGTATTTTTAATAAAAATTGAACACCACAAAAACTGATAACATACATTACTTGGGCGTTTATTTTTTTAAATTGTTTAATAAAATATAATTTATAAATTAAAATAAATGGATTAATAAAATATCAATTTAAATGAATAAATTAGAAAATTATTACGATTATTTCATTTATTCCAAATTATATAATTGTATTAAAAAAATTAAAGATTATCAAATTTCGAGCGGCTAGATTATTTTTTGTAAGATGATTTAGGGCTTGAAGCGAAGTTACATATTAATAATTGAACAATTTCACAAATATTTATTTCGAAGTACGTAGACTTCAAAAGCTTAACACGATTTTTTAAAAATTTCATACAATATTATTTTCCGTAACAGTGTAGATTTGCAGATATTCCTTAAACATTTTCGACTCGTAATATAGTCAGGTAATATTGTGGATTAGGTCTGTTACATTCTGTATATAATAGACACGAGCCGCTGACCGCACATCACCCGTACAAATTTAAACAAATGCGACTCTTTATTGAATTAACTTTTTGAATTATCTGTCAATAAATAATGAGACACAAAGGTTCAAATATGATATAATACGGTACAAAAAAAGGTTTTAATAAATTTTTGTTCCATTTAGAATTTTTGCGTATCGTGAATGCGCATATTAAATCTAATAAATAAATCATGTTTGTAGCGTTGTATAATAAATGCCAACTCAATTGGCGTGTTAGTTATCCTATTATGACAACCCTTTTATTTGCTAAACGCATGAGTGAACTTCATTTCATCAGCTTGAAAATAGTAATTTATTTAATTGGCAATTGAAATTCTTTAGCGAAGGGTGTGTTTATTTAGATCCTCGTACGCACTAATATCCTTGTGTCGCAATATAAAAACATTTAAAAAATTTAAAACACAATTTGTTGTGATGTTGAAATTTCACAGCATATTTTTGTGGTATTTTTATTATAAATTAAAGGAATTAATTATAAAGTTATTAAAAAAAATATCTATCGAAGAAATATCCCGATAGCAACCAAATATTTTACTTTTTTTTACGGAGAATATACGTATTGTTGCAAAGTTTTTCAGAACATTTCAGATTTTTTTTTAACGCAAACTTAAAACTTATTTTACTTTGAATTTGAACAAATTAAATGAAAGATAAACTTGAAAGATATACAGAAAAAATCTATTTATTGATAAAAATATTTTAGTTGCAACCAGGATTCGAACCTATTGTTATTATAGAACTATAGCATATATGTTCTAAAATTTGTCTTGCAATAACTTAGTTGAAATGGCGAAACTGGATAACACGTTTTCCGGGTTATTTTTTGAATAAATATATATTTTTTGTATATCTTTTAAGTTGATTAATTTAATTTGTATTAAAAATATTTTTCAATTGATAGATTATTTCCGTGTATTATTTTAATACACACATGCTTTCAATTTGCCAACTTTTTTCTTTACGCGGATGATATGAAAATCTTTGCCAAAGTGAGCTCCCTAGATGACTGCCATAAAATTTAAAATGATATCACCCGCGTTGCAGCCTACTGTAAGATGAACAAACTGCTGAATGCTAAAAAATGTTTTCAAATTACATTTTCAAGATAATGTAACAGCGTTCATTTTACTTACACAATAGACAGCACTCGGCTAGAAAATAAAAGCGATGTTAAAGACCTAGGAATCCCACACACAGTATGACATTCTATATCTGACATTTTTGGTAAGCCCCCACACGTGGACGAATGTATCTCACAACGTCACAACATACTACACTATTTATTGAGCCAGAATTAAAACATAACTCTGTGGTAGTCCAATTACAAGAAAATTAATATTATAGGTACAGGTATTTTTATTTATTTTATTAATGTTATTCATTTTTAATTCCTAATCTAACTTTCACAAAACTTTTCCATTAACTACGGTCCGCTGCCGATTCTTCTGCATCCTCCCATGACAATCCCATTTCGCAAGGTTCTACCGAGAACAACCTGCGTGTGCTCTGTCGGTTTCTGCCGATGAGTATGAGAGGCACACTCAGTTTAGGCTTCCCGCAGGCATCTACAAAACCTTTGTCAGCCTCGTGTTGCTTCTTTTGTTGATTATAGGGGTGATCATGGGATGTTCTCTTATTTCATTGTTCCTCATGAAGTCGAACCACTGGACGCCTATAATTCTCTACAAATGTCTATTCTCAAAATTTAGCGTGCGACTACTGAGATGGGTCGAGATTCCAGAATAATTAACTGGTAGAAATATTTTCATTTGACTTCAAATTACAAAAAACTTTGACACGACACTTTTTATTGAAACCATATTTGTCATATTTTCTTAAATATTTGTTTATTTAAAAATATTATAGTAGCTAATGTTTGCGTGTACGCTAGGGTGGGTGGATAATGATGTGATTGTAAATTGAGACACGATTAAATTTAAGACTTAGTGTGTTACACTATAGAAAGTTTAAGTTAAACATAGTTCACTGAAGGCGGTGCCGAAGTGCGAGCGAAAATATGTGTCCAAAGAGCTGAGTTCTATGGCTTCTTGGATTGTTTCGATCGCGCAGTATTTTTGTCTACGATTTGGCGGGTACCAGTCTGACTATTTGGCTGTTAAGTGATTTCTTCATGCAGAACTGTGAGGAGCGAGCAGGGCCACCATTATGCTGCTATACGTAACTATGTTCTTATGAATTACTTAATGCTTACATTATTTTGCATTATAAACATTATATTTCACTGTTAATTCACTCATTATAGTATCTGTAGGTTATGATGGGTAGTCACATTACAGTGAACATATGTAATGAGCATTTTTAATTCTGGCCTACGTTGTGTTATTGACCTATTAATGCAATTTATAAATAAAGTCAAAATATTTAAAATCGATATAAAGTTTTTTTTATCGTATAATATGTTTCATTGGCGGCTTCCCTAGAACATTAAAAATAGAACATTAGAAATACCACGTTAAGAATAAATAAAAATATTGTACTTTTTATACATATATGTTTGATTTAAGTATATATATATATATATATATATTTGATATAGGTACGTCTAAAACAAAAGTAAAAAATATTGATTTCAATTTTACAACTGCTGTCTACAAAAATGATTTAATGAGAGGGATGTGATTGTATATTTTTACATAACAAATCCACATCTTTTACAATGTTTGAATTGCTAATTTGTAAGTTCCATTGAAAAACATAACTTGTTTTTATTATTTTGTTTATTTTTATTACTAGTACATAATGATGAAAATATTTTGCATAAATTTATGGACGGTACGTAGGTTGGAAATAAAACGAGGGTTTTGTATTGTCGTGTATTATGCAAACCAGTGTATATAAAAATAGCGGAAGGGATCAGAACTCGGATCAAATCGGGCGGTGGGGTGAGACTGGTATATAATAACAGATGTCGCATTTTTTCCTTTTGAAAATAAATTTTGAAATTATAATTATTCACAAAATAATGATTACTGCAAAATGTGTAGCGACATTATTTTTTTGGAACTTTTATTCATCTTAGTTGGTTTTCATATACCAATACATTCACTTCATTTATTATAAAATAAATTACACGGTAGTATTTTTTCAGAACAAAACATAATCCTGTTGACGTGTATTAACAGCTTGGTCGTACCCTGATTGGACCAAGCGGATATAATGGCGTGGTCCTAATCCTATTCAATAAGAGTAATTAATCACACAAACGCGTTAGCCGACACTCTGTATAGGGGAATGTGGTGCGAAATCGGAAACGTAAGGAAAACTAATAATTTATTATAAAAATACAAATTATTTTATTTCAGAAATTTTTGTCTCAGAAAATGTTCTAATAATATATTAGCAATAATGATTCTGTATGATTTACATACAACATAATTTATTGACGAAAGACAAGTAAAGTAAGATAATTTATAGAGAATTGAACATGTCGATAATGATGTTCAATAAATTCAACAAATCTATAAAGTAAGACAGGCGTATCCGAAGAAATTGTTACTGTTTAACTAATGCATACTTTCAGTGGTTACGGCTGTACCAAACATGGATTCTCAATAAAACAGATTCTTAAAAATTTAGCGTTACGCAAATATACGTGGCAAAAACGAATATTGCGCATCACACAAAGAGATATGAATAATTATTTGTTCATTTTTGGTATTGGTCTTATCAATAAATCCACTTGAACATTTTGCAAAACTTACGTATATCGTTGATACACATAATTTGGATATGCAAGAATAAATATGCAAGCATTTAAAATATGGTTAATTTATGATCGTTCAGAAATATGGAGAAATTAAACAATAATAATAAAATGAGCATAGTTTAAAAATTATGTTGAATGTTTTAGAGGAATATACAGAGTGAATATTATGTTCCAAGCCGATGTTGTTTTTGAATAACTAAGAAATGAAATACATGTTTTTAATTTGGTTTTTATTTATGATGATTTATATGATATCGGCCAAGTGGCCGCCTCCGGCAGCGCCACAAATGCATGCTCTTTTAACCAAACTTTTCACACTTCGCGTATTATTTCAGCAATGCCATTTTGAATATTGTCCTGTAGCATCGGAATTGTTATTGGCTTATTGGCGTAGACCTTTCTTTTCAAGTACCCTCACAGAAAATATTCGGTAGCCGTAAAATAATGTGATCAAGGAGGCCAGTCGATATCATCATTTTTTGACATTATTCAACCGGGAAAAAATTCAAGCGTAGTTCGAGCTGTGCGTGATGTGACACCGTCTTGTTGAAACCACATATATTGCAGGCTCAATCGACCCAATTCGGTAACCAAGAAGTTTTCCAATACGTGGTGACGATAGCGATCACCATTAATGGTTACAGCATTGCCATTATTATTCAGATAAAATGTTTTAATAGCTTCAGCACGTTGTTGAAGTATTGGATGTTTTAAAATAAATTGTAATTAATTACTCTCTACGACTAACAAATGCAACAAACTGACAAATATATATGAAACCAAAATAGCGTCCAAATAAAATCAGCCTGGAACATAGCAGTCATCCTGTAGAGAACAAAATTTAACATAATATATAGTTTGGAAAGGTGGGAGGGTCAAGAATCCACACAAACAAATTAATTTATGTGTCAAAAGAGAATACGTAGGATAAATAAAGAAATTATATATTTTCTGCTGATCTCTTAAAAATGCGTTAATTTTTAGAAAGATGTGTTTGTGTTGATTTTAAAAAATAACGCCTGTGTAGTCTGTCAATCGTTAAGATTGTGGGACTTGTAAAAATAGCAACCACTAGAAATAATCGTTTCTTGCCAAAGTGCTGTAACTTATAGGTACCCATTGAATAGAATATAGTGCCGCGAGTTATGGACCAATCCGGGTAGCGTATTCAATATCACACTTGCCGGTTTTGCTCGCATTTCCCCTTTTCTCCATTCTTCAGAGGCGAACGAAAGATTTCAGAGATTATTTTTAATCTCCGAAGCTTTTATTACACTCGAAGACTCTTCGCTTCAGTAAAAAATTGGCTGATTTTTTTCCGCTAATATAATACGCGACAGTTAAAGGAAACTAAAAATTCTGTCACGGTAGGCGCTAATGATCAGAGACACCTTGTTAATGATGGTGGGAGGCTATTCTGTAAAGTTTTACACAAGTGTAAAAATATTTAATAATTTTATAACGATTATATTAATAAATGTTTGCTTGATTATTTATTTGAAATAAACATGCGAGTATTTTAACGCCGGCTTTACTGTACTTCGCTAACTCATACAATTCAAACTACACAAAAAGACTGGCCAAACCATTTCCTTAGAAGTTTATGATGCTGGTTGGATATTTGCCGTGGAAGAGGTATTGTTATCACCAAGGTGATACATGACTCCGAGATTTATATCCGATACCCAGGGGCGTGCAGTGCATGCAAACAAAAAAAACTGTGCATTACTAAAAATTCTGGGAAACAAATATAAATTAAATAATTAGATTAACATAAACGGAAACATTTTTTTACAATTAGCGCCATCTGTGTACCAGTAGAAACTTTAGTGGCTTTGTTCTAAAAACTACCACGGCAACCCACCGCTGCAGCCGTGGCGCTAGTAGCTACAATCGACGCATTGTGGCTATTCACATTACTATCATTTACTTTTAAGCTAGTGAATTACTCAAGTCATACAACTTTCTATTTATTAAATAAAAAATTCCTTTTGATTGATCTCTTTTGTATGAAGTTGTTAATTATGCGGTTTTTTAACAGAGTAACATTGGAAAGGCTTACAACTGCGTGTAAATAATTGAAGTGTCTACTTATTTTTTTACTAAATCGCGAATTTTACTATCTTACTATTTTTAACGTGTTGATTTCATGGTCGTTCTTTGCGTTCGACGTGCGTGTGAATTTGTTTTTAATTTGGGAAAAACAAAAAGCAATTGGCAGAACTATTTCCAATACAAATAATTATTTCGTTTAGCTATTACGTGAAGGAAGGATTTTTAAACAATAAAATAATCATGTTCAGTTATAAAAAGTGTTCTTAAAAACGTCCATACATTTTTTATATTGATTTTTATATGGATAAGAAAATATTATTTCACTATAAAACTTAAACTTTTAAAACAACATTAATAGTACTCTAAAATTATAATAAATACATGGTAAGATCGCATACACGACGGATTAATTTTTTCTAAAAATGTTGGTTAAATTAAAGTTCATAATCCTTTGTATAACATACATATATTATATATGATTGTATAGTATCATTGGTAATAGCATAACCTAAATCTATACCTACTGCACGCCACTGCTGATACCCTACTGCATTTAGAAGGTTACGAGCATATAAATCATCACAGGTGAGTTGAAAGAATGTCAAGAAATGAGGAGATGTCAAAATAGTATTAGAAATGAATACTAGCAGAAGACAATGGGGTAAACTTGAAGAAGGAAGCAACCTGGTGGTCAAAATAGAGATGGAAATGAAAGTCGCCTGCACAAGTCAAGAGACCACCCAGGATAGAGTCTTGGAGCCTAACAAGGAAAGCTAATCTTTTAAGTAAATAGAAAAAGATGAAGAAGAAGTCTGGGCTTTGGCTCATAATATATTGACTGATGATTCATAAATCTCTTCGTGCTGAACTCTGTACAGATTTTTACATACACTCAAGTACAATCTTGAGAGAAATCTCATTCATGGACACGGGCCATAAGAGTTTTAATGGTTTTAAGACTTATATTTGAAATAAGAAAGATATTCAAAGTTTTATAATAATTTCTCAACAGGTGATGCGTCAAGATTGATCAGTCGTGTTGCAATAAATATATTAGAAAAAAATGTTCAAAATACGTAGTAATTGTATAATATTCGAGGAAATAAAAATATCAAAATTATTCAAGAACACTATTGTGGAATTATCTTAAAGATAAGTTTTCGTTATATAGGAATTGTATTGTGTAGTCAGCAGTTAGTTATCGAGTTAGTAATTTATATAGTGTTGTGGATTGAATTGTGTTGACAAAAAAATCATTAAAATTTTTATTTTACCCGTCAGGTACCTATATATTATATATTCCTTTTATCACTAGGAGTGAGATATCATCTGTATGGAGGATTTCTTAAAAAGATCCGGATTGTACACCGAAAAAAATGTTTTAAAATCACTGTATTTTTATTAGGAATTATACTCTGCACGCGGAGTAGAATTTATAACTGAAGAATTCTGATTTTTACCGCCAAATCTCCGAGACGTCTGATCCATTTCATCCATGTATACACATCTTAAGAATGTTCTTCTTCTTCTTCTCCGATATGATCTTGGCAAACGTGGTCGCTTTAATAATGATGACATAGTCAAAACTTTTCGGTGAAGTAATCCAATCTAGCTTCACCAGTACCTCTATCCGCACATCTTGTGATATATCTGAAGTATTACGGTATACGCTTTTGTACTGTGGATGATATACATGAATTTCTTGTAAAATGCAGTTATCTTTGAGATTCACAACACGCGCCGCCAGCATTACATATCTTAGGGCGTGCGCGTGCGGTCCGAATGACAAATAATCGTTCACTGAGTGGTCTGAAAGAATTCGAGTGTGGCAGTTGTATTTTAAGCTGCCATCATATCTTCGTATGATATTATTGATATGTAAATATGTCATAAAATTCAAGATGTTATCACCCGCATTGCAGCCTATTGCAAGATGAACAAACTCCTCCTGAATGCTAAACAATGTTTTCAAATAACATTTTCAAAAAAATTTAACAACATTAATTTTACTTACACAATAGACAGCACTCAGCTAGAAAATAAAAGCAATGTTAAAGACCTAGGAATAATCCTCGATAGCAAACTTCTTTTCACGAATCACATTGACCAAATTACCTCCAAGGTCTATAGAATGCTAGGATTCATACTTCGAACCTGCAAACACTTCCAAAATCTATATTCATTCAAAATACTGTATTATGCATTCGTTCGTAGTCACTTAAGAGTACGCATCTCAAATCTGGAACCCATGGCAGATTACATATATCGCGAGATTAGAACAAATACATAATAGGTTTCTTCGATATCTTAATGTTAGATCTAATCTATTATTCAACTCCTATTTAAATGCAGCAAATTTCCACAATATGAAAACCCTATATCGAAGAACACGTGCTGACTAAATATTTCTCTTCAAACTACTGCTAAGCCATATTGACTGTCCCAGCGAATTAAAATTAATATCTCTCCACATACCATCTAGATCGATCCAGCAGTCCGCACTCTTCCACATTCCTTGAAGTAGAACATCTTACATACAAAATTCATCCATTCACCGGTCATGCAAATACCATGATGAGAAATTTACAGAAATTGACTTTTTCAATATTAGCCTTACTAAGCTTAATGAGTTGTTTTTATGAACCACCACAATCTCAATTTTGGCCAATCATTCTACCTATAAACACTCCTTGCTCTCCCTTTCCCGCAACAATAGTTGTAACCTCCCCACCCTTTCTCCCACCTTTTTTCTTTTTATTTATCTTCTGCACCTAAATATACTTATGTACCTAAACATTTCTGTGTATTTTCATAAATAGTATTACATGTAAAATATTTATTACGTGTAAATCTAGCGTACAACCTTAAACAGTTGAAATAAAATCTACATTCATACATATTTCAGATGTGAAAAAAAATAAAAATCGCATTGGAAGTGTGTATATTTGATTTTAAATTGTTTTCTCAGAATAGTTTTTTTATGTATATTTTTCTTACAGCTTATTTAATAATAACTTATTTAATTTAATAACTTATCTTATCCAGGTGCCCCGAAATTAATGCACTTATATTTATAAAATATGTGAAACCCGCTACTGTATAAAGGGAAATTTAATTAAATATTTATATAACATGTTTTTAATTTTTCTTGGCAATAAATAAAATGAAATAAAATTTCGTTTTACTGAGCAAAACAAAAAACACGAATAAAAAAGCTCCATTGACATGGCGGAGATGTAAGTAGAACCGAATTATTCGACCTTAATTAAATATCTTGTTAAACATGTTTTCCGATAAATTAATGTGTTTCTGCTGTGATAATTGCCACTCCCGTTTTCGGAACCCTGTGGCAGCTCAATTAATACCGGCACTAATCCGCACCTGCTGCTTAACTTGTTGGGCTCGGGCGAAATATCTCAGGCCTGGAGTTGCCTTTACAAATCGGATAGTCTTTAGAAATTAACTTTTTATACCGGTCTAACGAAGCGTATCAATCAACCCGACCCGATCCTGATTACACCCCCTAAAGCTGGATGTGTACTAAATTATTATTAAATTTATTAAAAAATAAGAAGAAAATTTTCCTAAAATATAAATCTTGGATTCTTTAATTTTTAAATGATTTATAAGTAAGCACCACTAGGCTACTTTCCCGAAACTGTTTTTCTCTCAGCGAAGTATTCATTATTATGAAAGTGGTCTAAGTCAAGATATTGAAAAAAATGAGTTTATCAATTATTTTGCGTCACATTATTTTAAATTAATATAATATGATGCAAATTGTAACAATTGTGAAAATTTTGAAGCGTTATATTCAATGTATTGTTACGACGTTCAACGGTATTCCGCTAGTGTTTTTTTCGTTAATAAAGTAACTCATTGTAACATTACATTTTTCATTTCCATATTTTCATTTTTATTTTATTTTATAAAAAGATTTTGACAGTGTAATATTAAAATAACTAACGTAATAAATATTTAACATGTGATACTATTTATGAAAATCCACAGAAATGTTTACATAAGTATGTTTAGGTGCGGAATATAAATTTTAAAAAAAAGGTGGGATAAAGGTAGGGGAGGTTGAAACTATTGTTGCGGTAAAGGGAGAGCAAGATTTGTTTATAGATATAATGATTGACCAAGCTTGAGATTGCGGTGGTTCATAAAAATAACTTTTTAAGCGTAGTAAGGCTAATGTTGAAAAATTCAATTTGTCATTATGGTATTTGCATGACCGGTGAATGAATGAATTTTGTATGTAAGATGTTCTACTTCAAGGAATGTGGAAGAGTGCGGACTGCCGGGTCGATCTAGATGGTACGTGGAGAGATATTAAGCTACACGCAACATTTACATGTTGAAATAAATTATACATCTAGTTGACTAAATAAATTTTGAAACATTGTGTTGTGCAATATAAAAATATTTTTTAATAAATTCAAACGCAAACCTTTAAATATCTCGAAACGAACGAAACATGACTAAGACCACTTTCATAAAAATGGAAATAATTATTTTTCGTTTTTATTTAATAATAACCATATTCATATTTTTTTATTTTGTAGTCGGCTGAATCTTTTATTGTGGACGTATAGTCGGTGGGCCAAAAGCACGTTCCCTGGATTGGAAGAAATCCAGGTTCGAATCTTGGTAGCAACGACAATATTTTTCGATAAATTGATTTTATATGTATATATTTCTAATTAATACATTTAATTTATATTATAAAACAAATCGTTTTATCAGTGCTATTTTTTTTTTAACAATTTGTTAATTATGTTAATTCTTTCAAAAGTCAATTGAATTATATATGAATGACCAATGAATTATATATGTGTGACCATTCATCATCAACGTTTTTTTTATAAACAGCACCCCATGAGTACGAGGCTTAAGAAATATGTATTCAACATTATTGATATGTGAAAAATAAATCGCGCATGTATCAATGATCGGCTGGAGCTTTAGTCGGCCGGATATTTTGTCGTGGACGTATAGTGATTGGGCCAAAAGTCCGCGGACCCTTTGTCGTGAAACCCAGGCAACTACGTCAGGTGAATAGGCAAGATAATGTAATTGGATAATCGTTTTATTAGCTAGAAAGTCTCTCATGGTGAGCGTTCTGTGAAAACCATATCTCGATCGCCCATTTTTACGCCAAAATACATCCGCAGATATCTGTTATATCCTCAATAGTTAACTAACAACTGGCTCTATCAGATTGGTTTACGTGCGTATTAGTTTAAACATGTTCAAATGATGATTTTGATACAATTACAATACGGGTGGCTACGCAGCCATTTCGGGATTCATTGTCATATCTTGTATTTGTAGCGTCCAAAACAACCACTAAAAATAATAAATTTTTCATATTTTTTCTATTATAAAATACTACGCAGAATATACAAAAATGTAAAATTTATGAGGAATAATATTTTAGTGAAGGTAATAAGAAATATTTGACTAAAATGATTGAATAATATCCAATCAATCATTTTTTTCCTGGAAAATTTGGTTACGCGTTACTTTACGTACATTATATATAAATTGAAATGATACATAGTGGCATTTATATATTAGCATCATTTAAATTCATTACAAATGGTGTCTCAGTTCTCAATACATTTAATATTAATAACGGAAGTTTTTAAGAAATAAATAAAACTAAATTACCTGATTGTGTCAAATTAGAAAAGGCAAAATTAAAAATATATATTTTATAATACTCATTGATATATTTGGCAACCCTTCTCAAATTCTGATAGTTAAAACATCGACGAGGGTATTTTATTTAATTGTTGTAAATAAAAAAAGACGTATATAAAGAGAAGGGTATTGAACATATAAGAAAAATGATACCAAATAATTTATATCCTAATATATTTCATATAGACGAAGAATTTAACGGTTGCAAAAAAAATATAAATAAATTACCTAAAAGAATCACCGACTACAGTGATCAACTAATGAAATGATACTAGTAATTAAAAAGGGGTTCTTTGATATCGTTAATACGTTTATATATCTAGGACTTCCTCTTTGATAGACACGATATTAACCCTCGCAAAACTATGCAGCAACACAGGTCTCCCACCTCAATTAAACATGTAATTTTTCGGTTAATATACGCTACATAAAATTAATATTTTAGTTAATTCTAAGCAAAACGTTTTCACTTAGAACTGAATTATGAAAAACCATTTGTGTAAAGCTAATCCTCTAAAAATAATTATTTTTCATTTTAGTCTGTTGTTAAATTAATATTCTGGAAAAAATACTATTTGTGGTAAGACAAATAGATATGATACATTAATTTCAAAATAAAAATAATAACAAACAGACGAATACATGAAATCTCTTTCTCACTAATTAAATGAAAAGAGATAAAAAAATGATAGTATTGTATACGACTTGATGAATGCTCGAAATATATTAGAATATTGATCCTATTTTTACATTTTATGCTTAATATTTAGAGTAAGTTTATAGGTTCAATAATTTTAAAGACATTTAAGCTAATAAAAGATTTTTCTCAAAAAAATGTTAATAATTTCTTACGGTAACACGAGTTGACAGCATGGCTCCAAATTAGTATTTTATATCATGGTATGGTTAAGGTTAACAGCGCTAATAATGATATAAAGTCGTAAAGTGATGGCTAATCAATGTTAATCGGCTGACAAAAACAACCGAAATCGAACATAACCTCCAGTAAAGTAAGGCAATGCTAAATAAAGCTCTGATAAGATGCTTACATTTCAGAATCCTGGACTTTAGCAAAGAAAGATGAGGCAACACCAGATGTATTTCAATGAAGGGTCCTCAGGAGAATAATCCAAGTTGTCAAAGAAAATGGAGCGTGGCGTAGGCGTTATAACCACGAACTTTATGATCTTGTGGAGGTCTATCGCCTCCACAATCATCAACACCGTCGACGGCCCCTGAACGCATTTTGCAAATACCTGAGTATAAAACTAGGCTCTCAGATAACACATTCCCGACTGATAAAAAATCTTAGAAATAATATTGCAATACAAATAAGATAAATAATACATATTTTGTTTGGCCGCCATTTTGGTTTGGCAGATATATGTCAGTTTGCATTTGGTAGTCGTAGAGAGTATTTGATTAAAATTTATTATGGAGCCTAATGCGTCAATAACGTGTTGAAGCCATTAAAACATTTTATCTAAATAATAATTAACGCCATCATCACATGTTTGGAAACTTCGGTCGATTGGGCCTGCAGACATATAGTTTCAACAGTACAGTGTCACCTTACACATAGTCTGTGCTACGCTTGAAATTTTTTTAGACCGCATAATGCCAAAAAGTGGTGATATTAATAAATAACACGTGAAGTGTGCAAGAATGTTATGAAAAATATGGTTAAAAAAGCACGCATTTATACTGCTGCCAGAGGCCGATATCATATTTTATATATAATTGTAATAAACCAAATAATTGATAAATAAAAATTAAATTATAAAATTATGTTTTATTTCTTAGTTATTCAAAAACAACATCGGCCTGGAACATAATTATCATCCTGTAGAAGGAAACATTCTAGATCAGGAAGATAAGATTAGCCTGTAGAACTGCAGGCTAATTATACGTTCTAAAGCAATACGAAAATTAGTCGAAAATTACAACTTTTCAATTCCCATATAAAGTTTTGCATTCTTTTTTCTTAACAAAAATGTCTATTGTAATAATAAACTCAACAGCTTGTTTTTCCATTTTTTTTTAATTTGCGTCCCTTTTCCTTCATCACCTTTCAATAGTCTTAAACACAATTGGATAAAGTGCTTTCAAAATTCATTATAAACAGAATTATAGATAAATTAATAAATTAGATAAATCAAATCATTCAAATAAGCATGTTTTAAGAGAAATTTCGGAACGCGTAATTAATATTAAATCAGTAGGAGAAAAATATACTGGATACCTATAACCTTATCTTTCTTTTTTTGATTTGTTTTTAATACTGGGTGATCGAAAAAAGCACGTGTTAACCATTGACATGAAAATTAAAAAAATATAATTATAAGAGTATACGTACTTTGTAACAACAGTGCGTTACAACTTAAAGCACTTAAACATTTTTTCTTTCTTTTTTTTTTGATAATTTTTTAAATTTATTTACTTTACACAAATTTTATTATATACATAACTTAAAAAAAATACACTATTTTTTTTTTTACCTAATTACACAAATAAATAGAGAAATCAATTCTCAAGTTTGAACTGGGGAGTAGGGTAATTTTAGTTTTAAATAATGTAAAGATATGTAGGTACAGAAGAAAGATATAAATTATATAATTAAATTATTAAATTCACATACATATATATATTCAAGAGTTATGCCAAATTCATTGAAAGAAATCAGAACTTGTGATTGCTGTCGGAGTTTTCTAATGATTGTTTGATTTATGATTTGAAGGCTTTATAATTTTTTTCTCTTTTGATTTTATATGAGAGGGCATTACAATTTTTGTGAAGCACTAATTTTAAATTTAGAGATTTCTAAGTTGCCACGCGATCTTGGTCGGTTAGTTATAATTGTGGAAATTGTTGAATTGAAATGGTTTTTGTTAATTTGTAGCAATGTGTTCTTTGTGAAGATTTTATTTAAACTGATACTCTATAAATTCTCGAAGATTTACCGTTTATAATATTTTGTGCACTATCTTGTGTTGTCACAGCAGTAATCCACAGCAACACATCTATCCCTCCCTGCGAAAACGTAGTTCAATACCTTACACGAGTAAACATACGAGTAAACATACGAGTAGTTCTAATTTTAAATCGACAACTGGAAATTGATGTCTTCGGTGATAAAAATCCCCCTAAACACATAAATCTTTTACAAAACAGTTCCATGGCTTTATTCTTACAAAAGACCTTGCCTACGTGATATCTGATTCTTACTCCTTCCTCTCAACTATCACCTCTCACTACTCGCCTCCCTCTCCATCCTCTGCGCTCCTTAAATTGGTGTTCGATCTGAAGAGTTGCCTCATGGGATTCAGTCTCTATCTAAATTTTCCTTGTTCAACAGCGTATTTCCAAGTGGCTTTACTCGAGAGTCTACCACGTTATCCGATTTTAACCCGAGATTTTTCCAGCTGATCTGGGAGCATCGCAATTGAGTGGGTTATAAAATTAAGTTCAAAGACCTTCTGACTTCAAAAGTAGAATTATTGGTCAAGACCGCATGTGATATTTAAAGATTATCCTTCAACACGGCGAGTTGCATGATACCTAGAATCATGATATGAAAATATTTACATAAACGAACATATACGATATACCTTTGTAAAATATTGTTTTACTTTTATATTTGAGCGAATTTTGCGAATCGGAAGCAATAAAAATACACTGACACTGATTTATTCAAATTCAAAATACTCCCGAGCTGCTGCGTTATATTTTCATCTGATGGTGGGTATCTCAAATCTCACATCACTCTCTCGTAATCATACTGTCAAAGCACTTCGCGTACAACGTCAAAAATTATAAGATTTAATAAAAATTCTGAACATGGCCTTGGTTTATGTTTATTGTAAAGATATTTTAATTCCTTCTTCTAATTGGTCATTTTATTTAGTTTTTATTCGATATGTTTTAAATCTAAGCTAATTCTGAACATGGACTATGTTTTTTCAGAGATCTCCAGTTTTATTTATCGTGTATTTTATTTTCACGTTTATTTAAAAAAAATACTGTTGATTGATCGATGGCCACCGTACACAATTATTGTATAATAATATAATGCTAATGATGATATATATGAATGAATTATTAATACGAATATAAAGCTGATTTTATCTCCTATGAAAATTTAATGAATTAATTTTAAATAAAAATATTTCTCTCTTAGAGTATGTTTTACTGGATGGTTCCAAAGAATATTTAAAAAAATTAGATAGAAATGAGGTTAGGAAATTTTTAAACAATTAATAAGTGAATTTTAAATATGAATTGAATATATTAATATACATATAAAATCAATTTTATCGAAAAATATTATTGTTGCGCCACCGGGATTCGAACCTGGATCTCTTTCATAACCGGGGAAGGTGATTTATCCAACTAAGCTACAGCGACATTATTTTTAGCGACAATTTTCGACCCTATATGTTACCTTTTTTGATATTAATACATTTAATCGTTCCATCATTTGACAGAGCCATCTACCTTATTTTTACAGAATCTCAAATACCTTTGAGTAAACTGATAGCAGACGCCAGAATTATCAATTCATTTTTATTAAATTTTGGACACATTGATACAACTTTATTATTTAGGAGAACACATTCTTATTGTGAAGTTGTAATTATTCAGAAAATAGGTCTGTGATATTTTAAATATGAATTAAATATATTAATTATAAAGATATACATATAAAATCAACAATAAGAATGTGTTCTCCTAAAAAATTAATAAGTGAACTAAAATGTATAAAAATTTAAGAACGTAGTTACAGGTATATATTGTTTTTATATACACTAACTGGAGAAGAAATATGTAAGAATAAACCTATTCTAAGCAGACATGGTATGACACGTATAACGTTGATTTTTCCTTTCAATTTATATTTAAATTTTTAGTTTCAGTTTTAGTATTTAAGATTTGTAAAGGTTTGGGTTTTGTGATTTAAGTAATTTCATATTCATATATTAACACGCACCCCGAATGAATATATATATACAACTTCTCGAGCTGTCGGCGTTATTTCTTTGACTGGAATATATGTGCGCTGTTTCTGAATGGAAATTTAAAATGAGCTCGGATTTACATCCAGTTTTAGTCAGGCTTAAGATTTGACTCAGATTTCTGTATTACATACGCGTTTAAATTTTATTTCATATAATTTTCTGACTCATGTTTATATATATAGGGTCTAACAGATCTAATTTACATTTTTTATGGGTAGATATTTGATTACTTTATAAGTTGAAAATGTTCATGGAATATGTACCTAATCTGAACCACATTAGATATATAAGCATTTCAAAAAAAATCGTAATTAATTGAAATATTTGGTTGATTATAAATTATACATTGAATACAAAAAATAAAATATCTTCGAATTTTGAGGGGTAAGACTATTTTTTGTTACATGATAAATATCGCAAATATTTATTTCGAAGTAAGTAGACTTAAAGGTTAACATTAATTTTAATTAAGGAGAATACATTATTATTGTGAAGTTTTAATTATTCAGAACTTAGGTCTGCGATATTTTAATTACAAATTAAATGTATTAGTTAGAAAGATATAACAAACGACAAGTTTTTGAACCTACATGTTACACTGTTAAAATTGATACATCTATCGTTTCATTATTTGAAAGCCATCTACTTTATTTTTTTATATTTTTTTCATAGTGCTTTTTCGTCAATGCACTATGTTGGTATAGTATCATCGGTTAATGCAGGTTTCTCGGATTGGAAGAGATCCAAATTCGAATCCCTGTAGCAACAACTATATTTTTGGATAAAATTGATTTTATATGTATATCTTTCTAATTAATATATTTAATTTATATTTAAAATATCGCAGAGATTTTCGACATGTATTTTCCTCTCGTAATTGTATCCAACCGTAAAATATTGTGGACTAGGTTTGTTACACCCTGTATATATAATCTCGGAATTTTAATACTATTTATACGCTTCCTGGCATCGCAAATCCACCCCCTTCCCCTTTCAGACAACTGGGTGTAGGCTAGGACTTCCATGTTGTTGTTTTTGTTTTTCCATGATACACTAAGGTCACGTCGCAAATAACGCACGCGAAAGGCATTGACCCTTTTCTCCTGACCTATGTACGTAAGTTATGTGTCCCCGCCATATAAGTACATAGATTTTCGCAGATAGGTCATGTTATCGTTTTTTGTACTGCACTCAAAAGTTGTAGCCGTTATGATAAAAGTAAATAATATTTCAAAAATGTCAACATAATTTATCAGATGTCAATACAAATTGGCCAATGTCTAACTCTTTTCTTTTCACTCTTTTCGTAAGATCTATATTTCGTGACCACATGTCAAAGTGAATATATGTATAGACTGTTTGGTTTTTGCATTAAATTCTCTATCACCACTCGCCACTCTATAAAGAAAACATATATGGTAACAGTACCAGCAGTCCCGATCTTCTATCTATTTCAGCTTCCTGTCTCCCGTCGCTCCGAGGTATTTGAATTTGTCGTTTGTCTAATTATGTTAACCGGTTTGTTAACATAATAACTTTAGAGAATATGAATTACACACAATAAATTAAAATAACTAAAAAAAGTAAGCGCACATTTGTGATAATACGAAATAATTGATCTTTCAATCATTTACATCCATATTTATCTCTAGTCTAGTGACTACGCTAGTTTTCGTACGAATTAATAATTACACGATGATCCGAATTATACAATGATATTTTTAATTATACAAACCATTCATAAATAAAACTTAGCTATGATTCATGACTGGATTCAGTAAGCTCTCCAGAACTTTGGCGTCACAAAACCTCGCGATTTTAAAATTAGAACACAGGTCTTCGTCAAGTCACTCGATTTCACTTTTAATCGCCTACGCGTAGTCTCGAATTTCAGAAATTCAGATTTCGTACCTTGAGCCACTAAAGCTAAAGCTTCTACTCCAAAGCACGCATTCCCCGCGACTGTCTTGAAAACTGTCCCCTCGCCCGCCCTAAGAACGACTCTCTCGAGAACCTGCTTCCCAATCTCGATCATCCCCCGCGACATCACGATGCCATAGGCCGAAGGCAAGACGGATACACCCCCCAGGCGTGAAGCATAACATTTAATAATAATCGTTGAATGCCCAATTATCACAAGTTCATAAAGCAAGCCACTAAAATGATGTTGGTTAACACTGTTTTCTGTCCATTTATGGGACTTGGATGGTCCGCAATTGTTAGAAGCGTAAAAAATATGACTTCAAAATGTATTGCAGGAGAAGGATGTTACGCATCCTGTGGACAGTACGACGCACGAATTCCTCAATCCTAAACAATATAGCGAATGACGCTTTGAATGGAATTATATCTAAAGGGAACTTGTCAACCGAGACAAGACTATGTTATTAATAGAATCCGCGTTAACTTTGTTAAGTTTCATCATAATGGATCGATATAAATGAAACAATGTTATTACTCTTCTTGAGTTTATTAGCACTACTCGAGTTTTGAGTGAAACAGTAACTCTCGTCAACAGGTGAAATGTTAAACTGACTACAAATAAATATAGGAGACGAGGCTTAGGTGGTTGGGAGCGCACCGCGCGTTCGCAGTTAAGCAATATTTAAAGTGCGGTGATTCATTGGTTCGTGCGCGTCGCGCTTTTTGTACTCACTTTAATATTCGACGAGCAAGTAATGAGCCGAGCACGCAATTTATCTGGTATTGGGTTCAAAAGTTCAGACAAGAAGAGACAATGGTTAACCAAACTCCTCCGGGACCATTAACGTCAGCAGCGACGCCAGAACAGGTGGCTCAAGTTCGACGTGAAATTATGCGCAACCCGCGTAAATTGAGAAGGAAGATTAAAACCTGTAAAAAAATCAACAGTGCACGTTATTTTGAAAAAAAAAACTACAGTTTCACCCATACAAGCTGCAAATCGTGCAGTTTTTCAACGAAAATGATTATTCTTTACGTGAACTCTTAGCGAGAACGATGCTGGAATGTTTTGGAACAGCACGAACGCTTGGAAACATATTTTTTACTGACGAAGCACATTTTCATATCGATGGCTATGTTAATAAACAGAACATGAGATACTGGTGCCTCGACAACCCAAGGAAACGCCATCAAAAACGTTTGTATTGTCCAAAAATGATAGTGTGATGTGCACTTTCTGCCCGAGGGATAATTGCCCCGTATTTTTTTAATCAGCGAGAGACATTCACTGCTGACGTGTATTGCCGAATGATCGACGAGTTTTTGGTACCGCAACTGCAGCTGTTTTTTGGGTTTAACAACAGAATATAATTTCAGCAAGATGGAGCTACTCTTCACATACCTAGAGTTTCAATGGAGAAGCTGAGAGGAATTTTTCCCAATAAATTAATCAGCAAGTACGGAGACTTATCCTGGGCACCTCGGTCATCGGACCTTTACACCATGCGATTTTTTTTGTATCAAGAATCCTTGAACAATTCAAGTTCTACAAGAAAATATCCGACGTGAAGTTGCTGTCATTGAATCAACGCTTTGCTTTCGCGTGTTCACAAATTTAAGAGTCCGATTGCAAGAGTGTCTTGAGAGAAATGGACGCCGTTTAGACGATATTGTTCATAAAACGTAAAATCTGCATCGTTAAACTCCATTTTGTATAAATAAAATATGAGAATTACATTGTAGTATTAAAAAAATTTAAAACTTGAAAATTTTCCGCTGGACACTCTTTATAAGTTAGTAAACATTCATTCCATTAGAAATATACCCCAAAATGTTGCCTTGCTTTGTCCATAATCCTTGTCAAGGCCAAGGTCGCTATACGATTATCGATCTCGGTGTTCTGTGCGAAAACCTTAATATACACCTTAATACATCAAAGTTTTTTAGTGATCTTCGAAATTAAAGAAAAATTCGGGCAGTTTAAAAAACAAAGGCGTAGCGGTCGTTTTTCAAAAAAATTAATATCTCGCTTTCATCTGAGCAGAACGTGGCGAGGCACAGATGTGAATGAATACCATTATTTAAATTTGAAGGCTTTATGCGTACATTATAAAAAAACTTTTGAACGCAAGGTTAATCTGTTATTCAGGAGTCATTCGTCTCGAAAAGATCCTTAGGCATTTAAATGTTTTTTGCAATTTGGGGAGATACGAATATTATTCCAAATGAGGGGAGGCTTAGGAATTTAGGGGACATTTTATAAATTATAATGAGGCTTTGTTCTTGAGGGCATCAGTATGCTTGAAACACCATTATTCACATTTTTTTACTGTGGTTTGGTTTAAATAGTTATAGATTATTTTTATGAAACCTTCAACGTTTCTTTATAACTTTTAGATACGTTAGATACTTTAATATTTTAATTTCAAGCATGCATGAAATAACATGTTATTTTATAATTTAAATTTAAGTTTTGTTAACGTTTATACGATGTTCTATCGTAAAGATTTCTGACATTTCTCGTATTTTCAATTTTATTAAAGGCAAGATTGAAATATTGCGTTATAAAATACGCACGAATTATTGTGCGATTATGGTATATGTGTAGCCAAAGACAGGATCGGGCGCAGGTTAATTAATACATGTGTCGGTATATCGCAGATGTGCTGGATACAGAGAGTATATTTTTGGGGGTGGTTTGCATGATAGTGTTACTAGAGGTCATTTTCGTATATTATTCATAAAATACATTTCTACATTTTTCTCTCTCGTACAATATCTAGAATGAAGAAATAGATCTTAAATTAATATTAGCGTTGTTCATTAAACTGTTCAATATTTAAATATTCTAATACAAATAAAATGACTTACTTAAAGGTGTTTGACATTCCGGAAATATAAAGAAGATGGCTTTCAAATGTTGGAACGACAGGTGTATCAATTTGAAAGTGCAACATATAATTTCAAAAATTTGTCGTTGTGTTGGCTCACTCACTGCGTTGGTGTAGTATAATCGGTTAATGCATTTATCCGGATAGGAAAAGATCCAGGTTCGAATCCCGATAGCAACATTTTACCAACTGATATATCGAAATTGTGAAGCGTTTCCCCGGATAGGCAGTTGTCTCAGATAGGCATGTAGCTAAAAAATCGGAGTCAGTAGTTTGACAATATGTCGGAGTCTCTTTTCAGGACAGCCGTCAGAAGTTCGCCGAGGGGATTCAGCACGAAGGAGAAAAAGTAATTGAAATAATAAAAAATCCGCAAAACACAATATTAATGAAGAAAATATATATTTTATATATACAAACATAATCCACAATACTAATGAATTATTTATGTAAATTAAATTTATTTCGCTCTTGGGGAGAAAATGCTTAATTGAGAAAGGTTAAAAGTCACAAATAATCTAAAATGATAGCAATCTACCTGGGAGGTGAAATAAGTGATTCAATGAAGATATAATTATTGACCCATCCGATAAATTCACATATTATAAATGATTGATTGAAAAGGAAAATGTAACTCTATATTGACTTCAAAGTGAAAGTGAAAATTATAATATATCAATTTTATATTTATAATAAATTGCTTCTACTTTGTGTAAAGATACGTCTTACACTACGGTGTTAATTACAATTTGTCACTCAAAATTATATCATGCTAGCCCGTCTAGGGATTAGCCTATCCTGAGACGTTGAGTCTGTCTTTTATAATCTAATTGATTTGTAATTCTATTAAATATAAGGGTTGGTCTATCGTAGGACGTTTATAAGATACGTGAAAATAGATGAGAAAATTTATGAATTAAATTTCGATAGCTTTGCCTTGCTAATAATAGATGAATTAATTAGGAGAACACATTCATATTGTGTAGTTGTAATTATTCAGAACGTAGGTCTGTGATATTTTACCCGATTAGGAAAGAGATTCAGGTTCGAATCCCGGAGGCGCAACAACAATATTTTTCGATAGAATTGATTTTATATGTATATCTTTCTAATTAATATATTTAATTCATATTTAAGATGAATTAATATTTATATATTAAACATCTCATTGAATACCATATTTCGTGTAGATTGGCGTACGTCTCACAGAAGGTGTCCTTTTGGTGGATTCTTTGTTATCCAGACTTTTCAATAAAAATTGCAATGTGTTAGTTTTATTTTCCATATTTTTAATCTCTGCAATTGATTGCAGTAGCAAAGCATAAACTTAAATTTGGAAAGTATCAAAGTTGAGCAATATTCTGTTTTTAATTTTTTTTTTACGCATTATAGAGTAACTATATAATTTCATAACATTATATTTTAAACAAAAATCGAATCAAGAAACTAAGGAAGCGCGCTGATCTATTACACCACGTCAAGGAGTTCGAGTCCAGGTTGCAACAAAAATATTTTTCGAAAAATTTATTTTATCTGTATATCTTTCTTAATGATATATTTAATTTGTATTAAAATATTACATAACTATGTACTGAAAAACTTCAATTTCACAATTATAATGTCTTCTCCTTAATAATAAAAATATAAGGTGTAATTATCTCGTACAGTAATCAACACTTATGGTTCTATCTTCCAATAATTCCAATAACGGAGAATTCATAGGATAGGTAGTCCTTTAGGGGATATATAATTAATTAAATAATTTAAATACTAATTAAATGTATTAATTAGAAAAATATATACATAAAATCAATTTTATCAAAAAATATTGTTGTTGCTACCGGGATTCGAACCTGGATCACTTTCCAATCCGGGGAAGGTGTTTTAACCGACTGTGCTACAACAGACAGTACTTTTGACGACAAATTTTCGAACTCATATCTTACACTTTTCAAATGAATACATCTATCGTTCCATTATTTGAGAGCAATCTATTTTATTTTTACGGAATCTCAAATACCTTTGGATAGTCCGATAGAAGACTCCAGAATTAACAATTCATAGTTTAAAGTCAAGCCCGCAAGGGCTCTCTAAGTCGAATGAATTATTAAATTAAAGAGAACACATTCTTATTGTGAAATAGTAATTATTCAGAACATAGGTCTGTGATATTTTAAATACAAATGTATTAATTAGAAAGATATACATATAAAATCAATTTTATAGAAAAACATTGCTGTTGCTACCGGGATTTGCCTTGCCCGGATTGGAAAGAGATCCAGGTTCAAATTTCGGTAGCAACAGCAATGTTTTTGGATAAAATTGGTTTTATATGTATATCATTCTAATTAATACATTTAATAAGTATATAAAATTATTTTTAACCTTCAATATTACTTTGTGGCCACATATTATATAAATGATAACATAAAACACTTTATTTAAACCACTATTTGTTGATAAATCAACATGTTTCGATACGTATGGTATCTTCTTCAGGAAACAATTTGTTCTAAAATTAAAAATACAAACATAGATATAAACACAATTATAAAGCATTGAATTAAGGAGCACTTGAGATGCCGCAACAAATAGTGGTTTTAAACAAAGTGTTTTTTCTTATTATTTATAATTACTTTTCTATTATTGCATTGAAAAAAAAGCTTACATCAAAAGGATAGTACATATTTCAAAGTGAATTGATATTTTACTCCAATGTAACGTAGCAGTTTTTTAAAAATCTGTCTACATTCAAATTTGCTAAGAAAGCCTTCGATGTTTTCTATTTATGTGTGAGAATTTTAAGATTCAAATGTGGATCAGATTTTTTAAAAGGCATAATTTCATACAAGGGACGTATTTCATTTGAAAAACCGGGAGAAAATATAATATAATATGTGTCTATCACCTTTGTTTTCAGTTAACATTGGTTGTATGGCGGGGTTGTGGTTGGTATACAGCCCTAACATTAGGCATCAGCCTCTACCCTGATATATCTTCTAGAATCATATATACTACATAGTGGGATAAGATCCCGTGGACTGTATCGATTTAATTAATGGTTAGTTGACGCAATCTCAATTAGAACAAGAAAGGAATATTGATAGATGGATCTGGCCTACCTTGATCTCGGTTTTGGGTTGGATGTCAATTTTCACCTCCAGTTGACTCGCACTTTTGTATATCTTGATGCTGCAGATCACCGCTTTTTTCGAACGTTTAAAGAAACACACATGTCAAAATGCAATCTGGTTCCGCGTTGGTGAAATCCCAAGTTAGAAGTGACCCAGAAAAGGACAGGTATAAAAAGGTTTATGGGATAGACGGAATACACAGGGAGTATTCAACTTGCGTCAACACTACATCTTACATAATCTAGACTACTCAAGGATATCAAGAGAATTGAGGAAAAAAAAGTTAGAGTATTCACTGTACCTGGTCGTTTATTTTGCACCGAGTCTAATAATTTAAAGCTAACACGGCAGGTACTGGACGAATTATTTAAATATAACAGAAAATTTTAAACGCGGTAGAATGAAATCTCTAACTGTTGCGAACTTTGATTAGGGTGTACGTCTCGGCTTAGGCGCGCATCGCCTGACGAATGCGTCGCTAGATGGTGACATATGTCGACTACAATGGTAATTTATTTTGAAGGCAAAATATGGTTTTCGAGGAATAGTAATTGAGAGAGAGAGAGAGTATCAAAGATTATGCATCTTCAAGATAAAGCATTATTTTATTGGTTTACAGATCAGATACATCTTTAAAATTAACGTCATAACATGATTAAGTAAATATTATTCAACCCGGGGGTAATCAAGTGTAATAAAAGATGAAAGTGGAGTGGAATGTGAAAACATTAATACAAAACGATTTATAAACTTTTTTGGTATAATTCGTACCATGCAACAACGCTGCTATGTTAACTTTTTACGTACAGAATGTAATGAGGGTTCTTCATGTAGGTACACGTGGTTAATAAAACGTGGCCATGTCTACGGTTGTTACACTACAGGGAGTTCTTAAAGTCGTGGAACAATTCTGCCGAACAAAAATTAAGTTATACACAAATATTATTATCACAATTTTATGTAATATTCATAAATTTAAGAGAGTCATGAAATAATAAATATAATACAAAATAAATAATTTCTTGTGTGCTGATGATTTGCATAGTTATGATCTGAAGAATATGCTACGATGACGATTATTTTATGACTCCATATTTCGGGCCATCATCCGCATTCGGAGATTTTGATATTCACCTTGGCTATGAGACAGTGGCGTGAACAAATAAAATACTCGCTTGAAATACTACTAATGAATACAGGTTATATTTTAATGGAGGTTAATAAAATGCACTATAACGATTTATGTAATGGAGAGTAAGAATGTAAGCTCGATGGAGTTTGGTAGAATCTTCCGTTTTATCGTGTATTAAAGGTAAGCGTTTAAATAATCACCACCAGGCGGCGCGTGCGTCAATAGAATAGTAAAATATCATATTCAACATTGAAAAATAGGTTTTACGGAAACACCGTTGTTCCGTATTCATAGAACACATTTTTGGCACTTCATGAGAATCGGTCGCGACACCTTTATTACTTATTGACACCTTTCCACGTTCAAATATTCACCCATACTTTTTTTCTACTGCTTGTTTTTAGTGTGACGTCAGAAGACGTTAACGCGACGCGATACTTGTTCGGTTGCGACACCGCGATTGCATTAGCGGTGTGGATTTTGTTCAACTCAGGTGCGTCAGCATTGTATTGTGATCCTGTGATTTGTGCACAGTGATTGTTGTGTGAGTCGCGGGTGAAGTGAGTGATATCGCCGTCTTCATTTGAAAGCGGAGATCTGCCTATCCGCGTGCTGTTTGTGTGACCTCGGCTGCGACTGCGGGAGTAACGGAGGTGTTATACACGAGGTAAGGCGAGCAGTCCTTCAGATTCCCGATTCTCCGAGATCCACTGGTCCTTCAACTGGACTCACTATCCCATTGTCGATCCTTATTCATTATTTCAGGTTCCCTTCCTTCCTTTCTTTACCGCACCCCCCTTCAGCGATTCCGATTTACGACCGGAACCGTCGTAATCCAATCCGCGGGACGCGCGACTCGAAGATCACGCAATTCGTTCGGTAAATCCTATTCCTCGCGGGATCTACGTCTTCTTTACAACTATATTTAGCCGCGTTGCAACCATAACCTAAAAATTAACACAATTATAATTAACCTAGAAAAAGCAATCGGAGAAATCGAATAATTAAAAATTGTACTCAAAATAATTCTCACCGTATATGCGTCGGAAATACTTAATGAAGTAAACTGTATGCTTGTATATTTTGAATAAAATAATTCTATAATCGTCTGACACTTGGTCACTTGATTGGATATGAAAAACTTTTGCTCTCTGGATGTTTATTTTTTAAAATTAATCAACTTTGCGTATCCAACGTTGGTATACACCTAGTTTTGGCTTTGGCTTTAACTTAGCCATACAATAAAGCACAATACATAATTATTATAAATTAATAGATAGGATTGAATGGAATAGTATAAAGTATAAAAAATATACTTCATGTTAAATTAGATTAACCGAGGCCCTCAAGTAAGTACATTTTTTTATGACAGGCATTTTACTTGATTTTTGGTTTGCATACAAGGTGGAAAGTGGTTGGATATCTTCAAAATTTTTAAATGTACTAAAGACTATGATATGATATGAGAGGATTCTTAATTAACATTTTTAAATAAATAATGATGCTTTGAAACTGTGTAATGCTACGTAGTAATGGAGAAATTAATTGTGATTTAAAAAATCTATTTGATTTTATTGGCACATTAAAATACATAATAAAAGTGTTTTTTAGAGATTTGTTTTTAGAATTGGCAACACTTTTATCAGCGACAGTCAGTTTCACAGTTAACAGCTGATTTGTGTTCAGTTTGGTTTGCCATTTGAATAGACTTACGCTAGAATAACGCCTGCAAATTGTGCAAATTTATTTAGAAATCGTGGTTCAGTTCGCGAAATTTGCCATGCGCAACGTCCTTTTTATGGTCCACATAATCATCAATCTGAGCAAGTAATTCAAATAACCATGGATCATTTTCACATTACGCATACTCTAATTGATAATACGCATTCGCAGGGATGTCGCACAGTGCGCACCGAAGAAGCTGTTGTTTCTTCAAAAATGATGCCGGCCAGAACGTTACAGTTAATGGAGAGCGATTCCATGATTACTGACTTTTTCGTTCTCCAATTGAATGGCATTAATGCCATGTAGAAGAGATGTTATTTCAACAAGATGGCGTAACATGCCACATAGCGCATTTATTGATGGAAACATTCGATGAGCGCATAATCTCTCATAATGGCCTTCAAGATCGTGTAATTTAACACCTTTGGATTATTTTATGAAGGGATATGTGAAGTGGCTAGTCTTCGCCGATAAACCAGAGATGATAAACGACTTGGAAGCTAACTCGTCGCGTTATTGCCGATATACGGTCCCAGCTGCTCTAAAAAGTGGTCGAAAATTGGACTTACAAATTGCGCTTTATTCGAGCCAGCCGCGGCGCCCATACGGGCGAAATCATATTTAAACACTAATGGTATAAAATTACCTTTACAATAAAGCTAATACCATGGCCATTATTACGATTTTTATGTATTTTATTTCATTTTAAAAATCTATATCTCAAAAAAAAACATCTTTATATTAATAAAGATCTGTTATTTTTAACAAATAAGTTTTTACGTTTATTTAAATAGCCACAAATTAGTTGTAGAGAGTGTTAAAATCTCAAATCTCATAATATAATATTTATGCTAAAAAAATGTAATTACATTTAATAAAGCACGGCATTTAGACATATTGTCCAGGTAAATTGTAAAAAAAAATTGTTCATTTGAATCTATTTTCCAATCCAACTGTCCCCAATTCGGTACAGATGTAGCCGAGTAGATATGTGACGAAATACTGTTCAATTATTTGCAAATTCAATTACTACGCTATATAAATATATTCCTATCCCGTGAGCGGAATACTCACAAAGAAAATTAGCAAACCGAATTAATGTAGTAAGTCAACTTGAGACTTGAGGATGGAGATTATTTTAATGTTAACCTTGTACACCTTGTAGACAATAAAATTATCTAGAGACATCTTAGTTTTGCGAAAATTAAAAAAATATATAACCGTGTACTTTGTATAGCGGGACCTCACCTCACGCGTTGGTTCCGTTTCGTAATTCATCCATGTCGCATAGCAACATAAAACAAACAAGATCTGAACCAATTCTATTATCAAATAAATAATAGATATCTCACAGAGACGAAGCTAGTTTTTATTAATAGAAAAATGTGAAAGAATGGGTAATTACAGGGCTTACGACCTGCGATCACTTTACACAATGTTAACGATCACCATTCCACCCAATCAAGTTGTATATATGTTAATATGTGGAATCATCTCGAACTATGGACTAAATTTGATATTCATTTTCCCAGAAACAGCATGTCACAATGAGAATGTGAACATTGTGTAAAGTGATCACTTAAGCCAGCCGAAGACAAGTTGTAAGCCCTGTAATTACCCATACTTCCATATTTTATCGTTAATTGAAAATAGCTTCGTCTCTATGAGATATCTATTATTTATTTAATAACAGTGCCTTTGTAGGTTCTTGTGTGTTCTTGGACATATTTAAATATTGCTAATTCAATTTTCCTCTTGTTCTTGCCTCGTTCATTAATTAATTGTCATATTAATAATATTCGATTGAATTAATACTAGCAGATGAGTCCTGCGATCGATTATTGTGGCTATTGGTGACCGCTGTGCGGTCTGGGTCTCATCGGCTATCGCCGATAGCTTGCTGGTATACCCTTCGGGTGACTATTATGCCCGCTCCGTATAGATAAGAAAAGATGACAGATATCATGTATGTTTTTCTTACTCGTAATAAAGACAATGTATAGTTCATTTCAAATTGAATATATATATTAACGTACTGTTATTGAATATATAAAAGAGAAAACATTTAAGTAATCTTAACCTAGTTAAGATATTAAAAACATATTCGTTTTTACCCTGCTCGCGTCTCACAGACCTGGCCGTTTAAACGAGCACTTTACAATCACAAATGACACGTCATAAATATAGATAGGTCCATTTCTTTTGTCAGAAATTAAAATAAATGTTAAACTGTACTGTAAGTATTTACTTACATAGTTTATTTATTTTAAATTACGAAATTCTATTTTGTACGAACCAGGGATTCAAACACTAGTCTGGTTATAAAAGCTATAAGTAAATACGTTAAAATATGGAACTACAGAAAAAGTGTCTTCAAATAGAAATAAATAAAATAATACTAATTACACCAGCAATTATCATAGATGGTGAAAGTCTGAAGAAAATCACTGAAATAAAATATTTGGAAGTCATAATAGATTCTAAATTGAATCTATCGCAAAATATAAGAGACATGACTAAAAAGATTGCTAAAAAAATCTCACTTCTGGGAAGGATCAGAAGATTCATTAGTATGGAGTCTTGTAAAATAGTTTGCAACTCTGTTATTATTCTTCATCATCATCAACTACTGCAGCAGCATTTTGTTTTTGGCTAATGAAGAACAAATAAAGCTTTGAAAATAATACAATAATACTATATGTAACAATTGTCAGTGTTGCAAAATAAAGCTTTGAGAATAACACGCAGAAAAAATAGATATACTCGGATCAGTACAATGCTGAAAGAGCTGAATATAAAGAAAATATATTTGAATAAAATGATACTTATTTATTAAATCCTCAATAAGAAAATGTCGGCACGAGCATCGTGACTGAAACTGCAATTTAGAAAGAAGGCCAAATATCAGAAATCGATGATGATTTTTAATGAAATGCCAGAAAACATAAGAATGGAGGAAAAATTGAATAGATTAAAAGTGAAACTGACCAGTTTTAGTAAAAGAAAATACTTTAATCTTGTTTATATTACAGCATATATAGGAGTGCTTATATATGCACTATATTAAGAATTAAAATAAATAAATAAACAGATCCATTATTCTAAGTGGAAGATATTTTCAATACCCTGATTTTACATTCTCATTTAGTATCAAAAAGGTGCGTTGCTATATTTAGTGAGCGAATCTGAATAGCTAACTAACATCCCCATTCATACAATCATTTTTCCCTTCCATCTCACGTCCTTAGCACGTGATACAGGGTGTATCAAGACATGAACAGGCGGTGGAATTTATGAGCATGGAAAAAGCTAAAGACACGCGCAAAGCTTTTAAAAGTACATTATCGAACAGCCATTTCGGATGTTGCATATGCTCATCATTCATTTGCTCTGTGTGGCTTGGCCATCGAAGTCTCCCTTTTTTATGAATATTGTGACTCATATCATACTGGTCATAATGCGATTCAAGTTTGCACTGTAGGAGACTTTAGCGTTCAGCGCGAAGGAATATATGAATCATTACCTCATATATTTTGCACATTTGCGCATATCTTAATATTTCAAAATAATCGTGATTAACTTTGTGGAGGTCTATTGTAATTATCTTTAAAAAAATATATATTTAAATAAAACCCAACGTTGTTTACTTCATATTACACTTTAATCTTTCATATACGGTGCTAAAATAATAACGCGCGCTCCGGTGCTGTAAACACATTGTACATGGAGACTTTTGAGATTTTTAAGTCGGATTAATATGAATATTTTACATTTATTACTTATGTTAATCATTAAAATAATAGTTGATATGTGTACATCAATTATTATGAAAAAGTGCTAAAAATGAAAAAAAACATTGGTCATATGAACGACAGTATAATACACGTCTAACTCGGCCAGCGTACGCTCTGCCACTAACTAAAGTCACGCCCCGCGCACTACGCCTTTCGCACATCTCCGTACGAATGTATGTATTGACAAATTCACGTCAGGTACTGTGAGAAAACATTTTTTATGCGTATGGAAAATATTTATATATTGTAATTATTCTATAATATACTATGCATAAATATATTACGGAGAAATATCTAAAATATGAACTCTGTATTTGGTATATTAATAGAGATATTCACATAATTACAGGCAATGTCAATTCAGTTTACATCACCGGAGAGGAAGGGTTAATTAAAATTAAAACGTTTTCGACGCTTAATACATAATCTTCAGTAATACACGTATCTTTACTGACTCTTAGAAATCAAGATCACCGTGGATATGGCTTTAATGTTTCTGGTTCGCTATCTACGCTACACCCCATTCTATATAATCGCATATACGAATCAGATTCTAAATGGGTAAGTTTTGAAATTTACTCGTCATATCTTCATTTTATAAGTAATTTGCTTAAACGTCATGTATATGTTATTTTTTACCTTGTAAAGTTTACATTTAAACTATCTCGTTAGACATGACAAATATCTATACTGTGATTGTGGTAATTCGTGACATTTGAGTCATTAAATTTTCATGTACGATTTCATACTCACTCGCGTTCGATGGAACCTTTATGAGGCATTGTGTTATATTGTAAAATAATGTTTTGTGGCGTAATAGTTCTAGAAAGAAGGGATCACCACATTGGAGAACATAGTGTGGTAATGTGGTTAAAGAAAGATAAATTATGAAATATGTTGATGAATCAGAAGGATCTACTAAAGCGTGAGAAATAAGTGTCCCATATAATTTAAAATATAAATTAAACATATTAAATAGAAATCTATACATGTAAAATCAATTTTTATCGAAAAATATTGTTGTTGCTACCGAGATTCGAACCTGGATCTCTTCCAATCCGGGGAACGTGCAACTTCACAATTAGAATGTGTTCTCCTTAATATATAAGTTGTATCAATGTGCCCAAAATGTAATACAAATGAATTGTTAATCTGGCGTCTCCAATCGAAACGTGTCGTATATATATATTTTGTATTTCACCAGCATTAAGAATTATGAATGTTAAAAATAAAATAAAGCATTCAATTAACTGTTAACGCATGTACCTAGCGTTCGCTATAGAAAACGTTTACCACATTTCATTAGTGACTTTCTGCCAGGTGCACATTCCTTAGAAATCTATCTCTAATTCTATTTTTAAAATAATATTTTACTGACAAAATCTATTTAATAAATTAATGTATCTCGTACATTCTAAACTTAGGAAGACCAGGGTCAGATTATATAAACGATGCAGGATCACCCCATTCATTCTTGAGTTCACCCCGAAACTGTAACCAGTGTCCTGCAGTTTGTGAAATTCAAAAGTTATATTATCTGATATATCAATTGTACATACATACTTCCGGTATAGATCGCGATCCAAAGTGTATGCTTACGATCTAAATTCCATCAAATTAGAGTCGGTGTCAGAATAAAGTATCTGCTACTTTCCGGTATTTTAAGATCCAAACCAGGATCAACCGACAGTGTTTAATAATTTTAAATAAACATAAAACCAAACGTGATGACCGATTGATAAAAATAAATATCCCTTACCATACCGACCTGCAAAAAGTAACAATCGGTGTGGTGATACAAAAACCTTCACTTCTCATTAACCAAGTAAAATCAGTGTACCATCTCGTTTGAGAATTATTTACTATGGACTAAAACGGATGATATCCAAAAATAATGAACAGTGCATTTGAAAAATTAGAATCATTAATACTAATTAACAGAACAAAAAAATCAGTGAAATAAAACACTTGCCGAAAAATAAACAAGGTGTACAAACTATTGCAAAAAACCAAACCATTGAACAATCTTGTCAATTACATTGTTAGATTTTATTTAACAAACCAAATTATCCAGTGCAAATTTTATAAAATCCTGTTTTCCAGTAAAATAATACTGTCATCGCCGTAAGTGCAAAACGAACGTCTTCCTAAATACATTCTGCTGCTATTAAATCATCAAACCAGCATCTTCTTATCCAAATATCTGGTGTTTCAAAATCAAATACATATAAATATATAGTCCCTGCAGCCTTCCAGCAAATTAATTATTAGACATTTCGCCCTACCTTTCTCAACAAAAAAAAAAACTCTATAATCAAGGAAGCCATAATAAAATAATCTCGTTCTAAGTGCCGAACCGAAATCACCTCATTTTATACAACACTATTGCATTATGTAGAAATTCTCACATCATCACATTGTTTTATGTACCATTTCGTAGGCTCATTATTTTCTCTGTGAATTTAATTTTTGCCATTTTTGTTTATTGTTGTCATCAGGTTGCTTGACCAAATTCTCTAAGCCCTAAGAATATTTGAAAATACATGTTTTCATTGTACCACTAAACTTTGTTTCATTTATTGAATCATGCATACCACTGACATAAGTAGAGTCCCCAGAAAACTTGATATGAAAAAGTAAATGTCATTACCAAAGCTGACTAGCCGAGCAAAGGTAAGATCTCACATGTGAAAGTAAAGAAATATTAGAACGCTAAAATTACTCACATCAAACGATAGATGTATTAATTTGAAAAGTGTAACATGTAGGTTCGAAAATTTGTCGTCAATGCACTGTGTACTGTAGCATAATCTGTTAATGCCCCTCCCCCGGATTGGAAGAGATCTGGGTTTGAATCCCGGTAGCAAAAATAATATTTTTCGATAAAATTGATTTTATGTGTATATCTTTCTAATTAATTCATTTAATTAGTATTTAAAATATCACAGACCTATGTTCTGAATAATTACAACTTCACAATAAGAATGTTCTCCTTAATACCTCATATAATTCATCCATTCACTCACTCAAGTCACATAAATGTACAAACCCGCGCTTATATGTGTGCGGTTTTGTGCATGTGTATAGCCAGAGCAAGTGGAGCAATTAAGGGTACAGTTTTGGCGCATTTTATGGGCACTTATTAATCGGTCAGTTCTGGCGTGTTTTTGAGGTTGATGGTAGCCTACTTTTCCACCCAGGTATTTGCAAGAGGCGTTCAGCAGTTTTGTCGATTGTGGAGGCGATACTTTCATACAGTAGTAGATCGAAAACGGATGATATTATATAATATATACAGTAATAATATGGCGTTACTTTTGTTTAAGTTTCTGATTATAACGCCAAAGCCCACACTCCATTTTTTCGATATCTTCGTAAATAATTAAATAAATAAAAGTAGTAGAGACTTGGTGGGCACCTTATAGCGTGCAGTAAGCGCTAAGCGCGGTTTGTTCCCATCTGGAGCAAAAGTCATATACGACCAGGACATTAACACCTTCCGTGAAAGCCTTGGGCTCGTAGGCTGAATGTGTTCCGGAGCCTTTACACACCCGAGCTTCAAATGAGAGGAATGTTCACAACTTTTTTTATTTAATCCCTGTAATTTGTTTTTGTACGAAGAATAATCCAATCTACACTTCGAATTACGCACGATATTACGTCGTTAAAAGTATATTTCCGTCGTAAGACTTAGCACTACTGATATGAAAATATTAATACTTTATTGATAGAATCGACATTAACTTTGTAGAGTTTCATCATAATGGATGGATATAAATGAAATAATGTTATTACTCTACTTGAGTTTATTAGCACTACTCTACTTTTGAGAGAAGCAGTATCTGTCATCGACATGTGAAGTATTATGTGAAACTCGAGTAGTGCTAATAAACTCGAGTAGAGTAATAACATTGTTTCATTTCTATCGATATATAGGAATATTTATCGAATCATAGAATCGAAACACCGCCTCTTATTATGTCAACGAGTAAACCTTTAACTGGTTTCAACAACCTCCTTTAAAAATACCGACAACGATAAAATAAAGTAATAAAATGGTAATATATTCGAATATAAACTGGGTTTTATTTCGTATGTGGAAATATAACACTTGTTTTTTTGATCCTACTTGTTTAATTTTTTTTTTCTTATGATGTAAAATTATATATTTTATGTTCTTTCTACATATTTTCATTAATTTAAAAGTTTAAAGCTTTTGTCCTTTTCTAAGTATAATCTTTAACACAAAATTAAAATATCATTAGTGCTAGAACAGAATTGTAACTTAGAATCGTGCAAAAATTTACATAAGCTATTAGAATTTCAATGATTAATGTTATCTCGTTTTATCTCATTTACATACAGTTATATAGCTGTTTTATACTATAGGTGAACATTAATACAAATACAATTTATTGAGTTTAAATTATTAGGATGACAATGGCCTCGAAGGCAAAATGTCTTATCAAAAGTAAATTAAACGAGTAGAGTCAAAAAGTTTTCACATAAACAGAGTATATACATACATACATACTAATTATTAAAATTGAGCCGGGAAAATTTGTGACACTTTTACATTAAATATACATTTCTTCTTCTTTTTCATTTTCGTCATTTTTCCTCCCTAGGTGGACTATATGATTGCCACAAACTTCTTTTCTAATACCTAATTTAATCTAACGTTCCATACTTTCACAGATTACAACCTGTGTATATTCGTTGTGAAACGTCCGGGATACTAGGTTTCTACTGGCCATATTATATTAAAACTCATCTCATCCACTTAAATGTTTCCACAATACTGATCAAATTAAGTAATTACAAAGTTTCCAAATTTTATAAAATGGATCAATTAATTTAATTCTGGTGTCTTTATCGGGTTTTACTCAAAGGCATATTAGATCAGTACCTAGTATTTTTCCACACCTAGAGTTCTTAGATTTAAAAGTTACCTTTGAAAAAAAAATTAAAACGCAAGGTAAACGTAATCTTAATTACAACCTGAATTAGAATTATGACTTTTGTTCATATTATTGAATGCACATTTTTACAGAAAACACATTTTTGTTGTGATGTTGCATTTTCAGTAAATAGTTCTGTGATATTGCTAATACAAATTAAATGAATCAACTAGAAAGACATACAAAAAAATCTATTTATCGAAAAAATATGACACTGCAACTGGTTACGGTTAAGACAAATACAAAGTTGATTGAATTAAAAAAATATTAATACATTTTTTACGGTTTATTTTATCACTATTTAATTGGATGAGTGACACAATTATATGCAATAAACATTCGTAGATGGAATTACAATTCTATAATACATTTATTCATACCGATGTGCCAATATTAACTGATGTTCAGCGACGTGTTAATGTAAACTATCTGCATCCCTATCCCGAATAATGTAACCTACCCTCGTGAGTAAATCCCCCGATTAAGTTTCGCATTCTTGACTCCCTCGAAAGGGTTAAACTGAAACTCCGTGAAATGCAATTTCCTTTCCGAACTGTACCGATGCTTTTTTGTTTTTCGAGTGAAGCTTATATTCATTCAATTGCTTTCTCATTTAGTTTCTACTTAGAAAAATATACCCATTTAAACATTTCATCAGCTGAATCACAGAGCTTATTACATTTCTCACTCTCTTTACATTTATTTAATTTAAACATTTCTTATTATCTTGATTCACTATTTAGTAAATTCAGAATGATACTTGACTAAATTAAAAACACACTAAATTACACTTTGATTAATTAATTTATTATTCAAAAAATTAACTATAACTATGAGACAACACTCGAGACATACGAAGTGGATGTTGTGGTCAATTTGGGCATTTAATTTGCACCTTTGAGGGTGGAATTCATTAGACATGGATTAATTAAATTGAGCTTAATCTCTTGACTAATAGACCTTCTATAATATGTAATTAGTTTTACTATTATAATATTCACAATAATCCATTAATAAAACTTGTTATTATTAGAATAACACATTCTTATTGTGAAGTTGTAATTATTCGGAACATAGGTCTGTAATATTTTAAATACTAATTAAATGTATTAATTAGAAAGATATACATAAATAAACAATTTTATCGAAAAATATTGTTGTTGCTACTGGGATTCGAACCTGGATCTCTTCCAATACGGGGAACGTGCATTATACAATTTTTGACGAAAAATTTTCGAATGATAGATGTATTAATTTGAAAAAGTGTAACATATAAGTTCGAAAATTTGTCGTCAAAAATAATATCGCTGTAGCATAGTTGGATAGTGCACCCGGATCACAAAAGATTCAGGTTCAAATTTAGGCATTCCTTGAACCCCTTTTGTAATCCGGGGTCATTATTTTCAAATAAAAAAGGTGAATTTACCCAAGTATTCGCCAAATTGGTAAGCAGTTAACTGGGACCTTGTCGTTCCAGGTATCAATAATAAAGTTACCAAAGGTGTATTATTTGGCATTCCAGTGTCTAAATGAGGGTGTTAAAACAAGGAGATAAATTAATACTTTGTGTCATGCCTTTACATTATCTGAATCTAATTTGCGATCGTAGAAAATGTAAAGTAAATAGTCTAGAATTGCTAGAATTCATGATATTCCAGATTTCAACCATTTTCCGCTTGAAATATAATGTAAACATTTTCCCGCCCGAGATGCAATAGACCAAGCTAGGTATCTGAAAACTGTCTATGGTAAGCGATCGTATGGAAAACAGGCAATACTGAAATACGAGCAAAAGATAAAAGTTTGGACAAATCGAAATGTGTAGACCCTCATTTAGTTATAAATTATATTCTATAAAATATACAATAAAAAAAATGTTTTTTTTAAGGAGAACACATTATTATTGTGAAGTAGTTTAATACAAATTAAATGTATCAAATGTATATACAGATAAAATCAATTTATTAAAAAAATATATATTGTTGTTGTTATTGTTGGTTCGAACCTGGATTCTTTCCTATCCGGAGAAACGTGTTAACCGATTATACTACACCTACGTAGTAAGATGACGACAAATGTTCGAACTTACATATTGTATTTTTAAATTGATACATCTGTGGTTCCATTATTTGAAAGCAACAGGATACGAAAGCATCCAGGCCTCGGTAGTCAAAAAAAAATAATTTTTGATTAACTGATTTTATGTGTGTCTTTCTAATTGATTGTAATTAATTAATTAATTTGTATTTAAAAAAAAGTGAATATTATGTTCCAGATCGATGTTATTAATAAATAACTAAAAAATAAAACACTATTTTAAAATTTAATTTAAATTTATAGATTGTTTCGTATATTACAATTATTTATAAAATATGACATTGGCCAAGCGGCTGCTCGCAGCAGCGGCACAAATGCGTGATATTTTGACCATATTATTCATAATATTCTTGCACACTTGGCGTGTTATTTCAGCAATTTCATTTCGAATAGCATCGAAATTATTGTTGGCTTCTTAGTATAAACATTTTCTTTCAAATACCCCCACAAAAAATTGTCGGGAGCCGTCTAATCAGGTGATCGATGAGACCAGTCACCGCTTTTTGACATTTTCGGCTGGGAATTTTTTTTTTGCTAAATGTGAAGCGTAGCTCGGGCTGTGTCTTGTAAGAACTACTTATGTTGCAGGCCCAATTGACTCAATTTGACCACCAAAAAGTTAACAAACATGCGACAACAGGTTACAGCATTGCCACTATTATTTAGATAAAAAGTTTTAATAACTTTAACACATTTTTGAAGCGCAAGATACTTCATAAAAAATTGTAATTATCTATTATCTACGACTATCAAATGCGAATTGACAAATATATTCCAAATCATAATGGTGGTCAAATAAAATCGGCCTGGAACATAATATTCACTCTGTATTAGTTATCGTATCCATAATAATATTTTGTATTGCAAGATTATTTCTGAAATTTTTATAAGGTAGACACAGGACGACATCTATGTAATACAAGTAAAACTGGCATTATGATGTTGGTCGCGATGCGCCCGTGAGTACCATGAGCGGACCGGCCGGATGTTCCGTTCGGTGCGTTATTTCTTCACCGTACCGTATGTTCAAAATCATTTGTATTTTAAATTGCGTAACTAATATAATCTTTATTGAATCAATATGTGACTACCTCACTGTCTAATTACTTAACTTTTCTATCTAAGTATCTAATTATCTGAAAACAAATGGTTAGAATTATGGAAGTAGACTATTATTATTTTAACTATCTTTCACTATTCGAAAATTGACGATATCATTATTTTATGCTTTTATGTTTACGATGCAGACGATTCAGTTTTAATAGTTAATAATGAGACTGATCTGCAGTGTCAGGGGTGGCTAGGATGCAAGCAGAGCGAAATTATGATTATTTGTAAATTGAAAGTGATGGTACGCGAAAGAAAAGAAAATAGGATCAAATATGATGTAATGGTAAACAATTAATGTTTATTAGGAGAACACATTTTTATTGTGAAGTTGTAATTATTCAGAACATAGGTCTGTGATATTTTAAATGTGAATTAAATATATTAATTAGAAGGATATACATATAAAATCAATTTTATCGAAATATATTGTTGTTGCGCCACCGGGATTCGAACATGGATCTCTTTCCTAACCGGGGAAGGTGCATTATCCAACTATGCTACAGCGACAATATTTGTAGCGACAATTTTCGAACCTTAATGTTACCTTTTTGATAATTAATACATTTAGTCGTTCCATTATTTGAAAGAGCCATCTACCTTATTTTGTGGCGCAACAACAATATTTTTTGATAAAATTGATTTTATATGTATATCTTTCTAATTAATATATTTAATTAATGTTTAGAAAATGTAATTGTTTAAGTATCCAGAAAGAAAAGATTGATTGATAGGGGATGAGGGCAGAAAATAAAATGAATTATGCTTTGGATACAGTAATCGGAATTATTAATAGAGTACCCTAAACAAGAGCTTTAGAGGCACACGATGGAGTGATAGCACCAAGGTAAGCACACGATGGAGTGATAGCACCAAGGTAAATATATGAAGTCTGGAATTAACCACGTAAATAAAAATTACGAAGAAATGCGGTCACTCAACCATAAAAATATATTAAATCAGTTAGAAAAATACCACTTATGCAGTTTTGAGATGTAAACCTGATGTGTATCGCACAGAATTGCGAGGTCGCAGCAGAGGCGTCATATAATTGATATGATAAGACACGTGTCAATCATCGGCGTGGCGACAAAAAACCCGAGGGATAGATTTCAGGAAAACATAGACTATTACATAGACAATAGTATGATAGACTGCCCCTAGATTGTTGGTCTACTTGACTTCCATGCATGATCATCGAGACACAATTCATTGTTTTATTACAGTGATAATGTCAGAATTCATGCACTAGCTAATTCCGCAGTCCCCAGACTGCACTCTTTGGGGAATGAATATGCGGAGGTAGTCCGACATTTTTGCTGTTAATTTAATTCTTTATAGGACTGCACTATTACAATTTTTTGTGTCTCAACTCAATGGTGACGGATGAATTGCTACTTCACATTTTATATTTATTATTTATTTTTAATTATGTCAAAAAATTGCTGACACTATGTAATTTTTTTCTTTGTGTATTGCACTTCTGTTGCAATTTTATATTATTTTACAAAGTATGTTAATGCCTGAATAGGGCGTGTATAATAATAAATAAATAATTCTTAGTAATACGTCACAGCGGCGGCCTGTCGCTGATTAGGTACTTGCAAATATGATTGTATGTATTGTTATGTATCTGTATAAAAACAAGGTATTTTGCAGGCCGGAAACCATTCTCGATGGTGTTATGCCGCCATAGTGTATCGATATTGTACATAATGTAAGATTTTAATAAATCTTGATTAAAAAAATCTGTATATCTGCAATATTACCGATATTGCACTTGATTTCTGTTACGCCATCTATATCTTCAGAACTTAATAATTTTATAATATGACGTAATGTATTTTCTTTACCATCATCTTCTCATTATTAAGATTGTTGTTTATGCTTCAGTCAAATTGATTAATTAAGTGAATAGTATTTAAAACAAGATAACAATATTAATTCAAAGTTGTTGACTTAAAAAATGTGATTAAAAAACTGGTGATGTTTATAAAAACTCAACAATATTATATATATATATATAAGTGTACTCTTTTTGTATTTATTGTTAGTTTTAAATACGCCCTGACAATGTTTGATCCAAGCGAAACCGGTTGGCGTGTAATAAAATTCGTGGTCTCATACAAAATTATTGTGTTTTATTTAATCTAATATGTCAAATCACAAAGTGATTGCTTTCTAAGAAAATATAACATTTTTGATATATTCGTGAGCATTAAATATTGGTACATTATTTAACGATTAAAAATATATAATATTATTTTTTAAAATACGGATGGTTTCCCTACTGCATACACGACGGAAACTTGGTGCAGCGCATATGAGAGTGCTGGACTCTTCCGATAAGAAATTTAATATTCTGCAGTTACGAAATATAACGGTCAACCTACAAGCCACTGCACAGGGGAGAATGCCTTTAAACATTTTGTTACCAGACCTCGGAAATTTATTTCAATTTTAATTACAATTTGTCATTTTAGAAGTAAGCACGTTTTTATAACACGGAATATGTTTTTCAAAAGCTTTCCGGGCAAAATGTATTACGAAATTGCGTGAAAACATTTTATAGGTGTTGACAACCAGAAAGGTATGTTTTATGCAGGAGTGGTGTGATACATGTGTCTAATATTTTACAAATAATAACGAACACATCACAATATTCTTATCAATTTTTAAACTAAGTTTATAATATATATATTTTATATTTTCGTAGAAAGCAATCACTTTGTGGTTTAACATATTATATTAAATAAAATAACAATCACTTTGTGTGAAACCACGAAATTTATTGATGTTCACCGGTTTCGCTTAACTAAAGCTACATCAGGACTAATAATAGATACAGGCAGAGTGCACTTATATATATATATATATACATGAAGAGGGAGATAGAATATAAAAATACATGTGAAAGAGAGAGACAGAATACGTATTTAATTAAATAGAACATCAAGGGAGATAGAATATAAAATTATATGTGAAAGAGAGAGTAGAATACATTTAGAGATAAAAGGGTGATAGGAGTGGGGAAGTATTGCGTTGATTAAGTTGATTTGAATGGAAATATACCTAATATGGGGCTAATTGATGAATTGATTTGATTGTTAAAAAATGGCGTACCAACATTATTTGCCTTTTTTATTTCAAGGGCTTCTAGATTGTCCAACCGGAGGCCAAACCCGTTTTTATGGAGGATATTGACACCTGTGGTATTATCAAAAGAATGGTCTTTTTCAATAATGTGGTTGGAAAATTCTGAGAAATCATTGCTGTTTAAACATTTAAGATGGTTTCTTAGAATTTTATATTCTATCTATGTCTATGTATTTATCTATGTATTTTTATATTCTATCTCCCTCTTCATGTATATATAAATGCACTCTTCCTGTATCTATGATTAGTCCTGATGTAGATTGAGTTAAGTGAAACCGGTCGACATCAATAAATTTCGTGGTTTCACACAAAGTGATTATTATTTTGCTTAATATAAGTTTATAATTCTTTACTACTTCAATATTTGCAAAATTATTTAGTGGCCTCATTTTATATTAATAATTAGACAAAATACTTTGTTTAAACCACTGACTTTGATTATTCTACATGTTTCGACACCTATGGTATCTTCTTCAGGAAATAATGTATACTGAAATTAAAAAATACAAGCATAGATAAAAACGTACAAATAGTCACCCATTAAATTTGTTTTCATATTAGTTCTTACTTATTCACCACATTATAGTTTTGTTTTTATCTATGCTTGTATTTTTTAATTTCAGTATACATTGTTTCCTGAAGAATATACCATAGGTGTCGAAACATGTAGAATAATAAAAAAATAGTAGTTCAAACTTGTCGGTGTAGTGGTTAAGATACTGGCTTAGTGATCTAGTGGTCTGGGGTTTGCGCCTCGTTACAAGACACCAGCAAGTTAGACCTATTTTTATAGTACAAGCGTTTAGCTTAGTTAGAAAATAGTAAGAATATTGATGTGACATGTATTCCGTGTAAAGTATTTACTTTTAAAAAATTAAATCTTTGTGAAAAATTTACGTATTTTTTACATTAATGCATATTATATTGTCAGGGATAAAATTTTCGTTTTAATCGAGTCATATTTATATAAAAAGTCGCGAAACTGAAGAGACCCACCCTTTCCTGGAACCGTTTAAGAAGTATAGAACTTCCTTATCGGTTCCAGCTAGAATTTAATCGCTATTTTATGTTTAAATTAATCCTTCAACAAAAAGCGCAAGTGTTTGTTGTCATTAAAAACTAGCATTACGAAAATATTAAAAATTTTTAAAATCCTTCATTGCCCTTCAGTAGCTATCTTAAAAAAATATATATTTTGTAAATTGTAATCATTAGAAATGGTGTTCAGTTAATACAAAATTTCAAAAATAGTTAGGTCATAGTTTAGTGAAAGATTCATATATGGCAGATGATTATTAGCATTACATGGTAGTAAAAAAGGAAGGTATCAATTTTAAATATAAATACAATGAGAGATACTAATTACATATTGGTATACATAGAAATAAGACAGCCTAAAGAAGGGGTGTGGTCTCCACTCCCATAAGAGAATTGATGCAACACTTGTATGACTGAGTCACGCCATGCATCGGAGACAGTTTAACGGGGTTTATCCAACATAGCAGAAAATAATAGAGTAGAAAGTAACAATTGTCGAGGCAGTTTTCGACCTAAGTCGCGGAGCTATTTGATTGCGCAAGTGGCACCAAAGTGATCACGTGAGTGACACCAAAATAAAAATATTGAGACAAGAAACTTGCGTTAGTTCATGTATACATATTTGGTGGTTTGTGATGTGACACGTATCTCTACTTAAAAACTTGGTTGGAGACGCGGGCCACTTCGCAAGACTCGCTTCAGCAACCGAGACCATGAAATGATGATTGATGGTGGGATGAGATTTTACCACCTCTTGTCTCCGATGTCTCAAGTGCCATAACCTGTGGTGAATTTTGGGATTCCGTGAGCGGGTACCTGTGGTCGCGACAGCTTGTAAATTGTTGTATAGATGTATATGAGTTGTAAAATATGTATATTTTTTTATTTTTTCAATAACCCGACCATTATCGATTATGTCACGTTACGTTTGTACTACTGAAGTGAAATAAATTACTGAAGATTGTTTGTAAGTACCATTTGATTCATTTGTCCACATGTAGCTGCTTACCATATCCCGTATCGAATCGACAGCCATTATTTAGAAACGAACACAGGTCCATGTTGGCCTTCGGTCGAATGTACGGAACGTGATATACGGCCTGCATTATCCGGACCACCCCTGCATCCTTTTACACACACGGGGTTGCAATTTAAATAAAAAAATACACAGCTTAATAAACTGAACGAAGGTAATGGAAATATGATTACACAGTGTATCTAATTAACTAAGAAATATAATGTGCAACCAAAAAAACTACTAATTTTAAATACTAATTAAATGTATTAATTATAAAGATATACATATAAAATCAATTTTATCGATAACTATTGTTGTTGCGCTACCGGAATTCGAACCTGGATCTCTTTTTAAATCCGGGGAAGGTGCATTACCAACTATGCTACAGCGTTTTGACGACAAATTTTCGAACCTATATGTTACACTTTTTCAAATTAATACATCTATTGTTCCATTATTTGAAAGCCATTTACTTTGTTTTTACGGAATCTTAAATACCTTTGAGTAAACCGATAGCGGACGCCAGAATTAACAATTCATTTTCATTAAATTTTTGGACAACAATATTGTCGCTGTAGCATAGTTGGATAATCCACCTTCCCCGGTTTAGAAAGAGATCCAGGTTCGAATCCCGGCGACGAAACAATAATATTTTTCGATAAAATTGATTATTTATGTATATATTTCTAATTAATACATTTAATTACGAGTATTTAAAATATCACAGACCTACTCGTATGTTCCGAATAATTACAACTTCACAATAAGAATGTGTTATTCTAATTACTAATTTTAAATTTACGATACTCGCCTAGTGATCTAGTGGTCGGGGGTTCGAGCCTTGTTCCAGGAGGATCAAGTAAGTTCTATTTCCATAGCACAAGCTTAGTTTGAAAATAGTAAATATATTGATGTGACACGTTTTCCGTGTACGCATCTCTATTTTTATATTAAAAAAATCGATTGTCATTTAAGATGTTTTAATATATTTAAATAAATTAGAAATTAACATTTCGACTACCTCTGAATATTCATTAGGTACCAAACTTTTGTAATCTGAGTGTAATGGGGGTTTAAAACTATAATCACTGGTTAGATTAATCGTGGACGATGTTTTTTTTCTCATTGTTCTTTGGAAAATGAATTTTTAGCACATGCTTGAAACAGTTAAATATCATAGAAAAAATTCTCTGTTTTTTATTATTATACTATATTACTAAATTATACAAAATTATAGAACCGTACGTTGAAAAAATTTCTTAAATTATCAATTATAATTGTTAAGGAGAACTCATTCTTATTGTAAAGTTGTAATTATTCAAAACATAGGTCTGTGATGTTTTAAATACTAATTTAATGTATTAATTATAAATATATTCATATAAAATCAATTTTGTCGAAAAATATTGTTTTTGACAAAACATCACAGACCGTCTGTTCTGAATAATTACAACTTCACAATAAGAATGTGTTCTCCTTAATAATATAAGTTGTATCAATGTGTCCAAAATTTAATAAAAATGAATTGATAATTCTGGCGTCTGCAGTCGGTTTACTCAAAGGTATTTAAGAATCCGTAAAAACAATGTAGATGTCTTTCAAATAATGGAACGACAGATGTATTAATTTGAAAAAGTGTAACATATGAGTTTGAAAATTTGTCATGAAAAATACTGGCGTTATAACTCAATTGGTAGTGTACTTCCCCGGATTGGAAATAGAGATCCAGGTTCGAATCCCGGTAGCGCAAAAACAATATTTTTCGACATAATTGATTTTATATATTTATAACATTCACGGATGCTCGATATACCAGCATCCGTGTAATAAATACACGAAGAAACTTTAGAAGATCGATTGTCCGAGAGATCAATTTCAGTGGAATCAATTGACAGAGGGATAAACTGTCCGAGGGATAAACCTTCCGAGGGATTAATTGTTGTGGAATCAATCTAAATATTGCAGATAAAGAGAAAAAATATACTCCTAGCAAAAAATTGGAACCTAATAATTTGATTATTTTAGAATCTGAAAAATTACAGATTTGTGGGAGTAATATTTAATCAATTTGTAGTGTGTTCCAACAATGTTTGATACGTTGTAATCCCATTGATGGTTTTCCTCTGTAATTACATTAAAAAAATTCCCTTACGAGTGAGTACTTATTGATTAATTCAGAGAGTATAGTGCAGAGACTGATCCCTTTAAACACCGTAAAGATACCTAGTGAATAAATGAAATTATTGAGATTTGCATTTTTAAATCTGTCAAATTAATTCAACAATTTATTTGGCTCAAAAGTATTCTTGTTCACGTGGCGTCCTAGTTGCCAAATATTTTACACCCTTTAACTAGCAACGTAAATATGGCAATTTTAAATAATGTTAAAAATCCACCACAGCATTAAATGGAGTAATGATATTAAAAAATATATATTTCTAAAGCGTATTAGAAAAATACGTGAAAATATTATCGATGTATACAGTTGTACTCCGCTAATACGATGGGCACTCATTTTGCATTGGGGACCAATTTTTTAAGTTCACATCAGTGTCATTGATTGATATGTGAACATTTTCAACCTTTTTATCTACTGATAACTATGAACAATATTTTTTGAATATTAATCTTCAATACACGTAATTTACTGATCACATTTAGTTTTTTTAATTGTGATGCCCTTGGGATTGTATAGTTGTGTGTGTGAATTCCGCACCACTAGCGCGTGTGTGTGAGGTTATAAAGGGCGGCGCGCGGTAGGGCGCGTTTCTCTCTCTGCGTGTACATCGGGTTTATCATTTGACCTATACTAGTGATATACCTTGTACTAAATTGTGTCATATTGTAATAAACGTGTAATTGTTACAAAGTCTATTTGTTGGAACTTCACATTACGAGGTGTACACTGAAGACGCACTTAGAAGACACGTACGTAACATTAATGATAGTAGTCGAAGGTCCGAAAATATATGTCGTCTCCAAGCGTATATTAATCGTAAGGATATTTGGGATTCATCGCAATATAAAGTTGATTGCTTTTAAAAATAGAATAACAAATGTATCAATTATAAAAATATAGATAATATAAGTTCCGAACTTGTAAACATAATCGGTTGATGTAGTGAAATGGTATGTTTCCCCATATAGAAAAAGGTCCAGGTTCATTTTTTCGATAAATAAATTTTTCAGTATTTTTAAAATTGTTTAATTTATTTTGTATCCCAAAAAACATTAGCCGAATTCAATATTTATTAATTTATTTATGGGCGGTAGTTAATGTGCTGTATTCGTTTATTTATTAAATCAGGAATTTAATTTGCTAAACTTTAATAAAATGGAATTGAAAATTTTGACAATTTTTTTCGAACACTTCGATAACTATTAAAGCAAAAAATGTAATAATAGAAAAGCGAAAAAAATTCCTTCAAATAATTTTTAGATTTAAATTCGCCCGAGTTTTATTCTACGTGTATAAATAAGAATATAATTCTTTGTCAAAATACGTATAATTTAAAACTTATGTATTATTGAAACAATAGGTTATAATTATTTTTGTAACAATTAAATAATAAGTAAATCACGCAAACTTTAAAGCAATATAGATATTATAACAATATATTATAAAAATAAGGTATCGTCTGATATTTAGGTCAAAATTGAATTAAAATTTATAAAATTATTTTCTCATTTAAACTTTGTTACAAAAATTCTGATTTTTAAATAGTTTAACAGATAACAAGAAATTAAAGTTATCTTTTAGAACATATACTTTTTAGAAAAACAACTATTGATTTGAGCACAAATAATATGTATAACCTATGTATTAATATATCAAAATCAAGAAAATGTTTATTTTATTTCTCTATACTGGCGCTAGTGACTTAGTAAATATTTAAACATTAAAAAAAATTTTTTATATATAACTAATTACCATCACGCCGTTAAGTTAAAAGCAACCGGTTGCAACTAAATACTTCTCCACAATATTTGAATATGTCCAAGATCACACAATTACTGGATTTTCACCTACAAAGGCACTGTTATTAAATAAATAATGTATATTTTATAGAGACGAAGCTATTTTATATTATATTTAATGTAAACATATGGAAGTATGGGTAATTACAGGGCTTACGACCCGTCTTCGGCTGGCTTAAGTGATCACTTTATATAAATATAACGTTATTAAAGAGAACACATTCTTATTGTAAGTTGTAATTATTCAGAACATAGGTCTGTGCTACAGTGCACATCAGAGTTGGTAATGCACCTTCCCCGGATTGAATCCCGGTAGCGCAACAACAATATTTTTTGATAAAATTGATTATATATGTATATCTTTATAATGAATATATTTAAATAGAATTTAAAATATAACGTTCACCATTCTCATCCATTAATCAATCTCCATATCTATCAAATTTTTGGAAGCTGTTATATATGTTAATATGTAGAAACACTTTGAATACCACTACACTTTTGCCATCTATGAATTAAATTTGATATTCATTTCCCTGAAACATCACTTAAGCCAGCCGAAGACAGGTCGTAAGTCTTGTAATTACCCATTCTTCCATATTTTTACATAAAGTATAATAAAAAATAACTTCGTCTCTATGAAATATCTATTATTTGTTAAATACTTTTTCGATAAATAGATTTTTTCTAGTTGATTAATTTCATTTGTATCGAAAATACAACAGAACTTTGTTCTGAAAATGAAACTTCATAACAAAAAAAACCTTAAAAAACTTAACACTTTAGTTTGATGTAGCTAAATGTCAAATGATACCTTGTTATTTCAAGCTTACGATACAGCAAAACCTTTTCTAATGTCATTTCCAAATTACAACGTCTCATTTCTATATTTGCTCCAACGTCCACCGACATTACTCATGTAATTCATTTACTCGGAGTAATTTTGCCACAACAAACGTTGACATAGCTGTCTACACAAGAACGTACCCGACAGATCCTGGACTATTGATACATGATCCTATTGGGGGCGTACTAATTATTTTGAAAGCAAAATTCAATGAAGGTTAATATCGACCACTAACTCTCCAAACGTAAAATAAATTGTTTTCCAAGAGCTTCCTTCTCTTGGCTCTTGTCATTTTTCTTATTTTCTTTATTTATATTTTCAGTTGGACATTTTTGCTCACGTGATCGTCTGAACTTAATATAAGTGCTCCGAGATGGTCGCCATAAGATCTTACAAATTTGTTGGGCACCGTTTGGAAAATTGTCCCACAATTCCCTAAACTGTACAAATATCATCATGCGACGGTGGTATTCATTTATTCATTCTTAATATAGTGCATATATAAGTATATGTATATATTCTAATATAAAAAATATCAAACATATATATTTAAAACATCACAGACCTATGTTATGAATAATTACAACATCACAATAGGAATGTGTTCTCCTTAATAATATCAATATTAAACAAATATCAGATATCTCATAGAGACAAAGCTATTTTTTATTATGTTTAATGGAAAATATATGGAAGTATGAGGTAATTACAGGGCTTACGACCTGTCTTCGGCTGGCTTAAGTGATCACTTTATATATATATAACGATTACCAATTCTCACCCCTCAATCTCTATATTTATAAAATTTTTGAAAGTAATATATATATGTTAGTATGTGGACTCGCTTCGAGTAACCGATATTTGTTTAATAACAGTGCCTTTGTAGGTAAAAATCCAGTAATTGTGTGTTCTTGGACATATTCAAATAATGCTTATGACAATTTTGACAGCTGAAATTTATTTCTTTCTTTTTTAATCTAGTAGTATTAGTACACAATATCTTATGTATGGATAACTGAGTAAATTACGAGTCGAAATCGTTCAATGAATATGTGTCTAATCTCAACCATGTCAGAGAAATAAGCATTTCAAAAAAATCGTTATTACGCGATTATTTCGATTAATTGAGATATTTTGTTGATTCCCAATTATATATTGAATACAAAAAATTAAAGGTCATCGAATTTCTAGCGTCCAGATAATATGGATAGAAAATATAGATTAATATTGGATAAATTTCGTAAATATTTATTTTGAAGTATTCAAATCACCCAACTGACTCAACAGAGCATCAATGGTCGATGGATTGAAATTTTTGAAATTTTTCGTATAATAAGCACGAAGTGAGGCGCGACACGGCGAATCTTTGAGATATAAACTGCGAAAGCCGATAGTTGCCTCCGAAGAATCTCATGGGAGTGTTCAGATAATCAGTAAATCGAGAACCTTTTAAAAATACAGTATTTTGTGAACAACTTTATTACTAGCAAAACCATTTTGTGCCAAGTTTGTAAAAAATACATAACCAAATGATGCTGTATATATATTGATGGATGGCACTAAATTGAATTAAAATGAATTCATGCAAAACAGATCTACTATAGATACCAACACTTATAAGGCAAAACATAATACAGGAATCAATGTATGCGATAAGTCAATCTGTAGTTAAGTTGTTGGGCGTGCACATTGATTCAGATCTTTTAATGAATACACAAATCAGCAAAAATGTCAGTGCATGCTGATTTGATAACTGAAACAGATTAAAAGTATTCGGAGACATCTTCCTCTTGAGGCAGCCAGTCTACTTATAAATGCATTTGTGGTGTCACGTGTAGATTATTATAACAGCATCTATGATAGTCTGCCAATGTTTCAGCTGGATAGATTACAATCCATTCTAAATGCGGCAGCACGGATAATATATGGAGTTTCCTAATTCTATCATATAACATCCCTTTTACACTAACTACATTTGCTCCAGTTCCTTGAAAGAGTTGAATTTGAATTTGAACAAGGCAACACATAACATGGCGCCTCTATATCTTCAAGAGCTTTATATCCCAGACAATTTGAATGGTATTCGTCAAACTCTCAAGTCAGTTTCTACTTCAGCCGCAGGAAGTGTTATGGAACCGACCAACCATTGCCAGAAGTCTAAATTTAGTGAACGAGCATGTGCGGTGGCAGGCCCAAAAGCGTGGAACTCTTTGACCTCCGTTATAAGAAACAGCACCTTTATAAAAAATCACTTCTATAAGTTAAAATAACAATTTTAAAAACAAAGATAATGTAAGACTAGTATTTTACAAAAATGGCGCTGTACAAATAATCCAACATTATTATTATTATCATAAAATAATATAATCTTGAACATAAATTGACAGCCATATTTATTATTTAATTAATTAATGAATTTTTACAGTCCCACATTTTGAGTGTGCTTGATAAAGCGTACCATTCACATTGACTGCATAATAAGTATGTTAATAAATACAAACTATTTTATTATTCTCCAAGGTCCTGGGCATTTATTGCGCAAGAATAAGCCGGACTCATGACAGTTATGTAAATATAAATTTATTTTGAAACTTTGAAAACACTCGAGTCGGTGTACATTTGTAAACTGGATCCTGCATATTTGTACATTTCACTTACAGATTCTGTTTTGCTGTTTAATATTATAATTTGTATGTATAATTATTACTAAATATGATGTATTTCATCATTCTTTTACACGGTCATACAGAAAACAGAAAATACAGAAAAAATGTAAAGCTAGACAAATCCAAATTTATGATTGAAATATGTTTAGATCAATGGCGTATAAAATAAAATTATATCCACAATCCAATTGTATGGGACATATTTGTGCTTGAACGAGGATGATGTACTGTGCCTTCCACCTCCCCCCCCCCTTCCTCACCTTCCGCCGGGTCAGTCGATCGGCGACCCTGAACCGGTACGGTTACAAAAGATTTCGCAGTATAACAAAGAGTGAGAAGTGTGTCTACGTGACCATCTTGTGCAATCTGAAGGAGTCAAGACCTGACCAGGAGATAGTGTCAAAACCTAAGTTACAGTCCACCTTGGAGGTGCCAGGAGAACGGATTGTGGTGAGTGGAACTTCCTTCCGAATCTTGTTTCTTCCGGCATCTATGCCATTACGCAACACCAATAATAAAAATTTAAAAATCTTTCCTCACTTGTGTTACAAAAGTATATCGGTTCAAGTCAGTTTTATTTTTCAACATAATCTATTTTTAAGTAAACACGTTTTTTCCAGTGATGATCTAACATCGTTAACCCGCCGCAATAGTAGTAGGCATCTTGTTTCGCGAAATAAGCATCTACGGATGCGAAGAACTCTACATTCAATTAAAATCTCTGTCCTCTGAGCCAAGTTTTAAGTTTAGGAAATTTAAAAAAGTCAGTTTGAACTGCAGTTTTTGAATTTGGACCATGACGACCACTGAAGTGTAAGATGGTGCGTTGTATTGATGGAACATGACTTTCTTTCTGCTATCGGCTTGTCAAGTTATGATGTATAATACTTCTCCATTAATGTTTTGCCCTTTTCAAGATAGTCGATGAACAAAATTCAATAACTATTACAAAAAAAAAAAATCGCCATCACCTTGGCTCTCGGCCTTATTCGGAGACGGTTCATCCTGTTGGATCATGGTTTCAAGGACAGTGTTTGGGACATATATTTATGTTATTATTCATTTTGAACTAAAATAATGCACTGTGCTTTCCCCCTTTCCTTTCTCTTCCCGGCCTCACCGCCGGCACAGTCGATTGGCTACCTTAAACCAGTGCGGTTATAATGTGTACGGAAAGTTTTACAATATTATACAATCTCGAGACTTCGCGTCTATACTGTTTCGACAAAATAGTGAGTAAAATGTACAGTCCACATTTATGGAGAGGTCAGCCGAATCCGGATTGTGGTGAGTGCTAATTTCCTCTGTCTTGAGATTCTTCTGGCATCTATGCTTTGTACCCAATAGACAGTTATGAATTGACGTAAAAAATCTAACTCGTTTCACTTAAATTGCTCTAACATGGCCTTGTAAATGTTTAATAAAATGCGTTTTTGAGCCAAAGTGAGCAATCGCGGAACTCATCGCGCAGACATGCTCAATTATTAATGTACAATATGATGAATGCATTCCTAAAACTACTACAGACTGTGCCATCTCTCTAACCTTGATTCGACGGTTGTGCAGTATCATTTGGTGAGCTTCACAATACAAAACGACGGAGCAAAGTCTCCGTAAGCAACGTGTAACTCAGATTTAATTTTTTTAAGACGGACCGGTAACAGCACAGCGACGACAGTCAAACAACAACTGAGCGTCCAAAATGGCTGAAATTTTAAGAGATGTCTTTCAAAGCATATATAACTATGGTGCTGGAATAGTTTTGACGAGTAATGCCGTCTTTCGGTTAAGGCTCAAAACTTTTCAAACCACCTTTACTGTAGTTACCCGCTAATATACCGGTTTAGGGACCAGGCCATTGTCGTGACCGTAAGTTACCGTAAAGCAAAGTAAGATTTTTGTTTCAATTGCGAGTGCATATAAATGTCTTGGTGGAAATATGAGTAAGAAAGAAAGACACTCACTTTTCGTCTGTCGGATGCTGGTTCATTGATAGATTCCTCTTCACCATAAATACAAGCGTTTGAGCGGGGTGCACTAACACTCGCGAAAATGATTATTATGTATAAGGGGGATAAAAGTAAGATTAATTATAATCATTAGCGGTTAATTAATAAGCGTTAGCGGAGTTAAGCGACGGTAGTTATCCTTACAAAAGTTTCAAACGCACTGACCTTGCTGCAGTAGGAGACTGTTAATTACTGCGACATCTTCTTTCTTCTTTGTGCTTAAGGATAGGTTAGAAAAGAAAAGGACGAAGATACGCAGGTTAAAATTTTGGTAAATCGCGAATTGAATGTATGCATGAGTGAGGCAATAAGTCGAACGCTAAAAAAATTAATTAATTTAAACAACGCTAACATGTCTAAAAACCACTGTTTTTTTCATCAAAGTATAAATATTATAAGAGATAGGAGACCAATTTTGTTCATACTATTTAATTAATAAAACGCATATTTATAATTTAAATAGAAGAGCCTTTCCATTTTCATTGGAGCTCGTGTTTTTTTAGTTAAGTTACTGATGAATTATAGATATTTGCTAATGAAAAAAATTGAAGTCCTGGGAATGTGGAAATTGAGATACAGACAGATGTTCCGTCTCCTGGACTGACTGAATGATTAATAAAGAAATCTTACGGCGGATGAATAAAATCCGAGAAATTATGATCACAATAAAGAAATAAAAAATGTAGAAATTCGAGGGGAAATAAAAACAGCGAACTGCAATTTATTATAGAGGGAAAATCTGCGGAAAAATAAGTCGAGGCATAAAATGAAATTCCTGTCTGAACAGTTTAAGAGATTGGTTCGGGTGCAGTTCCATTGAATTATTTTGCGCCACAGCAATCCACGTGAAGGTCGCCATGATTGCCAGCCTTCATTAAGAAGAGAGAAGAATAAGAAACGAAAAAAAAAACAATTTTGATGAAGCTTTAAAGCTATTAGAAATTATATTTTTAATTCTGATTATTCGTATTATGAATAATGGAATTCATAGTTATTAAAAAAAATAGGAAACACGACATGTTTGAACAAATATTGCTGACATATTCACGACCTTCAGATTACAATTGAGTTTATTTTCAGTTATTCTACGGTGGATTGGTTTTTGTCGTACCCGCCGTTTCAGTCAGATTACATCAGCCATAATGTAATGACATATAGCATTGTGCAACCAGAGCATATTCAGCTCTGATTAAATTAAAACTTAAATGTGGTGTAAAATAAAAAACCGTCCCATGGGAGAAGAAATGATATTATTTTGGGTATATATTGGATAATTTCTTAAGTCTATGCGATTTTGTTAAATTATAATGAGATCACTTAGGCGTATATGTGACAGATCCATTTACGATAGAGTAAATAATGAAGAAATTCAGAAATAATGTATATCTGATCTTAGTAAAGTGAGCAAAAGTAAGAAAGGATCCCTTTGGTAGTTTGGATGTATGGAACGGATGAATGTGGAGAGAATGGTAAGAAAAATATATGACGCAAGTTTTGAAGGGCACTCGAAGTAGAGGACATCTACGAAATACTTGGCACGACCAGGTAAACTAGGCACTGGAGGATGGTCCCGTTAGAAATAAGTATTTATTATAAAATTGAATGTAAAAAACCAAAAATTACAACATTTTGGTAAATAATGCATTCTCCATTATTGTTCAAGATTTCATCGCATCTTTCAACCGATTTGTCAATCCCTTTTCTATAAAAATCGCTTGGTCTGGTATCGAAAAATAATGATCGAGCCAATTTATGAAGCCATCGTCGTTGTTGAATGTAACGCCACGCATTTGATTGGACAGCGACCGAAAATATCCGGTGATAATCTGACGGAGCGAGGTCGAGACTGCAGGGTGGATGGGGTAAAATTTCCCTTTGGAGGCATTGGAACCTTGATTATAGGCGAAAAGAAATGTGTCGAAAATGTTCGTTTTTATCAACTTGACACACTCCATTATTTAAGCCCTAAGATTAAGAAAACCAATAAGATACACGAAAACACCGACATTTTAGTTTTAGAGTAGAATAAATGATATGGAATAGTATGTCAGTTTTTATCACAAAAAAAGAAAATAGCATTAAAATAAACTGCAATGATTATAGGCAACCCAATACAACGCACTTCAAAAATATTATTAATATATATATATTGTATTAAAAATATCTTAATGCTGTACCGTAAGTATTATATAATGTGCTGCTTTGTAGAATAATTCTCACTTTAAACGTCCTTTTACAAGTTCAAGAACTATGTCGAACCATGAAGTGATCTTCGTATTTCGATATTTTGATAAAATTTTTATTTTATATAAAAGTGCTTTCTCAGGAAAAATTAAATGGGACAAGGGAAGAAACGGAAAGCGATGACAATAAAAGAGTATAAGAAAATAAAACGAGTTTTGCGATTGAAGGACTTAAGGCACGGAAGTGCTATGTTAAAAAAAACCTAAATAAATACAGATGTAATATTATATGCATTTTTTATGTATTACTTACTTATTTACTTACCATCACGCCGTTTCCCATGGGGGTAGGCAGAGAGGATAGAGTGCCACACTCTTCTGTCTTGACACACAATTCTCGCCTCATCCACATTCATACATCTTCTTATACAAGCTCGCCGATTGTTGAGGCTTCTAACAGAACTATCCTCCATAAACTGGTTTACCTGGTCGTGCCAAGTCTTCCGCGGACGTCCTCTATTTTTGGTGCCATCAACACTTGCTTCATATATATTTCTTACCATTCTCTCCTCATTCATCCGTTCTATTTGAACAAACCATCTAAGTGATCTTTTCTTAATCTTACTCACTATACTAACATTAGCTTTACATTCTTTCCTTATATCTTCATTCTTTACTCTGTCATAAATAGATTTGCCACATATACGCCTAAGTGATCTCATTTCCACTGCATCAGTCTACTTTCGTTCCTTTTCTGCCAGCTCCAGGCCTCACTTCCATACATCAGTGTCGGTACCAAGATTCCATTGTGCACCGTTAGTCTTGCATCGGTTGACAAACTCTCGTTAGATATAATTCCATTCAAAGTGCCGTTCACTTTGTTTCCTGCAGTCACCCTCCTTTCGATATCATTTTAGCCTTTCCGTTTCTATCAAAAATACTTCCCAAATACACAAACTCATCTACTTGTTCCAAAAATTCATTACCTACAAGTATTTTGCACGGTGTATATGTATTGAAAAATATAAATTGATAGAATACATATATAGTTTTAAAAAAAACTGAAAAGTAACCAAAACAAGAGTATAAAAATTAAGGTTCAAGACAGAATTAAAAGAAAATTTAGGTTTAACACAGAATTTAAATAATCTGATTTAAAATACAACAAAAAAATAACACTTTCTTCCAAAAAACTAAAAGCTAGTTTCCATACTGGGGGTCATTTAAATTTGCGAAAACTGCTATATAAATTATCGGTCCTCTCCAAGATAATACTCTCATCCGAAATCTCGGCTCTCATGTGCACGATATAAGTCTCATGCCTTTCAGATACAAACATAGACTGCCAAGGCATTACTTCCAGAAGCAAAACAGCGCGCTCGATCCTCCGGACTGAGATGCGCACAGAAGCGGACGGCGTCGACCGAACTATCTGATAAATAAATGACTTAGTATTAATAAAAATAATATTTTATTTTAGTTACCTTATAAAAATTACGCAAGAATAAGGTGGCACTTAATTGGAAGTATTTAACTTCCAGTAAATTATTTGGAGGTATTCTTACCAGAATGTTTTACCTTTCCAATTCATGTATTAAGATTGTTGGTAAAAGTGTCAAAGCGATCAGCGCTGATGCACTTGTAGTAGTAGATTAGGCGGTCTAACCACACGTAGAATACTCAGAGTATCGTAGACTAAAGAATTGGAAAAAAAAATCGATGATTTTGTAACTTACACCGATTTTAATTGATTAATTCACATCAAAAAGACCTACGTTTGACTGTTTATAAATTATGTAAAAATTATTTGAGAAGACAACTGCAGTAAATGTAACAAAAAATAATAATAGGAGATTGCTGGCTTTGCAATTAGGATCCTCATAAGTTTCAGAAAAAATTGAGACTTATAAATGCAGTCTTATGTAAATTATACACCTGTTATTTTATTTATAAATATCATAGAACTATCTTTTAAAATCACAACTTAATAATAATAATAATAAAATATATTTTCATTAATAATAAAAAAAATCAAAATTCATATATCAATAAATACATAACGAATATTTTAGAAACATGGAACGTAGATAGATTTTGAGACATTAATTTTGCACCAACACATACATATTTATTTATATAGTAGGCTGTTATATATAACAATACATGTAGGTAGATGTGTGTGCAACCACTAAATTTATTAAATACTAATTTAATGTATTAATTATAAATATATACTCGTACATATAAAATCAATTTTGTCGAAAAATATTGTTTTTGCGCTACCGGGATTCGAACCTGGATCTCTATTTCCAATCCGGGGAAGTACACTATCAATTGAGTTATAGCGCCAGTACAAATTTTCGAACCTATATGTTACACTTTTTCAAATTAATACATCTGTCGTTCCATTATTTGAAAGCCATCTACATTATTTTTACGGAATTTCAAATACCTTTGAGTAAACTGACTGCAGACGCCAGAATTATCAATTGATTTTTATTAAATTTTGGACACATTGATACAACTTATATTATTAAGGAGAACACATTCTTATTGTGAAGTTGTAATTTCAACAACTTCACAATAAGAATGTGTTCTCCTTAATAATACTAAATTTATTGTTTAATGTAAAAAATATTATTAATAGTGTTAGACAGTGCCTTTTTCTAGTAAAGTTATCGATAACAAGTGAGTTAAAGATATAAAATAAGGTTATTAAATGAAGTGAAAAATAAAAAATAGTACACAGTATTTTTGACAGTGTGGCTAATAAATAAAAACAAATATTAGCTTAATGCCAACTTACAAATGTAATACATTGATATACTTTTAACAAAAATGATATTAAGTATTACGTGCAGTGACACGTCGATACTGTTAGACCCCTTGGGCTGTGACATAGCAGGCTAACTCAATAGCAAATAAGGAGGCTGTACCTATAACATGTTTATTCTATAGAGTTCACCAGGGCACGGAGAAATGAAACGCGGTTGGGACGTAAAATAAAAAATATACGTGACTTCTTCGATCTGCGAAGTTCAATAATTTGATTGTATCAATACCCTTAAACATTTCCATGATCCTTGTATAAAATTTAATATTTTATAAACTTTATTACAAAAATTTTTAGCGATAATGTTTTAAAATTCAGCGAGAATGTCTTTAGTTTTATAATGGAATTTTTACTGGTTAGGCTATGTGAATATTACAGTATTTTAATATTTAATTTAGAAAATTTTAATGATGATTTTTTAAATAAAATACCCAAAATAAATGAATGTATAATTATTAATAAATGCAAATGCCTAAATTTTAATAATTTAAAAAATATGTGAGTGACTAGATGTTTCATTTTATTTTTATTTTTTACAGTAATTTAATGATAATAGTGTTGCATGGATCCCGAAGATAGATGATAATGAAGAATATGAAATAGTGTATATTCAATTGCCGAAAATGAAATGTAGGTATTTATTTTTTAAGTATTATGTTTTTTTTTTAAATACAGATGCGAATACGGAATACATATCACATCAATATTCTTACTATTTTCAAACTAGGGTAAACGCTTGTGCTATGAAAATAGGACTAACTTGCTGGAGTCCTGGAACGAGGCGCGAACTACCGACCACTAGGTTACTAGGCCAGCATCTTAACCACTACACCAACAAGCTATGTTTATTTGTACGAAAGAGGGCTGGAGCAGAATGGGAGGGTTTGGGAACTGGACAAGAATGGTCAGGGATAGGAGACGATGGAGAGCACTTGTGGAGGAGGTCAAATCCCATACTGGGATGTAGTGCCGTGGAAGAAGAAGAAAAATTTGTATAAAATACTTGACAGAAGCTTAGGGCCTTTGTTCGAGTGTGAGTTTCTCCGGCAAACTGCTGAGATCCTCCGGAAAACTTCTGATTATTATTTTGTTTTTTTTTCTACTGTCTGTCCAAATATGATCTGCGATGTACTGTTCTTGTGTGTTAAATCTGCCGGTAGTGGTGCGTGGAGGGTGAGTCTCTTATATGTTTTTCTTTTGTGCCGTCTCGTTTCCCGGAAGGGAGTGCCTCTTCAGTTCCCCTCTGCTCCCCGGCCTTGTTAATTGTTTTATTTTATATTATCTTTATGTTATGAATTGTAAATATTATTTATTTATTTACTAAAAAAGTGAATCAACCGGGGACAATGAGGGAAAATCTTATTTTGGCAGCTGTGCGGTATCGTCCTGTCAATATGTGGGGCGCTATCGAACAGCTGTTCAGTAGCATTAAAAAATTCCAACCAGTAGGAGCCGAGATAGGAGCCTTGAGTTGTATAAAATACTTATAGTACTATAAGCAAATAATACAAAAAAAACTGTAGTTGCATTACATATACTATAAAATATATCATATTAGTAATATTCAAAAGATATTTAATAATGAAGAAAAGATTATAAAAATATTTAAAAATAAACAGAGAAATAAACATTTTTACAATGAAACAGTGAAAAAATATAATTAGCCGACAAAATTTACATGAAGCATTGAATTGATAATTATGTCTAAATATTAAGCAATTGCTCAGAATTCTCATTTCTAAATTTATAAGTCACGATGTCATAAATAAATATTTCATTTTGATTGATTTCTCACAAATGTTAGTTGTCCACAGCATATTTGAATGTATCCAAGGCACGCCCCCGCTTGTATTTGTATCGTACATCGCATAAACCGTCCCACATTCTATTTTTCATATCTCGCGTATCATTTCAATATCAAATAAAAGCATTTTTGTTATATAGTGTTATGAAATTGATTGAAAAAGTTATGAAATTGACACGAAAGTCATATTAATAACGCCTCGTATTTCCAAAGAGTTTTGTAATACCAAATTAGGCTATTAACTAAATAAATACCGTATTAGCCCGAATATAAGACGAACCCGATTATAAAAGGAGTCCCATTTTTTACCGAAAAAAAAAAAAAAAAAAATTTAGATCTCGATTATAAGACGAGATGCGATTTCTCGAAAAAAATACAATGTCTTTTTTTACTTTTTATTAATGAATGCAAATAAGGAAAAATATACAGAAACATATGTAAAAATTCGCAATGATAGTTCTCTTTATTTGCCAACTATTTCACCGGTAGCATCATCTTCATCAGCACTTGGATCACTGATCGCATCTTTTGGTTCACTTTCTTCACTTGAGTCAACATTACTAGTATTTTCTTTCAGCCACAAAATATCACCCTCCGTACCATCCATGGTGTTAAATGACTTGCGTCAATTTCAGACCATGCAACGATTACCCATTCGCATAAAATAGTGCATAATCATTTACAAGCAAACCAATTTGTATAATTAATTTTGAATATATTTTAAAAGGTTTATTTACCACGATATCACTAAAAATCATATCACAAAATTTCCGACAGTCGAAAAGTCCGAATATAAGACGAGTCTTGTTTTTAATAATATTTATGAGAAAAAATACGGTACTTAAGTATATTTAAAGTAGTAACTGTACAGGGTATTCCAATATGGAATTAAATTTTCGATTGCATTACGATAATGAAAAAATGTTTTTTCCTTCAATTAATCCGTCCCTCATATTTAAGATTTATCTGCATGAAAAATATATTCTGCAGTTATGATCTCAACTTTAGATTACGAATGCGTATGGTCAGATGCTATGTATTCTCGATATTATTTTATGGAATGGAAGCATAGACACTTCCTGATGAAATGAAAGGCGTGAGGCAGCATTTTAGATGTGAAGAAGAATACTCAAAATAAACTGGATGTATAGAGTTACTAATCAAGAGGTTATGGTTCGTATAAACAAAGAAAAATAAGTCATTAAAATAATAAAAATCCGAAAATTTTAATATCTTGGACATGTGATGAGATATCCGGAGAAGTACGAGATCTTGCACCTCATAATACAGAGAAAGATTGCTGGAAGTCAGGACCCAGGAAGAAGGAGAACATCATGGCTGAAGAAAAAAGATGGCAATGGTGTGGCCAGTCGAAGAATAAGTACTTAAGAATGTTGCGAATAATTTTCTGAGCTATTGTGCCCACGTATGTTTTTGATCTTTCTGGTAAGCGGTTCGGTACAAATACTAGTTAATATTGCTACAACGTACAATATTTCCGACAGAACGACAAAATAGCGCGATAAACTTTACACATATAAAAATGAAATTATAATCTTACATACGTATTTGAAATCTCTACAGACGTTCACCGTACAAAAAAAAAACAGACTAGAAAATTTTCGCATTGTTTTGCTTTTGTTTTAGTTGTAGTTTGAATAATACTAAGATAGGCTGTCCCTAACGTACCATTTCGCGTCCAGAACGTAACAGCCTGGAGTATTCATAACACAAGGTGTAGGTACATATGTATTGTGAGTATGTAAGTATATATTGCCTTCAGAATTAAACCCTTTTTTTCCACGAACTTCCCCCTGCACGATTTGTGAAAATATTTTTATATGCTTATAACATTGAATATGTTTACTCGGCTGCTACCCCAGTAAAATTTGTTACGAAGACAGTGTTAGAATTTAAAGTTAAAATTTGGAAACATTTTTATATAACCTAACTTTTAGCTTGTATTTTATTTTCACCTTTTCCGGTACCGGGATCGATACCAGGCGCTTTCAAAACTTTATGATATCAGAAAGATCTTAGAAAGTCACTCTTCTGCCACTTCTGTACATGTTAACAGCGTTTGCCTTCCGCTCCCTTTGTAATACCCAAAGTCAAATACACCTTCGGCTTCTGCTAAAATCTGCTGAAGGTTTGGCCGAAGCCGGAGCTTTGTATTTAGCCGCCAAAAAGTGTCGAAAACGCACGAACTATTACGAATGAAATAAAATTCAGTTTATCATTTTGCTAAAACTGTAATTTATTTATTTAATGGATACTTGTACAATTATTATCAGTAAGTAACAATGTAGAATTTGCATTGTTATGTATACTTTCTAGTCGGTGTTCTAAGATTTTTAAGTACGATTATAATCTTCGGTTTCAGCCGAAGGTTATGGCAAGACAAATATAAACCGCGTAATTTTAGTAAAATTCAAATATCTTTTACTGTTTCCGAAGTAAGTTTGTAAAACTCCATAATCACATATGTGAAAATAAAACACTTGTTTTTTGATGCTATTCGCTTAATCGTATTATCAATCGAACAATTTAATTCAACAACTTGTATTTATATTTGTAGTGAGAGGCAGCTATACAATTATATTTGCATGAAATGAAAAGGGACAGCATTATTCATTGGAATTCTGAGGATATACATAAATTATTCGAAGATACCATTTTGTTTCAACACAAATGATATTTTAATGTCTTAGAAAAGGACAGCTATATAATTTTACAACATAACTTAACGAGTGATTTATTGATGAGTGGTTAAGGAGATTGGTCGGAAATTCAAGCGAAATTCAGCGGCGACGGCACTTTTTCTCGCAGCTTCTCTTGCATTTTATATTACATTTTTCTAAGAAAAATTATCAAATTATAATTTAATCAATAAGTTCCATATATTTTATAATCACATATATTTTTAAAACTACACGAACATAATTATTTATTCAAAAAATTAATTATCAAACCAACATTGTTTTAGAATTGAAGGCTTCGTTTAGCTGTATGAACAAGTGGGATGATTTTTTTTCATTAATATTATAAAGTAATCTATTATATTTATTATATGTAAAAATTATATAAATCGGTTATGCAGTTTTCTTACAATTTGTATTCTAAAAGAGACTGTTTTTAAAAATTATATACTTTTTGCGTGACATTTTCAACATTTTTTACGATGTTAACAACTTTTTAACATTAACAAATTAAAAGAATGGACACTATTTTTTAAAAACTAACGTAAAATAATCTTCCAATTATTCTGATCTCTTGATTTCAGCTGTTTAAACTCAACACAGTAAAAAAATTCGTCAGAACGTTGCGTAGCTGAGCAGTGAAGACGTATGTTTGCGCCCCTCTTATACATTTTTAATTTCATACATTTTATTTCCTTATCCAGTGCAGTGCACTCTACAAAGTAATAAATAAATTAAATTAAATTATTATTACTAACTTATGCTATCTTACTGAACACGTTTTAAAGATTTTTGTACGGATTCTTTAAATTTTCCAAAGAAGTAGGCAGTGAATAATATTTACTCACATTTTTCCGATTATAATGGATTCATAAACGATTATAAATGTGAAAGATGGGCATTTGGAGTCATCAGAAGATCTAGGAAATTGAGAACGTTGAGAAATCGTTAATCCTAGTGGCAATGCTTGCCGTAAAACTGAAAAATATAATTTAAAAATTAAAAATTACTTTCATACCATCTATAAGTGTAAATTAAACTAAATTAAATACTTTTATTTTATTTTAAAGAGAACACATTATTATTTGTGAAGTTGTAATTTTTTTCAGAACATAGTTATGTGATATTTTAATACAAATGAAATCATTAATTAGAAAGATATACATACAGATAAACTGAATTTATCGAAAAAATATTTTAGTTGATACCGGGATTTGAACCAGGATCTCTTCCTATCCGGGGAAGTGTGATAACCAATTACACTACATCAGCCTCGTAAAAAGTACACAAATTTTCGAACTTCTCTTTAACTTTTTTTGCATGTTGTATTACATTTTTTTATGGAAAGTTATCAAATTGTAATTTATTCAATAAGTTACATATATTTAAAATCCATGTATATTTTTTAAAATACATAAAATAATTTATTTATTTAATAAATAAAGGATATGAAAAGTTATTAAAATAAAACATGATTTATTTTTTGGAAATTGACTATTTATCGATTAACGTAATTTATTAAAAGTAATTTAGTCACACACAAGATGTCTCAAAGTTAGTAAATTATAAACTTCAGTATTAGGTTAATGTCTCAATTTTAATTAGTATTTCTTAATTTAAAAGTAAGTAGAAATTCTACCATTATTGTTATTTTAAGTGTTTCATTTATGATATAAAATTGTTAAGTTAACTATCAAGTTAACCCTGTCTCAAACTTGATTAATTATTAAGAGTACTCTCAAAAAAATAAAACTTCTACCTTATTTTTATTACACCGAACCTATAAAAAGGCATTTAAAATTTATTTTAAATATGAATTAAATATATTAATTAGAAAGATATATATATAAAATCAATTTTATCGAAAAATATTGTTATTGCGCCACCGGAATGTGTTCTCTTAAATAATAAGGTTTTATCAATGTGTCCAAAATTTAATAAAAATGAATTGATAATTCTGGCGTCTGCTATCAGTTTACTCAAAGGTATTTGAGATTCTGTAAAAATAAGGTAGATGGCTCTTTCAAATAATGGAACGATTAAATGTATTAATATCAAAAAGGTAACATAAAGATTCGAAAATTGTTGCTAAAAATATTGTCGCTGTAGCATAGTTGGATAATGTACCTTCCCCGGTTAGGAAAGAGATCCAGGTTCGTATCCCGGTGGCGCAACAACAATATTTTTCGATAAAATTGATTTTATATGTATATCTTTCTAATTAATATATTTAATTCACATTTAAAATATCACAGACCGTCTGTTCTGAATAATTACAACTTCACAATAAGAATGTGTTCTCCTAAATAAAATTTATTATGAAGGAGCTTTCAATTTTACATAAAGAAATTATGTGATAATATTTTGAAATTTGTTTTAAGAATATTAGTAACCATTGTATGCATTTAGTTGGGCGCACATTTAGCAGAATTATATGATGAGATGAAGGTTTCTGCGAGCACTAGTGTATGCAACAGGCGTCTCTTGTGGGTTAGAATGCGTTCTTTGTATATGGTTTCCTTTAATAATTCAACCCATTGATGGCGGTAAAGTCATTTGCAACTAACGTATGAAGAATGATACAGAAACCGTATACAAAGAGCGCGATCTTACTCAAAGGAGATGCCAGTTGCATATTTATATGTATATGGAATTTGTAGACAGCTTTCTTGAGAAAACCTATGAAAACGTTTTGGCTCGGTGACACGAGCCATTGTTGAGGCCTTGCCCGTTGATTTATATCTCTTGCAAAAAAGTATGGCATAACCGAACTATATAAATCTCACATAGTCAAGTATCATACCATATTTTTTTTAGACAACGCCTTGACAATGGCACGTGTTACAATGCTGAAACGTAGGCCTAAGGTTTCCCAAGGAAGCCATCTACAAAAAAAGCGATCTGACGTAGAAGAGAACCCAGTTCCATACACTAGTGCTTGCGGAAACCTTAAATCAAACATATACATGTATATGCATATATGTATTATACACCTGACAAACAGTAAAAAACAATAATGCACACGGAATGCTTATTTCACGTTTTCAAATGTTTCAATAATATTAATATTCAAGAAACTATTTATGCATTTTCGTATAAATTTGTCTTAATTTTTTTGATCAATATTAAACCTTACTTATTTACCTTTTTCAACACTACATAAGTTTAATCTAGCAAAACAGGAAATGAAAAATGTAATTAAATTAGTAAGGATGTAATAAAATTTAAAGTTTTTGTAATATACTATATTTTTGTCGTTTTCACGCACCGCCTGTTGAACGGAATTGTTCTGCCCTGTCCCTCAGCCGGCCGGCAGCGCTACGGATAGAAATGGAACTAAATTCCCGCGCCCCGTAAAGCGTTCCCCTCACCGCGCCAAAAAACGACTTAAATTTTTTCTGAAATCCATCCGCCGCTTTAGTAGACGATCGCCTAAGACATCCGCCGAGTGATCTAGTGGTCGGGGGTTCGAGCCTCGTTCCAGGAGACTACCAATTTAGTCCAAAATCAAAAGCATCAAAATAGTAAGAATATTAATATGATATATATTCCGAGAATGCATGTTAATTTATAAAAATAATTTGATTTAATTATCAAGAACATCTTTTTTACGCGGTTTGTATATCGTTACGATATTGCCATTGTGCAAAATGGGATACGACAGACTTACATATTGTTGGTACGGCGCAGATTGTGTGTTTAGTATAATGTGGACCGTCTGTGTTATATTATAAAAGCAGAGTATAATTTAGGCCCTCCTACTATGTAAACACTCTAACGTAGACAATATACCAAGTGTTTCTGTTTTATAAAGGTTTACTTTAATAATACCGCGACTTGTTTACAAAATTAACAATTCAAATATAGTATATTTAGCACACACTCTTCCTCGTCGGTCTCTCGTGACAGGATCGTGATCTTGATGAACTGCTGCCCAGTTGACTATAGGGTCATATCATATTAAACTGGTTGCTAAAACATTTAAAAAAAAAAACATTTTTTTGTGCAATCGCAGTATGACAATTATTTTAATTTTAATTGTTTTTTTTGCGTGGCGGCCATATTTGTTTTACGAGGCATAACATATTTTGTAAAGTTAACGGTTTGCAGGAACTGAAATATCAGATCCTATTTGTCCTATTAAAATGGGGTTAAAGGCAATTTATTCAGAAAGAAACGGACTACACGATTGTTTATACATTTTCATCTACATGGATTCCCAGAGTGTAAAATTTCAACCTAAAAATGTACATATTCTCACGCATCAACAGACGCCTTAAATAGCCAAAATACAAACATCCACTGAGCATGTGATTTTCTCGTCGGAACCCGAAAAGGTAGTGTCATAAAACTTACAGGTAGGCACAACGCTCCTCAAATAATTATATTACTGGCATTGTCTAGGGGGGCCGCCAGACTAAAATAAGTCAAAACAAATACATGGACGCATACCTGGTATCATTTGTATATCCACTCAAAATGTTAATAATATATGTATCGGCGTAAGCGTTGAGATTCAATCCGACTTTCTTAGGTCAGTTTTTGAGAGTTTTTTCACATTTTTATCAACAACTCATTTAAATCTCGTCCGATAACATTTATTTGTATCTCAAATTATTTGAAAATATTTAATAAAAGATTAGGTAGAAGGAAAACAGCATTAAACGAATATTTGTAGCGTAATTCGTATTTTTACAAACACCTGGGTCAAATCTGACCCACCACCGCAGAGTATATGTTAATTGTTTAATGTTAACTGTTTGTTTTAAAATAGGCCCAAATTCACGGGGATTTTTTTGCAAAAAGGATTCGATTTTTTTACAAATAGGTGGGAACTAGTTGTATTCACACATCAAATGTTACCTCTGAAATTAACACCCCTTTTGTTCTAAAAATTCTCAAAGTTCCAAAACTGCAGTTTTCAAGGCTAAATATTTCTGGTGGGGGACAAAATAAAAATCTGAAATTTTAGCCCACAATAGTACTAGTCGAGTTTGAGATTTGAATGTAAGCAGAGATATTGCGGGTACTAAATCTAAAAAAAAATTTCACACATATGTGGGAGTATATTTGTTATATATGTATTAAACCAATGAATATTATTTATAACATATATAATATACTAACTAATATTTAATTTTCATCCTCCATTTTTTATACAAGCGTGCTGCTCTAGTATTGTTACTCCGCTCTGCTTACTATTCACTAAATCTCTCGATGAAGGCCAGTGAAGAAATGCATACAATACACCTATCTTTAAATCTGGTCAAAATAATAATGTGACTAACTACAGACCTATATCAAAACTATCAATATTTAGCAAACTATTTGAAAAAATTGTTTATAGCTAGATTTTCAGTGCCATTAAGCCTCATGGAAATCCGCAACAACATGGATTCTTCGTGGGGCGTTCCACCGGTACTAATTTGTCCACCTTTACACATTATGTGCTCTCCGCAATGGATCAACGGACGCAAACCGATACAATTTACATTACATTACAGTAAAGCCTTTGATAAGGTCGACCATCAAATATTAATTGACAAGTTGATAAAAATAGGAATCCATGGAGACCTACTAAGATGGCTTATCTCCTACATCAGCAACAGAAACCAAGCGGTGGTCATCGGCGGTTTTAAATCAGATTGGGTTCGCATCTCTTCCGGAGTTCCTCGAGGGAGTTTGCTGGGTCCATTATTATTCATAATCTATATTAACGATATATACACATGCTTTCAATTTGCCAACTTTCTTCTTTATGCGGATGATATGAAGATCTTTGCCAGAGTGAGCTTCCTAGATGACTGCCATAAAATGCATAATGATATCACCCGCGTTGCAGTCTACTGTAAGGTAAACAAACTCCTCCTGAATGCTAAAAAGTATTTTCAAATAACATTCTCAAGAAAATTTAACAATTTTAATTTTACTTACACAATAGACAGCACTCAGTCAAAATAAAAGCGATGTTAAAGACCTAGGAATAATCCTCGATAGCAAACTTACTTTCAAAAATCACGTTGACCAAATTACCTCCAAAGCCTATAGAATGCTAGGATTCATACTTCGAACCTGCAAACACTTCCTAAATCCATACTGCTTCAAAATACTGTATTACACATTCGTTCGTAGTCACTTAGAGTACGCTTCTCAAATCTGGAACCCATGACAGATGACATATATTGCGAGATTAGAACGAAAACAAAATAGGTTTATTCGACATCTGAATGTTAGATCTAATCTATCATTCGGCTCCTATTTATATGCAGAAAACTTCTACAATATGAAGACTCTAGAACATTGAAGAACACGTGTTGACCAAATACTTCTCTTCAAACTACTGCAAGGCCATATTGATTATCCCAGTCAATTGGAATTAATATCTCTGCATGTACCATCTAAATCAACCCGGCAATCCGTACTCTTCCACATTCCCAGAAGTAGAACATCTTACATACACAATTCATTCATTCACCGGTCATGCAAATACCATAATGAGAAATTTACAGAAATTGACCTGTTCAACATTAGCCTTACTACGCTCAAAGGGTTCTTCTTATGAACCACCACAATCTAAACTTTGGCCATTCACTATACCTATAAAAACTCATATTGCTCTCCCTTTACCGCAACAATAGTTGCAACCTCCCTACCCTTCTCCTTCTTTCATCTAAACATACTTATGTATCCAAATATTTTTTGTGGATTTTCATTATTAGTATCACATGTTAAATAGTTATTATGTTTATTACAATTATGTTTACACTGTCAAAATCCCTTTATAAAATAATTTGATTTCATGTTTAAAATCAAAACTAAAATGTGTGACAGCAGAGAAGGATAAAAAAGTTAAAATAATATGTTTACTACCACAATCATGGTCAAGAACGAAAGTAAGTACTTAATTTCTATACTGCTTTTTCTACACTATTGTTCCAACGCATAGGACTCTTCATCTTCTTCTCCGTCTTTTTACATGAACCAGCTCTAAAGACTGTTTATATGAGTTCAGAAAGATAAAAAGTGTGCTTGGCTCGACATTCGTGTTTGTACTTTGGTATTCTTGGTTGGTTTGTTGTGTATTCTTAACTAGGAGAACTTTTGAAAAAATGATATCAACATAATAAACAATGAGATAATTGCACTATGTTTTAAAATGATTATTAATACAATGTGAGTAGATTTGAGCGGGGAAATGCTAGTACAGAGGTTGGCAATAAACGCTGTTGATCGGTTCAGAAGCGGGAGAAGAATGTCTGTGACATAGCGCGCAGCCGGCTGGTTGGTGGCGCTACGACACATTACTTTCTTGCAAGACGTACAAAAGATTGAAGAATAAACCTCAACACTATATATCGTTGAGGTGTAGCCCTGGAGAAGACTGAAATTCATGTATTTCGTTGTACAGATAATAACTCCCCCACCCCTGCTCCAACCTTAAGATAATAATTATTATGTTTATAAAAAGTGTCAAAGTAAATATTTGTATTTCATTTTATACATTATCTGAGTATGAGAAACGTTGTTATGAGACTGATAGAATAGCAATGTTTATATAATATTCTTTGTTTATCGAATCCATTTCATCCCGTTTCGCTTATTTGATCAGTGTTCATATTGATACACATGTAAACATGTATACGTATGTAAACATTCTTTATTAAAATATTACATTATGTTTGCGTTATCACAGGAAATCCTAACGACAACGGGCTTATAAAATTAAAATATTATAAAAATACTGGTTATTTTTGTTTTTCTGTACACGAATTAAAGCACACATGCTGTTCACGTATCGGTGGGCAGGGTGTCACCCAGTAGGTCAAGCTGATTCGTGGACTGAAAATATGGTGAGCTGGACACACTCCTGAACGCACCTAAAGAAGCGGTATCAATCTACCACTGTATAACGTAATCCACACGTCGCAGTACTGAAAATAGCTGGCACCACCGATTTCATGCCGAGCGCCCACCGCTTTAGGACTTGTCAATATCATTTCATTCCAAATTCTGTATTAGCATTCTACCGCATAAATTATATTATATAGTATTAATTATTGTAAAATGTTGTACAACTCAGTGTTTATTATTTGAGTATCGTTTGTTTCAATCTGTTCAATTCTGTCCAAAAACCTTTCTCTTCAATGCAAGTAAACCAAGATGAATATCAAAATATACGAACAAGAATGATAAGCTGACTTGGGGGCGGATTTTCATTCAAATACTTAATCCTTATGAGCTGAGTTTACTCATATCATATTCGTATATAATGCGGATCATGGATCATTGTAGGAAGAAAGAAAGGTGGAAACATACAAGACATACATACAAATTTGATTTGATTTTGAATACTCTGTAATCATAATTAGATATAAAATACTCGCATATTACGTGAATAAACAATAATCACACAGCTAGAAACGTATTAGAAATCTAGTATTAGACTGTAGATATTTCCTATAATCCATAGACAGATATGATAGAACAATTTAATGACCTTCTATCCTGCCATCTAAGTTCGTATGTTTGCCTATTGCAAACGCTGCGCACTGTCATGCATCACGTGTTTCAAAATCCTCAACTTAGAAATCCATACACCTAACATTGCACTAATTAAATTAAAGAATTTTTGTTATTTATACTTAATTGTAACACTGTATTTTTTAAACTGTACTAAAGTTTTTTTTTTAGGTGATTCGATTCTTTTAAGCTCCACCTTCACATTAAATTTTTATTTAATATATCTTCACATTGTACATATTTAAAATATCTTTATAGAAATATTTACAAGGGTTATTAAACTATTGTTTAATCATACACATATTGTCTTGCCAGCTTCTAGATTGTTTCTGAGTGGGTAATAAGTAGCTAATATATTATCATAGAAACTTGAAAAATGTAACAAAGCTCTTTGTTTTTTTAATACTCTTTCAAATAGAAGAGAAAATGTAATGACTTTGAAAACTTTTGTTACTAGACAATGTCGAACAAAGTTTTGAATATGTTTTAATTTCCCTAATGCTGCCAGCGATTTCTTTTGTGTGATTTTTACATCACAACTAGAACGATATATACAGGGTGGTTCAAAAAAGTGTGAACATCTCGTATGAGTTATTTCAAAATATAATATAATTAATTATAATTCTTGATGTAAATTTTTTTGCACAATATTTAGCTAATCAAAAATCATCAAAACACCTCATATTGCATAATTTACTGGGTTTAAATCTGGGCTGCTCGGTGGCCATATTCCTGGCTCGATGAAATTAATATTCTCACGACGAAGAAACTTGATTGTATTTTTGGCTGTGTGAGATAGAGCTCCGTAATGCTGTAATGTCTAGCTATACTTCAGGCTTTGTTTTGAAACTCTTTGATCATTTTCCTAGCATCCCGACGTTTTTCAATTCGCAAATTTTTGATCAGAATACGGTCTTCTGCGTGTGATTTTTGTCATTCTGGGCAACAATTTGAAAAAACCAAATATAAACAATGGAAAAATTAATAATCACAGATGGCGACCAGAAATTGTAATTGATATAGGTAAGTAAGTAAATTAATAAACTATTTAAGTTATTTTTGATAAAGTTAAACTAACTTTGATGTAATTATATCACATTTAACAAAATGTTCTCACTTTTTTTGGGCCATGCTGTATAACCAAGGTATGCATAGCTTTCGACCACCTTAATCATTTTATTTTCAATCGTTATACGTCTTCGAAAAATATGGATTTTATATTTTATCTTATCTACATTTACATATGAAATATGGAGCATAGTTTTAGAGACTTTATGCACATCGTTTAGAATTTTATGGGGATTATCTTGTGGCATGAGATTGAGACGAGAGATTTTTATTTATCTAGTTTGGTCTGTTCCATGCAATGAGTTTGAACACACTTTTTAGAGTTAGGGAGATTTAATTTTTTTTTGATTGACAACATGTTTTAGATGACCTTTTGGTAATCTTATTTATTTTTTATTTTTATTTATTTTACACTTATAATTATAATTTTATTTTACACAAAATTATCCAACTCAATAGAGAAATAAATTCTTGTGTTTGAATTGGGGGGTATTTAAGTTTTAAAATAATGTAATAGTAGGTATAGAAGTAAGATTAAATACATAAACATAATCGAATTAGAACTTGTAATTGTTGTCGGAGTTTTTTAATATTTATTTGATTTGCCATTTGAAAGTGTTATAAATTTTTCTGTTTTAATCTTATATGGGAGGGCAATATAACATTTTATACCTTGATACTATTTGATAGTAGTTTTAAATTTGGGGATTTCAAAGTTGCCACAAGATCTTGATCGGTTACTTATTTTTGTGAAAATTGTTGGATTGAAATGGTCTTTGTGAATTTGTGCGTTATTTTTGAAGATTTTACTTAAACTGAGAACCTTTAGAGAGTTAAATAATTGTGAAGTTGGAAATATTGATGGCTTTCGAAGAATGACTTTCAAAATCAGCCACTGAACCTTTTCTACAGGTAAGAGGTTAAAAATCCTCCCCCCCCAACCGATTATACCGTATTGTAAGATAGATTTGGCAAAAGAGTAGTAGATTGTTTTAATAATACTAGATGATAAGATATTTTTCAACCTAATGAATATGTAAATAAGTTTTCTTACTCTGGTGACCAGATTTTGTATTTGGTCGTCCCATTTTAACTATCATTAACTTTAAAAAAAAGGGTCATTGTTTCGCTCATGAGAACGCAAAAGTATTACATATATGCAGAAAATGGTGAAAATTAGACATTCTATAAAGTATAGACATTAATATTAACAATGAAAATGTACTAAACATACAAACACCCCCAATTACATCTCGTCTCGTGTTTACATTAGCCCAACCCACAACCACTTTCACTTTTCACCGAAACCCTCTCTCCTCAACACCGCTTTCACATGGCTTCCGCTCCCTCACCCATGTAGTCGATATTTTCAAGTTTAAGATTTAGTTTATTACTGACGATGATGCAGTGAACGTCGAAAACGTTTTAATTAATATATCATTAAAGTATTGTGTGATGTAAACAACGTTGTGTTTTATTTTAATAATTAATTAATTTTTTCAAAAAGTTAAAACATTTTGTAAAAAGTTAATTGCGAATAGACTTCCTCAATGTTAATCACGAAAATTTTGAATATATTAATCTTATATTATTGTCAAAATATAGACATTTCTGAAATATAATTCAAATTGATAGTTATGACTCGAGTATATACAAATAAGCCAAAACCTTGTGTAAAATGTGTGGTGAACCATTCTGAGCAGCGATCGGTACAGCTGAATGCATCGAGCAAAACCAAACACTGAGAAATGCTGGTGCACACCGATGACCCACCTGAACCGAGCTGAAGTGCTCACGTCCTCTCCAGCAGCGGACCTGTCATCAGATTTTGTTACGCACATTGTTCCATTACATATAATTAGTAGATTCAAACCCTTGTAATTTGACTTCAAATAAATTGAGTGTAAAACCGAAGTACGCGTTTTTATTCTATTTTACTTATACTGCCTGCAATCATCTTACACAGTATGCGAATGCGGAATAATAAACCGACTTGGAGGCAGATTACCATTCCCCTTCTCACCCTTCTGACATTATCCTGCATATCACACGAAACCCATAACCTCCAAAAGCGTGTAGTACTATAATCTTTTTTGAATCCGGCTTTCTCTGACGATGTGACCTTTGTGCATATTTATGATTAACTAATGATTCTAGAAAATATGTAAGTACTCTGAATAGTTGAAGAAATAGTAAGAATGAGATTATTTAAAAAATGTTTTTCTTCATTTATAAAAATAAAAACAAATTCACTTTTCTTCCAGACTTTCAGCGCTGTATTATTCTCTATTACCATATTGAATATTTTTTTTAGTGTGGAGTTTCCTACAGCAGTAATGAAAAAATTCCATCATCAACAAGTGCTTTATGATTTCGAGCTGTTTAAGAGCAAATTATATTCCGTTACGGTAAATTGTTGCTTCAAGTATTACACATATTTCATATTAACTGACTTCCCAGAATTCATAATTTTGAGCAACATATTTGAACATATTGGTTCAAAGGTATAGGAATTTAATCAATGTGATCTTCTTTTATATCAGTACTGACGTGCAGTCAACCCGATCAAATGAGATACGACTCCTCTACGACGCACTTCCACAAATCTCGATCCTAGGTCACATTTTGTCGTTCTACTTTCCAATGTGCAATAAATTAAAGTCGCCGATCACAAGTGGTGATGATGATGGAATCAGACGGGACGGTATGGGAAGAGGAAATGGGTGGATGAGTAGATGGATGAAGTAGGGAATGGAATAGGGAATTGGAAACGAGGGAAGAATGGGATTCTTCGATAGCGGACCAGGATGGCTAACGGGTTAAGGAGGACAGTTCGACTCATTTGATGATAATGCTTCCTGTCTTATTTTTAAGTTCACCCCAAAACTTGAACAGACTCGTATCGCCGATTTTGATGAACTCTACAGCATGCCATTCACCGAATTCGACAAACACAGATCTTCTGTTATTACAGTAGATACAACGAATGATCCAGCGAGAATTTCACTTCCTTTCCATAATCTCGACGAATTTTACACATACAAATACGAACTAGTCGAGCTGGGGAACAGGTGTATACTGATTGAGAATGGGTTTAGGGGTAGGAACAAACCAAAAACTGGTGACAATAAGACGACATTACTACTACTAACAATAATAATTTTGATTCGAGTCATTGAATATATGTAGAAATTATGTGTTCTATATTAAATATTTTGACGTAAACCACTCTTATTTATAATTATAATTCTTACAAATGACAGTATTAAGTAATATTTATAGGATAAATACACCCCACTCTGTCTTAAAAAATATATATATTTTAATAATATAATAAAAAATCGGGTAGATTATTTTTTAATCATTTATCAACAGTGAAAACTCCATACAATTTGTTAATATATCGTCTGCTGTAAAATTAACAATTTAGAGGTACGCTTTTTTGAAATATATGGCGATTTGATTCCAGTTAGATAACTGGATAGATAGACTGACGCAATCTTTGAAGTACTGTTCCGTATTCGTAAATTATATATATTTTTCTAATGATTATTGTTAAATGTAGTATATTGTCACTAGTTTTTAGTTTGTTTCTACTTCTTATTTACAGTCAGTACACATGATTCCTTTGGCTGTTTTACAATTGTAATTCGTCGAGATTTGGAGAAAAAGTGTCCTCGCTGTGATCAGTCGTGTGCTTCACTTATAAAGTATACGTTTGTTCTCAACTCAGTTTGGTGTTTCGTTGGATGGAAATACGCCGAGATTAAAAGTGAAATTTTCATCATTTGTGATCAGTGGTAATGACGAATATTTTGGACGTACACAAAAGCGTATTTGTATGTGAATTCAATGTACAGCGTGCGGTGAATTCAAATACTGGGTGAACTTCCGGAAGATCATCGAGGCGGCGTCATAAACCAGGTGAGTCGAGCTGTTCTTAGGTTCTGTGAGTCTTAGGTTCTGTCGAAGATCCCCCATTGCTACATTAATCCCTACTTCCATTCCCGCATTCTGATTCTCTATTATCTATTCACAACTTGTGATCGGCGACTTGTAGGTAGAGGTAACCGTAATTTAATTAGTTGCAAGATTGAATTTCGTATATTCATAGCAATTATAGTAAGTCGGATGCATCTTTGAATTTAATCTGTTAATTCAAGCATTAACAAAATGCGTAAAATTACAACGAAAGTGTAATACACAGAGAAAAAAAAATTCATAGTGTTAGCATGTTTTTACATAATCAAAATTAAAAATTAATATAAAATGTGTAGTAGCAATTTATCCGTCACCATTGAGTTGAGACACAAAAATTGTAATAGTGTAGTTCTATAAAGAATTAAATTAACATTTACTAATTATACTTACGTAATTAATTTACTAATTATCGGCGCCGGAATGAATTACCTTCCATTTTACTTTTGTCGTAATTAACTTTGATAGCTAGTCCTGGGATTTCTAATTGGTTTGTTGAATATACTTATTCAACCTATGTAAATGAAAAGACACCAACCTTTGCGAAACTGGGTTGTTACTCGCTGATTCTTCTACCCTGCAGTCTTAAATCTTCTGAAAACTCGTCAGGCCAGCCTCCGTAACTATAGCACAACAGATAATCCGAAAAACACAATAAAAAATATTTTTATGTCACCGCCGTAAAATATAAGACCGACTCCGAAAACGTCTCCGAACAGAAGCAGTTTCACTTTTGTTTCCTGTTTTAGATTTACAAAAATGGAATGCATATATTCAAACTATAATACCAGGCCTACTCATCGTAGTATAAAACGCGTAAACACTACTGTTGGGGAAGTTTATGGTAATTAAAGATGATTTGAAATAAGTATTTTGTTTTATTTATTTCTAATTCAAACTGTTGATTAACACATTTTTTTGTAATAATGTTTACAGTTTAATTTCGAAAGTAACAACGATATTCTTTTAACGTTTTTACAAGTTTTTAACTTTGAAACCGTACAACACACTTAACACTAATTGGAAATCGTTCACTCACAAAAAAAATACGCAAACATAAAACTCAATACACAATTCACTTGGGTAGAGATCAGTTAGTAGCATCGCTGTCCAACATTCCAACTCAATCACTATATAATACATTTATAATTCACTTTAGATTTACAACACATTCACTTCACTTTTTATTATCTCTATTTATTTTTCTATATCTCTGTCGAATCGGAATATTTCTTTTTAATTTTGATTAAAAAACACTGCAATAACACAGAAAAAAACTGTCTGCTTTAACACAGATGATAGCCAGAACAATACTTTATATGAGAGGTGGATACCTACTGCATCCCATACCTATTATATTATTGAATGTTTACTTCTGATGTACAAATTTTTTATTTAAAATGTCAAATAAATAGATCTCTGCATTAGCCACCGATATGATGTCATCATCAGAGCGTAGATTAACAGAGCAAAAAAAAAAGTTATTCTAAAAACTTTAAAGCCTTAATAATTATTAGCATTTTTGTACTCAAACAAAACTCTATTTTTCTCTTCAGGTTGGACCGCGGCGCCGATAGGGACGAAGCTTATAATAATAAAAACACATTTTAATTAATTTTCAGGGTTGCATGACTTACGAGTCGCCCCGCATATTAATATAACAGGCTTGATGCTGGGTGTCCTGTACGCCCAACACACGTGTCGTTTATGTTCGGCACGTGACACTTTTAACAGCAGACACGTCAAACAAGACACTCTACTAGTGACCAGATTACTAATTTCAAACATTTCCCCGTCACATGCTGCCATTGTGCAGTTTAGAGAGAGATGAAGCACCATCCACTGACATTGACTGGTAAATAGATAATATTATCCTGGTCCTCCAGTAGGGTGTAGGGCTAACATCCCTATCCCATAAAAAGAATATGTTTACACAAGGGAGTGTTGAAACGGGATGTACGAAAGGTGATAAGAATTTATTATAGAAACATAACAATAAGGGCTCAAGGATCAACCAGGAAGCACGACTTATCTGGATTTTCCCTGCAGTAGTCACAGGTCTTCTGAAATTCGTGAAACTTTTTCGCTGTTTCGCATAAAGCACTGTAAACATAATAATAGTTTTGGAACGCACCTTGAGAAAACCGAAACACACAATAGCAGTAGTAACTGTATACATAACAGATCAGTGTAGCAAGCGCACAGCAGGGCGTTCACTTCTTGACAGTTCAAAAGTCATAGACAAATATGCACAGTAAAGTTGCGCTATGAGATATAGTAAATGTAAACAGATATGTATAGTAAACGTAATGGAGCATCCACACGCGCACGACCATCAGCGATCTGTCATAAATACCAAACATTTACCAGACTAGTGATTATATATAAATCTGAAACATGGGTACTGAAAAAATTTAGAAAGATAAATTTTTGTAGCATTTCTTTGGGTTGAGTGACTTTGTGTAAACTCGTTAAGGTCACTAATAGGAATATTTTATGTTAGTATGATTTGTTCAGTGAAAATCGTGGGCCCTATGTCTCCTCGCTTCTCCTGCATGCGTATGGAATGATAAGAATTATGGTGATTTGGTGTTCGCGTGTACAGAGCGGGTAGCTTATTGCAATGAATCAGTACTTACGATAGTTGGCGTTAATTTACACTTGTCTGTTATATTATAAAAAGTATAAGATAAACGTAGTACACTGAAGCGATGCCGAGATGCGAGTAAATGTATCTGAGGAGTTGGCCAGGAGAAGAGTTGTTGGTTCTAGGCTTCCTCGGACTGATTGCGGCTCGACATATTGTTGTCTGGTTTGGTGAGTATGTCTATGGGGCACAAGCAGGACCACCACACTTTGTTTAATGAGATAAGCGTCTCTAGTAGTGGCGGTCGGTGACTTTTTGTAGAAGAGATACTGGACAATAAATTTATACCTGCTAATGATTCAATTATGTAATACATTCACACAATTAACTATTTTCGTTTACAGTGTAAGAATAGAGAGGTGAAGTAAGCATGTTATTTTCTGTATTAATTTTTTATTTAAATGATGAATTAAATAAATAATTGAAGGACATTCAATATTTCAACAATCCGCTCGCTTCGTAATATGTATACTATTCTGTGCATTATATCCATAAGCATTAAAGTTATTTTTTCTACGTTGTATACTGTTAACGAATGCGTATACTAAATGCGCGTGTGCGAAAATCAAATACTTTAAAATATTATGGATACGGAACGAATGATAGAATCTACTATTGCTGGTATCATAGATGTTCGAGAATTGAAAATGAATATGTATTTCGACTCGTTTGGTGCGCGCGCCGTGTCGTAGTGTGTGTTATGACTGGTCTCTAAGAACAGGAGAAATTTATTTATAGCAGTGCTGTTTTCGTCTAGAAACAAAAAGTCTAAAGCTTTTTGACACTAGAACACAAGGGATGCGGAGCATCCAAAGCATGTATGAAGCGACCGCGCTTGATCTCTAGATTTATTTCAATTAGAAAACTTTAGTGGCTGGGCTATGTAAAAAAGAGAACTGAACAGCAATCACCGAAGTCATTGCTGAAAACAAGATCAATAGGACGCAGTATCTAGAATTGCTCAAAGCTACAAGAGTGACAATTTTCAAAAATATATCTGAATTAGAAATCCTGAAAGAGATATACAATATTGATCAATAGAAGGAAACTCTTGAAACGATCAAGAACCACCAGTTGTAGAAATAAAAATGACGTGTGTCATAAATTTTTTGTTATATACTAAAAATTGTAAATCATGTTTTTATTTCTTCTTTAAATATTATTATTTACCGATTTTACTTTTTTTTTTCGCATACCTTCGAATATGATTAATGTTTTTATAAATATTTTTCATGTGAGAGCTTTACATGAGCACGGATATGTAGAAAATAAAAAATATACCCGAAATGAAGGTAAAATATTTGCAAGTTATTTAAAAGGAGTTTTCTTAAAAAACCCTTTGTAAATATGTGTTTCTATTAAGTGAGTTTGTAGCTGGCCCGAAGGCATCTAGTACCTTTAATGAAAGAATGTAAGGATCGTTTAAATATTATTCACGATATTATCTTAGCACGTCGAATTTCCTAGGGCTGTTTTTATATTCAGGTCCACAAAAATTCGCATTACGTGAATACGCATCATATATGAATATGAAAAACAATTATAATTTAATTTCTCTAATTTATTTATATATATTTTACTGTCTTTCAATTTTCGTTTTACAACTACAACTTAGGATACGAATTAACCGTTATCATCCGAAACCCTCATCCTCACCTCGGCATCCATATAAACTCTGCGGGGGACATGGACCCCGCCCTGGAGATATTTTATTTTTATGGAGAACGCATTATTATTGTGAAGTTCCAATTTTTCAGAACATAGGTATGTGTTTTTTTAATACGGGTTAATGTAGTTATTAGAAAGATATATATATAATCAATTTATTGAAAATTCCTATAAAGGGAAATGCATTAATCGATTATGCTAAACAAACACAGTAAGTTGACGACAAATTAAATGTAAAAAAGATGGCTTTCAAATAATGGAACGACAGATGTATCATTTTGAAAGTGCAACATATAAGTTAGAAATTTTTTCCTCAACTAACTGTGTTGGTATAGCATAATCGGTTAATGAATTTACTAGAATATGAAGAGATCCTGGTTCGAATTTCGGTAGCAACAAAAATATTTTTTAAATTAATACATTTAATTTGTATGATTTATTTTAATTCACTCCTTTCAACTCTCCCTTTCGACATTCATACAGGGTGAATATTATGTCAAAGTCCGATGTTGTTTTTGAATAACTAGAATATAAAATATATTTTTTAAATTTATTTTTATTTTTTGATTACTTGATTTATTACAATTATGTACAAAATATAACATCGGCTAAGTAGTTGCCCCTGGCAGCGACATGAATGCATGTTTCTATAACCGTATTTTTCATAACATTCTCGCACACTATTTCACTACTTCATTTGTTATTTCAGCAATTTCATTTCGAATATTATCCTATAGCATCGGAATTATCATTGGCTTATTGGCGTAGACCTTTACTTTCAAGTACTCTTAAGGAAAATAGTCAGAAAGTTAATCAGGTAATCGAGGAAACCAGTCGACAGCCACATTTTTTTGACATTATGCGGCCGGGAAAATTTTTAAGCGTAGCTCGGGCTGTGTGTAAGGTGGCATCGTCCTCTTGAAACCACATGTGTTGTAAACTAATAGACCCAATTCAGCCACCAATAAGTTTTACAAAATGTGACGATAGCGATCACCATTAATGGTTACAGCATTGCCTTTATTATTTAGATAATTCAACGCAATGTTGAGACGTTAGATGCTCCATAAAAAATTGTAATTACCTACTATCTACGATTAACAAATGAATATTGACAAATGTCTGCCCAACCAAAATGGCGGCCAAACAAAATCGGTCTGGTATATAATATTCACCTTGTATTTGAATGAGTTTGGCGTCGCTTGACAAATCAAGACATATACTGGAAATTTATGAATTTATGTAGGCATTAATTATATTTTATTTCACAACAACATAATTGCTATAACATACCGCTAACATCTATATTAATGACTCACACCCATAACCCATTTTTAATCATGTTAATGCTAACACTAGATTTATATTCACTCGTAACTTGTTCATACGTTATTCTATAATAAATAGATTTTCCGTTTGAATTTTAGTACGTGCTTCACATTTTTTCATTTTTTTTATTAAATCACTTCAAAATGTACAGTTTCTAGACAGGTATTTAACAAATACCGATTTACAGTTTCATTACGATGTTTTATTTCTCTTCTGCGTAGAGTCGCAGCTAATTCTGAGAAATGTAGAGTGAACAGTACCATAACTATAAAAAAGATGTCTCCTCACGCTGAAAGATAAAATAAAAAGATGTAAAATGTTTGCCAATGTACAAATAAATGTACAGAGTGTACAAGTTCTGATTGGTTTTTTTATGTCCCTGTCAACTGTGATAGAACCAATTTCAAATTTTCTCCCATTTCGAGTTTAAAACCATTCGAATCTAAAACGCAAATGTTGATAAAACATTTTTTATCGGGTCCTGGATGTTGAGGTTGTTAATAAATTCGGTTCTATTTTCGCATACGAAATGCAGTACGGCCAAAACTTAACGTTTATTTCACTCGACTTTCCAAGCGTCATTCAACTTTCATCTGTCAGTTATATTCGATATGATGGATACATTATAAAAGTCATTTTTAGGTGTATATACCTACAAATTAACCTATCGTAAAACTCTAGATTGTATGAAACAGTGAAGATCAGGGACACCTGGAGGAGTCATGTTGAGGCGACGGGTCTCTAAAACCTTCTAAGACAAGATATATAAGATGAGATGAGAAATCTAGAGTAACATTTTTGTTCTTCGTAATAGTGAAAGATGAAATAAAACACATAAAAATCGTGGTAATGGCCATGGTATTAGCGTAGCTTATTTATATTATATATTTGTATCATTATATATATATAGCGGGTATTTAAGTAGCTTGTTGGTCTAGTGGTCAAGACGTTGGCCTAGTGATCTAGTGGTCGGAGGTTTACGCCTCGTTCCAGGACACCAGCAAGTTAGTCCTATTTTCATAGTACATACGTTTATCTTAGTTTAAAAATAGTAAGAATATTGACGTGACATATATTCCGTGTAAGCGTCTCTTTTTTTTTTATTTTAGCTTTATTGGAAATATAATTTTATGCCATTAATGTTCAAATATAATTTCACGCATATGAGTACTGCAGCTGGCTCGAATAAAGCGTTATCTGGAAGTTAGCACTTTTTGGAACAGCTGGAGCCGTATATCGGTAATAACGCGACGAATGTTGGCTTCCAAGTCGTCTATCGTCTCTGGTTTATCGGCGTACTCTAGAAATTTCACATATCTTCACAGAAAATAACGCAAAGGCGTTAAATCACACCGTCTTGGAGACCAATTCCCAGGTCCATTACGCGAAATTATGCTCTTATCGAATGTTTCCTTCAATAAATTGATTGTGGTGCGCGTTGTGTGGCCTGTTGCCTCCGCTCTTGTCATTCAATTGGGTAAAGAAAAAGTCAGTAGTCATAGATCTATAGCGCTCTCCATTCACTGTAACGTTCTGGTTGGTATCATTTTTGAAGAAAGAATAGCTTCTTCGGTGCACACTGTACGACATCTCTGCGGATGTATATTATTAATTAGAGTATGCGTGGTGTGAAAACGATCCATGGTTATTCGAATTATTTGCTTGGTTGGACGATTATGTCAAATATAAAATGTAAGTTTCGCGAATTGAACCACGATTTTCGAAACAAATTTGCACAATTTGTAAGGGTTATTATGGCGTATGTTTATACACAGTGAAATGGCAAACCAAACTCAGCACAAATCAGCTGTCAGCTGTCAAATTGGCTGTCGCTGGAAAACGTGTTGCCAATTAAAAAAAACAAACTTAAAAAAAAAACACATTTTAGATAAATATACTAGTAATTAATAATAAATTATAATAATTTTCCGTTCGATTTACGCTTGTCTAATTTATGAACGTAAACTACTTACAGTTGTTTGAGTATAGTTGAACACAGTGGCGTAAAGCCAATGCGGCGCATTGGTGCCCACAATAAATAGGGGACCAAAAGGTTCCCGCCCTACATTACTTTTGGTATCATTAAAGAGAACACATTCTTATTGTGAAGATGTAATTATTCAGAACATAGGTCTGTGATGTTTTTCATTTAAATTAAATGTAATAATTAGAAAGATGTACATGTAAAACGAATTTAATCGAAAAATAAGGTTGTTGCTACCGGGATTCGAACGTGGATCTCTTCCAATCTGAAGAACGTGCATTAACCGATTATGCTATAGCACCACAGTGCATTGACGACAAATTTTCGAACCTATATGTAACTTTTTTCAAATTCGATTTTATATATACTTCTTTCTAATTAATACATTTAATTTGTATTAACTTTTGTTATCAATACTTTTGCGAGTATATCTACTTTTCCCGGCAACTATGGACTTTTACTACTACTACTAATGGACATATATTTTTTTTGAAACCATTAAATTCTTACAAAGCAATATTTCGGAAACATATTAAAATACAAAACCAATGCAATTAGCGTTTACGATACGTGTCAAGAACAAACACGGCTAGGTTGCGCTAAAAATAAATAGATAAATCAGGAGCCCGGATAGGAAGGTTTTGAATCTCGCGCGTCGTTTTGGCCCTGACACTGGTCACTTTATATAAAACGGCGTAACATTAGCTTCTACAAACGTGAGGGTGTCCAATTATCATTCTAAATATAGATAAACGAGGAAGTGACTCTTCCGGTAAAGTAAGTACGTGTTCCTGTAACGTGATAATATAAATTTCTCTGAATTCGAACTATAAATCCGAATCGATAAGATCTAAATGAACGAATTGCGCAAATTTCCGGGTCGCACGTCCAGTCCAGTACAGGATGAGGTCGATCAGGGGATAAGGGTTCTAGTCAAAGGACCAGTGATCTTGGAAACCGGGATTCGGAAGGATTACTCGCCTTACCTTGTATATGATGTCTCCTTAATGCCCGCAGTCGCCGCCGAGATCTCACAAATGGCACGCGGATGAGCCGATCTCCGATCCCAATTGAATACGGCGATGTCAAAAATTCACCCACGGTACACAAATAACAATACTTGATCAAAACACAATATCACAAAATAAAGTGCTGGTGCACTGGAGTTGAAAGTCCACACCGCGAATGCGCGATGTCAAGATCGAACAAATATCGGTTAAATTGACGTCTGCTGATATCAAAGTAACATTAGGAAATATATGGATATTAATTTGGATGCGGAAATGTGTCAATAACATGGGTTGCGACTGATTCGAAAAGACGCGCCGAGAGGGTGCTTACGAATTCGGAACAGTCTCCCTCTAATTTATACGTGAGTGAAAACGGAACACTAATTGTCTCACTTGAAAAACGCATCTGGATAGCGTATTCGCAATACTGGGAGCGCAGTTTGCAACAGGTAGATATTTAGATTGTTACCGCCTTAGTTTCTTTCTACATACGAATAATTCTATCTTCTGGACTTCGCAATTTATAGGGAATTAAATTCATTGGTTAAATTATGATCCGGACACTATTGGAGGTCAGGTTCTGCCGTGTTACAGACGGCCTTAGTAAATACGTTAATTATACTTATTTTTTATGTTATATTTAAACTGTTATATTGAAACGTTAATTAAAAATGTACTGTTATATTAAAACTTTTATTCTTATGTAAGTGTCCACAAGGCCGTTGATGGAAAAAAAATATATCGACTGTTCCTCGACAACATTTATATGCGAGTCTCCGTCAAGATGAAGCCGCAAGTTGATCCAATATTTTCAAATAGAAATTTGTCCGCTTTAGACGCGAGAGACGCCGATCGCGAACAGTGTGTACGTGAAAGAACGAGAGGATGTGGTGTGCCAAGAATAATTAACAAAATCAATAAACACTTATTAAACATTTTAAAAAATGATGAGACTCCAGTGACCACCATAAAATACAAAGTAAAATAACATTATTATTTTTTTTTTTAAATATTTTAAATATGAATTAAATATATTAATTATAAAAATATACATATAAAATCAATTTTATCGAAAAATATTGTTATACACCGGGATTCGAACCTGGATCTCTTCCCTAACCGGGGGAGGTGCTTTATCCAACTAAGCTACAGCGACATTATTTTTAGCGACAATTTTCCGACCTTATATGTTACCTTTTTGATATCAATACATTTAATCGTTCCATCATCATATTTTTCGATAAAATTGATTTTATATGTATATCTTTATAATTAATATATTTAATTCATATTTAAAAATAACATATTCCTATAAATTTATTTGTTTCCTTGTTATATCATATTATATTCAGGTATCCACCCATACAATATTATGGTATAGGTCTGTTGCATCCTGAAAAAATTGTATATTTTTTCGGAAGATTGATTTTTTCTTTATATCTTTCTAAGTAATTCATATAATTTCTTTTAACTTTACTATAATATGACTTTTAAACGTGTCTCACCACTCTAAATGGAAATGCCTGCATATTAAATTAACATACCAATCGAGTATAGGATAATGCATACTTTTAGTTATTTAACATCTTCTTATCTAACTTTCTCCACCTTGTTTATAAAACCTTAATAAAACTATATAAAAGGAAAATTATGTCATAAAACGGCAAAAAATAAAAAAATAAAAAAAAGCTATATATCTACGGCATTCATCAAAACATAAGACCGCGTGGCAAAGCCATTCGGGCCCTTAGCAACTTCTAACTAATATCGAAGTTAAACTAAAGTGTAAATTCACATGGGAGGCAGCCATCTCTTAAACCACTCCAGATTATTAGCCCTGAGATCCGAGCTCGGGCAGTACAGACGACAATACCTGGGTCGTTGATAGATGATTATAAAGGTATATTTTTCATGGAATGCGCGTCCGGCACAATCCGTTCCATTTCCTTACTTGATTATCCCGAACTAAGGGTAGTAATACTAAGACAGCAATAGGACAATTACAATTTTTGTGTATGAAAGGTAGGGTGCTACCACCCAAAAGTTTTCTGCGACAGATTATTGTCACTACTGTACTGTAAATCAACGTGATACCTTTTATTTCTCGCATATAATTTTGCTTTCAAAAACTTTAATAATTGTTTCATTCTTAGATTTATTTCTTAATAAGATAATTTAAATTGAGGTAACAATATCCTGTATAACTTGTTAAGTGAAGTTCTTAATAATCAAATAAATTTACCCATTAGCTCCATATTAGGTATGTTTCCTTTTAAATCAATTTTATATCTATCAACATTGTACATTCTCCTCCCTTGATGTTCTGTCTAACTGTATACGTATTCTGTATCCGTCTTTATGTAAGCAAGATGTGAGTGATTTTTTTTGTATTTATATTACATACGCATATATATTACATACATACGTATTTTATACGCCCTGACAATGCTTGAGCTAAGCGAAATCTGTTGGCGTGTAATAAAATTCGTGGTTTTATAGAAAGTGATTATATTTTATTTTATTTACTAAATTATTTTATTGACAACTCCTCCTTTCATCTTGTTTAAAATATAAAAGAATAAAAATGTAACGAGTCGTACTAAATCGGCAAAGCCAAACGACTTGATAAAGAGTTTCTCATGTGTTTAAAGCTTTGAATAACCTTTGCGTTTGGTAACATAAAAACATCAAGAAATGGAAATAAAATATTATAAATCATTTCTTATTTGCATTTCTATGGTAAGTTACTGTTAATATATTGATTAAGGATCAGATCATCGCCGTAAAGCAATAAATTCGTGGTAACTAAATCACACTTTAGTTTTTTCGTTTCATTAAAATTTGTAGGAGAGATGAAACCAATTTTATTCTTATTATTAAAAACTGCACAATATCTAATATTCTTTTATCTTATATACAATTCACATGATGCGGGCCCTTTTTTCCATTTTGCATTGTGGTCCAATTTTTCAAGTTCTAGTCAACGCCACTGGTTGAACACGATGTAACTGTACATTACACGATTGACCCATTTATTTTTTTAATTATTTATAAATAAGGTGATTTTACAGTGTAAATAATCGTAATACAGCTGACATTATAAATAGCATTAGAAACTAATTATAAAAATCCACAGATATGTTTAGGAAAAGTAATAATGAAGTACATAATATAAGGTAATGTAGCAGTTTACAATATAAGGTAATATAATATAAGAAGAAGATTAAAACTAGCATTGTGGTAAAAGGATAGCAAGTTGTGTTTGTAGGTAGAATGATTGGTTCAAATTGAAAATGTAGTAGTTCATAAAAAACACTATTTTAGCGTAGTGAGGCTGATGTTGAAAAAGTCAATTTCTGTTATTAATTAATTGTAATTATTTTTATATAGATAAAATGCAAAAATTTTGATATGCGAATTAAGGAGCACTTGAGATGCCTAAATAACATCAACTTTTCAGAATTATCCAATCACCTTTTGGAAACAAACCATTCTTTTGATATTAACAAGGGTTTAGAAATTATACTTACAAATACTAGGGGTTTACAGTTAGACAAATATAAAATTTTAGAAATAAGAAAAAGTGTTAATAGCAAGCTAAATATTATAAATAACCAAATCCTTTATGCAAATAATCATATATATATTTTTTTAAATTTAATTCTTACCTATTCACCACTATATAGTTATGTTTTTATCTATGCTTGTATTTTTTAATTTCATTATACATTGTTTTCTGAAGAAGATACTATAGGTATCAAAACATGTAGAATAATCAATAAATAGTGGTTTAAACAAAGTATTTGGTCTAATTTTTATAATTTCTGATAACTTTTCATTGTGGTATTTGCATGAACGTAGAATTGATTTATTTGTGTGTGTGTGTGTGTTTGTGTGTGTGTGTGTGTGTGTGTGTGTGTGTGTGTGTGTGTGTGTGTGTGTGTGTGTGTGTGTGTGTGTGTGTGTGTGTGTTATTAATGATGATGACGATGATTAAGCCTTCGTGCAACTCATAATGATAATATAGGTGTGAATTCATAATGTCCGTAAAGTTCCAGACGTCAAATTCCCAATTTCACAATCGTCTTTAAGGAGTCGTTAAACTTCAACAGCTGGAACGATAAATAACAAAAGATTACACAAGGTGAACGCAATTAGCCAATGGCTTCACGAACTATCCCAAAACTTTCACAAGTTCGCCAATTCTTCGCAAACAGATCTCCCTCATCCACAATCTCGGCGTTCACAGCTCGATATAAATATTATATTTCCCTCATTCAACAACTGTGTCGTTAAATACGTTTTCATTAAAAAAAAAAAGTTTTTCAATTGCCAATATTGTATACGATGTCATTTTTTATTTATTAAAAATTTATTTATATTTTTATTTTATTTAGAAAACATACAATTTATTAGTAAATACGAGAATTACAATAAAAACTAAACAATAATTGAACCAGTTACATGTTTTCTCAGACGATACAAAATAATATTAGGACAAAACATTCTTATTGTGAAGTTGTAATTATTCAGAACATAGGTCTGTGATATTTTAAATACTAATTAAATGTATTAATTAGAAAGATATAATAATATAAAATCAATTTTATCGAAAAATATTATTGTTGCGCTACCGGAATTCGATCGTGGATCTCTTTCCTAACCGGGGAAGGTGCATTATCCAACTATGCTACTATATACTATGATATTTCGAATCTCGGTGGTGCAACAACAATATTTTTCGATTTTGATTTTATATGTATATCTTTCTAATTAATATATTTAATTCATATTTAAAGATACAAAATACTTTATACAGTGAGGACAATTTAATATTTAAGGACTATAAAGAAGAACATTCAGACAATATCTGGCAAGTTGGGAAAAATTTGAATTGGAAAATTATTGTTTGGCCACAAAATCCACTTTTTGATATACACTAGAGGCAACAGCGGTCATACAGGGCGTCTCGAGACCAATAATGAGCGCACGGATCCCAGCGACGGACCCGTGCACAGCGGTCGACGCCGTGATTCCTTAGATATCGTCTCCCGAACGAACCTGACCCTACCCCTCAATCATCCACGATCACCGATCTACAGGGCCGCCACACATCTTACCGAAGTATTTAATTCAATAGACAGTCTTCGCGTCTGGTACGAATAAATAAGTTGAATAATGAAGTTGCATTTTTAGAAAATAGTTCTGTAGTATTTTTAATACAAATTAAATTAACCAACTAGAAAGAAATACAGAAAAAATCTACCCATCGAAAAAATATGTCCAAGAACACACAATTACTGGATTTTTACCTACAAAAGCATTGTCATTAAAACAAATTATAGATATGAATTAAATATATTAATTAGAAAGATATACATATAAAATCAATTTAATCGAAAAATATTATTGTTGCGCCACCGGGATTCGAACCTGGATCTCTTTCCTAACCGGGGAAGGTGCTTTATCCAACTAAGCTACAACGACAATATTTTTAGCGACAACTTTCGACCCTATAATATTTTTCGATTAAATTGATTTTATATGTATATCTTTCTAATTAATATATTTAATTCATATTTAAAATATCACAGACCTATGTTTTGAATAATTACAACTTCACAATAAGAATGTGTTCTCCTAAACAAATTATACATATCTTATAGAGACGAAGCAATTATAATGTATGGGAAATATACAACTTACAAAATTTTTATAGATATGGAGGTTGATTGGGTGAAATGGTGAACGTTACATTGTATAAAGTGATCACTCAAGCCAGTCAAAGATAGGTCGTAAGTCCTGTAATACGCGTACTTCTATATTTCCCATACAATAAAATGGCTTCGTCTCTATGAGACATCTATAATGTGTCTGAAAAAATATTTAGTTGCTACCGGGATTCGAACCTGGATCACTTCCTATCCGGGGAAGCGCATTCACAATTTCGCTATAGTAATCGAATACATTTTCGACAAATTTTGAACATACATATTGTTATCTATCTTATGAGGCACATAGTAAGCTGAGCCATCTTTCTTAGTCATCATTGTACTAGTTTAATTTTCACGGTTGATGCAATGTTACATATTGATTGTTTAATATGTATATATGATTAAAATGGTCGGCACAGTCATCCACATCATGTTACCTTTTCCACTTCGTCGGTCTAACGGGTGGGGAATCTTCCTCTTCGTCCTTCGACGTAGCCTACCACAACAAGCTAGTCACATAACATCGCAAGATGCTCTAAAAATTGAAGGATTCATATAAGGCGAATGATCTTTGATGTTCAGTTCCTGCAGAATAGAGATATTCGTGCGTGTATGCATTTATTTTTCATGATATGCGTAACATGTCTCCAGGTACAAATATTATAATAATGTAATAATACAATTCAGGATTAATTTCAAGAACCTCACGACACGAATTCACGAGAAAGTAAAAATATTTTTTCGTCAATGGATTTGGTACAACGAACGTAAAATATCACAGTTTTGGATGGTTTCAACACCAGCTCGCGAAAAAGCACTGAAAATAACTAAAAAAAACATGAAAATATTTTTTTGTTGTTGTCGAGTTCTAGAGTTCTTTTCTCGTACAGCGTGGCCATATCATCACACATTTCAAATAATTCGTCAGAGGCGTAAAAAAATACTATTTGGGGATTATAATTAAGCTTATTTTTTTGATATTCTAACCTAAAATTCTCTTATTTGACATGTATTTTATAGAGATTTACCTTTACATATGAGACCATCCCTGCAATAATACTGTATATCGTTTTTGAGCAGATCTGAGTTATGAATGCCACGACGTTGTATATCTTCTTGGGCATCCCCGATGGTATATCAAACAACCATATAAAATAAATAAAAATACTATTGCACACAATTTTTAAGTGAGCTTCCCAGTCTATCTATCAATATTTGTAAAATAAAACGATATACTGTGTTAATGCAGGTGAAGTTTCCTGTAGAAAGATCCAAATTATGGTGGCTTAGACATGTATTGCGAGCTTCCGCGGGAAAGGGGGCCGAGTAAGCCGAGATAAACAGTAAAAATATAGTATGAAGACAAATTGGTGTGGACGGTATGGTGTGACTTATGGGCCGGGTGTACCCATTGGACAATGTGTTTTGATAACATTAAGTTCAGCATGGGTCATCCTTTAGATTCTTGATAATTTAAACTAATTATAGAAAGCAGTTCATTGAAAAAATACCTTCATCACCGGGACTTAAACCGAAACTTTTCTATTGCTGATATATTTTTTTGCCTATTACGACCCTTACCCCTTTCTTTGCTTTATCAATATACTACTACTGTTTGAGACATATATTTATTTGTGTAAATACATATTTATTCTTGAATCAAAATAATGCACTGTGCCTTCTTCCCTTCCTTTCCCTCCCGGGCCTTGCCGACGACCAGTCGATTGGCGACCTTGAACCAGTGAGGTTATAACGTATATGGAACAGTTTACAATATTGAACTAATCTCGAGACTTCACGTCTATACTGTGTTGGAACTTTTAACAAAATAGTGAGTAAAATATGAAGTCCACATCTTTGAAGATGCCAGATGAATCCGGATTATGGTAAGTGGCAAACTCCTTCCTGTCCTGACATTCTTCCGGTATCTATGTTTAAACGCAATAACTACTATAATTACTACCCTTACTTCCTGATTTGTTAAGCAATCTACTGGAAATATACAATTTAGGGTTTATATCATGGTAGCGACAGTATTATTTAGTTATTATATATTAATTTTCTCTCTAAATAAAATGTAATGGATGTTCAGGTACCATCTAGCAGGTTCTACTCAAAGGTTTTTAATAACTGTCGCTAATAAAAATACGCTAGCTTCCAACAAAAATGTCTCAACATGAGTAACATTTATATACGAGGGCGATTAAAAAATTATCTACAATTTCGTCATAACACACCTTTAAGGTTTCCATACTGCCTTCTACATACGCGTGCTTAGAGTTAGTACGAATGCAGTTGCGTGTGCGAAATTTGATCTTGATCGCGTATTTTGCCTTCCGGCTAACGTTTGTGTAACTAAATTGTTCAACGAAAAATGTGAGTAATTCTTGACTCAAGATCAAATTTGACGATAATTTAATAAGTTAGCCACTATGACGCAATCGATTCGTATTGCTACGTATTATCTCTAATACATCAAACCAAATCTTCCATTGAATTCCATTAGGGTTCTCGGGGTATAATTTTACATAAAATTCATTTTTAAATTTAAATTAAACAATTGATACAGCTACCGAGATTTATAACAAAGGCGCTCAAACTTCTCGGTTTTATTTACTGTAAGACGGAGAACTTTAAAAATGTAAATTCTTTGAGCGCAGTCATGTTGATTCATTTTTATTTTATTTGGTAAGAAAACTTTCATAATAAAGAATGTCAAACTGCAGAGTCATTATAAACTGACCGCCTTCTGCTTTTTGTAGGAAAATCTCAGTTGGAGTGGTCGAGACACATAATAAAGAAAAACAAACTTATATTTTAAGAAACACCCTCAGTAGTTAGAAAAGTTGGTCGCCCTCGTCAAATTTGGACCTAAAAATGAGGTTTTGATAAAATGTGCTGTGCTGCGGAGAAGCCTTAAATTAGGATAATGCGACCATCGTAGCCCAACAGTTAAGGTGCTTGTTTCTCATACTGGAGGTTTCAGGTTCGATTTTCGATGAGGTTACAATAAATTTATGTGTTACTTCCTATCCGGGTAAATACGTTAACCATTCCACTACAGCAACCAATTACGATTACGGTAAATTTAGAACTTATATTTGTATATTTTACAGTTGATACATTTATTATTCAATTTTTAAAAGCAATCAACTTTATATTGCGTTGAATCTCAAATATCTTTGAGTAAATTACACTAAAAAATAATATAAATAGTAAATCGTAATCGGTTGCTGTAGTGGAATTTTTTTAATACGTTTCTCCGGAAAGGAACAGGTCCAGGTTCGATACCTGTCTCAAAATATTTTTTCGATAAATAGATTTTTTTGTATTCTAGTCGAGTAATTTAATTTGTATTGAATCTGTAGAACTCTGTTCTGAAAATGCAACTTCACAACAAAAATATATTAATCTTAAAAATGTAATTCATTGAATCTGTACCTATGTTTTGTCAATAAACTATTAACGCTCTGTATAATAAGAGTATAAAATATAATTAAATAATATAATGTTTAATTTTAAACCACTTTATTACGTACATACACTAAAGTCAAATCGTTTCAGTTGGAACCAACCTTCTTCAGAACAATATAGTATATAGACTAATCCAAGTACATATATTTAAATATGAGGTAAAGAAGAGAGAGCGACAGTATGTCAGAGTGGGACAGAGTAGCAGGTAGGGGGTGGGAGAGAAAGTTAGGAAACAACTTTAAAATCGGACTATTGGATACATTCATTTGGTTATTTAGTATTTGGCTATTATTATTGATTGATTTATTAATCTCTAATGATTCTTAATTGTTAAGTTTTTATTGAAAGTATTGATAGAACTAATTAAGTGTTCGGCAAATATTAAACATATCTGTACTTAGGTTAGTGCAGGGTTCGGCAGTTTGTCAAATGAGAAGAGCCAAATTGACAAGGAAACGGGATAACAAAGGTCCCAGAGAGTCCTTCAATATATACAGCAAATAGCTACTTATTTTTAATTAAACACATGATTGTAATATTTCATCTGTTATTCTGCTTCTAAGTATATTTTTTATTTGGTTCAAAGATGAGAATGTTTGTTCGCATACATATGTAGAGCCAAAGATTGTGAGAATACCAAATGCTAGTTTTTTTAGTGCGTCATATGTTTCAGGCAAACTATTCCATGTATAAAATATTAATGTTTCTATTTTAGGCAGTTGTTTTACAGCTGTCCACTTATGCTGAGAATTCAAATTGGATCTCTCTCATTCGAGTTCTTCCAAGTGGCTGGTCAGATCTGTGAATTTGTTGCTCCACAGTGCTACACCTAGTGCGAGCCACTTCTGCCGACCCCTGGGTTAGTGAATACTATATTATCCTAAAAAAGGTTGAGTCCAACTGAAACTAGTTGACTTTAGTATATGTACATATATAATAAAGTGGTTTAAAACTAAACATTATATAATTAGGAGAACGTATTCTTATTGTGAATTTGTGATTATTCAGAACACAGGTCTGTGATATTTTAAATATGAATTAAATATATTAATTAGAAAGATATACATATAAAATCAATTTTATAGAAAAATATTGTTGTTGCGCCACCGGGATTCATATATAAAATATCACAGATCTTTGTTCTGAATAATTACAACTTCGCAACAAGAATGTGTTCTCAAAATAATAAAAAGTTGTATCAATGTGTCCAAAATTTAATAAAAATGAATTGATAATTCTGGCGTCTGCTATCCGATTACTCAATAGATTTGATGGCTCTTTCAAATAATGGAACGATTAAATGTATTAATATAAAAAAAGGTAACATATAGGTTCGTAAATTTGTCGCTAAAATATCGTCGCTGTAGCATAGTTGGATAATGCACCTTCCCCGTTTTAGAAAGCGATCCAGGTTCGAATCCCGGTGGTGAAACATTACATCATTTTATTATAATGTCAAGCCACAACGTGTTTGCATTCTTTAAAAATGTATAAAATATAAGCTTTAATTAGATGTGAAATAATTCAAAAAATTTATCACATACATCTTAGAATAATAATTACAATAGCGATATTATTTTCATTTTCAAGTGCGACTCGCAGACACCGTACAAGTGCCAAGCGAGCAATTTGTTTCCCAAAGGAACTTTGACTAAAATTTTCATTTGTTCTCATTCTCCTTGCTACAAAAGAAATTTGAAATTTGTTCGTTTAGCTAATTTTCTCGGGAGGCATCCAACTCTCCTCAAATTAGAGAAACAACTCTAACTTGGAAAATTGTAATACAAGACATGAAAATACTTGAATCTTTTGAATTGGAAATTTAATTATCAATTTTTGGAAATTTATACTTTTCGTACAATAACAAGCAGTTGGAGAACTTGTGCTCGAAAGATAAGTTTCTAATTTAGAAAATCAGGTGCTTTCGTTTTTAAAAAATATCACAGCAATTAAAGTGTCGAAAATTGCGAAAACGGCACGAAACTTTCCCCATAAAAATTTACCGTGTTTTGTGTTTATCATTATTTTAATGGACTTTTGGATTATTTTGTCTAATTTTGTAAGTATACAAATGTTAAAAGTTTTTTTTTTAATTATCAGATATTTGTTATTTACTTTAGAAACAAATGTTTCTTCTTCTTTTAGTGAAGTGTAATAATAAGCGTGAACGATCATACTGGTAGTTTTGTATTTATTGTTATTTTTAAGTACGCCCTGATAAAGCTCGAGCTAAGCGAAATCAGTTGGCGTTTAATAAAATTCGTAGTTATGTACAAAGTGATTGTGTTTTATTTAATATAATAAATATTCACTGCAACTTATAATCCAATATTAATAAAATATTTAAATACCACAAGGAGTTAGCTAAAAATTAAACAAATAAATATTATATGAAGATGGTTTAAAGTTGAAGGTAATGAAATGTGTAGAAGTTTAATGTCGGAAACTTGTTCGTGACTGACGAAAGATGAAACTGTCATTATCAGAAATGCCATAAACAGAACGAGCTCGTCGTGGAAGCGTATCGTGTTTAAACTATTTAAAAAAAAACTAATATATAGGGTGTCCAGCGGAAAAATTTCAAGATTAAATTGTAATTGCTCGTAAACCATCAGGGTGAAGTAAGTGGGAGGGGTATTGATCGACGGGCATGATTTTCTAATTTGCCAGTCGCAATGAGTCACTGGTCGGTAGCGCACCGTGCGTTTGCGGTTGAGCAATATTTAAAGTGTGGTAATTCATTGATTCGTGCGCGTCGCGCTTTTTGTACTCACTTTAATATTCGACGAGTAAGTGATGGGCCGAGCACGTAACTTATCTGATGTTGGGTTTAAAAGTTCAGACAAGAAGGGACAATGGTTAACCAAACTTCTCCGGGACCATCAGCGTCAGCAGCGACGCCAGAACATGTGGCTCAAGTTCGACGTGAGATTATGCGCAATCCGCGTAAATCGATAAGGAAGATTGCAGCCTGTACTGAAATAAAAAAATCAACAGTGCACGTTATTTTGAAAAATAAATTACACCCATACAAGCTGCAAATCGTGCAGTTTCTCAACGAAAATGACTATAGTTTACGTGAAACTTTAGCGCGAACGATGCTGGAACGTTTTGGAACAGCACGAACGCTTGAAAACATGTTATTTACTGACGTAGCGCATTTTTATATCGATGGCTATGTTAATAAACAGATCATAAGATATTGGTGCCCCGATAATCCGAGGGAATGCCATCAAAAATGTTTGCATTGTCCAAAAACGACAAAGTGGTGTGCAGTTTCTGCCCGAGGGATAATTGGCCCTTATTTTTTTAACCAGCGAGAGACAGTCACCGCTGACATGTATTGCCGAATGATCAACGAGTTTTTGATAATGAAACTGCAGCTGTTTCCCGGGTTCATTAACAGAACACAATTTTAGTAAGACGAGGCGACTCCACACACAGCTAGACTTTCAATGGCGAAGCTGAGGGAAATTTTTCGCAATAAATTAATCAGCAAGTACGGAGACATATCCTAAGCACCTTACATCGTGCGATTTTTTTTGTGGGAATACTTTAAGTCTAGAGTTTACAGTAACAATCCTTGAACAATTTAGGTCCTCCAAAAAAATATCCGCCGTGAAGTTGCAGCCATTGAACCAACGCTTTGCTCTCGTGTGTTCGCAAATTTAAGAGTCCGATTGCAAGAGTGTTGAGAGAAATGGATGGCATTTGGACGATATTGTTTATAAAACGTAAAATCCGCATCGTTAAACTCCATTTTATATAAATAATATATGAGAAAAACATTGTAGTTTTTTTTTATAATTTAATATTCAACTTGAAAATTTTCTGCTGGACACCCTTTTATAATTAAACATCGTTTTCAAATGCTCGTGATATTATCTACTTTTTAAAATGAATTCAAGGAAGTTTGCTCGTAGTCTATTAATTCCTTTTACAAAGCTTTGGTGATAAGTAATTGATTGTGATTCAATTTGTTAACTAAAATATATCACAGAATTCGAATCCATTGAAATTCATTATATTTTTAATATTTATTGCAAACTTTACATTGTGATTATTCATCTTAATATAATTATTTATAACTTTGTTTTTAATCACTTTTATGAGTTAAATTTGGTTTACTAACTGGCTTCGGAAAATAATATTTCTTTCATCAGGATATCAAATAAACTGACTAAAACCATATGTCAAAATATTTTAAATTCTATTTCAACAAAAAATAATTTAAAAAAATATCAATTTAAGATCAGCCTTGTTTATATGTAAAACAGACGATCCCAAATTTTTACCAAAATTATGATAATTTTCTAATAAATAATTATAAAATTATTTATGTTAAAGTTTTGACCTGTTTTACCAATATGGAAAGCAGTGCAATCTTTACAGCTAAGTTTATAAACACCGGAATTATTAAATTTATCTACTTTGTCTCTGGAATTTGAATAATTTTCCTATATTATTATTTGCATTTGTACGTGACTAAAAAGTATCGTTATATCCTATCTAGTAAAATTTAATCCAGTGTATCGATGACAATAAAAAATCAATTCTAATTTGAAAGATTCCTTCACTTTTCATTCACCATTGCAGTCCTTAATTCTATTTCTCATCGAATATTTTTAAATTAATGTTTTATATCTTTAAGTGACTAAAACATTCAGTGGTATTATTTTAATGTCTGTTATTGCAGTATTTTAACTCTGCACAATACCATATCCCGCCAACTGGACAACAGTGACTTATTTTATTCAACAATTATAAAATCATTTTTATTGTTTGCTGAAACTGTATTTCGATACATTTCATCGTTAGTTGACGCAATCCGAATTGGAACAAGAAAGGAATATTGACAAATGAATCTGGCCTATCTTGAACTCGGTCCTGGGTTGGACGTCAAGTTTCACCTCCAGTTGACTCGCACTTTTGTAGTTAAGAACGGAGATATCACCGCACTCCTGATGCTGAAGAACACCGCTTCTTTTTCGTGGTCCTGGTGTTATGCACGGCGTTACTCTCAACCGTTAAAATAAACATTGGAATGCAATCTGGTTCTACGTCAGCGAAATCAATAGTTAGAAATGGGCCAGAAAAGGACAGATATAAAATGGTTTATGGGATAGACAGAATACACTGTTAATTGGTTTTTTAGTGACTTCATGTGAATGATTATGGTAACTCTTTAGGGTTACCTATTGAGATTATTTGTGTCAGAAGGATGTATTCGGTGAGAATTGGGGGCCTTATACCAACTCTCTTCTTCCGTATGTGTATGAAAAGTTACTAAAAATAGAGGATGGTATTTGTGCGAGTATTTGTGGCTAGAGCGGGCGTATTATGAATGAAAAAGTATTTACGATAATTGCGTTTATTTACATATTGAATTTACACTTATTAAACATAGTTCACTGAAGGCGGTGCAAGAAGTTATGTACATAAAGTGATGGCGCGATTAGGGCCACCGCTGTTACATTCGAAATTCTTACTCTATTGAGCTTTCGTACGGCTGGGTATTTTGTGTGTCAATATTTTTAATCGCCTTTGATATATATTTTTTATTGAGCATTGTGACATTACAAACTGATGTCATGTTCAAAATTGCCCCGTTATTAGTTTAAATGCCAAGTAGCTTGTAATCACGAACAACGTTCTCATGTTGGCAACGCGCATTGTTTTAAAGGTTGTAAAAACGGTCACCATCTATGGTTTATTTTCAATTTATCGCTCAGAACTGTCAAATTATGCGGTTAGCTGCTGTGACCAGCGAATCCAAGATGTAACTGTAAGGGTCCAATATGTAATCGAAGGGAAAATACTTTTATATTATTCAAACACTGGTGCACAATTTACTGTAATTTATTTAACCTAATCGCATGGTGAATAATCTTTTCAAGAAATGAAACGTTTCCCTTCGATCTACATTACTCTACGGTCTATATTCATTTTCAAACTTTATCTTTCTACAATTCTTTATACAAATCCCTAGAACTAACTACGACGATGGGTCATGGAGATGATATGCTACGATGGAATGTGCACGGACGAGTATGGATTGGAGGTTATGCCATCTTTTGTAATATTTTGATCTTGTTGTCACCAGCCTGTACTGATGAACGTCGAACTCACACCCAATAAGGATTGTTAATTTGAACTATATTTCGTTCTAATTTTAATTGTGATCCTTTTTGAATAAATTCCATTAGTTAATGTAAAACATATTTTCATTTATCTCTCCCAGTTTAGGATGAAGGCAGAATGTGACAAACTAAGGTGGGTATGCGTTTTTGAGGTGAAGAATCCGCGGAACTTGTGTTTTCCACTGACTAGCCGGTGTAAAGGATTGAACGCCGTTCTTTACTCTCACAGCATATTATGTAAATGTTTTAAATATATCGATCCTTTGAACCATTATTTATCATTGTTATATATTTTATTAAAATGATATCAGCTACATATTACAAATAATCTATTAAATGCTTCTATGTAAAATGATATCATTTAAAAATTATAAATTATATTATTTCCAGTCGACATATAATTGTTATTATTTTTCACCCCATATTCCTGGTCTATTGTATCAATAAGCTGAATTCCTTAGAGGCAACCACCAACGGTGAGATAAAAAGAGACTGCTCTATCAATAGCAGTTTGCTGGCACCGATCTGAGAGACTAAGGTAATATTTTTTTCCACGTAAGCAAACCCCCCATTACAATGTGGTTTTGATTAGTTTATTTGACATCCTGACGAATTAAATTGTATTTTCCGAAACCGGTTGGTGTATGAAAGTGGTTTAAAACAAAGTTATAAAAAATTAATATTGAAATTCATTATAGTTTAAAGTTAAAGTTGCAAAATTTGTGGCGTAGCATTCGAATTAACAATTTAATATGATTCAAATATGTATTGTACTACAAACGCAATGTTTAATGTTGCGATACATTCGTCTGTATCAAATGTAAATTGAAGACAAGATTGTTAATTACGTTATGCAAATTATTATTTTTCATATCTTGTTCTTTTTCTTATTATCAATTATTAATTTAATTTGTTTGTAATGTTTATTTGATTTTATTTTTGAAGTATTTTATGTTACTATATTATGTATTAAAGAGTTAAATGTAAAAGGTCATTGCACCATAAATAAATAAATCAGTATCTCACGTTGTCATGTTTTGAACCCAAATCTACTTAATTTTAAATAACTAAAGGTCCGTGTCCACGGAAAGAGACTCGATGAGAAAATCTCAGTGATATAGATGAGATTCATCTCGATACCTTGTATACATATTGAGATTATGATTTGGAAATAAAACCATATTTCATCTTAAGATTGGTAGAAAGAGACAACAATTTTAATTAATGTATATATCGTTCGATCTGACAGTAAGATTTGACACGTACTCACAAACATCACCTAAAACCACCATAAATCCCTACAACTATCTTATTATTAATAAACTAATTGAGTAGGTAGAAAGGATAGAGTGGCATACTTTTATCGCTTCATCCACATTCATTCATCTTCTAATACAAGCTCATCGATTATTAAAGCATCTAACAAGAACATCTTCCAGCATCTGGTTAACATTTATTATTTCTGGTTCCATCAACACATGCGTCATCCGGAGAGGGGCGAGGGATATGACAATCGCTAGCCGCGTCCTTGGGAATTCAGTCGCTATGGAGCGTGTCCTTAACAGTTGTTTGTGAAATTTTCCCTAGAAAATTGATATCCCGACGGGGTGACATAAGTCCCGACTTGACACCAATAGACTTTTTCCTATGGTTTATTTTCGTTTATATAATATCTGGTACATAATTATTTATTTTATCGTAATCTAATATCGGTTCGCGAGACAGATATGTAAGTAATAAATTAATTGAAAAAACTTTTTTATTGATGTGCATGTTTATATTTTGGAAAATTGCACTCAATGTAAATAATACTTTATTTTAAATTATTATGTATATTTATAAAATATATTATTAGTTTTTTAGAAACTAACAATTTCTTACCAAATATAAACATTTTCTTGCTATTAATTAAAAATATTTACACCTGATGAACTTTTAACAAACTTAATAAAATAATAAAAAAGTGGGGCTACCTTTATCAAAATTCTCCCTCTCTGGATCAATTAAAATAAAATATCAGAGAAAAAATTACAGCAATCACGGGAATACGTGCCAATCAGTTCTCAGAAATTTTACCTCCCGTTTAGAAGAGTGTCAGCGAAATAACGGATCACATTTAGAAAACTGGACTGTACTTAAATGTAAAATAAACATTTTTAATATTAATTATTATTATAAAAAATACGTTTGGCAAACCTTACACTTATTTAATAATGCGTACGATTTCCATAAACAATAAAAAAAATTCTCTTACAGAGAGATAGTACATCACTATAACGAACAAATAAATAAAATAAAATACAAAAATATGTATGCACATGCGCAAACGGATTACATTACTATTATACATCACAAACTCATTTCTGTGAATCTACAGATACTTGAGAAAAATCGGGAATTGCCTTAAAAAGATTCCGCCCGAGAAGAAATTTAGTGGGTTTTCGACGTTTTTTCCCAAATCGCCTTACTGCTCGATACACTGTCGCGTCCGAATAAATTATCCAGTATGATTCTGCCTCACCGCAATCCGAATTCACATTATCTATAAAAAAAAACTCAGGTCTCCAAGCCGAGACTTTTAACTTTTCGGTTAAATGTTTCAAAACCACTCGTTTTCTGTGAAACGCAATAGTAGATATTTTCTCTGTAATCGTTAACTTTGGATCTGCCAAAAATTGTAATTGTTTATTTTTCAGGTATATTTTTACATCCGCGTAGGACACAACTGTGTTAAAAAAAATAAATTATACCGGTAACAAATCGTAAATTTTTTTCTTAACTCGAAAACTAACTAACTAAGAAACCATCACACCGTTAGAGGATAGAGCGCCACATTGTTCTGTCCTGACACACAGTTCTCGACTCATCCGCATTTATACATCTTCTCACAGGACCGTCTTCCAGTATTTGGTTTACCTGGTAGTGCAAAGTCATTTCAAGTCAAGCCAAGTCTCCTCATTCATCCGTTCCATTTGACCAAACCACCTTCGTGATCCTTTCTTAATCTTACTATACTAATATTAGTTTTACATTCTTTACTCCGTCGTAAATGGATCTGCCACACATACGATTAAGAGATCTCATTTCCACTGTATTCAGTCTACTTTCGTTTCTCTTCTGCCAGCTCCAGGCCTCACTTCCATACATAAATCAGAAAAAATAGGATATACGAAATCACTATTGTGGAAAGTGTAACAAAAATATTCATACGTAGGCCAAATTGCGAGAAAATTAAATACGAGAATAAAAGAACATCGCCGTTGTTTAAAAATAATAACTTTTCGGAATTGTCTAATCATATAATTGAAACTAATTTGAAGCATGATGATTTGAGGGTGATTCCGACGTTTCATGTCAAAAACATTTCCAAGCGATTTTGATAGAGAACATTATTATTTTCTGTCATTATTTATGCATTTGAAATGAGTATTTCACAAATTATTACAATAATTGTTAATTATCCACCAATCCCCAAAAAAGTTATGATGATAAAATGAATTATGAATTTTTCGATGAATTATTTCTAAACTATAAGACATAAATGAACTTCACCTTCAGTACCTCGGAGCTTGAATATTATTTATATCTAAATCTATGTCAATAATTATTAAATTAAGCAATTTACATAATATAAATAATTTAACGTTTGTCCGCAGTTTTTTTTCATCGCCATCCACGTGAAATGAATTAAATTTTTCTATACATTATAGCTAACTTTGCTAGCAATCATGTTGTGAGTACATTAAAAAAAACTTTTATAATAATTTCTTACTTTTAATTTTTTTAATTTATTATTGTAGAATAAATAATACATATGAAAATAAGGGTGATTACTTTACTAGACGTAGTCTGTTCTAAAGCAATTACCTGCACACTTTTTAAAAGTTGTAATTGTTAAGGAACAATCGATAAAAAGTGGGGTAAGTAAGTATAATATAAGGTAAAAATGTTATGTAAAAAAAGTATAATTAGAAGTTATAAAATGTTATTGTAAAAAAAGTTGTAAATAGATTTTTGTCTATAATATATTGGAGACAAAAGTGTGTAGGTAGTTAGGTTAGCACAAATGACAAATTAGTTTAATTTTGATTTCTACCCACATCAAGCAAGAACTTTGTTATATTTGTTTAAAAATCGTTAGTCACTTTAGACCTTTTAAGGTCTAGTGGCAATTTATTAAATAATCGCGGTGCACAAAACAAGAAAGTTCATTGACCAAATTTGGTATTCATTTTTGGCACTGAAAAAAATTCTAAGGTTTAGCTTCGAGCTTCCTTTGGATCGGATCCTGGATATTAAGTTAATTTTTAAAAAAAAGTTTTAATATTGATACGATAAATAGTTGTCCTATATCCAAAACTTGAAATGATTTAAATAGTTCTTCAGAGTTATGTTTAAATGGCCTCTTGTGACCTATTTCTGATGACCCATTTCTGAGCCTTAATGAGAGAATCCATTGAAGTAAGAGCTGCACTGCCCCATGCACATATTGCCTAACTGATAAGATTGACAAAATTAATAGTATACCATTTTTAATACAGTAATATTCACGAAGCTGCGTAAAATTTTGAAAATATATATTAATTTTCTCACTTTGGAGCTTACTAGATCGATATGAGGCATCGCAAATTTAAATTGCATTCATAGTGTTGCACATTTTTATTACCTTACGTGCCTTTCGAATTCGGATTTGGAAGGTGTAGTTTTATTTTATTTTATTTGATTTATTTTATGATTTCAAAATTGTATACGTCTGATATAACCCTGACCAAACGTAATGTACACATTTATAAAATTAAAAAATGGAATTGCACCACAACACAAAAACAACACAACAGTTAAAAAATGATTTAAGTATAACCAGGAGATTCAGTTTTTTCATTTTGGTGGAAGTACAGGACAAGTTTCGCTTCACACCAGTGTCAATGCACAATCTGGAATTCTTTGCACTAAGTCATTTTGTACCATGAGTCAGAGTAATTTCATTACCATCCCCATTTCATTACCTTCCATTGGCATATTTTAAAATCTTTATGAAATATTGTTAAATCTTTATGACGGAATCATAAATAATTGGTTGTTATGCGCGTGTCTAAACCAATTTGAATGCACCATTATATAGACATCATTACCTACCTATTTTCCTTCCTCCAACTTATACCTCAGAGCATGAATTTTTTCGGTAATGTGCGTGTTGCCTATGATTTTGAACCAGTTAACGTTTTGCTATTACGTGTTATGTTAACAAGTTGACGTCATGTTATCAAGCTCGTCTGACTGGAAGGTTTAATAGTTGACATCCTATGAAGTTAATAATGAAGTTGAAATGTAAAAATTGACGATTCGAGCACGTAAAACTGTTGAAAATTGATATTTGAGGCTGTTAGATTGAACTGTTCACTTTGCTATTGTGCATAGTGCAGGTCTTCATTTCGCGCTATCAACGAAGTGTGTGTTCGAGAAATTTTGTGTGTAACAATGATATCAGAAGATCATTGCAAGCAAGAAATTAAGACCTGTTTCTTTTTTGTTCTAGTTCCAAATTTCATCCATCCATCCTATAATCCGTTACCTATACCTCGTGCAATCATCTTGAGTCGGCCGCAGGTTGCACACACAATCCGGCATTTCATAATTCGAGGCAAAATTAAAAGCAGAAGAGGCTCTAGAAGACAAAAGACATCCTGACTGAAAGAATTAAAGCAATAGTTCAGGAACTCCATAATTCAACACAGTTCACAGATATTTCGAACTGCTGCAAATAAAATGATGATCGCCAACATGATCGCTATCGTTCGACAAGCACTAGATAAAGAGAAGATTCTTTCAAACGCTACAGGTGAATATTATATTTCAGGCTGATTTTCTTTGGCCACCATTTTGGTTTGACAAATATTTGTCAATTTGCATTTAGTAATCGTAGAGAATAGTTGACTACAATTTATTACAAAGAATCTAACGTCTAAAGAATGTGTTGAAGTCATTCAAATATTTTCTCTAAATAATAATGGCAATACTGCAACTATTAATGGTGATCGCTATCGTCTCACCTTAGAAAAACTTCTTGATGGCCGAATTGTGGTTTGGAAACACATGTGGTTTTAACAGGACGATGCCAAAAATTTCGCATAATGTCAAAAAGTGGTGATCTAGACTGGCCTCCTCGTTCACCTGATTTAACGGCTCCCGAATATTTTATGTGAGAGTCCTTAAAAAAAACGGTCTACGCCAATAGGTTAACAACAATTCTGACGCTACAGGATAATATTAGAAATGAAATTGCTGAAGTAACACGTGAAGTGTGCGAGAATGTTATGAAAATATGGTTAAAAGAGTACGCATTTGTACCGCATTCAAAAGCGGCTACATGGATTATGTAATTTTTTAAATATAATTGTAATAAGCTACATAATCAATAAATAATACCAAAATTAAAAAATTGTGTTTTATTTTATAGTTATTTAAAAACAAAATCGACCCGAAACATAATATTCACTGTATAAATTAAAATTTTTCAAACAGTACCTTATACAGGATTTAATAATTAATGACTTAGGAACCGCCGTATAAAAAAAATATTCAAAGATACCATTAATATATAACGTCACGTTTCCGAATATTTCATCTCTACTGTCCGTATTCCGTTAATGACCGAAAAACTCCTCCCCTTTTTCACACCTCAACACTCTACTCGAATAGGTTGGCACTATATAAACTGTAATAGATTAGTTATCACCTGATGATGAGTAAGGTTATTCATTTAATCTCTTTGCAGACCCAGATTGAGGTGGAGTAACAATGTGAGGAGAGATCTTGAAGCGCTATTAGGGATATTATCCGTATTAAATAGAATAATAATTTGTTGATAAAATAATTATTACTAGTTTACAAAATGAAATTAGGCTTTCATTTATAAATTTAAACATTTAGAAACAAAATTATCTATTAAAATTACAAAACACAAACATACAACAAAAAAAAAATGATAAAGAAACATGTCGGAAGACAATAACGTGTACATAAATGACAAACTTGTCCCTTAATAACCTTTATCAAATAATTTCATCTCATCAAAATTTTCGTAATCGCCTGTTTGAACAAACCGATGAAACTATTCCCTTCAGAATCTCTATCGCTACCTGCTGTACCGCAATGGACAGCATCCTAAATAGTTTTTCGATAAATATAATTTTTTCTATATATTTTTCTAGTTCATGTTAAGTGCATTTTATATATTAAGGTTATGTACCTCTCGGGCTACACTGTACTCACAGTACTTTGCGATGGTCGACTCGGTTATCAGTTATGGAGTGAGTAGCTATGGACTGACGTATTAATAAAATAAAACAGTTTCAATTAAGATTTTTTAAACTTATAGTAGATAACAGAACGAAGTGTTTGTATAAAGATGATTATAGTAAATTATTTACAACATGCAAAATATTATCAGTTGACAAAAAAGTAACATGGTATAATATTCGAAGAGTTGATAAATAATGGAAATATAAATACTGATCTTCACTATAGCTATTCAACCAGATCGTCGGGTTGAACCATGAGAGTACCCATCGCAAACAATGTGTACGGTGAGAGAACGAGAGAATATGTTGTGCCAAGAATAATTTAGGAGAGGATTATTTCAGAAGGGGACCGTGTACTATATAACAAATAAATATGTTTTGTAATTGCAATAACTTTTTTCTACGAACTTAATTGTCAATTGACGTTTATCGCTATCTTATTGTTTGTATATATTTACGGATTGTACGGGGTAATTGCATGACAAACTCCATTTTATATAAACAGCATGTTTGAATGCGTGACAAAAAGTTTATTTTCAAAATGCCTTCTTTATTTCAACGTAGATTTTTATGTACAGCAATAAAATAAAATGATTTCATAAAATTTAAATAAATGTTTTCTATAACCTATTTTGTACGCTTTTTTATGATAAATATTATATCTTACGCGTGCTAAAAAATAAAATATGTATTTTCTCGTGATCATAATAATATATTGAATATTATAAAAAATGTTGATTTAATAAAATACCATCGTAATGTAGTTTTCAAATACTGTCGTGATTGCGAATATAAAAGCAACTATATTTAAGCACAAATATAAATATTGTCGACTCTTAATTATTAATGTTACTTTTAAACGATATCATTAATATTTTTATTTATTATCTTTGTTTTATTAACCACTTAATTAATAATTATACCATTAATGTTTTTGCACAACAAAGGTCGTATATTTCAAATCAATATTTATTTGAATATATTATTTACGCTATAGTTTTTTAATATTGTAGAAATGCTTAAGATCAACTATTTTTATTATTTTTATCTACTGGAATTTATCTTGTTTGATTATGTTTTTAAATATTGGAATATTTTATAATAAATTTTGTTTAATTTATTTGTGATATCGACCGTGTTTAAGGGGAAAGGTTAAAACCGCAGATGCAAAACTTTATAGGGGAAACAAAAACGATTTTCTACATCCATTGTTTTATTAACTTACTGTACAATGAGCGTTTGTTTTCCCAAATGAAATATTATTACGCCTGTAATGCGAAAATATGATTAAATTTTGTGTATAATATCTTGTGGTGAGGTTCAGTTTCGTTAACCTCTATTTAATATTTATATTAATTTAAATAAAACAATCCCTTCCGGCACTTACCACAAAAATTAGGTAGATTTCATTGAAGTTTTATATAAAAAGAAAGGATATTTATCGTTTCTTATATTTTTCCTAATTTTTCGACAGTCGCTATTTTAAAAATGGATAGCGAAACAAATAATAAAAATTTGATAAAACTACAGAGTTATCGTTTACAACTTTTGTACTAAAATTTACAAAAGTGGTATCATGGGCACTTCAAAAGAATTTCTATGCAAATCTATTTAATTAAAATTATAATAAATTGATATTTAAGTATGAATTAAATATATTAATTATAAAGATATACATTTAAAATCATTTTATCGAAAAATATTGTTGTTGCGCCACCGGGATCTCTTCCCTAACCGGGGAGGTGCTTTATCCAACTAAGCTACAGCGACATTTTTTTTTTTTTAGCGACAATTTTTCGACCCTATATGTTACCTTTTTGATATTAATACATTTAATCGTTCCATCATTTGACAGAGCCATCTACCTTATTTTTACAGAATCTCAAAATACCTTTGAGTAAATCTGATAGCAGACGCCAGAATTATCAATTCATTTTTATTAAATTTTTGGACACATTGATACAACTTTATTATTTTTTAGAAGAACACATTCTTATTGTGAAGTTGTAATTATTCAGAACATAGGTCTGTGATATTTTAAATATGAATTAAATATATTAATTATAAAGATATACATATAAAATCAATTTTATCGCCACCGAGATTCGAACATCCGATTAGGAAAGAGATCCAGGTTCGAATCCCGGTGGCGCAACAACAATATTTTTCGATAAAATTGATTTTATATGTATATATATATATATATATATATATATAATGAATATATTTAATTTATATTTATAATAAATTGATATTTAAGTGTATAGAAAATGTTTTAGATATATTGGATTTACTGTAAACCGTCAATTTGTACCAAGTGACTTAAAATTATTGTAAGATAAGAGTATAACGACGAAGTTTTACGTTCCTTCAAATTATTGAAAAATTAATTTTTGGTCGATGTCAATTTTTAGAAATCTAGCAATAAAATGCCACTGTGAATGTTCGTCTAAATGGGGATGACATGGATCGACAACATCAGATCATAAACAGGTGAGATGCCAAAGACAGAGAGATTTGATGGTCTTTGGAGAAGGCTTGTTACCATCAGTGGAGAGAAACAGGTTGATGATGATGGCCTTGGATGTATTTGGGTGACCTTTTCTTAAGGGCCCAAATCTCACATTCGTACACCATTTTCGACTTCACAGTAACCTATATGGGAGTTTGAACTCAAAAATATTATTTAATACAAATGAAATTAATCAACTAAACAGATATACAGAAAAAAATAATAAATCTTGATACTGGGATTTAGGTGGGTTTAGATTTTAGGTAAATTTTTAAACTTATATAGTATAGATCTTTCATATTGATAGATACATCATCACTTAAAAACTGGATAACGTGTTTCCTTGGATAAGAAAAGTTCCAGGTTCGAATTCCGGTAAGACCTAAAATATTTTATCAACAATATTTTTTTATATATCTCTCTAGTTGATTAATTTAATTTGTAAATATGAATTAAATATATTAATTAGAAAGATATACATATAAAATATCACAGACTTATGTTCTGAATAATTACAACTTCACAAGAAGAATGTATTCTCCTAATAATTTAATTTGTATTAAAATACCACATAACTGTGTTCTGAAAAACTGTTCTCCTTAAAAATGAAAAGGTTTCATAGTGCAATGTAGGCGATTCTTCCACTCTTAATTGTTCCAAAATAAAATAATATTTTCTCGATCGATGTACTTATATTTGACCATCGTGGTCCTTGATTCTGCTTCTATAGCGAGAAATATTAATCTCCACTCTTCGCCATCTTGGCCCTTGTTTAGTGCTACGTGTAGCGAGGCTTCGGTCATGTCCAGGATTTGTCTGTCCATCTTATTGGAAATCGACTTCTCACCCTCCGTCCTTGTACGTTTCTCGTGATCACCACTTTCTCCAGGCTGTCTCTAATTCTTCTAGCAACATGTTTTAAGTATGAAAAAAATATTTTCCTGTATGTTTTAGAGAACCGAAAAACGTTATATGTGACATCTGTCAAATAAAAATTATATCATACAACGAAAATGAATCATATGTCGACTGAAGCATTGTACTTATGAAAGTTCACTGCACTAAAATTGATAAAAAATTCGCAGAAATGGTTTGTAATGTTTGACGTGCTTTTGAACGATGTCCACTTTTAGCAGAATAGGGCTACGTGTACAAATTTAGATTTTTTTTTGCGGTTATATGAAAGATAAATTCTACGATAACGCTGCAGAAATGATCCAAGCACTTAAAATCAATATACGAGCTGCCATTGATGAAATAAAGCCTCAATTCAAATAACGGCACATCACCCTTTATATTATGTACCGAGAATTAATACCTATTTTTTTAGAAAACAACATTTTTGGCTTCGTTGGCCCTGAATCTTTCCTGTGTTGTGGCATCGGGTTGGAGTCTGGACCGTTATAAGAATTATTATTCCCGAAGCTGCAAACCCCACAAGCATAGTCTGGTTTCGCGGAAGCAACTTCATCCAAGAAAGGTAGACAGATATCCCAGTGAGAGTTTAATATGTTTCCTATGCTCCCAGCAGTGCGACATCAATAGACGTACTTACTTGGCTCTGGTTAAGTTGAGTGTGTTCCGGCGGACCGACAAGTCTCCGCCATCCTACTCATACTTAGGGCCGGTTGTGTGATCAGTAGTAACTTTTTACTATAGTAAAAAAAGTTACTAGTTAAATATGGCAGAATTTTCACAGCTTTCCATAAGTCATCTGACATATTGAGTATACGACAATTAATCATTCAATATCCCGCTATTTTAGTGATTGATCTCGTTGTTTAATACATAATAATAAAAAAATCACTATCAAAGTGACAGATTTCGAATGCCTATATTTCATCATTATTTGACATGCCTATAGATATATCCATCTATGCTTTGAGAGTAGTAAATTCGATGTATCCAAAACTCGGGAAATGAGATCACTTAGGTGTATATGTGGCAAATCTATTTATGACAGAGTAAGTAATGAAGAAATAAGGAAAGAATGTAAAGCTGATGTAAGTATAATGAGTAAGATTAAGAAAATATCACTTAGGTGGTTTGGTTATATTGAACGGATGAATAAGGAGAGAATGGTAAGAAAGATATATGACACAAGTGTTGATGGCACTAGAAATAGAGGACGTCCGCGGAAGACTTGGCACGACCAGGTTAGAAGCCTCAACAATCGGCGAGCTTGTATGAGAAGATGTGTGAATGTGGATGAGGCGAGAATTGTATGTCAGGACAGAGGATTGTGGCGCTCTATCCTCTCTGCCTACCCCCGCGGTTAAACGGCGTGATGGTAAGTAAGTAAATTAGTAAAAATTTACTACTGATCACACAACCGGCCCTTAGAGAAAAAATTTAAAAGTTAAACATAATCTATAATAATATTTATATGATCGGATAATATTTTTATAGGCTAGATATTTGGAAGAGAAGACATTATATATTTGTTCCTAAATATGTTTTTTTAAAGAAAGATAGAAAAACTCTTTAATATTCCAGCGTAATCGGGTTTTTTTTTATATGAAAACCAGATTCGACATAAAGACAAGCAATACACAATACAATACACTCAAGCAACAAAATAATATTTATGTCGTGTAAAGAAAATCAAAAAAGAGATAAAAAAAGTTTACATATATATATATATAAATACAACATTTCTGTCACGGCTATTATAGTATCTGTAACTATTCTGTAGTCGTTGCCATTCCCTGGTCAAGGAGCCAGCTTTCCATGAGAGCGCTGCTTGCTTGAGAGTTGGTGCTGAGCTCCAGCTGCAGCCTAACGACAGCAACTCGATATCTCAGAAGCGGAATGAATCCATGTACACGGCCTTCGGCAGGCATTGTAGATGCGCTACAATAACGCACTAACCCGAACGGTATTCTGTACGAGTTGTTGTGCTGAATTCGGAAACGGTTGTACGTCACTTGCTTGTATATCGACCAGAGCTCGCAGGTATACATGCTGATGACGAACAATTTAAACATGATCCTCTTCACCTCCTTACTGCATCGATAGAAACGACGTGACAGCATATTCGCGCGAACGCTTAAATCTTTCCTCTGTCGTTGTATGTCGTCATCGTCTTGTCCATCTTCATTAAATATATATATATGTAGCGATTAGAATTCATATTCACCGCTATCTCAGTCGGCATCGACGCTAGCGACAGCGCTGCCGGCCACTGCTGCAAGTCTGGTTCAATCATTCACCGCCAAGCAGTCTCTCCAGTTTCATCGTTTCACAACGGCGGTCTTGTCGGCCCACGCGTGCCGAGCAAGACCGCCAACTCGCTTCATTTCAGTTCATAATACACGCGCACCTTCTACATCTTCATTCATTCATTTCATTATATCACATTTCATTTCATTAAACACCTCAACACGCCAATTACATTTATTTCATTTAACCACCGTCCTAATCCCCAAATATATATATACTTATTTTGAACGCACAATTTCGTCCAGTCCATCCACACGGGGGGATATTATCGAGCTTTTTTTCAGATTTGAACGGCATTATGACCAATTTGCTGACATTGTATAAAATATTATGTTCACTGGCATATGTTTTGCATATCTGTAAAAGCTTTCTGATCGCTTTTATAGATGGCGCCAGTATATAGTTTAAGAGTACCTGAATGATTTCGTCCTACCAATCTTCTTGATAAGGTATTAATTATCTTATTTCAAATGCGTAATGAAACCACATTTGATGAATATGATTAATTTATTGCTTTGTTCGTATCTGAAAACCCGGAATTGAATATCACATATGTAATAATCCCTAAGGGACCCTTGTTTCTAGAGTCGTGCTTATTTGCGGTCGTCAGACCCTTTAATGATTACATCTCGTCTGTAGTTCAACGAGCAAGAACTTAAAGTCTGCTTTCTTCAATACATCTCTATGAATACAATTGTTTTATGTCCAACAAATATAAACATGTTTTAAGCACAGGACATTCTTAACAAAATCACGCTTGCTGGCATACAAAACAATGCAGAAAAAAAAAGATCCAGTAATTATTCGTTAATCACATATTTTTTATACACGGTTTCGATTATCCGCGGTCATGGAACTAATACATTTTTTTGAACATGTAATTGATGTTTTTGTTGTTAGTAATAGACATGAGGAACGATTGTGAAGAACTAACAACAAAAGCGATAGAACAATTGATTAGCGGTCTGGACTATGAATTGAAAAAATAAACATATGTGGCAAAGCTGATTTTTCAGATGGAAATGTTGAATGGAATATTTTTATCAACTGGTTCGATAATTGATGGAGTTGTGGATTTATACATTTTATCGTAGAAAATTATTGACATTTAAAAGAGATTTAAATAACTGAATAACATTTACATTTAAAAAAACCCAGCAGGAAGCTTAAGAAAACAAAGAAACACACATCATTCACAAGTTTTTTTCTCCTCTTTAGTCTACCAGGGTATGTATTTTATATATTAATAAATAAATGAATTAATAGTTTTTTATTTAATTTATCATATTAACTAAGGCTGTGGAACTAGAGTAATTTTATTTATGGCATGTTAAGCGGAGTCGGACTCATCAGAAATCGGTCATCGACCCCCTTTAAAACTTTTAACGAATGTGTATGCTGCAAGTCTGGTGTGAGAGCGTATCATTGGATACATAGGCTTTCTTTCTACAATTATATCGTGTTCCTTTTATCTAGTACATGCGGCTGAGCTGATCGGTGCTGTATCTGTGGAATGTGTGCAAAGAGTATTTCTTTCTATGTTTTTCGATCGCATAAAATAACTAAGAGTTGAAGTCAAATTTGGACTGTAAAGTAACGTAAATTCGGAGCCGGGGTCGGAGTTGGTAGATTTTTAAACGAAAATATCGTGCACCCTTTTTTCAATATATATCAATGTGCCGCAATTCAATTATCTGCGGCATATTGACGGAATGTATCTCCGCGGACAACGAGGGATTACCATAGTGCTTTACAAGCAAATTCTCTTCATTCACGGATGAAATTCTGAACCTACGTCACTTTGAGTTCCATCTCGCTTTATCACTGTAATCCCGATGATTGATTGCGTAAGGTACAATAAGGCCAATAGTTGGATGCCCTTTGAACTGTCTTCTTTCATTTTTTTCTTCGTTTTTATGCTTTCATGAACAGCACGCTTCGCTGACACTCTGTGACGTCTTTCTGTTAAAGCTTGGATTGAATTGTTTATTACCAGATTTAATTCTTGATGGAACAAGGTTTTCGGCCATACGTTTCTTTAGAAGTATTTTTAAGAATTTTTCAACTCGGTGAATGCAAAATTTATTTTAATTGTGTTAAATGCGAGTTTTAAAAACTCATTAAAAGTAATATTAATTAGGGAAAAAATATGAAGTTTATTAATTTACTAGACCGAAGATAACGAAACAAAAATTTTACAAGGTGATGAGTACAACATTTTAAATATAATCTTATGATATACAATAAATTCAATTAAATTAACACATGTGTGAAAATAAAACACTTGTTTTTGATTTTACTCGTTTAATTGACTTGAGACGCGTTTCGCCTTGTAAAGGCATTATCATCTTGCCGTGTTGTAAAATTATATAGCTGTCCTTTTCACATATTGCCTATATCATTAAAATATCATTAGTGTTGAAACAGAATGGTTACAAAGAATAGTTAGAAGCATTCAAAAATTTTGTAATTTCTCAGATTTCCAATGAATAATGTCGTCCCTTTTCATCTCATGCAAATACAATTATAAAGCTGTTTCCCACTAGATGTAAATACAAGTTGTTGATTTAAATTGTTAGACTGATAATGCTCTTACAAGGTGAAATGCATCTCAAGTAAATTAAACGAGTAGAATAAAAAATCAAGTGTTTTATTTTCACATATGTGATTATGGAGTTCTACAAACTTACCTCGGAAACAGTAAATATAAATAAACATATTTAAAAAAAAAAGAGTTTTAATTACTTTGCTATGAATTATGAAATTCATGGGTAGTTTATATAACAAATAGCTCTCTTAAAATATATAAATATTGAATAATATCTAATTTTCACCATAAAACTGCGTATGCTGAGATAGTTTAGTATGCCACAAGTCGTACGCAATGAAGAGATTGGCGGCATATGATGAGTTGAGAGATTTCGTTTCTGCAGAATATCGGATTAATGTACCTATCTTGTGAAATCTACGACAGATCACTCTCTTTGAAGCTGTAAGGAGTAAGTGATGGGTAGTTTTTAGCAGTCTTATTATTTTCATAGTAATAACAACTGATGTACTAAGAATATCCATGAAAAAGAAGAAAAATAATTAATCTTCAAATTTTCGGATTCTCGCAAAAAGTGCAAACAAATTTTATGCTATTATAACAATGACATTAAATATTTTGCTACTAAAGTAAAAATCAGGTCTTGATGATTTAAAAAAAAGTTATTTACTGTATTAGACCTCGGATTGAATTATAGTCTAATAATCCTGAAATTTGGAAAATACACAATTTTATATATATATCGTTATTTAACATTCTTTAAAATGTTTTTTAATAATGATAAATAAGAAGTTGATTCTGCATTATGTATGTCACGAAATCGGTCACTACACAACATAATTTAATAATAATAATAATAGCATAATTTAACATAATTCTATAATTTTGAAAATAAATTGTGATAATTCATAAAAAATATTATTAGTGTATATCGGGCAATTTTTGAAGTCAGATGAATCGAATTGATTAAAAAACTTATAGTACCTACCTAATTAATATTTACCAGTCAAGTAAAGAAAAATATGAATATCACCATATTAATTACAAGATTAAAACTTAACTCGCTTAACACTTACTGTCCGATGGGTCGAAACAAAACACGTCCGGCGATGGTGGGTCATTTTAGACCCATCTCAAGTTTTCAGTTTTTCAACCGTTTTGTGGGACATTTTTTATAGATATTTTATTTTAAATATGATTTAATGAAATGGCATGATGTGCTGCAGTGTTTCTGCCAAAAAATAAAAAAATATTACGAATAATATACATAGAAGACGCTCTTACACAGCTAAAATACCAACATCCATTGAGCATGTAATTTTCTCGTCGAAACCCGAACGGGTAATGTCATAAAACTTACAGGTAGGCGCAACGCCCCTCAAATAGTTATATTTGTGGTATTGTCTAAGGGCCACTAGACGAAAATAAGTCAAAACAAATAAATGGACGCATACCAGGTATCCTTTGTCTACCCGCTCAAAATGTTGACTATATATATTTCGGTGTAAGCGCTTAGTTTTAATCCCGTAAAAGCGACTGATGTTTGAGCGTTTTTTCACATTTTTATCAATAATTCATTTAAATCTCGTCCGATAACATTTATTTGTATCTCAAATTATTTGGAAATATTTAATAAAAGATCATCTAGAAGGAAAACAGCACTAAACGAATATTTGTAGCGTAGTTCATATTTTACAAACACCCGGGTCAAATCTGACCCACCAACGCAGAGTATATGTTAAGTGAATTAATCTGGTAATATTTTAATGGAAAATTTGTCGACATTAATGGATGCGTTTGTAGCGACGATCCAAAGTAAATAAAATACAATTTTCATATTTAATTAATGTCCGCCCAACCTTCTATTTAACAAATTGCACGCCACTGGGAGTTTCCCATTAATGTAATTTGCCCGCTCATTTGAAATGACTGGTAGTCAAAAAGCTGTCAGCTGGGTACTGTTATTTCAATAAGAGTATAATTTTAACTAATGTATATGATGAAGTTCAGCGAGTCATCTAAGTGATTGCTCGACACGCAACGGTTTCTAATTTCGTGAACAAAAATTTACGACTTTTGTCATGTTAATATAACATGTTAATAATTGAAATGTATGACGTGTGTGGGAGATTTAAGATATTAAACGCCGTGGCTTCCTCAACGGTGGGTTTCATGTTACAGCTTGAATTAATATCTTGCGTGATATCCGTATAATACTTAAAACAATAATTGACTGCGTAAAAAGTACAATCTACTGCGGTCATAACAAATATAAGTGCGATGATGGGGATTCGTTTTTTATATTATTCATTTCAAATGTGTTTGCGTTAGCTATAAAATAAAATTATTCTCTTATATACAACAAAATCGTTTGTGAGACTATTATCGTTCTTCTTATTTTTATTTTAGTGTTATTATTATTTTTACAATATTTCATTGCATTAACTAAATTGTGTTTTTTTTAGAAGTATAGAAATTTAAAATGAAATAATACACATACAAATCGTGGTAATGGCCATGGTATTGACTTTATTGTAAAGATTATTATACCATAAGTGTTTAAATATGATTACGCGCATGTGAGCACCCCGGCTGGCTCGAATAAAGCGCAATCTGCAAGTCCAATTTTAGACCACTTTTTGGAGCAGCTGAAAAGAAAATTAAAAAATGTGTAAGTTCACGACGAAGCTTAGTTAATTGTGAAACGTATGTGTAGCAAAAGAAAAATGGATTTATGGAAGATATGAAATGAGAATAATTCGATGCAATATGGAAGGATGCTCACTAAAATAATTCTAAAGCGACTTGATGCTTTTGAGATGTGGATCTACAAACCATTTCTAAAAATAAGCTAGATTGATGGGGTTACAAATAATGATGTGATGGTCTGGTTGCAAAAAGGAAAATAAATCTATAAAACAATAAACACCCGGATACTAAAATATTTTAGTCGTATCATGAGACATCCATAAAAGTACTAGACCCTGCTTCTCATAATTCATAGCAAAATTGCAAGCGAAGAGGCTTTGGAAAACGAACGACTGAAAAATCGATAAGTGGTTCGGGAAGTCCGCAATCTAACTATTTAGAGCTGATTCAAACAAAATAATGATCACCAATATTTGTATATGTCCAAGAATACAAAATTACTAGACTTTCATCTACAAAGACGCTATTATTAAACAAATAATGGATATCTCATAGAGACGAAGCCATTTTTTTTTTATATGGAAGTATGGTGAACGTTATATTTGTATAAAGTGATCACTTAAGCCAGCCGAAGACAGATCGTAAGCCCTGTACTTCATACTTCCATATATTTTCAATTAAATATAATAAAAATAGCTTCGTCTCTATGGGATATATATAATTTGTTGAAAATAATGATCGCCAACATGATTATTAATGTTGAATAGCCTAACCTGACAAAAATTTGTGCAAGTACAGGTAACCTCCGTTGATTGCGGGGGATACGTTCTGGACATGGTCGCGATAAGCAAACTTTTGCGATCAACGGGGTATTTAAAAAAAACATTTTAAAATCCGAAAAAACACATTATTAATAACAACAACAAAAAAGACATACATAACATAATTCATTCATTTTGTTCCGCATTGCAATAAAGAATATATATTCTGTTATTTGGTCTCTACGTTTATTATGCAAAATTAACTAATAACTGTCAAATAAGCAGTTATAATAACGCTTTATAGCACTCACTCGCTCGTTATCTTCTATCAACTCTATTCATTGATTGTGAAGAGAATGGGCCTTTTCAATGATTTTGACACTTCACTTTCGCACGGAAACAGGTTCCGGTACGTTATTTTTCTGGAACATAGTATAGCCGTCTATTTCTTGCATTCATTAGTTAAGGGTTTGCCGTGTGATTTTAACAAAGTCACTCAAATGATGCACTGGCTCAACCGTTATTTTTTCTCACTCGCAACATTTCGTGTATGAAGTGAGTGAACATGAAAGATAGCACGCACGTGCGACCACCACTCATGACGATTCCTGGCACGTGTCAAAGTCAGACAAGTGTGCATTGACAAAAAAATTTTTTTTTTAAAAAGATCGCGATATAACGAATCCGCACTCGTCGGGGTCGCGATGAAAGGGGGTTAACTGTATTCAGTGAAGCTCTTTGAAAAAGTGCGGCATAAAATGAAAAATACAGAAAAACATTGACTTGTATATGTTTGATGATACAGCTACGGATGTTTAAAACTTATGAATAAGAAAACTTGTCAGACACATTGTTACACAACCCAGTCAAGATACTTCAAATTTAACAATGCTGTAAAAAATGTAATGTCCAAGATTGAGAAGAAAAAAGATGGCGTCGCAATTTTCTTTCTTACAATGTTTTTAATTAAGCTTACTTGTTGTCAGATAATAATGTATTGTACGTATATAAGAATTTTAATATAATTTTTGTACGATGTACAATAAAGTGTATTCTTTCGATTTACGAATATTCTTTAACCGAAAATGTGACCATTAGTAGTTTTTGGACGTTGTAAATTAACCGCCACGTGCTCCGGACGGAATTCGATATTTGAATTATTTATGAGCGGGAAAACGATTTTGAAAATACCGCCAATTTAGCAATCGGCGGAAAAAAGAAACCATTTGATGTCATCGAAAAAATGCCGGAAAGATAAATGGTTGAAAATTAAAATCAATTATTGTTTTATTGCGTTAACATGACGCAAATGTGGAATCGTCCGATATTTTCAGTCGGCGAATAATCTCTCATTAGTATACCGGCATAAGTGAAATAATCTACAATTTACACTTGTTCAAAGCTCTAATAAAGCACTATTAATATAATAAAACAAAAAAAACGCGTTATATGTATTTCTGATTTCAAAAAATATAAATATATTTATAATTGTCAGATCTACCCGGGGGATAACCTAACGCTAATACCCGCGTGACAAGCTGACTCATTAGGCGTTATACATGGTTCGGTTGCAAGCCCTGATTTTTAAAGTACATGAGTGTGTACATTTCTGTTATGTGGGTAATACTACAAACTTGCGGCGGGTGAGAGCTAAATAGTACGCCCTAGATACAGACCGCGTATTGTTATCGGATTGTATCAAGTATTGAAGGCTGGCTAGCCGGAAGTTCACGAAGACTATCAGGGAGATTGCAGGCAGCGAATTGCCGCCCAGCAGATTGTATGCCATGGTTAATATTAATAGAATACCAGAACCTAACCTAGCTATCGAAGTAATTCACGAATTGCGCTGCTGACGGATACGAATGAGATATTAAAATTGATGTTTACAAATATCGTAAACTCTTAATTAATACGTTTTTTAAATAATTAAGCCTTTATTAGTCAATATTTTTCAAATAGAATTTAATATTAGTGTTAAATATGATAGTAAAAATATATAAATTATAAAGTAAATATCAATCAACGCATTAAATTCTGATACAAAAAAATCATGTATACATTTATGACAGAATGTTCGCTTAGCACGTGAGAAGTAGCGGGATCGATAATGGGCGTCTCCAAATTTGTTTGATTTCAAAACAGTTTTAGTGGCACCTGGTAAGATCCCGGTGTCAATAAACATTAAAATAAAATATAAGGCAAAAGTTATGATAATTTTCAATATTTTTTATTTTTAATTTCTACTATTTTTAACGCAAATTTACAAATTTTATTGGTGGAATATTTATTTATTTATTCATAATCTAGTGCATACATAAGCTACATATAGATCTGGCGTCTCTTCTGGGTTAAGTTGAGCTTTATGGCCTACATTTTACTCTTAATAAACCAACCCATAGATGGAGGCATATCCACTCGCAACTAATATACGAAGCAATGTACAGAATTGATATTAAGGGATTGACTTTGAATTAAAATTTAACCCTAATAAATGACTTTCAAGTGTAGTTGCAATTTATTTTAGTTACTTTATAAGAATTATGCTAGAATAAGGCGGCACTGTACAGAAAGTGTCAAGCCTAATTAATTAGAAGCACTTAACTTTCAGTAATTTGTTCAGAGGATTTTTTATCAGAATTTTTTACCATTCCAGTTCATGTATTAAAACAAAACACATACGATGTTTATTACAATAAGATAGTTAGTAAAAGTGTCAAAGCGATCAGTGCTGATGCACTTGTAGTAGTAGATTAGGTAGTCTTGCCGCATGTAGAGTATTCAGAGTATCGTAGACTCTAAGGCATTGGAAAAAAAAAACTAAAATTTAACTTCTTAAATGGTAGCAAAATTATTTTGTGGCCTCATTTTATATAAATAATTAGACAAAATATTTTGTTTAAACCACTATTTATCGATTATTCAACATGTTACGATACCAATGGTATCTTCTTCAGGAAACAATGTATACTGAAATTAAAAATACAAGCATAGATAAAAACAGAACTTTAAAGTGGTGAATAAGTAACAACTAATATGAAAACATGTTTAAATGTGACTATTTGCAAAAAGAATTTGATTATTTATAATATTTAAATTGATATTAATACTTTCTCTTATTTCTAAAATGTCAAATTTATCTAACTGTAAACCCCTAGTATTTATATGTATAATTTCTAAACCTTTGTTAATATCAAAATAATGTTTTTTTTCTAAAACATGATTAGAAAATTATTTATAAATTAACCTCTCAAAGAGTGCAACAATCTTATTTAAACGTAAGAAACCCCGCGGTCGCCAACCTAGAGAGCATGTCAATCTCGACAACACCGACATCAAATGGTACCCCACAATCAAGAACCTCGGGCTTACACTGGACCGGAAATTAAATTGGAGAACCCACATCAAAAATACACTCAGTTAAGCTAGCGCAGCAAAAGGCAGCCTCGACTGTCTCTTGAACAAAAACAGCACACTACACCGAAACACAAAACATCTCCTTTACAAATTCTAAATCCGCCCAATTCTAACATACGCCAGCCCCACCTGAGCCACGGCTAAACATGTAAAAAAACTAGTCACATTTCAAAACAAAATACTCAGATACATACTACAAGTTCTGTAGTTTGTGAGAAATACCACCATTCACAGGGACACCGACACACTTCAGTTAGACAAACACATCCTAGATTTGGCTACAAGTTCTTCAACAACCCGAACGCCCATCAAAATCCTCCCCATCTCCCTCCTTTACAGTTCTCCTCCAGTCCCCTGAAGAATGACTGAAAAGATGCGCTAGCCCAGTGATCGGCAAACCCATTAGTCAAAAGAGCCAAATATCAGCAGTACAACGATTTAGATTTCTTTTGAGAGCGAAATTTCTTTACAAGAATCCTGTTTTTAGAAGTCGGTTAAAACTAGGTATACTGAATAAAATTATAAATCATACTTTATAATAATCCTATTTATTTATAATAAGTACATTTTTATTATTAAAATTAAAACATTATCATGTTTAATGTGAACAATGGCGTTGAAAGTTTGGATAAGTCAGGTTTGTATGTTGTTGACTTTAATTTCAAGCACGGTTCTCATCAATAAGACAATTTCTCAATTTAATTTTGATAAGGTTCATGCTTGAAAAATATTATTCGCATAAATATGTAGAATCAAATAGTGAAAGAACAGGAAAATTAGTTTTTATAACTGATCATATGAGTCAGGAATACTATTCCAGGTGTTAAAAATCATTATGTCTCTCTGTTGTGAACTAAGATCGTATTTGTTTTTTCTATTATTTTAAAATACATAAAAAAGTATTTTAAACACGTCATTCGTCGAAGATACGCATGTAGCTCGCGAGCCGCAGTTTGCGACCACTGCACTAGCCCATCACACTTTAAACTCGATTCGAAAGTTTAAAAAAAAACAGCCAAACAATGCCTAGCAAGCAATTTCATTATTCGGGGGCAATTTCCTCTAACCCGCCATACCTCGGATTACAAAGACAAAGTGGCGCGGCCCCCATCAAGTCAACAATAATTCACAGTTAAGATAACTAAAACTTAATCAACTGTAAGAGACATATCTCCTGCGAAAAAGTACGGTTATACCGGAATTTTTTGAAATGGCACGTGTTACCGAGCCGAAATGTCATCCTAGAAACTATCTACAAAAAACGCCGTCTAATCCAGAAAAGACGCTAGTTCCATACACTAATGCTAGCGGAAACTTTTAATTAAACATATAATATATTATATTCGTTAATTTTCAATACTCGTTATAACACATTTTCATAATTTAGAAAAAATCAAGCAAAACTGCAAAACTATAATGACAGGCATTATTACTTTTTTAGAAAATTTATTAAAAAAAATATTTTCATGTATAATGTAATAAAATTCCGATGTTAATTATTGCAATAATTTGAACCTAAATAAGTATTTCATTATGATTAAAAAAAAACATGGTAGGTTTTGAGAGTCACATCGCGTTATACCGGGTTTTCTTTACCTTAACATTATACTTAATATTGTTAGCTAACAAATCGTACTTTGAAAATGAAACATACATTATGAGAACACATTCTTATTGTGAAGTTGTAATTATTCAGAACATAGGTCTGTGTCTAGTAAAAATAAGGTAGATGGCTCTTTCAAATAATGGAACGATTAAATGTATTAATATCAAAAAGGTAACATATAGGTTTGAAAATTGTCGCTGTAGCATAGTTGGATAATGCACCTTCCCCAGTTAGGGAAGAGATCCAGGTTCGAATCCCGGTGGCGCAACAACAATATTTTTCGATAAAATTGATTTTATATGTATATCTTTCTAATTAATATATTTAATTCATATCTGAAACATACATTTTTAAATTAAAAAAATAATTTCGAATTCAATAACAACTTAAATATGTTAAAAAAAGTGTTATAGCTGATTATGAAATTCAGTGACACATATGCTCTAATATAAACAAAAAAAATATTTTTCTTTTTACTATTACTTATCTTGCGCATATTTGCTTAGTTTTATTTTTAAACGATTTATTTTCTCCTCCTTTCTTATATCATCTGGTATTGAAAATCTTTATCGCACTATTCATCGTTGATTTTTTAGATTTATTAGTTTTATTACATCTCTTCTTTTTGTAGGATGTTCGTGCTCATGTTAACTTGTCTCAATTATTTTTATAACGATTTATAGCGAGAATTTAAAAATTAACACCTATTGAATTACTGTAAAGCTATGTATATATATTTAATTTTCTATTTAAAAAGCATTATACTGATCTGACTATATCTATTTTTTCTCAACATTATTCTTCTAATAATTATTACATTGAAATGGTCCTGCAATAGCTCTGCTCTGCAGTCGTATAAAATACTACAGTACTAATGAGTCTTCTAAGCCTTCCCAGAAGTGAATTTTTTTTAGCTCTTAAAATCTTTTAGTCACGTAACTTTTATTTTGGAAAAAAATCAATATAGAATCAACTATCACTCCTAAATATTTAATTTTAGTTACTTTTTTTAGCCTTTCATCCTCCACGATAATAACATATACGAGTAACTATATCGATAACGAATATATAAATAATTGTTACTAAACAACCTTTGGAATGAATTTAAAGAGTTTCAGGTAAGTTAGTAACTTGAACTATAGTCGTTTAATCTTTGTGTACATAGAATGTGTTAAACATCTTTCCGCACGGATCAAAGGAAGCATAATGTATACCAAATGATTACATGCTAACACCGGCTAGGCCTATTTTTAAGCGTTCGTTCTGCCGGCGTGTACTTTCGGTTTTCCTTAGCTTATTGATTTATTCACGACATGCCGCCATGTTATTTTTTCCCATAAATTGCCTTATGCAAATTTAAATTACGTGAAAATAATGAAAAACACAATATATCAACGAAACAAAATGTCCGACATAAATCCATCCAATCATGTTTCCATCCGTTTTCTTGATGAGGAAATAATTTTTTCATCGTTGTTTTAAGCTTGTTTCATAAAGCATTAGTATGCCACGTCCAATCTACAGGAGATGAATATCAAGGACAAATTATCCCATTTTTCTGGCATCTTGCAACAAAGGAAGACAGCTTGGAGAAGCTTGTTGCGGTGGGTCACGTTGAAAGACGGAGAGGAAGAAGAAGTTCCCTTACGCATTAAACCGCGCTTCTTTGGTGACAGACATAAGATTCGCAGCATATAAAAGTGGAGGAATATAGTCTTCTTCTTCTTTCAAACAGGCAATCCACCTTTCAAGAGTGATTTGTGTCATTAAACAAGTTTAAACATTATTTCATAGAAAGCAGTACAACAATATTATAGAATAGGGAATGTTGCGTTACAAGTTAATACCATTGACATTCAAGAAATTTGCTATTATATAGCTTAAATGTGGCGAGTTGAGGGAAAGAAGATGATACAAGTTAACCGGGAGTTAAAAATTACCATTGACAAAATTATTGTAAAAAAAACCTGTGATCCGCAATGGACAGGCAAAAAATACATGGTCAAGGGTTTCCTCCTCGGCACCACACTCACACATTGGGGAGTCTATTATGTTCATTCTGAATAAATGTGAGGCCACCTGGCAGGAGGAATATAGTCAAGAGCGCTGGAGTTTATAAAAATTATGATTCTTGGTCATGACGGACCGATGTGGATGGTGATACTGCGTCCACTCCTCGTTTCGCACTTTCCCAACCTTATTGTACTGCACCATTATAATCATCACCAGTCTGAGTATCTTCACTGTTGAATATAGGCCCTTTTCAAAGATTGGCAGTTCTCTCTGTCATTAGCTCTTTTCATCCATCTGTCATTTTTTGGGAAACAACTACCCAGACAAGGTTTTATATGAGTGTAAAATCAGAAGCCTTACAGAGAAACAAGAAAAGGATATTCATGTATGTATTATAATCATCAGCTCTCATCAGTCTCCACAGCTGTATATAAATCACCTCCAAGGATCATCAATTGTCTGTCTTTAGTCTTCCTTATCAATCTATGAGATTGAGCAGAGGATGCAGCTGGAAATAATGTTTTGTGTGAATTGATATTTAAAGTTTGTTAAGGTATATAATAGCTGAATAAGAAGGATTTGCTGTGGTGTGAATGATGAGTGTCCCAATAACCACCCTTCATTCCCGTGTTCGTTTGATTATAATCGAGGAGTGTGTGCGGCAGACACGTTGGAGACAAGAAAGACTACTTAAGTAGACAGAAGCTTATTGATCATAGTTATAAAGAATTGCAGATGAAATTTGACCTTACAATAAAGTTACGCGCAAGTAGTTAACGTAGGCGAATCTCGGAGCTTGCGATTAGGAAGACGAAGGCGAGTAGAGTAGAGCTCACGAATGGGTTTTCCTCGGTTGCGGGTGTAAGTAATTGTCGAGTGGTTATTGCGTCGGTATTGGGCATATTTTTTGGAGCTCTGTTTACGCATTGGTAAAAGTGGGGTACGTTCAGGGATCGTCGACGGTTATGATGGCTGTGGAAACAATACACCTCCACATATCTAATACCCGCGACATCTGTTACCTTAGTTTTCGAGAAAATGTGTATGTTAGATACTCAGTATTACAAGTATAGTCCTTCACATTGCTCTTTGGGTAACTTTTAATTTTACTTTTAAAATTAGCAATATTAACTTTGTGGTTAAAATTAATATTTTTATTTATTATCTTTGTTTTATTAACCACTTAATTGAGTTTAAATACATCTACCGGTTTCGAAAAATATCATTTTCTTCTTCAGGATGTCATAACTAACTAAAAAATATATTGTTTCTTTACCAGAATCTATTTAAAAAAAAAAAAAAATTTTTAGTACCTAACTTAAATCTTTACTTAATACAAATTTACTCGAATAATTTTTAGGAAAAATTTTTAGAATGGGGCTCGTAGTTAAATTTAGTTGGTTATTTAATTAAATAACGATTTGAGTTAGGTACTAAAAAAAAAATAGATTTTTTTAAAATAGACTGGCAAAGAAACAATAATATATGTTTTAGTTAGTTATAATATCCTGAAGAAGTAAATTGTATTTTTCGAAACCGGTAGATGTATTTAAACTCAATTAAGTGGTTAATAAAACAAATATAATAAACAAATATATAACTTTTAATTTGTGTGTGGCAGTGTGGATTCATATCTCGGTTTCGTGAATATGTACCGGTTACAGGTTTGTGGTATTTGGGCCTCGAAGATATGCTCTATCTTTCCAAATGTCGCCCAACCCAGACAAGCTGCGTCTTCTTATTTCGAATATATGATTCTGTCTCCCTAGTTTCATTATTTGACCTAATTATACAGGCTCTTGTACAAATTCTATGCTGTTCATTGACATCCTTATCGAGTCTCTGTTATATTTTTTTTTCCGTACCGTGTACTGCTTATTAAACAATTTAAACGCAATTTAAAAAACATTACGTAAAAAGTAGTTTCACTATTTTTTTAAAGTTTTATTTTTTATTCAGATATCAGAGTCCCTACTAGTTCAAATACTCACCGTCAAATCTAAAACATAAATACAAAAAAAATGAAAATTGAGAAAAAATAATGAATAAATGAAGATATCGTCGGATAAGAGCGAAAAGTGGTTAACATATATTTTTTGCCAAATTCATTTATTAAAGAAAGAGCATGCTTATCATTGGTAAAATAAATAAATAATAAATTGTAAACAAATTTGATTTTCTATGATTGATTTAATATTTTCTCTAAATACCAAAGAGTATAGTTTTTTTTATTTTATTCCAACTTTATTTCATTTATTATATTTCATACAATTTTTATTTTTTGCCTAACTGTATAGCAGTTTTACGGCAATGATAGCACTACAATTAAAGTAATTAACATATTTAATTAAGGTAATCTAAAATAAAATCATCAACAATTTAAAAAAAAATGTAATACAATTGAGAAATTAAACAGTTAGATAAGAATGTGTCTGACTTTATATTTGAGTGTGTTCATTGATGTCTTTTTATTTTCTATAATGTTTAATAATTCTTTATTGATTTTATTAAAATTTTTTGGCACAAAACGTACTCTCGCTGTTCGTCTCGAAGATCTGGTAGAATAGCTATTTGCGAAGGTCAGTATTCATATTTACAGTTGAATCCTTAGTAGGTATAGTGACGTAATTATGAAAAAAATAACTATTTCTTATGAAATTGTAATGTTATGTTTATAAATGACCTTAACATTATAATATATTTAATCCTTAGTATACACGAGTATACACAAAATTTAAGTAAGAAAAATATTATTTTTGAATAATCTCAGAATGATAATAATACAGTTAGCCACTTTCGCTCTGAACCGACGATACATACATTTTGGAAAGTTTTGAATTGTTGACTATCGAGATTACTAGATATATGTACATTTATGATGGCTGTTGACAGATATGCCGCTATTTTTGAGGCGATTGAACCATTAGTTACCCAGCAAATAGTGGGTAAAAACGAATTATTAGCGAAAAACAATTACTTAGTGTTTTTAATGAAAACACATTTTTGTTGTGAAATTGAAATTTCAGAATATAGTTCTGTAGTATTCCAATTCGAATTTAAATTAATAAATTAGAAAGATATACAGTGGAACCTCGATTTTAAGATTTTGAAGGGACCAACAAAAAAAATGTAAACAGAGTGAAAATGTAAATTGGGGGATTAAAAAAAACAGATTAAATTTATGTTTAATTGAAAAAGTCAAACAATGTTTTTTACTACATGTTATTTTTAAATAGTTCATACAATATTATAAATAAAATTAAAGATTTCTGATGGCACATTACTAATACTAGTAAAATATGCTTTGAGATCTTGAATATGCCTCATGGCGTCGTTTTTTGTAGGAACTGGATTTATGGGATGAGCAGACACTTCTTTTATAAAGTTTTCGTTTATACGACTGTCCACTATTTCATCAATTTCCACTACGTCCGATGTTATTTCGTTGGAGTCAACGTCTAAGTAAGTCTGCAAGGGTTATTCATAAATTCTTTCCCAGCCATCAATGTTGTCTATACTATCTTTTACGCAATTTACTTGCTGTCTCCAGTTTGTAAAAAAACAAAACGTAAAATTACGTAGGTATGAGAATGAAAAATGCGTATAAACGATATACAAACGACCAATACACTCTTGGCTCTATGGCGAATTGCGAACTGGCCGGACAAATTTTAGACGTAAATTGCGGGAAAGACAAACGTAAAATAGGGTTTGTAATGTACTAAAATGATACGGAACTGCAGAAATAACACGCAAATGGAGGGAAAAATTGAATTCCAAGCATGTAAAATCGGAGTTTCACTGTACAGAAAAAATCTATCTATAAAAAAAATCATTATCCCCGTATTAATTTATTTGATAAATAGATTTTTTCTGCATATCTTTCTAATTGAATAATTTAAATTTGTATTATATTATTTAGTTCGTACGACGAATTATTTTACTTAGAAAAATCGATTTAAAATTAAGGTGCGTCCTATGGTTAAAAGGCAAATGATACGTAGTAATAGTTCCCTGCAGAAAGCGTTTAAATTACTGAAACAAAATTTTTGTTATATTTTTAATTTACTTTTTATTATACAGTCAAACTCTATTATAACGAGAACAAAGAGACCAGCTAAATTTGTTCATTATAACCGTTACTAGCTATTAAAAATAATATTTAATATCCAATAAAATTAAAAGCAAGTCAAATACATATGAAAAATCAAAAATCTATAATTGTATGTTTTTAAGTTTAAAATTTACTACTACTTACCATGCACACAAAATAAACACCTACTATTTTTTTATAAGAATTAACAAACCTGAAAGAAATCGTAAACAATGAGGAACCTCGTCGGTAGACGCTGCTTTCGATTTTATGACTTCTTAAGAATTAGGGTTTTTAGACCGTGTCGTGTATTTGTTCACTTGTTAATAATATTTTTGTACGTTATATCAGTGAAGCGAGCTCACTATAATAGTGAAGAGTTGTATGAAAACAGGTCTGATTCAAAATAATAATAAGTATTTCCACATTATAACCGTGATCTCACTATAACTGGAGATCGACTGTATTTATTTTAGTTACTATTACTAGTAACTAAAATAATATGAAGAATATAAAACTAAACTAACTAAACTGTTGAATCTCTCCATATTAATTTGAAAATTTATTTAGCGCCAAAACAAATATAACTATCCGACACCACCGATAAATTGACTTAAACTGGTGCTCGTTCGTGAATATAATGTTTATTTGTCTCTTTTATGTATAATAAAATATATTTTTCTAAAAACTGTCTCATAAATTTTGGTGTTTTTTTATCGTCCGGTGTATTTTATCGTCTTCAAATACAATGTCAGATCGTTTTCTTTACGTGTAAATTAGGAAAGAATGTAAAACAGACATTAGCATAGTGAATTGGATACAAAACGGATTTTTCAGGTGGTTTGGATATGTTGAAAGATTAAGGAGAGAATTGTAAATAGTGTCGATGGTACAAGAAATAGAAGACTTGGGGTACAAGAAACTGAGGACACAGGAATAATGTGGCTCTCCATCTTCTCCGCGGACAAACGGCATGACATTAAGTTAGTTAAATAGTGATGACAGAAAATCAAGCATTCTTACTCTAAAAAACATTTTTCTATTAACCTTAGATTATTCTATTGAGAATGGTTGATACACAAAATACGTTCAATTTGGTTGTGCAATGTTGTTTCCGAATTCTTTCGCTTCATTTGTCTGATAATATGCCATATGCTCGATTTATCTACGAGAAAATGTACCATTTATCAGAAAATGAATTAAATTACTTTCTGACATCTGTGGTGTAATGTAAAACGGGTACGTTTCTACTGTTTACAACACATGTAATTGCCAAAAGAGCACTTTTACACTATTCGTACCTTGTGTAAATGCTAAATAGGAATATATATATACTATTAATTATTAAGAAGAACACAATCTTATTGTGAAGTTGTAATTATTATTTAATTAGAATTTAAAATATCACAGACCTGTGTTCTGAATAATTACAACGTCACAATAAGAATGTGTTGTCCTTAATAATATATAAGTTGTATCAATGTGTCCAATATTTAATAATAATGAATTGTTAATTTTGGCGTTTACTATCGGTTTACTCAAAGGTATTTGAGATTCCATAAAAACAAAGTAGATGGCTTTCAAATAATGGAACGATAGATGTATTAATTTGAAAAAGTGTAACATATGAGTTCGAAAATTTGTAGTAATGTATATAGAAGTTGGTTAATGCACGTTCTCCGGATTGGAAAGAGATCCAAGTTCAAATCCCGGTAGGAGTATCATTATTTTTCGATAAAATTGATTTTATGTGTATATCTTTCTAATTAATACATTTAATTAACATTTATACTATTTGCAACGACTGTAAATGCCAAACGAGCACATTTCCACCGCTCATAATAGCTGTAAATGCCAAGCGGGCATATTTACACTGCTCATAATGAGTGTAAATGCCAAACTGTCACATTTCCACTGCTCGTAATGGGTGTAAATGCCAAACGGGCACATTTCCACGGCTCGTAATGAGTGTAAATGCCGAATAGACAAATTTACACTACTCGTAATGGGTGTAAATGCCAAATGGGCACATTTCCACTGCTTCTATTGGGTGTAAATGCAAAAAAAAACATTTCCACTTTCCATAATGGGTATAAACGACAGATTGACACTGTTTCACTGCTAATAGTGAATTTAAATGCCACAACAGATAATGGAATCATAACGGGTATAAATATCACTGCTCATTATGAGATTCCAACTATTAAACGAATTTGACCACTTTTATTTGTTTAAAAATTTTTCGTCGGTGTCATTGACTGATCTAAACTCCATTAAAATGAAAACGAAATAACGTCACTCAGTTTGCCGTTATCCATTATTTAAAGTATTGAAAAATTCCTTTAGAATTTTGAATTCAGCCGTCAAAACCAGCCAAAACCAATACAGAATCACCATTAAGAAATTTTTGTTCCGATATTTGCAATTTTATTTGAATATTTATCCAGCGCTTTCGGATCGTGAACAAACGGCCCGGCAATTGAGCTAGGGATGCCACAACATTCTTTAACCCATTATTTTTTTGTTTATCAACTTATTATAAATGAATTTGTACGAGTAATTAGCTTATACATCAATCTATTATCTATATCACGGACCACCAAATATATAGACATGAACTATCGAAAATTCCTTGTCCCAATATTTTCATTTTGATATTCACCACTATGCAATCAAATACCTACGCGATTTTTTTTTAAAAATATGACTCGATTGGAACGAAAATTTAAAAGCTGACAATATAATATGCATTAATGTAAAAAATACGTCATACTTGCACGAAATTTAATTTTTGAAGAGTAAATACTTTTACTGTTACATAAATGTGTCATAAACTATCGGATTTATATTTCCACCAAGAATGTGTGTAGAATGCCCCTCGTTACGCAATAAATGTTCCAAACCCCTCTCCTATTTATTTATTTATGTATTGTGTTCCAAAAAAAAGTGTACAAGATAGATTTATTCAAAAGAATACATAATTTTTCCTTATTTTGTGAACATTGTATTTAAAAACATTTTTTTCTTTATATAAGTGATACGTTTGTGTAGTTTTAAATATTTTTGATTAAATAAAAACAAAATTACTTTGAAACTGTAGTTTTTTTTTATTGAAGTTGTTCCGGACGGTAAAAAATTAAAATTCGAATTAAAAATACAAAGTCCTTCCTACCCTAAGCGGTTAATTTTTTTCTGTATGTCTGAAATTGATATATTTATTTAGAGTCGTGTCAATTTTCTTTGAAACGTTAACAAGTGATATTTTTTCAGAAATTTAAAAAATTGAAATATCATTACTATTAAATTTTATCACAGATTTGTATTTTTAGTCTTTCGCACCCGTCCTACGATTTAAACAGCAGTAATAAATAATACTAAAATATTTTAATATTTTAATCAAAACATTTTTATTGTGAAGATACAATTTTTGAATATAGTTAAACATTCCGGTAGCATCAAAATATCTTTTCGATGCATTGTTTTTTTCTGTATATCTTCTCAGTTGATTAATATAATTTGTATGAATATATTAATATTTAAACCACACAAAAATGTGACTGGAAGAATAGGAAGGAAGATTACAATGTTATAGTCATTGTGGTCCATAATTATCTCGATGAGTCTTTACTCATCTATTTTGGTCCTACACGCGGATTGAGGTTACCGTAACCAACAAATATATTTGACACATAATAAAAGGGATTTTAGTTTTAAACCTGATATCAAGAACTAGTAGTATCGTCTAAACGACTTCATAACAAGTTAATTAAGAAAAAGTCTCGTTTAGAAATATTTAAAGCAACTGAGAACTTTGATACTTTTTTGTGAAGAAACCAACTTGTGGAAAAATTTACCAGTAAGCGTTATTTTTAAAATGGAGAAAAATCAAATATTTAAACTAACTCAAAAGGTTACAACCACAGACCACCTAATATGTAGACATGAACAAAGGCATATTTATTGTCCCAATATTTTCATTTTATTATCACCCATGTGATGTACCACTTACGCAATCAAATAGTTTTGCGACTTTTAAAAAAAATATGACTCGATTGGAACGAAACTTTAAACGCTGAAAATATATATTAATATGAATTTATGTAAAAAAAATACGCCTTGTTTACACAGCGATTTAATTTTTGAGAGTAAATACTTTTACTGTTGCATAAATGTGTCATAAACTATCGGATTTATATTTCTACCAAGAATATGTGTAGAATGCCCCTAGTACCGCAACTAGTGTACCAAATCCCTCTCCTATATGTGCACTTAATTTCATGTCTATTTATTTACTGGTCTTTGGTTGCAACGTTTCATGATATTGTCAAGATGACTTTAATCGAAATATTACATTATTAAACATTATTTCAGATGTATTTAAAGATGAGTGCAATGCTCTATCCACAATTAAAAAATATCATTTCGTGTCGCGAACACAATTATAATAAATATATTTATAACAATAATAACATTACTGACAAACTACGTCTACATTAATAATTCAATTAAAAAAAATATATCAATTAAAAAATGATAGTTGCAACCTTAGTCTCCAGGTTTGATAAAAACGTGAGCGGAAAAATTTCCAAGCGACTACGACTAGAACATTTCTTGAATCCAGCAGTGACTTTTTTGATAGTCTTATTGTAATCCCATTATTAGTCAAAGTAAAATAATTTACTTATTATACGTACTTATTGCTTAATTATTTAATATTTATAACTTATAGATATAAATAATTGCTTTAAATAATATAAAAATATATATTCTTTTAATTTTCTTACGTTAAGAGATGTTTATAAATCAGCATTATCACACTTAAATGTTTGAGAAAAACAAAAATTAAGATGCTTAATTACCCTAACCGAAATAGCTTAAAAGAGATTTAATCAACATCCTGATATACGACTCCTTGACAAAGTATCGTACCCTTTGTAAAACAACACAGTGAAACATGTCAAACAGTTAGAACTTTATTTTCCCAAGTTAACAAGTTAGGTGAATGTAATTTACTTTTACATTCTTATTTTAAAACATTATTTTCCATCCCTTAAGTGAGTAGCTTTCTAGATTCATGAATAAAATTACGCGACAAAAGGTGGTTTTCCCTACAATTTCTAAGGAATTACTTTGTATCACATTCAACAGAGGGGCTGGAAAGAAAATATATTCATTTTCGCCGAAGACATTGGAAAATCCTACTCGACACAAAATGGCAATTAAAATAATATGAATTACTGTTAATGTATTTATTTATCTGTGTGGACACATTCGTAGCACATCAGTACGTGTCATTGGAATGTTACTCGTGTAATGTTCTTTGCTTTACGTTTTTGCTAAAAACTGAAATATAATGCAATAGTTCTCAATAAAAAATGTTCCTAACGAATACACACTTTATATTAAATATTTTAAAAAAATACAAAAATATTGTGATTCATTTTAATAATTAAGGAGAACACATTCTTATTGTGTATATCTTAAGTTGTAATTAATTATTCAGAGAATAGGTCTGTGATGTTTTTAATACAAATTAAATGTATTAATTAGAAAGATACACATATAAAATCATTTTTATCGAAAAATATTATTGTTGCCACCGGGATTCAAACCTAGATCTCTTCCTATTGGAGGAATGTGCATTAACCGATTATGCTATACTAACACAGTACATTGAAAACAAATCGGTTAATGCACGTTTCCTGAATTTCGTGTTTTTGCGAATTAACAACCAAAATCCAATTTTATTGCATCGGTGCATATATTACAATGTACTAGAATTTATTCTGGAGATTATAAACCAGCTGAAGACAGGTTGCAAGCCTTGTAATTACACATATTTCCATATATTTTCCAATAAATATAATAAAAAATAGTTTCGTTTATATGAGATATCTATTAATTTAATAACAGTGCCTTTGTAGGTGAAACTTCAGTAAGTATGTGTTCTTGAATATATTCAAATATTGCAAAAAAATTATTCTATATTATTATGTTGTATCCTAGTTTAAAATTTTTACTAATAAAAAAAATATTTTAAATATGAATTAAATATATTCATTATAAAGATATACATATAAAATCAATTTTATCGAAAAATATTGTTGTTGCGCCACCGAGATTCGAACCTGGATCTCTTTCCTAACCGGGGAAGGTGCTTTATCCAACTAAGCTACAGCGACATTATTTTTAGCGACAATTTTCGACCGTATATGTTACCTTTTTGATATTAATACATTTAATCGTTCCATCATTTGACAGAGCCATCTACCTTATTTTTACAGAATTTCAAATACCTTTGAGTAAACTGATAGCAGACGCCAGAATTATCAATTCATTTTTATTAAATTTTGGACACATTGATTCAACTTTATTATTTAGGAGAACACATTCTTATTGTGAAGTTGTAATTATTCAGAACATAGGTCTGTGATATTTTAAATATGAATTAAATATATTAATTATAAAGATATACATATAAAATCAATTTTATCGAAAAATATTGTTGTTGCGTCACCGGGATTCGAACCTGGATCTCTTTCCTAACCGGGGAAGGTGCTTTATCCAACTAAGCTACAGCGACATTATAATTAATATATTTAATTCATATTTAAAATATCACAGACCTATGTTCTGAATAATTACAACTTCACAATAAGAATGTGTTCTCCTAAATAAAATAAATAAATATATGATTTCTTCTAACTCATACTTGAAGCCAGAAATGACTTTTTTCTTCGAACCTCGACTTTCATCAGGTTTATTATTGAGAAGCCTTTTTGAGGGCTGCACATCATTTATATTATGCTGTATATCACCTATCCATCGAAGCCTTCTTAATTTTATGACTTTTGACTCGTCGGTCGTAAAGTTCTAGTCTGCCTACGCCACAATAAATTTTCTTTACCCGTATATATGAATAAAATTATTAGGAGAACACATTCTTATTGTGAAGTTGTAATTATTCAGAACATAGGTCTGTGATATTTTAAATATGAATTGAATATATTAATTAGAAAGATATACATATAAAATCAATTTTATTGAAAAATATTGTTGTTGCGCCATCGGGATTCGAATCTGGATCTCTTTCCTAACCGGGGAAGGTGTTTTAGCCAACTATACTATAGCGACAATATTTTTAGCGACTAATTTGAGATTCTGTAAAAATAAGGCTCTTTCAAATAATGGAACGATAGATGAATTAATATCAAAAAGGTAACATATGGTTCGAAAATAAGTCGCTAAAAATATTGTCGGTGTAGCATAGTTGGATAATGCACCTTCACCGGTTAGGAAAGAGATCCAGGTTCGAATTCCGGTGGCGCAAAAACAATATTTTTCGACTAAATTGATTTTATATGTACATCTTAATATGAAAAAGTGTTACCTTTTTTATATTTCTAAAATTTAAAACTTATCTAACTGTAAGCCCCTATTATTTGTATTTATAATTTCTAAACCCATATTACCAAAAGTATCGAAACATGTAGAATAATTAATAAATATTGGTTTAAACAAAGTATTTTGTATAATTAATAATATAAAATGAGGCCACAAAGTAATTTTGCAAATATTGAAGAAGAAACAAAGAATTTATTCAAAATTTTATAATCTTACAAATGCTATATTTTGCAGCATATTTATGAGGGAAATCTTCTGTTTGCTCCACGTTTCAAGCATATCCTTTAGAGAATCCGTCTCCATACGCCTTTCTAGCATACTTGTGAGGTAAAATCTATTATTTTCGCTTCACCTATCCGAGGGTTAATGTTTGTCGTTTGGGTGGAAAAGTGGCCAGCCGACCCAGCATATTCTCAAGGATTATTATTTACCTTAATTTATGGCATTGTTACTAAAAGCATTCTTCTACCGATGTTTCGAATTCGTAAACACAACTTTGGCGCGTCTTTTCAAATCGGCCACGACCAATATTATTGACACATTCCGCGTCAAAACTCCCATCCACATATTTACTCATGCTCATCTTTCAGTGTGAATTGTGACCTTGACGCCAGCAGACGTCAACTTGACCGATATTGTGTTCTATCTTGACATCGCGATAGCATTCGATTTGTGGACATTTCAGCTCCAGTGCTCCAGCACTGAATTTTTTGTGATCCTATGATATGTGTGCGCAGTGCTATTGTTTGTTTGTGCCATGGGTGAACTTGTGACATCGCCATCTTCAATTGGAAGTGGAGATCGGCTCATCCACGTGCTATTTATTGTGTGATCTCGGCGGTGACTGGAGGAATACGGATACTTCATATAAAAGGTAGGCGAGCAGTCTTTCCGAATCCCAGTTCCCGAGATTACTAGTCCGACTAAAACCCTTAACTTTTCACCGACCTCTCCATGTACCACGTTTCCCTACTTCCCTCTGCTATCTTGCGTTGATTCAGATTTACGACCGGAATTGTCGTAATCCATTCCGTGGTACGTGTGATCCGGAGATTGCACAATTCAAGTGAATTAAAAAGAAACTTATATACGAAAGCGTATTCAAAATTATCTACACTTTTGCCATAATATATCTTCAAAGTTGTCATACTGCCTTATGCGTATGCGTGCTTAGAGTTGGTACGACTTTTGTCATGTGTGCGAAATTTGTTCCCAATCGCGTCATTTGCCTATATATATGCGAATAAAATTGTTTATGCATGTATAAATAATTTTATTTTTATTTTTTATATTAAAGTGTACACAGGATACGTGTCACATCAATATTCTTACTAATAAACTAAACTAAGCACTTGCCTGTTAAGAAATTGATACCTACATTTCATTAGAGAGAATTGTTAATTTCTTTTGAAATGTGGATATATGATATTTTTGTTATAATTATATACTTTTAAAAATATTAAATAAAAAAGTATATTAGGTAGTAATTATTAAATAATTTTTCAAAATTTTAATATCTAACATTTTCTTGTCGTTTCAAAATGTTGGTTATTAAAAAGTGTTTCTGGTGTTTATTAATATGCAAAACAATTCAGTTCAGAAAGCGACCCTTGACGGGTTTTAAACACTGGCATTAAATAAAATTCTCAAGGTTTTACAAAATTAATTATTAATAAAAAAAACTTTACACCGTGTTTGATTCCCATTAAACGGAATTTTAATTTATGCGGTAGATTTTTTTTTCGCCGAATACAAAAGCCTTGAATATAATGTCAGGTATATTTTACACGGGAAAATAATATTTCTCTAAATGCGAAATTAATAATAATTTATGTTTTCAAAGTTAAACATAATTCAAAATAGCTTAGGGGCTTAGAGTCAGCGGGAAGTCAGCTGTCTGTCCCGCCGACGATAAGAATTTCCAGCAGGAAATACAATTTTCTCCAAATTAGAAAGACCCGAACAAAATATTTCAAAACTTAAACCATTATGGAGTACAAAATAGGCGGGTTTTTAATTATTGTGTTTTGTCGGTCGCGCCACATCCATCTACGAAATAAAAATTCTTTATATTGGAGAATTTACATTAAATATGCACGAACATAAATAATATAATACCGATACAATAACGTTCAGTATTGAAAATGTCTCCGCGTGACGAGTAATACGGAAATTCATTTAAATATTCATGTATACTCATATATATGAAAATTTCTTACATTTTGAAACATAATATTTCGTTACAAATACGGTATAAGATTTTTGTAAATTTTAAAAGCCCTTTGGGAGTGTATATTTTATTTATCATCCTCAATTGGAAATTTGTAACATTATTTAAAAAAAAAAATTCAGTGGCTAATTTCTAAACCAGAAGAAAGTATAGGTATTCTGAATTATTGTATATTCGTATGTGCTTAAAATGTTTTTGCATTTAAACTTCAATTATCATACTAGGACTATCTCTCAGAAATATAAATTCTTCTATATTTTATTAATAAGATTCTCATTAGTGACATCTATGTTGTTTCAGAGAAATGAATATCAAATTTTCAGACCATAGATGATGACACTTAACTTGTAATTAATACTCGAAGTGTTTCTACGTGGTAACATTTATAAAACTTCCAAAAATTTGATAGATATGAATGTTGATTGGGTGTAATGGTGAACGTTATATTGTGTAAAGTGATCGCTTTAGCCATCCGAAGGTAGGTTGTAAGCCCTGTAATACCCATACTTTTTATATAATATAATATAAATATTTTCGTCTCTATGAGATATTTATAATTTGTTTAATAACAGTGCCTTTGAAAATCCAGTAATTGTGTGTTCTTGCACATACTCAAATGTTGATAAATAAATAAATTAATAGATTTATTTAATTTTATACTCGTATTTAACAGTACAACAATGGGCAATACTTTGTACTGTGAAGGAAACCCGTACTCATGAAGTCTCAAAAATGAAGTGTTAACTTTGCTGTCAAATTCTCAGCAACGTTTCTTATATTAATGTAATATATTTTTAGGAAACACAACAAAAATAAATTAATAATGATAATTAAATAGAAAAAGATAATTCAATTCCTAAATGTTAATCCGACATTCGGTTTACAGGATTCAATTATAACTAATCAAATGTAATACCTCGGAAAATTTATTTTATAAACTTCTATGAAAGTATATTCGGAATTGTTTTCATACAACCAAACAAATTTCCCATAAAAATATACTTAGTTTTGCCACTTGTGAAAACTTGCCCGAAATTTATGTCCGTTGAAGTTTTTTTGTGGTGTGTCAGAGTATTTTTTTTCTGTAATTTATAATAGTGATTTATCTCCAGCTGTTGTGTGATTTTACAGACTTGGGAGCTAGTTCAGCATTTTAACATTCTTTATAACTAGTACTTGTAACTAACAATGACGTCCATCGTAAAATAAATACCATTTTGTGGAAAGTTATGAAACGTTTTTCAACCCTCGCAAGGAGAAATAAATCGGGCCATTACTTTTCGGTCGAACTTGAAGAAGAGAATCTGATTGCTGTTTGCTAAGTACCAAGAGGCTCCGATATTAAATTTATATTACCATTTTTAGGACTTCTTTTCAAATCATTTCGTGATATTATTGATCATTCTGTTTAGTGAAATGTATTTTTAAATGGTTTAACTGTTTTTTATTTATTATATTTTCCATACATTTTTTATCATATGATTTAATACGATAATTATTATAAATTTATCATAAATATTTTTCCCTACATATTTTAAATTGAAGATCCAATAACTGATACGGAGCTCACATTTAAAATTTAAAATGATACTTAAATGATGTCGTACAAAGAAATAAAATTAAACCGTTTTCATTTACAATTTGGAATATTATTAAGGGAACACGTTCTTATTGTGAAATTGTAATTATTCAGAACATAGGTCTGTGATATTTTAAATATAATACATATATATATCATACATATATCAAAATTAAATAAAAATGAATGATTAATTTTGGGGTCTCCTATCCGATTACTGAAAGGTATTTGAAATACCGTAAAAATAAAGTAGATGGCTTTCAAATAATGGAACGATAGATGTATTAATTTGAAAAGTGTAACATATAGGTTCGAAAATTTATCGGAAAAAGTACAATGTGCTGTAGAATATCCAGATTCGAATCCGGGTAGCAACAACAATATTTTTTAATCAAATTGATTTCATATGTATATCTTTCTAACTTATACATTTAATTAGTATTTAATTTGGAATATTTAAATGACATCTTTTTTTATATATACGGATGGTATGATGTATGAACGTTTGTTGTGAGATGCGATCAGATGGATTGGATATGAATAGTGAGCTATCTTCAGGTCGGCTTCCCATTCGTGTTCGTATTCATCGCGGTATTAACGACAGTGGTGGTGTGATTGAATTGAAATGATGTACTTACACGATGATAATGAATTTATTATACATTGTTTACAATGATTACCCTACTCTATAATATATATATGGTGGTATCTAATATAGAGTTAGTGGCCAGCCGGCTGCGTTTAGAAATTCGCGTTGCTTACGTCCCTCAGTGGTGGTTGATACTGGTGGCTGATCGTGCATGTACTCGTACATACAGTGCGAGTGCTAATTTTAATATTGTTTTTTTCATTTTTTTTAGATTAATTTATGTATCTTCGTGCTGTATCACCGCATGGGTAGGCGGCAGACATCATATCAAATTCTTCTGTCCTGGCACAGCACTCAAGTCACCTCCACATTCAAACATCTTCTCATGCATGCTCTTCGGTTATTGAAGCTTTTTACAGGGCCGTTCAACAATATCTGGACATGCCAGATCTTTCCTTCATCATTTGCGTTATATATTTTCTATCTCTATTCAATATATTATTTTTTCTATTTACAATAAAAATCAAAAATGTACTCATGACAATAAAACACATTTGTTTAAACAAATACTAATAATAGCACTTGTTCCACTTTTTATAATAGCACGTGTTGATAAACTACAATGTCAGTCTGACGGGACAGTTTTTAATGTAATGTATATTTTGTTTCTAGATAAACATTTTTAAAAACCCACCAAATTTCCTGGAATAAAAACGTCATGTTTTTCTTAATGCGTTTGGTTACTTTCAAAGTGCATTAATATAAAATCGCCTACTTTATCATATTGCATGTCTGACAACTCGGAGTGGGTTATGATGGTCATCAAAAATTGTCTCCACTATCCAACGTGGCTGCCTGCCAATTAATTTCTCCCATGTTAAGATCGCCACCATATCGTCCTGTCCGCACGGTTTGTCTCGTTCTTATCCTACGCCCTTCAGTATTGCTAGACTAAACTGTATTTTAAATATGAATTAAATATATTAATTAGAAAGATGTACATATAAAATCAATTTTATCGAAAAATATTGTTGTTGCGCCACCGGAATTCGAACCTGGATCTCTTTCCTAACCGGTGAAGGTGCATTATCCAACTATGTTACAGCGAAAATATTTTTAGCGACTTATTTTCGAACCTATATGTTACCTTTTTGATATTAATTCATCTATCGTTCCATTATTTGAAAGAACCTTATTTTTACAGTATCTCAAATTAGTCGTTAACAATATTGTCGCTTTAGTATAGTTCGATAAAGCACCTTCCTCGGTTAGGAAAGAGATCCAGATTCGAATCCCGGTGGTGCAACAACAATATTTTTCAATAAAATTGATTTTATATGTATATCTTTCTAATTAATATATTTAATTCATATTTAAAATATCACAGACCTATGTTCTGAATAATTACAACTTCACAATAAGAATGTGTTCTCCTTATAAACTGTATTTGCTGGTTCCTAACCTAATATAACTGGCATAGTCCGCCAAGTTTGCCATTATCATTGATCCGACAAAATATAATACATAATATATTTTTTTCTAAAATTATAATTCACTTATTAAAGAGGACATATTTTTATTATTATGTTGTAATTATTCATAACATAGATATGTGAAATTTTTTAAAATACAAATTAAATGTATTAATTAGAAAGACATAAAATCAATTTTATCGAATGATATTGTTGTTGTAGCATAATATCATATCATTTGTATTTAAAAAAATAAATATCACAGACCTATGTTCACTTCACAATAAGAATGTGTTCTTCTTAATAATATATAAGTTGTATCAATGTGTCCGAAATTTAATAAAAATGAGTTATTAATTCTGGCGTCTCCTATCAGATTATTAAAAGGTATTTGAGATTCTGTAAAAATAAAGAAGATGACTTTCAAATAATGGAACAATAGATATATTAATTTGAAAAGTGTAAAATACAAGTTTGAAAATGTGTCATCAATCCACTGTGTTGGTATAGCGTAATCAGTTAATGCAAGTTCCGCGGATATGAAGACATCCATCCCGGTAGCAGCAATAATTTATTGTATTACTATAATACTCTATGATGAACCTTTTTTTAAACGTTTAATAAGTTTTAAATAATCAACCTGTTTTGATCTGACCCATCCTGACATTACTGGACGATTTTCATGTTCAACGGGAGAACATTTCCGACATAGCCCAACATATTCAAATTATGTCAACAAAGACTCACCAGGGAATTCTAGTATTGTGAGAGGCCCTTTTCCATTGTAACCTAACCTAATCTGCATTCCATGACTGGGTCACCACCCTTGGTTGAGTTCTCCCTTGTCAGAAAACAACTTCAGAAAGGTTCTACCTCGCCTTAACTCAACCCCAGACATGCAATGTGAATGTAAGTCAATTGTTGCCAAGGCATGTAATCTATTCTGACACACCATGTAATAGTTATTAAAATATTATAACAAAGTATAAAAAATATATTTCAATGCGATGACATCGCCAAAGAATTTATATTTTTATATTTAATAATTAATAATTATCTGTTGAATATTTAGTATATCTCTATTATACAAAACTTTCAATGTAATATTATTTAAACATACAGTGAAATCTCAATTGATCGTTCTTCGAAAAATTATTTCTTCTAGTCCCGAATTAATTTCATACAAAAACACGCAAAAATAGATCTCGTCGATCGTTCCTCTAGGCATCATTTTACCGCTTTAATCGTTTAATTTACGCAGCATATTCGTCACGCTGGCTTGTTTTATAATTGCCTCACTAACGGCAAATTGAAGTTAACCTTTACCATACCATGATATAAAATACCCGAACGCAGCTATGATGTCAACTCGTGTTACCGTGAATAACAGTTAGAAAAAATATTTTTATTAGCTTGAATGACTTTAATGGCACGAATTTATTCTAAATACTAAGCATTAAAATTTGAAAAGGTGATGAATAACATAATTTAGAGCATTCATTTAGTCCTATACAATGTGTCCTTCCTTTTTATCTCTCTTCATTTAATTAGTGAGAAAGAGATAGTTATATTTGTACGTTTGTAATTCTTTTCACTTTGAAAATAGTGTGTGATCTCTGTCTTTCATATCATAAATGGTGTTTTTACCGACGTATTAATTTTATAACGGAAGGAATGGAAAAAAATAATTGTTTGCGTAGGATTCCTTTTCCATAATTGGTTTTTCACTAGTCATTCCTAAGTGCTAATATTTTATTTAGGATTATCTAAAATATTAATTTTATGCTGCATGTATTTACCGACATATTATAGGTTAAAATAAAATATAATAAAAAAAAAAAATAATAATATCGTCATTGCAGCTCGCCCAAGTGATTCTTGAATTGAAAGAGACAGCAGAAGAGGTTGAAGACGTTGATGAAGAGAATCCCTCGTCTCTACCTTTATTTTATTAATACATCTGATGATGTAGATGGCTTTCAAATAATGGAACGACAGATGTATTGATTTGAAAAAGTGTTACATATAGGTTCGAAAATTTGTCATGAAAAATACTGACGCTATAACACGATTGGTAGTGTACTTCCCCGGATTGGAAATAGAGATCCAGGTTTTAATCCCGGTATCGCAAAAACAATATTTTTCGACAAAATTGATTGTATATGTATATATTTATAATTAATACATTAAATTAGGATTGTATATCATACAAAGATTAATTTTTATGTTTATTTCTGTGCAGCTTTTAAATTTTATTTGTATTTAAACACATTAATTTACATGTGAAATGTGTATGTTCATTGTTTTCCCGCATTCCTTCAAAAACGATAGATAGAGATTTCACTGTACACTCGGGTTTCTTTTTATACGTACTATTTTTAGGCGGTTTTGAAGTTATGCGGTTTTTAATTCAAGAAGCATTTTTTTTTAAATAACTATTTTAGACCAGTTTGACATGTTGAAAGGGTTGAAAATTTGTAGAATTTTGTCTGTATATGCAAATATAGTCTGTGCCAGTACAATTCAGCCGAAACCAAGTGAAATTGGGCGTATCTGGACGCGTTTCTTCCGTCTATTGTTTTCAGAAATTATCAGTGAGCATTCGACATTCAGACGTGTTGCTGGTACGTTATTTACTTTAAGGGCCGTTCTTATAAACGTCAGATCAAGTATCGGTTAGTTTACCAAAAATAAACTAACCGGCGATGGTCCGGCAGTAAATCTTACCGGCGGTCGTCCTATAACCGTCTGTTAGTTTACTGCTAAATTGTCTACGGTTCCCACAGCTGTCAGCCAAACATAACCTAAAAATTTAGTTGCGGGTTTTTGTAGTACATATTTAAAATATATGTTATATCATTTTAAGTTAATAAAATTATTGTTAACATTGTTATTTACTTATAAAATTTCATTCAGTCGAAAGGCATGTTTGCAACGGTAAGTCAAAACTACGAATTAGCGATTTTAGAAAGTTATGGAACGTATTCTTTATTTTTACACGTATGTGTAGTCTTTTTTTATGCGTTTTCCTGTGGAACGTATCTACCGCATAAAAAGAGACCTGAGTGTATATAGTTTTATGTCAAATTAAAATGGGTTCAGTTTTACATGAATGATTGATAAAAAAGTGCTACCATTGTGATGTAACAGTTTACATACGGTGGTGAGACTTCAATTCTGAGATAGAAAAGACTGAAATAAAAAAATAATATGCTGATGGAGCTCACTGTGTCAATATAATATAAAAAGGTTCCAATGACGGGAAAATGAGAACTTTTATATAATAATTTAAATAGTACCTACCCAAAAAGTTATTTGCAGGTCAACAATTTTTTTTTAATGGACCCGGATATTTTTACGGGATTGTTTTACACGTTTAAAACGGTTTTTTTCTTATTTTGGAGAATTTATTAGAAAATGCTCTAAAAATTAATATTTTCATTTAATGAAAAAATCTTGTCATGTCTGCTATTATGAGAGCAGGACGGCACTAGCCAATAAAAAATAGTCATATTTTCCTTCTATCAAATGTCATAAAGCATTGGCTAGGTGAGATCGTGATGAGAAATTTGACGTCACGGAAAAGATGAACCGTTCCTGTCAGAAAATTTTTTTTAACCTACATACATAAATTCTACGGTATTGTAGATTGTTTTTAAATTATTAAAGATAGAATTGCTTACAAATAAATTATTTTTATTTATTGACTACATTTTCATAGCACATCATATTTTATTTTCTGTTGAATTAAAACTGATTTTTTTATAATAGATATGATAGATAACATCATATTATAAATACAAATTAAATGTATTAATTAGAAAGATATACATATAAAATCAATTTTATAGAAAAATATTATTGTTGCTACCGGAATTCGAACTTGAATCTCTTCCAATCTGGGATACGTACATTAAACGATTATGCTACAGCACACAGTACATTGACGTAAAATTTTCGAACCTATGATGATACATCTAACGTTCCATTATTTGAAAACCATCTATTTTATTTATTGGACGAGATCCAGGTTCAAATCCCGGTAGCAAAAACAATTTTTTTCGATAAAATTAATTTTATATGTATATCTTTCTAATTAATACATTTAATTTGTATTTAAAATATGTGTTATTATTATAAAAATGGGTTATGATGATATATTTTAAATAAACGATAAATAAGACCTAGTCCACAATATTTTATGGGTGGATACCTGACTAAAGTACGAGTCGAAAATGTTCAAGGGACGTTTTTTGATAAATAGATTTCATGTAAATATCTTTCTGGTTGATTAATTTAATTTGTAATAAATAATTATTTTTAGTGATTGTTGCAAATTTTACATTGTATTTTTTATTCATTTTAATAATACATAATATAAATTAATAAAAAACAAAAAATGATAATTACATTAAGATACCGTAACCGTAAAAAATCTGTAAAAAACGTAGGCTTATATTATTAGTTATAAATTCTGTTTTAAATATACACTGCGTAAAATGTGTTTCGTTATTTTCGGGTGATTTGCATACTCCAAACGTACAAAAAAGTGACCTATTTACGTAGCAACGGAGGTCTTGTATCCTAAAACTGTTCCTTGGCTTTTCTTCGCCGCGAAATTACCCTTAAATGGGGGTGAAATTGCGTGGTAATAGACCATTTCTTGGCCAGGTCGGATGGGGCCGAGATTTATAACCCGGTGTTACGTGAACCTCATAACTTTCACACACATATACGGCAATCAGGGAGGATAATATTGTCTTACGCTTACGTTCCGCAAAGCCGTTACCACGAGGGTTGTAACACAGACAAACGTTGATTTTACGTTGTTCTGCTGATCGGGTGGTTTTAAATCCACTTTTTACGTTCGTGAACCGAAAAATATATTTTTGAAGTGAAGAAATCATTGGCGGCACGTGGTGAAATTTTTGAGCTAAAGTAAAACTTTAAAGAAAGTACCGGTCTCTGAACTTGAACTTGTTTATCCGCTACTGCTTCGACTCGCTTCTTCTACCTAACTTTGATTTGGTAGAGTGGCGGCGTGAACGTAAAACGTTACAACGCGCATTACTTAGGTTATTGTTGTGTGATTTAAAAGTATGGAAAACTTTTACAATCTACGGGCGTATTTTGAACATGGCTCAAACTTCAGCTGAGCGAAATTGGGGATTTCGTTCAAGAATAAGCTACCAAGGAAGCCTTCCGACGAAAAAAAACGAGTTCATCAATTTTTTTATTTATTCGACAATTTTTTAATAATATGAATGAAGTATTTTACATTATTAAAATTACATGTTTTTTTTTGCTTACCTCTCCACCTACCTTATTTGTGCTTGGAGAGGGAGTTACACTATAATAATTTTATATAGAGCTATTCATTTGTAGTCTATAATTATTTATTGTCTATTTGTGTGCCTCTGAAATGTTCTATAATATTGTTTATTTTCTAATTATGTGTTTCTGAAGTGTTCATTTAATTTTTTATAAACTTTTTTATATCTTTTATTTCTTTAATTTGTGTAGGGATCTATTGAAATTTTTTATATCTAAGTATATAACATTTTGCTGGTAGTTTTTGGTGTTACATTAAGGATTTCAAAGTTATTTTTATACCTTTATGATGTGCTTGTTTCAAATTTTACAGTGTTATTTTCTTTAATTGATTAATTGAGATTTTTTGTAAATGTTTACTATTTTAAAACTTTGAATTTTGCAATTAGTGTTTGTGTTGAAAAAGTTGATATTTTTTTAAATATTACTTTGATGATTGTTCTCTGTATTATTTTTACCGAGTTCATTATATTATTGTATGATTCTCCCCATCCAATTATTCCATACTGGAGTAGTGAGTGAACAATACCAATTATTCCTTATTAAAATTATTTATACTTAAAATGTTTCTTAATCCTATATATATATATAAATACATCTTCATATTCTTTTCACTAATTCGCTAATGCGAGTGTGCCATTTTAAATGTTGATCAATAACTACACCGAGATATTAGATTTCTTTTTTTGGGCTTAAGTTTGTACATGAGTCGTTACAGGTAATTTAATATAAATGATAAAAAAACTTTGAAAACGTGTTGGGAATTATTTAATTCCTAAAACCCTTTAATGTTGTCTTAGCCACGAATAAAATAAAATAAACCTTTATTGACATAATTTTTTTTGTATATCAGAAGTGAACATACACTTATTAATTTACTGTGTGAGATACAGGAGTTATATACTCCTGATATATAAAGCATTGTCCTGGCTACTTTGCTACACTACCTGTGTGTTGATGTAGCTAGTTTTTTTTCTTGCTGCTTCGTGTTATTTAATTAAAATTACAAATAAAGAGTTAGATTAGACGGAAATATAAAAATAATAAAAAAATGTAGTGAATGTGTTTTAAATCTAAAGTGAATTATTAGTGTAAGTATAGTATTCATATAAAAAAAACATCTCTCGTGTGGCTATTATATGTTTGATACGTACACAACGTTCAAGAAGGTTTCAAACTGGCAGCGAGAGGTGACCCAGCACTTATCCAGTATCGTGTTATGAGTGAATGCTCACATATCGGTCCTTCTCATTCGCCGCCAAGTTGGCATTTTTTAAATGCTAAAAGACAGCCGTACGTCACCGCCAGCCACGCTGCATGGCCAACATCGCGGCGTTTCATGGCTACTAGACAAAACACACCCTCATTGTCCTCCGGCAAGAGATCTATTGGCTCTTCAATAGGTGTCGGGACAGGTCGAATAATATATTGAATCATAGGCTGAAGAAGGACATGCCACTAACTATAACAACCGGGAGAGATGGAGATGAACCGCTGTCCGCAAATGGCTGGGAAGCAGCGAAGAGAAATAACAATAAGAAGAAACTTTGACGACAAAGATGGCTACAAATTTAGATCACTAACTACATAATAATTTGTCTAGAAAAAATATACACAAATTGACATTTTCCAAAAAGTTTTGGGTCATGTTTAGGGCGTTGTTACTAAGTCAGTTTCAGGGATGGCTCTAATTATTGGAACAAATTACTATGTACAATATTGTTATATAAGTCATTCTAAAGTTTTACACTTCGGTCGCGTTCACGAGATATTGAAAATTATTCAACTAGATACAAGCCGTCAATAACGACGGGAAATTAATACTCTTAATTACACATACATAATACACATTTTTTAAATACAAATATATTAATTAGAAAAATATACATATAAAATCAATTTTATCGAAAAATATTGTTGTTGCTATCGGGATTCAAATCCTCTTTCCAATCCGAGGAACGTACATTATCCGATTATGCTATACCAACACAGTGGATTGACGACTAATTTTGGAACCTATATGTTACATTTTTCAAATTAATACATCTGTCGTTCCATTATTTGAATGCCATCTACTTTGTTCTTACGGAATCTTAAATACCTTTGAGTAAACCGATAGATCAGAATTAATAATTCATTATTATTATTATTATTTTATTCTTAATTATGGCGTCTCCTATCAGTGTATGTTGTGAATAATTAATAAAACATTTGTAAATTTGTACGAAACTCTCGTATTGCGAAAGCAAATTTCGTTTGAAATAATGAATGCAACATTCTAGACATGACATAACGAAGACATTATTGAGGTTTTTTGTAGCAATTAAAGTATCATCGAATCCATTGATCCTCACGTTCTCCCTTAGACTATCAGACTAAAGAATGAATCGGTTTTCACACATTTTCATTCAAAGGTTGCTTAATTTGGTCGCCCACGCTCTGTCTATAAAAGCACGTGCCTAGCTGTGTTCCTTTCATCAGTATTCGCTCCACAAGACCAAACCATTTAACCGAACCATTTTTCATCTTATCTATTACGCTCATTTTGACCTAGCTCCCTTTCTTCGAACAAAACTTTTATTCTGTGTCCGTTTTACACTCTATATTCCCATATGTGTTTTAAAAATACAAAAAAAATATAAAAGTATTATACATAATCTATAAAAGTTCTGATGTGATTTTTATAAGTATTATTTTGTTTTCAATAATAAACTTAAATTCATAAAGGAGGCAAGAAACAATTATTATATTCACAATACAAGTAGAGGAGAGTGGGGAGGTATGGGACAAATTTAGTACAATGTATTTAAATGGAATTTTCTTAAAATAATTACAGGATGTATAAACTGAAATCTTACATAATTATTATTGATAATTAAAGTTTAGTAATGAAGTATATTAAATTGTCTATAAGAAATTTGATTGGCATGTTCACTTTGTCCTATTCCTCCCTACAGTGTGGTGGATTGGGACAGTTATAGGTAATATTACCAATACTATCAAATATTATTTTGAAAGCAAATACGTCTTTCACTATTTGAGTACAATCAAGTTTTTAATGTGATGGTAGCACAAAAATCATATCATTCGATGCTACCAAATAATGATTTTTCTATATTGGAAATATACATTTTTTAATTTCAATAAACTGTTATCCGAAGAATCTATAAACTTTATTTCATCTCCACTACTCACACCTCCTTATCCTGTTTATAAGTTATGTAATCATAATCCGTAAAGTGCTAGTAATCATCATAGTTTATAATGAAAATTATGAAAAATATATTTTAAAATTTTAGTTTTTATGCTTAAAAACGCATTTTTTTCACATATACAAAAAGCAAAATATAACTGAATTCACTCACGGCAACATATTCTGACAAACATAAAAAGTTACAAATGCCACCAAATTCGAAGTTATAGGTACTGTCCCATTTGTCCTGCGTCCTATACCTTCACACTCTCTTCTAAATATTATTACTAACAAATAGATATAAAATATTTATTCAGTGGGTACTACAGAAAATCTGTCACGAAAACTACGTTCGAAATAACGTGTTAGAATATTTTAAAACATTTTTATATATTCTCATTTTTATTTTCACCTTTACCGAGATCGATAACACGCGTCTCCTATTAGAACTGAATATATTGATTTATATTTTTATATAAATTAGTATTTATATATTCTAAATATCAATTTTAGTACTATAGTAAAACCCCGAATTAAATTTTTTGAAGGGACTAACAAATCAAATTTAAACAGAGGGAAAACGTATATGGGGGGTATTAAAAAACGGATTGTTTTTTTGATGTTTTTAAATAGTTCTTACAATATTATAAATTAAATTAAGGGTTTCTGATGATACATTGCTAATACTAGTAAAATATGCTTTGAGGCCTTTAATATGTCTCATGGCATCTTCATTTGTAGGAACTGGGTTTATGGGATAATCTGACAGTATTAATTTATATGAAGGTTCTTCTTCTGTAAAGTTTTCGTTTATGAGACTGTTCATAATTTCATCAATTTCCACTACGTTTGATGTTATTATATTGGAGTCAACGTCTAAGCAAACCTGCAAGGGTTATCTATAAATTCTTTCCCAGCCATCAATGTTGTCTATACTATCTTCTACGCAATTTTCTTGCTGATTCCAGCGTGTAAAAAACAATAAAACAACGAAGCATATAAATTACGTAGGTATGAGAATGAAAAATGCGTATATACGAAAAGCAAACGACCAACACACTCTTGGCTCTATGGCGAACTGGCCGAACGAATTTTAATAAATTTTAGACGTTTAAATCGCGGGAAACATAAACGTAAAATAGGGTTTGTATTATACTAAAATGACACGTGACTGCAGAAACAATACGCAAATTTAGAAAAAACGTGAATTTCTGGCATGTAAAAATCGAGGTTCTACTGTAATATAAATTTATTAAAAAAAATAGTTACCCCCGTTGAACTTCGTAAGAAGCTAACGAGCTCAATATGCTTGTAAATTTATATTTCCATACCTTATTGACTTTTCAACTGCGTAATGATCAGTATTCCCGCTTGTCATGAGGAAAATCAGGGCTCGATTATTTGCCAGGGATATTTATATATTTTTAATACAAATTAAATGTATTAATTAGAAAGATATACATAAAAAATCAATTAATCGAAAAAATATTGTTGTTGCTACCGGGATTCGAACCAGGAACTATTCCTATGCTGGAAATACATTAATAGATTATGCTACATCAACATAGTTGTTGTTGACGACAAATTTTTGAACTTATATGTTGCATTTTCAAATTGATACATCTGTCGTTACATTATTTGAAAGCCATCTTCTTTATAATTACGGAATCTCAAACACCTTCGAGTAAAATCCAAAAGAAGATGCGAGAATCAATTGATAATTATTATTTTTTTAATTTTGGAAACATTAATACAACTAATATATTTTTAAGAACACATTATTGCGAAGTTGTAATTTTTAATAATTTTTTAAATACAAATTAAATGTATTAATTAGTACATTATTAATTGCACTGTGATAGGAAGAGATCCAAGTTAGAATCCCAGTAGCAACAACAATATTTTACGATAAAATTGATTTTATATGTATATCTTTCTAATTAATACATTTAATTTGTGTACAAATATATTAGTATTACATAGTACTTGTATTAAAAATATCAAAGATCTATTTTCTGAAATTGAAGCTTCACAATATTTATATATTTATTTGAATTAAGTAAATTTACGAATATTTAATTATATATGTTTTCGAATCAGAAAATATTATTCTATACAAGATTGGTGAATAGAATATGTTTTTTAAAATACACATATCTCGTTTACGTAACGCGTTTTTTAAAAGATTTATTCTAATTGAATATTTAATATTATTTTATTATTATACACATCGAAGATATTCTCACATATTATTCCATCACGCCACTAAAATTAATTTGGAATGAATAAATTTAATAGTGTTTATACAATTATATGATAACCAAAATGATATAATATAAAATAGAATTGAGATTCGACAACCGATTCAACATTACTATTCCCAGCGATGATAAAATAGTTAGGATACCGTAATTACCTTAAGTCAATATAATCTACGTACGTGTATATGTTACAGTGAATCTGTATTACCAGTGAGAATATATTTTCACTGGTGAAAGTATATTTTTGCTAAGCCGGTCAGTGGATGTATATCTAATAATGAAGATACAAATTCATTGGTTACATTTAGTGAGTTTGTATTCGTTGACAAGCAAGAATACGCCGCGCGGGAATATTTGGCATTAAGTGTCGATGTGTCGCCCTACAGCATGGTAACTAATAGTTTGGTGGCGTGGGTGGCGTTTACCAACTGTCGCTTTTATTCGCTTATAGTATTTAAATTTATATTAAATAAAATTATTTACTGCATAAACTACCGTGCTTATAATCTCAGTCATTTTTATTTCCTTTTCAACACATAGGTTAGGTTAGATTAGGTTAGGTTAGGTTAGGTTCAATTATAGGTTAGGGTAGAATATACATTTGTTAAAACCTGCTGGTGAAGTTATATTTCCACCAGTAGAAATATATTTCCACCGGTGGAAACGTATTCGGATATGATTTCACTGAAACGTCAGTGAAAATATATTCTCGCTGGTAATACACATCCACTGCAACATTTATAATGTATGAACTTTCGTATATAGGAAACAATAAATTTATCAATGAACTGTTATGTGAGAAGGATAAAATATTATATCACTCTGTACCAGAAAATCTTGGCACTTCCACATTCATAGTTCTTTATTCGTGTTAAGAAATTATTATCTTAACATGTATAACATATCACTATTCTATTTTAACATTGAACTTAAATGAGTCTTTGTTGTACTATCTGTAAAGATCATAACAGTCTATTGATTGATTTGTTGATCACATTAAAAAGATAGTAAATGAGGTTAAAATGTGGAAAAAGGATTGATATAAAAAATATATATAATATTTTTAAGATTAGCAAAATCAACTTTGTAGTTAAAGTTCATTATTTTAGATTGGTAACTTTGTTTCATTAACCACTTAATAAATTAAATAGATCTACCGGTTTCGAAATATATCATTTTCTTCTTCAGGATGTCAATAATTAATCAAAAACATTTTGTATCATCAAGTAATAATTTTAATTAGGTACTAAATTTTTTTTGTAAATTATTATTGTTTTTTAAAAATAGATTCTGTTAAAGAAATAATATAACATATGTTTTTGATTAGTTAATGACATCCTGAAAAAGAAAATGATATTTTTCGAAACCGGTAGATGTATTTAATTCATTAAGTAACATAGAAAAAGTTAACAATCTAAAATTTAAAAAATATATGTATCGTTGTTCAAAGGAACATAACCAGAAGATGGCAGCGAAATACCAAAAATGATCAAAAAATCCTGAATATTAGAAGATATCCTATTACAAAATTGATCAGTCAATAAATAACATATTTTTTTAAATAAACGAATAGCAAATAATTTGCCAAAACACCGTCCACTAGGGAAATAATTTTATAAGAAATAAGTTAGATTGTTGGTATACAAATTAAAATTCATATATTTTATGACGTGCGAAATATCGCCAGCTGGTGGCCAGTAAAAGCAACACTGACCTACCTCGCGTCCGTAAACTGTCCTTCAAGGCGTCCTTCAGAACTTTCACTCGAGATAAAGTGATAAACCGTCCTCCAGTAAAACAATAAATGTCCACAATTAATGTCTTTTTACCAGGTGGATCTATTATCTTACTGACCGAATCTTAATTCTAACACAAATACTGGCAGCAATTGTAATAATGACGTCAACCTCCGTCGAAAAGTGACTCACAACTGGTCATATTAATTGCGAAATGCAATGTAATAATACGCTTTGAGAACAAATAGAAAAATAAATATGTAAAGATCGTAAAATATTTTATTTTATTCTAAGTGATGGTAACAATAGAACAAAATAGATATCATTTTGATATGACAATTAATAATCATTATTCAACAATACATGAAATAACGACACAATAATTTAAATGCGTAAATAAATAAATAATTCTATAATATATTAGTTCTAATATTATGAAATTTAATATATTTTAAAATAAAATAATTTGTAGTGATAATTAATAAACTATTTGGCGTCTGAACATTTAGAACATTTTTAAAGTGAGAAAAGTAAATTATGGCGTAGAGCGAGACAAAACGAAGTTAATGTTTCTCCAGTTCAACGATCAGACAGTCAATCATATTGAATTATTTTTTATTATTGTTGTCAGTGGTGAATTACTTTATTTATTCAGTATTGAGTATTGATAGTGGTGTTTTGTTTTTATTTCAATCACGTAATAGACACAATCTATATCATCTTCTTTGGTTTTCTAGAACATTTGTGAGACATTTTCGTCTTCATGAACAAGTCTTTATTGTTGCGTTATTATTCAGGTATTGTCAAAAAAGTTTCTTTAAAAAACGTGTAGGTACGTATATTATTATAATTATTATTATATAACATTTCAAGATGTAAATATCTAAATGTATATGGATACATTTTTTAACATATAATATGATTTATCCTAGACTCCCCATGCAAAGTTTGTCATGAAACTGCGTAAAAAATAAAACGTTAGAAACAACGTGTTTGGAAATTTGTTAACATTTTAAAAAGAAGTTCGCGGTCGCCAAATAAATAAATAAGAACGTAATACAAATTAAATGTATTAATTTAAAATATATATCTTAACGGTATTTAGTTATATATTTCTAGATATCAACGAGGAAAAAATATGTATTCTATAGAGGGGCGGTATGATACACGTATCTGAGACGTGTTCCTAATACGTTTTTATTTCTAGACTAACTTATCGTGAACTTTGTATTTATATTAATTTTATATATGATTACCATTCTAAATTAACGTGTATATATCTGTCAATTATTAAAACAAATTAGACGAATCAAAAAAAAATTATCGAAATAAAAATTAAATATTTATCTAGAAACTCTTCTGAAAAATTGTAAATAAAATGTGATAACATTCATCATCACTTGTAATTTCCATCAGCTCCGGTCTTCTTGATTGTACTCCTATACTTTTTCAGCGTCCTGCAGATCTATAGCCAGTCACCAGATAAGTGACGGTTGCTTTTACGCTTCGGTCAGTTCAACGGATAGAGGATATTCAGTACTCATCGAACACATTTTTGGCGCTTCTTGAGAATCGGTCGCGACCTATATTATTGACACCTTTCCACGTTTCCTTTCCACCCACCAATTCCCACCCATCCTTTTTTCCTACTGGTTGACCAATATGAATAGTGACCTTGACGTCAACAGACGTTAACGCTACGCGATACTTGTTCGGTTGCGACATCACAATTGTATTAGTGGTGTGGATTTGTTCAACTCCGGTGCATCAGTACTGTATTGTAATCCTGTGATTTGTGCACAGTGAATTTTGTGTGAGCCGTGGGCGAAGTGATTGATATCGCCGTCTTTATTTGGAAGCGGAGATCTGCCCGCCCGCATGCTGTTTGTGTGATCTCGGCTGCGACTGCGAGAGTAACGGAGGCGTTATACACGAGGTAAGGCGAGCAGTCCTTCAGATTCCCGATTCCCCGAGATCCACTGGTCCTTCGACTGGACTTCCTATCCCATCATCGATCTTTATCTCCGTTAATCCAAGTCCCTTATTTCCTTCCTTTACTGCCCCGCCTTCGGCGATTCCGATTTACGATAGGAATCGTCGTAATCCAATCCGCGGGACGAGCGACTCGGAGATCGCGCAATTTCGTTACGGTAGATCCTATCGGCGCGGGATCTACGTTTTCTTTTCAGAGTATCTATTACTCTCCGTCCCTTGACGAAGCCCACCATAACAAGATTCTCCAAGCTATCCAGTGGTCGGGGGTTTGACCCTCTTTCCAGGACACCAGCAAGTTAGACATATTTTCAAAGTACAAGCTAGTTTGAAAAAAGTTTAGACTATTAATGTGACAAGTACTCCGTGTATGCATCTCAATTTATTTTTAAAAAAAGAAAAAAATATATGTCCAGTTTTCATATATTTTCCAGTTAATCTCATTTCAGTGACGATAAATCGGCGTTTATTTTTATAACATTCCTTTTATAGCTTGCATCAAAATAAAAATCATATACATAATACATTTCATTTATATGCAAGCCTGTTGGCCGCTTCCTATCTGGCTAGGGACATAACATATAAAGTACCTATTCTGAGGTTGGTAGCCACAAAGTTCCATAAACTAGAATATAAGTTGGAAGTAAGGTAACAAATTTAAATTCAATGGTAAAAAACATAAACATTAAAAATTAAAAGAAGACATGTAGAGATAATATGTAAATTGAACAAAGTAAATTTTTTGATACCGACTAAAGATATGTAAGAAGTAAAAGAAAATAAACAAGCAGGGAACAAACAAAACATGATAAGTACAGGGTATGATGTAAGGATAAAAAAAATTACATAAAATTAAAGAACTCTTCCAGCTGACTTCTTACAATTTTGAAAAGCCATTCCTCTTTATAAGCACACATAATTGAGGATACGATACCGTTGCCATCTCTTGTAGTAGGTTATTGTATATCCGCGGACCTATAAAAAATGCATGTCTTTGAGTAAATGAGGTTTTCATTAACGGGACAGGTAGTTTTATTTGAGTTTTCTCTATGTTTTCGAGAGTGGTTAATAACTTTGATAATAACAAAAAACGTAAGTGTAGCAAATTTTCAAAAAAATGTTTAAAGTTTTTTATTTCATATTAAGCACCTAACTCCACTTGTCGTCTCGCAGACTTTTGTACAACGTAACTAGACAAACAAGACGTATCAAACGAGAAACATAATTCATTGAATAAAATAAAGACACTGCGTACACAACGACTGGTTTATACCTGCATTATTTGTATTGTCGATACAGTAGGGTGTGACCCTTTGTCAAAGTGTCTGAACGATAGTATCTGGAGTTCTGTCAGTTTATCTTGTTTGCTCAGGTAAGATTGTGATGTTTGATTGGACAATGTGCTCAATGGATTGCATTGTGTAATTCACTTTGTAAATACAAAGAAAAGCAAATATGAGGCGTTCAATTAGAAAGGAAAACGTTCATTATTTCAAATAATTTAGATCAAATATTTTTTTTTGAATATTTTTCTATTGCCTACAAAATAAAAAAATCTATTTACAGAAAAAGCGTTTGGTTGCTATCGGAATTCAATCTTGGACCTTTACTACCCTTGGTAAGGTGTTGACCATTTCACTACATCAACTGGTTACGTTTACGACAAATTTGGAACTTATATTCTATATGTTTTTATAATTAGTACATCTATTATTCCATTTAAAATTTGTATATATATATATAAATATATTTTTTAATACAAATGTAAAGAAAAAAATTGGCATATTTTTGTACAAGTAAATACAAATTGAGTAGAAGTATATATATGTATATAAGAAGAGAAAATAAAAAAATATTTTTAAATTGACTATAAATAAAGCAAAAATCACCAAATAAGTACAACACCTTCTTCCAAAAACAAGATTCCATACTCGCTGCCATTTAAATTTGTGCAATGGGTTGAACTCTAATATACATAAATGATGGCAGGAAAAAACAGCTGGGTTTGCAACTAATTCCAATTTTGAATGACTAATTTTTATCAAAAGTAACTAAGTTTGACGGTTTACAATTAACACAATGTGTTAACAAATTAACAGGTGTACAGTTTGACGGATCAAGGTAGGCCAGATCTATCTACCATTATTTCCACTCTGAACATAATTTTAATAGATACATTTCACGGGATCTTATCCCAAACCCTCTATTGTACTAACTACTCGTTTTTGCTCGTTATCTCGTTTTGTTAGTGTAGCTATTTCAAAATTCAGGAGCGACACTAAGATGTTCACTGGAAAGATCTGGAGACTTTTTAAATTCCACATAGTTTCAGGTGCGTCGGGATTTTTTGTGACGAAATTACATTATCCACTCCCAGGAGGCGTTACAATTTTCTAAGAAACGTGAGAGGTAAAGCTTAGTCGGGCGTGGGCGACGATGAATGGGCGCCATATGTTGCTGTCCTGAAGTATATATTTTCATAAATATTATAATAACTTTCGCTTCTACCACACCCATGCACGTTAGTATTGCGGTCATTGTAAATGCGGTTGTTGATGTTTCTGACTTATATATTCAAAATTTCTATTATATAACATCAATGTATATATATACATTGATCATTGTCATTAGCTGGCTTAACCTTAACCATACCACGATATAAAATACCCGAACGCAGCCATGCTGTCAACTCGTGTTACCGTAAATAACAGTTAAAAAAAATGTTTTTATTTGCTTAAATGGCTTTAATGGCACGAATTTACTCTAAATATTTAGCATACAATTTTGAAAAAAACATTAACGTAATTTAGAGCATTCATTAAGGTTTATACAATGTGTCCTTTCTTTTTATCTCTCTTCATTTAATTAGTGAGAAATAGACAGTGTTCTTTTCATTGTGAAAATAGTGTGTAATCTCTGTCATTCATACCACAAATTGTATTTTTACCAACGTACAAATTTTATAACGAATTGAATGTAAAAAATAATTGTTTTTGTACGATTCTCTTTTCATAATTGGTTTTTCACTAGTCATTCCTAAGCGCTAATATTATAATTATGATTATCTAAAATATGAATTTTATGTTGCATGTATTTACCGAAATAGTACAGGTTTAATTATGATAGTAGACCTGTGTTACAGCATGGTTTGGAAAGGGTTAAGTAATCGATTTACACAATGTAACGTTCACCTATTTACCCATGCTACCACATTTATCAAATTTTTGAAAGTTGTATATATGTTATCATGTTTGAACATTTCAATTATTTATTACTAGCTATGCTGTCGCTATCTATAGATTTTTTTTGAAAATTTGATATTCATTCTCATGTAATAGTATAGATGTCGCTGAAGCTGAGATTAGGTTACGACAGCCGATGACAGGTCGTAAGCCCTATAATGCCAAAGACTTAAAATACTGTAAAAATAATAGCTTCGTCTCTGTGAGACATCTATATCTTGATGTCAATCCCTCAGGGGATAAATCCCAGTAATTGGTTCCTATAAAGCTTTGGACATACTCGAAAATATTGTATATATATACACATATATAGAACTGGCGTTTCTTCTAGGATAGATCACGTGTTTTGTACATTGTTTCTAAGCCATGAGGTTAAGAATAATGAATGTGTACATTAGTGTCAACATGATAAATACTTTTAAATATAAAAATAAAATTTAATTTAACTACATAACTAACCTAACAATTAGGCCATTCGTACAGGGATAGGCAGATAGGATAGAATACTATACTCTGTCCTAGCACACGTCTCCTGCCTCTTCTTCTCCCTCATAGTTATGTATGATCAAACCATCTATATATACTTTTATATCGCATTTTTTGTTGATGGTTTCTTCAAGGAAATGATGTTACGGAATGGAAACACGTACAGTCAGGGCGTTGCCTCAAAAAGTTGTAGTATGACCATACTGTTTCGCAGGAGATATAAATCTCTCACAGTTGACTCAATTCAATTATGCTTCCACGTGACTCACGTGACGAAGACGTGATCTTGGGGCTCATGACGAGGCTCTGGTCCTGTCTTATACTTGGTATATCCATCTTATTGTAGGTCGACTTCTGGTTTCCTTGACTTATTATCAACTGAGAAGTAAAGATAGCTTGCCATCTGTCTGAAATGCATTCTTCAACTTTTTGGACATATCGCCCGCAGAGAAGATGGTTGAAATGAAGATAGAGATGTTTGTAACCACTAGAAAAGTGGAAGAGCATATAGGAACAAGCTGATCTCCAACTCGATGAATCGACCCAAGACGCTAGGTACTGATTATTCTTTGGAACAGTTATCTGAATTGCGGACTAATAATCCCCTGACAGTAGATCTTTCGACAGTTGTTCTCTCGGACAGTTGTTCCCCCGGACAATTGATCCCCCAAAAGATCAACTGTCGGAGGGATCAACTGTAAGGGGATCAATCGTCAGTGAACCGGTGGAAGAGTATCGTCAAGGGCATCAACAGGTCACAACCGAAGATCACAATCCTGGATGATCACAATGAGTGATCCGACTGGAAAATAATATGTGAGAGCGGCGATTCAAATAGACCGCCAATATCGCTGCTCCCAGCTAACCAACCACATAATCGACATCTAGATTCGAGAGCCAGGCTGCTACCGTACAGTCTAGTTCCGTCATTCACTGAGTCTCGCAATAGCTCTCGATCCGACACGAGTCGCCGTGTTCTGACTCGTTCCGCTCTCTCTACAGAATACACGATTATACAAAAATACCAAATGAAGTCCGTTTATTCTGTATACAATCTTACACCAATCTAAACCAAATTTTGCATAATTACTTTTTAAGATACTACAATAAACACCCTTTCCCCTCCTTCCAGCCGTCTTACCTTCCTTTTCAGCGATATAAAAGTGTATTATTTATTGCGCCCTCAAGTTGAATTTTTTACGAAAATAGTGCAATATAAATTGTTTTTTTTTATAATGAATGCCATCCATTTAAAATTTTTGGTCAACTACACTCTGGGACTCTGAAGAAAATAAATCACTTCACTCTATCCTCAGTTTGGACCAATTTTGCGTACGTCGTTATTCTTTAATACCTTCGCAAAATAGAATCACTCTCAAATCTCCTCATCTCCACAAATCCTAGCCACAAATTTTAAATCTTTTATATATAATATTTTAAGATGTCCGTTGTCTAGTCATATTATATATAATACATAAATATATGCATGCAATGGCTGGCGAGATGAAAGGTTTTAAAGAAACAGTAAAGGGCTTACGAAGGATATCTTTTTACGGCAGATAACATTGGTTTGTAACGGGACGAGTGGGGGGGGGGGTGATGCAATAGGTTCGGAGGGTAGTAAGATGGTGTGGGGGGTGTGGGAGGTATGCACAGACCGCTAGTAAATTATAAATATTGAATATCTCCGGCTGAGATTTTAGTATTGACCTTTTGATACTATTGTATTCAGTTTCTTTTAGATTTGTTATTCATTTTTAAAAAAAGAACAGCGTTTGTACTGTGTTCATGTACTGCAATATGCAAAAACTATCTATATTTTTAGCTTGAAAGAGGTTACATCTATGAAAGAGTAACGATCTGGAATTAATAATTTTTATAACCTTAATATATTTATAAAAATCTACGCCAAACACAACAGTAAATTAATTTTCTTTATCTGATGCAAAAACCGCATTCTTTCACGTGATAGAATACGATTGTTTAAAAAAAATAATAAACATATCAAGCTATTTTTTATTATATTTAATGGAAAGATATAGAAGTATGGGTTTTCACAGGGCTTACGACCTGTCTTCACCTTGCGTAAGTGATCACTTTACATAAATATAACGTTCATCATTCTCACCCATTAATCAATCTCCATATCTATATTTTTTTTTAAAGTTGTATATATATGTATATATGTGGACTCGCTTCGAGTGCCACTACACTATTGCCATCTATGGACCGAATTTGATCATTCATTTTCCTGAAACAGCATATATGTCACAATGAGAATATAATTACTTTGTTACGTTATTGTGTGATATAGATGGACAAAAATAAATAAATTATTATAATATTTTAAGTCAAAATTAAAATCAATTTAATATGTAAACTCGAAAAGCTGGAACACTGAAATTTTGAGAAATGTAACGTTTTTATGCTCACGTCCGCCATTTACTGTACCGAATCAATTTAAGCAAAGATACACATCTTGTTGTGAAGGTTTAAAGTTACGTAAGCATTTCCGTCTCGCATTTTCAGCACCGATTCAGTGCAAAATAAAGTATAACCACTATTGAAATAATTCATTCGAATTTTAAATGTTTTTGTCTCCGAGTATACTCATAACTTTTACGGTATTGTTTCAAAACGGTCAATTCATCAAGGCCGTTAATGACCAAAATAAATTTGTTTGCAACAGTACACAATAATAGGTGTAATGGAAAAAATGACAATTTTATTGTTATCGCTCTTGAATGATCGGTTGCGCAACGTGTTTTGGGTCATTTCGTTGACTATACATACCTTAGGTGTATTGAGACTATTAAATATAAAATTTAATAATCATTTTTAAAAAGGATAGCTTTTTGCCGAATGAAGAATTTATTCGAAATTTTATGCTTTACCATTTCTTAAAGAAACAGACCGCAACAAGTTCTACAAAAAATATTATATCGCAAATGTAAAAAATATATCAATATTTTAGATGTTCGTAAATGTTAGAGGTGGTGGTTTAAACAGTTTCGATCCGGAAATTTTAGATTAAAAAATAATCCTGGAAGTGGAAGACCAGTTAAAGTGGATGAAGATATTTGAGCTGATCTGATTGAACAATATCCAACATAAGCGATTGAATAACTCGCGGACAAACTCGGATATTTATGATCAAGTGTACAAGAGCACATTAAAAAAGCACGAGATCACAAATGACTCTTGAAGGGTGGATTGCCTGTTTGAAAGAAGAAGAAGAAAAACACGAGTTAAGTGAAGAGAATCTAGATGAGCGAATAAACGCGCGCCCAGTACTATTGGAATTAAATTCAAAAACCACATTTCCACAAAAATATACGTCACCCACCATATTCACCAGACATTGCTCCATTCGAATATTATTTGTTTCGGTCAATGCAACGCTTTTTGAAAAGCAAAGAATATAGTAGTTATGAGGACGTAATGATGAGCATATCTGAGTAGTTTGCTTCAAAACCAGCTGAATTTTACGAAAGAGGGATTAAACAGTTGACAGATAAGTGGAAACAGGTCATATTGAATGATGGAAATTATATTTTGGACTAAGTGTTGATAAATAAATATTCGAATCATATCAAATTGTTTCATTTAAAAAAATACATATATTAGTTTTTCAAAAATAAAAACAAGACTTGTGAATTTATAAATGAAATTTTATGTATTGTAAAAAAATATATTTAACGTATTATGCTCTGGAAATTAAAATATCGTTAAATAAATATAAATATCAAAATTCAAATTGAAAATTATTTATATAATAGTTTTACAATATCAAAAATAAACTGATAATCAATTATAATTATAATTAGTCAAAAAGACGTAACAACAATTGGTTCGGAAACAAAACTCGAACCAAGAGAATGCGAATGACAAAAAAAATAGAGTGTAAAGTGTTTGAAAATATTATCTAGCAATAGTGGTAGTTTCACAATCGACAAGGGCTTTTGAAAATGTTTGCGTGTTTTAGAAGCATTTTACGAACAGCATATCAATTTTAAAATCTCCGCTTTGGCATTAAAAACAGTTACAAATATCAGTTCACCTCAATTTACCCCACTCTCCTCCGATATATATATTATATTGAATGTCAAATTTAGCACAGTTACTCTTTAGGCTCTTGCGTTAAACATATCTTAATGTAAATTTTTTTTGAAGAATTGTAAGCTATCGTGAGGTAACTTTTAATAAATATTAATCTACTTAATATTCAATTCAAGTTTTAAAAAAATGTAAAAAATAGGTGGGTGCTTGGCGGATTGGATTACCTAGGCGATGATTTAGAGATAAAGAATAATAATATTAGTCTGTGTGTAGTTGTCTATGTGTGCAGTTTACGTGTATGTAACTGTCATGTCTGTAGTTGTTCTGTTATCTTTTTACCGTATTATGCTTTTTTAAAACGTCTATCTTTAATTTATTTTTGTATATATTGAATTGTAATATGTTGTACTATGCACAATGTTAAAAAGGAAATATATATATATACAATAATATCCAAAACACAACTTGTAACTGTCGTCCAACATCAAAATATCTTATAACATATCTCTAGAAAACTTTTCCGAGTAAATGATAATGACCATTTTATTTTTAAATGCGATCGGAACCGCGATTCCGCGGCATCTGTCGCAAAACATTGTTCTAAGCCCATTGCAGTAAAATGCCATGAAATAAATGCACGGCGATCACTGCGCAAATGTGCGCAAAAAGGACGAACAAAACCTGCGCATAGGTAATCCTTCTGACTTCCCACACGGACCAACCGCGCTTCAGTTGCCCACTTCTCGCCGAATCAGGTGGACGTTCCTATTTCAGAGCGTTGCGCACTTTCAAACTTTCAACATTCGAACTATATTCAAACAAAATTTGATTAATATTTTAATAAAATCAAATTAACTGCACGATGTTAAATGTACAGTGAATAAAAAAAAATATACATTAGCACTATTTAAAAGTGGTATTGTTAAAAAGTTGTTTACGAATTTTTTAAAAACTTTTGATAAATGTACGGAAGCGGTTTTTTGTTATTAAATGCACGTCAATAATATATGTTTGTGATGTACGAGAAAATTCAAAACACCGGGACATCCAAAAATTATTACAGGTAAAAATTATTTAATTCATTTAAATTAATTGAAAATTATGTTAATGATTTTAAATTTCCTTATATATGTATTTTTATAATTTCATGAGTAGGTACATTAGTGAAGAGATAGATTGCCACTCTTGACTCACTAGTGTCAATGTGATTGGTATTTGGTGATATAGGTGATTTAAAAACGTACTATTTTACCATTTTATTCATATGTGAAATAAGTGAACAGAAAATTAGAACTTAAATAATATTTAATTATACTATAGCATAATTACATTAAATACTTTTTTCGCACAAAAAATATACTCAATTCACAACTTCAATATAAATAAACAAAAAAAAAATCACTATATCTATAGAAAACATAAACGATAAATAAGAAAAAAGTATTTATTTTATTAAGAAAATATATCTTTAAAAAAAACGATATTTTCAGATACTCAATCACTGTTGGTGATTCTTATTATAGGTATCAGTGATTGACTCACAGTATGTAGTTTTGTATTCATCATAATGTATAGACATACACGGGGTAAATCACAGATACCTAGAACGACACAATTTTTTCGCTTCTCACACATTCAAATACATCGTACACCAACCCTCTCTTATACAACTTCATTGATTTTTAAGGCTTCAGACAAGGACTACGATTAATGTTAGTGACATATAAACATTTCAATCTAAAATATTTTCTGCCGGCGGCTTTTGTGGACTCAATATTTGAATTTGAACATAATACTATTAAATAAGCAATAATTTTTTTTTAACTATTTGATTTTATTTTTGTACAATTTATACAATACAATAATTTTACGATATAAATTAAGCATAATAAATAGCAACTTAGATTGCACGTTATATCAACATATTTTTTATAATTTTTAATCTAATCTAAGCGCTTGTGCTATGAAAATTTGACTAATTTTCGAATCTCGAATCTTCGCCCATCCGCTATCAAATACAGCTAGACGACCATCAAGTACGTCCACGTATTCGTACACATCAATAAAAAAAGTTAAAATATCAAATTATTACCTATGTTTTAAATACTAATTGTATGTATTAATTATAAATATATACATATAAAAACAATTTTGTCGAAAAATATTGTTTTTGCGCTACCGGGATTCGAACCTGAATTTTTATTTCCAATCCTGTTAGTATTTAAAACATCACAGACCGTCTGTTCTGAATAATTACAACTTCACAATAAGAATATGTTCTCCTTAATAATTAATATTACCTATGTAATTTAATATATATAATTAGGAGAACACCTTATTGTGAAGTTGTAATTATTCAGAACATAGGACTGTGATATTTTAAATATGAATTAAATATATTAATTAGAAAGATATACATATAAAATCAATTTTATCGAAAAATATTGTTGTTGCGTCACCGGGATTCGAACCTGGATCTCTTTCCTAACAGGGGAAGGTGCATTATCCAACTATGCTACATTGACAATATTTTTAGCGACAATTTTTCGAACCTATATGTTACCTTTTTGATATTAATACATTTAATCATTCCATTATCCCGGTGGCGCAACAACAATATTTTTCGATAAAATTGATTTTATATGTATATCTTTCTAATTAATATATTTAATTCATATAATTATAACTCATATGATATAACTTTCTAAACACACACTTGAGTTTTATTGTTTTACGTCATCGGATTTTGGAATAATTTCTATCCCTTCATCAAGATAGTACAAAACAAAATTTAAATGTTGTTTTTATTTCGTTCATTATCTCGAGATTACATTTTTAAATGCAACGTTCGATTTCCTAGTATCCGTCGGTAAAAAATATACTATTAAAGAGAACACATTCTTATTGTGAAGTTGTAATTATTCAGAACGTAGGTCTGTGATATTTTAAATACTAATTATATGTATGAATTAGAAAAATATACATATAAAATCAATTTTATCGAAAAATATTGTTGCTACCGAGATTCGAACACGGATCTCTTCCAATCCGGGGAACGTGCATTAAACGATAACTCTATATAAACAGAGTGCATTGACAACTTATACAAAGTAGATGGCTTTCATATATTGGAACGATAGATTAATTTGAAAAGTGTACCATATAAGTTCGAAAATTTGTCGTCAAAAGTACTGTCGCTGTAGAATAGTTGGATAATGCACCTTCCCCGGCTTGGAAAGAGATTCAGGTTCGAATCGCGGTGGCGCCACAACGATATTTTTCCATATAATTGGTTTTATATGTATATCTTTATAATTAATACATTTGATATATACATTAATTATTAAACCACAAAGTAGTTGATTCACCTTCTAAAAAGCGGTGCACAATGAAAATCTTATACCGACACTAAGTCCATGGAAACGGAGCATAATACTTGATAATAAGTATTAAAATATACTAAATATAGCGAAAATGCGGTTGATGAGTCAGTATGCTATGCAAATATGTAGATATTAAAACTGATTGCAGTAGGGATGGAAAGTTTAACTGAATTTGCAGACAGGTTAACCAAACACTGAAAGAAAGGACCCTGAAAGCGGTTACAATATTTGACGATAGTGCGGAGAATGGAATACTTGGACATAGAATTATGGCACTCTCTTTTCTCATTACACACGTCACACTTAATTATCTATAACAAATTCAAAATGATAAATAGCCTTGCGAGGAAATGTGTGGAAACACGAGGACATATGTTTGCTACTTGCAAAACCACTGCAAGTATTTTGTAACATAATTTAAAAAAAAAGAATTAATAAAAAAAGGTTGTCGTTTCCCTTAATAAAATATTCCTTTTTAATGAGAGCACATTTATTTTGTTAAGTTGCATTTTCAGAACATAGTTCTGTAGTATTTTAATAGTTATAAATTAAATTAATGAACTAGAAAGACATACAGAAAAATTCTATCTATCACAGACCTATGTTCTCAATAATTACAACTTCACAAAAATAATGTGTTCTCCTTAATAATGAAAAAGTATTTAGTTGCTACCGTGATTCGAACCAGGGCCTCTTACTATTCGAGGAAGGGCATCTCCTTAAGTTGTATTAAAGATTCCAATTTTAATAAAATTGATCAATTAATTTAATTATGGTACCTCCTGTCAGGTTTTACTCAAAGGTATTTAAGATTCACCTTTGTATAAAGTTGATTGCTTTTAAAAATGTAAAAGTTGATGTATCAATTGGAAATATTACAAAATATAAACAACATCTTTCTATTACAGTTAATTAATTTAATTTGTATTAATATATTCCTTCCTGTTTGCCAATTGTGACATCAATATTTTTTTGTTTTATATATTAAAATGCGTTATTTTAGTAATAACTTGTATTAAATAATAAACTGAAATAATCTTTTAGTTAATTTACTTTTCTTATTCTTCTTTCTCAGTCTACGATCATCCAATATTGGATGATGGACATTCTTAAAGACCGCCAATTCTTTCTGTCTATTGCATTTATCGACCTCGCAAGCTGGGTAACAAGTTACCCTTCAGCTTCTAGTAATGGAACTCCACGTTATAATATTTTTACCCTAACGATTGTCAGTCCTTTAGTTAAGATGCTCAGACTATATTTCGGCCATGAACCGAATATTTTCATTTATAATTCTGTCCCACAAGAACACTTCAAAACACTCCAAACATTGTTTTTTCTATGGCTCACTGAGTTACTTTAAACGTGGGAATGAGATGTGTTGTAAGTTTACAACTTTTAAAAGGTTTTATTTTTTACCAAGCGTACTACTTTCGATTTATTTCGTGAGATTTTGTCGACTTAGTTTGTACAGTTTAGTAGAAATAAAATATAACGGTTATTTATGTACATACATCATCATCATTTTCAAACCTTTATCCTAAACATACAACAGCTGAAGTTGCCATGGACCAATTTTAGAGATTATAAAAAGGCAGTGACATCAAGCAAGCAACTAAAATTATGTTACTTATTCATTATTTGCTAATAACTTTGCGGCAACATATTATATAAATAATAAAAAAAAATTTAAAATATAATTAAATATATATAAATATAATATAAATAGACAAAAAACAAAACTATAAAAATAAGTGATGGGTAACTAATTAGGAAATACTGTGAAAATAAATTTAAAAGGTAACTATTAGCAAAAAGAAATACATACTGTTGCGTAATGGCATAGATGCCGGAAGAAACAGGATTCGGAAGGAAGTTTCACTCACCACAGTCCCGTTATCCTAGCACCTCCAAGGTGGACTGTAACTTTAAGTTTTGACACTATCTCCTGGTCAAGTCTCGACTCCTTCAGATTGCACAAGATGGTCACGTAGACACACTTCTAACTCTTTGTTATACTGCAAAATCTTTTTGTAACCGTACCGGTTCAGGGTCGCCGATCGACTGACTCGGAGGCAGGTGAGGAAGGGGGGGGAGGTGGAAGGCACAGTACATCATCCTCGCGCAAGCACAAATATATGTCCCAAACACATACATATAAATAACATAATTGCTCTTGAAACATGTTGATTTGTCAATAAATAGTCGTTTAAATAAAGTGTTAAATCTTATTATTTATAAAATTATGCTAGCAATATTTGAATATGTCCAAGAATACACAATTACTGGACTTTTACCTACAAAGGCACTGTTATTAAACAAATATCAGATATCTCATAGAGACAAAGCTATTTTTTTATTATATTTTATGTAAAATGTGAATGTAATGGAAGTTTGGGGTAATTACTGGGGTTACAATTTGTCTTCGGCTGGCTTAAGTGATCACTTTATATATTCACCAATTCTCACCCCTCAATCTCCACATTTATCAAATTTATAAAAGTTGTATATATGTTATTATAGATAGTGAAGGTGTAGTGGTGCTCGAAGCGAGTTCATGCACTAACATATATACAACTTTAAAAAAATTGATAAATGTGGAGATTGAGGGGTGATAATTGATGAACGTTATATATATGTATATATATATAAATATATAAAGTGATCACTTAAGCCAGCTGAAAACAGGTCGTAAGCTCTGTAATTACCCTATATTCCATATATTTTCAATTAAATATAATGAAAAATAGCTTTGTTTCAATGAGATACCTGATATTTGTTTAAAATTATGTTAGTTCAAACTCCTGTCTTTACAATTTTTATATTTGTAGCAGAGACTTGTACAGTTCGTAATAGCGATAAGGGTAAAATAGACGACTTCAAAAAATATTGTTGGAGAAGGATGTTACATATCCCATGGACAGTACGAAGTACGTATGCCTCAATCATGTAACAGTGAACCAAAGATTATTCAAAATCTTTAGCCACAATAAATGTCAAAGTGACAGCCTAAAAATGAAATTATTCTAGGCCACAACATTGGGCCGAAGAAAACCTGTAAGAGTACCACAGCGATGGATAAATGCGTTGCATCTAGTTGTAGTTAATTCATATCAAAAAGGTAATATATAGGTTGGAAAATTTGCCGCTAAAAATATTGTCGCTGTAGCATAGTTGGATAATGCACCTTCCCCGATTAGGAAAGATATCTAGGTTCGAATCCCGGTGGCGCAACAACAATATGTTTATTTTATATGTATATTTTTCTAATTAATATATGAATAATTACAACTTCACGATGAGAATGTGTTCTCCTAATAATATGAAGAATTTTCGTTTTTACCCGAAAACATATTTTTAGATACCTCGCACAAAATAGAATATCGAACGAAAACCGTTAAGTGGTTCTAACTTTTTCAAAGTTTTCTATTACATCGGATCTGTAAATACTATGAATTTTAATCATAAGGGTCTCGGATAGAACTTGCTTAAATTATTTAAAATATTTAAGTGATGAAAACTTTTATGTAGAAATGGGTTTTCCTGGTAATTGAGAAAGCTTTTTAGGAAAGTTGGGCTGTAAGGTGGAATACGAAATTTAGTTACTCATCTTATAACCAAATATTTTTTATCCAAATTGACTGAAACACCTTTACTACGAATTTAGTCTAAATTTACCTATTAAAAAGTGAATTAATATTTTTACTATTATGCTTAAACTATGTAGTCTTCAAAAAAGATGATGATAATAAAAAAATGTTAAATTTTATTCATGAATAAATCAATATTAAAATCATCTTTTCCTCTACAGCGTGTAGAAATGAAATAAAATTTGATTCTGAATCAAAATATTTTACTGATAAATTTTTTTAATATCGTGGGTAAATATGTACATTTTAACTATGTTTTCAATGTTATATACTGACGCCAGCAAAAAAAAAACCTTCGCTTGAAACTTGTATAATCAATCACACATTTCTACACTGGATAAAGCTTTCGTATTACGTAACCAAATGCTATTTTTTCGTACGGTATTGGATTTTGTATTGAATAAATATTATGTTTTAGTATTTCGATTCAGTGTATCGAAAAACGCGTCGTCGGTTTCCTTGATTGCTTATATAGAAAGATTTTTTTTTCAAATAAGAGTTATTAAAGTGGCGAAATTAGGCTGTGTGTCTATCTAGTTAAGCTGGGGTTGTCATCTGTAACACTTGAATAAAAATAACCAATTATTTATACTCGTATAATGCCGTGTATACGCGTTTTTATACTTCGATAAGTAGGCCTGGTATTAAAGTTTGAATATGCGCATTCCATTTGTGTAAATTTAAAAACAGCGAAATTGCTTCTATTTAGAGGCGTTTTCGGTGTCGGTCGTATATTTAACATTTTGTATTGTATTTTTCGGATTATCGGTTGTTCTACAGTTACGGAGGCTGGCAAGCTGAGTTATCAGAAAATTAAAGATTGTAGGGAGAGCGACCATCGATAGAAGAATCTGTGAGTAACAGCCCAGTTTTGCAAAGGTTGGTATATTTTCATTTACATAGATTGAATTAATATATTCAACAAACCAATTAGAAAACTCAGAACTAGCTATTGCATGTAGTTACTGCAACATGCCATTTACGTAACAATTTAACTTTAAGGGCGTTTACACATAGTCTTACACTTGTTTTTTACAATATAATGTCGTCACATAAACTTATGGATATGACTTCTTAAATATTTTCAAAATTACATGGTAGTCACATATTAGATAAATAATATGATAACATACCTAATATTTTAAAGGAAACATTTCCAATATATATTATAATCAAATAAATTTATCCATTAGCCCCATATTAGGTATGTTTCCCTTAAAATCAATTTAATATCCATAAACACTGTATTTTCTCCTCCCTAATGTTCCGACTATCTGTATATGTATTGTGTCTCTCTATCTTTCGCATATAATCTTATATTATGTTTCTCCTTGATGTTCTATCATCTATCAGAATACATATACAGATAGACGGAACATTAAGGAAGGTAAAATACAGTGTTGATGGATATTAAATTGATTTTAAAGGAAACATATCTAATATGGGGTTAATGGATAAATTAATTTAATTATTAAGAATTGGCTTACCACTATTTATTGCCTTTTTTATTTCGAGGGTTTCTAAATTATTCAATCGGAGGCCAAACCCGTTTTTATGGAGGATTTATCTGAGCTATTATTAAAATAATGGTCTTTTATCTATATATAAGTGCACTCTTTTTATATTTATGATTAGTTTTATATACGTATAATAAATTTCGTGGTTACATACAAAGTGATTGTTTTTTATTTAATAGAATATTTCTTTGTTGCGTTTTCAGTCCTAAAAAGAAACAAAATCCATGTTGCACTGTTACGAAAGGCTTTTGGACATGCCGCATCAAATGTTAACTGAACTTAGTCTTCTGGCAACGGCTGATCGGTTCTACAACTATCTGTAAAGTTACCTATCGGGTTTACATGTAATATATTGAGCAGGCATCCATGGTATGCTCCAGTGTTTGAAAAACTATGTACTCGCTTAAGAATTTATACATCAAATATTCTAACTGACTTGGCAGCTCCGGTTGTGATTAATACTTTCTAAATACAAATCAAATTTTAACTTATCTTGATTTTAACTCTTTTAGACACTCTTCCTCTCTTCTTCCACCACGATTGCAATCCCTATTCTCTTCTATGCTTTTTTTCGGACGTGCATTATATCGACCTTTACGTATAGTATCGTAAGTAAAAAATGTCATCTTTAATCATTCTAGTATTTCGCGTGTATTTGATATTTATTTTTATGCAAGATTTAAATATATATATTACATTTTACGATGTAGGTACTAATAATAAACATAATATTAAAAAAGTTACATCCATTTAAAAATATATCAAATACATGAAAATTAATTTGCTTTTTACATACGATACTTGGAGGGTGTTCCGTATTTGAAAAACACATTTTAGCGCGTTTGTAATATCGGATACGAAAAATATTATTATTACATGGTCGCGTCCAAATTTCTTACCCATGACCTATCCCAATGCTCGCCCGCAAGTGTGAAATGTAACCTTGACGCCAGCAGACATCAACTTGAGCGATATTGTATTTGATCTCGACATCGCGATAACATTTGTGTGGACCCTTTCAGTTTCAGTGTATGGGCACTGTGTTTTTTGTGATCCTGTGATTTGTGTGCACAGTGTCTATTGTTTGCGTGTGCCGTGGATGCAAACTGACATCGCCGTCTTCATCATCGGCGTCATATGTAAGGTAAGGGGAGCAGTCCTTCCGAATCCCAGTTCCCTGAGATCACTGGTCTTTCTTCTAAACCTCTATCCTCCTATCCGATTTACGACCGGAATTGTTGCAATCCATTCCGTGGAACGTGTGACCCGCAGATTGCATAATTCAGATGGGTCAATATCCTTTGGACACATATCCATAAAAGTCTACAAGATTAAATACAAGAATAGAGATACGCACGATGATAGTGATGTACATAGATGTAGAAGATAGATACGTGCTCAGAGTCTGCATACACTTGAAATAATAATAAAAAATAGATCACTTTCAAGCATTGACATGATTCAACCGCGTAACAACACCAATGCAGTGCATTAGGGCTCATATTAAATAGGGGATCAAATATTTGATACTTTTTTATGTAGGCTTATTTCACAAGAAATGAATTATAAAATTTTGAAAATCCTTTTTTATTTATTTCGAAAACATAAAAACATTATCGATATACACAGTAGATCTAGGTTAGGAAGTAGTTTATCGCCGCAAAATGAGAAAGTATACGCTTGAATTTTTTTTTTAAACAACTGTTAAAATAAAATAATTAATGTGATCAGTAAATGAACTCTACACTACTATTGATACAATAAATAATATATTATCGTTTCTTCAGAAGTATACATATATACGCATATATGCATATAAGGGTTACTTTTTACATTTTGTATTGCCTAATTGAAAACGATAGTTACGCCACTGGTTCCATCTAAACATTTTATATCTTTAAAATACTAAGTTTTCACACTATGTGTGACATGGATCGTACCCTGCGAGTATTGTGGGATCGTTCAAAAACGACAATAATTATAAGATATTGAATTATTTATCAAATTTAATCAGAATTTCGAGATTAAAACATAATATAAGAATACATGGATTTCCTAGTTAGACGATCGAACAAATTTGTATTAGTAGTACTAAAAAATTTCACAGTTTTCTGAATAAAGACACATGGCAGAATAGCCGAGAAAATTCTCGAATCCATGACATTTATCTAACATGATTACAATATTAATAAATACTTTTTTTTTAGAATTAAAAAAAATCTAATTCCTAAAAAGTATCCAAGTATAATAGCTACTCGTTTAATTCATATTATCATTGTCAAATTTTTTATAAAGCAATTTAGAATTAGTATATTTTAAGTAAATTTGAAGGAATAGTTTAGTTAGGAAAAATGATGTATTAAAATTAAATTCACTAAACATTACAGTTATATTATATTTTTTCAAAAAATATTTTTTGTAACAAAATTTCTGTATCTCTGTTTGAATGAATGTTTTTCTTATTTCATTCCTTTTATTACATTCCTTGTCTTACTCTATTTTTCAATTCCAGTCTGTACGTGGTCCGTATAATTCATAATATTTAATACCGAGATTTAAAAAAAAAGGTATTTGAGATTCCGTAGAAACAAAGTAGACGGTTTTCATATAATGGAGCGATAGATATATTAATCAGAAAAGTGTAACATATAGGTTCGAAAATTTATCGTCAAAAGTACTGTATGCTGTAACATAGTTGGTTAATGCACATTCCCCGGATTAGAAAGAGATCCATGTTCGAATTCCGGTAGCAACAACAATATTTTTCGATAAAATTGATTTTACGTGCATATCTTTCTAATTAATACATTTAATTTGTATTTAAAATTTCACATACCTATAATCTGAATAATTACAACTTCACTATAAGAATGTGTTCTCCTTAATAATTTACTTTCTTTAATTTTAATTTTCACAACTAAATTTTATACTTCACACACGTTGGTTATTGTCACTACTGGTTTCGAGAGGTGCAGTCTTTCTCACAATCAGGTGATAATTAAAATAAATAGAGTATTGTAGACTATTCGGGCAATGGGGCTGGGTTTGAGAAGAGAGCGGAAGTTTCAGCCGTTAATGGAGTATGGACAGAAAACCTATGGACGGGAATATGTTCGCCCTTCGATAAATTTAATTTTATTGTACATTTTTCTAATTGATACATTTAATTTGTATTAGTAATATTGGTTTATTTAGTTTGTGAAATATGATTTGTTTGCCAATTTGCCTAAAGAAAGACTTGCTTAGTTGGACAATGCATTAAAAAAATCTATATAGAAGATAACTTTTCAACATTTTTAAGACCTTCAGTACCAACCAACAATATATCTGAAAACTTTTCATATTATACACTAAGTTTTGTGTATTATAATAAATGTTAAAAAATAGACATATTTTTTGTTGTTGTACTTCTTCATGTTCCACAGTAGGCACCTGGAATATGTACCTACCCTTAAATGGGAATAAGGGCAGATAAATCTCCCGTATCGTGTTTTCCATTTCATTCGAGTTCCTTTAAGGCTGAAGATCTCATAATGTCTGATTATTTTCACATAAAGCCGTCTATTAAGCACCGTACACACCAATGTGCAGATTTACTGGTAGGCGCGCCCGTAACACCTTGGTTAGTACCTTCATATCAAATATCGTAAAACAGAAACATCACAAAAAAAATATTACACAGATTCTATTATATATTACCGACCCAGGGAAATTCATTTCATTTCAATTGGTATCAGAGAAGTAATTTTTATAGTAGAGGCATAATATGTTTAATAAATTCACAACATTAGGTTGAAACATACCAACTCTAGAATCCTAATTATATCGTATATTGCGTTTCCCCATCTATTTCTATGACTTTCTGTACGTCTTGGATTTTGTGTCTCTTGAAAGTAAATTGGGCATCCTGTCATTTTATCTACATCTCATGGTCACATCGCATCGCACTCTATGGTTTCTTTCCTTATCTATAGTAGCACTTTCAAATGTTACATATTAATATTTACTTATTACGTAAAGTTAAAGCTAGCTCTCTCACATTTCGAGTGTCACGATAATTATTAGTGACAGTGAACCTGATGATGATTGGTTAGTGACATTTAACGACGATTGATAACTATAATTTATCTCTTTTTTTTTTTTTTCCGGTAGCGCAACAACAATATTTTTCGATAAAATTGATTTTATATGTATATCTTTATAATTAATATATTTAATTCATATTTATAATTTATCTCCTTAATAGTATAAGGTTGTATCAATGTGTCCAAAATTTAATAAAAATGAATTGATAATTCTGGCGTCTGCAGTCGTTTTACTCAAAGGTATTTGAGATTCCGTAAAAATAATGTAGATGGCTTTCAAATAATGGAACGACAGATGTATTAATTTGAAAAAGTGTAATATATAGGTTCGAAAATTAATCATGAAAAATACTGGCGCTATAACACAATTGGTAGTGTACTTCCCGGATTGGAAATAGAGATCTAGGTTTAAACCCCGGTAGTGCAAAAACAATATTTTTCGAAAAAAATTGATTTTATATGTATATATTTATAATTAATACATTAAATTAGTATTTATAATTTATCTGTTGGAAGTTTACTTCGTAGTGTGGTATTGATTGCTGAAAGAATTACGAATGATTAGTTACTAATGATTGTTACAATTGAACTCAATCACAGTCACAATAATGATTTAAATAACTATTTAACCATCATTAGTAATTATAAAAAGATAAAAGTTATGATGTTATTTGGACCAAATGTTGCGTAAAAGCATAGATGCCGAAAGAAACAGGATATTCGAAAGGAGGTTTGCACTCACCACAATCCAGTTCTTCTGGCACCTTCATGGTGGACTGTAAACTTATATTTATCACTATCTTCGTTCAATGGTCCTAGTCCTTTAGAATGCACTTTATAGACGCGACGTTTCCATTTAATATTATACTTTGATTCCAAATTACCGTACCGGTTCAGAGACGCCGTTTGACTGATGCAGAGGCATGCCGGGTGAGAAGAGGAGGGGAGAAGAAGGCACAGTACACTAGTTTCGTTCAAGAATAAATATGTCCCAAACATCTTGCCCCCCGAGGATTGACTTACCTAAAAAGTCAATTCTCAAGAAATAACAAGTTAATGAAAATTGTAAGTAGGTAGCATCATTAAAAACATTCAGATCGTGTTAATCGTAGAAAATGTAAACATACAAGTATAAGATTTGTGAGATATAAATATGGAAACATAAAATATAAATATTATCAATTAAAAAAATATTTATAAAAATAAATATATCGGTGTCTAATTTCTCACTCTCTTTATCGTAATGACTAATATCAGCATAGATAAATCACTTAAAAATATACAAATTTGTGTATCAAAAAAAAATGTACACTTGCTGAAAAAATGCGTTACACCACTCTAACCATTTAATTTTACGATGAATTTAAAATTAATATGTAAATCCTTAAGGGACATCTGTTATTTGCAATTCAAAGTTTTTTTTTTTAAATTGCACCTTACAATAAAATTTTGATTTCATTAAAAAAACAGACTGATCACCGAATAATTTAAATTTATTGTATTCAGTCTTTTCTATTTAATTTACTTGTCTTAACATGATTATATACGTGAGTGTCTATGGAGAAGGGAAGAGAGGGGAGCTAGTAACGACTATATTTTCGATTAGAAAATTTAGAATTAATGAGATTCAATATAATTGACGTGCTTATTGATTTAGTGGTTAAGACATTTACAAGTGATCCAGTAATCAATCTCCACTCCAGAAGACCAGCAGGTTAGTTCTATTTTCACAGCACGGACCTTTAGCTTAGTTTGAAAAAAGTAAGAATATTGATGTGACACGTATACGGTTAACGTAAAGGGTAACGGAAAAAATTCAAGATTAAATTGTTATTGCTCGTAAACTATCAATATGAGGTAAGTGGGAGTGTTGTTCGGCGCGCGTGATTTTCGGATTTGCCAGTCGCACTGAGTCACTGGTCAGGAGCGCATCGCGCGTTCGCGGTTGAGCAATATTTAATGTGAGGTGATTTATTGGTTCGTGCGCGTCGTGCTTTTTGTACTCATTTTAATATTCGACGAAAAAGTGATGGGCCGAGCACGCAACTTATCTGGTGTTGGGTTCAGAAGTTCATACAAGAAGGGACAATGGTCAACCAAACTCCTCCAGGACCACCAACGTCAGCAGCGATGCCAGAACATGTGGCTCAAGTTCGACGTGAAATGATGCGCAATCCGCGTAAATCGATAAGGAAGATTGCAGTCTGTATTGGAATAAAAAAATCAACAGCGTAACGCTTGGAAACAACCAACGCTTTGCTTTTGCGTGTTCGTAAATTTAAGAGGAGTCCAATTGCAAGAGTGTCTTGAGAGAAATGGACGGCATTTAGATGATATTGTTTATGAAACGTAAAATCCGCATCGTTAAACTCCATTTTGTATAAATTAAATACGAGAATAACACTGTAGTTGTTTTTAATTTAATATTAAACTTGAAAATTTTCCGCTGAACATCATTTCTATTAAAAAAAGAATATACATATAATACAAATTTAGATAGTAAAGAAGAGGGGGGAAAGAAGACTTTGCACAGAAACTGTGCGAAATTTGGTTTAAATGGGTATTGGATTTTATAGGAAATATACAGAGATATAGTTTTTAAATTTTATATGTAAAGATAGATGTTTCAATGCTATAGAGAAGAATATAAAATAAATGTGATATACATTTTTCTATCAATAAAGTATGAGTAGTTTTGCTTAGCAATTGTTTATACCGCAATACTAAATTCACTGTCAAAATATGTGTTTTTCATATGTAAAACTAATTATTGTTGATATGTTTTGTGATCGGTACCCGGTATTTTACTCAAAAAAGATTGGCAAAAAATGTTCAAATTACAGATATTTGTTCACGTCACGCAATTTTTACCCCCCAATCAGTTTAGGCCTGCGGGATCACCCTGTAATACGGACGTATGATGCCCCACACTCCCATCAGGCTCCATTAACGACTACAAACGTGAAAACCTTCGATTTGAATATATATCTTGATTCAGATTTTCATTTCAAATGAACAGTAATTAATCAAGTAGTAACGGCGCGAGATCCGGAACAATAGCCCACCTCGGGGGTGTGAACCGAAGTGCCATCGTTTATTGATTAAACTCATCCCTTTAATCATTGTTTTATCATCTAGGATCTCCTTTTTAATTAGCAGCATATCGTGGTGGTAGTCATTTATATAAAATACGCGAAGGAACCAGAAAGCAGCAATAAGGGTAGAATAATATCTAACAAACGATGTAGAAATAAAATGAGGTGTGCCGCAGAAATGATTTCTCTTATCCATGCCGTTCAACTATAATAATATTTAAAATAAATATTCGGTGAACCTCTTCAAGAGACTACTCAAAGTCGTGTTATAATTATGAGGATTTTGAATAACCGGCGTTATGCAGATGATACGACACTTCTAGCAAGTGTCATTGAGGATCTTCTGTTCTGATGCTCTGATGAATCAAGCGAATGCGTGTTAAATATTCAGGTTAAAAATTAATATTGTTCAATTGTTTTCTATCTGATTATTGAACATTTAAAAAAATATTAATTATGCATTATTTTTTTATTTATTTTCCATCAACGTCCTTGTGGGCTTTCACATAAGAATATAAATTTATTTAATTTAAATATAACAGTATATTTTTAATATAACAGTTCAAATATTATATATAAAAAATTAAAAAAACTAAGTATAATTTACGTACTTCTTCAATTCGGCAACGAAAAATGTCAACAAAATTCAACTTGTTAACAAGCCGATGCATCCGTATTATTGCCGAGTTAATAGTATCATTATTTATATGTGTATCTGCAGAGAATACTTCATGATGTCTCGTTTGCGTTACTTTACACGAAACCATTTCGAAACAAACTCAGGGCAGTCCAACATGCTATTGATAATTTTATATAGAAATACTCTTCTCCAGACTATTTTTTTCAAATGAAGTAGACTAGATAAATTATCGTAATTTATATTTTCTATCGGAATATGCAATTTAAAATTGATAAATCTTAGAAATTCATGTTGCACTCTTTCGATTTTTATAATATGTGAGCCACAGTAGGGATACCACCGAGTGGAGTTAAATTCCATTCCAGCGTTCTTCTTATACTATAGATATCCGTGTTACCCTATCTGCATTCAATAAATTAAAAAATAACACAATAGAAAAAATATTCATGATTATTAAACTTAGGTCACGTGACTGTTTCAGTCGCTCATCGCAGATGGTTCTAGAAACCAAAGCCTTTGTTGTCCATGTTTCAGTGTTGATTAATTGAACTCTGTTACGTGCGTTTAATATAAACTGTGGCACCCGGGATTGCATGGGTGGTAACCCCTTCCTTCCCTGCACTGTCAGTACTTACCCTGTAATACCTGCACCCACTCGGACCGACCTCCCCTCACCACCCCCTACCGGTCTCCGCGTTATCCGCCGTGAAAATGTAACCCTTGACTGTACCATTAGAACCGTTCATCTCGCCAGGCGTACGGACATTCTTATATATAAATATGTAAGATTGGTAGTCGAATTTATTTTAGTTAAATACATGTCGAGGTTCAAAGGTCAAGCAATATAGTTTAGCGACCTGTTTATTGTTCTAGTTGAAAGTTATTGTTGTTTGTAATTTATCGCTAAAGAATACAACATGTTGTGGTGACGTACAATGCGGCATGAAGGGGATGTAGGTTCTCTTGAAACTCTTATTATGATTATTACTGTATTGGGGGTAGGTACAATCCACCCTATTCCCTGCGGTCATTCTCAACCCTCGAAAACAACTATCCAGGTACAAACTATTTAACATACTAATTAACAGCTATTATAAATATTGTAGTATAAATATGTATTCCAACACAGAACAATAGGTTATCTATTTAAGCTGCTATGATTCTGTAAAAATTAATATGGTATTAAAGTACTCACTTTTATCAGGTCAGTGAACTGTTTTAGTTGCTGTAGGAACAGTTTCTGTGTAACATATTTACATTTTTCTCTCTCTTATATTTACAAATGGAGATCTTGATCCACAAATTTCCATAAAGAAGAAGACATTGTTCGCAGAACAAAGAATGCATTCGGATATTTGAAATTTAATAATATTTCAAAGTTTCGTGATTAACTTCGTGAAAGAACATTGTAATTAATTTCAAAAACATTAACATTTATAAAAATTAATTAATTAATAAAATAAAACATTATTTTTTTTCACATTATAATACTTTAATTAAAATTTAAAAATAAATTCTAATTAAATGTATTAATTAGAAAGATATACATATATAATCAATTTTGAATCCCGGTGGCAACAACATTATATTTTTCTATAAAATTGATTATATTACATTGTGACGTGGTCGTCTATATGTGACGGGTAATCGTCAGGATAGGACGCCATGTTCGGACACCGCCGGCTTGCTCAGAGGTTTTGCATGATGTGCGTGGGTTTTTGGTTACAGAATTCAACATAATCTTTTGCCTTTCACTTCAGCCAGCATTCTCAGGGAAAAATAAAAAGGTCTAATAAAAGTTTAAGTAAAAAAAAAATCTACGTAAAGAAAGACTAAGCAGAGGAAGGCATGCGTTGATCCTGAAATTTCACATATAATTAGTCAATAGTTCAGTTCAAATGTGATGCAAGACAACAAAGATGTTAAAACATTATATTGTTCTCACCCTTCCTCACTTATAAAGTCGCATTCTAACTGATTTAAGGATCGGATTCGTCCTGTCCGTTATCCATGATAGCTGTCACATGAAAAAAACGTTTCCCGAAATCATCTCCCCGCGCGGGCTGTGTTGGCAACATGAGAATGTTAATTCAGACATATTTCGCGCGCGGTAGGTACCAGATTTAATGTTATAACATATATCTTTTTATTAAAAGAACACAGTTGTAATTATTCAGAACATATGTCTGTGATATTTTAAATATGAATTAAATATATTAATTAGAAAGATATACATATAAAATCATTTTTATCCAAAAATATTGTTTTGAATCCCGGTGGCGCAACAACAATATTTTTCGATAAAATTGATTTTATATGTATATCTTTCTAATTAATATATTTAATTCATATTTAATATATTTAATTAGTACTTTAAATAACATATATATATATATGTTCTGAATAATTACAACTTCACAATAAGAATGTGTTCTCCTTAATAAAAATAAATCGTTTTCGATGCTCACTGCATCATCTTCAGTAATAGATGATACGATTTCGCTAATGTATGTCTTTCCTTATTCGTAATAAATACAATGTACACTTTATTTCGAATGAAATGTATATTTGCGTACTGTTATTGAATATATAAAAGAGAAATCTAATAATATATCCAGATAATAGTCATATATAAAAGATAGATTTGATAAAGATACGTTTTATTGTGATGTTGCAATTTCAGAATGTACTCCTGTGATTTTTTAAAACAAATTAAATTAATCAATTAGAAAGATATACAGAATTATTTTTTTTCATCTATCAGTAGATTTTTCTGTGTATCTTTCTAATTTATTAATTTAATTTGTTTTAAAATTCACAATTCACTTTTTGAACTTAAATTAAAACTTCACAATAGAAATGTGTTTTCATTAAAAAATACATTAATACATATTTAAAAACTTATTGTATCTGCGTGGTACAGGCGTATTTATTTTATTAAAAAAGACTCGCATAAATTATTTCACAGCTGTTTGTGATTTTCTTGTAAAATAAATATAAGTTTTTGATTCTGTTTTAAAATTTGATTAAATTTACATAAATCACGCCAATGGAAAAAAGGTAGAATTAAATATTTATTTTAATGAAAACCACTCAATTCTGAATCAGCTATTAGAGAATTCTCTCTAAATGACTAGCCAGAAGTCTTGTTTTAGTTTTTTAATGAAAATAAATCTCGCGAAGCGCAGATGTTCTAGATTAAATCAGCACTGGAGTTGCTAGTTTCATTTCCGAGATTACTCCTTCGGTCACGCCATATGCCAATTGAATAATAAAGGGCAGTATTCTCAGAAAGAAAAACGACATTTCTTAGTAGGTTACCTCTAATGATGCTTACATTTTGAGAAATAAAATGCATGCGGATATATTTGTTTTATTTCTAGAGCAAAAATGTATGTAATTTGTTAATTCGGTAATTTTTTATAGAAACTTGTTGGAAGGAGAAGAATGAAAATATTGCAGATTGAAAGTCTATATGTGAAAAATCTATTTATGATAGAGTAAACAACGAAAAAATGAACTAAAAGAGAATGTTAAGCTGATCTTAGAATTTTTTTATTTTATTAAAAGATATGATATATACATTTTTACACATAATCAGTAACTAGATATATATATATTTCTTTTCACATTTTTTTTCTTTTCTATGAGAGTAGAGACTCGTGTATATAGGAGAGTATATAATTTATGTATCTGCTAGTCTGTGTAAATATTTTTTGATTTCAGATACATGTTTATAATAGTCAAATTTTTCTAATTGCGAATGAGAGATTATTAAATAATTAGATGCCTTGATAAATATAATGATTTTGGGTTGTGATGTATTAAAGTTTTGGAATATCAATTTGGTCTCTAAATCTTGTAGATCAGAAGCTGCTTCTAATATTTAATTTATTTACCTGAATAGTCTTTTTTTAATATCATTTTTTGAGTAATTTCTAATTGTGATATTGAAGTTTTATTGGTTCTTCCCCATCCAATAATACCGTATTGCAAATGTTACTGTACAAACGCGTAGTTATTTTAATTAATTAATTATTATTTTAAGATTTGTAAGTGATGAGATGTTTTAAAAATATGTAGGCAGTTTTCTTTATTTTGTTAGTAAGATTAATAATATGTTATTCATATTTGAGTTTGTTATCTATTATGATTCCTAGGTAGTTGATACAGCCTTTTTCTTCAATTGATGAACATTGTTAAGAAGAGTCTTCTTGAGTACAGGCTTTGGTGTAAATTTTAATATTAATTACAATGTTATCTTTCTGTTGAATACCAAATCGTAGAAAGTATGTTTTATCAGTGTTAATTGATAGTAGGTTTTCATCCGTCCATTTTTTTATGGTATTAACTTTCTTATTTGCAGATATATTATATTTGAATCCTCATTAAGTGTGGGATTGGACATATGAAACGAATGAATAAGAAGTCAAAGTACACAAACTGATGTATGGAAGAGAAACGTGGAGATGGCAAAGAAGAAATAGGCTGAAAGCGTATACGTGACAAATTCATGTAAAACGAATGAATGAGGGGAAAATGGTAAAAAATGATCTAACACAAGTGTTAAGGCACCAGAAATAGAGGAAATAAGTTTAAATGTGGGTAAGACGAGAGTTGTGTGTCAGGAAGGAAGAGTGTGGCGCTTCATCCTCTCTGCCTACCCTCTAGGGGAAACGGCGTGATGGTATATTAGTTAGTTTAATGAAAATGTAGCGATTTTATTCAGAATACTAAAATAAATATTCTATTCACTTTAGTTTTAGTTGAAAGAGGTTTTAAATGACATCAGAGTTGATTGTTAAAGTGCCAATTATATTTTGTATAAAACTTGTGAAAATTCAATTAAAATATTTATATTTCAATATAATTTTAAAATATATACATTATTATAACGTCAATTATTAGGTTTATATTTTACAATAATTTATTGCGAAATTTGAGTTTTTGTAGGTTAACAGGTTTCCGAAAAATAATTAATGAAAACGTGTATATTGTTAAAAATACGGAATATCCGGGATTAAAGGCAATTTTTCTCTTAATAATAGATTAAAATGTTTTAAATCAGTTTTATAAAGTAAAATACAACATTTTTCTTAATTATTGAGTTCATAATAATGAGTGAAGTATTATCAGTTGGTTAATTAAATATTTCATACCAAAATTTAAATATTTTCCTATTTTTATATATTTTTTTTCTCTTTTGGAACACGCTTTTTTTTCCAAGGTAAGCAAGTATTTGTAGGGTGGAAATTAGTATGATCAGAATTAGAATTCATCTTTCGTCTTTAATTATTGCAGTCTGATCGTTTTACGTTTTTGTCCTAATGGGTGTTTTAGCAATCATCAATTCATTTTGGATACATTTTATTACGTCTCATTTCTCTGTTATCTCAATTCAATGTTAGGCTCAATTCTGTTATGTCTTCTACGACACAGAATAGGAGGGTTTGAGGCATGCTCGGTAAACTCGAGAACGAGATAATCCCGTCTGTCTGTGAATGGATTAGTTCTTTGCATACATAATTGTAAAGAAAATATAAAAATCATTTACATTCCTTTCTGCTTTATTTTCTGGTGATAATTAATATACTTAATTAATTACAGGTTCACGCTTTAACAGTCATGCTCAGACTAATCGATTACCGTAAGTTGGGGTGAATAGGGACATTAGGGAGAATCGGGACATTAGGGGGAATAGGGACAATCGCCAGAAAAAAGTTTAAAGGCTTATTACGTTACTTTGGCTTGAGTTTTGAACTTGAAATGTTTTATGTTAAAATATCAGATATATTTTACCAACTTGTAATGATAACATGTTGCCACAGAATAATATTTTTAATTATTAAATTTCAAAGATTTTGCAGATTAACAAAATTTTACACTGCATAACTTAGCTTGTAAATTAAAAAAAAAAGGTTTTTCGGTTAATCTTAATATTTCACAAAGAAGAATTTTTATGCTGAAATTTCCTATTTATAAATATTTTACACTGGTTATATTATCAAGTGTCGCTTATAACCTAGTTTTGGGGTGAATAGGGACATGTTACACATTTTTTAAATGAAATTTAAAAAACCTAATTTTATTAAATATTATTATTAAATTCTGATACTTTGTAACTCAATAATATATTTTTTAAAATTAAAACATTTAAATTTTATACAAAATAAACACGTAGTTCTACAAAATAAACACAATAACAATAAATGCACGTTACACTATATAAGTTATACTATTTTTACATTATGTCACTGAACTTCTAGATAAACTATTATGTTGCCGCTAGATAAGTAGACAAATCCGAAAACGTATCATCTTAATATAGGTATTTGAAATACGAGAAATAAAATATTAAGAAATCTGTTGTAAAAATAATGAAGGGAGAGAAAAAGCTGCTATCGCTAAAATTACCATCCCATCTTTAATGATAAAATATTAGCTACAATTGATAATAAGCAATAGAATTACACACCAATTTAGGTTTCAATATAGCAGAAAAAATGTCGTTAGATCGTAGGTGGATATTAAACACCTCACTAAACTGCTGAGTCATTTGAAAAAGTGTATTTCTGGGTCCTGCAATAAAAATTACAATCTCTTTATATAAGCCAACCACGGTCAAACGACGATTGAAAATGTTTTTCTTTCTTTTTAATTTGAGTTTGATTTTATGTGATATTGGTCTATTTTTATCCCATAAAAATGAAATTTAATATATTGTTGTACAATAGTATGTATCAGAACTAGTTTAGTAAATAATTTGTTTTGTTTAACTGTATAAAACAGTAATAAACACAAATTATAATAGTATTGTCCCCATTGACCCCAGTAGTAGGGTTAATAGAGACAGAGATCATTTATGGAGTTTTCTCTGAAGTTCATGATCGAATCAAATTTAGGTATATACGAAAACATAGAAATATCGTTGACTAAAAAAAAAATTTTTGGTTGTATATTAATATTTTTTACATGTGTCGATTTATAGCAATGGACACTCTGAAACCTATCTCTATTTACCCCAGATTACGTACATAACTGATGGCAACGATCAATCTTCGTTTACGTTAATCTTTATAATTTGTGATCATAATCGTTTCATCACAAAAAATATTTGTTTTTATAATAAAAGTTACCTACACTTATTACATATTATTTCAATATATTTAGTGTTTATTTGGTGCATTGATGGTAGGTGCTTTTTTAATATAATATTAATATTGTGTTTGATGAAATACAAATAACGACTTTTTAAAATTGGTTCATTTAAAATTAAGAAACAATATTGAAGATGATACAGCGTATCACATGCTCCGGTTGTCACTATGCGGGACATGCATAAAACTTTTTCTCTCTCAGTAGATGTGCGATCGTGGGCTTTATTTAACGCCACTTATAGTGAGACTGCGGTCATTTTTAGGACTTGGTGTGTTTATCTTATTAGAGATCAAAATCTCGCTCACGTTGCCCGTGATCCAGCTTCCCCAGGCTTTCTACACTTTTTCGAGTGACATGTCCAAAGTATGAAAGAATTCTGAAAGATGAAAGAAGAAGTGGAGAGCTTTTCTTTAGTGCATTATGTGATACTACACCACAACATTATTTTGTTTCCTTCATGTGTTTTGACTCCATATAGAGATACAGAGAATATCTTGACTTTAAGGATTGTATTGATCGTGTTTAATTGCGAGAGTCACTCGAATGGAGCAACTGATATTTAAGGTTATGTTATGTTATGTTATCAGGATTATTTTAGGGCCTTAATCTTCTTGTATTCTCACGCGTGTATATAAATGTCGCAGTGTATATTAATATTATTGCAAGTGAGTATAAATGTTGGTGTTGATAAAAATAAAATATGACTTACAGTCGATTGAATTTATTGTTAAATGATGCACAAATAAATTTACACTGTCCGTATGTTAAATTTTAAGATAAAGTTCGTGACTGAAAGTGGGGACGAGAGATGCATCCAGAGAGAGCCAGGGGAATAGTGATCGCTTCAGCTGCTTCTTGGACCGGTTGCATTCTGTCGATAATCGGTGACGTGGAATGGCTGTAAAATGTTTGTTTTGATGGCCAGGTCTGTGAAGCGTGAGCAGGGCCTCCACATGACGTATTTTTGATGTTTATAGCGTTAACTTTGTTGTTAAACATAATTAAAAGTTGTGTCAATATATAACATTATATAAACCACTGAGTTTTTTTTACGTAAACCGGTTTCAATACTAACGCATCGTGATTGACAGGAAGACATTGAAATATGGAATTTTTACTAGAGGAAGAGGCGTAATCAATTGTTTATTATTAGACTTAGGATTTTTTAATTTAAAGAATCTTCTAATTATGTAACCTAAGGCCTACATTATTAAAATGTAAAATTTTAATCCCGTTTTAATTTACAAAATTGTGGCCTGTCTCTAAAAGATGGTTGGAAAATTCTGAGAAGTTATTGTTATCGAGGCACTTAAGTGTTATTTTATTCTAATATTAAAACTCCGTGCGTTTTATATAGGCAACTCCGGAGGGAATGCGGCTGGTGGATCTCCGCAGACTAAGTTAGGATAAACAGCAACGAAGACTTTATGAAAACAAATTGGGTATTGATCGATTTCAATACAATTTACGGTACGGTACGCTGCCAAATTGTAAACTTAGGAATCCATTAAATATATAAATAAAATTGCATGCAATTTTTTTTTGCACTCAACAGTATTATTACAAATCCATGGTTTCACGACCTTTTGAGAGCCTTTGCCTGATGTACGTTTCTGTCTTGGGCTATTACATTTCACTTGGAGATAGGAATGTGGAGCGCCTCCAAATCTCTCGCTACATTATTGCTTCATCTCAAACTGAATCGTCCAAAATGTCTCCATCTAATTGGTATCCTCGATAAATACGGCTCACGGCGATCTGTGCTATACTACACCAACTAAATAAAGATTTTGATAAAGATCTTTTAACTCTGAATTGTTGTAAATTCGCCACTGACTTAACTAATATTATTCGGAAAATTTTTCTTTCTAAAACATTCGTCAGTTTTTTCCGAGGCTTTGTAAGATTTCATGTCTTACATGCGTGTGCGACAACTAGCTTAATACAACTGACACAGCGTTGCGAATAATTCACGACGTTTTAAAGCTTGTTGGTAAAATTAAGCCTCCCGTCTGTCAAGTGAGTATCTTGAATGAAGGATTGTATTTGAAATTATTCTTTCTCACGCGAAAAATCAGTCAATGGAATATCTTGTCGACGTTTAGATTGTAGGTATTTATTAGACCCGTTTTTTTCATCATTTTAATTGTAGACCATATGTCAGTTACCACCGTTCGCCAATGGCGGACCTCAAAATTAGTAAAAATAGGTAAAAACATTACTCTTTTCCCTTGTATTACTAAACAGAAATTAATGACTTGACTTACCCGGTTTTCACATACAGCCTTTAAATGGCGAGAGGTTTTGCATTAACATCCACACCCAGTATTTTAAGGCACAGTCCATTTGTCGTAATTAACCCACCCCTAAATGTTCTACCCGAAGCCTATCTGCTGCTGCGTTTACTTTCCCGAAGAATGAAAAATGTATGGAAAGTTTACAGCACCAAGAATCCCCCCGGGCAAGAAAATCCACCTGATTAATGTTAACTCACCCCTTTGAAATAAGCACAGAATGCTAAATTATCAAATTAAAATTTCTGAATTAAGTATTTGTAGAGTTTATTACAATATATTGTATGTACTAGCGTAGCGTAGATTGAACTCTAGATTTCAAGCAAGGAGACAATTTTATACGTAATTTTTTATTAGTGATAGTAACATAATTATTTTAAATATGAATTAAATATATTAATTAGAAAGATATACATATAAAATAAATTTTATCGAAAAATATTGTTGTTGCGCCACCGGGATTTAAACCTGGATCTCTTTCCAAACCGGGGAAGGTGGATTATCCAACTGTGCTGCAGCGACGATATTTTTTGCGACAAATTTTCGTTACCTTTTTGATATTAATACATTTAATCGTTCCATTATTTGAAAGAGCCATCTACTATATTTTTACAGAATTTCAAATACCTTTGAGTACTGTCTTATAGTAGACGCCAGAATTATCAATTCGTTTTTATTAAATTTTGGACACATTGATATGATATGTATGTTTTCCTAATTAATATATTTAATTCATATTTAAAATATCACAGATCTATGTTCTGAATAATTACAATTTCATAATAAAAATGTGTTCTCCTTAATAATTATCTATTTATTACTGAGATCTGTAACTAATTTTAATCCAAATTTTTCAACACTAATTTAAGTTATTTCTCTTCCCTACTTAAAATTCTTAAGGCTATTGGTTAAAAACGCATAAGAATTCAGCGACGATGAGAACTTTTTCGCAGAAATTCTCTTGCATTTTACATCACATTTTTTTATGAAATGTTACCAAATTAAAATTTAAACCTTAAGCTTAATTAATTTTAAAAATACACATATATTTTCAATCAAACTAAGTACATAAAGTGTTTATTTAATAAATAAATTACCAAACTAATATTGTTTTAGAAGTTTGTAGACTTCATTTAACTATATAATAATAGTAATAATAATTTATTTATTTGATTCTTAGTACAGTGTGTTATATTATAATCTGATAAACATTTAAGCAAAGTAAGACATATATTTGGGTAACCTGTCTGCTATACTAGTATTTTACTGTATTATAATAGATAGTGTTCTTCCGATATAGTAGTAAACAAAGTACAATGATCAATGTACAAAATTTTATATATTAAGAATATCATTAGATTATATAAATACTTTGTAAAACTTATCGTAAATGTATTGTTCAATGTATAAGATATAATATTTGGTATATGTAAAGAGTAAAGCAAGATGTTATTAAATAACAAGATTCAATTAGATAGCATATAAAAAAATATATAAAGAGTAAAACAAGATGCAATTACGTAATTCTATATATATATATATATATATATTAACCTTATATATATATTATCAGTTTAAATCTTATAATAAATAAATAAATAATAGAATAAATATATTTTAATGCGACGCGATATGACAGATGAATGTTTTGTTTGTAATGTTTACGTTTGTTCAATATTCATGTATGTAAAAATCATATCAGTATTTTTAAGAATGTATTTAAGCGGATATATATATATCAAAGTTGATACGTACGAACACCGTTTGTATAATTACAGTGAAAGCAATATAGAATACACCAACAGAAAAGCAATTGTTATTTGATGCTAGGACTAGCGGGCGGCTATTGTAGCCGCTAGGCGGCCTGTGGTGACTACTGCGTGTCCAGTGCTTCCATAGAATCTATATTTCATATAAAATAATATAATAAGAAATGCACAATGCACTATTGTTAAAGCAACATAAAAAGGAATTTTCGCATTGAAATATAGATTTTATGGAAGTCCTGGCCACGCAGCAGGGCAATAATAGCCGCTCGCAGAGCCTAGCAGTATACAGTAGATCGAGAAGGCTTCTAACATGTTTAATTTCATTTTGAAAAACCATGGATTAGCAGATATCTCTGGCTGAATTTATGAAAATTTAATATCTTGATCAGTCTTCTAATTGTCATATTTCTAGGTATCTTCTTCTACTTGTGCCCCATCCAGGCTATCATCACTTTGCTTTCTGCAGTCCGGAAAAGTTGCAAACTATTGCCTCTCGTTCCTCAGCCATGATGTACTCTTTCTTCCAGAGCTCCGAGGCATTACGAAGTGCAAGATTTCGCACTTCTTTGAATGTCTCATCACGTGATTTAGATATTAAAGTTTTCGGATTTTTATTATTTTTCTTTATTCATCCGAACCATTACATCTTTATTCATAACCCTCCAGATTATTTTTAAACTCAAGAATTGTAACAATTTCTACTTTCAGATCATGTCAGGCTACAATAATGAATTTTAAAGTTTTTTAATACTCGTACACAACATTTTGAAAAAGATTTAAAATGTCTAACCCGATTACTATATATCCAGACTTATTTTACAGATATTTTATGATTTGAAAAGATATGTAAATATATGTAAAAATGAAACTTTTTTTGAGTTGTTTTAATGATATATGTGACCTTTATTCATAAATATTTTCTAAAAATATAATAATAATATCGAGAATATTGCTAACATTAATATTGCAAATGTTAATTTTCTTTTCACCATTGTGAGGTTGTTGATTCCATATTGCTAAACGAAGCAATCAAAAATAAATAGAATTGTAGTTGTTGTTGCACAAGCACGTTGAATTAAGTTCGAAACACATAAAAACGCCCGTTAACTGTAGGGTACTCGTAACATATATATATTAATAAATATATTTTAAAGTACTAAAAATTTTAGTAGAGAGAGTAGTTTTATTCAAATGTACGCATGTGCTAGTGATAGTTGAAGTCGTAGATTTGTCGGAACACTAGTTTCAGTTCCAGATGAGTATTAAATTTGGAACCGGTTTGAACCATTTAAATGCATGACCAACTAGGTAATGTAAAAAACAACTAGTTCTTTTAACTGTTAATAATTTTCGGCGATAAGGAGGCAAGAGGAGTACTGGTAGAATCTTTGGAATCTGTTTTCTGGAACCGGTTATAATTTTTCAAATAAATGACGATATTCTTCGTTAAAAAAACATGTGTCAATCTCTCAGCACCCTCATTTGTTGCGAAAAATAATTAAGAGAAAAATGTATTATTTCTATTTAATAAAAATTAATTAAGATTTTTGAATAGCCGGGTTAAATAAGACGCTATTGTTGCCAATAAGTTGTAAATAATTGGTAATTTTTAATTTTGACCAGACACTGATATTTCTTAAACCGTATTGATTCTGTGGAATCGGTTACTATGATATCGTGTGATAACTGAGAGTCCCGGAATCTCGAGCCGGTTAAAAATCACTGTGACACCTGTGTGCCTGCCCAGCGAATGATTTTATTTGTCGATTTTCAAAAAAAATACATTTCTTAAACATATTCCCACGACAAAAGAGGACCAATTTAAACTATGAATAGAATCCCGAGAAGGAAAAATGGAGGGAAAGCTGGTTTAGAAATACAATATATCGCCTGAAGAAAAGGCTAGGAAAATTTCAATATTTTTCTTACGTTATTTACGTTCAAATACATTTTATGTGTTGGTTACTTTGAGATACAATTTACGCATACATTTCACATTCCCTGAATTTAAAAAAGTTTTTTTTTGCAGAAAATATTTTTCTTAAAATAATGTTTCTTTGTATTGTAGGTATATTCTAACATGGTTTGGCCAGTGACAGGTTGTTAGAAACGCACAAGTCGCAATTGCGAGGGATCCTGTTTTCCAAAATTACTGCAGAAAAGAAAAGAAAAATATACTTTTTTCAATTCTTTTTATAATGAAAAAAACTCACTTCAATATTCTTACTATTTTCAAGTGAAAATAGGACTCACTCACAGACTGAACTAACGCAGTTACAATATTTTCTATTTGGTGTCACCCTTTTGTACCACTTGCGCTATTTTCTATTTGGTGTCACCCTTTTGTACCACTTATGCAATCAAATAGCTCCGCAACTTTAAAAAAATATATAGGGTGTTCAGCGGAAAATTTTTAAGATTAAATTATAATTGCTCGTAAACCATCAGGGAGAGGTAAGTGGGAGGAGTATTGTTCAAGGCGCGTGATTTACGGATTTGCTAGTCGCAATGAGTCACTGGTTGAGAGCACATCGCGCGTTCGCGGTTGAGCAATAATTGAAGTGCGGTGATTCATTGGTTCGTGCGCGTCGCGTTTTTTGTACTCACATTAATATTCGACGAGTAAGTGATGGGCTGAGCACGCAACTTATTTGGTGTTGGGTTCAAAAGTTCAGAGGGGAAGGGATACTAGTTAAGCAAACTCTTCCGGGACTATCAACGTCAGCAGTGACGCCAGAACATGTGGCTCAAGTTCGACGTGAGATTATGCGCAATCCACGTAAATCGATAAGGAAGATTGCAGCCTGTACTGAAATAAAAAAATCAACAGTGCACGTTATTTTGAAAAATAAATGACACCCATACAAACTGCAAATCGTGCAGTTTCTCAACGAAAATGACTATTATTTACGTGAAACCTTAGCGAGAACGATGCTAGAATGTTTTGAAACAGCGCGAAAGCTTGGAAACATATTGTTTACTGACAAAGCACATTTTTTTGTCGATGGCTATGTTAATAAACAGAACATGAGATACTGGTGCCCCGACAATCCAAGGGAATGATATTAAAAACGTTTACATTGTCCAAAAACGACAGTGTGGTGTACAATTTCTTCCCGAGGGTTCTTATTATCGAGGGTCCTTATTTTTTTAACCAGTGAGAGAGTCACTGTTGACGTGTATTGCCAAATGATCGATGAGTTTTTGGTACAGTAACTGTAGCTGTTTCCCAGGTTTTCCAACAGAACACAATTTCAGCAAGACGGGGCAACTCCACACACAGCTAGAGTTTCAATGGAGAAGCTGAGAGGAATTTTTCCCAATAAATTAATCAGCAATCACAGAGACCTCTGAGCACCTCGGTCACCGGACCTTACACTGTGTAACTTTTTTTTTGTGGGGATACCTTAAGTCGATAGTTTACAACAACAATTCAATACAATATAAGAAAATATCCGCCTTGAAGTTGCTGCCATTAAACCAACGCTTTGCTCTTGCGTGTTCGCAAATTTAAGAGTCCAATTGCAAGTGTCTTGAAAGAAATGGACGGCATTTAAACGATATTGTTTATAAAACATAAAATACGCATCGTTAAACTCCATTTTTGTATAAATAAAATATGAGAATTAAATTGTAGTTTTTTTAAATTTAATAGTACATTTGAAAATTTTCCGCTGGACACCATTTATGACTCGATTGGTAAGAAAATTTAAATGCTGACAATATAATATGCATTCATATAAAAAATACGTCTTGTTTACACAAAGATCTAATATTCGAATAGTAAATACTTTTACTGTGCATAAATGTGTCATAAACTATTAGATTTATGTTTCCACCAAGAATGTGTATAGAATCTATACGTACACTTTATTTCATGTCTATTCATTTACTGGTATGTGAACTAACTTACCCGCCGACCATTAATTAGATCACAAACCCACAGTCAAAATAATTATGATAATAATGCCTAGAAACACTGTTTAACTAAGCACTAAAAATACTGACAGATCTGATAGTGTTTGACTGCCTTTGGAAATTTATGACTTCATGTATGCTTGGTATTTGTCGGGTTGACTCGGGAGTGTAGACTTCAAGTCTAGTAGTTATTAATAGTTTAACCTAAAACGTCTCTTAATCTGCGTTGCTGTTTGTATAATAGTTTACAACGTGTTGATATTATTGTATTACCTTATCTCAGGATATAGGACGCCCATTTCCAATGAGATAAGCCCCTGCACCATAAATCTACCCGAGTTTGGTTCAAAATGTTCCATAAATTCCATACATCATTTAAGGACGTTCCCAAAGAGCAGTCGTACTCAATCTTCAAGAAGATTATCCCGTAAGTAAATTACTATGAATAGAATAAAAAAACAGTTGAGGTACAGTGTACCTTTTCGCTTCCGCTCACACGCGCAGAAGTTCAAAAATCTTTCACTATTCAAATTATAAAAAGAAACGTCAAAACCATTCAAAAGTAGCTCACTATTAACATTTTTTATAACAAAATGAATACCGCTTGTTTTAGTTATTTTTACTGATAGATATTTAATAAATTTCTAATGAATGATTCTCAGTTTTTCAAAACAATCGTAAGAAAATTACTATTGCTATTCAATTAAACGTGCGCTACAACATCGATCGAGTTTATGGTTCGTATGTTAAATATGCTCATTTTAATAATCAATATTTACAAATTTACTACCGCAAGGACTATTGAAAAAAATTTCTACATATAAAAGACACTCATAAGTATGTGTATTCAAAGTTTCAAAATAAAAGTGATTTTTTTGGGAACGTCCTTAATAGTAATTTGTATAGAAATTAATACAAAAATATTGGACTAATATCGATATTATTACAAATACCGACCCCTAGTTAATTAAATTAGCATATAGTTTGTTTTTTTTTTACAAATATAATAAGTATTATTATTTAATTTTAATATCATTCTTCTTTTATATTAAGGAACTGTATTCTTGTTGGTGCATCTCTGAAGTTGTTTAGCCGCCGTTCTAGTTTGACAAATATTTGTCTGTTCGCATTTAATAGTCGTAAAGAGTGGTCGATTACAATTTATTTTGAAGCATCTAACGCCTCAACAGCGTGTTGAAGTCATTAAAACCTTTTATCTAAATAATAATGGCAATGTCACATGTTGGAAAACTTATTGGTAGCCGAATTGGGTCGATAAGGCGTGTAACATATATGGTTTCAACAGGATGATGCCATCTCACACACAGCCCGAGCTACGCTTGAAATTTTACTTGAAATTTTTCCCGGCCGCATATTGTCACCTGATTTGATGGCTCTTGACAATTTTCTGTGGAGGTACTTGAAAGGAAAGGTCAACGCCGCCAATAAGGCAACAACAATTCCGATGCTATAGGACAACATTCAAAAAGAAATTGATGAAATAACACGCGAAGTGTGCGAGAATGCTATGAAAAATATGTTTAAAAGAGCACGCATTTATACCGCTATCAGAGATGGCCACTTGGCCAATGTTATTCCACGCATAATTGTAATAAACTAAGTAATCGATACGTAAAAACTAAATTAACATATTATATTTTAATTATTAGTTATTCAAAATCAACATCGGCCTGGGACATAATATTCACCCTGTATGTGTCTGGTTTTATTTGGATGTTCCTCATTTACCTGCGCAATATGTGAATTATATTATGAACGCCATTTTATTCAGAATTTATTATTAAGTTATAAAATACCTATTCAAATTAAATATGCAAAAACACGTTTCAGTGAAATCGCTTTCCTTTACTGAATAAAATATTTTACTTCGCATTGCAGTAAATTTCAAACGATTCGATTTAAATTAATCAATGCACGTTACAGTTCACATTTCATTTCAAAATATAAAATTACTTTAGCAAGTTCATAGTTAAATAGGACAAATTAATTTTATTAAAATTTTTAACATTTATGTATATTTATTCAGCCGATACTCCAGTAAAATTATTCACGTAAACAACGTGAGAAATAACCAGTTTAAAAAAATGATTTATTTTCACCTTTACCGGTACCAGAATCGATTCCAGTCGCCTCTAAAACTTTTTTGAATCCAACATGATTTTGGAAGCGCTGGGTATCGATACCGGTATCTCTAGCATGTCGAGTTAGCGCTTTGCCAACGTATCCAAATCCATAATTGACTGAAGTGTCAAATCGTCATTTAAGTATATTGTTTACGCGTCATGTTCTTTGATTGCCACTACTGGGTTTCCTGGTTTGTAATAATGTACATGTGTGTTTTTTTACATTTTATTTGTATTTTTTATTAATATTAAAAATATAATACAATTTGAATAATCAGTGGATATATATATTTTAACACTTGTTTCTTCTCTATGAGAGTAAGATTCGTGTATAGAGAAGGAGTATATACAAGTAATTAATGTTTCAGTTAGTCTGTGTACATATTTTTTTACTTCAGTTACAAATTTATGATAGTCCGTAATTTTACTAATTGTGATGAGGAGATTGTTAAAAAATGTGATGCCTTGATAAATATATTGATTTTGAGTTGCGGTAATTTGATCTCTATATCTTGTAAATCGGAATTCGCTTCTAAAATTTAATTAATTTTTAATGAATATGTGTGTGAGTATTACCGCCCATTTTTCGGAAGTCTAAGAAAACGTAGAACCAGCTATCGAAGGCGTTTACATAAACATATATAATACTAATAAAATGTATTAATTATAAATATATACATATAAAATCAATTTTGTCGAAAAATATCGTTTTTGCGCTACCGGGATTCGAACCTGGATCTCTATTTCCAATCCAGGGAAGTACACTACCAATTGTGTTATAACGCCAGTATTTTTCATGAAAAATTTTCGAACCTATATGTTACACTTTTTCAAACGAATACATCTGTTTTTCCATTATTTTTGAAAGCCATCTACATTATTTTTACGGAATCACAAATACCTTTGAGTAAACCGACTGCAGACGCCAAAATTATCAACTCATTTTTATTAAATTTTGGACACATTGATACAACTTATATTATTAAGTAGAACACATTCTTATTATGAAGTTGTAATTATTCAGAACATAGGTCTGTGATGTTTTAAATACTAATTTAATGTATTAATTATATACATATAAAATCAATTTTGTCGAAAAATATTGTTTTTGTGCAATTGGTACAAAGTACACAATTGGTAGTGTACTTCCCCGGATTGGAAATAGAGATCCAGGTTCGAATCCCGGTAGCGCAAAAACGATATTTTTTGACAAAATTGATTTAATATGTATATATTTATAATTAATACATTAAATTAGTATTTAAAACATCACAGACCTATGTTCTGAATAATTACAACTTCACGATAAGAATGTGTTCTCCTTAACATATAATACTGATTTTTTTGTGTTAGATTTAAATGTATTGATTTATATTTTTGATAAATTAATGTATACTACATCACTTTAATGTTTTTGTTTTCGAGGGCTATTGTTTAAATGTTATTTCAGTGTTCGAGTGAACAAAAATAAATAATTTGTAAAAAAATCTGATTTTTTTCTGTTTTTTTTTATGTAGTGCTCGTCATTATTTCCCCTTTTATTGCCCGGTTGTCTAATTCTATAATAGATAGCATAATTAGTTTCTTAAATATTTCACAATTTATATCCATTGGCAGTTTGTCGTTTAATTGTGTGCAGTAATATTTGATGGTTTTCTGCCTACATTTATTTATTAAAAAAATGTAATATTATCATATTATGTAGGTATTACATTTTATTAAAAAAATTATTATTCCTTTCTTTTATTTTTCTCTTAAGTTATACTCATGGCAAAGCAGTCGTGGTTAGTATGATAATAATGACATCATAGCCAAAATTATTCGGTATCATCTGTTCAAATCCACAGCTGATTTTTGACGACTTTCTGAAGTAAGCCATTGGTTGCAGACTTTATCAGTCAACGATCTTCCGCAGGAACGGGAAATCAACTCTTATTTATATCACTAGTCTCTCAATTGCATCTGTACGTCTTGCGACCTGAACGAAATATTGTATTATCAACTTTATAACAAGTAAAATAAATCACATATGGGAAAATAAAACATTTTTTGATTCTACTCTTTTAATTGTATAGCTGTCCCCCATTATAGTTATAAATACAAGTTGTTGAGTTAAATTGTTAGATTGTTAATGTCCTTACAAGGCAAAATGCGTGTCAAGTAAATTAAACGAGTAAAATAAAAAAACAAGTGTTATATTTTTCCATATGTGAATATGGAGTTCCACAAACTTACCTCGGAAACAGTAAATAAGTATAATAAACGTCTATTTTAATGTCTTTTGTATCCGTTGGTAGTGTAATGATTAGCATTTCTACCTGTTATGCGAGAGACCAAGGTTTGGTTCTCTGCCAGAGTGAGTTGTATCTTTATTTTATTCATCGTCACTAATTCAAAATGAGAAGTAATTAAATGAGACGCTATTTAAATAATGGGTTAGTAAAAAAAATCAGCTTTAACATCATTTGGTTATCATACTACGTTTTTGTCGGCAGTGAAAAAATATCAGGCTCAATATGTAGTTAGAAAACAAACTGTGGGGGTAGGTGGTTTGATGAAAACACGCGGTTGGTGTAGAAACGTTTATTATGACAGAGGATAGAACAGAGAGTACAGAAGGTATGCGTGTAAAAATGAAATATAGAGAAGCGAGAAATGGTGATAGTTTGAGCACCGAGTCGGCGGTGTTCGGTGTCGGCCTCGCCGGCCACGAGCACCGGAGAGCGATCGGGCCAGACTGTGGCGGGTGCACTTTGCTGCCGGATAGGTATTGAATGAAAATGTCGTTGGTGTCGGTGCGGGCTGAAAACGGTGATGAATTTGAACTGCTATCCCCTACGAAATTATTTTTTTTCGGCATGTAAATCCATATTTAGTCAGCTTAATATTCATGCGTATTCATAATAAATAGTCACAAAAGAAATTTATTATTTGGTCAGCAACAAAAAAGTTAGGTTTAGCAGAATAAAATAAATTTTATTAAATCTGACGTACGATTTGCCTCTTCATTACTTATATTGCTATAAATGTATTTAATTAGCTATAGATATAACTTTAGAGCTGTCTAATATGATATTATTTGCTCATAAATATTGTTCTACTTGCTGACCACAAGTGGCGGTTAAACTGAGTGTATTTGCCGGTAGAAAACATTTAAGAGCTGACCAAAACCTCAATATTATGTTGACCGTTTAAATGATAGATGTTGAATATAATTTTTTTTTGAACCAGAAAATATTTTCTATGTAGGAGCATTTATAAGAATGAATACATTCTTTAAGAGAAATATAATTTTTTAGTTATAGTATGGGCGTTCCATTTTATATTATTTTTTTATAATTATTAATTAAGCAGATGTATAATATATACATTTATTTGAACCATCGTGAAGAGTGTAATTTTGTCAGCTCGGTGCCGATAAATTGTCTTTTTTTAATACATATATCAGCAAAATCCATGTATCGAATTTATTAAACTTTTCAAACTCTTAAGCTACTGCCTACCTACCTCGCTATGATGTACATGTACTTGTTCTAATGTAGGTAATTTTCCTTGGAACAAATATCTTTGGATCACATTGAATTCTTGTTTCTCGGAAAACATACAATTTCGTTGTTCTCACACACCTACCAGTAAATGAATAGACATGAAATAAAGTAGACATATTTATTTATTTAATTCTTACATAGTGCGTATATAAATGTTCCTATATATGCTTTGATATAAACAAGATTAAAGTCTTTTCTTTTACTAAAAGTTATCCTTTACATATTTGGTCAGTTTCACTTTACATCTATTCAGTTTCTTCTCCATTCTTATGTTTTCTGGAATTTCATTAAAAATCTTCATCGCACTATACGTCATCGACTTCTGAGATTTGGCCTTCTTCCTGAATGGCAGTCTCAGTCTATCCCTTCCTCTTGTACGTGCTCACTTTGATTTGAATCAATTTATCGTATAAATTCCGCCGATATTTTCTTATTGAGGATTTTCTAAATAAATACCATTATATTAAAATATTCTTTCTGCTTAAATGTATATTAAGATCTTTCAACATTGCACTGATTCGAGTATACCTATTTTTTCTGATTATTATTCTCAAAGCTTTATTTTGCAACACTGACAATTGTTATATATAATATAGGAGAAGGGTTTAGAGTATTAGTTGCGGGACGATGGGCATTCTATACACATTCTTGGCGCAAACATAAATCCGATAGTTTATGACACATTTATGTAACAGTAAAAGTATTTACTCTTTGAAAATGAAATATTTGTGTAAACAAGACGTATTTTTTACATTAATGCATGTTATATTGTCCGCGTTTAAATTTTTGTTCCAATCGAGTCTTATTTTTAAAAAAAGTTGCGGAGCTACTTGATTGCGCAAGTGGTACCAAAGTGATCACGTGGGTAGAAAATGTTGGGACAAGTAATTTACGTTAGTTCACGTGTATATATTTGGTGGTCTGTGGTTGTTCCGCCAAAAGTTTGAATATTTATTCAATAGTCAATAGACCCTTTCGAATTCTGAAATTTACTGTGATACGGGTACACCTAGATTGATGTTTCAATCAACATACGCTGATTGAATTTAAGTTAATTCAAATATAGTAGTCGAAATATATATAGTAGTCGAAAATACTACGTCTGAATCCACAAAAAGTAATTTTATCTGGTTTTAAATTTTAAATACAAATCTTGTAGATCGGAATTCGCTTCTAGTATTAAATTTATTTTTAAGTAAAAAAAATTGGATTATTAATTTTTTTTTATATCTATAATTTTTGGTACATACTTTGAATTCTGTAAAGAATTGAGCACTTGGATATATATATATTTTTTAGAATTATTTTTCTCATCATTTTTTGAGTAATTTATAATTGTGATATTATAGTTTTATATGCTACTCCCCATCTAATAATACCATATTGAAAATGTGATATACTATACTTATATTTTCTTATTATACAAAGGTATTCTAAAAAAAATTAAACACTTCGAAGAGTTATAAATTCAATATTGATTCAGAAAAATTTGTTTTTTTTTACTTCAAATCAATGAAGATAAAACGCTCAAACTCGTCCATTTTAGATTAGGCATTTTTGATATCCTAAATAGCGAAACATTTTATATTTGGGCGCGTTGGAAATTAATAGCTGTCTTTAATTTTATAATTTATGTCAGTTTGTACCATCAACCTTATTTTTTACATTTATCTTTTCGACCAATTCATCTGTTAGGGAAGATATTCATCAAAACAGGTCCTCGTATCACGATAATCGGATGGATATGCTGGAAATATAACTCCTTAATAACAAGTAAAACTATTCCAATAGGCTCACTTTAAAATGCAATGAACACTAGATTTTGGAACTCCTGTCACATGTGTAATACTGTGTCACACTTACCGCCTTTGCAGTGGCATACCGGTCGAGTAATTAGATTACATCCAGGTAAGGACGATGTCGTCCGAATAGTGGAGTTAAAAAACTCTAAACAAGAGTATCCAAATTATTTTTTCTTCCGTAATCATGGATAGCTTTGATAGTTTATATGTACCTAGGTTATTTTTTAGGAGAACAGATTCTTATTGTGAAGTTGTAATTATTCAGAACATAGGTCTGTGATATTTTAAATATGAATTAACTATATTAATTATAAAGATATACATATAAAATCAATTTTATCGAAAAATATTGTTGTTGCGCTACCGGGATTCGAACCTGGATCTCTTCTGGCGTCTACTATCAGATTTACTTAAAGGTATTTTGAGATTCTGTAAAAATAAGGTAGATGGCTCTGTCAAATGATGGAACGATTAAATGTATTGATTTCAAAAAGGTAACATATAGGGTCGAAAAATTGTCGCTAAAAATAGTGCCGCTGTAGCTTAGTTGGATAAAGCACCTCCCCCGGTTAGGGAAGAGATCCAGGTTCGAATCCCGGTAGCGCAACAACAATATTTTTCGATAAAATTGATTTTATATGTATATCTTTATAATTAATATATTTAATTCATATTTAAATTACCTAGGTTAAGTTATTAGTTAGATCTCATTGGGTATATCCCGTGGAAATTCAGTGGTATACGTTATATCATACTTTATTTGGTTATTTTTCGTTTTATTACGATATTTCGGTTTATATGGATAACAATACGAATTTGTTGATAATAATTTAATGCAGGTTCGATTCCCGGTACCAACAATAATATTTTTCAATAAAATGGGTCTTATATGTATATCTTTCTAATTAATACATTTAATTTGTATTAAATACCGCAGAATTATGCATGTTCTGAAAATGTAATTTCACAACAACAATGAATGGTGTTTTCCTTAATTATTATTTTTAAAATTATTCCATCATGTATATCATATTTTTTATGTATACGAAAGCCACCACGTTTGACTACAGTGACTGTATTCAGTTTAATTTCATTCTTCTTCTGCCAGTTTCAAGCTACGCTTTTGTACCTAAGATACGATATTAGAACTCCATTATATACTGCAAATATTTTCTGTTAGATAAATACTAATTAACGTTTAATACTCCATCTTCTTTATTACCCACTCATCCTCTTTTTTCAATGTTTTTATAAAATTTACCGTCTCCAGAAGACATACTTCTTAATTTATTCTACGTAACACATTTTGTAATCTTTGGATAATATAAACTATAAAGAAAATTTTTAAAACAGCGAATCTTTTTCGTCGTTTTTCCAAAACTACTTAATCTAAATTATTTGTCAAGATCACTGCGGAATTTCCAGCAAAATAGTACTAGAAAATTATTTTTTAAGCTGTGCCAAAAAAAAAAAAGAAACAAGCGATCCTGGAAGGTAGAGCCTCATTTACTGTCGTAATTAAAGGCCCCCCTTAATTTATACGAATGGGTTCAACCCCAAAACACCAGGCTCTATTAAACGAAATTAAGGCCTTAAGTACGAACGGTCTTTTTTCAGACCAAAGTGCCAACACTTGAAAAAAATGCCGCTTTAAATGGCAATTTGCAATGCGAGAATGACAATTATAAACAGAATTTAGGCCGCAATTAAAATTAAAAATGTAAAGATAAGCAAGGTTTTAAATGCTTAACACACGACGTAAATGTAGGTTCTGCCTCAAATTATTTGGCTCGCCGCAGTATTTTTAATCACTCCTATAAAACCTGATAAAAATGCTGCCTTATTCCGTTCATCGATCGCTGACTTTGGCAAAAATGTGTGGCGCTTACTTAAACTATATTTTTAAGTAGCGCTAAAAATTTATGTCTTTATTCAGCAAAAAATAATACAGACTATCGGTCGGCTGGTAGGTATACGGTGTTAATGAATTTTTAAATTTATTTTTGGTAGTATTGACACATAATGCTCACGTTCAATTGAAATATGGCCCGCAATATACCTCTATGTTCTTGAACGTAACCCTGCAAATAACTGGGTGAGAATCATAAGCTATTATCAGTCACATAATCTTGCCAGTACTGGCCAGATATTGACATTTCTCTCACTAGATATTCACTTCTCTCAGCCAGCTTTCCGATCAGTTCTCCAGCAGACGCTACATGTTTTCACTGTATATATTTTATTTGTAATTGTGCATCAATCAGAAATAAATGTCTCTATTGCCCAACCTGCTCTAACACATTTACGAATACATCCACATTTCGGGTTATTAGTCAAAATAACAAGTAAGCACTGGTGTAATATTGCTATTTGGGGACACCAGACGCTCACATATATAACCTTCTGATCCACATTTTGATATAACTCATAATCGTCAATCCGATCTTCCCAATGCATTAATACCCAAACCTCCACAAGTCTGGATCTGGTTCTGGGTCACCCACATAGCTGACTGCAGGGTCTCTTTAGTTAGATACAACATATACATTCACCATTGTGGTGCTCTTCCAAGTCTTCTTATTTGTACCTAGGATAAATTTATTTTCTGAGCCGTAATGTGGCTGAAAAAATGAAAGAATATTTTTTTATTACCGTAGATAGAACTTGCCACGGTTGAATTTGAGATATTCGTGTTGTCCATGGGATACGTAAAATCCTTTTGTAGTAGAACATTTTTAAGGTATCTATAAAACGTTCAAGTATCAGCCGTGTACATGAAGATTAAAAATACAAGATTTTGATACTTTATCTGTGTTTGGGACATATATTTATTTTATACTTTTAAAATTAGCAATATTATCTTTGTGGTTAAAATTCATATTTTTATTTATTATCTTTGTTTTATTAACATAAAACAAATAATAAAACAAAGATAATAAATCAAAAAATATATTTATTTGTTTAAATACATATTTATTTTCAACGAAAATAATGCACTGTGCCTTCTCCCCATTCCCTTCCCCTCCCGGTACGGCGCTGATCGGTCGATTGGCGACCGTAAGCCAGTATAATTATACCTAAACGATTACAATATTATACTAATTTGAAACTTTGTATTTATACTGTATCAGAACTTAAGAAGAAATTGTGAATAAAAATACAGTCCACATTTTAGAGATGTCTGCACAATCTGGATTATGGTGAGTGTCTATTCCTTCCGTATCCCGAATTATTTCGACATCTATGCTTGTACACAACACTCTGTCTTTCCATACTCTCATATTTTGGCTAATTAGTTTGATTAGTTAGGTATGTCTTTAAATGTTCTACCTGGTGTGCGTCATCAGTGCGGCCAAATGCTTTAATGGATAACTTATATACTTCATGTTTCTTTTTTGCCTTATTATTCTAGTGTAATATACATTTGTTACAAGTGTTTGTTGCTTGATGTTTTAAACAATGTTTAATTCAATCTGTTGCTCTTGTCTTTTCAATTTACATATATGCAGTGGACACTAGGATAAATGCCTTTGAAATGTATTTCTGGAGTATGATATTGCCTCAATCCTACAATAAATCCAACCACAATATGTATTATCTACGATAGTAAACAAAGCAACAATTCTTCAGCCATATTATGCATCAATGTGACTGAAAAATGTGCCTATTTTAGATTCAACAATACTGAAATGAAGAAGGAATGAAAAATAAGATATATAGTAGGATATTATAATATTAGGTTCAAGGGTGTCAGAATGGTATTCAAAACAGTGTACACAATAAAAAACATTAAAATACAAGATCCGGCAGAAATCCTCCCCGATTTGAAAGGTTAACAAAATAAACATTATAATGAAAATGTAATATATTCTGAAAGAACAGGGTTTACCATTTATTTTACATATCTTTTATTAATTTTTATAAACTATATCGTTTCTGATTCAATTGTTAACGTGGGGAGGAATAAGGGCTGAGCCCTCTTGTCTCCGGTGTATGAGGTAACAACAATGGCGTAACATTTTTTGGGGGACCCTATTCGGAGAACATGGTGAAATTGTTTTTTTTTTTTTTTAATATCAGGTAATTTTAACTTTTTATATACATATGAAATGGAACAAAGATGATGGGGATCGGATGAGGGATAATATAGGCTGAGGGAGTTTATGGAAGGGTTCTGGATGGAAATTAATTTAGAATAAAATTTTGACGATAAATCGTGTATGTGTCGTTTGAGTGTGGGTATGTTGTGTCGTTCATATGCCGATCTTCATTATTCGTATAAGTCCTCAACCTCTCTCTGAAATTCCGCAATATTTTTCTTGTTGTTACCAATAGTATTTCAATAATTTGTTGATGGATAGGAGATATCATATTATCGAGAGTTCTTGGTTTTGTTTAAAGATCAGTCTTTAGATGTCCCCAGAGAAAAAAATCACATGATCGAGTGAACGTACAGGCCGTGGGATAAGACATTCAGGAAACATTTTTCTTATAAAATTCATTGATTGTCTTGCTCTATGAACAGTGACCCCCAGTGGCCGAATTGTGTACGAAACAGTCGCTGGGTGTTGATAACAAAATCATTATGATTAAAATACTCACCACTCTACGCCATGATGGCAACTAAAATGGCCAGACATTGGCTATAAAATGGCGTGCAGAAACCACGCACTGTTAACGCTCCACGCAACGGTGGGAACGGTGTACATACCTGGACTCATTTTTGTTAAACATACAATTTTCAAGGTTTCTGGGTCTCCCATGAATCCTTAACATAATAAAATGCCTACTTAGTAGAGAAATGCTGAATTAATTATTTATACAAGATGTAAATCGGTGGTTGTAAAGTGAACCTGTTTTTGCTTTCCAATTTGCGACCATTTATTTGCACGTTTATATTACACTTTCCCTACGCTTGGTGCTTACTTAGTTCATGAATTATTAATGGGGCATAAAGTCAAAGAAAATATAAGAAGTATTGTGTTCCGTTTTAGATATTAAATTTCTCAGTGTGTACTTAAAGTCCGTTCAGAGTCAGTAGGGCAAGAAAACCTTGAAATATATCAATTCTCTGCCATGCGATGAAATTCGGGTACCTATTGTAATCTGTAAAACACGCAGTCTTACGAACTACATACACACAAGTACATATGTCTATACCAGTTTTAAGTACTTGTACTTGTGTTGGTCATGGCTAACTAACTAATTAACTTACCATCACGCCATGTCGCAGCGGGGGTAGGCAGAGAAGATAGAGCAGAGCGTCACACTCCTCTATCCTGACACACAATTCATACATCTTCTCATACAAGCTTGCCGACTGTTGATGCTTCTAACAGAATCAACAGTGCCAAGTCTTCCACGGATGTCCTCTATTTCTGGTGCCATCAACACTTGCATCATATTTATTTCTTACCAATCTCTCCTCATTCATCCGATCCATATGACAAAACCGCCTAAGTGGTCCTTTTTTAATCTTACTCATTATACTAAGATCAGCTTTACATTCTTTTCTTAATTTTTTACTCTGTCATAAATATATTTGCCACATATAAGCCTAAGTGATCTCATTTCCATTCTGTATTCAGTCTACTTTCGTTCCTCATCTGCCAGCTCCCGGCCTCACTTACATACATCAGTGTCGGTATTAGGAGTCCATTGGGCACCGATAGTCTTACCTCGGTTAACAAGTTCCCATATTGAAAATAGTAAAATATTTATATAGTATTATTTGAAGAATGATGATATAAAGGGTGATCCAGAGACAATAGTCTAGATGTTTTAAAAATCCACTGAAATGATGATGTCAAAGAGAGTTATTCTAGATTAAACGGTTGAAAAGTTATTCGAACTTTTGTTGCACATTAATATAATTTTTTAATTAACCATATACAAAAATCTGGCAGCTTTTATGGTAGCTACGTTATCACTGTATATGTGTGCCAAATTTTAACATATGTTGAATATTTATAACACAGCGCTTAATTTTGTAAAGATAGATTGCAAATTATTTGAAAATCACAAAAGTTCGAATAACTTCTAAACCGTTGAATGTCAGATAACCCTATTTAACGCTCAGTGGGTTAATAGTGATGTCTCCAAACGTTGGCTCCGGTTAGATTAAGACACCTTGTATAACATGAAAATATCTTAATATAATTAGAGAACAAATTAAAAAAAATAATTACATATTATGCATTCATATAGATTAGATATCATACAATTTTTAAATATATGACTCGATTGGAACGAAAATTTAAACGCTGAAAATATAATACGCATTAATGTAAAAAAATACGTCTTGTTTACACAAATATTTAATTTTTGAAGAGTAAATACTTTTACTGTTTTATAAATGTGTCATAAACTATCGGATATATATTTCCACCAAGACTTCGTGTAGAATGCCCCTCGTCCCACAACTAATGTACCAAACCGGTCTCCTATATGTACACTTTATTTCACGTCGAGTCATTTACTGCTCTGTGTTTAATATGGTGAAAGATAGGTAGACAGTGTTGTTTGAGTTATCCGAATGGATCTTCCTCCTCCTCCTCACCAGGCAACGGCCTGTATCATGTGTAGCGGCTCAACTTACGATTGTATCGGAACTCTAGACGCGATCAAACATTGATTGAAAAACGTTCGACAATTTGCAATTTCACGCCGAGTGCGTTAAAACATGCAATTTACCATTTCTGACAGGAGTGTAAAAAGTGACTCGCTTTAGTCAGCACGTGCGCATGCGTACGGACACGTGTCATATTACATGTGTGCGTGTTACGCCTCTTTTATGTGTGAACGTGTGAAAAGACGAAATTCGGCTCCTTCCTGAATATTAATGTGTGAAAATCTCCGAGTGCCTTTGCATCTGACTTTTTCAACTATTTTCAAAAAATTATTAAAAAATGTAATTATTTTATACTCATAAAAATATACGTACAAGAGCTTCGCCTGTTTCCTCTTTCATTGACCTCAGCATTTATTTACTTAAAACTTTAATATTTCATGTGTTCCCTGCTCACCTCACTTGTATGGAGTCCGTACTGAGATAGAAAGTGTTTTCTCTCTATCATTTGCAACAGTTACAGTGGCTCAAGCAATATATATATATATACAATTGAACATGGTAAAAAGGTGAGTAAATACAACAGTTACTGCATTGTGCAATCTCCGGATCACACGTCCCGTGGAATGGATTACGACCATTCCGGTCGTAAATCGGAATCACCGCAAGGTGTGGAAGGGAATATGTAAATGTAGTACATGAAGAGGTCAGTGAGGGAATAGGGGTTTAGAAGAATGACTAGTGATTTCGGGGAACCGGGATTCGTAAGAACTTCTCGCTTCACCTTGAATATAACGCCTCCGCAAATCCTCGTGGTCGCCGCCGAAAGTCACACAATAATGACACGTGGATGAGCCGATCTCCGCTTCCGACTGAAGATGGCGATGTCAATGGGCATCCACGACACACACAAACAATATATACTGTGTAAACAAATCACAGGATCACAAAATACAGTGCTAGTATACTGAGTTTCAACGGCCACAATGCGAATGTTATCGCGATGTCGAGATCGAACACAATATCGCTCAAGTTGACGTCTGCTGGCGTCAAGGTCACATTTCACTTTGGTGGGCAAGCATTATGATAGGTCACGGATAAGAAAGTTGGACGCGGGCATGTGATAACAATAATTTTCGCGCCTGGTATTACAAATACGGAACAGTTACAATAACTAGATTATTATCATTAAGGCTGTAAATACATGGTATTGAACGTGATATATTAAAAAAAAAGTAAAATCAACATTAAGATTGTGGATACATAGTTAAAATAAATAAACATGTATCCAACCAATCACGTCATAATATGGGTCAAGAGTAATTCTGAACGCTCTCGACATCTGGCTATTGATCCTTTCCGAGCAAATAAAGATACTTTATTCTATTCATTTGTGGTTGTATTGTAGAGCCTAGAAGCCAGGAATACATGCAAGCGTTGTTTGAATTTTTAGAACTATTACTTTTAACTGATTTCTAGAGTGTGTTGAATATGTATGTTCGATAGTCTTATGCAATGTGGTATTATTTGTGAAATATTCTTATGGTGATTTTTAAATTTTTTTTATACTTATTAATATACGAAAATAGGCGAACAAGCTTCATAATGTAAGAAATGTTCACTGTTTCCTTAACTAAACCGAAGTCTGTACTAAAGGAGACAGGTTCATCCATTGTCTGTCATACAAATATGAAAACCATAATTATTATTAATATATATATATATATTTTTTTTATCTAAACCAAAAATACAAAACAGAAAAATGAATATAAAGAAATTATGTTCTGTTCATGTTGTCATTTTCATTCTCAGTTTCCTTTCTGCCAACATCCAATAACCAGGTCCTGAGATGGTGTTTGAGTTTGTCCATCGAGAATTGTTTTATATTGCTCGGTAAAATGTTACAGGCTTTTGGGGGCCAGAAGCAGTAGTATTAATACCAATTTAATACATCAACTAGAAAGATATATACAGATAAATTTAAATTTATAAATTTGTCACCCAGATTTGAATCAGGATATCTTCATACCCGGGAAGAAGACCTGGTGGCACAAATGATAATGAATTATCTTTAAAATATGATATATAGTAGCCTCAATCAGGTGAGATTGCTTGTAATGCACCTCCACACGTAACAGTTCTTAGTCGCCCTCATAGCTAATGCAATGCATCTATCTACTGTGGTGGCACTCTTACTGGTCTTCACCGGCTCCTCTCCTTATCTAGGATGTCACTTTGACGTATGATCACTGTTGTTGTTGTTCACTGCTGTAGACTGGGATCGCTGTGGTTGGATTTGTTACAGAATTAAGGCATTCGTGCGTCGTACTGTCTACGAGATGCATCCTTCTTCAGCAATACATTTCGAAAGCATCTATTTACGCATGTCGCGGACTATCAAAATTCCGCTAGACAATCTTATACTTCCCTCAGTGGTCAATTTGTAACAAAACATTTATGTCTAACAATGTTTCTATCGTTTTAATTACAAAAAAGTGTATTCTGTAATATTTTTTTCTCCTAATCATAATCGCATTTTAATGTCTTTGTAAGACTTTATATCAGAATTTTTAACGACCTGTTGATAGTCTGTATAAAAAATAAAATAACGCGAAAATTCCGCAATGCTTGGAAAACTTCAATAAGTTGGAACCACATAAATAATTTCTTTTTTCTTTAATCCACTTAAATCATTTTCTTTGTGTGTTTTGTAAGGTTGACCGAACATCAGTCGCGGTTCAGAAATTTCACGTATTTAAATAAAAGATTTCAACTAGAGTATAATCCTTCATAAAAGGTCAGCTTTAACTAAAAAGGTCAATATTTAAATATTTCTGATAGCTAGGAAACCTGCACAAAATTAGCTTAGTCCGTGACTAGGTTTAGATTTCAAGTTTATTTATATAATTTTAACATGTTACTTTTGATTGTATTATGTCTATCTCGCTAGAAAAATCAGTGTTGAGTTAGGGAAAATTAATCAGTTATTGTAATAAATACAATATATTTTGATTATAAAGCAATACAAAATAAAAATAACCCAGATAATCAAATTTTTTTTTATGTATATTTAAAAAACTAATATTTTAACCCGGTCCTAAGAAGGGTTCCAAAAACATATATAAGGCAGTTGGCGTGGTGTAGTTTTGTTTGTACCCATTTTTCTTGCATGTGACGATTCACCATACTATTAACATTTTCCTTGCGCAGTCCGTCTAATGTCGTTACTTTATCGTGCTCGCCATTATTTCTATCTTTCCCTATTTAATCGTCATTTTTCTGACATGGACTGTCTTTGATATTCATATCAAACTAAAAATCATAAACAGTTTTTAATATGTACTTATGTAATAATTATAATTATTACCTAGTTACCTACATAGAATTTAAATAATCTATTTATTTAAAATCTATATTAATTTAAACTACTTTATAGCAGCATTGAAAGGTTCCAATTTTTTAAAATATCTGACGGTAGATTTCATTTATTTTGAAAAAATATACCTTCAGAGTAAAAATATCTTTCAAATGAAATTAATGAATTTCCTCAAACATTAAGGGATTACATTAGGATTTTATTAGGAAAATAAAATAAAGTATAAGAAATACTAAATATCTGCAACAAGGTGACTTATCTTTAGAATTTGATATAATTAATTTGTTTTTACAAAAATGTTTTGATTATTAAAAGATTTTTGAGTTTTATGCGTGTGTTTATCGAGTGTTTCAGAGTAAAGAAGGAAGAAATAAGAAAATAATGTAAAACTGATGTTAGTATAGTGAGTAAGATTAAGAAATGATCACTCGGACGGTATGGTCATATGGAACGGATGAATGAGGAAAGAATGGTAAGAAAGATATATGACGCAAGTGTTGACGACACCTGAAGTAGAGGACGTCCGCGGAAGACTTGACACGACCAGGTAAACCAGATAATGGAGGATGGTTCTATTACAAGCCTCAATAATCGGCGAGCTTGTATGAGAAGATGTATTTATTTATTTATTTATTAACGTACATATTTTTGTTATAACAGAGGCGAATATATTATAATATAACATGGTAGTATGTTTATTGTATGGGATGGAGTAGACTCCACCTCTGATATATACAGCGCTGTCCTGGCTACTTTGCTAGACTGAAGTCTGTGTTAAAGTAGCCAGTTTTTTCGTCTTGTTATTTATGTATGAATGTGGATAAGGCGAGAATTGTGTCAGGACATAACAGTGTGGCGCTCTATCCCATCTGTCTACTCCCGCGGGGAAACGGCGTGATGGTAAGCAAGCAAGCAAGCAAGTATATAATGTGTTTTAAATATCACAATAAATTGTGTTTTCATTAAAATCTATCCATGCGTCTTGAAATATTACTCGACCATTACCATTTACGCTTGTTTACAGTGATAATGACATTCTAAACCTTGGTCCGCGCTTAATAGGTAGTAGGTATTCACAGAAATATAGCATGCATTATTAGACAATGTAAACATAAATGTTGTATATACATACGTACATTTTATCTACCTAACCCACATAAATTACCGACAATCAAACAAAGATGCCCATATCGCATGACTGTAATAATAATTGTGTGGAATGTGATCGCAGTAGCAATCATAAATCACGAATATCACCGCCAGACCGTTAATGTGGACAGCGCGATGCACGAATGTCTCAGTTCTGCAACAAATCGTGACCTTAGAACAACAAGGTACCATATAACATTTTCAAAATTAACATTGTTTTGCATTCTACCGGCTCTCTCTCGCACTTCTTGCGACCTGTACAGGGTGAATTTCTGCTGAACTGTGGCCGAGCTCTGCGACCGTAATGCATAAATGTGACGTTTATAGCTTCTCGCTGGCTGAAGTCTCACGTCAAATTGTACAGATATGGTTCTGGTACGATGATACCGAAGTCAACCTATGATGGTATTAAGATATTAATAACTGAATATAATGAAAAATAAAGTAAAATTGACGAATCAAAACAAGAGTAAACAATTCTCAAAACGATTCGGGTTAGGGTGTAAATAAATAAATATGTGTTCTTGGATATATTAAATAATATACTAGTCAAAATAAGAAAAATATATAAAAAATTAAAAATATTGATTTTTCAGGCGTATTCTAGTATAATGTGTTACAAACATTTTACAGATAAAGAATATTGCTTTAAATAATTTTAAAAAATAATCGAATTCTCATTGAGTTGACATATATGCTGTTTAATGGAAAAATGAATTATCAAATTTGGTCCATAAATGGCGATGGTGTAGTGGTTTTCGAAGCGAGTCGAGAAGCGAATATGATGAGAATTGGAAGTCAGCCAAAGACAGGTCGTAAGATCTGTAATTACCCCATAATTCTACATATTTTCCATTAAATATAATAAAAATAGCTTCGTCTTTATGAGATATCTGATATTTATTTATTAAATAAATATACTTACTGTTTCCGAGGTAAGTTTATAGAACTCCATAATCACATATGTGAAAATAAAACACTTTTTTCAATATATTGATAATGCCCTTACAAGGCGAAATACGTCTTAAGTAAATTAAATGAGTTGAATAAAAAAATGTGTTTTATTTTCATACATGGAACATTTTTTTAATCCAATTCTTAAGAAAACTTTTAAGAGATAAAAAAACAATATTAAGTATTAAGAGAACACATTCTTATTGTGAAGTAATTATTCAGAACATAGGTCTGTGATATTTTAAATGTGAATTAAATATATTAATTAGAAAGATATACATATAAAACCAATTTTATCGAAAAATATTGTTGTTGCGCTACCGGGATTCGAACCTGGATCTCTTTCCTAACCGGGGAAGGTGTATTATCCAACTACGCTAAATGTATTAATATCAAAAAGGTAACATATAGGTTCGAAAATTGTCGCTAAAAATATTGTCGCTGTAGCATAGTTGGATAATGCACCTTCCCCGTTTAGGAAAGAGATCCAGATTCGAATCCCGGTGGCGTAATTACAATATTTTTCGATAAAATTGATTTTATATGTATATCTTTCTAATATATTTAATTGATATTTAAAATATTAAGTATGTTTTAGTACCTCTTAATATTTTTTTAGAAAAATAACAGTTTAATTTAAATGCAAATAAAATGTGTGTGTTATATAGGTAATACGATGTGCCCGAAATCAGGAATTAAAATATTAAATTATAAAATACAAAAAAATCTCTTCATGGGTAAAGAACCAATTTCAGTTTTATGTAAATGTCAGATGATGATACCTTGTCGTTTCAAAAGCACGAGATAGTCATGGTGAACTCTATATACGGTAGTGCGTGAAATACGCCTAGAAAAAATATTTATACCGGGAGCAATTTAAGGACAAAGGCCTAGAAGAGAATTACAATGGTGAACTGTCTCGCTAGAGATACTCTAGAGTCATTTATGAGACCCTCAGTCATTTATAATGTCGTCTGAGCGTCGTGAAGAATAGTAAAATAATAGTTTTTTTATTCATTAACTATATAAAATGAATTATAAATATTTCATAATTTAAAACAAGAAAAAAATAAATCTATCTTTCAAAAAAATATACTCGTTACCAGGTACATTCTATTGCCGTTAGGATACTTATACTTGCTTACTTACCATCAGGCTGTTTAGCCACGGGGATAGGCAGAGAGGATAGAGCGCAACACTCCTCTGTCCTGACACACAATTCTCGCCTCATTCACATTCATACATCTTCTCATACAAGCTCGCCGATTGTTGAGGCTTCTAACAGAACCATCCTCCATTATCTGGTTTACTTGGTTGTGCCAAGTCTTGCGCGGAAGTCCTCTATTTCTGGTGTCATAAACACTTGCATCATATATCTTTCTTACCATTCTCTCCTCATTTATCAGTTCCATATGACCAAACCACCTAAGCGATCCTTTCTTAATCTTACTCACTATATAAACATCAGCTTTCCATTATTGACATATTTCTTCGTTCTTTACTCTGTCATAAATGGATCTGCCGTAAACACGTCTAAGTGATCTTATTTCCACTGCATTCAGTCTACTTTCGTTCCTCTTCTACCAGCTCCAGGCCTCACTTCCATACATCACTGCTAATGCCAAGACTCCATTGTGCATTGCTAGTCTTGCCTCAGTTGATAACTATTGTAACCTATCGTTGAATCAGCTAGATAATACCAGAACTATTAAAGAAAACACGTTTTATTTGTGAAGTCATAGTATTTAGAATGTTTAATAGTTAATTTATAATTAAAACAAATAAGATATATTACTTATAAAGATACCCGTACATCAACAAATCTTTCTTTCAAAATAAAAATAATATTAATATTTTATTTCTAAGTTATTTGTTTAAGAATTACGTAATTTTTTGTAATGTAATAGATTTTTAACCATACCCAAACATGGTTTTTTTTTATGCACAGCAGTGATAATTCTATATAAGGCATTATACGTATTAGGTGAACACGAATTTTTTACTTTTAAGTATGTAAGATTTTGTTTAATTTTAAACTTGATTTTGTCACGTGTCGTTATGTAAAGTATGCAGGGTGTAACAGACCTAGTGCATAATATTTTATGGGCGGATACCTGATTAAATTACAAGTCAAAAATATTTAAGGAATATGTGCAAATTTTGCACAGTTACGAAAAACATTATTGTTTAATTTTTTTACCAAACCGTGTTGGAATCTGCGTACTTCGAAATAAATATTTGCGAAATTGTTCCATTATTAATGTATATCTTTACTTCATGTCTTAAATATTTTCATAATAATTAACCTTTAATTTTTTGTATTCAATATATAATTTGAAATCAAAAAAATATTTCAATCGCATAATTACTTATTTTTTTAAACGCTTATATCTATGACATGGTTGAGATTACGCACATGTCCCTTGAACATTTTCGACTCGTAATTTAGTCAAGTATCCACCCAGAAAGTATTGTGGACTAGGTCTGTTACACCCTGTATAACTGATTTAAAAATTAATAATTTACTAACGTACCGTTGCGTTAAATGTACCATTACTGAAATTATTCAATTATATATTCATTTAAAAAAATCTAATTTTATTACAATGACATAATTGTAATTCATTTATCATCTAGTTTGTAATTTTTGTACAAATAAATTTCAAATTTCTTTGTTAAAGCAATAAATCTATTCAAATTTGATTAATATGAATTTTAATGTATTTTGGATAATAATATTTGAGGATTTATATTCATGTCAGTGGCGTTTCCATAAATTAAGATTTCACTGTTGTACTTTGGAGGTGCAAAAAAAATTAGTAATATAAGTTTATTATTATATTATAAATATAAAGATACAATTTTATTATGATCCTAGAATGAAAAAAAAAGAAAAATATTTCGATAGTTTCTACTGAGTGAGTACTTCGATATTATACAGGGTGTAACAGTCCATAATATTTTATGGCTGGATACCTGTCTAAATTACGAGTTGAAAATGTTCAAGTAATATGTGAACATTCTCCACAGTTACGGAAAATATTAGTTTTAAGTATACGTACTTCGTAATAAATATTTATCTTAAATACTAATTAAATGTATTAAGTAGAAAGATATACATATAAAATTAATTTTATCGAAAAATATTGTTGTTGCTACCGGGATTTGAACCTGAATCAACCAACTATCCTACAGCAGACAGTATTTTTGACGACAAATTTTCGAACCCATGTTACAATTTTCAAATTAATACATCTATCGTTCCATTATTTGAAAGTCATTATTTTACGGAATCTCAAATACCTTTGAGTAAAACGATAGAAGACGCTATCCAGGATCGAATCCCGGTAGCAATAGGAATATTTTTTTATAAAATTTATTTTATATGTATGTTTCTAATTAATACATTTAATTAGTATTTAAAATATAGCAGACCTATGTTCTGAAAAATTATAACTTTACAATAGAATGTGTTCTCCGTAATCAATTTTTATCCCTTATTTCTGTATATATTTTCTTCCGATCCTAAATTATGTAACAAAAAATAGTCTGGTTACTCAAAATTTGATTATCTTTATTGTTTTGTATTCAATATACAGTTTGGAATCAATAAAATGTTTAAATTAATCGAAATAATCGCAAAATTGTGTTTTTTTTTAATGCGTATATCTTTGACATGGTTAGATTACGCACATATTCCTTGAATATTTTCGACTCGTAATTTAATCAGATATCTCACACATAAAATGTTGTGGACTATGTCTATGTCTATAGGATTTGATTTTGTGTACACCAAAAAATGAAATATTTTTTATGTATGTAGGTGTTTGAATTTCCTAGTAGTACCTAGGTATGTAGATGAACACACTGGCAATAAAACAATTTTATTTCATTTATTAAAGAGAACACGTTATTATTGTGAAGTTGCAATTTTTTCAAAACATAATTTGTGGATTTTTATACAAATTAAATGAATCAACTAGAAAGATACTCAGAAAAATGAATTTACCGGGATACTGGTAGCGTTAATTTTTATTTGTAAAATAATTGTCCCAATTTTTTTCTACCCCTTCTCTCTTCAGTTGCTATAAAGAAAGCCTGACGAGTGCGCAGATTAGTATGATACTTGGGCCGTGGAAGGGGGTGGGGGGATGGAAGGCCAAATAATATTATTTATCATATTATTCGTGTATATTGTAACCCGTGTCTTGTTAACCTGACTCGTGTATTGTTTCATTGTGTGTTATTGTGAATGGTGTGTGCCCCGCTTACTATTCTTCTTGACCAGTTCGCATAGGTCCTGACACTATCGTGGTGAATACAATGGAAACTGACGCAACAAAGACTATCGAGTAATTGGAGCGTTCCTCACATTCGACCCCCTTTGATTCACATTTTCAAAAACCCATCGCATCCACCTCACCCTCCAAAATCCTTCCAATTCCTTTCGTCCGTCTAATGCAGGGTTATTCAAAATAGTAGAACAAGTGACAAATGTGAAATAAATTACATTTGATAATGTTATATCTTTAACTCGAGCTGATGATAATCTTAACTCTTTGTGTGCGGAATCGTGTAGTCAGAATAATACCCGTTCATGGTAATAAAATTGTTTATTTTGAATGATTCGATACAATGTTGTATAGGTCAATATAAGATGTTTACAGTTCAACGGTTCGGATACAAGAAACCGCGCCGATCACGGCGCGATACATTTAGCTCTTTCATACACTCATCTTTCGTACCAACCTTTTAGCGCTCACGCATTCATACCATAGATGCATCACAGAAAATACCCACAATAATGTTTATAAATACATATATTATAAGCAATATTTGAATATGTCTAAGAACACACCATTCCTGGATTTTCACCTACAAAGGCACTGTTATTAAACAAATAATAGATGTCATAGAAACGAAATTATTTTTTATTATATTTAATGGAAAAATATGAAAGTATGGGTAATTACAGGGCTTACGTCTTGTCTTTGATTGGCTTAAGTGATCACTTTATACAAATATAACGTTCACCATTCTCACTCATTAATCAATCTCCATATATATCAAATATTTGGTAGTTGTATATATGTTAATATGTGGAAACACTTCGAGTACCACTACACTATCGCTATCTATAGACTAAATTTGATATTCATTTCCTGAAACAGCATATGGCAACATTATACTAGAATACGCCTGAAAAATCAATATCAGTCGAAGACCATACATCACAAAGACGAAGCTATTATTTATATGTGAAGGTAAGTATGGAAGTCTTAGGTATTACAGGGCTTACGACCTGTTATCGGCTGGTTTAAGTGATAATTTTACCCAATGCTATGTTCACCAATTCAACCCAAGCTCATCTACCACACCTATCAAATTTTGAAAGTTGTATATATGTTATCATGTAGAAACCTATTAATTATTTTTTACAAACTACGCTGTCGCCATCTGTATTATATCTTGATAACAATCCCTTTGGAATAAAATCCAGTAATTGTGTTCCTACAAAGATTTGGACATACACATATTTTCAAATACATTTTATAGATGTTTAATGTTAACCTGCGTGGTTAACATCTAATCGGTAGCTGAACTCGTTCCACACCCGATGAAGCACGTCTTGTGTTACTGAGTTCATCGCAGTTGCGACACGAGTTGTTGGTAGGGGTGGTACTTAAACAGTTTATTTTACAAACCCCCACAAGAAAAAGTCACAGGGCGTGAGATTAGGAGATCTCGGTGGCCAAAACTGAAGAGCCAAGTCTTCCTCCATTGTTGAGGTAGAGATTTATTTAGAGAACCTCGAACATCCACTACCAATGAGATGGAGCTCTGTCCTGTTGGAAGATGAAGTCTTCTGAACCTTTATTTAATTGTGGAGGAAATCAGTTTTCCAGTATGCCGAGATACGTTATCCCAGTAACCGTGTTTTTCGAAAAAAATAATGGTTCATAAACCTTTCTTTGCGATACCGCAAAAAACACATTAACCTTCGGTGAATCTATCTAAATCATTCATATGCAAAGTTTAATTCAGGAAATATAGCAGTACGAAATTGAGTCCGTCATTTTGAAATAACCCTGTATATACATAAGGTTTTTACTATTGGACAGATATATGTAGTAAAAACACTTCTGAATTATTTTGTTACATAATTCCAGTATATAGCTTTGGTGTTGATTATTGAAATGTGATTCGAATGTCAAGTCAGCTAGGACCAAAACAAGCGAAGTATCCGACAATAGTATAATTGTAATAGTATAATAAAAATATTTACCATCGTATATATACCAACGGCCATATTGGTCATATATATTTATCGTAGTCTTATTCATTTTACTTTGATAGCAAAGAATTTTAAAAATGCGGGATTACGGAAATGTAAGAGTTTGGTCCAGTTTTCTCGTCGGGAGGGTTTAAGATTGAAATTAAATTAAGGATTTAGGATTGAAACTGAAACAGGAAATTGGCCCATTCGCAATAAACCAATTTCGCTAAGAAAATTCTGAAGATATTCAAATCATTTTGGCTAAACATTCAAAAAGCCTTAGAGTATTTTCCCGGGATATAATAACAACATTTAATTAAACCATGGCTCAATTGAGGCCCTGAAAATCTCAGAGTTTAGATCGAATCAAATCATAATCTTGAATTAGTTTGTTGAAAAAATATTATGTTTTAAAGTGTGAAATAATTATAAAATTTAAAAACTTATCTCGGACTTAAGTCTATTTCCATTAACCATTGATACACAAAAAATAGTTTTGCAACCCTTATTTTAGGTATGAGCTTTAAGAAAAATGATCGGGTCTGATTATTGCACCCCCTTTCAGTTTACATTATATAGGTACACTGATGCTTTCATGATTTTTTATTTCTGTGCAAAAAATGAGCATTCATCTTAAGGGAAGATTTTTTCCAGGATGGCCCAAAAGTAAGTATACGGATAGATGATTGATGATCAAGAGCGGAAAAGGGTATCGGTAAAAAATGAATGGGTGAGAGGCATATTATATTAGACGAAGAAAGGGCTTCTTAGATGCTGCTGGTGATAAGAACGTGTTACGATGACGGGATGTTTAGAAGTTTAGAACATATAGGTGAATTTTTGTGGTGAAAAAATGAAGTCCTAATATTCCCTAAGGGTAGTTGTATTATCTCTGTTCTCTATCATTCAAAATATTTCTGTATAGATCTGGTATGAAATCACCATTAATTATCAGAATTTTACGGAAAGTATTTAACAATAAAGAACCAAAGCACAATTCATACAATTACACTATACTTTCACGCCGAATCTTCAACCTTAAATGTAATTATTTTAGATATTATGATTTGGATGAATAAAGAAAAATAAGGAATTAAAACAATAAAAATCAGAAAACTTCAATATCTCGGATATGTAATAAAATATCTATATATCACCTCATAATGTAGGGAAATATTGCTGAAAGTAGGAGCCCTGGAAGAAGGAGAACATCATGGCTGAAGAACCTGAGGCAATGATTTGACCAGTCTACGTAGAGCTTTTCCGGGCCGCAATAAATAAAGTCATGATAGCGGATAGGGCTCAAGAAGAAAAATTATTAAAGTGAGACATTTATTATTTCTAATTAAAAGTCATCATATTTTTATTAAATAACAACCGTTAAGGTATAATGTAGGGCGCGGACTTTTTGGACTTCAATCTAATGTAGGCCACAATGCACAGCATTAGCTGCATTGTCCTAGTTAGGCACTTGATCTTGGTCTTTTGAACTCCTTCATGCCTGAATTGCTTACTTGAGTTTTTGTTGTGATGTTTTTGTATCTAAAAGGTCGTTACGGTCCGTATCTAGATATTAATACCGTGTATACTTAATGAGATTATGTTCTGGAGATAAACTCTGAGATCAGGTTAAGATTGTCAGAAAGATACAAAAATATCACTGTCATAACGGGATACGTTTTACTTTAGATTTACACGTATATATAGACTGAGACTGCTATTCAGGAAGAATGCTAAATCTCAGAAATCGGTGATGTACAGTACAGTAAAGATTTTTAATGAAATGTTAGAAAACATAAGAAAAGAGGAGAAACTATATAGATTGAAAATAAAACTGAACAAATATGTGCAAGATAAGTTTTAGTAAAAAGCAACATTTTGATCGTGTTTATGTTAGAGCATGCCATATAAATATATTTATATATGCACTATATTAAAAATAAATCAATGAATGTCACCTAAAACTACCGTAGATCTCTACAACTACCTATTTTGAATGTTAAATGTAAGTCATTAAACATTAACATTACTAAATACTAATTAAATATATTAATTAGAAAGATATATATATATATATATAATCAATTTAATCGAAAAATATTGTTGTTGCGCTACCAGTATTCGAACCCGGATCTCTTTTTAACCATGATACAGCGACATTATTTTTGACGACTCATTTTTGAACCTAGATGTTACACTTTTTTAAATTAATAAATCTATTTTTATTACAGACCTATGTTCTGAATAATTACAACTTCATAATAAGAATGTGTTCTCCTAATAATTAACAATACTTTATTATCATTATGCCTTTTCTCCACCGGCGTACAGCTGCGGTGATAACAATTTTTTTTTTATAGAGTAGTATTTTCGTTCAAATTATAAATTCATCTACCTAGTTAAAAATTTTAGTATTAAGGAGATCACATTCTTATTGTGAAGTTATAATTATTCAGAACATAGGTCTGTGATATTTTAAATACTAATTAGAAAGATATGCATATAAAATTAATTTTATTGATAAATATTGTTGTACCGGGATTCGAACCTGGATCTCTTTTCCGATTCGGGGAAGGTGCATTACCAACTATGCTACAGCGACAGTACGTTTGATGACAAATTTTCGAACCTATATGTGACTCTTTCAAATTTATACAATGTACATGGTTTTCAAATAATGGAACGATAGATGTATTAATTTGAAAAAGTGTAACATATAGGTTCGAAAATTTATCGTCAAAAATACTGTCGCCGTAGCATAGTTGGTAATACACCTTCCCAAGATTGGAAAAGAGATCCCGGTAGCGCAACAACAATATTTTTCGATAAAATTGATTTTATGTGTATATCATTCTAATTAATACATTAAATTAGTATTTAAAAATGTTAGTATTTTTTGGTAGATCTAGACTTGATAAATAAAAAAATGTATCAACTCATGTAATATTTGGCAAAAAGGATCGCTGAAGTATTCCGTCGCCCTTTTCGAAGTATTTCTCCAAAATATTTCTTACTATAATTCATGAGAAAAACATCTGACAAAAAAATAACCAAACTAATGCGTCAAACTCGTTAACGCGATGACTACATATTTTATTCAGTATCAATAAACGTCAAATATGATACTTTTCAGAAATTCACATGAAAAGGCACAAAACCGGCACCTGCTCATCTTGGTAGGTGGGCGAAATCTTTATTTCTGAATTTAGTACGATGCTTACCTGAAAAGTACAATACCTGGTAGGCGTTTTCTAACTAATAAAAATTTTAAATTACAAAAATAATTATCTTCCTTTCCGGTGAACCGCACACACACAACACATACATACACCCGATGTTTACTCTAAACCACGATACCACTGTTTGTACTTATACGATGTTTTTTAGTATCCTAATTGTATTAAGTTCATTAATTTATAATGTTTATGTTTAAAAAAAATATATTTTTTTTGGTGCCGTGGAAATTGGACCTGACTTTTACATTGCGGATTTAAAAAAAGGCATCAGATTTCTAGTACGAGCTTTTTGAGATATTAAAGAACGTTCACAATTATTAGATTTCCACCAACAAAGGCACAGTTATTAAAGAAATAATAGATTTCTCATAGAGACGATACTATTTTTTATTATATTTAAAGGAAAAATATGGATGTGTGGGTAATTACAGGGCTTACGACTTGTCTTCGGTTGATATTGATTTTTCAGGCGTATTCTGTTAAAAATATTTTACAGATAAAGAATATTGCTTTAAATAATTTCGAAAATTGTGACGTATGCTGTTTCAGGGAAATGAATATCAAATTTAGTCTATAGATGGCGAAAGTGTAGTGGTACTCGAAGTGTTTCCACATATTAACATATATACAACTACCAAATAATTGATAGATATGGAGATTGATTAATGGGTGAGAATGGTGAATGTTATATTTGTATAAAGTGATCACTTATGAGCTCATGAGCTCTGTAATTACCCATACTATAAAAATAGCTCTATTATTTGTTCAAAATATAATTAATAAATCTTTTAAGTGCAAAAGAGAAAATTATCCTTCCACCATTGCATATAAAGCATGGCCTAATGGAGTATTTGGTAAAACGTTGGCTAAAAATAGCTCGTGTTTTGAATACTTATTAAAAAAAAATCCTGAAAACAGCATAGAAAAGTTAAAAGCTGGAATGTTTGATGGACTTCAGAGCCGAGAGCTTATAAATGATTCCTTATTCATAAATTCTATGAATGATGTTGAGTCCTCTACCTGGTCATCGTTTGTTTTAATGATTTACACAACTTTTTCGGGAAACACAAAGCTGAAAACTATGCATATGAGTACTTAGTGAAAAATATATTGACAGTTTTTTAAATTCTTAGGTGCAATTTGAGTATTAAGGTCCATTTCCTTCACAGCAATTTAGATTGATTTCCAGATAATCTTGGTGACTTAAGCGAAGAGCAAGGAGAAAGATTTCATCAAGATAATGGAAGAAAGATACGAAAGGATGTGGGATGGCCTCATGATGGCAGATTACTGTTGGAGCCTTCAATGCGACTGTCTTGCAAAACCTCACTCCAGAATATTTATATATTCCGTCTTATTTATTGTGTCAATCTCTTTTCTCTAAATATTTTTCAATATTGTTTATCATGTTATAGAAATTTATTACATTTAATACTTGTTTACGCGTTTTATACTTCGGTAGGTAGGCTTGATATTATAGTTTGAATATGTCCGTTCCATTTATGTAAATTTAAAACAGGAACAAAAGCAAAACTGCTTCTGTTCAGAGACGGTTTCGGAGTCGGTCATATATTTTACGGCAGTGATATAAAAACATTTTATATACTATTTTTCGGATTATCGGCTATCCTACAGTTTCGGAGGCTGGCCAGCCGAGATTTCACAAGATTCAAGACAGCAGGGAGAGCGACCGTCGGTAGAAGAATCGGCGGGTTGCTCGCAAAGATTGGTGTATTTTTCATTTACATTGGTTGAACGAATATATTCAACAATACCAAAGGAAAACCCTGGACTAGCTATCGAAGGTAATTATGGAAGCGATACTTATACAATAATATTGAATATATTAACAGTATATTTTGTGGAAAAATAATTGTATGTAAAATAAAACCTTTTTCTGAATGTTTGTTTGTTATTACTAATAAATAAAAGATTTTAAACATACAGAGCTCGTTTTTATTTATTATATAACATGAAGTAATATTTTTTTACATCCTTTTATTAAAATTACATGAGTACATATGAGTGAAAAATTAAAAAGTTGGATGTTCTGTGTCTCCAAAACTGATAAAAAACAATCTCATGACACTTTTACATCATATCAATCAATTGTATTCAAGAATTGGTCAAACTTTTCAGACATAAAAATGTATGTCAGGCAGTGTAATCTATCTGTAAGGATATTATTGTTTTTATAATATTTTTGTTAATGGTATTTTGTAACGTATAAATAAAATAAATATGTAACCAGATCTGAATCATCCGGTTATATTTCGGATTCTGTAACATTATATGATTACATCTCATTCTGTTACACACATCATCATAGAATATGTCATCTAATCATGTAGTTAATTATAAATTGATTTAGTAATCTGCTCAGATATCATAGAAGTATTTTGAAAAATTTCAACAAAGATTCACAATAAATGCATTTTCTTTCATTAAAATTATATAAAATATTGCATTCACTATGTACAGAGTTCTCTATTAATTCGTTTGCGTGATTGTGGCGCACGAACCTTCGAATTCTGCAACCAATCTAATCACAGTACACTGTATCTACAGACGTGAACAAAACTTTTATCCAATTCTTCGGCTAGATTATACATCAGACAACCTAGAACGTGAGGTTATCCTGCGTACAATTTTGGACAGAATAATACCTACAAGAGTGCCACAGTAGTAGAGAGATGCGCTGCATGTAGCTGGACCCATGATCGGGGCTCATGGAGTGCATTATTAGGAGTCGCAACCGGGATACCAGACTAAAACGAATGCTTCAAAATACTAGGATTGGATTTATGATAACCAGGTTTTTCAAAATTTTCGGTATTTTGTTATCAAAAAATATAAATCGCTTTTCTTAGATTCCACGTCGAACTTAAAGCAAAACACATCAATAATTTATTTGATGTGCAAACCCTTCACACAACGTGTCTCAACTGCGCTAGCTGTCGATGCGATCGACCGACGGACTAGATCTGTGTTCTGTGATTCATTTCTAAAGAATCGTGCCTTGTGATTAGTTTTGTTTTTATATCGTGCGTATGTTAATGAAGACGTGAACGTACAGGATTGATAAGTAAATGTTTTTACGAGGAATACAGCCCGTGTTATGATTACTGTTCTGGTATATCCTTTGTTTACTCTAATATGGCGGGTACGGGTTTATTGGAGGTGGTTTTGGGGTTTTGTGTATGATTATAGTGATCTGGGATGGTGGGGGTTGGTGGGCTTCGGAATTGGCTATTTTTTATTAACCTGGTTTTTCGATTCAGTTACGAAGTAGATGGTAGTTCACACACCCGGCGTTATGATACGGTTGTAAGGGTGGGTGTTTCGTGATTTAGTACTTGTGCGTAAATTACGGTTTTGGTTTCTTGTGGAACCATATTTTGTAGCGACATGCTTGGTGGAGTCTCGTCGCGGTGGGTGGTTTCGTGTTGGAATTTTAGGTGTGGTTTGGTGGTCCTTTGTTTATTCAAGTGGGGTTGTATTTGGCACGCGTGTGCGGGGGTGTTGAGCGTGTACATGAATTTTGGGGGCTCGAGGGGTTTTTAGAGGGTGGAAAGCCAAGTAGGGCGCTCGGGTGGGCAGCGTAGGTGGGAGGGGTAAGGGCGTTAATGGGATGGTCGGGGTATTTTTTTTTTTGATTGGGGGGGGGGGGGGGTTGGTGGGGTTGGGGGGCTCAGGCTTTCACCAGTTTTGGTTGTAGTGTGTCTGTGTAGGGTGTTAGGGTGGGGGGGGGGTGGGGGGGGGGGGCTGTTGGAGTTGGTTGTGTATGGTTTTGGTTGCTTTTGTTGTTTGTTTCACTTTGTTTGAGCGGTGTGGGGTTGTTTTTTTGTAGCGCGTGGCAAGGGTTATATGTTGTTTGTTTTGGTTTGTTTGTTGGTGGTTTTGTCTAGTTTTACGTGGGGGGAGGTTTGGGTTTGGGCTATTGTTTTTTGTGGGGTGATGGGGTTTTTTTGTTGTTGGGTATTGTTTTGTGGGGGGTGGGTGGGGCTGTTTGTGGGGGGTTGTGGGGGGAAGGCGTTGAGCTGATTGGTGTGTGTTATTAAAGAATAGTGTATGTGGGTGTGTTTGTTTTTTATATAAATTTAAAGTTTTATTCCGAGCTTGATGAAATTTTGCACACATGACCATAAAAGCAAGAGGAAGATCACTGTCAACATGAGATTTCGAAAAATCACCTCTATCCTTCTTTCCCACCCCTAAAAGCGGAATTTTGTTATTTCTTGAAAATTACTGTCTACGTCTGATTTCGAAAAAAAACCCACCCCCATCCCCCTCAAAAAGGCCTCTTTTCTCTGCTTGAAGCTCGAGAAACGCTGTATTTTTCAGATAGTAATATATAATTTTTTTTTACGGGAATTTAGTAGCCTCTAGAGGAAGAAATATATTGAAAAAACATCCTGTGCAGAGTTCGTATGATACACGTGTCTGAGACATGTAATGCGTTTTTTTTTTACCTCATTTTTGTATGAAAATAAAACAGTATTGAAATGTATACTTAATATAATTTTGTTATTTTTTTTAGCGCATTCTAATATGTTGTGTAAGATATTTAACTGTTTAATTCGCGAATTAATATTATTAAAGATAAAATATATATATTTTTTTAATGTATTTTATTATTTTATTTACCTTCTTTTGACATAGTTGAGAAAGTATTACACACGGGTTTGTTATTTTGTGCAAAACGACCGAATTCTAAGCAAATAATATGAAAAAAAAACCTGGAAATAAAATCCTCAGCAAATATTATTCTTGTCATGCGCCAGCGATATTTTAAAATATGCATGATTTTATTTTTTATACACTCTGCGACACGCTGGAAATTCGAAACAAAATGAAATAATGATGTTAATATCATACAAAATAGTTTTAAATTATTGGTTAATATTTTACCTTTGATTTCATAATTAATTTGTTGGGGTCAACCTATTAATATATTTTAATTACATTTATTGAATCAGTAAGCTATCAAATTCAATCGAGCTAGATTTTATCAAATGGTTTTGACTGAGGTATAAACCGATAGCATAGATTTATTTATTTTGACTTTATTGACATACATATTTTTGTCGTAACAGAGGTGAATGTATATTATTATAATATAACATGATAAACATAAGTTACAATTATATTGTAATTAAATACTCGTAGTTTATTGTGTGGGATGGAGTAGACTCCACCTCTGATATATACAGCGTTGTCCCGTGTCCTGGCTACTTTGCTAGACTGGAGTCTGTGTTAAAGTTGCCAGTTTTTTTTCGTGCTGTTGTTGTGTTATTTAGATTCGACTGAAATAAAAATAGAGATAAAAAAAAAGTTTTTTTTTTCAAATAAAAATGTAGTGGGAGTATTGTAGAATTAGTGAATTATTAGTGTAGGCATTGTATAATAATTATGTTAGAGTGTTGGAGAGCCATGCTTCTGATTGTTCTCTACCCGATTCTGATCATATATTGGGTCCATATTTTTGTAATCTTATTAGAATTGAACAATTTCCAGTTGGTACTGAGTGTGTTGCACAGTTTCGGAGCTAAAAACATGTAAAATCTTTGATAAAATGTCGTTGTTGCTCTCAGAACTGGCGTGTAGATGTTTGTTGTTTGTCTTGTGTTGTGTCCATGATTTATTGCTTGATATATCTAGTTTCAGTACTAAATTCAAAGCCATGCCAGTTCAATATTTTCATTAAGGAGAACACATTCTTATTGTGAAGTTGTAATTATTCAGAACTTAGGTTTGTGATATTTTTTAAAATACAAATTAAATATATTAATAAGAAAGATATACATATAAAATCAATTTTCAAATAATTTATAAATGCAATTTCCCCGGATTGGAAGAGATCCAGATTCGAATACTGGTAGCAAAAACAATATTTTTCGATAAAATAAATTTTATATGTATTTATATCTTTCTAATTGATACATTTAATTTGTACTTAAACAAAATATTCACACTTACATATTGCTCCATAGAATTCTGGAGAGATTGAAACCATGCTATTCTGTCGTCGGGTTCCTCAAACTCTTCATTTGTTACTTTGCAGTCTCTCAATGTCTCCTGACTGGACGTGGGATGCATTAATTTTATTCTGTATCCACAAAGGGATTTGAAGCGGGGTGAACTATATCATAGTAGAACGATATTGAACACTTTCACAGAGTCTCTTCGTACTCGCTAATCTTGTGAAACCATATCCTGCCCTATGTGGGTCAGTTATATTAGCCACGCCAGTGAAATGAATATGTATTTTAAATTAAATAAATCAAATAGGAAGATATACGAAATAAAATTATCTATAGAAAATATGTATTGCATCTCTATGAATTCTTCAATTTTCTGAATTCTCCAATCACCTTTTAGAAACAAACCATTTTTTTGAAATTACCAAGGGTGTAGAAATTGTACACACAAATACCAGGAGTTTAAAAATTTGAAATTTTAGAAATAAAAAAAAATATTAATAACAAATTAAATATTATAAATAACCAAATTCTTTTTGGAAATATTCACCTTTTAAATTTGTTTTCACAGTAGTTCCTAATTAGTTACCCACCACTTTTATTTTTATAGTTTTGTTTTTGTCTATGGTTACATTTTTAATTTTAGTATACATTGTTTCCCGAAGAAGGGACCGTAGGTCTTGTAACATGTTGATCTATCAATAAATAGTGGTTTTAAACAAAGTTTTTTCTTATTATTTATGTAATATGTTGCTACAAAGTAATTTTGCAAATATTAAAGAAATTAATTTTATTGATTAACCTCGTGTACTCGTACTTAGGTACATGGATGTTGTAAAGAGATATATAACAAAGGCATTTATATGAACAATTTTGCGGTATCCTTTAATAATTAGACACAACAGCTCTTCAGCATTCGTACAAGTCGAACTAATTCTGGATTGCGCTCTCTTATACGTTCACCAACATTAACAAATTTAGTTTCATTACCATTATTTATGTAAATATGATACATATTTATACTTGAACGAAAATAATGTACTGTGTCTTCCCCCCCCCTTTTTTTCTTAACTTCCCGGCCTCGCCGCTGGACCAGTTAATTTATGACCTTGAACCAGTGCGGTTATATGTTTACCTAAACAATTATAATATTATACTAATCTGAGACTTCGCGTCTATACTGTGTCGGAACCTAAGACGAAATAGTAAATTTAAAACATACAGTCCGCATTTTGGAAGTGCCAGCAGAATCCGGATTGTGGTGAGTGACAAACTCTTTCCGTATCTGAATTCTTCCGACATCTATACTTGTACGTAACACCAATATTTAAAAATTAAATTAACAGTATTCTTCGATGCAATGTGTAAATTATATTTTTTTCTTTTTGTGTTTATAATATTTGTTTTACACCGTACTATGCTTTTTTCATGTCGTTTTATTATTCATATGAAATATGTTAGGATGTAAGTAAATTGTCATCATTTTTTTCCACTACCCTTATATTTATAAAATATCTGTGTTATTTTTAACAAATAAATTAATATATTCACATTGCTGAATCGCCGACCCCAACTTTTTAAGGTAGCACAAATGATAAATTGAAATGGAATAAAATTAATGCAAAATGTGCATGTTTCGAATTTTATATTCGTAAAATGGCAAATAATTTCAATATTAGAATAATATAATGTTTAATATGACTCAGCAGTAACTATTTTTCAGAATTTGTAATCATCTTTATAGTCGAGCCACGATATTAATAAAAAAAAAATTATTGTACAAATATTTTATATGTATATCTTTCTAAATAATATATTTAATTCATATTTAAAATATCACACACCTATGTTCTGAATAATTACAACTTCATAATAAGAATGTGTTCTCCTAATAATAAAGTTGTATCAATGTGTCCAAAATTTTATAAAAATGAATTGATAATCCTGGCGTCTGCTATCAGATTACTCAAAGGTATTTGAGATTCTTTCAAAATAAGATAGATGATTCTTTCAAATAATGGAACGATTAAAAGTATTAATATCAAAAAGGTAACATATAGGTTCGAAAATTTGTCGCTAAAAATATCGTCGCTGTAGCATAGTTGGATAATGCACCTTCCCCGGTTTGGAAAGAGATCCAGGTTCGAATTCCGGTGGTACAACGACAATATTTTACGATAAAATTGATTTTATATGTATATCTTTCTAATTAATATATTTAATTCATATTTACTAATATTTCCCTTGATTTAATATATTCCCCATTTCAAAGGCAGCTAATTTCTGTTCATATTTAATTTAAGGGTTATTTAGTGTACGTATACCCTGATGAAGATACAGGTACCGCAACTTGTCGACATCAAAGCAATTAAAGTACTTAATAATACAGAGTTAATTATTTGTAACAATTCATATTTATGTCTACCTACAAAGTAAACTCTGTAAAAATTTATAATATTTATTTTTATCGCTGGTAAAAAAGTTAGAAACCAATTCAGATTTTTTTAAAAACAGTTAAATTATCATCAATTTAAACACAAGTTGCTTGCTAACTAAACATTATATTGAGTTATACATTTGTCACTACTTTAGTTTCGAGAAGTGTAGCACCTCTCAACATCAGGTGTGAATGATAACTAACTGAAATACATTAAGGACAACACATTCTTATTGTGAAGTTGTAATTAATTAGAACAGAAATGTATCAATTATAAATATATACATATAAAATCAATTTTGTTGAAAAATATTGTTTTTGTGCTACCGGGATTCGAACCTGGATCTCTATTTCCAATCCGGGTAGGTACACTACCAATTGTGTTCTAGCGCCAGTATTTTTCATGTGAAATTTTCGAACCTATATTTTACACTTTTTCAAATGAATACATCTGTTGTTCAATTATTTGAAAGCCATCTACCGACGCCAGAATTATCAATTAATTTTTTATTACATTTTGGACACATTGATACAACTTATATTATTAAGAACACATTCTTATTGTGAAGTTGTAATTATTCAGAACATAGGTCTGTGATGTTTTAAATACTAATTTAAGGTATTAATTATATGTATATCTTTATTAAATTAGTATTTATAACTTAAATACAGTTTGGAGGATGTTGATAAGGACTTTTGGTTCTTACGTATTGACAAAAGTGAAACACAATTCATTGAAAATATTAAAATAATACAGTTCACAAAATGCTGTTATGTTATTTTATTTTATTTACCAAATATAGATTGGCGATTAATAAATCAATCCGAACAGTGAAAACAGTCAATATAAAGGTTATCTATCCATTTTGTATGGAGTCAATATTGAAGAAACCTTTATTGATTTATTTTAATCTCTTCTCTCGCATCATCAGTTTTTTATAATCACTCTCGGTGATACCACTCAATGGTGAAATATTAATTACATTTAATGAGTACTATTGTTACGTGTTTATTATAAAAATATTATATTACATTTTTATCGCGTTTTACGCAATACAAAAGTTATGTTATGTTTTAATAATAACATTAATTTGCATTATTTTGTAGCCCTCGCAAAATAATATTATCAATATTTTAAACGGGAATAAAATTTACTACTACGATAAAACATTTAGATAAAAAAATTGTATAAGTGTGTATTTAAATATGAATATTTAATATGTATTTACTAAAATAAATACACGGTATCAGAAAGCTTATTGGAAATACAGGTTGGGCCATATGGTTTTACACTTTTAAAAATTCAATAAAAAAAAGACATAAAAATCGTTGTTTTTATAAAACCGTGAAGCGAACCATTTCGACTAAATTGGGAATTATATAAAAATACAACAGTACATTTAAAAAAATAACATATATTGTTTACGCACCTTTTTACTTTGGTTGGCACCACTGGGTATCCTGGTTGATAATAATGTGCATGCGTGTGCATGATTATTGCCGCCTATTGTCGGAATCAGAGAAGACGATAACGAAGGCGTGATTCTCATTACCTCCGGCGCTCGACTGGTAAAACCACCAGTGCGCGCTTCAGCCAGCCGGAATTTAACGACAGAAAAGTGAAGAGGTTAGTGCAGTTCATGTATCATATGTGTACTTATTATTAATTGGAAATCTGGGAACTAGCGATCGAAGGCGTTTACATAAACATATATAAAACATGAATATAAACCTTCCTAATTTACAAAATTCAAATATTTCGTGCATCTTTTTCGTGGATACCGTTAACTTATTTCATAATATATTAATAAATTATATTATGAAATGATCACTGATCAATTAAAACACTAGGCGGCATCAATATACTGTTACCAGTAGCGTGTAGTAGGTACAGATTTAGGTTATGTTGTTACCAATGATATTAGACAAAATGAATTCGTCGCTAAGACGACCCTATCATGTATATATTTGTAATTTTAGAGTACAATTAATAGTGTTTTTAAAGTTTAAGTTTTAACATAAAATAATACCTTCTTACCCATATAAAAATCAATATAAAAAATTAATGGACGTTTATTACCGAACATGATTCTTTTATTGTATGAAAATCCTTCATGTAATAACTAAAGGAAATAATAATTTTTATTAAAGATCTACTTAGAAAATAGTTCTGCCAATTCCTTTTTGTTTTAAACAAATAAATGCATCAAATGCACCCCACACGCAAATAATGATCATGAAATCAACACGTAAGCCTTTCGAATGTTATTCTGTTAAAAAAACAGCATAGGTAACGACTCCATACAAAACGAATCAACTGGAAAGAATTTTCAATTTAGTAAATAGCCAATTGTATGACTTGAATAATTCACTAGCTTAAAAATAGAAGAGAGTAATGTGAATAACTATAATTGACGCATTGTAGCTACTAGCGCTACGGCTACAGCGGTGGGTTGTCGTGGTAGTTTTTAGAACTAAGCCATTAAAGTTGATACTCGTACACATATGGATAAATATACGTTCACGATTCATATTTTAAATTATTTAATCTATATTTGTTTTCCAGAATTTTTAGTAATACACAGCTTTTTTGCTTGTGTGCACTGTAGGCTTCTGAGTTTTACAATGTGCGTGTTACATATGTAATACAATCTCATATTAAAACAATATTTCTAAATATAAAGGTGTACACCTAGTGGCGTAACTACGCCAATGCGGTACACGAGGGCCCACGTTATATAGGGGCCCGAAGGGACCGCACCCTACAAATCTTTCGATATCAGTAATTTTTCCACCGCTAATTTAAAATCCACCACGGTAAGAAATAAAATTAAATATCGTTTCTCACGTACATTTTGAAAACACATGAAAACATTACAAATATAAACAGTAATATTCGACATACTAGAATGTGAATAATAATGTGAAGGGAGGGTTTTTTGTTGCGAAACCAGATAATTTATTAAAAACATACATTCTACTTTTTTTCATGCAAGTGTGCATATTACAGGAAACAAGAGACCAATATTGTTTTTTTATTATTATTATTTAATAATGAATATTACCGCTTAGTAATAAAAAATGTTACATTTTATATACAGTACATATATTGGGAATCCTTATTTTCTATTTTGCATTGGGGACCAAGTTTTAAATTAATTAAGAATGCAAAAATAAAAAGTGTAATAGTAAATACGGAATAGATAAAATGTTTGTAGAAAAAAAGCGAAAAGAACGATACTCTTTAATATGAAGTAATACTTATTTCAAATACATACATATTTAATTTCTTAATGTCTATCCGACATCCCGTTTGACAAATAATTTTGAACAAAAACAGTATTTGTATATGTCACAATAATTTTCAATGTGCTGTATGAGATAAAATCAAAAGGATCGGATATAAATGCTTAGCCGCTTACAAATCGGCTTATCATTCGTGTTCATATATTTGGCTTGGTTTGCTGTTAAGGCAAGTTTAGTCTTAAGAACACGAACGTGAGCAGAATTAAACGTTCGGTACTTACATGAGACAGTGAATTTATTATATTATAGTATACAATGATTATTCTATTACGCGTGTAGAATGTATGCGGTGGTATCTGATGCGCTCAAAGTGTAGGCCGCTGTCGACTCGGGAGGCGTGAGATAGGTGAAGGCTTGGCTCTGTGCCCAGCGGCAAGTCGATAGATGCATTTAGCCTGTGTGCTGTTCAGGGTGAGTTCAGAGCTGTGTCCCGATCACCACAGACGCAATGCAATATTATATTCACACCATTATGTTTCTTATAGAGTAAATCGCGTATCTTGTAAATGGATTCAATGGCACGTGATACCGTGCCGTTGAATCTAACAGTTCCATATACTAGTCCTAAGGAAACATTAAATTAAACATATGTCCAACAAGTATCTAACTCTTCACAGATTTCGAAGTACCTAAAATAATAGACATACAAAAAAAAAAAAATTATTATCCAATTATTAAAAATTAAAAATTAATTAAATATTAAAAGCTAATTCCAATCTACTAGATTTAGTGACCAAATTGATATTCCAAAACCAAAATATGCCGCAACTCATAATCACTATATTTATCAAGGCTTCCAATTTTTTGACAATCTCCCCACCAAAATTTAAAAAAATTATAGACTACTATGAATTTGTATCTGAAGTCCAAAAATATATTCACAAACTAACTGAATCATACTCTTCTATACACGAGTCTTACTCTCATAGAGAAGAAATAAATATTAAAAGAAATATATATATCCTACTGATTATTTTATAAATGTGTTATATCTTCTAATATTAAAAAAATAAAAAAAATATTAAATTTGAGGTATCAAAGGTGTATTGTTTAATTTATAGTGATGTAAATGGAAGATATAATAGGTAATGAGATATCAGAAGGTTAAATGTGAGGGTCCGAGTACCCCCAAGTAAAATACACCGGGCGCTTACCTGTTCGTTTGAACTATTATCAGCGTGTGTGTGTGTGTGCAAGTGTGTGGCCAGAGTAGAATGAACAATGAAAGATCGTAAATATTATAATAGATCGATGTTTATTTGTGCTTGAAACACAGTTACGGATATAAGTATAAATAGTAAAAGTGCTACAACGTGAAGCGTTGGTTAATGACCTCGTCTGAAAAGTTGCCGCAAGAGAAGTGACTGCGCACGAGCCGGTTTCCAGATGGCTGCAGGAGCATTGTATTGTTGTCTGTTTTTCGATTGGTAGCGGCATAATTTTAAAACTTACTGCCCGGTGGGTCAAAACAAAACACGTCCGGCGGTGGTGGGTCATTATAGACCGACTTTAAGTTTTCAGTTTTTCAACCGTTTCGTGGGAGATTTTTTATAGATATTTAATTTTAAATATGATTTAATAAAATGGCATGATGTGCCGTAATGTTTCTGCTAAAAAATGAAAGTTAAAAATTAAAAAATATTTAGAATAATGTACATATTCTCACGCATCAATAGACGCCCTACACAGATAAAATACAAAAATCCACTGAGTATGTGATCTTCTCGTCGGGACTCGAGCAGGTAGTGTCATAAAACTTACAGGTCCTCTCAAATAATTATATTACAGACATTGTTTAGGGGCTGCCAGACGAAAATAAGTCAAAATAAATATATAGATGCATACCTGGTATCCTTTGTCTACCCGCTCAAAATGTTGACAATATATGTTTCGGCGTAAGCACTGAAATTCAATCAGACTGTCTTAGGTTAGTTTTTGAGCGTTTTTTCACATTTTTATCAATAACTCATTTGAATCTAGTCCGATAAAATTAATTTCTATCTCAAATTATTTGGAAATATTTAGTAAAAGATTATCTAGAAGGAAAATAGCATTTAACGAATATTTGTAAAGTAGTTTTACACCCAGATATATGAAGGTTGCGTGTAATTGTGGAGGCGATAGACCTACACAAACGAAAAGCATATGATATAGCAACATGATATGTAGTATATATGTGTACAAGATCTTATAATAATACACTATTCGCTGATACATACATAATATCAGTATATAAATAAATTGTTAAATTCTGCCCATTCTGTAACACCTGTTATTTATTAGTGACTTTTATTAGGGTGTTTTACGAAAAAGAACTGAATTTAAACATTCCTGAAAAAAAAATTAAAACACATAAAGTTACGTATTTCCGAAACACCCAAAATCCATTACCGGATTTACTGGGTAACGTAAAAAATCGGCCGAAATAAATTATTTATCAACCAATGACACAAGGAATATATTAATACTACTACCCTTACTTCAAAAATAAGTCTCAGCTTTGGCGACATCTATACTATTACATGAGAAAGAATATCAATTTTTCAAAAATATCACTAGATGACGACAGCATAGTTGGTAATAAATAAATGAAATGTTCCATCCTGATATATATACAACTTCCAAAAATTTGATAGATGTGGTAGTGTGGGAAAATAGGTGAACGTTATATTGTGTAAAGTGATCACATAAGCAAGCCGATGACAGGTCGTAAGCCCTGTAATGCCCAAGACTTCCATACTTCTCATATAAAAATATTAATTTCGTCTCTGTGAGATATGTTAATCTTGAATATATTAGTACTTTATATGTGAGGTTTAGAATCAAAACCAGACATGTCCATTTTATCTATTTTTAAGAAAATTATATAAACCATTTTACCACAACTGTCACATTTGGAATTGAATTGAGAATGATCAGTGACCACAGGTCATATGGTACAATACTGTCGTCTTATTGGTTGAAAACATATTTGTCAGGGTTTAAATTAATTATCTATTGAACATGGAAGTGATGGTATTCGAGAAGGAAGAAAGGAAACTGGTGAAACTTTGTGGAATTCGATGATTAATTTGTAAATTGAGTTAAAACACTGTTTCAAAACCCTGTTCAAAAACTATCAAAACTATCATTAACACGAAAAAAATAAAAACATCAATATATGCATACTTATATTACAAAAAACAACAAGAGAAACCCATGAAGAAGAATAATGTATTTAGGAAAACTTACAACAGATTTATTAAATTCCTGTAAAGATTAAAAATATAACCCTGCCATCTACACAAAAACAATATTAAAAAATATATCTTGAATAATAAATCCAAAATACCCCAAGAAGAAAAAAGCGGAGTCTACAAGTTGAGTTGCAAGGATTGTGACGTATTTTATGTTTGACTGAGCGGAAGAAAAATAAGAAAAATATTGGAAGATCACAATAAAGCTATAAAAAACTTCAGTCTAAACTCCGAAATGGCTGAGCACGCAAGAATCGAGGGCCATTCATTTGATAATGGTAATTTACAATTTATACATAGTTGCGCCGATGAATGAAAGTTAGATATTCTAGAAAAATTAGAAATATTTAATAATAAAAACATAATAAATATTCAAATACCGCCCATTTTATCCCCTCTCGTATCCATTTTAATTCCACCCCCACCCCCACCTGCGTTATCTCCAAATACAACATATATTACTGTCTGAAAGTGTTTTTAATTTTAGTTAAATTATAATATTGATAATGGAAAGATGTTCCCGAAAACGTTCTAACGTTTAACACAATAAAACAGTGTTTTAACTCAATTTACAAAATATTATATTTATATTCAAAATATAAAATATAAATGTAATCATAACTCAAAAAACTATTTTACGTGTTTTAGATTAAAAATTACCCAAACGTAATTCATCTGACATTATTTTCATGCGAATTGCTTGATATCAGACAACTAACGATAACACAGCATTTCCAACAAGACACCACTGATATAATATTACTGTCATAAATCATTGTCACGGAAACAGAAACAACACGAACAACAAATTGATTACACCTCAGAAGATAACTCAATTTGGTCAATGACACGCTGTCATTCTCGCACTCTTTCCATGTGATGATTTGATAAGACAGGCACTGAAATTAATAATATAAATTTATAAATACATAGTTAAATAATCTTGGTAGCTACTGAGAATTCTCAACTATAATATATATATTCAGACTTAATGACAAATTCAGTGGCTATAAAAAACATTTCAATTACGTAATTTTTCATATTGACGGTTTCCATACATTCATATAGATATTTTTTCGAGGTTTTTTTTCGAATTAGCAACATTTTTTCCAGCGACAGCTGATTTGTACTCAGTTTGGTTTGCTATTTCACCATGAATGGACTTACGCCAGAAAAATGCTTGTAAATTGTGCAAATTTATTTCTAAAATCGTGGTTTGGTTTGCGAAATTTACCATGCGCTGCGTCCATTTTACGGTCAACATAATCGTCCATCCGAGCAAGTAATTTGAATAACCAAGGATCGTTTTCGCACCACGCATACACTAACTGATAATGCGCATCATACAGTGCGCACCGAAGAAGCTGTTGTTTCTCCAAAAATGATGATGGCCAGAACGTTACAGTCAATGGAGAGCGCTATAGATTCATGATTACTGACTTATTTGTTCCCCAATTGAATAGCATTAATGTGGAAGAACTGTAGTTTCAACAAGATGGCACAACATGTCACACAGCGTGCCCCGCAATCAATTTATTCAAGATCGTGTATTTAACATCTTTGGATTATTTTCTGTGACGATATGTGAAGTGGGTTGTCTACTCCGATTAACCAGAGATGATAGACGACTTAGAAGCCGACATTCGTCGCATTATTGTCTATATACGGTCCCAGCTGCTCTAAAAAGTGGTCAAAAATTGGACTTTTAGATTGCGCTTTATTTGAGCCAGCCAAACACCAATGACATAAAATTATGTTTTCAATAAAGTGGCCATTACCAGGGTTTTTATGTGTTTTATTTTATCATAAAGTTCTATACTTCTAAAAAAACATCAATTACTTACAGAATTCCAATAAATAATGTTGTTCCTTTTCATCGCATGAAAAATAAAATATATAGCTGTCCTTCATTGTAGTTATAAATACAAGTTAAGTTAAATTGTCAGATTGTTAATGCCCTGACAAAGCGAAATGCGTCTTAAGTAAATTAAATTAAGTTTTAAAAGATATTAAATCAAGAAAGGAGTGTTTTATTTTTACATATGTTATTATGGAGTTCTACAAACTTTCCTCGGAAACAGTAAATCTCCTTAATTTATTCAGTTTCTCATTCTCACGCATTTGAAAGAGTTATTCTACTTCATTTTATTGTGCCTTAACCATTCAACGGACCATGCTCTAATGTTTAGCTTTTATCAGTTTGTTTACAACTAAAGACTCATCATTATGTTATTAATCAATATATATAGTTTGTATTTTAATAAATAAAATAAATGTTCATATAAACTGATAAATTATTGGAAGTCTGCTCTGAGATATGTGATCACCTAATAGGGCGTATGTGGATTTAACTAGCTATTTTGTTGCATAAATTATACATAAGTATAATTAATTATGTATTTTTAATACAAATTAAATGAATCAATAATTATACAAAAAAATAATCTATCTACCTAAAAACATTTGAATGCTATCGAGATATGAATCCGGAATATTTTTTCTAACGAGAAACGGAAAAGGAACGGTTCCTAGTGCAACGAAATCTAATCACGTGACAAGCGACAGTCTTCAGCGTTCCAAAACAAATTGTGCAAATTTGGTTTACGGAACGTGTTGTACGTTCGAATGACTATAAAACGTGAATGTATGATACCATTTTCTTTTTATATTAATCCATGTACTTATCGGTGTTCTAGATGTTAAAAACCACCAATATATTTTATATTACATAGGGTGAATATTACGTTCCAGGACGATTTTGTTTGACCCGCCATTTTAGTTTGGCAGATATTTGTCAGTTCGAATTTAGTAGTCATAGAGAGTAGTTGATTATAATTTATTATGGAGTATTTAACATCTCAACAACGTATTGAAGTCATTAAAACATTTTATCTAAATTATAATGGCAAAGTTCTAACCATGAATAGTGATCGATATCGTCACACGTTGTAAAACTTCTTAGTGACCGAGTTGGGTCGATTGAGTCTGCAATATACGTGGTTTCAACAGGACGATGCCACCTCACACACAGCCCGAACTACGCTTGAAGTTTTGCGAGACTTTTTTCCTGACCGCATAATGTCAAAAAGTGGTGATGTCGACTGGCCTCTTCGATCACCTGATTTTACGGCTCTCGACTATTTTCTGTGAAGGTACTAGAAAGAAAAGGTCTACGCCAATCAGACAACAATAATAATAACAAGATAATATTCGAAATTAAATTGCTGAAATAACACGCAAAGTGCGAGAATGTTATGTAGAATATGGTTAAAAGAGGAGGCATTTGTGCCGCTGCCAATATCATATTCTATACATAATTGTAATAAACCAGTTATTTCTTAGTTATTCAAAAACAACATCAGCATGAAACATTATATTCATCTTATAAATGAGAAAATTATATCAAAATTTTATAAATTTATATAATATGTTGCTAGCAATGACCCCCGTTGTTCATTTAATATGCAATCCGATTTCATCAAATTAATCTCCGTCGAAAAGTTAACATTATTTTAAAAACCCTTTCAAATTTTTATCGTTGATTCCTTTATCCTCAGGATCAAATCAACTTAAAAATTCAATTTTTTTACAGAAAGGTTTTGTGGCTATGCCCTAAAATTTTAAGGTAATCCATTAGAGTGAATGGAAATTCTACTAGCGAGTTGTTTAGTTTTTCACAAAAGCCTCGCATTTTCAGCCTTGGTTTTTCTTTTGACGTGAATGTGGAAAATCAGAGAACAGTGGTCGGTTTCCGCTTTCCTTGTGGAAAACTGGGCCAATTTTAACATTAAATCAATCCACCAGGATGCGGATGGAATAATGTATGTATATTATTTACATTTTGTATTACTTCGTTTCATTATTCTACATCACCGAATTGCGATACTCGTGTTGCCTATAACAAAATCACGTGAGTATTCATGTTTCAATATGTTTGAACTAATACGTGCGTAAATTTTAAGTTGACAGCTTTAATTGTTAGTTAACTATTGAGAGGGTAGGTAGATGATTGAAATTAAGAGAATTATTGATGTTTGTAGCGTTAACGTTGCAGATAAGGCATAATTAAAATTTGTATGTATATTTAATTTTTTATAAATTTTAATACGTACAGTCGCTTATACAAAGTTATATATAAATCAATTTGAATTAGGAGCAGTCATAGTGCGTTCACTTTCATGGACGATCTGGCTAAATATAATTTATTATTTTGCTTATTCACCTGACCTGTGATTTGTCCACCGGCTTTTACCAAACATTAAAAAAATGTGCTGAAGGAACGAAGATTTTATAATATATCTGGTGTCCAACAGAATGTGAGACAAGTATTCACCAGTATTCCAGAAAATGAATTCCAGGCCAACTTCCGGAAAGAGGAATGCCATCTAAGTCAGTATATAGATGTACACGGGGAGTACTTTAAAGCTACACAATAGCCACTAGTCTGTATACAATTCCATGCGTATATTTTATGGAACAGGAAAAATATTTTTATTTTATTGTCCACTCAAAAATGACTTTTTGAGTTGTCTTAGTTTTGATCTAGATGTGCGATATGTTCTGGAATTCATGTAAGTATGTTATTTATGTTAGACAATGGTTTCTTCTAGATTTATTTTCTCTTTACATTTTAATGCTTGTTTTATTTAAATTGATTCAAAATTAATTTAACCACACCGGGTTATTTTTTGTATTTCTAATAATAAGATAGTAGTGTTAAAATCGGAAGCCCTTAAGTAGACCAAAATGTTTTCGGGAAGGGGGTGGAGGGGTGGAGATGCGGATGGGCGGAGGGGCGAAAGGGAGAAGGGGCGGAGGGGCGGAGGGGTGGAGGGGCGGAGGAGCGGAGGGGCGGAGGGGCGGAGGGGCGGAGGGGCGGAGGGGCGGAGGGGCGGAGGGGCGGAGGGGCGGAGGGGCGGAGGGGCGGAGGGGCGGAAGGGCAAATGAGCGGTGAAAGAAAGAGGGAGAGAAGAGGGGAGAGGCCCAACATACATTTTTTCAGGTTTTAAATTGTCACACCTCGTATATATAATATTATATCAGTAATTGTTTAGTGGCTATGAGAATCAAACAGATATTGTACTAATTTTCAGTAAGTGGAATCAAATATTAAAAATCAGTTATTAGTAACAAAATATTCATACATACACATAACAGTAAATGAATAGACATGAAATAAAGTGTATGTATATGAGAGGGGTTTGAAACATTAGTAGCGGGATGAGGGGCATTCTACACATATTCTTGGTGGTAATATTAATCCAATTATGAAACAGTTAAAGTATTTACTATACGAAAATTAAATCTTTGTGTAAACAATACATATGTTTTACATCAATGGATATTTTATTGTCAGGTTTTAAATTTTCTTTCGAATCTAGTCATATTTTTAAAAAAAGTCGGGGAGCTATTTGATTCCGTACGTGGTACCAAAGTGATCATATTGGGACAAGGAATTTGCGTTAGTTCATGTCTATATATTTGGTGGTCTGTGAGTATGTATATCTAATTATAGAGTAATTATAAAAAATTATGAAAACTCATCCTTTCCACGTCCATAATTATGTAATGTAGCCGGTAATTACCCTCACAAATATTGAAACGCTGACATCGGCCGCCGCTTTCTTTCCTTTACAATTGTATGTTTAATATTGCTCCGATCTTGCTCAAATGCATAGAATTATTTTATCGGCCATTGTTGTATCAATTCTCACTTGTTTAAAATCCGCATTCGGGACTCTCCTATGTGTGAATGTCAACTAGAAGAGGAAAATGTAAATCATGTTTTTTTAGGATGCCCTATAATGATCAGTATCCAAATTTAATCCAAGATCTTTTTAACAACAAAATTCCATTCCCCATCAATGTCCCAACTTTGTTATCATCTAACAATCAAACCATTTTTAAAATATTAACGAGGTTCCTAAACGCCAATGAAATAAACCTGTAAAAATTAAATGTATCCAAAAGAAACTTCACATTAAATAAAATTACTCGGTAATGGCAAAAACACTCCATAGGGGTGAAACACCAATTTAAAAAAAAAAAAATTATCCGTGTTTGATGGCTCAAAACTTTACTGTATTAAATATCGTGTCAATAGCTTTCGGACTATTTATTAATTGTTAATTAATTGTAATTATTAATTAACTATTTCAATTGAAACGAATATTTCAATATTGTATTTAAAATATATTAAATGTAATGCTAAATATTAATTAAATATATTAATTATAAAGATATACATATGAAATTAATTTTATCGAAAAATATTGTTGTTGCTCCACCGGGATTCGAACCTGGATCTCTTTCCAAACCGGGGAAGGTGCATTATCCAACTATGTTACAGCGACGATATTTTTAGCGACAAATTTTTGAACCTATATGTTACTTTTTTTTATATTAATACATTTAATCGTTCCATAATTAAAATATCACAGACCTATGTTCTGAATAATTATAACTACACAATCAAAATGTATTCTCTTAATAAATATAATGCATTTTATTGTACGCCGATGATGCAGAAAACTACCTTCTTATGAATGTCAAGTGCAAGAGTTTGTGTATTTGGAAAGTATGTTCGATAGAAAGATATCGACAGGAGGGTGACTGCAGGGAATAAAGTGAACGGCGCTTTGAATGGAAATAAAGCTAATGGGAACTTGTTAACTGAGGCAAGACTAGCGGTTCACAATGGAGTCCTGGTACCGACACTGATCTATGGAAGTGAGGCCTAGAGCTGGCAGAAGAGGAACGAAAGTAGAAATGAGATCACTTATAGCAGATCCATTTATGATAGAGTAAAGAATAGAGAAATAAGAAAAGTACTTAAAGCTAATCTTAGTATAGTGAGTAAGATTAAAAAAGGATCACTTAGGTGGTTTGGTCATATGGAACGGTTGAATAAGAAGAGAATGGTACGATAGACGTCTGCGGAAGACTTGGCACAGCCAGGTAAATCAGATACCGGAGGATGGTCCTGTTAAAAGCCTCAATAATCGTCGAGTTTGTATGAGAAGATGTATGAATGTGGATGAGGTGAGAATTGTGTATCACGACCGAAGAGTGTGGCGCTCTATCATTTCTATATCCTAAGTAAATGTTTACACAAAAATTATTTATATATATTATTTTTCTGTATACATATAGGTAGTAGTTTTGGGATAGTAAAATATCCAACATTAGGATAAATGTGAGGTATAGAATCAAAATCAGACATGTGAAATTTTTATGGATTTTGAACTAGGTACGTACAAGTGTAAAGAAAATTAATGTCTACAAGACGAGCCTATCGAAATTAGATAAATATTATATAACCAAATTTCGTATAAAATGTGTTTAAGATTTGCTTATTACTTCAATCGCAGACATGTTTAATAGACAATTTATTCAAACCCAGACAAATATGTTTCAGCCAATAAGACGACAGTATTTGATCATGTGACCTATAGTTACTAGTCATTTTCAATATGATTCCAAAAGTGACGGTTGTGGCATTTTATTTTATTTAATTAGTTATTGCATTTTACTCGAAAACAGGTAAAGTGGACATATCTGCCTTTGATTCTGCCCACTGTATTTTCAGATTCTAGTAAAAATAATTTTTAAAATCTTTTGTAATTAATGACATATAGACAATATAAACAAAAAAGTGGTGCATTACTAAAAATTATGGAAAACAAATATAAATTAAATACTAATTTAATGTATTAATTATAAATATATACATATAAAATCAATTTTGTAGAAAAATATTGTTTTTGGGCTACCGGAATTCGAACCTGGATCTCTATTTCCAATCCGGGGAAATACACTACCAATTGTGTTATAGCGCCAGTATTTTTCATGACAAATTTTCGAACCTATATGTTACACTTTTTCAAATTGACACATATGTCGTTCCATTATTTGATAGCCATCCATAATTTTCGACAAAATTGATTTTATGTGTATATATTTATAATTAATAAATTAAATTAGTATTTAAAACATCACAGATCTTTGTTCTGAATAATTACAACTTCACAATAAGAATGTGTTCTCCTTAATAAATTAAATAATTCATATGTTATAATTACGTTAGCGTTCACCGTGTATCAGTAGAATTATTAGTTGCGTAGTTCTGAATGCTACCGCGCGACGCCATCGGAGCGTTGTAGTCCTCTACTGAGTTATTCTTCGTTTATTGCTACTACCATTGCTGGCTATTGTTTTAATCCATAGTTCTATTCAAGCCATACAATTGCTACCTACTGAATTGAAAATTCCACTCGGTAGAGTCATAAATGAATCAGCTGATCAACGTTGTACGCAGTCTTTACTTATGCTGTTTCCTGACAGAATGAGATTTGAAAGCTTTTGAACTTGGTTTAGAGCTAATAGGAGTATTTACTTCTTTTTTTACTAATTCGAAATTTTACTACCTTACTAAACGTGTTGTTTTCATTATTCTTCTTTGCGTTCGGGGATAATGCATTTTTATTATGATGGATTCATTTTGCTTAAAAATATTTTGCTGTTAAACGAAAGTTCATAAGCCTATGTATAATGTAGTATATTATATAGGTTTGTATAATATCACGATAACAGCGTAACCTAAGTATATACTTACTGCACAGGTAATAATGTGATAAAAAACAACAAAAAAAAACTTACGTTATTTTTATAAAAAAATCTTTTTTGTTTTTTTGAAGTAAATATCACGATCAGGAATAAAGTACATTAAAGAATAGCCCCGTTAAAAGTGCCACGTATAACTAATCGACGAATATATCAGCAGTGCTTGAGAAATATATGGTGCGACGAATATATGAATTTGAAAGTGCAAAAGAGGTACTCCAGGACAAAAAAGTGTGACGTCTTACTTTAACTGCATTCGCCTGTAGGTAAATACTAACAAAAAAAAAACAATCGTGATATATTTACTATTAATACATAATATTTTAAAAATTATTCAAATTAACCTTCGGATTAGCTGGATGGATAGAGTTACGAATGAAGATTTTAGATTTCGGATAAATAAAAAAAATAAGAATATTTTAGTATAAAGCAATCGCTTTATGGTTTGACATATTTTATTGAATAAAATAACAATTAATTTGTATGAAACCACGAAATTTATTATACGTCAACCGGTTTCGCGTATCTCAAGCTTCATCAGGACGTATTTAAAACTGATCATAAATACAAAAAGAGTGCACTTATATACACATATAGAGGGAGATATAATATAAAATTACGTGTGAAAGAGAAAGATATTAAACAGAACATCAAAGAGGACAGAATATAAAATTATATGCGAAAGAGAGAGACAGAATGCATATACAGATAAACGGAACATTAAGGAAGGCGAAAATACTGTGTTGATGAATATTTAATTAATTTTAAAGGAAACATACCTAATATGGGGCTAATGGATAAATTAATTTGGTTATTAAGAATTGGCGTACCACTATTTATTGCCTTTTTTATTTCAAGGGCTTCTAAATTCTCCAACCGGAGGCCAAACCCATTTTTATAGAGGATATTGACCCCTGTGATATTATTAAAAGAATCGTCTTTTTCAATAATATGGTTGGAAAATTTCTGAGAAACCATTTCTGTTTAAACATTTAATATGTTCTTTGACACGAATATTGACAGTTTTGTCTATATAGAATGAGGGACAATTATTGCAAGTTTATTTATATTATATTATTCTGTCTCTTTCTTTCCCATATAATTTTATATTATGTCTCCATTGATGTTCTATTTAACTATATGTGTATTTTGTCAGTCTCTTTCACTCTTGCACATGTAAGTGGACTCTTTTTGTATTTATAATCAGTTTTAAATACGTCCTGATGAAGATTGAGATAAGCGAAACCGGTTAACGTATAACAAATTTCGTGGTTTTATACAAAGTTACTGTTATCTTATTGAAAATTAAGTATTTATAACAATATCTCGGATATGTGATGATACATTCGGAGAAATACGAGATATTGCACTTTATAATCTTTTTAATTGATTGCTAGAGATCGAGGCCCTTGAAGAAGGAGAACATCATGGCTGAAGAACATAAGACAATGATTTGGCCAGTCTACTGTAGAACTTTTCCGGGCCGCAGTAAACAATGTGATGATAGCTAACGTCCGTTGAACTCATAGAGCACAAGAAGAAGAAGAATGAACTAAGTAATTAATTACTGTTACACCGTTTCACCGCGAGGATAGGCAGAGAGGAAAGAGCGTCGCACTCTACTCTGTTCTTTGACACACAATTCTCGAATCATCCATATTCATACATCTTCATATACAAGGTCATCGATTATTGAATCTTCTAATAGGGCCATCTTCCAGTATCTGGTATACCTGGTAGTACCAAGCCTATCCTATTATCTCCTCATTCATCTATTTCATATGACCAAAACGCTAAGCAATCACTTTTTAATCTTATTAACTATGCTATGATCAGCATAACATTTTATCTTAATTTAGTTTAAAAATTCGAGATTTAAGTACTGTGGATAGTACAGTTAGTTCAATTCTATGTACACATTGTGAACTTTTACGTAGATAGAGGCAATTCCTTAAATCTTCCAGAGCGCAGTATGTAGCTAAAACCAGCCATTCTCGGGGTTTAAGGGATTTAAAAAAGAACTCATTCTTTTAAAATTCCTTTAAGCTCAAATTTTACGTCTTTTCACATAGTTTATAGCTAAGGAGTAGAGCAGAATAAAACTTTAAATTTGATAGATAAATAGCTTGATACTAAAACCTGAATCCACATAAGATGGATAACAAAAAAGTGGTTTTCTTATTTCTTTGTTTTATGTGTGATAATTTGTAAACGTGTAAAATATACGAATGAATTTCTTTACTCTTAATTAAATTACTACATAATTGAAATAAATTTTCTCTCTCGGTCTATATGCTCGTGACTGAGCATCGCGATCGTTTATTGGGCCTACGTTGAGGTTCCGACAATTTATCGAACTTGATCTATCAATCTTATTGGAGATCGACGTCTCGCCCTCCACCCTTATACGTTTCCTGTTATCACCAATTTTTCCATTTCTTCTAACTACATTCCCAAAGTATGATACGATTATTTTTCAATATGTTGTAGAGAGCGTTTCTTTAGTGCGGATTTTCTGAAGAATTGAGACATTCGTTCGTTTTGCAGTGGTTTTTCGCATGATAAGCGTAGTACGCGAAGCCGACACTATGTGTCCCAAGGCATTGAGTATATTCATCTTTTTTTCATTCACGTGTCTATATGTCTACCTTATGAGGTAGAAAGCTCTGATGTTCTCTGTATGCAGAGATATGGAGAACATCTGAGCTTTAACCAATTACGTGAGATGGAGCGGTTTATCCAAATTTTAGTCAACTTCCACAAAGCAGACTTAGCCATGCCAATTATCATTCAGACATCGGCCTTGCATGGTCTCATAAACTATTTAGATATGAGTCAAAAGACTATTGGATTATACGGAAGTGCGCATATTATCGACACAATAGTACATAGTAGGATAAAAAAATCATTAAATCGTATTTTGACAAACAGTTGAACAACTATTGGTCGACAGCTATATGTACATTGCCGTGTATTGCAATGCGCATACACTCGGCTAAACAGCCGATTTGCGACCGTTCAGTTGATTCTTTGTTTTGTGTTCCATATAAAGCAAAATGTAAACAAGTTATTTTCTTATTAAGAACACATTCTTATTGTGAAGTTATAATTATTCAGATCATAGGTCTGTGATATTTTGAATATAAATTAAATGTATTAATTAGAAATATATACATATAAAATCAATTTTATAAAAAAATATTGTTGTTGCGCTATCGGGATTCGAACCTGGATCTCTTCCAATTCTAATTAATACATTTAATATGTATTTTAATTTATATTTAAATAAATATTAAGAAAAACCACTATTTATAACCAAACCTTTTTGAAAATAGTCACATTTTAAAGTTATTTTCACAGTAGTTCCTAATTAGTTACCCACCACTTATAGGTTTATAGTTTTGTTTTTATCTATGCCTGCATTTTTAATTTTACTATACATTGTTTCCTGAAGAAGATATTATAGATATCGAAACATGTTAATGTATCAAGAAATATTAGTTTTAATTAGAGAATTTTTCTTATTATTTATACAATATGTAGCCACAAAGTAATTTTGAAAATTTATCATGAACAATACTGGCTTTATAACACAATTGGTAGTGTTTTTTTCCGGATTGGAAATAGAGATCCAGGTTCGAATCCCGGTAGCGCAAAAACAATATTTTCGACAAAATTGATTATATATGTATTTATTTATAATTAATACATTAAATTAGTATTGAATATGCGATTTTATTTTTTATAAATCATCATAGTATAAATGAGTAGCTTAAGTTAAGACGCTGTTCTAGTGATTCGTTGGTCGGTGGTACGAGCCTCGTTCCAGGAAACCAGCAAGTTAGTCCGATTTTCATAGCACCAGTGTTTAACTTAGTTTGAAAACAGTAAGAATATTGATAGGACATGTATTCGATTTACGCATCTCTATTTTAATATCTCAGAAAAATGTGACAAGGAATGATAATATCCAACGATAAATAAATAGCAAGATATAATCGCGAAACATTTTGTTACTTTGCACTACGGAAATTGCTGTCATCGAGGTTGTTGTCACGAAATTTGAAGATCAAACTGTATACAGCACTGATACAACCGATCATTCTATATGGGTGTGAGGTTTGCTCTCTCAGTTTAGCGCTAGAAAATAGGTTGCAAGTCTTCGAAAGATTTACGGCCCAATACGTGATAAACTAACCGGATGGAAGAGATTAGAGAACTCTTCGATAATCATTGACTAATATTTCTCAACTCGGTACTTTACAAAGGATTAATAATGAATAATTTGAAAACCGTTAAAATATAAAATATTTTAAATTCGGAGATAACACTAATTAACAACATAACATTTTCTAACACTTCGTCTTTACTGTCCATATTCCCGGTAACGAGCGAAACCTCCCCGCTTTTCTCAAGTTCTGCTCTATTGTCAGAATAGACAATTAAACTGTATTTAGTTTAGTTATTATCTGATGATGAGAGGGACTACACCTCTTGAAATAACCCATCGTGTGTAATGCAAAGTTTTGTGGTGTAAATTAAAATAATCATGTCAATTAATGAATATGGAACATCGGGAACGGTATACCGCTCCAAATATCTTGAGGAAGGTAACAGTATGGAAGCTGCAGTGGGCGGGTCATGTAACAAGAGTAAATGAGTCCTGTAACACGTGCAAAGCCCTCATGCAAAAGCCATCAGAATCGTGACCGAGGGGAAGAAGAATAGATGGGTTGTGACTGCGGTCATAGACTCACGAGTCCCATGAGACCATTAAAAAAAGGCAATAATTGTGCATTATTCAACTATGCTACAGCGACAGTATTTTTGAGGACAAATTTCCGAACCCATATATTTAGATTAGATTTTAGATTTGAAATTCCGTAAAAACAAAGTAGATGGCTCTCAAGTAATGGAACGATAGATGTATTAATTTGAAAAGTGTAACATATGTGTTTGAAAATTTGTCGTCAAATTTGTACCGCAGCACAGTTGGATAATGCACCTTTCCCGGATTGAGAAGAGATCCAGGTTCGAATTCTGGTAGTGCAACAACAATATTTTTCTATAAAATTGATTTTATATGTATATCTTTCTTATTAATAAATTTAATTATATTTTTTTATTTTTTTTATTTTTAAATCCATTATTTAAGATATTGAACTTTGTTCTATTAACCACTTAATGAAATAAATACATCTACTGGTTTCGAAATATATCATTTTCTTCTTCAAGATGTAATTAACTAATCAAAAAAAAAAAAAATATATATATATATATTGTTTATATTAAACTTGTATTATACTTGTTATTAACTACATTTTTAAAAATTGTATTCAATTCAATATTGAAATTGAATGTTGACATAGGAATATTGACTAAACGATGTATCATGAAGTGGAACATGTTTGAATAATAATACTTTTGATAGAATTTTGGGATTATCTATCTTACATCTAAATAATGTTGATCTTAAATTGAATAATTTGGAATCATTGGAAATAAATAAAGCGTGTAAAACTAACCAAAATATTATAACCTAACCTAAGACCTAACTCAAATTGTGACTTAATACAAATTAACTCGAATAATTTTAGAATGCGACTCGTAGTTAAATTTAATTGGATGTTTATAATTTTTTGATTAGTTTTACGCGCTTTATTTATCTCCAACGATTCCAAATTATTTAATTTATGACCAACACCGTGCAAAATGCATAATTGACAATCCCAATTTTTTATCAAAACCATGACCATTTTCTATCAAATGATTAGAAAATTGTGAAAACCCACTATTGTTCAAACATCTCAAATGCTCGTTTACTTTTATATTAAAGTTTCTACCCGTTTTACCAATATAAAATGCAGCACAATCCTTGCAACTACGAGTCCCATTCTAAATTTTATCTTAAAAATTATTCAAGTAAATTTGTATTTAAGAATTTGAGTTAGGTATTGTTTTTTAAAAATAGATGCAGGTGAAGAAATATCATATTTTGATTAGTATTGTATATTTCTGAAGGAGAAAATGGTATTTTTCGAAATTGGTAGATGTATTTAAACTCAATAAGTGGTTAATAAAACAAAGTTAACAAATAAAAATAATACTTTTTTTATTGAAATACGATATATTGTATATTTCAGAATTCAAATAAATGTATTTATTTGTTTTTAAATAACACAGAACATCGATAAAAACAAAATACATATTCAGGGCATCCATTGTTACACTTAATATCTTTGTTAAAAATCTAAATAATGGACATAATAAAATTTGTCGTCGCGTCAGAGAGGAAATCCTTCGATTGTGGAAGAAAATTTACGGTCATGAAAGACGGAGCATCGCCCTTTTTCGGGTGGCAACCCTCATTACTCGTGACTTGATGTCTTTTTTTTGTCTCCATTGAAATAACATCCTTGATGAACTCTTTCATTTTTCTATCTCCGAACATTTTTCTCTTTTCCGAGGAAGGAAAATGGACCGAAGATTGCTGCGAGACGTTAGACGGGAAATGTGTCCTTATAAGGGATGAAATATGAGAGTTAGACAACGGTATATACAATAATATAATTGGAAAGCAGGAGCACTCTGTGTATAAAAAGCGTTCATTCATTGTTTCCAATTTGTGTTTGTTTGTCTATTTTATTCCGTATTTGACATACCGAAAATACTTCTACCGAATCATTACAACATTACGTATCTGTTCTTTTAATATTTAAATGACTTGTCAAACAATAAATAGAAAATGAATAATAAACTTATTAGAGACCAAAGATTCATTTAATATTATTTTTTTAATATACAGATTATCAACAGGTCTTGTTGAACTATGTTCTGAAAATGTAAGAATATGATTTTTTTTTTTTGCATATTTATATATATATATATATATATATAGGTAAATTGCACTAATAAATAATATAGGTTAAACGTTTTATTCTTTGCATATTTATATTTTGCATATATATATAGGTAAATTGCACTAATAAATAATATAGGTTAAACGTTTTATTCTTTGCATATTTATATTTTGCATATATATATAGGTAAATTTCACTAATAAATAATATCGCTTAGACGTTTTATTCCTACAAATAAATCTAAAACTTAGAATGTTTTAAGACACCTAATATGGTGGATATGGACATATTAAAAAAACCTTTAATTGTAAAATATATAAAAAAATTATAGATATAGTAATATGAGATATATTTTGACATAATTCCGACATTATGAGTTAAAAATAAATATACATGTAATATTATGTAATATGGGTTGAGCTGTAGTGGGAGTCAAGGTGGGGGTGGATCCGTTTTTAACTCTGGAAGATGACACGTGTCATCTTCCAAGCTATCCAAGCAGGTTACGTTTTCTAATGAATATTAAAAAAAAACGTTAATTAAAACATTATTGTTAGTATTATTTGCGCAGAGTAAATAATATATTTATATTTAATTTCCATAAAGTTTGTACGGAATTCTTAAATGGATTTTAAAACATACTTCATAAAAGGAAAATTCTTTGTTTTGTTTTATTTCACGAAAAGAAAATTAATTGATATGTATATTTGTTATACCTTAAAAGGTAGTATTCTCAGTCGCGTAGCTTTGAAGTCAGTAATAAACGAAAATAAAGTTAAAATTAATTTTATTTTAAAAATACAAGATATCATTGTTTTATTGAGTTCCATCAACTTGTGTATGTATGATTTTTATTTCTTACTTTATAGAAAATTAATTATAATGATTGTTTTTTTATGTACCTACGTTTATAGAAATATGAAAATACTTTGAAAATTATACTTTCCAAGACACTCGCGTAGGTTGTAATCACTCTAGTGGAATATTACTTTTGACGTTTTGTTTTCCAAGCGAATATGTCTTATCGCAAAGAAAACCTAGAATCTTGTTAATTTTGCTGGCGGATTTGTTTTTTTTTTTAATATATATAAATAATAATAGAGGCTAATCTTTTTTATAATATAAAATTTCTAGTTATTTCGTGTGAAATATAATAAATATTTTTTACATAAATTATTTAAGTTATATATTTTAAACGATTTCATGGAAAGTTTTAGGTACAAAATTCAGACTATACTTCCGTTTTTCTTAATAGAAATAAATGAAAATATATCTGTATGTAAATATGAAATCAGAATTTTTGTATAGAAAGTACACGTTTATTGTATGAAAATGAAACAATATATGTTATTCAAAGTATTGCCGATTGCTAGCTTTACATTTTTCCAAACAAAACTGTTGCAAACAAAAGCGCTGCTCAGCGAGTGCGTGTCCCATCGATGCAAATAGGTAATAATCGAACGGAACCAAGTCTGGTGAGTAAGCCGCATGTGTAAGTATTTCCCAACTAAACGCTCCAATCGTTTCTTTGACCGGTTTTTCTGTGTGTGATGGTGCATTATCATGAAGCACAATCACTTTGTGTTGCTTTTTTTGGTTTTCTGGTCGTTTTTCGCGCAAAGCTTGATTTAAACCAATCATTTGTTGTCAGTAGCTTTCAGTATTAACGGTTTCACTAGGTTTTAGCAGCTCATAATAGATTCCACCCTTCTGATCCCACCAAACACAGAGCATTGTTTCTCACGTTAAAATCGGTACATTTGAATTAATTAAAGCATTATGATTTACCAAGAGCATACTCACTGTAAGCTTCTACAAGCATTTGATGTGATTCTGCAGCAGTTTACTTCAAATGGTAACATACAATGTCCGCAAATCGTAGTTTTCAGGCACAAAATTCGACATGTTAAACGCTATTGTTTTAAATACTAATTTAATGTATTAATTATAAATATATACATATAAAATCAATCTTGTCGAAAAATATTGTTTTTGCAAAAAACAATATATCTAGTAGCGCAAAAACAATATTTTTCGACATAATTGATTTTATATGTATATATTTATAATTAATACATTCAATTAGTATTTAAAACATCACAGACCTATGTTATGAATAATTACGACTTCATAATAAGAATGTGTTATCCTTAATATGATATTGTATGAAACTTGTAATGTTATGAGTTGAAAATCTTTGTCAGATGTCAAAACAAGAAAATGGCACCAATGACGTGGTTTGACAGTAATAACATTGACAGCTAATGTCATCTATGGGCAAATTCCGGTTTCATATTTATATACATATATGTATATAACAATTAAGAGAAGATTCAATTTGTACTCGGTCAATTAATAAAAACTTATACTGTTGTTGTACGGCAGATTTATAAAGCAAACTAATGTTAAATAACGGATGTCCCAATAAAAACGCCTTTTTTAAATTTCGCGCCATTTTTTTTACATAGTAGGCCGTCATCAAATGCTGCATTGAACAAGCTCGTGCAGCCTTTATCCGCTTGAAAAAGATGTTCTGCAGTCTTGATCTCAACCTTAGATTTAGAATGAGAATGGTCAGGTGTTGTGTGTTCTCAATTTTATTTTATGGAATGCAACCATGGACACTTACCGAAGAAATGATAAGGTAACATGAAGCATTTGAGATGTGGATCTACAGAAGAATGCTTAAAATATGCTGTATGGATGAGTTACGAATGAAGACAATATGGTTTGGATGAATAAAGAAAAATAAGTAATTAAAACAATAAAAATCCAAAAATCAATATCTCGAACATGTAATAAGACATCCGGAGAAGTAATGCAGGTAAATATTGCTAGAAGTCGGTGCCCTGGAAGAAGGAGAACATCATGGCTGAAGAACTAGAGGCAATGATTTGGCCAGTCTACTGTAGAGCTTTTCCGGGCCGCAGTAAATAATATCATGAAAGTTAACATATGTTGAACGGATAGGACACAAGAAGAAGAAGGAAAGAAGAAGACGAAGGTACCTATAAACTCAAATATACTTTTGGTGAATAATAAATTATCTAGGATATCAACAATTATCAACCACGAGACTACGAACCTCGCTAATGAGGGGACCGACTGAAGAATAAGAAGAAGAACCACAACGGTGGATTGATATTATGAGTATAATATTTATTGTTGCAAATAAATTCCGTATTGAATTTAATTGATAAAATAATTAATAGACTTTCGACAGAAAATTGACATTATTACAGTTATTACGTCATCATTTCCATAGAATGCAATTGTCTTAATTGGTTTACGGAGAGTACCGTGAGAAAGAGAGGGATGCAAGGCACTAAGCAGCTTACTTTGAGTGGTTAATCAGACAAAAGAACAATACTGTTCATATTAAAAGCTTATAATTGACAATAGTAGAAGTTGTCTATTTATTTAATATTTTCATAAAATGAACATAATTTTTTCTAAATATATTCTGTAAGCTACTCCTCAAAAGTGATTGATTTTTGAGCAATCTATGCTTTGAAGCTGTTTGTAATTAAAATATTCAAGAATTACTGTTAAGTACAGTGTACACCTCGTAATGTGAAGGTCCAAGAAATAGACTTTGTAATAATTATATATTTATTATTACGATACAATTAGTACAAGGTATATCACTAGTGTAAGTCAACGATAAAGCCGATGAAAACGCGGTGAGAGAGATAGCACCCTGCCGCGCGCCTCCCTTTATAGCCTCGCACACACGCGCCGGCGGTGCGGCATTCACACACACACACACACAATATACTATACAATCCCAAGGACATCACAATTACATAAATAATTAATTATATTTTTGTATGTTTAGTGTTTTCTAGGTTAGATCGAGTTTCGGCACGGTAACACATGTTCGCGGGTGATAAAACTAACTCAATAGTGGGTGATTTATATCTTCAGCGACAAATACAGTTGTACTGTGAATAGTCGAAACGTCGGTCAAGGTTTCCTCAAGGAAACTATCTAAACTAGAATAGACTATACTATTAGAGCTTAAATTAAACCTTAGATTAAAATATATGATGCGGGATAACCAATAAACGTTCTCTCTGACATTCCACTTGACCCGTGAAATTAAAAGAACCATTATTAAAAATAAAATATCGTTTTATAAACATTCTTTTTTAAATATTCAAAATGTTTAGTGGTCAAAGACTAACGAGATTATGTAAATGAGTTTCAATTGAAACTCGTTTACAAATAAATAATTATTTTAAAATATAATAAGACAAAACGCAACACAACTATTCTGAATTCGCCAATCATCTTTTGGAATCAAACTATTCTTTTGACATCAAGAAGGTTTTAGAAATTATACATACAAATATTAGGGGGGGTTATGGCTAGATACATTTAAAATTTAAGAAATAAGAAAAAGTATTAATAGCAAGTTAAATGTTATAAATAATCAAATCCTTTTTGCAAAAAGTCACCTTTTAAATTTGTTTTCACGGTAGTTTCTAATTAGTTATCTACCACTTTTATTTTTTTAGTTTTGTTTTTGTCTATGCTTGCATTTTTAATTTTAATATGCATTGTTTTCTGACGAAGGGACCAAAGGTTTTGAAACATGTTGATGTATCAATAAATAGTGGTTTTAAACAATGCATTATTAGCATCTTATTATTTAAATAATATGTTGCCACAAATAATTTATCAAATATTGAAGAATAATTATTCGTTACAGACATAGTTTTAGCAGAGGTATAATTATATTATACATCTATATTATTCACAAAATTATTTTATCTATGACATGTTATTAAAGTATGTTACGTATATATGAAAAGGTCTATAGATCATGTACAGTTCAGATTATCGAATTAATTATTTATAATTCCTTTGATTAGAATTCTGGAGACTCGCACGAGAATTTATATTAGGTAATCTCAATCAAAATATGTATAATATATTCCGTCTCAATTATCAATCTCTGGAGATTCTTCTCTAGAAATTGATAATTGACTTAGACCCAGACACAATTTCTGTTCAAATGTACAGTTGAAACTGTTCAAACCATGGTCGACATTCTTAATGGTAGTTTTATTTTGTTTTTCTAGGAAGGCAGTGACATCTCTATTTTATTCACTCAGTGTTATAATAATATAAGGTATAGTATATTCAACCCTTCAATCATTACATATCATATTAACAATTATGAAATATTCAACTAATTTTTTGAAATACGTATGTAAAGTTATAGCCTTCTTAATTCCTTTAGTACTATGTGAACTATTAACAGATTTATCAGAAAAACCTTAAAATATCCATATTATGTATCTGATTTTTGAATTGTTTTTAAAAGATATCTCTGTATTTTTTTGGGTTAGTGATTTTAAAAAACTATAATTTTTAAAATTCACAAATATAAATAATGACAGGTTTGCAGCAGTTTGCGGAATATTCGTGTGTTTAGATCAGGAGTTAAGGCGAATATATGTTTTGACAAGTCGAAAAACAGTGAAGAATTAAATAAACGCAGTATTAAAATCATTTAATTTATGTAATAATATTATTTTCATGTATAAAAACTCGTTTAATGAAAAAAGTGTTTAAAAAATTAGGTTTTAAATGGGTCTTTTTTGAAAAAATCGATTAACAGTATTTTTTGCCAGTATTCGAGAGTTATCAGGGACAAGGGTATAAGAGTTTAGATACATTTCTTATAAATAGGGCTCAAATTAGTAAAGAATAAAAAAAATACCTTATGAAAAGCTAAAAAGTAAATCCATTACCTTAATGCGTGATGAAGATTTTTAGTATTTTTTCGCAAGTTCAGATGTACCAACGCCCGACCGAGAAGTCAGGATGTCCGCTTTTGACAACAATGTTCGCGAATTCAAAGTTAATTGTATTTTTACGTTTATAACAATACATTAACGTAATCTCAATTACATAATACAAATAATGTGACTTCACGTGTTCATATTACATGTACTCGTATTTATTAAAATAAATATCGGGATGATGCTAAAGTTCTTAGCGTTTTTATATATAATTTTTTTAATAATAAAATGCACAAATGAATATCAATAATATATTCTCCTACATTGCTGACGATTGGCTCCCAATGTTCTGACAGTTTTTCAATTCCATCCATGCCTGGAGAAACTCGGTGGTTTGGAGGTAAATAAGTCATCAAGCCAATTTTGAAAAGCAGCCTAGTTATTTAAGATTTTTTGAAGATTTTTGTAATAAACCTCAGAAATGATGGCTACATTCCTCGGTATTCAGGTTAGTTCATATTTCATTAATGCGTAAATTCCTCTGTTAAACTCAAACAAAATGATGTGTCTGAAATCATCGTTTATATTATATTTGACACTCCGTTTACTTTAGAAAAATTGAAAAAATTAAAGATGTATCCGATAAAAAAATACTATGGCATTAAAATGACATTGATATATTGGAAAAAAAAATTCAAAGCACTCTTATCTTGGCATACAAAAAAAATACTAACTTAATACATCAATCCAATACAATAAGCTATATGATAAGCTCACACTTACCAAGACGCCGCCCACACCCCGTAATGGATGTTGTTTAAACTTTATGGAATAGTACAGTTGTATGCCAGTCCTATTCGTTATGTACGTACCTACGTTAGTATCGAAACCGGTTGACGTAAAAACAACACAATGGTTGAAATAAATACAATTTTAAATTATGTCTTACCACAAAATTAACTTTACAAATATCAACAATTAATGGATTTGTTTGTGTTCTATTTGAACATATCTTCTAAATAGAAATGTCACATTTTTATCTAATTTTTTGGTTTCAAAGAAAATTAACACTTTATTTTTTTTATTGAGGGATTTTGATAGTGTAAACATATTATAACAAACATAATAACTATTTAACATGTGATACTAATAATGAAAATCCACAAAAATATTTAGATGTAGAAAATTAATGAAAAGAAAAAAAGAGGGAGAAGGGCGGAGAGGTTGCACCTATTGTTGCGGTAAAGGGAGAGCAACATATGTTTTTATAGGTAGAATAAATGGTCATAATTGAGATTGTGGTGGTTCTTAAGAATAACCCTTTGAGCGTAGTAAGGCTAATGTTGAAAAAGTCAATTTCTCATTATGGTCTTTGCATGACCGGTGAATGTGGAAGAGTGCGGATTGCCGGGTCGATCTAGATTGTTATGGCGATATATTAATTATAATTGGCCGGGATAATCAATATGGCCTTGCAGTAGTTTGAAGAAAAGTATTCGGTCAGCACGTGTTCTTCGATGTTATAGGGTTTTCATATTGTGAAAGTTTGCTGCATCTAAATAGGAGTTGAATGATAAATTAGATCTAACATTCAGATGTCGTTCTTATCACAGATTAATGTTTAAAATGCAACATTAGTATTCGCATGAAATATTATTTGTTAAACTGAACTCTTTAAACTTACATCAAACAGAAATTATGCTAAGTCGAAACTATGGACTGAAATTATAAACTTATGCTTGGCTCAAACCACAAAGTTTCGTTAAATGGAAACTGTAAATTAATATTATTAATGTACTTATGAGTAAGATCTCAATATAAACTTTCGCACATGAATGTTATTTTGTAAATGAACTTTCAGTCCTCGTTGTTTAATTGAATTGCTAAAAAACGGGGTTTGAATTGGATTCTCTTATATATAATATTAACTAAAATTAGCAAAAGAAAGAAAATAGAATTCAATTTTTTAGTATTGGTCGACTTCAGATACATCGTAATGATAGCGCATGCAAAACAAATCATAGTCAAAAATTGTATTTATATTTAACTTTGTTTAAACTACTATGTTATTTTTATGTCAACTGGTTTCTATAACACATCGAATAATAAACGCAATCTATTGTAAATCGGGTTGTATTCTGTCAATCTGCTCTATTTATATACATGCGTGAGAATTCGAGGATTTTCACCTTAAACAGTCATTTTGATATACATAACTGTTAACGCAAGTCGAGTGTTCCCTGTGCACTCCTTTTATACAACACTCCTTCTTTATACCTGTCCCTTTCTGGCTAACCGATATCTAGGGATTTCGGCTGACGTGCGACAGATTGCTTTTTGATCGCGGATGTGTCAACATGCATTTTTGTCGGTTGAGAGTAGCGCCGTGCGTAAAATTCGGACTCCGAAAAAAAACCGCTTTCGACAGCATCCCGAAGTGCCGAAGGTGTAATTTGCCATCTAACCCAGGGCTCAGACCAAAGTAGGCCAGATCCTTCTGCAATTATTTCTTTTTCACTCCAATTTAGGTTGCGTTAAGTAAACAATAATTTAAATCACGGGATCTATTCCCACCGCTTAAATATCAGTCACTCAATTCGAGAGACTCTCACTATTAGCGTATCAAATGAGAAAGAACGCCATCTAAGGACTCATCATCGAGATTATATACTCCATATATAGATACTCCAAAAATAAAAAAATAATTTAAAAAAATCATGCTCTACAGGATGTGGTTCTGCTTGTAACAATACATAAAACAATTTCATACATCAAATTTGCCACGACTGACGCATATCAAAAAAACTTTACAAATTATTTAACTTTTAATCAATATCGGCTTTGTCTAGAAACCTGACAACAAAGCCAACAGTTTTCGAACAGAATTATTCAAAGGAAACGTTTTTTGACTGCATTAAACGAAAAGCCCGCCAAACCGCGCTCAAAATACAAACTTTGTCACCGTGTTCCCGCGCAAAGCAAACAAAACGCCGATGAAAAACTAATTGGCGGTCTTTTCGATTCGCTACGGTTCGCGTCAGCCGCGTGTTCCAACTCTCAAAATACCTGTGACGCGGACTGAAGCCGACGTCAGAGCCGTGTTTGGAACCGTAACGTGTTATAGTCGGTTTGGAGCCGCGGTGTAGCGGCGCGACGCAAAAGTCCCGAGACTGATAATAAAGTGGAGTTGGGTTGTCACATTATTGCTTTTCAAATTTTATTTTTATTTCTATGAATAAATTGTATTTTTTATTTGACAGCGATTTTGGTTATACGGTAGACGGTATCGAAATGCTTTTAAAGTTGATTGCTCTTATAAAAAAACTCAATCTCCAGTGAGGATACTATTGTCATTATTTAGATATAATATAGTATTTTAAAAACGCAGCATATAAACACGTATGGTGTAAACTTTAATAAAGACACGAACACATTCGGTTATATCGACATCTCTCTTAGAACCGGATTCGCTTAAGCCGTCTGACTAGAAATCAGATTTTGCAAAAACAATCGACGATGCTGTTTCCTTTCTGCAAGTCATATTTATTATAAAAGTAATATGATTACCTTGTTAAACGTTAAAAAATAATAAACTATTTATTTTCATACAGATAGACAGAGAAAACAATACGTTACACGTTCTTCTCCTTTTCTGGTATAATGTACATATTCACACTAATACATTACATAACTTTTTTAAACTTTTGTCGTAACCAACGTGGCAAGCATCAGAGCATGATGATACATTAGCCACTAATTTGTCATGAACGCGTTAACACGCCAAACTTTGTATGTAATTCCAACCTGTAAGCGTATTAACACGCATTTTTGGACCTTACAAATTTGCAAAGATTAAAATCATAATTTTAAATCATTTTGCCAGCTATGGACGACAGATCTCAGCTTTTGATAAATAAGTCAAGATCCTTAAAAAGTCTAGTCTTAACCAATGTGGTGTCTTCTATTTCAAATAGAGTTGGCAGTTAAAAGGTTAAAACAAACGCAATGAATTTATTTAATTAAGTACATATAGATACTTCCTTTGATGTCGATTCTAAATCTTCTGACATTATTCTCCTCTCCTGCATAATTATTATTTATCACAGGAGATATTGATAAAATTCAAAAATTTACAAAGAGGAAGAGAAGATTATTTATTTGCGAGAAAAATAACATGTACAATTAAAAATCAATATGTGTATGATAGAGTAAAAAATTAACAAATTAGTGGCGAATATATTATTAGAAAAGAGTCTCCAAAATTGTGTGGTCATGTGATATGTATGAATAACACATACTCTGCGGCGTTGGGTAAGATTTGACCCGGGTGTTTGTAAAAATATGAATTACGCTACAAATATTGGTTTAATGCTGTTTTACTTACAGCTTATCTTTTATTAAAAATTTTCAAATAATTTGCGATATAAATAAATGTTATCGGACGAGATTCAAATGAGTTATTGATAAAAATGTGAAAAAACACTCAAAAACTGACCTAAGATAGTCTGATTGAATCTCAGCGCTTACGCCGAAACATATATTGTCAACATTTTGAGCGGATAGACAAAGGATACCAAGTATGCGTCCATGTATTTGTTTTGACTTATTTTCATCTGGCGGTCCCTAGACAATGCCAGTAATATAATTAGTTGAGGGAACCTGTAAGTTTTATGACACTACCTGCTCGGGTTCTAATGAAAAGATCACATGCTCAGTGGATGTTAGTATTTGTTGATGCGTGAGAATATGTACATTAATCTAAATATTTTTTAATTTTTTAGCAGAAACATTACTGCACATCATGCTATTTCATTAAATCGTATTTAAAATGAAATATCTATAAAAAATCTCCCACAAAACGATTGAAAAACCGAAAATTTGAGGTGGGTCTAAAATGACCCACCATCGCCGGACGTATTTTGTTTTGACCCACCGGGTTATAAGTGATAAAGAGAGAATGGTAAAGAAAATATATGAGACAAAGAATATCCGCGAAAGATCTGGCATTACCAGATAAACCAAATATTGGAAGACGACACTCTGAAAAGTTTAAAAAACGAAGACCGTGCATGAGAAGATGTATGAAGTGGATGAGTCAAAAATGGTGTACCAAATGTATATATTCTACTCATAACAGCGTGATAGTAAGATATTTAATTAAGATATATTAAATTAAAACGAAGTGGATGATTGTATCAGGAATAATAATTTTGTGAATATGGTGTTTTTGGAAAAATAATCGAGCATTTTGAGTTATTTGTAACGAAAGCGATGCGAAACTGACTTCATGTGTACGACGTAAATTTAAAAAAAATATATTTCCATTATAATTTAATTTATCTGATGCTCGATTTTTTTTAAAAAACACTTATTTTTTTCATTTATATTTTATTTTTAGAGGAACAAACTACAACAATAATAACTGATAGTAACATAATATATAAAAATAACACCATTGAAGTTTCTACGGAATTAAATAAATAGTACATGATAAACTAAAAAATAATACACTCAAACTCAAACTGATAAACAAAAAGAATTTTACATTAAAATAAACTTAATGAACTAAAAAATAGTATGGATTAAAAAAAACTGATAAACAATAGTGTTTTTAAACTGAACATGTGGAAAGTGGAAAGGATAAGGAGGGGAGGGAAATGGGATGCAATATATGTTAATAGTTATTGAAAAGTTGGCGTAGTTTAATTTTAAAGGGAAGCAATTTATCATTAAAAATGCATTAAAAAGTTATTAGAAGAATTTACGGCATTATATTTTGACGTAGAACGGATCACAAAACAGTTTTTTATGTAATTAGTTCTGCCAAAGTTTTGGTAAAAAATCACATAACATACTAATTAAATGTATTAATTGGAAAGGAAAACATATAAAATCAATTTTATTGTAAAATATTGTTGTTGCGCTACTAAGATTTGAACCTGGATTTCTTTTCCAATTCGGGGAAGGTGCATTATCAACTATGCTACAGCGGCAGTACTTTTGACGACAAATTTTTAAACCCATATGTTATACGCTTCAAATTGATACATCTATCGTTCCATTATTTGAATGCCATCAGACGCCAGAATTAACAATTCATTTTTATTAAAATTGATTTTATATGTATATCTTTCTAATTAATACATTTAATTAGTATTTAAAATATCACATACCTATGTTCTGAATAAATATTACTTCTCAATAAGGAGGATGTGTTTTCCTTTATGCGTTCATTTTTGCTTTCATAATTTCTTTGATACTTACATATTTCACTGACTTACCTAATTGATGCTACGCCACTGTTATAGACCATAAAACATTAATATAAACTTGAAAACAAACTTCTTGTTAAAACGTTATTATAAACGGTGAGCAATAAATAGTCTAAGTACTTTTATGTCGGATCCTACATTTGGTCGATATAAAAGTTTTCTGAGGTTTTGTTATTCGCAATGTTTGCGTGTTAGGATATTCTGTTTGTATCCCCCTAAGAGTTCTATACTCAAATTATATCTTTTAATTTGTAAAAAGGGTTTGCTTAACTGGGATTCAGGCAAAGTTCTGTTTATTCTTCAATTTAAAGCAATGACTATTATACCATGGCCAGTGTTGTACCACGGACTTTTATTTAAAATATTTAACAAATTTTCAGAAATATTTTCTGTGATTTTGCATAAAAAATATTTTATAAAAAAAACAAGTAACGTAACTCAGACCTATTCTTCAGTGCAATGTTCCTGTAGAATGGAGACATTAGTTTGTTTCAGTTCATGGGACGCGTAGCATGCGACACCAACACCATATCTCGAGGTTGTCGAGTATGTCCTTTTTCTTCATCTCAGGATCCATGTTTTGACTATACATATTTTAATAATTAAGCTTGTTAACAAGTAAAATTCAACATAAGTATTAATATTTTAATTTTCACAACTAAACTTTGTTCTACACACACGTTGAGTTATTATCACTACTATAGCTTCTAGAGGTGCAGCCCCTCTCATCATCGGGTGATATATAATTGCAGTCTATTTGGGTAAATGGGCGGGGCTTGGGAAGAGGTGGGAAGTTTTGGTCGTTAATGGGAATATGGAAAGTAAAGGTGAAGTGTTAAGGAATGTTATTTTATGTATAAATAATAAGTATTGTTCTCAGGTTTTCAGGCTGTTCAGAATCTACTGTGTTGAGTATTCTGGGCTTTTCCGACTTCTCTGAATGACGTCTCAGATTTATCTTCAGGGCTGATGTCATTGATGCCAGATGATGATAAAAATCAGCAACCCTTAAACATAAATTGGATACCTGGCATAAAAAAGAATATTAGTCAGCAATATCTATGTAAACGCAGTAGAGATAAAAGTTTATTTCTTTTTTCGATAAAATTAATTTTATTATTGTGATGTCCTTGGAATGGTGGGGTGGCGTGTATGTGTGTACGTGTGTCGCACCGCCGATGCGGGTATGTGTGGCTATAAAGACGGCGCGCAGAAGTGCGTGCATCTCTTTTATCTGTGGTTCATCGGCTCAATAGTTTGACTTATACTAGTGATATACCTTGTACTAAATTGTAGTTTATTGTAATAAAAGATTAATTGTTACAAAGTCAATTTCTTGGACCTTCACATTACGAGGTGTACACTAAAGACGTACTAAGAAGTCAAGTATGTAACAATTATGAAAAATAACATACTTAAATAATAAGCCATACGAAATAGACAATGTTAGTATATTTTTCACAGAATATATTATACGTTTGACAAAAAAATACTTTGTTGTTTTCTCAATATTTTAATGTTCCCTAAAGTAAAAAAATCAACCATAATAAAACCTATCCGATAGATTCGCGATGTACAATAACTTATTTATGTCACTGTATTTACAGTTGGTTAAATTCTGTTTTATTTATTTTGAAATCAAAATAAATATATATATTATTCATATTTTACTTCTAACCTTGGAATCACATTCTAACCTCACTTTCATCATTTTCACTGAACGATATTTTAGTTTACACGTTTACTCGATATGCACTTTATCTCGTTTTAAATTTTTTTTACATAAAAGTACTTCATATTTTGTTTACAGCCATAACAAAAGTGAAAAAAACGTAAGAATGTATTAAAATAATCGATATTTCATTTGTTAATTGATTTTATTAAGAAATAGTCACAGTTATTGAAATAATATTTTCATTTCCTTAAAATGAAGGAAATGGTATTTCCCGAAACCGGCTAGTGTATTAAATATAACTCATAAGTTGGTTAAAAATAAAGCTTTAAATAATCTACAATAAAATTAATGAAAACTGTATTGTAATATTTGTAACAAATATTAGGAAAAATATTCTCTGAAATGCTGAAAAATAATTTACAAACGTGGAAAAGTGTGAAATAGAAAGGTGTTTTATGATATTATATGTAATATTTAGGATATTTTCCTAGATTTTTTGAATGTGTTCTTCTCTAAATTGGCTGCCGCCGCGTATGTGTAAATTTATGTGAGGTGATTCATTATGTATGTACGCGTATCTTCTCATAAAATGGAGGGATTTCAAATTTTCGATAAAGAAATAAGGTTTCTTTTCTATTTATCAAACGGTCTACCGCGAATTCCTCGTGAAAATAATTATATGCCTGAATGTCTCCCAACAATTTCAGATCTTCTTATATAAATATTATTGCAATCTGACTTAGGATAGAGGCGCAATCGGTACCGCAGACAATCTTTTTTATTTCATAGATCGCAGTTCTAGATTGATTTTCTGGGTAATATTTCTTTGACCCAGACCATTAGGCAACAAACAATAAAGTTGAGCTAGGATTTCAAGTGTACAAAATAACATTATAACTAAGAAATAAAAAACGAAATGGAGAGAATAATCAAAATTAAGAAAAAAAGTACGCCATAAATACGAGTATATCTCAAAAACAATAGATCTATATTAATAATAATAATGCTATGTATGTATTAATTATAAATATATATATATATATATAAAATCAATGTCGAAAAATATTGTTTATGCGCTACCGGAATTCGAACCTGGATCTCTATTTCCAATCCGGTTAAGTACACTACCAATTGTGTTATAACGCCAGTATTTTACATGATAAATTTTCGAACCTATATGTTACACTTTTTCAAATTAACACATCTATTGTTCCATTATTTTTGAAAGCCATCTACATTACTTTTACAAAATTTAATATAAATGAATTGATAAGTGTCTTAACCACTAGAACAACGATAACGTAACAATAAAAATATTTTATACCATAAAAAATATGCTACAGTTAACATGAGTAATAGAATTTTTCACGTAGCTATTATAAATTTAATCGTAAATGGTAAAAAGATTTTATCCAAAATAAAAGAATTTATATGGAGTTTTGGAAGTCACAAATTTTACGTACTAATCCAAAAAAAACCAGATAAATTCGTTTATCTTTTATCTGTGCTTCCTATCGCAGTGTGGGGTGAAAGTTCATTGTGTACAGCTTCAATGGAAAACCTCCTATCATCAATATTGAAGTTTGATTATATAATACCATATGTACCTCGGCTGTGATATTAATCTAAATTGACAATAATTTTATACAGGGTGAAATTCTCTCTCATATGAAATTAACTAAAAACGTTTTTGAAAAAAAAATAACTGCGAGTAATCTTTAGTACTGCCATCAAAAGATCACGTGGTGTGTCGACCGTATACATCTTAATGATTATATAAACATTACAGATTTCATCGCAGATCAACAAAAGTATAATATAGCTTAGTAAACTAAAGTAAACCACCGCAATCTTACCACGCGCACCTAACCCTTAAAAGTTGTTCATTTTAATATTTATAATATTTTAATCCGAATTTAAAAATAATCAGTCTTAATATGAGTAGAATAGTTTGATTATTTTATTATTATTATTTGTGCAGAGAAGAGGATTATATATTAATAATTATTGTTTACAATAACTAGCTTATAATAAAATAAAATAAATTAATGGCAATAACGATATAAGAATATTATAAGTTCCGGGGTACATGTTAAGTTAAAAAATGTATATATTTAAAAAACATAAATCCAAATACCAGAAGTTTACAGTTAGAGAAATTAGAAATAAGAAAGAATGTTAATAGCAAATTAAACATTATAAAATAACAAAATTATTTTTGCAAATATGTAGTCACCTTTTAAATTTGTTTTCACATTAGTAATCTTATATTTATAGTTTTGTTTTTGTCTATGCTTGCATTTTAAATTTTAGTATACATTGTATCCCGAAGAAGGGGTCATTGGTCTCGAAACATGTTGATTTATAAATAAACAGTGGTATAAGCAAAGTGTTTTTATTATTATTTTTTTTAAGATTAGTAAAATCAACTTTGTGGTTAAAATGAATTATTTGAGATTGTTGACTTTGTTTTATTAACCAGTTAATGAATTAAATACATCTTTCGGATCTTCAGAATGCCATTAACTAATCAAAAACATAAGCTTATTTAATTGAATCTATTTTTAAAAAACAATAATAATTTAAAAAATAAATTTAGTAACTAACTTAAATTGTTACTTGATTATACAAAATTATTAGAATAATGTTATGTTATATATTATTATATTATAAACAACCAACTAAATTTCCCACAAGTCCTATTCTATTTTTTTTCCTTAAAATTATTCTAATTATTTTGTATCATCAAGTAATAATTTAATTTATTTTTTAAATAATTATTGTTTTCTAAAAATAGATTCTGTTAAATAAACAATATAACATATGTTTTTGATTAGTTAATGACATACTGAAGAAGAAAATGATATTTTTCGAAATCGGTAGATATATTTAATTCATTAAGTAGTTAATAAAACAAAGTTAATAATCTAAAATAACAAAGTGTTTTTATTTTCATTATTAATGAAATATGTTGCTACAAAGTAACTTTGCAATTAATTTTAGTTAGATTTTATTCATTAGATTTAGATATAGAACATCAGGGTAAAAACTACCCCATCCTGTTAATTCTGGTTGAATACATTTTCGCCAAAGCACGTTCCAGATAACGTCTCAATGCAGCCTCCGCCGAGAGAAATCTGCTAATGACTCAGCACTGGAGATGTTTGCTCGGATTCTGTGCTTTCTTTTAGTGTCGCTCCGGTAGCGAGGAGGAAAGTTTTAATTAAATATAAATATGGCCGACTAAACCGCTTCGTTTGTTTTAGAAATAATATTTGTAATTTCGTTTAGTAACGATGAGTCCTCGCTTTAAAAGGCTTAATTACGTTTCTATTTCGAAATTAAAACGATATGGAAACATCTCCGAATGGCTTTAATCCCGCCCGTCCACCCATCCGCCTTTACACCCTTCTTCCTTTCACCCTTCCGCAATAGTCTACCGTAATAAAACAGTGAACCGATACATATACATGAATTAAAAATATTATTTAAAAAATTAAAATACATGTTGTTGATCTTTATAGCGTTAACTTTGTGGTTGGAAAAAATTATTAATATTTGTAAACTAAAAAGCTTTCTACAAGCCACATTTCGATACCACTGTATCTTCGTCAGGACGGGGGTACACTAATTCATAAAATAAAATATGTAACAAAGTTAAATATCGGGCGGGGGTTTGGCTACAGTCATGGTGGGAGGGTGGGAGGAAGTGAGTCAGGGTGACATTGAAATGAGGAATATATTAAATAGTGGGTTATTCGATGGATTTAATTGGTTATATTTAGAGTTAATGAATTTTTACATTTCAAAAATTTCTAAATTATTAAAACTTAGGCCTCTATTGTTAGTATGTAGAGTTTCAATGCCGTTTTCTTTTTTACACGTATGGCCTATTTCTAAAAAAATGGTTAGTTAGTATACGCCACTTCTGATGAAGATACAGTGGTATCGAAACCGGTCGACGTTAAATTACTCAATGTGGCTTTTAAAAACTTTTTTAATTTTTGTAAGATTAATAACTAAAATACATTTTATATGTGTAAACATTTTTGTATCAAAATTTTTTTTCGAATGAAAGTAATAACTAGTGGTCATAACTAACTAACTTACTATCACGCCGTTTATCCGCGAGGGTAAGGTAGAGCGGATAGAGCGTCACACTCTTTTGTCTTGATACGCAATTCTTTAATCATCCACATTAATATACTTTATCATGCAAGCTCGACGATTATTGAGGCTTCTACGAGGACTATCCTCCAGTATCTGGTTTACTTGGTCGTGCCAAGTCTTCCACGGCTCTCCTTTACTTCTGGCGCCATCGACACTTGCGTGATATATTTTTCTAGCCATCATCATTATTAGCCATTGTCTATCCACTGTTGGACGAATGTCTTTCCAAGTGTCTCGCTTTTCTCTGTCTTTTGCTATTGATTTTGTCAGTTCAGCGCGGCTCTAAGGAAATCTTGTCAACCTAGCCTGTCATTTCATTTTCATGGCGTATTAAATGAAATCAGTTAAAATCGGTTTTCTGATCCACTGGTTTCTTTTTTGTCTCTTCATTTTTCTTCATACTCAACATTATCTTTCCTTACCTTTATGCGTTTATTATTGGATCTCACTTTTGTTGAGGGTCCTTGTTTCAAAGCCTTATATGCTATGATTTAACACTTTTAAAATCATATTCTAAGGTATCGCCACTCCTTACTAATCTATGACCTTTAACTTTTTTATATGATACCGCCTCACGTCTCCTAATACGCATCCAATATTAAACGTTAATATTGTAAAAAATCATTTTCGGTATGTCTGACAATGCGTAAAACAATATTCTACGATATAACATGTAAATGATTTTTCTTTGTTTTTGCGTTCATAAGTTTGTTTTATCCTACAATGGTTTTTTGTATCGTTTTCTTGCCCGTGTGAAATATGTTAGGACACAAATCACCATGCATAATACCCTTATAAAGGGTATTTTTTTAGAGGTATAGAACTTTAAATGAAATCAACACATATAAATCGTAATAATGGCAATAGTATTGGCGTTATTGGAAAGATAATTTTATGACTTTAAATATGATTTCGCGAATATGGACGCCGCGGTTGACTCAAATAAAGCGCAATCTGAATATCCAATTTCCGACCACTAATTGGAGCAGCTGAGGCCGTATATAGGCAATATAGCGACAAATGTTGGCTTCCATGTAGTCTATTGTCTCTGGTTTATCGGCGTAGACTAACTACTTCACATATCCTCACAGAAAATAAAAAAATAATAAAAAATAATCCACGATCTTGGATGCCAATTCACAGGTCGCGAAATTATACGCTCATCGAATGTTTCCTTCAATAAATTGATTGTGGCGCGTGCTGTGTGTTCTATTCAATAGGGGAAGGAAAAAGTCTGTAATCATGGATCTATAGCGCTCTCGATGGCGAATCGATTCATTCGGGTCCTCCTCAATACTACGCTCCACTGCAGCAACAGCTTCTTCGGTGCGCCCTGTATGACGTCTCTGCGGATGGACGATTATGTAGATCGTAAAATGGATGTAGCGCACGATAAGTTTCGCGAACTGAACCACGATTTTCGAAATAAATTTGCACAATTTGCAAGCGTTCAGTTGTCAGCTGTCAAATTGGCTGTCACTGGAAATCGAAAACATACCTCTAAAAAAACTTTTAATAATAAATACATATTTTTTGGCAATATTCTTCGGACACCAACCTTTTTAATTTTATGAAAATCATTTCGTCAATTACAGTGGAAGCTTAAGCTGTAGCCTTTCAAGTGTCTTAAGATAAATCCAATGTTAAGCTACAAAAGTTTTCTTCCGTTTAAAGTTTTCTGAGCTATTCGACTATATATTTCCGGCCACTCTGGCTGACGTAACAGATCCCACTATCATCTATTAAGGCTTATGTCGCTGATCAGCAACAGTAATTAGAAAAGTTTTATCATTGCGTATTTAAATAAAGGATTCGGATGGATCGCGGCCATAATAACTTTTCTTGTGAACAACACCCAACAGAGGGCGACACTTTTTTTATTACATTATTACACATTATATATATTTTTTCTTTTCTTGAAGAACGTTATTCCCGCTGCTTTGCGATATCATCTCAAGTATTCATGCCATGTATTGTAACCAAAAATATTCTAAAATTGAATATCTATAATAAATATTAAAGAAAATACTTTAAACTATGAAGGAAACCCACAAAATATAATTTAACTATCTGATCTTAATCGAGAACGCCTTTTATAATAATCTCCAACTAAGCTTCAAAAGCCTTTGATAATTAAATGCACGAGATGTTTTGTTGAGTGAAATCGAAGATTTCACAACTCCTATAACAGTTCCAGGGGTTTCTTTGTATTGTGCATTTAAAATTGTTCTAATATACCTTGACGATTTTTAATCATTGTCGTTTATTGATCTGCTTTGAATGTTAAATTGCTTTGTTTTTTTATTTTCGGCAGTTCTCTGTTGCCTGCAATTTGCTTCAAATTTTGCCAAATTTTTTCTTTTCCAAGTTGTTTCTTCATGACTGAGGATCGCGATCACCATGAAGTTTCACGATGATCCTTCTGACGGTACTTCTCCGCTATATTTTTATACTTACAATATTTTTTCAATAAATGGATTTTACTTAGTACTTTAATACTTTTAATTTGTATTAAAAATATCACAGACCTACGTTCCATAAAATTGCAACTTCAAAATAAGATTATTTTTTACTTAAAAATACATAAGTTGTATTAATGTTTCCAAAATTTAATAAAAATGAATTATCTATTAATTCTGGCGTCTCCTATCGGATTACTCAAATTTATTTGTGATTTCGTAAATATGAAAAAAAACGACGGATGTATTAATTTTAAAGTGCAACATGTAAGTTCGAAAATTTATCGTCAACTCACTATGTTGGCGTGGCATAATTGGTTAATGCATTTCCCTGGAGAAGAAGAAATCCGGGTTCGAATCCCGGTAGCAAAAAAAATATTTTTAAGATAAATTGATTTTATATGTATAGATATATTTATATACAGGCTAAACTGCTCGTAATGTCAATATTCGTGTCAAATAACATATTAAATGTTTAAATGGTAATCGTTCCTCGGAATTTTCCAACCATATTATTGAAATAGAAAAATCTTTTAATAATAGCACAGGGGTCAATTACCTCCATAAAAACGGGTTTGGTTTCCGGTTTAGAAGCCCTCGAAATAAAAAAAGGCAGTAACGCCCATTTTTAATAATGAAATAATTTTATCAATTAGCCCCATATTAGGTATGTTACCTTTAAAATCAAATTAATATCCACCAATACTGCATTTTACCTTCCCTTAATGTCTCTCTATTTTGCATATAATTTTATATTTTGTCTCTCTTGATGTTCTATCTAACTGTATATGTATTCTGTCTCTTTTTTTCAAATGTAATTTTATGTTCTCTTTATGTATTTATGCTTAGTTTTAAATACGTCCTGACGAAGCTTGAGATAAGCGAAACCGGAAATATGTCACACCACAAAGTGATTGCTTTCTACGAAAATATAATAAGTAAATTGTTCAATGACGTATATCACATTGGGTACTAACTACTACTGGATAATTTAATTTTCTAAAATGATCACTCTCAGGGGTAAGACGAGTATAATAGACTAGGAGGCTGTACCTTCAAGATTATGTGAAATTTAGAACAGATATTCATCATTGAGAAATTCAATATAGTCATAATGTTGAAGTTGCTTTTGTAGTACATGGATGAATTGTTTGTATTTCCACTTTGTTTTGGGTAACTTTCTTTAGACACCAGCATCAGATTTACTAGGTAACTTTCTGTTTAAGAAAACTAGATAGTTTTAGTTTATGTTGGTTCTTTATACGAAAACTAATGGTTTGTAGGGGTAAGCGTCATTGTTTCAACAGAGAAAAAGGGTGGTTAGTTAGTTAGGGTTAGATCCTAGATTATATCAAGTACTAACTCCGAGAAGTCTATGGGATTCGTAGATGTTTTACTGGAGAATTTCGTTATGGCTAATTTATTGACCACGTTACGTGCGGTTGTGTAATTCGTCCAGTTTGTTTACTTTGCGATTTTTGTTGGGTTGAATATTAATTTGATAAGTTTGCTGGTTTGGAGTTTGATCCTTGTCCCGGAAGACTTGCATGTTAAATCAATTTTCACACAATAATATCGGCGTGACACACTTCTCGTATTTGAAAGGTATGAATATTTTCCGTTTTTTCTCTACGGGCAGGTTGTGTGATCATTGGTAACTTTTCACTTTAGTAACTTGGTTAAAATCTTTTGCGGGTTGTTCAAATGTCAAATTTACAATTGTCAAAGCGTAGATAGAGATGTCTATAGGCGTGATAAATAATCATGAAATGTTATTTATTTTATGCATTATCTATGGATTTTTTACCTAGTCGTTCGATATCTGTCACATTGGTGGTGGCATTTTTTCGTATTATGTCTAATAATGTATATCAAACAACGAGATTATCATCGGATGAATTCTCGTCACTAAAATAATGGGATATTGAATGATTAATTGTCGTATACTGCAAATTTCAAATTATCAATGTGTCAAATGACCTTTGGAACAGCTGTGAAAAGTCCGCCATATTTAACTATCGATTCTCGTTTCTATTATCGGATATCGCAGAGTAAAATGAGTTTACTACCGGGATGTACTTTAGAGAAGTAAATATTTTTTTACTGACGATCAAACAACCCGTTTTCACAACTTTTTTTACTATAGTAAAAAGTTACTACTGATCACACAACCGGCCCCTATGACGAGTGAAACTATGGAATTTTGTTTTTAAAGCAGGGGTCTAAAAGAAAAATATTTTCATATGGACAGTTTTTGGAAAAATATAGCAGCATTATGATTGAAAAATGAAAATAATATTATTTAAAAAAAATAACTAAATGAAATTGAGAAATTACAATAAAAGTACAGTAGAAATGAAACAATAAGGTAAAAATATATATATATTTTTAAATAAATTGATGTAACATAATTAATTGAGTTCATATCCATCTAGCTCATTATTCCAAAGACAAACCCATTATTTATTTTTGTTTAATCTAGTGCATACAAGTATATAATCAATATTCTCTTATTTATTATAACTTATCTTGTATATATAGGGTGTCCAGCGGGAAAATTTCAAGAATTATTTATAATTGCTCATATACCATTAGGGTGAGGTAAGTGAGAGGGGTATTTTTGACGCGCATGATTTGCTGATTTACCAGTCGCAATGAGTCACTGGTCGGGAGCGTACCGCGCGTTCGGTTTAGTAATATTTAAAATGCGATGATTCATTGATTCGTGCGCGTCGCGCTTTTTGTACTCACTTTAATATTCGACGAGTAAGTGATGGGCCGAGAGCGCAACTTAACTGGTGTTGGGTTCAAACGTTCAGACAAGAAGGGATAACGATTAACCAAACTCCTCCAGGACCATCAACGTCAACAGTGACGCCAGAACATGTGGCTCAAGTTTGACATGAAATTATGCGCAATTTTCGCAAATCGATAAGGAAGATTGCAGCCTGTACTGGAATAAAAAAAATCAACAGTGCCCGTTATTTTGAAGAAGAAACTACAATTTCGCTCATACAAACTGCAAATCAAACTCAACGACAATGACTATTCTTTACGTAAAACCTTAGCGATAACGATGCTGGAACATTTTGGAATAACACGAACGCTTGGAAACATATTGTTTACTAACCATGCACATTTTAATATTGATGGCTATGTTAATAAACAGAAAATGAGATACTGGTGCCCCAAATACCCGAGGAACCGTCATAAAAACCGTTTGAATTTGCCAAAACGACAGTGTGTTGTGCAATTTCTGCCCGAGGGATAATTGGTACTTATTTCTTTTATTAGTGAAAGACTGTCACTGCTGACGTGTATTGCCAAATAATTGATGTTTTTGGTAACACAACTGCAGCTGTTTTCCAGGTTTAAAAACAACACCATTTCAGCAAACCCTGTCTTGACTCCACACACGGCTAAAATTTCAATGAAGAAGCTGAGTGGAATTTTTCCCAATAAATTAATCAGCAAGTACGGAGATATACCCTAGGCACCTTGATTCCACCGTGCGATTTTTTCATGGGGATACCTTAAGTCGAGAATTTACAACAAAAATCCTTGAATAATTCAGGTCCTACAAGAAAATATCCACAATAAAGTTGCTGTCATTGAACCAACGCTTTGCTTTCGCGTGTTCGCAAATTTAAGAGTCCGATTGCAAGTATGTCTTGAAAGAAATGGACAGCATTCAGATGAAACTGCTCCATTTTGTATAAATAAAATATGAGAATAACATTGTAGTTTTTTAAAAATTTAATATAAAACTTGTCAATTTTTCGCTGGACACCGTTTATATTATATGTCATATTATCTTGGTATATTATATTTTCAGCCATAAAAGAAATCATTGACTAAGAATGTGCTAAAGGCTTACCTTATCTTAAAAAAACGCAAAAGCATGAGTTTTTATTATTCATTTATATCAGAAGTTATATTTACAATAGATTTGACTTTTTTTAAATTATTAGACAAAACCTTTATACTAATAAAAAACTAATAAACTGAATGATATGTGCCATAATTAAGAAAATACAAGCATTATAAGAAAGACCAGTGATCATTAAACTAGTTCTCGACGTCGTTAACCGGCGATTTGAAATAAAAAAATACAATAAAACACATATTGATAGGATCGACATAAATTTTATTTAGTAATAAATTATTATGGTTTTGATATAGTAGTAGGTGAAGCTTTAATGCATGCATGTAAATATAATATATTATTAAAAATAATTTATATTCAACTAACACAAATGTTTTAAAACGTCAAAAACGTCATATGTACAGAAAATTTAATGGTTTATAACTACAGGGTGACCCAAAAAAAGTGCGAACATCTCGTAACACATAAGTTATTTAAAACAATAATATAATTAATTATAATTCTCAATGTATTTTTTTTGCACAATATTTAGCTAACCAGAAATCATAAAAACACCCCATATTGCATAATCAACTGGGTTTAAATTTGGGTTGTTCGGTGGCCACGTTTTTGGCTAGATAAAATAAACATTCTCACGACGAAGAAAGTTGATTGTATTTCTGGCTGTGTGAAATCCTGCTGTAATGTCCAGTTATGCTGTAATTTCAAGCTATACTCCAGGTTTTGTTTTGAAACTCTTTGATCTTTTTCCTAGCACCCCAACGTTTTTCGATTCACAAATTTTTGATCAGAATACTGTTTTCTGTAGTGAATTTTGTCATTCTGGGCAACAAAAAAAAAAAACAAATATAAACAATGGGAAAATTAAAAATCTAAGATGGCGACCGAAAATTGTCGAAATATAGGTAAATAGGTAAGTAAATAAATTCGTAAACTATTTAAACTATTGTTGATATAGTTAAACTAATTTTGACGTAATTATATAACATTTTTTGAAATGTTCTCACTTTTTTTGAGCCATTCTGTATATTAGTTTTTAAGATTTTGCTAATTTGGCTCAAAACAGATTTGTTATGGTAATCTTGGCTTCAGGATTATAAGAAAATATATTTCGTACATGCAAGAGTTTTCTATATAAAAGCAATTTTGTGGGACGCGGAAAATAAATTAAATGGTCGGGGTCTTTCATATAATGCTTGTATTTTCTCAAGTAGGGCAAATAACATTCAGTTTATTAGTTTGTCACTAGCGCAAAAATTCTATCCCAGTAATAATTTAAAAAAAGTCAAAAATAGTATATAACTTTTTATATAAATGAATACTAGAAACCCACATTTTCGTATATATTATTTTTATTTATTATAGTTTTATGAATTATTTTTGAAGGCGCGTCCTTCACTCTGATCTGTGAAGAATACCCCCATAAATATTTTACTGTAATAATTTTGAATATATTTTTATTTCAACATATTTTGACTGCAGTCAAAGTTAAAATTATTATTTTCAGTTATCCCAATACGTTAAAAATATTACACTTATACATAAAAACTTATTATAGATATTAATTAAAACAAATTAGTCAAGATGTTACAATAATTAACACGTGTACATCACATAACCATCACGCATCCACTAACCATCTGGAAATTTGTTTATCTTAAAACATTACCAACAGTGGGCACGCATTGTTCAGTCCTTTGGCGAAGTTTTAGAAACAAAAGTTAACTTTAACCCACTTGGTAGCTACTAAAGGAGAGTCTGGCACATCATACACAGATATCACTGTAACAGGTGCTTTCACCGACCTTCACAACAATATTATTATCTTTCAAACTACAACTTATGTTACCTGAGCAATTACCGCGGCGACAAGAGTTGCCCAGAAATATATTTTAATACAAATAATAATAAATTATTCTAAATACAAATTAAATTTATTAATTAGAAAGATATACATATAAAATAAATTATATCGAAAAATATTGTTGTTACTACCGGGATTCGAATCTGAATCTCTTCCAATCCGGGGAACGTGCATTAACCGATTATGCTATAGCAAGACAGTGCGTTGACGACAAATTTTCGAACCTATATGTTACACTTTTCAAATCGTTCCATTATTTGAAAGACATCTTCTTTATTTTAACGGAATCTCAAATACCTTTGAGATATAAGACGCCAGAATTAATAAATTTTAGACACATTGATACAACTTATATATTATTAAGGAGAACACATTCTTATTGTGAAGTTGTAATAATTCGGAACATAGGTCTGTGATATTTTAAATACAAATTAAATGTATTAATTATATAGATATACATATAAATACAATTTTATCGAAAAATAATATTGTTGCTATCAGAATTCGAACCTGAATCTTTTCCAATCCGGGGAACGTGCATTAATGCAGGTTCGAATCCCGGTAGGCCGGTAGCAACAACAATATATTTCGATAAAATTGATTTTATATGTTTTAAATACTAATTTAATGTATTAATTATAAATATATAAATATAAAATCAATTTTGTTGAAAAATATTGTTTTTTTGCTACCGGGATTCGAACCTGGATCTCTATTTCCAATACGGGGAAGTACACTACCAATTGTGTTATAACGCCAGTATTTTTCATGATAAATTTTCGAACCTGTATGTTACACTTTTTCAAATGAATACATCTATCGTTCCATTATTTTTGAAAGCCATCTACGTTATTTTTACGGAATCACAAATACCTTTCTATGGCTAATTTCTTACTAAACAAGACCTAGAATCGAAACAGTGAAGGTAAGTAGTTCGCGCTTTAGAAGCTGATAACAAGACCGCAATAATCGAGCGAGAGAGAGAGATTCAATATTAATTTATTTGATACTAAAACATGAATAATAATAATAAATGTATGGAGGTACAGTGTAAATGCCACTAATGGAGTTAGTATGTAATATGTACGAGTATGATACTACCAGAAGGGGATGGAAATGGCAATCCGCCTCCGTAGTCGGGTTATAAATCTGTATTCGTTTAATTGTAGGTATTGTGTGAAAGTACTGTGCGAGCTATAAATAGGCAGCAGTGATGATTTTGATAAAACGCTACTTACGATTGCACCGAGTTTATTATAATAATTTACAAGAGAGTTTTAAATGAACTATGCGTATTATACCTACTTATATACCTATATTACCTTTTTTGAAATCAATACATTTTGAGATTCTGTAAAAATAAGGTAGATGGCTCTATCAAATGATGGAACGATTAAATGTATTGATTTCAAAAAAGGTAACATATAGGGTCGAAAAATTGTCGCTAAAAATAATGCCGCTGTAGCTTAGTTGGATAAAGCACCTCCCCCGGTTAGGGAAGAGATCCAGGTTCGAACCCCGGTAGCGCAACAACAATATTTTTCGATAAAATTGATTTTATATGTGTATCTTTATAATTAATATATTTAATTCATATTTAAAATGTTATATTTGTATAAAGTGATCATTTAAGCTTGCCGAAGACAAGACGTAAGTCCTGTAATTACCCATACTTCCATATATTTCCATTAAATATAATAAAAAATAGCTTCGTCTCTATGAGATATCTATTATTTGTTTAATAACAGTGCCTTTGTAGGTGAAAATTCAGGTGTGTTCTTGGAAATATTCAAATATTGCTAATATTATTTCAGGTTCTCCAGAACGAGAGGCATAGCAGGGAGAGGTAATGGTTCTAAAGTGCGGTGCGAGGAGGACAGCAGGTGAGGCAGGTGGTGGGGGTGGAGGAAAGGAGGCAGCATGGTACCTCTCCTTCTTTCTCTGCTGCCACTTCTGCTAGATATTACGACCGCGAATGGTGAGACATTTTAATCATTTCATTACCTCTAACGAACGCCATAAACTAATTTATTACGTATCGTTATTCATTGTCGAGGTGATTCAATTTACTCGTTTTGGGCAGATTAAACATACAATAAGATTTGTGTACAATAAAGAGTTTGTCAGTAAAAAAGATAACGGCTTATTTACGAGATAATACAGTCTGTACAGATTTGGATACGCAGCAAAGAGCTGTTACATAATCCAATCCGTTGTTCCGAGTGAAATATACTTTTGTAAATCCATGTCACAAAAAGTTTTTATATTCCATAATAACCTTAGCCACAATACTACACCCTTCTTTCATCTTTTCTCTAACATGGAATCTTATCAGATGAAGTATTATAGCATGTGCCTCAATATGTAAAAGTATTACATAGGTATACTTTAATGAAAATACATTTTATGGTATAGTTACAGTTTTATACATTTGAATTTATCAAATAAGATTAATCAAATGATAATGAATTATAATACACACCTATCTCATTTAAGAAAATTCGATTAATTTAATTTGTTTCAAAAATAATATATTACATTTGCATTGAGTCATTAAAATATTATTAAGGAGAACACATTCTTATTTTGAAGATGTAATTATTTAGAACATAAGTCTGTGATGTTTTTAATACAAATTAAATGTATAAATTATAAATATATATATATATATATAAAATCAATGTTATCGACAAATATTGTTGTTGCTACTGGGATTAGAACCTGGTTCTCTTCCAATCCGGGAAATGTGCATTAACCGATTATGCTATAGCACCTCAGTGCATTGACGAAAATTTTTCGAACCTATACATTACACTTTACAAATGAATATATCTATTGTTCCATTATTTGAATTTTTACGGAATCTCAAAAATAAATAAGATGGCTTTCAAATAATGGAACGATAGATGTATTCATTTGAAAAGTGTAACGTATATGTTCCAAAACTTATCATCAATATACGTTGCCCGGATTGGAAGGGATCCAGGTTCGAATCCCGCTAACAACAATTAAAAAATAAGGTTCCTACATTTTTTTCAGGTATAAGGTATTTTTTATTGCAATAAATAAGTAAACCATCTGAAAGCTTGTACTTTATTCTATTTTTCTACATAGTCTCCTGATTTTTCTATGCATTTTTCCTGACGAGTTATCCACTTCTGAAAACCCGCTTCGAAGAATTCCGCCGCTAGGCCGCCGATGAACTTGGTGACCGCTTCTTTCACCTCTTCATCTGTATTGAAGCGTTGTCCACCCAAGTGTTGCTTCAATTTCGGAAACAAGTGGAAGTCGCTGGGAGCAAGATCAGGGCTGTAGGGGGCATGGTCAAGCAATTTCCAGCCGAATTTGTCCAGTAGGGCGGTGGTCTGTCGAGAGACATGCGGGCGAGCGTTGTCGTGGTGCAGCCTAACGCCCTTGGTCAGCCTTCCTCTCCGGCGATTTTGGATGGCTCTTTTGAGTTTTGTCAATGTCTCGCAGTACCTGTCCGAATTGATGGTGGTCCCTTTAGGCATAAACTCGGTCAGCAAGACGCCTTTTCGGTCCCAAAACACCGTAGCCATCACTTTCCCTGCGGAAAGCGTCTGCTTAAACTTTTTCGGCCTAGGCGATTCAGGATGGCGCCATTGTTTGGACTGTTCTTTTGTTTCTGGAGTGACGTAGTGACACCACGTTTCATCTCCCGTAATAATGGAGTCCAAGAATTCTTCGGTATTCTCGGCGCATTCTCGAAGAAACCCCTCGGCACACTTGACACGATTGTCTTTGTGGGTTTCTGAAAGCATGTGTGGGACCCACCGCGCGCACACCTTGCGATAACCAAGTTTATCGGTCAAAATGTTGTCGATGGTTTTTTCACAAACCTCAGGAACCTGGACAGCAAGCTCCCGAAGCGTTACTCTCCGATCTTCGAGGAGAATGCGCTCAATCTTCGCCACGACTTCGTCCGACACCGATGGCCTCCCACTCCTTTGCTCGTCGTGGACGTCTGTGCGTCCTTCGGAGAACTCCCTGCACCATTTGCGGACGTGTTGGACGCTGATGCAAGCTGTGCCATAAACTTCTTCCAACTGTCGATGAATTTCAACAGGTTTAAGCTTCTTCGCGTTTAAAAATCGAATCACCGAACGGATTTCACACCTGGCGGTAACGGCGATGGCGGGTTCCATAGCGGATGGCTGTCAGGCCTTTACTGAGCGTCGCAGCGTTTGCTCCCGGTAGTGGAGATGTAGTTAAGGGACCAACAATCAAGGCGGTGTTGCCGGATTTCGCCTAGCATCTCGCGTGGCGAGTGTACAGCGTAAGGAACCTTATTTTTTACTTGGCCCTCGTACAACAATATTTTTCGATAAAATTGATTTTATATGCATATCTTTCTAATTAATACATTTAATTTGTATTATTAAAATATTGATTTAAATTTATATTTTCACCATAATCAGTCATTGTTGATTCCCATTTCCACATGACTCATCAATCTTCCGCAAATATTTGCCATGTAACTCTCACTGCTCCAGTAATTTCGTTAATTTTTCGAGACCTTAGACTCTCTATATGACGAGAATAATTATATATTCAATATATATACGAGTACGTCACACTACCCACATAGGACGCAATCAATTTTTAATATTATTTTTTTTACGTTTACAGTCATTTTGACCCGAACCAGCGAACATTTAGTCAATCAGTCATTAGTATACCGCAATGCCTGTCTGAATGCTAATTAAATTTTCTCTGTTTCAGCAATTACAACACCAAATAATAAGGTGATCGAAGAGTCGTTCTCAACCACTTCCTACAACACAGCATTTTCAAGAAAACATTATCTGGCTGAGACAAATGTATCGGTTGTCAGTAAAGGACAAACAACTTCAGAAAAAGAAAATCCTTCACATAGTAACATTAACAGTTCAACAATAGATGGCAGTAATCATAAAATACATAATCACTCCAATACATATCAGGAAACGATAAATAATAATTTTACAAACTTAGCTTTAAGTGTTAAATATATCAAAGAAATAATTGATACAAAACAAAATATATCAAAAGACAATTTAAATAATGCGAGATTAAATGAAATAACAAATACACACAATAGAGAAGTAAGAAGTGACAGTGGCGATACTTTTGAAAATTATGATAGGATAAGGACTACGCACAAAGACTCGAATGCGATTTTTGACTTACAAATCTTATCACAAATGTATAATTTCAATTTCAACGAAACTTTTAGTGTAATCGAACAATCCAAGACCAAACTAGAAACTGAAAGTTACGTGCTTTCCAAAAATGAGACTCTAAAATCGTTAGGTTCTGTTGATGTTATGGTGCCAAGTTTGCGAGGTATGGAGTTGATCCCTAGAGTTGACCATAACTACAGTAGGCTGTCAGAGGGAAGCAAAATAATGGGGAGAAACAGATCCAGCTCTCAGATGCTGGGCAGAACTGATGCTCCGATGTTGAATTACATATTTGATTCGCATTCAACGCTCAACAAACATCATCACCGAAATGACAGGTAAGATTGTTATCTAAAATATTCTATTATAGATATTATTTATTTTGTTTTGGACTCATAATTTTATGTCTTCATTATATGTTCAATATATGCTGTTCGATCTTTATGATTCATGGATAGCCGTTCGCCGTCTCACGCGCGTGTGAACGCATAAACATAATGGTTCCTATCTATTACCTACCCATTACCCCCTCGCTCTATACCCAGAACACTACCCTTTTCTGTGGTATTCTCTATGATTTTAAACCAGTTGGAGTTAATAAGTGTGAACTGTCTGTCATCGTTTGCCAGTAGTACGGTAGGCTGTGAAATTTTTTTGAATTATCTTCCTACCGTGTGGGAATGATAAATTGATGAAAGTGTACCACGTATGTTCGGTTTTTTCACTACCTTGCATGGCGATACCTATACATTTTGCTATTATGCATAATGCTTGTTGCACGAGTCGCGCCATCAGCGAAGTATATGAACAAGAGTACTTCGTGCGGAACAACGGAGTACTTGTTTTGAAGCAAGAAGATTTGTGGTTCCACTGAAGAAAAATACAGATACATAAAGGAGCATTTTTCAGGTGGGTCGTGTTGGACCTTCAGTCCCCCTGTTCCGTATTCCTGTCCCTCTTCCCAATTTCTTTCATCTTTCCTACACCCTGTATTTCCTCAACCCCCTTTATTCAAACATATGTAATATTTCACATATGTTCACGTCAATACTGTTTGTTGTGGTCCTCTGAAATATCTGATAAAGATCGTTATTTTTAAAGTGGGCGCCATTAAATCTTTTATTTGGTTTATCCACATTCTAAAATATAGTTTTCTTGCTCGCTTTCCCTCAACTGTCCCTGCGATTATGAGATTACATACATATCTAAAATTTGAATTAAACTCTAATAAAGGATAAATAAATAATATTCATTGCGCAGTACTTGGAGGCAGTTAGGATGGTGAGGCTGCATTAAATAAAAGAGGCAGCTGTGTAACTGGAGACGAACGGGAGAAATGATAACGTTCGAACATGGAGTCATAATGGCTGATAAGAAGAAGAAGCAAAGGTGAAATAGACAGAAAAATCGATGCTGGTATTATAGAAGATGAGGGGAGCTATCCTTTATAAGTGTGATGATAAAGAAATCCGAGTAAAGTATCCAAATATGGATTTTCACGGAGAGAGTAAGAACAAGGCTGCCGAAATGAGATATTTTAGCGGGGTAGTAAGTGAAACATTAATAAGAAAAGTACTGCAATAAGGAAGATCCTAGGCATGTAGTGAAGTAACACGTCTTGCGAATGCTAGAGGAACGTTGTTAGGGGTGTGACCGGAATCTAATTCTTCACCGGCGGCTTCAGCCTAGAGAACACGAGTGGGTGGGTTCCCAACATTGTATACAACAACACATTAAAATATCCAGATTTCTCCCTTCACTTGTGGAATATTAAATTTATCAATATATTTTAATTATGCACGCAGGTTACAGATATAGAAAATTTTAAGTTAATATATTTAAATTGACAGAATATATTTATTTACACCCCATCCCGAATGTTTTGAGAGTTGTTTATCCTTGTTTCTATTCGTAAATATTACATATAACATCTTAATACCATCATAGATTGGCTCCGGTACCATCGTACTAGAGTCATACCTGTGCAATTTGAGGTGAGACCACATTAAATTCAGAAGGCAGCCAGAGAGAAGCTATAGAAATCATACACTCCCAAAAGGGGAGGGTAGACGTCACGTTTATGTGTTGCAGTCTCGGTCCGGCAGAAATTCACCCTGTCCAGATCGCAAGAGGTGCGAGGGAAAACCAGTAGAATACTTTCCTTTCATTTCTTAATAGGTCATCGTAACATAAATTAACACGCGAAGATTACGTGAAGAAATCAAAAAATATAGTTTAACCTCACGAAAGCTGTTAATTTAATTGAGTTACAAAACACGATGGAACATTACAAACAGTTGGAAATGAGGATTAATTCGGAGTTGGAACAGTACAATGTGTCTCAAGTAATTAAATTCATAAATTGTGGATGTGTTTGCTATTGAAAATTCAACGGATGTATTTTTCGAACAAACCAGGAGCGGACGTGATGGATCTACAATAAAACAAGTTGAAAACAAGAGAAAAGTTGTATCGAATTAGCTGTGGGTAACTATTGATTGCGGTTGGGAAAATGTCGTTTCAAGCAAATCAATGTTCAAATTGTTAATAAATATTATGTTCTTACTCCTGAACAGTTGGGGTTGAATGGTAACGAGAACAATACTGGTACCAATAGTGGTACCATGTAACAATATATTATTATAAATGATGTTCAGCGGAAAATTTACAAGATTCATATTAAATTTAAAAAAAACTATAATGTTATTTTCATATTTATTTATACAAAATTGAGTTTAACGATGAGGATTTTACGTTTTATAAATAATATCGTCTAAATGTCGTCCATTTCTCTCAAGACACTCTTGCAATCGGACTCTTAAATTTGCGAACACGCGAGAGCAAAGCGTTGGTTCAATAACAGCAACTACACGCCGGATATTTTCATGCAGGGCTTGAATTGTTGCTATAAACTTTTGACTTAAGGTATCCCCACAAAAAAAGTCGCACGGTGTAAGGTTCGGTGATCAAGGTGCCTAGGGTATATATCCGTACTTGCTGATTAATTTATTGGGAAAAATTCCCTTCAGCTTCTCCATTGAAACTTTAGCCGTGTGTGGAGTGACTTTGTCTTACTGAAATTGTGTTGTTTTTGAACCTGGGAAACAACTGCAGTTCTGATACCAAAAATTTGTTAATTATTCGGCAATACACGTCAGTAGTGACTGTCTCTCGCTTGTTGAAAAAGTAATGGCGGAGCGGAAATTGCACACCCACACTGTCGTTTTTGGACAACGCAAACGTTTTTATGACGTTCCCGTGGATTGTCGGGCACCAGTATCTCATGTTCTGTTTATTAAAATAACCATCGATATGAAAATGTGCGTCGTCAGTAAACAATATGTTTCCAAGTGTTCGTGCTCTTTCAAAACGTTCCAACGTCGTTCTCGCTAACGTTTCACGTAAAGAATAGTTATATTCGTTGAGAAACTACACGATTTGCAGTTTGTACGGATAAAACTGTAGTTTATTTTTCAAAATAATGTGCACTGTTGATTTTTTTATTCCAGTAGAGGCTGCAATCTTCCTTATCGATTTACGCGGATTGCGCATAATTTCACGTCGAACTTGAGCCACATGTTCTGGCGTCGCTGCTGACGTTGATGGTCCTGGAGGAGTTTGGTTATCCATTGTCCCTTCTTGTTTGAACTTTTGAACCCAACACCAAATTGCGTGCTCGGCCCATCACTTACTCGTCGTATATTAAAGTGAGTACAAAAAGCACCGCATTTTAAATATTGCTCAACTGCGAACGCGCGGTGCGCTCCCGACCAGTGACTCATTGCGACTGGCAATCCCGCAAATCACGCGCGTCGAATAATACTCCTCCCACTTACCTCACCCTGATGGTTTACGAGCAATTACAATTGATTCTTTAATTTTTTCTACTGAAACACCCTACATTACAGATTACACGTAATTTCACATCTATCTGCGGAAAGTGACGCGGAGCGAAGATCGCTCCGATTCGTTGCCGGCCTTACTTACACATTCTCGTCGGACAGATGTATTCATGCATACACACACCCGTTCGACATTATAATAAACTTATTCAATCACGGTTTATGGATGACGTAGATGAATGAGATATATATCGTAAATGAACAAACATGATTGGGGCTGGTGTAAATTATATACAAGTTGTGGTATAAATCAGTTAACATTACGTAATGAATATATTATTGTGGCTTTGTTAGACGTCATCTGAATTATTGAATAATTTCCGTTGTAAAGTTGTAGTGGTTTTGATTAAATAAATATTAAACAACCATACAGTAGAAATTTGGACTTTTTGCATTTTTGTTTTTTGCAAATTACAAATTTGCAAATTTGACTTACAACTATTCAGTACCAGCAAAGAGGACAATAAAATATACTTACAGAGACTGGTAATTTATTGACACTGAAATTGCTTTCGTTAAAGTACGTCACAAATAATTCAAAGATCTATTTCCCACACCCCCTTGTTCTCCAAAAGGAAAGTCTCCAAAAGAACAATATCAAATACCTTTAGAATGAGAATTGAGAATTGCCAGGCAGCCTCACATTTATTCAGATTGAACTTAATAGATTCCCCAACGTGTGAGTATGGTGCCGAGGAGGGAACCCTTGACCATATATTTTTTGCCTGTTCATGGCGGATCACAAGTTTTTTTTTACAGTAATCTCGTCAATGGTAATTTTCAACTCCTGATTAACTTTTGTCATCTTCTTTCCCTTAACTCGCCACATTTAATCTATGTAAGAGCAAATTTTTTGAACGAAAATGGTAATGACTTGTAATATGATCTTTCCTATTCTATAATATTATTGTACTTTTTTCTATAAAATGAAGTTTTAACTTGATTAATGGCATAAATCATTCTTGAAGGGTGGATTGTCTATTTAAAAGAAGAATAACGTATGTCACATTTCTAGCATTAGGCGAAATACATCGCGGTAGTTAGGTATTCAGTGGTGACCCTCCTCTTATCCAGGACCGTTCTATTAACAATCGGTCTTACTCATTCACTATCAGGTGAGGTCAGTCTTGCTGTAATGCAATACGGCATGGCTGCCAACCGAGAACCATACTCTTCCCCGTAATATATATTTATTTAAAGAAGTACACAATCCGACATAACCATACGCAACTATATATTTATTTAAAGAAGTACACAATCCGACATAACCATACGCAACTATATATTTATGCAGAAATAAATATTAAAAATTAGGATTTAAAAATAATGACATCTAGACACCTCTTCAGTGGTCTGTGATTGCTACCCTAACGTCAAGCTACGCCACCATGTGCGAATGCCGCGAGATAACGTGACAGATGTCGCTAGATGGCGACATGTGTACAGGCTCACCACATTTCTTTTATAAACCTATATAATGTAACATGTGTTTTAATATATATATTATAATTATTGGCCAATGAGTTAGTTAAATGAAATTATAGGTTTTATAGGGTATTAGATGTTTAAAAATCTACTACGTTAGTTTGCCAATGGGTTGACTATAAATAAATAGACACATATAAGAATAAGTCGAATAACGATATAGATAAAATATGAAAATTTGCATCACATTATATATTTTATATAATATAGTATTCAATCACTGGTGTTCTTTTCGATTCATAGATGTTGACCAAAAGATAAAGTGGAGATGGCCTTGTGACCCGCGATGCTGTTTAGTGCCGAGTGCTGGAGAGTAAACAAGACCCATGTACAAAAAAATACTAGCAACGTAGTTACTTAAAATGTTCAGATGGGTTAGAGTAGTGACAATACTGGACAGAGTACTAACCGAGTACAACAAGGAAATTCTATGCTTTTAACCAATCACAGAGAAGATGAGATAAAGCTGAGATCACATGGTCGATAATGCGTTATTTATTTATTTTTATAGTTATTCAGTACGGTGTCCCGTTAATAAAAATGTTATAAAACAATAATATCATTACAGACAGACTATTGAACAAATATGGCAAAGATTATCTATAGAAAATTAATTACAGATATTAAAAACGTAAATAAGTTGAAAACATAATATAAAAAATCCATTCCATAAAAATTAAAAGCTAAATAGAAAATGCATATATTAAAAGTATGTAGAAAAAGTAAAAATATTTACAAAAAGTAAAGAAGAAATCATTACACCCATATTTTACATAAAAACTTATTCCTTACATATTCCTTGTAATAAATATCATAGTATAAATACTCTTAGTTTTATTTCTTAATGTAAATTAATTTCATTAATTCCAGAATATTTACAGCCAATCTTTAAATCATAAGTAGTTTTAAGAAAAACATTATTAAATTATGTTTTAATGCGTTTAAAAAGTCTCATATTGAGCCCAAAAAGTTTAGTTCAAAACATTTTCATACTTTTAAAATCAGCAATATTGTCTTTGTGGTTAAGATTCTTTAGATATTAAAAAAATTAAAAAAAAAAAGTTTTTTTATTATTAGATTCTGTCAAAGAAACAATATATGTTTTAGTTAGTTATGACATCCTGAAGAAGAAAATGGTATTTTTGAAACCGGTAGATGTATTTAAACTCATTTTATTGGTTAATAAAACAAAGATAATAAATAAAAATACAAAACATTTTCATTTATGATGAAATGTTTTTTTTTTTAACTTTTCTAATATAAAATAACATGTGAATATTAAATAAAGAAGTTAAAGATTCAATTTAACCTTATTATGATTATTTTAGATAAATTATAAACAGAAAATACATATCCAAAATTAAATAAAAATATCGGTAAATATTAATAGTTAAAATATTCTCGTCAAAATATGTAAAAAGAGAAAAAATATTAAGAAAAAATAAAAAATAAATGCATATATCATATAATTCACTTTTTACATAGAAACTTTAAAAAATACTTTGATAATTTAGTTTTTTTGATAACTTGCAAATAGAATAATAATAAAGTTATTTCCTTAAAATATGTTAAGTTTTTTACCCATCGATTTTTTGTAAATATTAAAGACATCCAAACATAAGTCAGGAGACTATCCAAGATAAAGTATCCTGGCCTTTTTGTATAAGGAGAGCTGATCCCGAGTAAAAAAGAAAATATGAAGAAGATTGGAATTTAACAAAGAATAGCATTAGTAAAATTTAATTTGATTTTATTTAAATTAAATGCTTCAAGAGGTATTTTGTAATTCTTATTTTCAAATTAACTATAAAAGGTTATCCTATGCATTTAAAATCAAACTTAAAACATATCTAATAAAATAAATTTAATTAATAAATTCTAGATAATATAACGAACAAGTTGTGAATTTCGTAATATAGATCGGAAATATTTGATTTCAAGTTTGTTCGATCTAGTGGTTAAAAATGTTACCTCTAATTTTGTATCATGGTGTGCTAGTAAAAAAATCTTTTGGGTAGTTTTAACCCTTCCCTAGTCACGCAGTAACACAGGACTACCGAGCTAATTAAATCGTATTTCTATAAATATGCACAATGTAAAACTTACATTTTACCGAGTGCAAAAAAATGATTTGCGCTTAGAAATGTCTAGTGGAAAACCAATTATGTAAAGCGAATCATAATAAAAAAAATAATTTTTGAATTCAATGCTATGTATAATTGATGCGTTGCATGCTATCTGCGTTAAAAATATCACTTGTGCTACGTGAAAAAGATCACACATTAATTTAAATGAAGATCATGTTAGATGGGTCTTTTGACGAATGCGTTATAAGAATAACGTTTAAGAATAAAATGAAGGTATTAAGTTATTATACTTATTATTTATTATTATATTTATAATAACTATGATATTAACTATTTTAAAGTCATTTAAGCTTGTAAAAGTATTTTTTTCCCTTTTGAAGTGATTAAAAAACTCAAATTTCTTGCAGTAACACGAGTCGATAGCATGACTGCGTAGGGTATTTTTAGCATGGTATGTTAAAGGTTAAGGGACCAATGTTACTATTTCTGCGTTGGGGGCAAAAAAAATATATATCATATCAAACAGTATAAGACTTTTGGTAGAGCCTAGATTGACTACATGCCTGAGCATATTTTGTGGAATTGTGAGATGAATGTGAACGTATGATTGGTGGTTTGACTGGACTTAGACACCACCCGCCCAGAAATTCAGACCTAATAAGTAATGGGATGAATCTTGTTTTATATAAGGAGTTTATTCGGGTATGGGTGACTCGTTGGAGCTCCTTAGGTGGGTAGTTAGACCGGCCTGCGTGGGTGGGACTCCATCTACGCGCCTACCTAACACTCTCCATACCTCGAGTTTTGAAACTCCGTTAGTTTGTCCGCGTAAGTGTCACTCAATCCATTTTGTGTCTCGTCTAATGTCCCTATTTTGGGAGTGTTTTTTGATGAATGGATCCCTGAGTGTCTGCCTTGAAGTACTGCATCTTAATTTTCCATCTGTATGTAAAACTATGTTCTATGGATTTATGTGACATGATTTTTATGTATAAATACAGCACTTAAGGGACGCTGGAGGGTCTAAATTTTAAAAGCTTTGCGATAATTGCTAATAACCATATTGAATTTCTTCTCTTTTTCGTTTCATGTATACTTAAATATGTTATTGAATTAAAGTAAGGTATTTTTATTAGCTTTGATGAGTGGGACCGATAAGGAAGCCCTAGTTTCTAAACCTGTCCCGGGAAAGGGTGGGTCCTCCCCTTCCAGCTGTCCTTTTTAAAATACATTAATATTGTATTAAGGGGCATAATATATGTATTTGGATATATAAATAAGTTAAGTGAACTAATAACTAATGAGAAAAGTTATACACTCTGGTCATATTCTTCGCAATAAAAAATATAATCTTTTACAACTTATAATGCAGGGGGTGAACTTCAAAAAGTGGCTTAATGTCTAAAATGTTTGTAATCTTATACAACAGGAAAAATCAAAATGGTTGCCAACCTTTTTGGTCTGCCACCGCAAACGCTCGTTCACTAAATTTAGACTTCTGGCAACGGTTTGTCGGTTCTACAACCCTTAATGTAGCTGAAGTAGAGGCTGACCTGAGAGTAATGTAATATATCAGAAAGGTGTTGATAAATAAAAAAAACTATGAAAATTAATTTTATCCTAGTGGTTTTCAGAGGCAATGATTAAATCACAGACGATATGATAACTAAGGTAGTGTCTTATGTATAACTAAAGTAATTAACCTTTACCATACCATGATATAAAATATCTGAACGCAGTCGTGCTGTCAACTCGTGTTGCCGTAAATAACATTTAAAAAAAATGTTTTTATTAGCTGAAATGGCTTAAATGGCACGAATTTACTCGAAATATTGAGAATTCAATTTTGAAAAAATGATTAATAACATAATTTAAAGCATTCATTAAGTCGTATACAATGTGTCCTTCCATCTTATCTCTCTTCATTTATTTAGTGAGAAAGAGACAATTATATTTGTATGTTTGTTGTTCTTTTCACTATGAAAATAGTGTATGATTTTTGTCTTTCATATCACAAATTGTATTTTTACCAACGTATTATTTTTAAAACAGAGTGAATGGAAAAAATAATTGTTTTTGTAAGATTCCCTTTTCGTAGATGTTTTTTTACTAGTCATTCCTAAGCGCAAAAATTTTCTTTAGGATTATCTAACCAGTATTAACCGAAATATTACAAGTTTAATTATAATGGTAGACCTGTGTTACTGCATGGTTTGGGAAGAATTAAGCATGTCGATTGTCCGACTGCTGTCTTATGCAATATTATGCCGCCTTAGTCAATTTCTTGGGAATTCTTGATTTCACGAAAATACCCTTTTAAATCAGGGTTCCCACATATCAAGTATTATACAACACTGGAAGAATATTCTAAAGTTTTTTGTTTACAGGTTCGGAGGTCCGAGGTTTGAGTCTCCGGGAACTACTGTGACTGTGGATACGGAGGCGGATGCTAATTTAGATTGCAGAGTTTCTTCTTTACAAGATAAACTGGTAAGTAGCGTTGAGGAGTGTGCGCGTGGGGAGTCTTTTGACTCGAGAGCGACTCCAAAGCGACATTAAACCAATCGATTATATAAACTTTGTGTAGGTATTTAGTGACGATTAGACCAACCAATACGACACGCATTGACATTTATAGTCAAGTCTCGAGATAAAAATATCTCCATGCAGTCGCGTGTATGAAAAGTTTAAATACTATTTTTAATATATTTAAGATTAATTAATTTAACAAAATATTACTAACTTCATTCTTATCGTGAAGTTACAATTTTTCAAAACATAACTCGGCGATATTTTTAATACAAATTAAATGTATTAATTTGAAAGATACACATATAAAATAAATTTATAGAAAAAATACCATTGTTGCTACCGGGATTCGAACCTGGATCTCTTTCTATCCGGGGAAATGCATTAACCGATTATGCTACATCAACACAGTTGACGACAAATTTTCGAACTTATATGTTGCATTTTAAAATTGATACATCTGTCGTTACATTATTTGAAAGCCATGATTTTATATGTATATATTTATAATTAATGCATATAATTTGTATTACTAATTTATTTATTCATATTTTTTAAATTAAGGCTGAACATCTATAATTATATTCATCTATTTGCATGATAATAAAATTTAAATTTAAAATCCTTTAAAAACAAAATAAATATAAAATAAAATTTTGTTAAACATTAAACTACTATATTTTAGCGAGGTCGGTCATTAATGTTTGTATAAACTCATTGAGGTCACCAATATAGATTATTTGTGTCAGATGGATGTTTATGGTGAGAATAGAGGAAAGAACTTAAAAAGTCTGTGTTTATTGCTGGAAGATTTACAATTGCAGATACTGCGAGTATAATGTTAATTACGCGAATAAAGTTGAAGATTGGAGTGGCTTGCTTGAAGTGCTGTCGAAAAAACGGTCTGCGGAGAAGAGGTTGGCTAGATCCTAGGGCTCGTCCGTTACGATGTATTGACATCTGCTGTTGGTCGGTGCGTTTCGAAACTATATGGCTGTAGAGTGTTAATTTTAGGTAGCCAGGTCTGTGTGGCGTAAACAAGCCTCCACAATATATATTTTGTTTAGGTTGGAAGCCTGAAATTTAGGTAGAAATTACGTTAGTTTTTACAAGGAGATGATTAATTATTTTTATATATTTTTATTGCCACTTATAAAAGTATATATTATGCTATATTTTTAAAAATAATAAAGTGTAGCATATCCAATTAAAAAAATGTTTTTAAACGATTGTTATTTGCAAATAGTTTATTAGAATTAAAAATTCATATGCTACGTTATAGACTATATTATTTAAAATACTTAAAAAAAAATTAAGTTAATCGGAATTAAATTATTGTTGTAAAGTTGCAGGTCAGTCAGAAAAATACGGTTTCGAAAAAAACATTATAGAATAAAAAACGTGACTTTACCTGCCCTGCCGTCTTTGATCGCTCATATTTCTGTAAATTTTTTGAATTTTTTTTAAGCGAGTATGCTTACATTAATGTAAAAACATAGATATTTAGAAAAATGCTATAGTTTTTTTTTTAAATCACAGGATGTTGTAACTCCTTAACATAAATATTATTTTTAAACTTATATGTATTGTATTATATCTATTATTTATATGGAGAATCGGGTCTTGCACAAACAACTTGACTACGTTAGAATAAACATTAATATTATTATTATATGTAAGTTACATTTCCACGACCGCAGTATGTTATAATTATCGATACATTTTACGTAAAATGTTATTAATTTTGACACTACCATATATTGTAAAAATATTATTTTATAATTTCTCGCGATTTTACGTTTAATTTAATAAATTTGAGTACAGTTTCTAAAAAGTTATTCTATTTCAGTTTCACTTAACTCATATTATTTTACTATTTATTTATTATTTATTTAACTTTCACTTGACTTTCCTAAAGATTTATTTTAAGTATGATAACTTATAATAAATACTGGTTTTATGTCAGATATATATATTTTTTATATTAGTTTTTAAGAAACAAATAGTTTATCAGTAGTTATATAGTACTAATTAATGGTAATTAGGCTTAGTAAAAATGAGAATATTGTTAAAATAACAAATAAAGTTTATAGTGTCTATCAAATTATTACTGTATTTAGATTTTAATTACAATTTACGAATCTAATATCAAATATAATATATTGAAAGTTTATTATTAAAAATTTAGCACGTTGTCGTCAGGCAAAAAAAAGCCTACAAATTTTAAATAACTATATAAATCAGGATTGGTGACCAATAGATAAACCTAAGTAAATAAGTAGCCACGAAGCAAACAGAGCTGCTAACCAGGGACAGGGGTAGAATTCTCTCTTTGACATCCAAGAGTGAGATGGCGGACGATGTTAGAAAGTATACAGCGATGCTACTAATTTCCAGTTAAGATATCACAGCTCAAGATAGCTTGATGAATGATCGTGCTGTTATTATCACCCCCGAAGGGCATGGAGTGCACCCGGAGAGATTATTTCAAAGTGACCTACGTTACAAAACGCAGCATTGGTTCGACGATCATAGTTCATTTCTGTAAGTAGATATAAGCCGGATCAGATGTTCCATCCCTGGTCATTCTAAGCCTAGTCGTATTACATCTCATGTATTGTATAACTTCTCAATAAATACTTCAACAACTTCCAAGTGTTTCCTTGTGAAATCGAAGCATTGCAAATAATAAGAAACCATCCTGGCAATCGTCTCCAAAACAATTTGTTCCACTCTTGGGTGTAACAGTGCGGTGGCAATGCATCTAAAAATCTTTAACGTCGTATTATTGATAGAATTGGCGTTAAGTTTATAGAGTTTCATCATAATGGATGGATATAAATGAAACAATGTTATAACTCTACTTGAATTTATTAGCACTACTAGAGCTTGAAGTATTATGTTTAATACTTCGCGTATCGATGAGAATTACTGTTTCTCTCGATCTCGAGTGCTAATAAACTCAAGTAGAGTTATAAAATTATTTAATTTATTAAATATGAATTAAATATATTAATTATAAAGATACACATATAAAATCAATTTTATCGAAAAATATTGTTGTTGCGCTACTGGGATTCGAACCTGGATCTCTTCCCTAACCGGGGGAGGTACTTTATCCAACTAAGCTACAGCGGCATTATTTTTAGCGACAATTTTTCGACCTTATATGTTACCTTTTTGAAATCAATACATTTAATCGTTCCATCATTTGATAGAGCCATCTACTTTATTTTTACAGAATCTCGAATACCTTTAAGTAAATCTGATAGTAGACGCCAGAATTATCAATTCATTTTTATTAAATTTTGGACACATTGATACAACTTTATTGTTTTTTATATTATTATAAGAATGTGTTCTCCTAAAAAAAAATAATATTTAATTTATATTATTCTATTATCTTAAAAGTCAACTATTATATTGTATATTTAAAAAAGTATTTTGTTTTTGATTATTAGGTAGGTATCCGATGGATTCCAGTATCTCTTTATTATTGTTTTTAATATTCCTGAAAACTGATATGTGCAGAAGTGAGAAGTAAAGAGTAATTAAAACAATGTAAATAGTAAAAATAAAAAAGCAACAAGTACAAGCAACCAAGTAAAAAATTAAGTACAGACTGAAGACATGTAAGAAGTAAAAAACAGAGTTAAAAACATTAAAGTAAGAGCATATTAAAGAAATGGAATATAAAGTAATAACAGGGTAGAAATGTGATAAAATGAGTAGACATGAGAAAAAGTAAAAAAAGTGTAGTAAAGATATGGTAAAAAGATCAGAGTAGAGTAAAAATAAAAACAAGGTAAAATAATTATAATAATAAATAAAACAGTTTTGACATACCTACAATTTTTGTATGTAAAATATGTTGAATAGTTTACCCTACAAATACCAATATTTTCAAGCCTTTTTTTCCAAACAAAACTTTTTTCTCACGTAAACACAATAATTTAGGCTTTTGTTTTGATAATTTTCTAATAGAGTTTTCTTGTCAGCCACGTCAAACCCAGGTGTGAATCTCTGGTTAATTAATAACTGGTCCAACTCTGAACCAAGGAGTGCAAATCTGGATAAATCAAATGAAACTTGATATTTGATCATTTTCAAGAGCGATTTTGAAGCTCGTTTGAAAATGATCGTCTATTGTTTGATTTTCACACAAATTTATCGAATCTCGCCGATCGCGAAAATAATGAATGTTGAATAAATGGGAAAATTAATTACTTTCACACAAAACTGATTGAACGGTGTCATTAATTATGTTTTGTTCGATATTTAGCAATTTTGTCATCCGACAATGGGAACAATGAACTGTATACCTACGCCGCTAACAGTGGCCTTTGCGAGAAGTGTCGAGTATCCAAATAAGTTTTACGCGGTGGAAAGATCATAATTAGATTGGATTCGTGAAGGTTTACAAATTATTTTGAAAATTTACGATGGATATTTTTCGTAAATAATACACCAATAAATATCTTTCAGGCCGGAGCGAAATATAAATCATTAAAGTCTAGCTTTTATGGTAAATACAATGAAAATATTTGGCTAAAAGCTTTATTGAAGTTACCTGAATAAACAACACTAGGTATTAAAAAAATATAATAAAATGATGTTATGAGTGCGTAGACTAAATAGAGCTCTAAAACTTTGAGAAAACACAGATTATTTTTCATCGTCATGTTTTTTTTATAACATCGTAGTAATATGTTTACTTTATTATAATTTGAAGAACAGTTTTAACCAATTTGGAAAATAATATTTTTTTTTCAAAATTATCCGTTTAGTTTATATTCTATTTTTATGTTGTTTTTTAAAATGTCTTTATAGGACTTTCTATTAGGATCGTTAAATGACCTATTAATAATCTATTATAATAAAAAGTTGTAATAGTGTTTCTAAAGGATGTCCCAAAATATATACAAGCTTTGAAGGATTATAAATTCAATATTAAGTTATTATATAAATATTAAATTATCAATATTAAATATTAATATTAAATTCAATATATATTTTTTTAACAGTGTGTGAGTATGTCCGAGAATACACAATTACTGGATTTTTACCTCAAAAGGCATTGTTATTAAGACAAATTATAGATATCTCATAATTTTTCTCATATTAAGCCAGCCAAAGATAGGTTGTAAGCCCTGTAATATCCATGCTTTCATATTTCTCATATAATATAATAACTTCATCTCTATGAAATATCTATAATTTGTCTTAATTTATATTTTTATTTCAAATCAAAGAAGATAAACGTAGATTTTTTTAATTATCGCAACCGTTCGAATTTTTGATAACCCAAATGGCAAACATATTGTATTTGGGTGTATTGCATCTTAACAGGTGTTTTTAATTAATGTCAGTTTCGCACCATCAACCTTATCTTTTACATGTCCTCGTAAAAATGTACAAGGGCGCGAGGTCCGGAAAACGTGGGGCACATTGAATTCTATTTCTTCGATTAATTCAACTGTTGGGCAAGATATTAATCAAAATAGGTCCTCATATCACGATGGTAGTGGGGATATGCTGAAAATGAAACTTCTTATTAACTAGTAATAGGCTTTTCTAATAGGCTCACTTTAAAATGCAATGGACGCTCGATTTTGGAACACCTGTCTCATAAGTTTACATTTTATTAGGACATCCTATATAATGATTATATTATAAAACTCATCTCTTACAAAAAAATTCTAAGCGTACATCATTTATTATTATTTGAAATGTAGTATAATATTTGGTTTAGTATTTTAAATTATATTATGATTATATTTTTGATGGCTTGATATTGGCCTAGTTATAAATTTTATACAAATACTAAATATATTCGATTTATTTATATGATTTATTAGTCATTTATAATTAAATTAATGTATTTGAGAAACCTTTTTAGGTATTTTATAAATTTAAAATTATGTTAACGTCAGTCAACCCATATCAGACGTTTTATCATTTTTCACGGAGTAACTCAGTTGAATCTTTTATGAGGGGTAATATTTCGCGATATATGTATAATTACAAGATTCTCGCGAAATCGGGTCCCATTTAGGGCCATCATTACTCTTCATTATATCCATAACCAAGATTTCTTCAGTAATTTAAAACTTAGTCTTGTAACGTCAAAAATTATCTAAATTTTCGACTGTCTTTTAGTTAAAGAAGACCTTGATGTATGTAATTTAGATAAATTGATTTAAACCCATCTTCATTTAACATAATCTTAAAAAGGTCTTTTTAACTATATTGTTCATTCTTCTCAATTGTAAATTTGCAACATAACTATTATTGCATTTTTAGCAATATTTTTGATTTTAAAACCTTTAAAAAGTGTATTCTGTGACGTATTCTAGTGATAGTTAAACCGTTATTTAAACAGTTATTGTAATTGTGATTACTTTAGATGATAACGATGATTGGTTACTGCATGCATCATTTTTATAGTAATCACTGCTACATTAGAAAATAACCTCCAACAGTTAAATCTTAGTTACTATTGTATACTATTTTTAAGATTAACAAAATAAACTTTGTGGTTAAAATCCATTATTTTAAATTCTTAATTTTGTTTTATTAACCACCTAATGAATTAAAATACATCTGACCTTTTAAAAAAATATCATTTTCTTCTTCAGGATGTCAATAACTAATCAAAAACATATGTTATTGTTTCGTTAACACAATGTATGTAATGTATTTTAATTCATTAAGTGGTTAATAAAACAATGTTAACAATTTAAAATAACAATTGAATACAATCACAATAACGGTATGAATATCAGTTTACTTTCACTATACTATTCTTCTAATTATCTAAAAATATTTTTACGTTGTACCGTAATGTCACACTAGGACTATTTATTGGGGTCATTAATGATGTATTGATAATCTGTATAATAAAAATAATTAATAATTAATAAAGACATAAATATTAATGGATCTAGACTAAACCATCTTAGGTACGCCGATGACGCGAAATCACAAGTTAACACTTAAAATCTCTTCGTTGTTAGCGATTAAGAAGAAGATATAAATTCGATTTTAAGCGATCTTCAACATTTCTCTTGTAAAATTGGAAAATGAACCTTGATAAAATTAATGTTCGAATAAAACACATATATGCAGTTGTCAGAGGAAATGTTCAAGAATATTTGGGCCTTGGCCAAACAAAATCTAAGTAAGAAATGTAAGAAAAACAAAACTGACGAAAGAAAATGAAGAAAAAGTTGAGTCATATTCCTTAGAACAAGTACATACCACAGTAATTAATAAAATATATCAAAGATCAATGTATTCTACTCGTACTGATATATGAAGCACAAATACGGACTCTTGGCATAAACGAATTGAGAGACTAAAACATTTAAAGCCTTGTAAAGAGGCTAGGTACTTTTACTAGAGCTGAATAAACCATTGAACTAAACTACAACTAATATCCAAGGTTGCCGACATTGTACTCGTATGAATTATCGCGAAACTGAAGTGGGACTATGCCGGACACGTGCCGAGACTAACTGACGAAATCCATTTCTAGGGAAGAAATGTAGAGGCTGACCACAAATGTGTCGGACAGGCGTGATTAAGAAGAGGCTTGTATTGGATAAGAATATGGAAAGATATTTTTTATTAATGGAAATATAAGCTATTTTTATTATATTTAATGGAAATATATGGAAGTACGGGTAATTACAGGGCTTACGACCTGTCTTCGGCTGACTTAAGTGATCACTTTACACAATGTAACGTTACCATTCCACCCAATCAACCTCCATATCTATCAAATTTATGAAAGTTGTATATATGTTAATATGTGGAAACATTCAAGTATCACTACACTATCTCCATCTATGGACTAAATTTGATAATTAATTTCCCTGTAACAGCATATATGTCACAATGAGAATCTAATTATTTTTTAAAATTATTTAAAGCAATATTCTTTACCTGTGAAATGTTTTAAATACATTATACTAGAATACGTCTGAATTTTTTATTTAAATTTTTTATATATATTCTTATTTTGACCAGTATATTATTAGCAATATTTGAATATGTCCAAGAACACACAATTAGTGGATTTTCACCTATAAAAGCACTGTTTTTAAACAAATAATAGATGTCTCATAGAGATTAAGCTATTTTGTATTATATTTAATGAAAATATATGGATATACGGATAATTACGAAGACAGGTCGTAAGCTCTGTAATTACCCATAATTTCATATATTTGCATTAAATATAATAAAAAATAGCTTCGTCTCTATGAGATATGTATTATTGGTTGAATAACTATGCCGTTGTAGGTGAAAATCCAGTAATAGTGTGTTCTTGGACATATTTAAATATTGCTAATTTAAATAGATTGAAAATGATATATTTCCATCTTTTTTTCTGTTGGTGTCACGAATCGTAAAAGTTTAAGGCCAACTTTTCGACTACTTTCCGGGCATTTCGGTCCTTAGCTATATTGTCCCAGGTGGCAATATGAAATCTTATTGCGTACTTTTTTACATTGTCAGCTCCCTTCGCGCGTGGGCGTCCAAGAGGTCTCGTACCGCTGGAACTCTCTTACGTACCGCTTTAAGTGCTCTGAAGCCATCCGCCCGAATGACGTGATATGCCCGGTTCAGTCTCTTGGGCATCAAAATAGCAACATTGTTTGATTTTTTGCGTGCGTTTTGATATGTGTTAAGTTTTCTAAATATATGATGACTAGATTAATTTAAATGCCATTTTAAAGCGTTAACTAAATTCACAAAAAAAAAAATCAATTACTCTTATTATATTAAGTAGATATATACAATTTAATAAACTTCAAATGACTTTTTATTTTATGATATTATAATAAATTTAGTACATGTGATTCTTGTTTTCAAATAAACTGTGTGTAACTAATAAACTAAATATTAAAAAAAAAAGATTAATCACTGACCGGGACTCGAACGCGGAATTTTCAATTATGTACCTGGTAAATGAGTTACCAATTAAATCATGTTTACCATGTAATTTCACCTCAAATATTCGACTATATATGTGTACTTTCTACTTTATTGATTAAAATTATCATTAATTGACATAGTGGTTACTTTGTGGTGTAACATAATTATATTAATTTAATTATTAAATAATTAATATAAACTAAACTTTGTACTATACACGCGTTGGATTATTGTTACAACTATAGTTTTGAGAGGTGGAGTCCCTCTTAAAACTTGTCCACTCGATACCTTATACAGGTTTAATAATTAAAAATTTAGAAACCATTAAAATACAAAATAATTAAAATTGGGAGAAAACACTAATTAACAACATGATATTCCCTAACACTTCACCTTTACTGTTCATATTTCCGTTAAAGACCGAAACTTCTCCCCTCGCCTTCTCAAGCCCCGCCACACTACCCGAATAAACTACAATACTGTATTTAGTTTAGTTATGATGATGAGAGGGACTGGACCTCTCGAAACTATAGTAGTGACAATAACCCAGCGCGTATATAGTATAAAGTTTAGTTGTGAAAATTAAAATAATATTTATTTCATATTAAAACGTGACATATATAAATTTGAAATAGGTATATAATAATATTTTATAAATGTCTATGTATTTTTTCAAGTACTTATTGTTATCTTATTTGTTTTAATTATCAAAGAACTATAATATGTTTTAAAAAACTGTAATTTCAGAATAAAAATATGATTCTATTAAAAATATATATTTTAGTTTAATAGATTAATATATAAATTATTATTAATAATTTTACAATAATAAATAATAATAATCAGAAAATTGAATAATTTTTTTATTAGAAGATGAGATATAATACATTTTTAAACATAATCAGTTATTATATATATAATTTTTTTTTTCTCTACGGGAGTCAGAGACTCGTGTACAGAGAAGTATATAAGAGAGTATATAATTTATGTGTCTGCTAGTCTGTATACATATTTTTTGGTTATTCTGTAATTTTTCTAATTGAAAGAGGAGATTATTAATCATTTTGATGCCTAGATAAATATAGTGGTTTTGGATTGCGGTGTATTCAAGTTTTGGAATATTAATTTTGTCTATAAATCTTGTAGATCTAATATCGCGTCTAATATTTAATTTATTAAAAAATTTTTTTTAATTGTATTATTGATTTTTTTTATCGACGTCAAAGAAGCAGCATGACATGACTCATTTTTCAAGAAAAATTAAGTTACGGTATGGTTGGATATAAATTTTCACTCCGGTTCGATCTGTCAAACTAGTTTTACAATTCAGTCGACTGTAGAACCACTGTAGGCACTTTTGTCATCACTGCACAAATAAAATCATATAGCATCATGACACAACTCACATAGTTTCCATGGATGATGTTGAGATGAGTGTGGCACTATTTTTTAGTTATTTTTTATGTATTAAAATCAAAATCACGATAAGTTTATAATCATATCACATTATTGTTGCCAATCAACAAGAAGATTGTACCTTCAAACTGACATAACATGACATGATTCGTGTTTGATAGAAAGTGTAAATCAGGACAGAATCAGTATTTTAACCCTTCGCAAAGGTCAGCGTGTTACGTATGTTACATGTGAAGTGTATGATGCATTCGCAAAAAGCTAGCACAAGACGGGAGAGCAAAAGATAATCTGTTTTTAACAGATTATCTTCTGAAAAAGGAGCATTTTTTCTTTTTGTAGTGGCCTTATGGCAGTCAAACTACTGCCTTAAATACCAGCAATCTCATTGTATTATATATGCTAAGATCATTTTTGTTTTTCAACTTCGTAATATCAATTACGTTTAAAATTATTTTTTCTTATGTCTACGACATATTCGGAATTTTGTTAGAAAATGATCATACTTTTGATTAAAAAAATGGGATTGTCTATTTTACCTGTCAACGGTGTTGGTCTTAAATTAAATAATTTGGAATCATTGGAAATAAATAAAGCGTATAAAACTAACCAAAAGATTATGAATAGCCAACTAAATTTAACCACAATTTTTTTCCTAAAAAGTATTCTAATAATTTTGTATCATCAAGTAACAGTTTAAAATGGGTACTAAATTTATTTTTTAAATAATTATTGTTTTCAAAAATAGATTATGTTGAAGAAATAATATAACATATGGTTTTGATTAGTTAATGACATCCTCAAGAGGAAAATTATATTTTTTGAAACCGGTAGATGTATTTAATTCATTAAGCGGTTAATAAAATAAAGTTAACAACCTAAAATAATAGATTTTAACCACAAAATTGATACTGCTAATTTTTTGTATCACAGTATATCTTGTTTTTCTTAGGTTTCCTGGGTCAGAAGAAGACCGGGGTATGACAAGCTGGAAATATTAACCATTGGACAACAAACATATACAGCAGATCCAAGGTATGCTATCAAATAATCTTAAATTACTTTTATTTAATAAATAGTTCTGAATAATTAAATTGTGTAGTATATTAATATAAACAAATAGTTCCATTAATGCGTTATTTAACAACTTAACTGACTGTACTATACAACAAATGGTGTACTGGTTGAAGACTAACCATCCAGCAAGTTGTATTAATAATCGAATTTATTTGTCACTTGTGGACGGTGTTAGCAATTATTTGATGATCCTATCGGAGTGCAAACTGAAGCAGTATTGTTGTTCAATCTTTATGACTATCCAACGATCGCCGGTCGCCGTGTACGTGCAATAAGAACGCAACACTATCCATTACTCCCTCCTCCTATACCCAGAACACGACCTTTTCTGTAGTTGTATTCTCTTTGGTTTTTTAGACCAGTTGAAGTTGAACCTTTGAACTGACAGTGAACGTTTACCATTAGTAAGGTAGGCTGTGAAAATTGTGTTAATTATCATCCTGATATTATAGCATCTTGTTATTGTGCATGGTGCATGTTGCAAGACAGTTCACACTATTACCGAAGTGTATGAACAAGAGTACTTCGTACGGAACAATGGAGTATGTGTCTTGGAGCCAGAAGATCTGTGGATTCAGTGGAAAATCCAGATACTTAAAGGAGCATTTCACAGATGGGTCGTGTTTTCTGGTTCGGGGTAGTCTTTCAGCCCACCCTGTTTTCTATTTCTATCCCTCTTTTAAATTTATTCTACCCTTTCTACATTCTGTATTTCCCCAACTCCCCCATTCTGACAATTCTTATTAATTTCAATATTTAAAGCAGACACAATTGAAACATGTGTCAAATGCCATAGACATTTTATGTCTTTTCTACTCTAAATCACTAATATAATTGAATTTATAGTTCCTTTTACTTCGCCTGATGGTATAAAAATTCTTAAAATTATGCTAATTGATTTCAGTCACCTGAGGATAGATCATTTATCCGATTGCTTGCACGTTGAAATGACTAAAATTCGGAATAAATATAAGACTTTATTTAATCGTTTGTATGATAAACAATACGCATATTTGGTCTGGTGGTAGAGCACTCGCCTAGCGACCATTAATTTAGTCATACATTCAATATTTTTACTACAGGCGACACATTTGACCATCTGCCAAACTCCCATGGCACACCGACACCGATATAATAATACTAAATTTAATGCGTCCAACAAGCGCGACTCTATTTCATTCAGTGACACGCGCATTTTCGGCTAATAGTGCAGTTCGCGGAATTTTGCGGTAGAGTACGGGAAGGACGGGCGTAGAAAAATTGTTAATTTTGCATTAGATTGTTAACGATCGCCGTATTAAACTAATACATATATAGATGAATAGACAAATAATGATTACTAGTTACTAGTTAGTTAGTTAGTTAGTAGTTACTCTGCTGATCATTGTCGTGGGTGCGATTATTAGAAGGTTTGATGTTTTGTTAGTAGACATCGCAGTGCCTTTCCAGAGCCTTAATATGTTAGTTAGTTAGTTAGTTAGTAGTTACTCTGCTGATTATTATCGTGGGTGCGATTATTGGAAGGTTTGATGTTTTGTTAGTAGACATCGCAGTGCCTTTCCAGAGCCTTAATATGTCTTCAGTACGAAGTACAACAGTTTTGTACTCCAAAATCTTAGTGTCTTTGTTTAGGTTATAGTTATCGATAGTTTTTTACATAAGGCATTCGAACTAGATACGTATTTCATTGAATAAATATAATTAAGATATGTACAAACAAAATATGCTTCAATTCAAAATATGCAAACGACCAAAGCTAATTTATTTCAGCGAGAGTGCATTATTAGTAACTACTCACAAAGTATTATGGCACAAAAGTTTATATAAAAATCGTCTATTAAATGTTACTTCGCATAAAATATGAAAATTACACCCAAAATGGATTCCACCAACGGTGTACGGTACTCGCATTGTACGAAATAACAACATCGAAAACAGCAGTAGTTATAATAAAAATAAATGATGGAATAAAAATATGGATACTGCCTTATGTTTGGTACACATGTTACCCGCACAACCTTAAAAATTATTTAAACATTTTTGAGTATACATAAAATCGTATGGATGCACAGTGTAGCAAACATTTTGCAAATGTGTTACAACAGAGAGGCAATGATTTCTGAAGTATTTTAATTTAATTAAACCTATCGTATATATTAATTTATATAGCTATCAACTTATACAAAGTATCTTAAAGATTGTAGTCTATGGTTATAAGGCATCATTATAATAATATTAAATCCATTTAACATTAAATAGAGTTATCAGAAATTCAACTCACGATTTTGGAAAATTTCCATTTGTCTTTATAAAATTGACCGTTGCGCTAAAAATACTCAACCAAACGTGATGAAATTTGGCGCACGTATGCTGTGATAATGTAACTACCATGTAAAGTACCAGATTTTTATTTATGAATTGCTAGTGATGTCTCCTAACCGTTTGAATTACTATCTATGTGACATCTGCACACGCAATCAAAACCAAAGAAATTACTATGTGACATTTTTGTAGACAGACTAAAATATTGATAATTATATTTTTTTACACTCTATATGTATATCATAATTAATGCGGCGTTAACTAAAAGTATAATAAATATCATTATAAATACATAAAATTGTAGATAGAAAAATTCTTATTTTTTACAACCATCGTAATAGATGCGGTGTAATATGATAAACTGATAATGTAGTGAATATAGAAAATTAACAGTTATATATAGTATATTTATAAACAGACAGAAAATATTAATTCAATTTTTTTATACCTATAAATGAGGTGAAATAAAGTTGGGCAATTAAAGCAAGCAGCTCTTGAATCCCCCTCTGCTAATTTAAAAGTTTGGCTAGACAATGAGATAATTTGTTCCATCAGAAGATGTCTATTTAATTTGTACGGTAACAATAAACAGGTGTCATTCGTTTGGATTCCTGCACATAAGGGAATTCACGGAAATTAATGTGCTGATAAACTGGCCAAAGAGGCCACTCTTTCCGGAGTTTCCCCCCATCAATTCCATATCCCGATGTATGACAGACTTAATATGGTAAAAAAGCTTACGAATTCTATTTGGACTGCACAATGAATGGATCCAAATAATCATAAGGGTAATTGTCTTAAAGCAATTCAAGAATCTATTTTCCACAACCCCTAGTTCACAAAAATGAAAATCTCCAAAAGAACAGTATCGAATATCTCTAGAATGAGAATTAGGCATTACCAGGTGGCCTCTCATTTGTTCAGATTGAACTTAATAGATTTCTCAATGTGTGAGTGTGGTACCGAGGAGGAAATCCTTGACCATGTCTTTTTTGCCTGTTCATTGCGGATCATAGGTTTTTTTTACAGTGGTCTCATCAATGGTAATTTTCAGCTCCCGTTTAACTCGTGTCAACTTTTTTCTCGTAACTTGCTATATAGCAAATTTTTTGAACAACAATGGTATTGACTTGTAATAAAGTATTTCTTATTCTATAATATTATGGTACTATTTTCTATAAAATAAAGTTTTTAACTTGATTAATGGCACAAATTACTCTTGAAGGGTGGATTGCTTATTTAAAAGAAGAAGAAATGTGGTGAAATTTCGTAAACTAATGGCATAGAGAATTTAGAAAACTCGCCGTTTTAAATACTTACATACATTTGTAGACAGACAAAAATAATTGATTATTCTACTTTTTTATACTCTACATATATAAAAATAAATGCGGTGTAATTTCATAAACGTAAAGCATAAAGCGTAAAATAATATATTTTAAATTTACATTGTTTTTGTTTCAAAGCCATACTCATTTTTCAAAGCGGGATCATTGAGATTAAATATTATTACACCCAATTATGTAGTTATAATCTGATTTATTATGTGCCTTCTCCACCATAAGGTAAAGATTTAGTACACAATATATATTAAAAGTAAAAATGTTAAATAGGTTTAAAGTATATGTTACAAATAAATTATTCATAGAAAAATTGGTAAGTTCTTAGTAAATTAAAACAAATTATAGATATCTCATAGAGACGAAGCTATTTATATTATATGGGAAATATGGAAGTATATGTATTACAGGGCTTACGACCTGTCTTCGGCCGGCTTAAGTGATTACTTTACACAATATAACGTTCACCGATTCTACTCACAATCAACCTCCACATCTATTACATTTTTGAAAGTTACATACATGTTACGATGTAAAAAAAATTCAAGTTTTTTACTACAACTTCGCTGTCGCCATCTATGGTTTGAAATTTGATATTCATTCCCCTGAAACAGCATAGATGTCATTGATGATAATCTTATTTTTTTAGAAATTTGAAAGGAAATATCTTTATATGTATATATGACGAATGATTAACATAAATGTTATACTAGATTACGCTTGAAAAGTCAATTTTCAATGTTATGTATTTCTTATTTAGACCAGTATATTATATTAACAATATTTGAAAAAAAAATTTAAACGTCGTTATGAAAAAGGTTAGTTCTTAGACTTAAATAAAAAAAATACCTGGTTAGATCCGTGACCTTTGAACCAGTTTGCCAATGGTTTACTGCTGATTGTGTTTTTCTTCTGCCATCTCTTATTAAACAGTAATATTATTAACAGGAACTCGAAAGCGTTGTAGTCTTGTTGAAATAATGTCTTAGGTATTTCATCCGCGACATTGTTCGTATTCTAAAGACCCTCTTATTTTTAAGTTTGCTTTGCATTATGAGCTGTAGAAACCAATATGTTTCTCCGTCTTTATGTATTTATGTACATCTTTAACGTATAATGTAACATAAATATTAAATATTTATTTTACGGTATTTATTTCACAGTTACATCTTTAGATATTGTTACACCCTTGTACCAAGTTATGTTTTGGTATTCATAGGTTTTCCGTGGAATATCTGGTTCCAAGCACTTGGAGGTTGATGCTGCGTGGTGCTTCTCCATCCGACTCAGGAACTTACGAGTGCCAACTCAGCACTCACCCTCCCCTCATCTCGAGACATCAACTCATTGTTAACGGTCAGTATGCCACTTTTTTAGTTATATCTTCGTGGTTTGACTTATTCGATGACATTTTTATACTATTTAACTGGAGTCTATAATTACTGAGATAGTTGTCGAGAACTAGTTCAATTGACGCGTAAGTGTGGCAAACTAGACTCGACAAGATATGGAAAGTCCACGGTATAACTTATACGAGGTTAGGCATGTGCAGTTGAGATGTGGTATTGGCGACATATGTTGTGCATCAACGATACATTATTGGGAAATATTTTTATGGTGGAGAGAAAAGTGAAGGAGTATGGTCAAGAGGATGGGAGTTCATGAAAATATAATTATCCTCAGTTATGAGGGACCGACGACGAAGTAGAAAAATCTACATGAATCATAACTGACTAAGTTACCATTACGCCGTTTCTCCGACACAATACAAAATTCTTGCCTCATCCACATCCATACATCTTCTCATACCAGCTCGTCAATTAGTGAGATCATCTTCCAATATCTGGTTTACCAGATCTTCCGTAAACGTCTTCTATTTCTGGTGCCATCAATACTTGTGTCATATCTTTCTAAGCATTCTTTCTTCATTCATCTGTTCCATATGACCGAAACACCTAAGTATTCCTTTTTTAATCTTACTTACTATATTAAGATCAGCTTTACATTATTTTCTTATTAGAATTTCATATATTTTAGTTATACCAATAATAAATGTCTATATTATAGCTATCATTTAGTATACGTACGTCTTGAAGAAGACATAGTGATATTGAAACCAGTTGAGGTTGTTTTGAAATTTATAGTTTGGAAATTTAATATCACGTGTTTTTTGTATCTTAACACTCCGTGTTAACTTAACCTCTTCAAATCTTTGTATTTTATTATTTTTCATCACAAAAATACGCTCGATGTTTGCTTTAATTTAATAATATCAATAAATTATTTTTTGTATGTTTTACGAATATTTCCCTTTCATAATGTTTTTATTGCTTGTTAGAAAATTCTGTGAAAGTAAACGTATTTTTATCGTAGAAATAACGTAATTTTATAACAAGTCTACAACACGATTCAAATAAAATCCAAACGAGAAAACAATAAATATTTTTATGGCAATGGAAACATTTACGTATTATATTAATTAAAAATGTCCGTTTGTATGTCTGTAAATCCGATCTCGCCCTCATCATCAGATGTATTATAAATATAAATGGAATATTTGGATGCTGATCCAAGATTTTGATCGCGCCATTATCTGACGGTGGTCCGACGTAGTTCTACTAATTCCGGTCGGTCATCGAGGTAAGATGTATGAGTATATCGATGTATTGTGTGAGATCAGAAGTATCATACTAGCAGTAAGATAAACCGCCTCTAAGCTCGGTTTACCATTCGAATTTGTGTATATCGGTATGCACCTTAGTGTTTTAAAAACTTAGGTATTAATGACAGTGATATATAACAATTCTTACATGAAGATGAACATGATATTACTGAGTATTTTGATATATGATGTTATGTAAGAACTAGCTACGTAGGTACCTTGCTCTCTGTATTACCGACGAGCAAGAGACAGGTCATGGAGATCGGATAAATCAGTTGAAGGTTGGACCTCAACAAGACATGATTTCATGCGGCGATCGGGAGAATGTGAGTCATGTTTTCATCCGCGTAATGGAGTGATCGCCTGTCTGGACCCGTGGGGAGATTACCGGCTGGGAACCGTGTAACGGAATGAGGCATTCCAACTTGGTCTCATGCAAGATAGCGTGCATTGGACAACATTCAAAGATAATGAAACATTCGTCGGAGGACGGCGTCGGCACAATCCGACTGATTGAGAAATTATTTGTGCAACCGAAACTCAGTCGGCTGCGACTCCGCGTCGGTCTGATCAGCGGCAAAGTTGTTCGGAAAAACGTTGGTGGAAACAGAAGATTTTAACTATTCATTCGTATCATTGTGTCGAGCATTTCTTGTATTTACTGGAAGTGTTTGGGATATATATTTATTTGTGTAAATACATATTTATTTTGAACGAAAATAATGCACTGTGCATCCTCCTCATTTACTTCCCGTCCCGGCACGACACCGATCAGTCGATTGGCGACCTTGAACGAGTGCGGTATACGTTTACCTAAACGATTAAAATGTTATACTTATTTGAGACTTTGCGTCTATATAGTGTTGGAACTCGTCGTCATCTAAAGGAACCTAAGACGAAATAGTGAATTTAAACATACAGTCCACATTTTTGAGGTGCCAGCAGAATCCAGATTGTGGTGAATGCCAAACTCCTTCCGTATCCTGAATTCTTCCGGCATCTATTCTTATACTCAACAGAAAGTATAGTGTACATCATGTGTTAAACTAGTGTTTTCTAATTTATACCATTTCCACCCATCCAAGACAGCCGCCCACATATTCCCACATACATACGCCCAGACTGAGCTAGACACGTAACGGTGCAAACTTGGCAGTCTATCCACCAGAGCCGATTGCACCGTAACAATGTTTAAAATTATTACGTATACTTAAATACGCGAGTGCTGGTCGCAGAGCTCGCTAAGGCCAATTGCATTCCAGCCAGCCGTGATTGACATCCCGCAGTGGTGGCTAGGTACTGCTCCTACAGGTGCGTTCATCGGTGTACCTGAATCACTATACATTTTAAACTCTTTATGGTCTGAGTGATCAGCAGAGGTGCTCACAATTTGTGTTTCATCCGGTGACAGTCAGGTATCCGCAGGACCTAGCGTCGGTTATAACCGATTGCTTTCTGCTAGAAAAAAAAATTACCGTATTTTATCAAATAAATTCAAAGTTGTTGAAGTTGTTTTAAAATAATATATGATTTATTTATTTGTTTCGCAAAACAACTGTTTATTTTTAAAGATTCATAGAGATGATGAGTTTTTCCAATATGTATATATATTTTGTATACATGTTTACTTAAAAATATATATTGTATAAATACAAATATTAAAAAATATGAACCATATTATCCTTTTTGGATACGGTTTGCCAATTTCAAATAAAGATAAAAATTTATTTTAGAAGAATATAATGTTATTTAAATACACACTGGTTCGTTTTTATTTTACTTAAATAAAATTGTTCAACGACCGTATCATTACAGAGCGCCATCTATCCATTCATTAAAATCGTCATTTTTTATTATTATTATTTATTTATTTATATTATGTTCACGGCCTTATGGGCTTTTACAAAATTAATTATGAAAAAAAATATGTGCACCTACACAAGTAGTACGGAATATTAAAAGAAAAAAAAATGGAAAGTTAAGCAAACAAAAAAACAATGTGAATTTAAGTTTAGCACAGAAAAAATAAAATTTTAGTTTTACACAGAATGGCTGAGTACTAAAATCAATTATACCTTTGACTCAAAACAGCATCAAAAACATTACTCTTATATTTTAATATTTAACATTAGAATATATACAAGAACAAAATCGTTCGCAAGCCTGTGAAGTCTTTTTGTGGGTGCATTCCTTTAAAAATTTGTATATGATACATGTTAACTTAAGTCGAGTACTTACTTCCTGTGCGTTTTATCTTTCCAATGTAAACCTTAATATATACCTGTCCCGCTCTGGCCAACTAATTACTTAGAGATTTCTACGACGGGGAGACAGATTGCCTTTCGCTAGGATCACGAAATGAAAGGTATTTTAAACAGCTCCGGAAGTGCAGTGATGTCTTGTTTCTTCACTAAAAGGGTGCAAGTCAACTGGAGCTGAAAAAACGATGTCCAATCCAGGATCAGATTCCTTTGCCAATATTCATCTTTTGAATCCAATTCAGATCGCGTAATCTAATCATTATTACAATCGATACAGTTCACGGGATCTTATACTATCAATGCATTTACATGGAATAGCGCCGACTGCCTGGTATGCGCGGGAACGTGGAATACAATCAGTTCAGTTAAATTAAGGGCGTCCAGAAAGCCATTTACTATTTTAAACTAAAATAATAAATCATATAAAGTTATTTTACATGACAAGTTAGTTAAATTAAGAATGCTCATTAGAAAATCATAATTCGTTTATTCAGCGGGTATATACAGTTTGAAGATAATAATCCTGAAAAATGTATTTTGTTATAGATTGTGGTCTAGTCTGATAGGCACTTGCCTACCTCTTGTGGGACCATCTTGATAGTATCCGCCCATCTAAGTCTCGTTATTCCCCCCAGCCTTGATCCTATTGTCTTATGCGACTTTATACGTGTTACGGGACTCATCGACTTTCGCTACATGTCCCGCCCGCTACAGAATTATTGTTTAGACCTTTTTCAGAGCAAGAAAAGATTACTCACAGTAGACGATCTTAATTGATCCTTGAAACACAGTTATCGATATAAATAGGTCTAGAACTAGAAGCGTTGGCCAATGAACTTTAACAAGGAAAAAAAAATAGATAAGAAGATGTTAGATGAATTACGTAGAAAGATATAAAGAAAAAAATGAATCTTTCGAAAAAATATACAATTTTTACAGGGTGTAACAGATTTAGTCCACAGTATTTTTTTACATTTATTTATTTTTTTGCAGCATAAATAGTAAATATGAAAAATAAAAGTAATTGCTTTACTAGACGTAGTCTATTCTAAAGCAATTACCCGTATAGTTTTTAAAAGTTGTAAATGTTAAGAGGTAAGTAAGTATAATCAGTGAGTTATAAAAAGTTATGTGAAAATAAGTATAATCAGAAGTTATAAAAATATATTGAAAAAAAGTAAAATATTGTTTTCAGTAATATACAATAGTCGGTGACAAGAATGTGTGAAATTAGATAAGAATATGATTTTATGATTTATTTCTTAGTTATTCAAAAACATTATCATATTATCATATCATATTTACATATTTATACACATTTAAATACTTTGCCCAACTAGGCAAGCCTGTTTTAGGGCAATGTGTTTTTATACTTTGTGTTTTATCATCATTTTTTTTAATGTTTACTAAGTCTTTATTGATTTTGTTAATTATTCTTGGCACAACACATTCTCTCGTGACGTGTTAGAACCGGCTCCCTAAGTGGCTGCGGCGCGTTGTATTGTTGTCTGTTGGGGGTCGGTACCAGACGTATTTTTGAGATTGAGATTTGCACCCAGTTATCTGCAGGGTGCGGGAAGATTGTGGAGGCTATAGTCCTTTACAGTTCCAAGTTTTTTAACTTCCTTCATTCTGTAACTGATATTAACGTTTAAGGGCGTAAATTTTTCACAAGACTTTATTTTCGATATATACATTATCATACTTATTCTTTCATATTTAAAAATTGCGATCTTGTCGGTGCAATACTCGACATACGACTCTGCAGTTTGTCTACAGATATATTGCTTTTGCCTTGCTCATTATTTGGTCTAGACCTTCCTCTCTGTCTTCTGTCATCAATTATATTTATTTATTTCCATCAAAGTCTTTGTGGGCTTTTACTTAAGAATAAAGATTTATTTAATTTAAATATAACAGTACATTTTTAATATAAAATATTAATATAACATAAAAAAAATCAAAAAACCAAGTATAATTTACGTACAAATATTTCTTCAATATAGGTATGCTCCTACAACGAAAAATGTCAACGAAATTCAACTTGCTACCGAGCCGATGCATCCGCGATATTGGCGAGTTAATAGCATAATTATTTATATGTGTACCTACAAAGAACACTTCGTGTTGTCTCGTTTGAGTTGATTTCTGAGGTATGCGCCGTATCTACGAATGAGTCCTAAACATTGGCTCCTTCGATTTTCTATGGTATTTAATTCTTGTCAAAATTCTAGTAATCATATCACTTAAATGCTACTTGACTGAAATATTACATTTTTTTACATACTCATAAATGAAAATAAAATACTTGTTTTCTGATTCAACTCGTTTAATTTACTCGAGAAGAGTTTCGCCGTGTAAGCGCATTATTAATTTAATAATTTAACTCGACAACTTGTGTTTATATTAATGTTAATTTATAGTAAAGGACAGCTACATAGTTTTATTTACAAGTCCATGAGATGAAAATAAATATTATTATTCATTAGAATTCTGAGGGTTTATATACATTTTTGTACGATTCTAAATAACAATTCTGTTTTAAAATAAATTATATTTTATTGTTTTATTAATGGAATGTGCAAAAGGGACAGCTATATAATATTTATAATATTATAAGAAACAGAAGATCCTCTTCCTTTATTATCCAAAATATAAATTTTTTAGTTAATTATAGAGCTCTGCAATATTTAAAAAAAATATTTTCATATTTTTGAGGAACCGTGCTCAAAAATTGAATTAATTAAAAAATAAAATTAAAAAAAATTGGTGATTGTGGTACTATAAAGATTTATTTGAATGCATTAAATAAAAATTTAAACGAAATCTAAAAGATAAGAAATGAAAATAGTAAAGATAAGATTAGAAAAAAAAATCTTTAAAAACTCACATTACAATATATGTAAAATGAAGTTGGGCTTACATGAATTCAATACACGGGTCTCTATTTCTTAAATAACTGTAAAACGTGAAGCGAGAGAACTAAAATTTATATATCCCACATAGACCAATAAATAATAAATAAATCTTGCAAGCATAGTACTTGCAAGTCTAATTCAAATTTTACAACATAAAAACTAACTTATTGTTAATGCCATTTATGGAATATTTTCTTATAATATTTTAAGCAGAATAAATTATAAAATAATTGATTTTAATATACGATAATGATTATTTGATTTAATAATGAATATCAAATAACTTTTATACCCGTAGTAATAATTGGCAGAGAGTCACTACATGGTGCGTATACATGGATGAGACTTGTCTCCAATCTCGGATAAAGTACGATACAAAGTTGAACGAGTACTGAGCTATCGTTAATTATCTATTGTCTTTTGTACGTAGAATAGAATGACTAACTGACTTACCAACCCGAGACGCGAGAGCAAAATCTCATACGTGCAAACAGTTTAACAGATTTGAGTGTTTAAGGGGAAACCAAAAAATTACCTTGAAAGTACCCAGGGTGTCTCCTTAGGGTGATTCTAATTATCGTAGCAGTGAGAGGCATGGCGATTACCGGTGGCCCAAAGATGATAATACATTTACCTAAATGAATAAATATATACATAATCATCATCCAAGTATTTACATACAAAGAAATTAGCTATTCATTTTGAAAACAAGTATGAATTAACTTACAAACAATCGTATTAATTCAGAAAGAAGCTTTGCGAGCCTAGCATTCAATTATACGTTTTTTTTAAATTGTACTTAAATTATAAAAAAAATTGTAGCATTAAAGCCACATAATATGGTGAGACGTTTTTAATGTAAAACACGTTAAGTAACCGAATTTTTTGTTAAAAAAAATTAAATATTATCTGCCGCATTATAAAACGTGTAGATAAACTTTTGAATTGCGCGGAACAAAAAATAATAAAAGTGAGATAAATGTAAAATCTTGTTTTAAATTTGCTTTTGTCGAATCTTTTTTTAATTCACCAAATGCCACTGTAAAATGTAAATGAGCGGCGGGGCCGTGTATTTCAAAAATATTTTTATCAGCGACAAAAAATTCATCTGGACTATAAAGCCTCCGTTTTATTCTGCAGATTTGGGCATTTTAAGGATAAAAACGGCGAAATACTTTTTTTAAAGGAAAACTTTACAACTGGAATCCATTTTGTTCCAAATGAAAAGCTCCTTCCGCCCAATTCACTCGAAGACTTTTCTCCCAAACGGGCATTTTTATTCTCAATAAAACCCTTTACTTATTTCTGTGTCACCCTGCTTTTGAAGTATTTTTCTCCACATAAACTCTTTTTTATTACCGTATGTATTTCATCTTCTTAATGGGTAACCGGATAAACGGGATTTTGCGAGATAACTTGACGACAGACAATCAAAGTAGGCGCTACGGTGAATAATTACACATGTACTGCTATCCATCTTTGAAAGATCGATTATCATATATTATTGCTGAGTTCGTATATCCCACCAGATGCGTTAAAAGGGATGGTTACATTAAAATATATGTAATAAATAATGGTGAGTATTTTACATTTTTTGAGAGAGACGAATCTGCAACATTCTGATTGGGTAGTAGAATCTGACGAGAAATGCTCAAGAGAACTACACAAGACATGTACCGGTGACATTATTTGAGGAAGTCATACTACAATACTAAAATAGCTGTAAAAGAAGAGTAAATATTCTATAGAATTGTTGGAATGGAGTCACAGTGACAAATATCTTTGATATTTGGAAAAATTAAAATAGTTTTTTATAATTATTATTGCAACATTTTGGCGCGATTGTTTTTAGCAGGTCGTGTATCAAGTTTTAGGTTAGAACTTAGTAGAATATATTGATGGAAATGAATTAGTAAATACACAAAGTTTTATATACCAGGGTTGCAATATAAATGAAAGATGGGATCCTTCTGTTGAAATCAAATGCCGCATTGAACAAGCTCGTGCACCTTTATCTGTAAAAAAAAGATATTCTACAGCCATGATCTCAACTTAAGATTACGAATGAGAATGGTCAGGTGCTATGTGTTCTCGATTTTATTTTATGGAATGGAAGCAAGGACACTTATCGAAGAAACGATAAGGTGACTTGAATCATTTGAGATGTGGATTTATAGAAGAATGCTTAAAATATGCTGGATGGATAGAGTTACGAATGAAGACGTTACGGTTTGGATGAATAAAGAAAAATAAGTAATTAAAACAATAAAAAACCGAAAACTTCAGCATCTCGGACATGTAATGAGATATCTAATAAAGTTCGAGATATTGCACCTCATAATGCAGGGAAAGATTGCTGGAAGTCGGGGCCCTGGAAGAAGAAGAACATCATGGCTGAAGAACCTGAGGCAATGGTTTGGCCGGTCTATTGTAGAACTTTTAGTGGCCGCAGTAAATGAAGTCACGATAGCCAACACGATAGTCAACGTTTTGTGAACGGATAGGGCACAAAAAGAAGAAGAAGAAGAAGAAGTATCAAGTTCTGCACTTACGCCTGACCAGAGAATGGCAATGCTTATAGAATAGCTACAGATACAATAATGACCGTGTCTGAAGTATTTATATTTAGTTTAAATTTATATATATGTGTGAACTTTTATTTTATTTATTTATATTTTTCTTGGTTTTTTTTCATAACATTATATTTATTTCATAACTTTAATGTAATATATAATATGTATTATCTAATAGGGTTAAAAAAAACCTGATTACGCTGAAATAAATGCATTATTATTATTAGCCATCACGGGCCTGTGTTAAATTCTAAATTATGACTGTTGATTTAATACGGGATATGAGAAGTGCAAGAAAATAAATTAATCAAAATGATTCTTAATGCCATCTTTAGAATTATAAAGGTACCTACAGTCAGAAACACAAAATATTTACTATTCGTAATCACGCACGGCTGGGATACGGTTGCTAAAACGAGAAATGATTAGCATATGTTCTAAGAGTCAGGTACGAGTAAAAAATGTCTGCGGTAGCCTTTCAAAATAGCCCGCTCCTCTGGTCGAGTTAAATCCTCCACGCGGCTGGCAATGCCACATCGTTTGGAATCGTCAATGGGGGCGTTTACTGAAATATTTTATTGGTGGAATGATGTAGCCAGCAAGCACGCCTCCCTACAAATATTTTCTTTGCTTAAATATTTTAAATTTTCATGAAATATAATTATTTATTTTTCAATATTAGCAAAATTACTCTGTGGCCACATATTATATAATTAAGGAGAACACATTCTTATTGTGAAGTTGTAATTATTCAGAACATAGGTCTGTGATGTTTTAAATACTAATTTAATGTATTAATTATAAATATATACATATAAAATCAATGTTGTCGAGTGTAACACATAGGTTAGAAAATTTGTCATGAAAATTACTGGCGTTATAACACAATTGGTAGTGTACTTCGCCAGATTGGATATAGAGATCCAGGTTCGAATCTCGGTAGCGCATAAACAATATTTTTCGACAAAATTGATTTTATGTGTATATATTTATAATTAATACATTACATTAGTATTTAAAACATATTATATAAATAATAAGACAAAACACTTTGTTTAAACCACTATTTATTGATACATCAACATGTTTCGATACCTATGGTATCTTCTTCAGGAAACAACGTATACTGAAATTAAAAATACAACCATAGATAAAAATAAAACTGTAAAGTGGTGGGTAACTAAGTAGGAATTACTATCAAAGCAAATTTAAAAGATGACTATTTACAAAAAGAATTTGGTTAAGTATAATATTTAGCTTACTATTAACACTTTTACATATTTCTAAAATTTAAAATTTATCTAACTGTATTTGTATGTATAATTTCTAATTCCTTGTTACTGTCAAAAAAAGTAATAGTTTATAATTTTGTTTTTATCTATGCTTGAATTTTTAATTTTAGTATACATTGTTTCCTGAAGAAAATACCATGTTGATTTATCAATAAATAGTTGTTTAAAGAAAGTGTTTTGTCTTATTATTTATTTATTTATCCACATGAGATATTTATTAAATTGAGGTTGGACTGTGCCTGTCTTACGAAAAAAAAATCTATGTTTAGTTTGTGTACAAGTTACAAGTATGACAATATAACTTAACTCCAAATATAAGTAGAGATAACTTGTATGTATGTATACAATACATTGTAGCAATTACAATATAGATATTTAATATATTATTTGGAAGAAATTTACAACAACAAATATTATAAAATTGATTAATATTTTTAAGTTAATGCTTCAATACTAGATGTAGGTACCCATATTGCGAATATAAGTTTTAATTTTTTATTTCGTTTTCGGGATAATTAGTTTCCATTAAATTCACTAGCATTATATTAAAAAGTTTTTAGTCCTATATTGTACATGCTCTTTATGGTTTGAAATTGATTGCATATCACAAGAGGTAAGTCTACTATATGTATTTTGTTTACAAATTCTTGAAGTAATATGAAGAATAAATAGTTAACACTTACTGCCTGGCGGGTCAAAACAAAACACGTTCGGCGGTGGTGGTTTTTTTTAAATAGATATTTCATTTTAAATATGATTTAATGGAATGGCGTGATGTGCCCTAATGTATTCTCACGCATCAACAAATACCCTACTCAGCCAAAATGCAAACATTCACTGAGCATGTGATCTTCTCGTCGGTTTGCGATTACACTACTTGCTAGTATGTTACAATGGTTATAAACAATTAAAATGTATTATTCATTCTTTATATATTTGTGTTTTTTACACGTAAACCGAATGAAATAAATTAAACGAAATATTTATAGAAGTGAAATAAATATATTATAAAAATTACATACTTTTTATACGAAACGCAATCAACAATTTTATAAGCAGATGCAAATGTAATTGACATCATTAAAAAAAAAAAGTATAACAATAGATAACTTTAACTCAAAATAAATAATATTGATTGTGTTCTGTGATTGTTTGTTATTGTCAGAATATAATTGTCAAAAATAAAAATAACAATTGCCCCATGGCCGACCCACATCTAAACTGTGTCGAAACTGCCTTTTGTCATTTATAATTAGCAATAACAATATTGAAAACCCGACTAGGTAGTGTCATAAAACTTACAGTTAGGCGCAACGTCTCTCGAATAGTTATATTACTGGCATTTTTTAGGGACCGCCAGATAAAAATAAGTCAAAATAAAGACATGCACGCATACCTGGTATCTTTTGTCTATCCGCCGTAAAAAATATGCTCAAAATATTGACAATATTTGTTTTGGCGTAAGCGCTGATATACAATCCCGTAAAAGCGACTGTCTTAGGTCAGGTTTAGAGCGTTTTTTCACATTTTTATCAATAACTCATCTGAATCTCGTATGACAACATTTATTTCAATCTCAAATTATTTGGAAATATGTAATAAAAGATTAGTTAGAAGAAAAACAGCATTAAACGAATAAACGAATATAACAAAAACCCGGGTCAGATCTGACCTACCACCGCAGAGGATGTGTTAAAAATATAGAAAACGGGAGGACTACGTCATACGTACAAGTCATTGCTTTGACTTAAAACGATATTATTTCTATAAACTTTGTATTTACGAGTATATGACTACCAGACCGAAAATAATACGAGTAACATATAAATAAAAATGTTTATTTTCACTTGAGTTCATAATAGATTAAAAAAACATATATTTATTTACATATTCTAGATAGGGGGCAACTAATAATATGATCGCACTTTGTCACCATCGCTATTGTAAGTGTCTTTATAAAATCGCTATATGGCAGTACAGATTAGTAAATAATCTTTATTTACAATCGTTTCGCATTATGCAATAGATGTCACCCAAGTCTAGTATTTGTTAAAACTACTGTGAATAATTCTTAGATATAATTACTAGATCATTTTTGCACTGCAGTTCAAAATGGTTTTACACAAAATATCGTATTCATTAGAGATTTTTTTACCTGTTCACATTATTTAATGTCTGTAGGTTCACTATATCCTTCGTGTTTATGCTTTTAATAATTCTGATTCTAATATTCTGATGATATAATCACACCAATTTAAGATACCTCTAGGTGGAAATATTACTGATATTTTGTTTTTCTTACTGTAAATAAAGACAAAGTACACTACGTGATGCATTGTTAAAGCAATATAATAAGAGATTTCCGTAATGAAATATACCACTGGCCGCGTAGCGTCCACTATTGAACGCAAAGCAGCAACAATAACAATAAATTACTGTAAAAAATTGTAATGGCAGTTATAAATAACTGTAAAATGTAATGAAATAATAATGTAATGGCAGTTATAAATAACTGTAAAATGTAATGAAATAATAATGTATTGGCAGTTATTAAATAACTATATCAATATCACATTCTGTAAAAAAAGTAAAAGCATTCCGTGATTGTGATAAATTTATTCGAGAAGGAGGAAAGTAAGACACCGTGCTGAATAATTGTAGGTAGTGAATGCTTGGAACAAGTAGATGAGTTTGTGTATTTGGGAAGTATGTTCAATAGAAACGGACAGACAGAGAAAGATATCGACAGGAGGGTGACTGCAGGAAATAAAGTGAACGGCGCTTTGAATGGAATTATATCTAACGGGAATTTGTCAACCGAGGCAAGACTAGCGGTGCACAATGGAATCCTGGTACCGACATTGATGTATGGAAGTGAGGCCCGGAGCTGGCAGAAAAAGAATGAAAGTAGACTGAATGCAGTGGAAATGAGATCACTTAGGTGAATATGTGGCAAATCTATTTATGAATGTAAAAATGATCTCAGTATAGTGAGTAAGATTAAAAAAGGATCACTTAGGTGGTTTGGTCATATGGAACGGATGAATGAGGAGAAAATTGAAAGAAAGATATATGACGCAAGTGTTGATGGCACCAGAAATAGAGGACGTCCGCAAAAGATTTGGTATGACCAGCTAAACCAGTTAATGGAGGGTGGTTCTGTTAGAAGCCTCAACAATCGGCGAGCTTGTACGAGAAGATGTACGAATGTGGATGAAGCAAGAATTGTGTGTCAGGACAGAAGAGTGTGGCGCTCTATCCTCTCTGCCTACCCCTGTGGGACAACGGCGTGATGGTAAGTAAGTAAGTAAGTAAGGTACTGAAATCAAAAAGAAGATCTTCGTCTACCTACCGGGACGTGAAATGAAATATTTTCATTTTAAAATTGTGTGACGTTTATTGATACTGTTAATTTTTGGGTGGTGTGGCGGGGGGCGGGGGGGAGGGGGAATGCTAAGATGTGTATACATAAAAATAACGTTAAACTTGGCGGCCTTCTAGAGTGAACGTTTGGTAACTAGGCCGCTACGTTAAAATAAAATTACACAGCTGCATAATAAATCTTATTAATAATTAAGGTGCGTGTTGCATACTACGTGTACTACTAAAAATTTCAATAAATCGGACATGTAATGAGACTTCTGGAGAAATAGGAGAAATATATCATAATGCAGGCAAAAATTGCTGAAGTCGGGGCCCTGGAAGAAGGAAAACATTATAGCATCTAAGGCAATGGTTTGGCCAGTCTACTGTAGAGCTGCACCGGGCCGCAGTAAACAAAATGATGATAGCCAATGTCCATTGAACGGATATGGCACAAAAAGAAGAAGAAAAAGTACTATATACATGTGTGTGTGTGCGCGTGTGCGTGTATTGTCAGTCACATTGTGTGATATTTTAAATAATTAAATAATACAAAGCTGTGTGTTTGTCTACTTGAATTTTATATTATTATGCCGACCAGTTAACGAGTGACCTGCCCATCTTGAAATATCATTGGAAAGAAGAAAAAAAAAAGATTGATAAGTATCTCAAATAACAAATTTATAAATTTATAATAAAAAGTTCACTTTGTCACCTGTTATCTTTCACTAGAATATACGCCAAATATCAGCCTAAGAATACTTAGAGAGCTTCTAGAAGTGAGCGTGTCTTTCATCTTTGCGAAAATGTAGAAAACGGAAATTCATGCCGTTATAAAGTTTTACGTATTGAAATAAATTAACACTACTCAGATAAACCTATGATGGATGCTGTTGAGGGACTCGTTGAGCACTATTTGCGCGTGGGTAACGGGAACGTCAGAGCTGTGAAAAGACGCGACGACTCGGATATGATTAAGAAAATCTATAAAATCGTGTTGGACGATCGTCGTTTAAAATGAAGGAAGACAGCAGATATGGTAAGTGTCTCTTCTGAATATGTTTTTAAAATTTTGCATGAGCATTTATTTGGGTATGAAAAAACGCGTGTTGGGTGCCGCGTTTGAAAAACGTTGTTTGTAGCTCTTTACGCATAATTTCAGCAAGTTTTTGAAAGTTGCATCAGGGTTAATGAGACAAATGTCATTACATATTAGAGCCTAAAGGACAGTACGAACTCGCACCGAAGAAAACGAAAGCAAAATTGTTGGCTAGCGAAGTGATGGCGACTGTTTTCTGGTATGGTCGAAGAGTGATTGTCATGGATTACCTTGAAAAGGGAAGAGTGAATACTATGCGAGCTTGTTACAAAATTTCAGATATGAAATTGTGGTGAAATGACCCCTTTGACTGAAAAAAACCTTTTGTGTCATCAAGACAATATTTCAGGTCCCACGGTGTTGGTTGCAGTCACTAGAATTCATGAATAGCACTTTGAATGACTGCTCCATCCACTTTATTTGCCAGACTTGGCTTTCTTGACATTTATTTGTTCTCAAATCTTCCACCAATAGCGATATCATAAACGCCGTATATTTCTATGTTTAAGTCCCTGAGAAATCCTTTTACGAAAATGGTATAATGACCCTGAAGAAGCGTCTAAGTGTGTTGAGATAGATGATAACCGTAGAAGAATAAATTACTTATATTTATATATATTTTATTAATTTTAACGGAACATAAATTAATTTTACTTGTCAAGATTCTAATTTAGTGTTACCTTATTTGAGTGATGGTATTTTAAACAATCACATTGTATATCAGTGTTGGAGTTAGAACATTTGTCAATTACGTAATATTAAATTCACGAAAATAGTTTTGGTTGTAGAGAAATGTTATTTGAACCATACCAAATGAAAACACATTTTCGACAAAATTGTATGTTAGAATCAGAAATCAGAAACCTGTCTACGGTGGAACCAACAAACGTCAAAAAATCCACCTCGGTATATAATTGCCAAGCCGGTTTTAATTATTTTTTCGAATTTGTGGTAAAATTTGGCGACTTATTTTAATACAAATTAAATGATGCAATTAGAAAGATGTATAAAAAAATTATATTTGTAACTAATTTACCATCACACCGTTTTTCGCGGGGGTAAGCAGAGATGATAGAGTGCCACACTCTTATGTTCTGATACATTATTCTCGCCTCATCCACGTTCATACATATTCTCACACAAGCTCATTAATTATTGAGACTTCTAATATGATTACCTTACCTAGTCGTGCTAAGTCTTACGCGGACGTTCTTTAATTATCGTACTTCACACACAACTAAAACCTGGAAATAAGTATTTTTCTGTTTATCCTTTTAATAGATTAATTTAATTTGTACAAAAAATATCACAGAACTATATTTTGAAATAGCAACTTAAAAACAAAAATTTATTTTCCTTAAAAAAACTTTATTTTATTATTCTGTTCAGTATATCAAGGCTACAAATCCATAAAATCTAAGAGGTTGTGTATATAGAGTATATTCTTCGTCTTCAATGGTCCTGCAGTCCATTTCTAGTTTTTGCCTCCTGAATCTTTCACCTTTACATACTCTAGTTCTCGGCGACTGTCTTCCAGTTCAGAATCTGTAGCAGTTCTACTGCATACTTAATCCGCGCTTTCTGTATCACTAAGACGTGAGTCGCTGTAGTTTCATATGAACGGAGTATTTGAGATTCTGATAAATGTCTAATGTATATTGTTTATAGGTATGTAATAAAGACAGTGATGAAATGTATGAATTCGTATGGTGCAACTCATTGTGAAATCACTGATCAGAATCACCAGTATCGTTGCAGTGTAAAATGTGGTGTGAACTTCAAAAGAAAAAAGTACCAGCGTTATCATCGGATGAGTCAAGCTGTCCTTCCGTATCTCCTCCGTAAGTCCTCACACTTGGTCTACTCACTACCTCACACACTATCGAAGGATCCCCTAATCATCCCCCCTGTTGCGTACAAGCATAGATGTCGGAAGAATCTCGGGACACTGAAGGAATTTGGCACTCGCCACAATCCGTATTTTGCTGGCATCTCCAATGATGCGGACTATATATTTTTCACTCATTATTTCGTCAAGGTTCCGACACAAAGTATAGACGCGAATTCTAGTGTTTGTATAACAGTATTAACTGAAGGTCGCCAATGTACTGGTCGGCGGCGTGGCCGGGAAGGTAAGGGAAGGGGGGGAGTCACAGTGCATTACTTTTGTTCAATAATTTGGATATATATTTATATACAAATAAATATATGCCCCAAACACCATCCACTCATCCCCTATATTTCTCATCATTCCCTTCCGTTCCCATCATACTCAAGTGAATAAATACATATAATATAAATGCTACTCCTGGTCTCACGCGATGGCACCGAAGCAAGTACAATCTAGGAGAGTCGAAGAGCAGATGGGCAGACTCGGAAGAAAAACACTCCTTTACGGGGGATAAGACAAAAAACATAAAGATAAACATATTAGAGATGTAGTCAGATCAATGGTTTAAATAAAACTAAACTTGCTAGTAGATATGGCACGAATGCCTTGTCAGAGAAGAATGGCTCGCTGGACGGTCTTTTATTGACAAACTTTATTGCATCGTAAACATTTTTTCAAGAAACAGGACGCGCTATTCATCCTATAGGTGTATATGTACATATATTTTTTAGGAATTTGTGATAGATGATCAGAGAAATAAATAGTTGGGATTCTTTGAAACATTTTATCTTTCAAATATATACACGTTCGTGGCAAACATGATTAAATATTTTAATAATATATTTCATAAATTCTCTTCTAGGAAAAAAACTACAGCAATCTTGTGCTAAGACTACATCATTTTTCTACAATGGTTTGTGCTCTATAGGTGCGAAGAAATACAATACGAGATTATTCGAATTAATTCGTATAAAAATTTCCCTGGAAACGACTATTCCGTGAGTTGTGACATTAATCTGACAATTGGAGAATTGGAGAGTGCCAGAGAGACGGGGATGGATTGTTCGCGAACGCCTAGAGATTTTAAAAGGCATAAAAAGAGCCGGGCGGAACCTAACATGTATGTTGGCAACCCCGTGATAAGGCAAGGATTGCGAACTATTGTGAGATATATTTAGAATTTAATTAAACAAATTTGAAAAGGTTAAATAAAGTCACCCGAGCGTTTACATGGTAAATCCATTTATGACAGAGTAAAGAATGAATAAATTAGAAGATAACGTAAATCCGAACTTAGAATATTATACATGACTAAGAAATTATTACTAAGATGATTTGGTCGTGGTCAAAGAACAAACATGTTGATTTGTTTGCGAAAGGAAAAATAAATTATTAAAACAATGTAATCCCAAATTACAATACTTTGGAGATATCCCGAATAATATCAGATCTAATCATTTAAGGCGAAATTGCTATCAGAAAAAGGTCTAGAAGACGGAGAACATCCTGGATGATGAATTAAAGGTATTGGTTTCGAACTGACATTGGAATATTTCTGCAAATAAAATAATGATTATTTTTTTAAATATTTGTTTACAAATTTATTATTTAACTTTGTTTTTTGCCATATAATTAGTTATTTTAATACATCAACCGGTTTCGAAAAATAGCATTTCCTTCATCAGAATGTCAAATTAATTAATTAAATCGACCCCTATACAATAACATTTTTAATCATTCTAGTATTTCGCATGTATTTGTACTTATTTACATGGCAGATTAGTAGGTACTAATTAACATAATATTAAAAAAATGTTTAAATGATTAAAAATGACATTTTTTACTTACGATACTTTACGTACAAGGGGTTGATATGTCAAGTTATTCTGATGTTTTTAAATCTATAAAAAAAAAAGTTACAATAAATATTATTTAAAAATAAATCTCACCAGTAGGAAAATATTATTATGATTTTTAAATAACAATACGCAAGAAACAATGGTAACGTGGGGTGAATTCAGTTTCTAATTAAATTTAAGCTAGATACACATCTAATCTAGTGTATAGTAAAGGTACAATTATAGACCAGAACATAGTGATTTATAAATAAAAATATTTTACAAATAAAATGCCAACGAACTTCTTATTATGTATTCTATTACCGTAATCTTCGAAATAGTTTTACGTTACATTCAGTAATAGTCCAGTTTCTGTTAATGTATTTTTCTAGCTTGTTCGTTCCGTTAACAGATAATATTTTCTAACACTACCCTTAAAAAACCCTTATTTCTTCTCGAAGCCTACGAATGCGCTGCTCAGTCAGCTTACACGTAGGCAGTATTACATTAGGCTAACACGCTGTACTTCACGTGGGGGTGCTCCAACAGTAACCAGACGATGGGACCCCTAACATTAGCCTCCGAAAGGGACGTAAAATATAAACAAGGTTTATAATAATTACCTTGGATGGGTGCACTTAGGTTTTGCGCGAGCGATAAAAGCAAGACAGTATTTGAAATTACATTCCATTTATTTCATTTCAACCCTTAAATTGAATGTTTTATTCCTTTTCTAATAAAAAGGTTTATTGAGAAAATAATTACTTTTAGAAACATTTGACAGAGAAATCGAAGAATGTTGTTAAAGAGCAATTAAAATATCATTATTAAACCTCACAGAACAGATTGAATTTTCATTACAACAGTTTATGACACTTTTGTGAACACAAAATGATGGCGATTCCGTTGTGGAGGGTCGTGAACAAGTTGCTGATAGTAATTCATTTCTAATAATGAAATCATGTATTAACACAAATATTCTTGTTATATATAAGTTGGCTAAAATGTTAGCTTTATTATTTTTTGCAGTCTGGAAAAGCACTTCAACATTGGCCAAATCATTAACAAAAATACGAAAAAGCAATTCTGGAGCATAACACTTTATGGAAGTAAAATCTGGACAATTACATATAAACAAATAGGTTTGCAGCGTTAGAGATATATAGCGCAAAACTCCTTAAAACGACTTTATGTGTTTTTGAGTTATGTTTGAAAACGTATCATAAAATTTGGAAGCAAATATACAAAATGTTTGTTTTATCAGCATTAGCATTTTTTCTGTATATGTATATCCTTCTGGCAGCCATACTGGATTTTAGATCATGTGATTATCAACACGCGTTGTGATTGGCTGTTTCATTTTAGGGAGAATAACAACTTATATTTTATCTGTTTAGGGTATTTTGGAACTAACCCTGATTTGGAACATGCAATATTAATCGCGTCACTCTCCAAATAGAGATCTAAGATATTGTCAGTCGGGAATAAAAATTGTGAGCTGTCACATTGTACAAGCAGCGTATTATTCTCATAACCATATTTAACTCCAATAAAATACACATCTGGTAGAATATCGTCAGAGCCGACCAGTTACAACAAATTGGCGCAGGGGGTATATAGTTTTGTCAGGAGATAAAAATATAACAGTTACGTAAAGAATACAATTTCAAGAGTTATACAGATAAAACCACAAACCTGTTTTGTTTGGCCGTGCTCTCTTATACTGCAATCCAATCTGCGTTGCATCTTCTGGGTGCATTACTGATGATCGTCTCTATGCTGTTGCGCTGGTCGATCTCCGATAAATGAGATCTGGATCTGGATTCTGGTTCGCCGTTATATTTCGTCCCGAGAGCGTTTTTATTAGGTTGACTCGGAAATTGATAATGCCCTTGCAAGGCGAAACGCATCTCATGTAAATTAAACGAGGAGAATAAAAAAAACAAGTGCTTTATTTTCACGTATGTGATTATGAGGTTCTTCAAACTTACCTCGGAAATATTAAATATCAACAAGCATGTTTGTGTTACTCTTTGGAATAATAATCTCTAACCATTGTTGTAAAATCCTGGTGTTTAATATTTCGACCATAAAATATAATATTTTAGTGATGATAAATATAGTCTTTATGGATATTCCAAGTATCTCGCTTACTTTGCCTTGAGGCTGAGGTGAAGTGACTGTCTTGGGAGTCTAAATTCCGTATACATAACGTGACAGTATGACGGAAAAATATTAATAGACTCTCCAAGTAGGTGCCGTCAGATAATTTTTACACTGAAGTTCAGATAAATAAGATGAGCAGGTCACGTCATACGAGCGGATAACTTAAAATAAATAAATAATTCATTGATTTGAATTGCTTGAAGGTTTTTCTAAACATAGTAACATTTTCTAAACATAAATTATAGTTTTCTCGTGTATCACCAATCTGTTTGGAGTTCTATTAGTAATTTTATTTTCCTTTTTTTAAACTTTATATATAGTAAAATATATTACACCTTACATTTGAGATATTGAGCTTCAAAGTCTTGAATAGTAATTTTACAATTTTATCGGCTGAGTTTGTTTCGTAGCCTATTTAGTGTAATTTAAAAAAAAAGTGTTAAAAAAAATAAATGGTTTCCTGACTTTGGACACGTTATATTATATAACTTGTATTCAAATCGACAATTATTTTTTTAAAAACATAACGTACATGCATAGATGCCGGAAGAATTCAGATACGGAAGGAATTTAGCACTCACGACAATCCGGATTCTGCTGGCATCTCCAGAGATGTGGACTGTATAATTTTCACTCAGTATGTCCCTCAAAGGTTCCCACAAAGTGTAGACGTATACGTCTCAAGATTTGTATAACAGTATAGTGTTCCGTACACGATGTAACCGTACTGGCTCAATGATGCCAATCGACTGCTCGGTGGTGTGGCCGGGAATGGAAGGGAGGGAGGAAAACCAGTGCATTATTTTCGTTTAATAATTAATATATTTATACATAAATATTATTACATTTTTAAATAAGTAGCTACCAAATTAAGTACATGCCTATGATTTAACAGCTCTTGTATATGTACCAAATATATATAGAAAAGTGTTATTAATAAACATAAGTACTTAAATAAGTAGTTACATACAGAAATGTTTTTATATGTACAATTAAATAACGATGAAAAACAATAAATAAACAAAAAATATTAACAGTTTTTCAAGAAAATAAAAAACTGTTCAAATCCGTTAAATTTATGCACCCCCAAATGAGAATGAATGGGGTCAAATATATTTTGCATAAATGAAATATTTGATAATAATGAATTTATTTCTCAATCTAGCCCCCATTGTGGAGATAGTCGAAGCAGCCGTGGACAAGTACTACGAGAGGAATTCCACTCTGGAGCTGGGGTGTCGGGTTAGGCATCTGCCCACCACCACTGTCCACTGGCTCCACCAATCCAGGATACTTAATGACGATACACAAAGGGGAGGAATCAGGTATGGTTACATAACCGTATCATCATCACCTTTGCTACCTAAGATCCTCTTCCCTGAAAGCCTTAAACTCATAATACAAGTGACACATCCCATATAAGTACGAAGTGTTCTAAAAGTCTTTTTCATATAATACTAAAAATTCTGTAATAAAGTAATGGATTGGTTTATTAAAAAAATGATTATTTAACATTTATATAGAGTCCCTGGGAATTTATTTCTTAAGCATTATGTTTTCTAAATATGATACGTTATTTCGCTAGCACTCTTCTAAACGGGAGGCAAAATTTCTGAGAAAAGTTCGACACGTATTTTCCGTGATTGGCGCCATTTATTCGCGAATATTTTCTTTTAATTGGTCCAGAAAGAGAGGATTATTACTGCATACCTTTGATTTATGGTAGCCCCATAGGAAAAACTTAATTTGGTGTTAAATCAGAGCTCGTCGGGATATAAATTTTTCTGGGAAACACGAACACACTCCATAGCGACTGAATTCTCAAGGACGCGGTTAGCGATCGGCATACCTCCCACCCCTCTCCGCTCGTTGCGTTGGTACAGCGTATGAACCAAAATTAAAAGACTTTTGAGACACACTGTATATAATTTTATAACATATTAAACAATTCCTAGCTTGTAACAGTTATGGCGTTCTAGAATAGTAAAATTTGAGATATTGGCCTTATTTTTTTCATTTCTTTTATTTTTATAATATTTTAACAGATATTAGTATTGCTTTAATCACTAGAATAATCCTGGCATGGCGGGCTCTTATTACAAAGTTATTTGAGTGATTATTTATTATTATAAAAAAATTTGATGACATCATTTTTTTCATGTTTTTTTATTTAGTTCTCGTCGTTAATTTCATTTTCATCGTTGCTTAGTTCTTCAATCCACTGTATAATGAGTTTCTTAAATATTGTTGTATTTTTTATTTATACAAGTAGTATGTTGTATAATTTTATAGAGTAATTGGTATTTGATGGTTCTCTGCCCAAATGTAGACAGCATTAGGCTTAAACTGCTGTGTGTGAGTAATTTTCGGAATTCTTATATCGATAGATCAGTAAATTTTGTTCATATATTTGTAAGTTTGTCCACACTTGAAATTTATTCAATATTTCTTTTAAGATTAAGATAGTATTGGTCATAAGTTTACGAAGAACACTAAATTGAGGCACAGAGTGAGTGAAGGACAGACGCTATTTAATCAGGCAAGATAATTATTCAGAGAAAGCTGGAGTATATTTACAATGACATAATCGTAATTGATAATATAATATGCTTCGTGGAGCCGGAAGATCACCAAGGTAAAGTACTTTTCATTTAGAGAGAACAATAATATTAGTGCATGTGACAGGCCATTTCAAGAACATGTAATATATATTTTTTTAAATATCAAATAAATGCATGGTGCCGGAAAACTCACAGGAAATAGAACAGAACATATACAGAGCTCAAATTTTCATGAACAGCATTTTTTTTGCAATATGTCATACATTTTTTATGTTTTTGGTCGACGTACGTATGTGATAGAAATAGGTTTAAAAATATTTATGTACAAAAATAAAATGGTATATAATATAATGATTTTAGGAATATTTATTTTTAATATATTACTTCAAGAATGAAAAACGTAGTTATATATTTATAAAGATAAATGCATTCGACCAAGATAAATATTGGTAATAACATAAAAAAGACAACTGTAATGCATTAAAAAAAGTACAGATATAAATATAAAGTATTAAAGAGATCGCATTCTTATTGTGAAGTTGTAATTATTCAGAACATAGGTCTGTGATGTTTTTAATACAAATTAAATGTATTAATTTCAAAGATATACATATACAATCAATTTTATCGAAAGACATTGTTGTTGCTGCCGGAATTCGAACCTAGATCTCTTTCAATCCGGGGAACGTGTTTTGTGTTTTTAACTAATTTAAAACGATTATATTAAACGCCCATTGATCAATTAAAACGCAGAGCGGCATCAATACATTCTTACAATGTGTTTATTACGTATGGTATTACTATAGCGCCGATATAGATTTTGATATTTTTGACCTGAGGCAAGCAGGAGGATAAGTGTCGGCGATGACGCCTGTTCTGCATTGATTCACTGTTCCCCCTATTTGGTGCGCGTAGAGTCAGTAGTAGTATTCCAAACATCATTAACGGTTTTTATAGCCTTGACGGCATCCGTCATAACATCTAACGGCGTAACGATGCCAATGCGGTGCATCGGGATCCACGTCAGTAATTTTTCCAATTTTGTTCTTAATTCTCATTTAATTGCATATACATATATTGAATAGGGGCTCATTGTTTTGTCATTTTAAGTAGGAGTCTAATTTTTTCAGTTATGTCACTAATAACACCCTTAAATTCTACCCTCTACCTTACGTGATGCCTCCATGTCAAATATCGTTGGCAGTGAAAATACGTCATTTCAAATTACACTTTTCAAAATTGACTTAACACGTTATCCTATGTTACTTTTTCTAAATCGCGAGATTTAAGTTTTCAATGGAAACGAAAATTTGCGTGGTATTACACTTACGAACTAATCTTATGACGTGCTTGTGGTCTAGTGGTTATGATATTCAAATCTAGTTCCAAGGGCTATCAAGTTACTCCTATTTTCATAGCACAAGCATTTAACTTAGTTCGCAAATAGTAAAAAACATTGATGTGACAAATATTCTGTGTACACATCTATTCCAATAAAAGATGTACATAACAAAAAAAAGCTTTATGCGTCATTATCTATGAATGATTTTTACTGAATATCGGCTGTCGGTTGAAGGTGTTTAGGATTTTTTATTAAATAATTTCTGTCTGAGATGTTCTATAACGGTCTTGACACATCATCGTGAGAAAAAACAAAATTAGATCATTTATTATCCGAAAGGGTGTTGAATTTTCCGTACCAGCAAATTAAATTTTCATTTTTATTTTACTTCTAAAGTGTCAAATCTGCTTCGAGGGAAAACATCAAAATTTTGTTTGTCTCTGAAATATATATAATTAATTTGTTACTCCTGCGAGGCGCTCTTGCTGATTTCAGATGTTGCTGTATATATTTCACTTGTAAAACAATATTTTTTGTGTTTTCTTCAACAATATTGAATATCTGAAGAATAAATAATCTCAAATGGATCAGACTTTTTGTCAAATAAAAATAACCCATCATAATGATTTTCCGAAAAAATTCGACTTCATAATTCATGAACACTCCACACAAAATACAACTGACAATCAAAATTATTGTCTCTCTAACTGTACAATTTTAAAAATAACAAAAAAAATTAAATATCTTGGAGTGATCATCGATAAAAATCTTAAAAAGATTAGAATTTTAATATACATTTTTTTAAGAATCAGAACATTTTTATCTATAAAAAAAAGTATTTAGTATACTATGCATTTATTCAATCCATATTACAATATGTCATCATTAGTTGGGGATCAGCTTATAAAACTAACCTGATTCTAGTAAAAAGTGTACAAAAACTCATCATAAAAGTGATACTAAAAAAACCAAAAGATTTTCGAAGAATTCAAAGTACCAACATTTTGTGAACTACTTAAAAGAAATTCTATTATTCAAATACTAAAAGAAAAATATCATTTCATCCCTGAAAATCATACTAGGTATAAATTTGTATTTTCATGCTCAAAAATCAATACATCATTTGCACAAAACCACTATACGCACGTAGGAAAAAAATAATTTAACAGCTTACCTGAAAACATCAGGAAGGCTAACCATAACAAAGAAATAATCAATGCTATCAAGAAATACTTCAAAGATACACATGTACCCCGAAATTAATAATATTTTTACAACGTTGTTATTATATATTGTATATTATTTTTGTTATAAGCTAGTTATTACATAAATATTTTTAGAGCATATAATATTGAATAACATTTTTATTTCACGTAGAAAAGACTTTCAATACTTATTCATATTTTTGTATTTTTTATGAAAATATCTGTTTTTATAACTAATTTATATATGTACCTACTAAATTAGATAACTTCCTCTCCAAGCACAAGAGCTATTTTTTTGGAGAGGTAATCGATTAAAAAAAAAAGTAATTTTAATAATGTATTATTGTACTGAATACTCATTATATAAAAAAAAAATAATAATTTAGGGGTATAAAATCAAAAAAATTATATAATAACGTATGAATTCAGAAATCTAGAGAAAATCTTTCTATATCTTGTAAATATACATTCGAATCACAAACTAATAATTATATAATAGAAAATAATAAAAAACACAGTAATATAAATAATAAGAAAAAAAACTTTGTTTAAAACCTCTATTTATTGATACATCATCATGTTTCAATACCTATGGTATTTTAAATTGGTTTTCATATTAATAAATAAATAAATAATTTAAAACAATATTTTTGTGAAGTTGTAATTATTCAGAACATAGGTCTTAAATGAATTTAATAAAAATGAATTGATAATTTTGGCGTTAGCTATGAGTTTACTCAAAGGTATTTGTGATTCTGTAAAAATAAGGTAGATGGCTCTTTCAAATAATGGAACGATTAAATTTATTAATATCAAATACGTTCAAAAATTGTCGCTAAAAATATTGTCGCTGTAGCATAGTTGGATAATGCACCTTCCCCGGTTAGGAAAGAGATCCAGGTTCGAATCCCGGTGGCGCAACAACAATATTTTTCAATAAAATTGATTTTATATGTATATATCTTTCTAATTAATATACTTAATTCATATTTATAAATTATTTAAATTTAGAATCTAAAATGTCTTTTTATCCTTCTTTCTACAATACGACTTATTAAAAGATTTAAAATTAATTATGATATATTTTTTATCAGTTTCTTGTTTTTTTCTCAAAATCAATATTATGGAAGAAAGCTGCCTCTGCTTCTGTACGCCTCAATTGAAAGTTACCCAACGAGCAATGGAAAAGGAGATCGAATACCTAATGTATAAATTCGCGAAAAAAGTTGAAGTCTGACGGTTGGCCGTCAATTTTTCAGAATTTCGACATCGCAGACTGAAAATTATACATGTAACAAATCCATTGATGAACGAATAAATAGTAAACTGGATTAAGAAAGGATCGCATAGATGGAATAAAATAGGAAAAAGAAGATAAACTGCACGAGTGTTGATGACAGCAGACAGATACGCGAAACCAAGAGCAACAGGAAGACGAAAAAGAAAAAGGAAAAGAATTTAAAAAAAAGGTCTATTTTAGATTTAAAAAATACTGACAGATCCGATTGTGCTCGGCTGGTGTCGGTTCTATATTTGTATTGCTGTTTATAGTTGACGCTGTATTAAGATATAATCATATAGACATGGAGCTCTCAAAATGTCCAATGAGACAAACACAAATCTGTTCTTGCTGCAGCTATATCAACGAACATGAAAAATTGTAAACGAGGACAGTTTGTGGTTTTTTATCCTATCTGTCTTATCCCGGAGAGAAACAGCACGGTGGTAAGTAAATTATTAACCTGAACTTGCGTCACATCTGTTTGGAGCTCTGTTTGATCACTAGATATTCCTAAGGGCCCGAAAATAAGATCCCATTTTTAAAAGAAGCAATCTAAAAAAAGGCCATGTATTCGGCAAATACGGTACTTTGCGAAGAATGTATTACTCTTTCGGCATTTATATGTGCGTACATACGTACGTTGGATATACACACGTACAGTGTACACGATTCAACATTTACAAAAATGATGTTCATTCTCAGCAGACTCCAGGCTCACGGGGTGTTGAAATCCTCCCCTATTCTCAGCCCCGCTAACGAGGTTTGTCGTTACAACACTCCTCTCCCTCTTAACGCCGTCTCATTTATCTCCACTGCCTTGCTTTATTCCCGTTGTTCGTTTGTTTTATTTAATTGGTTCTGGAAACGCCGAATATTGACACAATTTTTGACTGTTAGCTTTTTCTTTGTAATTGGTTTGATGTCTTCAATTGTCTAGGAGAATATTTATGATCGGTGATTTATCACTGTATATTTTATTTGAAATTTTTTGATTTTATAGTAATATAAAATTCAGCAACATAATTGACAAATTATGGACTTTACGGTATCGTTATTCAACAGTTTTATTCTTTATTATTTTTGATAACTGAGTAAATTCCTAGCACGTACGTACATATTGACTTAACTATGTTAGCATGTACCGGTATTCGCCTGGTACTGCATTAGTATGAAGTGCATATATATACATATATACAGGATGGGCCATAAGTTTTTGCACATTTGAAATCGCTTCTGCGTGGGAAACGCGCGAAAGAGAGACACGCGGGCGACAGTGCGCGAACAATCACATCGTCGCACCGCACTACACTCACTGCACATCTTAAAATATATCTGGATGACATGCAGCAAAGAATATGTTTTTCGCTACTTTAATAAAATACTTGTTAATAATATTTTACTATTTTGTTAATAAAAGGATCGTCTGGATATGTGTGAACAGTAAGGCTCCAATATCAGAAAGAATAAGTGTGAAAAGGGACCAAAATGTCGCATTTTATTACGACTCGTAAAAAATGTTATGCCTTATCGACCTACCTATAAGGGATATATGAAGAGTGCATTTCCGATATTCAAGTTATCAAATTTTAATACTTCAGAGATGTTCAAGCAAAAGTCTGATATAATTATATTTTAGTAAAATAATCCAGTTATTTTTAATCTTTCAAATAGATAAAAACGAAACGTTATGGAAATGTATGTGACGTAGCGCATAAATTGTTAATTAAATAAAAAAGATATAAATAATATTATATAATTTTAGTATCTATAGAAATATTCATTTTAGTTTATAAGGATGAAATTGTATTTGAAGTATGTTAAAATTTAAAAAATATTTTTTTTGACTTATCGAACACATTTCGTTAATATTTTTATTACTTTTAACGTAAGTAATAACGCATAAATTGTTTTTATTTGAATGAAGAACATTATCTCAAAATGAACGTCATAAGTTATGCAATATCTTAAATGTAACATCAAGAGTTTTGTTGCAAAGCAAATTTTTTGATTGAATGTTTTATAGGATATACGAACGGATGGTATAGATTTTAATTTTCATTTCATCTATAGATAGTCAGAATAAAAATGCGTCACTAAAGCCCGTGTTCACGGAATTAGACACGATGAGATAACCTCAAAAATTTAGTTGAGATTTATTTCAATACAAGTGTTGAGATTTTGTTCTGGAGATAAACTCAGAGATCAACTTTAGATTCAAACCGGTGTACACGACTTTCGATCTGACAGTGAGATTTGATACGTGCACACAAAAGTTATCTTATATCATCATAGATCACTACTACAACTATTTATTCTGAAAGTAAGACATAATTCATCAAAAATCAACATTAATAAGGCGTTAAATTACAGTCATTCATTCCGTTTTAACTGCTGCTGGGGGAAATTCAAAATCACTCAACTGACGAACGACAATGGTATTTGCCGTACGTGACAAGCGTGAACTAAGACGCGAAACGGCGAATCTCTGAGACATGGTGTGTACACGATGACTACGAAAGCTGAGGGTTGTCTCCAATGAATACGAAAGCTGAGGGTTGACTCCATTTTTTTCCTGAGTGGATTACTTGAGTTTAGGAAATACATTACTCATAGGTTTTTTTGTTAACATTATTTTTGCAATCTTTGAGAATTACGATCTACTACCAAAGACATACGTAGCGTCTAATTCCAAAACCCCCTAAAACGACTTTATGTGTTTTTAAGTTACAAAATTTTTCGTCACCATTTTTCAAAGAGACCATTCTGTAATGAAATTATTTTTTCTCTAATTTTATTTTAGGGGGCATAACAACTCATACTCTGTCTGCTTTGGGACATTTTGGAAGTAACCCTGATTTTGAACATGCAATATTAATGGATTTAAGTGGCTTCTGCGAGAAACAATGTATTCTGCTGACAAAAAATCTATAAAACTGCATATTTAACTCAAATGATTCGAAATCCGATTTACGGGGGTTTTGGAATTAGACGCTAAATTTTTTTTTTCTTCCTAGTGTCAGGATTGAAGCGGTGCCAGGAGGAGCAGACAGCACCCTGCAGGTGGCCAGGCTCACTGCCAAGGACGGTGGCCGGTACACGTGTTCCGTCAAAGCGGGCTTGCAGGCTTCCGTCAACGTGCACGTGTTAAACGGTTCGTAATAATTTAATTATAAAACCTTTTCTATTCCTTAATTATAAGATCGACAATTTTGAAAATATGCATTTCTCAGAACCACAGGATTTTTAAATGATCTGGAAATTAATAAATATTATAATATATGATGAGTCTGAATACATCGCAAGATATAAATATTGTATATATCATGCATCGCATAGAAAAGTGTTTTAAGTAAAAAAAAGTTAATTTTACAGGAAAGCAAAAACAAAAATGAACAATTTTTGAAGTTTAATAACGAAATTTTGTAGAACTTCTTAATCACGTACTTGTATGTGAAAACAAAACACTTGTTTTTTTATTTTACTTGTTTAATTTGCTTGAAACGTGTTTCACCTTGTAAGACCATTATTAATCTCAAGAGGTTGATAACGGAATTGTTATTTATTTTAGGATCTCAATTTTGAGACGCTTTTTGCCTTGTAAGGGCATTATCAAACTTAAAAATATGACAACGAAATTGTTATTTGTTGTACTGATTTTTTTTTTGTACTGATAAATAGTGAGTTTGAAACATTTTTGAACGAAATCGACACATGTTTACAACGTAAGTATCGCTAATGCTGCTGTTTACTGCGGGGAATAATGAACAAGCGGTCCCGTCGAAAATAGACAACAGCGGACGCTTGTGGAGAAGGGGTGTAGTAACTTTTATAAAGTATCAATTATGTTAGGTAACTATTCCGAAAAGAAAGTCAAATCAGAAAAATTTAACTTAATACACTTTTCTATAGAATGTGTAATATTTTTATATTTTTTCAAATATATATTTTCCTATGAAGGTTGGAAATTATCATGACTATTGGAACACTGAGCAATGATTGTGGACTGCAATGGAACCAGTCAAATATATTTTTCAACTAGGAGATGCATCTTGAATCTATAGTATGACACGATAATATAATATTTTTGGCCTGTAATACTATTCAAAAATTACTCAAGTTTTATTTTATCGATAGAGATCAGCACTTCTTTATCTATTGTAATATATTTAAAAATATCTTCGTTTCACACTTTGTCTTCCGTGAGATTTTATATATTTTATTGTAGCACCACATTTAGAAAGCCTCTATTTTTTTTGTGGGAGCTTGGGTCAGTATCCATGTTTCAACTCCATCATAAAGTACTGAGAAGATACAACATCATAAAAGGCGAATTTGTGTCTAAATAAAAGTCTATATTACAGAGTTGATCTCGTAAGTTGATAAAGTAATTTCGCAGCATCTCTATTTTGACTTTATCTTTTTGTGAGTGATCCAATTGATTATCCAGTCAGTACTCCAAACATTAATAATGGTGGTTAAATTGTAAATATATTAATCTAGTTTATATGTAAAACGAGTAAACGATTTTTTAATATTATCTTACATTTATGTAACCTGAGTTTAGTACCCCCACCATAAAAGTTATACTGAGACTCTGTTACCCAAAGTAAGCATAAATAAGTTTAAGTATGCCAAAGTTTTACATACATTAATTTTAATACAATAAGGTGCACAGAATGAAATCAATTCGAAGAACCAGAATAAAATTGATTTAGTGCAAATAATGTAATCTGAAATATAAGTTCTATCTCGGTAATTTTTTAATTATCATTATAAAGAATCAACTATGAATCAATAAAATGAATAAAATGAATAAAAATGGCTTTTAAAAAGAGTCTGTATATATTTTTAAAATTGATGACGTGAGACATTTTGAAAATACACTCTTCAATAGTAAAAAATCATTTTTTTCAATTTCACTTGTCTAAGGAATGGCACTTTGTCCTAGGAGAAAGTCTAGCAGAGCTTCAACAGACGGCCGGAGCGTCTTCCCTCGGTGCTTTTCTACCAACAAACATCGCTGCTGTCATCATGATAAATTTAACATTATTTTCCTGCATTGGTCTCGTACAGTACTTTTTGGAGATGTTACAATGTATGTGTAAAAGAATCTATGTAAGATGATAGTTAAAATGTAGTAATTAAAATAAAATACGCTAAAATAATAACAGAGATGGTTTCATAATTAAATCAATTGTAATAAAATAAAATTGTACGCTGATTGACATAATTAACGGATTAGCATTTACAGTGGATTTATCGAGTTATAATTTAAGATGACTCGAATAGGTAACTTATTTTTAAGTTTTAGATTTTTTATTATTCTAGATTCTTGTTTTATAATATTGAGGCCCCGTGGCCGCTTCGCGATCCAACACCCCCAATCAGCAGAATGCTGTGTTTTATAATATTATATATTATATTTGATGGTGCTTTTAATTACTTGTTTCAAACGAGTAGTTGCAAAGTGAGTAATTTAATATTTGTGTAATATTTAAAAGTCAACATAAGTGTTATTAAATAGCTTTAAAAGTTCAAAATTTGTATGAATGTTCAGAAAAAAAGGCTGTTGTGTTATGTGTTTTTCGTATAAAAGTGCAACCATAAAAGCCTTGTCCAAAATAATAATAATAGATTTTAAAAAAATATTGCACAACTTTTTACATAAATTGATGTCACCGCATTATTATTTTGAACAAGGTAAACAAATCTATAAACACAACAGAATTAAAAAATAATTGAAATAGCATTATTGGAGAATAAATAAACAATAATAAAGTGTTTTATGAAATGTGAAGATGTCTGTCTGATAAGTGTTTATACATGATTAAAACCATATAATATTCGGTATTATGATATTAAAATCGCACCTAATATCTAAACCACATTTTATTAATCTATTTCAAAAGTTGTTTTATGATTTTATGTACTGAACGTTATTGTATTTAGATATTAACCAAATGATAATTAATGTTTTTTAATAAATAAATAATTAATAAATTATCTAAATTGTTTTAATTTTAAATATGTTTTACTAAATTGTGTAAAGTTTGGTACCGCCAAATTTAATGGATTTAAAAAACCATTGATATTTTAATAATTTAATAATAATATAATAGGTACGTAATAATATAATAATTTTGTTCAAGATAAGTAATTTCATGTTTAATTCAAATCAGTCAAGAACTGAAATCAAACACGAGTCAAAATAATATTAAAATCCTTTAAATAATTATATTTCAAAATTAACTAACATACCATCACGTCGTCTCACCGCGGGGATAAGTAGAGAGGATAGAGCGACATACTCTTCTGTCTTGAAATACAATTCTCGCCTTATTCAGATTTAAACATCATCTCATACAAGCACGTCGATTGTTGAGGCTTCTTAGAAGACTCTTCAAATTTCAGATATATTTGGTAATGCCAAGTATTATATAGTCATATTATATGGACTATGCTAAGTTTATTTTTACTTGATTAAAAAGGATTATCAGCATAAAATTATGCATAAGTATTTTAAATATGTAAATAATCATGATAAATTATTTCAACAAATAAGATGAATCACTTAGAAAGATACACAAAATAAATCTTCTAAAATTAAAATAAAAATTTCCACCGCGACTCGAACCCAGATCTTTATGTTGTAGGTAGATCATTTTAAGCTATAAAAAAGTAAGATATTTACATCAAAATCAGAGGATAATGTACTCCGACACCGACAAGTTTGTGAACCAGTACTGAAAATAATTTCAGGATAGCTATCTTAATCAGGAAATAGCAGAAACGCAGGTCCTGGAGTCCACGCATTAGGTAAGTTGACCACAAATAAACGGGAAATGGTAAAAAATAAAAAAATATATAGGTAACTATGGTATAATTGGCAAAACAGTTTACCAGCAATGTAAAATATTTTGATTATAAAGATTAAAAGAAAAAAAATCAAATATAGATGCGTACACAGAATACGTGTCCCACAATATTCTTAGTGTTTTAAAACTAAGCTAAACGTTCGCACTTTGTAAATAGGCCTCTTGGAACGATGCTCGCACCTCCGGCCACCAGACCACTAGGCGAGCATCGTAACCACTAGACATTTAAAATCTAATTCATGAAGATTATTGTTTTCTTCTTCTTTTAAGTACTTTTATATCTTTTAATCAAAGTGTTACACTTGACCATCTGCCAAACTCGTATAGTATTAAGTAGACTTAAATCTCCGTACAGCAGAATGTTGGGCAATTAAAGAGATAACATTATATTTTTTTACACGCATTAATTGTAGATAGAAAAATTCTTATTTTTTACACCCATCGTAATAGATGCGGTGTAATATGATAAACTGATAATGTAGTGAATATAAAAAACTAACAGTTATATATAGTATATTTATATACAGACAGAAAAAAAATTAATTCAACTTTTTTTATACCTATAAACGTGGTAAAATAATGTTGGGCAATTAAAGAAGCCTTGGACATCAGCGTACTCCGGAACGTCGATAAGGCTATTATATTCTCCGACTCGCAAGCAGTTCTTGAATCCCTTTTTTCTAATATGAAAGTTTGGCTAGATAATGAGATAATTTGTTCCATCAGAAGATATCTATTTAATTTGTACAGCAACTATAAACAGATATCATTCGTTTGGATTCCTGTACATAAGGGAATTCTGATAAACTGATGCGCTGATAAACTGGCCAAAGAGGCCACTCTTTCCGGAGTTTTCCCTCATCAATTGCATATTCCAATTTATGAGATACTACATATGGTAAAAAAACGTACGAATTCTATTTGGACTGCACAATGGATGGATCCAAATAATCATAAGGATAATGGGCTCAAAATACTCCAAAGATCAATTCCTTGCACCCCCTTGTTCTCCAAAAGGACAATATAAAATATCTCTAGAATTAGAATTTGACATTACCAGGTAGCCTCACATTTATTCAGATTGAAATAAATAGATTTCCCAATGCATGAGTGTGCTGCCAAGGAGGTGTGGTGTCCATTGTGGATCACAGGTTTATTTTACAGTAATATCGTCAATGGTAATTTTCAACTCCCGGTTAACTTGTGTCATTTTCTTTCCCTTAACTCGCCACATTTAATCTATGTAAAAGCAAATTTATTAAACGACAATGGTATTGACTTGTAATATAATATTTCCTATTTTATAATATTATTGTACTTTTTCAAAATAAAGGTTTAACAGGATAAATGACAAGTTTTTGGTACCGCAACTGTAGGTGTTTCCCGGATTCAACAACAGAATACAATTTCACACGCAGCTAGAGTTGCTGTCATTCAACCAACACTTTGCTCTCGCGTGTTCGCAAATTTAAAAGTCCGATTGCAAGAGTGTCTTGAGAGAAATGGACGGTATTTAAACGATATTGTTTATAAAACGTAAAATCCACATCGTTAAACTACATTTTGTATAAATAAAATATGAGAATAATATTTAGTTTTTTTATTTATTTAATATTAAACTTGAAAATTTTCCGCGTGACACAATTTACATAAAATACTGTCAAATCACTCTTGAAGGGTGGATTGCTTATTTAAAAGAAGAAAAAGACTCTCTACACATAAAGTGCAGCTTACAATTTTCGTTAATCTGTGCGATTGATAAAGCCATGTCTTATTAAGTGACATGGGCAGGTCGGACGTAGAAAATAGAAAAAAAAATTTAATGTGCAGACCATATCACTCGTAAGTCTGCATTTACTGTACTGTACCGAGTTTTAAAAATATAAATGATCATCTTTAGTATGTCTGACAATATGTATCGCTAAAAGATCGTTAATTGTAACGAATCATTTTTAGGAATATTTGAATATGTCCAAGAACACACAATTACTGGATTTTTACCTACAAAGGCACTGTTATTAAACATGTAAGAAAAAACCAAAATTTACGTGAAAATTTAGTAATTATGTGATCTTGGACATATTCAAATATTGCTAATAATATTGTGGTAACTTTTATAGTACCACCAGATTCTCTCGGTGTTATATCCTCTCTTTACTGTCGAGTTACTTGGGTTCAGTTCCTTGAAATATTAACTAAGTGTCCAGGTAACAATTACACGTTTATTATAAGAAGTATTTACAGTAATTTATAATAATACAATTCAGAGATGGACTAGTAATTATTGAGAAGAGGCGATGGGAAGAGACCCGTTACCTCAAAGACGGTCTCTTATAATCATTGTCCCCCACCACTCATATACTCACTCTCCTGACACACACACACACACCTGTCTAATGTGAGAGTTCTTACAAATATACTGGTAAAAATAAAAAATATATATAAAATTGAAAAATATTTACATTTCAGGCTTATTCTAATATAATGTATTAAAAACATTTTACAAATATAGAATATTGCTTTAAATAATTAAAAAAAAAAAATTAGATTCTCATTGTGTTATATATGCTGTTTCAGGGAAATGAATTATCAAATTTAGTCCATAGATGGCGATAGTGTAGGGGTACTAGAAGTGAATATATATAACTTTCAATAATTTGATTGATGGGTGAGAATGATGAACGTTATATTTATATAAAGTGATAAACTAAGTTAGCCGAAGACAGGCCGTGAGCCCTGTAATTACCAATACTTCCATATATTTTCATTAAATTAATAAAAAAAAGCTTCGTTTCTATGAGATGTCTATTATTTGTTGAGTCATTTTTAGGTTTTTTCAGTTAGATGTAACGCTTCTATCCATCCCTGTGACACCCTTCCAGGTCTTTTTCGGCCCAAAGTTGTGCCCAGGATAAGGAAGTACGGGATAATTACAGGGTTTATGATCTGTCTTCGGCTGGCTTAAGTGATCACTGTTTATATATAACGTTCACCAATCCTCACATCTCAATCTTCACATTTATCAATTTTAAAGTTGTATATACGTTAGTATATGGACTCGCTTCGAATACCACTACACCATCGCCATCTATGGACCAAATTTGATAATTCATTTTTCCTTTTTTAAACAACATATATGTCATCACTATGAGAATCTGATTTTGGGGCTTGGATAATGGGCCAGTCAAATTTTGACTGGTTATGATAGTAAGTTAACACTTTTTACACATTTATATACTCGAATGATTGGTGATAAGGAGAAATTTATCTCACAACAACAGATACCGCGTGCTTAACTGTTAGCATAACTTAACGCAGCGTTGCCTTATTTCTAAGTGGTTATTATTTACTGGAAACGGAAAGTTTGTCATCACGCCACTCAAGAACAAGCTGAGTGGTTTTATTCTGAAGGTACACAGATACGTAAAACATTCTCTTTTATACATAATGATAACAAAATTTACCGATTTAGTGAAGATTTTTTCGCGTTACTGAAATAATTTAAGAAATACAATATTTTATACTTAATTATATTTAAATTAGCACATAACTTGTAAATGATAACTTAACCCTTAAAACCCCATTAAAAATGCGCATTTTCCTCCGATTTACTCTGTTAAAAGTAAACATTTACAAGCGTTTGATTAATATATGAATTCCTAGAATTTACTCTCTTAAAGTGAACTATTTATGAGTTTTCATTAATTTATGAAATCAGAGTCAAATTTATAAGTTCTTCTTAATATACCTTAGAAGTTAGTTGTCTTTATATCCATTTCTGCTCCATAGTTTTGATGGTATGAGTACCTACCATAGTAGCTTTGTTAATAAATATATAGATGTCTGAAAAATTAACAATTCGGGCAGTCTCGGGCGGTTTGGACGGGAAAGGGGTAATATTTTTGGGCGGTATAACCGGGAAATTGTAAAGTTAGACTGTAATCTATACTTTGTGGTTTAGACATTTTCGAAGATTAAACTAAAATTATTTAATATTTAAATTTTGGGGTTTGATGTTGTAAAACAAATAAAAAATGATGTCACTACATTCCGTTTAAGAAAAACTGAACTCAAATGATATGTTATCATGTTAAAAATTAAAAAAATTAAATGTTGGAGAAAGACGATACATCAAAAATATAGTCAGATACTTTTTAATGGAAGATTTAACATTATTTCTCGTCTAACGAATGATATTGCGTTTTCGGTTGTAGTGTTTTAATAATTTGAAAATTCTGAATTTTGATTAAACATTTTTGGCCGAAAAGTTTATAAAAACTCATGTAATGCTTATGTAAAGATTTCTCGTAGTTAGGAAATTAATAGCACATAATATTTTTCTTATAAGAATATTTTTGGAAAATGATATTTTCTATTTAAATTCAGATGACAAAATAAATTCAAACAGGGTGGCAGGCTACATAATATATAACAAAAACTGCATATTAAGGGAAGAGACTTTGTTGAATAAAAGGAGTCGGCAGCCGCGAAGCGGGAATAAATTATATCACAGGATTGTATATATTGCTTTTTAATAGAGTTGATGCTATACTATATTATGTAGTATTAAATATTTTTTCATATTGATTTATATAAGTATATCGATGGTGTAGTAGGTAGCCAAAACCTCCTACGCGAGTGCAAACATCGGGGACTTAATATTCTTGAATCAATTTAGTTGTTTGTCTTGCCTAACGTCAACAGTCTTGGCATGTTGTTTTAGGGTAATAGAAATGGTTCCCGTAATTTCCTTTCCTTAAAACCAAGGGCTCTTTCGGACGCCCTTGTTTATTTTTCTTCAAGAACTTCCTCCTCACATCGGTTGACATTCTTAAACAAATATTTACAACTTGATTATATATTTCCTATCTGATCATTTACAGATTTTCGTTGACATTTATATTATGAAACAATTAAATGACCCATTATAAAAATGTACAGATCAAAAAACTGTATATCGAATAAATATTTGGATGCCGAATCCGGAACTTTCCTTAATATAGCGAAATTGGTAACACAGTTCCTATCAATAAAAAGTTATAGGTGATAACCAAATATTTTTAAAAATATATATACCTAATACCTACCTATTACTAATTAATTCTAATTTTTTTGTTCTAAAATTGCACCTTCAAAATAAAATGTTTTCATTAAGTAAAATATATATATATATACAGGGTGAAACAGACCCAGTCTACAATATTTTATGGCAGGATACCTAACTAAATTATGAGTCGAAAATGCTCAAGGGATATGTGTCTAATCTAAACCACATCAGAGGTAAAAGAATTTAAAAAAAATCGTAATTAATTAATTAAAATATTTTATTAATTTATAATTATACATTCAATTCAAACATTTAAAGGTCATTAAATTTCGAGAGACTTGATTATTTATTGCGAGGTGACTTAGAGCATGAAGCAAAGATATTCATTAATAATGGAACAATTTCGCAAATATTTATTTCAAGTCTGTAAAATTCAAGCCTAACACGATTTTGTAAAAATTTCAAACAATAATATTTTCCGTAACAGTGCAGAATTTATACATATCCTTTGAATATTTTCGACCTATAATTTAGTCAGGTATCCACCCATAAAATATTGTGAACTAGGTATGTTATATCCTGTGTATACCAGTATATAAATATACGGTAACACCCCGAGTTATGTAACACACGACTTACGTAAATTCGCAGGTACGTAAAAAAGAAATCATGTTAATTATAAAATAAATCTGAGTAAAGTTACATATAATTATTATATTTCAAACATACTACCCAAGCGCGCTTACTTTTGTGCGTTTTGTAAATTTTAGCACTTGGTGTACATAAATGGCATTGTATAGGTGTTCCGTATTCATCAAATACATTTTTGGCGCTTCTTGAGAATCGGTCGCGACCTATATTATTAACACCTTTCTACGTTCAAATTCCCACCCATTCGTTTTCCTTACTGCTTGTTTTTAGTGTGAATTATGACCTTGACATCAGCAGACGTTAACGCGACGCGATACTTGTTCGGTTGCGACACCGCGATTGCATTAACGGTGTGGATTTTGTTCAACTCCGGTGCGTCAGTATTGTATTATGATACTGTGATTTGTGCATAGTAATTATTGTGTAAGCCGCGGGTGAAGTGAGTGATATCGCCGTCTTCATTTGGAAGCGGAGATCTGCCCATCCGCGTGCTGTTTGTGTGATCTCGGCTGCGACTGTGGGAGTAACGGAGGCGGAGGTGTCATACACGGAGGTAAGGCGAGCAGTACTGTCCAGATTCAAACACCCAAAAATAAATCGCATGGATTGTTTCTCTATGCGCCATTTTATCGCATTAATCGTTTAAATTTAAAAAAATCTAAATACATTATTTCGATTAACGGCACTCGTAGTTATGAGCGGAACATTGGAGAGAGAGAGAGAGAGAATGCTGCTACTGGCTGCTCCTTGACATAATACAATACAAAGTTTAATTATTATTTTTTTGTTTCGGCGCAGTTTTCTAATTTTATTTTTATTTAAACACATCCATTTGCATGTGAAATATGTATATTTTTTAGAATATGTATTAAACATTTAAAAATGTAATTTTTTTCTTTATTCCCGAAATCATTATTTTCCCTCATTTATAATTTAAGTTCCTTAAAAAACGATAGACAGAGATTTCACTGTATATACAGTGAAACCAGAAATTGGTATTATGGATTACTCAAAGGTATTTGAGATTCCGGAAAAATAACGATATTTTTTCGATAAATTGATTTTATATGTATGTATATCTTTCTGATTTATACTTTTAATTTGTATTAAAAATATCACAGACCTATGTTCCATAAAATTGCAACTTCAAAATAAGAATATCTTTTTCTTAAAAATACATAAATTGTATTAATGTTTCCAAAATTTAATAAAAATAAATTATCTATTAATTCTGGCGTCTCCTATCGGATTACTCAAAGGCATTTGTGATTTCGTAAATATAAAGAAGATAGCTTTCTAATAATGGAACGAAGGATGTATTAATTTGAAAGTGCAACATATAAGTACAAAAATTTGTCGTCAATCCACTGTGTTGGTATAGCATAATCAGTTAATGCACGTTCTCCGGATTGGAAGAGATCCAGGTTCGAATTCCGGTAGCAACAACAATATTTTACGGTAAAATTGATTTTATATGTATATCTTTTTAATTAATACATTTTGTATTAAACATATCATAGACTTATGTTCTGAATAATTACTACTTCATAATAAGAACGTGACCAGTAAAAGTTTCTGATTTTCTGATGAACCTCTGATATGGAATTCCATCCATACTTACCATAAGGATAAAAAAAAGTGAACGATGTTTGGCTCTTTTTGATCATCCAGTTGAAGATTTTAAAAATAACAAAGACTCCCTCATGGGTAGTTTTAGGGGACATTTACCTAAAAATAACGCTTCCATTAGATCAGCAGCGGATGTGAATGACGTTTGTAAACCAGTATGATTTGCTTAGGAAATCTTGGAGACTTTTCTTGTGTCAGTATATAACTGCACTTAATTATTTAAACATGAAATTTTGCTAACTTATTTGCAGTATTAGTAATATGCTTAGGTACCTAATACAATTACTACGAATTATTAAAAGAGTATGAAGTAAATTCTTCTCTGATTTTAGTAGCACCTCGGAAAATGCCTTGCCTAGGATCCTCGGCGAAAGTGGAGTGCTAGCAATAGACAAACATTATTCTGGTAGCAACCAATTTTTGATTCGATAATTATATTTTTTTGTATTTCTTTCTAGATGATTAATTTTATTTGTATTATAATTAAATCTGAATTGCTGGAAATATCAAGCACTAACAGTAATCAATAAAATTAAATTTAATATTATGTTACATTAATATTTTTACTATTTTTCGAATACTCAACAGCATGGATAAATATTATGTCTTTATCACCAGGTGAGTGTCTTACCGCTACACCAAACGAGTTGTATAATCCGCTGTTTCCATACATTGTTGATCTTCATTATAAAATAATAAAAAAAACATTATATGCTTTTTATTATACGTCGAAAAATAATTATTATTTTGAGATAACTCTTACAAAGTGAAACATCACCTCGAAAAAAAAAATTTAATTAGTAAAAAAATATATATTATTTAGTCATACAAAAATAAAAGTAACTGCGAATAACAAACATATTTTTAATATTGAAATTGATGTGTAGGTTTAGATTCCCGTTTAATGCAATATTCAAACGAATTACCATTTTTCGGAGTTTGAAATTGCTCATGGAGTAACTTCGGAGACATTTACATGTTCGTACCTTCGTCGATCGCTTGATGCGTAATGTATTTCCATCAAAATAGTTCATTTTGTAGATAACTAACAATATTCCAGACCACGTAAAAAAATTGTAAGTCTACACAAATATTAACTATCTGTTAAAATGTGAGTATTTCATAATTAGCGTATAAATATTGGTGCTCTTGTCCAAACTTATATGTTGATATATAAGTAACACTCCACACAAAATACAACTCATAATCAAAATTATTGTTTCTCTAACTGTCCAATTTTAAAAACAACAAATAAAATCAAATATCTTGGAGTAATCATCGATAAAAATCTTAAAAATATTAGAATATTAATATACATATTTTTTAAGAATCAGAACATTTTTATCGATAAACAATTTGTACTTAGTATACTACGTATTTATTCAATCCATATTACAATATGCCATCATTAGTCGGGGGATCAGCTTATAATACTAACCTGATTATAGTAAAAAATGTACAAAAAATTATCATGAAAGTAATATTTAAAAAAACAAAAAGATTATTCGACAAATTTACGTTTTGAAAAATTCAAGGTACCAACATTTTGTGATCAATTAAAAAAAATTCTATTCTTCAAATATTAAAAGAAAAAGTAAAATATATTTTTTTTATTACTAGATTTAAATTTGTATTTTCATGCTCAAAAATCAACACATAATTAGCACATCACCATTATACGCATATAGGAAAAAAAATTAATAGCTTACTCGAAAACATCAGAAAGATTAATGATTACATAGAAATAATGAATGCTATCAAAAAAACACTTTAAAGATAAACTTGTACCCCGAAAATGATAATATTTTTATATCGTTATTGCTATTAATTTAATATATTTTATTTTATTATAAGTAGTTATTGTAAACAATAATTATTAATATATAATCCTCTTCTCTGCACATGTATATATTTTTAAGAGAAGTGTAGAAAAAAAAATTGTATTATATCATTGTACTTATAACAGATTAATAAAAAAATTGATAGAAAATGTTAAAACATTGCTACAGATAAAATGGAAATAAGTGTATTAAGAATATAGCACCACTTGTCGTCTACATCATCAGGCGTTTTCTGTGTACTACTGGATGAAAGACTCCCTATCTCGTCTACCAATCTTCTCTGACCAGTGCTATTTGTCGCTAGAGAATTTGACGATTTCGTCAATCCAGCGGGTTTGACAATTGGGTTCCATTTTTGGGACGGCCTGTCGGCCTTTTAATTACCCTTGTTAACAATGGATAACTGCATTTGTCCAACGATTCTGTTCTCTGAGCAATGTGACCTGCCCATTGTCATTATTTTCGTGGCATATTAAATTATACCATTTACTTGTGTCTGTTTTTGTAAGAATATAAATGCAGTATAAAGTGAGTCGTTTCACAGATCAACGTAAAATACGTTAACTTATGTTGGCTGTTCGGTTGCTCGAAACTGGCTGTTTATCTTGGGCTGTTGCTCAGAAAGCCCGCTCTACCAGCGTGCGGACGGACCTCTGTTCTACATTGGTGGTGCACGCGTCCAACGCGGTGCGCGGCACCGACGCTAGATGTCACTCCATATCCACGGTCATCATAATTTGTTACCTAAATAAAATAAATAATTAATAAACATATATAAAATTTATTAATAGCCTCAAGAATTTCCAACTTCTCTCACTGCTTAGTATTTTTTATCATTAAATGATGTTCGCGAATTCAATTAAATCTGAGCTTTTTATATTTATTTTTTTTGTATCATAAATAGTACATATGCAAATAAAGGTAATTACTTTACTAGATGTGGTCTGTTTTAAAGCAATTACCTGTACAGTTTTAAAAAGTTATAATTGTTAAGATGCATCGTTATAAAGTATGGTAAATAAGTATAATGTAAATCAAGTTATGTAAAAAAATACAATCAGAAGTTATAAAATGCTATTGTAAAAAAAATTATAAAAATATTTCTGTCTGTAATATAGTTGGAGACAAAAATGTGTAGCTACATGGTTAAGTTAGTAAAATATAATAAAATATAATAATGTTAGTTAATATAATAGTATTACGTCTATATATAACTAGGTACCTATCGTATAACAATGTGTTTCTATTTATATCTACAAAAGTAATAATTAATTGACTAGCTATGTTCAGAATGTTTCTTTCTAATTAATAATAATAATTATTTATTTACTTGATTATTAGTAGTGTGTTATATTATAATCAGATAAACATTTCAGAAAAGTAAGAAATATATTTGGGTACCCTACCTGCTACACTAGTAGCATACTGCATTATAGCAGACAGTGTTCCTCCTGTATAGTAGTAAACAAAGTGCAATGATCAATGTACAAAAAAATATATATATATAAAGAGTTAAACAAGATGTCATTAGATTAGATACATACTTTTTTGCAATTTATTTACACTGAGATGAGGGTTCAACATATAAATTGTGAATGATTTGATGGTGGTTGAGGTTGACAGGCATCCTGCCCCCTCTTCGTGCGTCACACTCGTCCGGCCACTTTTAAACTATTCGATCCGCAAAAACAAACTATTACGAGGTAAAGCACTGTCCCCGTATTATTTATTTATTTATTATTATAAACACCCTATTCAGGCATTAACAGAATATGTAAAATAACAGAAAATTACAACAGAAGTGCAATACATTCTTTTGTATTTATTATCACTTTGCGTAATGCTAATTGATATACGAGATTTTTTTTTTTGTAAGTGTTGAATATTAGATGTAAGAATATTATACAATTTTTAAAACTAAATAAAAATAAACATACATAAATACATGCTAAAAAGTAGCTAATCTTTACCACATTACTTTTAAATATTATTTTTTTTACTGTGGTTACTTTATTTGACCACCAATAACAGACTCTCAGCCTGAGAAAAATTCTATAATTTTTTGGGCACCTTACTAGAAGGGAATATCTTGTTGTGGTAGGCCGCATCGAAGAACGAAGAGGAAAAGAAAGATCCTCCATTCGTTGAACCAACCGATTGGAAAAGGCAACAGGTACTTCTCTGGTGACAACCCTAAGATATGCAGGACGTTGAAAAAAATAGAGGAGGATAGTCAAGAGGGTGGGAGTTCAAGAAGATTGCGATTCTCAGTCATGAGGGGTCGATGAGGATATATATATCACTTTATTTAATATTTCTTCTACATTTTTGTGTTTCGAAAAAAATATATCGATGAATCAAAAATATTATTGTATCATATTATGAAGATATGTATTTTATGTTCTTAGAATGATACCAAACCGCTCTAAGCACAAGATTCTATCATTTATAGTATGGAATGAAAAAGGTCGTATCATGTCGTCTTAATATGTATTTAACAGAAAATATTTTATTTCCCAAAATGCAATCTGCATACAGACGTCATCATTTTACAGAAACAGGGATGGTTCGAGTCCTGTCCAATATTATAACACTTACTGACTCGAGGCATCTGGTCCTGCTTGCTTTTTTAGATATGAGTGCTGCATTTGATACAGTCGATCATCAAATCTTGCTTGAGTGATTGCATAAAACCTATGCAGTAGATGGAAATGTACATGGTTGGTTTAAATCATATCTCTGTAATAGATCGCAATCGGTGCGATTTCAAAATTCAACCTCACCTACATCTACTTCTAACATTGGGGTACCACAGGCATCAGTTCTCGGGCTACTATTGTATATTTTATATACGAAAGATATAGTCAGGGTTATTTATTTATTTTTTTTTTCTGTAAGACGGGTGAGACAGAGGTATTAAAAGAAAAAAATGCAAGATGCGTAGAAAGAATAGGCGAGTGGATGGCACATAATCCAATCCATCCAAAACAGAACTATTATGGACAGCAACACCTAGAAGGCAAAACATAATACAGGAATCAATGTCTGCGAATGCTAATCAGTTAAGTTGTTGGGCGTGCACATTGATTCAAATCATTCAATGAATACACAAATCAGAAAAACTGTCAGTGCATGCTTTCATCAACTAATACAGATTAAAAGTATTCGGAGACATCTTCCTCTTGAGGCAGCCCATCTATTTATAAATGCATTTGTGGTGTCACGTGTGGACTACTGTAACAGCATCTATGATGGTCTGCCAATGTTTCAGCTGGATAGATTACAATCCATCATCCGTATCCAAATTCTCTCATATAACATTTCTTTTATATCAACTCTCCGGCTCAACGGCTCCGATTCTCTGAAAGAGTTGAATTTAAATTGTGCTGGTTGATGTACAAGGCCAAACATAATGTGGCACCTCTGTATCTTTAAAAACTTTGTATCCCAGACAATTTGAATGGTTGGGATTGAACCGCAGGAAGGGTTGTAGAACCGACTAACCGTTTCCAGAAGTCTAAATTTAGTGAATGGGCATTTGCGGTGGTAGGCCCAACAGCGTGGAACTCTTTTCCCTCCGTCATAAGAAACAGTGCATCAGAGATTTTATTTAAGAAGAAACTAAAACGCACCTTTTCAAAAAAGAACAATTATTAATTTAAAATAATAAAGATAATGTAACTATAAACAGTTTATGTGTAAAGCGCCCTTGAGGTGAAAGTTTTTACGAAAATGGCACTATACAAATTATACAATTTTATTATAATAAAAATATATTGTTTAATTAATATATTTGTACATACTTTTGTTATCTATGTTACACTTCTTTCTAAATAAAAATAAAATAAAATAGAATCTGTCTCCATCCCTTCAACCTCCTACGCCTATAAAAACATTTATCTTTTAGCACTCGCCTTCGCTATTTATTAATAGTAGCTACGATAAAATTATGAATTCATAAAGTACACAAGAAAATGAAATATTCTAGAATTAAGATCTTTCTTTTCAATCTTTTCATAATGTTGTAAATAAACAAATAAAAAATTATAAATTCCTTTGATCGAGGCGAAAACCGTTTTGAAAATTTTTAAGGAAAAGTCATTAGTGGGCCCCGCTTAAGCCATCAATCAAAAACACTTTTTTTGAGTTTCAAAGACAAATACTAAATGGAATTTTATATCAAACAAGAATTGCTCAGTCACGTGTATAATTATTTTGTCATTACCCACGGCTGAAGTGCTTCGGAGAGTTCAGTCCATTCGAAAATAAATTGAGTCTAAATTACTACAGAGTATTTAAATGAGAAGTATAATATACGCCAGGTCGGGGATTAACTTATTAAAAGCTATTTTAACTGTATTTTGTTAAAATTTTCCTTAAATTTTTTAAATGTTTTTACGAGAACTTAATCCACCCATAATTGTCTAGTTTATCTTAAGTCAAGATACGTGTTGTTTTTTAATCACAATTTTGATTGTCAAAGATACAAGAACCATTACCATAATTTTGGTACAAGAGAATATATTTACAATTGCTATTAAAATAATTATAAATATGAATTAAATGTATTAATTAGAAAGGTATACATATAAAATCAATTTTATCGAAAAATATTGTTGTTACTACCGGGATTCGAACCTGGATCTCTTTCCAAACCGGGGAAGGTGCATTATCCAACTATGCTACAGCGACGATATTTTTTACTTACAATCAAATCGGAAACTAGTTTGTTTTTGAAAAAAAGTGTTGCATATATTCTGTGTCTTATGCCAGACTATAGTGATTCATAATTAAAATTAATTAATAAATATAAGATTTTTTTTTTATATGGAGGTTGTTGTATTGCCGTACTTTTTGAGATAAAATCTTGAAAGTGGCACGTGTCGAAAAGTGGTAAATTTTACCTGCCAACGTGCCTAAACCCAAAAGATATACCAGATACATATGGGTACTAATATAATATGAAAAATTGAAAAATTCTTAGATCCGTTAACATTGCACCCAGAAAAAAAAACAAATCAGTAGTAATTTTTTTTTTATGTTAACTTTTTACTAACGCCCGTGATTAAAATCGTTTGCGGGTTGTTCGAACCTAAAATTAGCTAATACCAAAGCATAGATAAGATGTCTACAGGCGTGACAAATAATTATGAAATACGCTTTATTTTATGCTTTATCTATGGATTTTTTTGCCTTTGTGTTCAAAATTTTTTTACCAACGCTCAAACAACCCGTTTTCGTAATAATTTTTACTTTTCTTACATACTGCTTGTTGGTCCTGTGATTATGACACTCATCTAGTGTTCCAGTGTTCGGCGGTTCGAGTCTCATTCCAGAAGACCAGCAAGTTAGTTCTATTTGTATAACACAAGCTTTTACCTTAGTTTGAAAATAGTAAGAATATTGACGATAAAAATAGTAAAACAAATACTAAGACAAAATCTACCTTTGGCGGGCAGAGTGGGAGGAGATTTTTAATTTCATAAAGGCCTGTTTCATTTTATATTTGTTATTCTGAAGTTATTCAATATCGTGGAAAAAAAAGTATTACAAAGGTAAAAAAAACTATAAAACTGGCTCTATTTGCGGAGCAGATTTGACACTTTCAAAGTCAACTAAAAATAAAAACATTTGTTTACGTGAGCACAATACCTCATAAGTCTCCAAAGTAATTTCAATCAATTCCCACCCCTGTCATGACCACGATGAGAATCCATAGGTTTTCGTTTCGTTTGATCTTTGATACTGAAATATTGAATGAAGTGACAGTTTGGCAGTGTCGAAACACGTGTCATAAATGATATTATCAACTTTTGGAAATTATCTAAAGTAATGTAATATTATACTAGCATGACTATCTCAGACAGATATGGTTTTAAGAAGGTGAGAATAATTTTAGAAATCTGAGATATAATGTATTCATAATAATTTATTTTTTAGTTTCATACTTCAGTGTCTTACATCTTTATAGAAATAAGGAGCAACGTTACAGTAAAGTAAAAACAATTAATTCGGTGCACAGCCTATTACGCTAATATTTTACTGTATTATAGTACCTCACTGAGATATTGTACACAAAAATAGATTCAGACCATATGACATTTTGTAAATAAGAAAAAAAAAAATTACAATAAAATTTGATTTTGAAATAACACTGAATTTGTTCCCGAGCCGGTTAAGTCTACTTACAAGTATAAGTACGTTAACATAATAATTTGTTTTTGAAACATTGCCAACGGCACAGTACTTCGAGTAGAAACATGGTAAATAACATTAAATTATTTTGTATAACGTTCAAAGTTCTTCTACCCGATAAGGTAGTGAAATTAAGAAAACCCATTATAAAATCTTAATTCATTTGTTGATAAACCCTTTCTAGTTTTAATAAAGGAACTTTATAGAATGGGGACGAAATTTTTTTTTAACTTTTCTAAAATTCATCATCTAAAACATTATACAATTGCAGTAAATGGCAGTAATTATTTTGTTCTAAAGAGAACTAAAAATCCCGATCAAAATTAACGAATTGCGCAATCTCCGGGTCGCACGTCTTGCAGAAAGGAAATACGACAATTCTGGTAGTAAATCTGAATCATCGCAGGGTAGTGGAGGGAAGTAAGGAAACCTCGGTACAACATGAGGTCGGTGAAGGGATAGGGGTTCTAGTCGTAGGACCAGTGATCTCGGAAACCGGGATTCGGAAGGACTGCTCGCCTTACCTTGTATATGACGTCTCAGTAATCCCCGCAGTCGCCGCCAAGATCATACAAATGGCACACGGATGAGCCAATCTCTGATCCTAATTGAATACGGTGATGTCACAAGTTCACCCACCGTACACAAACAACACGTGATCAAAACACAATATCACAAAATACAGTGCTGAAAAGTCCACACCGCGAATGCTATCGCGATGTCGAGATCGAACGAATATCGGTCAAGTTGACGTCTGCTGACGTCAAGGTAACAATTCAGAACAAAGATATTTTTACACAATGATATTTTTTAAAATTAAATGTATTAATTAGAAAGATATATGTATCCATAAAATCAATTTTATCGAAAAATATTGTTGTTGCTATCGAAATTCGAACCTGGATCTAAACTTAACTACGCTGTCAAAAAGCTATTAATAACTTATGGCATTTTATGTGATAAACTTTGCTGTTCCATCACATTACTTTGGTGTTCTATCCTTTTCTGCTTGTATGGTTATCTCGGGTACAGATTATTGAAAGATAAACTCAATTATCAGTTTATTAAAACATGTAAGTACAGAGATTAAATACGTTATACATCTCAGAAATAGTAATTATAATTTGAAGGGGCTGAAATGAGAGAGAGCGCTCTCCGCTAATGCGGCGCTTTATAAAACTCGCCTCCCACCCACTTATACTTATACTCTCATAGCGTACACACATACACACACACACACACACACACACACACACATTCACACAAGTGACAGTTCTCACATTCTTCTTTTTGTGGAGGTTGAAAATTATCAAAGCCATTTTGAATTAAAGGGGCAGCTGCTCAAAAAAATGACCCGAGTTGCACACAGTTCGTATTATTCTTGTATCGCGTTCCAATTGTAATTTTTATAACAAATTATCATAACCTCTTATCTAACTCAACCATAATGTCAAATAAGCGATTATAAACCATTTTACTTTTACGAGTACTGCACCATTTTTCGGAAATATTGTCGATTCGGAACATTTGATAGAAGTCTATATTCAGTGTTCGGTAAATAACAGACTTAAAATGTTAACGAATTTCATATTTCTATTCAATAAATATCTGCTGCTAAGGCAACCAAATGTATACCTGGTCTATATATTATCTGGATGAATCACATTCAATGCTGAATCTGCCTTCAGCTACGGAGAAAAATCTATAAAAAGTCATTCTTCTGTAAAATGACAGCTGTTTGATAACACGAACCGTTTGTAAAAAGATTACGCAATATAAAACGTTTAAAAAAAAAGTAGACACAGAACACTTAATTACTTACAGCGTTCATTTTCTTTATTTGATACAACTAAACAACAACAAAAAAAATCATTACATTATATTAAAATGTTTGTTTTTAAAAATGAGGAAAAACTGTCAAATGACATGGTTACTTTGAGAGGGAGTAAGTGTACATCCTTTCATATTAATTAGACAACAGTGTCATAGATGGATAAAGTGACAAACTTTACAATGCTTAAAGATTAACTAACTAACTTACCATCATGCCGTTTCTCCGCGAGGGTAGACAAAGATGATGGAGCGCCACACTCTTCTGTCCTGACACACGGTTCTCGCTTCATCTTCTTATACAAGCTCGCTGATTATTGAGGCTTCTAACAGGACCATCCTGCAGTATCTGATTTAGCTGATTGTGCTAAGTGCGGACGTCCTCTATTTCTGGTGCCATCAACACCTGCGTCATAAATCTTCCTTACTTTTTTCTTCATTCATCTGTTACATATGACCAAACCACCTTAGTGATCCTTTCTTAATCTTATACACTATACTAAGATTAGCTTTACATTCTTTCTTCATTTATTCATTCTTTACTCTGTCATAAATGGATCTGACACATATATGGTACGTCTAAGCGATCTCATTTCCATTGCATTCAGTCTACTTTCGTTCACTTCCATACATCAGTGTCGGTGTTAGGACTCCATTGTGTATCGCTAGTTTTAATATGTTCCCATTAGCTATAATTCCATTCAAAGCGCCGTTCACTCTGTTTCCTGCAGTCATCCGCCTTTCGATATCTTTCTTAGCCTTTCCGTTTCTATCGAACATACTTCCCAAATATACAAACTCATCTTCTTGTTCCAAAAATTCATGATACATTCAAAAATATTTCAATCGTGGATTAAGGAATGTTGTTTGTCCACAATGTTCGCCATGTACAATTGTCACGTCACAATTATTCCAATTTTTGACAATTCCATTTAATTTCCTTACTTATATTAATTTTTAAAAAAGGTTTCAGCCGTAATCACTAATGATTATTATTTTCAGAATTTTGAACAACACACAATATTTTAAATTTATTTGCTTCCACGATTAGTTATTATCGAAGGGCCAAAATTAGCAAATACGTGTTAATGGCTAGACTAGGATATATAATGTAGAGTTAGGTTAAATTAGTTAATAACTTAGAATTAATTAGGTTAAGTTATTTAAACTTTGTCTTATTAATAGGTGTGTCATTTCTTTTTTAATTCTGTTGTGGTATCTTTTTAACAAATTCATATGTATACAAATATATATTTTTTTTAAAAGTAGCCACACAATTATCAAAAACATATTTTTTGTATACAATTGTATACAGTAAAAAATTGTGACCAGCAACATTTATGGGTAAGGAATTGGGGGTGAACAATTGTGTTCGGTAAATAGTGGGCGATCAATTATGGGCGAAAAATGTTTACAAAGACATAGCCTTGAATTCGATTGTGCTGACTGAGATTAATATTATTTAATTCTCTATCTATAAAATAATTAAATATTAAGCAAATCCATTTTACCATTATATTGTAATAATAAAAAAATAAATATCCTAGTGATAGATTCGTCAGTGGCCGACTGTGCAGTGCCACTAGTAATAATGATTTAAGTCCGCATTAATCATTTCACTTTTTGAATTAGATAAATTATTTACGACAACCTAAGTGAGAAACAATGTATGGGTGTGGGTCAAAGGCTGAATTTGAATACTATTAGAAGACCCCAAGCTATTGGTGTTACACGACACGAAGCTTGCAAAACTGTGTACAAGATATATCTTACGTGACCTCCGTAGATATTGTTCGTAGAGTGACCATTATAGTTTTTACTTCTTTTAAATTTAACCTCTACTGGACCCGCCACTTTCACAGGACCGTTTATAAGCAAAAGCTCCTATATGGTTCTACGTATACGTCGCCAGGTTGGCATTTTTTAAATATTGATAAGCAGCTGGGCAGAATCGTATCTCACATAGCGACAAGACGGTGCCATCCAGTTGCATCACAAAACCCTCATTGTAATAAACTGATCCTTTATTAGCAAAAAAAGTAAACATTTATAGGTATATAATGGCAATTCGTAACATTTTCCAGATATCAAGATACAAGAAAATAAAAAATAAGCAAAGGGAATTAAAAGAAAACAAAATGAAAAATAATTCAAAAGGTTCAACAATCAATATATAAATAGAAAAATAAAAACAAAATCAATATCAACATCAGTACAGAGCAGGTTATATGAAAACAATGAACAAATTTAATGCACATGTTTTAGTCTTCAGTCGGGGAGCAGAGTTTTTGTGGTTGAAAAGTTAGAAAAACAGTTTAAAAAAATACATCAATAAATCTAATAAAATAAGATGATAAAACTATCTCAGAGGTAATGGTTAGAGTGGCAGATTTATCAACAAACAAAAATTAAAATGATATAAGACTAAAAATATATTTATTACTTAAAAATTATCGTGTTTTTGAATCAACAACAATCGGTCGCTGGTTTAATTCGGCTCGAAGGACCAAATTATGTTTAAATAAATGTCTTCGATGGCTGGTTCCCAGGTTTCCGATTTAAAACAAGAACACATATGATGTATGGACTGCACTAATCATTTATTTTTGCTAGTCTTTCTGGTCCGAAGTTGTTGTTCTTTTAGCTGGGTTGTCTTATTTAGATTTCGACCGACCCAAGCGCGCACTGGTGGTTTATCTGGACCGCTGGACCGGTCGAAGCACGGGTTTGAATGACGCCTGTTGGTTACTGTCTTCTTAGCTTTCGGAAAAAAGAGCGGCAATACTCACACATACACAGACATGTACATTATTATAAATCAAGAATCCCAGTGGTGCCAATCAAAATAACAAGACGTGTAAACATAATTTAAAATAAGATATTAAATCTATCTCAGATATAATGGTCGGAGTGGCAGATTGGTTAAAAAATCGACACTAAAATGATATACTCAATTTATCGAAAATATATTTTTGTTGCTACACAGTAAGTTGACAACAAATTGAATTATTTCACCTTCCCCGGATTGGAAAGAGACTCAGGTCCGAATTCCGGTAGCAACAACAATATTTTTTGATAAAATTGATTTAACTTATATGTTACACTTTCAAATTGTCAGATCTGTCGTTTCATTATTTGAAAGCCATCTTCTTTATATTTACGGAATCACGTTTGACGCCAGAATCAATTGATAATTCATTTTTATTAAATTTTGGATACATTAATACAACTTATGTATTATTTATTGTTATACAGAATAAAAATGTGTTCTCCCTTAATAAAATTATATAATACTAGAATGATATAAGAATCACTCCCGGAAAAGAGACAAAAACAAAAGAAAACAATCTGATTTGTTATTGCCGTATGTACTCTTCGATAGCTAGTCCTGGGTTTTCTATTGGTAATGTTGAATACATTAATTTAATCCATATAAATCTAAAATACACCAACCTTTGTGAAACTGGACTGATAGTCGCCGATGGTCGCTCTCCTTGCAGTCTTGAAGCTTCTAAACTCTGCTGGCCAGCCTCCGAAACTTTATCACAATCAAAAACCAAAAAATAATAGATAAAATGTTTTTTTATCACCGCCGTAAAATATATTCGTCCGATTTCGAAACTGTCTTTCACTTGTAGCAGTTTCGCTTTTGTTGACTGTTTTTAAATGTACACAAATAGAATGCACGTATTCAAAATTTATACCAGGCCTACCTATCGAAGTATAAAAACGCGTAAACACTTGACATCAGAGCACCACTGCCGACAGGTATAACCCTGGAGACAGCATGAAGACGTGACAGGTGAAAGTGAATGGTGTCAATAAACTGAGGATAGATTTATTAAATTGACATATCACGCTGCGTTGCTAATAGATAGGCAAGATGTAACGTTATACATCTAACTGGAAGAATTTTTAACAAAAATAGAAATGTCAAGTCTTCACATAAAACAAATTTTTCAATCATCGTGGTAACTGACTTTCGAAATGCTCAATATGAATTATTTAAAACAAATGTTAACAATGCTACTAAGATTTAAAGACCCTGAAGATTTCGTTTATTTTAATCACAATAAGCCATTTCACACACACAGAAGACTGTAGACATTAAATAACCAATTTCTGTGATCCCAAAAATCCAAAAGCCAATTTCATTTTATGGCTTCCTTCTTTTAAATATCACCCTTCCTCACACGCTCCGCCATCATCAAATTTAACAACCCTTGAAAATCTTACTAAAAGGGACATACAAAAAAGTATAAAATTTTATATAAGCAATAAATAGTTACATTTCCCCTACAGATATTCCAGTCTGGTGACCGCAGTGGTCAGGGTTGCTCAATGTACCGGATCCGGAGGGTATTTCACTATACTGCGCAACCTGCGAAGCCCTGGCGGGGGTAATTCACCTTCCTTCGTGGCGTGTTTCTGCCCTTAAATATTGTGGTCACTACAAGATTTATGTTTATGTTCAAATATGCATAAATATCATAGATATATCATTCCCATTTAAGATTTGAAAATAATATTGAGATATACTTGGGATTGTATAGTTGTGTATGTGTGAATGCTGCCCCGCCGGAACATATGTGCGAGGTTATAAAGAGCGACGCGCGTCAGTGTGCAGTTATCTCTCTACGTGTCCATCGGCTTTACCGTTTGACTTGTACTAGTGATATATCTTGTAACTAAATTGTATTTTACTGTAATAAATGTGTAATTGTTACAATGAGTACTTCTTGGAGCTTTACATTACAAGGTGTACACTGAAGACGTACTTTGAAGAAAAGTTCGTAGCAAATATAATACATTTTCCATACCCTCCTGAAAAATTCGAATCTTGCTAAAATTATTTGGTAAGTGCAAGCTAAACTGCAGTGGTAAAAAATTAAATAAAATACTAAATGAAAAATGGCTTTGCATGCCAGGGAAACAGTATAATAAGGTTGCCTTATCCATTTAATGGACGTGGCTATCATCATTTTGTTCACTGCTGCCCGGAAAAGCTCTACAGTAGACTGGTCAAATCATTCTCATTTTTCCAGGGCTCCGATTTCTAGTAATGAGGTGCAAGATCTGAAACTTCTCTCGATGTTTTATCATTTGTTCAAGATAATGAAGTTTTCGGTTTTTTATTGTTTGAAATAATTATTTTTCTTTATTCATCCAAATCGTAATATCTTCATTTGTAACTCTATCCATCAATTTTGAGCATTCTTCTGTAAACAGCTAAGTCATTACACCCATTACGTATTTCAGGAGGATATAAAAAAAATAAAAAAGTATGCTGGAGTGCGTATGGAAGATTTAAAATGATCTTTAAATGCAAAATACCATTGCTAAAGAAAATAGTCATTGACGAGTGCATATAAACATTTCAGAGAACAATTTTTTGACATTCTGATAAAGGAAATGCTATTTTCTGAAACCAGTCAGTGTATTAAATTTAACTCATAAAAGTCGTTAAAAACAAAGTTATAAATAATATATATTAAAATTACTCAAATTTAAGTAAAGTTTGCAATAAATATTAAAAATAAAAATATTATCAAATGGTATTCAAGACAAAAAAAGACCTAAAAAACCAACGTTTCGATGGATAGACGAAATAATCGGGGCACTAGAAGTGAGTAAATTACAAACATTTATTCAGTTTTAGCTGCTGCTGGGAAGATTCAAAAACACTCAACTGACGAACGACAATGACGTTTGACGTACGTGACGGGTGTAAAAAAAGAAGTGATTCGGTGAATATCTGAGATATTGTGTGTACACGGGAAGTAGAGTTGTCTCCAATGAATCTTAGAGATTGTCTCGAGTCAAAAATCTCATTCGTGGACACAGACCATAATGGTTAAAGATGATAATGATATACATGCATACTCACCATTGCACAATTACGTAGATGACAATGTCAAAAATTTTTGGGACATATCTTTCACTATTTCCAAATCGCTGGTTGTTTCTTGGGGATTTGACATAAAAAATATTTTAAATATACATATAAAATCAATTTTATCGAAAAATATTGTTGTGCCACCGGAATTCGAATCTGGATCTCTTTCCAAACCGGGGAAGGTGTATTATCCAACTATGCTACAGCGACATTATTTTTGAAGACAAATTTTCGAACCTATATGTTAACCTTTTCAAATTAATACATTTATCGTTCCATTATGATGTTGTATCAATGTACCCAAAATTTAATAAAAATGAATTGTGAATTCTGGCGTCTGCTATCGGATTATTCAAAGGTATTTGAGATTCGGAACGATGAATGTATTAATTAAAAAAAGTTAACATATAGGTTCGAAAATTTGTCGTCAAAAATAATGTCGCTATTGCGTAGTATAATAATGCACCTTCCCGGTTTGTAAAGAGATCCAGGTCCGAATCCCGGTGGCACAACAACAATATTTTTCGATAAAATTGATTTTATATGTATATCTTTTTAATTAATATTTATAATATCAAAGACCCATGTTCTGAATAATTGCAACTTCACAATAAGAATGTGTTCTCCTAATAATAAAAAATCTTTTTGTGACATTTTTATTGAGACTTTTTTAAAACCTACACATCTTTACATCTATTTTCTCCATTCTTAAAACGGTCTCACTGGATCCATTCTGTCTTCATGAATTAATCTCCTTCAGAGTTCAAACAAAACTTGACCGATAACCTTTCGCATGGCCTATTTTATACCGATTGTCCTAAAAAAATATTTTCGCAGAGCCTTAATAATGTCAAACATTAAATCTAAGTAAATAGGCTACAAAAAAAAATACAAAAGATAAATATTTTTCAAAAATAAACTCCGTTGCCATTCGAACATGTACCTGGCAATGGAACAGTCCAAAGTCAGTTTGTTTTTGAGATAGATATATTCCCTTAAATTTTTTCCATCGACAAATATTTTCATTTCAAGAACCGATATGTTTCATAACAATCGCAACATTATCAAAAAACTAAATTAAATTTTATCTCTAAAATGTAGTCCTATCAGGAAAAAAATGACAACACGTTCGTAGACAAAAAAAAAGATTTTATTTATCTAAACTATTTTAAACAATAATACAAAAATGTATTTGTTTAAATTTAATTGAGGGCAAAAAAATAACTCTTCCTCAAGGTTTCTTAACCATTCAACTACGTTATAGGATAGAGTTTGCTTTGTGATGGAGTCTAAAATATTATAAAGTTGAAGTGCTAGGTATTGGAAGTGTCTTTGTCCAAATGTAGTCTTCATATGTATGTAGTTGTAGTATGTTTTGTGTTGTTAATGTAATGAGGTGTCCTTATAATAAAAAAATATTTAATTGGTATATTGGATGGAGCAGCAAAAACAATGTTATAGTCGGCTAAAAGAGCACAAAAGACAATTCTTAGGTTTATAAATGGACGTCCCTGTAGATATCCATCAGATCTTATATTTAAAGAGTACAATGCCCTAGACATAAGACATATCTATATGTTGAGACTCGTACAATATTTTCATGCTAACAACAACTCATCCCAAGCAATAAATCATGGACACAACACAATACAAACATCGAACATCTACACGCCAGTTCCGAGAGCATCAACGACATTTTATTAAATATTCTACATATTCTTAGCTCCGAAACTGTACAACACACTCAATACCAACTGGGAATCGTTCACTTCCAATAAAATTACACAAATATGGACCCAATATCCAATTGGACCCAGACCCAATTGGATAGAGATCAATCAGAAGCATCGCTATCTAATATTCTAACATAATCATAATACAGTATCTACACTAATAATTCACAAGTTCTACAACAACCTCACTATTTTTTTTTCTGTTTTTATTTTTATTGCCGTTGAATTCTTATTTTTCTTGAATTAAATAACACCACAACAGTACGAAAAAAACTGGCTGCTTTAACACAGATAGCAGTCTAGTAAAGTAGCCAAGACAATGCTGCATATATCAGATGTGGAGTCTACTCCATCCCACACAATAAACTACTTAATTGCAATATAATTTTATTTCATGTGGGTACTATAATATGTTCACCTCTGTAACATGTATGTCAATAAATTATAAAGTCTAATTCTATCTTTGTATTTTTAATTTTTTAGATTTTCGACTGCTTTGCCCTTCATAATCACCGTATACATACCATGTCACAGAGATACGCCGTCTCGCGCCTTACTTCACGCTCGTACATTAAACGTCAAATATCATTTTCGTCATGTTCGTTATTTGGGTGATTTTCAATCTCCCAAAGTAGGAGTAAAACGCAAAAAAAAATTGTAATTTAATGCCTTATGTTAATGTTAATACTAAATGATTTAAATCTAACTTTCAGAATAGATAGTTGTGGGGATCTATGATAATTTAAGGTGACGTTTATGTGCACGTATCAAATCTCGCTGTCAGATGTTCGCCGTGTACAATGGTTTGAGTTTTTCTCTCTTTCTAACATTCTCAAGCTGATCTCTGAGTTTATCTCCAGATAAAAATCTCATCACGTGTACATGGTATTGAGATGTATCTTAACTAAATCAAAACACGGACTTTAAAATATGGTCATAAAAAAAACTAATCACTGATTTCCTTAGGGCTAATTGAGATGTGCCTTAAGGCTAATTGAGTGGCAAAACTCAACATTAAAAGAATATACACACAATATAACTATTTATAATGAAAATTATATTATAATATTATCGAAGTATGTTTAACAACATTAATCCAATATTTAAAAAAAATATTTATCGTACATACTTATATGTTGAGTTACTTTTGACAAAGTTCAAAACCCTTAAAAGAGATTATTCTCTCTGATGCTTTACTTTCAAAGTCTGAGTATCTTCATATTTACTAGCATGGATATCTCAAAAAAGGCTTTTTGTTAGTTCCAAACTTTCAACAGCAACTCCACGTCGTGTTGGGATGTTATTATGCCGACGGATATGCGAAATAAATGTCTTTCTGTATGGATCTCCCAAAGACATACCCTGTTATCTGCCAAAGATATTTGTCAAATTATGGTTACCATTATATTAAGCAGGAATAAGTTTGACAATTACAATGTTGGGAAATAGAAATCCACAAATGGCAGAATGATATTAAATATACGATATTTTATTTATTAATTAATCACGTCTCTGCATGGTCGAAGAGCGCATATAATTACGTTTATGGCTTAGCGTGGCACGGAAAACATGTATTAACTTGCTAATTCCATTTAAAAGAATAACAGATTTATAAAAATAAAGTGATTAATATTATATAATGAAATATTTTCTTTTTCTTTTTCTTGTGCCCTATACGTTCAACGGACGTTAGTTATCATGTTCACTATCATCACTTTATTTACTACGGCCTGGAAAAGCTCTAGGTTGCCTTGAGTTCTTTAGCAATATTTTCCTTCTTCCAGTGCCGACTTTCAGCAATCTTTCTCTGAATTATTAGGTGCAAGATTTCGTGATGTCTCATCACATATCAGAGATATTGAAGTTTCCAGATTTTTATTATTGTAAATACTTATTTTTCTTTACAAATCCGAACCATAACATCATTCGTAACTCTATTCATTGAACTTATTTTGAGTATTCTTCTGTAGATCCACATCTCAAATGCTTCATTTCGCTTTATCATTTCTTGACATGGCTCGAGACGGCGAATCTCTGAGACAATGCCGAAAATTGTTTCCAAAAAATGTCATGGGAGCAAAATCCGTATCACAGAGATTGTTTCGAGTTGAAAAACTCTTACAAATCTCATACGTGGACACGAATCAAGAATAGAAGGAGACCGTTTCTGGTTTGGTCGGTTAATTTGAAAATCTTGAATGTTTTTATCATTTTATCTTGCACACTACTGCCATCTGCAATATCAATTGGAACGCTCCGCGCACTCAGTATGGTAATCCTCGCCTGTTTCAGATTCCGACCTTTAATATTCCATATTTATGAGAGATAATGGATGCACGTCCGGGTACGGGTATGCAGGCAGAATGCAATTTTAGCCGGCATCGACACGCGATACATGCAAACTGCTGTTACGCGCGCGTCGGATGTAAAGTAGATGGTAATGAAATACAATTTTTTTTATTGTTCTGAAGTGAACGATGTAGTAATTAAATTTACAGAGGCAAATTAATAATTAACAAAATTATTTTAATGTAAACATATTTTTGTTGTGAAGTTGCAATTTCAGAACACAGATCTGTGATATTTTTCAATACTAATTAAATGATTTAATTAGAAATCTATTTTGAAGCTACCAGTATACAAACCTGACACTTTTCATCAACCAAATAGTTAACTTAATCTTAAAATTAAACTTAATAAATAACTAGAAAGTTATAAAGAAAAATATTATATAATATAAAGTGACAATTTGTTATCAATTGAAATTATTACAGAATATATGTTCAAAAATTTGTCCAAAATATATTCGATTGCTATAGTAAAATCGGAGAACGCGCTTCTCCGGATAGAAAGAGGTTCAGGTTCGAATCCCGGTAGCAATTAAAACAAATTTGATCGATTTTTTTTCCGTATATCTTTCTAGGTCATTGATTTTATTTGCATTAAAATACACTACTTACAGTACAACTACACAGCAAAAATGTGTTCTTAATTCAAATATTTACCCAAATATGTATAATTAAAAATATATGTGTTGTATCAATGTTTATAAAAATTTAATAAAATAGATTTAATTCTGGCGTCTTTTAATATATATTACGTAAAGATTTTTGGGATTTATTGCCATATACAGTTAATTGCTTTTAAAAATAAAATAATAAATGTACCATTTATAATTGGTTGATATGTCGAAATGGTAATGCGGGATTATTTGTTCGATAGATAGATTTTTTCCTGTCTATCATTCTAATTGATTCATTTGACGTGTTTTAGTATCACAGAACCATGTTCTGAAATTGCAAATTAACAATAAAAAGGGTCTATTTTAGTCCAAAAATATGATACCTGACACTTTTAAGTGGTTGAAGCTTCATCAATAACTAATTAATGAAAGAAACAAGCAGACGGAAGAGTATAACGTTCTGTTCTCTCTTCCTACCTTTGCAGGGAAATAGCATGATGTTAAGTTTGTTAGAGATATTATATTACATTATGGAGATATAAAAACAGCCACAAATGTGAAACACAAAGCTACAATATAATATTTCTAGTAATAAAAGGACCCTTAAAAAGATATAATATGTTAAATATCAGGTCGAACAATGGGTCCAATATAAATTACATATCATTATTTTGTAGTATTCGCTAAGCTAGACTTAGGTTTGTATTGTAATATATATTTACGAGTATAGTGGACAGGGTTTTATGGCCGGAATTTATTTAAAAAAATAGAATAAAGAGAAAGAAAATACATATTTTTTTATTCAAGTATGAACTGAATGTATGATATAAAATGTTGCTATATGACACAAAGTTTTTGGGAGTTGCCGTAGGTAGGTTGTCAAATGTATGATACTAGCCATGTGTGCCCGGCGCGGCACGGGATTCATTTTTATTTACAATTTAGGTAGTCAGGACGCCATTGTTTTATGCAACACGTGATGCAAGATTAGTGGTGCATAACAGAGTTCTAATGCCAATACTAATGAAGCCAGAAATGAGAAAAAATGGAAAAAGTAGATTGAATGCGGCGGGAATGCGGTTGCTTAGGCGCATGTGTAGAAAATCTATGTATAATGGAGAGGAGTAAACAAATAAGAAACGAATGTAGAACTGTTTGTAATATTCAGTAGAATGAAAAAAGAGTCGTTGAGATGGTTTGGTTATGTGGAACATATAAGCGAGGAGATAATGTAAAGAAGATATATAAGAGTATAGTATAGTATAGTAAGGAACTATTGGCACTCGCGGTCAATAGTCAAGGAACGGTCCTGTTAAAGGCTTTAACAACCGAAGAGCGTGCATGAGAAGATGTATGAAAGTGAACTAGGCAAGAGTGGTGTGCCAGGAAGATGAATGTGGCGTTTTATCTTCTTTGCCTTCCCTTATGAGGAAACCGCGTGATGGTAAGTTAGTTAATAAGTAAGGCAGGGTGAGGTTAGGTATTGTGTGGGAGAGGGGGATGGTAGGGTGACTATTTAAGTATTCTTTGGCCTTAGGCATTTATGGTATATAATATAATATTTTCTTCGTTCATAGTGCCACATCCCACGATGGGATTTGGCCTCCAATCCCTGGCCAATCTTTTTTAGATCCCGGATTCTCTCATCCTACTCCAGTCTTCTTCCACAGTCAGCCCACCTCTTCCTTGATCTACTTTCAGGTCGCTTCTACTGGGGTATCCATTTGGTCGTGATATTTGGTATCAACATGACCAGCTCATCGCATTCTTTTAGACTTACGAAATCTTTTGATTGTTTCCTGCTCAATTAAGTTATCAAGCTTACGATTATTTTTTATTCTGTAAGCTCTATTTTCTAGTGTTGGTTTATAAATTCAATATAATATAATGTACACTTATATTTATTTTAAGGAAAAGAGGTGAATAACGTGACATATATGAACACGAATTATCAGCTGAGATTGGGGGCGAATTACCATTCATAAACATCTGATACTTCTGATTCCATACATACACACATGTTTGGAAGTATAATATGTATATGTTACGTACAGCTCGGGCTGCCTGAGTATCTGTCCATGTCATGGAATATATATATTCACTATTGGAAATTAACTTTATTACCAGTCCAGCCTGCTGAGAAATGATCTACGCATCATATTCCAGTATGGAACGTCTATTTTTTACTCCAATGGTACTGCATGATTTAAGGAGCCCAATCTGTTGCCATTTTAGCCTTGTTATTTTGAAGATGTCTTTTACTTTGGTCCTACGGCGAATGTCCTTATGTATTATTTTATTATACTTTTCTATGGCTCGCTGGGTTACCTTAAATTTGTAACAGGTCTGCTGTGCGAGTAAGCATCCAAGTTTTGGCACCGTAGGTTATGACTTGAGAGGACGCTGGATGAGAATAGAATAATAATTTTTAAACAAAGTTAACAAAACTTATTTCTTGAAATTATGGTCAAAATCTTGCTCAGAAACATAAACTTGTTTGGTCGCAGTAAGGGTGTATAAATTGAGATGAAAAGGTATAATCTTGCGTCCCATAAATATTTTTGCTTCGCCGCAACAAAGTCTTGTTTTGAGATAAGTAAGCACCTACCGTGAAGATAGGACTTACAATAATTATTGTTGAAACGCCTCGAAGAGAATTAGGGATGAAATATAATCCCTCGGTGAAGTGAGGATCGGTGGAGGATTTTCGTCAACGGATTATGCCACTATCTATTTGGTTATTGAGTGAAACTTGACTCATATTATGCGGTAAATAAATATTTAAAAATTAAGGAAATATTCCAGATATGTTTGTCGCATTAAGTGTGTAATTCAAAATATAATGAGTTTGGATGCCAGATAAAATATATTTTTTAAGGAAATTTTTTTTTTTTTCTATTCAAAAATCACAAAGGTGATCTGATTTCATCAGAAGCCTATTAAATGTACATCATTTGAAAGTATTTATAACGCCACATTCACTGGAAATAAAGCAATTGTAACATGGCATTATTAACAGTCACTACATCATTTAAACAGAGCAATATTGTATTTCCGAAACTAAGAATTACACCTACTTACTTATTTATTTAATTCTTAACATAGTGCATGCAAATGTAAGGAGCTAGACAAAGTAAAACATATTAAATACCTTGGCATTTAGATTTAACAACTCTTAAACTGATTTGAGCATATCAATAAATTTGCGTTAAATTAAGAAGGCTGACATTCTTCTTTAGATGTCTTAGGAATGTTCTAGAAAAACGTAAGTTGAGAACAATATATACTGCTATTTGCTAATCCATTCTTAGCTACGCGATCTTAGGTTGGGGTGGAGTTGGGAAAACTGCCCTTAACCAATTAATAATTACACAAAAATTCATTCTCAGAATCATCTACAGAAAACCATATAGGTTTCTCTCTGACTCACTGTTTGGAGAATGTCAGCTTCTTGATATTCGACAACTCTACGTAAAAAGACTGATCCTTTATTTTCAATCTAACAAAGAGCTTCATCAATATCCATCTCATAATAATGCTTCGACAGCAAAAAATAATAAGCTCACCGTGAAGCCTAAAATGAAAACAAGCTTTGGTCAATCCTTCCATATGTTTCTGACATCCATAGCCCATAACATTTTGCCTAGCAGTATGAAACAATTCTCGATGGACAAACTCAAATATCATCTCAAGAGCTGGTTATTGGGTGTTGGCAGAAAGGAAACTGATCAAAGATTCGTGAAAATGATCAAATGAACAGAACATCATTTCTTTATATTCCTTTTCTGTTTTCCATAGTGTTTTAATCATAGGATAGCGAGAATATTTGACTTATTTATTATCTTATTAGAATTCTTTTATAACCCTGTTTACTTCATTCCTAATAATTTTGATTTAAATAAAAAATAATAATAATGGTTTCATATTTGTATGATAGATAGCGGATCTCCTTTAGTACAGACTTCGGTCTAGTTAAGGAGACAGTGAACATCTCTTACATTATGAAACTTGTTCGCTTTTTTTGTATATTTATTAGAATGTTTATAATGTATAATATGTACGTATATTAAGAACATGAACAGAATAAATAAAATAAGTACTCCTATATGTTTTACTCTTTATATATCTTTTTGATGTTATTTAATTGTATCTTGTTCTACTCTTTATATATATTTAATTTAAAAAAAAATTATACGTTGAACACTGTACTTATTTTAAGTTTAACGTTTTAATTATATATTATTTAATTGCATCTTGCTTTACTCTTTAAATATACCATATATTATATCTTATACCTTGAACAATGTATTTACGTTAAGTTTTACAAAGTATTTACCTAATCTAATGACATCTTGTTTAACCCTTTATATATATAATTTTGTTAATTGATTATTGCACTTTGTTTACTACTATGCCGGAAGAACACTGTCTGCTATAATATAGTGTGCTACTAGTGTAGCAGGCAGGGTACCCAAATATATGTCTTACTTTGCTCATATATTTATCCGATTATAATATAACACACAATATACTAAGAATTAAATAAATAAATAAATAATAATAATAATAATAACTATTATTATATTTGCTCTAATATAAACAAGATTAAAGTATTTTCTTTTACTAAAACTTATTTTTTACATATCTGGTCAGTTTCACTTTAAATCTATTCAATTTCTCTTCCTTTCTTATGTTTTCTAACATTTCATTAAAAATCTTCATTGCACTATACATTATCGATTACTGATATTTTGCCTTCTTACTGCAACCTTCTGACCTACCTTGTAATTAGCCGTTTTTCTCGACTTCAGAATTGTTCCCACAAACTCGTGATCCATCACGAAGAGAGATCAGGGACGCACCCTGAAATAAAAAATCAAAATATATTTTTGGTACTTTGAAAGAAAAAATATACACACAATTTTGTTCAAAACCCAGGCAGAAAGATTTACATAGGACGGTTTTTGTGAAAAAATATAAAATATAAATAATTATCTTCTTCCAGTACAGTACTATTTTTCTTTACGTCGTGTGCTCAATGCTGAGCGTCGTAAACTGATATGTTAAGAACTTGGTACATAATTCGTTTCCATTCTTCCTGGTTTCCTTAAAAATAATGTGCAATCTCCAGGTCACACGTCCCGTGGAATGGACTGCGACAATTTCCAAGAAATTTGGACGCGGGCATGTAACAACAATAATTTTCTCGCCTGATATTACAAACGCGCTAAAGTGTGTTTTGCAAATACGGAACATCTATATTTGGTCTATCTATCTTGCAGGAGAACAGGAACAAAGAGATAGATGGGGTGAAATTGCAAATACAGGAACAGAAAAGAGGGACTCACCGAATTCTGCTTCTTCTGTGTCTCTCAATCACCTTCGGATGCAGTGCACTGAATGGAATTATATCACTGTTTTACCAAAGATCGACATCTTTGAGGTTGATAACAGCGTTTCGTTACGATTCAAGGTCGCCGATCGACCGATCGCTCGCTAGCGGCGGGGGAGGGAAAGAAAAGTGGGGGGCACTGAACATTAGTTCGTTCAAGATATATCATATATTAGTCGCAAACAGGAAGCGTTTTATTATATTAATAATAAATATGATTATTATGCAAAAGTAATATTTTGAATTCACATTTTTTATTTCGTTTTTAAAAAATCGTGAAATTAAATAGAATTGCGATTTTATTGATATTAACGGTATCAGTAAAAATCTCATTATTTATAAGGTGGCTCAAATAATATGGTAGCCCGCGGTATACACAAATGTGAGTGTGTGAAAAGTTGGTTGCAAATATAGACGAATATTTAACGCCACGCTACGCTTACGATTTTAAAATACGTAATTCTGCGGGTAAAGAAAATAAGATGGAATACGTAGACGAGGTTTTCTGTAATGTCGTACAAAGAAAATTCAATTTGAATTACGAAGGAAATTTTGCAGGTGCTAGTAGACAATTTAATTTATGAATACTTTTTTTTAAAAGTATTTCATTGAAAGAAAATTGTGAAATTAGAAAATGTTAATTTCGCTATGCAGAAATATTACTGTTTATACCATCGAAAACATAATCAATAAAATTGATTTCAGTTTTGTCTTCTCCCTCGAATCTCGTATCAAACTTTTGTATCCTTTCTTTTGGCATCTAAAATACCGAGTGTACAATTTTCTCTAGATATTTGGATGGAAACTTTCTCACAAGTCATAATCGTTTCAAAACTTTGGTTCGAATTTGATACAGAATATTTGTGCCCCTGGGATCAAAGCCGCCTCTGGAAAACCTCCCTCCCAAAGGTCGCGTGAACTTTTACAAAACTTCGCAGATAATGCCGTGAAGCTGCAACCAGTGGTGGCTGATCCATTGTAGGGTTTATTCATATTTTGTATGGAACTGATGTAACGTGTTTGTTTATCGTACATGTTTAAATGTATTATATTTTTTCACTTGTTTATAATAATTATAATGTTTATTTTTTTATACATCATTTATTTATTCAAATGGTGTTTTTCCATACCAGTTAATGTTTTATAATTACTCATGAAGTGGTAAATATAAACAAAGTTAAATAATCTATAAAATAAATTAAACCTAATTTTTAGTTATGAATTATTATCAACTATATTAGAACGTAATTCAACCAATCAACGCAAACAAATACCCAATCAGTCATACTCTTAATGTGATTTACCGTTCTGGCGACATGCGAATACACATGTACCTGGCTACAGACTATATACATTGACATTTAAGATTCCGTAAAAATAAGGTAGTTGGCTCTTTCAAATAATGGAACTATTAAATGTATTAATATCAAAAAAGTAACATATAGTATAGGTTCGAAAATTTGTCGCTAAAAATATCGTCGCTATAGCATAGTTGGATAATGCACCTTCCCCGGCTTGGAAAGAGATCCAGGTTCGAATCCCAGTGGCGCAACAACAATATTTTTCAATAAAATTGATTTTATATGTATATATTTCTAATTAATATATTTTATATACATTGTATCGCCACCCAGCTGATGATTATTTAAAACCCGTTTTTAAATAATGTGATCTATGTCTTGAATGTGTATGGATTGCTTGCTTGATTTTTTGACATACTGTAGTTTATGAATAATTGTCAATTTTTTAGGAATAAAATAGGTTTTAAACTAGCCAATATATTTTTCAACATACGCGTTTTAGAATAATATGTATAGATGAATGAATACCGTATTTTAGCGGTTATTAGATGAAATGTTTTTTCCTATTTTGGTGAATGAATTCTGGATTCGTTTTAAAATCAATGGTGTCCTACAATTGCTGTAAAATTCTGCAGACGTGATTATTCATTACTAGTGGGACTGACTCGAAATTTGATTCACAAAAATCGGACACTGAATCTGAAGAAATTTCAGACATAGATAATATGTCTATTTTTAAATCCATTTTATTGTGATTATATTGCTTTGTGTGTTATAGTAGTGAGTTTTTATAATGTTTTTATTTTTTATTATTGGTATATAAAATTAAGGGTTCATCTTATAATCGAGGAAATACGGATTATTATAAATATTTACTTTTAAGTGACGTGCTACCTTTCTATAAGATGACTATCTTAGGAGATTGTTTACAATATTAAACTAAAAAGACAAAGTTAAAATTAAAATATTTATTATAATCGAGAAATAATAAGTAAAATTTAAAATAAATTAAATTAATAATATATAGAAAAATTCAATCGATAAATATTTGGTTACCACCGGAATACGAACCTGAAATTTTTTTAATCCGAGTAAATGTGTTAGCATTTCATCACGTCAGCTAATTACATTTCCGGTATATTTGGATCTTATATTGTGTAGTCTTCATGAAAGATTGATTTTTCCAATTTTAAAAGCCATCAACTTTAAATTAAAATGAATAGCTTAAATTAGAGTAGATTGTTGGTGTTGTAGTTATGACGCTGGTCTAATGATCTTAGTGGTCGGAGATTCGTGCCTCGTTCCAGGACACCAGTAAGTTAGTTCTATTTCCATAGTATAAGCGTTTAGCTTAGTTTGAAAATAATAAGAATATTGATGTGACATGTATTCTGTGTATTAAAAAAAAATCCAAAAATCTTTGAAATATACAAGAAAGAAGATTTCCCGGATAGGCAAAGTTCTAAAAAGATAAATATGTTATTATCTTTAGTAATTTTCCTTTTTGATAGTCCTTCCCTTAGTTATAGACAAACCTATGTAAAAATATCCGTCATGTCCTTAAGAATATATAGATGTGTGTGTTTCAGAGCGTGATATGTATATGTGATATGTATATGTATATGTATATATGCCGGAGCGTGATATGTATATGTGTGTATGTATGTAGGGATAAAAAGAGGACGCGCGCAAGGAACGGCCTCTTTTGTGATCTACCGTTTGACTCGAAACTAGCTATATATTTTGTACCCAAGGGCGTGCAGTGCATACAAGCAAAAAAGCTATGCATTACTAAAAATTCTGAGAAACAAACATAAATAAAATAATTTGATTAACATATACGGAAACATTATTTTACAATTAGCGGCATCTGTGTACCACTAGAGACTTTAATTGATTAGTTTTAAAAATTACCATGACAACTCACCGCTGTACCCATGGCGCTCTTGGGTATTCGCTGCGTTGAGCTATTCCCATTACTCTGTTCTGTCTTTAAGATAGTGAATAACTCAAGTCATATAATTTTAAATATGAATTAAATATATTAATTATAAAGATATACATATAAAATCAATTTTATCGAAAAATATTGCTGTTGCGCCACCGGGATTCGAACCTGGATCTCTTCCCTAACCGGGGGAGGTGCTTTATCCAACTAAGCTACAGCGACAAATTTTAAATTAAATTTAATTAATTAATTTAAATTACTAAAATTGATTTTATATGTATATCTTTATAATTATTATATTTAATTCATATTTAAAATATCACAGACCTATGTTCTGAATAATTACAACTTCACAATAAGAATGTGTTCTCCTAAAAAAAAAAAGTCATATAATTGGCTATTTACTGAATTGAAAATTCCTTTCGGTTGATCTGTTTTGTATGGACCTATGCTATTTTTAACAGAATAATATTAGAAAGGGTTACAATTGTGTGAAATTCATTGAAGTGTCAACTTCCTCTTTTACTAATTCGAGAATTTTACTATTTTACTATTTTTAACGTGTTGAATTCATGGTTGTTTAAATTTGGTACATGGATTGGTTTTTGATTTGGGAAAAACAAAAAGCAATTGGCATAACTATTTCCTACGTTAACTTATAATAAAAATAATTATTTTCTATAGTTATTGCGTGAAGGATTTTGAAACAATAAATTAATCATTTTCAGTCATATAAAGTGATCTTAAAAATGTTTATACATTTTTATATAGGTAAGAAGGTTTTATTTAACGTTAAAAATTTAAATTTAAAAACACTGTTAATTGTACTCTAAAATTATAAATAAATACATGGTAGGGTCGTATAAACGACAGATTTATTGTGTCTAAAGACGTTGGTTAAACGAAAGTATATGTATTATTTTACATATATTACATATGATTGTATAATATCATTGGTAACAGCATAACCTAAATCTATACCTACTGCACGCCACTACTATTATAAATGTTTATTAAATTCTCTATTAATAATACATTTTTTCCTCTCTGCGTACCCTTGCGTGGAAACCGACTGACGGTTAGTAAGTAGGTTTAAGTAAGATGTACATTTAAGTTATTAGGTTCATACAGCATCTTAAGAGATTAAATAGAGTGCGCCATTAATATTCAAGGTAGTGCCTCTTATGCGAGAAAAATAAAATTATAAAGGTTAAATTAGTAAAATGGAGTATTAAAATTTTAATTTATATTTAATGATTTATGTGAGTTTTAAAACTTTATAATATAGAAATTTTCGATATCGCATGTTTCATAAAATGATTACAAAGAGGGCAGATGTGGTACATATCTACTCGTAGATATGTTTCTATTAAATTATATATTGGATTTATCGTATTTGTTTACTTACAACTTAAATGTACATTTTTTGTGGTCATTACTGTGTGCATATTATGAATGATATAAATGTATTAAATTAAAAAAACACGAAATAAGTATCTTATCAATATTAAATACTAATTAAATGTATTAATTAGAAAAATATACATATAAAAGCAATTTTATCGATAAATATTGTTGTTGCTACCGGGATTCAAAACTGGATCTCTTTCCAATCCGAGGAAGGTGCATTAACCAACTATGCTACAGCAGACAGCACTCTTAACGACAAATTTTCGAAACCATATATTACACGTTTCAAGTTAATTCATCTATCGTTCCAAAGTATTCTCTGCTGTAGCATAGTTTGTTAATGCACCTCCCCTGGATTGAAAAGAGATCCAGGTTCGAAACCCGGTAGCATCAACAATATTTTTTGATAAAATTGATTTTATATTTATATCTTTCTAATTAATACATTTAATTAGTATTCCAAATATCAAAGACCTATGTTCTGAATAATCACAATAGAAATGTGTTTTCCTTAATCATATCAATATTATTTACTATTTTTAATAATAATTTAAGAGAAAATGACACTTGATCAATAGGCAAGACACAGGTCTGTGAACATGTTTTCATATATTCTTGGGCTTCCAACTTTCTGTTTTCTGTAATGTTTATATGTAATACTGAATAAATAAAAATAAAAAACTTGTAAAATAATGATTTTTATCATAACTTAGTAAGTTTCTTGTATTATAATAAATTTGTACTAAAACACATTGATATTAGTCAAAATTTATCAATACAAATGAAATAAATAACTTAAAGTTCGATTCTTTATTCAGTCGATTTTGTGTACATACTTTGATTTCACATAAAATAATTCAGATAGAACCTACTTGCACAGGTGTTCAAAACGTCGCGTCAGTAATAAATAAATAAAATAACGAAATCAAATTTTTAGAACCCTCTTTCCCAGTCAGACTCTAGAGAACTCCCCCGATAGAGTGAAAAAAAAGTTTTTCCTTTGAATGACAATTTTCAAGAGTGTTAATATTTCACGTGATTATTATCTTAGACAGGGGATATGGTAATCAATGAGGACCGTCCCACCGCTTACCCAGGACTGATGCAATCAGTTCAAGCAGTTCAGAACCGATGCGATAAGATAGCGTCCTGCATCTGTTTATTGTTGCTATCCAAATTAAATAGACATCTTCTGATGAAACACATTATCTCATTGTCTAGCTAAACTCTCATATTAGAAGAGAGGGATTCAAGAGCTGCTTGCGAGTCGGAGAATATAACAGCCTTATCGATGTTCCGGAGTACGCAGATGTCCAAGGCCACTTTATATTTATCAGAGTCATCAATGACCGTTTAGTCCGTAAATTAATAAATAAGATAAATTTTTAATCAACATTTTTAAGAAATAAATGGATACAAAGCTGTATTTTTAATAAAGAATATTGTATAAAATGAAATTATTAGATACATATTATAAAACACAGAAAATATAATAAAGTTATTTTCAAATATGAATTAAATATATTATTTATAAAGATATACATATAAAATCAATTTTATCGAAAAATATTGTTGTTGCGCTACCGAGATTCGAACTTGAATCTCTTCCCTAACCGGGGGAGGTGCTTTATCCAACTAAGCTACAGCGGCATTATTTTTAGCGACAATTTTTCGACCCTATATGTTACCTTTTTGAAATCAATACATTTAATCGTTCCATCATTTGACAGAGCCATCTACCTTATTTTTACAGAATCTTAAAATACCTTTAAATAAATCTGATAGTAGACGCCAGAATTATCAATTCATTTTTATTAAATTTTGGACACATTGATACAACTTTATTATTTTTTAGGAGAACACATTCTTATTGTAATTACAACTTCACAATACGAATGTGTTTTCCTAAAAAAAAAAAAAGTTATTTTCAATTACCCACGTGGAAACTGAAATTTGCAAAATATTTTATAATGTTGACAATTTTATAGAATTTTTGTTACATGGTACAGTATATCTGATCACAAATATTTGTATTATATCTGGGAAATTAATTACTTTTTCTACGTGTATTATTTTGTAAATGATATCCGGCAAAAGTAAACAAAATCAAATCCAGAAAAACACGCGTACATAATTTTACTGTTCATCTCTTTAAATAAAAAAAAATACACGTACCTACATGTAAATATCTGATTTTAACCGAATTCCACATCGATTTAGAGAAAAAAAATTTCACGAAAAATTATTTCGTCTTTGAAAATATTGAAAGTTCGGGCGGCGTAAATCAAAGGTAAAATGCGAAAACGGCGAATTACAATGAGAGTGAATATTTTTTATCTCATCTTGTTTCCATCGGATTGGAAATATTACATTTCACGGAATGAATAAATTGATAGTTTCAGGCAATCATTGAAAATAGTACTTTTTTTGGCGCGATGATAGAAAGCCTTATAAACTGGAGGGTAAAAAAGAGGAAGAATTCATTAATTTCTTCATACTTTGTTTTAGTGCGAATTTATCGATTGACACGAGTTAAGTTACTAATTGGAAATCATTAAGGAGAATATATTTTTATTATGAAGTAGTAAATATTCAGAACATATGTATGTAAATAATAATTAAATTTATCAATTAGAAAGATATACATATAAAATCAAATTTATCGAAAAATATTGTTATTGCTGCTACCGGGATTCGAACCTGGATCTCTTTCCAATCCGGGGAAGGTATGCTATATCAACACAGTGCACTGACGATAAATTTTCGAACTTATATGTTACGTTTTTCAAATTGATACATTATTTGAAAGCCACCTTTATTATTTTTACGGAATCTCAAATACCTTTGAGTAAACCGGTAATTCATTTTAATTCAATTTTGAACACATTGATACAAATCATATATTATTAAGAAGAACACATTCTTATCGTGAAGTTGTAATTATTCAAAACATAGGTCTATGATATTTTAAATACAAATTAAATGTATTGATTAGAAAGAGATAGGTACATATAAAATTAATTTTATCGAAAAATATTGCATATCGGTTAATGCACGTTCCCGGATTGGAAGAGATCCAGGTTCGAATCCCTGTAGCAAAAATAACATTCTTCGATAAAATTGATTTTATATGTTAATGTCTTTCAAATGAATATAATAAAATTGTAAATTGTTTACTCATAGAAAAATAATTAAAATATGGACCCAATATGTTTAGAAATCAGTCAGCTGTCTGATATTTCTAGTTAAATTCAACACAAACCACTACAATAAGTTAATATAATCTATTTTTAGATTTTCAATACATTCATTATACATTTTATTACATATTTATTTATTTTATTAAAATGACATCGTCCAAATAGCATGGATAAAAATGTCTATTTTAACAAAGACAAAATTCTAGCTTAATAGTTAGGTTACCTACTTCTAAAAATAACAAAAGTGTATTCTATTATATTATTAATGTATATCTCTGATAAACAAAAATGTATAAATATTATATAACCGGAACACAATTTGTCTATAATGGTTTTCCCACAATTGTTCGTCCGCAATTGTTCGCCAACAATTGTTATCCCACATTACTTCGCCTGGAAGATTGTTCCCCGAATATACTAGAAAAATTTATTAAATGAAACCGATTCGTTTTAATATTATACTCATATGTTTCTATACAAAGTTACCTGTATTAATTAATTTTAACTCTCATATTTATCTTGTGATTTATATTCGACATTGTTTCAAAAATATTCTGGTTGTGCCGAGTATGGATTCCGAGTATGCCTCCCCTACACCAAGCACTCCACCATCTTAGCTGCCGTACTAGATTGTTCTACAATTTATTGCATTGATTTTTTAAAGTTATTTACATACTCAACATTAATTTTGAAATACTTATGCGTAATTTTATGCTGAAAATCCATTTTTATTCAAGTAAAAATGAACGAATTTGGAGAGACTAAAGCTGATCTTGGTATAGGGAATATGATTAAAAAAAGGTTATTTAGGTGATTTGGTCAAGAAGAACGAGTGAATGAGGAGAAAATGGTAAGACAGATGTATGACTATGTAATACCTGGCACTACCAAGTATATCTGACAGAAGAATTAGTAAGGATTAATTAGGAAAGTAGAGTGTAGCATTCCAATATCTCTGCCTATCTCTAGTAATCCTAGTGAACTTTGTAACAAGCTAAGAGATTAATATATTTGTATCTTGCTATTTTCAGGTAAATAACCCCACCTGCCATGGGGAATTGGGGTTCGGTTCCCCGTTGGGAACATTTCAATTAATTTAAATTTTCATTTTTTTTTAAATCAGAGATATTTAATTCAATTTATGAATATTTTTACGAAACATTAAACTAAATTCTATGCTGGAAGTGTTTTGATAGATGTGTCTGTAAATGAGACATTTAACGTGTTTTTTCCTTCCCGTAATACTGTTAATTTTGCGCTAAAAACTTAATTAATGTATTTATTTTTATATTTTATTAATATGTATTTATGATATACACACTGGTTAAGTACGTGTAGTATTCTCTCTTTCATCGTAAAACGTTACTCCGTTTCTTATTATTACACAATTAGAAAATAAGCACGTTTCTTCTCTTCATAAGAAAATAATTACTGATACATAGCATTGTGTACTAACATATGAATGCGTATCACAATCGTATCTTCCTCGAAGTGCTGACGTCATTTCAGAGACGAATCAGGCTTACATAATTTATTTATTTAATAAAGCTAATATATTTATAAAAATGGTAGGATTGAAATGTGTTCTAAAGTTAATGGACATTGTTATAAAGACATTGATATTGTTTGTGTTTATCATATTTAAAAAATGCTGGCATTGCACTTCAGTAAGTTTTATTTATTTTTACCATATTATAATACATGTTCATTCAGACGTGCTTGTGTTCTAGTGGTTACGATACACGCCTAGTGATCTAGTGGTCGGGAGTTCGAGCCTCGTTCCAGGAGGCCATAAAGTTAGACCTATTTACATAACACAAACGTTTAGAATAGTTTGAAAATAGTAAGAATATTGATGTGACACGTATTCCGTATATGCCACTCTATTTTTGAAATAAATTCTTTACCGAAACTGGACTAATAATATTTTTAGGTATACAAGGTGGGCCAAAAGTCTCGAAAAGGTTACAATACAACACTTTTTCAAATTTGTTACAGATTTTTGTAAAGAATACCTTAAATTAAATTAAGAAAATATCAGCGGAAATTACAAGAAAAATTGATGCAAATCAACATGAGCACGAGCATAGTACAAGAGAAAAAGATAGACTGAGACTGCCATTCAAGAAGAAGGCCAAATCTCAAAAATCGATGATGCATAATGCGATGAAGATTTTTAATGAAATGTTATAAAAATATAAGAAAGGAGGAGAAATTGAATAGATTGAAAATAAAACTGACCAAATATGTAAAATAAAATACTTTAATCTTGTTTACATTAGAGTTTATATAGAAGTGCATATATATGCACTATGTTAAGAATTAAATAAAGTATTTCCATTTACTATCAAAATCAGTTATCCATAATTTTAACTCAACGTGCATATCATCGCTATTTCGATGCGATATTCTCCAAGCAAATCAATGGTTAGGCATTTGATTAGTCGTTTTAAGACCCAGGGTTTAGTTAGCGACTTTCTATGTTCCGACAGACCTCGCTTTATTAGAAGAGTGTATGTGAATGTGTTGAAGTAGACCCGACTACATCAACGCGAAGGCGAATATTGGTATATAATCCTAAACTGTTTACTTACTGCAGTTTGAGATCAACCTGACATATGGTTCCAACAGAACGGAGTCATGGTTCACACAGTAAGAGCCACAATCTAACGTCTAACAACAATTTTAGATCAAATAATAATTTCTCGTAGTTGCGATCATCGCGGTCCCCAGACTTGACGGTTCCTGATTACTTTCTTTGGGGCTACCTCAAAGGAAAAATTTATGCTAACGCGCTTCAAATGAAGGACAACATTTGTACAGAAATCAGGGCACTGTAACCTGAAAGGCTAAGAACTGTCATGGAAAATGCTTTAGGGTACGTTTGTAGCTAGTTATAGAAAACCTTTAATTTCTATATTTAATTCCTTAAATATTATAAATTTTAAAAATAAAATAAGATAAAATAAGAATTAAAAGAAACAAATTTTAATTTGTACGTGCATAACTTATTTTTCCTTTACAGTGCGGTAATAAAGAAATCTGAGTTAAATGTCGATACCAAATTGACTGTTTTTAAAGCTTTACAAGTATGGTTACCAAATATTGGTCCTTATGGAGAGAGTGAAATCAAAAATCTAGGCTACTAAAATGAGTAGTAATAGTATCACTATTAGATCGAGTGAGAAGTATTGATGTAAGGAAGATCCTTTGAATAAAGTTTATACATTTATATTTAGAAAGATCTTAAATATGGTGACTTGGACACGTCTTGTAAATTCTACAAGAATCTTGGCTGATTGGAGGAAAGGCAGTCGGTGGGTCAGTTAGCTGGGATAACTGCAACATACTCCCCTAGTTGCCCCTCTGTCCCCCGGCTTTTGTATTATTACTGTATTTTTGTTGTAAAGGGTGTCAGGCGGAAAAATTTAAAGATTAAATTGTAACAATGGTTAACCAAACTCCTCCGGGACTATCAACGTCAGCAGCGACGACAGAACACGTGGCTCAAATTCAACGTGAAAATATGCGCAATCCACTTAAATCGATAAAGAAGATTGCAGCCTGTACTGGAATAAAAAAATCAACATTGCACGTTATTTTAAAAAAGAAACTACAGTTTCACCCTTACAAAGTGCAAATCGTGCAGTTTCTAAAGAAAAATGACTATTCTTTACGTAAAACCTTAGCGAGAACGATGCTGAAACGTTTTGGAACAGCACGAATGCTTGGAAACATATTGTTTACTAACGAAGCACATTTTCATATCGATGGCTATATTAATAAACAAAACATGAGATACTGATGTTCCAACAACCCAAGGGATACAGAAACGCCATCAACAACGTTTGCATTGTCCAAAAACGACAGTGTGGTGTGCAATTTCTGCCCGAGGGATAATTGACCCTTATTTTTTTAACCAGCGAGAGTCACTGTCGTGTATTGCCGAATGATTGACGAGTTTTTAGTACCGTAACTGCAGCTGTTTCCAGGGTTCAACGACAGAACACAATTTCAGTAAGACGGGGCCACTCCACACATATCTAGAGTTTAGTCAACAAGTACGGAGGCATACCCTGGACACTTATACCGTGTGACTTTTTTTTCTGGGGATACCTTAAGTCGAGAGTTTACAGCAACAATCCTCAATCAATTCAGGCATTACAAGAAAATATCCGCCGTGAAGTTGCTGCCATTGAACCAACACTTTACTCTCGCGTGTTCGCAAATTTAAGAGTCCGATTGCAAATGTCTTGAGAGAAATGGACGGCATTTAGACGATATTGTTTATAAAATATAAAATCCGCATCGTTTTGTATAAATAAAATATGAGAATAACATCGCAGTTTTTAAAAAATTTAATATTAAATTTGAAAATTTTCCGCTGGATACCCTTTATTATTATTCCGTGCAATGTATATTTTACATAACAAAGATTTATATATAAGGTCATATGTTTTGGTTGGCGGCCGTGCGCCGTTACTTGAACGCTTATGCGTCGAGCTGGATTAAATTCGCATAAAAAAAATTCCATCCTGGCGGTGAATGAGTAGGACCGATATAGGAGCGTTTGCTTATAGACGGTCTGGTGGTAGCGGTGGGTATTTTCATTAGCAAAGACTATATGAAGACAGATTGACTCTTATTTTGTACATCGTATGAAACAATTTTAAACTTGATATTTAAGTGGGAGTCACTATTTGTCAAAATCATCAAAAATTCTTAATACTAAAACCGTTTTAATATTTAAAATATTTTTTAGTACCTATATAAAATTTATTTATTTGTTTAATTACATTACAATTTACAAAGATTAATTGGTTACTGACAGTATTTTGGTATCATCAAAATTGTATATTAAGTTATTGATTTAAAATATACATATTACATCATAATTAATTGAAATGAATCCTGTTTTATTTAACCCAAATGGACAAAATTTTTAGATCACTTTGTATCTTAAAGAAATTTATTTAAGAATGCAAGAAAAATAACAGAACAATGGTGCAGTTTCATAGAGAGAAGAAGAAGATTAATAAGTGAAATGTTTAAGGCTTTTTTAAATTGTTTTTTAAATCGGTGATTTGAAATAAAACAACCCAATAATAAACACATCGATATAAATATTATTTAGTAAGAAATTATTGCGTTTTTGATATAAAACTTAATAAACCAAATAGTAGCTGAGTGCACAAAGCATGTAAGTAAATATAATATATTATTTAAAATAATTTGTTTTCACTAACACAAAATATTTTAAAAACATCTATTAATTTTTAACATTTTGCTTATTTGATTAAATGCAGATTTGTCTCCGTAATTTTGGCTTCAAGATTATAAAAAAATACATTTAGTATATCTTAAGAATTTTCTATATTAAGGCATTTTTATGGCACGCTGAAAATAAATTTAATGGTCGCGGTCTTTCTTATAATGCTTGTATTTTCTTAATTATGGCAAATAACATTCAGTTTACTAGTATTAAACTAGTGTATTTATTAGTATTACATTATTTAAGTAATAGTTTTAAAAAAAGTTTAAATAAATAAAAACCCAATTTTTGTAAAAAACGCAAACATTTTAATTCGAGATATATGCAATGTGCTCAGATCACCGAAAATATTAATTATTTTTGAAAGCGCGCCCTCAAGTACGCACAATAACTTGTGTGCCGTCTTGTTACTATCATATTATTTTTTGCTGTCTTACGACGAGTAATATACTTGTTTATAATAAAAAGCAATCTAGAATAAAGTTTCTGAATGACACAATTCAAACAGTGTAGTATTTCTATTTTAATGTTAGATTTTATTTGCGCACCCACCCATACGTTTGCAATGTATCCAGATTTTATTGGTTATAGGAATGGAATCCTTTCGCCCCGAAGGCAACTAGGTACATGTAAATAATGTTACCCTGTTGGAATTGAATGTTACCTTAGCCCTCCGTAAATAAGGTCGTGTCTTGCGGACATACAAAGCGTTGTCTATTTCCGAAATATTGAGTTTGTCGCTCACACCGGACGCGATCGGGATGGAAGAGGACACAGCGCTGAAATAAAATATCCCTTGCGGCACTGGCCGAAAGAAATAAGGTAGATTTCATCTATGTATAAAATGTATTTTAATTTTTTGAATATAGACGGTATTCATTTTATAGAATTCAATTATTATTCAACACAATAGATCAAACATGATTTTTTTTGATTCTATATTTATACAAAAACACTACATGTCTTCACTAACGCAAATTCTTTGTTTCAATTTGGTATCACTCACGTGATCATTTTGGTACTACTTACGTTTAATAGCTATAGCTTCGCGACTTTTTTTAAATATATGACTCAATTAGAATGAAAATTTAAACGCTGACAATATAATATGCATTAATGCGAAAAATACGTCTTGTTTATTAACAAAGATTTAATTTTAGAATACTTTTATTGTTGCATAAATATGTCATAAACTATTGGATTTATATTTCGACCAAGAATGTGTATAGAATGCTTTTTGTCCCCCAACTAATGTTCTAAACCCTTCTCCAATATGTACATTTTATTTCATGTCTATTAATTTACTGGTCTGTGGGTATAATAGATAATGTGAAGATATTTTGTGCTAATGAAACTTAATTTTGTGTTTTTTCCAACATTAATGTATTATAATAATGACTCGTAATTAAAGATATTATCGTCGGTTATTTCCAACATTGTCAATTTTAGCATTAAGGGAATGTTGTACTAACTGTTAATCACCTAACATATAACACCCAACATTGTAACAAAAAATGTATAAAAGCACACCACACTGTTATATGTTAGACAACCGAAACGATTGTGCAATTATTTGGTAAATTTAAATATAGAACCAAAAAAATCGGGTTTGATTTATTGTGTCAATTAATATATTTTTATTTTTGAATAAATTTAATTTACTATGTACATACTTATTTAGTACTGTGTACAAATTATATTTCTCGCACCAGCGTAGTGTCGAATTTAAGAGACGTACAATATCCTTTGTGTACTATGCAAGAGAAATTAATGAATTTATTTAAGAAGAATACCCGATACTCAAAACATAGTGATTTGCTAGCTATGGCTATAATCCTTTGTTCTTGGTTAATATAAAAAAAAAATATTTTAAGGGAAGATTTTAGTGCCAACAGTTTTGATGGGTTCATTGAACCCGCTGGTTAACCTAAACACCGACCCTTGGTATCTCAAGTGGGCTTCCAAGTAACCGAGTTCGTTGACCTGACATGTTACTCAAGGTAAAAACAGAAACGAATTCATATTATAATATGTAGGTATAAATTTAACTTGTATAAATTGCGTCTACTTTGATAAACCGTACAGTTAGTAGGTAGTAATGGTAATATAAGTAATAGTATGAAGTAAGATGTATAAGAAGGTAGGTAGCCGGAATATAACACACACGTTGAGTTATTTTGTATTTACTATAGTTTCATCATTAGGTGATTACTGAAATTTTTCTTCGTGTGCTCAGTGCTGAGCGCCGTTGTCTCCTAAATTATATTTGTATCTTGGTGCATAATACCGTTCCTCCCGGCTTTGAGTCATGTTGATCACAGCGTTTATAGCGGACCCTGTTAACTCTGTAATTTGGTCTATCAATCTTGCTCGCTTTTTCACAATCTCTCATTGTTTCTACTGGCAACATGTCCAAAGTATACAAGAATCTCTCTCATGTATGACGTCGAAAGCCTTTCTGTAATCTTTAATTCTTGGAGGATATACACATCTGTGCACCTCGCGATCACGCAACATCCAACTCCGGCACTATATCTCGAAGGTATCCAACATATTCCACACAATGCTGCGGAGAACACCAGAGATTTCATCAAACGAATTTTGGTTCTGGACTTAGTAGAAAGCAATCGACGATAGCCGATGAGACCTTGACCATGCAGCCGTCACCAATAGCCACAATGGTTCACAATACCTGCTAGTATATTAAATAATGAGTTGTTTGTTAAATTTAATCGGTTATAAATTATTTTTGATTTAGTATTTAGGATATTTTAAAATTATAAATTACATCTGTTAGTTTTAAAAAAATAATAATGTGAGCATTATGAATAAAAATATTTTTTCTTTTTTTTATCTTACTATCAACTATTTATCAAGTTTAGATCTCGGTGTTCGCATAAAAAATATTTTGTGCAATTATAAGGATCGATACTATTATTTATGCGATGTGTGAAAAAATACTAATAACATTACCATGAGGCTAAGGGTAGTGTCTGGGTTGATCAAATTACTTATGAAGATGTATTAAAGCGCATAGATAAATAAAATAATACTAAAAACAACTACCAAGGAAAGCTATATACTTCGGACAAATTCTTTGTAATGAAAAATATGACAGATACATGGAAAATAAGAAAGGGTTGAAATTGTGTGCGCGCTATTTTTTTTGTGTGTACTATGATGCAAAATAGTACGCGCAAACCTGCATATCTTAAAGGAAAAATTACTTACTCGTGGTGGGTATGATAATTACACTATTAAAACTGCCAAATTATTTGCGTGTTGTGTTATAGATTTATATGTATGTTTTAAAGTAGTAGTAAGTTTTATTTATTTTATTAAGGGATTTTGACAGTGTAAACATATTATCTATTTAAAATATGATACTAATAACGAAAATCCAAAAAAATAATTAAATGCATTGGTATGTCTATATGCAGAAAATAAATGAAAAGAGAAAAAGAGAGAGAAAGGTTGAGGAGGTTGTAACTATTGTTGCGGTAAAGGGAGAACAAGATGTATTTATAGGTAGAATGATTGGCCAAAATTGAGATTGTGGTGGTTCATAAGAAGAACCCTCTGAGCTTTGTTATGTATGACATAATACAATAATTTACATTATGTTATGAGATTATATTAATTATTATTCAATAGTACTTTTTTGAGAAATTAAGCTATAAAGAAAAATTTCTAATAATTCAAAACAGCATTGAGGACTGTTTTAAGATGTAATAGATATAATAATAAGTTATATGCTAAAACAACTAAAATTAATGAAGGCTAAGAAAAAAATTAAACAAAATGTTCTTATATTGATATACAAAATAAAAACCGATTAATGCCATTATACATGAATAAAAATATGAAGTATAATTTTGAGGTCTACACTTATCCAACGAGAAGTCGGTGGGATTTTAGACTTCCACAAACATACTTTATTCAATAAAGGTTTCAAATTGTTCAATGAACTCCTAGCAAATGTGAAGGAACCAATTAGACTTGCTACTTTTCGTAGGTTGGGTGCACAAAATGTAGTATATAAGTTTAATAACTGATATTTTCTTTTATATTTACAATTTTTTAACCTAATTCTAATTATTAGGAGAACACATTCTTATTGTGAAGTTGTAATTATTCAGAACATAGGTCTGTGATATTTTAAATATGAATCAAATATATTAATTAGAAAGATATACATATAAAATCAATTTAATCGAAAAAAATTTGGTGTTGCGCCACCGGGATTCGAACTTGGATCTCTTTCCTAACTGGGGAAGATGCATTATCCAACTATGCTACAGCGACAATTTTCGAATCTGTGTTACCTTTTTGATATTAATACATTTAATTGTTCCATTATTTGAAAGAGCCATCTACCTTATTTTTAGGTATGTAGATATGTAGACCTTATGGTCATGGCACGTAGAAAAAAATATTTTCAATTTTTAACAATTCATTCACACTCACATTAGGCAAAAAGGGTCCAAGTGTCGTTCTTTGAAGCCCTCCAAATAGTGTTGTATTATTGATTTTCCCAAAATGGTTTTACGCAAGGAACACTATTATTAATATTTGCTGACCCAACACGGCATAAAATGTATCCCTTCCGTCAATAGCAGATGAAAGGGACATTTCTTCGTGTAAACATTTTGAGTAACTCAATAATATGTTTTCTCCGTAAAAACTAACAAAATATCCTTGTCACTCAATAATATAAAGGTGTTCGTAAAATCAATTTCTATTTATTGATTTCGGGATTATTTTTATTATAAGATACAATTATTCTTATTCTTTTATAAAATTCTATTTGATTAGATTGAGTTACACATGGTACCTACCTTCAGTTTTTTTTTTCAGTCAAGGTCCTATTTATCTTTGATTTATTGATTGGGAAAATACTGGATGTAGTAAGGTAAGAAGAAATTTAGAAGAGGTACAGGATTAGAAAATAGGCTGAAGGACAACCCAGAACCAGTAAACACGACCCACCTGTGAAATGCTTCTTTCGGTATCTGGATTTCTCACTGGATCCACAGATCTTCTGGCTGCAGGACACATACTCCGTTATTCGGTATTCGGATTCGGTACGCATGGTTGTGAAATAACTGAACACATACAATTACACTATTAAGTATATATATAAGTATATTATTTATTAATAAAGTAAGTCAACCGGAGACAATGAGGGCAAATTTTGTTTAGGCAGCTGTGCGGTATCGCCCTGTCAATATGCGGAACGCTATCGAACAGCTGCCTAGTAGCATTAAAAAATGCCAACCAGGCGACGAACGAGTAGAACTAAGATAGGTGCATTGAGCTTATTGCATCGGTCCTGGGTAAGCAGTGGGTTCACCCTCATTGTTCTAAGGACACTATCCGTTAATTTGTTGAAGCAATTTTCACTGCCTACCGTATCACACTGGTAAACAATTAGTGTCAGTTAAAAGGTTCATCTCCAACTGAACCAAAAAACATAGAGAAAACAACCACAGAAAAAATCGTGTTCTGGTATAGAAGGAGGGGGTAATGGGGAGGTAATGGACAGGAATAATTTTATATGTCGTGTTTATATTTGCTCAAGACGGCGATCGGCGATCCATGGAATCTTGTTATAAAGATAGAACATAATCTTTTTATGTTTATTTATACTCTTGAGATCCATTGTCCGCCTTCCCTTTAAAGTTACCGAGAATGTACATCTTGATTATTATTCCCTTGACTTTTGCAAAACGGATTCAAGCGTGGCAAGATTTACCTTAACACATAATCTGCGGTGTTGGGTCAGAGTTGACCCGGGTGTTTGTAAAAATATGAATTACGCTACAAATATTCGTTTAATGCTGTTTTCCTTCTAGTTAATTTTTTATTCAATATTTTTAAATAATTTGTGATGCAAATAAATGTTATAGGACGAGATTCAAATAAGTTATTGATAAAAATGTGAAAAACGTTAAAAAGTCTGTCGCTTTTACGGGATTGAATCTCAGCGCTTACACCAAAATATATACTGTCAATATTTTGAGCGGGTAGACAAAGGATACTAGGTATGCGTCCATGTATTTGTTTTGACTTATTTTCGTCTGTCGGTTCCTAGACAATATCAGTAATAAAACTATTTGAAAGGCCTTGCGCCTACCTGTAAGTTTTATGACACAGCCTGTTTGGGTTTCGACGAGAAGATTACATGCTCAGTGGATGTTTGTATTTTGGCTGTGTAGGGCGTTTGTTGATGCGTGAAAATATGTACATTATTCGTAATATTTTTTAATTTATAACTTTAATTTTTTAGCAGAAACATTACGGCACATCATGCCATTTCATTTAGTCATATGTAAAATAAAATATCTATAAAAAAACTCCCACAAAACGGTTGAAAAACTGAAAACTTGAGGTGGGTCTAAAATAACCGCCGGACGTGTTTTGTTTTGACCCACCGGGCAGTAAGTGTTAATAGCAAGATTTCTGTATGTAGAAGACAGGGTTCCATGCCAAGGGTTTTCCTTATATCGGCACTTCTCACTCGGTCTTATAATAATACTCCTGTTACTCCTCTAAGGTTACTCATTTAATGTATACGCCACACTTCGTTTCAATTTTTGGCACCAAATATCCTTCTTAGTATCTTACGTCCAAGAGCAGTTAAAACAGAACAATTATTTGTAATTTAATGCTTTCTGTTTGTGTAACACGTCAAAATAAATAGTTGAAGGTATCTATGGTTCTAGGTTGTATTTATGTGCTCATGCCAAGTGTTGCTGCTTTTATTCATTTGAATTATAGATTTATTTGAAATTAAATAAATGATTTACATCCGCGTTATAACACTGACACTGACACTTAAAAACATAAATTGTGGTAGAAAAAAAAAAACAAAATGTAGGTACTTATCTAGCGCTAGTTAGTTAATATAAATTTTTAGATTAACGACAAAAAAAATAAACCGCCATAAAAAATTTAAACATCGGTTTATCATAATTTTGTTATTGCGAAATACATGTTATTGCACCCGGGGGTTCAATTAAAGCTACTCAGAAAGAGACATAAAGGGACATAAAATCGGACCTTGTCTGACCTTGTGGAAGTCAAATCTGAATGGAAGATTTTTTGCTTATTATATTTATTTCATTATATAGATTAAAATATTTTTTTTATTATTTAGATTCGAATCATATATGTGAAAATAAAACACTTGTTTTTTTTTTCTACTCGTTTTATTTTACTTTTTAAACCATTTCTCCTTATAGGGGCATTATCAATCTCAATCAGTTCAATGAGTTATTATTTATGTCTTATTATTAATAACTAATATAACTGAACAAACAAGCCGCTATTTAACTCGTATTACCTATTTCAGTGTCTCCCTGTCAATCACCTCTCCATTCCTATTAAGACTTCCCCCCCGCCCCGTAAATGATATTTTATTTTTATTGACACAGTAGATGTCATATACGGGGAAGCTTGTGTTTGTTTTTAGGTAGATGCATGTACACGGATTCTTGGATAATATTATTATCAAAGTTACGAACGATTTTTTTTTTGTTGAAAATAGTCACTTTTTTAATTTGTTTTCAAAGTAGTTCCTAATTGGTTACTCGCCACTAATACTTTTATATGATTATGTGAGAATTATCACTTTATAAATGCATGTGTGTGTCATGAAAGTGAGTAGATAAGTGGTGGGGGATGAACTTTATAAGAGGCCGTCTCTGAGGAACAGCTCTCTTCCATCACAGTTTCTTCTGAATAACTATCTGTATCTCTGAATATATCATTTATATTACTGTATAACGTGTTGTTATAAACGTATAATATTGTTACTTGGAAAGACTGAGTTTCACTTACAAGGAATTGGAACCCAAGTATTTTAACAGTAATCAGAGGATAGAGCGCCAATGAAATCTGATGGTAATTTAAGATTTATCACAGAACACACAAAAACAAAAATTTTCGACAAAATTGATTTTATACGTATATATTTATAATTAATACATTAAATTAGTATTTAAAACATCACAGATCGTCTGTTCTGAATAATTACAACTTCAAAATAAGAATGTGTTCTCCTTAATAATTATATATTATGTGGTTACAAAGTAATTTTGCTAATATTGAAGAAGTGCATAGTGTTTCATTGTGGAGAAAATAAAAGTGTCGCGAACGTAAAATGATGCAATAAATCTGCAGAAGATAGTGTCGAGTTTTATGAGACTTAATCTTTTTAACTGTGATCTGACCCATTTGATCAACATTTTAAGGTTTAAGTTAAGAGATTTTTGTTAAAAAGAAGCCATATTTTTTTTTCTGCATACAAATTCTATTTAATATAATTTATTGACAATTGCCAAAAACAGTATATGTGATTTTAAAATAGTTGCATCTGTTTTGTTTTTTAGTTTTGAATGAGTATCAAAAATTAAGAAAAATTTATGATTCAAATCAAATCAGATAATGAAGATAACGATTCAAATCAAATCCGATAATGCAGATAACGATTCAAATCAAATCCGATAATGCAGATAAACGTTTCAAAGAGCATTCAAATGCATTCGAAATCACTGATAATATTGCGTTGTTGAAAATGTGCTCCTCGCGATGACCGTTATGACATGTCACTGGGTGTGTACCTACATTTGGCCATTTGGCACCCCCGCTTGCGCGATTTGACGAGTGTACCGTTTAACCCTTCCCAAACCATGCAGTAACACAGGTCTACCATCATAATTAAACCTGTAATATTTCGGTAAATACATGCAACATAAAATTCATATTTGAGATAATCTTAAAGAAAATGTTAGCGCTTAGGAATAACTAGTGAAAAACCAGTTATGAAAAGGGAATCGTACAAAAACAATTATTTTTTCCATTCACTCTATTGTAAAATTTAAACGTTGGTAAAAATATCATTTGTGATATGAAAGACAGAGATCACATATTATTTTCACAGTGAAAAGAACAACAAATATACAAATATCATTATCTCTTTCTCAAAAATTAAATGAAGAGAGATAAAAAGGAAGGATACATTGTATAGGACTTAATGAATGCTCTAAATAATATTATTAATCATTTTTTTCAAATTTGAATGCTCCGTATTTAGAATAAATTCGTGCCATCAAAGCCATTTAAGCAAATAAAAACATTTTTTTAAACTGTTATTTACGGTAACACGAGTTGACAGCATAGCTGCGTTCGGGTATTTTATATCATGGTATGGCAAAGGTTAAAAAAGATTAATTTATTCAATAAAATATAACCACCTTGTGTGACAGAACTAAGAGTTACGAAAAATAACAATAAGAGTTTAGGCATCATCACATGCGTGAATTACATTCACATTCCAACTCATTTTTCATGCCATTAATATGAACGTTTGTTTTTTAATAATATCTACAGCCATATTGAATTTACTAGTTTGAAGTATTACGTAATGGAAAACAATTATCCAACACGAAGCGATGAAAGAAATATATCAACGCATAGATATGTAGAGGTTTGCTAATTTGTCAGCTGACACCTGATTTGTGTTCTGTTTCAATAAGATATTATAAATATAAATTATATATTAATTATAAAGATATACATATAAAATCAATTTTATCGAAAAATATTGTTGTTGCGCCACCGGGATTCGAACCTGGATCTCTTTCCTAACCGGGGAAGGTGCTTTATCCAACTAAGCTACAGCGACAATAATTTTAGCGACAATTTTTCGACCCTATATGTTACCTTTTTGATATTAATACATTTAATCGTTCCATCATTTGACAGAGCCATCTACCTTATTTTTACAGAATCTCAAATACCTTTGAGTAAACTGATAGCAGACGCCAGAATTATCAATTCATTTTCAAAAATCAAAAAAAAAAGAGATATAATATAATCGCCAGAATAATGCTTGTTAACTTATTTCTAAAATCGTGGTTCAGTTTGCGAAACTTACCGTGCGTTACGTCCATTTTACGGTCGACATAATCGTCCATTCGAGCAAGTAATTCGAATAGCCGTAGATTGTTTTCACACCACGCATACTCTAATTGATAATATGCATCAACAGAGATATCGTTCAGTGCGCACCGAAGAAACTGTTGCTGCAGTGGACCGTCGTACTGAGGAGGACCCGCATGAGTCGATTCGCCATCGTGCACAGTAATTGGAACTGTGTCCATTCACTTCATTGGAAGTTTTTGCGAAAAGATCGTGGCTTACGAGCTTTTAAGATCCAGCTCATGTACACAGCGTGCGCCACAATCAATTTATTGAAGGAAATATTCGATGAGCGCATAATTTTGCGTAATGGACTTTTGAATTGGCCTCCAAGATAATGTGATTTAACACCTTTGGATTATTTTTTGTGGAGATATGTGGCTTCGCTAGTCTACGTCGATAAATCAAACCAGAGAGAATAGACAACTCGGATGCCAACATTCATCGCGTTATCGCCGATATACGTCCCCAGCTGTTCTAAAAAGTGGTCGAAAATTGGACTTCCAGTTTGCGCTTTATTCGAGCCAGCCCCGACGCCCATATGGGCGAAATCATATTTAAACATTAATCGCATAAAATTATCTTTCTAATAAAGTCAATATCATGGCCATTACCATGGTTTTGATGCATTTTATTTCATTTTAAAGTTCTATACCTCTAAAAAAAAAACACTCTTTATATACGAGTAGTATACAGTAATATTTAAAAAAAAAAGTTTTTTTCTATTTAATAAACTATTTTTCATGTTTCAGTCACCATGTTTTATCTTACCCATTACCAATCACATTAATATAAATTAGCTAGTATTTTTTTTTCTAGAATAAAGGTAGCTACTTTCTAGAATTAATACACAAGAAAAGACTGTACAAATTTCTTAAATATTTAAAAAAATGTAATGGATTCTTTCAGCATTGATGTAGAAATCTTACCTCTCCATTATTTTTTTTCTCTAAAAAAATATTAATTTTAGATGACTTGCGACTGTTTAAAATATTGACAATATTAGTAAAATAGTTCAAGTGAAATAAAACTTTAATAATGATTAACTATTTACATTAAATTGTATGTTTTTAATTGATTGGTCTGTGCAGTGTCTGATTTTCTCTTGCAGACCTTTTTATGAAAGTATTAGACCGTTGAAATATTCTGTATATTGTTATATACAATACATATATCACACACCTAGATCAAAACTAAGACAACTGCAAAAAACAAGAATTTTGAGTTCTTATTGTATTCGAATACTCTGTCATATATGCAACTAACTTAGCCCCAGTTCTCAAATAGTGCCATTTTAGGATACATTATAAACCTACAATATTATTTAGTTTTATAAGATTAGTAACGTAAAATGGATAAAAACGTTATTATTTTTTTGTCTACTGGAAAATTACTTTTTGAGTTGTCTTAGTTTTGATCCAGGTGTGCGATATATCCCCAAGGTAAAAAATATGAATAAAATCTATGGTTATTTTATCTTATTTATTATTTAATTTATTTTATCTAATTCTACGTCTCATAAATTTTTTTCTGACCCGCTTTACACATTTTATATTGATCAACCTCCTAAAGTTATATGGTGGATCTTCTTCCTGACTCATCTCAAGAATCTTTTTCTCACAAAAAGAAAAAAAAGTTAAAGAATTCGTATTTGGTAAATAGTTGAGAAACAATTGTTGATCTATAGTTTCTATATCATGGAAACACATGTGTGTACCATATGAGAAAAATAAGTCTCCAGCACCACTTTTCAAAAGTTTAAAATAATTATGTCAATCGTTCTCGAGTTTAAGAAACATAAATTCAAACAGACTACCGTTTACACGTATATAAATTTTGAAATATAAAATGTAAAATATTGAACCAATACCTTCAATATTTATACACGCGTTTTTTTAAATGGACGCATTTCCTAAAAAAACTTAAATATTGCACGCCACTGTTAAAGTTTATGAGCGTTGACATGAATTCGCAGAAGTGTACAAATGTCACACACAAAAAAAGGTGAATAAAAGGTAATATAATCATTATTGTTACAAGCGACAAACCCTTTGGAAGTTGCAGTAAAGTTTAAAGAGTACGACAGCATTCATAACACAATTTTACGAAAAATATGGTGTTGGCCCTTTTGTTGAGAGAGGATAAATGTATTCGACCCTTCGGCCGTCATGCGAGATGTGACATCTATTATTAAAATGACTTGTTCACAAAACTCCTCAAAATATAATGTTTATGTATGTGTTATTTATTATTTTCTTTTTTAAATTTAATATTACCGCGCGAGAACCGTCAAGAGTGGCTGCTGGAGAGTAGCAGCGCACCATTGTAGGACATATTTTAATATGTAGCGAATACTTATTGGCAACGTTATATGATACCAAACTCTCATAAGAGTCCTAAGAGGATTGTCGTCATGCAACTTTAAACGCTGTACTATTGACAAACCGTGTGGAGGGGAGAATTTGCACCGGAAAGCGACCGCGGCGCTCTAGGACAAGATTTTTGCTCACAGCCGAACCATCCTGACGTGCTTGGCAGCAGTCATATCTACGATATCATACTAACGCATACGGTTAGTATTTAAACTCAGCAATTATTTCTTTGTAACATGACATTATTAAGGTTGAACATTGGGCCATGTTCGCTTACAGATGTTAGTGCAGAGTTGATACAAAACTCATCATATCATAGATAGAGGTGTGAGCATAATAAACGTTTATTTAACTTATGCACATCCATCTATTAATGATCTATTATACATTTAAAAAATATTTTATATAATAATAATTTTTCCATTGTGCATATCATAAATGGATTTGCCATATTGACAACGAGCACGACTTTATCTTGGCCCAAAAAAAGTGAGAACATTTCGTAAAATGTGATATAATTACATCAAAATTAGTTTAACTATATAAACAACAGCTTAAACAGTTTATTAATTTACTCACTTACCTATTTACCTATATTTCGTTTTATTTCGACAATTTCTGGTCGCCATCCCATTGTTTATATTTAGTTTTTTTACAAATTGTTGCCAAGAATGACAAAAATCATCGCAGACGACCGTATTCTGATCAATTTTTGCGAATTAAAAAACGTTGGGGTGCTAGGAAAATTATTAAAGAGTTTAAAAACAATGCCTGAAGTATAGTTAGTTATTACAGCATAACTGGACATTACAGCAGAATGGAGCTCCATCTCACACAGCCAGAAATACAATCAACTTTCTTCGTCGTGAGAATGTTGATTTCATCAAGCCAGGCATGTGGCCACAGAGCAGCCCAGATTTAAACCCAGTAGATCATGCAATATGGGGTACTTGGATGATTTCCGTTTAGCTAAATATTGTGCAAAAAAAATTACATTAAGAATTATAATTAATTATATTATATTTTGAAATAACTCATGTGTTACGAGATGTTCTCACTTTTTTTGGGCCACCCTGTATATTATATTTATAAGATTTTCGCGGGTAAAAGATAACGAACCATTTTTTTGCACATTATAGCTAACCTTATACCCGTATATATAGATAAGCAATAGAAACAGTATAAATGACTCCATAAGAATTCCTCAGACCTGGACAAAAATCTTAGATACAGCTGTTCACGAAAATACATCTATCAAAAAAAACCCATCATTAATAATAAACCAACCAAATCTCCCTATAATAATCAAAGAACCGCTTAGCAAGGTATACGTAAATGAATTACAAGTTATATTTCGTTACCACAGTTAGATACAGTTAATCGCGACGTCAACTAATAATATTAAAGCACCTACTAAGATTTTAACTCATTTTAGTTATTGCATTGAACGGACGAGTTTATTTTACATTTTAGAGCAGGATTCAGGATAAAAGGCCCTTGAGAAAGAGTAATGATATTTTCTTGAAAGGTCGTGAGCATATACGGACTATTTGACGCGGGACCAGAAAATAATAAAATAAATTATAAACATTTTTTTTTACAGTTGTAGGCCATTAAACGTATTTTATGTAAGGATTTTTTTTACTTTCATTATAATTTTTTCAGCTCCAGATTACTTTGTACATATTTCCATTGAAGACATACTCGTATAACCTTGTATTGTTTAAAAAACATATTTAAATTTATGATCAAAGAACCATTCACCTCAAAATATGTACCTACGAAGATGTTTTCGTTTTTATTAATTTAAATATTGCATATTCATAACACTGTTTTAATTTTTACCTGCGAAAAAGTTTGCTTTTGTTCATTTACATATTGTTTACTCACAATTATGTTTTAATTTAAATAAATCATTATTTTCGTTTGTTAGTATCTAGGTCAGGATATGTAAGTCAACGTATGATCTTTAAATGCGGTGTATGGTGGGTGAAGATATATTCTTGGAATTGAAAAGTAATAAAATACAAAAAATACACGAAATTATTTTTCGGCACACGATATTATAAAACAATTCTTTAGTAATAATAATATTGGATAATTTGCCATTTTCGTAAAAACGTTCACCTCAAGGGCGCTTAGAATGAGTTAGTTGGTAGAATTTGATATTCTGAATATTAAACTTCTGAGAAGAATTTTTTTTTTCTTATTAACTTTGTACTCTACTTACTGATTTATGTTTTCCTTTGCTATTCATTTTGTTTTTAATATATATGTTTTCCAGAGACTTTTCAAGTAAAAAATACCTCATTAACAATTATTGCTATTAAAATCTATCTTTATTTCAAATTTTTTTTATAATGTATCGATCTCGGTACCTTTTACATCATTAACAAGATGGCGTACTAAATTATATATATTCTGATTTTATAATACAAGGTGTCGGGGGAACGGGATGTTAGACTAACCAGAACCAAGAAGTAACACGACCTATGAGTTGCTCCCATAGAATCTGAATTTTCGTCTTCCGCTGGAGCCACACGTCTTCTGGCTTCAGAAAACCACACTTCGTTGATAGTGTAAAGTGGGATGACATGCATTATGCACAATAGCAAGATGTACAGATTTCGGCACGCATAGTACACTATCAGTCCCAATACACAATAGTTCGCGAGTGTGTTTCAAAAAAGGTTGTCACCGTTTCTCTACCGGTGCTTTTTGAAGAAAATTGATATTTGACAGCTATCATGTAGGCAGGATGCCATAACAACATAGTGCTATAAAATTCAGCAATAATAGAGAGCATTAACAGTTTAATGACACAACACATTAAAATAATGTTTTATATTGTAAATTAAAATATAGTTATTGAACATTTAATCATGTTCATCACAAATGTGACTACCCACAGCGTCCTGCAGATACTACAGTGGGTAAGAACCGTATATTGACAACGAAATTTAATGTACATAAAATGAGATGTTGCAGCATATATCTAAATAAATAAAAAATAATATATAAAATAAAATAAAAATTCATAAGAACATAATTAGGAACATACACAAACATAAATATAATCATAAATAAATGTTAAGCACCAATATAATATACAAACGTTGTTAGAAGAATTTCGAATAATTAATTATATAATCGAATACAATCATAGTCACTATAACGATTAACTTATCGGTTTAAATAACGGTTTAAACAACTATTTACATAACAGTTTAAATAACGGTTTTAATATCGATTTAAATAACGGTTTAAAAAAACTATTTAAATGACGGTTTAAATAAATATTTAAATAACGATTTGTATTACAGTTTAATTAACGATTTATATAACGGTTTAAATAAAGATTTATATAACTGTTTAAATATCGATTTAATAATTACTTTTATTTAGTATCTTTGTAGTCACCAATGAAGATGAGATTTGTAGAAAAATAGTTTGTTACTAGTACTTAGATGGTATGATACATGTATCTGAGTAATGCGTTTATAATGTATAGTATGATAATATGTTTATATTTACCTTATGCCGGAAGTTATCACAGCTAACCATAGTAAAATGAACAGGAATACGTTGTATTTGACGAAGGTAGAATGTTTATCGGAACGTTCACTGCTGGGCAGGACTAAATTTTGTATAATTATTGGTTTACGTGTTCAGCTTGTTCACAAACAATACAATGTTGATCAAATTATGCAATGTATTTAATTACTTGCTGTTGACTGAAATTCAAAATGATGCAGCAGGAATAATGTTTTTGAGTACTTACATCAGATTTTTTTCAATCGTATTATATTTTTATTTTTTATCTTTGTTTTATTAACCACTAAAATGAGTTTAAATACATATACCGGTTTCGAAAAATACCATTTTCTTCTTCAGGATGTCATAACTAACTAAAACATATATTGTTTCTTTGACAGAATCTATTTTTAAAAAATCTATTTTTAAAAAAAAAATATTTTTTTTTAGTACCCAACTCAAATCATTACTTAATACAAATTTACTCGAATAAATTTTAGGAAAAAATTTTAGAATGGGACTCGTAGTTAAATTTAGTTGGTTGTTTATAATTTTTTGATTAGTTTTACACGCTTTATTTATCTCCAACGATTCCAAATTATTTAATTTGTGACCAACACCGTTTATATGCAAAATTGACAATCCCAATTTTTTATCAAAATCATGACCATTTTCTATCAAATGATTAATTTTATTATTAATCAATTATTAATTTAATTAATTTGTATTAAGTAATGATTTGAGTTAGGTACTAAAAAAAAAATTTTTTTTTTTTTAAAAATAGATTCTGTCAAAGAAACAATATATGTTTTAGTTAGTTATGACATCCTGAAGAAGAAAATGGTATTTTTCGAAACCGGTAGATGTATTTAAACTCATTTTAGTGGTTAATAAAACAAAGATAAAAAATAAAAAGATTAATCTTAACCACAAAGATAACATTGCTGATTTTAAAAGTATAATCGTATTATAATCACATTTATTTTCCGTTGTACAATGCGACTGAAAATAATTGACCACACCATGGCGCAATCCTCAAGAAATTTGAACATTTGTAATGAATAATGTGAGCCATATTGACTATGCAGTGGTGAGTATTTAAAAAATACGTTTGTGCTATGGAAAAAGGTCTAACTTGATGGCCTCATGGAACGAGGCTCAAACCCACAACCACTAGATCACTGGGCGAGTATCGTAACTGTTAGAGCACAAGCACGTCAAACGATGACTTATTGTATTGATTTAAAGGCGACCAGATGACTGCACTCAGATGTATAGAAGACAAGTAAAAACATTGACAAATGCACACAAAGAAAACTGCACACGAATATAATATTATGTAGATTAATATTAGTTACCTTACAATCATTTACGTCAAATAACATAATGTATGTAAGGATAAGTTATATTTTTAATATTTGCAAATTGTTGTTTATTATGCTCATTTTTATAGATTATTTCATTATTAGGAGAACACATTCTTATTGTGAAGTTGTGATTATTCAGAACACAGGTTTTATGATCTGGATAATTACAACTTCACGATAATAATGTGTTCTTCTAATAATATATAAGTTGTATCAAAGTGTCCAAAATTTAATAAAAATGAATTGTTAATTCTGGCGTCTGCTCTCGGTTTACTCAAAGGTACTTGAGATTCCGTAAAAACAAAATAGATGGCTTCCAAATAATTAACATATAGGTTAGAAAATTTGTCGTCAAAAATAATGTCGTTGTGGCATAGTTAGATAATGCACCTTCCCCCGGTTCGGAAAGAGATCCAGATTTGAACCCCAGTGGCGTAACAATAATATATTTCGATAGAATTGATTTAAAAATAATTAAGGTAGGTTAGGTTAAAACTTATTTGATAAAAAGTAATAGCAATATAGTAATAAGCCGACTGTGTGAATGGGTTGCTTGGCATCGGAATCGTGCTCGCTACAACTCGATAACGTTCATAAAAATGTTTTAAAAGCTGGTACTCCCGCATAAGTTTTTTCTTTCTGGGTTGATGATCTTTATTATTATTTTACTCAACAATTTTGTATCATACTTTAAAAAAATATTAAAAATAAGTAGTATATAAAATTTCTACACTCGCCATTTACGCCAGTATACGAGTATAACAACACAGTACTCCTCCATTGATTGTGGTCTGCCGTCAGCCCTTCCGTGTCCTCCCAATTCAATCCCGTAGTTTTGGCAAGCACAACTTGTGTAAAGTTGTTGCGGGACGTTCACAAAACATGTTCAATGTAGTCGTGTATGTATTTAAAGCATATATGTATATAATACTAATTAAATTAATCAATTAGAAAGATATATGTACAGCAATAATGTATTTATCGAAAAAATATCATATACCTATGGTTGCTACCGGTATTCTAACTTAGAAATAGATTTTTTCTGTATGTCTTTCTAATTGATTCATTTAATTTGTATTAAAAGTTTCACGGAGTAATGTTCTAAAATTTATGGGTAGATACCTGATTAAATTACCAGTCAAAAATGTTTTAGTTGCATGTGCCTTATCTTAAACATGTTAGAGAAATAAGCATTTAAAAAAAAATCGTAAATATGCAATTATTTCGATTAAATGAAATATTTTATGGATTCCTAATTTTGTATTGAATACAAAAGTTAAAGGTCATCGAGTTTCGAATGGCAATACCGTTCTTTGTTACATGATTTAGGTTCTGAAACAATGATTTAAATTAATATTTGACTAATTTCGAAGACTTAAGATTAACATGATTTTGTAAAATTTTCAAACAATTATTTTCACTTCTTCAATATTAGAAAAATTACTTTGTGGCCACATAATACTTTGTTTAAACCACTATTTATTGATTATTCAACATATTTCGATACCAATGGTATCATCTTCAGGATATAATATATACTGAAATTAAAAATACAAGCATGAATAAAAACAAAACTATAAAGTGGTGGGTAACTAAGTAGGAACTAATATGTAAACAAATTTAAAAGGTGATTATTTGCAAAGAGGATTGGGTTATAGAATTGTTTAACTTGCTATTAATATTTCTAAAATTTCAAATTTATCTAACTGTAAACCCTATTTGTATGTATAATTTCTAAAATCTTCTTAATGTCAAAATAATGGTTTGTTTCCAAAAAGTGATTGGCGAATTCAGAATAGTTGTTGCTATTTAGGCATCTCAAGTGCTCCTTAATTCTAAATAATAATATTTTCGGTAATGGTGCAGAATATGAACATTTTCGTCAGTTTAGTCAGAGTCCCATAAAATATTGTGGGATAGGTCTGTTACAGTCTGTATATAAACAATATAAACCATACTTCAAAATATTTTATTTTGATAATCGGTAAAAATTGATCAAAAGCATTTTCGCACGTAATGTTGTTACCGAATAAATTCATTGTTACAAAAATTTTCCTTAACTCGTGATTGTTCTCTTTCCATTTTAAGGTAAGCAATTTTCAAATTTCGCTCATATTTCTGTGATGTACAAAAACCACTCAATTCGGCAAATTTAACGTCTCGCAATATTAGAAAATAAAGGCGTGGTTATACAAATATTTGAGAGAAATAAATCAAACATGTTTTTAATCATCGTGAACGTATTTTTGTAATATTGCTCTGATATTTCAGTCAAAATATGTCACCTTCTTGGCCGCAAGGGTTGGAGACGTAGGCTGGCTTTCAACAATTCCGGGAAAATATCCCGTGGTTGGAGATTGGAGGAGTTGGAAAAGGTGGGAGAGTGGAATGATGGAAGGGGTTGAGTAGGTAGGAAAACGAAATGAGGTTTTGATTATTACAAATAGTGACATTTGATATTTGAAGCAAAACTTTGTATTTAGACATTTTTCACAGTTATTAAATTAAATTGCCTCTATAGTATCCCACAAATAACGTAATACCTATATATAGGGGAGACCTGTCCAGAACCGTACAGCTAAAGTGAGATCTCAGTTAATTAGTATTTCAAAATGAAAAAGTAGTTTGTAATCATTAATTTCATTAAAGACTTAAATAAGGACCATAATACAACAAAAATGTGGTAACTTTGCAAGTACCACCAGATTTCCTTGGGGTTTTATCCTCTCTTCTTACTTTCATATTTCTTGGGTTAGTATTTACCGTATTAAACAATTATATAACTCAGAGATAGACTAGTAGTGAGACGTAGCGATGGAAATAGGCCTGTTCTTCCAGTGACGGCTTCTTATATCTATTGTCTCCCACCACTCATATAACACACACACGTTCAAAGTGACTGTTCTCACAATAAATATTTTAGAAAAAATTAAACATAAAAATATATTTAAAAAAAACCAAAATGTCTCATTTTTACGATTTTGCTCCGGATGGTGGACAAAACCGTATACCTTACACGATTTTGGTCCAGAATTTAACAAGCAATGTTTACACTGAAACTCGTCCAGCTCCTCAGGTCCCAAGCCTCTACATTCTTTGAGAGCCCATTCCTCACATTTGCTGCATTGTACCCAACCTTCATCAAGATGGTTTGTACCATTTTCTTCATGACAATATAAGCAAAGATCGTTGTTGACGCAAGTGGAGTACCTACTCTCTGTGCAATTTGTCCTTCCACGAAGAAGCGGTGTTCTAAACATCTTCAAAAGTGAAGAATCTCGGTTCTTCACTACAAATGTACGAGTCAACTGGAGGTGAAACTTGACGTTCAACCCAGGATCGTGAACAAGGTAGGCCAGATTAATTAATTATTTAATCAATACAGTCTACGGAATGTTATTCCACCAATCGCTTTTCTGGAATACTTAATTTTTTTGTTGGTTGATTTAAATTGAGAATGCGTTGCTTTTTATTTGAGGAATGTTAATTAATTCATTTTTGTAAGGAGATAAATTGATTATTGCCGTTGTATATCTACGGTGGTGGGTTCCTATTCTTTGAGCCGTTCTGGGTATCATCGTGATCATCAACTGAGCTTCGTTCCCGAGAAGATAAAAATATTGGTTTAAAACGGCATAAGCTTTTGTTTGTAGATAATGCCAAATCTTAATTTTTTCTATATTTGTTGACGTAATGTTGCAATGTAGATTTTGACATTCCGTAGTTTTTGATGCTCTTAATTAATCCATAGTTCCATCAACTAATCAGAATTGCATTTGTTCTGTGTCCCAGTCTTGTTTAGCAGTTTTTTTCTTGTAATTACGCGGCATATTGGAAACTTCTGCAATTATTTAAAAAAAAAGTTAATGAGAAGTTTGTGAGTCAAAATTGTACACAAGCTAGTTTTGCCCCGTACGATTGTGCCCCGAGACACATGTATGCACATATTATTTCACAAATTCAAAAACAAACAAAAAATATTTTAAATACAAATTAAATGTATTAATTAGAAAGATTTACATATTAAATCAATTTTATCGAAAAATGTTGTTGTTGCTACTGGGATTCGAACTTGGATCTCTTCCAATCCGGGGGACGTGTTACGGATACCGATTAACGTAGATGGCTTTCAAATAACGAAACGATAGATATATTAATTTGAAAAGTGTAACATACAGGTTCGAAAATTTGTCATCAATCCACCGTATTGGTGTGTAACATAATCGAATAATGCACGTTCCCCGGATTGGAAGAGATCCAGGTTCGAATCCCGGTAGCAATAAAAATATTTTTCGATAAAATTGTTTTTATATATATATTTTTCTAAGTAGTACATTTAATTAGTATTTAAAATATCACAATAATTACAACATCACAATAGGAATGTGTTCTCCGTAGTAAAAATCATTGTAAAATATACGTATTCATGGGGAAAATGCATACAAGCTATGCATTTTCCCCATGAATACGTATATTTTAAATGTCATTCACCTGTAAATTATACAAATGTTATTATTCACTTTTCCAATATCTCTAAAATAAAATCAGGACATCGAAATTAAAAATTAAGCATGTTAACTAACCGGCGCGCAGTCGCGCAATGACAGGTCTTTGCTGACACACAGTTGGTACCTTTGCCTGCCACGAAGCGTGTGCATGCGGAGACATTTGAATTATTAAAGATTATATCTATGCAATACGATTTTACTCCGGTATTATGATTTTGGACGAGTCTTCCTTATATATATATATTTTAAGGAGAACACATTTCTATTTTAAAGTTGCATTTTGAATAAAAATAAACATAAAGTTGATTGCTTTAAAATGAAATATTAGATATTTAGGGATGAGTATTGATTGTGTGTTGTAGGAGTTACTAGGATGGAGCGACTGATATTTGTAGTATATTATAGGTTATTTGTAGGATTTCTTTATGGTGAGTTTGACGCCCTAACCTTTCTCAGATTCTCACGCGTGTATATTAATGTTGCGGAGCGTGCGTGCGAGTAATGGTGTCGGTGTTGCGGCTAGAAGATGTTGATGAAATGAAACAAAACTGTCAATCGGTTGGCGTTAATTGTCGAATGATGTATAAATAAATTTACACTGTTTGAAGGTTAAATTGCATGTTTAAGTTCGTGACTTTCGAGGGATGCTTCCATAGGCGGCCAGGGAAAAGTGATCACCTCAGTTGGCTTATCAAATCGGTTGCCTAGCAATGTACCTATTGTCTAGATTTTCGGACAGTACTAGGCGGCGAGGAATGGCTGTTAAGTGTCTGGTTTGACAGCTAGGTCTGTGAGGCGCGAGCAGAGCCTCAGCAGATGTATTAATTATATTGCTGTAGCAAATATGGTGAATGTGCTTCCCCGGATAGAAAGAGGTCCTAGTTTGAACTAAACATTTTTTTAAATAGATAGATTTTTTCATTGTTGTCCATCTATATTTTTATATATATGTAACGTGGAGAGATGGAAGCGTTCTAAGGACACAGTAAAGAGATTTCTAGGAGTATCTTTTCACAGCGGATAATATAATGATCATAATGGCGAAGGGTGGTGGGGTGTGAGGGAATGTTGGTGCGGGCGGTAATTGTGGTGGAGAAGATGTTTAGTGAGAGTGGTATGACGGATGAGAGAGATGGGTTGGGGATCGCGGAATGGGATGTGAAAGAGAGGGGCAGGTTATTACTCATGCAATGCCGGGTATAGAGTATTATAATTTCAGCTAGTATATTCATATAATTCAATTCAATTATTAAATTCAATTATTAAATTCAATTAATAATAATATAATTCAAGCAGCCAATGACTTTTTCAAAAGTAGGGCTCAGGAAATGATTAAAAATTGTTTGTATTTAATTAATCATCGTTTATAACTTTTTAAATTTTACGTCATATTTTGATGTCAGTGCATTTTAGAAGGATCCACTCTTTTCAATACAACGTAAAACTAACACGTGATTATAAGACACATTTAACATAAATAAATATAGTCTCTGAAAGCGAACAGAGTACAATATACGATGGGAGTTAGTATGCAGTCGTACTTTAATATACGATATTTTGTGAACGATTTTCATATTGAATATGAGATGTTTTAGTCTTTACCATACCATGATATAAAATACCCAAACGCAGCCATGCTGTCAACTCGTGTTACCGTAAATAACTGTTATAAAAAATGTTTTTATTAGGGTAAATGGCTTTAATGGCACGAATTTACTATAAATATTGATATTATACTATAAAAAATGATTAATAACATAATTTAGAGCATTCATTAAGTCGTATATAATGTGTCCTTCCTTCTTATCTCTCTTCATTTAATTAGCCAGAAAGAGACAATTATATTTGTATGTTTGTTGTTCCTTACACTGTGAAAATAATGTGTGATCTCTGTCTTTCATATCACAAATTATATTTTTACCAACGTATTAAATTTACAACGGATTGAATGGAAAAAATATTTTTTTTAGTACGATTCCCTTTTCATAAAGGGTTTTTCTCTAGTCATTCCTAAGAGATAATATTTTCTTCAGGATTATCTAAAATATAAATTTTATCTTGCACATATTTACCGAAATATTACAGATTTAATTATGATGGCAGACCTGTGTTACTGCATGGTTTGGGAAGGGTTAAATACGTTCCCTAAACAGTACGTTAATAGCTTCTGCTTTAGCTTCAGATTTTCAGCTATTATATTGAACTATGAATGTTTGTAGCAGCCGCGTGCACTATGCATGGACTTAGGTTATGTTGCTAATATCGATGATGTAAAAAAGTTGGGTGTTATCATTAGAGGTTGTATTCATCATTCACTCTTTCAGAAGCATATTTTGTGTAAGTAATATTACTATTATTTTTGGGATGATTTTCAAGTTATTAACTTAAAATACGTTATAATATAACGTTTAAAGTGTATTGGAATGCATACAGTCTAGTCCCCTTCAAAGACACACATGTAAAAATTTCAAACGATAATATTTTTCGTAACAGTGTTGAATTTGCGCATATTCCTTAAACATTTTTGACTCGTAATTTAGTCAGGTATCTACCCATATAATATTTTGGACTAGGTCTGTTACACCCTGTATAATCATCTTATAAAACAGATAAACAAAGAAAAAAAAAACAAACCGCCTCGAGTGGGAAGGGTAGCGGAAGGAAGGGAAATGAAAATAACGTAACAACAAATTTGTGTAAATCTGAGAACGTAATATCTCGAAAAATCGGAGTAATACTGTATTTTAAAGAAAGTTGACATTTCACTCCAATGTAATGTATTAGTTTCCTTTAAAATTTTCCTACCGTAACGCACAAAATGTATAAAAAGACTAGTGTTTAACACTCTTCTATGACGGCTTTTGTGAATAAATGTAACAATTAAAATAATTAGTCAGATTTATGACTACAGAAAAGTTTTTTTTTTATATGCGTATAAAATAAAAAATTCTTACTTCCACCTAATTTACATGTCTCGCAGTAAATTGACACTTCACTCCGATAAAATCAGTTTCCTTTCAAATTTTTCTATATTTGACACAAAAAAAGGCACTGAGTTTAATACAAATTATATATTAATACTAAAAAATATATTAAAACAAGGACAAGATTAAATTAAATCAGATTACTCTAGCTGTGTGTGTAATATGTTTTTTAGGGTAGTAAATTGTCTCGTTTATTGGGTACATTATTTCAAATGATGTTAATTACGAAATATTTATCGCATTGATGTGAGGACTTTAATGGATTGAGAGGTTTATTTTATTGTGGCAGCAGGCTTTTTAAGCGGCCAGATTACAGTATTGACAGCCGATTGGCAGGGTAGGGAGTGCGGTGGTTGCCAAGCGGATAAAATGGTAAAAACTAATAAAGCACTGTGAAAACTTTAGTCCTGTTTAATGGATGATAGGTTTTGTAACTAACGTGAACTCGTGGCTTAAGGTGATAATATATCAAATCACATAATTACGTCTATAATTAAATATGAAGAGGCAAATGGTTTTCAGTTATTTTAAAAACATTATCTAAATATAAAAGAACAAAGGTCAGTAATGATCGATTTATAAATATTACTAAATCAGGTTTGAAGTCAAATTTATTTATATAATTATGTATTTTAGAGAAAAAAGCTGTTCAATTTGTAACCTTGAAATATTAATTAAACATAATATATTTCTTATTTTTAATGTTTTTTAAAAAGAACTTTCATATTCAAAAAAACAAAAAAAATGAAAATACATACATACTTATATGTAAACATCTATTTATTTACTATTTAATTTGTTTAAATTAGTCCTACCTTGCTTCTGTCTTATATACATATCAGGTTTTAGGAATATTAAAAACATAATGAATAGCTTATGTAATCTAATGGCTACCTATCTTAGAACAAGTACTTTATATGTACCTAGCGAAGTAGATAGCGACTAACAGGCTTGCATATAAATAATATATACTATTTCATACTTATTGTATTTGCTGGTGTATTAATTATGTTAAAAAATGTTTATATTTTTGAAAGCTTCAAAAGAAAAACGCCGATTTATCGACACTGAAATTAAATCAAATATACTCCATATTTATTTTGATATAAATATCTACGTATTACAATTATAAAAGTTAGTAATTTCTATTTTAAAATTGTTATTATTACATTAATAAGAATATAATGTACATTATTTTTTGTCTACAATAAAATAAGGAGTAGTATTATTTATAATAATATTGAATGTACGAATGTAGGAGCAAAAATGGGCGATTTTGTTATATGCTGTTTATTGTACGCCAATGATGCAGTACTAGTGGCGAATAATGAATAATAACTACAGAGTCTAGTGAGTAGAATGCACGATGTATGCAAGGAAAGCGACCTCATGATGACTGTTAACAAGTCAAAAGTGATGGTATTCGAGAAGGAGAAAAGCGAGACACCGTGCTAAATATTTGGAGGTAATGAATGGTTAGAACAAGTAGGTGAGTTTGTGTATTTGGGAAGTATGTTTGATAGAAACGGAAAGGCTGAGAATGATGATATCGAAAGGAGGGTGACCGCAGGTAATGAAGTGAACAGCACATTGAATGAAATTATATATAACGGGAATCTGTCAATAGAGGCAAGACTAGCGGTGCACAATGAAGTCTTGGTACCGACACTGATGTATGGAAGTGAGACTTGGAGCTGGCAGAAGAGGAACGAAAGTAGACTGAATGCAGTGGAAATGAGATCACTTGGGGGTATATGTGGCAAATCTATTTATGACAGAGTAAAGAATGTAAAGCTGATGTTAGTATAGTGAGTAAGATTAAGAAAGGATCACTTAGGTGGATTGGTCATATGGAATGGATAAATGAGGAGAGGATGGTAATAAAGATATATGACGCAAGTGTTGATGACACCAGAAATAGAGGACGTCCGCGGAAGACTTGGCATGATCAGGTAAACCAGATAATGAAGGATGGTTCTGTTAGAAGCCTCAACAATCGGTTAACTTGTATGAGAAGATGTATGAATGTGGATGAGGCGAGAATTGTGTGTCAGGACAGAAGAGTGTGGCGCTCTATCCTCTCTGCCTATCCCCTCGCGGAAACGGCGTGATGGTAAGTAAGTATAATAATTTTCTTTTTTATGTTTATTCGCGTTGCAGAGCAATGTAAATTCTACATGTCTTTGTCAAATTCTATGAAAATTGATGATTATCTCGTTAACCAAAGTAAATTATTTTAGCTGATTTTTTAAAATAAAATCTGCTTTCCCGCCATTGTAAATGGGTTATTTATAATTCTGTGGAGGTCTATCGTACCCACTCTCGTCAACCAGATACAGCATGACCAAGCTGAAGTGCTCGGCATGACGGTATCCGCTACCAGCTTCCAGTATACAGTAAGAGGTCTACGACGAAAAGCGTTGCTAGTGAACTTGTCATGGAGACCGTCGTGAGAGAAGTGGCGCGCACCTATTGGGGTCGGTACCAGGTGTGCTTTTAAGGTTGATGAGAGCCCAGTTTTGCACTCAGATATATGCAGGATGCGTTCGGGGGTCGTTGTTGTACTTGATTGTAAAGGCGATAAACCTCAACAGTTCGAATTCCAAGTATTAGCTTCTATAAATTCGTTTTAACCGTAAGATAGTTTCTGCAGCATTCGTAAATTGCAGAACGTCAAATGTAAATTATTTTAAATTTTTTATTTTATTTAATTATTTATACATTCGACAATAAAAAAAAACAACAGTAGAGTTATGCACCCCCAAATGTGAAATTTGAATTATGGGGGTGGCTATCAACATTTATATAATATAATATAAATATCTACTAGATATAAGAATTTGTTTTCAACATATAAAAAAAATATATACATACATCTATAATAAAACGATACGAAAATTATCAAAATATAAAAATGTTAGGAAATTGACCAGATTAGAACTAGGGAAATATATCAAATATATAAATTTTGAACACCTTTAATCTATTTTAGAACTTCTTTTTGAAAAACAATTACATTTGCTGCTAATTTAATTCGTTTTAGCATTGGTTATACAGTCTAGGAGCAATGTATGATGCATGTCTCTGTCCTATTCTTACTTTTGATATTTTTAAAATAACATGTTCATTAGTTTTGCTCCAAGTCTGATAGTTATGATGAATTTTTATTGTATCATCTTTGAAAAAATGAAATAAAACAGATATTTTATATAAAAAAAATAAATTCAATAAAGGAAAATCTTTAAAAACTTGTTCGGTTGGGTAATCTATAGCCTTTTTTTAAATTATTATTATTATTATCTTTTGAGTTTTAATTATTCATTTTAGATGTATGGGACGAGTTCCTCCTCATCCTAGTATTCCTTATTGTAATATTGATTGAACCAATGCATGGTATATCATTTTAGGAGTATGAAAATTACAATAATAAAAGTAGAATAAAAATTTACGTAATTTGCATTCATAAACGATTCCCAATGTTTTAATATAATAAATAGTGGCGTGCAGTAGGTATAGATTTAGGTTATGCTATTACCAATGACATTACACAATCATATATAATATATGTAATACAATATATGTACTTTTGTTTAACCAATGACTTTAGACCAAATAAATCCGTCGTTTATACGACCCTACCATGTATTTATTTATAATTTTAGAGTACTATTAATAGTGTTTTTAAAGTTTAACGTGAAATAATACTTTCCTATCCATATAAAAAATGTATGAACGTTTTTAAGAACATTTTCTATGACTAAACTGTAATAACTAAACGAAATAATTATTTATATTAAAGGTTAACATAGGAAATAGTTTTACAAATTGTATTTTGTTTATTCCAAATCAAAAACCAATCCATGTACCAAATTTAAAGAATAATCATGAAATCAACACGTTAAAAACTGTAAGATAATAAATTCCCAAATTAGTAAAATAGGTAGTAGACACTACAATGATTTGTACGCAATTGTAAACCTTTCTAATGTTATTCTGTTAAAAAACAGCATACGTAACGGCTCCATAAAAAACGGATCAACCGAAAGAAATGTTCAACTCAGTAAATAAACAATTATATGACTCGAGTAATTCACTACTTTAAAAACAGAACAGACTTACATGAATAGTTCGATGCGGCGACTACAAAAGAGCGCCATGGGTAAAATTATTTTAGATTTATTCATTTTACACATATTATTACCAAATAAAAGAAAATATAAAATTTTTGGTTTCAACCATCGCGAGATAAAAAAGTCCTCCGACATTATAGTCACGTATACCATGATAGATTTCGGTAACTCTTCAATAAAAAATCCATTATTTCCAAGCGCCACTTACGCCGACGATTATATCCATGTTGTTAGGCCGTTTCCCAGTAATGTTGTGACTTTTCACACAATTTCCCTCATGCGCCACTTTTTCATCCTCCGTACACCGCACGACACAGACATTAAACCAAACAAGACCCTTCCCCTGTCGTAAAACAGAAGGCAGCGTAAAGGATCGTGGCGAGAAGGATTTTATTGCCGACGGGGTAGGGCAACCATGTTTTTTTGGGTCCAGGTCACAATCACGAAGGTCAACTTTTCGAATGCCAAAATACCAAATGTACTAAAAATATAAAGTATTTTTTAATATTAACTGAAAAAACATTGTGGTTGGTAATTTTTAATAAAATTATACATATATTTGGGGGAGTATAGTTAAGTATTCATCGGATTTAGCTATTACAAAGTTTATTAAGGGATTTTGACAGTGTAAATCTAACATAGTTAATATAAAAAATACTAATTAAATGTATTAATTGTTGAAAAAGTGTAACGTATAGGTTCGAAAATTTGTCTTCAAAAATACTGTCGCTGTAGTATAGTTGGTAATGCACCTTCCCCGGATTGGAAAAGAAATCCAGGTTTGAATCTCAGTGGCGCAACAACAATATTTTTCAATAAAATTGATTTTATCGAAAAATATTGTTGTTGCACTACCGATGCTTCAAGGCTCGTGTAGATAACTCTCCGTAGCACGGTTGCTTAGGTACTAAACGTATCGTTTCTAGTCGCATTAACATCCTCAACACCCCAAAGAAGTGTTCAAAAGGTACAGGGGGGGGGGGGATGCAATATTATTACGCGTTCTGTACATGCAGACAGTTTAAAACTTTGGTGAGTGGAAGCCTCATTACGCCACTTCTCCCGGATTAAGGATCAATACTATTATTTGTGCGCCGAAGGAGAAGATAAAATAAGAAAAATATTACATACCATACCAATGGTAACGTTTTTCTATAAGATTACTGTTATGAAATAAGTTGACTGTATTTCTAATGAAGATGTATTAAGAAGCATAAATAACTCAAGAGAACTGATAAAAACTATCAAGGAAAGGTACATACTTAGGCCACATTTTCCGCTATGAAAAATATGATTTTCTACAATTAAAAACAGTTAAAATGGTTAATCTATCTATATAATAAAGAAGGGTGTCTGTTGGTTGGATTATTTTTTATACAAATCTACAGTTATATTCCGAGCTTGATGAAATTGTTCACACTTGAACTTCAAAACAAGAGAAAGGTCACTGTTTACATGAGATTTTGAAAAACAATTCCCATCTCTTTTTTTTACCCCTTAAAACAGATTTTTGGTACGTCTTGATGAAATTTTGCACAATTGACGTTCAAAATAAGAGGAAAATTACTGGCTACATCTGATTTCGAAAAAAAAAGTGGCTTTATCACTCTGCGTAAAGCCCGGGCAACGCTGGATACTTCAGTATAATATATTTTTATTAATTTTTTCATAAATTAATAAAAAATATATTTCTCGGCCGACTCACAGCGTGTGGTCGTCCTACACCAGCGTTTTTACCTAGGAACGACATTTCCATCTAAAAATTTGTTGGGCTGCTATGGAAAAAGGCAAACAAAAAAATCAATCGAGAAAGGGGTGAAATGATGTCCCCTACTCAGACAATTGAAATAAAAAAATAGGGGATTTTTTAACAATTAAGTCAAAAACCACTTCACATTTATTTGTTCATTTAGGCATTATTTAATTGTTGTGAACCTTAATATATTTTTTAAATTACAAATAAGTATCTGAAATATATGAAAATGTTTAAGTATTCAGTTGCGTAACAAAAATAGTAATATTCATCTGTGCTATTATATGTACAATTTTAAAACACGTGTTTTAAAATTGATGCGAATTTTTGGCTTTTTGTGTACCATAAAACAATAAGAGGAAAATAATGGCATCAAAAACGATTTTTTGACCACTTTGTAGATTAAGATGTCGACATGTTGAATTATATTTATAAGACATGTGTAAATGCGTACATAAGTAATGCGTGTCACATCAGTATTCTTACTATTTTCAAACTGAGCTATGAAAGTGGAATGATTTAATGATCTTCTGGAAAGAGGCGTGAACACTAGACGAATGTCGTAACTCCTAGACGACCGGCACATCACTTTTTATCACTACTATAGTTAGAGAGGTGTCATCCCTCTCATCATCGGGTGATAACTAAAATAAATACAGTTTGGTAACCTATTCAAGGGGTAGTATTACTAGGAATATGAAAAGTATTAGCGAAATATTAGATACGGTGATGTTATTAATTAGTATTTTAAAGAGAACTCGTTATTATTTGTGAAGTTGTAATTTTTTCAAAACATACTTCTGTGATATTTTAATACAAATTAAATACATCAGTTAGAAAGATATAAATTCAATTTATCGACATGTTCTGAAAAAACTTCACAAATAATGTCTTTAAAATATATAAAAGTTGTATCCAAAAATTTTTTTAAATGAAATTGAAAAATCTCTGGCTTCTTCTAGCGAATATTTATCGAAGGTAGTAAAAAGGTGATAGCTTTTAAATAAATAGAATGTAAGATATATTAATTTGAAATAGCTGCAACATATAAGTTAGAAATTTTTTCGTCTATTTACTTGGTTAATTTTTTCGATTAATTGAGTTTATCTGTATGTATATATTTTTAAATGATGCATTTAATTTGTATTATTAATTAGTGTTTTTTTTCGAATTCATTTATTTTCGCATTTAATCGTTTTCTAAAGTTGTTCATAATTCAAAAAATTTACCTGATAACGGTAAAGACTACACCTCTCGAAACTATATAGTATATCAATTGTGTAAATAAGCGTAATTGTAGTACAAATATTATTGATTGAAAATAATAAAGTGATCACGTTGCAGCACAAATTTGAATTATTTATTTTATTTATTGCGTGACGTACACAAAGTGATTATATGATAAATGTAAGCAAGCCGAAAGTGATGGTATCAGAGAGGAATAACAGTTGAAATGTAAGTTTGATAGGAATGAAAAAAAAATGAAAAGAATAAAGTGATTGATGGGATTTAAAAGTCGCTTAGGTGATTTGGTCATGTGGAACGAATGAACGAAAAGAGAATGGTAAGAAAGATATATAATGCGAGTATTGTTGGAACCAGACATATAGGACTCGCATGCTGAAATCAACCACTGGACTATGGTTCTATAAGAAGCCTAAACAATTATCAAGCGTGGATGATAAAGTGTACGAATGTAGATAAAATGAGAGTTGTGTAAGGACAGATAAGTGACGCACACCATTCCCTTCTTATCCCCATGGAGAAATATCCCAATGATAAATTAGTTATGTTATTAAGTTTATAAATGCCCGCAGAAACTTTGTTTGAAGTCACAATTGAAATGTCTGTGGGTTGTCGATCCTGCATTCAAATAATTTAATTGTATTTCAATTTTCAATTCAAAAGTTCTGAAAGACTAATTCATACAAATGTATCGTGCAAGACGGATTAAAATAGTTCAATAGCTTTTTAGCGAGATGTGTGCTGAGGTGCCAGATGCAACCCACTTTGTAAGATTAAAAAAGTTATAAACGAACTATAAAAAGTTTTATTTGATAGCTTTATACGATAGTTAAGACTATTATTCTTGAAGTTATTTTAATTTTTTTGAGAATTTGTTCCATTTATTCCAGCTGCTTCGACGAAGAAGATACATGGATATTAATATCAAGCGAAAAGAAAACTGGACGCTGTTGAAACGTGGTACCAGAGGCAAGTGCTTGGAATTCCATGGTAAGTTAGTGCACTAATGCCCAAGTTTTGGAACATTTAATGATTTATCATATTTTGTTTTATAAATCAGTAAGTGTACGTTTGATTGTGTAGACCCTGTGAACTTGAAGCTAAGCGAGAGAAGACTGATTGATGCTTTTGAAATGTGGTTCTGGAGACACACGTTGCACGTACCGTGGACAGACTCTCAACCATTTTTTTGAAGGACAGAGAGGCAAAGAAATATCCCTACCCTATTATCCTTATATTACCCTACACTTTCCCTAAGATCTGCAGGATACCGAGAAAAGTGGAGGAGTACGGTCAAGCGGAAGTTCATGGAGATCATGATCGTTAGTCGTGAGGGATCGGTGTGGATGATGAATGTACGTCTGTCCTGACAAAGATATAGTGATATCGAAAGTATTTGACGTTAAAGGGTGGTATTTAAAAAAGTTGTTATTATTTTTAAAGGAAACATATATTTGTTGTGAATTTTCAAAACATAGTTCTGTGATATTTTTAACACAAATTAAATGAATTTATTTATTAGACTTTATTTACATACATGTTTTTGTTGTAATTATAATACAATATGAAAAACATAAGACACAATTGTATTGTAATTAAGTATATACTCGTAGTTTATTGTGTGAGATGGAGTGGATGGACTCTGATATATGCAGCATTGTCTTGGCTACTTTGCTAGACTGCCGTCTATGTTAAAGTAGCCAGTTTTTTTCGTGCTATTGTGGTGTTATTTAATTCAAGAAAGATAAAGATTCGTCAGGAATAGAAATAAAAATAGAAAAAAAAATGTAGTGAGTGTTGTAGAACTAGTGAATTATTAATTGATTATATTAGAATGTTGGATAGGGATGCTTCTGATTGACCCAATTGGATCATATATTGGGTCCATATTTGTGTAATTTTATTGGAAGTGAACGATTTCCAGTTGGTGCTGAGTGTGTTGTACAGTTTCGAAGCTGAGAACATGTAGAATATTTGATAAAATGTCGCTGTTGCTCTCGGAACTGGCGTGTAGTTGTTTCTTGTTTGTCTTGTGTTGTGTTTATGATTTATTGTCTGGGGTGAGTTGTTGTTAGCATGGAAATATTGGACGAGTCTCGACATATAGATTTGTCCGAAAATCTGATGGATCAATTAGAAAGGTATACTGAAAAATCTATTTATCGAATAAATATGTTGTGGCTACTAGGATTCGAACCTGGACCTCTTCTTATTTTCCGGATAGGAAGAAGTCTAGGTTCGAATCCCGGTAGCGACTAAATATTTTTTCGATAATTAGATTTTTCTAGTTGATTAATTTAATTTGTGTTAAGTTAATATTAGTCTCACGTTTTCCTGGATCCCATTTGAAGTGTCGTTGTTCACTATTTAATACACCATAAGCATATCGCATATATTTTAGCGAGGTGAATGCCTGTGATTTATACGATGTCAGCGGTTGAACACTATTAAAATGCCTTTGGACTTTGCATAATACACCCACTCTTTTAACAGTTAACTTCTGCCTAGCTTCGAGAATTGAGGTATTCAAATAACGTATTATACGGAGAATTTTTATGGATGCTCAGAACGATACTGCCGTAAGAGGATTACGCTGTTACTAAATATATTTTTAAAAAGGTACTGTCGACTATTTAAAATCTTAAAATTTATGAGATTAGTTAAGGACCGAGTCAAGACCTACGGAGGGCACTGAGTACATATTTTTCATATGATATAAGGAGCCACTCCTGTGAGAGCGGGCTCTTCAAATACTGCGCCGCGAAATAATTAACGATAGATGTATCAATTTGAAAAGTGTAATATATAGGTTCGAAAATTTGTCGTCAATGTACTGTGTGCTGTAGTAAGTCAATGTACTGTGTGCTGTAATCGGTTAATGCACGTTCCCCGGATTGGAAGAGATCCAGGACCAAATACCGGTAGCAACAACAATGTTTTTCGATAAAATTGATTTTATATGTATATCTTTCTAATTTTTATTTGAAATAAGATGAATTACTTAGAAAGATATAAAGAAAAAATCACTATTTTGAAAAAATATACAATTTTCACACGGTGTAATAAACCTAGTTCATAATATTTTATGGGCGGATACCTGAACATAATATAATATAACAAGGAAACCAAATATTTTATAAGAATATGTTATTTTACTTTGTATTTTAGGGTTATCACTGGGATCTCATCATTTTTCATTGATTTTGTTCATTATTATTGGCTCAATACATTCTCTTGCTCTCTCATTTTTTTATTTATTATTTATCAACTCTTCGAATATTATAGAATATTAAATATTAGTTATGAAACAAAATATGTAATAATCTCGGTGAACAAATCATTGTAAGCTCGACATATTCTCACTATACTAGAGCGTAATCCAGAATTGGTTTGACTTGAAGGAATGCTGAAAAGTAGTTTTGATCGTGATATTTGTTATGGGATATGTAAATGTATTAGAGACAGAAGGGGTGGACAATTAAACTGGTTTTTAATAATTTTTAAAACCTGTGAATCTACATAGTGCTGCCAAGGTAATTGCGATCTATATTTTAAATTTCACTTGAATTTCTTTTGGACTATTTACAATTTATCAGCGTATGTATAATAATGATTTCAGATGCTGAGCGCGTATTCCAGTTGAGGTCGGAAAAAGTTTGGATCAATAGGAGGATTTTTGAAATGTTTGGTCTCATTTTTTGAACTTTGTATATAAAAGCGAAGATAGGCGATGATGAGATGACTCACAAATAAAATAATAATATGTGAATTTGCACTTTGTGAAACCGAAAAATAATTTTTTAGACATACAGTTTATTTGTTAGAACATAATTTGTTAGACATACATTATCCTATGGCTTAATAATAATAACAATGTGTTTATTCCAGCGTGATCAGTTTTTTTTAACCCGATTCGCCATAAAGATAATACATATCATATTATACATTAAAGTTACGAAATAAATATAATGTTATGAAAAAGAAAACCAAGGAAAATATGAATAAATAAAATGTTCACACATACATATAAATATAAACAAAATATAAATACTACAGTCTTGGCTATTGTTTTATTTGTAGCTATTCTGGAAGTGTTGCCATTCATGCAAAGCCCGGAAATTTTTATGTATAACTTTAAATCATCAGCAAAGAGTAAGAATAATGCAAATTCAAAGCATATAGAGACGTAATTGATGAATATTGTTTCTTAAAATAAAATTAAAGTACTTAAGTATTCTACTGTCAGGGGATGGTGTCTTGACTTTGGTGGGTGACGTAGAAAATAAAATAAAACCTCTAAAACTAAAGTAAACATAGGTTAGGTTAGGTTAAGTTAGATGCACAGGCATCCCCTATTTACCGTGTAATTAGGTATGTCAAGAATGAAACCACCGTTATCTTTTTGTCTTCACTCTGATCTAGTTTAAAACTTTAGCCAAATAGGCAACCACTCACAAGGGGTAACTTTGTAACGTAATGAAGGGAAATTTTAAATTGAATTTCGCACACAGCCAACGAAGAAAGTTTCCCAATTGGCAATAAAGTTACCCCGCGTTACGGCCGTGTTCCTTTACTGCTCTTATTTTATTGTTTTTCTTCTATAACAGTTAAAATTGTAGTTTTACAGTGTCGTTTGCTTATTAAGCAGTTCAATTATTTAGTTTTTTTTTATTTTGTCCCAGTTATTTTTAAATTTACCGTTAAACCCTTATTTTAGGGCTGGTCTACCGTAATATTACATATTTATTTATGTAAACGGCATCCATTGAATTTATACTATTACATATAGGTTCTAAATATATAGATTTAGAAATACCACTTATTACAGAGGATTTTATGATGAAACTTCCGAAAACTTTCTATGTATTTTCGTCGTAACTAGGAGGCCTTAAAACCTCCCCCGTTAAAAAGTTTATCTATAATATATGTTTAGGTCGTCTGATATCTTTGTGTTTTTTTTTAAATGCTGTTAATTTTTTTTTTGTAATCAAAAATGACATACTATTTGATAGAATTTTTTCTATACCTAATAGTTTTTTATAATTTTTGTGGTTAAATAATAGAGTAACGAGTTCAGAAATAAAAATATTTTTGACACTTTTAATCAAGGGTAAAATCACTTCAACTTTATTGAAAAACTTTTCATGTTATTCAAGGTTTAAATAGTCATTCAGTCATCACCTTTTTTGGTCGCTCTCCAATCAAATGCGTGGCGCCTACATTCAACAACGACAATGGCCTATAAATTGGCTGGATAACTAAAAGATACTAGACCAACCGATTTTTATAGAACAGTGTGAGAACTTTCACTCTGTAAATGTATGTGTGTGTGTCATGAAAGTGAGTAGATGAATAGTGAGGGACGAATTTTATAAGAGGACGTCTATGGGGGAACAGCTCTCTCCCATCACAGCTTCTTCTGAATCACTAGTCTATCTCTGAATGTATAAATTATATTACTGTATAACGTGATGAAATGAACGTATAATATTGTTACCTGGAAAGACTGAGTTTCACTTACAAGGAATTGGGACCCAAGTAATTATACAGTAATCAGAGGATAGAACCCCAAAGGAATCTGGTGGTAATCTAAGATTTATCACAAAAAGGTATTAGCAAATTGGAAGAAGTATAATAATTGAGAATACATCATTGATTGAAATGTTGTAATTTTTGTTTAAAAATTTGATTTTATAATAAATAATTGCACAAAAGCGCAACAACTTATTAGACAACCCAAAATATCTATATTATTACACAATGTATATTTTCAGTGCTCATGTATTAAAGGTTCAAAAACTTAGAGTATGGTAAAGAAGCATGGTAAGATACATGTTGGAGATCGCACAAAGAGACAGGAAAAAAAACAATAAGTTTGAAAATGAAATGGCAATGGGCAAGCCACATTGCTCAGATGATGAACATTTGATGAACAAATGCAGGAATCTAGTGGTACCCAAGCATATTTAAGAAGCCGACTGGTCACCCTAAAATTAAAACTAGACTGAAGAAATCATCAAATTCTGCGGAAATACGTAGATAGAGAAAAGTGGGAGGCCTTCATCCTGCCACGATGATGATGATTTTGTAGACACTATAACTGTCATAGTTCTTCTGAAAAATTTACCTAGTGAACTTCTCATTTAAGTTTGTTTACCCGCTTGATCCGCCAATGTTTTTAATTGGCAGCTAATTAATAACCTTAATTTTTTTTTTCTAGATTCAATATTACCAGGGTTAAAAAAGAGTTAAATACAGTTTCACTCACATATAAAATTCACCTAATACTTGCAATCACTATATACTGAAAGGAATTTTAAAAAAATTACTATAAGATTTGCTAGCATATAAAGAAATAGTGTATGCAAAATAATAATAACTTACAATATAACTTCTCAATAGGGGGAAAAATAAATAATAATATTTGAATATTATATTGAGAAACACTGTGTTTGTACTTGAATGCGTAAATTAGCTTGGGTTATGCTTCTGTGCAATCTAGACATTGGTGAATAGAGATTATAATTAGAAGTTTGACTATGCATATTTAATAACGCGAGGTGTTCTTAATTCGAAAAATTATCTTCGTCGTGTTTGCCGCAGAGTGAATTTTATGTTACAGGCCGATATTGATTAGCAATGTGTTGACGTCATTAAAATATTATACATAAATAATAATAGCAATTCTGTAACCATTAATGATGATCGCTATCGTCATATGTCGTTGAGTCAATTAGATCTGCAACAGGACGGTGCTACCTCACACACAGTGCGAGCTACGCTTGAAATTTTTCCCGGCCGTATAATGTCAAAAAGTGGTGATATCGACTGGCCTCCTCTATCACATGATTTGACGGCTCCCCACTATTTTCTGTGGAAGCAGTTGAAATGAAACACCGACAAACAATTAAGACGCTACAAGACAATATTTGAAATTAAATTGCTGAAATAATACGCGTAGAGTTCGATAATGTTTTGAAAAATATGGTTAAAAGCCATTTAGCCAATGTCATATTTAATACATAATTGTAATAAACAAAACAATTGATAAGCAAAATTTAAATTAAGAAAATGTATTATAATTTTAAGTTATTCAAAAATAACATCAGCCTGGAACATAATATTTACCCTGTATTAAAAGGATTTTTATTAAATAATTAATGCCTTCTTTTCCACTTTTCTTAATTTTTTAAATAGAGATGCGTACACGTACAATATGAGATCACCCCTACAGCAACACTGTTTATCGGATTTGGTCAGATTTGTGTTATAAAAGCCACAATGTTGTAAAAATATCTTGTTAGGCGTCAAATGGTACATTAAACAACCATAAAAATATTATTACACACAATTTTCAAGTGATCTTGCCTGCAACAACACTGAAAATGACCGAATCTCCGTATATCTAGCAACATTTGTAAAAACTGATATACAGTGTTATGGCAGAATGGGGTCTCACTCCTTCGACGTGGTCCATAACAACAAGCTTATCAATCTTGTCTTCTCGCAAGATGCCCAAAAAGATGAAAGATTCTCCCTAGGGAAATGGTTGAGAATCTATCTATCTATCGAGTGTTATGTTTGTGTCTTCCCAGCATCACGTCTCAAAGATGTCAATTCATCTTCTATCCTTTAAAGTCCACGACTCCACACTGTACAGAAATCTATTATACTATTGCGCTTATGTATGTATCCATCTCAATCCACTAGATGGCAGTACAGTTTAGCAAAAAATAAAATTGAATATTAATATTCTTTCACAATCTTTTCGCATTGCGCTATATACATATGACACTGATTGAGTTCTCCAGTAGGTATCGTTGTCCAAAGAAAATAAATAATTTACGTAGTGATGCTTTAATTTTAAGATAATATTTTAACAAGTATATGGGCTGATCCACCGTCGTAAGGTGGCACTGTCTATATATATAGTCTATATATACATACTATATACATATATATATATATAGTCTATATACACTGTGGTATATATTATTTAATTTATTTAAATTTATTAGTTTATGCTTTTAATAACATTCTGATAATCATCAGTTTAAGATGGTTCTAGATATACATATGTATATAATAGATTGTATCATTTAACTAATATTTCATATTTTCTTATTGGAAATAAAAACAAAGTACACTGCACGATGTATTGTTAAAGCAATATAATTAAGGTTTTCCGCATTTAAAAATAGTGTGAGATGCGGTCCAGCCACTAACGAAGGCTGGACGTACTCCACCGGCTAGTCAAGGGAGAACAAAAAATAATAATACAGATTCGTGACTCCGACGGCGGCCGGGGGACGTCTGCTGAGCGAGTTCCATTGCCGTTCGAACGACAGCTCTCCCCTCCCGTCGCCGCATTTATCATAGACTAAATTAGAGTTGGTGATAACAGAAAATAATTGTCAAAATGATAATATTTGAATTTTTTTTTGTTAATTAAAATTTTCAGTATGCGTGATGGAATTTGTTATGTCACAATAGATTCAACGAAAACCATAGCCATGTAGTGGCCATATCTTACATATAATATCCACCCACAGGGCTAAGCAGCAGTAATCGGATGCTTTTCTGCTAGTATTAAATTAATGTAGCAGAAACTACGCAAGCCGGACAATGGTTGTTTTGAAAGAACCGCGGTCTTTCTACATCTTATCAAGTCTGGACATAAAACATTACGCCTTACTATTACACACAAATTTATACTGAAACGGTGTGACAATATCAAATTATTCAACATAAATTTTGGCGGTTCATTTACTTTAATCAAGTAGTAAGGATTTGGTTTCATTATTTCATGGAACAATGAAATAATTGTGAGGTGTAGCCGCACGTGTCGTGAGAATCCACGTGTCATACATAAGCTCTAACAATCCTTTGGGGCTTCGGAGTAGAAAATTAATAAGCGATCTCAGAATATTAATGGGCTAGATTTTAGCCAAGGAAATTTCAGAGCAATATTTGTTAGAACAATATCTCTTCAGTATTGTGCTGCAAATAAGTAGATTTCTTAAAGTCGTCATTCAAAAAAATATTTTTTTTGATTATGTAAATATAATATAATTCTTGTAGAAAATATGCAAAAAGTATAATTTACATATAATATATTTCCTTTTATCTTATGTGAGATAATTGTAAAAGTATTTGAGGTGGGTTCAGAAGGATCAGATGTATTTATTTAATTCTTAACATAGTGCATACATAAGCATTCCTATATATGCTCTAATATAAATAAGATTAAAGTATTTTCCTTTACTAAAACATATCTTTTACACATTTGGTCAGTTTCACTTTAAATATATTCACTTTATCCTCCTTTCTTATATTTTCTGGCACTTCATCGCACTATATATCACAGATTTCTGAGATTTGACTTTCTTTCTGAAAAGCAGTCTCAGTCTATCATTTTCTTTTGTTCATGTTGATTTGCATCAATTTTTCGTATAAATTTTACCAATATTTTCTTATTGAGGATTTTATAAATAAATACCATTATATTAAAATACATTTTCTGCTTAAGGTTCATAATATTCAGATCTTTCAGCATTACACTGATCTGAATATATCTAAACTTAAATACAAATTTAATGTATTAATTATAAATATATACATATAAAATCAATTTTGTAGAAAAATATTGTTTTTGCACTACAAGGTTTCGAACCTGGATCTCTATTTCCAATCCGGGGAAGTACACTACCAATTGTGTTATAGCGCCAGTATTTTTTATGAAAAATTTTCGAACCTATCTATATGTTACACTTTTTCAAATGAATACATCTGTCGTTTCATTATTTGAAAATGAATTAAATTACAACTTCACAATAAGAATGTGTTCTCCTTAATAATATATAAACTTAACTTATTATTCATGCTTTTATTTTGGTATTCACTTTGGTTTGATGTGTTAAAAGAACATGAGCTATGAGTTTATTGCAAATAAATTGCTTTCGAGCAATGAGTTTATTATTTAAAATTATTGCTAATACTGCACGGGTAGTATTAACGCGGTGCAATGCAGTGTTGAGTTCGTCGGTGGGAGAAGAGTGAAGGGTATTGGCCGTAGACGTCTCAGCCTGCCAATCGTAGTCCCAGCTGCGTTCAGTACTGTGCATTGTTCACATAGTAATGGTTGGATATCACCCCGTCGGGTGCGTTCAACGTTGTGTCCAGATCACCACAATTTTTTTTAAGACTTGTTGAATTATGTGGGTTTTATATATCTCGATATTTTACCACCAGGTCACTTGGGGGTTAAAGAAGATAAAAAATAAATAACGAATCCAGGTTTAGGCCTTACAAAAAAGCCAAATGCTTTAATAAAGTAACTTTATTATTATAAATAACTGATAAAATTGATTATGAATACAAAATGAAAAATGCATGTAATGTACTTTTTACCAAATTTAATGAATTCTAGCAACTAAATTTAAATGTTAAAATTAGTGATTATGCGTGTCTAATTTTAATGACGATCATATCAGTTTGGTCTGATAATAATTATTAATTTTGTTTAAAAACATAGGTTTAGTTCAGCTTCTACATATTGCGTAGACTTTGACATTATTGAAATTAGTACCCATGTCAAACTTTGCTGGCGATTATATCACTTTGGCCTTATGTGGGATATTCTATATTGCTTTAATGCCATTCGGTGAATCTTATGTTATAATTGGTATTATGTTATTATATTAGTAGCTCTAAGTGAATTGGTTTATTTTTTAGGGATCCAGAAACAGTGTAAAATGTTTTTGAATTGTCAAATATTATAAACAAGTAAGATTTATATTAGGTTGATGTATAATTACTTCTTTAACATTTGCAAAATTATTTTGTGGCCTAATTTTATATTAATAATTATACAAAATACTTTGTTAAAACCACTATTTATTAATTATTATACATGTTTCGATATCGATGGTATCTTCTTCAGGAAAAAATGTATACTGAAATTGAAAAATATAAGCAAAGTTAAAAATAAAACTATAAAATGGTGAATAAGTAAGAACTAATATGAAAACAAATTTAAAAGGTGACTATTTGCAAAGAGGATTTGGTTATTTATAATATTAAGCTTGCTATTAAAACTTTTTCTTATTTATAAAATTTTAAAATCATTTAACTGTAAACCCCTAGTATTTGTATGTAAAGTTTCTAAACCCGTATTAATATCAAAGAAATGGATTGTTTCCAAATTTTGTTATTTAGGCATCGTAAATGTTCCTTAATTCTAATATCAAAATTTCTGCAAGTATTACCTATATAAAAATAATTGCAATCATTACAAATTAATTTTTAAACCCCCGATCTTTTTGAAATATCGTCCTTATCCTTGTTATTTAATATATAATTCTTTAATTTGTTATTAATGAAAAAAGCTGGTTGTATAGAATTTGGGATATTTTTTATAATCGAATTTGAAGTAAAATTATTTAAAAACACAATTTTTCTCCACTGCTTCTCACTATCAATAACAGGTGGGTAAACATATGATCTATGCTTGTTTATTTTTAATTTCAGCATACATTATTTCTTTAAGAAGATACCATAGGTATCGAAACATGAAAGATAATTATTAAACAGTGATTTAAACAAAGTATTTAATTTAATTATTATCCGTCCTTTTTTCGTTTTTTCGTGGCGTTTTGTTTTTTGGATTTGACGTTTAATTGCCATTTGTCAAAATGTAATTCTTTAATAGTGTTAGTAAATTAAAATACGCATCGAAAAGGATACACTTATATGCATATTATGCTTTGCTACTTAGAGAAAAGGTGGAAAGCTGCCGAGTCATTTCGTGATCGCGATTCGGTGATACCAGCTTAGACGACAAATCAGGAACGGGTCGATCTTCGGATTTTGATGACCAGGCCCTTCTGGAGGCCGTGGAAGAGGACGAAAGTTGCACCACTAGGACACTGGCTGAGAACTTCAATCAGTCCACAATTGTTCGTCATCTCAGAAAACTCGGAAATTGTTGTGAAAATTTACCGGAAGATAATTGTACATAATATGTATTGAGTTTGTTTTCGTTTTTGGTTATGTTACATACAATATAATTTTTTTTTAAATATTTCAGAAATTTAATAATATAGGTAAGTATATATTAATTTTGTAAAATATCCTAGAGCGTACTATATACTAGAATAAATTATCAAAAACCGATAAATTAAACGAAATTGACTTCACACTTCTTACCAATTGCGCTACGGTACAGTTTACAGAACGCGTTTATCGCTCGCACTGATTGCACGTCCGTCCGACGGAGTAATTGCGAATATAACGGCCAAACTTCAATATTTGTGGTCTGATTTGAGTAAAATAATCTTCATTCTGTATATCGTACCATAATTGTAAATAAAAATATTTTATTTCTCCTTTCATTTTTGTCAAAGAATCAAACATGTCGTTTTTAATTTCGCAATTTACCGCCTCTCAAACGATGTACACCTCTATTCAAACTACATTGTCTTAAATGCCGCATATCCATCACGGAATTATTCGCATAAATCAATCACGTTAAAAAGTCTTTCACGATTTTTTAGATTTTTTTTGGTCCAAATTTCACACGAAGCTAGTAAGTGAATGATTAAATAGTCGCAGTTAGTCCAACGGTCAAATGTATTATTTTATTGTTCACCGAAGCCGTAACGGGGCATAAAAAAAATAAATCACGTTGTTCCCTTGACCGTTCCGAATAACACACAATCATTCTTTCTGGCTGGCTGCAATAAATTGCGACCGCGACAACGAAGGTATCGGACAATCGACGCTTTTGACCGAAAATTATTTAACTGTATAAATGCCGGTTGACAAGGGCTGGGGTAACTTCAGACAATACAATTCGGCGGTAAAATAAAATTTAAGAGATATAAAATAATATTTTCTTACTTTTGGGAAGATTGAAGAAAGTATTCCTGGATTTTTTTTACACTCAATGAATTATTGTGAAGTATATAAAATACATTAAATTTAATAAATATCAGATATCTCATAGATACGAAGCTATTTTTATTATATTTAATGGAAGATATATAGACATATGGGGTAATTATAGGGCTTACGACCTGTCTTCGGCTGGCTTAAGTGATCATATATATATATATATAATGTTACATAACTTTCACTAATTTTCACCATCATCTAATATATATGGACCAAATTTGATAATTCATTTTTCCTTGAAACAGCATATATGTCAACTCAATCAGAATCTGATTTTTTTGAAAATTATTATTTTACACATTTTTCATTAAATATAATAAAAATAGCTTCGTCACTATGAGATATCTGATATTTATTTAATAACTACTTAAAAATCCAATAATTATGTGTTCTTGAACATATTCTTATATTACTATATTAATTTAGATCGTATATCAATTAGCATTAGGTAAAGAGATTATAATTACAAAATAAAATAATAATAGTCAAAAAATTAGTTTTTGAATTTAGTCACTACATATTGTGCGAAAAGTAGCAAAGCTAGTTGCTTCCTTCCTTCACATTTGCTGGCAGTTCGTTAAATAATTTTAAATCTTTATTTTGTATTTCTTCCAGATTTGTTTGTGGAAGTCTAAAATTCCACCGATTGCGACTTTTCGGTTTCGAAAAACACAATTTTCTTAAATACTAATTAAAGAAAGAAAATAGAAAGGTATACACATAAAATCAATTATATCTAAAAATATTGTTGTTGCGCCACCGGAATTCGAATCTGGATCTCATTCCAAACCGAGAAAGGTACATTATCCAACTATGCTATAGCGACAATAATTAAATACTAATTAAATGTATTAGTTAGCAAAATATAAAATTAATTTAAATATAAATCGAAGTGGGACAACACGCATCCAGCACAATAACAAGATGTACAGATTTCTGCACGCACAGCGAGAAACCGAATACACAAACAGTACTCCATCAGCCCCACACAGCAGGACGATATTTCACAGCCTACCGTCCCAATGGTAAACGATAACGGTCACTCAAATTTCTCAACTGGTCCAAAACCACAGAGAACACCACAGACAAAAGTCTTATTCTGGGTATAGGGGAAGGGGTAATATGAGGAAATAGATAGGAACCATTATATCTACGTTCACATGCGCGCAAGACGGTGATCGGCGATCTATAGTTAGTTATTATAATCGAACAATATAATTGCTAGATCGAATGTTACATAATTTACCCAATTCAAGAGTAATTTAAAATGTTAACCAACTAACTAACTTACCATCACACCGATTCCCCGCGGAGGTAGGCAGAGAGGATAGAGCGCCACAATCTTCTGTATATTCATACATATTTTCATACAAGCTCGCCGATTGTTGAAGATTCTAACAGGACCATCCTCCGGTATCTGGTTTACCTGGTCGTGCCAAGTCTTCCGCAGACGTCCTCTATTTCTGGTACCATCAACACTTGCGTCATATATTTTTCTAACCATTCTCTTCTCATTCATCCGTTCCATATGACCAAACCATTTAGGTGATCCTTTCTTAATCTTACTCATTATACTAACATCAGCTTTACATTCTTTACTCTGTCGTAGATTTGCCACATATACGTCAAAGTAATCTCATTTCCACTGCATTCAGTCTACGTTCGTTCCTCTTCTGGCAGCCCCAGACCTTATTTACATATATCATTATCAGTACCAGGACTCTATTGTGTACCGCTAGTCTTGCCTCGGTTGACTAGTTCCCGTTAGATATAATTCGATTCAGAGTGCCGTTCACTTTATTCCCTGTAATCACCCTCTTTTCTCTATCTTTCTCAGCCTTTCCGTTTCTATCAAACACACTTCCCAAATACATAAACTCGTCTACATATTTCAAACATTCATTACCTACAAATATTTTGTACGGTGTCTTGCATTCCTCTTTCTCGAATACCATCACTTTAGATTTATTGACATTCATAATAAGGTCGCAATTCTGACATGCATCGTACATTTTACAATTTTTCGTACATTTTAAAATACTGATTTAAGTGAATCACTAGTTTTATAATTGATTTAAGCTATTATTAAATACGTGTAAATAATCATTTGGACAATAATTGTATTTGCGAAATATTCGAGCAATAAGTTGGTAATGGGGATAGTATTGCGTCATTAAGATGATAAGCTGAAACTTTCGGAAAGAATAAGAGTTGGCGTGAAAGTTTATATCGCAAATTGGTGATGTTTGTAGAAAGTTACTGACGCTTAGTGTTTGCTAGAATTGACATGCGAAATGAAATCTCCAATTAAGTCGACATTGTTACTGGGTTCTTTTAATTACATATTGATAAAAATATAAAACAAATTATTAAATCATTTATATAGAGAGATACACAGAAAATATGTAATATATGATTTATGTATTTAACAATTCAATGATACAATATATAAAAAAACGGTGTTAACAACTTTCTCATTCCTTCGACTGGCATCCCTATTTTTTGTTGTTGTTGGTATGATTTATATATGTAGTGTGAAGATCCCCGCTTTCTGCGACCGGGGAATTGCTGTCAAACCACGGTAGGAGCTAAAATTGCGGTTGATATCTCACCAGATAAACATATCTTAATAAGTAGCTCCGGGAGTGCTGGTCGAAATAAATAATACCCGGAGATCGGGGCACAATAAGAACAATACATCGGACCAACCCACGACGGGGAAAGAAACAGCTACTATCAATCCAGGTTAATGGTGAATTTTTATTCTGCGTGGGTGATTATAGGAAACCTGAGAATAAAAAGCTGTCGAAGGATTCTGGAATATATGGTATCATTATAATTAAAAATGTAGTCATTAAACATTTTTAAAACGCTCGTCACATACGTTTACGATAATGTGACTACCCACCGCAGCATGAAAATACTACAGCGGGTAAGAACCACGCAATACAATGTATTTACAAATTAATGGTACGTAGAGGGAGTTCGGGGACAGTTGAACCACTTTTTATAAAAGTGGTTGTAACTATTTTTGGAATTAATATAGGGAAATAAAATTAGCATCTATAGAAAGCTTGGTTATCAAGCTACAATACATACATTTCGTGATTTTATAGATTCGTAAATAAAAGTGTTGAGTCTATTTAAAAAATATTTATAAAATGACACAAGTCTCCGCAATAGGCGGGAGATTTTAACATATACAAGAAAATGGGTAATAGTGAATAAAATGTGATGTTTTAAAAATATTTTTTTAATAAAAGTACCAAATTTCAATTTTGAATGCAACTGTGATAATTTAAAAAAAATCTAATGTCAATAGCTTGATTTTTTTAAAATTATTTTGTTTTAAAGTAAAACAACATAAAATCAATAATTACATACAGGAACATAAATATAATTATGAATAAACATTTGGCACCAATATTAACAAACATAGTTTCAAGAAAATGTGTCTAACTCATTTACTAGGTCATTTTCATTATACAATCTACATATGTATCTATTTTGTTTTGATTATAAATTATGTTCTGTAAAATCATTACTTCACAAATATAAAATGTTATTTTTAATAAATTGATAAAAATATTAAATTCAATAATTCCTCAAGCTAGCTTGGACATTAAATAATACAATTCGTAAAATAAATAAAATATAATCACTTTATATGAAACCACGAAATTCATTATAAATCAATCGATTTCGCTTATCTCAACCTTCATCAGAACGTATTTAAAACTAATCATAAATACAAAAAAATGCACTACTTATATATAAATAAAGAGGGAGATAGATTAAAATTACACTTGAAAGAGAAATACAGAATACATATACAGTAGATAGAAGATCAAGGAAGACAAAATATATTATAAAATACCATTCTTTAATAATAGCACAGGGGTCAATATTCTTCATAAAAGTAGGTTTGGACTCCGGTTGTATAATTTAGAAGCCCTCGAAATAAACAAGACACTAAATAGTGGTTCGCCAATTCTTAATAATTAAATTTATTTATCCATTAGCCCCATATTAGATTTGTTTCCTTTAAAATCAATTTAATATCTCTTTGCATATATAAGTGCACTTTTTTTTATATTAATAATTATAATAAAAACAAATAGATTCTTAATAAGTAAAATACTAATAGATGAAAAAACTAATGGTTAAAGATCGATTGCGATTGGTGACGTCAAGTGGTTCTAATACAATATAGCAGCGAAAGTTTGCGAAACTATTTATCGGTAGATTAAATATTTATTTATACATCACATATTTTTAATCAAAATAATTATATCCGTGTACCGTATCCATGTTAATAATAAAAATGATTTTATTATATATAAGATTCCAGTAAAATAGTATCAAAACAACTAGTATATTGAATAGATAGTCGCAGATGTGATTATTAATCATTTTGTAGGGAAGTTGCTGACATTGCGACAGAAAATATTTGGCACTGTTTGCCTCGATGCATTTTATTTCCAATGCATTCTACTAGAATAATCTATTAAATATGAAAAATCATCAGGTTTGAGTCCAGTCATTAATTTTTTATTAAAAAAATAATTGAAAATAGAAAATACTAATTTAATGTATTAATTAGAAAAATTTAAAATAAATTTTATCGAAAAATCGAGAAATCGAACCTGGATCTATATATTACATCTTTCGAATAAATACATCTATCGTTTCATTATTTGAAACCTATCTACTTTGTTTTACGGAATCTCAAATATCTTTGAGTAGTCCGATAGGAGACGCCAGAATTAACAATTCATTTTTATTAAATTTTGAATACATTGATACAACTTATATATTATTAAGTAGAACACATTCTTATTATGAAGTTGTAATTATTTAGAACATATATCTGTGATATTTTAAATACTAATTAAATGTATTACTTGCAAACATCGTACATTCTACTCAGTTGACTCTGTAATTCTTGTTTATTATTCGCCAATAATACTGCTTCGTCGGCGTACAATAAACAGCATACAATCAAATCGACAATTTTCGCTCCCACATTCATACTTCCAGTTCTTTCGCACAATTATCTATATACAAGTTTAACAGTCATGTAGACATTACACAACCCTGCTTGACATCTTTTGTGAATGATCCATTTATCCTTACACAAGCAGAACTTCCGTCATATAGGAATGCGATTGCGTGTATAAGTTTACTGTTCACGTCGTACTCAAAGAGTAGCTTTCTTTTATAACTCTATCATACGCCTTTTGCAGATCTACAAAGGCACAAAAAAGTTTTTGGTTCTTCAGCAAAAACTTTTCCATCATCACTTGTAGAAAAAAGATCTGTATGACATGTATTGTATTAGTTATCTCCATCTGTGTATCGCTCGTAGGAAAATTTAAAAGGAAACTGATGCGCTTCATTGAAGTGAAGTATCAATTTTATTTAACATATAAGATGATGTCACGTTTTTCTTTTTAATTACAAAACTAACAAGTCTATTTCTAGTATCAGAAAATCGAAAATTGAAACATTGTAATACAGCTGTTCGATAGATAAGTTTTTTTTGAAAAGTTGCGTACAAATTAATGAATAATGTAATTATTAAGGACAGCACATTCTTATTTTGAAGTTATAATTATTCAAAACATAGGTCTGTGATATTTAAAAAAATACAAATTAAATATATTAATTAGAAAGATATACATATAAAATCCATTTTTTTGAAAAATATTGTTATTGTTACCGGGATTCGAACCTGTATTCGGGTATTTGAGATTCCGTAAAAATAAAGAAGATGGCTTTCAAATAATAGAATTATTATCAATTTGAAACGTGTTACATATAAATTCGAAAATATGTCGTCAATGCACTGTGTTGGTATAGCATAATAGGTTAATGCATGTTCGCCAGACTTCCCAGGTTCGAATCCTGGTAGCAACAATAATATTTTTCGATAAAATTGATTCTATGTGTATATCTTCCTAATTAACACATTTAATTTGTATTTAAAAAATAATATAATTGATTAATTATATTGTATTTAAAAGTTATTAACGTCTTTTGTACCCGTCCAAAGACTAAGTATAAGATAATAAAGTTAAAAAATATTTTAATAGAGATTTAATAAATATGTATACAATTAATCATAAAAAATTATACTCTATTAAGTATAATATTTTGATTATTCACGGTGAACGTATATTTAAAAAAATGTACGTTCCTTTTAACTACCCTGTCTTTAAAATATGGTAGTTCTAAAAAATAAAGAAAGCAATTTTGTATTTGACTTATTCATTTGATTAATGGTATATGAATCAAGTATTTTTCTGAAATAATCTTTTACATGTATAGCGACTTGTCTATAATGATAAATTACTTAGAAATCTGCGCATCGAATTGAAAAAAACATTAATCATTGACTTCAAGAAAGAATTTCGATTAAAACCGATCTCATATTTTTTCATTAAACTCTCCACAGTAATGTTAAAAGCAAACAATACTTATTGAATAAAAAAAATCAATATTGGGAAAAAAGTTTGAAGGCCTACTGTAAAGTGGAGACGCAGATATTGCGAGCATATACATAAAATCATTATCATAATAAATAAAAATTGAATCGGAAATTTATACATTCCATCGAAGAGAAGTGTCAATAAGTATAGATAAAACCTATTGTTTTGATGGTATTTTTTTCAAAATAATAATCAAATAAGTACATATATTATCAGATATTTGAAAAAATTGTAAGAAGATTTAAATAAATATGAATTTCATATAAAGTGATACAAATTTTATGTAAGTACCTGTGGAATAATTATATTTTTTTCTTATAATATGTTTTCAAAATTAAGACGTCAAATATTTTACTTGACGTTTGTTTTCTTTCTCTATCTAAGGGTCGTCTTTTTTTAACTAAATCGTCTTCCATATTAATGAAACTTTAGATAATAAGCACTAAAAATACTTTTTAATATTCAACACGTCATATTATATCCAATGTCAAATAAATTAATAAAATATCAAGATATTTTACATTTGACTAATCTACCCTATCCTAGACAAATAATTCGATCTTTTTGTGAGATATTAAGGTTTTTTGTTTCGGGATTCTGAATGGCACCTCTCATATATATATATATATAATAAACAGGTTCATTTGTACATCAGTAAAATTGATATTGCCGTTATCTTCAGTCAGTTTGCTATCGATAAATTATATTTTTACAGAAAAATCTGTAAAGCCGGTTATAGATGTAACGGTATACCTGACAGGTATATCTGCTCAGATAACATGATAAGTTAACAGAAGCTCAACTTTGGCAATTTATGTAACGACTAACCTGTGACGATCTCCCAGTCAACCATGGCATCTAGGAACCTTAAAATGGGTCAGGAAGTGACTTTTCTAGGCGTCACTTTTAAACCAACGGATGGGTCCTTAAAAGGTCTGGTTCTAAGAATGAGGCAATTGATGCTTGAAAAGTGGCAAGAGAGGTGGGATATGGCAACGCAGGGAAGATGGACTTATTCCTTTCTTCCTAACGTCGCCGTCAAGTTAAAAGGCAATCAAGTTGAAATCTTCAGACCTAAATCATTTTGAATGGCAGATTATTACGGGGCATGGACAATTCCGGAGTAAACTGTTTGAGGTTAGACTTGAAGTGCGCCGTGCTGTACATGTGCGAGAGTCGAACAGACGCCTGACCATATTTTATAGACTTGTGAGATGCTTAGAGATGCACGTGGTTTGACTGGACTTAGGCACTGCCCGCCCAGGAATGTAGATATAATTTATTCAGGTATGGGTGACTCGTTGGGAGTCCTTAGGTGGGTAGTTAGGCTCCACCTACGCGCCTACCTCTCACTCTCCATACCTCGTGTTTTGCAACTCCGTTAGTCTGTTCGTGTGACTCAATCCATTTTGTGTCTCGTCCACTGTCCTTCTGTTGGGAGTGTATATAATAATAATTAAAGGAAAATATAGAATTGTGGAGACTGTTAAGGGACTGTGAAAATTATGAGTTTTTTACTGCGCGAGATGAAAAAACTATTATTAACTATTTCAAGTTATTTCACGTTCGTAGCCTATTGTTATAATGAAACGTGTATATTCGGTGTTTAACACAATGCATAGGAAAACACATGTAAAAATGACAGCTGAATTATAAGATTGTATTGTATATGTGAAAAATGCGTATAAAAGTGTTTTGATGCATAACCCTTTCTCCCCCTTTTTCTCTTTTCATTTATTTTCTGCATCTAAACATACCTATATATCTAAATATATTTGTGGATCAGTATCACATGTTAAATAGTTAATATGTTTTCACTGTCGAAATTCCTCAATAAAAAATAAATAAATAAAAACATATAACGAACGACCTCAAGGAACGGAATAGCCTGTAATATCATAATTTATTAATTTCAATATTCGTGTCAATGCATTATTGGTCATTATCAAAACTAACAGCTTTCTGAAATTAATTAATTAAAACATAACATTCGACTGTTATATTAATTTTTAATCCATATTTTGTGCAAAATTGTGTTATCTAACGTAATAATAATCCAAATTAAATGTATTAATTCGAAAGATGTACAAATAAAATCAATTTTATTGAAAAATATTGCTGTTGCTACCGGGGTTCGAACCTGGATTTCTTCCAATCTGGGGAAAGTGTATTAACCGATTTTGCTATGGCACACAGTACATTGACGAAAATTTTTTGAACCTATGTGTTACATTTTTTCAAATTGATGCATCTTTCGTTCCATTATTTGAAAGCCATCTACTTTATTTTTACGGAATCTCAAATACTCAAATAATAATTATTTTTTATTAAATTTTGGACACATTGATACCGCTTATATATTATTAAGGAGAGCACATTATTATTATTAAGTTGTTATTATTACGACAAATTTTCAAACTTATATGTTAATTAAAAATTGAAAAAGTGTAACATAATGGTACTGTAGCATACTTGGATGCAGATCCGAATTCCGGTAACAACAACAATATTTTCGATAAAATTGATTTTATTAGTATATCTATCTAATTAATACATTTAAGTTGTATTTAAAAAAATACAGACCTATGTTCTGAATAATTAAAACTACATAATAATAATGTATACTCCTTAATAATAAGAGTCACATAGTATGAGAAAATAGTATTAGAGATAAAATTATAGCAAGAATAAAGGTTAGGAAAAAATTACATTTTTTCTTATAAAACATGCTAAGATCGTGAAACGTACAACATATTCCCGTCCATGAACGCACGTCCCAAACTAACATTCTAAATTTTATAGAGAAACGGGCAATTTTTGTTAGTGAATAAAATATGCTGTCATAAAATTGGAATATCAGTATTAACTGTGTCGTTTTTGTGATTCGCGTCTCGCGACATAAATAAAAAGATCCAACCTTTTTTATGGTAACCTGTTACCTGTTAATGAAGAGAAATTACCCTTTTACCGACGGCCGTGCACTCAAAAATGGGACGCCCAGGGGGTGAAATTTATAATAGCCTAATGCATTTGCTAAAGCACATTACTTAGATAATATTCCCAAATTGTAAAGATTTTTGATAACATTATTTATTATTCAACAAATTTTCGAACCCGTATGTTACGTAAAGTTACGAAGATATGTACTGAATTTTAATCCGCAAACGCGACACATGCGATGATGATTCATTGATCGTGTCACGCTGAATGCTTTACCGCTCTTTACGCTATACTCGAATCGAATCTTCGAGAGAAATCTCATCTGTAGATATAATATATATCGACTATACTCAAGAAAATGCGCGTAGTCACCTATCCAGGTACCGAATTCCCACGGCGTTGAAACTTAAATATGTAATTAACTCATTTATTATTACACCGGGGTAATCGGAGAGGATAGAGCCCCACAATAACTTGTCTTGACACCACAACTCTCGTCTTACCTACATTCAAGCTTTTTGACTGGTGATGTCAGTATATTATAATTTTGGTGTCATTAACACTCGTACGAGTATGAAACTTTCTTACCACTCTCTCTACGTTCGAATCCCGATAGCGCAACAACAATATTTTTCGATAAAATTGATTTTATATTTATATCTTTCTAATTAATACATTTACTTAGTATTTAAAATATCACAGACCTATGTTCTGAATAATTATAACTTCACAATGCGAATGTGTTCTGTTTAATAAAAATTTTAAAATACAAAAAATAAATAAACATATCGATGAATTCGAAATATACCCGGTGTGGGAAAATTTGAGGTAGAAATATATAAATAATATATTTAAGTGTATTTTTATGTTTATGGTTAGATTTTGAAAAGATGAGCGCTTTGAAGGACCAGTGACAAAAGGAAGAAAAACGTATGGGAGGCTGATTTACCAAAGGGCTAGCTTTGTTCTTGTCGAAATGTTGCAGGCCACTCTCTTTTTAAATTCACATAAATTTATAGGATGATGTTACATTAAAAATAAAATCTAGATTATCCAATCATCCATCGTCCCATCGTACTTTACAAAACAAAGCACATATGAACTAAGATTTAATTTTGATCTTACTTATCTTCTTAAAATCTGTTTACTTTTGATCTTCATGGTTGAAAGAAAACCTGGGGGAAAAAAGCGTTATTTTAAAATTGGCAACATTAGACCGGCATTTTATACAAATAATAATATAGGAAATTTACTCATAAATTCTAAAGACAATGATGATAAATTGAATAATTCTGTTGTCTATAAACTAAGTTGCAAGGATTGTGCTGCATTTTATATTGGTAAAATGGGTCTAAATTTTAATATAAGAGTAAAGGATAATTTGAGATAAACATTAGTGGGTTTTCAGAATTTTCTAATCATTTGATAGATAATGGTCACGGTATCGATAAAAAATTGGGATTATCAGTTTTGCTTGTAAACGGTGTTGGTCATAAATTAAATAATTTTGAATCGTTGGATATAAATAAAGCGTGTAAAAGTAATCAAAAAATCATTAACAACCAACTAAATTTAACAAGTCCCATTCTAATTTTTTTTCTTAAAAATTATTCTAGTAATTTTGTATCAAGCAACAATTGGAGTTAAGTACAAAATTTATTTTTTAAATAATTATTGTTTTTTAAAAATAGATTCTGTTGAAAAAAATTAGAAACAATAATATATGTTTTTCATTAGTTATTGACATCCTAAAGAAGACAATTATATTTTTCGAAACCAGTAGATGTATTTTTGCTCGGTAAGCGGTTAATAAAACAAAGTTAACAAACAAAAATAAAAATAAATTGTTGAATTCTTTTAACTCCCAATGTCTTAATATATTCAATTAAAAATAGAAAACATAAGTACGCCTAAAAACACATTGTAAAACTACTGATTCACACATTATTCGAAGATTCAATGTGTAGGCTCTTTATGAAGTCACTAACTTTGTCAACATAGTAGTTTATGATATGAATATTAAAAGGCAGAATTTTTATATATATATATTTTTTAAATACATTTTTAATTAAGGGATTTAAAATATTTCTTTAATTATATAATGTTAAGTGGGGTAGGGTAGGGATGAAAGTTACACTTTTTACAAATGATAAGATAACGTGATTTAGAGCTTTTATGTTGTACAGTACTTCATGTGTGTTGGAGAAGATATATCAAACTCGTTTAATATATTAAAAACTATTGAATAGCATTGAGTTTTCTTTTTATTTAAAAATCAATCAGATTAGTCAGGTGGAACTTTTAACACCCTCGTGGGGCTAAAAGTTCCACGTATGGGGGTAACGAGTACCATTAGTACCATCATGTTTTATTCGCTATCCTAGAAAACCCTGCGTGCTGATCTATACCCATGTGCTACTTTCTCAGGATTTTCTGATAACTGATTTATGAATCTCGTCAGTGACATTCTACAATTATCGAGTTGTTTAAAAACTGCACGTAGAGATTTATTTTTCCTCATCACCAAATCAGCAGCTTATTTCATAACGCTGATGGAAGTCTTTCCCCGCTTTTCTCTTGTACGTCCTTATTCTGTAAATAAGAAGAAACAAATGTGAGTGTACACATTTTGTACCAATAAAATGTAAATGTAAAATGCCACCGGGGCACTTTTAACCCCATACCGAAATATCGAAACAAGTATCAATCTATATGGCTAAAAATGCACTTTACATTTATAAATAAATACAAAAATGAATAGGATGATTTACTTGTTATACACAGTAGGAAAAAATGTAGTCATAAAACGAAAAATTGTGCAAAATTGAAATTAAATTAAACTCCAACTATAATAATAAAGTATAGACGCGTGCACTTTCGACTAACACATTTACTTGACTGACAAAGTGCGAAGCGAGGCAGAGTGGATATTACCACATCACATTGTTAGTTAATTTCTTCTTTCTGCCTCGGCTTCATGTTCAGGGGGGAGGCATCTAGCCTAATTGGTTCTTTTTTAAATATTAACAAGTCAAATGGTTATGAAATGAAAGAATATTTTTATATAAGAAAATTTATTATCTATATTTTAAGACACTTGCATGTGTTAAAAGTGGAAAATGAGCAATTTATTTTAATACTTATAAATAAGGCTATTCAACAATAATTACAATAAAATTAACATTAAATATTTGTAAATATATTAATTATAAAGATATACATATAAAATCAATTTTATCGAAAAATATTGTATATCTTTATAATTAATATATTTAATTCATATTTAAAATATCACAGACCTATGTTCTGAATAATTACAATTTCACAATAAGAATGTGTTCTCCTAAAAAATTAAATATTTGTGCTTATCATGCCAACATTAATTTCTCTACCGAATTGCCTATGTTGACGCTTGTCTGATGTAGATTATTCAGGTCTCTCATATAAGGGATTACCTCTTAGGATGGTCCTGGATCCTGGACGTGAAATGTGGTCAGCTCCTTGTGGTTCCAGCGTAGGGTGACGGAGTTCAGGCTTGTAGTTAATGACAAAACGATGCCCAATTATCCAGGCAAACTGGGACTCTGGACGCGATATTCTTATGCTATAGTGACAGTCTGTTCTCGTTACACCGATTATATTTATCAACTTTTTATAGATCCAGCGGGACCCTTTTTGATACTTTCACATTTACGATTAATCGCCGAGAACATCACAGTCTAAGCTTAAACTCGAGGTGCACAGTTTACATTTTCCCCGGAATTACAATCTATGAAGCAATTTCTTGATACTTTTAGAGACGATATTGATTTTATTTTCTAATTGAAAATAACATCTCGTCTTAGACGGAGCCACTTCTCACGGCGGAGAATATCAGAAGACTAGTCGCCTATGGTGATGCATCCCTCAAGGCGCATTTGCCTACGTAACTCTAGTCACGTTCGCCGGATTACCGCCGCTGTATCCGCCGCTGTACCCAAGCTGTGTCGGTCCACCTGCGTCTAACAATACCGAGTTTTTATAACCATCCGTCCCTTACTTTGGCTAAGTGCTTTTGTATCCTTGAACAAAATATTGTTTTGGATAATTTCGCATTCTGACAACATGTAACGTTTATGAGATATTAGCAATGGAACATTCTTCCCGCGACACTTTTCTCCCCACCCAACCCTACTAGATAAATATTGTGATAAAATAGGCGATTTTAATAAATGTTCTATCTATAAACTACATATAATAACATATGATTAATTTAATATTGAACTAAATATTTTCTAGGTTTCACTAAACTATGAGAATGTCTTAAAGCTCCCTTATGTTAGGTTGTCAAACATAATTTCTCTCTAAGTGTATTGATAAGGGATGGTAGGACCTTCCCGGAAATTTTTATTTATTCAGGATTTGCGTTTGTGTGTGTCATCTGTGTATATACAACGGACGGCATGTACCGCTCTTCATTAATATAAAACATACAACACATTATCTGTTTTAAATATTTAATGATAAAATTACATTATTTTTAACATAGAATTCTTTATTTCAGCGGGTAACCCAGTAAAATTTAACACTAATTTAGTGTTTTATTTATTTTTTCCCACTTTTATTTTGTATTTTATTATCAGTTTTACCGATATTGGAAAGATTAATTAGTATCTGCTAATAATTAATTTTATTTTAAAAAGTGATACCCCTGGTAATTTGCAACAAGTGAGTATTAATAAAGAGCTTAAGATATTTTGAAATAGCTATTTTCATGTCTTAATGATTGATTGCAATTAAAATGTCTGACTGTCGCGCGGGAGACTTTAATTGTACACGTTAAACTTAATTTATAAATATTATTAAAGAAAAATTTAAAAGCATATGGTATGATACAATTATTTTTCTATGGATATAAAAAATGTGGATTTTAGTAATCTCGTATAGTTTAGTGATATCAATATTTTGTCATTTTTGAGGTTAGTTTTCATTTGATAGATAATTTAAACCTTTTAAAGTTTATTTGGACAACTCAGAAAACGGTTTTAACGATTTCTTTATCTTGGTCTCCCTCGGGACAGAAGCGGAAGCTGGCTGAGGCACGCACAACCCTCTAAGTGATACTATTTCCGGTTAGGAAAGATAAATATCTATGGTAAATGTATTTAAGGTTATGCAAGCGAAGTCCTAATGGATATTGCAGAATCAAATTAGGTTAAATACAAAATATTACAGAAAAGCAGTTTATTAATTGAATATTTTAAGCAAAGGAGATTTTTAATTAGTTATTTGGAATAAATGTGTTTTGCCAAAATATTGTATCTGAATATTTTTCTAGTTGATTAATTTAATTTGTATCATTCAGTACTATTTGACTATGGTTCGAAAATTTGTCATGAAAAATACTGGCGCTACAACACAATTGGCAGTGTACTTCCCCGCATTGAAAATAGAGATCCAGGTTCGAATCCCGGTAGCGCAAAAACAATATTTTTCGACAAAATTGATTTTATATGTATTTATTTATAATTAATACATTAAATTAGTATTTAAAATGACTTAATTGACTATTTTTAAAGCTGTACAAGTCTATTTTAATATATAGTTACCAAATATGGATCCTAATTGGGAGAGAAATAGTAAAAATCTGTCGGAATGAGTATTATAAAGGAGTAGCAGGAGTATCATTATTAAACGGTACGTAGAAGGGATTGTGCGTCAAGATAACCTGGAAATGAATTCCCGGGAATCATATGATTTTTTGCTGTCTCGAGTCTCGGAACTTACAATACAATACAATTTCAAGTCAAGTTATATAAATTAATTGAATCAACTAGAAAGATATATAAAAAAAATCTATTTATTGAAAAAAAAAATGCTGATCACTGCAGTCCAGCGAATATATTCGAGTATATAGTCAGCTATAAAGATTCTGAAGGAAATAATTCTGTCAGTTTGTTCAAACAGGGGATTATGTTTCCGTGTAAAATGAAACGTAAATATTTTAGATAAAATCTTTTGACGAAACAAAATTTAGATGAGATGAATTATTTAAAAAAATTATTTTGGGACTTCTGTTGATTGAATTGATTGATTTTGATCAAATATATACGTCATTGTCTTCCAATATGTTTCTTTATCAAATGGTTGTAATTTTTATATTTAAAAAAAATATTGTTTTGTAATATTTATAGATGTACAAAGTACATGTCATGTACATTGTATACTCATACTGTACATAATACAAATAAATATTTATTAAAATATATTTTATTTTTAATTAAATTAAATTCTTGATCTTGTTTTTCGGGAAAATGTTGACTGTTGAGTCCCGGTAATCGAAAAAAGTCGAGTATACAAAATTTCTAGTATGGAACCGCCGCTTCTACATATAGAAAAATCTTAATTAAGGTGGCTTGGATATGTCTTGAAAACGCCTTGACTAAGCTGGATTGGCCGCATGAATATTGATCAAATCTTGATTGTTCAATAAGTATCGAAGCAGTGCATAACAGGAGAAAATAGAAGCACCTTGTCGAGACTGTGCCCGACCCGGGTAACGGTGAATTCCGCAGCAAGCTACAAAATATATGGCTTGCTCCGGACCCATGGTGTACCTGCAGCCGGTTGAGGCAAATGCTGAAGCACATACTCTAGCATTGCGTGATTCTGTCGGGTGCAAGGCAGGATATACTTAAAGGTTTGGAGGGAGTAGATCGAGGTTCCATCAAAAACTCCGATCTGCTCAAGCGTGGCAGGAATCTGAAGTTGTTTAGGGCCTTTGTTCGTGTGCGGGTCTCCAGATGAGAGATCCTCCGGATAACTGTTGAGAAGCTTCATCTTTTTTTTTCTACCTTCTGTCCAAATATGATCTGTGATGTACTGTTATTGTGGGTTAAATCTGCTGGCAGTGGTGCGTAGAGAGTGAGTCTCTTATATGTTTTTCTTTTGTGCCTCTTAATTGTATTATTTTATATTATCTTTATGTTATGTATTGTATATATTATTTTTAAAAGAACACATTCTTATTGTGTTCTCTTATTAATAAAGTTGTATCAATGTGTTCAAAATTTAATAAAAATGAATTAATAATTCTGGCGTCTGCTAACAGATTACTCAAAGGTATTTGTGATTTTGTAAAAATAAGGTAGATGACTCTTTCAAATAATGGAACGATTAAATGTATTAATATCAAAAAAGATAACTTATAGGTTCAAAAATTTGTCGCTAAAAATATCGTCGCTGTAGCATAGTTGGATAATGCACCTTCCCCGGTTTGGAAAGAGATCCAGATTCAAATCTCGGTGACGCAACAACAATATTTTTCGATAAAATTGATTTTATATGTATATCTTTCTAATTTATATATTTAATTCATATTTAAATATTATTTATTTATTTTCTAACAAAGTGAGTCAACCGAGGTCAATGAGGGCAAATCTTGTTTTGGCAGCTGTGCGGTATCGCCATGTCAATATACCGTGTCAAAAATGCCAACCAGGCGGTCTTGAGCTTATTGCATTGGTCCTGAGTAAGCAGTGGGTCTGCCTTCTGTGCCCCGACCCTCCTAGGATAAGGGGACAAATGATGAAAATTAACAATTTTTTACAATAATTTACATGAAAAATATAATAAAAGATCTGGCAATAGGTAGTTTTTACCATAGCTTAGTAATAAAAAACACAGAGATTATAATAAAAGATATTTACTCTATAAATAATGCAGTTTACAAACCTGGTTATTTTTTTTTAATGACGTTAGATAAATATGCTCTATTTTTTTTTCGCATTATTGAAGCCGGCTGCAAAAAGATTGCATAACACGATAAAAAAAATCTGAATAGATCACTTAAGTTTCGTTCGTTATGTAATGACAATAACTTTGAACTTCAGATATCCCCATAAGAAAAAAACATCGTAAGTCAAATTTTGAGATCTTGCCGACCAATTAACGTCAGAATTTCAAAATACCGCTGAACCTTGATTATGGTTCACGTTTGAGTGAACATCGTAACAAAAAAATTGTTGCTGCACGGGCCAAAAATGCAATTTTGTGTTTCAATCACAATTGCGTCAATATTTATTTCCGGATTCTGTATAAGCAGTTATAATTATATATAATCAGATAACATATCTATTAGAAATATTTTTTTAGAAGAACACATTTTTGTTGTGAAGTCGCAGTTTTTCAGAACAGATTGTTCGAATAATAAAGGCGACTCAACCGAACAATAAATGTAAATCAAACTAAATAAATATTTAAATATTACATATACCGTCATACCTTTTGTCAATCGCTGCAAGACTAGCTATATACAATGGAGTCCTGTTACAGATGCTGATGTATGAATGTGGGGTGTGGGGCTGGCAGAAGAAGAACGAAAGTAGACTGAATGCAGTGGAAATGGAAATGTGGTAGATCCATTTATGACAGAGTAAACAATGAAGAAATAAGGAATTGTGAAAAGCTGATCTTGGTGATGGCACCAGAAATTGAGGACGTCAGCGGAAGACTTGGCGTGACTAGGTACATCAGATACTTAAAGATGGTCCTGTTAGAAGCCTCCATAATCATCGAGCTTGTATGAATGTGGATGAGGCGAGAATTGTGTGTCAGGACAGAAAAATGAGGCGCTTTACCCACTCTGCGTACTCGAATGGAAAAAAGGCATGATGGTAAGTTAGTTGGTTAGTTTTGACGTGATTCTGGTGTGTGTTTTTTGAGGTGTGTGAGGTAGAAAAAATCATTTTATCGAAAAAATATTTTAGTTGCTACCGGGATAAATTTCCATTTCAGATTTTAAATTATTTTTTGTTTGAGTTACAGTAGGTATCACGTCTGAGATATTCAGCCTTGTTCTGGCTAATGCCACTGTTATCAAACAAATATAAGATATCTCATAGAGATAAAGCTATTTTTTATTATATTTAATGGAAAATATATGGAAGTATGGGGTAATTACAGAGTTTACGACTTATCATCGGTTGGCTTAAGTGATCACTTTTATATAAATATAACGTTCACCAATTGTCACCCCTCCATCTCCACATTTATCAAATTTTTGAATGTTGTATACATGTTAATATGTGGACTCGCTTCAAGTGCCACTACAAATATTTTCCATTAAATATGATACAAAATAGCATGGTCTTTATGAGATATTTGTTTTATATTTTGTATGTTTAAAGTATTTACGAACTTTGAATTTCTTCCAGTGTAAGGTCGTTATCATTTAAAAAAACGTAGAAATAAATCATATTAAAAATGGGTCCCAGGTACGCCGCTGCTGCTTGCCTAATGGTCTCAATTTTCACAGAAAGTCATAGCATATTCCGCTCACGACTCAGCATACATGATATCCCGAATTTTATACCGTGTTACCCTCAGCGAGCTCACATTCCACTACACCGGATTAGGGGTGAAAACTTCAACTTTATGTCTTGGACTATTCTGAAGCCCTTGAAACTAAACGTCTGTTTATGAGGATTATCTGACGAAGACAAACATTTTTTCCAGCTGTTTGTTCGTGGAAATCTACGACGGTAATATTTTCAAGTTTTTTCTGAACCACGACATGAATTTTAATTAAATCCAAAATACATAATTCACTTCAAAAATTTTCCTTAAGATAATATTATTCATGGCATTTAGACGTATATTTAAATTATTTAAAAATACCTTAATAAAAATAATAAACAATGTAACATCCGGACTCTTAGAGACATGATTTATGACGATGGCACGTAATAGTAGAACCTATCCCCATGGATCGACGTAAAAATTAGGTCAAGGTTCTTTATTTTATTTTGATGAACAAACAAAAGATTTATTATCATTAATTGATACAGCGGTTACTTTGTGGTGTAACACGATTATTTTAATTTTTACATAAAAACTTTGTACTATACACACATTGGGTTATTTTCGTTGCCGTTGGTCGGATATCGTTGAGTATTGTAGTCTATTCATACATATTCTAATACTCTTATTTGTTCCCTAATCTTTTCTCTTTTCTTCTTCTCTCTTTTATTTTGCAGCCATACACCACTGAAAGTACACATTTTGTTCCATACGGGAAACAATAACTGTTTTTGTAGGGTGGTTCGCCGGTTTACTCTTGTGGCTCGGGCTGACGATGTATGTGCAGCAGTGCATAGGGTCCAAATCGTAGTCCAGTGTAAAAGCAGGGCCAAAGCGAGGTAGAGAGAAACTTCAGCATGTGTACTCTAAGAGCGCGGAGACGAGAATTAGCTTTCTCGGTTACCGATGCACTATTCATCACCTTACAGCCCTAGCCCAACCCCATGTGATCCAGCTCGTTGACCGCGAAGAGAAACTGTTGCTCAGTCGAGCGTCGTGGCGCTCGAGCCGGCAGATTCTAGTTTGCTCTTACATTTTATTAAATAGCAAAATTATTTCTATACCTAGAGACATCGCAAGCATTTTATTATTTTGTTACTAAATGTGCCCGCGATGTCTTATATATAACAAGATCGAGCTGTTGCCCAGGATTCATTTATTTCAATAAAATAAAAATACAAATTTACAAATTATATTCAAATAAAAAAAACACAATTTATTTTCCACATTCCTGCACGGCGATCCTCTCAATATTACCTTTTGTAGCATCCTTGGCATGGGAGCCCTTTCTTCTGGAATTTGACCATTTGTGGTCGCGGTTTTGCCAAAGAGGCACTTTTCAGGGTCGCATGCCGGCATAGTTCGTGCGAGCGTGATCCTGTGAGGCACACAATTGTTGAACTCTTTATTTTTTAGACACAGTGGACCACTTTTGAAAATCACGTTCAGGCATCAGAATGTACTGCGGCCCAGTAAGTTCTGTGAACCATTTCATTAAATACGCCTCCGGATATGGAAATTTTCAGCACAATTATCGACTTATTCATGCCGACTTTCGGTAATATGAATATCAGCATGAATTGACAAAATACGGCTCAGCACAGAGACAAACATTCTCAAACTGGAGATCGACGAACGCCCCAGATACGCGCCCACTAAATTCCCAGCAAGGGTACCTCGACCGGCCCCCTTTGACCCCTCACCCCAACCGCAGAAACCTTAAACCATCCCCCAACGCATAACATAGAAAATGTTAATTTCTGTGATGAAAGACCTGTGTTAAATGATGCAATAGGCATCATATTCAATGAACTATTTCCAAAACTTAATAGCAAACTCACCCTCAATAACGCCGTAATCTAACGACTACGTTCCTGCGAATTCGCAGCTTCACAATTTCCCAACAACCAAAATTCTTAACCCGCGCCCATGCGCTACTACGGATGGAAGAGCAAGAGGACCACCGGCAGCGGTACTCTGTGTGACAATCGATCAAAGTCAAGGTCATATAATATTTCTTGATGAAGTAGGCAGAGAAAATAGACCATCATATATTTCTGTAATTACAAAACCTGCTGCCATGGAACAATAACATATGTAGCGTCTAGTTCTGAAACCCCCTAAAACGACTGTATGTATTTTTGAGTCATGTATGAAAACGTATATTTTGAAAGTAAATATACCAAATGTTTGTTTTTAAATCAGCATTTTTTAAAGAGACAATTAACTAAATCTTTTTTCGGTACTTATCGTTCTGGCAACCATACTGAATTTTAAATTACGTGATCGTCATTGAGCGTTGTGATTGGCTGATTTTATTTTAGGGGGAATAGCAAATTATACATTGTTTGCTTTGAAATATTTTGGAACTAATCCTGATTTTTAACATGCAATAACAATGGATTTAATTGTTTTTGCGAGAAACAATTCGTTCTACATGGAGCTGACAAAAAATCTACAAAACTGCATATTTAACTCAAATTATCCGAAATCCGTTACATACGAGTATGTAACGGATACGATGTACGGACATAAGTAAAAAAATTAAGAACTATTTTTATTTAACTTTTACATGATACTCTATTAATACAATTCGCATTTGTAAAGATGAAAAAAGGTTTTTTAATATATTTTTACAAGATATTTTTTCATACACAAATACAAAAATTGTCGTTCTATGTATAATATCATTTAAAAGATAATTCCCTTATTTCTCACTCTAACTACTCTCACTGTGTAGTAAAAAAAACTTTATTAGGAGAACATATTTTTATTGTGATGTTGTAATTATTCAGAACATAGATCTGTGATATTTTAAATATGAATTAAATATATTAGTTAGAAATATATACACATAAAATCAATTTTATCGAAAAATATTGTTGTTGCGCCACCGGTAAATAAGGTAGATGGCTTTTTCAAATAATGGAACGATTAAATGTCTTAATATCAAAAAGGTAACACATTGGTTCGAAAATTTTTCGCTAAAAATATCCTCGCTGTAGCATAGTTGAATAATGCACCTTTTCCAGGTTCAGAGATCCAGGCTCGAATCCCGGTGGCGCAACAACAATATTTTTTGATCAAATTTATTTTGTATGTATGTCTTTCTAATTAATATATTTAATTCATATTTAAAAAAATCTTTACACAGATAATTCATTTATACCACGTTCCACCTAAACCTGACCGACTTCATTTCTTGAATTCTATTAATTCAATGAATTTTGGTATTTCCTTCTTCTTATCTTCTTTTTTTAAATTGAATTGAATTTTTAAAACTTATGCGTAATCACAGTCTACCAAATATACACACATGAACTAACGCAAATTTCTTGTTTCAATATTTTCGATAACTTTGGTACCACTCACGCAATCAAATAGCTCTGCGACTTTTTTAAATATATGACTCAATTGGAACGAAAATTTCAACACTGCAAATATAATATGCATTAATGTAAAAAATCCGTCTTGTTTACATAAATATTGAATTTTTGAAGAGTAAATACTTTTACTGTTCCATATATGTATCATTACTATCGAATGTATGATTCCATAAAAAAAATGTGTGTAGAACGCCCCTCATCTTGTAATTAATGTTCCAAACCCTTCTCTTATATGTATAATTTATTTCACGTCTTTTCATTTACTGGTATGTGTATGTAATGTATTCTTCAAATATTCTCATAACAAAATTTAAAAAATGGTTATTAGTGAGCAAATAAATGAATATATTAAATTAATTGACCGATTTTAGTGGCAGTCGGATTAAAACATTATTTCTTCTGGGTCATTTTTTTTTATAAATGTCATTGTGAAATATAGCCTTAACTGTCGTCCCCGATAATACCAATTAAAAAATTTTCCATTGCTAGCCCTAAGAATACGTTATTTTTCGTATTTATGTGAAAATGTGTTTTTTTACTATGTTGTATAGCTCCAATATTACCTAATTTACATTTTCTTAGTTTTTGAACAGCCCCAACGTTGAAACAATATAGTGAGATCAGGATAGTTAAATGCATTTAGCTGAAATATTGCTAAGTCAATTTATCTAAAAAAAAAACTAATCGATATCTGATAAAAACTATGAGAGTATCCATCAAATACATTATATCCCAGTTATTATAAATCAATTTTTTAAAGAAAAAGTGTTTTCAAGATGTCCTGGTCATAATCGAAGACAGTGCATTGAAATTTTTCTAATGTTACGTAGTGATTTTTATGAAAATCTATCTTCAATTCGAGTATATTAGATCGCGGATTTTTTCAGTCACTTAACATATTAAATTTTCTGTGCTCATTAATTAAAAAAAATTCCCACGCTGTACTTTTACATAGATATTACAAGTACTTTTTTTTCTCCTTGTACTTGACCTTACCTTACCCTCTATCTCTTCTGCTTTTCTCTGAGACAGAATTTATTTGGTTTATGATTAAGGCTTTCAGATGAAGGTTGACCTTATTTTCAAAATTGGGTTATTTAATATCATTTACGCACTTTGAAGAATTTAGAAGACCATTTTGAAGAAAAAAAAATACTTGGCTAAATGCGTGCCAAAAGTTACAAGAGATTTTTTATCATACACATATTACGTGTAGAATTTTATTTAAAATATATACCAACTCTTGACGATAATATTTTTAGTGATAAGTGGAATATAAAAGTTTCATAAGAATTTAAAACCTCGGGATGCATGGGTAAATTTAAAATGCTACGTGACAATACATAAATGGAATTATTTTAAATTAAATAAATATTATTTACCTTATATTTCAATTTCTTGTTAAGGTTGATTTAACTAAAATGAAACTAAATAAAAACAAATAAAAATATTTTTTTAATACTACGCTGTTGATTTCCTCACATACTGCATACATACACAAACCATGAGTATATATGGGTACAATATAACGGTGAGTAAGATATCAAAAGGATGGTAACTATAAGAATACTATAATGAATGGTGCATTGAATGTACTAATTTCTAATCCCGGTGGCGCAACAACAATATTTTTTGATAAAATTGATTTTATATGTGTATCTTTCTAATTAATATATTTAATTCATATTTAAAATATCAGAGACCTATGTTCTGAATAATTACAACTTCACAATAAGAATGTGTTTTCTTAATAATAAAGTTGTATCAATGTGTCCAAAATTTAATAAAAATAAATTGATAATTCTGGCGTCTGCTATCAGATTACTCAAAGGTATTTGAGATTCTGTAAAAATAAGGTAGATGGCTCTTTCAAATAATGGAACGATTAAATGTATTAATATCAAAAAGGTAACATATAAGTTCGAAAATTGTCGCTAAAAATATTGTCGCTGTAGCATAGTTGGATAATGCACCTTCCCCGGTTAGGAAAGAGATCCACATTTGAATCCCGGTGGCGCAACAACAATATTTTCCGATAAAATTGATTTTATATGTATATCTTTCTAATTCATATATTTAATTCATATTTAAAGTTATTTTTTTTAATCAGACTACAAACAGTAAAGATATTGCCAATACATTTTTTTACCGTAGTTTTTCCGTCTCGGACGAACGTGCTGGCCCAAGTGACGTACGCAAACTTTGTAACGCAAGGTATCGTGAATATAATATTGTATTTATTAATACTTAACAGTTCGGGGTATTTTATATAATTAAGAACCGGTCACCCCTTAGAGAACGGAACGGATCTGTTTATTGAAATGTCAATACGCTCGAGAATGTCGTCAATATTAGACCCTGCTTCAATTATATGAGGAATTTGATAGCACCTAACACACGCGCACTGCAAAGGCGTCGGATTAATAAATATCCTGTATTTATCCCATGGAATTCTGTATTTGTCCTTAGGGTTAAGTATACGTGGGTGAACCGCAGTAAAATAATTTATAACCGGCCAGAATTTCGCAAGCAGAATGCCAAAAAGTGTTTTCAGATTACTCGACTATTTTTAAAAGTTTTCCCACAATGTAACTTTTATTTTGATTTCAACGTTTCTAAGGTACGTTAGATCGAATTATTGGTAAAAAAACGTACGAATTCTATCTGGACTGTACAATGGATGGATACAAATAATCATAAAGGTAATCGTCTTAAAGTAATTCAAGGATCTATTTTCCGCACCACTTGGTTCTCAAAAAGGAAAGTCTCCAAAAGAACAGTATCAAATATCTCTAGAATGAAAATTTGGCATTGCCAGGTGGCCTCTCATTTGTTCAGATTGAACTTAATAGATACTATAATGTGTGGTGCCGAGGAGGAAACCTTTGACCATTCTTTTTTGCCTGTCCATTGCGGATCACAGATTTTTTTTACAGTAGTCTCGTTAATGGTAATTTTCAACCCCCGGTTAACATGTGTCATCTTCTTTCCCTTAACTCGCCACGTTTAATCTATATAAAATTTTGTGAACGACAATGGTATTGACTTGTGATATAGTAATTCCCATTATATAATATTATTGTACTTTTTTCCATAAAATAAAGTGTTTAACTTTATTAATGGCACAATCACTCTTGAAGGTCGGATTGCCTATTTAATAAAAGAAGATCAAATTTTAACAAAAATTAAGCTAACAAAAATTCACCTCACCTATAAACATATGAGTTTTTCACAAACTACGACCTCTATACGTTTATATCAAGAAATTTGTGATTTAAACAATGATTTGCATTTAAGTTAAAATAAAAAACTATAAATAACTGGTTAATTTTACGAAACGTAAAAATGATGTTGCTTACTTACCATCACGCCGTTTCTCCGCGATGGTAGGCAGAGAGGATCTAGTGCCACACTCTTCTGTCCTGAATAATCTTTGCTTCTACACCTTCTTATATAAGCTCGCCGGTTATTGTGTCTTCTAACAGAACTATCCTCCAGTATCTGGTTTCCCTGGTCGTGTCAAGTCTTTTGCGAACGTCCTCTATTTCTTGTGCCATCAACGTTCCAACGCTGACCAAACCGTCTTAGTGATCGTTTCTTAATCTTACTCAATACACTAATATCAGCTTTACATTATTTCCTTATTTCTTCATTATTTACTATGTCATAAATGGATTTGCCACATATACGCCTAAGTGATCTCATTTCTGCTGCATTCAGTCTATTGTCGTTTCTCTTCTGCCAGATACAGGCCCCACTTCCATACATCAGTATCGGTACCAAGACTACATTGTGAACCGCTAGATTTGCCTCGGTTGATAAGATCCCATTACTTATAATTCCATTCAAAATTAAATTCCAAGTCGTTCACTTTATTACCTGCAGTCACCCTATTTTCGAGATCTTTCTCAGTCTTTCCTTTTATATCAAACATACTTTGCAAAGACATAAACTCTTCTACATAAACATACATTACCTACAAAAATGATTTTCATTTTTATTTTTAAATACACGACATTTTTTACGAATCATCTACAGTGCGCAGGTAATGAACTTAGCTCTGACATTTATCAGGAATAGTTATTTTTAACCCAGTTTTGGCGACAAATTTTACTTTAGTACACGCTAAATAGACATTCTATGATGAAAACACATGCAAGGCATACTGCGTATTCAATGGACAATGCGGGTCTATATTTATACGTGTTTAACGTAGTTTCTGAACGCCATCTCCACGTTCTCCGACGTAAACTAAGAAACGTTCACGCATTACGAAAACACGCGAACGAAATAAACTTTCGCCTAAAGATCCATCGCAATGTTAACCTTTGAGTTTTCTTCTCGTTTTCCTGAATTCTCAATGAAAATTTTGAAAACTTCCCTTTTCCGAAGGTACATTGTCGAAAAGCCTCCGCACTACGCAAAACGTACGAATAATTTCACCGTTAACGTATACGTGATTCGGATTTTTAATTTGAGTAGTTTAGACATATGTTGCCTCCGGCATATAAATTCTGCGTGGGAAGCCTATTTGTAAAACACATTTTTTTTTCCCGTCAAAGGGATTTTCACTGAAAGTACAATGTCAGTCAAATACAATTCTCGAAAATACAGACATCAATGGGCTGTCTCTTTACATCTTATTGTGGAATGCCGAGAATACGATAATATTTTATTTAAATATATTTGATAGAATTTTTTCATTGTTTATGGAACTACACAAATCTGCATGCTTTTATCTGTCGCCAAATTTAAAAGGCTAGTACAAAAAAAATAGAATGTATACGGATTCGAGGTCTTTAGCTTCAGGTAGGTGAATAAAAAAATGTATTTTTATTTAAAAAATAATAATCAAAAATATTAAGATTACACCTAATAATACGATATACGAATTGTAAAAAATATTTTTTTCACTGTATCCATGACTTTTTGAAGACTCTTAGAAATCTCGCAACTCAGTATCTTCGATCTAACAGTCATGTCGTCGAGATCTGAAATAGTGCGAATTTGCCATTGCTGATTGTTCTTATCTGGCCCAAGTATTAATATAATTTACTTATTCCTAATATAGTGGAAGTATTTTAATATAAACAAGATCAAAACCGTTCCTTTTTACTACAACTTATCTTTCACATATTTGCTTAGTTTCATTTTGAATCTATGCAGTTTCTCCTCTTTTCTTATATTTTCTGACATTTCATTGAAAATTTTCAATGCATTGTAGATTATCGATTTCTGAGATTTAACCTTTATCTTGAATGGCAGTCTCAGTCAATCTTTTCATTTTGTGTGCTCTTCATACTCATATTGATTTGAGTTTATATCCATATACAAACTATCCACCAGGTGACATCAGATTGCCTGTGTATGAGTTTATACCCATATACATACTATCCAACAGGTGACACTAGAATGTACCATTCCTTAAAGTTTATTTTTGAGATCATAAGAAGCAGGATATTACCAATTTTGGAATGGAAACGTAGGGAGTGCTGCCAGTTGCTATTTCTTTGGCAACCAGCTACATACATTATAATTATTCTACAAGATATTAGTGTAGATTGTGGTATTATTTCGTTATATATTCAGATGGAAGTGTTAAATATTTAAAATAAGTTTTTTCTATTCACAAAATAAAAATAGTGTAGATGTACTACAACTATAGAATCGAAAAATATATTTTTTACGGAAAACACATTTTTGTTGTAAAGTTATATTTTGAGAACATAGTTATGTGGTATTTTTAATACGAATTAAATAAGTCAACTGGAAAGATGTACAGTAAAAATCATTTTAGTTGATTAATTTAATTCGTATTAATTAATTTTTTTTTCTCTTCTTCAATATTTGCAAAATTACTCTGTGGCAACAAATGGTGTAAATAATAAGAAAAACACTTTGTTAATACATTATACAACTATTAGGAGAACACATTCTTATTGTGAAGTTGTAATTATTCAGAACAGACGGTCTGTGATCCCGGTGGCGCAACAACAATGTTTTTCGATAAAATTGATTTTATATGTATATCTTTCTAATTAATATGTTTAATTCATATTTACATTATACAACCACTATTTATTGATACATTAGCTTGTTTCGATGCCTGTGGTATCTTTTTCAGTAAAAAATGTATACTAAAATTAAAAATGGAAGAATAGATAAAAACAAAACTATAAAAGTATCATTTATATCGTTGTTATAGATATATTGCATTTTATTTTATTAGAAGCTAATAAACAATTATTATTATTATGTAATTCTCTTCTCTGCACAAGTACATGCTTTTTAGAGAAGTTTTAGAACTAAAAAAAACCTTATTATTGTATTGTATCATTATAATTATAACAGATTAATAAATAATAATTAAATGATATGTGACGGGTAACTAATTAGGAACTAATTAAAAACAAATTTAAAAGGTGACAAATCCTTTTAGCAAATAGTGACCTTTTAAATTTGTTTTCACAGTTGTTAGTATATCACTATATTACCTACCTTACATTGTAAAAGAATTACATTTCGACACAGTTTAAAAAAACACATCTTATAAACAAATCTTCTTGTTTGTCCTGTATATTCTTCATGTCGAAATAACGCGTTATTCTTATTATGTTCAATTTGTATTTGCTGATTTTTGATAAACTATATAAAATGTTTTCCTCAGTACAATAGAAGCACAGCATAGCAAACATTTAAATATTTGCATGTACCAACACATAACAATTAAAAGATAAACAATGTATAAAATTTCGCTAACTTTAATATATAGAAAAAATAAAAAAAAATGATTTTTCACAAATTTACAATAGTTTAGAACTCACATTGATGGTTTGAAAATATTTATTAATGATAATATTGAGAGATACGATTGATATTCAAATATTTTCAATCATTTGGAACTGAATTTTGAAACAAATATTAAAAAAAAAAGAGATGTACGTTGATGAAAAATTACGACACTCAGGATTTAATCACGTTGGCGATTTAATTATATGCCGTAAAATTAAATAGATTTCATTTGAAATTGGTATGATAAGTCGCCAAAAATTATTTTGAGTGGAAAATGTCAAATAATTTTTTAAAGTAATAATTTAAATTGTATTTTTTTAATAACCACCTCGTCTTAATGCCAAGAAATGGTAAAATGTACATTTATGTCTCCTCGAAAATTATTATTTTAATTCAGCAATGATAAAATAAAGCATTTTTAAAATTGATTTATATACACATTACATTTTTGCTTTCATTTCGCAAAAAGTGAGAAAATTGTTTGAAAATATATCTCAGCGCTAGATGGCGTCTCCTGTATGAAATTAATAATAATAATAGAAAATAAATGTGATAAGTGACAAGAAAAGGCATTTCTATGAATAAGGCTTACGAGGGTCGATCTGACAAATATTTTCAAAGAATGATTCCACAGAAAAGGTTCTTTGAGTTGAAAATATTTTGTTTGAAATATTCATACAAAACCAAACAGCCTAGGGCGCGAGATTAAAGTCGTTTGATTTTCAAACACAAGGCTTCATCAATATTTTTTTAAGAACAAATAATGTATTTCAAAGAACTTGAAACATTATATCTGGGAAAATATAAATATAATATAAAGATCTTTCTTTTATTATATTAAGTATATTGAAATGTTGATGACCGAAGTACGGTATGATTCCATAAAATTAATAAATAAAATAAATCATTTAAATATTGAATCTAAACTAAACTTTATACTATACTTACATTTAACTAAGTATTATTATTGTCACGACTATTGGTTTTAGAATAATGTTTTGAGTAGAACAATTAGTATAAGTAACGATACGTTTTTGATGAGAAGGATTCCAACTCTTGATAGTCGTAATAAAAATAATGAATGCGCATTATACATGCTTCGGTTGGCAATCCTGGGTTTTTGAAAATACAAAATATGTACCTTCCAGTGATGTGTAGGTACACCACAAAAAACTTACAATGGTAGAAATAATTGGTGTCGGAGCTAACAAAAATGAGACAGAACGGGCGCACGAGATCTAGATCTCGTTTTATCGGCTTAAGCGTCAGAAATCGACCAGCAGGAACATACAGAGAAGACCATCAGAAGAGCGGACACAGGAGATACAACAGAGTAGATCGGATTGTGGTCCAGAAGATCGCAGTCAGACAAACACGAATATTTGGAATTGCATACTTTACGTTGCCAATAGAAAACCCAGCACTAACTAGGTATCGAAAGTTATTTACACAAACACTTAATTGTATATACATGATGTGATGTTATATTTCAAAATGCGCGACATACCGTGCGCTGCATTACCGACTGGAGCAGATGCGGTCGAGGAGAGAGAAGGCGAGAGTGAAAGGGGGGACTTTTTGACAGGCAGCAGAGGAGGTCGAGCGCGCAAGCCTCGGCTGGAGGAGAAAATAATGGCTGCGGACGCAGATTACGAAGCCTAGAAACCCGTGGTACATTTTGAAGAGGTTGGACCCCGAGTTTATCCACGTAGAGAAACTCGCGTCGGGAAGGTCCCGACGAAATCAAGGCGAACGATTGGACCCGTTCCGAGGTGGGACAACAGTAATACCCGGTTGTAAATTTGCGGGTTACCAAATAATATTTATATTATGAAAAGAAATGCAAAAAAAAAAAGTTCACACATATATATTCAAGCATAAAAAATATATTAATACTGCATTAAGTCACGGTTATTATTGTATCTGTAGCCATTCTTTAGTCGTTGCCATTCTTTGGTCAGGGAGCCAGCTTTCCATGAGGGCGCCACTTGGACAAGATAAATGGTGCTGAGCTCCAGTCGCAGCTTTACGCCAATAACTCGATGTCTCAGTAATGGAACGAATTCATGTATATAGTTTTTGGAAAATATTGTAGATGCGCTACAATAATGCGCCCACCCGAACAGTATTCTGTATGAGTTTTTGTACTTATTTCAGAGACGGTTGTACGTCACTTACTTGTATTTCGACCAGAGCTCGCAGATATACATGCTGGTGAAGAATAATTTAAACAGTGAAAAATTATCGAACAATTAAGAAACAAAAGTCATCTTGTTAACTTAATTGTAAACTATTATATTTTCTATTAGGGTACGTATACACATATGAAATGATTCGCTCTCAAGGATTACGATTTTTATTTTGTTCGCAGATATATAGGTACTAATCATTATCTCCGAGACTCGAAGCAAGATATTTTAAATACACTATTGCCTTTTTAATATTATAAATATTTTTATAAACAATTTTTTTTCTCAGAATTTTATATTTCAATTTTTCTTTTTTGTTTGTTACTCTGGTAGACTGTGAAGTAGATTGCAAATTCACTAATACAGTGTTTAATATAATATATTTTCGTTGTTACCAGTCCTTTAAATTCTCATCAGTCTTATTTTCAACTCCAATATTTTCATATAGGTACTTATACTAGTTGATCGTCGTCGCTATGCATATTTAAAAACAAATAATGCCATTATTTATTATTTATGATAGTTTTGATGTAAGTCTGAAGAAATTGTCTCCATTATTCGAATAGATCATATTTTTATAAAAAAAATTATATTAAATTAATCAATTTGATAGATTATTTTTACGTGTTTATGTTATTTTATTTGATTATTTGAGAGAAAAAGATGTAATATTTATGAAAGATTGTTGATTTGATTAGAAAGATGTATGTGTGAGAGCTAGGGCCCTATTTCACCCAGCGCCCACGTGTTATTTTGATAATGATCGTAGAGTGTGTGTGTGCTTGAGTATATGTGTGAATGTGGCTAGAGCAGGTTGGATAATAAAGGTTACTTACAGTTGATAGACGTTTAATACTGATTTATGGATGCACAAGTAGAGATTAAATATGTGCAGTGAAAACGTGAAGGGTCTGCTGGAAAACTGATCGGGAAGCCAATATCTGGTCATTACCAGCAAGATTCTTTGGCTTATGGTTTGCACCCAGGTTTTTGCCGGGTGCGTTCATGAAACGTTCAGGAAGCGGTGTTAATGGTTTTGGAGGTGATAGTCCTCTACAATTCATTTATTTGTATTAAAAGTATCACAGAACTATGTTCTGAAATTGCATCTTCAAAAAAAAAAATTGTTTTTATTTTAAAATATTATATAATTCGGTAATGCTATATGCCATACATGGACAATATATGCAAACTCGTTACCCAAGTATTGAATTCTATGTAATGGTAAATTACACTGAGCAACCGTCCCGATATTGTTACAGTAATTAGGTAAAATAATTCCAGTATTTCTGGCAGGCACATGAAGCTTTCAATTTCATGAAGCAAAATTTTTAATAAACATACTAGATCAAAAATAATTATTTTTCCTCTCAACTTTAATAAATTTATTGAACATAAGAGAAAATCATAATTAAATTTCTCTCGTGGTATTCAGTGTATGATTGACAAATCTCTGAAATTTATTTTGTACTCTTTCAATTGTGTGAGAATGCACATTCTAAAAAAAGTGACAATACCAGTCAAGTCATGGCTGTATATTTATTTATATCAAGCCTGCAGCCAAACTGAATTGGGAATGTTTATAAATAATTACTATTTTGCCATTTTAAATGTTCATTATCTCTTTTTTTTTTCATTTATCATACATACAGATTTTACATTATAAATAATATTATATATATATATATATATACAAATAAAAAGAACGTTCACGTTGATTGCATGAAAGTAAGCGTTGTGAGTGTGATTACTTATGCTGTTAGAAGGGTGAGATGGGAATGGCAGTTCACCTACAAAGTCATTTTACCATTCCGTATTTGTGCAGGTATCGCGATGTTTATCTTGGTTACTGTGTGAGGTGATGACAGACAGTATTAACAGAAAAGATAAATAGAACGAGAAACAAGTACTTGCTCGCTATACTTTTCACTGAATTTATTTAAAATTAAATTACGAAGGTCGAAATATACTGAACGACTGTACGCAGTGGCACGGGGTAAGTCAACAAAAGCTGCTGATGAATCCAAAGCCAGCGAGAAAGCTATGCTGAAGTTGGGCTTTCTGTGGCGACTGTCAGTTGGTGACGCGTACGCGGTCAGTGCAGTAGCGAAGAGCAAAATTTCATTTCAGAATGAACGCTTCACGAAGTATTGAAGTGTTAAAAATTCATTCGGAGAATGTTGGTACCACTTAGTTGGCCCACTACCAAAGCAGGTGGAAATCGCTTCACACTTTATACAGTTCAATGAGGCGTGGTTAAATCGATATAGTGCTATTTTTTTATTTTATTAATGATACATGTAATACTATTTATGAAAATCCACTAAACTGTTTAGGTACATAAATATATTTAGGTGCAGAAGATAAATAAAAAGAAAAAAGGTGGGAGAAATGGTGGGGAGGTTGCAACTATTTTTACGATAAAGAAAGAGCAAGATGTGTTTATAGATAAAATGATTGACCAAAATTGAGATTGTGGTAGTTCATAAAAATAACTCTTTAAGCGTAGCAAGGCTAATGTTGAAAAAGTCTGTAAATTTCTCATTATGGTATTTGCATGGCCGGTGAACCCTTGAATTTTGTATGTAAGATGTTATACTTCTAGGAATGTGGAGATATATTAATTCTGATTGGCTGCGGCAGTCAATATGGTCTTGCAGTAGTTTGAAAATAAGTATTCAGTCAGCACGTGTTCTTTGATATTATCTAACATTAAGACAGATTAGATCGTTCTAGTCTCGCAATATATGTAATCTGCCATAGGTTCCAGATTTGAGATGCGTAGTCTTAGTGACTACGAACGAATGCGTAATACGGTATTTTGAAGCAATATGGATTTTGGAAGTGTTTGCAGGTTCGAAGTGTCTGAAGTGCGAAGCGAAGAGCGATATGTGAAGTGTGATACTCCGCGAAGTACAAACTTCAATGAACTCCATCTAGTAAGCAGCAAACTCGTGTAGTACTTTGCGAAGTTTTATTCTCCATACCTACACGCAGTTAGTTGTGTGTGTTGTTGAGTGAGAGCCTTCATTACAGGCTCTCACTCAACAACAGGCGAGTTAGCTATATGATAATGTATGTGAATCTTTTTGTATTCAATACTTCACCAAGAGTCGTACTCGTGGGGCTTCCTGTGTAAATAATTGAACTTCTGAAGTGGCAGCATGATTTAAAATATGCGAACTGTGAAGTGCGAGTATAACAATGTATTTACTTCATACAGTGTAGACCCATCATTATAGTGCAGTCATAGCAGATATGACGCGTTTTGATTGACGATCTATAGATGGCCGTAGGAATCCTTAAAAAAAATTATACATATATTTTATTTTCACCTGAGAGTGTTGGAAAACTAGTGAATTATTAGTGTAGGTATTGTATTATGATTATATTGAAATGTTAGACAGCGATGCTTCTGATTGATCTCTACCAAATTGAATCACATATTGGATCCATATTTGTGTAATCTTATTGAAAGTGAACGATTTCCAGTTGGTGTTGAATGTTTTGTACAGTTTCAGAGCTAAGAACATGTAGAATCGTTGATAAAATGTAATTATTACTCTCAAAACTGGTGTGTAGATGTTCGCTCATTGTCTTGTGTTGTGACCATGATTTATTGCTTGAGGTGTATTGTTGTTAGCATGAAAATATTGGACGAGTCTCAACATATAGATTTTTCTTATGTCTAGGTCATTGTACTATTTAAATATAAGAAACAATAGATATTTAAAGGGACGACCATTTATTACCCTACGAATTGTTTTTTGTGCGCTTTTAGCCGACTCTAATATAGTTTTTTCTGCTCCTCCCGAAACTAGAATCGCATAATTTATTACGGAGTAGCAGAGTGCAAAGTATATAGTTTATTATTTATACATTCTTAATACTTTAAATATGAATTAAATATATTAATTATAAAGATATACATATAAAATCAATTTCATCGAAAAATAAAAACATTGTTGTTGCGCTACCGGGATTCGAACCTGGATCTCTTCCCTAACCGGGGGAGGTGCTTTATCCAACTAAGCTACAGCGGCACTATTTTTATCGACAATTTTTCGGCCTTATATGTTACCTTTTTTTGATATCAATACATTTAATCTTTCCATCATTTGACAGAGCCATCTACCTTATTTTTACAGAATCTCAAATACCTTTGAGTGAATCTGATAGTAGAAGCTAGAATTATTAATTCATTTTTTATTAAATTTTGGACACATTGATACAACTTTATTATTTTTAGGAGAACACATTCTTATTGTGAAGTTGTAATTATTCAGAACATAGTTCTGTGATATTTTAAATATGAATTAAATATATTAATTATAAAGATATACATATAAAATCAAAATCAAAAAAAAAAAAAAAATTCTTAATACTAATTTTTTTTTTTAAAATAAATATTAACCTCTTTTGAACTTAATAAGAAGTTAGTATTAATATAGATAAGTACTAGTAAAATTCACATCTCATTGATCGATGATATTATGGGAGAAACCGGGGTTCGGTTAATCACCAGCGAGATTTATATTTTCTTTTGTTTTAAAATTTATTAATATTTAATTATTTATTTATTCAAACCATAAAAACATATTCTGTGCTGGTGTGGTATGACACGTATATCTTATAACGTTATATATTTAACGTTGTATATTTTGAAATGGGAGTAATTGAAACGTCATGTTAATAAATTCGGTATTAATAATAAAGTAACACATTCATAATTTTCTTCTTCACTCCTAATAATACCACTCATATTTGTCTTGCATTTAGCTGATATGTATTTTTTATAAGGTCCAATGAGTTTTGGGAGAAGAAGCGTGGTAAGCCTTTCACTCTTTTTTTTTCTACATCATTTCTTTAATTTCAATTTGCTCAAAAATGTTCTTAGGTTTTCATGACAATAGGACTAGCTTGATGGCCTCCTGGAACAAGGCTCGAACCCTCAAATACCAGGCGAGTATTATAATTTTTATTTATTTTATTTTTATTAATACATAAGTATATATGATAAGAAAGTTTTGGGGGGTGGCGATCGACATTTATATGAAACAAGATCAAAATCTATATTAATACAATGTGAAATAATAAATATAAACATGTAATTCTACTATGTTGTATTTAAAATATGTTTTTGTACATACTGCATATATGGAAATTAATAAATAAATTAAAAATAAATTCCCACAAGGGTATAGATATAAATAAATATCGGCGTCATTTCGTTTCCAAAATTCCAAGATCTTTGTCATCTTCCATTCTTCGACTAGGTTAGATTAAATCGTATTGAGCCATAAATTTTGCACAAGACTTAAATTTTGAAGACCTGCAATCTGGTTTATTTAAATGAATGGATAGCACCAAAAATATACAACAGTCTAAATTCAGACGTGAAAAATTGCAACCATAGTCTTAGAGTCAAGAAAAGTGCAGTTCTGGCTCCACGAAATGGGAAGAAATTACGCCCAAGAACTTGAGATTAAAAGTGCTACAACAGTACCGATATCTTAAATATTGTATTTTATACTTCTCTCTGCAGTTGTGTTAGTATATTATATAACTGAACTTTTTTCAATCTTTTTATATTGAACATTACAATTTTAGATAAGTTCACTTCATATTTGTATATTATTTACTCTTACTTTATGAACGTTGCATTTACTTTAACTTTTACGTTGTATTTATATGTTATCTAACTGCATCTTGCTTTACTCTATATATATATATATATTTGTACATTGAACATTACTATTATACCGGAAAAGCACTGTCTGCTATAATACAGTAAAATACTAGTGTAGCAGGCAGGGTACCAAAATATATGTCTTACTTTGCTGCAATGTTATCTGATTATAACAATACAATACTGTACTATGAATAAAAAAAATATTATTAATATTAAAAGTTGTTTTTTAAAATTTCTTTAATTTTGTTTAACATTACCTTAGTAACCCGTTAGAATAATTATAATGAGCGAATTTGGACGTCTAGTTTTGCTATTTTTTTCAAAGGAAAGAGCTTTAAAAAGGCTGAATGTCAAATCAAAGTAATTTCCTTGGTCTGTATTGTAATGGAAAGTCCTTAGACGCCCTCTACTTGTCATAAAGTTAGGACGTATTTTTTACTCAAAATATAAAAATATTTTTGAGAAAAATACTCTCCACGGTGTATAAAGTACCAAGCAAAACAAAATGTGAGGAGCGAATATTATGAGCTGAGTGAAACAGTGGGGTTTATATTGTGTTCAAATGAGAAAATATTATGCAATTTCTGTAAAATTATTTCATTTTAATGTGAGTAATAAATGGAATTGAGTGCAATATCTCTTCATAATGATGCACTAAACTTTACAATTATAATATTTATTTTAACTCTATGATACATTAAATGTATTTATTCGGTAAATTTATGCACTTACTAGTCAGTGTATGATATTTGATACGTAAATATGTACACAATTAATGAAATTTAAACTAAATGTACTATTATTAATCACAAAGGTCTTTTAATTCAGGTAAGGCCAAGTTTTCGTCGAAATTGACTAAAGTTTGGATTAATCGCCACATTATTTGATGTTTCACTTTATCCTCCATTGCTCTGTATGAAGTCGAAAGATAGACCATGAAAAGAAAAGTTTATTTTCACAATGAATTAGGTGTACGACGGATGGAAGGAATTTGGTACAAGGACAAAACAGGAGAGGCTCAAGAACTAACCAGATACTAAGAAGAACACGACCTACCTGCAATTTCATATTTTCACTGCGTTCTTTTCACGTACGAAGCACTACACGCAACGCATACAGACATCAAAATTAAATTATTTCAGTACGCACAAACGAGAAATCGAAGTTAAAGACAAAAATACACAGAATGTCGTGCTGTAAGGTATAAGGGGGGGACTTTTTGGTACCAGGAGAGACACCATGGTGTCTAAATAGTGGACACACGCACGGCGACCGACGATCCATGGGTTTATAATAAAGACCGAACAAAAATAACATCAAATTCAACGTGTGGTGTTGGCATCGCATGTTGCGTATACCATGGAATGCAAAAAGAAGGAATATCTCCATTTATCAGAAACTCCCTACTAAAGCAAATGAAAGGCTCTCCACAACATGCAGGAAAATAATTATTTCATCCTTTGGGTATGTTGCTTTACGTGCTGCTTTACTATAGATAGGTACTTACTTACCATCACGCCGTTTCTCCGCTGGAGTAAGCAGAGAAGATAGAGCGCCACACTCCTCTGTCTTGACACAAAATTCAAGCCTCATCCATATTCATACATCTTCTCATACAAGCTAGCCGATTGTTGAGGCTTCTAACAGAACCATCCTCCATTATCTGGTTTACCTGGTCGTGTCAAGTCTTCCGCGGACGTTCTCTATTTATGGTGCCATCAACATTTGCGTCATATATGTTTCTTACCATTCTCTCCTCATTCATCCGTTCCATATGACCAAACCACCAAAGTGATATTTTCTTAATCTTACTCACTATACTTATCTCAAGTGATCTCATTTCCACTGCATTCAGTATACTTTTGTTTCTCTTCTGCTAGCTCCAGGATTCACTTCCATTCATCCGTGTCGATACCAGAACTTCATTGTGTACTTCATTGCCTCGGTTGACAAATTCCCGTTAGATATAATATACATCATTCTCAGCCTTTCAGTTTCTATCCAACATACTTCCCAAATACACAAACTCATCTACCTGTTCCAAATATTCCTTACTTTGCGTGCTTTGTATCTTGTTTTCCTCCTTCTCGAATATCATCACTTTCGACTTGTTAATTAATAGTTAGATAGATGTTTGTAGATAGGTAATCATTTTAATAATGTTTTATGTATGTAGTTAAGTAATTATTTAAAATATATGCGTTTACCGCCTTTGCCTTTGTTCTAGAACGGGTTATAAATAATATTTTGTTAATTATATTCACCGATATGATTTAATATTATTTTCTATTACTAGATATATAAGGTTTCCATCATTTACATTATATATATGATGTAAAATATTCTCTGACATACTATGTAATTATGTAACCCATGAAAGCATGAAATATGATGTACTTAAAGGAAATTATATATGAATAGTAATAATAATTATGCAGTTAATCTTAATCAAAGTGCATCGCAAATTAATAAAAATAAATAAACTGGGTTGACTGAAAATCCCAGAGTCAAAGTTTGCTTTTCAAAGCAAACGATGCTTCAATTTATTTAAAATGCATGAAAAAATAACTCTCGGCGGTATTTAAATATTGATACAGGAATAACGCAATGTAAAGGATATTTACGCTTGCTAGGCTATAGAAGTACTTTTAAAAAAATAACGTACTTCATAATAGAGATTTTAGAAAGCAACGAATCAGATTAGTGATCAGCTAAACCGTTATTGTGACTGTGATATAACTGTTATTTGATTGTAGCGATGATTCGTAACCAATATATAATTATTGGAGGCTTAGTTTCTAGAGTACCAATGATTTTTCGCCGAATTACGAATAATCCTAACTCATATGGGGTGTATGTTTGAAAATCTGACTGATTTTAAAAGCTTATAACTCAGAAACTATACAATATAGGTAGGAGCGTGCAATGCATACAAGCAAAAAAGCTGTGCATTACTAAAAAATCTGAGAAACATATATAAATAAAATAAAAGGAAACATTATTTATTTTACAATTAGCGTCATCTGTGTACCAGCATAGACTTTAATTGTTTAGTTATAAAAACTACCACAACTCACCGCTGTATCCATGGCGCTCTTGTGTATTTGCCGCATCGAGCTATTCACATTCCTCTGTTCTGTCTTTAAGCTAGTGAGTTACCCAAGTCATATAATAGGCTATTTACTGAATTGAAAATTTCTTTTGGTTTGTACGTTTTGTATGGAGTCGTTACCTATGCTATTTTTTAAAAGAATAACATTAGAAAGGCTTACTACTGCGTGCAAATCATTGAACTTCACGAAATTTACTATCTTACTATTTTTAATGTGTTGATTTTATGAATGTTCTTTAAATTTGGTGCATGGATTGGTTTTTGATTTGAATGAAACAAAAAGCAATTGGTAAAACTATTTCTTATATAACTTTAATAAAAATTATTATTTTCTTTAGTTTGATGTGAAGGATTTTCAAACAATAAATTAATCATGTTCAGTCATAGAAAGTGTATTTTATGTTAAAACTTAAACTTTAAAAACACTAGTACTCTAAACTTACAAATAAATACTTAGTAAAGTCATATAAATGACGGATTTATTTTGTCTAAAGACGTTGGTTAAACAAAAGTACATATATTGTATTACATATGTTAAATATGATTGTATAATATCATAGGTAACAGCATAACCTAAATCTATACCTAGTGCACGCCACTGAACACAGTAGTGTCAATGAATTGAGGACAGATGTAAAATTTCTTTAGATTACATCAGTTGCGTCCGCTCCCCTCCCTCTGTACCCCGCACGAGAGGGTTACGTAAGCGCCAGAAATTGGCGCGCTCAGTCAGCTTCCGGATGCCATGGCTTATGAACTGTAAATCCGATTAAGATGAAATAAGTATTATTTAATAGATTATAAGCTCTACTATGCGTAAAGTATAAATAGAATGTGAAGACAAGACGATAAAGAAAGTTTGTGAGGTTTAACTAAAAAGATGAGGCCAAAAAATCAAAATGTTGATTTGGCCAATAACTACAAGTTACGTGTGCGCATTTTATAATATCATAAAGATGCTTTCAAAATTTGGTGCTTCGGAAAAGAAAAAATAATAATAACTACTTTGCGCATGTCGTGAGAACGTTGTAATATAAGTCACACTAGAAGATTTAAAAAAAAAAGAGGCAATGGAAACGCGGTGTATGAAGAAGATTCATCTCCTGGTAGAAGAGCTTTCGTGACTATTTCCATCACAGCTCTCAGTTATTTTTCAGTCTAAAGTTCGAAAGCAGTGATAATTCCTCCATGAGAAATAGATTATTGAAAATGTAGAAGAAGATAATAAATAATGCATGAAATAATATTTCAGCAGTGATCTGGAAAATCTTTACGCTTACAATTTTTTAATTTTCAATAATTATAGGACAATAGATTTTTTAAATTCCGTTGTTAAATAATTGCAAAAAAATTTCAAAGAACCATTAACAGAATTTATAAAATAAAACAAATTCCTCTCAAATTCGGCTTTTGGAAAGGAAAAGACACATGCAACGCGTTAGCATCAGTTACTGGATATATTAAAAACATCAACAAACACGGGAGCGCAACAACAATATTTTTCGATAAAATTAATTTTATATGTATATCTTTATAATTAATATATTTAATTCATATTTACCATATCTTGTTATTTAAAAAATTTAAAACTATTTATTTATTTATTATTAATATAATGAATATAAGTATTTTTATATATGCTCTAATATAAACAAGATCAAAATCTTTTTTTCTTACTAGAACTTATCTTTCATGTATTTGCTTAGTTTCATTGTAAATCTATGTAGTTACTCCTCCTTTCTTGTTTTCTGGCATTTCAAAAAAAATATACATAAATGAACTATGTGATCTAATCAAGAAAAGCCATAGTGTTAGTTTCTCCGATGACACTGTGCTAACAATAAAATTATATACCTATATAAAAACTGAAACTTCTATGAGTGATATCAAAATGTGGCTAGATACAAACTCGCTTAAACTCAATGTGGAAAAACTGGATACATGGTCTTCAGTAGCGTACATCAATAGCAATCTCTGAGCAATTTTATCATCAACGACACGATTGCGAAGAAAAATATCAAAACCTAGTATGTTCGTGTCCAAAAATAGCACGTACAGAGAAAACAAAATACCTGGGAGTGATTATTAACCCCATTCTAAAATGGAAGCGACATATAAAAATGATGAACTATAGGATAAAAGAACTGACATAGATGTTCAAAAACATAAAGAATATCAAGAGCGATCAACTTCTAATGACGGTATACTAGTATAACTTCTAATGACACCCTAGCCCAATTTATCATTGAACATAGAATAGTAAGATAGGAATACATTACAAAAACTGTTCTAAAACCTCTCGTCATAATAATAACAAAAAATAATACTGAAGATTATATTCAAACTACCAATAAAAACAAGTTCTAATATACTTTTCAACGGCTTTTCTATTATACTAGACATTGTCCAGATCTACTTTAAAAACATTATAAATTACATATTAATCAATAAAGATATCTAGGGTTTCCATGGAAATGTCTAAAATATCAGCACTTCATAGGAGAATAATTTAGCAGTTATTAGGATGTGCACCATACAAGCAAAAAAAAAAAGTATTTTTGTAGCACCTAAATAGTATGATTCTCTCCCCAAATACATTAAAAATATTGAGTAACACAGACAAATCAAAAGCCCTATAAGATTCTGGTTTAAAAAACTCAGATCGAACGTATGTTCATAGCATGGTCACTCCTTTAATATGAACATACACAGTCAAGACTTCAGCCCTAACGCCAGTGAGTAAGCACGTGTGTATGTGTATGTGTTTCACCAACCTGGAACATTAACTGAATTTTTAAAATTGAATTGTAACTGTATTATTTTAACTCGTTGAAAACGAACGTGTATTATCTGTATAAATCTTATGTAGTTCTCATGTTCAAGTATTGTATAATTTACATCTTTATTTTGTTATATAACATTTTTACTTCCCTTCTTTCTTTAATTATTCTATATTTATATTTGCTAAATCAGTTATATATAATATGATAATTGATTAACAATGTAAAATAATTGCCTTAGTACGGGCGAAGCCCAGTGAGGCAGATATTAAAATACTATATGTATACACAACATATGATATGAAATAAATAAATAAATACGTGTTCCTTAAAATTGTTTTCAGAATTTTTTTCTCCATTCATCGATTCTTATTTTTCATTTAAGTATAGCGGGTACGGTACTGCATACTTCGTCCAATAGCGCTGAAATAAAATTTTATTTTTATTATTATAGGTGCACGCTATCTTCATTCTGGCGTCGATAGAGCTTCGGTACTTTAGCTGATTTGATGTCATGATACCGAACATTTCAATAGATTCCCTGTTAGAATGACGGTACTGTTAAAGAACAGAACACCAGGTAATCGTTAGGCGCTGAATGTTTTGATTTGAAACGTCAAGATTTTATATGATTTATATATCCACATCGTGCGATCTATATTTTAATATGGTGTGAAATCATGAACCTTGAAAGCAAGCGATAGAAGATGGATTAATGCCTTTAAGTTGTGGTGCTGGAGACACATGTTGCGCATATAATGGACGACGAGACGCACGAATGTCTCCATTCTGCAGGAACTGAACATCAAGAACAGAGAACCATTTGTCTGAGACGAATTCTTCAATTTTTTGGACATCTTGAGAGAAGGCAAGATAGCTTGGAGAAGTTTGTTGTAGTGGACTACGTCAAAGGATGGTCAAGACATAGTACGTAGTCAAGAAGGCGGGAGTTCATGAAGATCACGACCCTCAGTCACGAGGGACCGACATGAATGATGATATCAATTTTTTATTTTAATTTGATGTTGTTATATCCTTAACCCGACTTATTACGTCTGCAAACAACGTGTATTTTTGTATTCAGAAATTAAGGTAGTCCAAAACCCGATGTGCAACAATAGTTTATTACAGATCTTACAAGAATGATACAGTACAAGATAAGTGTTCTGATCTACGATTCTGGAGAGAGAGCCACGCCCGAGCGCGACGTCCTTTTATACCTTTCACTCTGTCATTCTTGCCAACATGCGCGCGTCATCCAATTGATTCATCATGATACATTACTGATACATTAATTGTAAAATTAAACAATGAAAAAATTAAAGGATAAGTTTTTTTTTATATTTATTTGACATTTTTACAATTTTTTTATAACATGAATTAATTATTTTACATAATTAAAATAACTTTTTTTTTTCGCTTACCTCTCCAAAAAAGAGACTAGCTCATGTGCTTGGAAAAGAAGTTACACTATAATAATTTTATATAGAGAGTTATTCATTTGTAGTCTATAATTATTTATTGTCTATTTGTGTGCTTCTGAAGTGTTCTATAATATTGTTTATTTTATAATTATGTATTTCTGAAATATTCTTCAGTTTTTTCTTGTGCCCTATCTGTTCATTGAACGTTGGCTATTATAACTGTGTTTACTGCGTCTTCTCTGCAGTAGATTGGTCAAACCATTACCTCAGATTCTTCAACCATGATATTCTTCTTATGAGGTGTAAGATCTTGTACTTCTCCGTATGTCTCATTACAAGTCCGAGATATTGTCTAAGTATTCGGAAACAAAGTTCTCTAAACGCTGAATTTGTCGACATCCAACAATCCTAGCAATATTGAAATCGAGAAGACTAAAATGAATAAGATATATTTTTGTCAGATGTGGCTCCGTAAGATGTATGAGGGAAACTAGAAGTAATAATAACTCAATAAATTGCGTTTGTGTAGTACAAAGTCAAAATAAAAATGATGTATTTTTTTAAATCTATGAGAGAACATTTATAATTTTGTTCCAGAGACGTCAAAATAAGACGTGTACGAACAATATTAGAAAGTATACAACGAGACTACAAATTCTTTGTTGTGACACTGCAGCTCAAGACAGAGGACTGGAGAACGTTTGTGGAAGGAAACTGGCACAATACGTTGGGGTGACTATTTATTAAAATTAATTGTGACTTTTTTGTTTAAATAAAAATCTAACATAACTGACGCGAGAACAACGCTTGCAAATTGTGCAAATTTAATTCTAAAATCGTGCTTCAGTTCGCGAAACTTACCGTGCGCTACCTCCATTTTACTGTCGACATATAATTCGAACAACCATGGGTCGTTTTCGCACCACGCATACTCTAATTAATAATACGCATCCGCAGAGATGTCATACAGTGCGCACCGAAGAAGCTGTTGCTGTAGTGGACCGTAGTATTGAGAAGGACCCGAATGAGTCGATTCGCCATCGTGCACAGCAATAGATCCAGGATTACTGACTTTTTCGTTTCCCAAACGAATGGTATTGATATGGAAGATCTGTAGTTTCAACAATTTTGCGAGATCGTGTGATTTAATACCTTTGGATTATTTTTTGTGATAAACTAGAGACGATAGATGCCAATATTTGTCGCGTTTTTGCCGATATACGGCCCCAGTTGCTCCAAAAAGTGGTCGAAAATTGCGCTTTATTCAAGCCAGCCGCAGCGCCTATATGCGCGAAATCATATTTAAACACTAACTTAAAATTATCTTTCCAATAATACTAATACCATAGCCATTACCATGATTCGTATGTGTTTTATTTCATTTTAAAGTAACCTCTTTAAAAACACCTTTATTTCCGAATTTATTTAACTTAATAAAAATAGTTTCATAATTTATAGTAAAAGCTTAAACTCTACCCTTGTACTTGCTATAATAAAAGTGCTGCATTAATCCTAATTTATAAATTACACATGTTTTGATATTGTGTATTTAAAATACCTTAATTTCACTTAATTTTTTTTCTTTTTTTGCTGATCTGCATCCAGTGTTGCCTTTTCCTTTTTTACTTTTCACGGTTCTCTTTCTCTTGCACTTTGCAACTTTGTCTAATAATTTACTATATGTTATCTGATCATCATGACCAAAAGCGCGAATAATAAAAGTAGAGAAGGCTCTAGTGTAAGGTATTGTTTGCCCGACAACCTGTCTTATAAAAATTGATCATCTCGTCATAATAATATTATTTGTTAAGTTTAATTTTTTTAGAACATTAAAAAAGTTCGGTGATAATTAAACAGGATTTAGATATATCACTGAGAAAAATATTTAGAAAAAATCTGTGTCTGAAAAATATAGTCGTCATCTTGATGTAATTTATTTCAATTTGTTTCATATAATATACATTTTAATTAAATCTTACATAACTTTTTTAGGACAGTCTACAGAGTAGTTTTTAGGTAATTAATACAAAGATTTATTTTAAGCAGAAAATAATATAGTCTATTATATAAATTATAAATAAAAAATGTTTTAATACATATTTTCCAACCACAATTTTTATACTTTATTTTAACAATTTCAGATTAAAGCAAAAATCTCTTAATTTTCAATCCATCTGTTGACTGTATCAATACATGATCACTAAAATAAAATACTTATCAAATAATTGTGTTTTATTTACTCCCAGACGTAATGCCCGCCTTTTCAAATAATATAACGTCTGTTTACAAATTTCAGCAAATAGACTATAGAAAAATACTTTTTTATTAATATACTTACAGGAAATTATAAAAATGAAAAAATTAGAAATATCTAACGTAACGATTCAAATGGGAAATATATATTTTGTGAATATTTGCTTTTCCTTGAAAAAGAACGGAAAACGAAAAGCCCTTTAATTTTGAAGCTTACTAAAACCTCTTAATATATGCTGGAATGCTTAACGCTTTCATTTCAAAGAAAAATAATACCCAGTTTTTTTATTTATTTGAAGTTATTATAATTATTAATTATATTATTTTTTATTATACTAATTTATTTACATTATATATACGTAAGATAAATCAATATTGCTTACGTACTATCTAAATTAAATAATACTTATAATTATAAACTTAGGTGATCAGGGCACGGTTCCGAACGCATCCGGCAGTACGGTATCCAACCACCGCTGTGGGAGCAGCACATGCTGCAATGGCTGTATGGAATCCAACGAACTCCGATATAATGTTTTTCTGTTCATCACCGTTATTTTCATAACTACCAGTGAAAAGAAAACGTAAATCCTGCGCCGATAGGATCTACCGAACAAATTGGGCAATCTCCGGGTCGTGCGTCCCGCGGTTTGGATTACGAAGATTTCGGTCGTAAATCGAAATCGCCGCAGGGGGTTGGGGGGGAAGGAAATAAGGAAAACCTAGATACAAGGGTCGATGATGGGATATGGATTCCAGCCGAAGGACCAGTGGTCTCGGGGAATCAGGAATCTGAAGGACTGCTCGCCTTACCTTGTGTAAGATGTCTCCGTCACCCCGCAGTCGCAGCCGAGATCACACAAACGGTACGCTGTGGGCAGATCTTCGCTTCCGATTGAAGACAGCGATATCAAAGCTTCACCCGCGGCACACAAAATAACAAATGACAATATCACTGTGCACACAAATCACAGGATCACAAACAATACAGTGCTGGTGCACCGGAGCTGAACAATTCCACACGGCGAAATGCTATAGCGGTGTCGCGATCGAACAAGTATCGGTCACGTTGACGTCTGTTGACGTCAAGGTCACTATTCACACAGACAAGAAAATAATGAGGAAAGGTTATGGGTGTGAATTAGGATGCGGAAAAGTGTCAATAATATGGGTCGCGGCCGATTTGCAAGACACGCCAAAAATGTGGTTTACGAATCCGGAATAACCAGCCTACCCTCATATATAACCAAGTTAAATATCGCGATCTATATGACCACAGAATAGTAAACCGATTTAAAAGGTTATAATTTTTATAACCTTTAGAATATAAGATAGGAAAATATTTTTTATGCTTAACGCAATTAGCCACATTTATGTGATCGCATTGACAGGAGATTTTGCTTATTTTATGATGTAATGCAACCTGAACAGCCATCAACATCTGTTTTTAAGACAACGGCGGACGGAAGTAAAAACAAATGTATAAGAGTATTACAATTTTTATACTTTATTCAAATAATTTATTTGAAATAAAAATTAAATCCAATAAAATGGCAAATATTGTTAACTTTTTTGAAATACTGGCAAACTAAATTGATCCAAGACTGAACGTTAATAAAAATAAATACCTAAGGGTATCAAAATAGTCAGAATGACCAAAAAATATATATATATATAAAGAATTATGTATATGTGTTAGATATAAAGTTTATTCCGTGTTTGTTGGTCCTAAGAAGGACCATTGTTTCCCTACGTTTCGGGTAAATATTACTTTCCTTCAGGGGACTCCTTATCGGTGAATTGTCACTGTAAAATGATCATGGAACACTATGAAATTACTATTCTTTACTTTGTATAATTAGATTGTTCACGACATAAAATTTGGCTTCTGGTTATCTGTGAGGTAAAAAATATCACTGTTGTCATTTATTTGCACAATAATTGTCAAGTTCGTATTTTTTTTTATGTTATTTGATTTTCAATATTGTTGTCACTGGGTGGGTCAATTTGTTTTTTAATATGTAACAGCTAACCAAGCGGGATAATCAAGAAACTCAATCCGCATATAATATAAAAATAATATATTTGGGTTAATAAATTAAATCATTATTAAAATCTCGATCTTAACGTGTTACAGCTGTCAATATTGGCCGAGTAGCGATACAAGCCCATCTCGTTTGATGTTCGATGTTACAGACGAGGGGTTCCACTAAAAAGGCTTTTTAAAAAAATCCACTGATGTAAACATCAACGTCAAAAAATATTACAAAAACTCAAAAACTTAAAAGTGTTTTATATAAAATAAATACCTCGTAGGAATTTTTTTCTGAACGATTTAAAAAATTATTATATGTTTAAAAAATTAATAAAATGTTTTTACGATGTCGTGTTTTACTGTTCATTGCTTGACCTCTAAACTTTTTTAGTAGCTCGTTGGTCTAGTAGTTAAGACGGTGACCTAGTGGTCGGGGGTTTTAGCCTCGTTCCAGAAAACCAGTGAGTTATTCATATATTCATAGTTCAAATGTTTAGCTCAGTTTAAAAACAGTACGAAAATTAACAATATTTAAATATATCCAAGAACACACAATTGCTGAATTTTTACATACAAAGACACTGTATTAAACAAATATAAGATATCTCATAGAGACAAAGTTATTTTATATAGTTACAGGGCTTACGACCTGTCTTCGGTTGTCTTAAGTGATATATATGTAAAATATGTACACAGACTAACTGAAACATAAATTAACTCGAATATACTTCTTCTCTATACACGAGTCTTACTCTTATAGAGAAGAAACAAATGTTAAAATATATAATATATATATATCCACTGATTATTGAAATTGTATTAGATTTTTAATATTAATAAAAAATAAAATATATATAACGTTCACAAATTCTCACCCTCAATCTCCATATTCATAAATTTTTTTAAAGTTTTATATATGTTAGTATGTAATTATCCCATATTTCCATATATTTTACAATAATTATAATAAAAAATAGCTTTGTATCTATGAGATATCTGATATTTGTTTAGTAAGAAAATTTGCTAAAATTGGAAACTCATATTTAAGACCTGAGGAAATAATTTTTCTAAATATTTCTGTCTGCCTGTAATCTTGTATGGCCCTCGGCCAAACCACGGCTGGATCCACTCGGACGGGTGTTGGTGGAAAATGACCCGTAGATATTATTAGTTAGCTTCGAAAATAATGAATAAGCAGTCGTGGATTAGACGCGGTGGGTCAAATGTCACGATAAGACAAATCGCAGAGAATTAGTTAAGATTAACCTCAGTACTGTGAACACGTGTTGAGATTTTAATCTGGAGATAATCTCAGAAATCAGTTTCATACAAAAATACAACTCAAATCCGTGTAAACTTCTATTCATTTAGAAATAACAATTGTGTGTGACAAAAAACTTATAATACATACATAACTCAAATTTTTATGTACACTGTTTTATTTTGCGTTTTGACATATATATGTTATGTTTTGTATATTTATTTTTGTACGGAAAAAAAATTGTTTATTTGTACATATTATGTTTATAGGAAAATTTAATTTTAATGAAAAAATCAACAAATGAAATCGACTAAGACAAATGTCTTTTAATAATATATAAATACAAAAAGACAACTAGGGAATACATTAAAAAAAACTACAGATATATTCAATGTAACGTGCACGACAGTGTCAGCGCGTCCACCGGTTTCACCCAAGATTGAACATGAGACTTGTGGGCACTATGAACAGAATTGGATATTCTACCCCCCACCTGCTTCCGACAGTCATTCTCAAGGAAATATAAATAAAATTACAAATAGATTTTACAACATTATAATTTACACAAATAATACAATTGAGACAAAACATTGTCAAATCACTCCGTAAAACTACATTTTAATACACAAAATTATTTCTATCAGCGGCATGAATGGAATATATGAATCATATTCAAACACAGCTAAATTAATTAACTTTCATTCCTATTTGACAATGCCGCCGGTAGGTGGAAAAAAATAATCAGCGGTTACTTGTAAATTAACGTCTTGAAGATGATTCGAGCGGATGGATCCTAATCCTGATCGTCATCCAGCTTCGTCCATGGACAAATCTTCCATGACTCATCCGAGGCATTAAAAAATCAGTTTAAGGGGTACTTCATCCAGATAATAGCGCTTCCCGACGTGGAGGTCCGCGATTTACATCCCTTCCTCAAATATTGAAACACATGGTTGCAATTTATTGCGTTCTATAAGAAATCGACAATGTTCCTCCTCTCCGTCAACGGAAATGCTTAGACAAAGATCTTTTCGCGCAGTACTATTGCCATTGCTATTACATAGCAAACATAGACGACACTATCGGCGGGTAGGTACTATAACGTAATGTTATAATATATATATATATATACATATGCAACCGGTGTCTTTTCTGTGTTAAAACTGCGTTATTTGTATATGGTTTCTCTGAGGAATCCTAGGCCAACATTTTGACATGGTAATACGTGCCATTGTCAAAGCGTTGGCTCAAAAAATTACGTTACAACCGTACTTTTTCGCAGAAAATGTAAATATCAACTGTGAGAGATTTATATCTCGGGATATTGGTGGAACGAAACGCGCGGTTTAGTGTAGTCATTTATTGTAGAGTCATGGATAGGAAATAAAAAATATAGATGATAGCAGAACGTGAAGTATGAAGAGTGAAAGTAGCGAGTCGACGGCGTTCGGTCTCGGTTCTGCCCTGCACTTGAGCGCACTACTTTTCTTCGCTGAAGCCTAAAAATTGGATACAGATGTCGCTAACGTCTATGGTTAGCTGGGGACAGTAACACTTATCTGTATGTTAACTCTTTAATTTTGTTTGACTCATTTCCTTTTTGATTTTAATCAAACACAATATCTTATTCAATATTTGCAAAATTACTTTGTGGCCACATTTTATATTAATAATTATACAAAATACTTCATTTAAACCACTATTTATTAATTATTCTACATGTTTCGATATCGATGGTATCTTCTTCAGGAAACAATGTATACTGATATTAAAAAATACAAATAAATTTAATATTATAACCATTATTAATTCCAATTTGTTTAATAATATTTAATTCTATGTTGAAGTCACTTTGTAAATTTGTTTTCATATTAGTTCTTACTTATTCACCATTTTATAGTTTTGTTTTTATCTATGTATAAATATCTTCAGTATACATTGTTTCCTGAAGATGATACCATATGTATCGAATCATGTAAAATAATGAATGAATATTGGTTTAAACAAAGTATTTTGCATAATTATTAATTCAAACACAATATTTTTAATAAATCGTGTTATGACTAAAAATCATTAAGTGTAAATATTTGGTTATACAAAATAAATTCTATACGCGAATGTCACTTAAATAGTACTAAAAAATATTAATTATTTTATACTTAAAGAAAAATCATTTATTTTAGTTCAATGATTTTATAAATTTGGTTATGTTCAATGTCCCGTTAATATTATATTAACACCCTCAGAAATATTTTGTTTACTTAATGAGTTAATTTTAGGCGACAGTATTGAGATATTATTTAACTACTTTTGCTAGTGTCACCTATTTTTTAACTCTGTTTATACAATCACCGTTGCTAAATACGTCATAAATTGGACAATAATGAGTATTCTGTTCAACGCTTTCTGGGTGAATCTACCCTGATTTTAGAATCCATTGCAGGCTCCATTTATTATTCGCTAATGTAGTTTATACCTTAAAGACAAATACGTCACGTTGTTTTTGTTTTTATAAAAGTCTAGTGGGCTTCCTTAGAGGATTTATAAAATAGTGTGAACAGCAAATTCAGCACGAAATGTACAATTATACTTGGATATTAATATTGCGATTAATTACAACTGTACTAAAATCCCTAGTTATAATAGTTTTTATTTAAATTATTACGAACATTACTAAATCGTTTATTTAACCCTTCCAAAACCATGCAGTAACATAGATCTACCGCCTCAATTAAAACTGTAATATTTCGGTTAATATACGCAACAAAAAATTTATATTTTAGTCAATTTTAAGGAAAATGTTTATGCTCAGAACTGACTAGTGAAAAATTAGTTGTGTATAGCAAATCCTACAAAAATAATTATTTTTCAATTCAAAAGTTGTAAAATTAATTTTCTGGGGAAAATACCATTGTGAAAAATCATCTCTCTTTCTCACTAATTTAATGAAACGAGATAAAAAAAATGTAGCTCTGTATAGGACTTGATGAATGCTCCGAATTATATTGGGAAATTGATACCATTTTCGTAATTAATGCTCAATTTTTAGAGTAAGTTTAAAGGGTTAAAAATTTTAAAGCCATTTAAACTAATAAAAGCTTTCTTTAAATTAAAAATGTTAAAAATTTCTTACAGTAACATGAGTTGATAATATGGCTGCATATTGGTATTTTATATCACGGTATGGTAAAGGTTAACCTAATGAGAGTTGCATAACGGTATTGCCGAATTAAGTTTATCAATTTCAATTGTATTTCCTAGCCATTGTACTAATCTGCAAATTCATGAACTATTACTCTAAAGCTTTCAAGTTTATTAAAATCAATTATACCCGTAGTTAGTAACCGACATGACATTTCAGGTTTATGGTGCCGGGCAGGGGAATTATTTTGTGTATTGAGTCATGAAATAACCATAGATAAAGCGTATACACGCTGTGCACACCAGCGCCACCTGGTTCAATTCGTGAAATTGACTTACCTTTGTGCTCTATGGGTAATATAGAACGCACGTGTTGTCCGATTCACTATTTATTGACAAAATTAAACCGAATTATTTAACCTACCGGGTGTATAAACAATATACATGAATTGTATTTATTTAAAATTTTACTCGCATGCTTGTTATATTTATTTATTTTATAATCAGTGTGTACAAAATAATAATACTCAATAATAATTATTATTAGAATCACAATTTCACTTCTGAATTAACGATTTTTCAGAACATAGTTATTGCGGATATCCTGAATCCACGGTTATCTCCCAATGATATTTTGATCTATGAGGATTGGTAAATGTATATATGTACTGAAAAATTAGAGACCGACGGATAATTTCGGATCAATATTTATTTAAAAATTGAGGTATTTCTAAACTAATTCTTAGCTTTCGCCTACATCACCACTTTTCATAAGCGTTAAGTTTCTTTCTTTTGTTTTAAAAAAAACTAAAGATTTATCTATTAAACTATTGGTCCATTTAATAAATATAACTCAGCTAAATGGTACATAATATATAGTTAAGTATTAAAAGATTTAAATATATTTTTATGATTTATGTTCTTCATAATTATTATTCAGATAAGATACAAGAAAATTGTAGAAATTCAAAAATTTATAAAAGGTATCCCAAAGACAGTAGTACAAATGGACGGTTAGGGAACGTCACTGGCAACCACTGACCGTCAAATAGGGTAATCCTAAATACAACGGTTTAGTTTTAAAAAAGTTCAAATAACTTATTTAAACCATAAATAAAAATCTGATAGCCTATTTTGTCACTACATTATTATAGGATATGTGTGCTAAATTTCATTATGATTGGTTGAGTATTTATGGAACAGCACTCATGTTTATAAAGACGGAGAAATTTAATAACAAAAGTTTAAATAATTACGATTCACACTTACAGCCTGGTGGGTCATATCAAAACACATCCGGTGGTGGTGGGTCGTTTTAGACCCACCCCAAGTTTTCGGTATTTTAACCGTTTTTGGGAGTTCTTTTATAGATATATTATTTTAAATATTATTTAATGAAATAGTATGATGTGCCGCCGTAATTTTTCTATTAAAAAAATCAAAGTTTTTATTAAAAGTATTACGAATAATGTACGTATTCTTGCGCATTAACCAACGGCATGTTCGGACCAAATACAAGCATCCACTGAATACGTGATCTTCTCGTCGGCTCGACTACCTGCTAGTGTGTCAGTGGTTATAAATATGTTTCCTTCTTGAATTATAATTGATTTTTTAAATATTAATATTTTTACACAAACAGAATGAAAATAATTTTAACAAAATATTAATAGAAGTGAAATAAAAATATTAAATAGTAAATATTTTTCAACCATAATGTATTTTTAACAGCAATTATAATTATAATTCAACAGCAACAACACTATTGTAAACCAACATAGGTCCAGGTAGGGTAATACAACTGAAATACGTATATTACCGCCAGACGAAAATAAGTCAAACCAAAAAAAATATGCGTTCAATCATTGAACTGAATCACAAGATACAGATACCTGGAATTTTTTTGTATACCTTATCCACGGAATGTTCAAAAGGGTAGTAATAAATGCATTTTAAAAAATGCTCTAAAAGTTTACAATATATGATTTAGCGTGAGTGGTGAGAGGTAATCCCATAAACTCAACCGCCTTAGGTCAGTTTTTGTGAGTTTTTTCACATTTTTATCAATAACTCATTTAAATCTGGTTCATTTGTGTTTCAATTCATTTGTGTCTCAAACTATTTGGAAACATTTAATAAAAAATTAGCTAGATAGAAAACAGCATTAAACGAATACTTTTAGCGTAGTTCATATTTTTAAAAACACCCGGGTCAGATCTGACCCACCATTGCAGAATATGTGTTAACGCTCAATGGACCGCTAGTGAAGTACCCTTCGTTTAGCCTACTGTCTCTGAGATACCTTATATAAAAGTAAATAAAATGTAATTCCAATAACACATTTTCCTTGATACATAGATAGTTACATTGCTAATTTTGTTTTCAACTGAAACAAGTTTTCACGCTAATAAAGCGATATATCACGTTATATTCGCTTGTATCTTACCTCATTAGTCGACATTTGGATTCCATTGCACAGAAGTCGTGATGATGGTTCTTGATGAAATCCGAAACGATGTGAACGAAGACAATAATTATACCACTGTTCTACATAGTTACCCAAATAAGCTAATACAACGAAGGCATTAATATAGCTCGGTTGTTACGTGGCGGCTGAGTGCCATCATACAAGAGGCTGTGCTGCCGATCTAATCAAATATGCATTAAGCCTCCAATCACACCGACTAACACTTCGTTAATGGCATCTATATATATAATTTATTAGAATCGGCTAATATCATGAATGTAGGTACACAATGTGAAATAAGGTATAATATAATATATTTATTTATTCCGATACAGGAAGTAGGCATTTAAAGAACATTATTGTACGGAATACTAATAGAAATCATCGCTTGTTTCCAGATTTCATAAAAACAGAAATAATAACCGTTTTATACTTTGTACAAGGCGATGAATTTGAGTAAGTAAGGTGTCTCACAATCATTATTTTCTCGGCAGCAAAAATATAGCAGAGCAGTTTATGTCTTGACTAAATTTACAAAAATAATATATTAGAATATAGGCGGTTCGTCTTGGCTATATACAGAATGAAAAAAAGTTTTAAAAACTCTTAGTCGCGCACCGGCAGGATTTGAACCTACACATTCGGAGGAAATCCGATTTCTAGTCAGACGCCTAACCGTTGCACCATACTTGCTCGTAGGAGGTGAATATTACTGTTTAGGAGAACACATTATTATTGTGAAGTTGTAATTATGTAAGAATGTGTTCTTCTAAATAATAAAGTTGTATCAATGTGTCCAAAATTTAATAAAAATGAATTGATAATTCTGGCGTCTGCTATCAGTTTACTCAAAGGTATTTGAGATTCTGTAAAAATAAGGTAGATGGCTCTGTCAAATGATGGAACGATTAAATGTATTAATATCAAAAAGGTAACATATAGGGTCGAAAATTGTCGCTAAAAATAATGTCGCTGTAGCTTAGTTGGATAAAGCACCTTCCCCGGTTAGGAAAGAGATCCAGGTTCAAATCCCAGTGGCGCAACAACAATATTTTTCGATAAAATTGATTTTATATGTATATATTTCTAATTAATATATTTAATTCATATTAGAATATTACTGTATTAATAATCAATGTGTACAGTAATTCTAGAGGTGGTTACTGGTGTTTGTAAGATAGTATAATAATATAATTTATTTTATAGATATAGTGAAGATTTTAAAATTGATATTATTTCGATAAAATGCTTCTAAAACATACAAACATGCTTTCAAGAGTAGTGGTCAATTGTAAAACTGTCACTATTGACAGATGATCATTTTTAAATCCGTCACCCTTCATTTTCATAAATTGGAAAATAGCGGTTTTTACTTCTGAACCCCTCAATTATAACTTATTTGTATTTTCTCAGTAATTATTTTGATTTTAATCCTTGAAGTTGAAATTTAGTTGGTTAGTTAGACTTTTGACATTTCACTTTATTTTTGTCGAAATTTTTAATAACTAGAACAGAGTGGCAGAACGTGTGAATGACACGTGGTGATATAAGATGGGTGATAAATTCTGCGTCGGTTTTTCATATCTACTTACCAGTCTATGTTAGAACTTTATGTAGAAGCCCGGGAAAAGTTTCTAACAACGACAACATAGAACTAAATCGTTCTGACCGTATATTTATAATATTTTGTATATTATTTTTAGTCTTTATCTGTGACCGTTGGTGGATCTGTTACTAATGAAAATTTAGCACGCATCATTCTGACAAAATAACATTAAAACATCTCCCAAAATTGTACCGAAAAATAAACGTATCATATCTTAGAATTTTATTTACAAGTAGCTTAACCCACAATTAGTATAATTGGATCAAATTAAATTAATCACTCACTATAATAAACGTAATAAATCTATATTTAAGAAAATTACCATCGGGACTTGAACCCGGAACATTACCAAGAGAATCAGTTCACAAATACCCCACTGTTACAATTTATTTTGTCGTTGAATTTATTTCGAAGTTATATTGTAGCGAGACATATTTTAATATTTCTGATTATCAAAGAACTATGCTGTAAAGATTACATTTGTTTTCCTTCAAAACTATAATAATCGGAACTTACATTAACGTATAGCAGCTACGTGTTTGAGATTTGGTTTCAAAATATTTTAGTTCAGTAGCTAATGATGTATATAATCTATAAACTGAAAATTACATCCAAAATATACAGTTAAAATATTACTGCGCAGAAATATTATGTTTATTTGAAAAAAAAAAATTACTGAATACTTACTAGTTCGTCCCTGTCTAGTATGAATTATTCAGATTGTTTCAAATTCCACTGCACTAATTAAGAATTATTTCAAACGATTACATAGATAGAACCTATAAATTTATTTAAAACTAATAAACTGAATGTTATTTGCCATAATTAAGAAAATACAAGCATTATAAGAAAGAGCGCGATCATTAGATACATTTTCCGTGTGCCGCAAATTTGTCTTAATATGGAAAATTCTTGCATAAACGAAATATATTTTCATATAATCTTGAAGCCAAGATTGTGGAGACAAATCTCGTTTTTATGAACAATGCAAACATTTTATGTAAGTCCTAATTAAATATTTCGTTCATATATAACACTGTTTTATTTAAAACACTAGCTGTTGTTTCATAAGTAGTATATAATTTTATGAAACAGACATATCACCAAACGGTAACGTGGCGTTTTAAATCGATAATATTAAAAAAATATATATATTGAAGCTGTCATAATAATTTTGAATGTATCGTTAGTCTAAATATATGTAGGTACTTTGTCTGATTTCAAAACATACTATTAGTTTCTCCAAAAAATTATAAATTTTTTAATGGATTATTTCAAATGACTACACACATTTTTATTTCATTCCATATACTTATTTTTGACACTTGTATCGAATGAGATAAAATCAACAATTTTATCGTCGTTTCTTTCTATTTGATTTAAGTAGCAAATAATGTCATTAATTATTTCTCTGATACTTATAAGATTTCAACTATTAGCCTCATCTTGAAAGCATATATGTATAATTTGCATAGAATTTTTCGAATTTCTAACTAAAAAAATGAAAACACGTCCTGAATGAAATAATAACGAAATTATTTGAATAATCCAACATCTCAAATTTTACTACTACATTGTTACATACTAATATTTTTAATATAGAATATGTATTTTCATAGGCTTCATAGCAAAATTTCTCATGATAGCAAGTCAGAAAAATTTATAACAATCTTCACCTATTTTATGTTCACCATTTTTATTTAATATTTTGAAGACACCGGTAATGAATCCTAGTACCAACTTCACACACAAATGCCATGTCAAATTATCGTATAAGAATATAAATGCAGATTTTTAATGTTAGAATTTAAAGTATTGCTTTATATTTTTGGTATATGTGCTTTATTATTTATGCATTCTTATTAATATATTTTATATTAATAGTAACCCCAGTGATATTTTTATTAATAAAGAGCTTAATATATTTATTATTATCAAATGTGGCGTTGTATTCATTGACCTGTTACGCTAGAGACCGGAGTTCAGATAATTGTTTTATTTTCTTCTTTATTTTTAACTAGAGTACCTAAAGAATATTATTTTGAATCAGAAAAGTATATTCTATACAGGAGTGGTATAATGCATGTGTGCTGATTTGTTTATTTATTAATTTAATTTACACAAAATAATATTTTTGATTAATTTTTAGTAATCTGTAAATTACATCACTGAAATGTGAAAGAACAAACGGTCGGTACCAGGATAAACTTCAAGACAGGGCGGTAGAAAATTCTCGTAAAAAAGACATCTTGGGGTGATATAAAATATATTCATCATACAAAATGATGTAAATAAAGATGAAATTTAGTATATGTATTCACATGGGTAGCTTTCATTTTTTCATACAAATTTGTGTATTTGAATATCAGGTGAACTATAACACGTTTTACTGCGATCAATTTTCTTAAATTTTCTTCTTCTTATTATTATAGTGATGTTTAAATTGTTTTAAGAAAGAAAGGTAGAAAAAGTTATAGATACTTTATTTAAGAATAAACCAAGAACGCACTTTTAAAAAAAAATCATTTCTCCAAGTTAAAATAATAATTTTTAATTTTAAAAACAAAGGTAATGTAAGAATATAAACAGTTTATGTGTAAGATTTACGGAAAATGGCGCTATACAAATTATCCAATATTATAATTATTATTATTATTACTAATCTTCTATAGCTATTGTGAATTTTATTCATATTAATAAAACAGTCAAATTATTATTTGACAATCATACATTATCATTTGTTCAAATGTTTCTTATTTACTGAAATAAAATTTATTTGTTCAATTGGGTATTTTTCCATAAATGTAACAATAATGAGCAAACGAGTATTTTCCAATTTCGGTACTGATCCCGGGATCATCAAAATCGTATCCTAGGATTCGAATCTTGTCTCGGGATTGGATTCACTACCTACCATAACTGTTTCAATTTGGAAGTCAAATTATTTTCTAAATATTCAGAATTGGATAAAACATTTGACGATGAATTTGGAATTCGTGGTCTGCTAAATTATTACGCCATTGGCAATATGTTAGACTTGTACAAAGAATTATACTAATTAATGAATCTTATTGTAAAGTTGTAATTATTCAGAAAATAGGTATGTGATATTTTAAATACTAATTAAATATATTAATTAGAATGATATACATATACAATCAATTTTATCGAAAAATATTGTTGTTGCTACCGGGATTCGAACCTGGATCTCTTATTATTCCGAGAAAGGTGCATTATCCAACTATGCTACAGCAGATAGTACTTTTGACGACAAATTTTCGAACCCACATGTTAGATTTTTCAAATTAATACATCTATCGATAATGCACCTTCCCCGGATCGGAAAGAGACCCAAGTTCGAATCTCGGTAACAACAACAATATTTTTCGATAAAATTGATTTTATTTGTATATCTTTCTAATTAATACATTTAAAGATTAATTAATTCTTCTTATATATGGGGACATTTGTCTTTTAAATATTAATCAATTATTTTAATAGTTCGTAGTCACCGCTATTTAAGGTTCTTACATTATATAAAGAAACCACGATAATGCTTTATTATAACATAAAATATATTTTTTGGAGTAAAATGTTTCACAAAAATGCATTTTTGTAGAAGGTTTATAGGTAAAAAGAAATAACGGAGCCATCCTTTCCCGGAACTTCTATAGAAATGGTTACTCTCGTGCCAGTTCTACTTGATAAAGCAAAGCAACCCCAGTCAGGTCTAATTTGAATGCAGTATAGATTAATTCTTTAGCTCAAAGTTAAATGTTTAACACTTTTTTATACTAGTTTTCAGCGTATTGTTGACGGTATTTATTAAAAAACAAAGAGTACATAGCCAAAAGTTAATAACAAAATTTTAGGTTAATGTTGAAAGCATATTGAGACAATGAATGACAAAGAAAACCATCTTTACATTGAATGAAATTCAAACGAACTTTTCTTACTAACTTTCCTTCACGCCATTTCCCCACGGGGATAGGTAGAGAGGATAGAGCGCTACACTTTTCTGTCCACAATTCTAGCCTCATCACATTCCTACATTTTCTCATAACGATCCTTAAAGAGACCAAAATAAAATTCAATGATCTTTGTACGGGAGGGCGGAGGGGATGAACCAAAAAAATATTGTTTATGAGTAACTTGTTGGTCTGGTGGTTTAGACGCTAGCCTAGTGATCTAGTGTTCAAGCATTGTTCCAGAAGACCAGTAAGTTAGTATTTTCAAAGTACAAGCGTTTAGTTTACTTTGAAAATAGTAAGAATATTGATGTGACATGTATTCCGTGTACTCATCCACTTATATATATATATTTTTAAACAGGGGTAGTAATGTGTTACAAGCCTGAAACATGTAACATATTTTTTTTCATTTAGATTACAATAATAGGTATGTTGATCAAAAACCGTGTAAATAAACATACAATTTCAAAACATTAGCAAATTTGAGAGAATATTTAATTTATTTTAAAACTGTTCAATATCCAGTTGTCGCACTTGTGTAACTTTATTTATTATAGTTTTCAAATAAGATTTTATTTTAAAAAAGCTTAATAAATATAAAACTTTCATTTCATAACTTATTATATTTTTTATATGACTCCTAGTCAAAGTCATGATATATCTGACAGAAGTTGGTACTAGTCAAATTTATGATTGCAATTCGAATTTTCTTCTGCGCCGAGATAAAAAGAGTGTCTACTTTATTTTTTCAATCTAAGAAACATGCCAGCATTTCAATCTCTCACCTCAACGATATCGCTGACTATTAAACAACATTCTTTCAAATCTCCTTTCATCTCTTTAAACTACCCCCCGACGACCCGATCGACCTTCCCTAATGTTTTCCACAGTGGTTCTCGGGGCTGATTATAAATAAACCCTCGGATAAAATCCGTAAACGATACGGAGGATCTTCGCACGTCCTATTTGTAGGGAGTAAAGTTTCCCGTTTTGAGCAAATAAAGGCGAGGACTGTCTGGCTCGAAGGAAATTGGACACTTGAAGATATCCTTCGGTCTCGTTATTTTCTTTACACACACGGTGATGGTTTTTCTAAACACACACACATACATATTATAATATTACAGTAAGTATCCATGATGAAATACAATTTTAATGATTATTATTAAACCAAAGTAAATATGCCATAAAAAAAAATGCAAAGCATTCATCTTTATTTTAAAATCTTACCACTAGACAAAAAAATACTGCTAGTTTCTTTAATGCTGCAATTTAAATTTAATAAGAAGATTAAATTTATTATAATGTTCCTATCCACGGAAGGAGATATGATGAGATAATTTTAGAGATTTAGTTGAGATACATCTCAATATTATATAAACAGGTTGAGACTTTGATCTGGAGATAAAATTAGAGATCAGCTTGAAATTGATACAGAGAGACAACTCAAACCCACTATGAATAAGTATAATACAACTATATATGCTCAAACGTAAGCATAAGTCAATAAATATTAACATTAATATAAGACGTTAAAATATAAAATGGGGAGATACATAATCACTCAGCCGACAAACGACAATAACATTTGACGTATGTGACGAGCATAAGGTAAAGTAAGGCGCGAGATGACGTACACGACGACTACGAAACTTAAGAGAACTATCTCATCTTAGATATTGTCTCGAGTCAAAAATCTTATTCACGGGCCATTGTTTGTTCCAAAAATATATTTTTTTTACTAGAAAATACGTTATTTATTTAATTATTTATTTAAAATGTACATATGTATTATATAATATAATGATAAAATATACATAATTAAATCTATATCTGTTACATATTATTAAGAAACATTAGTATTAATTAGGTACATACATAAAATACACTATTAAATACTAATTAAATATATTAATTAGAAAGATATACATATAAAATCAATCCTATCGAAAAATATTATTGTTGCGCCACCGGGATTCGAACCTGGATCTCTTTCCAAACCGTGGAAGGTGCATCCTACTATGCTAGAGCGATATTATTTTTGACGACAAATTTTCGAACCTATATGTTACATTTTTTTAAATTAATACATCTAACATTTCATTATTTGAAATCTATCTACTTTATTTTTACGGAATCTCAAATACCTTTAAGTAAACCGATAGCAGTCGCCAGAATTAACAATTCATTTTAATTAAAATTTTGGATACATCAAAACAACTTACATATTATTAGGAGAACACATTCTTATTGTGAAGTTGTAATTATTCAAAACATAGGTCTGCGATATTTTAAATACCAATTAAATGTATTAATTAGAATGATATGCATATAAAATTAATTTTATCGAAAAATATTGTTGTTACACCACCGGGATTTGAACCTGGATCTCTTTCCAAACCGGGGAAGGTGCATTATCCAACTATGCAACAGCGATTTAAATATTTATCATCATATTTAAAATATCACAGACCTATGTTCTGAATAATTACAACTTCACATTAAGATTGTGTTCTCCTAATAAACATTTCTTGCTTTTGTTGAGAGGAATCGGTACATAAGTGAAACTTATATACGGCTCCAGGAATTGGTGGGGTCCTTCGGTACAAATTATTTCTTAAATACTTCACGCATTATCATCTGGTCAGTAAATTAATTTAAATGTTTGTGAAGATTTTTAAATGAATTATTTAAGTTATAAATCAAATACCTACCTAACTAATTGTTCATCTGTATTCATACAGCTTCCAAATATATCCAACGAGCTTTCGAATCCCAGAGATCTACATATTTAAATATAATTGGTACTATTGTATGACTACATCTAACATCAAATATTTTATCATACACCCAAATATGTCTCATTATCAAAGAATCTATGAAAAGACACAATAATATAAAAATTACTGAGAATTTATTTCAAGAATTTCTACATTTGAAGAACTCATATATACTCGTACCAATCATCTCGTGACTTCATCAAATTTGTTTACAATTCGTAAGCTTACTTAAATATAATAAAAAGAGATTTATTTCACGGAAGATGATGACTAATGACTTGATTGAATTACTAACATTTTTGCAAAATTTACAGAATTCGAAAAAATTGTATTATAAATGCTTGTGTATGTACTCGTTTAGGGAGAATATAATATTTCTGGTTGATTTCGTTTTTAAATTAGTAGAAAACAAAACACTTTTTTTTTTATTTATCGATTATTTAATTTATTACAATTATGTATGGAATATGACATGTGCCAAGTGGCTACCTCTGGCAGCGGCACAGCTGCGTGCTCTTTTAACAATATTTTTCATAACAATTTCGCACACTTCTCGTGTTATTTTAGCAATTTAATTTCGAATATTGTCTTATAACATCGGAATTGCTATTGACTTATTGGCGTAGGTCTTTCCTTTCAAGTACCTCTACAGAAAATAGTCGGGAGCCGTCAAATCAGGTGATGGAGGAGGCCAATCGAAATCACCAATTTTTCACATTATGCGGCCGGGAAAAATTCCTCGCAAAATTTCAAGCGTAGTTAACGCTGTGTATGAGGTGGCACCGTCCCGTTGCAACTACATGTGTTGCAGGCCAAATCGACCAAATTCGGTCACCAATAAGTTTTCCAACACGCGATGACTGTGATAATCATTAATGGTTATAGCATAGGCATTCTTATTTAGATAAAATATTTTAATGATTTCAACGCGTTGTTGGGGCTTCAGATGTTCCATAATAAATTGTAATCAACTGATCTCTATGACTACCAAATGTTTCCTAACAAAAATAGCGGTCAATCAAAATCGATCTGGAACATAATATTCATCATGTACGTGCATTTAAATTTTTTATTTACCTATTGCTTGTCAATCTTTCTGTATATGTAACAATATTTTTTCAAATAAATTCTTGACATTAAAATTGAAAAAAATACGAGTTATAGATTTTTGGTCATAAGTCGAAAGTGGAACACCGCACTGGCAGTGAGATCATAATATTGGTGGATGAATTTTGGGGGATTTTGGTCATACAGTGTACAGTTAAATCTTTGCCATGTCTGCTATACTTGCTTTTCATTTTTATATTATACACAGCGAACTATGCCCCAAATTGTGAATATTTTGAAACAAAATAATTTGTTTGGTAGTTAATTAGTAGAAGTGACATACTTCATACAACTCCTCATATACATGATTGTTTTTTATTCTACATTGGTTTTTAAAACCCGTTATAGGACGGCCCAGAAAGACGTATCGACAAATCAATTAAGTTATGTATATAACTACATTATTTATAAATGTATCTATGTACCTCAATGTTTCCATGATGACGACGTATTGATGTAGATATTATATTTGATCACTTTGGTATATATGTGGCAGAATCATTTATGACAGAGTAAATAATGAAAACATAACGAAATAATTTAAAGCTGATGTTTGTATAGTAAGATTAAAAAAGATCACTTAGATGGGTTGGTCATGATTGATGACACCAGATATAGAGGACGTCCGCAGAAGACTTGAAGGTATACCAGATACTGGAGGATGGTCCTGTTAGAAGCCTCAACAATCTACAAGCTTGCATTAGAATATGTATGAGGCTAGAGTTGTGTGTCAGGACAGAAGAGTGTGGCGCTATATCCTTTCTGCCTACCCCCGCGGGGAAACGGCTTTATGGTAAGTTAGTTAATTAAATATTTTATTTGTTATTTTACTTTTTGATGAATTTAAAATATTAAAATTCTTTCCCATTTGTACTTGTATGTATTTTAAAATAATCTTAATAATTTCTTCCCATTTCTAATTGTATGAACGGAACACACGTCGTGACATGCGCAGGCGCGGTGTGTTCGCGATCGGGATACGTCCGGCTGCGTCATTCTGCTCGCCTAGCCGGATACGATAGATGTATCAATTTGTAAATTGTAACATATAGGTTCAAAAATTTATCGTCAACGCACTGTGTGCTGTAGCATAATCGGTTAATTTACGTTCTCCGCATTGGAAGAGATCGATAAAATTGAGTTTATATGTATATCTTTCTAATTAATACATATAATTTATATTTATAATATGTTTGTCGAATTTTAGTTTATCGTCAACTATTTATCCTAAATATTTTATTTGAATGGTTTAATTGATAAGAATAAATAAATAAATAAATTATCATTATGATTTTCCTTTGTATTAAGTTTTTTTATCTTCCATTTTTCATTGACAAATTTCGCTGGTTGGGGCATTTAAATTTTTAAAAAATGTTTTTCATACCATGTATTTTTATTTAATTTAAATTCGAGTAGAAAGCAAAACATTTCTACACACTGATTGAAACAGCCCCGAGGCTTCAGCGAGAAGGTCGCACGCTTGACACATGGCGATCCCTCTATATACATGAGCTGTACGGCACTTGATTACGGTCATAAAATGTAGTGGAAGCTTGGATGAACATGTTGAGAACGATGAATAGCTGACAGGAAGTAATGAAGGTATCAGAGAAGGGTAGTCGTACAGCAGCTAGTTCACTATAACAATTTTTCTTCGCGCAAAAGCTTCAGAGACCAATGCTTAGTATTATCATTTAGAATTATTTATTTAAATATACAGGGCGTATCATACCTAGTCCATAATACTTTAAGGGTGGATACCTGATTAAATTGCAAGTCGAAAATATTCAAGGGATATATGCCTAATCTCAACCATGTCAGAGATATAAAAGCATTTAAAAAAAAACGTAATTTATATTTATACAATATTTTACTGACTTCAAATTACAAAAAGAATACAAAAAAAATAATGTCATCGAATTTCGAGCGGCCAGACTATCGCACCCGGATATTTGCAGGGTGCGTGCAGATTGTGAATGTAATAGACTTCCACAAATCTCTTCTGCAATCGAGACATAAGTTTGAGGTCCTAAAATCCCACGTCATATTGTTGTACAGTTCTGTAATTTCGAGATATGGACAAAAAAATACACCATTAAATGTCTGGGAGATATTTAAAATGATGTAAACTAAACATTACCTAGGTTGACCACATTACTAAGACGCATGAATAAGTCAAAAGAACTATTAACAACTAGCAAATGAAGGAAAGCTGGATATTTAGGACACGTTCTCAACAATGAAAAATACGATCTAATAAAATAAAAAATTGTAGAGCATTTTTCGAGAAACTTTGACTGTATCAATCACGATATTTAGTGCTATCGAACTATTTTAATACTCATAGTCTAGGCTTATCTCGAGGGGCACAGTTAATGCTCGCACTCTACAAGCGGGTTTTCCGCAAATCATCGCACTCGACCTAAAATAATTCAATGGATTTAAGCAAGTATTAAATTTGTCGCCGCGCCGTCAATCCAACTGCGCCTGCACTATTTGTACTTGAATATCGATTAAATGAATGTAAGCTGATCAGTTTTTTTCTACTTTTTAACTATGTATCTACAGCCATGATTTTTTTATTTATTTCTTCGGCCACTTTATTCGTCAAAGTGACCTATGACCTAGAAAATGAGATTATCATGGGCATAAGTCAGATGTGATGGCGACCCAGGACCCAGAATCCTTGCGGAGGTGCATTCTATCCGTGAGTCTTATCCGATTGAGGATATATACAGGCTGTAACAGACCTACTCCACAATATTTTATACCTGAAGAGTCGAAAATGTTCACATATGCATTTCAAAAAGTCATAATTATACGATTATTTCGATAAATTGAAATATTTTATTGATTCCAAATTGTGTATTGAATACTAAAAACTAAAGGTCTTAATATTTTGAGCGGCCTGACTATTTTTTGTAAGATGATTTAGAGCCTGATAATAATAATGGATACGTTTCGCAAATATTTATTTCGAAGTACGTAGCTAAACATGATTTTGTAAAAGTTTCAAACAATAATATCCTATAAATAATAAGATAAAACACTGTTTAACACGTACACTGTGGTGGTGGGTCGAATCTGACCCGGGTGTTTGTAAAAATATGAATTACTCTAAAAGTATTCGTTTAATGCTGTTTTCCTTCTAGCTAATCTTTTATTTAACATTTTCAAATAATTTGAGATACAAATTAATATGATTGGACCAGATGAATTAAGATCAAGTTCAAAACAAATGAGTTATTGATAAAAATGTGAAAAAACGCACAAAAACTGACCTAAGGCGGTCACTTTTATGGGATTACCTCTCAACGCCACGCTAAATCATATATTGTCAACCTTTAGAGCATTTTTTAAAATGCCTTTATTACTCCCCTTTCACAAAGGCACAAAGGATTCCAGGTATTTTTATATTGTGATTCAGTCCAATTATTAAACATATATTTATTTTGTTTTGACTTATTTTCATCTGGCGGTAATATACGTATTTCCCTAGAAATGGTCGTCAAATATGAAGTTTTATTACCCTACCTGGACCTATGTCGGCTCTACAGTATTGTTGTTGATGTTGAATTATTATTATAAATGTTGTTTAAAAATGCATTATGGTTGAAAAATAAATTACTATTTAATATTTTGTTTATAATATTTTTATTTCACTTTCATAAGTATTTTGTTAAAATTATTTTCATTCTGTTTGTGTAAAAAATAAAAATACTAATATTAAAAAAAATCAATTATAATTCAAAAAAGGTTAAATATTTATAACCAATGACAAGCTTGTATTTGGTCCGAACAGGCCGTTTGTTGATGCGCAAGAATATGTAGGTACATTATTCGTAATATATATTATAAAAACTTTAATTTTTAAGTAGAAAGATTACGGCATATCATACTATTTAATTAAACCGTATTTAAAATAATATATCTATAAAAAATCTCCCAAAAAACGGTTAAAATACCAAAAACTTGGGATGGGTCTAAAATGACCCACCACTGCCGGACGTATTTTGTTTAATTACCACTATTAATTAACCACAGGAAACAATGTAAATATACTAAAATTAAAAATACAAGCATAGATAAAAACAAAACTATAAAGTGTAAGTAGTGGGTAACTAAGTATGAGCTACAATGAAAACAAATTTAAAAGGTAACTATTTGCAAAAAAGAATTTGGTTATATATAATATTTAGCTTGATATTAATACGTTTTTTTATTTATATAATTTCAAATTTATCTAACTGTAAACCCTTTGTAATTATATGTATATTTATAAACTCTAGTTAATGTCAAAATAATGGTTTGTTTCTAAAAGTAATATTTTACGTAACGGTGCAGAATTGGCACATATTCCTTTAATATTTCCGACTCGTAATTTAGTCAGGTATCCCATAAATAACCATAAAATATTATGTACATACTAGGTATATGAATGAAACTCTGAAGGGTTCCACCCTATCCCGGAATCGTTTTGAGAGTTGTTTTCTCTCATTTCGATTCTACTCAAAAAAGCAACGCATGCAATATTTTACAAAATCTTATAAGCTTGTTTTTAGACTATATTTTAAAGTAAGAGCAGTTAGTTAAGTTCCGGCAATTAGTTACTAAAACCTTGTGGCGCTCCGTCAAATTATTATTTTTTCCTTTTCTTTGTTATTACAATTGTTCAATATTACTTATTTTATTTGTTACATTCAGTTAATAACATTTTAATACCATCATAGGTTGACTCCGGTATTATCGTACCAGCGCCACACCTGTACAATTTGACGTGACACTCGTTAGCACATTAAATTCAGAAGGCAGCCAGAGAGAAGCTATAGAAATCATGCACCCTCAAAAGGGGAGGGTAGACGTCACATTTATGTGTTGCAGTCGCAGAACTCGGTCACAGTCCGGCAGAAATTCACCCTATTCAGGTCGCAAGAGGTGCGAGGGAGAGCCAGTGGAATGCTCCGATAGGTCTTTTTAGCCACCGCTCTTCCCAGCATCGTCCATCCCAGCATACCTACCTACTAGGTATATTACACTCTTCTAGGTTAGATCGTGTTCTTTATATATGGTTACTCTGGGGAAACTTCGATTTCGTTTCGGTACGGCAACACGTACCTTTGCCAAGGCGTTGCCACAAAAAAATATGGTACAACCGCACTTTTTTGCAGGAGACATAATAATCATTACAGTGCATTTATTCCAGCGTAATGGGTTTTTTATTAAGATCCGATTCACCATAAAGATAATACATATTATATAATACATTAAAGTTATGAACTAATATTTATGTTATGAAAAGAAAATTATAAATAAAAAAGTTCACATATATATATATATAAATATGAATACACATTTCAATCACTGTCATTATTGTTTCAAATTAGTTCAAAGTCGTGCATTATTTAACTAATTCTGTATCTTCCTTCATATGTGAGGTCCAGAATCAAAAGCTGACGTGTCCACTTTATCTGTTTTTGAGTAAATTGCAAAAAAAACATTATACCACAACTGTCACATTTGGAATCATATTGAAAATGATCGGTCACTTGAGCAAATTCTGTCGTCTTATTTGCTGAAAACATATTTGTCTGGATTTTAATTAATTATCTATTGAACATGTCTGCGATTGAAGTAACATATTTGATTGGGTTTAAATTATTAATCAATTGGACATGTCTGCTATTGAAGTAACATATTTGATTGGGCTTAAATTATTAATCTATTGGAAATGTCTGCGATTGAAGTAACATATTTGATTGGGTTTAAATTATTAATCAATTGGTCATGTCTGCGATTGAAGTAAAAAGCAAATTTTTATTGCGTTTTTATATCAAATTCAATAATATTAGTCTAATTTCGATATACTAGTCTTCTAGACAATTATTTGCTTTATATTTGTACATACCTAACTCAAAGATCATAAAAAATGGATATGTTTAATTTTGATTCTATACCTTACAGTTGCAAATGACTTTACCGCCATCTATGGGTTGGTTTATTAAAGTTTTTCTTCTAATTTTATTTTCAATGACACTGGCGCCATCTATGTGTTGATTTATTAGGTGTGCTTATTATTCAGTTATTACACTTTTTTTGCTTTATTCTCCACCGAAATCTCTCAATGTTCACTCGGTACCACGCGGTTCGCCCATTGCAAGTAGAAAAAGTACATTACATGACTCGACACCAATTCATATCGATAGTCTTCGAAGACCACAGAGACTAAAAGAAAAAAAGATTAAATTAAAGGTCATCGAATTTCAAGCGGCTAGACTAAATGATTTAGGGTTTGAAGATAAGATATAATAATAATAATAATCGGTTAGTTTCTCAAATATGTATTTTGATGTACCTAGACTTAAAACGTAACATGGTTTTGTGAAAATCTCGTACAATAATAAGACTGGGTCTGTTTCACTCTGCATATATATTGCTTATATTTACAAAGTACTATTAAATTACATGATGTTTTACATAGGTAACATGGTGTTTTAATTATTTAAACATAAAATATGAAGATCAAAAAGTTGAAAGTGGTGGTTTTCGAGAAAGAGGAAAGCAAGACGACATGTAAAATACTTGTAGGTGATAAATTTTTGGAACAAGTAGATGAGTTTGTGTATTTGGGATGTATGTTTGATAGAAACGGAAAGACAGAAAAAGATATCGAAAGGAGGGTGACTGCAGGGAATAAAGTAAATGGCGCAATGAATAGAATTACAGCTAATGGGAATTTGTCAACTAAGGCAAGACTAGCGGTTCACAATAGAGTGCTCGTACCGACACTGATGTATGGAAGTGAGGCCTGGAGCTGGAAGAAGAGGAACAAAAGTAGACTGAATCCAGTGGAAATGAAATGACTTCGACGTATATATGGCAGATCTATCTATGACAGAGTAAAGAATGAAGAAATAAGGAAAAAATATAAGGTTAGTCTAAGTATAGTGTGTAAAATTAAGAAAGGATCACTTAGAGCGAGAATTGTGTGTCAGAACAGAAGAGTGTGGTGCCCTATCATATATGCCTACCCCCGCGGGGAAACGGCGTGATGGTAAGTAAAAAATAGTATGTTAATAATGACACACATTTTAATTTTCACTGATGCGAGTTATTTCAATGACACTCTCCATACCAGCATGCAAAAGCCTGATTCTATCATTTGGATTTACCCACAAATATCACGAGATCTGCTCAGGAGAAGATTGAGGCTTATTAATAAATACTCTCTTTTTTAATATCACTACAAAATTGTATCTGGAGCCGTGATATCTGGGAACTCGCTGGCCAATGAAAATCAGAATTTCTGGATAATTATTCATTCTCAGAAAATTTTGTCTGGGCGGGGTGGGTCTTCCGCTTCGTGGGAGATCTTTGACGGACCCCTATTCCTGGAAATGCCGAACCAAGACTGGTTTCGAAGGAGAATTCTGCTTAAGAACAAATAAGTACTAATATTCGAAGTAAAATTTAATACGTGTTTATTTTTAGAATTTCAATGAAAAATTAAATAAAAAAATATATCAAAAAAGTTATGTAATTTTTAAATGATAAACTTTAACCTATCTGTAGAAATTAAGATAATATATCAGGACTTTTATAGATAGCCCCACATAGATTTAAAGATATGCGTTAAGATGGACACATAACGACATCTTTTGAGAAACCATCTAACTGTTATCTTGATATCTGCCTCGTATAGACTGCACTATAAAAGTTAAACTTTGCCTAATATCATCGCGTTTAATATACTCTTTTAAAGCGCGTTATTCAATTTTAACTTTTCTGAATAATCCTTGTGATTTAATTGTGAGTTACTTTTACTCATGCATTACCTTACCTGGTTACTTGTTATTTCTTTCTATTTGATTCGTGTTGAATATTTAAAGCGTCGAACATGATGACGGATTGAGATTAATTGAGATTTGAGGCAATCCATCAATCATCACATCATTTCGCTATGGCAACCATCTGATATAAAAATAACCTTCATAGATAGATCAAACAAAAAGGTATCGAGGTCCAGACATCTATATAGAAGATCCAAATTGAGATGAAATATTAAAAAATACATTAAAACACAAAGAAAATGTATTATAATTAAGGAGAATAAAATAAATTAATAAGCAGACTGAACAAATGTTTAGTTGATCGAGTTAAGAAAATATCGCTGACGTGGTTTGATCATATCATCACGTATGAGCTAGGAGAGGTTAGTAAATAAAATATATGAGGCGATTTTTTAAGTCAACGGGAATAGAAGGTGTCCTCAAAAGATCTGATATGGTCTGATAAATCAGATATTAAAGAACGGTCGTATTAAAAGAGTCGACAACCGAAAACAAAGTGGACGAGGCAAGAGCGATACGCAAGAAAAAGTGTGGAGTTTTATCTTCTCTGCCTAGTATTACGGGGAAACGGCATAAGTTGATTAATTAGTAAATAAATAACGTTAAAATATACTGCTGGAGAATGACGTGAGTATCTCGCAGATAAATATAAAATATAAAAAACGAGGTAATAGCTTTATTGTAAATATAATTTATATATCAGTAATAACGCAACAAATGTTGGCTTCCAAGTAGTCTATCATCTCTAGTTTATTGGAGTAGACTAGCGACTTCATATACCTTTACAGAAAATAATTCAAAGGTGTTAAATCACACGATCTTGGAGGCCAATTCACAGGTCCATTACGTGAAATTATACACTCATCGAATGTTTCCTTCAATATATTGATTGTGGCGCACGCTGTGTGGCATATTGCTCCATCTTGTTGAAACTACACTATTGATTAAGTTAGTAATCTTGAATTTATAGCGCTCTTCATTAACCTACCATGTTACCTTTCGGCCGGCATCATTTTTGAAGAAACAACAACTTCTTCGGTGCGCATTGTACAAAGTCTCTGCGGATGCGTATTATCAATTAAGTATGCGTGGTATGAAAATGATTCATGATTATTCTACTTGATCGGCTTGACGATTATGTTGACCGTAAATAGACGAAGCGCACGGTAAGTTTCGCGAAATGAACCACGATTTTCGAAATAAATTTGCAAGCGTTGTTTTACCGTAAGTCTATTCATGGTGAAATGGCAAACCAAACTGAGCACAAATCAGCTGTCAGAAAGAGTATTGTCAATTCGAAAAATAAACCTCTAAAAAACATCCTAAACATTATTTGTCAGTCTAAAAAAGGGATTTATCGTAGACACCATTTTATGACGAATATCTAGAAGAGTACCACGACAATTGGTGAAAGCATTGCATCTGAATGGAGAGGCAACGACGTGAGAGCGACCCAGAATCGAGACTTGTGTGGAAACTTGTGCGTTACGAGTCGTGTCTCATCAAATTATCGAACCGATGTGAAAGAAGAAAATAGAAGACGTATAAGTATTATAATAATGGAATTATACTTGGACGTAATACAGAGTGTCCCATTAAAATGTATACACATGCGACAAGAGTTTCAAAATCGAGCATCCATTTCATTTTACAGTGAGCCTATTGAAATAGTTTTACTTGTTTATGAGGAGTTTTATTTCCAGCACTTTCCTACTACCATCGTGATATATAGATCTATTTTGATGACTATCTTGCCAAACAGATGAGTCGGTCGAAGAGATAAAATTCAATATGCTCCACATTCTTCGGATCTAGCGCCATTGTGCTTTTTTACGGGAACACGTAAAATATAAGGTTGATGGAGCAAAACTGAGCTGTTAAGGTGCAATCCAAAATACAAAATGTTTACCATTTGGCTCAACAAAAATGATGATGAGAGAGGCTTCACCTCTCGAAACTAGTATGTGAAATATAAAGTTTTTGTCTACTTTCCCTGTTACCGCATATCAATATATTTCTAAAGGTATGTTAATATTAATAATTACACGTCTATTAATTTAACTAAGATTTGAGCACGTGACAGCTGCCATTGTTCTTGATTCACATTTTGAGAAGTTTCGTTTAATTTGTTGAAGATGAGAATACTATGTTAGAAAGTACGTTAATGTTGTACTCATATTTAAGTACATAATTAATTCCAAAGAAGTCACAAGTGTCACATAAGTTAAAATGTTTTATTAAATAAGTTTTTTTGATATGTTATTCGTTGAGATACTTTCTGTTATTAATTTTGTGCCCAATGTCTAAGTAGTCACGTCACACAGGTTTAATTAAAAGACGGGCTTCAAGACAATATTAACGGGTATAGTAATGAAACCTGGATCTTACAAAAGAATAATTTAAAAAAAGGTAAAATGTGTGTTATGTGTCAAGTCTTTTTACTTCAGACTGTATACAAAAATTTTCAATTTATTTCAAAAATTATTAATATAATATGTTCTGCTTGTGTTTATTTTAGGTACATGAAAACATGCTTTAAAACTAAACTTTTTTTCTGATCTGAACTAAAACCTAATGATAACGAAAATACAAGACAGAAACGCTTATATCACTCTCGAGTAGCCTCCGAATATCTTCACTTGAATAATTTATATGAAAAAAATAGCATACTCGTCACATCACTCAATACATCCTTTACTATATTGTGCTACAAATGTCAGCATCGTACGTTTCGTATAACGTTGTACAGTCTATATTTTTTATAAACGCGATAGTATCGGCGCATTTTATTACACTAGTTATTGTCAAACAACTCAGATGCCAGATATCAGATCTGTGGTATCGGATTCAAATCTCTGGCCGAAAAAAAAAAACTTAAAAAATGACGCAAACTACTTCAATAAAAAAAATGACTAATCTACCGCCAGGTGGTAAAAGCATTGTGTGTCACGGTACATTATGTATTTAAATTATTTTCAATATTGAAAAATAGATTTTTACGGAAGAATTGGCAAATTTTATTTCAACTTTTAATATCAAATTGTGAATATTATGATTCTAATTCAAATGGTTAAATAACATTGAAAATAATGTTACCAGTTCCGATATTTTTTGTTAATATAAGTTTTTAATTAATTATGTTTAAGTTACTTTTGCGCCCTTAATTAGGACGGTGTAATATTCCAAAACAGATTATTATTATTAACACTGTATTAAAGTTTTTTTTTTAAATGAACAACCTGATATCTGTTAGATTTCATAAAAAAACAGAATTAAATACATAGTTATATTATATTAAAATAAAATATATTTTAGATTAATGAAATATTTTAGATAGAGTTTATTTCTGACAATCCTAAAGTCAAAATCAATAAATAAATCCCATACTTGTACAGTTATATCTTAATCTTCAACCGATGACTTATATTTCTGGTGTCATAAACTTTCTACTTTTAAAATTAGCAATATTAACTTTGTGGTTAAAATTCATGTTTTTATTTATTATCTTTGTTTTATTAACCACTAAATGGTATTTTTCGAAACCGGTAGATGTATTTAAACTCAATTTAGTGGTTAATAAAACAAAGATAATAAATAAAAACATAAAAAATCATAAACTTTCCTTACCACCCTTTACTCATTTTCCATTTCCTCACATTTTATTTGTTCTACATGACTAATCTACTTAAGCGATTCTTTCTTAACCCTGTTTGTCATGCTATGCTTCTTGAGGTTTCTAACAGAATAATCTTCCAGCACCTGGTTTACCTTATTGTTCCAAGTCTTTCGAAGACGTTCTCGGTATCTGATGATAAACATTATATTATATTTCTCTACTATTTCCTCTTTATTCATTCGTTAAAAGATAAGTTGGATGGGCGTAATAAGAAACGAAGCTGTTCTGAATCAGATTAACTAAACAATTATATTATGAGGTAGAAAAGTATCAGATCATACATTTCATAATCGCTCTGAAAGACGCCAAACTTCACGACTGAAGAATCTACAATGGTTTTAAAAATATAATGAAACAGCATATCCGATCAGCTATTAACAAAATAACTGTATACAGCATGGTAGCCAGCGTTCGGTAATTAGATATGGCAAAACAAAAATATGAAATCGTTCTACATCACTGAATCATTGTACCTAAAACTTTCTTGTTCCTATTAACTATACTAAGAACACCTTTATTTACATTCATTCCTAATTTTTATTCATTTTCTGATTAGACTCAACACTGATTTTTTTCTAGCGAAACAGGCATAGTGAAAGATTACGATAAGTAGAATTAAATGAATCAATTAGAAAGATACACAGAAAAAATCTATCGATCAAAAAAATATTTTCGTTGTAAGCGGTATACGAACCCGATTCATTTTCTATCCAAGAAACGCGTTATCATTTCGTCATTTCAACCGATTACGTTTTTGAAAAATTTATACTATTTTTAAAAACAATTAACTTTATATTTCAATGAATCCCAAACACCTTTGAGTAATACACGCTAGGTGATGCCATAATTAAATCAATCGATTTTATTTAATCCGAATGAACTTTGATACAATTAGCATATATTTTATGAAAACACATTTTTGTCGTGATGTTGCAATTCACAACAAAAATGTGTTTTAATTAAAAAACTAATTACATATACAAATTGTAGACATATTTATTAATAATAATATTACAATTAGTCATAATATAATCGAGAAATTTCCACAAGTATAAAGTATCGACGAGCGTGAAAAAGTAGTAATTTGTGGCGTTTTAGCCTCTCATATTCGTGACTCTACTACCGGCATTGTTAAAGTACATCACAAAACACGATTTGTGCATTTTACGGTTTAATTCTCTGCACGGAATTGTTCCGCAAAACCATTCAGATTTATGTTAAGTAATTTGCGTTTAAAACACGATTAAACAAAAGCGTATAATGAACATTGTCATTAAACTGCAATGGAAACTTGTGCCATAAAAATCGGTAATTTAATTGTTGGTATAGTGAACATCCACTTTGTCCGAAACGTACTTAACTTTATCCTAACTAACTGACGCCGTTTCACAGTAGGCGTGAGCAGAGAAGATTCATTCTTGCCTATAACTGAACAGACATATCTACAACTGAAAACAAATTTTGCGAAATGTCGAAAATTACAAATAAATATCACCTCAATAGAGCATTTAATTATATAATAATAACAGAAATCGCATTATTTTTATTACACCAATTATTTTACAACATAACAGTTGAAAATCTTTATAAAAATATCTAAAATAGTGCATGTGTTATGGATTTTTTTACAAATATATTATTAATTGAGATCCCTCTGCAATAACACCGCATATCGTATTCACAAATGTTAATGATTAGACAGAGCATCGGCCATATTGGACGATAATTAACTAACTTTACATCATGCTGTTTCCTCGCGGGGGTAGTCAGAGAGGATAGAGCGCCACACTCCTCTATCCTGACATACAATTCTCACCTCATTCACATTCATACATCTTCACATACAAACTTCGCCGATAATTAAGGCTTCTAACAAAATCATCCTCCATTATCTGGTCTACCTGGTCGTACCAAATCTTCTGCGGACGTCCTCTATCTCTGGTGTCATCAACACTTGCGTCATATACATTTATTACCATTCTCTCCTCATTCATCGGTTCTATATGACCAAACCACCTAATCTTACTCATTTTACTAACATCAGCTTTACATTATTTCCTTCATTTCCATTGCATTCAGTCGATTTTCGTTCCTCTTCTGCCAGCTCCAAGCCTCACTTCCATACATCAGTGTCGGTACCAGAACTCCATTGTGCACCGCCAGTTTTGCCTCAGTTGACAAATTCCTGTAAGCTATAATTCCATTCAAAGCGCCGTTCACTTTATTCCCTGCAGTCACGCTCCTTTCGAAATCTTTCTCAATCTTTTCGTTTCTTTCAAACACACTTTCCAAATACAAAAATTAATCTACTTGTTCCAAACATTCATTACCTACAATATTTTGCACGTTGTTTTGCTTTCCTACTTCTCAAATATCGACACTTTCGACTTGATGACATTCATAATAAAGTCGCTTTCCTTGTATACATCGTACATTCTACTCACTAGACTCTGTTGTTTTTGTTCATCACTGTATCATCGGCGTACAATACACAGCATACAATCAAATCGCCCATTTTTGCTCCTACATTCATACACTCCAGTTCTTTCACACAATTATATACAAGTTGAACAGCCATGGAGACATTACACAACCTTGCTTGACGCCTTTAGACGATATATAGTGTTACATAAGCTAATATTACTTAGAAATTGTATGTGATAGTATTTTTATTATGGTTGTTTAATATATCATTCGATGCCCGAGAGGAATAAAACGTATTTTCTCAGATAGATCTGCTCAAAAACGATGTGCCTACAGTATTATTGCAGAAGTTGTTTCAATTGTGGAATCATCAATGGTTTATAATCATTTTTGATGAGATGATTTACGTGCACGCATATATTTAAATCTAATTTTCAGACATTGTCATCAATCGGTAGCCTGTCTCTTAAGTAACGCCATGAACTGTGCCGTGGGCGAAACTATGTGAAGCTCAAAAACACTAGCAGATTGAATCTGTTATACTTTCATTCAACAATTTCATTATTAACCTATTGCCCATATTTAGACCATAACTTTGTAAGTTTTTCTAGACACAAAATAAACAATGAATGATTGATGATGAAGACAGATAAAGACAGGAATCGAAAATTGAAAGAAAGAGTTTTTAATTGTCTCGAAGAAAGTGCACCTCCCAAGGGACTACGGAGAAATATGCCCATTGAAGCTGATCCAAATTTAGTAATAACAATAATTGTGGTAGGCATGGACTCACGTCGTTATCTAGCGACATACTCGCTCGGCTCTTCGGTTCGTAGTCAATCTCTCTATATTTCTAACTTATATGTATTCCAATATTAATAGATACCTATATGATAATTAGCAAACATAACGCAGCTGACAATGAAAGTCTTTATATTACTGGAACGAAATTTGAGAAGATTCAAAGTATTATATATCTGGGTTCCAATATAAATGAAATATGGAATCCTTTTATTGAAATCATATGCTACATTGAGCAACCTTGTGCAACATTTATCCTCGTGAAAAAGATGTTGTGCAGTCATGATTTTAACCTTAGATTACAAATGCGAATGGTCAGATGCTGCTATGTGTTCTCGAAATTATTTTATGAAATGGAAGCATGGACACATTGCAAAGAAATGGTAAGGTGAAGCGAAGCATTTGAGATGTGGATCTACAGAAGAATGCTTAAAAGAAGCTGGATGGATAGAGTTATGAATGAAGATGTTATGGTTCGGATGAATAAAGAAAAAAAGTATTTAAGAACATAATGGCTGAAGAACTTAAGACGACTCAAAACTTTTACGGACCGCAGTAAACAGAGTGATGATAGCCAATGTCCACTGAATGGACAGGACATACAAAGAACAAGTCTATCCAGTGCAATTAGCGACCTGAGTTTGCAGTTGAAAATTTAGATCTGAGTTTTATAGTTGAGCTGCAGGGGAGGTAGCGACATGCAGTGTCAGCACTATGTACAATTAACAATCTATTATGTATTTATATTAAAGATAAGTTATACGTGTATGTTTTCAAATCATCCCTTAAATACGTTTGGGTCATTCCATGTGCAATGGTTCAGAAATTAAATGAATAGTTATAGCGTTGCCAATATTATTTAGATACAAATTTTAATGATTTTAACAGATTGTTGAGGCGTTAAATGCTCTATAATAAATTGTAATTAACTACTCTTTTTGACTACGAAATTCGAACTGACAAATATTTGCTAAACCAAAATGGTGGTCAAATAAAATCGGCCTGGAACATAATATTCGGCCTGTATATACTGCCGTATTAGTTCAATATCATTAAATAAATTGTTTAATATATACTAGTTGGATGGATAATTTAATAAGAATATAACATATATACGTCTATTGACGTGTGAGGTTTTTTTGACATTGTGTGCTCGCAATATCTTTGATTAAATTCAAATCTCAAACGCCAAATTCGGTGCATATTATCATCATATATAATATTATAGTACTGCTGTGGACTGAAATTCCTAATTTTTATCTGATCTCCCACCGAGGATATTTAGGCTTGAAAAGTGTAGTATTTGTAAATTTTTAGAATGAAAGTGAAAGAAGTCTCAGGGTTCAAATTTGGTGTCAATACAACTAGTTCTATGTTAGACTAACTCTTTCTGAAAAAAAATCCCCCTGAAGATGGGACATTTTTAAAACGAAGCTAAGAATTAAGGCTGAAATTTCACACTGTAATGTGTAAGTATAAAAACTACGTAAGTCTGTTTCTTTCAAAACAAATTTCTTTTAACCCCACATTGATAGGACAAATGGGAGCTGAGATATTTCAGTTTCCGTAAACCCTTTACATTGCAAAATATGCTATGCTTCGTAAAACTAATATGGCTGCTATTCTAAAACCAAGAACAATAAAATTAAAATAATGATCATTTTGAATTACCAACAGGTTAGGGCGATTGCACAAAAAATATGAGTTTTTTTTAAATGGTAAAGCAACTAGTGTTGGACCATTTCATATGGAATGACCTGTTTGTGTAAAATTTGTTAGTCTTCTTGGAAGACTTAAAAACATAATTGTTTAGACAAAGATCTTATTTAAATAGATTGACGTCGTTGGTGAACGTGCTTCATGATGGAAACATTTCTTAACCATGAATATGGACCATTATTTCAACTAAATCTGAGTGGGGATAAGGGTGTAATCCTTTAAGGTTCTATTTGAATACCATTTTACGACAAATGCCAACTTGATCTTCAAACGACACATTAAAACTGTTTGGTTTACTGAGATTAAGGCTGTGTTTCGGAAGGTTTTATGAAAGATTATCATAACAATGTTAGCTTAGAAACAATAGAAATGGTATTTAGAAAATACAAACATAATTTAAATAGCTTTTGAAGATAGTTAAGCTAGATTATTATTTGATACGTAAATGTTATGCTACATATTTTTAATATACACAATCTTACATAAAATAATTATAAATGAGACATGCTTTATAGCTTGTTAATATCATAGTAGAATCTGATTAAAAATACTAAAGATTATATTATTTTTTAGGTAGGTAGTGTGTAGGTCATAAATTTGCAAATAAATCCTACCTAATAGGACGTATTTTAATTTTCAAACACATGAATTTCTAAAAAGTGTCATAATATTTTTAATATAATTAACCCAAACATAATTGCGCATGCCTTTGACTGCATATATATTAACACTATAAGAAATTGTGAATGTATTTCGGTTGAAGTTGTTAGGTCGCATAAATACCTTCGTTTAATTATTGATGAACACTTTAAATGGAATTTGCAAAAAAATAAGATTTGCTCCAATCTCAGGTCATTATTAAGAAGATTCTACAAAATTCATTACGTAATCCCAAAGCCGGTTTTACGAATATTTTTTTTTTCTTTGTTCGAGTCATTATTAAGGGATCACTCCTGTAACTCAAATATAAAACAAATACAAAATCTTCATACAGCCATAATGAAAAAATTGTAAGCCCGGAAGCAATTAAATTGAGGCATAATCTAAAATTGTTATATTCTTCCGTAAACATCCTTCTTGTACACGGGCTTTTACTGTTCCTTTTAATAAAATAAAATTACAACAACGATGCTCTAAATAGGGTGGCTTCACACGGAAAAAATACAAGAGGCTAATCTGAATTTAACAATTCCCAAAATCATCAATAAATATGGATCGAGGACAATAGAATCTGTTGTTCCTTCAATAAAAAATAAACTACCTGAATTTTTACAAAAGAGTACGCTTTCTCCCAATTTAGAAGAAATGATAAAAAATGACTTATCGATAATAACCTGTCTTACTTGTAAAAATTAAATGAATAGTTTAAACTGTAACTCATGAATTGTTATTAACAAAATGGATATAAATATACCTGCAGACAAATGTCTAGTAAGACGTTTTGTGGGTCTAGTTATAATTAAACAATTTAAATAATATATAAAAATAAAAATAAAATAAAGTTACCGTGGTAATGAGTATGGCGTATATGTTTTCGTTACGTATTTTTCTGAGATTATTGTAGTACCATTTTTTTTTTTCGTAAAGGTGGAATGAGGCTTTTTTTAAAAAGCTGTCTGTAGATCCACATCTTAATTGCTTCAATTCGCTTTAGATTTAGTTCAGTGAGTATCTACGATCCAATTCCATTAAAGAGTATAGCATCGAATCGAACTCACGAAGAAAAATAATTGAAAACATTTTAAAAGAAACGGTAACAGTTTTTTATTCCGAAAACAAAAAAATAAAATATGTTATGTTGACTTATAGTAGATAGAACTTAATGTGCTTCGATCGCATGTTTGATTACAATGTTACATATAACAATTATATCCTATACATACTGTGTTTACAATAATGACACACATATCGCTTCATGTTTCAACATTGTTTATATAATATAATATATGAGTAGGTACACGCGAATACAAATATTTTATCATCCATATTATTTAATGTTCTTAGTTCAAGTATGTTTTATGTGATTTTCTTCAATATACATTTTATAAAGACATTTTTACAGTAATTTTTACTTTACGAATAACGAGAAACTCTTATACACAGGGTGTTCTAAATGAAACGAAACGTAGCCTAAAAACAAAATAAAAAATAGAGTGAAAAAAAATAAAATATATATGTTGTGAGAATGTTGTAAAACTAGTGAATTATTAGTATAGGTATTATATTATGATAATATTGAAATATTGGACAGCAATGCTTCTGATTGATTTATATCCAATTGAATCATATATTGGGTCCATATTTGTGTAATCTTAATGGAAGTGAACGATTTTCAGTTAGTGTTGAGTGTATTGTACAGTTTCGGAGCTAAGAACTTGTAGAATCGTTGATAAAATGTTGTTGCTCTCGGAACTGGTGTTCAAAAAATGTATTTATTTACTCTCAATATAATGTATACATATATAAATATGTTTACATGCGTTTTAGTTCCTTCGACTGCCACCCCTGAATTTTTTGTTGTTGTATGTTTTTTATATTCGGTGTGGAGGTCGCCGCTTTTCTGCGACTGGCAATCAGTAGGATCTTTTAATAATTGGCGCTACGGAGTTGATATTTTGATTGGTCGAAATAATCCGCGAAGGCCGTGAATGTGTATAATGAACGGTCTTAGACGCTCATTGGATTCTTATAATAACATTGAAATATATGTTCTGTTTAAAGGTCATCATATTGTCTTTCAGCAATATACTGATCTATAATACAATAATCAAAGCTTTATTTTGCAGTTTTGATAATTGTTACATCTTTTCTTCAATAGGTAGGAATAAAATAATGCTGCTATTGTATTTTACACGAGGAATAAAACAAAATTTGGTAAATATTTTAGACTAAAAAATTTATATAACTTTTTTTTCATACTCAAAGTGATGCTCGTTTTATTTTAAACAACCTGTACGTATTATTCAATATTTTCTTTGCTCTGTTCGGTGTTTACATTCACTTAACTATTTCTCTTGTTCTCCCACTCCACTTCACTCATTGTGTGTGTAAAGTGCTATATGCCCCATTTTTGTAGGTATCTATAATAATAATAATAATAAACTCCAATTTTCTTTTATCCATTAGATTCTCCGTATTCTTTTTCCTTGTTTCATTTCAATAATTCGTGATCAGCAACTTAGACATCATTTTATTTCTAATATAAAATATTGTCAGTTATCTATGTCAAGGAAAAATAGAAGGTTAGGTTAGGTAAGGTTGAAATAAACTATTGGCGTGATATTGATGTAGTTTAAATATCATATTCAGCACTTGTGCCTTCAATATGCTAAATATTTTCCAGTGTTTGATCATAATTAAGACAGTCGATTCAAGCCTGTAATAGGTAAGGTTGAAATAAACTATTGGCGCGATATTGATTTTGTTTTAATATCATATTCAGCACTTGTGCCTTCAATATGCTAAATATTTTCCGGTGCTTGATAATAATAAAGACAGTCGATTCAAGCCTGTATTCCCATATCCAATTTTTTAAAATATGTATGATTTCAAAAATAACTGGTTACAAGTATCAGAGTACATGTACAACAAGTATAAAGCACCCCTGCAAAGATTATATTTAATGGCTACGTCTCAGACTTTTTATTTATTTTATATTAAAACAAAATGATGGTATTTTTAATACAAATTAAATTAATCGACTAGAAAGATAGATATACCGAAAAAATCTATTTATCAAAAAGATATTTAGTTGCTACCAGGATGGACTTATTTCTATCCGGGGAAACACGTTACCCTTTTTGCTATAGCAATCGAATACGTTTTAGACAAATTTTGAACTAGTATTCTGTAATATATCCAATTGCTACGTCTATTATTCCATTTTTAAAAGCAAACAACTTTAAATATTTTTTATGTACATCTTTCTGGTGGATTCATCTAATTTCTATTAAAAAAAAATTTCCAATTGAAGAGTAGTTTTCGTAAATTTCTGTACATTTTGTTGATTTGTATTAAATTTAATACATATTATATCACCCGTTATAAACGGTAAGTGGATGTATAATGCTGGATTTGATTCTACTAGTAACATATAATTGATTTGTTTTATTTTATTTTATTTAGCCTAGACACAAATCGCTTTATTTACTTAGACTCCGAATGTAATATGTCGCGTCTCAATAGTATATCGTATCATACGATCATAAAATTACGTATTTAAACATCGTAAGACTTTATTTCTATTTATTAATTTATAAACGCCTTGTTTGGTATAAAAAACACAGAAAAAAAAAATATGAGCAGCTACACAAGTAGCATGGAATATATAATATATATAAAAATTGATTAAAAAAATAGGAATTTAAAAATAAGCAAAATAAAACTATAAAAATGAAGGTTCAAACAGAAAAAACAATAAAAAATAGGTTTGACACAGAATCGCTGAGTATCAAAATTAGTTGTATCTTTGACTCAGCAACAGCATGAATGCGTGAAAAAATGTGTGAATGTGGATGAGGTGTGAATTATGTATCAGGACATAGGAGTGTAGCGCTCTATCCTATCTGACTATCTGCGAAACTGCGTGATGGTAAGTTTGTTAGTTAATTAATTTTATACATTAATTTAAAATTTTTAGAATTTTAAAGCAGCGTATCCGATACCGATACTCTATTATGTATTGACTATCATAAGACACACACAATAAGTGAAATGATACCTTATTTTTCCTTAAATTTATTAAACTGAAAAAATAAACAGTAAACAACTCCATAACAGTGTGTGAACGTTTATCCCTGACAATTGACGAATGAGTCTTCAAAAGCCTTATCCCTCAAATGTGAAATGTTCGTGTTATTTTATAGTTCATTGGCTTATTTTTTGGAATGACAGGCTGTTTGGTTTGTTTGAAGGGTTGGTAACAATCAGAAGAAGGCGTCAAACATTATTGACAGTTCGATGTATCGTCATGTAGTTTGGGGTAGACATTTTTAATCAATCAAGAGCACCTGTCAATATATTCACGTGAGGAATGACTGAAAGGTTGACAATTATTATTGCTGTATAACGCCTACATGGTCTTGATAAAATCTGTTCAAGGCTCCCTTGTAGTAATGATATCGTTTTTCACGCTTGATATAAATAATATTCAGCATTTTGAAGTAATAAATACTTTATGACATTGAAAATCGTCATACAATGATTAATTGTTAAACTACACTATACTGTGTAATATGATATATTTTACTTCTTCTTGAGGCCTATCCGTTCAACGGATATTGGTTACTATGACTTTATTTAGTGCGGCCCGGAAAAGTTTTACAGTAGACTAGCCAAAAGATTGTCTAAAGTTCTTCAGCCATGATATTCTTCTTCTTCCGAATCTTCGAATTATGACGTGTTAGATTTTATACTTCTCCGAATCTTTCATCATATGTCCAAGATATTAAAGTTTTCGGATTTTTATTGTTTTAAATACATATTTTTCTTTTTTCATCCAAACTATAACATCTTCATTCGTAGCTCAATCTATCCAGTTTATTTTCAGCATTCTTCCGTAGATCCACATCTTAAATATGCTTTAATTCCATAAAATAAAATCGAGAATACATAGCATCTGACTATTCTCATTCGTAATCTGAGGTTGAGATGATGACTGCAGAACATGCGGATAAAGGTTGCACGAGATTGCTCATTGCGGCATTTGATATCAACAGAAGGATCCCACCTTTCATAAAAATAGCAACCCAGGTGTTTGTTACTTTACCAAATTATTTCCAGCAGTATAAAGACTTTCTTTGTTAGCTGCGTTATGTTAGCTAATGAGCATATATTATGTTTTAGTTGTATTAAATTCCAACCCAAAAGTTTCACATGTGTCAGCTATTATCTTCAATGTTGCTAGACAAATAACACATAGGTAATGTGATGATAATTCATTAATGTTTAAAGTTACAGTTTCGTCATTAATGTTCTACATTTGTAGCGTAGCGTTCGAACCTGCTACCTAATATGATACAAATTATTGACTTATTGGCTGAAAACCGCCCCAAGACAGAATAACCTTGAGAAATCTGTACAATAATTAAAAATATATACATATATATGTAGCGTCTAATTAGAAAACCCCCTAAAACAACTTTAAATGTTTTTGAGTTATGGATGAAAACGTATATTTTATAAGCAAATGTACAAAATATTTGTTTTTATATATTTATAATATTTTTAAGGATTCAATTCTGTAATGTAATTTTTTGTTGTCTGTAGATATATATAGTTCTGGCAGCAACACTGGATTTTAGATCACGTAGCTAATTTTATTTTAAGGGGAATAGCAACACACACTCTGTCTGCTTTAGGGTATTTTGGAACAACCCTGATTTTAAACATGCAATATCAATGGATTCAAGTAGATTTTGCGAGACTTGAGACGAGAGTGTTCTGCATGTAGCTGACAAAAAATACTATAATAAATACATATAACTCAAATTATCCGAATTCTGTTTTAGGGGGTTTCGGAATTAGGTGCCACAAATATCCTATACATTCATTATAAATAGTTTTTTACCATAAATACAAAAATTAATACATACTATTATTGCCCAATTTCTAAATTTCATTTTTATTTCTTCCATACTCACACACATATCTTGTTATATTAGATTACATTGTACTATAGTGGTTGCTGTTATATTATCATTATTTATAAATATAATATAGATAGGTTTCTATTTTTTTTTAAATAGAGAAGCGTACTCTGAATACGTGTTACATTAATATTTTTAAACTAAGCTAAATGGTTGCGCTATGAAAATAGGACTAACTTGTTGTTTTCCTGCAATGAGGCTAGAACCCCCGATCAGTGAATCACTAGGCGATAGTCTTAATCATATAACCAACAAGCACGTCATTTTTCTATGTATTGGTAATTATTTGTAATAAGCGTCGCTAGTGTTGTTTTACGTTCATTTTATAGTGAGGTGATAAAGAAACCGATTTAAGTGTCATGACTAAGCTGACTGTGATTAACCCTTCCGTAGCCATGTAGTAATAGAGGTCTACTGTTTGACAATATCGATACTTGCTACCGTTAGATTGTATATGATGAATACTCCGTTACATTAATATATTTTTCAGTATTTATAGTAATAGTTTGATAACTTGTATTTTACCGCCATTGAATCTAGTAACCTCACTTAAAATGATAAAATCCAGATGCTGTAACCTGATGAGCGGAATATAATAAAACATTGTTTTATACACAACCCAAAAAAGAGATGAAATACACCCATGCATTTAAAAAAAATCTTACATACCCATATACATTTAATTACAATCATAAAAATATTGTCGTTCATTACCTACAGGTGCCCTCGGGCGCCCCGCTTATCGGGATCCCATTTATTTACCGGTTTACCGGTTATCGCACATAAGATTTCGGAGATAAGAGAACGGGTTCTCATCCCTCAATCCATATCACCCGATCCGAAAATGCTTAAAAATTACACATTCCTCACGGTAATACAAGTTGACATTATAACTGCGTACGGTTATTATCTATCACGGGATGCTGAGGGTTAAAACTGTGTTGCCACCGTAAAATATGATCTCGAGGAACGAGTGAGATCAAGCATCCAGGCTGCTCAGATGAGATAACTAAAGGGAGTAATTTAAGTACCATTAATAGACCGAGCGAGAAGTACTGCCGAAAGGGAGATTCTAGGCATGCATTCACTATTTCTACAATACATACGGAAAGATCTTAATTGAGAGGGATTTGGTCATATCTTGCGAAGGTCGTCCCCTGACTAAGTTAGGATAAACATCAACAAAGGTTTTATGATCACAGATTGCGCCTTAATTGGTCATCATATACTGAAACAGCGCATGAAGAACCTATGATGATTTTCCTGGTGTCCATATAATTGCGCGCAAGACAACTGCGCGTCGATAATAGCGCGAAATAAAAAAGCAAATGAAGACATTTATTCCCGTGTATTTCATTTCAAAAAGTATTTTAAATATAAAACATACTCATTGCATTAATATAATCAGAAATAAAATATCGTTCGGAAACAGAGGTAGTTTATATAATCAAACTAAAAAATTAAATTAAATTAAAATAAAAAGTTATTTTTGTTAGATTAGGATAGTGAAATTTAAACTGTCTATTGAGTATGTTTTTTCGTATTAATTTTTGGTTCATATTATTATTTTTTTTTTCATATTATAAGCATGTTTAAATTTTTACTGTATATTACAATACATAGGAATATTAATATTAATTCTAGTGTTCAAAACCCGCTTATCAAATTTTTAATTTTGTGATTTTGTTCTGCGCGTTATTGTAGCGGTTGTACTACGCGCTTTAGCCTTGGGCGTGATTGTCAGCGCGCAGTTGTAAGGATACCAATTTTTCCACATCAATAATTTGCATAATACGCCAAACTATCTAATTGAGAACTATAAACTTGAATATTTAATCAACATAATGTATTTGAAAATTGACATATCTAAGCTGTGTCTTTCAACTTATTGATATATTCATTACCATTTGCCTGAGACGAATCTTTCAATTTTTTTGGGCAACCTGCGAGAAGGAAAGATAGCTTGGAGAAACTTGTAATGGGTTACGTAAAAGAACGAAAAGGAAGAGGTATATCAACCACCGTACTACAACTAAACATACAAAAAATACTGAACAAAGTGTGTTGTGTTGTTAAATCTTACTTGTAATAATTTTATGAAGGATTTCTGGGTAATTTCATCGTATATTGACGTTATTATGACTATTATGAAATAAAAACGGTCTGATGCAATTAAATTACATGTCTATCATTATGTAATTCTTATATCTCCCATTTAAAATAAAATAAGCAAAGTTGAATGTAATATCTTACATAGGAAAATTAAATCTAAGCTTCTTCAATATTTGCAAAATTACTTTGTGGCAACATATTATATAAATAATAAGAAAAAATATTTTGTTAAAACCACTATTTATTATATCTTAAAGAAACATGTTGATTTATCAATAAATAGTGGTTTTAACAAAATATTTTTTCTTATAATTTATAAATCTATAACTCTTTAAAGTGTGTATATATTTTAAGTAACATCCTGTAGATATCCCAATCTTTGAAACCTTATCGATTATTTCTCATTTTACATTCAGTCTACCGTTTCTAATCTATTTGGGGATGCAAAACTGTTAGCTGAATATGGCCGCGTTCATCTTGCGAGCTTAGATTGAATAGCTGGTTGAGGTGTGTACGAGGGTAAGTCAAAAATTATCTACATTTTTCGTTCTACAATTTATTTATATAGACTTTATAGAAGTTAAGTTCGTCGTGGATGATTTGATAGGCAGAACCATGACTGGTGTTCAAATAAGACGCTACATCACCGATGGTAACTCGCCTATTCGCTAGAACCATATCTCGTGCTTGCTTAGTCTTGTCGTCTGTAATGAAGGTTGACGGGCGTCCTGCTCCCTCTTCGTACGTCATACTCGTCCGGCCACTTATAACTCGTTCTACAAAAAAACACTTTTACATGATAAAGCATTATCACCGTATTGTGATAAAAGTCTACGATAAATTTCAGCCCCTTTCACACCCACCGACCAGTGAAAGGGATCACTGCTCGTTATTCTTCCTTAGTGCAAACTGCTAGCGGAACGGACGCGATTGGGATCAAATTTCTCAAACGTGACCACAGTCGTACTTACTCTAAGTACGCAAGCGCAGTAGGTATAACTTTGAAGGTGTGTTAAAATGAAAGTGTAGATAATTTTTGATTCGCTCTCGTATAATAGTTGCAACATGAACTATCTCTTCATGACAACCTTGACAAACGGCTAAGTAACGAAAAGATCACCAAATAAACCAGGACAGTTCTGAAGAACCTTCAACACTCGATGAGTATGCATGAAAAAGAGTGAGGAGCTAATCTATCTGTCTATCCTCGCAGATGCACGGCGTGGTATTTCCATTCTGAATTTGTAGTATTTCAATTTTGTTTTAAATCTAGAAAATTTGATTTTTATTTTAATCCTTCCCAAACCACGCAGTAACATAGGTCTACCATTATAATTAAACCTCTGATATTTCGGTAAATACATACAACATAAAATTCATGTTTAGATAATTCTAAAGAAAATATATGCGCTTAGGAATGACTAGTAAAAAAACAACCATGAAAAGGGAATCGTACAAAAACAATTATTTTTTCCATTCACTCTGTTGTAAAATTAATATATTGGTAAAGATACCATTTGTGATATGAAAGACAGAGATCACACACTATTTTCACAGTAAAAAGAACAAAAAACGTACAAATATAATTATCTCTTTTTCACTAATTAAATTAAGAGAGATAAGAAGGAAGGACACATTGTATAGGACTTAATGAATGCTCAGTATTTAGAATAAATTCGTGGCATTAAAGCTATTTAAGTTAATAAAAACATTTTGCGTTCGGGTATTTTATATTATGGTATGGTTAAACGTTCGGGTATTTTATATTATAAAAGGTTAAACATTTTATATAATAGGAGTAATTTGTACTTTTATGAAATAAATATAACTAAAATAAAAATAAGTCAAATTAATCGGTAGGTTTCATTTTACTGGCAATGTACTTGGAGATCGTTATCCCCTATTTCGACATGTCATTTGGCCGAAGTCTGTCCGCCCCTTCTTAAGGGTTGTCCATTCTGTTGACCTCACCTACCTAAAGGGTAGCACACAATATTGATAGAAATATTACCATTTTTAAAATGTAATTTTTTGTCAAAAAGTTAATGTGGATAATATACTAGTCTTTAATATGCTGTTTATTATTATTTTTATTACTATATTATATTAGATATATTAGAACACATCAAGTGATCGTTCTGTTCTGCATATATAATACAAGGGATGATTACATCTCGCTTCGCGCTCAACCCTCTATTGTTCTTTACGAGAGTTTCTAGTTAAAAGTTTCATCCATGTACATGCACCCTAAAGACTATTCAAGTCCATGGTATAGTATACACCCTCCCTTTAGGCATTAGTATACTGAGCTGCGGTCCTTCAGCAGAGATTTGCAGCCACATTGTATCCTTGCGTGTATCATCCGCCCATCTCATTCTTGGGCGTCTCAGGGGAAGTGTTTTCACCAGATTTTCTTCAAAGAGCTTTCGGAGTGCCCTGTACTCAGCGCCCTACAAAACATTCGGTCTCGATATGTTTGTAAATATTAATACTTTTTTACTAAAAAAATTGAGTTCATAATAGAAGGAATTAAACGACTCAGTTATAACGAGACCATGGCTGTAACGAGCAAAAAAACTAAGAATGACTAAGATAATCCCAGTTCTTGGATTAATTAACAAACCTGGAAAGATGACCAAATATTCATGAATGCATAATATTACGGCCCAGTTAATGACAACCGAGGATAGGCCAATATTTTTCCTTTAGCAACGAGCTCGTTAAAATTATATTGGCGGCCGCTTAAGCGATTGCCTTGTATTCGCAAATCTTAATTTTATTTTGAGTTTTACCTGCATTCTTAAAATTATAACATAAATGTAATTGATTTATTGAGTATGAAACAAAATCATATCGACAACCATATCAAATTATTTAAAAAAATCATAATTAAATACCATACAATTTTGAGCATAGATAGAATAATATAATCTATATTTTAGTCTTCCTACAGAAAGTTACATTAGATGATACACTCAACAATAATAATAAATACGGATACAACGACGATGATGGTGCTGATAACGTAATTGAATCCAACTCAGTCCCAACAATTTCGCAATTTATAACGCAATAGACGTAATCGTAATTTTTTTTTGATGAAGTAATAATGAAATGCTTTAAGAGAGAAAAAAAGAGGTCTAATCGTCACAGTTTGTGAATAATGGTTATAACGAGGAAAATTTTGTTGGTCCCCTGGTCCTCGTTATATCCAACTTCGACTGTACGTGAACATATTATCAATGTATGCTACGTGCATACGTTATTGTGGTTCTCCGTTAATACTTCGAGATAGGGACTTGACCATCGCCGCAATGCGAAAAACGAAAAAAAAATTTTTTTTCCGTTGTGAGTGCATATAAACCATTACAAATAAAACGACGTATGTGAATACTGCATTACACATTGTAAGTGTTAAATACATATTTTGTCTTTACTTTTCTATGGATCAAATTTCTTAGTATTTATGGTAATTTATTAATCGACCGGCAGACACAGCTGAACATACTATTAATGCGGTACCGGCCAGCATACACACGTCAGTCACACCGGGCAGGGAATTCGTCACTTCACTTACTGACGTCGTCCACAGCAACAGCTTCCGATTCGCCTCCGATCTGCGATACACATTTCGCGAGTTTAGATTTAAACCTCAACCTTTATTAGAAGTTTATCACATCACATTACTATATATAGTGCAAATATTCTGTACTCTTTGCGACATGAGCAATAGGGTAGCGATTGAGCTATAGCTATAGTCTAACCTGCAAAAGACGACATACTATATTCTTATATAAAAATATGCCTGAGGGGCATTTTGCTAAGGGACACAATTTCCTTAAAAAACGTTTTATTTGTATAACTCAAAATAACGGTAGAATACTTATTGTGACCGAAGCAAGTCTCCGGTCACAATGGTAGTGTTGGAATATCGTAACGGAGTGAAGTAAGAGGAGAATATGGGTGGATGGATAGTTGGAAGGAGTAGGGAATGTAATAAGGAATTAGAAATAGGGAATGATGAAGGAATCCTACAATAAGGCGGACCAGGGTGTTGACTTACGGGATAAGGAGGACAGCTCGACTCACCCGACGATGACGCCGTCCCTGGCTTCTGAAGTTCACTCAAAATTGAACGGAATTACAGGCAACTCTGGCAAATTAACGATACACTGTTCAATGATTTACACAAACACAAATACTCTGTTGAGTACGTTCCACTGATCAATTAATATTACTGCTCACAATAAACTTCCGCTACGAATCTCGGCATATTTCACACCAACGAACACCGAACAGAGTTGAGGGCAATCATGTACATTTCATAGAATCCAAACGAATGATCACAATGGTTAAGAGTCCAATCCGATTCTCGATGAGTTTCATAAAAACTAATAGAACATCCAGCCAAGCTGCCAGACGAATGTGTACTGAATTAGGTGTTGACTAGGTGAGAGGACAGACAAAAATCGGTGACAATAATACTACATTTTACCAATAATATTTTTTATTCTCCAATAGCAGTAGAGAAAAATCGTGTTTTTAAATAATCATACTTCAAATTTAATTATGAAAAATTACCCACATTCTATACAACCAGCTTTTTACACTAACAACACATTAAAGAATTACATATTAAATAACACGGATAAGGATGATATCTAAAAAAAAATCCAGGTCTACAAATTAATTTGTAATGATTGCAGGTAAAACATGCAAAAATTTTGATATTAGAATTTAGGAGCACATGAAATGTCTAAATAGCAACAACAATTCTGAATTCGCCAATCACCTTTTGGAAACAAATCATTCTTTTGACATTAACATGGGTTTAGAAATTATGCATACAAATACAAGTTAGATAAATTTTAAATAAGAAAAAGTATTTATTGGCAAGTTAAATATTATAAATAACCAAATCTTTTTTGTAAATAGTCACCTTTTAAACTTGTTTTCATAATTGTTTTAACTTAGTTACCCATCACATAGTTTTGTTTTTATTCCTGCTTGTATTTCTTAATTTTAGTATACATTTTCTCCTGAAGAAGATACGATAGGTATCGAAACATGTTGATTTATCAATAATCAGTGGTTTAAATAAAGTATTTTATCTTATTATTTAAATAATATTTTTGTTTCAAATGCATGAAATATATGTAGAAATTGTGTGTTCATCGATCAAAAAAATAATTTCTAATACTGAACAATACTTATTGATTAGATATTTTATTTATAAATATATTTTCTTCTCTCATATGTTATCTTGACTAATGAAGTATGTATATCTGCTGTGGGGATAGAATACGAAAAATATTAAAAAATATAAATAATCATGTGTGTGGGTCACTTTATCTTTCGCCGTGGTGTAAGAATATGCCAATAACATTGAAGCCTGCATACTTTCGCCTGTCCACTTTGATGAGGGGCGACTACACAGTTAGTCATTTTGATGAAGACATACAGCTTCGGAAACAACTAGCCGCGACACTCGGATATCCTTTTGCTTCCAGAAACTACCCGTCATTTAGGGAAGGGATTTCAGGGATATTGAGAAAGTTCCAAAGTATGAGAAATGTTGCCAAGTTTCTAAAAAAAATGAGATCGCCTCGTATTTTGAAGGAAAATTCTCTACAAAATTTATTTAATTAAAAAAAAAATAACCACAAAGTTCTTTATTATTGAAAAATTAATACTGTATCTGTAGAGATTTATTTCCTCAAATCTCACTTCTATTCCGTTAAATGGTATATATGTATATACATATCGAAAGGAGGGTGACTGCAGAAAATAAAGTGAATGGCGCTTTGAATGGAATTATATCTAACGGAAATTTGTCAACCGAGGCAAAGCTAGCGGTGCACAATAGAGTCCTGGTACCAACACTGATATATGGAAGTGAGGCCTGGGGTTGGCAGAAGAACGAAAGTAGACTGAATGCTGTGGAAATGAGATCACTTAGACATTTATGTGGCAAATCTATTTATGACAGAGTAAATAATGAAGACATAAGGAAAGAATGTAATGCTGATGTTAGTATAATGAGTTAGATTAGGTGGTTTGGTCATATAGAACCGATGAATGAGGAGAGAATGGTTAGAAATGTATTATATATGACGGCACCAGAAATAGAAGACGTCCGCGAAAGACTTGGCATCACCAGGTAGACCAGATGATGGAGGATGGTTCTGTTAGAAACCTCAATTATCGGCGAGCTTGTATGAGAAGATGTATGTGTGTCAGGACAGAGGAGTGTGAGGCTCGATCATCTCTGCCTACCTCAGCGGACAAATTAGATGAATGATATAGAAAGATATACAGATAAATATTATAGATATTTTATAACCACCAGGACTCGAACCCAGAACTTTATTTTGATTTAAAAATCCTTGCTTCACATAGCGTGTATTACTCAATTTTTTTTGCATTGATAGCTTTAAAATTTTAATTTACCATAATAATTCAAGATCATTTAGGAGTGCTTAACTCTATATGTAGAAATGTATTTTATGTGTGTACTTAATTATTTATTAATAATAATTAATAATATGTGGTAGGTATAGCATACTTTTATATAACAAAAAAAATTGTGAAATCAACTGGTAATAATAGATATCTTTCTTAAAGATTTAAATATATTGGAAATCACTACATTCTAAATTTCATCGTTTACATCATATATTGTTAACGCATTCTCCCAGCAAGAGAAAGTTCCAGATTCAAAAGTCGGTAGTAAATATTTTTTCTGTTAATTTTCATTTCTTAGTGATTCATTTAAATTGATTTAAATATCAAGGAAATGTTTTCAAAAATTACTATTTTACAACAAAAATGTGATCTCATTAAAATATGTACATTACGTACGTATGTACGTACATTATATATGTGTAGCGTCCAATTCCAAAACCCCCTGAAATCGCAAAGGAATTAGCTTAGTTTAAAAATATTAATATCACATGTACTCCGTGTATACATCTCCATTTTAAGAAATAAATAGAAACCTATCTATATTATATAATACTTACAAATATAGATAATAGCAATCACTATAGTACAATATAATCAAATATAACAAGATATCACATCAAAATTTTTAAGAACAAAAAAACGAGTTTTAGAATGAAAGCAATGAAAATGAAATTTAAAAATAGGGCAATAATAATATTTATTAATGTTTGTATTTAGGGTATAAAAACCTTTTATATATAACTATTTAGAACGAATGCATAGGATATTTGTAACGCCTAATTCCGAATCTGCAGTTTTGTAGATTTTTTTATCAGCTACATGTAAAACATACTGTTCCTCGCAGAAGCTACTTAAATTCATTGATATTGCATGTTTAAAATCAGGGGTTGTTCCAAAATACAATAAAGCAGACAGAGTATAAGTTGCCATTCTCCCTAAAATGAAATCAGCAACGTGATCTAAAATTCAGTATTGCTACCAGAACTATATACATCTACAGAAAACAAAAAATTACATTACAGAATTGTATTAAATATTATAAATATATATAAACAAATGTTTTGTACATTTGCTTATAAAATATACGTTTTAATTCATAACTCAAAAACACATAAAATAGTTTAAGGGGGTTTTGGAATTAGGCGCTACATTTAACTATTTAAAACGTATGAGAGAATAGTAAAAAAATACATGGCGCGAGTATTGATAACTTGGTCCTGTTAGAAGCCGCAATAATCGACGAACTTGCAAGAGAAGATGTATAAAGGTGGATGAGGCGAGAATTATGTGTCAGGGAAAAAGAGTGTGGCTTTAGTTAATTGGTTTTAGTACATACTTTAATAAGATAAAATAAACCTATATTTTCTTTCTAAATAAACGTTTCACGTATCGTTCAATAAACGTTTTATACATATATTATAAATTATTGTACAGATTTTCTGGGTTATTCTGCCTTGGGTCGGTTTTCAGCCAATAGGTCAATAATAAACAGCTTCACCTACCTACCACACGCTGCTCACAGCATTTCTGGTTTGCGGTCGTTCTAGCGCTTACCGCACACGCTGAGCTGAGTGCTCATTGAATATCGAGAATGTTCAAGAAGTTTCTTGACCCGGAATACGACTATTTTATTAGCTTAATACATGCGCAACTATTTTATGAGAATATTATAGATTAGCCCGTCATATTGTATCTCTATTTTATAATTAATAGATTTATAATTTGCTTGCTCTATGACTGATTTATAAAATATGTCATAACAGATGATAATAATTATAACAACAATAATAATAATGGATAATTTGTATAGCGCCATTTTCGTAAAAACTTTCACCTGAAGGGCGCTTTACATATAAACTGTTTATAGTTCAACAATTATCTTTGTTTTTAAAATAAAAAATGTTATTTTCACTTATGGAAATGATTTTTTGAAAAGGTGCGTTTTTGGTTTCTTTTTAACTAAAATCTCTGATGTACTGTTCCTTATAACGGAGGGAAAAGAGTTACACGCTTTTGGGCCTGCCACCGCAAATGCCCGTTCACTAAATTTAGACTTCTGGCAACGGTTGGTCGGTTCTATAACCCTTCCTGCGGCTGAACTAGAGGCTGATCTGAGAGTTTGACGTCTACCATTCAAATTGTCTGGGATACAAAATTCTTAAAGATGCAGAGGCGCCATGTTGTGTGTCGCCTTGTACATCAACCAGCACAATTTAAATTCAACTCTTTCAGGGAATCGGAGCCAATGTAGCTGATGTAAAAGGGATGTTATATGAGAGAATTTGGAAACTCCATATATTATCCGTGCAGCCGCATTTAGAATAGATTGCAATCTATCCAGCTGAAATAGAATAGGAATAGATTGCAATCTATCCAGCTGTCAGGCCAGCATAGATGCTGTTACAATAGTCCACACGTGACACCACAAATGCATTTATAAGTAGACGGGCTGCCTCAAAAGAAAGATGTCTCCGAATACTCTTACTCTGTCTTAGTTGATAAAAGCATGCACTGACAGTTTTACTGATTTGTGTATTCATTTAAAGATCTGAATCAATGTGCTCGCCCAACAACTTAACTGCAGATTTAGCATTCTCAGACATTGATTCCTATATTAAGTTTTGACTTCTAGGTGTTGCTGTTCATAGCAATTCTGTATTGGATGGATTCAATGTAAGTCTATTCTGTGTTATCCACTCGCCTATTTTATCTACGCATCTTGCAATTTTTATTTTTAATGCCTCTGTCTTACCCGGCTTGCAGAAAAAACAAATTTGCGTATCGTCTGCATAACAATAGGGCCATAATCCTAACGATATAATTATGTATTCTATGTCTTTCGTATACAGATGAATCAAATAAAAATATTATTTTAGTTTAGGTTCGAACCCTGGCAGAAACTAAAATATTTTTTCGATAAATTGATTATATCTGTATATCTTTCTAATTGATTAATTTAATTTATATAGAATTATTATTTATACCTGGTTTCGTGATATAATATGCATTTTTAAAAAACACATTTCGCGAAAATTGACATACTATATCTCCCAGAAGTTATCCTTTTAATAGAATTAGACTGTTATCCAGACATCCACCAAGTCTGAATTTCTTGATCATGACACATCATTATTTCTAAAAAAATAGAGCTACCGTCGCGACATGATGCCGATACTTTACTTCACAATATTATAGTGATTATATACCTCTTCTATTCATCTGACCTTGCTTCTTGTGCTTCTTTTTTCTATTGCTCAAAATAAAATTAAGTCAGAAAGGGTGTCGTTTTAACGCGATTGAGGAAATCCAGGTAGAATCGCAAGAGGTCCTCAAAGCACTCACACTTTAGAACTTCCAGGGGTGTATAAAATCCTAGGCAAAACGCTGGGATCGCTGTATTTACGCTTAAGAGGATTACTTCGAAGGAGACGGTGGAAACTAGGAGTTACGTAAGCAACTTTTTTTTACTGTCAAATTCCTCATATAAGATAACAAATATATTAAAATTTTCATTTCGCATCGTATGAATTTTAGTGATAATAATAAAATTGTTTATTTTAATATAAGAATCCATCATAAACAAGGTACAGTCCAATATTTTTTTAATAATCACATTTATTTTTTGACCAAACCGAGCCGCGTATTTTACAAAGCAATTTGACAATTCGGTAATAATTATTTTTAATCTATTTACAGAGGTACACAAAACAGCAAAACAGTAATTCACCGAACAAACCATTTCTGTGTAATACAATATTAAAATTTCCTTGTATTTTCTCTTTGTGTCCGTATAAAAATTTCAAAGTTTCAATTGACATAAAGGAAAAGTTTAACAGTTACGGTATTTGTTTCACAGTGTCGAGAATCATTTCAAGTTTCAACTCATTCAACATGAGCAATGTTGACTTTTAAGTTGAATATTAATCTCACTGAAATTCGGATATAATGTAAAGAAATTAGTTCATTGTCATGAGACTAGCGAAATAATATATATTTTTATAATATATTATTGTAAAGTGTAAAAGAAATAACTTAATCAATGGCCTTCTTGCAAAATGGCGTAAATGACTTAAAAAAATCTTGAACGATTATAAAACAAATGTATTAGTTTAAGTACGTATCATCATCTACATTGGTTCCTCATAACTAAGGATTGTAATCTTCATGACCTGCTCTTTCGACTATACTTCTATATTTTTTCCGGCATCCTGCAAATCTGAAGTCTGCCTGTAGCTTTTTCAACTTGATCAGTCTAACGGGTGGGGGATATTCCTCTTCCTCTCAGTCCATCAACGTGGTCACCTTTTCCAAGCTATCTCTTCTGGCAAGATGTTCCAAATATTAAAGGATTCGTCTTAGGTTGAGAGACTTCCCTTGATGGGTTTCATAATTGAGGCTGGATAATCCACCATGTAAGTTCAAAGGTTATGACATTTTTTCCATCGCTAATTTATTATTGTCATCACTACTTTTATCACCAAATGTGTTTCCATAACTTGGCGCATTATTAACATGGGATTTAATTGTTGGCTCTGCCTTTAGTTTATGTATAAAATTAATTTTACTGTAATTTTACGATTGATTCATTGGACAATTTATTATGTTTACTGTCATCCAACCATCTACTGCAACCGTAGTTGTAGAATATCAGTACACGATGTACATGTCGATTTTTTACTTATGGTACTATACAGTTGGCTACTAACGAATTAAATAATAGTACAATTTTTTTTATTACATTAATGTACATAAATTTGTTTAATATTTAATTATACTTTTAAAATTAGCAATATAACAATAAAAATAAAGATAATAAATAAAAATATAATATTAAATTGTTTTTTTTTTATAAATAGGGAATGATATAATATTTATAACACATTAATAATAGTAATTATCAGCTGAAACTAGTAAGGGAAGAAAATGAATGAAGTACGACGTAAAACAACACACTACGCGCAGTGTACACAACCGATACCATGCGTCAGCTGACATGTCTAGCGTGAAGCGCGACGCGTTGAATGTAATGTTGAGCGGTATGATCACGTATTATAGAATAAATTAATGAGGAGAGAATGATAAGATAAATATATGGAGCGAGTGAAAATATGTATGAATGTGAATAAGACAAAATTTATATGTCAGGACAGAAGAGTGTGCCGGATGCCGATTGTCATTTTAGTAGCAGAGCGTGTGTTGGCCGAGTTAGACGTATCGTATACGTCTTTACGTTGTTTTTTCATATTTTTTCTCATTTTTAAAACTTTTACTTATATACATATATGTCAACTATTATTTTAATGATTAATATAGGTAGTAAATGTAAAATATTCATTTTTATCCGATTTAAAAATAGAAAAATTACACTGAGTAGTACAGGAACGCGCGTCATTATTTTAACACCGTAAGGAAAAGGTTAACAAGCACGTCAACTTATTATTTAAATCGTTTATTATCAGTCAGAATAAAATCATAAACAGTACATAATATAAACGGCGTGATGGTAGTTAGTTAAATAATTTGTCCAAATTTATAAATAATTTTATGTAAGTATTGCATCTATGAAAAATATTGTTAATAGTTTAGTTACCTGTACCGTTACACTGAATATTAGAAGATATAGAGCCCGCCTATCTTTGCAGGAAGGGATAAGTACCTGTCCATTTCTGCAAAGACAGGTATGCATTTACATTGGAAACGGATACGTAGATAGAGAAGGGAGTTTCATAGCTACAGAAAATATATCTTACTGTAATAACAAAGGAAATAAACAATTTCTCGAAACATCAATATTCTTTAGGAGAACACATTCTCATTGTGAAGATATTATTAAATGTGAATTAAAGTCATATTTAAAATATCACAGACATATGTTCTGAATAATTACAACTTCACAATAAGAATGTATTCTCCTAATAATAAAGTTGTATCAATGTGTCCAAAATTTAATAAAAATGAATTGATAATTCTGACGTCTGCTATCAGATTACTCAAAGATATTTGAGATTCCGTAAAAATAAAGTAGATAGCTCTTTCAAAAATAATGGAATGATTAAATGTATTAATATCAAAAAGGTAACATATAGGTTTGAAAATTTGTCGCTAAAAATATCGTCGCTGTAGCATAGTTGTATAATGCACCTTCCCCGGTTTAGAAAGAGATCCAGGTTCGAATCCCAGTGGCGCAACAACAATATTTTTCGATAAAGTTGATTTTATATGTATATCTTTATAATTAATATATTTAAAACATCAATATCAGTTTCAGGATCTTCGTTTTTTTTTACGGGAAATCGTCTACTACCCTCCAAGTTTCCTCTATATACTTAACCTAGCTATTACGTCTCCAAGATAGATAATTTAACTTGAAATGGTGGATACTTTGTAGTGTGACATATTTTTTTTCTAAATTAACTAAACTGTGTACAATACTATACACGCATTGAGTTATAGTTTATCAGTACTATGCTATTCTCAATATCGACCGAAAAAAAATCCTCCCTTTTCCACTCCCCCGCCCCATAACTCAATTTGGTCCACCCCCAACTGTATTTAGCTTAGTTATCTTTTAGATGTGACCATGAGAGGAGCTATTAAGATGAATATTTATACACCACGGATATACAACCAGGAATCAAATGCATAATTTGGTGAATTTAGAAGACGGTGTAGAGACACGTGGAAAGGATGACGGAGGATAAGATTCCGTACATGGTAGCATACAAGACACCATGTACGGAACCAATCAATAGACACACCACTCCACCAGAATACATTCTAGAAAAATCCAACAGCATCAAGCCTTATCTAAAGGGTGAATATTATGTTCCAGGTCGATTTTTTTTTGGCCTCTTTTTTGATTTGGTAAATATTTATCAGTTAGCATTTAATAATCATAGAGAGTAGTTTATAACAATTTATTATGAAGCATCTAACGCTACAACAATGTATCGAAGTCATTAAAATATTAAAACAAACACAAATCGGAGTGGAACATAATATCACCCTGTAGCTGACGCAACGTATGTTATATTAATTATTAACTTGCAATACGCTGTCGAAAGCGCGGTATTATGTTGTTGATGTTAAAGAAAGAGTCTCTACTATGTATTATGTGTAGATTTTTCTGGGCTATTCTGCCACGTGTTTCTGACCTCTTTGGCCAGCGTGTCGGTTTCCATTGCAGGATCCATAAACAGATATAACTCTGCACACGTGTTTCGTAGCAAAACCGTGTCGATGACAAACTGTAGCGGGTGATGCGTAAGTTTTCTGTTAGAAGACCTGGCATAATCAGATAAGCCGTGTATGTATTGAGGGATGGCCCTATTATAGACTTAACTGTTAACGAGGGTCTCTGAGGGATGAGTGGTTTGCCAAGGCAAAAGAAAATAGCTTTCTGTAATAAAAACCTAAGTAGGTAATAAAATAAACATTTCCTTGTAATGTACGATAAGAGAAAGGATCATCTAAATTCACTAAAGTATTTTATTTTTAAGGGTACATAAAGTGTCAAAAAAAGGGAATTTTTTTATTAATATTTTTGTAGTGCTATTTATCAAGGGCGAAAACTTTAATCATAAATGTAAAATTAAATTCCAAGAACACAAAACTTTTAGAAACGTACACTGCTGAATTATCTTCAATATAACAAGATATGGCTAAACCTGGATTGAAGAAGGGAAAGAGACATTGATATCATTTTTAAAACTTCGCTTGACTTTTGTACAATCAAATTATCAAACATCGATATCTGAAATTCTTTTAATTCAAGAAATTTATTTTATCTCCAATAATTTATTTTTTTACTCGATATAAAACTTTTGAATTTCTTAAAAAATAATTTATTAAGCTTCATAAATTATATCATATAGAAAATTATTTTTAAAATCATAAATATTAAACGACGGAAAGTACTCAAAAAAATAATTTCGGACACGTTCTCCACAATGATAAATTTGATATCTTATAACTCATCATGCACATAAAGATAGAAAGCAGCAGAGATATAGATAGAAAGAGATTTACTTTTTTTTATCAATATACCTAATATTAATTTTATATACACAGGATTAATCAGCATTCTGCAACTTAGTCGTCAATCTTTGTTAAAACATGAAGAAAAATAGGACATGGTTATTTGTTTAAATTTCCTATAATTCCTTGATTCGGATGAATTGGACAGGTAGGGACAAGTGCACCGTTGAACAAAACTTTACTTTTCAACTTTAGATATTTTTATCTGATAAATAGAAAATAATATGGCCAAACTTTTTTTTCTTAACTATTGGGATTACATTTATGGATGTATTTTATATTTTTAGTATAGTTAATTTGACACTGTTTAAAAGTTATAAAGATTTTACTGAAAAAAAAAGTATTTTTGTCCAAAGTTATGACAGGTGCGCGTACCTTTGAACAGTGGTGAACCTATATTTGGACACTAATTTATTTATGAATATAATATTATGCAAGAGTAAGATTTAAGCTACAAATATACGTTGATTGTTTTTAAAATCATTTAATGTATTTTTTAATAATTTTCTGAATTACATGTATTACATAGTATTTCTGAATTATATGTATTACATATTACATTTTATGAATTACATAATCAAACAGGGCTATCAAAATAACTATATAAGATGTTATCAAAAAATATAGCGAGAGAGCTTGATAAAAAATATGATGTAACTAAACTTCTTAGTTACGTTTGTTTTTAAATAAATATTGTACAGCTCTTCTGAATCTACAGAATTGTTTGTATCGGATTCTTGTGATAGAATAAAACAATTCTCTTCTGCAACTGGAATATTTTCTTTGTGTCGTTTCGGTATGCACCCTACATGAAAATTATTCTTGCATGTGTCACAGGTAAGTGAATTTTATTTATTGACCAATCACTTGCATATATAACAATTGCAATACAACTATTTTATCCATAAGGATCTTCATTTTTGTAACTTTCTTTTTTTCGTTTTTTGTAAAATTTTCCATAATGTTGTCTTGGATTACCTCTTTAACAGCTTCATTCAAGACTTCAATATTAACATTCTCTCTCTTACGTCCCAATTTATTTTCGGCACTATTAAAAAAAAGGTTTTATTAGCCACAAATCTCTTGGCAAATACACTCCACTACGTTCGTACGTGTCGAACGTGTCCACAGATATGACAAACACACAAAATTTGCGGTTAGAAAAATACAAAACTAACAATTGAATTAAATATGATTATTCTTGGTTTGCTAATATACAATTAATTAAAACGAGATGGAAATAGTCATTAAAAATGCTTTATCAAAATAGGTAAAAAGTTACTTTTCGTACAATATATTTTTTTAAATTTATAAAAGATAAACACTATTAACAAAATGACAGATTTGACACAATAGTGTTGCCAGCTGACGAAAATAGGATACCCGTATATTTTTAGGGAATTTTTATCTTGAATATTGATACAGATATTAATGTTGTCCAAAGGTAGGGCACTTGCCCATACAGATTTTAAGGTTTCAGTAACTGTTCACGTTTCCATTACATATAAGAACAGTACAAGGAACATTCGCAAATTTAAATTATGGTCATGCATACAGCAATACAATGTAATTTAACAACGTGTAACATAAAACAAACAAGATATATTGTCAATTCTACCACTTGAACGTATGCGGTAATCGTGTTAAAAAATAGTTAATTATTGTGTTTTCTTTACAAATAAATAGGGATACAATTTTTTTTTCTTAAATATAAATAAAATGTATTAGTTAGAAAGATATACATATAAAATCAATTTTATCGAAAAATATTGTTGTTGCGCCATCGGGATTCGAACCTGGATTATAAGTATTAAGAGAACACATTCTTATTGTGAAGTTGTAATTATTCAGAATATAGGTCTGTGATATTTGAAATATTAATTAAATGTATTAATTAGAAAGACAAACATATAATATAATTGAAAAATATTATTGTTGCTACCAGGATTCGAACCTGGATCTCTTCCTTTCCGGGAAACGTGCATTAACCGATAATGCTATACCAAACTTCGAACTTACATGTTATACTTTTCAAATTGATACATCTATCATTCCATTATTTGAAAGCTATTTTCTATTCTAAAACAAATATATTAATTATAAATATACACATATAAAATCAATTTTGTCGAAAAATATTGTTTTATTGATTTTATATGTATATATTTATAATTAATACATTAAATTAGTATTTAAAACATCACAGACTGTAACGAAAACTTCTTTAGTTGTTTTTAAATAATATAAATGTATGTTATTAACAGTAAAATACGTACGAAGTCCTACCTTTGAAGTTGATGTTGAAGATGAAGATGCCAGCTCTGCGGATAGAACACTTCTCTTTCGTCTCAAGGTTTGCTCGGGGTTCGACTCAATATATGTTTTTATGGTCAGGGTATCGAAATAAAAGGTTTATGTACATTTAGTACGGAATGACATATATTTAGTTAAAAAGTTATGAACAGAACAAAAACAATATAAAAGTGAAATGTAGTGGTGGCGAAAACTAAGATAAAAGGTTAACATGGGAAGATCACATATCGTAATATATAAAATACAATAGAAAGACTTGGTGCTTCTGCGTATGCGGTATTGAGGCCGTCACATCACACTTGACAATTTATAATGTATATAGATAGAGTAATAACTTTTTTCTAACTTTTCATAATTGATGACTGATTCTCTACATGGATACTCTGGAGACACCGAATGGATATTAAGATCATACTCGACCAAGTCTAATTATTTGAATAAATTGTGGCTTGCCTCATCAAGAAATAACGAAACGAGATGTATATTTAACTAGAGCTGGTCGGGTATGATTTTATTATGTGGGCAAGTTTGATCAAAACTTGGTTGTTGGTAAGTGCTCCGGTTCATGAATAATCTTAATAATAAAATTTTATGGAAAAGTAAAGTCACAAACATTTATACACAACCAAGATTTACGATAGAAATGAAATGTATTATAATACAAATAAAGTTTGATGGAGTAATTCGAGGTTATTATAATCTATCCGGTGGTCGAGGATAACTTTACATTGTCAGTTGAGTTTCAAACGGAGTAAACTCAAAAATCACTTTCAGCGAGAGCGGAAATGTTCAGAATATAAATTTCGAAGAGTTGTAGGTTTATATAAATGCAGAACATTGGAGGGCGCACGGTACTTTAGTTTTTAAATGAGGAACATGGTGACGGCGTATCTAATGACACGCGCAGCTTGGAGTCGTCAGGTGGGCAGAGGCGATCTTCCTGGATGAAGCTGATGGAAGGCGTAGGGGATATTCTTGCTTAATGCAAGGTCTTCCGGAGCAGTTAGGCAATGGAGAAAGTAGTAGAAAATGTACCTAGGATCTAGATATTACGGCGGTGTTCACAAAGAGGCGTCAAATTTGTTCAAACGAATGTAAAATTTCTTGATAATCTAATATGGCTAAATTTTTATTCAGTTTTGTATATTACACACGCGATAGATTAAGGTCACTATTTTGAGATTTTGGAAATGTTCACTATGACATGCCGAGTAAATTATTATCTCACAATCAATATTACAACTGTTAAAGATTATTCTCGAAATAAATCGTTTTACTGCGACTGATACATTTTACAAGAAATGACCGGGAAAGATCGTAAATCGATAAATTCTCGGACGCGCGCCTATAGGTGGTATAGATGTTGATTTTTACTGCTATAAATTTTTTTTTTTTCCAATTCCTTAGAGTCTACGATACTCTGAGTACTCTACATGGGGCTAGACCGCCAAATCTACTGCTACAAGTGCATCAGCGCTAATCGCTTTGACACTTTTACTAACTACCTTATTGTAATAAACATCATATGTGTTTTATATTAATACATGAAATGGAAGGGTAAAAAATTCTGATAAAAAACCCTCTGTGCTGCTCGAGAAACTAAGTGGGGGTCGTTTATATAGCCATTCTAGCAAAGGATTTCAGCAATTTTAGGGAGGGAAGAAAACGATAACACCACAACATCTTAGAAATAAGGAAAAGTATGCAGGGATTTCTGTACAGCCGAAACTCGTGACGCGCTCATCCTGGTTTTGTTGAAACAGCACGTGTGCCCTTGAATAATCTATTTTTAGAAAGTACTTCCTGTGTACGTGTAATTTTAAACGGTTGTCTGACGAAATTGCGCGTAATATTTTGAAGTCAGTTTTGGAGTCAATTTTGAAGATATTTAAAAATGGTTATAAAATTAATTTATCTTTTACAAATTCTTGATTATTTATATCATAATGGTGGCATGTTATACAAGGTATAGATGTTTATTTTACGAAGATTTAGTAATTAAGATCAAAGAATTTAAAACACGAGTATATTGAGTGTGGGGAAATAATATACATGACAAGACCTATGTTCTGAATAATTACAACTTCACAATAAGAATGTGTTCTCCTTAATAATATAAGTTGTATCAATGTGTCCAAAACTTAATAAAAATGAATCGATAATTCTGGTATATGCAGTCGGTTTACTCAAAAGTAATTGAGATTCATTCCGTAAAAATAATGCAGATGGCTTTCAAATAATGGAATGACAGATGTATTAATTTGAAAAAGTGTAACATATAGGTTCGATAATTTGTCATGAAAAATACTGGCGCTATAACACAATTGGTAGTGTACTTCCCCGGATTGGAAATAGAGATCCAGGTTCGTATCCCGGTAGTGCAAAAATAATATTTTTCGACAAATTTGATTTTATATGTATATATTTTTAATTAATATATTAAATTAGTATTTAAAACATCACATACCTATATTCTGATTAATTACAACTTCACAATAAGAATGTGTTCTTCTTAATAAAACAGTTTTGTATGCAATACTGTAGCAATGATCAATCAATTTAAGTTAATAAAATTAAAAATAAATAAAATACAGTCATCTAATAGAACTGGTTCATAATATTGTATAATACTATGACCTCATAATACAATGAATTTATCCGAACGAAAAGTCAATACAAAGGCAGGAAGATTGCGTTTTGACAGGGTTTTTGGTTTAAGCTGTCAAATTTGGTTTCATTATTGCCAATACTACAGCATTTACTAATATTGATACAATTTAACACGCTTCCCGCACAAAGCCCATTGTAATGATACCATTTGCATTTTCATCGAAGGGATGACTTATTTGTTATTTTAGTTAATGCTTTACAGCACGGATAGAAAACTAAGCCTACTCCAGGTATAAAAAGAATAATATTATCTTGTAATATATAATGTAAAAACTTTAATCTTAACTAAATGTATATTTAAAAAATATATATCGATTTGTAAATTAGTCCCTTTATAATAATACTTATTAAAAACCCATTAAATTTATGATAATAAAAATGTATTTTGAATTGAATATTAGGTTAGTTTTGATGTTACTTGATGTAACACATCTAGTGCACAATATTTTAGTGGTAGACACATATTCAAAATATGAGTAGAAAATGTTCAAATTCTACATATCAGAACTATGTCAAAGATATAAGCATTAAAATATATTACAGTTATGCGATTTGTTGTGTACAAAGCATAGATGCTGGAAGAATCCCAGGACAGGAAGGAAACTGGCACTCACCATAATACGAGTTCTGCAGACATCTCCAAAATGTGGATCGTATATTTTAATTCACGAGATTGTATAATATTGAAAACTGTACCGCATGCGTATAACCGCACTGGCTCAAGGTCGCTAATCGACTGGATCGTTTGAGAAGGGAAGGAAGGGGGGGGGAAGGTGCAGTGCATTATGTTTAATATTATTATTTATACACCAAATAAATATACGTCCCAATCACTTTTATTTCGATAAATTGATATATTTATTTGATTCCAAATTATATATTAAATACAAGTTATTAAAAGTTTGTCAATTTTCAATCCATGATTTAGAGATAAAATATAGAATAATAATTGGCTAATTTTGCAAATATTTATTTAAAAGTACGTAGACTTAAAGCTTAATATAATTTTGTAAATACTCAATCATATTTTCCGCAACGTTACAGAATTTATACACACTTCTTCAACATTTTTGATTCCTAATTTAGTTAGTTATTTACTGATATAATATTGTTAATTAGGTATTTTACATCTTGTAATATCATATATCATACAGCGCCGGCATTATGCACAAAGCGGAGTAGACTGAGAGTAGCTGCCTGTGGCAGCCAAATTAAGGCGGCAGCCGAAAAATATATAAAAAATGAAAAACAAAATCCCAAGTTGCAAAACGATTGTGTGTAATAAAAATAACTCAGTGTGTATAAAAAATCAAATAAATAACATAGTCATTTCCTAATAAAGCAGTAATTTGTAGTCAACACTAGTGTCCAGAAGGTTTTTTGGTAAAAAGTTTCAAAATGTCAGTCTAACAAAATACCGCCCCCAACGTGTGTGGCACGCGGGCGGTCGATTTAGGGAGAGGCTAATTTATGGGGATGGTTTTAAAAAAATTGAAAACATCATCTTCACTTAAGTTACTACTAAGGAGGAAAAAAACAATTTTGCCTGTGGCGGCAAAAAGTCTAGCGCCGGCGCTGTGTATATAATATTCTAAGCCATACACAATCAACTATGTCGCTAGGCAAGCAGTTGCGCAGTCAGATTTTCCCTATGGAAGGTGAAGCACGCGTGTCGTATCAGCGCCGAAACGGTATATTATGTAAATGTTAGATTGTGTATTTATTTACGTTAATTTGATAAGTAGTAGGTTGTACTTTGGTAAGTGGGTGTCCGGCTTACTGGACCACGGAGGCGGTGGCAACTCAATCAGTTATGACTGCGGTCATCGACTTTCTTGTTTCATGAGACTATTGAAGAATAAAATTACTGTAGCATACCATTTCCTTTATATAAAATAAATAAAGTTTATTCAATTTTAAAGTCAAATAGACCATAGAAATATCGACCATGATATTATTTTTCATGTATCAACAATTTATAATCTCCTTTAAATCAAAAGTCTTTGCAAAGTCTCAAAATTAGAGTAAAACTGTAGAACGACTTAGGTCGAAGAAAAAAAAACAATCATAATAGATAGTATGCATAAAAATTGCAATTAATATAAATTAAATGTATCAATTATAATATACAGGAAAATTCTTTGATAAATTGAATTATCCTGTATACCTTTATAATTGATACATAGATACTACAGAATCTATGTTCAAAAAAACTGCATTAATAATTGTTATAAGGCTGATTATTTGATAATGTATATTATGTATATCGGAAACATCACGACGATAGATTCAAACAAATTCATTATCAGTTTTTTTGACATTGACATACTTTTTTGATAATAAATAAAGAAATGATGATTTAATGCGTAATATATTGATTACTCTCTCTCTTTCCCTCTTTCTCCTTATTTTTATTTTCTTATTTTTATCTTTTAGAAGCTGGTGGAATACATGCAAGTGAGTAATGAGTCATTAATCTTTTTGTAGAATTAAATAACCAAATTTGTTGAATGGAAATAACTAAATTTCAGGAGATAATTATAATTTATCGTAACATGAAGAAAACCTTAAATTTAGACAACAAAAAAAAGTTCTGTGTGAAAATTAAAATTTAGATTTTTAATAAATATGTATCCAGGATATCTCAGAAACAATAATCCATCATCATATCTATTGAGCGTCAAATAGGATTATCGAAAATTCAACGGTTTTGAAGTTATTAGAACTTTTGTGATTTTAGAGAAAACAGTCTTTACAAAAATAAGCTAACTAACTTACCATCACGCCGTTTCCCCCCGGGGGTAGGCAGAGAGGATAGAGCGCCACACTCTTCTGTCCTGACACATAGTTCTTACCTCATTAACATTCATACATCTTCTCATACAAGCTCGCCGATTATTAGGGCTTCTAACAGGACCATGCTCTAGTATCTGGTTTACCTGGTCATGCCAAGTCTTTTGCGGTAGTCCTCTTTTTCTGATTTCATCAATACTTGCGTTATACATCTTTCTTACCATTTTCTCCTCATTCATTCGTTCCATATGACCAAACTACCTAAGTAATCCTTTTTTAATCTTACTCAGCATACTAATTTATTTAATTTATTTCTTCATTCTTTACTTTTTCATAAGTGGATCTGCCATACATACGCATAAGTGATCTTATTTTCACTGCATTCAGTCTATTTTCGTTCCTCTTCTGCCAGTTCCAGGCCTCATTTCTTTACATCTGTGTTGCTACCAGAACTCCATTGTGTACCACTAGTTTTGGCTCAGTTGACAAGTTTACAATAGTTATAACTCCATTTAAAGCGTCATTTCTTTATTTCCTGCAGTCACGTTCCTTTCGTATCTTTCTCAGCCTTTCCGTTTCTATCAAACATATATCCCAAACACACAAACTCATCTACTTATTAAAAACATTCATTATCTATAAGTATTTTGTACATTGTCTTGCTTTCTTCTTTCTCGAATACCATCACTTTCGACTTGCTGACATTCATAAAAAAGTCACTTTCCTTGCATACATCGTACATTCTACTCACTAGACTGTAATTCTTATTCATTATTCGCCATTAATACTGCATCGTCGACGTACAATAAACAGCATAAAATAAGCGCTATGCTATAAATACTCAACCTATCGTGATGAAATATGATACACGTATACTGTGATAATGTGTATCATATTAACTAACAGATTATTGATTAATTAATAATTAATTTGAATTCATAATTAGTTGTTTGATGAATGTTCGAATAACTTATGTGCCGTTGAATTTCAGTTAAATTTACAGGTTGCTCAATAGGTTGCTGGTGATCTCTCCTGATCATAGGCTCCGTTCGGACTACTGTCTTTGATACACCTGTATAATCTTTTTTTAATTTTTAATCAAATATAACAATACTTTTTGCATTAGTAAAACAACAATTTATTATCTAGACGAGTATTTTGTTTGTTTTGTAAGGTTTATAAAATAAAATATAGCTATTTAAAAAAAAAAAAAAGATTTATTTCAGAGAATTTCTTAGCTGAGTTACTAAAGCCATTTAAATACACGAAGTCGTGTATTAGGAGCAGAAAAAAAAGAATTCATTTTTCTATCTATGTGTATTCAAAATACGTCATTAACTTAATTAAGGGATATTTAAAATTGGTTGTTGAACTTAGAAAGAGCAGATAATGAAAGTAAACTGTTTTATATAAATAATTTAAATAATTTTTATAGCTGCATTTCGTGTGTTCTGATCATGCATATTTTCCTTTACCTTATGTGTGCTTAGATTATTAAACATATTGTATTGCACATTGGTATTTTATTTTCTATTTTTAATATTTTCACTTTTACTTGCCTTGTATGTTACGTACTCTATTTGATTGTGTTTTGCCTTCAATGAGTTATTTGGTTTTTTGAAATCTAATTTTTTTATCAATTTCCTCTAAAATAGGCTTGCCTAGTTGGGAAATACATTTAAAAATATATGTAACAAACTGTCTGTCATATGTGTCTAAATAAATAAATATATTTTAAAAATTTCTATATACGGACATTTCAGCAGTGTATTAAAATAGTACTGTCCTTACTTGGTAATTTACATTTAGTTTTGAGTTATTCGTCGTCAGATTCACAATTTTTAGATTCGTTTTGCAGTTATCTACACTTTCTATTGCGATTGTTTTAATTTCTAATTCTCGCAATCTTGCTAAAACCTTCTAAATAGTCTATTCCATGGCTCTCTGGGCTACCTTAACCTTGTAGAAGAGGTTTATTGTACATATTATGATATGGGAAAACTTTGTTCCAATTCAAAAATTAACACTCTTATTTAAGATCAGAACTAATACGTTTATATTGCCACATTGCCAGCTGTCATTAGTTGTCTTTCCCAATTTAGAATTAGCGGACTTAACATAATACATATTTTAAAACAGGCATTGAATCAAACATTTTTACATGTATAGCGTATCCTAGAAGGCAGACAGATTACTAGTAAATGCCCAATGAGAAATTTACATAATATTGTGAATTCTACAGAATACTAGGCTGCGTTCTCACTACCTCAATAGTTATGGAGTTCAATTAACCGCATAATGCGTTTTCACTGTCGCTGTGCATACATGATGAACACGTGGGGCCTCGACAGACAACGAATCACACCGGTAATTTATTCCCGCTGTGTTTACCCCATGGCGTACCCCCGAAGTCCACCTCCACAATGAAATACCCAAAGTCCTTAATTTGATCAATGGACCAGATATTCAATTGTGACCCTCTGAACACACAAACAAAAAGTAAGTCTGCTTTCACCCTTCGATTTTCTTTTACAAGTTTCCCTGACTTACATAGATGATGCTAGATAATTAGAGGAATGTAGACGTATTTGAAAAGATAGAAATAATAAGTTGTTGTGAAAAAAGTATAAATGAGGATGAGAATAAACATTTGTCGGATGCTTTCGAGATGTGGTGCTAAAGGCTGGATATACAAGATATACAATTCGTTGTCCATATATCAAAAAGGTGTATCTCGTTTTTTTTTATTAAAATTCATAATACCGCATAAGAAACAATTAGAATTGATATCTGCCCAATACTGATACTGAAATTAATATTAGTATTAACACTTTAATCATATTTGTACGTGAGTTTTGAACAATAATAATAGCATACGCAATGTGATATGTATTTATGAATAAAAATTTATAAATGAAATATCATCCAATGAATCAACAAGAAAGATGTACAGAAAAATTCTGTCTATAGAAAAAAATATTCAGTTGCTACTGAGATTCGAACCTGGACCTCTTCCTATCCGGGGAAGAGGTCTAGATTCATTTTCAACAAATTTTGAACTTATATTCTGTAATATTTACAATTGATACTTCTACTATTCTAGAAATATTTGAATATTTTCAAGAACACACAATTACTGGATTTTTACCTACAGCGGCACTGTTATTAAATAAATATCAGATATCTCATAGAGACGACGATATTTTTATTATATTCAATGGAAGTCGTATAGGAAAATATGGGGGGTAATTAAATTTGGTCAATAGATGGTGATGTTGTAGTGGTACTCGAAGCTAGTCCATGTAATAACATATACATAATTTTCAAAAATTTGATAAATATGGAGATTGAGGGGTGAGAATTGGTGAAGGTAACATATATATATATATACATACAAAATGATAATTAGACCAGCCAAATACAGGTCGTAAGCCCTGTCTGTAATAACCTCCCGTATTTTCCTATACGTCTTTCATTAAATATAATAAAAATAGCTTCGTCTCTATGAGATATCTGATATTTATTTTATACAATTATAATTTTTAAAGCAATTAACTGTATATTATGGTGAATCTCAAATATCGTTGAGAAAAACCTGATAGGAAAATAAAAATACCACAAAACTGTTACAAAAATGCAACTTCACAACAAAAATGTATTTTCCTTAATTTCAATAAGAAATATTAATTAAAACCTTCAAGAAAAATGCTTTAAAAAGGTCAGTAATCTGGTTTTTCTTCTTGAAAACAGGCCTAAATTTATTGCGTACAGTAACTACTGTATCAACACTGAACATTACATTAAATTTAAGATGGAGAAGGTTCTTCTTCGTGTATCTCAGCCATTTGACGACGTCGTTGGTAGTAAAATTCGTTCACATCTCATATGTTCGTATCATACTTAACTTACATTATATATGGAGGTCGCGTAACTCATTATTTAAAGAAAATATAGAACAAATACAGGCTATATTGTGTACGAAATGCTAGCACCATACCTATATATAATATAACAGTTTTATTCCACGTAGAAATTCTGGATATGAGATCTCTTAAAATTTAGAAAAAAATATATTCTCAAAGATTACATCGGATTAGGGTAATGTTTATTTCAGAAATAATCACCATGAAATAAAAGATTATGTCGAATCAGAAACAATCAAAAATATTAATTATTTCAGATTAGCAAGCCATACCCGTTATTGGTAGTTTATTTTATTTAGTTATTATTTAAAGCAGGGGTTAGGGGGTAAAAAAGGGAGGCTTTTGTTTTAAGTAGATTCTAAATAGCAACGATGTATGCACTATTTAGTCCAGGCAGGGGAAGGATGAAATGTTCGAAAGGGTGATGTATATATTTGGTGACTATATTTTAAGGTTCTATAGTGCCGCAGAGCAATATTTGAAAAGCAACTAAGCAAATTTATGTCTTAGAGATGTGGTGGTATGGTAGGAATGAAGGGGCTTATGTTTTGAGCAGTTTACCAAAGAGTAACTATGTAAATTTGGAAATCATGGTTGTTCCGGATTCGTAAAACACATTTTTGGCGTGTCTTGCGAATTTATTATTGACACCTTTCCACGTCTAAATTTACACCTATAACCTTTCCGTAATGCTTGTCTTTTGTATGAATAATGACCTTGACGTCAGTAGACGCCAACGTGACCGATACTTGTTCGAGCGCGACATCGCGATAGCATTCGAGGTGTGGATTTATTTAGCTCCAGTGCATCAGCACTGTATTGTTTTTGATCCTGTGATTTGTGTGCACAGTAATATTTGTTGTTTTGTGTGCCGCGGGTGAAGCTGTGATATCGCCGTCTTCAATTGGAAGCGAAGAGCTGCCCACTGCGTGCCGTTTGTGTGAATCTCGGTGGCGACTGCAGGAGTGACGGAGGCGTCACACACAAGGTAAGGCGTGCAGTCCTTCCGAAATACGGTTCCCCGAGACCACTGGTCCTTCGACTGGAATCTTTACCCATCAACCTTTATATCTAGGTTTTCTTATTTTATTCCTTTCCCCCTCACTCTTGAAGCGATTCTGATTTACGATCGGAATCGTCGTAATCCAATCCACGGGACACGCGACCTGGAGATCGTGTAATTCGTTCGTTAGATCCTATCGGCGCAGGATTTACGTATTCTTTACAATAGTTTTTAATTAATATAACATACATTAATATCGTAAGTGGGCGGCTAGGAAAAAGAGAAGTGTACCTTTATTTTGTGCAGGGTCCTATAATGGATCTGGGCAAAATTTGGATTAGATCAATAAAATGGTGTAATATTGTATAAAGAACACACATTATTATTCTTATTTTTTAACTATAAACAAAGTTAAATAATCTTTAAAAAATTAACATAATAAACCACAAAGTTCAATTTGCAAATATTAAAGATATACATTTCATTGTTTATACATTCATGATGCAAGTCGCCGATCCCAGTGGTGGGTGACGGGATGGAATAGGAAGAGGAAGTAGGTGGATGGTTGGAAGGAGTAGGGAATGGAATAGAGAATTATGAGGGATGAGGAAATCCTTTGATAACAAACCAGGATAAGGATAAGAATAAGGAGGACACCTCGACTCACCCGATGATGACGCCATCACCGGCTTATCTTGAAGTTCACCCCAAAAACAAAACTGCCACGGCGAATTCTCTCGAACTTCACCGTCCACAAAACATAACATTCACAGCGGTATGACACTTGACAAATTTAAAAAAATCGAAAACAAACCAACCGAACAAAAGGAACAATGTGTACAGATTGGGAGTGGGCTAAGGGGTAGAAAAAAAAAACTAAAAACTGGTGACAATAATCCTTTTTTTACGCACATAGAATATTTATGAATCATTTGTTCACCAATAAAAATAATTACGAATACGGAACACATATATAATAAATATTACAAAAATCTCAAAGAGTGAAGGTTTATAAATATGGAAAACGTGAAAAAATTGTGTTACATAGATAGTCATTTATATGAATGTCTTATAGTAAAGATACATGTAACTAAAATAATTTACGTAAGAAAAAGGGTATAAAGGTTATATGTAGGTATTCGATTTATTATAAATTGCAGCCTATTTTCAATCCCACAATGCAAAGACGGTACCACGAAACAAACGTTTGCATATGTTTTTATTTCGAAATATAATTATAGCTTAAATGAGATCTTTTTAAATGAAGAAGAAGTGCAAAAGTACGTGATTAAATAAAATATATTATTTAATATCGGATTATTTTATATAACACATTAAATACTTCTTCAATATTTTCAAAATTACTTTGTGGCCTCATTTTATTAAATAATTGACAAAATACTTTATTTTAACCAATATTTATTGATTAATCTACAAGTTTCGATACGACAACAAGGGTTTAGAAATTATGCATAAAAATACTAGGGGTTTACTGTTAGATAAATTTGAATTTTGAAAAAGTATTAATAGTAAGCTTAATACATATTCTAAATAACCAAAACCTCTTTGATAATAGTCATCTTTTAAATTTGTTTTCATATTAGTTCTTACTTATTTACCACTTTATAGTTTTGTTTTTATGTATGCTCGTATTTTTAATTTCAGTAAACATTGTTTCCTGAAGAAGATAGCATTGGTGTTGAAACTGTAGAATAATCAATAAATAGTGATTAAAACAAAGTATTCTGTCCATTTAGCTTCCTCATACCAATATGAAAAATTGGCACGAGTAAGATTATTCGACATCTGGAAGTACTAATCGATGATCATCTCAACTGGAAAGAACATATATCCAACCTAGCTAAACGCTTAAGAAAACTAATTTAGTTTTTTAAAGAATACGATGTATAATTGCCTACAAACTCTTAAGATCGGTGTACTTTGCACTCTGCTACTCCTTAATTAATTACGCTATTTTAGTTTTTTTTTAGAGTCGGCTAAAAGAGCACAAAAGACAATTCTCAAGGTAATAAATGGTCGTCCATTTAGATATCCATCAGATCTTATATTAGACAAATCTTTATTTTGAGATTCGTTCAATTTTTCCAAGCTAATAACAACTCACCCCAAGCAATTAATCATGGACACAGCACAAGACAAACAACGATCATCTACACGCCAGTTCCGAGAGCAACGACGACATTTTATCACAGATTTTACATGTTCTTAGATCTTATACTGTACAACACACTCAGTACCAACTGGAAATCGTTCAACTCCAATAAGATTACACAAATATGGACCCAATATATAAACCAATCGGGTAGAGAGCAATCAGAAGCATGGCTATCCAACGTTATAAGATAATCATTATGCAGTGTCTACACTAATAATTCACTAATTCTACAACACTCTCACTGCATTTTTTTTTATTCAATATATATAAATATATATATATATATTTATTTTTTATCTGTATTTTTATTCCTGTCGAATCTTAAATAACAGCACGAAAAAACTGACTACTTTAATACAGACTTCAGTCTAGCAAAGTAGCCAAGACGATGATGTATATATCAGAGGTGGATTCTACTCCATCTCACACAATAAACATATTACCATGTTATATTATAATATATTCACCTCTGTTATAACAAAAATGTGTATGAAAATAAATAAAATAAAAATAAAAATTATTTTCTTAAAATACTCATCAAAAACAGATATAATTTCGTCAAAATTTATTGGATAAAAATAAAATAACTATGTAAATATTGATGCAATATTTTATTTTTTGTTTAATAAGTTTGAGAGTTGTGCGAAAAACTGATACTCATCAATTTAAAACATTTAACGTCATGAAATTGTTACTACAAAGAAATAAGGACTTGAAATTAATACACAAAACTTTATAAACCTGGACCAAACATTAATATAAATAGACCTGCAAGAGATAGCCGAATTCCTAGTAAACTGGACCATAACGATAATGTTAACACGTCCTCTGCGGTGGTGGGTCAGATCTGACCCGGGTGTTTGAAAAATATGAATAACGCTACAATATTCGTTTAATGCTGTTTTCCTTCTAGCTAATATTTTATTAAATATTTACAAATAATTAGATATACAAATAAACGTTATCGGATGAGATTCAGATGAGTTTTTGATAAAAATGTGAAAAAACGCTCAAAAACTGACCTAAGATAGTCGCATTTACGGGATTGAATCTCAGCGCTTACACCAAAACATATATTGTCAATCATTTACGGCAGGTATATAATTATTTGAGGAGCGTTACCTACCTGTAAGTTTTATGACCCGGGTGGTTCCGACACAGTTAGATAAAAATAGACAAGAGGCAGGCAAATAGACTGAACTACAAAAGTGATATCAAGGAATGTATGGCACTTAATAGTGCCTGCGGTCATGGACTTCCATATCCTATGATACTGTTAACCCTTCCCAAACCATGTAGTAACACAGGTCTATCACTCTTATTAAATCTGTAATATTTCGGTAAATATACGCAATATCCACTTCATATTTTAGTTAGTTTGGAGTAAAATGTTAACGCTTAGAAATGACTAGTGAAAAATTAATTATGTAAGGCGAATCCTATAAAAATAATTATTTTTAATTCATTCCGTTGTAAATTTAATACGTTGACAAAACTATCATTTGTGACAAGACTGAAAGAAATCACACATTCATTTCACAATGAAAACAATAACAAACATACGAATATAATGGTGACTCTTTCTTACAAATTAAATAAATATTGGCAAAAAGGAAGGTTGTATTATACAATACAACCTCATATTCAGAACTTGATCAATGCTCCGAATTATAATATTACTATTCTCAATACTTAAAGTAAGTTTATGGCATTAACCATTTTTTCACATTTTTAAGGCTAATAGAACTATAATTTCTTACGGTAACACAAGTTGATGGTATGGCTGCGCACGAGTATTTTATATCACGGTATGGTAAAGGTTAAAAGAGAAAAAGCAATGAAACTAATCCAAAGTTCTTGAGTACTATTTTCAGGTCAAATAAATAATATGAAAACAAGACTATCCAGCAGCACTCATAGGATTCAAACAATAATTATTCTCAAAGTCAGGCCTTCGAACCACCCGACTAAACAATGTTTCTGATTTCGTAAACATCACCCCGTGTTGTCACAAAGCTTATTCATGACCTTGAAGAACAAAGGCAAAAACCGCGCAAAGCGTTGAACCTCCGAGTAAATAAAAGTATTTTTCTTTTGAAATGTATACCACTGTATTTGATTTCTATTTTCGTAAACATCGAACTCTTTGTTTTTTTTACAGAATCAAAATTCTGATGATACACCTTCCACTATGTACGTCTATTAAATTTTTAAACAAAAAGTTCCATTCAATTCCGCAAACTGCTCCAGAAAATTTCTACTCAGAATCTGAAGTACTATTTCAAGGGTCGGAGAGGAAGAAGTTGGTTGAACAAATAGAGCGAACTTCCCTTTGTATGGATAGTAAAGAACAACATTTACGTAGACGTGGAAGGTTTTCTGGTATAGGGTGATCCAAAAAGTTAAGTGAAATAGAAAGCACCGTACAGACATTTTAAAAATATCCTGGGGAATAAAATGTAAATATATTGACTGATTCTTCTAAGGTAAATATTATCCATACCAAATAGCAAATCGCTCAGGCGTATCAATGGAAAATTTATCTGCGATAGTGATGAGTGGGCAAATTATGATCGAATGTAGATGTCTCTTTGCATCATAGTCAGTAGTTATAGTTTGGGCATGTGGGACACATTAATGAAAAGATAAAGAAAAACACGATCCAGTAGATCAAATATTAGGTTCAATAATCGACGACCGTGTATGAGAAGATGTACGATAGTATACAATATATAGTTTCATCTTGGTTTCCTTAATGTATTCAGTTGCTTCATGGTGAAGAGCACTCACCTCGGATTCATGCAGGACACCGGCTAGTTCTGTCGGTAGACACCCGAGTCAGGGCGGCTTCTCATGCAAGTATAGGTTCGTTGGCAGATGGTATCATTGCAATGGAAAGGTTTTGCACACATTAAATGAAACGTGGTCAAGAGTATACACGAATTTATTATATTATCAAAACCAACATAAGAATCCTGGCAAACTTAATTATATGTGGTGGAGAATAAAGAAGGGTGAATACGCCATGCCACTATTTGACCCATCAGGTTAACCAATATGGGAGTGTAGCGTACCTTGGTCTGAACCTTCTCGCATCTCCAAACGATTATCGGCTTCGGCGGCACCTCAGAATGAGGTTAGTTTGACAGTTGTGACGCCAACACGCGTGGCGGCGGTGATAATATTAGTCAGAATTGTACCATCGGGACTCACGCGCTTTTACACCATGCACTTTCTAATTTTAAAACTGGAGCAAAATTTTCAATCTCGATACTACGCACTGCGTATTTCGAACTCCAGGCGGTCGCGTCCGGATGGCAAACTCGGTCGCTTGACCGTCGACGCTTCTGGAATGTTTTACCGCGAACGCTGTATTTTGCGAGTAATTCGGGAGACGGCCGTACACCCGCGTGCATTTACCACTCATTGGATTCTGTCGTGTCTATCCCCTCCAACTCAATGATATAGATTCAGCACCGACACGCCCGATTGGATTACGATAACTGGAAAAACGACCCCTCAGGGATAATTCGAGCTCTTTTCTTGTTCGGGATACATTCTGACTGACTCGCCTCTCGGCTCGTTCTCGTTCGGGCTCGCGGCTCGAGCCGAGCGTTACCGAGGACCTCCGAAGACCTCCGAAGCACGAGGGGTGTTGGATGTATGTATTACCTTTTTAGCAAACCAGCGCGGAACTCAAAGCCGTGACATTATATGCAACATGACAACAAAGCATGAGTGTGATATTCTATCCTTTCTGCATACCCTACAGAAAAACTTCTTTATGGCAAGACATCATTGTCAGCTATTCTATTATATACACTGCTGGATGAATGTCTTCCTAAAAATCTCCCACTTTTCTCTGCGCTTTGTTATTCACTGTCACGTACTTCGGGAGAGTTTGATAATTTCATTCGGCATGTGATAGGGTGGCCTAACGGCCTATTGATTTCCATCGTATACCAATAGATAACAGCGTTTATCCAATGATTGCTCGTCCTTCAAGTGACGTGGTTACTCATAACCATTTCATTTACTTGGCATATTCTATTATTAAGGAGAACACTGTTATTGTGAAGTTGTAATTATTCTGAACATTAAACATTAAATTTAATAAAAATTAATTGTTAATTTTTTTTTTTAAAACGTTAATTTTATATACAGATATATGTATGATCGCCATCACACAACGTGTGGATAATAAAACAGACAAAAGTAGTCTATATTATAGAATAAACACTAATTAAATGTATTTATTAGAAAGATATACACATAAAATAAATTTTATCGAAAAATATTGTTGTTGCGCCACCGGGATTCGAACCTGGATTTCTTTCCTAACCGGGGAAGGTGCATTATCCAAATTAAAGAGATCCATGATTTTATTAGATTTTATATACATATATCTGTATATAAAATTAACGTTTTCAAAAAAAAACTTGGAAAAAAAAAATTACTTGGTAAAAAAACGTACTTTCAGACAAAATGCAACATATGGCAAGAAACTATGAAAATAATAAATAGTAATTAAGTGTAGAATATGGCCGTAAAATAATGTAGAGATTGTAGCAAAATTTGTCGTTCACCTTTCAAAGCGGTGTATTTCGAATGCGTTGATTTATAACAGACGATATATTAACAGATTGTATGGAAATTTTCACTGTTGAAAAATGATCATACGATTTCTACGGATATTTTTTGATTTAACGACTTGTTTTTTACTATAATATTACTTATTACTGCCATTTGTAAGAATGACACATCGAGATAAGATAATAAAATCAAAATGTTTTATGTTTAACTTTATAGAAATAAAATTCAAATATGCGTAAATACAAAAGAAACGAGATACGCATTTTTGAAAGATGTACGACGAATTGTGAAAACAATTTATTCGCTATACGTGTTGGATTGTGCAATCTCCAGGTCACACGTCCCGCGGAATGGATTACGATAATTTTAGTAGTACATCGGAATCACCGCAGGGTAGGAGAGGGAAGTAGGGAAACGTGGTAGGATGTGGTCGATGGGGGGAGAAGGGCTTAGTCGAAGGACCAGTAAATTTCGAGGAACCGGGATTCGGAAAATTCGGGGATTCGGGATTAAATTTATCGAAAAAATATTTTTGTTGCTACCGGGATATATAAAAATATTTATTCAATAAATTGAATTTTTCTGTATATATTTCTAATTAATACATCTAATTTGTATTAACATATCATAGAACTATGTTCTGAAAAACTGCAACTTACTTACTTACTTACCATCACGTCGTTTCCGCGAGGGTAAGCAGAGAGGATAGAGCGCCACACTTTTCTGTCCTGACACACAATTCTCGCCTCATCCACATTCATACATCTTCTCATACAAGCTCGCCGATTGTTGAGGCTTCTAACAGAACCATCCTCCATTTACTGGTTTACCTGGTTGTGCCAAGTCTTCCGCGGACGTCCTCTATTTCTGGTGCCATCAACATTTGCGTCATATATCTCCTCATTCATCCGTTCCATATGACCAAACTACCTAAGTGATCCTTTCTTAATCTTACTGACTATACTAACATCAGATTTACATTCTTTTCTTATTTCTTCATTCTTTACTCTGTCAAAAATAGATTTGCCACATATACGCCTAACTGATCTCACTTCCACTGCATTCAGTCTACTTTCGTTCCTTTTCTGCCAGCTCCAGGCCTTACTTCCATACATCAGTGTCGGTACCAGGATTCCATTGTGCACCGCTAGTCTTGCCTCAGTTTGTTCACTTTAATAATAAATTATATTCATAATATTTCAATTCGACGCATAGCTTGAGATAAGCGAAACCGGTTGACGTATAATAAATTTCGTAGTTTCATACAAATTGATTGTTATTTTATTTAATATAATTTGTCAAACCACAAAGAAATTGATTACTATGAAAAAAAATTAATTATGTTGCCAATGAAAACTTTTAATTAAGGTTATTTCCATCCTAACCAGATTATTGTCATCAATAATGAACAATTATCAAATATTTAAATTTAAATTGATTAACCATCATATATCAATCACTTTGTGGTTTGACATATTATATTAAATAAAATAACAATCACTTTGTATAAAATTTATTATACGTAAACCGGTTTCGCTTGTCTCAAGCTGTGCGTCGAATTCAAATATTATGAATATGTTTAATTATTAAAGTGAACAAATTATTATTGTGAAGCTGCAGTTTTTCAGAACATAGTTCTCAAATTAAAAGGTCAAATTAAAAATTATGATGTTGTTGATTGAGTAACCCTGTACTTACACTATTTGCATTAGATCCTTTCTAAAAAGACCAGCTTCTCCTACAAAACACGCTTGTTTCTTAAATTCATCTACTGAATACCGCAAACCATTAACTTGTTATAACTTAGAAGTTCTTCCACAAAGTGATTACTTTCAGCGAGAAAATTATTTCATCCCCTGGAGAAAGGGAATATTTATTGAGAAATCCAATCAAATCGTATCTACAAAATAAACTTATATATTATAAATATTTGTAATGGTTTTCTAGGCAGTATTCTATACTCGTTCTATATATCATATAGCCAAAAATGGTCACAATTTTATTTCTTACAAAAGTTGAATTTATCATGCTAATTATTTTCTCTTCGCCTTAAATAAATATATGCGGGGACCATTTCTAACGTAAGAGTGGTTTTGTCGTTAACTCATATTAATTATTTATTATAATTTTAAAATATTCTAATTACAATGGAAATTTTTCTAGAGGCCCGAGTCTACGGATGGAAATACAATGAGACAATCTCAGAAATTTAGTTGAGATACATCTTAATACTATGTATTCGTGTTGAGATTTTGATCTAGATATAAACTCAGAGATCAGCTTGAGATTGATAGATTGAATTTTTATATAATATGAGTTTTAAATTAAGAATTGTACATTATTAAAATTACATGCTTTTTATTCGCTTACCTCTTGTGCCTGAAGAGGGCGTTACACTCTAATCATTTTATATAGAGAGTTTTACATTTATAAATAGTAATAATAATAATCGATAATTTGTATAGCGCTATTTTCGTAAAAACTTTCACCTCAAGGGCGCTTTACATATAGTTACTTTACACATATATACGATTATCTTTGTTTACGATTATATTTGTTTTTTAAAATTTGTTATTTTCACTTATAGAAATGACTTTTTGAAAACGTGCGTTTTTAGTTTCTTCTTAAATAAAGTCTCTGATGCACTGTTTCTTATGGCGGAGGGCAAAGAGTTCCACACTTTTGGGCCTGCCACCGCAAGTGCCCGTTCACTAAATTTAAACTTCTGGTAACGGTCGGTCGGTTCTACAACCCTTCCTGCAGCTAAAGTAAAGGCATGTAGTCTACAATTATTTATTGTCTATTTGTATGCTTCTCAGGTGTTTTATAGTTTTATTTATTTTCCAATCATGTGCTTCTGAAGTGTTCATTTAATTTATTTTTAAGCTTTTTTATATATTTTATTAAATTAAATTGTGTAGTGAAATTATTGAAATTTTTTATCCCTAAGTACGAGTATATACAATATATAAGTTATTTTTAAAAGTTAATGATGTGCTTGTTTCATTTATGATATATATAAAATATTAAGATATATATAAAATATTAAACCAATGTACATGACGTTCGATCTCGCGGCAAGGTTAGATCTCTCATAAACGTCGCTTAAAATCTACAGAGATCCGTATAATTATCTATTCTGACAAGTTAGCCTAATTAATTAAGCATCATTATTAATATGTAGCGCTAAAGTACACACATTTTTCCAGTTTTTGTGTTGTCTAGAAACGGTGATTTGACTCCACAGAAACTCATGGTAGCAATATTCGTATTTCACAGTTCATCTTGACTCAAAAATCTCTTAAAAATCTTATTTGTGGACAGGGGCCGTAAAACTTATTTTTAATTCATATCTATTGACGTTCAAGCATAAAGAAGAAGAAGTCAGCCGTGTGTTCATTGTACCAGTTGATGATAGTTTTATAAAGGCTGTCATTGTTATGCATGCATTAACGTCCAAAATATTATTTAATTTCAGAAAAAAAATTAATTACGTTATGGTCCAATAGTTTTCACTAAAAATTCATCAGGTCTTCTGGCATGTTTCGAGTTTATAAAATAAATCATCTCGTAATTGGTGGGATTAACGATAGAACATCGTTAATAAAACATCACTAAAAAATTTCGCCTGACGTACTGAAAAGCTTGAAACAGGCACGTTTTGACACGTTCCTGTCAAATTTTTATTTTTTTATTATTATTTTGTCAAATATTTTTTTTTTGTAGCATAAATAGTACATTTGAAAATAAAGGTAATTACTTTACTAGACGTGGTCTGTTCTAAATCAATTACCTGAACAGTTTTTAAAAGCTGTAATTATTAAGGTACCATTGTTATAAAGTAAAGTAAATAAATGTTATTGTAAAAAAAGTTATAAAAATATTTTTGTTTATAATATAGTTGGAGACAAAAATGTGTGGGTATAGCACAAATGACAAAATAGTTTCACTTTGCTTTCTACCTACATCAAGTAAACACTTTGTTATTTTTGGTTTAAAAACGTCGATCACTTTAGACCCTTTAAGGAGTAGTGGCAATTTGTTAAAAATACGCGGTGCACAAAACAAGAAAGTTCGTTGATCAAATTTTGTATTCATTTTACACATTTTAAGCGTACCTAAATAGGTACCTACGTATGATTCCTACATTAAAAATGACCTGCGTATATACATAATTTTATGTAGATTTCAATAAAAAATTTAATTACTTTCTTGGATTATGACAAGGAGTCCCCAAAACCATCCTCTGTTTAAATTTTTAAGAATATGTTGTATTTATTATAAATATATATGGGAATAACAGATTTTGTTTACATGATATCATCCAGAGATTTAAAAAAAAAGTTCAAATAAATCATACTTTGTAATGGTCCGTGTTCACGGATGAGATATTTGTAAGAAATTTTATTCGTAAAATCTCTGAAATTATTATTATTATTATACACACCTTATTCGACCATTAACATAATTTGTAAAATAATATAAAATTTTTGTTAAACTAATAGATTGGTACTTGGAGATATTAAGAAGGAAGGTGATTATTGGAACACCATAAATACATTATTTTTAAGACAACTCTCAATTCACGCTCATTAAATTTCAGTCCACCCAGTGTTGATTTTACGTTTTTTAGTAAGGTGAATTTGAATTTCCCCAGCAGCAATTAAAAAGGATGATTGTAATTTGTAGCATTTGTCAAACTTTTCAGAATAAATGATTGGTATCACGTTTGTGCGGACATTTTGAGTCTCGTTATCAATTCGAACACAGGTTTGACCTCTACTCCAGCCACATGAAGGGTCATTAAACAGACCAGCCGTTGCCAGAAGTCTAAGTTTAGTGAACGGACATTAGCGGTGACAGGCCCAAAAGCGTGCAACCTTTGTTCTCTGTTAAAATAAAAAGGAGAATAAAAATGCACCTTTTCTTAACAATTTTTAATTTCAAATCAAAAAATAGTATAGGAATAAACAGTTTATGCGTAAGGCGTCTTTAATGTATGAAAATGACTAAACAAAAATTATTCAATGTTATTATTATTAAGACAATTATATGTGCTGAATATACTAACTAGCTTTCATAGGAAAATAAGCGCTTCATCTGTGAGGACTGAAATATATTATCCCACAAGAGCAAATAAGCTTAAATACTTCCAAGAACGAAAATAACATTCGGTCAAAGATTATTCACCTTTTAAGCTCCTAAAAAATAAAATTATAACTTTAACTGACATTAAGGTTTTTAAAATGGATGTTTGAAATTGGTTGTTGAAATTAGGAAGAGAAGATACTGAGAGTAAACTTTTTATATAATGAAATAAATTTTATAATTATTTTTGTGTGTTTTCACCCTTCTTTTGATATCTTTCTCAGCCTTTCTGTTTCTATCAAACATACTTCTCAAATACACAAACTCATCTACTTGTTCCAAACATTCATTACCTACAAGTATTTTGCACATTGTCTTGCTTTCTCACTTTGACATTCATAAAAAGGTCACTTTCCTTGCATACATTGTATATTCTACTCACTAGACTCTGTAATTCTTGTTCAGTATTCGCCATTAATCCTGCATCGTCAACGTACAATAAATAGCGTAAAATAAGCGCTATGCCATAAATAGTCAACCTATTGTGATGAAATGTGGCACACGTATACACCGTGATAATGTAGCTACCACATTAACAACCAAATTATTGTTCACGGTTAATTAATTAATAAATAATTAATTTGAATTAATAATTAATTTTTTGATAAATGTTCGAATAACTTATGTACCGTTGAATTTCAGTTAAATTTATAGGTTGCTAGTGATCTCTCCTGATCATAGGCTCCGTTCGGACTACTGTCTTTGATACACCCGTATAATCTTTTTTCATTTTAAATCACATATAACAATACTTTTTGTATTAGTAAAACAATAATTTATTATCTAGACGAGTATTATGTATGTTTTGTAAGGTTTATAAAATATAATATAGCTATTTAAAAAATAAATTAGATTTATTTCAGAGAATTTCTTATCTGAGTTACTAAATCCATTTAAAACATGATGTCGTGTATTAGGAGCAGAAAAAAAATCATTTTTCTTCTATATGTATTCAAAATAAACCATCATCAACTTTTAAAAGAGATGTTTCAAATTGATTATTGAAATTAGGAAAAGCAGATAATGAGAGTAAACTGTTTTATAAAATTAAATAATTCTTATAACTGCATTTTGTGCGTTGTGATCTTACATATTTCCATTTACTATATATGTACTTACATTACACATTGTATTGCACATTGGTATTTTTTTCCTCTCTTTTTTATATATATTAATATTTTTTTTATATTTTTACATTTACTTGCCTTGTATATTACGTATTCAATTTGATTGTGTTATGCCTTCAATGAGTTATTTGGTTTTGTGTAATGTAATTTGTTTACCAGTTTGCTCTAAAACAGGCTTGCTTAGTTGGGCAATGCATAAAAATGTTATATGTATATAGATAAATAAATAAAAATAAAATATATGATATAATATTATTGTTTGAGTTTTTTACCAATCTCTAGATATTAGGTTTTTGAGTTAATTTCTAGATAGAAATTACAAATCGTTACATGTTACTGAGATTTATCCTGTCGAGTGTCACGGTTCAAGTTATTCTACAAAAATGAGTTAATATTTCAGAGAAATGATAATAATTTTCGCATGTTAATGTTTTCAACTGTTGTATTTATGGCCATCAGACAATAGCTACTACTATTTTGTGTCAGCGTGGGTTGGTTTCTGGCGTATCCGATATATCAAGCAATATTTTACATACCATCATAATCAAGGGGTGTCCCCGACGTCCACTAAAATATGACCCAAAAAATCAGGTACGAAAAAATTGACCCGCAGTAGAACAACCCTCGCGAGACTACAAACTGGATTTCAACCATTTTCAGCTGGATTCTAGCTGCTAGAATAAATCTTTATCGGATGTAAAAATAAAACAAAACTGTGTTAAAAGCCCCTGGAAGCGTATATAGAATACTGCTGGCAGGAGAGCAGTTTCACAAAATGTAAAAAAATTATAGACAGCATAAAATGAAATATAACAGCTACAAAATAAAAACGATTAAGATGAAGAGCGAGATATAATAAACAGACCGGATAATGAAAAGCAAACGTGGTTTTCTTTCAGAAATTCGATATCGAAGAATGGAGATAGGTCGAAGAAACGCCGACAAGAAAGTTGTTAAATGCAAGAAACATAAAGTCAATATTAATAAAAACACATTTTTGTTGTGAACTTGTATGTGGTATTTTTAATACCAATTAAATTAATCAATTAGAAAAATATACAGAATAAACTATAAAGAGAAAAAATAATTTTGGTTGCAACCAATTTTTTTTTACAATTTTAGTTCCAATAGCAATCAAAATGATATATTTTTCTGTTTATTTTTTGAATTGAGTAATTTTTTTATATTAAGTATTTATTGGGTTAATGTTTTAACATATTTATTAATAATAATACATATTTCTTGTAAATAGTTTAGGATGTTAGTTAAAGGCTTACTGGGGATAACATAAACCTACCAGGAAAGATGTAGTAGTGATTGATTGGTTGGTACCGAACCTCGTATTCGAGGATCTTCTCGCCTTTGCCACTTAGTTGTAGGTTCTTAGTGTCTCCGCTTCTTATGCGCTTTTCGGTGGGAGAATCGCCCAATTCGAAAGGAAGACTTCCACATGCGTCACATACGTCACCCTTCCGTCATCCCTCCACCACACTCGTCACATATAAAGATCTTTTGTTGCGCTGACTGACTTCGTCGTCGCATGGTCACAGCTCGCTCTTTATTTCTATCTTGTATAGTCGCTGCGATACCGTCAGCCCGAGAACAGATACTCTTCCAACTCCCACAATCTTGAGTCATGTGCTCCCAGTCCTAAGGTGCTCCACATAAATTCAGCGTTTCCCGGATGCAATACTTTTTCTGCACCCCCGCTTTCCGCCAGGGGGTGATGGGAGAGGTGAAGGTTTTGAGGTTGAAGAGCTGGTTTTGGGAGTGTATTATCCGTGCAACACCGGGTGTATCAGCTAGTTTATAATAAAATATCAGTTATTAAAACAACCTAACCTGACATCAGCAACACAAAATATTTTTCTAATTTGATTATGTGTCCTGATTAAGATTTTATTTTATTGTAAATATTTATTTATTTAACAAGCTGTAATAAGTCATAATAAACAACAAGATTACTTAGCTCCGAAACCAACAATAATACACATATATATTATGTTCGTTAATAATCCACTTAAAGACATTTTATTTAAATAATATTTCGTTTGTTAAGAATCCATTTGAATTTCGTTAAAATCCAAATGCAATATTTGAGCGCGCCTGTGATATATAGAATTCGTAATCGATTCGATTTCTTCACCTGGGTTCTTCGTAAAATCTTTCAGGTTTTAAATACTCATATATGTACTTTAGTTAGGCATAAATCTTTTACTATATTACAGATTTACACTAACGAAATTTCAAATATATTTCGATAGGCACGAAATATAATTTAATGTATCTAAAAAAGAAGACAATACGTATTATATATACGAATAATACGATAAAGTAAATAATGAACAAATAAGGAATGAATGTGTATAAGTTTAAATAAGGGTCTCTTCGATGGTTTGATCGTGTGTAACATATGAACAAGAAGAAGATGTTAGTTAAAGTATATTATGCGAGTGTTGAAGACAGATGATATGATCGGATGAAACAAATATTTATTTATTTATTAATTTACGCCCTTATGGGATTTTACAAAATTAGTTAGATATAAAAAAAATCATGAGCAGCTACACAAGTAGCATGGAATATATATATAAAAATATAAATTGATAGAATATATATATATATATAAATAGAAATTGGTATAAAATATATATATAAATAGAAATTGGTATAAAATATATATAAAATTAGAAATGATAGAATATACATATATAGCTTTAAAAAAATATGCAAAACAAACTATAAAAATGAAGGTTCAAGACAAAAAAACAATTTTGGGTTAACACAGAATGGCTGAATATTAAAATCAATTGTATTTTTGACTCAGAATAGCATCAAAGACATCACTCTTATATTTAAACATTTAATATCGTTCCTAAGCTTGTGAAGTCTTTGTTTGGGTGCATTCCTATAATTTTTTTAATTTTATTTTATTGAGGGATTTTTACAGTGTAAACTTATTATAACTAACATAATTAATATTTAACATTTGATACTTTTATGAAAATTCACAGAAATGTTAAGGAACATAAGTATATTTAGGTGCAGAAGAAAGAAAATAGAAAAAAGAGGGTGAAAGAGCAGGGAGGTTGCAACTATTGTTGCAGTAAAGGGAGAGCAAGATGTGTTTATAAATAGAGTGATTGGCCTAAATTGATATTGTGGTAGTTCATAAAAAAAATAACCCTTTAAGCGTAGTAAGGCTAATGTTGAAAAAGTTAATTTCTGTAAATTTCTCATTATGGTATTTGCATGACCGGTGAATAAATTAATTGGGTATATAATATAAATTAGTATATGATGTATTTACATGGAACAGTACTTCACGTAGGAATATGCTCTATAATTAGTTCAGTTAAATTAAGGGCGTCCAGTATGTCATTTACCATTTTGAATAAAAATAATAATTGACTTAAGGTTCTCCCACACGACAAGTTTGTTAAATTAAGAGTGCTCATTAGAAAATCATAATTCAATTTTTCAACGGGTATACATAGTTTGAAGTTAATAAACCATACAAATTTATGTTGAATCCTTTATAATTTTAATTTATCCACTTTATAGAAAGGAGATCAAATAGTTGAGTTGAATTCTAAATTGCTACGAACTACAGCCGTGTATAAAACTTTAAGCCATTTAAATATATTGATATCTTTCACCGTTCTTTATATTGGGTATTGGAGAACGAATTATATTTCTCACACTGACGTAGTGTTAATTTTAAAGAAGAAGTATATCCTTTATACACTTTGCGAGAGAAATTAATTCATATATTATGACTAATACTCAAAATACAGTCATACCTATGGATTCAGGCCTTTTGTAATGTATATAATTTGTTCTCTGTTAACATAAACATTTTTTGTTCTAAGGAAATATTTTTAGGCTAGTATTTTTTGAGTAGATTGCACTAACTGTTTAATATAAACACCAACCCTTGGGATCTAAAGCGGATTTAAATGTAAACGCGTCTGTTGACCTGACTACTCAAAAACAAAGGATCTCTTTAAGAACATATTTGATATTTACTTAAATAATTAATTGTATCTAATTAGATAAACCGTAAAGTTAGTAGTATAAGTAACTAGGTAGCCGGAATATAACATACCTTTCACTGATTTTTCAATAAAATTTGTCTTCGTAGTTCTAAACATTATTTATAACGATTATGATAAATTAATCTTTAATTAAATTTAAAGATAAAACTTTAAATTGTTTAGGATGAAGTTAAGATTTTATGATTAAGTCATGACACTTTCGTAGATATGGAAGGTTTTAATTTTTGCAAAGTTCATCCAATTTCAACTAAGGTTTTAACAATCTTCGAATTAAACTTGTGGGTTATAAATTTACTTAAACACTTAAAATTAGATTTTCAAAAAATCAAAATAATTATGAGTAATGTAACGTTGGATTATGTTCGAATCAAAATAGAAGAACATAAGCCATTTCAAGGTCAAAAACTAGTACCTTTTCGTTTTACTTCAGTCTAAATAAATTTATATTTTCTTCTCAAAAACACTATAGTACATGGCTGCACATGATGTATGAAACTTATCTAAATTGTGTAACATTCAAAAAACATAACTCTTGTCTCTTATCTGGGAATTGCCTTCTTTGAAAACGCCAGGCTTTGTTTTTGAGAAACTCCAAGAGCCTTAACACTATTCAATCTCTCGAGTTAGTCTGCCGTTGTTAAGTTAGAAGTACGCTGTGTTCTCGAACCTGAGAGTTGTAACTCTATTCAATCTTCGAGTTACTCTGCTGTAGTTTACCCCTTAAGTAATTCAAAGAATCATTCTAAGATACAATGCTACAACTAGGATATCGGATTATAAAGTTTACATCGGTTCCCTAAAAAGTGATCAACATTAAAAATTAGTCATATTATAGTCAATTAGATATAATATAAAAGCTATTACGTGTTTTATTACGCAAACATAAAAATATTGATGTATAAAAATCATAGCTACCCACCCCACCCAAAAATTTTGTACTAGAGTAATGATGTCGCCGTGCGCGTGTGTGGATGTTTCATTTTGTTGTCATTGATGTCACCTATCTGTGTTTTCCCCGCCTCTACACCCACAGAGCACGACTTTTCTATGTATGAACTTTGAACTGTCAAGAAGTGTGAACTATCTACTGTGTGCTCTAATATGATCTGATTGTGATTGTGACACTTATCTGATTGTACAGTTACTGTTACTATTGTGTGTTTCGGTTTCTCGCGGTGTGTGCCAAAACTACTATTGTGTTCACGGTGCTGTGTTTGTGCGAATCGGTGAAGAAATTTCATATAGTTTAGGAGAACTGTGGCTATAGTAGAGAAAATCCAGGTATGTCATGACTGCTGGTATGTTCTTGAGCCCTTACTATTCTGTTCCTATACCAAATTCCTACCACCCTTCCTAATCCCTCCCTTGTGTAAACATACAGTATACAGTAAATCCCCACAAACTGATTAGAAATTCGTATGTTCGAAAAGGCGCAACACGTGACCAAATAAATACGTCATACTCGTTGCCATGGTAACTACATACATTATCCGTCAAACTACTTAAACTGCTACAAAGCCAGAATATTCACATATTGGAATGTTAACATGAATATTGTAGTGTATAACTTTTCACGATCCGTTAGGTAGGTAAATAAATAATATTTTAATTCAACACCTAAACGTTACCAACTTAAACATTTAAATTTAAATCAATAGCCATAGAACCGTTTTCTAACAAAATGCAAACATTTTAAAGTATTTTGTTGGAAACAAATTTTATTCTCTCCGAACTGACCAATGACTTTTGTATTTTTGTCAAAAAAAAAAATTATTTTAAGAGATGCTTCCTTTTCACCTTCTTTTCGGTTTTGTCGTATTGATAATACTTCACTGTTTCATTATCATCAACGTCAGCACTTGTATATAAACTAATGGATACAGTTCTCTTCTCCTCGGTCTCTTGTCTCGCGCACTCAGCTGCTCCCGGCTACCCTCTTTACGTCATCAGACTAACGACCCACACCTCTTGTTCCTAATCAGAGTCTCCACTCGAACACATTCTTTCTTCAGCAATTATTGGTCTGGCCAACTGCCATTTCAGCTTTCTTTCCGTGTAATATCGGCGACTTTGGTTCTTTGATTTTTTCATTTCTAATGTGCCGAACATGTGTGAAATGCCAAACTACTCATTATCTAGCTCGCTTTGCTACTTTAAGTTTCTGCAGTCAGCGTCCAAGTTTCGGTGCCGTATTTTATCATCGTTAATTGGGTTAAATTCATATATTTTTCTTCTTCTCTTTTTATAATAATTATACTTAACATTTATTAGTTATTTTTCTAGCTATAATAATATTGTGTCGTGGTGGGCTATTGTTTAAAAGTTATTTGAGTATTTATTTAAATTTTTAATAAAATTTAACGACTTAATTTTTAAACAAATAATAAATATCTCGCAGAGACGAAACAATTTTTTATTATATTTAATGGAAAAATATAGAAGAACGGGCTTAGAAATATTGCTAATAATACTGTTTTTTTTAAATATTTTTTATGTATTGCTAGTCGTTAGTTCCGTTTTTATTGTCTCGTATAATTATTTAATAGATTGTAGGTATAATTAGTTTTTTTTAAATATTACTACATTTAGTGTATCTTTTATTTCTATTGGCAGTTTATTGAGTAATTTTGTGGAGTAATATTTGATGGTTATGTGTATAAATGCAGATTTTATAGAAGGTATTTATAAATTTTTATTTTTGCTGAATCTTATTGGTTTAAACTGCTGCGTCGGAATTTTAATATTAATAGATTGATACATTTTTTGCATATATTTTGCTTTATCGGAATATAATTATCACTAGAGGAACGAATGTATAGTTGCTTGTAGCATAGTTGATATAATAAATGAAGAGTCACTGAGATGGTTTGTCATATAAAACATATAAGTGAGCAGGGAATGGTAAAAAATATATATAAGGCGAGTGTTGAAGGTATTACAAACACAGGGCGTCCATAAAAGACCTGGTATGACCAGATAAACCAAGTACTGGAGGACGGCCTTTTTACAAGCTTCAACAATCGAATAGCGTGCATGATAAAATATATGAAAGTGGACCAAGCAAAAGTGGTGTACCTGGAAAGAGAAAAGTGTGGCATTCTATTCTCTCTACCAATTTATGCGGGGAATCTGCGTGATGATAAGTTAGTTAGTTACTGAATTGTGCAATCTCTGGGTTGCGCGTCTCGCTGAATGGGATACGACAATTCCGGTCGTAAATCGGAATCCTCGCAGGGTAAGGGAGGAAAAGTAGGGAAACGTTATACAGAATGAGGTAGGTGAGGGGATAGGGGTTCTAGTAGAAGGATCAGTAATCTCGGAAACCTGGATTCTGAAAGACTGCTCGCCTTACCTTGTATATAATACCTCCGTAATCCCTGCAGTCGCCGCCGAGATAACACAATGTTTGGCACGCGGATAAGAAAACCTCCGCTTCCAACTGAAGACGGCGATGTCACAAGTTCACCCACGACACAAACAAACAATATCACTGTGCACACAAATCACAGGATTGCAAACAATACAGTGCTGGTGCACTGAAGCTGAAAGGTCCACAATTTGGACGCGGAATATGTCAATAACATTGGGCGTGGCTGATTCGAAAATACGAATTCGGAACAGTTACTATATCTGAAATACAAAAATTAAATTAAATAAGCGTGAATGCTAAGTGCAAACATGTATTCCAATAGTGAAAATAAAATTCCAATAGTCGGTAGAAAATATGAGACGGTTTTAGCGTGGCAGAAATACAAATAAAAATTGAAAAATATTTGATATTCTGCACGTAAGTCAAAGTAATAATAATTTGATAACATTTCTGGTAGGGGTCGAAAAGTTCACCCAGTCCGGCTCGGGTCAGCGGAAACATTACGGCGCAATTACACTGCCAGTGGACGCAACTAATTTCCCCGCCCTCTCAAACTATTGTAGGTCTTAGAGCAATATTTCTCTTTTAAAATTAATTAAGCCTTCTGCGATAAATCTGGAAAATGCAGCAAGGGGGAGCAATAAGGGAAGCACTGAGAGTAGCCGTGTTACGGAAAATGCTACTGAAACGTAAAATGTGCAATTCAAACTTTTGTTGCGGTCGGCGCCTGGCATGAAGGCAAAGTGTATATTGACAGTAAAACAATGAATCGTGTTATGCTAAATGGTTTTGAAACATAAAATTTGCACTCGTGTTACAGTACTGACCGGATAAATAGATAAAATGTATACATATTAATAATTAAACAATAATTATGTTAAGTAAAATGGTTCTAACAACACATAATTACCCTTGGAACAAGGTAACATCTCATATGTTGGTAAAAATTGTATTTAAAATTTTTGAAAAAAAAAACAGTTGTATTTTAGTATGTGCCATTTTTAATATTTTTAGAACAACTATTCATTTGAATACAATAAAATATATGAGTTATATAGGGTGGCCCAAATAAGACTGAAGACTGACTAACTACAATTTTTTTTCTTCAATATTAGAAAAACTACTTTGTGGCCACATTTTATATAAATAATAACACAATACTTTGTTTAAACTACTATTTATTCATTATTCAACATGTTACGATACCTATGGTATCTTCTTTAGGAAACAATGTGTAGTGAAATTAAAAATACAAGCATATATAAAAACAAAACTATAAAGTGGTGGGTAATTAAGTAAGAACTAATATGAAAACAAATTTAAAAGGTGACTGTTTGCAAAGAAGATTCAGTTATTTATAATATTTAGCTCGATATTAACACTTTTTCTTATTTCTAAAATTACTAATTTATCTAACTGTAAACCTATAGTATTTGTATGTATAATTTCTAAAACCTTGTTAATGTCAAAAAAATGGTTTGTTTTCAAGAGGTGATTGGCGAAATCAGAATAGTTTTTGCTATTTAGGAATCTCATAGGTATCGAAACATATTGATGAATCAATAAATAGTGGTTTAAACAAAGTATTTTATCTTATTATTTATAATTGTTTTTGTTTATTTTTTAAATTTCTTAAGAAAATAAAATTCATGGAAATTTTGTACAACTAAGTATCTCAAATGGTTTACATTTTTTTGTTGACAAATATTGGCTCTTCCAAGAGTATTTTCCATTACCAACCGTAAAATTTCTAGTTTCAAGTTTCTCATTTCAGCATAAATGTTCTACTAAACCAAGCCCTTCAAGTAGCCACACAAAAATACAGCAGGAGCCGTCGAATTTGACTAACGAAGAGGAAATTATTCGTTTACCAAAAAGGTCACGAAGAAGCTCCATTGTGGCTCTTGCTATATGCGCTGTGGCTCCATCTTGTTGGAATCATATATTTGGATTATTCTCGACTACCGGAAACAGTTTTAAAATTCGTTGTATGGATGTTCTAGAGAAGCTCAATTGAATCGAACGATGCCTAGTAGAAACATATGGTTTGTCGTTTACACTCTGCCGTAAAGACTCCACAACTGCTTCAATACGCACAGACCGAAGAGTATCTCTTTCCGAAAGATATGCCACCGATTTTTGGTCTTAAAAATGGGAGACTAAGTTCCTAAAAATGGTGACGCTATTTTAATTGAGTTAAGATAATAGACTTTACAGAAGAATAAAAAATACAATAATTTTGACACGTTGTTGCACATCATATGTGGCCATCATACATAAAACCAAAAAAATATGAATATTTTTAACCCTTCAGTCTCATTTGGGGCACCCTGTATTATATCACGTGCCCAAAATCGGTAATCAGTTTACTTTATTTTTATAAATTAAACAGCGACATTTTTCTATAAAATTCACCTCATGAACGATGATCAAAAAATATAACATTCGGACACACTAAAATCTTTGTTCCTCTCTGTATAGCTTTCGATGTTTCGGAAGTTTGGAAAAAGAAGAAAAGATGATTGCTGCTTGTTAAAAATACCATAGACAGGTAGATATCAACTCAGTATACGAGAATAACTCTCATTGACGTGCTAGCATTGTATCCTACAACTCGTTGGACATGTCGTCAAAAGACAAAGATAGAACATTGAGAAATTTGTGGTGACTATAAAGGTCGAGGTGCGAGAAATAGTAAGATTTCCCATCAGATGGATAGACCAAGTGAAGAGTACCATGGTCATATTCTTGATAGATGCACTAAGCTCTCTGAAATACTCTGTGTATGAGTGAGATGAAAAAGTATCATCGATGCAACCAAAAGGACATCTCGTGCGTTTCGTGCGGAAATAGTGAAGATAAAAATGGTTCTAGCTGATATTAATCAAGTTTATATTCCGTCTTTTGAACTGCATAAATTGGTAAGTATAATAACTCTCCATCATCAATAAGAACGTGTAATCAATTAAAATCTTGTAACATCAATTAAAATCGTGTAACATCAATTAAAATCGTGTAACATCAGTTAAAATCGTGAGAGTGCACGTATGGTGAATTGAGGACTATAATCCAGTGAAGAAGGTGCTATTGAGTCATCCTGAAGAGCGAAGGAGTCGTGGTGGATACAAAAAGTGCGGACAGGGCGATGTCGAGCAGTCCTTGAAAGATAAATAAACTAGTCATTAAACAAATAATAGATATCTCACAGAGACGAAGCTATTTTTTATTATATTTAATGGAAAGTAAATGAAAGTATGGGTAATTACAGCCCTTACGACCTGTCTTCGGCTGGCTTAAATAATCACTTTATATAAATTAACGTTCACCATTCTTACCCATCAATCTCCATATCTATCAAATTTTTGAAAGTTGAATATATGTCCATATGTGGACTCACTTCGAGTACCACTACATCATCGCAAACTATGGATTAAATTTGATAATTCATTTCCCTGAAACAGCATATATGTCACAATGAAAATCTAAATATTTTTTTGAAATTGTTAAACCAATATTCTATACCTGTAAAATGTTTTTAATACATTATACTAGAATACGCCTGAAAAATTAATATTTTTAAATTTTTATATTTTTCTTATTTTGACCTGTATATTATTAATTGTGTGTTCTTGTACATATTCAAATATTGAAACGATCAGATCGGTCAGGAACTACATCGGTCAGGAACTTATTGCCTATTTGTTATAGTCTTTACTAAACATACCTTCATTTTTTTCGTAGGTTTCTCGTAATTGCAAATCGCAAAATAAATTTCTGCGTTTTTTGACTATACTCGCAGATCAACGAGCTGTCGGCCTATAGATTTTTTCGCTTTGTCATTCTAGAAACGATATGTTTGTGATCGTAGATTACAAATAATATTTAGAAAATTTATTTTCAGCTAGTCAATGTGTGTTTTGGCCAAGCAGTGAATGTTGACGGTAACGTACAACCCTCAGGGCATTTATTTCTTCGTAGATAATAAATTCTTCAACCCTCAGTCACGACAGCTAGCAAAGCCTTTGCTGCACAAGCAAACGAGTATTTGACATATAAATTATGTATCTGCACATGTTATACATTACCTTCATAACGGGTGTAAGACATTTATCATATGGTCGTACGTGATGTTTTCAAATTCATAAACCATCATTTTAAAGTATAGTTCTTCAGAAATTTGAATAAGAATCAGGTTTTATTAATATAATTTAATCACCCATGCACGTTTTTGTAATCAAAATAATATTTTTTCTTCGTGTAAATAAGTGCTTTTTTAATATACATAATAAGTGGCCGTGGGTTCGAGCCTTGTCCTGAGAGACTAGCAATTTATTTCTATTTTCACAGCTCAAGCTCACATCATAGTTCGAAAATAGTAAGAATATAAATGTAAAATATATATATGTCTAATATTTAATTCAATGATTAATAACTCAAATTAATATTATAAGAACAACATTCATTTCTTTAAAAAAAATGCTTCAATAAAAACCCGATTCGTCGCATAAAACTTAATATATAATAGGCAAAGCGAAAAGAAACGTAATTTTTTTTATTGCGTTATTTTGAAACCAGTTTCCATGAGTTAACATATCCCGGTTTGGTATCATTTTGAAGCAATGTCAGTAATATTTATATTTTGATAAAAAAAAATTGCCCCATAGTAAAAAAATGCAAGAGAAATCGAACAAACACATTTGCGGTTGTATACTGTTTTTATTCGATAACGGATTAAAATTTTTGGAGACATCTTGAATCCTCAAAAATGCTACAGATGATTTAAGAAGGTCAAAAGTGGTGATAGGTATTTAAAGAACAAGCCAAAATCAGAGAGACATCATAAAATCGATGACACTCTATAATCATTGATGGAATCCGATCCGCATAAAACATTCAAGGAATTGTCACAAGACCTTGGTTTTTCATGGTTAATAGTAAAGGATCATTTGAAAAAACTGGGGAACAAAATAGACAAGGAATTTGGGTGCTGCACTAACCTTCTCCAACGGCCTTAGAACAAAGAATAACCATCTGTTCATGATGTTCAGATATGAAACCGATTCGTTTCTTAGAAGGATCGTTACTGGGGATGAGAAGTAGCTCCTCTACACCAATTCAAGGTGAATAAAACAATGGCTTTCATAGAAACAAGTACCTGTGTTGACCCCTTGGCCATCATTGACTTTAAAAAAGGTTCTCCTTTGTATTTGGTGAGATCTTTGGCCTTTGCTTATTATGGGCATTTTTTTTTTTATCAAAACTTAAAGATTACTAACAGAGCTTCAAAATGATATCGACCGGGAAGTATTGACTCAACGGGAGCTGGAGACAGAATGGTTTCAAAGTAATGTAACAAAAAAATGACATTTCTTTTCGCTTTATTTAATATTTTTATTTTTTTATTTCTTCATTGTTACATATATATTCATATTTATTTAATTTTTTGCCAAACTGCAAAGCAGTTTATGGCAAGGATTACCTTTTACATAGTTAAATATTTTTATTTTTATAAATAAAATATAACATAGGAAATAAAATTAGATAAAGAGATGTTAGATGAATTACTTAGAGAGACATAAAGAATATAATATATATATAAATATAATAAATATATAACAATTTTTACAGGGTGAAACATACCTAGTTCACAGTATTTTATGGGTGAATACCTTAATATAATATAATATAACACAAGGAAATAAAAAAATTGACAATATGTTCCTTTACTTTGCATTTAAAGGTGGTCACTGAGGGTCTCATCATTTTTAAAAATGTTTAATAGCTCTTTATTATTATTAAATTATTCTTGGTATAACACATTCTCTAGTTCTCTCACCATATACATTGTTTGCGATCGGTACTCTCATGGTTCGAACCGACGATCTGGTTAAATAGCTATGGTAAGGATCAGTATTTATATTTCCATTATTTATCAACTCTTCGAATATTATAGTATTATTTTTATTACTTTTTTTCAACTGGTAAGATTTTGTATATTGTAAATAATTTACTATAATTATGTATGTATATTTTAAATGATGACCTTCATCTAGATTTGGAATGAAATGTATATTATGTATTAATTTAAAAAATATATATTAAAAATATTTTTAGAACACATTCTTATTGTGATGATAAAATTGATTTTATATGTATATCTTTCTAATTAATATATTCAATTTTATTTTAAATATTAATTGGATAAATTCATCAAAATTTGAACATGAAATCAAAAGTCATTTTCCGTTCATTACTCTGAAATTGTGGAATTAGATCGAAATTCAGATAAATGGCAGATGCGGTAACAAATTAATAAGATAACAGATAATCAACAATGACGAAAAATCTTTCGAGAATTAATAATTTATGTAATCTTAATGCTTTTAACATCAATATATGTTACGTTGGTCAGGTATCTACCCATAAAATATTGTGGACTAGGTCTGATACACCCTGTATATTGCTTCGATATATATATACATATTTTATTATTTTATTTATTTGAAATGTTTACAATTTTATTATAATATGAGATATTAATTAAGAATTGTAAATTATTAAAATTACATGTTTTTTATTCGCTTACCTCTCCAAAAAAGAGACTAGCTCTTGTGCTTGAAGAGAGAGTTACACGGTAATAATTTAATATAGAGAGTTATACATGTGTAGTCTATAATTATTTATTGCCTATTTATGTGCTTTTGAAGTGTTCATTTAATTTCTTTCTAAGCTCTTTTATATCTTTTATTTCTTTACTTTGTGTAGGGATGCTATTGAAATTTTTTATTACCATGTATACAAAGTTTTGCTGATAGTGTTTAGTGTTACATTTAGAGATTTTAAAGTTATTTTTAAACCTTATTGATGTGCTTGTTTCAAATTTAACAGTGTTATTTTCTTTAAGTAATTGATTAATTGAGAATTTTTTTTCTATTTTGGAAACTGGGAATTTTTAAAATAGTGTTTGTGTTGAAAAAGTTGATCTTTTTTAATATTACTTTGATGATTGTTCACTGTATTATTTTTACCGAGTTCTTTTTGTTATTGTATGCTCTACCCCAATCAATTATATATATTTTTGCTCTTTATTTTTCTAATCATTTTTGTTTTAATTTTAAAATTTATAAAATTGCAACTTCACAATAAAACTATGTTTGTATTCAAAATATATTCATATTCTCACTATTGAGATTTTGAATTTTATTAAATTGTAGGCTTTCTAAGGAGATATATTTTATCGGTGATCGCACTTTTTTCTTACCGACCGACCGACCCTTCATTATTTTGAATTTTCAGGTATGTGCAGTTCAAACGTATCAACCTTTAAATATTAAATAATTTTATGATAGTACTTTCTACAATATAATAATAATTAGGAAAGTCTCTCTCTAGATATTTTATTTAATCTTTATTACATAAACTTATGTATATATGAGAAATATTAAGGATGCCCTGAGCATTGATAGTTTATTTACATTGGCAGTTCTCGGGAAATATAATACGTTATTTCAACCTCCCTGCTTCCTTACTTCCCCCTACCCCTCTCGTACCGATGTTCTCCTCGATTATCCGACTAAATTTTCATCTCCCACTTCACGTATAAATTAAAGTTTTAGTTCAAAAACTCTGTACTTTGGTTCGTCTAGTTTTAAGGTAAATATTTTGTAGTAGTTTTTAATGTTTATATCGAGAAGTTTTGCGACCAATCAATCTATATTTAATTACTGTTTTAAACTAACTAAAATATAATTTCGGCACATTTTGAAGGTTACATCATTAGAATCAAATGTCAGTATGGTTATAACAATATATATTAAATATTAATCTACTATTTTATAAAAAATATTTGCTATTGAACCTATATCTATATGAGATAGGAAAGAAAATAAATGCGGTATATGACCTTCAATTTCAGCTAATAAATATCTTTATTATTATTATTTATATGATGAGGCAATGTTTTTTAGCCAAATTACTTAAAATAAGCCTAGAACAAACTTCGTAACTTTTAAAATCAGCAATGTTAGCTTTGTGGTTAAGATTCATATTTTTATTTATTATCTTTGTTTTATTAACCACTAAAATGAGTTTAAATACATCTACCGGTTTCGAAAAATACCATTTTCTTCTTCATTTACTCATAAAATTTAAAGACAAAGATGATAAATTTAACAATTCTGGTGTCTATAAACTTAGTTGCAAGGATTGTGCTGCATATTATATTGGTAAAACGGGTAGAAATTTTAATATAAGAGTAAGGGAGCATTTGAGATGTTTGAACAATAGTGGGTTTTCAGAATTTGCTAATCATTTGATAGAAAATGGTCATGATTTTGATAAAAAATTGGGATTGTCAATTTTGCATATAAACGGTGTTGGTCACAAATTAAATAATTTGGAATCGTTGGAGATAAATAAAGCGTGTAAAACTAATCAAAAAATTATAAACAACCAACTAAATTTAACTACGAGTCCCATTCTAAAATTTTTTCCTAAAAATTATTCGAGTAAATTTGTATTAAGTAATGATTTGAGTTAGGAACTAAAAAAAAAAAAAAAAATTTTTAAAATGGATTCTGTCAAAGAAACAATATATGTTTTAGTTAGTTATGACATCCTGAAGAAGAAAATGGTATTTTTCGAAACCGGTAGATGTATTTAAACTCATTTTAGTGGTTAATAAAACAAAGATAATAAATAAAAATATAAACTTCGTAACAACTATTTTTTGGCTTGTGTTCAGTTCGTGTGGCACCCACTTTTTAAGCTGTTTTAAGTAGTCAGAAGCCGTTGAATGACAATTGCTTAACTTTAGTGCAATCTCTTGATTTGTTGTGCGCGGTTGAAATTCAGCTCTCTGCTGATTCAGCTAGACACTATCAACTGAATACGGATGCCCACGGCGTTCTTTATCTCCAAGACTCTCATCCCCAGTTGACTTTACCACCTGTTTTGATCACATACAAAAAAATATCCTCATATTTGTTTACTTTCCATATTTTATTCAAAAAGTTAATTCGAACCAATATAAATAATTAATCGATGTCATTGATGTTACCAAAATACAGACTGAAAAGTGTATAACACTACCATTCAAAATAAAATCTTTTTTTTAATATATATTAACTAGATTTTAAATCTTATCCTAAGACGGTCGTACGTAGGTAGGTAGAATGAGTTCTGTGAAAAAAGGTAATAATTTAATTAATTACCTATTTACAGAACCTTGAGCAATTTTTTCGATATGAAAAATGTAATTTCAGAACAGAAAGATCACATATCCATCCACTTTAAAGGAAACTTCTCGTAATAACTTAGTTCGATTTAATACTTTTTTTTTTCAAATCCCTGCGCACGAAATACAGAAGAGCATTGAATTAATATCCATGTATATTAAAAAATATATGAAAAACCTGTAAAACAAAAAAAAAAATTCCACGAATTTATTAAAAATCATAATTGTATAGATAGCGCGCGTATTTTATAAAATGTGCAAAAATTTTGATCGGTAACGTTCAAAAAATATTACCATCAATAATTTTTTGACAGTTGACATTTCCATGATGATGGTCACTGGAGCGGTCAGGCAAAGAGAAATCTGCACAAGGAAAAAAGCTATTGACGATATCATAAATCATTATTTTTATGTTTATGGCAGGTATCGTATCAAATATGGTTGGGCCAACTTTATGATTCTTATATTATAAATAGACAATACAAAAAAGAATCATCCTTACAGCATACATATATATGTGTATGATATGAATCCAATTGCAATATATATATATGCATAACTGAATTCATGGGAAACAAATATAAATTTAAAAATTGGATTAACATTAACGAAAACTTTATTTTGCAATTAGTGCCATCTGTGTACCAGTAGAGACTTTAATTGCTTAGTTCTAAAAACTCACAGTTGTTTATTCGCTTTATTATTTATTCGTTAGTTTATTCGCCGCATCATGCTATTTACATTACTCGCTAATCACTTCTAAGCTAGTGAATTACTCAAGTCATATAAATGGTTATTTACTGTATTGAAAATTCCTTTCGGTTGGTTCGTTTAGTATGGAGTCGTTACCTATGATGTTTATTAACAGAATAACATTAGAAATATCTGCGTGCAAATCATTGAAATTTTTAGGTCTTCTTTTACGAATTTGCGAATTTTACTATCTTACTGCTTTTAACGTGTTGATTTCATGATTGTTCTTTAAATTTGGTGCATGGATTGGTTTTTGATTTGGGAAAAACAGAAAGCAATTGGCAGGACTATTTCCTACGTTAACGTTTAATATAAATAATTTATTTAATTATTACGTGAAGTATTTTAATGAATGAATCGTGTTCAGTCGTAGAAAGCGTTATTAAAAACGTCAATACATTTTTTATATGGATAAGATTGTATTATTTTACGTTAAAACTTTAAAAACACTATTAACAACGGTACTCTAAAATTACAAATAAATACATGATAGGGTCGTATAAACGATGGATTCATTTTGTCCAAAGACGTTGGTTAAACGAAAGTACATATATTGTATTACATATATTATATATGATTGTGTAATATCATTGGTAACAGCATAACCTAAATCTATACCTACTGCTCGCCACTGGATGTTTATAATCTATAAATCGTAATTAAATAACTTTTCAAATATTCTACAACATTGTCATATACTGTACCTATCGTCTGTCTATCTGTGTTGCAACAAAATATTAAATGGATATAATATATCCAATAATATTATATATTTTACGGTTACAGTAATTGTGATGTCCTTGAGTTCGAATATATGTGTAAGTGTCAGAGCGCCCGCACCGCCGGGACGAGTTGTATATGTGTGTGTGTGTATATAAGCGGGGATAAAATGGTGATGCACGCAAGGCGCTGTCTCTTTTGTGTTACTGTTTGGCTCCGATACTAGTTATATACCTTGTACCTCAACTATATTATTCGTGTAATAAAGAATATAATTGTCACATAAGAGTTCCTCTTCGACCACCAACAATCTACCACGAGGGGTGTACAACTTGATATATACTACTTACGCAAGTACGTAGTAGTAATTAATCCGATTATTTATAATAATTCGGTCAATGTGATAAATAATACTGCATTAATATACATATACAATATTATTTGAGCTTGGTTAATTTAATAAAACATATTTAATGATTTATTTATTATTTATACCAATAATTGTGCGTTCAACCATATATGTCGGAAGAATTCAGAAATGAAGGAATAGGCACTCTCCAATTCGGATTCTGCTGGCACGTCCAAAGATGTGGACTGTACACTTTAACTCACTAATTCGTCAAAGGTTCTGACACAATGCAGACGTGAAGTTTTCTAATTAGTATAATATTCTAAATTGTGCCGTACACTTATAACCGTACAGCTCAAGGTCGCCAATCGTCTGGGTTCGGTGGCTTGCATGGAAAGCGATGAGAAGGGAGGGGGGAAGGCACAGCGCATTATTTTCGTTCAAAAATGAATATATTTATACACACATAAATATATGCCCCAAACAATAATCATATCACATTAAAATTAAGATTCGTTAGTAAAATAAGAATATTAATATAATATTATAACAAAAATTATGTAGTGAAAAAAATCACTAGGAATGACAACATTTTTTGTGTTTATGTATTTGTTCATTCTAAAGCTTTTCTCCGCCTCTTAACGAGTCCTGAGCGTAATATAAATTATACCTACCTACATAATAAAAATAAATGAAAAATAGAAAAGAATTCGTTACAGAAAAAAGACTCTAGAAACAGAATTGCTAAATTTATTGTTTTTTGTCTGAGAGCTGAAATATGTTACCTTAATGGCTCATCTATTGTTAATAGTGGATAGACTAATAAAATGATTGTGTACCTACCTACTTATTGTGAGTGATATTGATTATTTCTAAGTCGGATATAATTAATTTCTGTTCGTAATATCCAGATATAGATAGTAAATACGTTCGAGCATTACATAGTTGATTTATTATTGAACTTGAATCCAGATAATAATACTAAAATAAAAATTTGTCCGATAAAGGTTTAATACCAAAGTACCATCGAAAGATGAGGATTATTATTAATAAACGGTTAATATGATTAGTGGACTATTATAAATCATAAGTTGTTATCAATACTAACCAATTAATCACGTGTCACATGGCAACATAAAACAAGCAAAATCTGCTATCAATTGTATCACGTCAAAGTGTGTGATTATCATGTCAAACAATTATTTGATTACTATATTTTCTTGTTTTTTTAAATAAGTTCAGGTTATACTTTTTTTTAGTAAAAATTGTTAAATGAATGTCATGTATTGTATAATATTTTGCTAATAATAATAATAATAATAATAATAATGCGTTTATTTCAGCGTGATCGGCTTTTTTTATGAAGACCCGATTCACCATAAAGATAATACGTTTAAGTAACATAATAATATTCATGTTATGAAAAGAAATATAAAAAAAAAAAAATGTCAAAGCCATTATTGTATCTGTAGCTATTCTGTATTCTGAACCAGCTTTCCATGAGAGCGCCGTTTATACTAGAGAGTTGGTGCTGATCTCCAGCCGCAGCTTTACGCCCGCAACTCGACGTCTCAGAAGCGGAACGAATCCACATATACGACCTTCGGCAAACATTGTAGAAGTGCTACAATAACGCACCAATCCAAACAGTATTCTGTATGAGTTGTTGTATTGAATTCGGAGACGGTTGTGCGTCACTTGCTTGTATTTCGACCAGAAGCCGCAGGTGAAGACATGCTGGTGAAGAAGGATTTAAACAGGATCCTCTTCACCTCCTTACTGTATCGGTAGAAACGCCGTGACAGCATATTTCAGCAGTGTGTTGGTTCGCAAACATTAAAATTTAAACCACTAGCGTATGTACCAAAAAATAACACTGAGTATTTTGGCGCGTAAATGTTTTATCGTATAAGTTTCCGTCAAACAAAATTTCTAGAATCATCTTTATATGTAATCCTCTCGCCTTATGATGTGGTAAAGTATATGAGCATAAGCTGTTGCACAGTAGAAGACAGACGACAAGGAGATATGGATAATACTTTTGAGAATATATCTTGTGTATATCTCGCTTGTGTATCTTTACTAGTAGCCTTGGTCTGCGTTATAGTGCGGATTAGTTTTGAGAAAAAATGGTACTCTTGGCTCACAGGTATGATTGTGATTGGTATTTGATAATATTAGTGATTGAAAACTGTGACTGATCACTATTTCATTACTAATATCCATGCGCTGCACGATATCACAGTACATTAAATAATTAAAGAAACAAAAAAAAGACCGACCGTAATAATAAAGCTTTCATTGCATTTATTTAAACCTCATTTAAATATCATCACGAAGAGAATGAAATCATTTTATAAAATAAAAATACATTTGTTGCACAAACTATGCGTAAACAGTCAAATTCCCAGAAAAGGTGCGTAAAATTTTTAAGTAAAATTTACTAGACCTTGCTGGTCATGATTATGACTTCATTCCTTCATAGATTTTGCACATTCATTTCATAAATTTGTGAAAAATTTTAAGCGCTATCCGTCGGGAAGTTAAAAAAATAATAATAAAAAAAAACTCATTTACGAATCACGATGTTTTCAAATATTCATTCACTGATAGTGAGTGTGATTCAAAGATGTCAGTGATTGATTCACAGTTCGTGATTTTGTGCTCATCACTAGTGCCGACTGCTTGGCTCCAGTCTTCGCGATTCTAGACTAGACCTTGTTTAGTGCGACATGTAGCGATGCTTCTGTCATTTCTTGAACTTGGTCTATCCGTTTTGCTAGAGATTAGTTAATATTATTTAGACAGTTATTTAAATCGTTATTCAAACAATATATTAGTAGTTTTTTTCAGTTATTTAAACTGTTATTTTAATCGTCATTTAAATCGTTATTTAAATAGTTCCTTAAAACGTTATTTAAACAAATTTATTGTTATTATATAGTGTTCATTTGTAACGATGACCGGTAGCTGATTATTAGTAATTCTTCGAGCATTAACTGGTACACAAGAAAGTAAACCTCCAATATTTAAATGATTAGTTAAATCATCGTTAAATTTAAGTTATTAATAATCGTCACAATCACGCATACACAACAATTTACAATCACTACTAGAAATTAACCTCTCGCTCTTCATTTTTGTACATTTCCAATAATCACAACTTCTCCAGGTTCTATATCTAGTACCCACAATGGAAACGTTCATTCTATGTTAAAGAATATATATTTTTTCATTTATCTTTGCAGTCCACGGTGTACGCAGCATATGACGCCTGTTCGTATCGAAAGTATCTAGCCTGTTTCTTTATTTTCAACTCATGTAATTTAATTTAATTTAATTCCATGTTTCAACTTCAATAGAGACAAAAGTCTAGCAAAATAGCCGGGACAGAGCTGAATAACTATCAGAGGTGACACCTACTGCATCCCACGCAAAAAAAGTAGTTGTAATCAAATTTATAATAGTTATTTTATTTGAACGTAATATTGCAATAGTTGTTCACCTCTTGAATTAAAATATTGTAAAAAATTGTTAATAATTCGAACTATAAATCCTTCACCGATAGGATCCAAATGAAATAATTGCGCGATCTCCGGGTCACGTGTCTGTCGGAGTGGAATACGACAATTCCGGTCATAAATCAGAATCACTGCATGGTATGGGAGGGAAGTAAGGAAACCTTGGTACAGAATAAGATCGGTGAGGGGATAGGGGGACAAGTCGAAGGACCAGTGAATTTCGGGGAACCGGGATTCGGAAGGACTGCCCGCCGTACATTGTATATGACGTCACCGTAATCCCCGTAGTCGCCGCCTGGATCACACAAATGGCACTCGGATGAGCCGATCGGCGATGTCACAAGTTCACCCACGGCACACAGACAACAAACAATATGTGATCAAAATACAATATCACAAAATACAGTGCTGGTGCACTGGAGTTGAAATGTCTACACCGCGAATGGTATCGCGATGTCGAGATCAAACAAATATTGGTCAAGTTGACGTCTATTGACGTCAAGGTCACAATTCACACTGACAAGACGAGCATAAGGAAATCTATGGATGGGAATTTGGATGCGGAATTATGTCAATAGTAACGTTTGCGGCTGAATCTAAATAACGCGCCAAAAGTGTATTTTATAAATTAGGAACATAAAGATAATTAGGATTTAACTGATCAAATTTTCAAGAAATGTTTCTTTAGATGGAGCAGTTCATCCAAGTTGTTTTGATCAGCTTCAACAGCAAACTTGGCTACAACGATTCTCTTCTTCTACCCGTTTATTTAAAAACGTTTTTAAAATATACTATACATCATTTCTTAAGATATATAAATAAAATAGAATAATGAAGAATTTATCACCAATGTTCAAAATATATATGTTACTATATTATTTTCATTCTTTTATAAGGCTCTTTCGCAGGCTTAATTGATAAATACCCTCGGCAAGGCGGTTCGCTGTCGGCGAGGCTGTATGATTTTTATATTCAATATTTTCGCTGAAAACGTAATTCCGACATGCCTTCACGTTCTCGTCCCGTTCTCTCGTTCTCTCGTTCCCGTCTGATCTGACGGGAAGCGCCGGTGGGGAGGCTCCGCGCTACGTGATCACGTGGAGCCCGTGAATGGATGGCTTCCGGTATTTCCGGTTCACTTTTTTGCCGAATTCATGATTTCTCTATTTTTTAGATGCCGTCAATCTTACGTCTCCACGATGCGAGCGTTCGAAAAACATATGTACGTACACATATTTTTGCGGCGTTTGTTTGATAACATAATCGTTTGGAAAAAAACCCTTTCTTCAATGTTAACGTGTTTGGAAAATGGTACTTCATAGAAAATGGGATTCTTTAGTGAAATTATTTATTTTACTGAATTATTCTACTGAAAAATATACTATTATGCACAATAAAAAAGTAATTAATAATATTTGTAATAATTAATACGGGTGCGGCAGAACCGATAAAATAGTTTTGAGGAGTTAAATTAAATTAATTAATTTAAGTAAGCAGTACACAACATTTATATTCATTAAGTTTTTAAAATAATGTTCTCAATATGGCGGCCGTTACAGCTATACAATGTTGGAGACGATCTCTAAAGTTTTGTACAGCTTGTTCAAACAAATCGCGGGGTATGACGTTAACTTCTTCAACAATACGCCCCCTTAGCTCTGGTAAGATATGAAAGCGACGTTTAGACACCTTTTCTTTCATATACCCAAAAAAAGAAATCACAAATGCTTAAATCTGGTGACCTCGCAAGTCACCCCACATCACCCTTAAGAGAGACCAGACGTCCGGGAAACATTTCTCTCAACATATTGAGTGAATTTCGGGTTGTGTGAGCTATATTCCCATCCTGTTGAACCACAAGTCCCCCAATCCGCCTTCTTCAACAATCTCTTCTATTCTGCGCTGCAGAAAATTTTGCAACATTTAAACATAACATTCGAAATTCACGATCACTGTCACGCCATCATCCTCAAAGAAGCACGGGCTCATCTGGTGTTCTGATGGACCTGCGTTGGCCATGTGTATCTCTTATTAGTGTACTACCAATTTACTCTGCTTAATACAGGACCAAATTATGTTCGCATTAGAAACGACATTGTTGAGCGGAATGTTGAACCGTTAAGAAAAGCTCTTTGCGTCGCGATCACAGATCGGTTGTTTTCAAAATACGTGTGCATGGCAAAGCCCCGATATATTTTGGTCCAAACTATATTGGGTACTAAAATGGGGTCACCGACAGAATAGAGGAAGATGACCACGTGCACCTGCCTCCCCCCACCACCGCCCGAGCATTGATCCCTCCTAAGTGCTTAATCGGTTCTGCCGCACTCTGTATATGATAACTTTATATTTAGCCACTTCAATTTTATTGCTCGACGCTAACCGGTTTCAAATTACGTTTTCTCCTTCATTAATGTAGTATCAAACTAAATATAAATTTATGATTTTGTTATTATACTTTTAAAATTAGCAATATTATCTTTGTGGTTAAGATTCATATTTTTATTTATGATCTTTGTTTTATTAACCACTAAATTGAGTTTAAATACATTTACCGGTTTCGAAAAATACAATTTTCTTCTTCAGGATGTCATAACTAACTAAAACATATATTGTTTCTTTGACAGAATCTATTTTTAAAAAATAAAAATAAAAAATAATTTTTTTTTTTAGTACCTAACTCAAATCATTACCTAATACAAATTTACTCGAATAATTTGTTTATAATTTTTTGATTAGTTTTACACGCTTTATTTATCTCCAACGATTCCAACATATTTAATTTGTTATTGTTTTCATAACTTACGTATCTCGATATAAATTTTAAATTTTTCTAATACCCGCCAGTAAAAATAATACACATTAGTGTTATAAGTCATTCAATTCATTGAGACCCGCTTCCCATAACCCTCAATTGTACGTAAATTGTAAGGGTAGAGCAATCGCCTTTCTACTGCATTCAGTCAACTTTCATTCATCTTTTTTTTCATACACTAGTGTTGGTACTTTTAAATGTAAACGTAAATTGTAACATAAAAAATCAACAAAAATATATATGTATATTGTAAGTCTGTATTGTATATCATCAAACCCATTGAATTCATACAAAACAGAACTACTATGGACAGCAACACCAAGAAGGCAAAACTGAATACAGTAATCAATGTCTGCAAATACTAAATCTGCAGTTAAATTGTTGGGCGTGCACATTGATTCAGATCTTTCAATGAATACACAAATCAGTAAAACTTTCAGTACATGCTGCCATCAACTGAGACAGATTAAAAGTATTCGGAGACATCTTCCTTTTGAGGCAGCACGTCTACTTATAAATGCATTTGTGGTGTCACGTGTGGACTATTGTAACAACATCTATGCTAACCTGCCAATGTTTCAGCTAGATAGATTACAATCCATTCTAAATACGGCTGCACGGATAATATACGGAGTTTCCAAATTCTCTCATATAACATCCCTTTTACATCAGCTACATTGGCTCTGGTTCCCTGAAAGAGTTGAATTTAATATGTACTGGTTGATGTATAAGGTGACACACAACATGGTGCCTCTGTATCTTCAAGAACTTTGTATCCCAGATAATTTGAATGGTAGACGTCAAACTCTCAGATCAGCCTCTACTTCAGCCGCAGGAAGGGTTATAGAACCGACCAACCGTTACCAGAAGTCTAAATTGAATGAATTGGCATTTGCGGTGGCAGCTCCAAGAGCGTGAAACTCTTTGCCATCTGTCATAAGAAACAGTGCATCAGAGACAGAGAAAGTCATTTCCATACAGCCTGGAATTAGACAAGGCTTTTTCAAAATGCACCTCCACCGATCTTTGTACTGGGTTACTTCCTGCCAGTTACTGAAGCCAAGAATGGATAGGTCTTTATTTATTTATTTAATTCTTAACATAGTGTATAAATAATCACTCCTTATATATGCTCTAATATATACAAGATTAAAGTTTTTTTTTTTACTAATACTTATCTTTTATATATTTAGTCAGTTTCATTTTAAATCTATTCAATTTCTCTTCCTTTCTAATGTTTTCTGACATTTCATTAAAAAATTTCATCGCACTATACATCATCGATTTCTTAGATTTGATCTTCTTCTTGAATGGCAGTCTCAGTCTATCCCTTACCCTTGTACGATGCTCGTGTTCATGCATACATCAGCATACCGTGATAAAAAATACAATTTTGCTGCAATAGTGTCAAATTGTGTTACCGTGGAGAATGTGTAATTTTTAGCATTTTGAGTGAGAAAAAATGCTTTTACTAATTTCAATTGCGGTCAAATACTTTTTATCATACTTTAAATATAAATATTGATAAATATTATAATATAACGCACATTTATAATGTGCAATCTGACGGTGGTAAGTATCGATCTTACACAGCGGTAGACCTGTGCCACTGCATGACTATGGGAGGGTTAATATTATTCTGCCATCTCATGGTCTCTAAATAAACTTACCATCGAAGCTTCCCCAATTTTATGAATTTTATCACATCATTATACAACGCTTATGTCACACTCCATTTTTTTGACATTTCCAAAAATTATCTTGATGATATTTATTTTAAATACATTTTATTGCGTCATCTTTCTTTATTGGTATTTGATACAAAAGTAATCACTTCCTTTTTTTCTGTACACCACGCTTAACTACAGGTATTGTATAAAACGTACATATATTTCTTTACAGATTAATATAATAATATAAGAACATACAACATTTCATTCGCAGAAAATTATCGTAGGTATTCATGAAATCATCTGTTTGCTATTTAAAAAAGCTGGCGTGATTCCATTCGTGAGTTTGTTCTTTATTTTTAGTTTAATTAATTTTTTATTCATGAGAGAAGATAAAGAATTGTAGAATTTGACATGGAAAATTAATTGAGTTCTCTACCTTTGGATGGAGAATTTTAATATTGATTAATCAAGAATATCTAGAAATAATTATACGTAATAGAAAGTTAAAATTAAAATTAATTGAATATAAATATAAGTTCAGATTTGTACCTAAAGTCATATATCGATTATCTTTTCTATTTCAATTTAAAAAAACCTTTTTATTAACTAACTTACACTTCATCCACATTCGTACATCTTTTCAAACAATCTTGCCGATTAGTGAGGCTTCTGACAGGGTCATTATGCAGTATCTGATTTGTACAGTTTTTTTAAAAATATTATTTTAAAAACTAAACCCACTAAATATCTCTATAGATGCATGTCTATAGATTTATATATTAACTTAACACGCATTATTGACAATAATTATTTTACAATATTTATAAATAATGTTATGATTGCGTAAGATATACAGTTAGACGATACATAATATTTAAATAAAGTTTGTTTCTATTTATAACTAAGTATATATATTTTATTGCTGACGATATAAAACTAGTATTTGTAATATTGATAGTTTTGCTTTATGGTTAGTGTTACGTAATTATCTTCTAAGTACATCTTCAGTGTACACCTCGTAATATGAAGGTCCAAGAAATAGACTTTGTAGCGATTATACATTTATTACAATACGATACAATTTAATATAAGGTATATCACTAGTATAGGTCAAACGGTTAAACCGATGAACACGCAGAGAAAGAGGCCGCGCCCTGTCGCGCCGTCCTTTATACGCCGGCGGTGCGGCACTCACACACATAACCATGCAATCCCAAGGACATTACACCTAGCTACCTAACGCTGATGTTTGACCTATGTATATATTTTTCGTTTTTAAAAATAGAATCAGTTTCTTTTTTGTTATTTACTTAACTATTTAAAATGTTTACCTAAGCACGGGCGAAGCACTGTTGTGAGAGAAAATATAAATAATAATAAAATCATATAACCAATCACGATATTTTCAGATATTCAATCACTGTTAATGAATGTGACTCAAATATATCAGTGATTCACTCGGTGGTAACTTTTTGCTCAATACTAATATGTAATCACGATATTTTCAGACACTTCATCACTGTTAGTGATTATAATTTAGCGGTAATTGATTCACAGTGTGTATTTTTGAGCTCATCACTAGTAACTAATCCTCCTTTCTTTATATAAATAGTATATATAGAGTCAAAAGAGCAGCAATCTATTGCTTCTTTCAACGGGTGCTCAAACTTATCTGAATTTGGTCCTCTTTTAGCGAGCAGCAAAAATACTTGATGTATAAATTGTAGAATTACAAATTACAAATAAACTATATTCTATTAGCAATATTTGAATATGTTCAAGAACACACACTTTCTGGATTTTTACCTACAAAGGCACTGTTATTAAACAAATATCAGATATCTCATAGAGACAAAGCAATTTTTATATTATATTTAATGGAAAATATGTGGTAGGTAAAAATTCCGTAATTGTGTATTCTTGGACATGTTCAAATATTGATAATATATATACTGATCAAAATAAGAAAATATATATTTTTAAAAATTGATTTTTCAGGCCTTTTCAAGTATAATATGTTAAAACCAATTTTACAGATAAAAAATATTGCTTTAAAATAATTTAAAAAAATCAGATTCTCACAGTGATGACATATATGCTATTTACAAAAGGAATCCATTCATGAAATTGATTCATAGATGACGATGGTGTAGTAGTACTCGAAGCGAGTCCACATACTAACATATATATATTTTCCATTAAATATAATTTAAAAAATAGCTTTGTCTCCATGAAATATTTGTTTAAACTATATTCACAAAGTTTTTTAATATGTTAACCTCTAGGAATATATAATTTTTTTGAGATATAATAGTAATAATATCAAAATGATTGAGTCTCATTTCACAATTCGAATTCAATCAGAGTTCGAAAGAATTTTCCTTAGAATGATTATTTTATATACCGATACCGTACAATAGACCCATATTTCAGATTGCCTTCTACCGGGTATTTAATGAGCGTATGGCGTACTGGCTTGAGGATCGTTGAAAGGCTTCGTGTATCTCAAAATAATGTTAATAATATAAGGATCGAAATAATATTTCGCAATTGGAGTACCCCAAGGGTCCCGCCCAGGTCGCCTATTGTTCCTTATTATCTCTTTGGACGACATTGTCAAATGCTTCAATTACTCACAATTTATTCTCCATGAAGACATATTTACATTGTATTATAAAATAATAAAAACAAAAAATATATGATAAATGCAATAAAAACATGACAAAATACTAAATTTAATATTAAGGCATTGTTCTCGGAACGATTAGATCTATTCCACTAATAACCTAAACAACTACATTCAGTGGTCAGGGTCAGTTGAATATATTCCAACACGTAACATAGGTATTTTCGAATGGTAACTATAATTAGAATAATGGAGATTTTATTGAAGGATTATCGATTAAGTAAAAATATCCAAGAACACTTAAATCATCTTATATCACAGTTTTTTATTAATATGTTTCATCTCAATATGCAAAATCCAATGAAATAAGATTATTTAGAAGAATAATTTAAGCAAACGTTGCTCTTCTTAAATATGTATTACCCAAATTAACGTTATCTTAAAAACGAATGTAATATTAAGATTCAGTTTTTCATTTTATTATTTTAAGTCTACTTGCTTATTTCTTTAAAATTATTATTTTTAAATATTATGCTTTAATTTTTATTTTTTATTTCTGTTCAATATTTATGACAGATCTATGCGCGTGTGTAGATGTTTATTTTAGAAGATATAATACATTTATAAAATAATCAGTAGGATGTATATATATTTCTTTTAACATTTATTTATTCTCTATGAGAGTAAGACTCGTGTATAGAGAAGGAGTATATACGAGAGTGTATAATTTTTATTTCAGTTAGCATACGTACATATTTTTTGACTTCAGATACAAATTTACAGTAGTCTGTAATTTTTCAATTTGTGATGGGGACATTATTAAAAAATGTGATGCCTTGATAAATATATTGATTTTGGGTTGCGGTATATTTTAGTTTTGAAATATAAATTTTGTCTGTGAATCTTGTGGATCAGAATTGGCTGCAAATATTTAATATATTTATAATTTTAAAAACGATGATTGATTACTGATTAATGTAATTCTTCGAAAATAAAAAATTAAAGTATATCAATAAAATTAAACGGTGGTAGATTGAGAAGAGCAGTAGAAATGAGATCACTTAGGCGTATTTGTGGCAAATCTATTTATGACAGAGTAGAGAATGAAGAAATAAGGAAAGAATGTAAAACTGATGTTAGTATAGTGAGTGAGATTAATAAAGGATCACTTAGGTGGCTTGGTCATATGGAACGGATGAACTAGGAGAGAATGATAAGAAAGATGTATGACGCAAGTGTTGATGGAACCAGAAATAGAGGACGTCCTCGGAAGACTTGGCACGACCAGGTAAACCAGATAATGGAGGATGGTTCTGTTAGAAACCTCAACAATCGGCGAGCTTGTATGAGAAGATGTATAAATGTGGATGAGGCGAGAATTGTGTGTAAAAAATGAGTTGCATACTTTTCTTATTTACATTTTCTAAATATTTGTACCATTTCAACATATTTTTATATATTAACTTTAAATTTTTACTGTAATAAAAGTTATCAAAAATAATTATCGTATTTGCTTTTGGTGACTATGTAAAAAAAACATTTATGTAATTAATTGTTTACACTATGTTTCTTTTCATATTTTAATCCATTTATAAATATAATTTCTAAAAATATTTTTTAACATCTGTGTTCTATAATCTTTCTGTAAGAATATTATTATTTTTACAACATTTTTTTAATGATGCATCGCACCGTATTAATGTACGAATAAATAAATAAGTAAGTAAGTAAGTATATTAAGAATAAATAATTAAATCTTACGGTGATCAATGTGAGGCATTTAAACCAAACCATGACGCGATGTTTCTGGCGACAATCAATTGCCTGGTGAAATTTTATAAATATACCACTAGCATATCAACTCACGACCTTTCTCCGACATTACTATTATAATTCAGGGTCATTCCAAATGAGCTGAAACTCAAGTAAAATATTTCTCACGAAACGAATTCTGAAAAAATATAATTTCTCGCACGTTATAGGCCGATATTTTGTTTTACGTATGCCTCTAGAAAACGACGTCATTAAGATTTTTTGTCAGATGACAGATGACGTCGTTATTGTAAGTCATAAATCAAAAGGCTTTAAACATGCGATGATTTAAAAAAAACTTTAGAAGTATATTTTTTTCACTTTTATTGTATACCATAACGCCGTATTTCTACATGTTTTTTTAATTTTACACCTACCTAAATATCTTTCACTTTTTCTGTATCTGTACATCTTTTCATGTGTTTTTTGACATAATTCTTACAACTTGGTATTATATTTTATTTTGTAGGTACCATTCACAATCGTCTAATACGTTAATTGTTTTACTGACCTTTGATAGAATGTAATTAACCTGTATACGGTTCAGTAAATAGTGTTTATGAAAACTGCATTAACTCACTGAAACTAAAATAGCTTAACTATACTAAACTAATATACCTACATACATCATACCCAGGTATAGCGTATAACAATGAGTTCCTACTTTCAATTAGAAGTATACATATAGTGAACTGAGATTAGAGTGACACCTGTCGGGTTAACTCCAAGCAAGCATCATAGGTGATATACCGTGACGACCAGCGCCACGTAGCGGACCGGCCTAGCGCCCCGCTGAAGAAGTTATCTACATTTTTGCAGGGACTCTGGAGAACATATTTAGTTCTTCACTTCGTTCGTAAATTATAATCGCATATATTAATATTTCTCTTTTATATAATAATTTTAAAATTTGCAAATTGCTTTATGGTCATTTTTACATTTTACATTTTTACAAAACCGGTTAGTGTATTAGAATAACTCACTAAGTGGTTTAAAATAAAGATAAATAATCTATATATACTTATTGTTGACGCAAGTTGGATTTTACATGTGCATTCCTTCATTCCAATAAACTTTAATAAATCTGTTCGTTTCTGGCCAACTAATATAAAGGGATTTTGGCAGTCGAGGACAGATTGTATTTCGACGCGGACATGTCAACAAGCTTCTTTTGAGGATCGAAAGTGTCGCCGAGAATAAAATCCGGACCACGAAAAAGGCTATTTTATACAGCATCCTGAAGTGCAGTGATATCTCCCTACTCACTTACTATATCTCCGTTATTCACCAAAAAAGTGCAAATCAACTTGAAGGTGTAAATTGCTGTCCAACTCAGGACTGAGATCAAGGTAGGCCAGATTAATCTGTAATTATTTCTTTTTTGCTCCAATTCAGGTTGTGTCAACTAAACAGTAATTTAAATCGATCCAGTCCACGGGATCAAGTCTACATTAATGTTTTAGAAGATTTTATCTGGTAAACAAACATATTTTAATCTAAATTAAATGTTCTAATTAGAAATGCATACACATAAAATCAATTTTATTGAAAAATATTGCTGTTCCGGGGAATCCGAGAACGTGCATTAACCGATTATACTACAGCACACAAATTTTCGAACCTATATGTTACACTTTTCTAATTGATATATCTATCGGTCTAATTGATATTTGATAGCCATCTACTTTACCTTATTTATGTTCTGAATAATTACAACTTCATAATAAGAATGTGTTTTCTTTAATAATTAATAAATTGTCATAAATTATATTAAATTCACTATTTACTAGTGACGTTGGAATTATTCATAATATATTGCGTCATTGAAAAAAGTAAATATTAAATCTTTTTTCGAGAAAAAGATGTCGGGATACTTATGGGAAGTCATTTGGAGAATCAAAGACGTGACAATCTAAAGCAAGGTGCGAATGTATAAATTGTACGTCGGGCTTTATGACATTGTACATCGTGGTAAACAAGATATGGGGGAGGGGGTGGAGATAGACTACCCAAAATATGGAAAGATAGCTAACATCGTCTTCAGCCGAGCCATTTTACAAAAAAATGCAGGACCCTAGATCTTTTATAAAGAGATGAAGAGGAAAAAACGTCGTCAAATTTATCACTTGACAAATGAATAAAAAAAAATTCAAAAATTATGTTTCGTACCTAAATAATATCCCTTCCAACCTGTCAAATATCATTTTGTAAGGCTAATATGGATCCATCCTTACATGTCATTAGATAAGTATGAAAAAATATACTTTTATACATCTTCGTTGAATTTAGTCTGGCTTTTTATGTTAATGTATAAATATTCTGGCAAATGATTGCTCCTTGTAATGTGACACAACACGAATATTACAGCTATTTTCTGTCACCGAGTACAAAAAGGATTTGATTTATATATCTTAGATACGCAATGTACTATCACATAAACACGGCCCAAAATACCTCCACAACCCCAACCCCAAGTGGCGGCCTAAATAAGATAATATTTTCACAAACTGTCAACAGGTCTTGTGTTCTAATTAACACAATTTTAAGATGAACGCCTCAGTCACGGCTTTGCAAACAAAATATTAGTATTTTACCTTTTGAGGCAAGATTTTTTCCCAGGTTTCTTAATGCATTCAACGTTATTATACATAGTTCCATCCGAACCATAAAATATAATTTACACTTTTTGTTCGATACTTTATTTGCTTTCGACCCTCGTCCTGATAATTATTAAGGTTCTCATAGCACAAGCGCTTTAGAAAAATAGTAAGACTATTGTTTATATTTGTGACTTGTTACTTGATAACTTCTGATGGTTCAGAACATATTTTTGTTTAAACACACAAACTATACAAAGCATATATAATTAAATACTAATTAAATGTATTAATTATAAAAATATACACATAAAATCAATTTTATCGAAAAATATTGTTTTTACGCTACCGGAATTCGAACCTGAATCTCTTTTTCTAATCCGGGGAAGGCGCATTACCAAATATTCTACAGCGCCAGTATCTTTGACGACAAATTTTCGAACCTATATTTTCAAATTAATATATCTGTCATTCCATTAATATAATATAAGTTGTATCAATATATCCAAAATTTAATAAAAATTAATTGATAATTTTGACGTCTGCTATCGGTTTTACTCAAAGGTATTTGAGTTTCCATAAAAACAATGTAGATGGCTTTCAAATAATGGAACGACAGATGTATTAATTTAAAAAAAGTGTAATATATAGGTTCAAAATTTGTCGTCAAAGATACTGGCGCTGTACAATATTTGGTAATGCACCTTTCCCGGATTGGAAAAAGAGATCCTGGTTCGAATTATTACATTTAATTAGTATTTAAAATATCACCGACCTATGTTCTGAATAATTACAACTTCACAATAAGAATGTGTCCTTAATAGCACATAAAATTATTTTTTTCTTCAATTTATATTTTTTTTCACAGTTTAAACCTTTATAAAAAATTCTTTGTTGATTTATATAATCAAGGATATACGTTTCTACGTAAAAAATGAGTTGCATGCTTTTCTTATTTACATTTTCTAAATATTTGTACCATTTCAACATATTTTTATATATTAACTTTTAATTTTCACTGTAATAAAACTTATCAAAAATAATTATCGTATTTGCTTTTGGCGACTATGTAAAAAAAAATATTTATGTAATGAATTGTTTACACTATGTTTCTTTTCATATTTTAATCCATTTATAAATATAATTTATAAAAATATTTTTTACCATCTGTGTTCTATAATCTTTCTGTAAGAATATTATTATTTTTACAACATTTTTTTAATGACGCATCGTACCGTATTAATGTACGAATAAATAAACAAATATAAAAAACATCGTTTTATACAATTATATAACGTTGTAATAATCCCTGTTAAAACTACTTAATCGTTATTCAAATAATAGTTACTGCGTAAACTAGTTTATCTCAAGATGTAAATTTTGTAGGATAAAAGTTATTTATTAATCTTATGCTTTTATATTTCTAAGATAATTATTCTGAAAATGTGTGTTATGTAGATAAAACGAATATTTATAGTTTATTGGACTGTGCCTTATAAAGAACAAGGTATCCTGCTGTTTCTCTTATTACACTTGACAACCCCCCGCGTTTGCGGGGATCTAGGGCTTACTAGAAACGTCTGAATTTATTTGTCGTCAATGGTTACCGAAAACTACCCAAAACCTTTCAAAAGCCTACACATAATATAAAAATGTTGCAACTATTTTCACTTGTATTGTACATTGCATTTATTTATATCATAACTTTTAATTAGAATTCTGTTTTTCGTTTTTTGCACTATCTATTGTACTATAATGGAAAAAGCTATGCTATAGTAAAATACTATTGAAGACAGAGTATGGAATGAAGATTTTATTTTGCTGTCAAAACACTCCTGAATTTCAACATGTAATTTTATTTTGAATATACAGAAAACCATCAGGTTCTTAATGACCCCGATAAGCAGTCCTAGTATAATATTAAAGTACAATTTAAAAACGTTTTAAGAGGATTAAGAGAATAACACAGTACAGGATAAACTTTTTATGGTTGAAAATATTAAAACAATAAAATAAAATAATCGTGACGTAGTTTTAAACTACCGCTTAAGTACAGAAGTGCCTGTATTCGAAGGTCAACGAAAACTAATCACTTGACATATCTGTGTAATGTAACACTCGTTATTTAAAAATTCCGTAAATTAAAATATTAATTTCTTCTTCAATATAAGCAAACTTTGTGGCCTCATTTTATATAAATAATTTAGACAAAATACTTTGTTTATACAACTATTTGTATGCTGAAATAATACAAGCATAGATAAAAACAAAACTATGAAGTGGTGAATAAGTAAGAACTAATATGAAAACAAATTTAAAAAGTGACTTTGCAAATAGGATCTGGTTATTTATAATATTTAGCTTGCTAATAACAATTTTTCTGATTTCTAAAATTTTTAATTTATAAATCCCTAGTATTTGTATGTATAATTTGTAAACCCTTGTTAAAATGGAAAGAATTGTACATTACATTGTTTGCTGAAGAAGATACACTATGTAGTATTTTGTCTAATAATTTATAACAAATAAATAATTATTATCACAATTATTTATCTAATGGTTGTTTATTTCTTATTTCTCTCTTCTTCTAGATTAATGACAATATAGAATGGTATAAGAGTGTTGCGGGCCTTGGAAAATTCCAAGTAAAATAATACTTTTTTTACAAAATTGACAAATAAAAATTGGCAGAGAATTTCGAATGAATAATTGACTCTGACTTGGAACATTTCCCGAATTGTGCCAATAAAACATTAGGTTAAGTTTTCGGGACTCCTTTCCGAAATACAAAGGAAGACGGTTCCCGGGGGTGGGCGATGCCTTAAGGGTGGAAGTACGTGCTGAGGAGCCTAATGAAGTGTAAAGAGGGTGTCGTCCTTTCCACAAGACAAGAAAGTAAATTTATAGACTGGTGTTATCACACGGGCAAAGGGAAGAATGTATAATATGTATTTTCGAATGAGAGGACCAACCCCTGAGGAAGTCCACCCTTCAAGGAGAATACGGAATAATAAACTAACTACCTACCTGCTATTCAAATCTTATCGGAGTGCGCTTTTTACGTTTTCTTTTACTTATTTAAACTACATCATCAAATACTCAAAATATTTCGTAGGATTAGAAAAATCTACATTTTAATATCTTTTACTAATTCTAATATCATATACCTGGACTGCAATATAAATGAAAGATGGGATCCTTCTGTTGAAATTAAATGCCGCATTGAGTAAACTCGTGCATCTTTTATCTGCATGAAAAATATGTTATGCAGTCATTATCTCAATCTCAAATTATGAATACGAATGGTCATTTAATTATTACATTGTAATAAAAATGCTCTTTTGTCTAAAAATGACAATCTTTTTTTAAAATTATATTGTCGAGTAATTGTAATTTAAATATTTTTTACTATATTTTACGCAGTTAAAAATAAATAAATAATATTTGTGACTGCTTAAGGACCGACAGGCAGATGCCTGTAATTCGACAGCTTCCAAATTATAATTTGTATTATTAATAGTAATACGAAAACTTATATAAAATATGGAAGAATGAAAGATAATTAAAAATGTAAACTTAAATATTTATGCATATATTTTTCGAAAAGGGCATTGAGATTAAGTGAAAAATACAAATATTTATATAATATGCTTTATTTTAAAATATATTTTAACTTTATTTCTGTAGTCAGAAATATTTTTATATTGAAAATATCCTATGGCATCATACGCTTTTTAAAAATGTATATTTATTTATATAGACGTTGTTTAAAAATATTATATGAGATTTTCTGTTAATAATTATAAAATATATTTGAAAGGTGTCACGAGGAGAAAATATGTTGATTATACTAAAATATGTATCTATATATTTAAATGAAAAGGGCAGGGGACATCATTTGAAGAACGGACAATCGTTGGACGAATGTAGTCATCCGGTGATACCAGAGGGAAATCAATATGCCGATAAACTTCGCTAAACTCGCTAGATGGACGAAATCATCAAATTCTGTGGAAATACGTAGCAACGAATAACAATAGATAAAAATTGGAACACCTAGGGAGGCTTTTATTCAGCAGTGGATAGAAAATGGGTGATAATTATGTGTTTTGTGTATTTAACATCTAATTCATATGTATAAACTTCTCCCATATATGTACGTCCCACAAACATAGAAGGGAGGGAAGACTGTTAAACGGGAGCAGTTAATCCGGGTCGTAAAAAGACCTAGATTTCAAGAAGTAGGAACAAGTCATTCGACGTCCGAGTAGTCCTAAGACTACTATGTACTGATATTGTATATTCTATCTATTTTCCAAGGCGGCACATTGCAGACTTATAGACTTATTATATTATAATTACGTACAGTGGTGTAGTCTGCCTCTGCTGTCTGGATTGGTGCTACACTGTGTTATTCTGTACCTTGCTAGCCATTTTTAATCTTTCGTTCTACTCGAGCCATACAATTGCTACTTAACTAAGAATTCTACTTCGGCGCTTCACGTTTCACGGAAAGTCAATGTCTTGTTTACTGTTTAGGAGATATATATATATTTATTGCCAATAACATATATTAACTACTTTGAACGAAATAATGTTCTGTGCCCCTCCCCCCTCAATGCAATTGATAGGTGGCCCTGCATTGGAACAGTTCGGCGATAATTTCGGAAACTTCGAAGTCTATATTGGTGTTTTGGAACCTTTAATGAGATACTGTGTGTGATAATCCTATATACCACCTTCAGAGGTGCTTGAAGATCCAGGAGAGGGTGATGTGTGGTTAGTCCTTTTTTCTTTCCCTGTCCTGTATTATTTCTGATACCTAAAATTGCGCACCGATCACTTACAGATAGATATTTTTTATAATTAAAACTTAAACATTTGTGAGGACTATCGCCTCCACAACCTGCACGCACTCTGAATATACCTTGGTACAAACAACAAACTGTAAAAAATTTTAAATGTACATATGGCACCAATCGACAAACTGATAATACATCGCGGCGTAGCCGCCTCAAGAGCCAGCCTTAACCGTTAAATCGGCTTCCTGAACTGTGCATCTGTAAACGCCTCACATCTTGACTGCTCATATGTTATCTGTTATTGTGCAACCATTTATCCGTAATAAGCATATAGACATATAGACGTGATAGCAACCGTAAGTAAATTTATTTCTCCACCTGTTCTAGCCACATCCACGCACACTTCTATATACACACTCCATAATATCTTCCTTATCCGAATATGATGGAGAGCTGGGAGATATAGGTTCTCAATATCTATCCATATAACCTTCTGATTGTCACGCATGACAACATAACTTATCAAACACTCTTTACGTATAACTGGTGATATACACTTTCATACTTTATAGTGTTAACCTCGTCTTTATTGTATAATGCTCAGTATTTAATCATTATTTTATCATATAATTAATACACGCATAATTTTAATCTCTAGACGTTCAACACTCTGTAAATATTACTAATAAATTATAAATATATGAATGGTAGAGCTACATAAATAAATGGTTTAATTTTACCTTACGATAACGGTTAAATGAGTTATGTATGACATATAGTATAAAAGCATTGGTAACATCATAACTTAAGTCTGTGTCTACTGCACGCCACTGGTTTTCCCTACCATAAACAACTGATTAGAGACTGCGCAACTTAACCCTTTGTCTATGAGGCGTTCCCTAGTGAGGAGACGCAATAAACGATTTGTCGCGTAAAGGAGAGATTGAAATAACGAAACCATTATTAAGATTGCACATGTTTGGCGAAGATTTTATATATTATATTTTTAAACCAAAATAAGTACGTCACTGAAAAAAACTCATGGACAAATATTTCTTTTTAAGGATAAACGAATATTGTCCATTATATTTTTGGTTTAATTATCAAGGAACTAAAAAGTAAGTTTGTAGAACTCCATAATCATATTAATTATTAACGCTAATGTTAAAACTTAATGGTTAATTAGAAGAATTAAAAATGTATGGAAATTCTCAGAATTCCTGTGAATAATGTTGTCCTTTTTAACCTTTACCATACCATGATATAAAATACGCGAATGCAGCCATGATGTCAACTCGTGTTACCGTAAATAACTTAGAAAAAATGTTTTTATTAGCTTAAATTCTTTAATGGCACGAATTTACTCTAAATATTGAGCATTCAATTTTGAAAAAATGATTAATAACATAATTTAAAGCATTCATTAAGTTCTATACAATGTGTCCTTCCTTCTTATCTCTCTTCATTTAATTAGTGAGAAAGAGACAATTATATTTGTATGTTTGTTGTTCTTTTCACTGTCAAAATAGTGTGTCATCTCTGTCTTTCATATCACAAATGGTATTTTTTACCAATGTATTAATTTTACAATGGATTGAATGGATAAAATAATTGTTTTTATACGATTCCCTTTTCATAATTGGATTTTTACTAGTCATAACTAAGTGCTAATATTTTCTTTTGGATTATCTAAAATATTAATTTAATTTTGCATGTATTTACCGAAATATTACAGGTTTAATTATGATGGTAGACCTGCATGGTTTGGGAAGGGTTATTCTCATCTAAATAAAATTGTATAGCTGTTACCTATTGTAGTTACAAATACAAGTTATTGAGTTAAATTGTTAGCCCTTACAAGGTGAAATACGTTTCAAGTAAATTAAGCGGGTAGAATAAAAAAACAATTTGTTTTATTTTCATAAATATAAATTTAATTATATTAATTATGATATTTTTTTAACTGATTTCACCGCCATGTCTATATTCATAATGTTGACCGCATGGTGGCTATTATGTTGAGTATATAGAACTTAACTAACCTAAACCATTATCTATATACTATATAGAGTTAAAAACGTTAGTAACCCGTACAATGTCGAACACGGGCAAGACAAAAATATATTATTTAAAAGCAACCTTTCAGATCAAAGGTTAAATTCTGTCACTTTACGGCACGAGTACGTGCATGTCGCCGGAACGGTAGATTAAAATATGTGTTTTTTGGTTCTTATTTGTTTACTCCGACCTCTTTGGCCGACTTTTAGAATTCCATTGCAGAGTTTATAATTAAGGCAGTTACACCAGGAACATAAATCTTGATCAGCCATAGGGGCTAACAGTTACACATAACAAAAAGGCCAAGAACTTCTACATAGAAGATTAAAAGTTAGGTTAAAATTAAGTTTTACGGAAACACCGCCCGTTCGTGGATATATGTGTATGTTTAATTCTTAATTTAAATAAAAAATATCAATTAACTATTGAGACTTTAATTAACGTTTATTAGGCATAATATATTTTTCAATAAGATCTCGTATTGCTTGTTTATAAATTTAATTAACTGTGGGTACTTGAAGAAAATTTAAATAAAATACACAGGTACCAACTTCAAAAACAATCAATCTCTCGATTTCAATTCTTGAAAAAAAGTATATTATTTTTCGCATCACGAAAAAATCCAATGGAATTTTTAAAACAAATATTTTTGTTTTCCTTTCTGAAAATACGTGTCAGCGTCATACTAACATTGAAATTCCGTGCACATCCATACAAATGTTGACAATTTTAAATGAACCAATGACAGTTGTGCTGAACGGTAACGTGATTTTATCACTCTGTGTGCATTGTATGGTTGCAGATTTCAAACATGATTCTATTATTACGCAAAGAGATTTTTGTTATATTTCACAAAAGTTGGAATTGTCAACCTAGGAACATTCATTTAATCACGTCACATACGTACTGACATCTAGCGGCGAGCGCTAACATTAGGAATGCTAACGAATGTTCGAATGTTCGACTTCAGAACTCGCTACATGTTGATAAAATCAAACTGTTCAATAAGATGTCCTAACTGAAACATCGCTTACTTGGTCATTGTTCGATCTTTATAACTTATTTTCTGTGGTTTTTTTGTTATCTATGGTTTGGACCAGTTTGAAGTTGATCGATTATTATTGGGTGCGTTGACTGCCGCCAAGTTCTTCCTTTGTTGACTTGAAGAATTGTCCTGTTGTGTTAGGTTGATAGTTTACTGTTTGTGTGTAATCGGTTTTTCGCTACCGCGCTTACTGATTCGTGCTTTTATCCTGCTATTGTGCATAGTTCGTGTCATTCCACTTCACGCTATCAACGAAGTATGGTTTTCTGGAGCCAAAAGACCCGTGAATCCAATGGAAGAAGAAAATCCAGATACCTAAAGGTGCAACTCTCAGGTGGGTCATGTTTCTTTCTGGTTTTGGTTTGGGCACCTTCCCCGGTTAAGAAAGAGATCTAGGTTCGAATCCCGGTGGCGCAACAACAATATTTTTGGATAAAATTGATTTTATATGTATATCTTTCTAATTAATATATTTAATTCATATTTAAAATATCACAGACCTATGTTCTGAATAATTACAACTTCACAATAAGAATGTGTTCTCCTAAATATAAAATAAATAATTATGCACAAAAATCTACATGCATAAACACTTTTATTTCATTAAGTTAGTTATTATTAGCAGTCAGCTCGCTATTCATTGTTGTGTGACTGTTACGACGTTAGGAGTGTCCACGTTAACGATATACGTTGCTACCTCCGAACCCCGAATAAGCCTGCCGGTATCTGGTATGAATAACTTAAAGAGTCTCATTCGGTTTCCCAGTATTTCTTTGTAGAATTCGTTTAATAATAATGAGGCTCCATTCTCAGATGTTTTGGCGGGATTTTTTTTTCCTTTTATTAGATGTGTATATCTGGTATTTATTATTAAATTAGTGAAAATTTAAGCCATGCATACTGTTTGAACAAGGGGTTGAAGAAATACGATACGTAAGAAGGGTACAATTTGAGTGAGAAAGGAATAAGGAACAGGGAAGCTGTAGAATCAACCAAAACCCGGAAGAAACACGACCTACCTGAGAATGGCTCCTTTAGATATCTGAATTTTTTGCTTTTATTATCTTCTGGTTCTAGTAAACCACACTTCGTTGATAGCGCAAAGTGGGATAATACGCACTATGCACAATAATCGGTACACACAGTGGCGAAAAACTGATTCCACACATATGTTTCAAGTAAGTATTGCTCAAAACACTATACTCAGAGTAATATAACGCCGTGATTTTTTCTATCCTTCAGAGCCACTTTTTAGGGAATTTCAGGTTTTGTGAATATACTATCTAGCTTTTATAGGAAAATAAACACTCCATCTGTGAGGACTGAAAGCAAATAATCGTAAAATAGTTCTAAGAATGAAAACTACTTTTGGTCAAAAATTATTCACCTTTCACAATATACAATCAAATTGAAAATAATATTAGAACTTTAAGTGACATTAAGGTTTATAAATGGTATATTTCAAACTGGTTGTTGAAATTAGGTAGAGCAGAAACTGAGGGTAAACTGTTTTATATAATTAAATCATTTTTATAACTGCATTATGTGTGTTTTTATCATTCATATTTCCCTTTTTCTTATATTGCTTATATTCTTTACATATTTCATTGCTCATTGATATATTTTTCTCTCTTTTTATATATTTTCACGTTTACTTGCTTTGTATCTTTCGTATTCTATTTGATTATGTTTTGCCTTCAATGAGTTATTTGGTTTTATGAAATGTAATTTGTTTACGTATTTGTCCTAAAACAGGCTTGCTTAGTTGGTTAATGTATTTTAAAATCTATGTAAATATATACGTAACAAACTGACTTTTTTTGTAGGTGTACAATGTTTATGTTTTATATGTGTCCAAATAAATAAATAAACAACACAAACAGTGCACTATCAGCTCCATACAGAAGGACGATACTTTACAAGTCAACAATTCGTTCCCACATGGCAGGAAGAACTTGGCGGCAGTCAACGCACCCAATGGTAAATGCTTACTGTCAATCCACATTTCTCTTAGCTGGTTTAAAATCATAGATAACAAACAAATCGCGTTTTGATAATTGATATTTTGAATAATTTCTTCAATATTTACAAAATTACTTTGTGGCGACATATTAAATAAATAATAAGAAAAAAACACTTAATTTAAACCATTATTTATTGATATATCAATATGTTTTAAGACCTAAGAATTAATTTGCAATGATTGTAATCATTTTAATATTGGTAAAACTTGCAGAAATGTTGATATTAGAATTAAGGATTACTTGAGATATCTAAATAGCAGAAACTATTTTGAATTTTCCAATCATCTATTGAAAACATACCATTCTTTTGAAATTAAGAAGGGTTCAGATATTTTACATACAAATCTAGAATTTTTTTGTAAAATTTACAGTTCATAGTTAGATAAATTTGAAATTTTAAAAATAAGAAAAAGTGTTAATAGAAATTTTTTTTTTTTTTTTAATTTTTACAATTTTACATAATATATAAATTACTTGAATCTGTTACAAATGTAAAGTTTCATTTTTTTGTGAATCGCTTTACCTCTCCAAAAAAGAGACTAGCTTTTGTGCTTGGAGACGGATTTACACTTTAGTAGTTTAAGAGAGTTAGATTAGAAGTTTTATATTTGTAATCTATAATATTATTTATTTTCTAATTGTGTGCTTTTGAATTATTTATTTTTTTGTTATTTTATATCTTTATCTTTTTAATTTCTGTGGGGAAGCTATTAAATTTTTTTATGCCTATGTACTTATATGAAATTTTGTTGGTTATATTTGGTGTTTCATTTTGGAATTTTCAAATTATTTATAAATCTTATTTCAAGTTTTACAGTATTATTCTCTTTGTGTGATTGAATAATTAAATATAACATATTATAAATAATCAAATTCTTTTTGCAAATAGTCGCCATTTAAATTTTTATTCACAGTAGTTCCAAATTAGTTACCCACCACTCATATTTTTATATGGCATATATATATATGTTTTTGTCTATGGTTGCATTTCTAATTTTAGTATACATTGTTTCCTGAAGAAGAGATCATAGGTCTTGAAACATGTGCATGTATCAATAAATAGTGGTTTTAAAAAAAGTGTTTTCTCTTATTATTTATTAAATAAATTATTGAGAATGCCTGATCACATCCTATTTTCGATTCTCTCATTCACCTCTCCTATATTGCCCCTGTTCAAAAGTTTGTCTCAGTTGAGAATTTAAGAAATCAAGTAACGAACGACCATTAACTTTCCTTTCCGTAATAATTACTGATTAAAGGGTTTAAAACCATTTAATTTTACCAGTTAGGGATTACAGTTCACCCCAAACCCAACAAAATCTGGTAGAGCTAACTTTCAATTCCGCACCCTCGTGTTTCATATATGTATTCCAAACTTCGGAGCGCTTGCATTAAACAAATATTAATTGAACCTGTTCGGAAATTCAGATACACGACTACATACATAATTGTATTAAGGCTGTGCTTTTAATATTAGTTATCTTTAAGGCTTCAATAAATTAAATACATCCGTATTCCACAGAAAAAAAAGCAGTAAACATCATTTTAATATTTAGCCCTGTTAAATACACTCTAGCAACAGTAACCGTACTCCAGACCAGTGATGAGCTCGAAGCAGTCCTTCTTGACAGTTCAAAAGTTCATAAACAACACACACAGAAAGTCGTGCTCTGGGGTAAGAGAGGAGGGACACACAGACAGGTATAGTCAACATAATGGAGCATGCACACACGCACATGATGATTGGCAATTCGTGGACCTGTCATAAATATCTAACAATAACAAAATACTTAAAATGTTAATACCACAGACCACTAAACAGACATTAACTAACGCAAATACCTTGTTTCAATATTTTCATGTTGGTGTCACGCACGTGATTATTTTGATACCACTTACGCAATCAAATAGCTCCGTGACTTTTTTTAAAAATATGACTCGGTTGGAACGAAAATTTAAACGCTGACAATATAATATGCATTAATGTAAAAAATACACAAATATTTAATTTTCGAATAGTAAATACTTTTACTGTTGCATAAATGTGTCATAAACTATCGGATATTATGTTTCAACCTAGAATCTGTGTAAAATGTCACTCGTCCTGCAACTAATGTTCCGATCTCCTCTCCTGTATGTACACTTTATCTCATGTTTATTCATTTACTGGTCTGTGGTTAATACCTAAAAAGCTGTTAGTAAAAGTGTCAAAGCGATTAGCGCTGATGCATAGATTACTCTCGAGTATCGTAAACACTAAGAGATTGGAAAAAAAAATTGCACCATCTCTTAAAACAGTTTCAAGGAAGTGGTAGTGGGGTACATAGCTCACGGCCAGCCTCCGTTACGAGAAAAGAAGATAAAAATATACATTAAAGACGTTTTAATTACTCTAATGTTCGATAACTGGACAAGCACTAGAAAAAGGAAAATAAATATCCATAAAAAAATGAGTACAAAACAAGCACGCGCGTTGTATTGTACAATAGAAAGCAGTGACGGAGATGTGATAAATGCTGAAAAACCATGTGAAGTGAAACGAATGACGTCAGGAGATAGATTCGGCGGACGGCAGATCTCGAATGTTCTTGGCACAACAAATCATTAATACCTGCCAACTATCATTCACGTATCTATTATTTACCCCCAGATGAGTCAGGGAAGAATCCAACCACTCAACCAGTCTTACGAATGTATACAGGATGTAACGGACCTTTCCACAGTATTTTACCTACGGGTGGATAGCCTGACTAAATAACGAGTCGAAAATATTCAAGGGATATGTGCCTTATCTCAACCATGTCAGAGATATAAGCATCTAAAAAAAAACGTAATTATGTGTTTATTTTGATTAATTGATGCATTTCGCTGATTCTAAATTATTTATATATTGAATACAAAAAATTAAAGGTCATCAAATGATTATATACAAAAACAATTTTGCAAATATTAATTTCAAGCTTAACACGATTTTGTAAAAATTTCAAACGATTATATTTTCCGTAACAGTTCAGAATTTGCACGTATTCCTTGAACATTTTCGACCTGTAATTAAGTCAGGTATCCACTTATAAAATATTTTTGACTGGATTTGTTACACCCTGTATAAGCGTTAATAATATGAATATATTAGTAGTGTAGCAAACTATGATTGTTATTATTCAAAAAATATACTTTATTGTAATACAAATTAAATGTATTAATTAGAAAGATATACAGGAAAATTCAATATATCAAAAAAATATTTTTGTTCCTATCGGGACTCGAACCTGGATCCTTTTCTATCTGGGAAAATGCATTAACCGATTACACTACACCAACATAGTAAGTTGACGATAAATTTTCGAACTTGTATGCCGTAGTTCTTTTAATTTGTATTAAAATACCACAGAACTATGTAGAACTAATGTCTTCTCGTTAATAAATTATTATGTTTATTTTTATTTTCGTATAATATATTTTTATTAGGTTGTTAAAATAGTATGTACCTACTATTTTTTAAGTTTATTTCAATTTTCATTCTATTGTAAAAACAATTTATATTTATCATTTTTTTAATATGTCCTAATTTTAAGTTTATTGTGTAATTGTTTATTTTTTAGTTTGTATGATACTTTTCTTTGTTCAGCGCTGAAGAAACTTTACTGGTCATATTTTAATAAATCATTGATTATTGCATCATCTGTTTGTTACTCAAAAATAATTTTGTAAATGTTGCGGGGCGCTCCGATTTCCCTACATGGGCCGCCTTACGGCGCGCGCAATTTTAATTTGAATAATAATAATAACTAACTACAATAAAAACAGGGTTGGCGGTTTGGACCCTACGATAATATTTATGACGATGGTGATGAAAAATTATTATTCATCATCGTCAGCCTGTACTCCATTACTGTATAGACCTCTCTCAAATATTACTAATTATCACCATCTGTTGCCCGCTATTCTTTTGATATCGTTGCTCCATCAAATTTGTGGATTTTTTCTACCAGTGTGTGGCGTCTATTCTAGAATTTTATTCCACTGTCTTCCATCATATCTTTCTTCCTCTTCTTCTTGTGCCCTATCATTTTAACGGACGTTGGCTGTCATCACTTTTATTACTACGCCCCGGAAAAGCTCTCCAGTAGACTGGCTAAACCATTGCCTCAGGGTATGCACAGGTAGTGCGTCGTAGTTCTACTACTCAGGCCTGAAAGGAACCTGTAACTGTTAAGGGCTTTTGTGAGAATTTGGGTCTCTAGGTGGGGAATCCTGGGTCGACCTGCTGCGGCGGGTGTCTGATTGATCTGCCAGTCGGTCCCTAGTGTGCTGTTTTCTTGCTAATATCTGCCGGCAGTGGTTCTCGGCTAGAAAATCAACTTTCACGTATTTTTTTTGTTCCCGTCTTGAGTCCCGCGAGGGAGAGTTTTGTGTAGTTCCCTAGTTTCTCCTTTGTCCCCCGATTTTTGTGTGTTATTACTGTATTATTATTTTGTGCATCAACACAACAAAGATTTGTATATGGGACCACAGGTTTAATAAAGAAATGCCAACCTGGCGGTGAATGAGTTGGATGGATTATTTCAATTTTCACCGAAAAACTTTGTATTAAACACAACGTTAACACAAAGTTTTATTGTGTAAATTAAAATAATAATATTACACCACAAATTAACTGCCTTATTAAATAATGGACAGATATAGGAGCCTTTGCTTATAAAACGATTTTAGGTTAGCGGTGGGTCGCTCCGTTAGTCATGATGTTTTCCTTCTTCCAGGGCTCCAACTTCTAGCAATCCTTCCTGTATTATGAGGTGCAAAATTTTGTACTTCTCCGAATGTTTGAGATACATGTCCGTGATATTGAACCCATCTTCTACAAATATGTTTAGCCCGTTGCCACCTGACGACACCCATTGCAGATTTTTTGGCTTACATTTACTAACTTGATTCTCTGGCGAAATTGGGTTAGATGCTTAATATCTCGGAGATCCAAGCGAAGCACTTTTTTTGCTCTATGGAGAAAATTTTGATTTATGTATGTCATTAACGGTGAGGGTCCACGTCTTGGCTCCAGATACTATTTCTAGGAGCACGCCCTGGTTATGGACTTCAGTCTTTAGAAATTGTGATATTTTGGCTTTGAAGATATGCTATAGCTTTCCGAGTGATGCCCAACACAGCCGAATGATTCTTTTTATTTCACAACTTTTATGTTGTCGCACAAGCAGCATTGTTTAACCTAAATATTGTACTCCCGCATAAACTTAATGTTTTTTTTGACATCCTTATTGGTTTTCTGTTACTTAATTCATTTGCCATAGTCTTGTTTATAAAAACTCAAGATTGATTCAAATAATCTAAGAAACTTCGCTGATTTTTATTTATTAAATATAACATTTTATCAAGAAGAGAAGTACTGCTGCTTAATAATATTTGTCAATATGTTGACGGATCAGAAGAATATGCTTTAGCGTGAGTAAATAAATGACCTATTATATTTCACCCATTCAATCACACGTTCGTTTCAATTATAACGTGCAGTGCGTGTGTGGGTGTGTGCGTGGCTAGAGTAGGTGGAACAAGAAAATACAACTGTAAGTAAGCCGACGTTTACAGTACACTCTATTAAAAGCATGTTTTGTGTAATTTTATTTCCTTTCTAAAAAAATATAAATATTATTCTAGGAAAATTCAGTTATTTGGTGAACGATTTAAAATATTGAATATACGTAAATATAAAAATATATGTTTAAAGTATTTTGGGGATAGAAAATGATGGCGTTTTTAATGCGTAGTGATGTGAATAGAATATAGGTTATGAGATATCAAAAGGTTATGTTTAAGAATCCGAGTACCCCCCGAATAATTAACACTGGGCGATTGCCTGTTCGTTTGAATTATAATGCGTGTGCGATTATGTAGCTAGAGCAGAATGAACGACAAAATATTACTTACAATAGGTCGATGTTTATTAATGCTTGAAATAATGTTACGGATACAAGTATAAGCAGTAAAAAGTCTAGAAGGAGAAGCGTTAGTTAATGAAGTCGTCTGGAAGGCTGCTGCAAGAGAAGTGACGTGCTGATCCATCTCTCTGGGCGGCTGCAGCGCATTGTATTGACACCCGTCTTTCGGTCAGTACCGACGTAATTTTAAGGTTGATAAGAGCCCAGTTATGCACCTATGTATTTGCCGGATGCGAACAGATCACTATTTGTTTATTTATAGTAATAAAATACTTAGTATAGACACGTGATGCAAAGGGAGAAATATCACATGATCCATTATACCAAATTATTACGAAAAGCTAATTAGAAACACAGTCATTGTTCCGTATATAACAACTAGTGAAGTAAAATTTACTTAGAGTGTAAGATAGGTGTATACCGAGCTCATGACTGATGAAAGGCGATGTCAGAGAGATTTATAACGCGAGCTTAGATGGCACAAGAAGTTGAACGCAAGCACAACTCTCTTGTCAGACAAATTGCTACCAGAGTTATTAATCAAATTATTTTCTTTTAATAAAACCGCAGAAACCCGTCTTCCAATATTAAGTACTTACTTACTTACTTACTTACTTACCATCACGCCGTTTTCCCGCGGAGGGAGGCAGAGAGGATAGAGAGCTACACTTTTCTGTCCTGACACACAATTCTCGCCACATCCACATTTATACACCTTCTCATACAAGCTCGACGATTATTGAGGCTTCTAACAGAACCATCCTTCAGTATCTGGTTTACCTGGTCGTGCCAAGTCTTCCGCGGACGTACTCTACTCCTGGTGTCATCAACACTTAAAAATAATAATACATAATATAATAATAATAATAAAACCACCTACTACTACCAATCAAATCATAGAGTGATCTTTTCTTAATTTCACTTACTCACTATACATATCAGATTTACATTCTTTCCTTATTTATTCATTCTTTACTCTGTCAAAAATACATTTGTACATATAAGTCTAAGTGATCTCATTTCCATTGCATTCAGTCTACTTTCGTACTTCTTCTACCAGCTCCAGACCTCACTTCCATACATCAGTGTCGGTACCAGGACTCCATTGTGAACCGCTAGTCTTGCCTCAATTGACAAGTTATCATTAGCTTTAATTCCATTCAAAGCGCCGATTACTTTATTCCCTGCAGCCACCCTCTTTTCGATATCTTTCTCTGTTTTTCCATTTTTATCGAATATACTTCCTAAATACACAAACTCATCTAAAATATTTTTTTTTCTTTTTTTATTAATATTAAAAATATAATACAATTTAAATAATCAGTGGATATATACATATGTATTTTAACATTTGTTTCTTCTCTATGAGAGTAAGACTCGTGTATAGAGAAGGAGTATATTCGAGTTAATTTATGTTTCAGTTATTCTGTCTACTTATTTTTTTTACTTCAGTTACAAATTTATGATAGTCTGTAATTTTTCTAATTGTGATTAAAATTTGATACCTTGATAAATATATTGATTTTGAGTTGCGGTATATTTTAGTTTTGGGATATCAATTTGATCTCTATATCTTGTAGATCGGAATTCGCTTCTAAAATTTAATTGATTTTTAATTTTGAAAATTTGAATTATTGAATTTTTTTTGTATATGTCTACTATTTTTGGTACTTTAAAATCTGCGAAAAGTTGTATACTTAGATAGTCTTTTTTTTTTTAGAATAATTTTTATTATCATTTTTTGAGTGATTTCCAATTGTGACATTGAAGTTTTATATGCACCTCCCCATCCAATAATACCGTATTGCAAATGTGACAGTACAAACGCATAGTATATTATTTTCAGATATGTAGGTAATAAGATGTTTCAGAGTCTAAAAAATATGTAGGCAGTTTTTCTTATTTTGTTTGTGAGATTAGTAATATGTTCTTTCCATTTGAGATTGTTATCTATTATGATTCCAAGGTACTTGATACAGTATTTTTCTTCAATTGATGAACATTGGTCACAAGTCTTTTCTCGACATATTTAAGTATAAGACATATTTTTACAATACAAATATAAAAGAAACATCTCGGGGGATTAAAACTAACATAGAAACTGGCAATCATCCACATTGGATAGGTACCGGAGTAGACAAATTTTGAAGTCAGTTATGACTAGGAATCCCAATTCCGGCCCAATTTACAATATTTGTGAATCCCGGGATTACTACGGAAAATTCCAAAACTTTTAGGATTAATATTTTGGCTACCAAAGTTAGATCGAGACTAAATAATGGAACACCCGAAGCTTTGTTAACAAATTTTCAGGACAATATCAGAATCCTAAACTGATGAATATAATATATAGGAGAGACTAGGGATGTGAATTAAGCTAATTACGTATGTGACGGTACAAATGCAGTAAAATTATTTTAAAAATAGTGGTACAACTGTTTAAACCATGTATTATCATTTTAAATGACTCGAATTAATTCTTAAAAGATATGTAATATTTGTAATGCTTTTATATATAATTAAAATTCTAATCAAATATTCTTATAATTGCAAAATAAAAAAAAAATATTTTCGCAGAAAGCAACCACTTTGTGTTTTGACATATTGGATTAGATAAAATACAATCATTTTGTATAAAATTACAAATTTTATTAATCGCGAACCGGTTTTGCTTAACTCAAGCTTCGTCAGGGTGTATTTAAAACTAACAATAAATACAAAAAGAGTGCACTTATATATACATAAAAAGGGATACAGAATTTAAAAAAATACATGCGAAAGAGAGACGGAATATATATACATTTATGAAAAAGAGGGAGACGAACTAAGACAATAGACAGTTTATCAAGGGAGGAGGAAATATTTTCACGTACATGCACTTTATGTAATATTCGTGGTTTCATATAAAGCAATTGTATTTTATTTAGTAAAAAAATAAGTCTGAAAATATGAATAGATACACGAAATATGGAAACTATTAATGCTTTTCAATTTACTTTAATCTAGCTTTTTGCTAGTATTAACTTAGTCTAAAAAACCGAAGCTCGAATCCACAACCATTTGATCAACGGGCTACTGTTTTATCGACTAATCAAATAAGCGCGCCGTTTGATTGATTTCTTTATCAATAATAAAAAATTGAAATATCAATTTTTAGTCTTTCTTACGTAGTTATATAAGTAAAAATGCTTACAAATTGGGAGCAGTTAAAATAATTTTTTTTATAGTTTGACACATAAAAGATCGCTAAGGTTGTAAAAGCAGTTTCATACCGCAATTCTACTGCATGCAGACAGCTTTCATTCATCTCCCACTACGTGTGTGGGTGCGGTAAACATACACGTCTCTTCGAAGATAAAACATCCTGAATTGTATGGATACATTTCACCGAAGGCTGTCACGCTGCCTGGCCTTACAGGATCAAATGGAATGTATTCAGGCCCAAGGCTTTATACTAAAGATTTCCCAAAGGCTAATGGTTCTGGCATTGTCATGCTGATGTATAAACAGGGATGAAATATCCAAATGCTACGCGAGACTTCAATGAAAAGTGCTCCGAGGAACGCACTGAACCTGGTTCAGTTCATTTCGTTTCATTCTGCTTCGGTGGATAGTAGCGAAACGCGGCGAACGCGAGACTTGATTTCGTATTATGGGACGATTTGAAATTCTGATATTTTTTGCGTAGCTATGTCATCAAATGGGGTGGAAATCATTGTCTAGAGTAAAATAATAATAAATTATCAAATAGTTTTACAACTACTGATTATTTTAATTTTCAAAACAAAACTTTGTACAACGCATGTTGGGTTATTTTCGCTACTAGTTTCGAAATGCGCTGTCGCTCTCATCATCAGATGATAATTAAACTGTAATGAATCATGATGTAGCGAATGTGTGACGCGCACATGTTGGCAAGAATGGCGACGTGGAAGGGCGCGCGCTCTGTCTGTGTTAAAACTATCGCACAAGTACGAAAGTGCGTGGGCTTCAAGATTAACGAAGTTTAATCACTCGACACACGACAGTTCACGACGTTCTAAAGCGAATAGTGTGAAATTGGTTAGCACGTATTACACTTTCGAACGATTATTAACCATGTTTAATAAAATTTCGCTTTATACCTGAGCTTGTATTATAAATAATATATCCATGTTAGCGTTACATAATATATGAGATCTCGTAGTCATTAATCAATCTAGGCAAGGGAGATAAATAGTCAGTTTGGAGATCTCATTGATAGGACAGGAGTATTTAAGTCTAGTTCGTAATTACGAATTTTGTAGTATTATTTATTATATCAGGCAGAATATAATATGTCACACTGTATTACTTTCTTACATGCATTATAAGAATGGAAAGACATAACATTTGTCACTTTGGTTAAATGTTTGCTGCAGCAAAAATAACAAAGTTATCATATATTTATAATGATTCAGAACGGTAATTAGGTTTGACAATGAATTCTGTAATTATTGATCCTTTCTATTCGGTATATTTTTTCTAAACCGTGTTAAATCGAAATCGTGTTAAAAAAAACGTTTAAATGAGAATTTGACGTATTTCAGAACCACTTATATTAATTATGATTTACGTACATACTTTTGTGTACAGAACTTTTACATTCATTTTAGAGATAAGGAATCTTTGTGACGATTTATTTTGCAATCGTAATGTCAGATCAAAAATACCTAACTCGTTAAAATCTTTATTAATAAATTCATTATTTTATGCTATGGACCTGAATGGAATGAACACACTAACGTTTTACAAGCATTCCTGACTTGAACCAGCTTATCCCATTCTTCACCTATCTCATTCTTGGGGGGCCTAGGGGTCCCCTCGATGACCTTTTTGAGTGTCCTAGAATTCTCAGGTATCACAATGTGGTCAGCCCATTTCAGTTTACTTTATCTAAAAATTGTTACTTTTAAAATAAGATTTATTTTTAGTTATTGTTCCCGACCATGATACGTATAACTTATTTTCCATGGAACTAACTCGATGCAAATCAATTATGAGAATTTAAATGTATTTAAATGAGTAACAAATCGTGTCATTGGAATAACTAGGTATAACCAGACATTCACATCAAACTGAAATATTGGCCTTTAATGTTTTAAATATACAATTTTCAATTTCTTCAGCGGAGTTGGTTCATCGCCCACGAGGTGATTTTTTTACAATAATGTCGATATATATTATAATTTAGAATAAAAAAATTAAATCAACAGTATTGTTGTTCTAAAAATTATTTGTAAAAGTGTTACTATAATATAGCTTTGTTCAATTATTATCTTCTAAACTATTAGAAAATTTGTTGTGTTTGTAACCTAGGTTTAAAGATAAATTATTTTAAGAATTTTGATGCAAAATGTTGACCGAAATATCAGATAATTCCTTGTTGTTCCGAGCTTACAATTGTCTAAATAGTTAATTTAACAGAAAATTTTCATCATCAAATGAATTGGCACGAGGTTGTAAATTGCATTATCCAGTTTGTTCGATCAGATGTGAAACTGATAAAATAATGAATTAAAAAATAAAATAAATAAATATATATCGCCAATATTTGAATATGTCCAAAAACAGACAATTACTGTATTTTCACCTACTAAGGCACTGTTATCAAACAAATAATAGATATCTCATAAAGACGAAGCTATTTTTTATTTTTTTTTATTAATGGAAAAATATGGAAGCCTGGATAAAAATATTGTTCAAAATAAGAAAATATATGAAGATTGAAAAATTTTGATTTTTCAGGCGTATTCTAGTATAATGAGTTAAAAACATTTTACAGATAAAGAATATTGCTTTAAATGATTTAAAAAAAAATGGATTCTCATTGTGATATATATGCTGTTTCAGGGAAAATGAAAATCAAATTTAGTCCATAGATGACGATAGTGTAGTGGGATTCGAAGCGATCCCACATATTAACATATATACGTCTTTCAAAAATTTGATAGATATTGAGGTTGTTTGAGTGAAATGGTGAACGTTATATTGTGTAGAGTGATCACTTGAGTCAGCTGAAGACAGATCGTAAGCCCTGTAATTACGGACACTCCGATATTTTTCCATTAATAAAAATATTAAAATAGCTTCGTCTCTATGAGATATATATTATTTGTTTAAATATATATATATTGAAATTTGGTGGTCATATTTATAGTCTCATGTTTTCGTAAAGGGGTGAGCTATACTAAAGCCCGGCGGCCAGAATGATAGCATCCGTGATCTGATTATATCATGTTAATGGTATGCAGATGATGCAGTGCTAACGGCAAATAGTGAACTCAATTTATAGACTCTGATGTCTAGGATGCACGATAGAATATATTAAGCTAAGGCAGTGATCGTATTATGAACGTCAGTTGAATAAACAGATGATGCATCTTAAGGTAGATAAAATGGGATTTATAAATTATTCACATATGTGAAAATGAAACATTTAATTTACTTGAGACGTGTTTTTTCTTTGTGAGGGTTTATCAATATAGCAATTTAACTAAATAACTTGTATTTATATCTATACTGGGAAACAGCTATATAATTTAATTTAAATGAGATTAAATGGGACTACATTATTCATTGGAATTCTGAGGATTTCCATAAATTTTTGAATATTTCTAATTATTCTAAATAACCATTCTGTTTCAACACAAATTATATTTTAATATCATAGGTAATATGTAGAAAAGGACCGTTATATAATTTTACAACATATGAAGGCATTACGGCCAGAGAGACATTTTACAAAATTCATTCAGACATTCTCATTTCTAAAATTTTTAATTTATCTAACTAGAAACCCCCGTTTAATTTCTAAACCCTTCTTAATATCAAATGAATGGTATGTTTCCAAAAGGTGATTTGAGAATTCAGAATAGTTGTTGCTATTTAGACATCTCAAGTGCTCATTAATTCTTTTCTAATTTTACCTATATAAAAATGATTGCAATCATTGCAAAATATTTTATAGACCCCCAATTTTTTTTAAATATCATTCGTATCCTTTTTATGTAATATATAATTTTTTAATTTGTTATTAGTGTAAAAAGTTAGTTGTATAAAATTTGAATAAGATACAATAGGTTTGTTGATTTATCAATAAATAGTGGTTTAAAGAAAGTGTTTTATGTTATTATTTATTGATATAAAAGCATTTCATAAATTACATTCATAATTTAATGTTTAGATTGTATAATAATTGCGGAACATCTTTTTATTTCATCTAACAAATTATTCTAGATAAATAACGTTTTCCATATATTTTATTTTATTTAAAAATGTACATTTCAACGTATTATTAAGATGCCGCATAGATCGAATGGAAGAAAGAAGGAAAGTGAACGCTGCGAACAGCTCAGCAGAATACAAACATCATTAATTTTCAGTTCAGTTCATCTCAATGCCGTCAAAGACGGTGACAACCGACAGAGTTTTTTTTATTTCAGAATGAGTAAGTATGAATAAATATTTATATTATATAAATGGTTCTGTGAATTTGCAGTTAACTATATATATGTGTGTTTTTCTTATATGCAGAATAGAAATACCACCGAGATCACAAAAAAAATTGAGAGGCAACAATATCAAAACGGATGAGGGTAGTTTAAAACTTTTAGCATTGAATTTTTTAATAATTTTCCAATGATGAAATCTTCAGTAATCATATTTTAAAAATTAGCATTATATTCTAATATGATAAATTGACACGCATTAAAATATGGGCGTAGTTAAGAATATAGAGTATTTGCTTACAATGTGAGAGGTATCTGAATCGATACCCGGCATTTCGATTTTTTTTATAAATAAAGCTGAAAATAAAACACAAGGTTAACGCGTAAATTCTATCATTTATTTATTTTAAACATTTATTCAACTATGTTTTTGATTAAATTATGATAAGGGAATCAGATCCCGAGCCAAAATTGTAATTGCAGTTTTAGCTCAAGTATGACTTTGATATATAGCCAGGATCAGTCTCGAATTAAAAAATGCTAATTTGGACATTCATGTTACATTTGTAAAAAAATAGTTAGTAAAGAATCTTTAAATAAAAAAAAATATTTTAATTTTAATTTATTAAGGGACGTTGACAGTGTAAACTTAATAGTACTGACATAATACACATTTAAAACGTGATGCTATTTATGAAAATCCACTGAAATATTTAGGTGCAGAAGATAATTAAAAAGAAAAAAGGTGAGAGAAAGGGTGGGGGGAGGTTGCAACTATTGTTGTGGTAAAGATAAAGCAAGATGTGTGTCTAGATAGAATGATTGGTCAAAATTGAGATTGTGGTGGTTCATAAAAATAACTCTTTAAGCGTAATAAGGTTAGTGTTGAAAAATTCAATTTCTGTAAATTTCTCATTATGGTATTTGCATGACCGGCGAATGAATGAGTTTTGTATATGTTTCAGTGGATGTGTATTACCAGTGAGAATATATTTTCACTGACCTTTCAATGAAATCATATCCGAATACATAACTTCACTAGCAGGTTTTAGCAAATGTATATTCTACCCTAACCTATAATTTAACCTAACCCAACCTAACCTAACCTAATCTATGTGTTGAAAAGGAAATAAAAACGGCTGAGATTATAAACACGGTAGTTTATGCAGTAAATAATTTTATTTAATATAAATGAAAATACTATAAATGTGACAGTTGTAAACGCCACCAAACTGTTTGTTGCCATGCTGTATGGCGACACATCGACACTTAAGGCCAAATATTCGCTTCTATATCTCACTTTTCAACGAATACAAACTCACTAAATGTAACCAGTGAATTTGTATCTTCATTGTTAGATATACATACACTGACCGGCTTAGCGAAAATATACTTTCCCCAGTGAAAATATATTCTCACTGGTAATACAGATTCACTGTAACATGTCCGATTTAAATGCAAAGCACCGCGAGTTTCATCATCTATTGTCGATCTAATTTTGGTACCCATAAATAAATGAGAAGAATTAATCATATTAATACGAAATTCGTAAGCAAGCATTTTGTATAGAAACAAGCTAAAGAATATAGAAAGACAGTGACATAAAGTAAGCAACTAAAATGATGTTGATTCACACTCTTATCTTTCCAATTTACGTGCATGCAACAGTGACTTGGTCAGTCCATTATAGCGACAAGCGTAAAAAAATAAATACATATTCCAACGGCTTAAAAATAATATTAAAGCGAAAACAATTATGAATGTTATTTGTTTGGAACATATATTTATTTGGTAAATATATATTAACTATTGAACGAAAAATAATGTACTGTGCCTTCTCCACCCTTCCCTTCCCGACCTTGAGCCAGTGCGGTTATACGTGTACGGTACAGTTTACAATATTATACTAATTCGAGACTTCGCGTTTATACTTTGTGTTGGAACCTTGATGAAATAGTGAGTTTAAACAAAATATATAGTCCACATTTTTGGAGATGTCAGCAGATTCCGGATTGGGATGAGTGCCAATTTCCTTTATATCCTGAGATTCTTCCGGCATTTATGCTTTGTACGTTACATTATTATTATATGTACTATGAAAATGTCACCGACATGACCAGATATTATTCGATTCGAAGAAACAAAAAATGTGACCGACGCAAGTCGCCGATTATACTGGAGGTGACGGAATCGGAAGAAATGGAATGTGAATTGGCAGATGGACAAAATAAAGAGATAGAATTGGGAATGTAATCCTTTAATAATAGCAAAGCAGAGTGTTAACATACGAGATATAGAGGACAGCTCGACTTATCTGATGATGACGCCACCCTTTTGCTTCTCCTGAAGTTCACCCAATTTGAACTGTAACGACAGGTGACTCCGGTGAACCCACCGTCTAATATTCAATATATTATACACACAAATACTCTTTTGAGTACGTTCAATGATCACCAAATATACTGATCATAATGACGAAATTCCACTCCGAATCTCTGTGTCTTTCGATCCAAAAGAAACACAAAACCGAGTTGGAAGGCGAACATGTACATTTAAATTCGATCCAAATGGATAATGTCACCACTGGTAAGACAATTCCAGTCCTAATCTCGACGAGTTTCACAAATCCAATAGAAACAACCAGCCGAGCTGCAAGGCGAATAGGTACTGACTGGAGAATGGGCCAGATAAGAGGACAAACAAAAAAGGTGACAATAATACTACATTTGACAATAATATTGGTTTTAAGTGTATGGAATACATAATATGTGTAAATCAAAAAAAATAATTGCAAATACGGAACATTGATTTAACTCTCTTTATTCACAGTAATTTAGAAGGTGAACCAACAAAGAGTAGTCAGATCATGCTCAAGCTGTGTGTATTAAATCTCAACTGTTTTAGAGACTTGTGCATTTTATTTAACTCGTGGACATTGAAGAGTTTCTATTGATTTCAAATAAAATATTAAAACAAAAAGTAATGTCAGAGGCAGAAATGATTGTTCTTTAATAATTCAATATGGATTTTTCTTCGCGTTGTCTTATAAAGTTCCATCAATTCTCATTCTATTTGTCAGATAATTTAATTATGATTTAGTGTAAAAATGTTTTCGGCGTGAAGGAATAACTAAGAAAAATATATTGTAATTTTTTTTAAATTTTCAAATGATTGCACACAAATTTTCTTTAAACACCTGATAATGTACAATATATTTTGCATATACAAGCTTAGAACATCCCTTGTTTATGCTTTTCGCATCGTAGGACCCATTAACATTATAATTAAAATATACAATATGACCCTCTTTACACACCTTCCATATGTTTAGTGTTGGTAATTTTCTTCATGTCACTAAACTCTGTAACACTTGTTGGTTTTCGCCCTTCGAAAAATAAACACTAGTTAAACTTTAATTTGGTCAGCGTGGTCTCCGTGATAACATTTCATTTAAAATTATAAACAGGAAAATTTATTTTAATATGTTAATGTTGAAGCGGAAAGCCAACAAATTATTCACCAATGATTTGTCATTAAATAAAGCTTCAGATATTGTACGCCTATGCTAGTCTATCAACAAATACCACATTTCAAAGGAATTAATCCACCCCAGTCCAGAAATGCATACTATACAAAAAAAGACTAAACTTTGTTGCTATGATGATAAATATTAAATAAAAACACATTTTTGGTACATGGTACTTACAACAAGTTTAATGAATAATTATTAAAATATACACAAAAAATCTATCAAGCTATCAAAAAAATAGTTACCACACGAAAAATTTAGTTTCACGATTCTCGTCAAGGAAGAGTTTTGGGTTCGTATCTCGCTGGTAACCTAATAATTTTTCTTTCATAGTTTTAAATAAAACACATTTTTATTTTGAAGTTGCAATTCCTGAAAATTGTTTTGTGATATTTTTAATACAAAGTAAATTAATCAATTGGAAAGATCCACAGAAAAAATCTATTTATCGTAAAAATATTAGGTTGCTAGCGGGATTCGAACCTGGACCTCTTCCTATCCGGGGAAATATGTTACAGCATCCGATAACAATTACTACAAATTTATAACTTATATCTGTATGTTTTTATAATTGATATATTTATTTTAGCAATATTTGAATATGTCAAAGAACACACAATTTCTGTATTTTTACCTACAAAGCCACTGTTATAAAATAAATATCAGATTCTCATTGAGTTATATATGCTGTTTCAAGTAAAAATGAATTATTAAATTTGGTCCATAGATGGCGATGGTGTAGTGGTACTAAAAGCGAGTCCACATACTAACATATATACAACTTTCAAAAATTTGATAAACGTGGAGATTGAAGGGTGAGAATTGGTGAACGTTATATATATATATATATATATATATATATAAAGTGATCACTTAAGCCAGCCGAAGACCCCATATTTATATATATTTTCAATTAAATATAATTAAAATAGCCACGTCTATATGAGATATTTATTATTCCATTTTTTAAATTAATCAAATTTTGGCGTCTCTTAGCTTGTACTACTCAAAAGTATTGGAGATTTAACGCAATGTGAAGCTGATTGCTTTTAAAAATAGAATAATAAATGTATCAATTTTAAAAATATATGTAATTATATATAAATTTGTCTTAATCGTAATTGGTTGCTGTAGTGGGATGGTAATATGTTTCCCGGGACACAAAGAGGTCCAGGTTTGAATTCCGGTTGCAACCATAGATTTTTTTTTCTATATATCTTTCAAATCGGTTAATTTAATTTGTGTTAAATAATTTTTAACACAAATTAGCATCGTGGTCCAGTGTTTTACTTTCATAGAACGAACTGCTTATCTCTATTCTTCGCTATCTTGGACCTTGTTTATAATGGCGTGTAGCAAGGCCCCGGTCATGTCTCGAACCTGGTCTAATCTAATAGGAATCATCTAATAGGAAATCAATTTTTTGCTCTCTGTTCTTGTATATTCTTTATGATCACCAATTTCTTCAGGCATCTTTTTATCTAACAACATTCCCAATACATTAAATAATTAATTTTCTGCACATTATAAAGATTTCTTCATTTTTTTATATATCTTTCTAATTGATTCGCATAATATATGATGTTAAATAAAATTGTATTATTTTTTAACTATAATTATATTATTTCACAAGAATGGCATTGAAGACTACCAAAACCTCGATGGTAAATTGTATTTTAATTTCTTTTTTTATGAAAAATAATGATATGGTAAACATTATATTTCTTTCACATTTTTACAGTTATGATGTAATAACAATTACTGGTGTAATCACAAACACGACGTGACGATGAGCGAGTGAGATTTAACTTGCCGTAAAAAATTCCTCCCCTGCAACAAAATGCCTCTGGGGATGAAATAACCTACTAAAGCAAAGTTACTATCATCAATCTTTCGTCACGACTAAAGCCTTAGTAAACAGGTCCGAACTTTGCGGACAGATGCCAATGTTGTTGTGGGGACTCTTTATTATTTCCATTTCTAATCCGCAACTTGGATAGACTATCGCGATGAATTTATAAACTTTGTATAAAGGTTACGAGGGCACTAATAAATCAACATTCAACCTCAAACCTAAAATGCACAATATCTATATTCTGACAATATTTTAATTAATAAATTCATTTATTTTTCATTTTATGCTCAATACTGAATATCGTGGTCCCTGAAATATTTGAAACTTCGTGCACAATACGGTTTAGTTCCTTCCAGTATTGACTGTTAACTTATTTATTTGATCTATCCATCGTACAGGAGACCATCTCCTTGCTCGCTTTCATAACAAATTCAATAGTTCAGGGTGAATATTATGTTCCAGGCCAATTTTGTTTAGCCGCTATTTTGGTTTGGAAAATATTTGTTAATTCACATTTAAAATTCTTTGAGAATAGTTAATTACAATTTTTTATAGAGTATCTAATGTTTCAACAACGTGTTAAAATCATTAAAACATTAAAATAAACACAATCCCGACTTTTGGAACAAAATTGTCATTCTCATTTTGAATTGGCAGGTTTTGTCAATGTAATGTATAATGATGTAACGATTGAATGAAGCGCGCATATTGGCAAGAATTATAGCGTGCAATAAATAAAAAGACGTCGCGCTCGGGCGCGGCTCTCTCTCTCTCTCTCCGAGATCGTCGATCAGAACACATCTCTTATACTGTATCATACTTGTGAGATCTGCAATAAACTGTATTGTTATACATCCAGTTCTTAACTATTGTTTGCAGCCGTAACAGTCGGGTTAAAAATATAACAGTTAAAAAAGAAAACAACCACAGAATATCCTCAATTGATCCACCAACGACCTTTACACGCACGCAGAGCTACTGTATGGTGCGCCATGTGGGTCAGCGGAATCATTGGGCCCTATTTCTTTCAGGATGCAAGAAGCAATGCTGTAAAAACTTATTGGTGGCTGAATTGGATCAAATGGTCTTGCAATACATGTGCTTTCAACATGACAATGCCACTTCACACACACGCCGAGCGACGCTTAAAATTTTGATAAATGAAACAACATAACATTCACCCTGTTAAATTTATGCAACCTAAAAAAATCTAATTTTTTTCTCTTTTATTCATATTTTGTTACTACTTATAGCATTAAAGTATGGTTAAAAAGAATTATTTATTTAATCTGATTGATTTTTTGACGTCGACCGGATTCGAAACTATCGTATCTTCATCAGAATAGACGGACACTAACTAATCCATAAAACAAATGAGAAAATAAATCACCCAAAGTACGGCGGTGTGGACGCAGTCGTTGTGGGAAGAGGGTGAGCGAGATAAAGACATTGAAATGGGAAACATTTAATTAAGGGATATTTGTTAGATTTAACTGATTATTAATTATGTTTAGCTGTTATGGTTGATTTATTTTATGGATTAGTTGGTAACGCGGTTAATACAAAATGTGTTATTTGTGTAATTTCATTCAATTTCATACACGTGTTGAAATAATTGAAAAATAATGTTTACAATAATGAAGTTAGGGTTTTACAAAATATTTTGAATTTAACTTAAGTTGGGAAATATATTTTTTTATTGATTGTTTTTCTATATGATCATTAAAGTACTAGGTAGTACTACATTTGTCCCTATAATTATTTATATTGGTAAAAATTCGTCACATTAATAACTAATTTAGGTAAAACTTTAGACGAGAGTTACGAATATTAGTATTAGAGTACGTATGGTTTCTTTTCATGCGATTATAACAAATCAATGTCATCAATTAAAATAATCTTTAGGAGTAATGTTTATATTCTAACGGAGAACCATGCTGGAAAATCATTGGTAGTTTTAAGATTAGAAATGAAGAATTATTAATAATTTGATTGTGTTTGAATGAAAAATGCTCAAACGAAGCATTTTGAAAACCCTATTAAGCTGATATCATATTAACATACAGTTAATCTTAGCGCTTCCTGATGAATACAAGTTTTCTACGCTTATAATATTTTGCTATTATATCAGAGTGTAATTTATAGTGAAAGACTATACTTCTCAAAACTATAGTCGTAAAAAAAAATCCAGTAGTGTATATAGTACCAACATAGTTAGATTAAATATATATATTTTTTTATTTGTTTTATAAACCAATTAATTGAGTTTAAATACATCTATCGGTTTCGAAAAATACGATTTTCTTCTTCAGGATGTCATTACGAACTAAAGCAAAGATATGAATTTTAACCACAAAGTTTATAATGATAATTTTACGAGTAAGATTAAATATATTTTTTAATAATCATTTTCCAACATGAAGAAAATTAATTAGTGTCAATATTCAAAATCAAATATTGAAATTTATAAAATATTTATATACTTGTTGCACATTTTGGTGATTTAATCAACATTTTTATATATTTATTTATAATCATAAAACATTATTAAATCTAGATTTAAGGTTTAGATTTAAATAGGAATCATTCGAGTTTATATGCCGATGGTAACCAAATATTTTTTCGATTAACAGACATATTCTACATATTTTATAATTAATTCATTTAAACTGTTTTAATATCGCAGGACTATGTTTTGAAATTGCAACTTTACAATAAAATGTATTTTCATTATCATGTATCTTTATATATATATATGTATGTTGTATATATATATATATGTATGTTGTATATATATATATGTATGTTGTATATATATATATGTATGTTGTATCGAAGATTAGTTATAGGTTTTTGGGAATACATAACATATGGTATATCCCAAATTTGTCGAAAATTTAAATGGTAAACATAAAAGCGAATTGGTAACGCGTTTAACTGGATAGGATTCAGGTTTGTATTTTTATAGATAGATATTTTTTGTACATCTTTCAAATTGATTAATTATTTTTCTCATTATTTTCTGTATACATACATTTATAGTAATAACATTCATTCAGTGAGGCATTAAGTTACCTGTTGGTACCGAATTGTGTAAATTAAAAGTCAAAGTGAAAAATTTAGTTACGCATTTTATTCGGAAAACGAGATATTTATTGATATTATCATATAATTATATATAATTAAAATTTTCCGCGAGCACTAGTGTATATAACGGATGTCTCTTCTAGGTAAGATCACGTTTTTTGTAGATGATTTCTTGGAAAAATCTTGGCTGACATTTCGACACGGCAACACGTGCCATTGTCAAGGCATTGTCGCAAAAAAATTACCGTACAATCCTACTCTTTTCCAGGAGATATAAATCTCTCACGATCGAGTATAATCGAGGGAGATTCATATCTCCAGCGAAAAAATACGGTTGTACCATAATCGCCTTGGTCTAGGCTCTACTAACATTTATTACATAAGATGCCAGTTCCATATATATGCTCTAATATAAACATTAAATAAAAAATAACGTTGCGTAGACGGAATACATGTTAAATCAATATTCTTACTGTTTTCAAACTAAGTTAAACGCTCGTACTGTGAAAATAGGACTAACTTGATGGCCTCCTGGAACAGGCTCTAATTCCCGAATACTAAATTGCTAGACGAGTATCTTAACCACTAGACTACAAGCACATTACAATAGTTACCTTTTTACTATAACTTACTTGCATATATTAATTTTCTATGTAAATTGTTAATCTCTCTTATGTCATCTGGCATTTCATCGATAACATTATGCACGTGTCTATTTGTGCACAGTGCACATGTGTAATGACTATAAAATAATAGTAGATAAATGTTGCAACATAAAAAAGTTTTGCCTCAAGTTATCTCGGCTTCTGAACTCTCCCCTGGCTCCGGGCCTGCACACGAGGCTCGTTTGTATATTGTTTCGCCAAGTTGGCACTGCCGAGATACAGGGGGAAGAATTCCAAAGAAACAGCGCCATCAGTCACCGCCGTAAGGGTGCTGGATTTGCATCTAATTTCGTGATTCATTGTTGTTTAACGACTCGGAATTACCGGAGGACTCACTCTTGGTGGAAATTTGTGAATTTACTCCTTAATTGCTGTAAAATCTTTCCCAGTTGAAGTAATCCAAAGGGTTTCAACTCGGATAATTAACATTTTCAGCGAGTTAATGTTATTTCTGCAATGACCAATTCAAGTGGCGGTTATGAGGCTTTACGATGACAAAGGTGTGGTCTATGAAGGGTAACTATGCAAATGTTGATACATTGGGATTATTTATGAGCTAGTGCTAGACACCAATGAAATTGATTTTTTTCAATAATCAATATAATAACTGTTGACGCATGTCAAGTACTTACTCCATGTGCATTTTTTCCTTCCAATAAACCTTAATATCCTTTCCCGCTCTAACTAATTACTTAGGAATTTCGCAGACATGGGAATAGATTGCATTCCGACGCTGAGCTGTCAACATGCTTGTTTGTGGATCAAAGTTATCGCCGAGTATACAAATCCGGATCACGAAGAAGCGGTATTCTAAACATCTGCGGAAGTGCAGTGATATCTCCGTTCTTTATTACAAAAGTGCAAGTCAACTGGAGGTAAACTTGACGTCGAACCCAGGACCAAGATCAAGGTAGGCCAGATCCATTTTCCAATATGCCTTTCTTGTTCCAATTTGGATTGCGTCAACTAACCATTAATTTTAATCGATACAATACACGGGATCTTATCCCGCCATAATCATAGTATAGATCATAATAATAATAACATTGGGTAATTTTTATAGCGTCAATTACGTAAAAAAATTCACCTCAATGGCACTTTCCACATAAACTGTTTAGTCTTACACAATTTTTTTATTTAAAATTTAGAATTGTTATTTGTACTCAAGGAATCATTTTTAAATATAGTCTCTGATGCACTGTTTTTGATGATGATAGAGGGAAAAGAGTTGAACGCTTTTGGGTCTGTCACCGTAAATGCTCGTTCTATAACCCTTCCTGCGGCTGAAGTAGAAGTTGACCTGAGAGTTTAACGTCTACTATTCAATTTGTCTGGGATGCAGAGCTCTTGAATATACAGAGGCGCCATGTTAAATGTCGCCTTATATATCAATCAACACAATTTCAAATAAACTCTTTCAGAGAAACGGAGCCAGTGTATTTCACGCAAAAGAGATGTTATACATATTAAACTATGTTGGTTAATCTAAATTACTCATTAGAAAGACATACATATAAAATCAATTTTATCGAAAAATATTATTATTGCTACCGGGATTCGAACCTGGATCTCTTCCAACCCAGGGACGTGCATTATCTAATTATTCCATACCAGCACAGTGCATTGACGACAATTTTTCGAACCTATATGATACATTTTTCAAATTAATACATCTATCGTTCCATTATTTGAATGCCATCAATCCACTGTGTTGGTATAGCATAATCGAATAATGCGAATTCCTCGGATTGGAAGAAATCCAGGTTCGAATCCCGGTAGCAACAACAATATTTTTAGATAAAATCCATTTTATATGTGTATCTTTTTAATTAACACATTTAATTTGTATTTAAAAAATATCACAGACTTATGTTCTTAATAATTTCAACTTCACAATAATAATGTGTTCTCTTTAATAATGGAAAAATATATTTATCTAAAATATAGATCTTAATTATATATATAATATGAATAAATTTAAAAATACAGTGGAATATATAAAACAATCAGGGACAGACTTATCCACTCAATATTTCTATATGGTAAAATTATGGACTCTGAAAACAACGGACAACAAACTGATTGATCCCTTTGAGATGTGGTGCAGGAGCCACATTTTGAAATATTTTTCGTAAAATTTGCTACTTGTTTTTACATATATGAGTGCTGTGTCATAAATATGCAAACCTATTGTGATGAAATATGGCACATGATAATGTAGCTACCACATAAGCAACCAGATTTTTGTTTAGTGCTAATTAAAAAACAAGTTCAAATAACTTCTAAACCGTAGAATTTAGATAACCCTATTTAATGTTCTATGGGTTGCTAGTGATATACCCTACTGTTTGAACTAGTATGTATGGAATACTTTTGTATCTATGTCATCATCTACCTGTCCGTCCGTGACTAAAATAAACAAGATCTGCTGTAAGTTTGACATTTTTTTAAAATAATTAATTTAAATATACTTAGTTCTGCAAAATTACTTTGTGACCTCATTTTATATAAATAATTAGACAAAATACTTTGTTTAAACCACTATTTATTAATTTTTCTACATATTTCGATACCTATGAAGGAAAAAATGTATACTGAAATTAAAAATACAAGCATAGATAAAAACAAAACTATAGAATAAGTAAGAACTAATATGAAAACAAATTTAAATAGTGACTATTTACAAAGAGGATTTGATTATTTATAATATTTAGCTTGCTATTAACACTTTTTCTTTTTACTAAAATTTCAAATTTATCTAACTGTAAACCTCTAGTAGTTGTATGTATAATTTCTAAAACCTTGTTAATGTCAAAAGAATGGTTTGTTTCCAAAAAGTGATTGGCGAAATCAGAATAGTTGTTGCTATTTAGGCATCTCATAGGTATCGAAACATGTTGAATAGTCAATAAATAGTGGTTTAAACAAAGTTTTTGGTCTTATTATTTATAATTTGTTTTGTTTATTTATTTTTGTTTTTTTTTTAATTTCTAAAGAAAATATAATTCATGGAAATTTTGTAAAACTAAGTATGAAATATAATATCTAGGGGTTTACCTCCTAGTATTTGTTTTCATCTATGCTTGTATTTTTAATTTCAGTATACATTGTATCCTGAAAAAGATACCATAGGTATCGAAACAATAGTGGTTTAAACAAAGTATTTTATCTTATTATTTATAAATATACTTAGATTATTTAACTATGTTTTTAACCATGAGTAATTTTAATACGAAAACAACCGGTTTCGGAAAATACAATTTCTTTCATCATACGTATATCATATATAATACAATATATTTTTTAAATAAATTTTAAAAACATTAGAAATAAGTGACACACTCTTACCTATATGATTTTTAGTTAATTTAAGATTCTGATGAAGGAAGTGGTATTTTTCAAAACCGGTTGGTTTCGTATTAAAATAACTTATTAAGTGGTTAAAGATAAAGTTATATAACCTATATTAATATAAACCACAAAGTTCAAATTATAACAAATCGTAAAAATATAAACAATTTTAATATATATATATATTTATCAGAATAAGGTAAAGTTGTATATTTTTAAACTGTTTAAAAATGTAATTATTTGAATTAATTAAAATTTGACTGATTTAAAATTTTATTATTAGTTGTAACTCTCTAACTTTTGCATTACACCATCGAGTTTGAGAAAAGTTTGTTTTGTTCGCGTTAATAAATAAATAGAAAAGGTAAGGATATAGTTTACGAGAAAATGAGTACCGCAACTCATTAAAATATTTATTACGCTCATAGCAACATTTCTAATGTATAAATTAATTATTGTAATTTATGCACATTTTCGTACCGGGTGGGTCAACAGACGAGTATGTTTTTATAAACCGTGTTTTAATTACACAATGTCAACTCGCATATAGAGAAATCCTCTTATTTGACCCCAGCAGGCTTCTGGCATTAACGTTACCTAAAAATTCTGTATTTCGCTGGCCCAGATACAGAATTAGAGAACAAATTTCTACAATTCAATTTAAAATGTATTTTAACATAGACTTAGAATATATTATCCAACTGAGTGATGGTGAATCGTCAGACTTATTTCAGATATTTGAATAGCAAGAGAAAACTGTTTTTAGTCCAAATATTTCATCAATTTATTTAACCACGCTAAAAACTAATTAGGTTTTGATTGAGTTAAGAAAAGAAGATGTAATGTTATTTCAGTAAGCTTCTAAAACATAATATTTTAGATTCCACACCTGCATCAATAACCACCTCCTTTGCATCTTCTTCTCTTGCTCACCATACCTCACCACTGTACCATCGGCTTCTGCTCCCCAATGAACTATCTTTACTTTATCCTATCACGCTGTTTCTCCGCGAGGGTAGACAGAGAGCATAGAGCTCCACAAGCTCGACGATTATTGAGGCTTTTAATAGGACCATCCTCAAGTCTGGTTTACCTGATCTTGATATCCTCTACTTCTGGAGTCATCAATACTTGCATCATATATATTTCTTACCATTCTCTCCTCATTCATCCGTTCCATATGACCATACCACCTCAGTGATACTTCCTTAATTTTACTCACTATACTAAGATCAGCTATTTTTTTCATTATTATTCACTCTATTCTTAATACATCTGCCACATATACGCCTAAGTGATCTCATTTCCAATTATTCCATGTTTAATGATCGATTGGATTGACAGATAGCGTAGTAAACTGTTTTTAAAATATTTATACCGAGAAGTTTTTTTATATTTCTAAAATATGTTTTTATTAATTTTTTTACCCGTGAAATTCATTTAAGATTGTCGCCTTTTCAACAATATTTGTAAACTGTGTTTATCTTTTTTCATGACCTGCTCTGGCGACATGCACATCATATACATTTAAAACCTTTTGATACACCATATATACCCAGATGCACCCTCCTACGTCGCCCATTCATTACCTCATAGAACCTTCATCCAGCAGCGGATAGAAAACGGTTGATGACGATGATGACAATTGTATCCGAAGCAAACTCAGCATTACATATTTGAGTTCTGGTACCAACACAGATAGATTGGTATAGAAAAAACAAAAGTAAATTGAATGCGAGGGAAAAGCGGTCGTTCACGTCTTTGTATAAAAATATATAATATTATTATAGTAATTGTGTTAAATTATCAATAAACTTCTGTCAACTGTAACTAGTCTTTATTTTTTAATCTGCTCTGACCACACGCATACATTCCGCAAACAAATTCAAAATAACATGCGCTTATTGTGATACATGGGGGCACCAGGCGCTCAAACCCATAACTTTCTTATGCATAATATTCAATCCTAACTACATCCTCACATAACTCTACATACTCAACTACGATGAAGTGAATTACTTGAATACTTTTCTGGGAATTTAATAGGGTGTGGGTCTCTTGCTGGGCGTTGCTGGGATGGACGATACTGAGAAGAGCGGTGGCTATGGAAACCTAACGGAGTATTCCATTAACTCTCTTTTGCACCCTCTTGAAATCTGGATAGGTTGTGTTTTTGCCGGACTGTGACCGAGTTTTGCGCCTTCAACACATAAATTCCTCCCTTTTTGGGTGTGCATGACTTCTATAGCTTCTCTCTGGCTGCCTTGTGAATTTAATATGATAACGAGTCTCACGTCAAATTGATACATATTGTACAGATATGGCTCTGATACGATGTTACCGTAGCTATCCTGCATCAGTTAATGACTGAATGTAATAAAAAATGAAATAATTGTGCCATATAATATAGGTAAAGAAAAAAGTTCAATATAAAGGAAAGCCACGAGGTTTTAGTAACTAGCTGCAAGAACGTAACTAACAGTTCTATCTTTTAAAATATATTTAAAGAAACCTTATAAAGATTTTGTAAAATATTGCATGTGTTGCTTTGTTGAGTGGAATAAAAGAGAGAATAAACAACTTGTAAAACGATTCTGTTCTGTCCCACCCTATACCTTTTGGGGTTTTCTTCATACGATGAAGTGAAAAATAATTGAAATAATATGGCCCAAAAAATTAAGTAAGGATTCTTGTAATTGTTTAAGTACATGGACGCACGAATGAGAAGAGGATGTAGACATTGGACTTCCGCCAAAGATATATCAGATAATAGAGGACGCTTTTGTAATAAGCTTCAATAATCGATTAGCGGGCTAAGATAAGATGAATGTAAATGGACGAGACAAATATATTATATATATCGTCAAATATATATCGTCTCTGCCTACCTCTGTGAGAAAGTGGCATTATCAACTATTAATTATACAAGCTTTTCTGGTGTCAATAATAAATGGCACTACTATGGGAAGGATGGCAAAGATGTTATTTATATTTGTATGTATAGGGTAAGGATGGTTAGTAAAATTAGCATTACAGAGTTAAATACACATTGAATTCGAAATACATAATATGTATTGTAAAATCATGTCTCAGACTTCAGGTCGAACTGACAAACCATTTAAATATTTGATTTTATCAACATGTATCAAAAAAATTGTTGATAATTTTATTAAAATTTCACTGAATAAACTACGATACTCGCTCTGTACTGATTTGGTAGATAATGATCAGTTATGAATAAACATAAATATTTTTGGTATTGTCTGAATATGAGGTGAATGATAAAATTATACTGGTAATCGAAACTCTTTTTGAGGTTGAAGTGCATGTGTAAGAATTGATGGGTCATGGTTTAATATTAAACAGGGCTGAGTAACGTTATAATGTTTATTCAACTTCTATGCGCTTAATTGTATTAAGAATCTGAAATGATTGAAATTAGGTGCGTGAGTCGGTGACTTTGTATTTCCCAGGTATTTTGTGATGAAACGATGCTCTTAAACATCACAAATAACAATAGCTTAGTTAACAAATCAGATCTGATTGGCGAGGTTATTATTACTCTGTCTCAGATTCCTATATTTCATTTAATTTTATCATGGGACTCGAAAGGACCATTCACTTTTCAAAGTTCCAGATGAGAGACGTATCTGCTTTTACACAATATTTTAATTTTAATAGTGCCAATATGTATGCGTTAAACATCTATTAAGTCATTCGAATGGGTCAAGGCATTAGCGCAAAAACGAAGCTCTTACACGAACCGAGATCTTCTACTGCCACCGTTAGTATTCTGGTCATCAGGTATCAGGTCAGGCAATACCAGAATGAAATCTGCAATATTTTAGTAAATATGCCCAACATGAAATTCATATTATAGCTAATCGGAAGGTAAACAAACATTAACGCGTATAGTATAGTCTAGTGAAAAATCATTTAAATACAAATCAAATGTATTAATTAGAAAAATATACATATAAAATCAATTTTATCAAAAAATATTGTTGTTGCTACCGGGATTCGAACCTGGATCTCTTCCAATCCGGGGAACGTGCATTATCCGATTATGCTATACCAACACGAGAAATTATTGAACCTAAATGTTACACTTTTCAAATTAATACATCTATCGTTCCATTATTTGAAAGCCATCTTCTTTGTTTTTATGGAATCTCAAATATCTTTGACTAAACCGATATGAGATGCCAAAATTAACAATTCATTTTTATTAAATTTTGGACACATTGATACAACTTATATATTATTAAGGAGAACACATTCTTATTGTGAAATTGTAATTATTCAGAACATAGGTCTGTGATATTTTAAATACAAATTAAATATATTAATTAGAAAGATATACATATAAAATCAATTTTATCAAAAAATATTGTTATTGCTACCGGAATTCAAACCTTCATGATGTCTTCGATGAATGTGCATTATCCGATTATACTTTACCAACACAGTGGATTGGTAAAAAATTTTCGAACCTATATGTTACACTTTTCAAATTAATACATTTATCGTTCCATTATTTAAGAGCCATGTACTTTGTTTTTAATACTTTTCGAAAAATTGAATTTATATGTATATCTTTCTAATTAATACATTTAGTTTGTATTTGAAATATCACAGACCTATGTTTTTAATAACTATAACTACACAGTAAGAATGTGTTCTCCTTAATAATATATATATATATATAAATTGTATTGTAGTATTTTCAAAGATAATAATAAACATATTACTATAATTATGTCTCATTCTTTCTCTATCTCTGTATTTCTCTCACACACATAATATTTAAATAAAGAGAGATAAATAGGTCGGTCGTGTTGAATGTGACAGATGATAACACGAGTGACTAATGATAGTAGGAGTAGACAGAATGACTGGGTACAGATATCTTCTATCGGATTGTGGTAAGGATTAATATCGTGACTGATTAGATTAACTGACCTTTTTTTACTGAAACCACGAAGGGTCAATCTGTACGTTCTGTCGTATTGTAACATTTTTCAACAAAATGGATGATTTAAAATAACACTAATAACATCAATTTTTCAATTATTGTAATAACATTTCCATTTTATTTTATCATTAATATGAATTAAATATATTAATTATAAAGATATACATATAAAATCAATTTTATCGAAAAATATTGTTGTTGCGCCACCGGGATTCGAACCTGGATCTCTTTCCTAACCGGGGAAGGTGCTTTATCCAACTAAGCTACAGCTTAAATATCACAGACCTATGTTCTGAATAATTACAACTTCACAATAAGAATGTGTTCTCCTAAATAATAAAGTTGTATCAATATGTCCAAAATTTAATATAAATAAATTGATAATTCTGGCGTCTGCTATCAGTTTACTCAAAGGTATTTGAGATTCTGTAAAAAGAAGGTAGATGGCTCTGTCAAATGATGGAACGATTAAATGTATTAATATCAAAAAGGTAACATATAGGGTCAAAAATTGTCGCTAAAAATAATGTCGCTGTAGCTTAGTTGGATAAAGCACCTTCCCCGGTTAGGAAAGAGATCCAGGTTTGAATCCTGGTGGCGCAACAACAATATTTTTCGATAAAATTGATTTTATATGTATATCTTTATAATTAATATATTTAATTCATATTTAAAATATCACAGACCTATGTTCTGAATAATTACAACTTCACAATAAGAATGTGTTCTCCTAAATTATCATTAATGTTTCTTTTTTATAATATTCCCTCTGAACGACTGATTCCCGTGACAAGCATATCGTTACTCAATATTAGTTGTTTATCTACCCTAATGCTGTACATCATCAGCTTATGGGATAGTTTTGTAATTCAATTCCAATACTCTATGTTTCGAAATGTTTGCGAATTTGCTGACATTCGGCGATTCGTGAAATTGATGTGTTCCCAGTGAAACAATACACCCCCGCGTGAGGGTAGTGTCAACCTATTTACTCAGGGTGTGTCTGAGGAACCCTACCCTGGCAATTGATGGCGGCAATTAGCCACCAGATTTGATGGTTTTCTCCCCAACAACCGCTGTGTCAAATTCCATCGGTTAGTTATTGTAATGATTATAGTTTTTCGGAATTTAAAACAATCGCTGAAAATTACTTACAAATTACTCAAAAGTTGATAATACTATTATAAATAGAAGGATTATAAACATACTAATAATTTGACGATCGGTTTTAATTAGTTTTTATCAGCCTTATGAAGGAAAAAGTATTCTCAGAAATTGGTTGGTGAATGTAATTAACTCACATAGGTTAATGAATTATTTATTATTAAGAATATAATATACTAATAGTACAAATATGAAGTATCTAATAAAATACTAGTTACAATTGGACACTTTATACAATCAAAAAAGCTGTGCACAAGTATAATTTCTGCGAAAAAAAATCTAATTTATATATTTTTAAATATATTATATATGAATTAAGTATGTAGATCCAAGCGTAAAGGTTTTCGTGTATTTTTTTATAAAATTACCCAACTTAATAGAGAAATCAATTTTCGTTTTTGAATTGGGGAGTATTTCTTATTTTAATTTTTAAAAGGTAAAGAAAGACATAGAAGTAAGATATCATATTTAGGTAAATAATTAACTTCAAAGTATAATATTATGTTACACATGTTCTTAACATAACGTAACGGTATTACAAAATATAAATAAATAAATAAATATAAATATAGAATGAATATGACTTAATTGTAATAAATTCAGTTTATAGGTGGGTACATGAGCGTTTGTTCTAGAGTTGTGACATTACACTGCCTTAGTCTAGGAAGGTATATACATACATACACACTATTTATATTCATGTTAAGGTCTGCTGAGTTAAATCAAAATTTTAATTGTGGCGGATGCCTACCGCCATCTGTGAGTCGTCAGACAATACGCGACCTAGCCGCACAGCAGCTGATCTTTTCGTCGCTACTACCTGCTTACCTTTACTTTAGACCTTGCGACCTACTTTCTCCTCAAAAAAGTTAATATTCTACAACCTAAATAAAATATTTGTTTATCTACTGTTTAAGACCAAAACCAGCATCGCAGCTGCTTGGAGCCTCGAGCTGTACTGATTCTAAATTCTCGCCTCTCGCGCCTCTCCCGCCTCTCGCGTAATGCGCATGCGCGGCGGTGATTCAACATTTTGTGAAAACGGAGCTATATGTTCAGTTTTCAGTTCAAAGATAAAGCAGCCGCTGGTGTTGTAAAACAGGTTTGAAACAACTTAAATGAAAAATGAGTTGAATTTTCCAGATCGCATTTGAATTTGGAACGTTTATCCGGCTCGCTATAGTTGCCGTGAGACTCAGTGCTTTTCCAAATAGCTCAACTATTTGCGAACTCGGGCTTTGCGCTGAAGTTAGGTTAAAGTTTTAAAACGGCATATGCAAATGGGTAAAACTATCAGGGTTATAGTATATGCGGAAAGGTGATGATTTTATCGCAGTTAACAAGAATTTTACACGATTGTTTGTGTCGTTATAAATCTAGAGATGGGTGCAAGAGAATTATAAAAATGTTTTAATTTAATGTCTACGCTATATTTAGTTTATCTAAATAAATACCATATGATGCTGTAATTAAATACCAAGGAATGTGAGACAAAATTTATTGATTTGAATACTAGCTAATTCATAATGATATTTTTTGGAAGACAGCTTGAGGGGGGACCACTTTAGAAGCTAAGACTTCCTTGTGGATCCAACTCATCAAAGCTAATAAATACGTGACTTCAATTCAATTACATTTTTACAATTATTAAACAAAAAAGGAGAAGAAATTCAATGTGGTTATTAACATTTAAGATTTACAATTTAGACCATCCAGCGTCCCGTAAGTGTTATTCATAAAAAAATATGACATAAATCCATAGAACATAGTTTTACATACAGATGAAAAATTAAGATGCAGTAATTCAAGGCAGACATTCAGGGATCCATTCATCAAAAATACTCCCAGAAGACGCAACACACAAAATGCATTGAGTCACACATACATGGACAGACTAACGGGGTTGCAAAACACGAGGCATAGAGAGTGAGAGGTAGGCGCGTAGGTGGAGTTCCACCTGCGCAGCCTGATCTGACTACCCATCTAAGGAACTCCAGCGAGTCACCCATACCCGAATAAATCCTTTATATTAAACAAGATTCGCTCCATTACTAACTAGGTCTACATTCCTGGGTGGGCGGTGTCTAAGTCCAGTCAAACCACCAATCATTCGTATACCCTATACCAAATTATTAATATTAGTATTAAATTTAACATATTTTAAAATTTAAAAAAACATATCACCACATCACCTAGCATGTATTGCTCAAAGGTTTTTGGAATACATTGCATAATATAAAGTTGGTAGTTATTTAAAAACATAATATTTAATGTACCTTGTAATATTTCATAAACGGAATGTTACATGTATCATATAGTTTTATATATATATGTAAGATTAAAAAAAGATCACTTAATGGTAAAAAAGATATATGACGCAATTGTTGATGGCACCAGAAATAGAGGACGTCCGCGGAAAACTTGGCACGACCAAGTAAACCAGATACTGGAGGATGGTCCTGTTTGAAGCCTCAATAATCGGCGAGCTCGTATGAGAATATGTATGAATGTGGATGACTTGAGAATTGTGAATCAGGACAGAAAAGTGTGGCGCTCTATTCTTCATGCCTACCCCCGCGGAGAAACATCGTGATGGTAAGTTAGTTGGTTTGTATGGTCCACCGTCAAAAAATATCCGCGGTAAGGTCTTTACCGTCACGTGCATATATTGTACAGTTTACGGATATCCTAAAATGTATTAAACTATATTACGTCACATGCCAGTCACAACGGTGTATAACTATATTTTTTTTCTGGCAAATTTAATTGTATATACAAAATGCAAATATGCAAAATGCCTCTATACCACTAGATTATTCATATTTTAAAAGTATTCCATGACAACTGCACACATGACAAGTGCACAATAAACTGCGCCTGTATTTTTCATGACAAATTTTCGAATCCATATGTTACTCCATTATTTGAAGATATTTACATTGTTTTTACGGAATCTCAAATACCTTTGAGTAAACCGACTGCAGACGCTAGAATTATCAATTTATTTTTATTAAATTTTAAACACATTGATACAACTTATATTATGCAATAAGAATGTGTTCTCCTTAATAATGATTGAATTTTTTCAATAATACAATTAAAACAAAACAATTACGAGATAAATATTTTAGTTATTGATTTAATACGATTTTTATTACATAAATGGATTGTTTCAATACTGTTTTTTATATACTCTACTAAAATAACACATATACACGCGTGCATGATTCAATTAACTATTTGATTTTTATAAAATAACTTATTTACTTATATTTACCGAGTCGCCTGGAGCTCGTTATTGAGCTGTACACGTTGCGGATTGATCCGGATCCGGCGAGGCGTGTGATTGGCTCCGGAACACTGACATGGCAGGTGCGACATCGAAGCGAAAAGTCTCAATATCGGGCATTTGAACACGGTCTAACACGTAGATACGCCGTCACGGCACGTTACTGTAGGGGTGATCAGAGAGGTCACACATCTACTAAAAATAAACCATCAATAATATAAGGTATGTAGAGACAATATCGGAAATGTCGAGAAATTGCCAAATTTAATTTAATACGAGGCGTATTTTTAAAGTAAGTACCGTTGCTGGATATTCCCGGTGTAGCGCTGCGGTTGCGATGTTGCACATGCGCAATGGTTTCCTTCATCTGTTGACTCACCACATGCAACGTAAGAGACGTATAGTGTGGCTCTTAATTCTTTCATGAAGTCTTTGCTTCAGATGGTAATCAATTTCCAAACATTAGTATTAGGAGAGTCAATGAATGACAAAGTGAAGTGATAAAGAATAAGAATAAAAATGCTAATATGACTGCGTATATTATTATAGTGATCTGAAATATTATTTAAATTCTGTACTCTACATTTTGTGATACACCATTTATTAGCCTTGACTACGAGGTCCCTTTTTTAAGTAAGTACCGTTGTCGGATATTCCCGGTGTAGCGCTGCGGTTGCGATGTTGCGTATGCGCAATGGTTTCCTTCATATGTTGACTCACCACATGCAACGTTAGAGACATTCATATAGTGTGGCTAGTGGTGAGTGAGTAGTTCAAGAGAATAGATCAGCCCACCGACTGTGAGATACGGTCCGTGATTCGTTTCTTGAATGCATGAAACATGAAACAGCTGGCATTCATAGTCAAATGTGTCCTGATTTGGCGCCGAGTGATTTCAATCTTTTCCTTCATCTGAAGCGCTTCCTTTTGGTGACAAGCGTTTTGATGACGATCATAAACTACAGTAAAGTACAGACATGGTTTTCATCCCAGACGGCGTCGTTCTATGACGACGGTTTGATGCCCCATTATGACAAGTGGCTTACTAATGGCGGCGACTATGTTGAGAAGTAGTTTAAGATAAGTAGCGTCCGACGAAAGTAAAGTGATGTAAAAATTATGTTGTGTTTCTTTAAAAAATATTCCGATACTTAAAAAACGTGCCTCGTATGTAGTTTTGTAGAAAAGATTTTTATATTTCAATGTCAAAATCTGTTGGCAAGAAAATTTTATTAACCCTTTCCTAGCCAGGCAGTAAGTAACAAAGATCCACCGAGTCAATTAAATCGTATTTCTATAAATATGCACAATGTATAACCTACATTTTTCCTAGTCCTAAAAAAATCATTTGCGCTTAGAAATTACTAGTGGAAAAGCAATTATGTAAAGCAAATCATAATAAAAATAATATTTTTTAATTTCAACGCTATATAAAATTGATACGTTGCATGCTATCTGCGTTAAAAATACCACTTGTACCACGTAAAATGATCACACATTAATTTAAATGAAGAGAGATAAAAATGAAGAACCTGTTAGATGAGTCTTTTGTCGTATGCGTTAAAAGAATAACGTTTGAAAATAAAATGAACGTATTAAATTATTATATTTAACGAACTATGAAATTAACTATATTAAAGTCATTTAAAATTGTAAAAGCATTTTTTTCCCCATTTAAAGTGCTTACAAATCTCAAACTTCTTGTAGTAACACGAGTTGATAGCATGTCTGCGTGGGGTATTTTTAGCATGGTATGGTAAAGGTTAACCTTCATCACAATGCAATAGAAAATATCAATATGGTACCATGTTATCAACTCCCGTAACATGTCTCGTATTAACCCGCTATCAGAAATAAATATTTTTTATAAATTTTATTTAATTTTCAAAAATTCCTCCTTGCGTGTGCCGCAACAAACACGTAGATTCCATACGTGTGTGAAAACAATTGATATTTTTCGTAACTTTTTGAATAGCCGTCATTTTAAAGCAAATCAGATCAGACCGACAAATGAAATTAGCCGATATATTTGCCAAATCAATATTTCAAAAAAGTTCGATCGAAATCTGAATAGAACTACATGAAATAATAACTTATTGTTTTATTAACCACTTAATGAATTAAATACATCTACCGGTTTCGAAAAATATCATTTTATTTTTCAGGATGTCATTAACTAATCAAAAACATATGTTTTTGTGTCTTTAACATAATCTATTTTTAAAGAACAATAATTATTTAAAAAATAAATTTAGTACTTAACTTAAATTGTTACTTGATGATACAAAATTATTAGAATAATTTTTAGGAAAAATTTTAGAATGGGACTCGTGGTTAAATTTAGTTGTTTGTTCGTAATATTTTGGTTAGTTTTATACGCGTTTTATTACATATCATGAAGCAAAATCACTTTGTGTTGCCTTTTTTGATATTCTGGTCGTTTTTCACGCAAAGTTTGATTTAAATCGATCATTTGTTGTTCAGCGGCAGCTTATAATAGATCACACTCTTCTGATCCCACCAAGCATAGAGCATTGTTTCTCATGTCAAAATTGCCACTTTTGAATTCTTTAAACCACTTAAAACACTGTGATTTACCAAGAGCATACTCACCGTAAGCTTCTACAAGCATTCGATGCGATTCTGCAGCAATTTTATTCAAATGATTACAGAAAATTAATGCTGTCCGCAAATTGTAGTTTGTAGGCACAAAATTCGACATGTTCAACGCTATTAAAAACTATGCTGTTGTATGAAACTTGTATTGTTATTATTTTAAAATCTTTATAAGATGTCAAAACAAAAAAATGGCGCCAATGAGGCGGTTTGACGGTAACTACATTGACAGCAAGGGCCATCTGTGGGCAAACTCCGGTTTCATATTTACATACCTTATATACTTTTTAACTTGGTGGTTTTTTTAGTCTCTTGGTCATCATCAAATAAAGTGTATTAGGCAGTCATTCTATCGACCTAACCAAAAATTAACAAAAAAAATCAATAAGTTAGTTTGTATGACGCGTTAACTGAACACTTTCAAAGAATAATTCAACTTGATATTTACCACGTACAGCTATAAATATATATTTTTATATTGTTGTGCGACACGGATGGACGGACAGATGGATAATAGACTAATAATAAAATAATATTATATAATAAATAAGCTTGACGTGCTTGAGCCTCGTTCCAGTAAGTTATCAAGTAAGTACTTCATAACATAAGTGTTCAGCTTAGTTTGAAAATAGTAATAATTTTGATGAGACACGTATTCCGTGAACGCATTAATTTTAATTTTAAATATAGCTAAAACTCCGTCAATAATGACAGTAAAAAAACACATTTTCAAATTTACAAAGAATAGTTGATAAGCATCTAGCTTTTGGTATCGAATTGAATTATTTTTAAACGTATGATAAGTAAGTACTTTCCTAAGCTTAGTTTATTCATTAGAATAAAAATAGCATTCAGAGAGTAATTGTTTTTCATATCCTGTTACGTGTCAAAGCGATTAAGTAAAAAAAAATTCGAGATATTATACTTGTGCACATGACACACGTTATATAAATTGTGACCGACATACAAGCGGCCAGTATTATTTTAATGTTTATATATATATATATATATAAGTGAAAATTAGTTTATTGGCTATTTCTCTGGTTCTAATTAAATTTTGATTATTATTGTTGGACAGACAACATTGATAATGCATTCTATAATCACTTGTAAGCGCAATCCAATACCAACTGATTTTTATACCACAGGAAATTTAATATTTGAAAACCCACGGACATAATTAAAAATAAAAACAGATTATTCGAATTATAAAGGCGACTCAACTGAAGAATACATTTAAATCAAACCAAATAAATATTATATCACTTTGTGGTTTGACATGTAATATTAAATAAAATAACAATCACTTTGTGCTTTGACATGTTATATTAAATAAAATAACAATTACTTTGTGGTTTGACATGTTATATTAAATAAAATAACATTCACTTTGTGGTTTGACATGTTATATTAAATAAAATAACAACCATGAAACCACGAAATTTATTATATGTCAACAGGTTTCGTTAATCTGAAGCGTCATCACGACGTATAATAAATTTCGTGATTTCATACATGTTTTTGTAATTTTCTTTAATTTAATTATTACTTATATCATATATATAACATATACCGTCATACAATCGATATGACTATGATATTACTGTATTTGCGGATATAATTAAAATGGCACAAAATATTTATTAGACCAAGCCGATTACAAATCTGAAAAATCGGTACTGATCAGTATTTTATTTAATAATAAAATCAAGTTGTGTATTGAAATTCAAGTTGGTGAATAACGCTCGGCTAGGCAGACTGAAAAAACACACCCATGCATTATTTTTTTTATTTATTGTTCTCAAAAATATGAATAAATTCAGTCATACTAAATTAAATAAGAAAAAAAATCTCATCAAATTCAAAATTTTTAAAAATATATATTTTTAAATATATGACTTCAGTTAAATGAGTATAATATCTAAATGTCGGTCCAACACGTATCGTGCACGGATGCTAGCTGCTAACATTCCGATGAAAAATGCATGACTAAGTTTATGTAACTTATCACAATTGACTAATTAAACTTGTTAACTTACAAATCATTCTAAAAATATTTGAACAATAGAAAATGTGACCGACCACAAGTGGTAGTGATCGAATCGGAACGACACAGAACAGGAGGAGAAAACGGGTGGATGGGTAATTGGAAGGAGTTAGCGAATGGAATAGGGAATTGTAAAATAAGGGAAGGATGGGATTCCCTCGATAGCGGACCAGGATGGCTTACAGTATAAAGAGGACAGTTTAACTCATCAGAAGTTCACCCTAAAATTTGAACAGACTCGAACTGGCGATTCTGATGAATCCACCCCACACGCTGTTTACTGAATTTCACGTAAACAAATTTTCTGTTATTACATTGGATCCAACAAATTATCCAGCAAGAACACCACTTCATTTTCATAATCTCGACGAATTTCATACATACAAACACGAACTAGCCGAGCTGGGGAACAGATGTAGACTGATTGGAAATAGGCTAAGGGGTAGGCACAAATTAAAAATTAGTGGCAATATACTACATTTAACAGTGATTACGAATAATTACGAATTAATTACGAATACGTAAAAGTAATAACACAGTTATATCAAAAATATAAGTCAACTAATTAAATTATCAAGGAGAACACATTCTTATTGTGAAGTTGTAATTATTCAAAACATAGGTCTGCGATGTTTAAAATACTAATTATAAGGATATACATTTATATAGATATTTAACTAATTAAATCCTAACACAAAAAATCAACCTTGTATACTTATATAACAACTTGTCACATAACGGCTTAGCGTGCGATAGAAGCCGGGATCGATATTCACCGCCTCCAAAATATTTTTGAATAGGTTTTGTAGACGCCTGGTGGCGATCTCGTTACCAGTAAAGGTGAAAATAGAACCATGTAAAAATAAATAAATTTGAAAATGTCTCAATTTTTTCTGGGATATCCGCTGAAAACTCCATGTTAAAATAATCTCGCCAGATGTTAATTCATTTGCACTATGGGTACGATAAAATAAATATAGTACATTATGCATTTAAAATTGGGTAATTTATGATGAATAACGGGCATACATTTTATTTAGAGACACAATATTTGGCACTAAAATAACCTGAAAATTATATATTGAAAATGTACTAAAGTTCTGCTATGAATAGCGTTAAATAATACATTAATACTCACAAAAAGCGATTTTTGAGATAATGGAACCAGTTTTTTCCACAAATGGTCAATTTTTATTTTTTGTAACTTTCATTATGAAGAATGGACCAATTTCAAAGTTTACATTGACTTCATTAATTTTAGTATTTGACGGTGGCGGAACCACAGATAATCGCCGATTTAAAGAATTGCATTACGCCATAAGGAACTGACTGAATTTTAAACTTTTGGTTTCGTGATGAATATTTATAATTAATTATTCTCTGAAAATATAAAGGTCTTTATAAACTGGACGCTAATAGTAATAATTTACCAAGTTTTAAAAACATTAAATTATCTGAACATTGTCAATACGTACCGAATTTAAATGATTAAATTAAAATCAATAACCACCTGTATTTTATTATTTAACGTCAACTGATTTCAGAGCATTCGCCACGTCGACAAGGCAGTCAAATTTTTTATATATAATTGTATCATTGATTTGCACAATAATATCGAGATTCCTCTCTAAAGGTTGCACTGTGAACCCTTTTTTATGTAACAAGTAAAGCAATAAAATACAATTAGACAATTTTTTTTTTAAAACCATCTACAAATCTTCAAAATTTTCCTTTTAGAATCATAGATTTTTAATATCTTATGCCTGTATAAGGCGTTGGGAAAACAGGAAATAAGAAGGGTGAAAGGAATTCGGGAGAGCGACAAAAATATGAACAGGGAGGCTAAAGAACCAACTAGAACAAGGAAGAAATACAATCCACCTGAGAAATGCTCCTTCAGATATTTGGATTTTCTTTTTCCACTGTATCCATAGATCTTCGATGATAGCGCGACGTAAAATGGCACACACTATGCACAATAGCAAGATGAAAGCACTAGTCGGTACGCACGATAGCGAGAAACTGCAGAATGATACTTCATAAGTCAACAATTCTTTCCCACACGGCAGGAAGACTTTGGTGGCAGTCAACGCACCCAATGGTAAACGATTACTATCAATTCACACTTCAACTTTCAACTTATCCAAAACCATACATACAAAATCACAAAAAGGTCATGTTCTGGATTTAGTGGTGGGGGGTAATAGGTAGGTAACAGAAATGAACCCTTCTATATGTCGCGTTCCTGTGAGTGCGAGACGGAGATCGGGGATTCATACATCATAAAGACTGAAAATCTTCCTGTTCTCGGAACCATCCTGCTGAAATATCTTTAAAGGTAGGACTAACGTTCAGACGAAGATTGTGTACAAAATCGTGTCATCATATACCACGTTGGTAATTGTCAGAACCTGTACATCCCCTATTTAAGACTTGTATTTCTCAAAATGTTTCTATTTTGATAAATCTACGTCATTCGCCATGAATATGTATAAACGTATCTTAGTCGATGTACCAATGGGTTAGCATCGGGTTTTGCTTTTATAGCACTGCAACTGCAGCCTGCCCTTTTGTTTAGTGCGAGGTGTATAGTGAGAGTCTGGTTTCTATATCGTATTCGGGGTCAACATTTTGACCTACATGATTACCAATTTCTCTTGGACTATCTTTATCTCTTTAAGCAACATGCTCAAGTAAAAAAAAATCTATTACTGCATGTTGTAAATAGCCTTTCTTTAGTGAGGAGTTCATAAAGAACGGAGACATTTATTTGTGTCGCTGTCTATGGTATGCGTAACAAAATGTCACTAAGGTGTCGAGCATATACTGGGTATAACACATCACAATAGTGCACAATATTTTAAAGATGCATAGATATTTGAATGTGAGTCGAAAATATAATATTTAAACGGCATGTGCCTAAACCAAACTTTATCATAGATATATGGTTATCCAGGAAGCATGTTACAACTTGAAAATGGAATTAAATGAATAAAAATAAGTACGATATCAATATTTTTTTTATTTAAAAGATCAATGCCATTTAAAAATGGAATATAATTTCAAACAAATGTGCACCACGACCACGTTTGATACATTCTTTGGAATTCAATGTTCAGCCACTCTTTCATATGAACTTGGTGCTATTTGACCATTTGTTCTTTAATTGTTCAATTATTATTGGTTTATCAGCATAAGCAAGTGACTTTACATTTTTTTATTATTCAAAATTATCCAAAATACTTCGTTTAAACCACTATTTATTAATTATTCTACATGTTTCGATACCTATGGTATCTTTTTTAGGAAACAATGTATACTGAAATTTAAAAATATAATCATAGATAAAAACAAAACGATAAAATGGTGAATAAGTAAGAATTTTACACATTATCTAGGTGGCCAATTAACTAGTTCATTTCTGGAAATAATTGAATCATTGAATGTTGTTTTCAATAAATTAATCGTTTTAGTTTTTTGATAACAGTTAAGTTTCCGTAACGTTGTTACTATGTAAAACGCTCCGTGATAAAATGGTAGACTATACTTACTGTGAACAGTTTAACCTGTCAAAATATTAATAAACATGGTTACTTTCTAATTTTAAATTCATTAAAATATAGTAGTTATGCGATTATTTAGATCAATTGAAATATTTAATTAATTACAAATATATTTAATATAAAAATTAAAGATTATTAGATTAACAATTTTTTGTTACGTGTTTTAATGCCTGAAGCAAAGATATAGAATAATAATGTATCAGGTTTGGAAATATTTTGTGATAGTACAGAATTTGTACATACTTCTTGAACACTTTCCACTTGCAATTTAGTCAAGTAACCACCCTTAAAATAATATGTACTAGGTCTATTACACTCTGTGTATATACAAAGTAACACGGACCTTTGAAAATATAATAACTATGTATAGTACATGAAGAAGAGTGTCTGTGGGTGGGTGGGAGTTTTTATTTTTTATATAAATAGATTAAATTTGATTGATGAAATTTTGCACACTTGACCATAAAAATAAGAGGAAGCTCATTGTTTACATGAGATATAAAACAGAGTTTTTGTACTTCTTGATGAAATATTGCACATTTGGCGTTCAAAATAAGAGGAAAATTACTGCCTACATCTGATTTCGAAAAAAAAACTGCCACCATACCTCTTCCCTCTATATAAAGCTCGAGCAAGGCCGGGTACTTCATCTGGTAAAATATAAATAAATATACTCGTACACAATACAACCGAAGTACAACAACAACAAACTATTAAGGATTGGTTGAAGATTTACAAAAAAATGATTAAAGAATTTTACGCTTGGACAAAAACAATACGCATATCTAGAGTCAAAGATGTATAATAAGTTCAGAAAAATGAGATAACGTTTCCTAATTACTTACTATCACGCCTTTTTGCACGGGGGTAGGCAGAGAGCATACAGCGCCACACTGCTCTGTCCTGATACACGATTCTCGCCTCATCCACATTCATACATCTTCCCATACAAGCTCGATGATTATCGACGCTTCTGACAAAACGATGCTCCAGTATATAGTTTATCTGGTCGTGCCAAGTCTTCCGCAGACGTCCTTTACTTCTGGCGCCATCAACACTTGAGTCATATATCTTTCTTACCATTCTCTCCTCATTCATCCGTTCCATTGACCAAACCACCAAAGTGATCCTTTCTTAATCTTACTCACTATACTAACATCAGCTTTGCATTCTTTTCTTATTTCTCCATTCTTTACTCTGTCATAAATAGATATGCCACATATACGCCTAAGTGATCTCATTCCCATTGCATTCAGTTTACTTTCGTTCCTCTTCTACCAGTTCCAGGCCTCACTTCCATACATCAGTGTTGCTACCAGAACTCCATTGTGTACCGCTTGTTTCGGCTCAGTTGACAAGTTACCATTAACTATAATTCCATTCAAAGCGCCGTTCACTTTATTTCCCGCAGTCACCCTCCTTTCGATATCTTTCTCTGTCTTTCCGTTTCTATCAAACATACTTCCCAATTACACAAACTCATCTACTTGTTCCAAACATTCATTACCTACTGTAATTTTGCACGTTATCTTGCCTTTCTCCTTCTCGAATACCATCACTTTCGACATGTTGACATTCAGAATAAGATTGCTTTCCTTGCATACATCGTACATTCTACTCACTAGCCTCTGTAATTTTTGTTCATTGTTCGCTATTAATAATGCATCATCGGCATACAATAAATAGCATCAAATTGTCCATTTTCACTCCTACATTAATATATTCCACTTCTATCACAAAATTATCCATATACGAGTTGAACAGCCATGAAGACATTACACAATCCTGTTTGACACCCTTTGTAATGTCAAACCATGGTGTGAGTGATCCATTGATCCTCACACACGTAGAACTTCGTTCATATTGGGATGCAATCGCGTGATGTAATCATTACCTAATAAAAGCCTAATTATGTGACTCACTGATATAGATCAATAGCTATCCGGAAATACATCAAATTAAATTCTTGTGATACATAAAAAATAAAATTTTCAAGAGAGGGATTGAAATTTAATTCAGACTTAAAATCAATGTCAAATATTGACAGATCTGATCTTTATTCATATTATCTTAATTCTAGTATAATTACTTTTAAAATAATAAAATTTATGTTCGATCATGACTGTGGATAAGCGAAAACAAATAATATTTAATCACCCCGTCATGAATTCATCCCGTAGAGGGTTGGACTGGGATCAATATTTTATTAGCGAGTCTGAAAAAAAAAAGTATGAATATTCATAGGAAAAAAATTATTCGACAAAAATAAATTATGCCCCCCCCCCCATGATCATGAAGGTGGGGGGAAGCGGCTCAAAAAATAATATTTTCTGTTCCTTGTTGTGCTAAAAGGCGCGGTAATGGAGTTTAGTGCTCCTCGACGCGAAAATCCTTCTTTGTTTGCAAAAAGAAAGTATTTAATGTATGGAAAAATATTTTCTGACGTGTTATTTTGCCGGGAGTGGAATCATACAAATTTGTTTATGCATTCAATATTTTATATTTTTAGAGTTTTGATATTTCAAGAGTTTTGCCAGCCATGCTGTCGTATTCTATAATTATCTTATATTCATTTCATATAAATATAAAATAATTAGAATTTGTCACTTCATTCATCATAGTTAAAAATTGCAACCATAGTCTGGCATATTTTTCACGAAAAGTGCAGTTCTGGCTCCACAAAATGGGGAGAAATTACGCCAAAGAACTTGAGATTAAAACTGCTACAACAGTATATTTATTACCTAATTGCATTTTGTTTTACTCTTTATATATCTTTTTTATTTGCCATCTAATTGTATATTGTTCTACCATTTTTATATATATATATATTTAAAACATTGTCCTCTACTTCTGGCGTTATCAACCTTGTGTTGGATATCTTTCTTACAAGTCCATCCTCATTCATATATACAAAGTGATATTTTCTAAATTTTATTCACTCACTATACATATAAGCTTTACATTCTTTCTTTATTTCTTCATTCTTTACTCTGTTATAAATGGATTTGCCACATATACGCCTAAGTGATCTCATTTCCACTGCATTAAGTCTACTTTTGTTTGTCTTCTGGCAGCTCTATTCTTGTGCATCGCTAGTCTTGCCTCGGTTGACATGTTCCCGTTTGATATAATTCCATTCAAAGCGCCGTTCACTGTATTCCCTGCAGACACCCACCTTTTGAAATCTTTCCGTTTCTATCAAACATACTTTTCCCAAATACACAAACTCATCTACTTGATCCAAACATTGAATGCCAACAAGTATTTTGCATCATTTTAATGTGTTTATTATACATAACATCTTTCCGTGCCTCTTTGCATATAGCGAACACCAATTAATATTTTTATTATATTATCTAGAATGAATTGTACCGCATTCTTATTTCTTGCTTCTCGTAATTTTTCATCTTCAATATTTACGTGACTTTATGGTAATAATGCGAAATAGGTTTAATATCCTATTACAATCGTTTATCTAACTTCTATGACATCTTCATTGTCATTGGTAAAATTGATCCCTAGAATTGTGAATAATGTAATTTATTATTATTATTATTAATATTATTGATACATAATATAGTGCATACATAAGTTATATATGCTCTAATATAAACAAAATCAATATTTGAATACGTCCAAGAACACACTATTACTGGATTAATAATTTAATATTATTTACTGGATTTTCACCTACAAAGGCACGGTTATTAAACAAATAAAAGTTATCTCATAGAGACGAATCTATTTTTTATTATATTTAATGGAAATATATGGAGGTATATGTACGAAGGCAGATCGTAAGCTTGTATTCTAGTATAATTTGTTAAAAACATTTTACAGATAAAGATTATTGCTTTAAATAATTTCAAAAGATAATTAGATTCTCATTGTAACATATATGCCGTTTCAGGAAAAATTAATATTAAATTTAGTCTATAGATGGCGATAGTATAGTGGTATTCAAAATGATTCCACATATTAACATATATACAACTTTCAAAAATTTGATAGGTATGGAGGTTGATTGGGTGGAATGGTGAACGTTACATGGTGTAAAGTGATCACTTAAGCCAGCCGAAGACGGTTCGTATGCCCTGTAATTACCCAAACTATCATATTTTTTCATCAATAGAAATTAGCTTCGTGTCTATGAGATATCTTTTATTTATTTAAAATCAAAATCGTTTCTTTTTACTAGACAATTTATCTTGTATATTTAGCAATATTTTGGGCATTGAAATACTTTTTGAAGTTACACAGCCAAGATAATTTCTTTCTACCTAAACTAATACCTTTGCTATCTTCTATCTTCTCCTGCAAATGATTACATTTTTCATTGAGAAAAATGAAAATACGATCACACAAAATTGCACAAATTATTTTTTATTTACACACCGTGGTCCAAAACTAGGGGAACATTGCTTGTGAAGTCAAGTATTTAACCACCTGAATCTTATAGGGGTTTTTGAATGCTACGATTGAACTCAGTTTATTTCTTATCAGTCTGCTTTGCATCATTATATCTCTTTATTGATGTACTCATGACTGAACATCATGATACACTATTCTGCTTTTACAGTGCGAACTGGTTGTCTCTAATTATTGCGATCTTGGGCCTCATTTAGTATTATATGTACCCCGGTTATAGTCTCGAATAAATGCAAGATAATGCCACGCCGACAAAGCCGCCCAATACATTGCCGCGCTGAAAAAAAAAAGAAATAAAAAAATATATATATTTGTTAGGTTAGGTTAGGTTAGATAAATTTAAACTGTCTATTGAATATGTTTTAATTTGTAATTTAAACATAAGTATTGTAGATCTACAAAAATGAGACAGTTTGTTACATATATTTTACACAGATTTTAAAATGCATTGCCCAACTAGGCAAATTAGGCCCAAATTGGCAAACAAATTACATTTTACAAAACCAAATAACTCATTGAAGGCAAAACACAATCAAATAGAATACAAAACATACGAGGCAAGTAAACGTGAAAATATATAAAAAGAGAGAATAAATACCAATGTGCAATACAATATGTAAAATAATGTAAGAACATTTAAGGTTAAAAGAAATATGCAAGATCAAAACACACGAAATGCAGTTACAATAATTATTTCGTAATATCTCAGTATCTGCTCTTCCTAATTTCAACAACCAATTTGAAACATCCCTTTTAAAAGCCTTAACATAACTTACAGTTCTTATATTATTTGCAATATTATAAGTATTTTAAATTTTTTATTGTATATAAAATACAATACATAGGAATAAATAAGATGCAGCTTTGTCGGGGTGCCGACTTCTCATCCACTGCTTTTGTACATTCCCAGTGATCGCCAATACTTCCAGTCTATCCCCTTCTCTACTCCCGTCTCCGCTTATTTTCACCACTTTATCCCCGTTTACTATTAAACCAACTATACATTTCTTGAATAGCTAGCAATTCTTCCGATAAAATTGAGAGCATCTGCATATACTATAATTTAGGTGGATTTAAAATATAAGTCAGCTATATCTGCTAGGGGGACGAATTCTCTCGGAAAATTGAAAACTTTTACACACAGATCAGCTCTAAAAATAATGATGTAAATCTAAGTACTTAAATTAGTGAGATGTATAAAATTAAAGATAAGTATGTTATTGGTCGGATATATAAATAAAAATAAAGTTTATACAAAAAAAATCTGCATGTTTCAATTTTTCATAAATTTAATGAGATATTCAGAAATGTGTTTAATATTTCTGTATTTATTTTATAACGTATGGAAAGATTGCCAGAAATAAACATTCTAGAAGATGAAGAAAATCATAGACGACAGTACGGCGAGTCTATTAAAGAGCTTTTAGGACCGATAAGCATGGTTGGTATTTTTTTAAATGCTCATAGGCAGCTGAGCAACTTCGCATTGCACGATGTGAAAGACGGAGTTGAACAGTTGTCATCTCAAAAACCCTCATCATCTCTAACCTTTATTTATTAAGATTTAGATTACAATTGTATACATTGATGAAATAAAGTAAATGGAAAGGAACAGTGTATAAATAACTAAAAAATAAACATGAATAAGAGAAGAATATAATATTCAAAGTAAGCAATATAATAATATAAGATTACAAAGAATTATACAATGTCAACAGTGTCAGTATTTTACTTTGGTCAGGGAGTCGAGGGAGAGAAAGAACAAAGAGAAAAGAAAAACTATCTACCCAGTCTTCGGACTATCACTGCTGGCAGTTTTCATGCCGGTGACGAGAGAAAAATAAAGAGACAACAAAATAATATAAAATAAATATATAAGTAGTAAGAAAATATTTAAAATATAAGGAAAATTATAAAATAATGATAATACGTCAAAAAAACTACTAAAATATTATATAAATAACACTAGAAAACACCTAGGGGTCCTAGTTAGAGCCCATTCTAGACACCCATACTCTGACAAAGGTCTTGAACAACTCCAAATTCCTTTTAAAATTGAGTAGATCGGGGCTTTTCCGGGTCGCAGTATAGTCAGTCAGCCAGGCATGAGAGAAATAAGAAGACGACACTAACAATGGTGATGGTAATGGAATCGTTAGGATAACTGGCGCCATATATTATATGTCACTTGGTAATAGTTATAAATGATTACAAGTCGCGAATAATTAGAATTTATGAGAAATAATTCATAATTAAATATCTATCTTATAATATTCCACAACACAATTCATATCACATTAACATTGTTGTTGTATAATTTTAAATATGAATGAAATGTATTAATTAGAAAGATATACATATAAAATCAATTTTATCGAAACATATTGTTGTTGCGCCACCGGGATTCGAACCTGGATCTCTTTACAAACCGAGGAAGGTGCATTATCCAACTATGTTTCAGTGACATTATTTTCGTCGACAAATTTTCGAACCTATATGTTACCGTTTTCAAATTAATACATTTATTGTTCCATTATTTGAAAGAGCCTTTGTTACTACTACTCTGTTCAATATGTATTGTATTATATTTAAAACATCACAGACCTATGTTCTGAATAATGACAACTTCACAATAATAATGTGTTCTAAAATTTTTAAATATATTTCTCAGAAATTCTAATTGTGCCCAGCTATTCTAAGTGTATAGAGTGCGCGCATCTAAAGGCTTCTTGAGTGGAGTATTATTTATATTAATGTGTGAGAGTATTAGTAGTACTACCGCAAAATGAAAGAAACCAGTTAAAACAATTTTAAACAAATAATAGATATCGCACAGAGACGAAGGTATTTTTTATTAATGGAAAAATATGGAAGTATGGGTAATTACAGGGCTTACGACATATCTTCGGCTGGCTTAAGTGATCACTTTACACAATGTAACATTCACCATTCCACCCAATCAACCTCCATATATATCAAATTTTGAAAGATATACATATATGTTAATATGTGGAATTACTTCGAATACCACTACACTATCACCATCTTTAGACTAAATTTGATACTCATTTTCCCTGAAACGGCATATATGTTACAATGAGAATCTAATTATCTTTTGAAATTATTTAAAGCAATATTTTTAAAAATGTAAAATGTTTTTAACAAATTATACTAGAATACGAGCTTATGATATGTCTTCGTAATTACCCATACCTCCATATATTTCCATTAAATATAATAATAAATAACTTGGTCTCTAATAATAATTTTAAGACTACATCTTTTTGTATGAGTTTTAAACAACATGTTTTCTTCTAGTGACTTATCTGTTTGACGGATCTTAGCTATTATCACTTTGTTTACTGCGGCCCAGAAAAGCTCTACAGTAAACAGGCTAAACCATTGCCACGATGGTTTTCTTATTCCAAGACTTCAATTTACAGTAACTTTCCCTGCAATACGGATGCATGGGAGATGAGATTTGATATGTATCTGAATATCTCATCACGTGTTTGAAATATTAAAGTTTTCGGATTTTTATTGTTTAAACAGATGACTTTTATTTATTTATCCGAACCTGTATTATAAATTTTTCTCTATTATTTAATTCATCATCATAAACAACATCGTTTTATCTCGCCTCTAATTTTTCTCGGCCTCCTATTATTCGTCGAGTGTGATAATTTCAATTTCAATTTCAAGTCAGTCCAGCGGGTTTTAATAATATTAAGTATATTAATCATTTTATTAAAATATATACAATTTAAATACTAATTAAATGTATTAATTAGAAAGATATACAGATAAAATCAATTATATCGAAAAATATTATTGTTGCGCTACCGGGATTCTCCAATTACCAACTATGTTACAGCGACAGCACTTTTGAAGACAAATAACTTTCTAATTAATACATTTAATTAGTATTTAAAATATCACAAACCTATGTTCTGAATAATTACAACTTTATAATAAGAATGTGTTGACCTTAATATTATATACAATTTACTTTGTATTTAACCATAAAAGATTTTTTTGTAATAAATACTGAAAATATTAATCATTTTCACAAGTTTTTTTTAAATCAGCGACATTCTATAACACTTTAAATTTAACATATTTCATAAGAATTTACATTTCACATTACATTTATCACGTATAATGTAAAATCTATATTTCAGCTTAAAATATAATTGGCGTAGGAGGTTCGCAATTAATAATAGCTGGAGCAGGAGGGTGGCATAATTTTAGCTACCCTTATAATTACTATTCCTACTGTGTAAAAGAACAGAAAAACGTGGCAAAAGTTTTATAATATGATTATTCCTACCCTAAGGTCTCTTGCAAAGGATTTTCTCTGAAAAGAGAATTAACATGTCATCTGAAAAATTTATTGTCCTTGTCCCAATATTAAGTACTTAAACCCTACATATATATATATTTATATGCATATATAAATATATTATGTGAAGAACATAATAAAGCCTTAAACACTTGGCACTAAGGTATATCGTAATTTATTTTCACAAGTAGAATTTCACAACCATTTATATTACAGCCTGCATCCGATTCCCCTAATTTTTGGCCGATCAACGGAGATCCTTTGTAGACCCTCAGCACTTTTTAGTAAAACGTTTTAAAATATGTTATTTTTGGTAATGAATTAAGAATTCAAGAAACTTTTTACCCACTAAATAGATGAAAAAATAAAATATTTTAACAAGATTTCTGTGGAGTCAATTTCTTGATTTTAAAAGGAGCCACCATTAAAATGTTGGAAACATTTGAGATGTGGCTGGCTTTAGGTTATAATAATAATAATGTGTTTATTTCAGCATGATCATATTATGTTATACATTAAAGTTATGAAATAAATATAATGCTATGAAAAAGAAAACCAAGGAAAATATTAATAAATAAATAAAAAGTTAATAAAAAGTTCACATATATATACACAAAAAACATAAATATTACATATATAACTACTTATGCTGTTATCAATGATAGATATTATACAATTACTGGTAGGTCCTGTGGGTGGCTATTATTTCCGCTTCGCGGCCGATAGCTGAAGGTGAATGCTGCAGGGTCATAGTCTCAATGTAATCTATATTTAAATGATAGAGATTTTCACAAAACAATTATTTAAGAAAAGGATTCAAAATCTGCGATATCCATGTGATCTACATAATCTAGTTAGAATACGTGGCATCCTACAATTAAATTACGAAAGTTTATTATCTTAATTTGGTATGAGTATATTTAAAACACATTCTCGTGCTGATTTGCTCGGCAGTTGCCATTGGCTACGAAAGGTAGCGCACGTATGTCGCGTCATTGCCGAAACAACATGATACGTATTTAATCAAAGAAGATAATTTTAAGAATTTATTTGATAGGGTATTTGATTGTGTTAATAGGTTAAGTTAAATTATATTTTGGTAGATAACTTTTTTGATAATAAATACCATTTATAACATTGAGAAATAGATTTTATAGAAACAGTGGCCGTAGCTCTGCAAAGTTAGCAACCAAATAAATTTGTATCTGCTAGTTCTTTAAATTGAAATACTGAAGTCTTAGTTAATCTCTATAAAACGCGAAGTAAATGTGAAAATATTATTATCTTAGTAATTAAGCCATTTCGTCAAACAGGGAAAATAGTTACACAGATTTTTTAAGCTAGCTTGTTATCTTAGGATAATCAATAAAAGCCCTTCTGCTCGACTAGCTGCCATTACCGTAGAATCTCAAACATATATTCTCATCGAGATAAATCGATATATCGGAATATTAATTTATAGCTCCGTTTTAGCTAATTAGTTATCTACAGAGAGACAGAAGGTTATTTAAGTTACATACAGCCCATGGCATACATGTATATATTATACATAATTATTACTTAAAAACGTTTTTATTATGTTTTATTTCTTAAAATATTATTAGGTGGTACGTAATAATATACGAATAATACGTTAAGTTAATGTGAGAACTGTCACTTTTATATGTATGTGTGTGTCAGATGAGTGGTAGGGGTCATGGGATATAAGAAGGGGGCTCTTGTGTTGTTACACGTATCATACTGAGTTAAGCAACTCAAAAGAATCTGGTATTTCCAAAAGCACCACACTGGTGAAGTCAAATTGGAAAGTCACTACAGTTAATAATGATAATGTACAATAATAATTGCAATGTTGCGCATACCATGGACGTCGAGATGCACAAATGTCTCCATTCTGCAGGACAATCTGTACATCAAGTACAGATTCTCAACCATTTGCCTGAGACAAATCCTTTAATTTTTGGGTATCTTGCGAGAAGGTAAGATATCTTGGACAAGCTTGTTGTGGCTAGTCACATCAAAGTACGAAGATGAAGAGAAAAGTGTGTGTGAAGTGGCATCGTCCTGTTGACCCGATTCGGCTATCAAGATGTTTTCCAGCATGTAACCATAGCGATCAACATTAATGGTTACTGCATTGTCTCTCACATTCTGAATGAAATTGGGCACAATGATACCACAGTAACAGTGCGTTGGTTTAAAGGTCATCGGTGTATCAATTGAAAATTTTCACTACCCCAATAATGGCTGTCTTGTTTATTAACAAAACCCGCCAAATCGAAATGAGCTTTGTCGCTCATGATGGTTTTTTTCCAAAAGTCGGGGTCATCAATATTGAGCTGTAAAACATCTGCGCTCCAATTTCGTCGACCTATATGGGCTTTTTATACGGGTAGCAATGCAAATCTTTCTTGAGTATTTTTAACACATACTTTGCGGTGGTGGCTCAGATTTGACCCGGGTGTTTGTAAACATATGAATTACGCTACAAATATTCGTTAAATGTTGTTTTACTTCTAGCTCATCTTTCATTAAATATTTTCAAATAATTTGGGATATAAATAAATGTTATCGGACAAGATTCAAATGAGTTATTGCTAAACATTTGAAAAAACACTCAAAAACTGACCTAAGACAGTTGGATTGAATCTCAGCGTTTACGTCAAAACATATATTGTCAATATTTTGAGCGGGTATATAAAGGATACCAGGTATGCGTCCATGTATTTGTTTTCACTCATTTTTGTCTGGCGGCCCCTAGATAATGCCAGTAATATAATTATTTGAGGGGCGTTGCGCCTACCTGTAAGTTTTATGACACTACCTGCTCGGGTTCCGACGAAAATATCACATGCTCAGTGAATGTTTGTATTTTGGCTGTGTAGGGCGTCTGTTGATGCGTGAGAATATGTACATTATTCGTAATATTTTTTAATTTTTAACTTTCATTTTTTAGCAAAAACATTACGGCACATCATGCCATCGGCACGTTAAATCATATTTAAAATGAAATATTTATAAACAATCTTCCACAAAACGGTTGAAAATCCGAAAACTTGAGGTGGGTCTAAAATGACCCACCTCCGCCGGACGTGTTTTGTTTTGACCCACCGGGCAGTAAGTGTTAAAAAAGTTCTTTGAGACATTTCCAATTATTATGCATGGTGTCGAGAAGAAGTGCCAGCACTTTCACGAACACTCCCTCTCATTGCATCAATATTTACTTGCGAACGTACGTTACTTTGTCGTCTCGTCTTCAGTTTATCTGCCAGTGTGTACAGAGTTCCAAAATTATTCACTACACGTTGAATGGTTGACTTGCCTGGCACGTGATGAATACCAAAAAAATCCCGCAACTTTCTTCGTGTATTCACATTTGAACGATTATTTAGATGAAATGTTTCAATGACTTCAACACATTATTTGGGCGTTAAATGCTCCATAATAAATTGTAACCAACAATTCTCAACGCCTACTAAATTCAAGTAGACAAATATCTGCCAAACCAAAATAGCGGCTACACAAAATCGGCCTGGAACATAATATTCACCCTGTATGATTCAAATAGTAAAAATAAATGTTTTAAGTATACGAGGTTGCAACACATTCGTCTGTATAAAATATAAATTGAAGTCAAGATTGTTAATTACATTATGTGAACTTAAAAAGAAATAAAATATATAAAAATTGTGGCAATGGCCATAATATTGATTTAATTCTAAAGATAATTTATTGCTATTAGTGTTTAAACATGATTTCGCGTATATGGGTGAAGCGGCTAGCTCGAATAATATAAGTCAAATTTTCGACCACTATTTGAGCTGCTTGGGTCATATATCGGCAATAATGCAACGAATGTTCGCTTCCAAGTAGTATATCGTCTCTAGTTTATTGGCATAGACTAGCTGCTTCACATATCTCCACAGAAAATAATCCAACAATCTTGGAGGCTAATTCATAGGTCCACTATTCAAAATTATGCGCTCTTCGGATGTTTCCTTCAATAAATTGACTGTGGCGCGTGCTGAGTGGCATGTTGCGTCAACTTGTTAGAACCACAGCTCTTCCACATTAATACCATTCAAATGGGAACGAAAAAGTAAGTAATCATGGATCTATAGCGCTCTTCATTGACTGTAACGTTCTGGCCGGCATAATTTTTGAAAAAACATCAGCTTCTTCGGTGCGTACTGTACAACGTATCTGCGGATGCGTATTATCAATTAGAGTATGCGTGGTGCGAAAAGGATCTACCAAGAATTTCTAAATAAAGTTACACAATTTTCAAACGTTATTCTGATGTAAGTCTATTCATGGTGAAATGGTAAACCAAACAGAGCAAAAATCAGCTGTCAAGTATCAAATTGGCTGTCGCTGGAAAAATATTTGCCAATTCGAAGAACAAACCTCACTTTCAATATAATATTTTTATTTGATTTGTTTGCGATGCTATTATCATCTTATTATAGCATGTATCTAAAAATTATATGTAAAAGGTCGTAAATTAATAAATGTTTGAAATTTGCCTATCAAAAACAGATCAATTTAAGACAGAATAATACGACTAAAAATACCCCTATTACAATATTATACTAATCTAATTTAATTTACAATAAAAAAAAATATATATATGAACTAGGGCACCAAGAACTTTATATTTTTAAGCCGAATCTCAATGCCAGTACCTCCCCTAGCTGGTTAGCGCTTCCCAAATATTTTACTACCCGGAATTTCCGAAATTCGCCAAAGGGGTGGACAACGTTCCAAAATTACTCGCTGACAGCGCGCAGAGGGTAGCTGTGCTCTTTTAGGGGCGAGGGGTGGTACTCAGATCCCAGATATAATTTATTTTTGGTTCTAAAATGTGTACACCTACTGGTATAAAATCTGAAAAAAATTCCAGATTTTACTCTCTAGTGTGGGTGTTTCTGGATCATTATGCCGCGTGTTTTTGATATACCTGATGGACGTTTCCTTCGCTTTAGTGACTGAAGCAAAAAACGAGAAAAATATTTTTACTTTTATTCTATTATTAACTTTACGTTTTTGATGTACATATAATATCTAGCTCAAATATTTTTATTTAAGGTAAAACAATTTTAAACAAATAATGGATATCTCATAGAGACGAATCTATTTTTTATTAATGGAAAAATATGGAAGTATGGGTAATTACAGGGCTTACGACCTATCTTCGGCTGACTTAAGTGATCACCATTCCACCCAATAAACCTCCATATCTACTAAATGTTGAAAGTTGTATATATATGTTAATAAAATTACTTCGAATGCCATTACACTATCGCCATCTATGGACTAAATTGGATATTTATTTTCCCTGAAACAGCATATATGTCACAATGAGAATCTAATTATCTATTGAAATTATTTAAAGCAATAATCTTTATTTGTAAAATGTGTTTAACACATTATAATAGAATTCGAGATTACGACCTGTCTTCGTAAATACACTTACCTCCATATATTTCTATCAAATATTATAAAAAAAATTGTAGGTGAAAATACATTAATTTATCAGCAATATTCTTTATCTGTAATTTATGCTTATTTATATTGCTGCTGAATTAGATTTTTATTTTTTATTTATTTTAATAAATAACTTTATGTTGACTGTTGATCGTTGTCAAGATTTTTGATATTTCTACATATTATTTAAATAATCATAAATGTCCACTTAAAAATTTTTTATTACAAAACAAAAACTTATAGTTATATTTGGTAAAGTTTTTTTTTAGAGGTTTTTTTAAATTGAGAACACTTTTTACAGCGACAGCTAAATTGATAGCTGATAGGTGATTTGCGTTCAGTTTAGTTTACCATTTCACCATGAATAAACTTACGTCAAAACAACGCTTGCAAATTGTGCAAATTTATTTCGAAAATAGTGTTTACGGTCGACATAATCGTCCATCTGAGCAAGTAATTCGCCAATTTACGTTGGTCGGACTATAGTCTTTCGTTTTTCATGCGAAGGATATGTCTACACCAACTTAGCTGAGATTTGTCAATTTGTAGCAGTAGTGGATTTATCCCAAGATACCCCCGAAAGATATCGTTCCTGATTTGATCTCTTAATACCACTATCGCTATTCTTCCCTTTATAGCATTCAATTTTGGATACTGAAAGAGAGCAGTCGGTCGATAATTCAGACTGCAGAAATGAGGCACCTAATTTTACATATATTTTTTATGTCCGTCGGTCAACAAGATCTTCTATGAATTATATCATATGAAAGTATGTTAGAATTATATTGCACATCCCTGGCATGTTGTCTGGAATGAAATATTAATATTACAATACATTCACCAGTGGTGGAAATCTAACAATAAACTACCTATTGTTAAGTACAAACTGCATTTTGTTTTGCTTAAGTTTTTGTCATTCAGTTGTGCTGTGTATAACGGCTGTCCGGTATTTATGAGAGGACTAGATCGCCAGTTGCTGTGCGCGTGTGTGGATGGTTCTTTATATTGACTTTACCCATCTGTTCCCCTCTTTTATTTGCTATACCTAAGAGCACGACTTTTCTGTGTATTGTCTATGACTGGTGAACTGTCAAGAAGTGTGAATATTCTGCTCACAAGCGTCACATTTAATTGAATTATTATTGTATACTCGGTTACTGACAGTGCGTGCCGAAGATCACAATTAATAGTTAAGGAGAGCAGTAACTACAGCAGAGAATCCGCTAAGAAGTTAAGGAGAGCAGTAACTACAGCAGAGAAAATCCAGGTAAGTCGTGCTTCCTGGTTGGTCCTTAAACCCTTATTTTCCGCCCCTATACTAAATTCCTTCAACCCTTCCTACATATCGTTTTTCTAACCTTTGTGTAAAAAAACAGTTGTTTATAATTTTGATACGTCAATTGGTATCAATTATTAAGAGCATACTTGGAATAGGTAACCAACAATTTCTTCGCATTGATATCTAAAGTATATTTTTTAATGTTGCACTGTTGATCTAACTTGAAATTTAAATAAATTATAATTTAAAATAGTTTCATTTATAACTTTGGTAAATTTTCCGACAATTTTGTCGGTTAAACAAATAGTTATCTTAATACAAATTAAATGTATCAATTAGAAAGATATACAGGAACTTTCAGTTTATTGAAAATATATTTTTGTGCTACCGGGATTTGAATCTGGATCCTTTCATATCCAGGAAAATGCGTTAACCGATTACACTATACCAACATAGTAAATTGACGACAAATTTTCGAACTTAGAAGTATGCTGTAGTTCTTTCAAATTGATAAATCTATTATTCCAAATTTAAAATTTAATTTGTATTAAAATACCACATAAAATGTCCTGAAAAAACTGCAACTTCATAAATAGCTATTGACTATAAATATAATTTCAGAAAAAAAGAAACATAAATAATAAAATTTAAATAGTTATTTTCAAAATCCATAATCCAAATGACGTTTTTATCGATGCAGTAAGGAGGTGAAAAGGATCCTGTTTAAATCATTCTTCACCAGCATGTATACCTGCGAGTTCTGGTCGAAAGTGACGTAAAACTGTATCCAAATTCAGAACAACAACTCATACATAATACTGTTCGGATTGGCGCGTTATTACAGCGCATCTACAATGTTTACCGAAGGCTTCGCTCCGCTTCTGGGACATCGAGTTGCGGGCGTAAAGCTGCGGTTGGAGCTCAGTACCAACTCTCCGGTGCAAGCGGCGCTCTAATGGAATGCTGGTTTCCTGACCAGAGAATGGCAACGCCTACAGAATAGCTACAGTTACAATAATGGCCGTGACTGAAGTATTTATATTTTGTTTATATTTATATATATATATATATATGTGTGAATTTATTATTTATTTATATTTTCCTTGGTTTTCTTTTCATAACATAAATAATATTTCGGAACTTTAATGTATTATCTTTATGACGAATCGGATCTCAAAAAGAACAGAAAACCCGATCACGCCGGAATAAACGTATTATTATAATTATTGTAATTCATTTCCTCAGATAGGAAAATGCCGTGTATATTTGACCTTTCTGGCAAACGTTTCGGATCTCATTGTAGGGTCCATCATCAGGGCTGATCTATACAATTAGATTAGTTTTTTCTCTATATATTTATAATTGATTCATTTATGTTTTATTAAGAATACCTCAGAACTGTGTTAAGAAATTACAACTAGACAATAAAATTGTATTTTCATTAAAAATATACAAATACTCACCAACATTAATAGTTATATATGTATAAGATACCTAATAAATAATTTTACAGTTACTGGGATCTTTTTTAATAAATAAATAAAATAATATAAAAGATGAAGATCTAAGTGATATACTAAGCGACAATTTTTATTGATTTTTTATGTATATACAACTAATTAACTTACTATCATGCTGTTTCTCCGTGGAGGTGGGCAGATAGGATAGAGCGCCACACTTTTCTGTCCTGACACACAGTTCTCGCCTCATCCACACTCATACATCGTCTCATACAAGATCGCCGATTATTGAGGCTTCTAACAGGACCATCCTGCAGTATCCGGTTTACTTGGTTGTACCAAGTCTTCTGCGGACGTCCTCTATTTATAATGCCATCAACACTTGCGACATATATCTTTTCATTCATCCGTTTCATATGACCAAATCATCTTAGTGATCCTTCCTTAATGTTACTCACTCTACCAAAATCAGCTTTACGTTATTTCCTTGTTTCTTCATTTTTTACTCTGTCATAAATGGATCTGCCACACATCATTTAGATCGACACTCTTCTGTCCTGATATTCTCACTTCATCCACCTTCTCATGCAAGCTCTCCGATTATTGAGGCTTCTAACAGGACTATCCTCCCGCATTTGGTTTAACTGGTTATGCTAAGTCTTCCGCGGATGTCCTCTACTTCTGGTGTCGTCAACACTTACGTCATATATCTTTCATATAATTCCCTCCTCATTCATCCGTTTCATATGATCAAACTACCTACTACTACCAACCAAACCACAAAGTGATCTTTTCTTAATTTTTACTCACTCACTACACATATCAGCTTTACATTCTTTCCTTATTTCTTCATTCTTTAATCTGTCATAAATAGATTTGCAACATATACGCCTATGCGATCTCATTTCCACTGCATTCAGTCTACTTTTGTTCCTCTTTTGTCAGCTACAGGTCTCACTTCCATACATCAGTGTCGGTGCTAGGACTCCAGTGTACCGTTAGTTTTGCCTCGATTAACAAGTTCTCGTTAGTAATAATTCTATTCAAAGGGCCTTTTCTACAGTCAACCTCCTTTCGATATCTTTGATAATACACCGATGATAATATACGGAACATCAATTAACTCAATCAATTTAATTATTATATTTATAAACTATTAAACATCATATAATACTAATCTCGTATTAATTTAAATTCTGCAATTATACTATCTCTTTAACGTAAAGATGTTAAAGCTAAATCATTTCAATTCCAAAATTATAATTCAGTGAATATATTTTAATATTCTCTCTAAAAGCACTATATTGAAATGCCTCAGGTTTTTTTACTAACCAAATTCTCCTCAAGTCGCTCTCTCTGTAGGTGTATAAAGCGAAAACTGCTATAAACGCAAACCTCATATAGATGAAAATTTCATATTGTCTTTTGCTACAATGCTTATAGAAATAGAATGTTCACTTTTATGAAACTGAAATAATCCTCGAGTTGAGCAAACAGGGCTGGGTAATATTGGCGGGAGTCCAATCTAAAAGTTTCGCTTCAAATAATTATTTATTTTAATATGGTTATAATTCTACAACTTACAACAACAGGATACTGAGAAAAGTGAACGAGCCTAGTTAAGAGGGCCGGTATTTATGAAGCTCATGATCGTTGGTCATGAAGGGCTGACGTGGGTGATGATAACATAAAATATTTCGAAAAATTGGTACCACGAGAAGATATCAGGATATCATTCGTGTTCTGATAATAATGAATTCATCTTGGTTTACAGTGAAAAATAATGAAAAAATATTAAAATAATACGATAGCCTGGTATGAGGGAAATATACTACTTATATGAGATCACTTGATTTATTAAATTAAAGATTAAGTAATAACACTAATAACAAATTTAAAAAATATTTTTTCAATAACAAGGATATAGAAGTTATTTAAAAAAAATCAGGGGTCTACAAATTAACTTGCAATGATTGCAATTATTGTTATATAGGTAAAACTTGCAGAAATTTTGATATTAGAATTAAGGAGCACTTGAGATGCCTAAACAGCAACAACTCTTCAGAATTTTCCAATATTTTTGGAAACAAACCATTATTTTGATATTAACAAGGGTTTAGAAATTATACATGAAAATACTAGGGGCTTACAGTTAGATAAATTAAAAAATTTAGAAATAAGAAAACGTGTTAATAGCAAGCTAAATATTATAAATAACCAAATCCTCTTTGCAAATAGTTACATTTTAATTTTGTTCTCATATAAGTTCTTACTTATTTATCATTTTATAGTTTTATATTTATCTATGCTTGTATTTTTAATTCTAGAGTACATTGTTTCCTGAAGAAGACGCCAGAGGTATTGAAAAATGTCAAATAATCAATAAATAGTGGTTTAAACAAAGTCTAACTATTTAAATAAAAGACTAAGCATTACGCGAAGGAGGTGTAATGCTGCGAATGAAAACTGAAAGAGTGTCTCGAATATGGTAGAGAAGTAATGTATGTAGCGGAGCACCCAGCGACATGCCCGGAAAATATGCTACATAGCGCCATAGTAATAGATACATTCTGGCAACTTGTAGTGGATGTTTTGTTACAAGTGTAGAGTTGATAAGGACAGATAACGTTCTATCCAACTTACCATAACGTTACCTAAATCTATTGCTGAATCTGTTCTTACCTTTGCAATAAGTCTCCTTTAAAAGCAGTCAGTGCCAATCGCTTATCCTGAATATAACTGCTAGAGCACATTATCCATTTAACAAATCATTAGTTTTATATTAAACTACAAACTAATTAACTTTATAATCTAACTTAACTAATACATATCAAATCAATATTACAACAGTCGACAAGCTAATCAAGTATTAGTGCTATGAAAAGACGACTGATTTTATAACCTCTCAGAAGAGGCTCGAACTATCAATACCTTAATTTCTATATGAGTTTGTTACGGCCTGATCAACAAGCATCTTTTTACATTTTTACACACTCTCTATAAAATAAAACCTTTATTTTTAGAGGTTAGCGTCAATTGAATTAAAATATTTTTAATTATGTTTTATACATGGAGAAAATTAAATTATTTAAGAGATAATAGTATCTCTTGCGAAGTGACTTCTTGAGAGTACTAACGCGGCGGTAGATTGCACCTCACCAAGGCAAACCCTGCCTGCAAAAATTCATTCTGCCTTGTAATAAATATTATTCAAGTTAAAAAAAAACTTACATAAACGCAGTAAAACTGCGGTTTAATACTAAAAAATTCCTCACTGCGATTCATGATGCGAGAATTAAATTTTTTAAATTAACTTTTATCATCAAAAATGGTTAAAACCTACAAACATTTCGGATTGAAGTAAAACCACGAATAAATACAAAAGTGCGAGATGGAAGTGCTAAAGTCATGCCCAACTTGTCTGGCCTTCTGGCCTTGATCAAGCTTATCAGCCCGCAATAAACTTATTTAGCACAATTTTACAAATTTAAATGTTTCAGTTTTGATTTAGCTTTTTTCTTTTTAATATAGTGCATACATGAGTATATTTCTTTATACTACAACTTATCTACACATATTATTTGCTTAGTTTCATTTTGAATCTATGTATTAAGAAGATCACATTCTTATTGTGAAGTTGTAATTATTCAGAACATAGGTCTGTGATATTTTAAATACAAATTAAATATATTAATTAGAAAGATCAATTTAATTTTCATTTAATTTAATGTATTAATTATAAGGGGAATTACAAGGATTGGAAAATGAGATCCAGGTTCGAATCTCGGTAGCGCAAAAATAATATTTTTCGACAAAATTGATTTTATATGTGTATATTTATAATTAATACATTTAATTAGTATTTGAATCTATGTAGTTTCTCCTCCTTTCTTATGTCTTTTGTCATTTCATTAAAAATCTACATCGCACTGTGCATCATTTTAAAATTAGACTTCTCCCTGAAACTCAGTCTCAGTCTATCTTTTCCTTTCGTATAATATTCACGCTCATTTTGATTTGTACCAACTTTTCTTACAAATTCTACCGATATTTTCTTAATGAGGATTTTAAAAATAAATACAATAAGAATTCGAAGTGTAAATCCGAATCGATATGATCAAAATGAATTGCGCAATCAGGTCATTTCCGCATTCCGGTCGTAAATCAGAATTACCGCAAGGTAGGGGAGTGAAGTAGGGAATTGTGGTGAGGTCGGTGAGGGGATAAGGGTTCTAGTCAAAAGATCAGTGATTTCGGGAACCGGGAGTCGGAAGGACTGCTCGTCTTACTTTGTATATGACGCCTCCGTAATCCCTACAGTCGCCACCAAAATCACACAAAATGACACGCGGATGAACCGATCTCCGCTTTAAATTGAATATGGAGATGTCAGAAGTTCACCCACGATACACAAACAATAAACAATACGTGACCAAAACACAATATCACAAAATACAGTGCTGATGCACTGAAGCTGAAAGGTTCACACTGCGAATGCTATCGTGATGCCGAGATCGAACAAATATCAGTCAAATTGACGTCTGCTGGCGTCAAGGTCACATTTCACACTGAAAATACGAACATGAGAAAATATATGGATAAGAATTTGGATGCAGAAATGTGTCAATAACATGTCGGCCTAATCGAAAAGACGCGCTAAAAGTGTGTTTACGAATTTGGAACAATATTGAAGTGATAAAAATAAATTTAATTTTAAGGGATGAAAAATGTTAACCAGCTGTACGAGCATAAAAAAATCTCATGCATATAAAAATGAATGAGATCAAAAGTATTAGGAACGAAAATTAATGTTTGTAGATGTTAAAAGACATTATGTCAGGAGATAATTTTCAAAAGTTGACAACTTTAAAATTGTTTATTGTATACTGATAAAGCTGTATCACTCATTTGAGAGTACTTGACATCATGACATTTTTAAATTTTGCCCCAAATTCATAATTTAAAAAACCTTCTAAATATTGACCTAATTTTTCAATAGTGGATTACATTGTGAAGGTGATCAAAAAAAGCACATGTTGGTTTTCGTTGCCAAAAAACAGTAAATATCTTAATTTCTCACTTCGTCAAATGGTGAATTTGATGAAATTTGAAATATATTTCCTTATTTATGTAGGAATTTACATTTTTAAGAGGTGGGTATGTGTTTTTAGATTTTACGGCCGTTCAAAATCTTCTATATAGAGTTTTCTGTGCTATTCTACCGTATCTATTCGACTCATCTGGCAGAAGTTTCCGTTTCCATCGTAGGGTTCATCGTTGGCAGCCTGTCGCTGATGATGGACTATGCATGGGTTCCGAAGCGTTGGCCAGAGAGATCGAATATACATGACATAATAGCTTATAAAACTTTGCACAGAAGGAAAGTACATGTTAAATTATTGTTTTAAATAAATATTTAATTAAACATTAATAAACATTTTTTTATACAAATGAAATGTATCAATAAGAAAGATGTAGGTACAAAAAAAAAATCGAAAAAATATTTTTGTAACCACCTGGACTCAAATCAAGAACCCTTCCTATCCGGAGAAGTGCATCTGTATATTTTTCTTATTGATACATTTAATTTGTATTAAAATATTACAGAACTATATTTTTTAAAACTACAACTACACAATAATAATGTGTTCTCCTTAATAGTAATTAACATGCTTGTTAATATTTTAACAGTATTATATATGTAAATAAATAAAACTTTTGACAGAATCCTCCTTCCATATAATACATTATACTGTGAATAATTTATGCTGTAATGGTTTTATCTAGACGTTGATATTTTAACCACACAAATAAATGTTAATGGAAAACAATGATATATATATGGAAGGCATAAGGATAAAAATGAGGGAATGGGATGGTATGGCAGGATGTGATATGGAAAGCGGTAGATTTTGGAATTTTAGAAAGATCAGAGTCAAAGGGGACACAAATGTTAGTGTAGATCAACTTACCTGGAGGCCTCATCGCAACGATATCTCTCAATCAGACATTTGAACCCAATCACGAAGAATGCAAACTACTAAGTCTTCAGAAAGATGTCAAAGACTTGCAGATTGATCTACAATGCCTAGAATAATCACAATTCGGATATGCAATGTTTTCTTGTATTTATTTTATCTTCTTCATATAAAAAAAAACTGTTTTATTTCTTTTTTTTTAAAGAGGATAAAATAAAAATTCACCACAACTATCAGACTAGGAGCAAAACTAATGAACATGTTATTTTTAAAATGTCCAAATTAAGAATTAGACAGAGACATGCATCATACATTGCTCCTAGACTGTATAACCAACTGCTAAAATCAATTAAATTAGCAGCAAATATAAATGTGTACAAAAAGAGGTTATAAAATAGCTTAAAGGTCTTCAAAAGTATTAAACAATAATGTTATTAAAGAGAACACATTCTTATTGTGAAGTCGTAATTATTCAGAACAAAATTCCGTGATATTTAAAAAAAATACTAATTAAATGTATTAATTAGAAAGATATATAATCAATTTTATCGAAAAATATATTGTTGTATATATTGAAAAATTTAACATATGGATTCGAAAATTTGTCGACAAAGATACTGTGTGCTGTAGCATAGTTGGATAATGTACCTACCCCGGACTAGAAAGAGATCGAGGTTCAAATCCCGGTAGCAACAACAATATTTTATTCAATAAAATTGATTATATTTGTGTATCTTTCTAATTGATACATTTAATTAGTATTTAAAAAAATAATTATGAATTATTTTAGATTGCTAACTTTGAAATATTTTTTATTTGGGGTTTCATAACCCAATTGTTGTTTTATATTGTCGAATGTATAAATAAATTAATTAATGTCTACCACGAAAATATGTCCAGTTGGATCTGTTAAAAATCACACAGCGCTCGATGGGTTGGCTTAATTGAGAGTAACATAAATCGAGCATGAGAGAGACAGGAAGGGGAAGACTGCAATCATGATAATACGGGTGTGAAAGTCTGTCGCCTCTATAATCAACGACACCGCCGACGGCTTCTGAACGCAGCCTGCATATATCTGGGTGTAAAATAAGGCTTTCATCAGTAATGAAAACACACCGGTACTGACCGGATAACAGACAACAATAATAAGCGCCTGCAGTCGTCCGGAGACCGGCCCGTGTGCCCCCTCTCGACAAGATTACTTGCAAACGCTCCTCGTTGTAGACTCTTTACTGCATGTATACTTCTAATTGTAACTGTTCAACAATCATCAAAAAACGTCTGTTAACTTTAAGTAGTCTTTCTTATTCTACCTGTTCTGGTCACATACTCCGCGTTATTATTAAAAATAACTGATGAGCGCTGACTGTTATTTTATGTGAGGCACCAAGCACACACATAACCTTCTGATTCTTAACATATAATCATACAATTCAATCGTAGCTACACATATATCCTCAAAAGTGTATTCACATAAACATGAATATTAAATATTATCATATATTTCAAATATCCATTAAAATAATAACAAAAACACTAATTTTATATTGTAAATAATTTTTTGAACTATTTTGTCGAGTTTGATATTATTTTTAATATTAAAAAGCAGGGATCGACATCCCGCGACTTGCGAGCCGCATGCGACTCTGAGTGAATAATAGCGGCTTTAAAAATGAATTTGTGTAATAAATCTTCTTTGCCGACACCTAATTAGAATTCTCTCATGAATAAAATTTATTCATAGTAACGAAAAACCGTCACGGAAGTTATTACGTCAAGCACATCTGATGCTAGCTCTATATTTAATATTATTATTTACAAACGGGCAAATGTATACATAAATATACTCGAATTCATATTTCGATAGTAATGATGGTAATTTTATGTAATAATATGTGTTTATATTTCTTTCAATTTATTTTTTTAATAGAGAATACATGTTACATCAATATTCTTTCAAACAAAGCTAAACGCTTGTGCTATAAAATTAAGACTAACTTTATGGCCTCCTGGAACGAGGCTCAAAACCCCAACCACTACATCACTAGGCGAGTATGGTAACTGATAGACCACAAGCACGACATATTTTAAATGTCATTAACGTTTAATTCTTACTTACTTTACGAGTTTTTGATACATTTTAATATAGGGTCTTGATACTTTGAAATTTCAAATGAGAGATATTACTTCTAAGGTAAGTCCAATAGTAATTTCGGTACCTGAGTGGGTAATAGTATTTATGTTGCAATGAAACGATAATAGCACAAATATTGAGAATATAGCATTTTATTGAATTCTTATAAAATTCATTTCACGCTGACGTTGCGAAAACGCAACAGTCAGCTGGCCGAGTCATATTCTGATAATTCAGTAAGGAATCGAGAATATTTGTTTAAGTACATATTATTAAAGACTTAATCTACCCATAAATCTGTACAGGTATAAATATATTACGTTTGGTTACAATTCAGGTGCCTTCAAAGACGGCCGAAATGCGACACCAGGTAAGCTGTTTTTTAATACATTATATTCTTAAAATATTGCAATTTTTTTAAATATTTTTGCATTATTTCTTATTTATGTAATATTAAATAATAAGTAGTCTTTTAAAAAAGTAAAAAATCAGGAAGCACATATATATTACGAATTAGTTGGCTATTGCAATAATGCAACATCAACGAAATACGGGGGTAAAATTTATTGTATTACATTATGCATGAATACCAGCAATGAACGTAAATATCGCTTAATATGATAAACTTATATGATTTTTTTATTCCACAAGAAGCTAACCTTCAACATCCCAATCTTTATTATCAGTACCGAGAAAAATTCGTTGTACAAAATCACAGCATAGTTTTTTGCGAGAACCAATCAATATTCGAAATAGTTAAATTAGAGAAATGAATATTCAATTAGCAGGCAAATTATATACTAAGTTTTTAATAATATTATAATAATATAATTCAATAATAAGGCACCCCTGTCATTGAGAAATGAAAATATAAGAACATTAATATAATAACCGAATATCAGAGAATACTTCGATATTGATCTCTAGATTGCGAATCTATCTGTAAGGTCGTATGTAAGTAGACTAACCTATAGAATTCGATTGTAGATTTGAAAAGAAAAGTGAAATTGTAGTTGTTTAATAGATTGTAGTTAATGGTATTATATATAAATTTATATTAATATTAAAATAGTAAAAAAGTTATATACATATCATTTAATCCAATGCCCTTGCCCATTATAATCTTTTTAAGAGTTGACTTGCCTGATAACTTTATTTAGAATTACAGAATAAGAGATCGTAGAAAAAAAATGTCGTGAGCCATATTCTCCAACTTGTGCGATGTGACTCTTTGTAATTAATTAATGTTATTCCAAAACGTTCATCCTGAAGAAAATATGTGACTTAAATTTTAAAGTCAGGTCGAAACGTTCATCAAGTCATCAATAGTATTGGATACTAGGTTGATCGATTAGATAAGTTATACCATCAAGTCAGAGTCCGGACATTTTTTTTTTTAAAGAATTGAAAATAGAAAAACACGCAGTCATTCACAAACATATTTTATATGTGAACTTTCTACATTTTTACATTGCACGATAAATGTAATTAAAACTTCCACAAAAGAAAACAGAATGAAATGCATTATTTGAATTGTTATTGATTAGTTACATATGAGATTCATCTATATTTTTAAATCTCCAGAAGTCAATAATGTATTTTGTAATTTAATATAGAAGTCTAGTTGATAATAGTGTATTAAAACCATGAAACATAAATACATTAAAATCAGTACTTGTTTTATTTCATACGTTTATTATTTACCTCTTATTTCGCTGACGTTGCGAAAAAGCAACATCTCATATTTTCCAAACTGAAAGATTATTCAATATTTTTTTGATATGATTTTCTTAATGATGTAGTTTTATAACGCACATCCAAATTTCACCAATATTGAATCACGATAAATTGTACCAGCGGTTAATGGTATAAAATATATTTTCATTTAAAATTTGACATTGAAGTCTATTAACAAGATTATAGCTCACTAAAATTAAGGTATTAATTAATATCAAATTTATATTTAATAAAAAATACAGATTCTCAAATATTGTGCTTTAAATAACATGCCAAAAATGTTTACTTTATTAAGTATATTCACAAAAAATTAGTAAACTTGACCAAATAAATGGCACTCTTGCACTCAATATGCGAATATTTCGACATAGTGATTAATTGATTTCACAATAGATGGCAGTATTTATGAACGAAAAAAAGTATTTTTAATAATTTCACTAGGAGTTTATTTAAATAATTCAAAAATTGAATGTGCTAAACGGTGAAATGTTAATGTAGAGTAGCTTGTCGGTATAGTGGTCAAGACGGTCTAGTGATCGGGGGTTTGCGTCTCATTCCAGGACATCAGCAAGTTAGTCCTATTTTCATAGCACAAGCGTTTAGCTTAGTTTGAAAATAGTAAGAATATTGATGTGACATGTATTCCGTGTACACATCTTTATTTAAAAAAAAAATGCCGATGAGGTAATTTTACTATCGTACATAATGTATAGTATCTCCCGTTGTAAACACAAGATTTTTTATACAGATTTATACACGTCAAAAAATTTAAAAAATGTTTAAACTCTAATAAAATCAGTTCAACGTAACAGATGTATTTATAAGTAAAATAAATTAAAATTGTAAATAAATTTATCTTCCGCTGGTTTCCCAAAGCTCGCTGACTTCATGGAAAAGTTTACATTGATGCACTTTTTACTGCGCTAGAAATTTTCTTTTCATTTGTGGGAAAACTTTATATTTCATTTGTATAAAATTTCTCAGAATTTCTTAAGGAATTATTGTGGAGTGTATATATTAAAGTGTATTTTTATGAACTTCCTGTACAAAATAAATTTTAATCAAATTAAGTGAACGTCAGTAGCCATAATCTTGAACTATATTGCACTTTTTTTAATGGATTTCTAAGGTACTGCTTCTTAAGTCAAAATTATTAAGAGAAATATGAAGCTATCAAGTTCTAGTTAAATTTGTACGCATTTTTTTGTATTAATATGTATAGCTTTTTCTGAAAACAGTTTTATTAGGAATGAAAATGCTATCCTGAAAGATTATTAAAAACTACTTTGCTTATTGAAATATTTTAAAACATGACATTATCTTTAATATGTCTATATAGTTATAGCAATTGGTTCCAAACATTTTACGTGAATTAAAATCTGATTACAGCACAATTATTGAAACGTTTAATGCTATATATAATTAACTTTTACGTGTAATCTTATTTAATATTAAGGAAATTTGTTGGGAAAAATTAAAAGCAAAGCGCAAGAAACAGGGAGCAGCGGAAAAAAAAAGTTTTTTCAATACTTTGAGTAGATCTTAAGAGCGAGAAGGTTTAAAAGTGAAAAGGTAAAGGGTATTTTTTTTATCGGCAATAACGCGACGAATGTTGGCTTCCAAGTCGTTTATCGTCTCTGGTTTAACGGAGTAGACTAGCGACTTCAAATATTCCTACAGAAAATAATGCAAAGATGTTAAATCACACGATCTTGAAGGCCAATTCAATGGTCCATTATGCGAAATTATGCGCTCTTCGAATCTTTCCTATAATAAATTGATTGTGGCGCGCGCTGTATGGCATGCTTTGCTTACTTGTTGAAACCACAGCTCTTCCACATTAATGCCATTTAATTAAGGAACGAAACAGTCAGTAGTCATGAATCTATAGCGCTCTCCATTGACTGTAACGTTTTGGCCGGCATCTCTTTTGAAGAAATAACAGCTTCTTCGATACGCAATGTACGACGTCCTTGCGGATGCGTGGTATGAAAACGATCCACGGTTATTCGAATTACTTGCACGGATGGACGATTATATCGACCGTAAAATAGACGTAGCGTACGATAAGTTTCGCGAACTGAACCACGATTTTCGAAAAAAACATTGCACAATTTACACGGATTGTTCTGGCATAAATCTATTCATAATGAAATGGCAACCCAAATTGAGCACAAATCAGCTGTCAGTTGTCAACTTAGCTGTCGCTGGAAAAAGTGTTACCAATTCAAAAAACTAACCTCTGAAAAAACACTGTTTTCTTTAGAATGATTTTAAGTATATAATAATTAAAATCAGGATAACTCAGCATACCTGTCTTAGGATGGGTACAGATTGAGGTTATATTTTAAATGATTAAATTATTTCTGTAAATTAATGTAAGATAGGTGACCGACGATTATTCAAAAAAATGTTGTGTTATTCGAACGATATTTCAGACACTAATCTTGATCGTTAATAATGTTTATATTATTTAAATATTCGGTATATAATACTTTTTAAATATACATAGACGAACTTCAGTTCACAATGGGTACAGATATCATAATTTTGTGAATTTGTAAAATACAGAAAAAATTTCTGATTTTGTAATTTCTGACAGTAGAAATGAAGTCGTTCGTTTTTTTATTTTATAAATTTACCTTGTGATCAGATGTAGATACATCTAGTGGATTCTTGTGAATAGGTGTATAGGTGCGAAAGTGACCTACCTCTATCATCGGGCTTCCTTCAGTGTTGGGTGTGTGTCGCGTGAGTTGTTTGTGTGAGTATGATAGACAGTAACTACATAATAAAATCCAGTACTCATTATTTGCATACATACACTGAATTTATTAGAGTCAAGTTACAACAGCACATGCGCGAACTAATGCAGAGTGTATCGCGTAAGATGTTGATGACGCAGTATCCAGGAAGGGAATAGGCCGAGCGCCGTGCGCGAACTCGCCAACTATCTGTGCATGCGCTCGTGCTCCTGGGTGCATTCAGCGCGTGACAAAAAGCATCACCATATTAAAATACTAAATAAGCTAACTCATATTTCAAAAAAATTAATTTGACATTTTACTCCGATGCATCAGTTTCCTTTCAAATTTGCTTTAAATAAAACAAAACTGGGTTTTATTTATGTATATGCGATAGCAATCAAAATACGATTAAACAAATATCAGAGATCTCATAGGCGAAGCTATTTTTTATTATATTTAATGGAAAATATATGGAAGTATGGGGTAATTACAGCGTTTACGACCTGTCTTTGGCTGGCTTAAGTGATCACTAGATAAATATAACGTTCACCATTTCTCACTTCTCCATCTACACATTTATCAATTTTTTGAAAGTTGTATACATGTTAATATGTAGACATGCTTCGAGTACCACTACAATATTGATAATTCATTTTTCCCTTTCAATGTCATCATAATGAGAATTTGACTATTTTTAAAATGTCCGTAAAATGTTTCATCATTTTTTAAATATATTTTCTTATTTTGACCAGTATATTATATTAGTAATATATGAATATGTCCAAGAACACACAATTGTTGGATTTTTACCAGTAATTGGATGCGAGTCCACATATATACAACTTTCAAAAATTTGATAAATGTGGAGATGGAGGGGTGAGAATTGGTGAACGTCTATTTATATAAAGTGACCACCTAAGCCAGCAGAAGACATGTTGTAAAATATAATAAAATAAAATTAAATATAATATTTGCTTCTATAGGAAAAAATACAGTAATTGTGTTTTTTTGGATATATTGTTAAGATTCCGTAAACAGTTAGCAGTATTTGTGTGTAGGCATGAATATCTGTATTCTTCTAATTCTTGCGATCGGGGGTTACTTCGCACGTTTCAACTTTGCTCGTTATTTTCGACCTTGCGCTATGAAAAATTTAATATTCGTTCTATAAAAAGTTTTACACCCTCGCCCACAAGATTACCCCACTGTGTATGCTAGAGAATTTGTAAAATCAAACAGTAGCGTATCTCAATGCAATATTTTTTTTATATATACTTGTTCAATGCTTAATTTTACATGTGTTTGCAAAAAAAAAGTATTTTTCATAAAATCATGTACATTTATATAAAATACTTTATATAAAGTATTTTAAAATATTCATTTGTCTATGCAATGCCTGGCGGGACGAAAAGTTCTTAGGGTACAGTGAAAGATTTACTAGGGATATATTTTCAGGGCAGAAAACAACATAGGTCTATCAGAATATTAACGATTAGCGAAGATTTGGCAATTAAGAGAGATGTGCGGGAGGTGTAGCGCAGAATGGTGCGGATGATGAGGTATTGAAAGTAGATAAATCTAGAATGCACTTGTGGAGGTCTATTTCCACCATAATCAACAACACCGCCGATATCCCTTGAACGCACCAAGAACATACCTAAGTTAAAATCAGTCGCTATAAAATGACCGAACCGACCGAGTAATAGGGGCCAATATAATGCGCCAGCATCGTCCGGGAACCTGGCCCCTGAGAGCGCCACTTTTCTCGAAGCCGCCTTCCCGACAAGGTTACTAGCAAATGCTCTTTATTAAAAACTTACTACTGTATATACTTCTATATAACTGTGTTTAAGCATCAGAAAAACTCGGAAGAACTGTAAGTAGTCTTTCTTGTTCCACCTCCTCTACCCACATACACGCACTCCGTATTATTAAGTCAAACGAACAGGTGAGCGCTCGGTGTAATTACTTGAAGGGTGCCAGATGCTCACACATGTAACCTTATAATATCTCTACCACATTTTGAAATAATACACACATAAGCATCGCAATTAATAATTGATGAACAAATTTGATGAAAACCGCATATTGATAATATATGTAAGAAACTAAGATCCATATTAAGTGCATTATATATGTCAAGGTTGTGCACCTTTCGGGCCATACTGTACTGGGATGGTCGACTCGGTTATCAGTTATGGAGTGAGTAGCAATAGACAAATATATAAAACATATACTAATAAAATTAAACACTTATAATTAAATTTGTAAAACTTAAGTAGATTACAGAACGAAGTGATTGTATAAATTATTAACAATATGCAAAATCTTATCAGTTTACGAAAAAGTACCATATGCTATAATATTCGAAGAGTTGATAAATAATTGAAATAAAAATACTGACTCTCCCATAGGTATTCAACCAGATCATCGGGTCGAATCATGAGAGTACCGATCGTGAACAATGTGTGTGGTGAGAGAACGAGAACGTCAGAGAATGTGTTGTGCCAAGAATAATTAACAAAAATAAATTTAGTATTATTAAACATTTTAAAAAGTGGCCACCTTAATATATAAAGTAAAATAACATATGCTTATCTAATTTTTGATTTCCTTGTTTATCATTCATAAAAAAAAAGTTGTTTATAAAACTTCACTAATATAACTATGTAAAAGTCAAATTTTGCCTTAAAACTGTTATGCAGTTTGACAAAAAACAAAATTATAATGTATATATATTTTTTAAAAAAACCTAAACCCTAATTAATCATCAAAAGTTTTTAAGTAAAGAGTGATCAATTTTTAGATGAATCTCAAGGATTTTCAAAGTCAAACATTTTTTATTTTCAGGTAATTTAGCTAGTTATAAGAATTCATGGCAAATTACACTGCCAATTAAAAATGGCGGTCTTCTGTTTTGCTTCCATAGCGCGAACTGATTGCCTTCACCCTTAGATCGACCTCTTCCTCTCCCCCCTTGTACATTCACCGTAATCACAAATTTCTTCATCTTTTCTAGCAACATGCCTTCAGTATGAAAGATTACCTTCCTGCATGTTGTAGACAGCCTTTATTTAGTGCAAAGTTTCTGAGGAATGGAGACATTCATCTGTTTCGCAGTTCATAATACGCGCAGCATGTAACGCCAGTCCATATTTCGATCCTTTACGGAACTATTAAAAAGGGCAGGTCTTTAATCAATTGCACTTTTACGTTCGTGAAATGAAGCGGTTCATTCGAATTTTAGTCAATTTCGACATGGTAGATTTGGCCATACGAATTCCAGCAATTATATCATATGGAATTCTGTATTGGGGAGGAACACACAAAACATACATTGAAAAAATAGTTAATATGCAAAAAAATCTCCTAAAAATAATTGTTCCCGATGAAATAAGGGCCCAAAGCAAAAACGATGACTATATCTTATTTAAATACTGCTAAGTTCTTACTATCAAATAATTATACAGGGTGAAAATACCTAGTCAACATAACTTTATGGGCGAATTCCTGATTAAATTTCGAGTCGAAAATGTTCAAGGGATATACACCTAATCTCAACCATGTCAGAGATATAAGCATTTCAAAAAAAAATCGTAATTATGCCATTATTTCATTTAATTGAAATATTTTATTAATCCTAAATTATATATTAAAAATAATAAATTAAAGGTCATCAATTTTCGTGCAGCTAGTCTATTTGAAAAAATTTACAATTATTTATTTCGAAGTACATAGACTTCAAGCTTGACACGATTTTATACAAATTTCTATAACTAATATTTTCCGTAACAGTGTAGATTTTACACATATTCTTTTAACATTTTTGACTCGTAATTTAGTCAGGCATCCACCCATAAAATATTATGGACTAAGTTTGTTACAACCTGAATAACTATAAAAAATCATGAAGCATTATCAAGACGAAAAGATACTTGTAAAACATACCGATAGAACTCGTCAGATCACAAATGGGTAACTCAAAGTGCCAATAGCCAAAAATTTCTACGGAGACAGAACAACATAAATTACCATTCCACGATTCTTCAACAAATTGCCGGATTATACCAAGACCATCGCCCAACCAGCAAAGAGATCAAAGGAATTACGGAATTTCTTATTAAATAATAAAATCTTTTGAATATAAGGTCAAACAATTAAAAATGACATGTTATAATTACCTTTTATTACTAATGTAAGAAAAGATTAAGAAACTCGCCGACAAGCCATGACAGGTTGGCACGATCTAGCGTAATGAATCTTTGTAATAAAATAAAAAAGATAGGTGGGATTGGTAATTCATTTTATTATTTAATGATCGTCCCCAAAAGTAAGTCAGAATAACTACGCCACTGTTAAAACACATTGGCGCAACTGGAGACCTTTGCAGCTGTTTCCTACGGGAATGTTTACTTCTCGGGTTTCCAGATTGCACTATAAAAGTGCAAGTTTTATATAATGTGGAAGAAAATAATTGCAATCTCAAATGTTTTCCTCCTTTTTTTCTTCAATTCCGACATAAAACTTTAGCTATACAAAGTTTATATGCATACACACATCACGGTAAACATTTTGTTTTAAGTATAAAAAGTTATAAAAATGAGTCGTCTGCTATGGATTTCCAAAATACAGAATTTATATATAACTGTTGCAGTAATAATATAATATAATAATATAAATTTACTACGAGTCTATTCTAAAATTTTTTCCTAAAAATTATTAAATTTGTATTAAGTAATGATTTGAGATAGGTACTAAATTTTTTTTTTTTAAAATAGATTCTGGCAAAGAAACAATAATATATGTTTTAGTTAGTTATGACATCCTGAAGAAGAAAATGGTATTTTTCGAAACCGGTAGATGTATTTAAACTCAATTTAGTGGTTAATAAAACAAAGATAATAAAAAAAAATATGAATTTTAACCATAAAGTAAAGATGGCTAATTTTAAAAGTATAATAATATAACCATTTCATAATCACATTATGTTCGCCACATGCGTGAATTACAATTTTACAATCCACCAATACTTTTTTGCATCACGTACAAACACTGTTAATGATTATTTTACACATAAGACAAAATGTTACAATAATACAGTGTGTCCCAAAAGTCTTTTTCATTTTGGTTCATTCACTGTACTGTACTGGAGAGAGGAGGGAAGTATGCCGATCGCTGGCCACGTTCTTAAGATTTCAGTCGCTATAGAGAGTGTTCTTACTAGTTGTTCGTGAAATTTTCCTGGAAAATTGATATACCAACGAGGTGGCAATGGACCTTTTCCTATGAGGCTACCATAAATCAAAGGTATACAGTAACAATCCTCCCTCTCTGGATCAATTAAAAGAAAATATCCGAGAAGAACGGGCAGCAATCACGGATAATACGAAGCGAGCAATTCTCAGATTTGCCTCCCGTTTAGAAGAGTGCCAGCGAAATAGAGGATCACATTTAGAAAGCATAATTTTTAAGAAATATATTCCTATGGACTGATCTTAAATGCAAAATAAACATTTTTTTATTAAATCCATTCATTAGTTTATTACAGAATTTTTATAATTAAAAATACATTTGGGATACTTTGTAATTTTAATTTTAATACGATAATTATTAATTTGTTATGCATGGAACGTAGGTAGAATTACACAAAATTATATTTGGCACCAACATATACGATACTTTCATAGATAACGTAATAATATATTTTTCACACCTTAATAATATACCTATAGGAGAACATGTCCAATTTATTTTACACCTTGTATTGTACAAGGTACAAATTAGAGAAATAAAATTATACTAGTAGTCCGCAATATTACTGTGGTAGGTATTAAATCATAACGTTTTGTGGTTTCTTAGAGATCTGGTGCTTACATATAGCTTTACTTGAGAAACCAGTGTACCTACAGCTTACTTCTCGAGGTAGTTCAAAAGGAAATTTATTTGGGCATGCTAATCACGAACACTGGTGACAGTGGGCAGATAGGTGTAGACATTACCTTAACAATATTAAGGTACTTAAATGTATTAACATAAATTGCTCATTCTGGTCTTTTATTATTAATTTATTATTATAAATACTAATTTAATATATTAATTAGAAAGATACTCATATAAAATCAATTTTATCGAAAAATATTATTGTTGCGCTACCAGGATTCGAACCTGGATCTCTTTCAAAACCGGGTAAGGTGCATTATCCAACTACAGTACTTTTGACGACAAATTTTCGAACCTATATGTTAAACTTTTAAAATTAATACATCAATCGTTCCATTATTTGAAAGCCATTTACTTTATTTTTACGGAATCTTAAATACCCTTGAGTAAATCAATAAGCAGACGCCAGAATTAACAATACATTTTTGTGCAATTTTGTACACATTGATACAACATATATATTATTAAGAAGAACACATCTTATTATGAAGTTGTAATTATTCAGAACATAGGACAGCATTTGATTTTATATGTATATTTTTCTAATTAATATATTTGATAATTAATTAAAATAGTACATACCTATGTTATGAATAATTACAACTTCATAATAAGAATGTGTTCTCCTTAATAAAAAATTCTCTAATTCTTCGGCCGTATTATGCGTCAAAGTGACAGCTGACAAATGTAATTTTTTTTCTGGGAGACGACTCCACAGCGTGGTCTCCAGAGACTCGTGGAGGTGCATAACGAACCGAGTCTCACCCGATTGAGACTACTATGTATCAATACCGATATGAAGAAGATAATAAAAATTAAGAAAGTTATATTGTCGCTTTTGGCTTAAAGTTAGTAGCATTTTAGTGCCACGCAGCCGATGGTGTAAATTTCATAGGAATATTTAAAAAAATACAAGATTGTTGGAATAATGAAATGTAAAAGAAAACATAAAAAATTAAATATTTAAAAACAAGTTGATTGTTTTCCAGAAATACAAATAAGATGTATTACAGTGAGTTCAATATTTTGGCAAGGAGCTGTTGCAATGTCGACTAGATTATAATATAATTGTTGTACACAAGAACAGAAAAATCGTACATAATCTGTCTAAAAATAAATATTTGTACATATCTTTAACGAACAGATTCCATCAGATTATTTAAGCTCCAAATAAATATTAAGGTTTATGTTAAAATAATAAATATTATTATTACAAATTCATACTGATCTTGTATCTTAAGCTACATTAACATATCCAATATTCGATAAAATATTGATAACTTTGTGCTTTACAATTACATTAATACAATCATTGTATGTAATTGTATTATACATTTGTATCTATTCCTACGTTTGAAAGCATATAATTTTTTTTTTGCTTAAATCAATATGAATTAAATATTTATGAGGTTCTACAGAATAGAGGAACAGCCAAGTGGAGAACCCAACGAAGTTGATAAAATATTTATTCATGTATATATTTAAGTACGTATAAATGAATTAATTTACATTAATTTCTACATGTATAAGTAGTGTTCACTGAGTAAATAGTGTTGATGAAAATAATAAAATAACAATTAATAAAACATAGATTGAAATTACATATAAATATATATTATATAATATATTCAAATATCAACCTTTTTATTGTGTTATGTAATATTTACCGAAGTATGTTATTTATAATCTTTTATCTTTTCAATGTCGTGAGTAAGTTGCGTCTTTCAAATGTGCGATCCACACTAATTTACTCATAAGCGTGAACGCGTACTTTTCAACCTTACTGAGACATGTGACAATAAAAATTTCCAATGTAAGTGTGCACGTCAAATATTTTCAGTAGTTATGTGTAGCGAGTCAATCTTATGTTTTTATATTTTCAAATTCAATTAAGAAAAAAAAAATTATAAAATAATTTACGGAATAAATCTAGCGTGTACCTGACTTAAATTGTTATTATGATGAAAGATGTGAAAATTGCTAGGACTAGTAGACTTAAATTTAATTGGTTATGTATAATATTTTGGTTTGTTTTACATGCTTTACTTATTTCTAACGATTCTAAATTATATTTTCGTAGAAAACAATCACTTTGTGGTTTGACATGTTATATTTAATAAAATAACGATCATTTTTTATGAAACCACGTAATTTATTATACGTCAACCGGTTTCCCCTATCTCAAGCTTCATCGGGACGTATTTAAAACTGATCATAAATACAAAAAAGTGCACTTTCATATACATAAAGAAGGAGACAAAATATAAAATTATATGCAAAAAAGAGAGATATAATACATATACAGATAGACGGAAGATTCAGGAAGGGGAAATTAGGAATACTTTTATACTAAAGGACTTATATACTAAAGTAATAGATTTCGTGGTTTCATACAAAGTGATTGTTATTTTATTTAAGATTCTAAATTATTTAATTTAAGATAAACATTGTGTATACAGACAATTCAAACTTTTTATCAAAAGTATGATCATTTTCTAATAAATAATTAGAAAATTCTGAAAAACCATTATTATTTCAATATCTTAAATGCTCTTTGAATTTTTAAGTTTCGTACCATTTAATGATACACCGTCTTGTCAACATTACTATGTCGCATTCTAATTTCAATATTGAATTAAATATCATTAAAACTTACTGCCCGGTAAGTCAAAACAAAGCACGTCCGACGGTGGTGGGTCATTTTAGACCCACCTCAAGTTTTCGGTTTTTCAACCGTTTTGTGAGAGATTTTTTATAGAGATGATTTAACGAAACGGCATGATTTGCCGTAATATTTCTGCTAAAAAATTAAGTTAAAAATTAAAAAATATTACGAATAATGTACATATTCTCACGCATCAACGGATGGCCGACACAGCCAAAATACAAACATCCACTGAGCATGTGATCTTCTCGTCGGAACCAGAGCAGGTAGTGTCATAAAACTTACAGGTAGGCGCAATAATTATTATATTACTGGCATTGTCTAGGGGCCGCCAGACGAAAATGAGTGAAAACAAATACATGGACGCATACCTGGTATCCTTTATCTACACGCTCAAAATATTGACAATGTATGTTTTGGCGTAAACGCTGAGATTCAATCCGACTGTTTCAGGTCAGTTTTTGAGCGTAGTTTCATATTTTTATCATTAACTCATTTGAATCTCGTCCGATAACATTTATTTATATCTCAAATTATTTGAAAATATTTAATAAAAGATTACTTAGAAGGAAAACAGCATTAAACGAATATTTGTAGCGTAATTCATATTTTTACAAACACCCGGGTCAAATCTGACCCACCACCGCAGAGTATGTGTTAAGCAAATATCATTTAATAAAGGTCCAGAAATGTACACAGATAAACTAAAGCTATAGTCATTTACTAAAATCATCTAAAATTTAGACAGTTTTTCAAAAAATAAAAAGACATGTATAAACTTGCAACCTCCAAAATAAAATTAGAGTTTAATTAGAGTGAAGACAATATCAGTCATAGAGTTTATATTTATAATGTATATTGTTATCTTATAAATAAAATTTATTTTCAAAGCTAAAATAATTACAGATTTATCCAAATTATTATTAGAAAAATGTTTCACAATTTCACTAGATGGCGTTATTCGCGACGCAGGACGCAATGATCCAATATTGTATCTTACTAGACATCTAGTGATAAAATACACAAGCTCAAAATAACTTTTATATCTTTTCCTATTTACCATTTTCCGAACTCCAGAAATGTATAAACATTATTTATTGTTAAAATTTAGCATTACACCTGACATCTGAAGTCATATTTTAAAATCACGCGGAGAACACTCAACATGGAGAATGAACGATGGTTTTAGGTAATGACGCTAGATGCCACTAACGTACGTATAATAAACTAACATTTTTATAAATATATACACACTGTTCATGACGGGGTCTTAACAGACCTGAAAAATTGTGAAATTTTTTCTAAAATACATATATGTGAGGTATATAATTAAAATCAGACATGTTCAGTTTTTATGGTTTTTGAGTTAGGTATGAAAAAACCAAATTAATGTCTACAAGACTAGCCTAATAACTGTCTACTTTTGATTCTGGACCTCACATATTATCAATAATTTATCACTTTAGGTTATGAACAGTTGCAATGTCAGACGGATTTATGACATTGACTGAAGTCAATTTTAAGATTATTATTAATTACTAATTACTTTCTTACCATCACGCCGTTTCCCCTCGGGGTTAGGCAGAGAGGATAGAGCGCCACACTATTTCTCCTGACACACAACTCTCGCCTCATCCATATTCATACATCTTCTCATACAAGCTCGACGATTATTTTGGCTTCTCCAATATCTGGTTTACGTGGTCGTGCCAAGTCATTTACGTCAACACTTACGTCATATATCTTTCTTATCATTCTTTCCTTATTTATCCGCACCATATGACCAAACCACCTAAATTATCCTTTCTTAATCTTACTCACTATACTAAGATCAGCTTTACATTCTTTCCTATTTTCTTCATTCTTTACTCTGGCATAAATAGATCTGCCGCATATACGCCTAAGTGATCTCATTTCAACTTCCATTCAGTCTACTTTCGTTCCTTTTCTGCCAGATCCAGCCCTTACTTCCATTCATCAGTGTTGGTACCAGGACTCTATTGTGAACCGTTAGTCTTGTCTTAGTTGACAAGTTCTCATTAGCTTTAAGACTATAGTCTACAAATAAGTTATTGTACAGTCTCTGGTGCATTCTATAATACATATATTTGTTTATGGTGTGAAATCATGGACACTGAAGGCAAAGGAGAGAAAACGGATTGATGTCTTTGAGATGTGGTGCTGGAGACGCACATTGTGCATTACATGGACGGCGAAACATACCAATGACTCAGAGCTCAACATCAAGAGCAGACTTTCAACCGTTTGGCTAAGACGAATTGTTCAATTTTTGGACACGTTGCGAGAAGGGAATATAACATGTAAAAGCATCTTGTGGTAGGTCATGTTAAAGGACGAAGAAGAAAAGGTAGATTTCCGTTGGACCGACCAACTGGAAAAGGCAACAGGTACTTCTCAGGTGATAGCCCTAAGATTTTCAGGAAGCCGAGAAAGGAAAAGTGGGAGTTCGTAGAAATCATGATCTTCAGTCATGAGGGACTGACATGGAGTAATAGTAATTAATATATTTAATTCATGTTGATATATTATTTAAATGCTAGTATCGATGGTTAACGGGCATGCATTTTGTTTGATTGACTCCATTTTAGAACGTGAAGTCAATTAATAAAAATCAAGCAGGCTTACCATATGAAGAGTGTGCGTATCGTTACAGAAGTGTTTTTCAAACGGTGTGTTTTTCACAAAATTTTCTAAGTTTTAAAAAGCGTAACATATCATTACGAGTAGTTCAATTCTTACAGTATTTGAATGTACAACTAACCATTTTTCTCTATTTTCTACGCTCGCTACGTTCGTACTCTACTGCCGAATTGCCGCGAACTGTGTTAGCCGAAGCTGCGCACATCACTGAACGAAGTAAAAGCTTTGTCTTGTCCTTTTCAGCATACATTAAGTAAGTAAGACTATAGGGTTTTCAAGTGTTTTCTCTAACAATGACCAGATCACTATACACAGGTTTGGGCCACACCACACACAGATTTGGGCGATACAATTATTTTTAAGGAGAACACATTCATATTGTGTAGTTATAATTATTCAGAACATAGGAACATAGATGGCTTTCAAATAATGGAACGATAGATGTATTCATTTGAAAAAGTGTAACATATAATTCTAAAATTTATCATCAAAAATACCGTCGCTGTTGCATAGTTGGTAATGTACCTTCCCCAGATTAGAAAAGAGATCCAGATTCGAATCCCGGTAGCGCAACAATAATATTTTTCGATAAAATTTGATTTTATATGTGTATATTTATAATTAATACATTTAATTAGTATTTAAGATAAAATTATTCATTAAATAAAAAATAAAAATTTAACATGTCTCAAATATATGTATTGTACCGTCCCTACAAAGAATATGTTTTTTGTACAAAATAATATTCATAAATTCAGTTAAATAAATATAATAAAAATCTTTTCGACGGAGAACCGAATTCAGGACAGACGGGTTAACCAACCACTGCGCTGCCGACGGAGATGAATGAGACGTGAAAATAGATATTTATTTTGTTTGTTACAAAGTTCACCGGTGAAGTATTTTTCAATTAAATAAAAATCAAAATAAAAATAAAGAATATACAAGTAATGAAGTCTAGCAAAATGTAAATGAATACATTAAATAACATAAAAAAGTTATATAACACGCTTATACGACAATTTGACAGCACAGTCTAAATTAAGAATAGCTGCACGATAAAGCGCTCGTTCATCGTGTGAAAGATGGCGAGATCGATACTCGGCGCCCGTAAAATATTTTTGATTTCAAAAAAGTTTTGTGTGCACCTGGTGTCGATCCCGTTATCGGAAACATAAAAAAAAATATTAGTTAGATTAAGGGGCTCTAACTGGAATCCCTAAAGATTTAGTGTTTTCCAGTGTTTATTTATATAATCTTTTAGAATTTTCTTTGGTTTTTTAATTATCGTTATTTTATACTTTGATCTTTATTTTTAATCATTTCTTACTACTTATATATTTATTTTATATTATTCTGTTGTCTCTTTGCCTTTGCTCTTGTCACTGGGATGAAAACTGCCGGCAGTGGTGCTTCAAAGACTGGTAAGATCGCTTTTCTTTTGTTTCGTCCTTTTCCCTTTCTCCTGGGCATGTTCGTTCTCCCCTTCGACTCCCTAACTAAAGAATAATACTGACACTATGTCATTGTATAATCCTTTGCAATTTTATATTATTATGTTTTAACTTTGAGTTATTATCTCCTCTAATTCATGTTCATTTTTGAAATATTTAAGTAACATTTATTTATTTATTTTATTTCATTAATGTAATCAATTATAATGTAAATAAAGGTCGAGAATTTTGAGTACTTTTGAGATAGAAGCTCTTCGGCTCCTTCTCGTCACATGTGCGAGATGAAATTGCCCAGCTGCCTATTAGTATTAAGAAACTTCCAATCAGGCGGCGAATGAGTAGAACCATATAAGAGCTTTTGCTTATCAACGGTCCTTGGTAAGCGGCTGGTTTATCCACGCAGTTTTTGTAACAAATTTTCTGGGTTGCTAGCTGAATTTTTTTTTTCTCAAACGTTTCAGTTTGAAGCCAAATGTGTGTTTTCATTTTTAAAAGTATTTGATTATTACATATTGACATGTTTCAGACATATGTATCGTATCACCTCCGCACATAATATATTTTTCTATTTCATCCCGCCTCACTTATATATAGATCATTGTTTTATGTGTTGGTATATTTAAACACCGTATGTACTTAGAAACTTGTTTAGGCTTTATAATTCAAATTTTCGCATTTTTTCACAAAAATGTTGGTTTTTATTATTCATTTATATCAGAAGTTATACAGCAGATATAGGGCCATTTTACTTATTTAAAATTAATAAACTGAATATTATTTACCATAATTAAGACTATACAAGCATTATGAGAAAGAACGTGACTATTAGACGCATTTTCCGCGTGCCACAACATTATCCTAATATGTATAATTCTTGCATAAACGAAATGTATTTTATTATAATCTTGAAGCCCAGATTGCGAAGACAAAACATTGAATCAAATTAACAAAATGTTAAAAATTAATAGAGTTATTAACCGCTCAATTTGCTGAACATAACACATGTTTTCACGAATTATTTATCCACGATATGCATTAATATTGAACTTATTCACAACATTTGCAGCAAATTTCATAAATGAGATGTTTTTTAACTGATTATAAGAAAAAACAAAATTTCATGGAAAAAAAATAAACATTTTATGTTCGTTAGTTTTATTGTAAGTTGCAATTAAATATTTCGTTTATATGTAACACTGTTGTAATTTAAACACTAGCTGTCTGTTTCATAAAAACTATGTAATTATGAAATAGACATCACCAAGCTGCAGAATAGCGTTATAGATCGATAATATTAAACAAAATAATAAATTTAAACTGTCATAATAATTTTAAATTTAGAACCTTGATTTAAGCGATCATTTAAATATAAATATATAGATACTTTGTCTGATTTCAAAACATATTCATATATATCGATAAATTATTTAATTTTAGATAGATTAATTCAAATGACAATACTCATTCCATAATATTAATATGAAAAAACTCCAGATAAGTGTTATTTTTGACACTTGTATCGAATACGAGAAAATAAATTATTTTATTGTCGTCTCTTTATATTAAAATTTTCCTAATGTCATTAATTATTTTTCTGACACTTATAAGAATTTAACTATTATAAAAATTTTCGAATTTCAACTGGAAAAATAAAAACTTGTCCTTAATACTTATTGCTTATTATTCCTCTTATGTCATTTAATGAATAAATCAGTTGAATCCCCCCAGCAGCAGTTAAAACGTTCGTAATTTAGCGCCTTATATTATAATGTTAATATATAATGACTTTCCTTGAACGAGGGATTGGGGAAATACAGAATGTAGGAAGAGTGAAAGGAATTTAGGGGAGGGACAGAAATAAGGAAACGGGGTGGGCTGAAGGATCACCCATAACTAGAAAACACGACACACCCAGCTTGTTAGTCTAGTGATCAAAACGCTTGTCTAGTGATCTAGTGGTCAGGAATTCGCACCTTGTTCCAGGAGACCTGCAAGTTAGTCATATTTTCATAGTACAAGCATTTAGTTTAGTTTGAAAATAGTTAGAATACTGATGTGACAATTATTACGTGTACGCATATTAATTAGGCTACAAATATTCGTTTAATGCTGTTTTCCTTCTAGTTAATCTTTTAATTAATATTTCCAAATAATAAATGTTATCGAATGAGATTCAAATGAGTTATTGATAAAAATGTGAAAAAACGCTCAACAACTAACCTAATACAGTCGCTTTTACGGAATTGCATCTCAGCGCTTACACCAAAACATATATTGTCAATCTTTTACGGCGGAAATAGAACTATTTAAGGGGCGTTGCGCCTGCCTGTTAGTTTTATGACCCAGGTGGTTCCGACACAGTTAGAAGCGGGTCGCTCATGGAGCAATTGTTATTTATATTATATCTATTTTAAATACAATTTTACAGAACACAATCAATATTATATCTATTTTGAGCATAGGTTGTATATCGTTATACTTATTTTTTTAAATTATGTCAATTACATTTACTTCTGCTTATAATATTGTTGATTGAATTTTGTATAAAAAGGATGTAATTATTTTAATATTTTATTTATAATACATTTATTTCACTTCTATAAATATTTTGTTTAAATTATTTTCATCCAGTTTACGTGTAATAATATAAATATATAAAAAATAAATAATACATTTTAATTGTTTATAACCACTGTTACACTCAAGCAGGTAGAAACAATCCCCAACCGACGAGAAGATCACATGCTCAGTGGATGTTTGTAGTTTGGCTGTGCAGGAGGTTTGTTGATGCGTGTGAATATGTACATTATTCTTAATATTTTTTAATTTTTAACTTTAATTTTTTAGCAGAAAAATTACGGCACATCGTGCCATTTCATTAAATCATATTTAAAGTGAAATATCTTTAAAAAATATCCTACAAAACGATTGAAAAACCTGAAACTGGAGGTGGGTCTAAAATGACCCACCTCCAGATGATGTATTTTCTTTTGACCCACCGGACAGAAATTGTTAAAGAAAAATTAGGTATATGAATTATCTACTTGATTAACAGATCTTCTGACTCTAGGACACGTACTTCGTTGTTTGGCACAAAATATATTTCGATGATAGCGCAAAGTGTGATACAATAAGCACGAGATGTACAGGCTTCGGCACGCACAGCGAGAAATAAACACACATACAAAATATCAACCCCACACTGCAGGACGATAATTAACATAATTTCATAGCATATCGTACAACACTGGTAAACGATAACTGTCTGTTCAAAGTTTCAACTCCACTAGTCCAAAAAAACTAGAGAAAAAGGTTGTGTTCTGGGAATATGAGAAGGGGATAATAAATGTGTAATAGTCATGAACCATTCTTTATTATATGTCACGTTTATATTGCGCGCACAGGGTGACCCGCGATCGTAGAATCATCATAAAGATCGAGCAGACTTATTTATGATTTTTAAAAATAAATAGTTGTAGGGATCTATCTATGGTGGTTGTAGGCAGGCCCGAGGGGGTAGCGAACTCAAGGTCCGCCCTAGGACGACGAGCAAGCCGAGGCGCCGAGCAAACCGGGACGCCAAGCAAACCGGGGCGTCGAGAAAGCCGGGGCGCCGAATAAGCCAAAATAAAATAAACAAAAAGCGAAGAAAGAACTACAGTTTAAAGAAAATAAAAAGTTTATAAGCATTTCAAAATACATAATACAAAAAAAGCAAGACGAACGTCATATAGATCCAAAAGAGCCATCTTCTGCTTCTTCAAATATCATCGCAAATGTTTCCGCTGAAGTGTTGCCCTGGGGAATGGCAGCTAATTTTCCAGTATTAGAATAATAACAGATTATGGGTTGCCATTAAAAATGGCTGACCGAAAAACTCGCCAGGGCTGTATTCTTATTAATAACTGAGAAACGAGCTAACGAATTAATGAAGATTCGGAAATTTGAATATTTTGCCCATGTGAAGCGAAACTTGAGAGATATATGTGATTTAATACTCTCCACCTTATCATCAGTATAATATTAAATCACAAAAAGAGGGTCTGGCCGCAGGAGGACGTTGTAACTGCGGAATCTGAGAGTCTGAAAGAGTGGTTCAACATATACACCGTTTTTATTTAAATCATGAAAAATTTCGCCTGAGAGCGCCTTAAGGGCTAGAGCCTAGGGCCGGCACAGGTTGTAGGTGATAATTTAGGACGCGTGTTGAATCTTGCTGTCAGATCAAATATCATGTAATATAAGGTGTTTAGCGGAAAATTTACAAGTTTAATATTAAATAATAAAAAAACTGCAATGTGTTGTTCTCATATTTTATTCTCATATATTTATAAAACGTAGGGCTTAACGATACTCATTTAACGTTTTATAAACAATATCGTCAAAATACCGTTTATTTCTCTGCAGACACTCTTGAAATCGGACTCTTAAATTTGCGAACACGCGAGAGCGTTTGATTAATTTATTGGGAAACATTCCCCTCAGCTTCTCCATTGAAACTTTAGCTATGTGTGAAGTAGCCTCGTCTTGCTGAAATTGTGTTCTGTTGTTGAACCCGGAAAATAGCTGCAGTTGCTCATTTGAAATAGTTGTAGTACCAAAAACTGATCGATCATTTGACAATACACGTCAGCAATGACTGTTTCTTGCTGGTTAATAAAAATAGGGCTAATTATCCCTCGGGCAGAAATTGCACACGACACTGTCATTTTTGGATAATACAAACGTTTTTGATGGTTGTCGGGGAACCAGTATCTCATGTTCTGTTTATTAACATAGCCATCGATATGAAAATGTGCTTCGTTAGTAAACAATATGTTTCCAAGCGTTCGTTCTATTCCTAAACGTTCCAGCATCGTTCTCGCTAAGATTTCAAGAAAGAATAGTCATTTTCGTAGATAAACTGCACGATTTGCAGTTTGTATGGGTGAAACTGGTTTATTTTTCAAAATAACGTGCACTATTGATTTTTTTTATTCTAGTACAAACTGCAATCTTCCTTATCGATTTACGCGAATTGCGTATAATTTCACGTCGAACTTGAACCACATATATTGGCGTCGCTACTGACGTTGATGATCCCGAAGGAGTTTGGTTAACCATTATCCCTTCTTGTCTGAACTTTTGAACCAACACCAAATAAGTTGCGTGCTCGGCCCATTACTTACTTGTTGAATATTAAAGGGAGTACAAAAAGCGCATAGCGCACGAACCAATGAATCATCGCACTTTAAATATTGTTCAACCGCAAACGCGCGGTACGCTCCCGATCAATGACACATTGCGACTGGCAAATCCGCAAATCACGCGCGTCGAACAATACTCCTCCCACTTACGAGCAATAACAATTTAATCTTGAAATTTTTCCGCTGGACACCCTTTACCATATTATATTGAGATACTCATACATGTAAATATGTACGATTGTCAAATCGTGTCTCATTGCGTGAATACGAGCCTTTATACATATTTACGTTAGGTAGGTATATATAATGTGATAAATCTGTCAAAAATGTATGATTTTATATAATATTTTCAGCAAAAGGTGTTCAACCAAACAGGCGAGCTTAATTGAACTGGGAGAAAAGGGAAACAACATGAAATGTTTTCTTTAGATTAGTTAATAATGCTAACACCGAACGTAAATATTTTGCTGCCTGGGGATAATTTTGCCGCCCCTTGAATATTTAACATTCCTCTTTTTCCCTTGCTTTATTCGTATTTTTTTATAAAGCCTTAATATTAAGTTACTGTTAATGAACTGCTACATAATATTTTTTTCCATGTAATATGCTGTAATCTAGGTATGTAATAATAAACAACAAATATAATATATTATAACGTTATATTTGGTATCTACCGCGCACGAGATGTGCTGAGAGTTGACATTTACCAAATGGCAACATTGCACCGCGTAAGAAAAAAATTCTCGGTGGGATTCTTTTCTTTGGACAGTTTGCGAGCACGAGAAAGTTGTCCTGATACTAAAATCACAAATATATGATTTCGCATTGAATTAAGGAAGGATGAGAATAATTAATTAATATTGGGCATCTGTATTTTCCTGCACCATATTGTGAGATTTGTTTGCTATTTTACTTGTATGTTTGCAGGATGTGAAACATACCTTCCTTATATGACAGCAGAGAGTTCATGAAGGAAGGATATCTCATGAATAAAGCAGTACGTGGATACGATTTGGTCTCCTCCGCTTCATTATTTCACAATTGAACTCGTTTGACAACAGAAGAGGACGCAAGAATTCCACGTGAGTTCAAATGGAAGAAGATGACCCAGCCTTCCCGACGTTTTGATAAGGGGATACAAGTATTTATGAGTGCCTCGGAACATCAACTCTGAACGAAGACTTTGGATCGCTGCCGAAGAACGAAGACACCTCGAGTTTAAATGGTTGTAAAACGAATTTCGATGTAAATTAATAATATTTTAAGTATCGTAGTCTTTATTTTCACCTTCTTAATTTCATATAATGACTTGCTAATCTTGTTGATCACGTTTATTTGATACGATTTTTGCTATATTTGACCGGACAAACTCATCAGGGGATTTAAATTGTTGTAATATAATTTCCTAGGTGAAGATTTTAATATCAAACGAATCTCATGATTAGTTTTAAATAATAACTCGTTAATATAGATGTTCACACGGTAGTAAGAATTCTATTATTTTATTAAGGTAAGACTTGCCAATCATTCTTTCTATGTAATCACATTCAAGTGACAGGATTCTTACTACATTCTATCTTATAATTCATGTTTTCGTATGTGAGTGAACCATTAAATTATGTTGTTATAAAAACTTGAAACTAATCTTTTTATTTTCCCTGAGAATGGTAGCAAATGTAAGTGGCAGGCGACATGGTGAATTCTGTGCATCAGAATCACGCACCTCATGCTAAACCCTGAGCGAGCCGGAGGACGGATGAAATACGACGTCACAATATAATAATTGTTTTTTACGGATAATATCACACAGTTATTGAGTCAAATACCGGGATTTTAACCAATTATATTATACCAACACAGTGGATTGATGACAAATTTTCGAACTTATATGTTCCACTTTTCTATATATCGTTCCATTACTTGAAAACCATTTTCTTTATTTTTACGCAATCTCAAATACCTTTGAGTAATCTGATAGGAGACGCCAGAAATAATAATTCATATTTATAAAATTTTGGATATAATAATACAACATATATAATACATTCTTATTGTGTTCTCCTTAATAATAAAAATATTAATTAGAAAGATAAACATATAAAATCAATTTTATCAAAAAATATTGTTGTTGCGCCACCGGGAGTTGTATCAATACAATAAAAAATATATATTATTGTGTATTTACGGGTTAATATTGCTTGGACCAGTTAGGCGTTGCGTCATACATAATTATCTTTTAATCTTGGTATAGCTCAGTATTCGTACGAGTACGATATTTATTTATATATACAATATTTAAAATTATGGATATTCATTTTAAATAATAAATACATAATTCATAACATTTATTTTTACCACTGAGTCAGAGATATTTTCCGAAACTGGTCGGTGAATATAATTAATTCAGTGGTTATAAACAAAGTTATTAAATTATTTATAATGAAAAATAGATTTGGTCACATAGTGCACTACAGATATTCTAGAAGACAACATACTAAATTATTTATTATTATTGTGTTTAGTTTGTAAAACTCCGTGTTTATTTTTAATTAAATTTAAAAAGTCAAATTATAATTATTATATTATATTATTATTGAGTTCTGTTGTTGTCTATTGGTTATTCAGTGTTTGAAAATAGCCTTAACCGCCGAAACAACTGTAACATATAATAATTCTTACGCAAACTACCAGGACTATTAATTAATAATATTAATATTTTAATTATAATTAGATTTTTTAAATTTAATTGATTATCCAAAATAAATAATGGAAAATAATAATTTTCAGTTGTTTATAAAGTGTGCAAAATTTGGTTTATTTAAAAAAATTTAATAAAATTTTCTTTGCCCTATTAATAATGGAATTTCATTAATACGATTAACGATAATGACACTTATTATTACATTAATTTGTCGCAACTGTATTTGTAGAATTCACGACTAATGGTTACTGCAATATCAAAGCTGTTTAGAGTAAATTTTTTTAAAATTAATACTGTGTCGTATTTTTGATTATTTTTTGTTGAATTATAATTAATAGTTGATTTAGTTTAAGATTACAAATTTGTATATATATTTGACAAGTAAGGAGTTTCGACGTAATCAGATTGCAGGAATTATTAATTACAAATTATTTTAAGACGCTGTATCTTGTCAACCATGACAAGACTCGCGGTTCACAATGGATTCCTGGTACCGACACTGATGTATGGAAGAGAGGTCTGGATCTGGCAGAAGAGGAATGAATGTAGACTGAATACAGTAGAAATGAGATCACTTAGGCGTATATGTGGCAGATATATTTATGATAGAGTAAAGAATTAAGAAATAAAAAAATAATACAGTGAGTGAGATTAGGAAAGGATGATTTAGATGGTTTGGTTATATGGAACGGATGAATAAGGTGAGAATGGTAAGAAAGATATATAACGCAAGTGTTGATGGCACCAGAAATAGAGGACGTCCGCGGAAGACCAGGTAAACCGGATACTGGAAGATGGTCATATTATAATGTGGATGAGGCGAGAATTGTGTGTCAGGACAGAAGAGTGTGGCATTTTATTCTCTCTGTTTACCCCTGCGGGGAAACGGCGTGAGTAAGTGAGTAAGTATTGTATCAACTTTGAAGGCAACCTAGTTTCAGCTATTACAAGATATCACAGATTTAAAAAAATAAAACAGTAACCATTATTTTTTTATTAAAGCGATAATAGTTGAAAGTTAGGACGTACAGGCTTACAGGGATCATTAATTTTAATTTTTTTAAGATACTATTTACACTTACATTGTTAGAAATACAGTAGTTTCAGTTATTTCAAGAGATAATGAAAGTGAAAATGGTCTCTTTGTATAATATGTTTATAGAACGACAATGTATCATCTGACATTATGGTAAAAGTTGAAATTATTTGTACCAAAATTCTGACAATGATTTTCTATTTCTAACTATCTTACAAATATATTAAATTTCCTAGTATATAGTTTAGGATATGAGGAGATATAAAGTCATTGGCGTTCATCGGCAATTAAATAAAAAAAAATAAAAACACATTTTTATTGCGAAGTTGCAATTTAAAATTAAACAATCATTAAATAAAATACACAATAACTATAACACTAAATTAAAAATAATAGAACATTTTAACTTGTCCGGCATGTTTCAGCTTGAAAAAATTATGTATTATTCCTTATCTCATTTTTTGACAATTCCGCAATACAAATTTTATCACCGCGTCAAATGAACGCATACTTCCACTAAGAGTTATTTTTGTAATTTGATTAATTATATAGTTAATTTCAAAAGCATCAACATAATAAGTGGCGGTGTTCAATATACATGATAATCTTTTATTTATTTCAGGATATTTTCGGGAAAAACAGCATCTTGAAGAGATCATGTTTATGGAGAATTTGACAAGGTCTCAAGTATTGCAACTTTTAGACAAATTTCGGGATGTTATAGTATCCTGCAATTGCCATGCTCTTTTCTAGCTATTTGCATTTCTAATATTGGTTTATAATTAACACTTATAAAGCCTCCTTAAATTCAATACAGTAAAATCCTGTTAATTCGAAGTTGAGTGCATTAGCGCTCTAGCATTTGTATTTTAAAATGTCCAATAATACTAATAAATAATGTATGTATTATCTTCACAATGGAAAAAAATATATTATTACACAAATTACATTTTTTCGTTAGATGTATTTTTCTGCGTGCCTTTCTAATTGATTGATTTAATTTGTGTTAAAACAAAATAATATTTTTCCATCATTCATTGACATAGCGGTTACTTTATCGTATAACACGATTATTTTAATTTTCACAACTAAACTGTGTACAACACCCACGTTGGGTTATTGTCACTACTATTGTTTCGAGAGTTGCAGTCCCATCTCATCATTTCATGATAACCATTCTAAATACAATGTCGTAATCTATTCGGGATGAGAGCAAATTTGGAGAAAACATTAATTAACAATATCACATTGCCTAACACTTCACCTTTACTGTCCATATTACCTCCCCGCCTTCCCAAGCCCCAAATCGAATAAATTACAACATTATATTTAGTTTAGTTATTCCCTGATGATTAGATAAACTGCACCTATCGAAATAATAGTACTGACAATAACCCAACGTGTGTGTAGTGCAAAGTTTATTGTGAAAATAAAAATTATATTTTACCATTTGAAATTTTTTATTAGAATAATAACTGTTAATTTAAATACAAACAATTATATAAGTTATATTAATGAACGAAATTAAGAATCATTTTTATTTATTATTCTAAATTATGTATCGACATTTTCGTAAAAAAAATCACCTCGCGTGCGAAGAAACAAACCCCGCTGAAGAATTAGAGAAATTCGTATACAAAACATAGAAGCTCAGTTGAACTAAAATTTCAGGTGATATTTTGTTACAAATTAAATTTATTAATGAGAAAGATAGACAGATAAAATCAATTTATCGAAAAAATATTTTTGCTGCAATCGGGATTCGAACTTGGATCCTTTCCTATCCGAGGAAATGCGTTAACCGATTACACTACAACAACACACGTTGACGTCATATTTTCGAACTTATATGTTGCACTTTTAAATTGATACATGTGTCGTTCCATTATTTGAAAGCTATTTGATTTATAGATTTCTATCTAATCTACGTATAGGAAAGGATCCAGGTTCGAATGAAAAAATTGTAACTTCACAATAATAATAAGTTCTCCTTAAAAAAATATTAAACACATTTTGTTACACGAGCATTATACGTCATTTGTAATGTAACTTTATATTATCGGTAAATATTTTCGTTTGGCGTGCTACGTTATTGTTAAATACACTATTTAATTTAAAAAAACATCCACTTGTTTAAGAAATATTTACAAAAAGATTTTAGCATTAAAATAGAGTATTAATAAATTTATTTCTTTAAACATATACGATACCTATTTTATCAGATCATAATGACACAAAATAGTGTGTCAAATTCGTTCAATTAAATGGTAGTTATATGCCACAAATAAATGTGAACCATTTCACTATAAAATGTAATATATTAAAGATTTATACCCCAATTAGTGCATGTGTAGCTTGCTTTATCCCATTGACAATTAGATTAGGGTTGAGGGTGGTACTAAAGCCTCATTGACGGATTTCCCCAAGGGGGTCTCCTAAATATCTCCTTTGTCAGCAATTAAACTTACACAATCAAACTTGCTGAGTTATGGCTCAAAGCCGAGGCTGTTTACCGGGTAGTAGCGAAGGTTGCTGTAAAGCCATCATACATTTTAAAGAACGTGAAATTGTCATATCCGTCAGGTAATAAATATTTTATTTGCTCATATAAGCCATCCACGAGAATAAACAAAAATGATACAATTGGGTATAATTATTATTGTATTTTTAATATTTACTTCAAAGACGTTGTGATTAGTCATTTTTAATTAAACTTTGTATTTAACTGGCGAGTTTTATATCAAAAACCAACTGATATCGAAAAATTTCTTCTGCATATAAGATATAAAAAATATTACCTAAATATCAAATAATTGTCTTCTGTTTCAATGTTTTTTATTTTAAATAAACAAAATTTATCTAAATGATGAAAAATGTAGAAAACTTACCTTAATGATCCGAAATCATTGATTTTTTTTATGACTGGTGATAAAATTAAGCTTTTTATGATATGTTTGTTCTTACATGGCTTAATACAAAGTTTTATTATTAATAGTTATTATCCCCAAAAAAGAATGCTGCTTCCTATTTTTTGGCTCGTATTTCAGTGATATTATTCAAGTAACTACTCTTTATCTGCGAATATATCATTGCTAAATTTATCATCATCGCCACATTTATCGGTTGTAAACCCAACAATTTACTAAATTTTACTAGCGGTCTGATACAATCCTCTCACGGCAGCTGTGCACACGCACGGCTGGTCGTCGCCTTTGGGCGACGGGCTATTTTATCGGAATATTCATCTATTATCTAAAGGGGTAAATTACTTCAATATTATTGAAGTACTTTTACACTCACTTATTTATAATTTTGACCACAAATTTGCATCATAAAAATGTCTTTGTTGTAGAAATTTATATTTCCTCACTTGGGAGAGGCACTGCAAAAGCTCTTTCAAAATAACGTGATACACTACCAATTCTATTGCGAATCTATAGGATAACTGTGGTAACTTTGGCTGCGCCAATGTGGTAACTTTGGGAGTATACGATATACCTCAGGTGTTCTATCTAATTCTTAGTCTCGATTTCTTGTAAGTGAAACTCTGTATGTTCGGATGACAATATTCAGTTTATTACAACATATTTACAGTATAAATTACACACTTCGGTGATAGACTAGTTACTCAGGAGGATCCGTGATGGGAGAAACCCGTTCCCCCAAAAATAGCCTCTTATAATGTTTTACCCCCACCATCTACTCACTCTCCTGACACACACACATAGACAATTCTCACAATAACTCATTCCCGATTCTGCTTGATGTAACGCGGAGGAAAGAAATGCATGTGGACAGACCAGGATGTAAATGTTTTACAAATCACGCAATTTTAAGATTACGACATTTATCTGCTTCGTTTGAATTATAGTCGTCACTAGCATTTACCTAGAAGCCTTCCTATGATTAATTATACTTTTGTTGAACTAAAACTTGATTGTTATTTATTATTTTTTTAAACTAACTTTATATTTAAAGAAAGGGTGAGTTTATTGTTTTTTTTCATATTTCATATTAGAATTATAACAATTAAAATAAATCATTCATTATGAAGTAATTTATGTTTCAATTTATCATATTACACCGATCCTTGAATTATAAATCAATTAAATTAGGAATTGTTCTTTACCAATATTACAATATGTCAACGTTGTGAAGACTATTGTCCAGATCATATAAATCGGAATGTTGCAGTGTCATAAATTTACGTATCAGGAAATCTACCGTGTTTAATTCATTATATGGTATTAATCTAATTGTTAATAACCAAACCATTTCATGTTTCTTATATTACATTATATTACCTTGTTTAAATTAAAACCTATTTTATTGTTGGATTATCACCTTCTTATTCTAATCATAATCAATTGACACTTTAGTTATTTATTCTGATAAATATTTATTTTTTTCCCAAGAGATGATCATTGAGTGACAAAAAAATGGTAAGAAGGTGAAAATGATCCAAATTCCTACACTATCATGCTCGCCACTAATCTGGCCAGTAGAGGACATATACATTAAAAATATTTTTTGCTTATAGGAAGTTTGATGTGATTGTTTACACGAGATTAATATATAAATTATATTTAATTCATTTAAACGCATTATATCTATAACAGTATATTTTCATATTATTAGAATTGATATAAAAGTACTCTAAATAACTTTTTAGCGACAATAGTCCTGGGGTCAAGTCTCTGTGGCAGCTCTGTTTAAAAAAAAATATTTTAGAATATAGCTTCATATTTGGTACTTAAATATTTAGTTAACATGTGGTTGAATACGAGTAAGAGTTTTCAGCTCCATTCAAACTAGTCTTTGCTTTACCAAATAGAGACTATAATATTTAATGTTTGATTACCCCTGTAGCATGAAGTTTTAACTAAAATTTTAGTTGTTAATGGAATACGAAAATTAATATTTATTCTGAAATTTCACGAAGTATTTCATTATACATAACACAACTAGATACGAGATACCTATCTCGAAAACGGATATTGTACACATTCTATGGAGTTAATTATAATGTGGTTACCAGATTTGAGAATCGTACTCTAATATTACGCTACAATTGTTGGTGTCGGTGTGCACTCTGCATCCAATTATTCCCCAGGCGGTGGAATACCACGGCAGGTCGGCAGTTGCATTTTAAAAATTATGAACCTCGGTGAACGTATGTCACCACCGAAATAGTGCATTACGTTATAATGAATGCTAATAATCAAATTTTTATCAATTTATTCTCGATAAACATCAGCAATCGTTGGCAGCCAACTGCTTTCTGCTTGTCATATCTAATACATATCGAACTTAACCACAGTAGAGTGACTTTAGACTTTGAATAGAATTAAAGTGCTTATTATTGAATTAGCTATAGATAAAAAAGTGAAAAAAAAGTTTTCATGTGAGGACATCGTTTATTTTTAAGTCAAAATTATTTTTTTATTACAACGGTTACAGTCATGTTAATACAATAACAAAATGATTTATGTCGCTATAAAATGTTTATCTCTATTAGCGTATAGTATGCATCTCATCATCTCATCAATTTTTATATGGTGTATGACCATATTACGGTCATACTTTTGACTAAAAATATAAGCATTGCGGGTCTTAAATTTAATATTATAAAATCGTTACAAAAAAGTAGCGTGTAAAAATAACCATATATCATAAATAAAATTTAAAAAAAAAATAACCACGATTCCTATTCTTAAAAAAAATCTCATTACGTTTATATTTTTCTACATCTTTCATCACATTTTAAGTCAGATACTAGATTTAATTAATTATTTTTTTAATTTAAAAAAAAAAAAAATTTCAATGCAGGAATAATTTGATATATGATTTTAGCTTTTTAACACCCTGATGAAGAACAATAAATTTTTCAGACTGGTTGGTGTATATACATATATGATATTAAACTCAAGTTGGTTAAATTCAATGTTACTTACTGTATTATTTATTAATATGACCCACCGCAGTGTTTTTGCGTTTGGTATTAAAAATAAAATATTATTATTGTTCCTCGTGTAAACTACTGCTAGTCCATTTTATCTTTTGAGGCAACAACAACAAATGCCAAATAAAACTATGAGAATAATATTGAGAGAAAAATAGACATTGTTACCAACACGGATAATCGTGAATTTATCTATCTACAAACAAACGAATACATAATGCCCCATATACGACATCTCCTGTGTGCCACATTTAACGGCAATAAAGACACCTGCCCGCTATTAATGCTATAAATTTCTAGGATATTTCGTATGTAAAAACACGTGTACTTATATATAATATAAGGGCCTATTTATATCACGTCCGCTATGCACTAGTAAATAGCATAGGCAAAAGTTATGTTTACACAAGACGCTGGTAAATATTTTATAACCAGTTGTCTTGAATAAATCCAACGTGAAACATCCTGAGTTTTTATTGACGGAGTACACCCTTAAATTATAATACATAACCTTCACGCATGTCTTTACAATATAATTTATTTTTTCTGCGGAGTTGTAATATAATTTTTTTATGTGATATGTAGATAAAAAATAGAGCAGTTTTAAGGACATATCTAATTACTTGAAACTTTCTAAAAAGCTTTCATCTTCAAAGGAGACGTTCAGCGGCTTACGAGAATATAAGTTTCCTGTCCTGAATAAGATCCTTGAATCAAAATACGAAAAAGGTCAAGTAAGTATAGAAAGGGTGAGGACTTCAAATATTAGAGGTAAGTATTACTAACCGGAACTACCCGGGATTGCATGAGAAAGTCGAGCAACAAAATTTACAAAAAAATATTCTTCTTTTTAATGATCTTAATTGTGGTAACGTTGGAAAGTACCACCAGATTCGTTTGGGTTTTTTTTCACTTTGTATTTTCGAGTTACCTTGGAGTGAAACTCATTAAATATGTGTAATAATATTAGTTTATTACAATAATATATTTACAGTACATTACAATTATATAACTCAGATATTGATTATTACTATTGCGAAGAAACGATGGAAAAGAGGCCCGTTCCTCCAGTGACGGCCTCTCATAACCCGTGACCCCTACTACTCATCTGACACACACACATTTCTTTTGACTACATTTCACTACTTTTCCTGGTAATGCTTCAGATCTGAAAGCTGTCTTCAGAGAAGTGCATGTTGATTTTTCCACTTGATCGTCAATCGGGTGAGGATCTTCCCTTTCCTTTTCATCCTTCAACATAATCTACTACAGCAAGTTTTTTCTAACTTTTTTTTTCTTCTCACAAGATCTTCTAAAGATTTAGAAACCTGCCTTAGATTGAGAGTGTCGTTGACGTATAGTTAGTGCAGAATACAGACACTTGTGTGTAGGAAAAAATAGATAGGTATATAGAATAAAAACCATTTTTAATGTTGGGGTATATAATTAACGCGTATTTACTAAAAAAAAACATCAAGTGAATAATAAGAGTAAAAATAACATTCAACTAACAAGTTATTTGAATTTTACATATATAATGTACGTTAAGCTGGCCTGGCTGGTTATACCCGAGAAGTATACCTGTTCAGTTAGCCTATACAGGCAAACCGGAGCATGTATGAGATAAAGCTGGCAGGTATCCATATTCACATTTTCTACCTGTGGGTAAGTGCTTACTTAGGCAAGCCTGAGCGTGTGTTGACTCCAGGGCGCAGGTTTCAGTTGTTCCGTTCACTGAGAAGGGAAAAGTCGCGTTGCGTAGTTCGAAATATGATTATGTTATTTAATTTCTCGCGGCTTGGCTAATATATTTTTGTTACAATCTCCACAAGTTATTTTATATATCCCGTTTTTTTGTTACAATCTCCACAAGTTATTTGATATATCCCGCTTTTTTGTTACAATCTCCACAAGTTATTTGATATATCCCGCTTTTTTGTTACAATCTCCACAAGTTATTTGATATATCCCGGTTTTTTGTTACAATCTCCACAAGTTATTTGATATATCCCGCTTTTTTCTAAAATACTTATTTTTGTTTTTGAATTTAGAAGAATTCTTCTAAATGATTGTTGATGTTTTATTTAATATTCTGATGGCGTGGTATGATGACTTAAAATATTACGATACAAATTTAATTAAATCTGTCTATCGAAAAAATATTTCGTTGCCATCGTGATTTATAAAAAAGTGTTATTCTTAATCAATGTATTACGGGTCCGATTAAAGTTTTGTGATAGTTTTTTTTTCGTCTTATTTTTAAGGGAGATTCTCTTATCACTATAGAACTCTCCATTGATACCGTTTGTTTTCATGTTTTTGAATTGAGACAATTTGAGATCATTAATTATTTATTTTTAACCCACTTAACATATAGTTGTCCATGTGAAAAAACTTTTCTTAAAATCAATTTCAACTATCTACTTTAAATTACCGCCTAAATCGGCGTCAAAATTATCTTCGGATGAAGGGGTCTAACGTAGGTTAGTTTGGTTAGCGTCCAAGTTGTTGTTAACTAAGTAATTTCAACTACCTACATTAAATAATTGTCCCGATCGTGTCCAAAAGTACATTAAAACCATCTCCTTGATGAAAGGTTATCCCGTACAAAGTTTGGTTGTGGTCGCTCTTATAGTGTCCAAGTTATTAGTTAACAAACAAACAAGCATTGTCTTTTATGTATTAGATTAGTTGTTCCTACGTTGGAACATCACGAAACAAAAGATTATTTTACTTTAGCGAAGTAATGACAAGAAAGTGCTCAAGAAAATATTTTAACATTGCTGTTCAAAGAAAATACATTCAGTTTAAAAAGGTTTCAAAATTAAATACGATGAAACTACTCGTCGAACATTACATAAAAATATCTGTACAAATACTGACTCGAACAAATAATTATTTAGTCAAAATATGAATTAATGTCGCAAATTAAGAATACCGTCAGGTTGATCTGACTCAAGAGAACTACGAGTAGATTAAACTTTTTACAGTTCAGTGAATGATTTGAATACGAAAATTAGTTCCTATAATGTCGGGGATGCTTGTGATGTTTCAAATTTCCTTTATAGTGCGGTGATTAAGGAAGTACGAGTTGAAATATCTACTACATAAAGCACAATGGTGAAATATCCAAAACATCTAATTTTTCAAGGGAATACATTTAAAGTTTGCAACACTTAATATATTTTTTTTTTTCATTTTCTGTTCCGATAATTCGGCGTTAATTTTTATAACAATATTCCTTTATAGCTTTCATCAATATAAAAATCCTTAGTACAAGTATTAATAATACATTTCATTTACATGCAAGCCGCTTCCTACCTCGCTAGGTACATATAAAGTACCTTTTCTGAGGTAGGTAGCCATAAGTTTCCATAAGCTAGAATATAAGATGGATGTAAGATAAGTAATTAAATGCTAAAAATCAAAAAGGAGACAAGTAAAGAATAAGTAGAATGAACAAAGTAAATTTTTTGATACAGACTAAAGACATGTGAGAAGTAAAAGAAGAAGAAAACAAGCAGGGAGCTAACAAAACATGATAAGTACGAGGTAGGATGTAAGAACAAAAAGAATTACATAAAAATAGTAGCTTTGATCATTTAAGGAATTTTGAAAAGGCATTCCTTTATAAGCACGCAGAATTGAGAATGCGATACCGTTGCCATCTCTTGCAGAAGCTTATTATATATCCGCGGTCCTATAAAACATGCATGTCTTTGAGCAAATAAGGTTTTCTTTAACGGGACAGCTAGTTTTCTTTGAGTTTTTGCCCGAGTACACTTGGAATGTGTGATAAGGCGCCGGGTTCAGTTTTCATGTATGTCTTTGAGCAGAGTTTTTGCGAATAATTGTCTGATATTTAGCACCTTGAGTTTTTGGAATAGCGGCTCTGATTCATGCTGAAACGATTTATTGTGAATTATTCTCATTAATGGCACGAACTACGTATATACACGAAAACTAAATTTTAGATATATACAGTCTACTCATATATATCGTCCAGATATGTCACGAGTACTCTACAAGCATTAATATTTTGTACTGCCAAAAAAAAAATTATACGTGACTTGTGCGGTCTGAAAGAATATTTTAAAATGAACTAAGTTACTTTTTAGTTGACTCGTAGATGTGTCATCATAAACATATTGTCACCAAATATTTTTTTACACGAAAAGCGTGAGATAAAGAATCTGGGCAACGAAATGAGAAACCTATAGTGACATGGTTGTAAGAGTGAAGAGTACCGAGATAATCTGCCGGCATGGAGTCCTCACTGGAATATATGCTTGTACATCTTGCGAATGCCAAATGAACGATTACTAAGACAACTTCGGAGAAAAGATGACAGGAACAGGACCAAATATATTGTAAGACAGTTTGAGCATTGATTGGTCGTCAAGTACTGAAACAGCACAAGTCAGAGAAAAAATCCATTATAAGATTAGAAAATGAAACTTAATGAATAAATAATGTTAATATTGTGGCAGATACCTGCCGCCATCTGTGAATGGCTAAGTAAAGCGCACCAGTCTAGTCGGAGAGGAAATCCAAGGAAAGCAGACCACGTGCTGAGTGCAGCAACCGCTGGACACCGCGAGTTCTCCAAACTTCTCATTAGTGATGGTTAAATCGTTATTGTTACTGTGATTGTAACAGTAATTGGTAACCAATTATTTGTAATTCTTCGTGCATTGTCTAGTTTACTAGAAACTATACCTTTAACCACTAAATCTTAGCTAACAATCATTGTTTAATCTCGGTTACTAATCAACAATCACAGTCACATGATGGTTTACGATCACTACTTTTTACTCTGTTTCCATCGCTAGATTCCATAACGCTATTTCAACCAGTTAACTGTAGCCTTATTTCAATGAATTCAGCAGAATGACTTTCTGTTTAAATCACCTTTACTGCCATTGCTCTGTGCCTACCTCACATGTAATCAAGTTAGATATCGCAACATATACGAGCACGAATATGAAGCAGACTTTGGAGGCAACCTTATACTCTGATATAACTCAATCATCTCACATATCAAATACTAAAAACACTCAAATTCTAAAATCAAAATTGTTCAAAATGCAAACTGCAAATATCATATGTACCAACACCTACATTCAAATCATATATAAGAGCGAACATTTGAAAGTGTCAACGCGCATCGATCGTATTGCAAGCACGTTTTACATATACTGGTTCGAACCGATCGCTTTTCAATTCTGGACGTATCGCATTGTATATCGAACTATCGTATTCTGTTTCTTATTCATAGGTTATTTATTAAAGGGGATTCTTTTATTTTTCCTGTTTGAAGTTTGCCGTAAAAATGTTCACGGCCATTCAGAATTTTCTGAGCTATTTTTCCATATGTATCTAAACTTTTAAGCCGACGTTTCAAATACTCACCATCAAGGCTGATGACGCTGATTAGAAGTCATTTATTTTTTTATATTAATAGAAAGGGACGATGACGAAATAATATATTTTCTTACATTCGAAACAAGCTGTTAGAAAAATACAAATTTATAAAGATTTATCACATGTAATAATTTTTTGGAACGTAATACTATGTGTGTTGCCAATCAAATTATTATTATCAATCAAAAATTAAATACTTTATTATTGTACCTACCTACGTACATGATTTTTAATCTAGTTAAAGATAAGAAAAAACTACTAAAAAATGTTACGAAACTTCTTCAGTCAATTTGTTACAAAACCACCGTAATATTGATTTTTTAATAAATAATTAGTTTTAAAAGTATCCCACACAATGAATCATGAATAATTATCGTAATAAGTTCAGTTTTTAATGTTTAAATTAAATTGTGATTTTAAATATCTTCAAGAAATACTAATTAAGAGAACACATTCTTATTGTGAAGTTGTAATTATTCAGAACATAGGTCTGCGATATTATAAATATGTATTAAATATATTAATTAGAAAGATATACATATAAAATCAATTTTATCGAAAAATATTGTTGCATCTGGATCTCCTTCCAAACCAGGGAAGGTGCATTATCATTATAATTACAACTTCACAATACGAATGTGTTCTCCTTATTTTTATTATTATAATATTGTATCAATGTGTCCAAAATTTAATAAAAATAAATTGATAATTCTAGCGTCTGTTATCAGATTACTCAAAGGCATTTGAAAATCCATAAAAATAAGGTAGGTGGCTCTTTCAAATAATGGAATGATTAAATGTATTAATATCAAAAAGGTAACATATAGGTTCGAAAATTTGTCGCTAAAAATATCGTCGCTGCAAAAAATGAAAACTGTTTAGTGTACAATTTAATAATGCACTATTATATTTTTATTTTATTTTATAATAGTTATAAAATATAGGACAGAATACAAAAACAAGTATTCATATACATTTACGACATTCATTTGAATTACAAAATTTTATAAACGATAATACGAGTCTTAAGTTTTTGTGTCTTCAGAGAATTTAATAATCTCGAATGATAAAATGAATATCGTTGATTAAACTCTACCCGAAACATCCCCAAGGATTTATAAATATTTTTTACCTCGAAGAGATGGGCAGCCTATCTCGTCATTTTTTTTCAGATTTGAGTGAAATTATCAAAAATAATTTATAATTTACAATTTAGAGTAGGTATGTGGATGCATATTGTCACGTTGAATTTTACATTATTGAGTAGGAGAAAACTATGGGATATCGCCCAGATTAAATTATTATTGGTCATAAAGTCATAATTAAAGCTCTCTTCCAATGTATGTCTTTTGCAGGTGCCACCAACCATAATTTTTTATTACCAGTTATAAAATAATTATCATATAATATTTTTGTAAGTGATATTTATGGAATAATCAGTACCTAGAATTTCTGTTATAAATATTTTTTCGTGTGTGTTATCCTTATTTACTCTTTCTACCATTATAAATTACTTATGAGGGTACTTGTTACAATCCCAGTAACCTCAATATTTTTTTATTTCAAGAAAAATGTGAAAAATTATTAGGAGCTTGAAGAACAAAATATTTATTAATCAACTAACATTAACTAATCATTAACAAGCCAAAACTATATTGGAAACATCTGTAATTTTAATGACTATGTTTAATGTAATATCGAATCTATTTTTAATTTTTCACTCTTTTATTAATTTATACATAAATTGCCTTATTTATTTAATTCTTAACATAGTGCATACATAAGCACTCCTTATATATGCTCTAATATATAATATTAAAGTATTTTCTTTTACTAAAACTTATCTTTTATTTATTTAGTCAGTTTCATTTAAAATCTATTCAATTTCTCTTCTTTTCTTATTTTTACTAGCATTTCATTAAAATATTTCATCGCACTGTACATCTTCGATTTCTGAGATTTGGCCTTCTATCTGAATGGCAGTCTCAGTCTATCCCTTCCCCTCGTACGATGCTCGTGCTCATGTTGATTTGCATTAATTTTTCGTGTGAATTCCGCTGATGTTTTTTTATTGATGATTTTATAAATAAATACCATTGTATTAAAATATATTTTCTGCCTAAAAGTCATCATATTCAGATCTTTCAGCATTGCACTGATCCGAGCATACCTATTTTCTCTGAGTATTATTCTCATAACTTTATTTTGCAACACTGACAATTGTTGCATTTCTTCTTCGTTAGCCAAAAACAAAATGCTGCTGCAGTAGTTTATATGAGGAATAATAACAGAGTTGTAAACTATTTTACATGAATCAGTACTAATAAATCTTCTGATCCTTCCCAGAAGTGAGATTTCATTAGCAATCTTTTTAGTCACGTATCTTGTGTTTTGCGATAAATTCAACTTTGAATCTATTATGACTCCCAAATATTTTATTTCAGTCACTTCCATCAGGCTTTCACCATCTATGATAATTTTTGGTATGTATTTTTTATTTCTAACGTTCATGAATTGTGTTTTGTTTACATTTAGTTTTAGTTTATTTTCCTTCAGTTATATTGATTTATTGTTTAAGTCATAGTTTAATTCTTTCTGTATAGTTGCATAATTGTCTCCCGCTATAGAGCTGCATTTATAATGTTAACGTCGCTGGGCCATGCCCGTACTGAGAAAAACATTATATACGTAATCTTAATGCACAATTTAAACAGTTCAACAAATAAATTAAAACAATCCACACACATAATAGGATAGGATCACACACTCACAGGCAATCAGCTGTTGGCTTAAGGCTGTGGTCCTTCCATCCGACTCGCACACCCACGCTACTTTGACTCTGGACATGTTTCATGGAGGGGTTACCATTATTTGGATACATGTGCGTTCACTGTAATAATGTTACCATATTATGTCAATTCTCTTGCACTCGGTCTACTTTCAATCTTATTTTGAAAGATTCAGGCTTTCTTTAATCGTTGATGGTATCAAAACTCCATCTGACATCGTTAACAAATTGTATTGTTTACTTTATTTCGTTTTTGATGTTTGTCATAAAATATTTTCTAGTAATAGCTGCTATATCTGCCATCGTACGAACATAACATTTTAACTTCTAGAAACTTCTCTAGAATCATATTTTTTCAATAGCTCTACCACATCACCCCCCATGATTGGCGTATATTATCTGCCATGAAAAGATGTATACTTTCACTAGATAATGTATGATTTAACTAGTGAGTATATGAATTCGCTGACGCGAGATGGTCATATCGTGAACAAACAAGATTTGTTGGATGAGTGTGTTTGACAACTAACCAAATACGAGTGAGTTTACAATTATCCTACCGCACATTAACAATTCTATTGATAATTATACAACCAATTAGTAAAATAAATTGTAATCATAATTGTAAGCACATTGTATTTTTACATACCTTATAGTTGAATAACAGAATATTAATGTGATTTACGTTGAAACTTTGAGGTTACGTCGGATAACAATAATCCAACGCACTCACTGCACAGCCGGTAATAATGTTGCCAATTTAAAATATTTCTAGGAATTTCAATGTTATCAAACGCATTAAAAAATGATAACAGTATTCTATTCGTAGACGTAAATTATTTAATATTCACTGAAAATAATATTGGTTTTTAAGTTAGATTTTTCTTAAAAATAAGTAAACACATTCCATTTTTTTAAATATGTCAACTTCAGTGTACCGTATGTTAGGTGAACATTGTGAATACTTTGACATACACCGAACAGTGAATGCACACAACAACTAGTTAGAGTAATCATAAATTCTTTTGTGTATGCTGTAACTAAAACTCATAGTTGTACTTGATCTATAAAATTATATTTTAAGTCGATAATAATCTTCAATTTTACCTGTGTTCCAATAATAATTTACGATTATTAATTTTGTTTATAGTTGCGAAAGTTAATTCGAAATAATATTTCTAAACAATTTGTCGATTTAAATGTAAATACATTTCGTGTCTGTTAACGATGACAGATTAAATAGAGCGTGACTTTCAATCCTGTCATCGAAATTAATATTAAATCGCTGACAGAAATACAATGATAATATTTAAAAATATGAATTCAAGCATTCAACAGAAAGACTGTTTAATTATGCATGTATAAAGTAATTTGCGATAATTTCTTACATAAAAAAATAATAATTGCATAAATGCTGCATACAATAGGTTAATTAATTAACTTATCATCTCTTCGTCTACAAGGATCGATAGATAAAGTAGAATGCAATACATATTGTAATACATACAAAATTAGTAGATTAGGTAAATGTGTTGTTCAATGTATAAGATATAATATAAAGTATATGTAAAGAGTAAAGCAAGATGCAATTAAATAACATATAATTAAAACGTAAAACTTAAAGTTAGTCCAATATTCAATGTAAAAAATTAAAAAATTATATATATTTATATAAAGAGTAAAACAAAATGCAATTACGTAGTTCAATATACTGTTGTAGCAGTTTTAATCTCATGTTTGGACCTTTAAAAGTTTTTGGGCGTAATTTCTTCCCATTTCGTGGAGTCAGAACTGCACTTTTCGTGAAAAATATCCAAGACCATGGTTGCAATTTTTCACGTTTGCATTTAGACTTTCGTATATTTTTGGTGCTAGAAACAAATGGAATCTTTGTGCAAAAGTTTTGTTTAATTTTTGCACAAGATAGTGACAGTTAGCCTGTGTCCTAATTAAGTGAGATTGCGTAATTTTCTGGTAATGTTGTTTATGCCGGTAAAAGTATTTTAGTATACCAAGTATTTTAGCCTATCCGGGAATGTGCGATATTATATTGTATTTTATTGTATATGGTATTTTAGTATACATTAGTATTTTAGCCTATCCGGGAATGTGCGATAATCAATTACACTACGTCAGCCTTGTCAATAGACGACACATTTTCGAATTTATATGTTGCAGCTATTTAAAGTTGATACATAGGAAGAAGAGATCTTGGTTGAAATCCCGGTAGCAGCCAAAATATTTTTTCGATAAATTGAGTTTATCTGTATATATATATATCTTTAAAATTGATGTATTTAATTTGTATTGTAAATATAAATTTGAATTGTGGATACCATGTTAATAACTATTTTCAAACGAAAACCACCCCACCCACTGACCAATTAAAATGTTAGGCACATTACGTTTTATATTACTCAAACTAATAAAATTCATTTTTCTTAATGAAATATAGTATACTTCATATACTTTTGTAACACTCGTTGAAATTCGTTCCTATTTGTTTTACAATACTGTAAATAGATTCTGTCCACTAATGATGAGATAAACTGTGATTGTAAGAATGATTACAAATGTGATTGTGTGATTAGTTTTCATTATAAACGACACACTACAAACTGAATCTCCAACTACTAAATCACAGTAATCAATTTTTGTTATTATTATTATTAATTATCTAATTACAGTTGTATTGAACAGGATTGAATTCTCACGCTTGGAATGTTTGGTAACAAACAAACCAAGACCGCAATCTAGGCGCCGAAGTGCAAATTAATGAACAACTGTGATGTGGTGTATTGATAAACACGTGTCCAAAGCAACCATAAAGTAATAAAAACAAATCTTAAATTATAGGATATGCGCCAGAACGCGCGCGAGTGAGAAGTCGGCGCCTGCTCCACACAATAAGTGACACTGTTCACAATAGCGTATTTTTGACGCCTGTTTTAGTGCCTCGTGGGAATAAATAGAACGTTAAAAATTATTGAGACTAATCTTAAATATGATCATGAACTCATGAATGCTTAACTGTTTAAATTAATATTGTCATTGTCCAAAGTGATATAAAAGCAGGTTCACTGCGATCGGGAAATCATTCTCTAGCCGCAGTGTTCCTGGAAAGAATATACTTGTGTGTTTCATTTATTTTGGCCTCATCATTATCACCAGTTGAGAGAAGCGGAGATCGGCAAACCACCCTTGTTTTCTTGTTTCCTGTACGTAACAACAGTTTAACTCTAATAATTCAGATTACTTTTTTGTTCCTGATTTTATGTCTATACATTATATTATAATATTTTAATGAATAAACATATTAGTTGTAGAGTTGTAATTTCAGAACGTAAATAAATATAATAACATATGAATATATATAGAAAAAAATGTCTGTCACTCTGCTATTTACCACCGGAATACGAACCCGAAACTGTTCTCTTGCCAATATAATGCATTACCATTTAAGCTTACGACTAATCAAAAATAAAACCTACATATAATATATATATATGCATCAAATCCTACTGTCACCTAGTATATTATGTATTACACAAAACAAATTATAACTAAACGTTCATGATTATTCTTATTTGGGGGTGCATAATTCTTTGTTGCTTAAAAAAAGAATTTTAAGTGTGTACTTAATTATTTCTCAATAAATATTCAAGTTTCTTAATAATATGTGACAAGCATATCATTACATATCTACTTCTATACATATTTAACAAAAAAAAAGTGAAATCATATGGACATAATAAATATCTCACTTAACCTTTACCAAACTGGGATATAAAATACCCATATGCAGCCATGCTGTCAACTCGTGTTACCGTAAAAAAGTTAACATTTTAAATGTGAAGAAAGCTTTTATTTATTTTATTATCTAAATATTGAGTATTAATTACAAAAATGGTATCAATATCCTAATATAATTCGGAGCATTCATCAAAACCTAAACAATACTACCTTATTTCTGATCTCTCTTCTTTAAATTAGTGAGAAAGAGAAATCATATATTTGTCTGCTTGTTATTATTTTTACTGTGAAATTAATGTACCATGTCTATTTGTCTTACCACAAATGGTATTTTTTCCAACATATTAATTTTATAACTATTAAGGAGAACATATTCTTATTGTGAAGTTGTAATTATTTGGAACATAGGTCTGTTATAATAATGGAACGACAGATGTATTAATTTGAAAAAGTGTAACATATAGGTTCGAAAATTTGTCATGAAAAATACTGGCGCTATAACACAATTGGTAGTGTACTTCCCCGGATTTGAAATAAAGATCAGGTTCGAATCCCGGTAGCACAAAAACAATATTTTTCAACAAAATTGATTTTATATGTTTATATTTATAATTAATACATTAAATTAGTATTTAATTTTATAACTGACTGAATTGAAAAATAATTATTTTTGTAGGATTCGCTTTACACAACTGGTTTTTCACTTGTCAGTTCTAAGCATAAATATTTTCCTTAGAATTAACTAAAATATGAATATTATGTTGCATATATTAACCGAAATATTACAGTTTTAATTGGAGCTGTAGACCTATGTAACTGCATGGTTTTTGAAGGGTTAAGGGTTTAAATATATATTACTAAATTTGTCATGAAATTAAATAGTTCACATGATGTAATGGTAATATATTTTCTCAGCAATAGAATATAGATCTCACAATATTCATAACATTTTGTCATATAAATATTTAATTTATATTTATTTCTCAATTTAAACAGACACGTGCCAGCATAATTATTTTCGTAAATATTTTAAATAAATACGTCTTATTTCTTTTCATTATAAATTTCTGATTACAGATTTTCATGGTCCACCGCACATATATATTTCAATTCAATAAACCCACGATTCATTGTTTTGCATTCGATGGAAATTCAACCAAAAAACTCAATATTGAGAAGCCAATGCCGCATGAATTGGAATTTGTTTTTGCTAAGTGTATTGTTTACCAGACTGAGTTCGCCATTTATCGCGTTCAAGATTTATTCTCAACTGTAAAACAGAATAAATGTATCGACTCGACGTATTGATACAAATCGTGTTATTCTCTCGGAAATTGTACGGAAGTAATCAATTAGCGATGGATTTGGCTCGACTTACCTTATTTTCCGGGACACTCGTGGAACTGACTTGCTCGCGACATTACTTTAACACTGTTATCCGAATGCCTCCGATAAATCTTTAATCCGATCATATAATATATGATGATATTCGACCCGACCACGAGGACATCTTTAGTTATACTAATAATTCAGCTGAATTGATGGCACAACGAAATATAACAATAATCGTAGCCAACCTCGGTGACCAGTGTTGACAGATGTTAAGTATTAAAAATAGTCATATTCATATTGAACACAAACACGTTGTGTTTATTAATAAATTATTTAATTATTTTATTTTTAACCACCTGGTAAATATGTTATGATAAACTCTCACTAGTTAAAAATAAAGTTAATGTGATCTTGGAATTAATTGACTTTTAAGTATCTAAATTCTGACAGAAATTTTATCTTTAGAAGCACTTATAATATTTTTAGAACATCAACAACTCTTGATTCAAATACAAATAAATAATACCATTCAAAGGTTACATTGTCGTACGTGCCACTTTGATATATTTATTAATTACTTTCTAGCTATAAATATTTTTATATAAAATTTATAATTAATAAACTGATTTAAGTTCTTCTGTATATATATATAAAGAAGTAAATATTTATATATATATAAAATACAATATTAAAATAATTTATAATATGTCGTATACTGCAACATTCAAGGTATTAGTGTGTCAGATGACTTTTGAAATAGCCGTGGAAGAGTCCGCCATATTTAGCCATCGATTGATATTTTTACCATTGAATATCGGTGAGTAAAATTAGTTTACTACTGGATGTACTTTCGAGAAGTAAATATTTTTTTACCAATGATCAAACAACCCGTTTTTGTAATTTTTTTTACTCTAGTAACTATTTTATGATAGTAAAAAGTTACCGCTGATCACGCAACCGGTCCTAATGGCAAGGAGGCCCGCGTCGGAAACTTGCGACAGAAAAAGAGACGGCGCGGTAAATGTCCGAATGTCACATTGGCTATACTAATTTTATGGCCGATACTCTGGTGACAGCACGCGGCGTCAGTAAGTAACGATTGATATCACGGGCGCCGTATATCGGATTTATATCAATTATTCTTTCCAATAGTGATATCATATGGTGACCCATAGAAGTATTATTAAACTCGAGAACACCGCGAATTACGTCCGGTATCGAATGTAAAACTCATCATTTTTCCTCCATACAAAATTGACTGTTGATGAGTACTTTTGTGTTGCCAGATTTATTTTATACCATAGATATTTGATTTATATGAAAATGACCGAAATTTCAATTGCATTTAAAATTCTAACACACACATTCCCATATCGACGTCAAAGTGCTGATATTTTTACAGTTATTGAATTTTAAAAACTTTTTCTATTTTTTTTTTACTTTTACAAAATGGGGGAGGGTGACTTTTTTGTTAGTGGAGATATTGCTGGATTTTGATGTGCGTTCGCGATATTTCTCGTTTTTGTTGCCAAGTATATTATAAATAACATTTATAACAGAATCGACGGAATGTCTTATTTACTTCATGTTGCCATGCGACATGAATGGCTTTCAGTATATGTTTGTTTTATATTGCTATGCTACACGGACGCTATGTAGAGTATTACATAAATTACTATGTTCAATATTATCGTAATATATACTGCTGGCAGTTCAATATATAGGCATGTATTTACTGTTTTGTTAAATGATAAAATAAAAAATTCTAACGTTCATGCAATTATAACCAACAGTTTCTAAGATATTTGTTATTCTTTACATGTTGTTTCTCACTAACAGCCCCCATATCACCCCCTAGTACGTTGCCCGCTGCACAATGTTGTGATTAACACTTAATTGGATTTTCGAATCGTGGCATAGCATCTCCGTAACAACCCCGTTCCTGTCGAAGATTAAGACACATAGCTTCCTTTATTGATGATCAGCATCCATCCATTAATTGTCGGAGAATTAATTAATCAAAATCCAATTATCACTGATTAACCTGAGCAACGTCACTCGACAGCATGTGGATTGGTAGGAAGGGTCAAAATGTCAATTCCTTAATTACGTGTCACGTTGTATTATACAATACGCTTACGAACATCACAATCACTGTACATTTATTTATATATTATACATTTATTTATTAGATGACTTTAGAATTTTTAATATAATTTATATATTTTAATTTAAGATTGTGTTTTATCGGAGGTTCCTCAAATAGAGTGAATATTATGTTCCAGGCCGATGTTGTTTCTAAATAACTATGTAATAAAACATATTTTTTAAATTTGTTTTCATTTTATGAACAAAATATAACATTGTCTTTGGCAGCGGAAAAAATGCATGCTCTCTTAACTATATTTTTCATATCATTCTCGCATACTTCGCGTGTTATTTCAGCAATTTCATTTCGAATATTGTCCTGTAGCATCGTAATTATTGTTGGCTAATTGGCATACTTTCAGGTACCTTCACAGAGAATAGTCGGGAGCCGTAAAATTAAGTGATCGAAGAGGCCAGTCGATATCACTATTGGTAATCTTAGCAAATATACTTTGAGGCCACAATTGAGACCAATATTTAATGATAATTCAACAAATAAATAACTAAATACTTTTTCCAAATAATCACCTTTTAAATTTGTTTTCACAGTAGTTCCATAATTAGTTACCCACAACTTATAATTATAATTATGTTTTTTGACTATTTTCAATCTTAGTATATATTGTTTCCCGAAGAAGATAACATAGGTATCGAAACATGTTGATCTATTAATAAATGGTAGTTTAAACAAAGTGTTTCAATATTTTAATATGTCCAAGAATACACAATTACTGGATTTTTACCTACAAAGACACTCTTATTTAACAAATATAAGATATCTTATAAAGACAAAGCTATTTTTTATTATATTTTTGGGGGTTAGGACGGTGGTTAAATGAAATACATGTGATTGGCGCGTGTTGAGGTTTATTGTGACAAATGATAAAAAAACAATGAAGATAGACAGAAATGAATACAGTGAAGGAAGATGTAAGAAATGATGAAATGATTTGAACTGGTGGTCTTGCTCGGCTAAGGCGAGCCGGCAAGACCACTCTTGTGAAACGGTGAAACTGGAGAGACTGTCTGGCGGTGAATTGAGCCAGATTTGTGGCAGAAGCCGGCAGCGCTGTCGCTAGCGTCGATGCCGACTGAGATAGCGGTAGATTTGAATTATGGTCGCTACATATTTAATGGAAAATATATGGAAGTATGGGGTAAAATATTATTTCAAAAAAATTTGATTCTCACAGTGATGAGTATTAAAAAAAGGAAAAATTTGGACCATAGATGGCGATGGTGTAGTGGTATTTAAAGTGAGTCCATATAATAACATATATACAACTTTAAAAAATTTGATAAATGTGAAGATTGAGGGGTGAGAATTGTTGAGCCGAAGACAGGTCGTAAGTCGATTAAATATAATAAAAAATAGCTTTGCCTCTATACGATATCTGATCTCATTATTAACAAAACGATTATTTTACTTCTCGATTTTTCATAGTCAGCAGGTACAGATGAAGTACCTTAATAATGAAGAAACTTTCGGATTATTTCATACATGTCGGTTATGTTTTTGGTAGGAATTTTTGTGCCATATTTAGTAGCGTTCATTAGGGTCGACGTCAACTGTGACCGAAACATTATGGCTCACGAAAGCGGGCCCATTAGAACTTGATAAATGGTATGTTGCAGCGATGTAGTTACTAGGCCATGTACCCATTCTCTCGACTCGCGCAAATATAATGTATATTTGTGTTACAAATCACGCCACGTGTCGTTGTGGGGTATTTTAACCAATGTAGTTATTTTAAATAATTATTGCATATGAAAAAATAAAACAGTTGTTTTTTTTATTTTACTAGCTTACAAATTTACTTGAGACTCATTTTTCCTTGCAAGGGCATTATCAATATTACAATTTAATTCAACAGCTTGTATTTATAACTATAATGGGGGACAGCTATACAATTTTATTTGCATGAGATGAAAAGGGACAATATTATTATTTGGAATTCTGAGAATTTACTGTTTGGAAAATAATTAATTTCCATTGATAATTCCCTTGCAAGGCGAAAAGCCTCTTAAGTAAATTAAACGAGAAAAATCAAAAAACAAGTGTTGTTTACGCGCCTTGTCACTTCGATTGGCACCACTAAGTTTCCTGGTTTATAATAATGTACATGTGTGTGTGTGTGAGTATTACCGCCTTTTTTCGGAAGCTAAGAAGACGGTAACCGACAGGCGTCATTCTTATTACATCTTGTGCTTCGACCAGTCCACCAGTCTAAATAAACCACCAGTGCGCGCTTCGCTCGGTTGAAATCTAAGGGAGATAACTCAGCTAAAGAACAACCACATTGGACCAGACATACAGAAAAATTAAAAAGGTTAGTGCTGTTCATATATCATATGTGTGCTTATTGTTAATCGGAAACCAGCTATCCAAGGCATTTACATAAACAAGTGTTTTATTTTCACATATGTGATTATTGAGTTCTACAAATTTACCTAGGAAATAGTAAATAATTATTGCTTGTAATATGAACGATAATATGTGTATTTTTAACAATGTAATGGTTTTAAAGGTATTTTTTATATTTAATAATATTTCAGCAGTTGACTTCCCCCTGAATCCTGTTGCTATTTATCGATTTATATTTATAGTTATACTTTATTGAGGATGCCGGGTAACTTAGTTACTTCAAAATATAATTTTATTAGATATTCTATATTTCCTCTCTAAGTATGAAATTTTATCTCATATATAAATGTAATACGTATTATAAAAAATATTAATACAATTAATATTAATATAAAAAATATTAATTAGTTAATAATAAATGAATCAAGTAAAAACCTCTACGCATTGAAAAAATATTCGGTTGTTTAAATAAAAAAATAACTAAAATAGGTATGTCAATTTTATTGCATTGAATAGGAAGGTGGAAGGACCCACCATATCCCGGAGCCGGTACAGAAGTTTTCACTCCAGGGTCAATTCTAATAATCGCGTATCTAAAGTTTACTATGAATTAGATTAAAGAAGTTTATTTCAATATTTGTGACAAGTTTCGCAATTTTGAAATTATGACATCATATCCTGAATCATAAAAAAATCACACTTATTTCGTAAATAATCAAAAGTTAATATAATATAAAAAATACACAATATGATATAATAATCAGTTTTACTTATAAACATTGAGTGAGAAAGAGAGTACAACCATCCGTCTCACTAGCACTGTTTCAAAGTATACATAAATTGACAAAGTAGGTACGGATACGACATATACAACGTATAAAGTTCGGTGGTGTTAAAGAGATGGACATTATGACTAAACTCACTGCGCATCCGCCGTACGCACATCGAACTATATCAGCAGGTTACATCCAACAAAATATTTATTATTCGTATCCGTCTCTCTCGCACCCGAACAAAAACATATTGTTGAAAAGGTCGACATATTACTTATTAGATGGAGATATATCATACACTCCCTAAGTGGGAGGAAGACAAGCGCAAAAACAGTTTGAATCACGATACGCAGAATAGACCTTTCATAGATCTCTGTTATTATTCCTCACATCAACTGCTGCAGCAGCATTTTGTTTTTGACTAACGAAGAAGAAATGCAACAATTGTCAGGGAGGGCTGCAAAATAAAGCTTTGAGAATAATAGATATACTCGAATCAGTGCAATGCTGAAAGATCTGAATATGATGACCTTTAAGTAGAAAATATATTTTAATGTAATAGTATTTATTTATAAAATCGTTGCGAGGAAAATATCGGCGGAATTTATACAAAAAGTGAATACAAATCAACGTGCGCACGAATATCATACAAGAGGAAAAGATAGACTAAAACTGCCATTCAGGAAGAAGGCTAAAACTTAGAGAACGATGATGTACAGTGCGATGAAGATTTGTAATGAAATGCCAGAAGACATAAGAAAAGAGGAGAAATTGCATGGATTCAAAGTGAAACTAATCTTATATGTAAAAGATAAGTTCTAGTAAAATAAATAATTTTGATTTTGTTTAAATTAGAGCATATTTAAATACTTTTATATACACTATATTAGGAATAAATAATAATAATAATAATAATAATAGCTGTGGATAAACAGCAGCAAATACTGTATGAATACAGATCAGGTCATAATTGGTCAACAGATAGGTACCGAAGCAGCGCATGACAGGCGAAGATGGAAGCGCCTTGTCAAAACTTTGGATCCCCGACCGTCCTAGGACAAGGAAACGAAAATGATGATAACGAATGCTGAATAGCATCCGCCCAGCATTCAAGCAGATATAATATTTTTCAAACATTTTTGCTATCATTTTATTTTTTATTTCAATGCTTTACTTACAGATAATACACAGAAACGTCGATCGAAGACACCAATGAAGCTGGAAATTGCCTATGTTGGTGTATCTTTTGGTGGTCGGTTTGTCGAAAATTATAACAGCAAATATTTTTTAAAGATGTTAGGATGCACAGCTATTTCACGAGAAAGTAAGCAGTAAGCATATAATACAAAAAATAATAAACCATGTGCTTCTTTTTCCCAGTAAGAATTATTCCTACCAATATATTAGTTAGAATTGACTTATTTTTAACGAACACTTCTGGCATGTCTGATTATTTTATTTTATATTACATAATAATAATGGTTAATTTTGGAAGGACAGGGGGTGACTAATTAACATGAGTGACATACTGGATTAGGCCACATCCCTTTCCCAAATGCGTTTCTGCGCAGATTTTTTTAAAGCGCAAACTTAGATTGGTCGTACTCTACAATAGTCCACAAGTGACAAGTAGACGAGCTGCCTCAAGAGGAAGATGTATCCGAATACTTTTAATCTGTCTCAGTTGATGTCAGCGTGCACTGACAGTTTTACTGATTTGTGTATTCATTGAAAGATCTGAATCAATGTGCACGCCCAACAACTTAACTGCAGATTTAGCATTCGCAGACATTGATTCCTGTATTAATTTATCTATCTACGTCATCTTTGTGATGTTACTAGTAATGCTGGTTTTATCATGCATTAAATAATGTATTGTTAATGAAAATTTCAATAATGAATATAAAACTTTTGTCATTTTTATTAATAATATATTACGTGATATTTTATTTATTTATGTATTTTATTTACACAAGAATACTTGTAAAATTGACACTATACAAGAATGTTTAGATAGGCAACTGCCTGTATACGCGTGCATATTAATTCGACGGTAAGTATGTTACATCAGGTCACCTTATCTCCCTGTTCATACCCTACTAACATAGCTAATCTCGCACGTTAACGATCCGTGCCTCAGAGATGTTCTGATTCATCCGTAGAGGCCCTGCTCGCGCCTCACAAACACGTACGTTTAAATAAGCACATTCCTCGCCGCCTAGTACCGACCGAAAATTTAGACGATACTACATCACAACGGTTCGAAAAGATAGCTAAAGCGTTCACTTTTCTCCTGGCCGCCTTCTCGAAACCACCACCGGTGAGTCACTAACTTTGACTTGTAATTAGTACTACGAAAGCCGAGAGTTGTCTCAAAAAATCTCATCAAAAAAATCTCATCCGTAAACAACATTGTACACAGTTTTAATTTAAACAAGACTATTAAACCGACAACTGCATGAGAGAATACCGAGTTTCTACTCTATTTAATCTATTGTTAATTCTTCCTTTGACATCTTCCATCCATCAATGTCGGACCGGAGCTCAATGTGCAATTCTAATCATACGTCTGATGACACAATCTATGAAATGTCTTCTACTAGTCTCTTATATAGTATGATGATGAAACCATTGGCTTATTCCATATAGATTGTCTCTGAAAATATATATAATTTCTAATATGGATTAAAAATGAAATTTAAAGTTTTAATTATAATTCAATCCTATATAATTTATACTTTAAAATAAAACTTTTTTTTTAATAAATAATTTGGATTAAATAGCATTTACGGAATTAAATAAAAACATTAAATATATTTCACTAGCAAATATTACTCGAAATCTACATATTTCAAAAAATTTATATTGAGATTATCAACGAAATCACAGACAAAATTATCTTTTCGCATATAAAAACTCAATGTCATTCTTTGTGTTACAAATAGAGAAATTTATTCATTTCATCGGAGCGATGTGTCAAATTCCTTTGAAATGTTATTTATTAAATAGAAATGAAAAATGAGCGTTTATTTTGTCAAAAATTTAAAATTGAAAATGTAATATTTCTAATGCATAATAAATCTACATGATTTTTTTATAATGGTCCTTTTTTAATGTTAAAACGTAAATTTTTCTTAACGTTTCAAGAAGGCGGTTGTCAAAGAGTGTGTAAATGAAAATGAATGATTCAGTAGGTTTCGCTTAAACGATTTTCTAGAAAGAGTTTTAAACACCAGTATATTTAGATTAAGTTTTATACTATCTATACCGCCTTTTAAACTATAAAACAACAATTAAACTTTCACTTATTAAAATTTTTGTTAATTATTAAAATACTCTGGTTTTATAAATTATAAAAAATAATTAATTTTTTAAATATTCTAGTATCCTTTGTTTCTATATTATTATTATACTTATTACATTAATCTTTACCCATATATAAAGTGAATATTATGTATCAGACCGATATTATTTTTGGATAACTAAAAAATAAAACAATTTTTTGTAATTTGGTTTCTATTAATCGATTAGTAAATTTATTACAATTATGTATAAAATATTAAATCAAGCAGTTACACAAATGCATACTCTTTTAATTATATTTTTCATAACATTGTCATACATTCACGTGTTATTTCCCCAATTTAATTTCAAATATTATCTTGTAGTATCAGAATTGTTATTAGCTTATTGGCGTAGATATTTGCTTTCAAGTATTTCTACAAAAAATAGTTAGGTGCTGTCAAATTAGGTGACCGACGAGGCCAGTCAATATCACCACTTTTTGACATTATGCGGTCGGGAATGATTTCGCAAAATTTCAAGATTAGCTCATGCTGTGTACGTGGTGGCACCGTTCTGTTGAAACCACATATGCTGCAGACTCAATCGACTTAATCCGGCTACCAATAAGTTTTCCAGCATGTTACGATAACGATCATCATTAATGGTTACAGAATTGCCATTATTATTTAGATAAAATATTTTAATGACTTCGACACGTTGTTGAGGCGTTAGACCCTCCATAATAAATTGTAATCAACAACGCTCTACTACAACGAAATCCGAACTGACTAATGTCTGCCAAAACAAAATAGCGGTCAAACAAAATCACCCTGAAACATAATATACAACCTGTTTCAACATTATAAATAACATTCTAATGTAGTTTGGTTCAATGCTAAAAATCACGTCTCCATAGACGCAGACAAAGATAAAAATCTAACGCAACAATGCAGGTACCACACCATTTGTTATGCTATGAATATAAACCAAATGAATATATGAAGTAAAATGGAAATACAACACGAGCACATCGGTAAAAATTCTGAGCTTTGAAAATCTTACGGCATATCTATTGAACCGTGAACGGTGAGAAGTATGGAGAATCCGATACAATGATAAACTTGACAGTGTATATAAGAAGCCTAGTCTTTCAATACACGCTCCGACTGAGATGGGTTGGATGCTTGCATCAAATGCATGATTCGCGAATCCCATATATAAAATTTGATAGATATCAAAATAACTCAGATTTGAATATGCTAAAGGTTCTTTATTACAATAAAATAAAAAAAACTACATACAGAGTATTTATAAAAAGTATTCATTATATATACGTATACAGTTAATTTTTAAACATGAAATTATTTTTATAAGAAATAAAAAATGTTCAAAAAATATTATGGTTCAAAAAATGTGCATATTTTTTTTACATATTTGTTAAAACACAATAATTAACACCAAAAAAAACTATAAACAATTTCAAATATTAATATTCTTCTTGACATCTGATCTGTATAATATTTTATCGTCCCTGCAAATAAATCATTTTAATTATATAACATTAAGTATTGGAAATGAGAAATGAAAAATGATAAATTATAATGATAATTAAACTGATAACGGTTTAGTTATCATTAACGATTTAAATAATTATATAATTATTATGACTATGGTTGCGTTCGATTGTAACTACGATTGGTAAATGATTATTTATAATTTTTCGAGCACCGACAAAAACACATTTTTTTACTATAACCATAGAAAAAACAAATAAAGTTATGTGATTATTTTTTAAGTACATCATGTAGCAAAATCAATTTAAAAGATGAAATTAAAATAAAAAACAAGTTATAAAATACCTATTGCATATTTGCCAAGTCATGATTCATCAATACATTAAGGAGTGTTATGACTTTTAAAAGCATTGACAAAATTAGAGCTATCATAAATACATGATACAAAAGCATTTTAATTTTTAGAATTTAAAATTAAAACATTATATTTACATAATTTTTATGATTTAAAAATTAACACAGCTACAATTTGTGATATCATAAATTTAGATTGTTTATGTAATTCCTTAGTTACGGAAAACAATACAAAATACTTTTTATGGCTTCGAAATATTTTGAAAAATTAGAATGGCTTTCGTGAAAGTACCTACAGTTTTACGTACAAACCTATCAACTATTAATAGATTTGTCAAAATAATAACATATCCAATATCATTTTTAATACCCAAGTATTAAAGTGTTTACTAAAGTAATTATTATTATTATTTATTTCCACTATAAATAGTGGAAATACATTTTTAAAATTTAATTAACTTTTCTTCTTCTTTCAAATATGCAATCCGCCCTTCAAGAGTGATTTGTGATCGTTTAAAAAATTTGCTATTATATAGATTAAATGTGGCGAGTTAAGGGAAAGATGATGACACAAGTTAACTGCGAGTTGAAAATTACCATTGATGAGATTACTGTAAAAAAAACCTGTGATCCGCAATGGACAGGCAAAAAAGATATGGTCAAGAATTTTCTCCTGGGCACCACACTCACATATTGAGGAATCTATTAAGTTTTATCTAAATAAATGTGAAGCTACCAGGCAATGCCTAATTCTCATTCTAGAGATATTTGATATTGTTATTTTGAAGTCTTTCATTTTGGAGAATCAGAAGGTACGAGGAATAGATCTTTGAATTATTTTAAGCCCATTACCTTTATAATTATTTGGATCCATCCATTGCGCAGTCCAAATAGAATTCGTATGTTTTTTTTTACCATATTAAATCTGTAATATATCGAGATATGGAATTGATGAGGGAAAACTCCGGAAAGAGTGGCCAGTTTATCAGCAAATTCATTTCCATGAATTCCCTTATCAATCAGGAATCCAAACGAATGACACCTGTTTATTGTTGCTGTCAAAATTAAATAGACATCTTCTGATGGAGCAGATTATCTCATTGACTTTATATTAGCATAAATAGATTCAAGAGCTGCTTGCGATTTAAATAACTCATAAGTTCAATATTTTATAAGAAATTCTGTAGTTCATAATTGATGGTATTTTAAAATAAATACAGAGCATATTAATTTATGTGTTTGATTCTATTTTCCATTTTTTTGAAATGGAAGTAATTAAAAAATCTATTTATATTAGATAAAAATAGTTTTTTTTTCCATTTTACCGGTCCACAGCTTCTAATGTGTATAGTACTATCGTAATTTATATGCATTAATATAATTATGTACAAGCGGTTTGTGTCTGATGTTTTCAGTGATTTAGAGATGGGGTTAGGACGTAGGGAGTGTATTTTTTGGCGCAGGCCCTAAGGAGTGACGATGTATGCAAAATATGCTCCAGGCAGTGAGAGGGTGAAATGTCCGGGATTGGTAGCGGCGGGGAGATTATGTTCTCAAGAGTCCTAGAGTATATCTGATTATAATGGATTTAATATAATATACGTTTATATCGATGGGAGAGGATGTAGCGGAGGGAGATGCTTATATTGTTCTAAATAGTAATTATGCAAAATTTACAACGAATGTCATTCAATATAATAAAATACATATTTATAAATATATCATAGGTAGGTTTTCACATGAAGAGGAGTAAGTTTATATATTTTGCGCGGACTCTGAAAGAGTAATTATATCAAATTAATTTTAGATCGGTCGAAAGAGGGTAGGTTTGAGTAGAAAATATATAGACAGACATTTAATTGAATATATTTATTGATATTCAATAAATAGATAATAATAATTTAGAACATGTAATGAGTGTGTCGATATTTGAACTAAGGCAAAACTAGCGGTTCACAATGAAATTCTGATGTATGGATGTGGGGTCTTGATGTGGCAAAAGAGAAACTAAAGTAGACTGAATGCAGTGGAAATGAGATCATTTAGGTGTATATGTGGTAGATAAATGATTTATGACAGAGTAAAGAATGAAGAAATAAGGAAATAATGTAAAGCTGATCTTAGTATAGTGAGTAAGATTAAGAAAGGATCACTTTGGTGGTTTGGTCATATGGAACGGATGAATGAGGAGAGAATGGTAAGAAATATATATGACGCAAATGTTGATGGCACCCGAAGTCGGGGACGTTCACAGAAGACTTGGAATGACCGGGTAAACCAGATACAGGAGGATGGTCCTGTTAGAAGCCTCAATAATCGTCGAGCTTGCATGAGGAGATGTGTGAATGTGGATAAGGCGAGAATTGTGTGTCAGGAAAGAAGAGTGTGGCGCTCTAACGTCTCTGCCATTTCCCCGAGGAAACGACGTTACAGTAAGTAAGTATATTCTTTAGGGAACAATAAAGTGAATGGCGCTCTGAACGCAGTTATCGCCAATAGCATTTTTTATTTGAAACAAGAAGGGCGGTGAACAATGGAACTTTAGTGAAAACGATGATATAAAAAAGTAAAGCGTGGAATTTGTAACGAAAGAATGAAAATAAGCGCACGTATAAAAAATCTATGCACTATGTAGAATGGAAATATTTAGATAATGTGGCTTTAATATATCATAGTTGATAAAAAAAAATTTAAATGGTTGTTAATATGATTTGAACATGTGTATGTAGATGACGATAAAGAAAATATATAAGACGAGTGCTGAAGGCAAAGGGTTCGAAGAACGTCTGCAAAAACTTTGCATAATCAAATTTTAGACTACACCCCTGTTAAAAGCTTCTACATTCGACGAACGTGCTAAGAAAATGTACGAAAGTGAAAGAAGCAAGATGCTTGTTAAAGTGTGGTATTCTATCACATATCTCTACATTTGAAAAAAAATCACAATAAGGCGGAAAATGGCGTACATTATAATGGCTAATTGTAGAACTGTTAATTTAATATTTTTTTCCTTCAATAAATTGTATTTAAATTAAAATTTTATTTTTATAATCTCAAGGGATTTTGACAGTGTAAACTTAATTTAACTAACATGATAAATATTTAACATGTGATACTATTTAGGAAAATCCACAGAAATGTTTAGGTGCGGAAGATAAATAAAACGAAAAAAGGTGGGAGAAAGGGTAGGGAGTTGCAACTATTGTTACGGTAAAGGGAGAGCGAGATGTGTTTATAGGTAGAATGATTGGTCAAAGTTGAGATTATGGTGGTTCATAAAAATAACTTTTTAACCGTAATAAGGCTAATATTGAATAAGTAAATTTATGTAAATTTCTCATTATGGTATTTGTATGACCGGTGAATGAATGAATTTTGTATGCAAGATGTTCTAATTCTGGAAATATGAAGGAGTGCGGACTGATCTAGATGATATGTGAGATATATTACTTCTAATTGGCTGGGACAGTTAATATAGCCATGCAGTAGTTTGAAGATAAGTATTTGGTCAGCACGTGTTCTTCGATATTCTAGGGTTTTCATATTGTGGAAGTTTTCTGCATCTAAATAAGAGTTGAATAATAGATTAAATCTAATATTAAGATATTAAAGAAACATATTTTGTCTTCGTTATAATCTTGTAATGTATATAATAAAATATTTTGTTTTAAACCACCTTATTATGTACATAGGTACACTAATATCTAAACGAAACTAATTGACATTTGTGTATGTACATAATAAAATGGTTAATAACTAAATATTCTATTATTTAATTATAATGTTAAGGCACAGCGTGTTTGCTTTCTATGAAAATTTAAATTATATATTATTATTATTTTATAATGTCATTAGAAACTAAACACCATGTGTAGGGGGTAAGATCTTAGAAATTACTGCAATATTAAATTAAATCAAGGTATATTATTTCAGTTTCAAAGCTTAAAACCATTGTAATAACATATAATGGCGAATATTTTACTAAGTGTGCTAGTGACGTGTTTGGGTTATTTGAGAAATGCCCCGGAAGCACCCACGGAATATTCCTATCCACTTCCGGCGCCTCCACTTCCGGACAGGAGGGTTACTTCAAATGTAGCGGTGGTACAGTCAGCAAGTCATCTGTTCGTACTATCCTGGTGGAAGCTGTACATCCTGTAAGATTCATCACAGCATAAGGGAGGAATTGTTACGCGCCTCTGCTAAACACTATGTCTGGTCATAAGTCTCAGTGAAACCGCAAACTTAGATGGCGGCTGTCAAAAGTTTAAATTGATCATATATTAAATAGCATTTATATAATAATTGAAGAGTGGAATTCAAATAATATTATCTACGATGTGCACAGATTAGTAAATGAGTAGACATGATATGAAGTGTACATGTTGAAGAGGGGTTTAGAATATTATTTGCGGGGCGAGGGGTATTCTACACACATACATCCAACGAAACATAAATCCGATAGATTTAGACACATTTATGGAACAGTAAAAGTATTTACTCTTCGAAAATTAAATCTTTGTGTAAACTAGATGTATTTTTTACATAAATGCGTATTATATTGTCAGTTTTCATATTAGTTTTTACTTATTCACTACTTTATAGTTTTGTTTTTATCTATGCTTGTATTTTTAATTTCAGTACATATTGTTTCCTGAAGAAGATACCATAGATATCAAAACATGTTGAATAATCAACAATAGTAGTTTTAACAAAGTATTTGGTCTTGTTTTATTTATATAAAATGAGGCCACAAAGTAATTTTGCTAATATAGAAGTTAAAATTTTCGTTCCAATCAAGTCATATTTTAAAAAAATTCGCGGGGCTCTTTGATTGCGTGAGTGGCATCAAAGTTTTCACATGGGTGCCGCAAAAATGAAAAATTTCAACGTGTGTCAACTTTTACATGGTTTTAAAAATTCCAGTTACCATTTTATATTATGAATTTTTTTAAAGTTAGCCAAATATATTGAATTCGAAACGTAAATCCGAATCGATAGGATCTAAATGAACGAATTTTGCAAATCACGGGTCACACGTCCCGCGGAATGGAATACGACAATTCTGATCGTAAATCGGAATCACCGCAAGGTATGGGAAGGAAGTAGGGAAACCTTGGTACAGGATGAAATCAGTGAGGGGATAAGGGTTCCAGTCGACGGACCAGTGATCTCGAGAACCGAGATTTGGAAAGACTGTTCACCTTACCTTGTATATGATGCCCCCGTTATCCCTCCAATCGCCGACGAGATCACAAAAATGGCACGCCGTTGAGCCGATCTCCGATCCCACTTGAATATAGCAATGTCATAAGTTCACCCGCGTACACAAACAATACGTGATCAATACACAATATCACCAAATACAGTGCAGGTGCACACCGCGAATGATATAACGATGTCGAGATAGAACAAATATCGGTCAAGTTGACGTCTACTGACGTCAAGGTCACAATTCATACTAACAAGACGAGCATGAGAAAATCTATGAATGGGATTTTGGACGGGGAAATGTGACAATAACATGGGTCGCGACCGATTCTAAAAGACGCCAAGAAGGGTGTTTACGAATTTGAAACATATATTTTTTTAATTGCATTAAAATTTTCAGTAAATACAGATGATAGATTACTACATACATATAATTAATATTATGGTGTAATGACTGTTAAGTATTTATTTTAATATTGTTATAAAATAGCATAGCAAAAACACAATTAATTAATTATGTTGATGAAGAATTGTACAAAAATAATAATTTGGAGTTAAGTTATTTTATTCCTGAGAAACCTACGTAAATATCAGAAAACAGGTTTCACTCAGTAAATATAGAAGTTTTGTCTAATATCTCACCTTGCGAACTATTTATTTTATATTATAAAGTTTTATAATTAAATAAAAATGTGATTATTAAGGAGAACACATTCTTATTGTGAAGTTGTAATTATTCAAAACATAGGTCTGTGATGTTTTAAATACTAATTAAATGTATTAATTATAAATATATACATATAAAATAAATTTTGTCGAAAAATATTGTTTTTGCGCTACCGGGATTCGAACCTCGATCTCTATTTACAATCCGGGGAAGTACACTACCAATTATGTTATAGCGCCAGTATTTTTTATGAAAAATTTTCGAACCTATATGTTACACTTTTTCAAATGAATATATCTGTCGATCCATTATTTGAAAGCCATCTACATTGATTGGAAATAGAGATCCAGGTTCGAATCCCGGTAGCGCAAAAAGAATATTTTGTCGACAAAATTGATTTTACGTGTATATATTTATAATTAAAACATTAAATTAGTATTTAAATAAAATGTGATTTATTATTCTATTTTAAAGTTCAGATTAATGATCAACTTATTAAACACATAAATAAGTGTCATATAAAACTTGAAAGCAGACGGAATAGTGTGAGAAATAACTCTTAATAAAAATTGTACGTCGTAAAAAAAAAATTATATTGCCGGCAATGAACAGTGATTCCCACCTCAAAAAAAAACCACTGACGAAATAAGAGGGTAATTGTAATTCTATTCTAACAGCGATTCGGCAAAGTTTTTGAAAATAAGATGAAGTGTATAAACGTAGGAACTTCGACACTTGAAAAATCCGGAAGAAAGAAATCTCCTAAGGGTGAGGGGTAGAGGATGTTCTCATTCATATTCTGCCGCCCCATACGATCCCCACACTTTATGGCGCTCCATAGCCCGCTTGTCAAAAGGACCCGTTTGTTAAGAGGTGTTTTTTTTTTTACCATCAAGACTGGTAATTACTTTATAAATATTTAGTGGATAAGAATGTCGGAAGGTTTATAACTTTTAGCCGGGTGTGATTGATTTATGTGGACCTATGATCAGTAATAGGCGATGGTAATAAATTAATTTGACGGAAGAGTCTCTAGTCGGTTCTATCTCACCGTTAATTATCTAGTATAACCTGGTCACACAAAGTTTTATATATATATAACTAAGATCACTGATCGCTGATCTCATGTCAAATAGAGTCCCGGGTATAAAGACTCCTTGTTTCTTCATCTATTGTAGCAACCGATGCGGTATAGAGAGGTGGTTTTACAACAAAGGGGGGAAGAGAAAGAACTTACTGCTAGCTTGGGATAGGAGTTTAATAATCTAGTAAGACCATCCTTGAACATCTAAATCTATATCGGGAAGGAGAAGTTAGGTCATACGCGGATAGGGTATTCATGGTGGGGTTCAAATGGTTTTAAAGCCCAGTATAAACACGTTTTGCGATTTATTTGATGTGACCTCTTATTAGGGGGATGCCTGAGTCGTGATGAATAAGTGTAACTCACGACCAAATAGGCACACCCAGGGCTAACCGGATGTCTTTGCTTGGGAAAATTGGAGACTTTAACTAAAAGAGATCACAATTTAAGCTGTATGAGAGAGAATTACGGATCTCAAAGCTGCAGAACCTCGTCTGCTCAAACTGCGTCAAGCCCTTTGTTTAATATAAATTGATACATGATTTTTTCCTTCTATGAGCGCATTGCATTGAAACTCGCTCATGAACATCGAGTCCACGCCGCCTTGAGCTTCGGTGTTCGGGCTGTAGGTGTTGCTTTATGTCCGCCTAAAATAGCCGCGTACAGAACCAAAACTGTAATTCCTTTATGTATGTATTTTTAATAATAAACACAATAAACATTGTAGAGATGCGTGTATATCGAAATTCGTGTGTGATCAATCATTAAAAATATAAAAATATACGTGAAGCTGTCGATTTATTGGAGAATACTACGATTTGAAGTATACAGCATGGCTTTCTATAAGCAAATTAAATTTCACGTAGTGTTCTGAGAAATTCACGTAGTTTTAGGTCCATCGTCAACACAACTAACAACACCGGCGACAGGACGAGAAGCTCGCATCAACCTTAAATATGCACCTAATACCGACCCGCAAACTGACAACAGAGTCAGCCATAACCACTCACTTCTCTCGCTGCCGGCTTCCTAAACATATCACCAACCAGCTGACGCTACGCGTCCGTACTGTTTCTATTTACTTGTTATTGTGCTACTATCTTCAAATAATGACATGAACTGTTAGTTTTTATCTTACTTCATCTACCTGTTCCAGCCACATACACAAACACAAATTGCGCACACTCCTACGCCCACTCCGCAATATCATCCGCTACGAACACAGTGAGCGCTGGGAGAATTGGGTCCCCTTGCCTTATACTTAAATAGATAATCACACACCAAAACCTATACTAAAGACACAATAATAAAATGAACATAGGCGGAAAAGTATAACGTTGTGCATATTAAATCCGTATCAAGTATATAAAAATATTCCGAGATTTCATCGGTTAATGGTTTTGAAGTCGATGAATTCTCAGAATTTTCAATATTATGCATATATTTAAATATTAAAACATATATTATATTACAAAATATATTTTAAATGTAAATGTATTAGAGAATATTTATTCGCAATAAATATAAAAAATAATAAACATAAAAACACAAAAAAACTAATTTGTGGCGTGGAGTCATACATATAATATGAACCTTACTTATTTACTGTGAGGGTGGACCCGCCGCTTACCCAGGACCGTTTATAAGCAAAAGCTCCTATATGAACCTACTTGACATTTTTTTAATGCTATTAGGCAGCTGTGCAACTTCATCTCGCACAATGTGACGAGACGGAGCCGAACAGCTGCCATCTCAAAAATCCTCACAGTCCCCGACCTTTATTTATTAAGATTTACATTTCAATTGATTACATTATTGAATTAAAATAAACAAATAAATGGAAAGGAATAGTGTATAAATATTTCAGAAATAAACATGAATAAGTGGAGAAAATACCATCCAAAGTAAGCGACATAATAAATAAGATTGCAAAGGATTATACAATGTCAACAGAGTGTCAGTATTTTACTTTGGTCAGGGATCCGAGGAAGCCTTACTTACTTACCAACTTACTTACATCACGCCTCATCCACATTCGTACATCTTCTTATACAAACTCGCCGGTTATTGTGGCTTCTAACAGGACCATCTTCCAGTATATAGTTTACCTGGTCGTGCCAAGTCTTCCGCAGCTTATATTTCTGGTTATTTAAACCTTACATTGTATAAACACAAATATAATCCTGCAAGTACCTCATTGATTTATTTGCTTGTCGACCTGAACTAGGAATTACGAACACGGCCCATGTGACCTATTGAACGGTGAGTAATAAATCATGGGTACATGGTATAGCACAGGAAGAAGAAAAATACAAAAACAAATTATACAGAATAAATAATTAATAAATAGCGATAAATTAACGGAATATTTAAATACAAATAAAAAATGAGAATAATGTAATAAACCTATATTATTAAAACAGATTAGTTACCAGCGATGACAGAAAATTACGGAAATATATCTGAATAGTATTATATTTACAAAACAAATAATGACTCTTAATAAAATAAATTTTACAATATTTTGAGTATGTCCAAATCTTTGTAGGAACTAATTATTGGGTTATATCCCCTGGAGGATTGTCATAAAGATTAAGATGTCTCACAGAGATGAAGCTATTATTTTTATATGAGAAGTATGGAAGTATTGGGCATTACAGGGCTTACGACCTGTCATCGGCTGGCTTAAGCGATCAACTTACACAATGTAATATTCACCTATTTACCCACGCTACCACATCTATCAAATTTTTGGAAGTTGTATATATTAAATCAAGATGGAACATTTCACTTATTTATTACCAATTATGCTGTCGCCATCGATTGATATTTTTTTTTGAAAATTTGATATTCTTTCTCATGTAATAGTATAGATGTCGCTGAAGCTGAGACTTAATTGGAAGTAGTGGCAATATCCTTTACGTGTATAGGAAATTTATTCGAATTATTATTATTTTTCAATTATTAACTTCATATTTTAGACCAGTATATTTTAACAATAAATTTTATTTAATATTTTTCAGCACAATCAGTTAAAATAATAGTGGACTGAAAGAGAATATCGTTTTTTAAATGAAACAATTTGATATGATTAAAATATTTATTTATCAAAACTTAGTCCAAAATATAGTTTCCATCATTTGATATGACCTATTTCCACTGTCAATGTTTTAATCCTTCTTTCGTAAAATTCAGCTGGTTTTGAGGCAAACTACTCAGATATGCCCATCGTTACGTCCACATAACTTCTATATTCTTTGCTACTCAAAAAGTGTTGCATTGATTGGAATAAATGATAATCGAATGGAACAATGTGCGGTGAATATGGTGGGTGACGTATATTTTTGTGGAAATGTGGTTTTTGAATTTAATTCCAATAGAACTGGGCGCGAGTTTATTCGCTCACTTAGATTCTCTTCACTTGACTTGTGCGGTATCCATTTTCCTTGTCTGCACATCTTGCTGATTTTTTTAATATACTCCTATACACTTGACAATGAACATTCGAGTTTGTCCGCGAGTTTTTGAATCGCCGATATTAGATTTTGTTCAATCAGATCTGTTTAAATGTCGTCAAACACTTTTACTGGTCTTCCATATATTGCGATTATTTTTTACTCTAAAATTTCCGGATCGAAACTGCTTAAACCAACTCTGACATTTACGAATATCTAAAATATCCCCCAGTATATCACAAATATTTTTGTAGCACTTGTGGTCTCTCTCTCTTCAAAAAATGGTACAGCCTAATATTTCGAATAAATCCCTCATTCGGCAAAAAGCTAAGCTATGCCATTGTTACATTTTATTTTTAAATGTCTCAATACACCTTCGGTATGTATAGTCAACGAAACGACTCAAAACACGTTATAATTGAACATTCAAGAGCGATAACAATGAAAACAACATTTCCGGTACACCTATTATAAATAATTTGTAAGTAAATTTTTTGAAGAGTGATAAATAAAAATAAAATCAGATTGATTTACAAACTTCGTTTTAAAAACGAGTCTTGAAGATAAAAATCTAAATTATTCATACCTAAGAAATATGTTTCCTTGCAAACTGCTACTGGCTTGGATCAGTTAATAAAGTTTGCACGGTTATTGGGAAAATTTATTTTTATTAAAATTGTACGGCATTGACTTTAGAAATATATTTTTTTGGGTACCATCACTTTAGAGTATTGTAAATTGATATTTTTTCAGCAATATTTGAATACGTCCAAGAACACACAGTTACTACAAGGGCACTGTTATTAAACATATAATAGATATTTCATAGAGACAATAGTATTTTTTATAATATTTAATGGAAAAATATATAAGTATGGGTAATTACAAGGCTTACGACCTGTATATGAAGATTGATTAATGGGTGAAAGTTAGTGAACGTTATATTTATATAAAATAATCACTTAAGCCAGCCAAAGACAGGTCGTAAACCATGTAATTACTCATATTTCCATATTTTTACATTAAATATAATAAAAAATAGCTTTGTCTCTATGAAATATCTATTATTTGTTTGATATTTTTTCTGCTGAAATGACGCAATTGATATATAAATCATTTTTTTATTAATGAAAACAAGTTACATAATTTGTAATAATTCAACGATTTACATTACCATACATATTCTTTAACAATATTGCATAAGAGGTATTATATGAAGATATTTTATTTTAATAAAATAGATTATCAACAGGTTCCTTAACGACCCTTAAAGATAGTCCCACAAAGACCCATTAAAGTATACTATAAAGGCAAAGCAAGCAAAAGGCTAATATTAAGGTCAGGCCATTAGCATAGAAGAGCCAAGTTGCGGTAAAACATATAAAAATATATTAAAGCAGTAAAGAAAATGAAGTTTCGCAAGTGTTACAATTGAGGAGAGAAAAAAACATAAAATATCTTAAATATTATTATAATTGTTTATTGCTCATGGTTTCCAAGCTCATTATTTGTATATTTGCGAGTACTGATTACTTGGCATCGTGGTTTTAGGGTATTTTCAAATTTATGTCGGAGTCGGACTATAAAGTAAGGTCAGTAAGGCCGGAGTCGGAGTTGGTAGATTTACAGATACATATACATACTTATAAAGTCATCATTATAAGTTTATACCTAAGAATACTTTTCAAAATTTTGGTTAGTAAAGTAAAATACAAATACAGAATAGAAAAATCTCTTCTGTATATTCAAAACGAATTTTGAATAAAAAAACTTAACCTTTCAGCAAAAGCATGAAATATTTCGGATATATCTAATATATATATGTAAGTAGTAAATATACTATGTGTAATGTTGAATTAAAAATAACATTGTAATTTTAATAATCTCGTCGGCAACGTTTAAAAATATATAGCACTAAGGCTTTCAAAACTTTTTAAACCATAGCCAGTCAACAGTTATTTGTACTTTTGAAATTAGCAAAATTAACTTTTTGGTTTAAATTCATATTTTTAATATATATAATACATAAAAAGCATTAGAAATGTTTGAAAAATAGTGGGTTTCAGATTTTTCTAATCATTTTATAAAAAATGGTTATGGTTTTGATAAAAATTTGGGATTGTCAATTTTGCATATAAACGGTGATGGTCACAAATTAAATAATTTGTAATCGTTGGAGATAAATAAAGCATATAAAACTAATCAAAAAATTATAAACAACTAACTAATTTTAACTACGAGTCCCATTCTAAATTTTTTTTCTAAAAATTATTCGAGTAAATTTGTACGAGTATTAAGTAACAATTTGAGTTTTACTAAATTTATTTTTTAAATAATTGTTGTTTTTTTTTAAATAGATTCTGGTAAAGAAACAATAATATATGTTTTTAGTTAGTATTGATATCCTGAAGATGAAAATGGTATTTTTCGAAACCGGTAGATGTATTTAAACTCAATTAAGTGGTAAATAAAACAAAGTTTACAAATAAAAATATAACAGTAATTTAGATTGTTTCAAAATACCCTAAAACCAATTTTTTATCCAACTTTATTATTTACAACTTTATTTGTACCTGCTTAAAAACTTGAGCAATGCGATACATTTTATGCCTTACTGATATTAAAATATTATTTATTAAAATGGTTTTCTTATTTTTATTCAATTAAATTGTGTTTATGTAAATGGCTTCCTACTTTTGTTCGGAATAATTATTTAGTAGATTTAATATAATTGTTTTGATAATATAATAAGTGCTTTAATTATCAGTTTTATAAACCACATCATACAAAAATAATACACCCAATTTATAATATATAATGAGGTTAACAATTAATAATACTGAGTATGGAGAGATAATTACAACTTCACAATAAGAATGTTTTCTCCTTAATAATATCAATTTATATTTTGAACATAATTGTGAATTTATTACTTAAAAAAAGGAAAGTTATTTTATTGAATCATAATTAGCTTTCGATTTCGCTTGAAATATTATCTACGCTTTATTCTTAGGACAATGGATTTAAATTGTTAATTGCTCAAAAAAAAATATTTAAATAACTAGCATTACAAATTACCATAGCCGAAAAAATAATATAAATACATTTGTTTCAACATTTCATTTAATATTGGTAATTATAAATTACTTATTAATACCAAAAATTCAAAAATGCTGATAATAAATTATAACTTATAACTTTAATAATACACCATGAAAAGTCTGTTTGCAGTTAGTAAATCAGTAGAAATATATAAAAAGTATCATTGCACGCGGTTTTCAGTAAGGACCTTTCGAAGATAACAGAATTTAGTACAAATTGTTAGAAAAGTGCATAAAACTGGCACCCGTAAAGATGCCAACATAGGTTCAGTAAGAAAATATTTAGTTCAGTATGATTCTTATACGGATTAAACAAACAAATTACATACTGCCAAATTGCTTGCCAGCATTGCCATTAAGTTGTACACAAATGATTCGTATTTTTTCTAAATAACCGACGGCTAAACAAAAATCTAGCCATAGGTTACGCGAATCCGGGTAATAACGGCTAGATATTCATAAGGTATTTTAATAAAATAAGAATTATTTAATTTATTCCTCAGAATCCTTAGAAATGCATATATTAGTAGTAATATGTTAATGTTTTCGGATAAAATTAATAAATTTTAACCAACGATTCGCGCTAACTGTGCGTTTTTGGATCTTTTCTGTAATATTATTATTTGTTATTAGGGATTTAAAATACATGAACTGTTTCAACTTTTTGGCTTACACATGAGAATGGGCACTTGTTGGATGTTCTCAATCGTTATATTATGAGTACATGACAATGACGAAACCCATATTGTATGTACGAGGCGCGTTGTTTAAGTAAGCTGGATATTCCCGGTGTAGCGCTGCAGTTGTGATGTTGCGCATGCGCAATGATTTCCTTCATTTGTTGATTCATCACATGCAACATTAAAAAGATTCACATAATGTGGCCATCTTGTAGTGAGTGATTAAAATGTTCAAGACAATAGATCAGCCCGCCGACTATGAGATACGGTCCGTGATTCGTTTCTTGAACCCACGAAACATGAAACCAGCTGACATTCATTGCCAAGTGTGTCTTGTTTTGTCGTGATTTGGCACCAAGTCATTTCCATATTTTCCTTCATCTTTACTTTTGTGGAAGGGGTTTTGATGACGATGATGAATTCAAAGACGGAGTACAGACATGGTTTTTATCCCAGGAGGCGTCGTTCTATGATGAAGGTATACAAAAATTGGTGCTCCGTTATGACAAGTGCCTTAAGTGGCGATTATGTTGAATAGTAGATTTAGGTGTGTAGCATCCAAAGAAAGTAAAGTGTTGTAAAAATGATGGGTTTCTTTAAAAATAAATCCGATATATATTAACCAGTTTCTTGGATGTATAAATAACCAATTACCAGTAAGTTTATTTAGGGGTAAATTGGAAGCCCTGGACCGATTCATATTTTCACGTGACTATATATTATTCAATGACGTATAATAATTTAAGTGGTTTATCTCGTTACATAAAAAAACTTTGAATATTATTTCCTTATAAATCTGTAGATTTGCAGACATGCTATAATATAGATGTTAAACAAAATCGTTATTACAATAAATTATAGTGAAATACTTAAATAAAAAAAATACTTCTATCTTATTTTAACCTCTGAGTTTTCTATTCAAGGGATTTTAAAAATGAAATCATTATAATGGTTATAAAATGGCAGTTATATGAAGTAAAAGGGTATTTATGAAAAAGATATTGATGGTTTCGTATACTTTTCTTAGATTCAAACCCATTTATAGCTGTCAAAATGGACGCGAAATCTTTATAGCTGCCCGCTATTGTAAAAACTAGAAGTATGGTCCTTTCATTTTTCAGTGTATTCAATAAATGAAACAAAGTTTAGTGGTACAATGAAAATATTTATTTTTAAACCTTTTTAAATATTCTAGGGGCTTAGAGAATTTGGTCAAAAAATCTGATGAACATGATACAATAAAACAGAAATGGAAAAAATGAAATTCACATAGTAAATAATGAGGCTATGAAATGGTACATAGAATAAATAAATAATGTGAGAATTTCTACATAATTGAATAGTGTTGTACAAAAGCTAAGGTGATTTCGGTTCGGCACTTAGAACTAGATTATTTTATTATGCCATTATTTTTTTTTTTTTTGAGAAAGATAGGGCGAAATGTCTAATAATTAATTTGCTGGATGGCTACGGGGACTCTATATTTATATATATTTGATTTTGAAACACCAAATATTCGTATGAGGAGAAGCTGGTTTGATGATTTAATAGCAGCAGAATGTATTTAGGAAGACGTTCGTTTTGCACTTACGGCAATGACAGTAGTATTTTACTGGAAAGACAGGATTTTATAGAATTTACACTGGAGGTTTGTTAAATACAATTTAACAGAGTAATTGTTCAATGGTTTTATTTTTTAATAGTTTGTACACCTTTTGGTTATGTTTATTTTTTTGACAATTGTTTTATTTCACTGATATTTTAGTTCTGTTAATTAGTATAAATGATTATAATCTTTTAAATGCACTGTTCATTATTTTTGGATAATGGAATCCGTTTTAATCCATAATAAATAATTCTCAAACGAGATGGTACACTGATTTTACTTGGTTAATGAGAAGTGAAGATTTTAGTATCACCACACTGATTGTTATTCTTTCAAGATCGGTCTGGTAAGGGATATGTATTTTTATCAATCGGTCAACACGTTTGGTTTTATGTTTATTTAAAATTATTAAACACTGTCGGTTAATCCTGGTTTGGATCTTAAAATACCGGAAAATAGCAGATACTTTATTCTGACACCGACTCTAATTTGATGGAATTTAGATCGTAAGCGTACACTTTGGATCGCAATTTATTCCGGAGGTATGTATGTACAATTGATACATCAGATAATATAACTTTTGAACTTCTCCCTGACCGAAGCGACCAAGGAGAAATTGTAGGACACTGGTTACAGTTCCGGGGTGAACTCAAGAATGAATGGGGTGATCCTGCATCGTTTATATAATCTGACCCTGGTCTTCCTAAGTTTTCGTGGTGGGGGGTTTACACATGTCACCAAGCTAGCTAATGAAGTCAGAAATACGAAGTAATGCACTCTAAGAGATAAATAATTTTTACCGACGCGTGTAAATTGTAAAAATATCCATTATCAAAATCAATTTCGGAGAGAGATTCCTCGCGATTTCAGGCCACGTGTTGTTATGACGTCAAAGATTTAGAATATACGAGAGACTTTAATTTATTAAATGAATTTTGTCAGTAAAATATTATTTTAAAAATATAATTAGAGGTAGATTTGTAAGGAATGTGCACCTGGCAGGAAGTCACAATGGAAATGGGGTAAATGTTGTCTACTGCGAGCACTAGGTACTTAAGACTTAATTAAATGCTTTATTTTATTTTTTAACATTCATTATTTCGGAGAGGATTATTATTCGTTTTGTAAATGCACGTAAAATGAAACCAGCTGACATTCATCGCCAAGTGTATCCTGTACTGTCCTGATTTGGCACCAAGTGATTTACATGTTTTCTTTCATCTAAAGTGGTTCCTTAGTGGCAAGCGTTTTGATGACGATGGTGAACACAAATACGGAGTACAGACATGACTATCATTCCAGGTGCCGTTGTTCTATGACGAAGGTATACCAAAATTGTTGCCCCGTTATGACAAACGCCTTAATAACGGTAACGACTACGTTGAGAAATCGTTTAAGGTGTGTAGCGTCCGAAGAAAGTAAAGTGTTGTAAAAATGATGTTGCGATTTTTGACTTCATTGCTTAAAAGGCGCGCATAATTACAATTAATTATTTTTTAAATTCTCTGAAGACTATGCCTACATTCAGTGCGTATTTACTGTACTTTCGTACATACCTCACCATAAATGTTATATACAAATTAAAAGTTGCCCAAAGAGCAATGAAAAATGCTATGCTTGGAATAGATGCCCCAGTGTACACCCACCACTCTCGTGTCCGTTTAATAGTCACAGAGTGTATTGTGTATGTCATCAGAGCAAATTATAAAAACTATAAATTACTTACGGTTGACACTTGATTTATTGTTACGCTCAATTTATAAAATACTTTGGCTGAGTCGATTTCTGCAGCTATTGGTGGGATGGTAGCGGTAGAAAGAGTGGCTCTCATGCGACGCCGCAATCGTGTTGTTGCATTCCGTCGGTGCTGGATGTCTTTACGGCGGATGGACGTTTCGTATCACGCACCGGTATATGCTGCATGCGTTTAGTATCGCCGGACGGTGATAATACGAGTAGAGGCGATATACCTACGCCAGTGATGGCGAACCTTTTGGGCTCGGCGTGTCAAAATTTCAGAAAATCCAATATATACGTAGTAATAAATTCTAACGTTGTTGTCGGGCAGACTTCTGGTGGTGGGACACGTGCTCTTTGATAACTGATATTAGTGAACGCTGGCGTGTCGCCCAAAACGCTATGGCATGTCACCTTTGACACGCGTGTCATAGATTCGCCATCACTGACCTACGCAATGCTTTAACAACCGACGATCATGAATTTTGAGGAAACAATTTTTTCGGATATTATAGAAATTTATTTGTAGACTAGGCACAATTGTCGACTTTTAAGCTGGATTCCATTAACATGAACGACGATCAATTCAACAAACTGAAAATAAAATGCGCGGGACTGGGCAATCAGTCGGTACAGTAGGTTTCGTCTGCACGTTTATATTTACAGAAACTTCAGAAAAGTGTGTCTATTTTTTAAGAAAGCAGACGTGCGGAATCCTCGCGTGAATAGCACGCGGAGAGTAGGGATGACACCACAAAAGAAATTGTCCCAGCAACGGAGCATTCATCACCGATATTGTGGAACTGAGAGCAGACGGTATGGACTAGAAGAAAGCCAAGAAAAATGATACAAATTCCAGTTTCCGGAACAAATAGATGACATGTAAAAACCAGAATTTACCGAGGAATATAAAACGGATAGAAAATAATATACTCATACATCAGGGCACTTGAAGATTGTCTTCCATAAATGGGGACGATATTTTTGGAAAGGATACCATTTTTTTAACCACCCCTTACGCACTTACTAACGTAATATTTATTTTATTTTCCATAAAAATCAACCACGCTATAAAAAATCCAATAATTTTGAAACATTAAGTCAATTTTTACATTTTCATGATCGTAACAATTTAAGTCAGGTACTAGATTATTATTTTTAATTGATTTTATTCTAAATTGAATTAGAATAAATAAATAGCAGATATCTCATAGAGACAAAGCTATTTATTATTATATTTCATGGAAAATATATGGAAGTATGAGTAATAACATAAATTACATAAAATTTAAAATATTGATTTTTCAGGCGTATTCTAGAATAATGTGTTAAAATCATTTTACAGATATGGAATATTGCTTTAATAAATTTAAAAAAAAAAATACATTCTCATTGTGACATACGAGCTCGTATATGCTGTTTCAGGGAAATTAATTATCAGATTTAGTTCATAGATGGCGATAGTGTAGTAGAACTCGATGCGATTTCACATATTAACATATTTACAACTTTCATAAATTTGGTAGATATGGAGATTGAAGGGTGAAAATGGTTATATTTAGGGTATATAAAGTTATCACTTAAGCCAGCCGATGACAGGTCGTAAGCCCTTTAATTACCCATATTTCCATATATTTTTCAATAAATATAATAAAAATAGTCTCTATGAGATATCAATTATTTGTTTAATAACAGTGCCTTTGTAGGTGAAAATCTAGTAACATCTTCTATTTCTAATGGACTCTACGGACATCTTCCATTTCTAATGTCCTCAATACACGCGGCATATCATTCTTATCATTCTCTCCTCATACTTACCTTCTCATGTAACATAAATAATAGCTTCGTCTCTGTGAGACACCTATATCTTGATGACAATCGCCCAAGGGATAAATCCCAGTAATCGGTTCTTACGAAGATTTAGACATAATAAAAATATTTTTAAAAATACAATATTTTAATTCTATTCAACATGCTAGTTTTATCTTAACATTCTTAATATATAATACAATTTTGTTTTATAAAAAATTTACCTGACGCGCGCCGAAGTAATATCATTTCTACTGTAATCTTTTGCCAGCTCCAGGCTTCACCTCCAAACATTAATATTGACAGCATGGACAGTTATTTATACCTATACAACTAAAAAATATAAGACAATATTAAAAAAATCGTTTTTCCTGTTCTAAAAATTCTTAATAATGAATAATATCATTTAATATTAACAACATATTATATTTAAAAAATAATAATTTGTTATGCGTTTATCAATCATATACACCTCTAATCAATTGAATGAATAAATAATATAATAAATGATAATAAAAAAAACTGTATAAAAATGTTCTTGCACATCAAATTAATTTAATTTATATTTCTTCTTATATAATTATTACTTTAATATTTTATTATATTCTGTAACACAAAATTAACTCACCCTTTTATACCTATTTATTCATAATTAACAAATTTGTAATTCAGATTCAAATTAATGGCAAGTATGGTGTACCAAAAGTACTTTTTAAATTTTATTATTAATTTCCATTTTAAATTCAGGTTTTTACTTTTTTTGCAAATATAGTACACAAATATTAAAATGAGCTTCATATTAGACGTAATACGTTTTTTTTGTGGCGTGTTGCCTCTCTATAAAATAATAACTGCGTGTATAGAGAATGGGGAGGTCGTTTAAAATTGTACATATGATTATAATATGTTAATAAAAATACAATAAGCGTACAAATAATTTAGCATATAATATTCTTAAAAAAAAAAAAAATTACTCAAGCAGTCAATATTCTCATTTACATTTACATTTATGTACAGAGTAGATAAGAAAAAAATGGCAAAAATAAAACATTTAAAAACGTTTACAATAAAAGATATAATATAAAAATCAAACACAAAAAACAAAATAAATACGTGTAATAAAAAGATCAGCACAACCATAAAGCAGTAAATGAATAGACATGTTATAAATCATACATATAGGAGAGGGGTTTGGAACATTAGTTGCGGGACGAGAGGCATTCTATACACTTTTTTGGTCGAAATATAAATCCGTTAGTTTATGTCACATTTATGTGTGGTACATCTTGTAGTGAGTGGTTGAAATTTTCAAGACAATAGTTCAGCCAGCCGACTATGAGACACGGTTCGTGATTCGTTTCTTGAATACACGAAACATGAAACCAGCTGAAATTCATTTCCAAGTGTATCCTGATTTGGCGCCAAGTGATTTCCATATTTTCCTTCATCTGAAGCGGTTCCTTGGTGGCAAGCGTTTTTATGACGATGATGAACTCAAATTTAGGGCTTGCTCCGGACCCACGGTGTACCTGCAGCTGGGTGAGGCAAACGCCGGAGCACATACTCGGGCATTGCGTAATTCTGCCGGTTGCAAGGCAGGATATGCTAGAGGGTTTGGAGGGAATAGATCGAAGTTCCGTCAGGAACTCCGATCTGCTCAAGCGCGGCAGGAATCTGGAGATGTATAGGACCATTGTTCGAGTGTGGGTCTCCAGATGCGAGATCCTCCGGAGAACTGGTGAGTAGTTTTATCATTATTAGTTATTCATATTTTGTTCAGTTTGTTATTCTTATTTTTTACCTCCTGCCCAAATATGATCTGCGATGTACTGTTATTGTGGGTTAAATCTGCCGGCTTAAGTCTTCTATGTGTTTTTATTTTGTGCCATCTCGTTTTCCAGAAGGGAGTGCCTATTCACTTTCTCTCTGCTCCCCGGCCTTATTAATTGTATTATTTTATATTACCTTTATATTATATTATATTATTGTAAATATTATTTACTAATAAAACCGGGGACAATAAGGGCAAATAAATTTTTTGGCAACATTGCGGTATCGTCCTGTCAATATGCGGGGCGCTATCGAAGAGCTACATAGCAGCATTGTAAGGACCGAGATAGGAACCTTGAGCTTATTATATTGGACTTTGGTAAGCGGTGGGTACGCCCTCATTGTTCAGTATAGACATGATTTTCATCCCAGGTAGCGTCGTTCTATGACGAAGGTATACAAAAATAGTGGCGACCATGTTGAGAAGTAGTTAAAGGTGTGTAGAGTACGAAGATAGTAAAGTGTTGTAAAAATGATAATTTATTTCTTAAAAAAAAACGGCACTTAAAAACGCGCCTCATATAAGTTTGCACTGAAGAAAAAATACTGAATGAATAACAAGTATAATGAGAATTTTTCTGGCGTAGTATCGTAAATTTTGATAAACGTTAGTTAGTTAGCTTCCAGCACCTGGGTTAGTTAACGGATTTTTTATGATTCAACTAAAAAGTTTGGCGTACTATTCTACCTGCCCATTCCCTTGCCCCAAGATGGTACAAATAAATGTACGATCTTTAAAATATGGAAACCCTAGTGACTTCAGGTGTTTCTAAAAATGTAAATAATAAAATGGTGATGGTATACCAAGATGTCACTGTTGTGTGCTTCTCCCTCAAACAGGACCACTAGGGAGTTTACAGTATATAATATGTACACCCAGAGGCGTGCACTACATACAAGAAAAAAAACTGTGCATTACTAAAAATTCTGGGAAACAAATATTAATTAAATCATTGGATTAACATAAACGGAAACATTATTTTACAATTAGCGCCATTTGTTTACCGGTAGAAACGTAAATTTCTTAGTTCTAAAAACTACCACGACAACTCACCGCTGTATTCGCCACATTTAGCTGTTCACATTTCTATGTTTTATCTTTAATCTAGTGAATTACTCAAGTATATTAGAGTCGGCAAAAATAACACAAAAAACAATTCTTAAGGTAATGAATGGTCGTGCCTTTAGATATCCATCAGATCTTATATATAAATAGTACAATGCCCTAGACATAAGACAAATCTTTATGTTGAGACTCGTCCAATTTTTTCATGCTTACAATAATTCACCCCAAACAATAAATCATGGACATAATACAAGACAAACAACAAACATCTACACGCCAGTTCCGAGAGCAACAACATTTTATCAAAGATTCTACCACACTCCAACTGGAAATCGTTCAACTCCAAAAAGATTGCAAAAATATGGATCCAATATACTCGTATGATCCAATCGGGTAGAGAGCAATCAGAAGCATGGTTATCCAACATACTAACATAATCATTATACAGTGCCTACACTAATAATTCTGTAGTTCTACAATACTCCCACTACATTTTTATTAAAAAAATAAATTTAATCCATATTTTTATTTTTGTCAAATCTTTATTAAATAACACCACAACAGCACGAAAAAAACTGGCTACTTAAACACAGGCTTCAGTCTAGCAAAGTAGCCAGGATATATCAGAGGTGAAGTCTACTCTATCCCACACACTAAACTATGAGTATTTACTTGCAATATAATTGTATCTTATGTTTATCATGTTATATTATAATATATTCACATCTGTTACAACAAAAATATGTATGTCTAAAATGCCTAAATAAATAAATAATAAATAGATATAATTGGCAATTTACTGAATTAAAAATTCTCTTCGGTTGATTCGTTTTTTATGGAGTCGTTACCCATGCTGTTTTTTAACAGAATAACATTAGAAAGGCTTACAACTACGTGCAAACACTGAAGTGCTTACTTTCTTTTTTACTAATTTGCAAATGTTACCTACTATCTTACTATTTTTAATGTGTTGAATTCACGGTCGTTCTTTGCGTTCAAGGTCCATTTGGTGCATGAATTTGTTTTTGATTTCGAAGAAACAAAAAGCAATTGGCAGAACTATTTCCTACGTTAACCTTTAATAAAAATAATTATTTACATTAGTTATTACGTAAAAGATTTTTATACAATAAAATAATCATAATCAATCATAAAAAATGTTCTTAAAAACGTCCATACATTTTTTATATTGATATTTATTTGGGTAAGAAGGTATTATTTAACGTTAAAACTTAAACATTAAAAACACTATTAATAGTAATCTAAAATTACAAATTAATACATGGTAAGGTTGTATAAACAACGGATTCATTTTGTCTAAAGACGTTGGTTAAACGAAAGTTCATAAACCTATATACAACATATATTGTTGTACAACATATAAGAATGTATAATATCATTGGTAACAATCAGCATAACCTAAATCTATACCTAGTGCACGCCACTGTGTATACCCATAATATAATACACATTTTCTGGTTACCTTACCAAGCACCTTCTTTTGCTATTGTGTTTTTCTATGAGGCCTATTCTGTATTCAAAAGTTTTATTCTTACTGCTAATAAAAAAACTGGTAACCACAGACCACCAAATAAATAGATATGAACTAAGGCAAATTCCAAGTCCCAAAATTTTCATTTTGGTAGCACCCACATGATTACTTTGGTGCCACTCACACAATCAAAGATCTCCGCGATTTTTTTAAAAATATTTCTCAATTGAAACCAAAATCTAAACACTGACAATATAATATGCATTAATATAAAAAAATAATTCTTGATTACACAAAGATTTCATCTTCGAAGAGTAAATACTTTTATTGTTGTATAAATATATCATAATCTATCGGATATATATGTGTAGAATATCTCTCGTCCCGCAAATAGTACGCCAAGCCCCTTTCATATACATACTTCAAATCATGTTTGTTAGTTTACTATTCAGTGCTGGTAACACGAAATAGCCGGTAATAGAAGAAATATTATGTATACTGATTATGGTTTGTAAACAAAATGCATAAAAATATATCACAGGTTTCACATTGTTATATGTTCAATAGTTTCAAACAACTCAATAAGCTTAACTAATAACGTATTTCAGAAACGCATTTACCTGGTAAGCCTAGTTGTAGCCAGACACTCAATTTTTTGAAAGCTTTAAAATTTGTTACATTTTCAATAGATTTAATAGATTCTATAATATTTGCAAATTGAACACTGATTTATTTTCATTTTCATATAAGTGGATCATTTAATATTTTTAATTTTTAAACACCAACCGGTTTCGGAAAATACCATTTCCTTCACCAGGATGTCAAACATATAATTTGACACCCTGACGAAGTAAGTTATGTTTTCTGAAATCACCGTCGACGACACTGATGTGCCTTGCATATACCGGTGCCTGAAACAGAACTTCTCAGCAGCCATAAACACACCCGGTACCGTTGCCAGGCAACAATAACTATACGACCAGCAACCATCCGGAAGACCATCTCGCGTACTTCATTCTTCTCGTCACTACCTTCCTGACCATAGCTTCAAGTACTGCTTCTGTAACTTCGGGTGTAGAGATTTTATTATATTATTATTATATATTACTTCTTCTCTAAATCTGTAAACCATACCTGTCAATAAACAAAGTGTCAACATAAGTACGTTTTATAACCTGCTCTGATCACACATACTCAATACATTCCGCGATCATCAAACGGACACGTGAGTGATAATAGATTATTAGAGCATCCACAACTCACACGTAAGCAAATTCATTATTCACACAACCTGCCAAATCCTTCTGATTTACATACAAAACGCCCACATTTTTTATCCCAAAAGTCGTTGAAGACCATGCTGTTCTCATATCGCTAATTTGTTTTTTTTCCTGGTTGGCCCCTTGTGATAGAAGATCTTCATGAATTCATGCCCTCTGACTATAAATAATCCTTCGTTTTTCCCATCCGAAAGAGATTTTTCACTTACAATTTGTCTTTATACGCGTTTAGATCACTAGGGTAGGAATCTTTCGGTTTTGTTTTGTGAGGTTTAAAGTCAATGAATAACTAGACCGTGACCGCTCGGTTGGAGTATTGCGAGGCTATCTATTTTATACTCGAATTCTAGGTTTTCTACGTGATAAATATTTCATTTGGACTTATTTCTTAGAAAATTTTAGTAAAGCACAGCTTGTTTAAACGTAATAATTGCATGCCGCTAGCTGACATAAAATTCATTATACGGATTCCAAAAATATTATTATGTAATTTTCGAAGCTCAAGCTTGTCTACAAATATTTTTATAACTTAACTTTACAGTTGTTTTGTATATCTCAATATATATTTGTTTAATTATAATTAATTTTGTGTAATTTCACGACAACTGAACACAATACAAGTGTGTACAGTCGGTTTATTATTATATTGCCCTGACTTTGTATTAAATAACCTGATATCATATACGTAATATAACTTAATGTAATCTATCTTAAAGGAATGTAAGTGACGTAACTTATACTTATCAACCCAATATTCTATCACTTTTTGTGCTGTTGTCTATGTAAATATTTATTATTGTGTGCCGTTATCTTTCAGTGCACCTGTCTTTTTAGATGTTGCCATGTATACAGTTGTCTTGTAGTCACCGTTTAGGCGCATTATTTTTGTATTTTTGCTACCGATAGTTTTGCAGTTGTCAAAGCATAATGTTGATTAGAAAAGCGGACATAAAATACATAAAAACATAAAAACTAAAATTTTAATATTATTAATAATTAAAAAATATTTTTTTAAATAGAATACACCAGATTGTAAGAAAAGTTGTATTTTGTCGGTGAAGAATCTCTTTCCTGTAGCCGTCAAATACACTTACAGCATACAAAAGTCACGTGATGTAGTGTGCGGGTTGGTGTATGGGGTGGAGCATCACCTGGATAGGGATGGAGGGGGTGAGCAAATACGGAGGGTATGATGAAAGATGATTTATTCGGTCGTTAACTGCCCCCACGTCTTTAAATATTCAGAATCCAAAGGATCTTTGCATTAATGTGTTAGATACATATTTATTCACCGTGGAAATTATATTAATTTATGTAAATAATACTCTTAAGATGTTTTTAGTATTCAAATTTTTATTTTATTATATGTACAGCGTTATGTATTAAGGCTTTAATATTTTCAATCGTTGTTTTAAATAAGGTGTATTGATACGTACGTGTATTGTAGGCGATGTCATGTGTTGAGCTTAGATGAACATATGTGTAAATGAACTACCCTCGTGCTTGTATCACAGAGCGTGTGGAATATTTAGACTGCATTGTGCTAAGTAACAGGCGGATAGGTTTAGTGGATTGAAACTACTTACTGTTGGAATTGAACTTATTGGAGCAAACTTATTACAAAAATCGAGGTTTAAATTTAAGCACGCGAATTAGGTATGAAAGATTGGAGGAATCTTAATCTTAATCGGAAGTAACTGCTGCGGATGACATCAGTACGCGAAGTGACGAGGCCGCCGGGCAATGGTTGTGTTCAGCTGCGTCTTATTAAAGAATCACCATATTTGTAAGTTTTATAAATACTTTCTTCTTTATGAGCTGTGCTATTTAATAATTAATGTATTAAATACATAAAAGTAAGGTATATCAAACTAGATACAATTACAATTATCGCATTTTCAAGTAAAAATACGTAGATTTTTTTTTTTAAATCGCACACCGACTTAAATTTCATATTAAAATGATGAAAATATAAAGTATAGTTTTTACCATAGATAAGATTAAAATCAAAAATATATATTTTTTTAAGATCAATGAGTTTAAATTCACAAAGTTCACTTAAGCAAAAATGAAAAAGAATAAGAATTTATCATCTGCAAGATAAATATATCTCTTTGGTCTCTCGCGACTGAAAAACGTGATCTTCATAAATTCCCGCCATCTTGACAATAACTTCTACAATTTTCTGGGCATTCCGCACATCTGAGAGCTGTCATCGGAAAAGTTCCTGTTGCTTTTCCCACTTAGTCTCTGATGCTAGAGGATCTTCTTCTTCCTCTTTGTCTTTTAACATGTCCCACCACAACCTGGGATGCTCTCTTCTATTTGAAGCCAAAATGATTTATTTTTACTTGCGCGTCTGCTGCTTTTTATCTTTTCCTTCATAATGACTAGTAAAATATCATATTTCTCAATACAGAAAATATATCGGAAGTATGCAGCTTTCCTACGTTTGTTATTTATTTTATTACTTATTAATTTCTTATTTATGTTATTACTTATTTTTTAATACTACTGGTAATATGGTCCTTAAACGTAAATCTTAATAAATAAAATTTAAAACACATTAAAAATATATTATTACATATAGTGGAATAGTAGTTTTGGTTAAATTATGAAAAGAAGAATTTTTAATTCAAAAAATTATAGGTTTTTAATGATTCCATAAATATCCAGTATATATAATTGTGATGTTCTAGTGTTAGTATGTTTGTGTGTCTGCGAGCGCGCGACAGGAGAAGTGATATGTGTGTGTATGCGGAGAATGTCATACAAGTGAGCCGCTCTTACTGCTATGACTCGAATTAAGAAACTTATATAATGTATTACATTACAATTGGGTAGGTAGGAGCATACAATAACATAATGAACTCGGTAAAAATAATACAGATAACAATCATCAAAGTAATATTTAAAAAGAGATCAACTTTTTCAACACAAACACTTTTTGCAATATTCCCAGTTCCCAAAATAGAAAACATTTAGAAAAAAAAATCTCAATTATTCAATTACTCAAAGAAAATAATACTGTAAAATTTGAAACATGCACATCATTAAGGTTTAAAAATAACTTTAAAATCCCTAAATGTAACACCAAACACTATCAACAAAATTTTATAAACTTAGAGATAAAAGAATTCAATAACCTCCCTACACAAATTAAAAAAATAAAATATATAAAAGAGCTTAGAAAGAAATTAAATGAACACTTCAGAAGCACATAAATAGAAAATAAATACTATTATAGAACACTTCAGAAGCACATAATAAGACAATGAATAATTATTGACTACATATTTTTGGGAGAGGTAAGAGAATAAAAAACATGTAATTTTAATAATGTACAATACTTTATTAATAACTCATATAATAAAAAAAAATTAAAAATTAAAAATAAATAAAAAAAATAAAAAAATAAATTGTATTGTATTCGAGTATTCAATAAACTGCTGATTATCACACGACTAAAGAGTTTGATTGCCGACCCACAACTTTGAATACAATTAGGATTTGTTAAGATATGAATCTGTAACTCCTGTACAAGAAGATACCACGAGCAGCCGGCATCACAACATTACAATAATTATCTCATTTCCACCTGACTATCCGTCCATATAATATGGTAACTAAAAACATACATATATTGACAGATGTTCGTATATGCATGTTTTATGATGCATATTCTCCAATCAATACTACCAAGCGAAAATGTGTTATTATTTCGTCAAACAAATTCCACTATTTTGTTATTGTATTTTATTTATTTATTTCTTCAATGCCCTTGTGGGGTTTTACATAATAATACATTTGTATTTAATTTAAAATATAACAGTACATTTTTAATTGACATTTCAATATAACATAACAAAAATAATGAAAACTAAAAACTAAGTATAATTTACATACAAATATTTCTTCAGCTCATCTATGTTCCTTTCACAAATCACCCTTTAAGGGTGGATTGCCTGTTTAAAAGAAGAAAGAAGAAGAACTATGCTCCTGCAACGAAAAATGTCAACGAAACTCAACTTGTTACTAAGCCGATGCATTCGCGATATTGGTGATTTAACAGCATAATTATTATATGTATGCCTACAAAGAACACTTTATATTGTCTCGTTTGAGTTGGTACTTTATACGAAACCATTTGTATCAACAATTTGTAGGGCAGTCCAACATGCTATTGATTATTTTAAATAGATATACTATATCGCTCACATCCCTTTTACAGCCTTATTTTTTTTAAATGAAGAAGACTCATTAAATTATCGAAATTTATATTTTCTATCGGAATATGTAATTTAAAATTAATAAATCTTAGAAATTTATGTTGCACTCTTTCAATTTTTATAATACGTGAGCCATAGTAGGGAGACCACAGAGTGCAGTTAAATTCCAGCGTACTTTTTATAATAGATGTATATAAAGTAGATATTTTTAATACATAACTTATTATTAATAAACTTATAATAATTTTATTTCCGGTTATATGATATATTGACCAAGCGGTCGGGACAATTCTTGTTCCATCAAAGTGAAAGTAAAACATTTTGCTATTGTATGTTTTTAAAATAAAATAAAGGTTATAAAAATAATAATATCCTCTCAGTGTAGATGGTTTATTTCTAGTATGTAATAAATACTACCATTTTTTTTTAAATCAAATAATATCCTCGTTCGAATTGTGAAAATATCTGTTTCATCTAAAAAAATTTCAATTGTTTAGAAAACATTTATTATTCAAATTTATTGTTATTGTTTCCATCAAAGGAATAAAATTAATTGGACGGTGTCAAATATTTTACGCGTAGGAAAATTCTTTAAAGTGTGAAACGAAATATTTCAAGGATATCGAATACCAATGAGAGTCTTCCCGTTGTGTCATTAAAACTATATCTACCTCTTGTCAAGGTTTCATTTTGCATAAACTCCCAGAACTCCTTGATGTCTATTTATTATCCAAGCGGCTATTATATAAACAAAAAATAATAATTTATCCAATTTTGTTTCAGGATATTTTTTTTTTAAATTTATATGCTATAGATATCGAACACAACAATTTAGGTAGTGAATACAAAAATATTTTTGATGTGAAGGATTATTTTTTAGTTAATTTTTTTTTTGTACTCTACGGTCTTTAATTAATTTATTTTCAAATAACTATTAAATCCATTTTCTGTTTCCCATGCTTACTAAAAATCATGAACGTGTTACTACAAAAAACATTATTAGGAAACGATATTAATGATAGTTTTTAATTTTATGTTTGGGAGTGGACTTGAAATAAGTTTCAGGGGAAACAGTAACTATTTGTTCACGCCGAGTGTATCAACAAGTAACTTTTTAAAATAAGATGTTACTTAATAAATTCAATACGTATTCTAATCATTTTTTTATTTTATTAGTATCACATTCTTACTTTTCTATATCTTTTCGGTTATCATTTATATTTAATTTACTCTGCGCTGTAATCTTCACTTTTTATAGTCTATATAATTATGAAAAATTTTGGTCAAAATCATTATTTTTTTTATAATTTTTAGACATCTTTTACATATGATTTAAAATATACGTAACTATTTTTAAAATCAAAAAGAATTATAAATTCTATGTTTATTATTGTTTTTGAATTCACATCGATTTATAGACTTTAAATAGATTAAAATCTAAATAAAACCATAAACGATTTCACTATTTTATTGAATTTTGTAAGAAAAAAATGAGGACGTTCTCTGAATATGGAATGATCGTGTAAACCAGATACTGGAAGATAATCCTGTTAGAAGCCTTGACAATTGACGAGCATGTATAATATAAGAAGATGTATGAGGAGAAAGTTTTCTCTTTAGTGTGCCAATCTATACTCTATACCTACCCCTGCGAGAAAACAACTTTATAGAAAGTTAGTTAATTTGTAGATTTTTAATAAATCTATTTTTTTTATATATTTTAGCTCTTTTTAAACTATAGTCCGCAATTAGTCTTCTTTCTTATGGATCGCAAGGGGTACAAAAGTCTATAACATGTATCAAGAATTATTTATTACCGTAACATACTGGAAAAGAATTCTATAAGATGGATAGGCCAAATAAAAAAGTTATTCATTAACCCTTTCCAAACCTTGTAGTAACACAAGTCTACCGCCTTGATATTTCTGAAAATACACGTAACATAATATTTATATTATAGTTACTAACATACTAAAGAAAACATTTACGCTTAGAAATAAATAGTGAAAAACCATTTATTGAATACTACAAATTTTTTTTGTTCAATTCAGTCCTTTAATTAATACGTTAGCTTAAATACCACTCATGATTAGACATAAACAGATCACACATTAATTTTATAGTTAAAAGAATAACAAACATATATATACATATATATACTTATAACAACTATTTTAATGTATTAATTAGAAAGATATACATATAAAATCAATTTTATCGAAAAATATGTTAGTTGCGCCACCGGGATTCGATCTATTTCCAAACCGGAGAAGGTGCATTATCCAACTATGCTACGGCGATATTATTTGTAACGACAAATTTTCGAACCTATATATTACACTTTTTCAAATTAATACATCTATCGTTCATTATCTTTATGTATATCTTTCTAATTAATATATTTAATTAGTATTTTAAATATTACAGACATATGTTCTGAATAATTACAATTTCACAATAAGAATGTGTTCTCCTAATAATATATACTTTTGATTAGGGATTCTGTATTCTCAACTTTTTTCAATTCCTGGGACTCGAGTCAATATTTTATAGTCAAATAATAAAATGAAAAAAATGTTTTTATAAATATTCATATATATGATGTACAGTGCCTATTAAGAATATATTATTATCAGTGTAAAAAAACATACGCCATTATTAATTTATTAAATCAAATAAATATTGTTTGAAGGATTATTTAATGATACATAACGTTTTTGTAGTTTTTAAAAATAAAATTAAGTTTACACGAATGTATATTGAATAAAAATTAAAACATAGGAAGGCAATAATACATACGTTATAACGGTCCGGTACCTACCGCGCGTATTTGTACCTGGTATCGTATCTGGTACCTACCGTGCGCGAGATGTGTAGGAATTAACATTCTCATGTTGGCAACACACACGCGCGGGGAGAGGATTCCGGGCAACGGGCGTTTCGAGTGACAGCTAGCATTGAAAACGGATGGACGAATCCATAAATAGGTTAAAATGTGACTTCATATAAGTGAGGAAGGATGAGAACAATATAATATTTTAACATCTGTATTGTCCTGCATCATATTTGAACTGATCTGTTGACTAATTATATGTGAAATTTCAGCATCAACGCATCCCTTTCTTAGCTAAGTCGTTTCTTTATTTTTTTCCTTTATTACTCACTAAATTCTTTCTTCACTAAATTATTTTCATCAGTGATTTATTCATTCACTGACTTATATTGTGCCCAGTAATTTTCACTTTAAAATTTTGTGAAAGGAAAGTTGTTGTTACCTTTTGTTACAACTCATGTCGTGAACATGACGATGAAGGAGTCATGTCACAACACACATAATGCTGCGGGAAGGATTTCTATCATATAATGCATGAGGGGGACGAGTTAATCTGCCACTGACAGTACTCGACAAGATGAATTTTTTCAACCAAAGGAGACGCAAGCGATTGATGGAGAACCAAATATCAGATAGTCCAGTTTTTCCTGACGTGCGGCAAGAAGAGTGACAAGTTTTAACGTGTACCTTTGACTGACCAAATTGATGAAGACTGTGAATTTCTGCAAAAATGGACAATGACGCGAATACTAGTTGTGAAAATACATTTTTTATTGTGTATGAAGAATTTAAAGCCTATAATTTCTTTTTATGTAGTATTAATCTTTCTTCTAATATTCTCATTTAAAACAAATATTTTTCCATTGAAACATATTTGTTTCTTTACTTTATTTAAAACTCGTGGTTTTCCTGCTCGTGTTAACCAATCTATTTGTCAAGTTATTTCTGTTTTATACCTGACCCGACAAACCGTTAGGTGACAATTTATGTTAATTTATTATTTATGGAAAAAATAGTAAACTTTATTATTTTATGTGGCAAAACTGCCGAGATCATCTCTTTCATCAAATCACAATTTATGGTGTAAAGTTTAATGATTTCTATTTTTTTAATATTTTTTTTTTTTGTTTCTTGTATTAAACTTAGTGATAAAATTTGTAATAATCTTTTTATTTTTCCCTGAGAATGCTGGCTGAAGTAAAAGGCAAGAGATTATGTTGAATTCTGTAATCTAGACCCACGCATATCGTGCAAAGCTCTGAGCAAGCCGGTGGTGTGCAAACATGGCGTCCTATCCTGACGATTACCCATCACATATAGGCGACCACGTCACATCGTATTTGGCCAAGTCAACTGGATTCCCTTAACCTTTACCATATCGTGATATAAAATACTCGTACGCAGCCATGCTGTCAACTCGTATTACCGTAAGAAATTAGAGTTCTATTAGCCTTAAAATGTGAAAAATGCTTTTGAAAAAATTAATGCTATAAATTTACTATAAATATTATGCGTTAAATATAAACAATATATACAATATTGCATTATATAATAAAACAGTCTTATTTATCTTTCTATTATTAGTGAGAAAGAGACACCAGTATATTCGTATGTTGGTTATTGTTTTCACTGTGAAATTAATATGTGATATCTTTCTGTCTTGACACAAATGGTATTTTTGTCAATGTATTCATTTTACAACGGGTTGAATTGAAAGATAATTATTTTTGTAGAATTTGCCGTACATACTTGACTTTTCACTAGACATTTCTAAGCGTAAATATTTTCCTTCAATTTAACCAAAATATGAATTTCATGTTGCGTGCATTTACCGAAATATTACAGGATTAATTAGACCGGTGTTACTCTGCATAGTTTGGAAAGGGTTAATAAAGTTTTTCAAATAATTTCATCAGACCCAAATTTTGTTTCGAAAGATGACATGAATTTATTTTTTTATGTTACATTTTACAAGGAAATACAATTCTCTGTTTTAATAAATCGACATAATCATTTTCTTCAGATTTTTATGATAGGAGTAAGTATTTGAAGACTAATTTCTCCTTAATGCAAACTTTTATGACAAACCATATAAATTATGAAATATTTAATTTTTTTTATATACTTACACACACACTACTCTTCGCCAAGTCACTACCTATTGTATGACAATGGCCAGATGGGATTAACTCAAATAACTTTTATTAAATGTATAATATCAAGAAAAATTCGAAAGTCTCGAGTCTCAAGCCGCAGGACTCGAGACAGCAAAAAATATGTAATTCCCGAAATTTTATTACCGGGTTGTTTCGACACAGAATCCCTACTTCTGATTGATTTATCTGATTTGTTTCTTCAAACATTATAATACGTCGATATACAATTTCGTAATAAAGGGTGTCCAGACGAAAAATTTTAGGATTAAATTGTAATTGCTCGTAAAACATTATGGAGAGGTAAGTTCAAACAAGAAAGGACAATGGTTAAACAAACTCCTCCGGGACCATCAACGTCAGCAGTGACGCCATAACATGTGGCTCAAGTTCAACGTGAAATAATGCGCAATTCGCGTAAATCGATAAGGAAAATTGCAGCCTTTACTGGACCAAAAAATCAACAGTGCACGTTCTTAACTTCAGTTTCATCCATACAAACTGCAAATCTTGCAGTTTCTCAACGAAAATGACTACCTATTCTTTACGTGAAGCCTTTGTGAGAAAGATGCTGGAATATTTTGGAATAGCACGAATGCTTGGATGAATTGTTTACTGACGAAGCATATTTTCATATCGATGGCTATGTTAATAAACAGAACATGATATACTGGTGTCTAGACAATCCAAGGGAACGCCATCAAAAACGTTTGCATTGTCCAAAAACGATAGTGTGGTGTACAATTTCTGCCAGAGGGATAATTAGCCCTTGATTTTTTAACCAGCGAGAGACAGTCACTACTGATGTGTATTGCCGAATGATCGACGTATTTTTGGTACCGCAACTACAGCTGTTTCTTGGGTTCAATAACAGAACACAATTTCAGCAAGGCCACTCCACATACAGCTAGAGTTTTAATGGAGAAGATGAGAGGAATTTTCCCAATAAATTAATTAGCAAGTACGAAGACATACACTGGACACCTTTGTCACCGGATTTTACACCGTGCGACTTTTTTTTGTGGGGATATCTTAAGTCGAGAGTTTACAGCAATAATCTTCAAACAATTGCAAGAGTGTCTTGAGAGAAATGGACAGCATTTAGACAATATTGTTTATAAAACGTAGAATCCGCATCGCTAAACTTCATTTTGTATAAATAAAATATGAGACTAACATTGTAGTTTTTTTTTAAATTTAATATTATACTTGAAAATTTTTCACTGGACACCCTCTATTATGTAACTAAAAAATAAATTCGGAAATTCAGTTAAATTTTCAAGCCCACTGTGTTCAAAATGGCAATTTAAAGTTCCAAGATTCTCCACAATTCTACTTCCATTATCTTCACAATGAAACTGCATTCCAAGAATTTATGCTTGAAGAACATTATTTTATTTTCATATTAAAACATGCATCACTATCCTTACACTCTTTACAAACATCGCATGATTTCTTTTCTGAATCACACATTCCATCTGTAAAGTGATTCTCCGTTTCCTTTATACTCAATAGCCGCATAAATATCCGGATGTCGTTGACTTTCTACAGGGAATTGGCAAAGAAACCAATGTGCCACGTACTCCTTCCGGGGTGACTTCGGACCAAAATTGGTCATAACAAATAAAATGTAAATTAAAGTTATGCGATAAACATACAAAAAATAAAATTATGTTTTCATTAAAATTACAAGACTGAATTATTTGTTGTGATTTTTTAATGTGTGAACATCTCAGCTCGCACTCACTCCTTCTCCCCGAAATTTTCTACTAGAGTACCTAACTCAATGAAAAAATAGTGATCAAATAGGTATGTCATACCCGTTACCATGTTGACTACTTATTTTATTAAATGTAGTGCCTTATTCCAAAATCTTTTAAAACGGATTTAGTATGATTAATATTAAATATGCAGTTTTGTACTTTTTTTTTCTATCTACATTATTAAGTTGCCGGAAATTAAATCAGTTGATGATCACGTGATCTAAAATCCATTATGCCTGCTAGAACGATGTATACAAAAAAAAATTACCTTACAGAATTGTCTCTTTAAAAAATGCTGATGTAAAAATATATATTATGTACATTTGCTTTCAAAATATACATTTTCATCTGTAACTCAAAAATACATAAAGTCGTTTTAGAGGGTTTTGGAATTAGGCACTATAAATATCAATAAACGTCAAACTTACGTTTTGACAGAATGACAAGTTCAAAAATAAATAAATAATTTGTAAATTCAGTAGCTGATACCTAGCAAAAAATTTAATAAATAAAATATATTATACATACATCGTATCTACCTACACAAATTATAATGCTAGGCAACAGTATTCTAACAAATGAAACTTTAAAATGTCAAAAATAAATAAGAATTCAAATAACGTAGATTCTAAGAATCAGAATAATGGCATATCTGCTACATGAAGTAATACTCTTTTTGTTGTATAATATTGTCGGGTATTCTATTCTGAATGTATCTATGATTAATTTTAAAATAAACTTTATACGCGGTAATCTCTGAAGAAAAATGATCAAATTCTTATTATATTATATACTAGCGGTCCATTCCCGGCATAACCCGGGTTTCAGATGTTGTTATAATTTTAAATATATTGTAAATCTCCGCACTTATAACTGTGACCCTTGTTGGCTGGCCTTGAATAGAAAATTTGAATCGGAAAATTGTATCCTTTGTTGTAGACTTATTTTATGTTAATTTTAATATTTCCTAGCCATGCGAGATCTATGTTGTTGTATATTATGAAAATTTAAACACACATTTTAATATTCATAAGTAGAGCTAGATTATCAGAGAATTATTTATTTTGTAGACATGTTAGACGAGAACACATTTAATATTTAACTAGCGGCCTTTACCCGGCCTTGCTCGGGATTCAGATATAATAAACCTGGATAATATTAAACCTTAAAATAAAATCAGATAAAATAAAATCTAGATGAGTGTAGTAGAGTGACTATATTTTTAACATAAATTAAATTAATCAATTAAAAATATATAGATAAATTTTTTACTCAAAAAAGATTAGGTTGTTATCGGGATTTAAATCTGAACCTTATATTCTATTCATACATATATGTTTCGGATTCATAAAATACATGTTTGGCGTGTATGGCGAATCGGCTGCGACCCGTGTTATTGACATCTTTTCCTCGTCCAAATTCTCCGACCATTCCTTAATGCTTGTCTTGTCAGTGTGAAATGTGACCTTGATGTCAGCAGATGTCAACGTGACCGATACTTGTTCGATCGCGACATCGCGATAGCATTCGCGGTGTGGATTTGTTCAGCTCCAGTGCACCAGCACTGTATTTGTGACCTTGTGTTTGATCAAGCGGTATTTATTTGTTTTTTGTGTGCCGCGATTGAAGTTGTAATATCGCCATTTTCAATCGGAAGCGGAAATCTGCCCATCTGCGTGCCGTTTGTGTGATTCTCGGCGGCAACTGCAGGAGTGACGGAGGCGTCATACACAAGGTAAGGCGAGCAGTTCCTTCAAAATCCCGGTTCTCAGAGATCACTGGTCCTTCGACCGGAACTTCTATCCATAAATCGCATAAATTGATGTTTTCGGATTTTTAATTTCTTTAATTGTTTCTTTTTCTTTTTCATTCAAATCATAACAACTTGATTCGTATAATTTATGTATATATTCATAATTTATACATATATTATTCCTTTCTTAAAAAAAAAAAATTTTATACTGCTACATAAAAATCTATCTAGATAATTAATTTAATTTGTATTAAAATAACACAGAACTAACTTTTTCTGAAAATGCAAAATGAGAGTAAAAATATATTCTGTTTGATAAATGATTAATTATTAATTTACCTTCAATGTTGACGGTTTTTTTCTGTTTATAATATATTTCATTAATAACATTATCATTTTGCCTAATGACCAAGTGGTTGGGGGTTCAATCCTCTGAGTCGAATATAAATAGAAGCCCAGATTTGTGACTACGGCTTTATTTTTGAAGGCAAATTTGAAAGCAAACTCCTCCATTACTTGGGAGTGAAGAATCAATTTCCTTAAATGCGAATAGGTAGACATGTGATCATTTTGTTCTGAAGGTACATTTTTCAAATAGAAAATGAACGGCTTCTTTGAATAAGTATTTTATTGGAATTTTACAACTAGTATGAACTGGAATTTGCATAGTGCGAATATTTTAACGGTGTTTTAAAACAAATGTATTACTTTTAGAAATAATATATTTCTAAATAGTGATACTTAGAAAATTTTAATTTTTGTTTTATCACTGTAATCAATCGTGGTGGTTCAAAATGTAAAAAAATCAAACTGATAGAATATATCAAGTTTTATTTAAGTAACATAAATGGATCATTCACACCATGGTTTGACATTACAAAGGGTGTCAAGCAGGGTTGTGTAATGTGTGAACGAACTGGAATTTATAAATATGGGAGCGAAAATTGGCGATTTGATTGTATGCTGTTTATTGTACGCTGATGATGCAGTATTAATGGCGAATAATGAACAAAAATTACAGTCTAGTGAGTAGAATGTATGATGTATGCAAGGAAAGTGCCCTTCAAGTGAATATCAACATGTCAAAAGTAATGCTATTTGAGACGAAAGAAAGCAAAATAATGTGCAAAACACTTGTAGATAATGAATGTTTGGAACAAGTACATGAGTTCGTGTATTTGGGAAGGATGTTTGATAGAAACGGAAAGGCTGAAAAGATATCGAAAAGAGGGTCACTGCAGGAAACAAAGTGAACGGCGCTTTGAATGGAATTATAGCTAATAAGAACTTGTTAACCGAGGCAAAACTAGCGGTACCCAATTGACTCCCGGTACTGACACTGATGTATGGAAGTGTGTCCTGGAGCTGGCAGAAGAGGAACGAAAGTAGATTGAATGCAGTGGAAATAAGATCACTTAGGCGTACGTGGCAGATTTATTTATGACGGACAATAAATAAAGAAGTAATGTAAAACTGATCTTAGTATAGTGAGTATGCCGAAAATAGGTCGTGAACCCTGTAATTACCCCATATTTCTATATATTTTTCATTAAATATAATAAAAATAGCTTTATCTCTATGACATATCTGATATTTAATTAATAACAGTGCTTTTGTATGTAAAAATCCCATAATTTTGTGTTCTTGGACGTAATAAAATATTGCTACAATAATATAACTTGTTAATTAATGTTGTATAGGATAGCAATATAATTTTATAACATGTGATATCTAAATAAATAACTACAAATGTTTATTAGATTGGTAAGGTAAAACGCATCTCAAGTAAATTAAACGAAGTCTACTTAATTCTTACGATCAGTACCGGAAGGGATATTTTATCAATCACAACGCCCTGGAATATGCTCATATATAATTGAATTTCAAATCAATTAGATTGTAAACAATAGTCACAATTTCTTAGAATAGACTTACCTGTAGTATTTCAATATTTGTAATACAATAGTTTTTAAATTAGCACTCTTTGTACCAACACGTTAATGTTACATTTGAATATTGTTCCCAAAATAATCTTTTTACCACATTTTAGGCTAAATGTTAACCAGATTCCTCGAGGTATAATATTCGTCCATAACGTCGAAAAGTTATGGACTGATTTCGGGTTTTCAACTAAATCGTATTCATAGTACTAACTTCATTCGCATTCATTGCACTAACTTTCTCGCCTTTTGAGTAAGCTTAGGATCTCAGCTTGTGTTGTGTTTCATAAAGTTTTATAAGGTGTGGTTCTCACTAGCTTACATAATATGTATTTTTTTAAAAGTAAACATCGTTATTTAATGTTTGTGTCAACTCAAAATTGCGTGAGCTACACTGACTTGGTTTCCCTGAAAGAGTCGATTTTCAATTGTGCTGGTCGATATACACCGACCAACCGTTGCCAGAAGTTTAAGTTTAGTTTAGCATTTGCGGTGGCAAGTCCAAAAGCGTGAAACAGTGAATCAGATACTTTATATAAAAATACACTGAAAATGAACGTTTTCACAAAATTATATCCAAAATTTCAAATACAACTTTTAACTGTAAATACAAGAATAATAAAAGACTGAAAAAATCCACCCTCTCCTGGAGCCGTTTTATGAGTTTGCATTCATATATCGATTCCACTAAACAAGCAATATAAAATATATGAATTTAAACTCAAAATTTATGAAAGTTATGTTACTTAAATATTTACCAATTAATATCGTATTAAATGCATTTACAACTACTTTTTTCAGCGCTCTTATGCATAAACTTTTCTTTATTGGTTTTTTTTATAAACATTAAAATATTTATATTTTTAGTATGTAAATACATACATATTTCAAAGGTGATACATTAAATACATGCATAGGCATGCAGCACTACCTGTCGGCGGTTAGGTGCACTGATTAGTGCGCGGCAGACCAGATCACAGTTCACAAAAAGGGATTATTTAAAGCAGATTATACAATGCTGACCCTTAAATAGGGAATAGTCTAGGATTAAACAGTTTATATGTAAAACGCCGTTGGGGTGAATTTTTTTTTATGAATATTCCACTATATTAATTATCCTATGTTAATATTATTATTCAGAAGTGGAATAGTCTGCAGTATCTTGGTTTACTATTTGATAATACTATCCACGTGGCCAAACCACCAAAAATATTTTATTATATAAAAAATTTGAAATTATTATACAGCTCTCATATTATCGCGGCTAAATATATTATTTATTATTTTCAAAACAGGCTCACATATAGGTATATCTCAAAAAAAATTCCTTTCAAAAACCTCTAGTGCGCGCTCATTGGTAGAAATATGAGGAAGAAAGGAAGGACTTACTTTTTCGTCTGCCGGATGCTGGTTCATTGATAGATTCCTCTCCACCACTAGTACAAGCGTTTCGGCGTGTCTACAATGTTAACTATTAGCGAAATTAAGGTAAGATTAACAATTATAGCGGATTGAAGCAACGGTAGTTGTCCGTACAAAAGTTCCAAGCTCACTGAACTTGCTGCAGTTGGAGACTGTTAATTACTGCGATATCTTCTTTCTTTCTTGTGTTTAAGGATAGGCTAAGAAAGAAAGGGATGGAGATACACAGGTTAAAATTTTGGTAAATCGCGAATTGAATGTATGCATGAGTGAAGCAACAAGTCAAACGCCAAAAACTTTTGTAGAATTTAATTAATTTAAACGGCGATAACACTCATTTTTTTCAGACAGAATCCATGTGTCAGATGCGTGTGTAAGTACTGGTCCGATTGATAATCGACGTGTGTAGTAAAATTTTGGTATTTCTGGACAACATTCAGGATTTTATTTGATAATTGATTAAAAAGATAAAATCAATTCGCGCTTACTGCCCATTTTTGTGTCATTTCTATATCCCTTTATTTCAAAATATTGATAAAACATGTATTTAATACAAATTAAGTGCATTAATTAGAAATATGTACATTTAAAATCAATTTTATCGAAAAATATTGTTGTTGCGCTACCGGGATTCAAACCTGGATCTCTTTCAATCTAGGGAACGTGCATTAAACGATTATGCTATGCCACCACAGTGCATTAACGACAAACTAATATGCACGTTCCCCGGATGGAAAGAGATCCAGGTTCGAATCCCGGTAGCAACAACAATGTTTTTCGATAAAATTGATTTTATATGTATATCTTTCTAATTAATACATTTCATTTTTATTAAAACCATGACAGACCTATATTCTGAATAATTACAACTTCACAATAAGAATGTATTCTCCTTAATGGTAAAATATGCATTTCGTAAACGAATATCTATACAAATAATTAAATTGAAGGGTACGTTCAGTGAAATAATCAGCGCGACGCTTTAATCGTTTTAGATGAAGGCTCACGAATTTAAATACGACGAAAAATATTTCAACGCATCCCATATTAGACAAGAAATGTATATCATAGTTTTAATATTTATTATTTCTATGATTATATATATATATATATTTATATCGATTGTGTATTAAATTACATTATATAATAGTTTTTCGATTTTAGCAGCAATTCATAATTGCTCAAAAAACTTTCATTGTTGGCTGTAAAATTATAATTAGCTTTGTTTTGGGTATTTGGGTAATAAAATATTATTCTCCCTCACAATTGACCAAATTTTAGCTAAGGGTGAAAAACGGAGTATGCGAGGGTTAACTCTGTAACTTTACCCCGTATCACTCAGTACTTAGTATTCGGATTTCACGAATCGTGCCTCGAGTAATCAAATTATTCGCTGGTACCCGGTTCCGCAACCACCGACTTAATCCGAAGCGTTCATTTCAATAGATTTGCGATTAAGTAGTTAAATCGTATACCGCTTGAAACAACCTACTTGAGGACCTCCACAACCCACTTGAGATCACCCAGATACGCCAGGACAGGCTTAGATGGGACAATTGTCCACTAATCCTTGTTTCAGAAGCGCCGCTTGGCAGGGATTTCATAAAGCGCAATGGTTCCATTGTCTCGCCTCCTGCCGACGAACAACTGAAGCCTCCAAACAACAAACAACCCTTGAGAAGCGCCGGGAGTGTATCAATGTCCGGAGCCACACGCCACAACAGTTGGCAGCCTACACAGCCCTGCATGTCAGTGTCTAGCATGTGGACACTGCTCGAAGTACTTCCACGGTAACGAATGGTGTGATACGTTAGACTGGTGGACAAGATAGTCAAATGTAATAACATTCACCTGTTTCCTTCCGTGTACAGTATCCACTACAGACCAGTAAATAAATAGCTATGAAATAAAGTGTACATATAGGATAGTGGTTTAGAACATTTATTGCGGGACGAAGGGTATTCTTATACATATTATTTGTGGAAACACAAATCCGGTAGTTCATGACACATTTACGTAACAGAAAAAGTATTTACACTTCGAAAATTAAATATTTGTTAATGCGTATTAAATTTTCAGCTTTTAAATTTTCGTTCGAATCGAGTCATATATTTAAAAAAAGTCACGGAGCTATTTGATTGAAAATATTGAAACACGGAATATGCATTAGTTCTTATTTATATATAATATTTGGTAGACTGTGGTATACACCGTATTTCCAGTTCTACGGTGGTATGCAGAGGATTTAATATTTAATAAAATAAAAATCCACAATGTTATTATCATATATTACTTATACAAAATTGAGTCTAACGATGCTAATTTAACGTTTTATAAACAATATCGTCTAAATGCCGTCCATTTCTCTCAAGACACTCTTGCAATGGGACTCTTAAATTTGCGAACACGCGAGAGCAAAGCATTGGTTCAATGGCAGCAACCTCACGGCGGATATTTTCTTGTAGGGTCCGAATTGTTCGAGGATTGTTGTTGCAAAGTTCTTAGCTTCTCTATCGAAACTCTAGCTGTGTGTGGAGTGGTCCCGTCTTGCTGAAATTATCTTATGTTGTTGAACCCCGGAAACAGCTGCAGTTGCGGTAACAAAAGCTCGTCATCATTCGGCAATACACGTCAGCAGTGTCTCGCTGGTTAAAAACATATAGGCCAATTATCCCTTGGGCATAAATTGCACAACATACTGTCGTTTTTGAACAATGCAAACTTTTTTTATGACGTTCTCTTGGGTTGTCAAAACACCAATATTTCATGTTCTGTTTATTAACATCGAAATATAAAAATGTGCTTCATCAGTAAACAATGTTTCCAAACGTTCGTGCTGTTCCAAAGCATTCCAGCATCGTTCTCGCTAAGGTTTCACGTAAATAATAGTCATTTTCGTCGAGAAACTGCACGATTTGCAGTTTGTATGGGTGAAACTGTAGTTACTTTTTCAAAATAACGTGCACTGTTAAAGTGAGTACAAAAAGCGCGACGTGCACGAACCAATAAATCCCCACACTTTAAATATTGCTCAACCGCGAGCGCGCGGTGCGCTTCCGACCAGTGACTCATTGCGACTGGTAAATCCGCAAATCACGCGTTTCGAACAATACCCCTCCCACTTAACCCACCCTGATGGTTTACGGGCAATTATAATATAATCTTAATTTTTTTCTGCCGGATACCCTTTACCAATAGATTGCATTTAGGGTTGAGAACCTCTTATGTAGGTTCATCGACTTCTAAAATGCAGAAAGTTATGACGTAGTTTACATTATTTTTAACAACTCGCAATAATAAACGTATAATTTGTTATTATTATACGACTTAACATATAAATTACAAACAATAATAAATTTTTGGTATGCATAATTTGATCTGTAAAAGATTGTAATATATAAAGGGTGAATATTATGATCCAGGTAGATTTTGTTTGGCCGCCATTTTGATTTGGCAGACATTTGTCAGTTCGCATTCAAAAGTCGTAGAGAGTAGTTGATTACTATTTATTTTGAAGCATCTAACGCCTTAACAACTAGTTGAAGTCATTACAACATTAAAACTAACACAAACCTGATTTTCGGAAAAAAATTATCATGTGGAACGATACGCTTACTACGACTTCGGCAGGTTTTGTTAATAAACAAAAAATACATTATTGGGGTACTGAAAATCTTCAATTGATCCATCAACGACCTTTACACCGACGCAGAGTTATTGTATGGTTTCGCTATGTGGGCCAGCGGAATCATTGGGCCCTATTTCTTTCAGGATGCAAGAGGCAATGCTGTTAAAACTTCTAAATTGGGTCGATTAAGCCTGCAACACTTGTGGTTTCAACAGAACGGTGCCACTTCACACATAGGCCGAGTCACGCTTGAAATTTTGATGAATGAAACAATATCGGCCTGAGACATAATTTTCACCTGTACATATAATATAAGTTTTTTTTTATCCGAAAAAATGGTTACCAACCTCGTTTTGAGTTAATCCATAAATGTAAGATACCTATTACATAATGTATGTAACCTAAATTTATACAGTAAATTATCATTTAACATAATAAAGTAGTTTTTACTATTTATTTAACTTCGGTCTATGGGGGTCTTTAAATCGTAATTTTGTATATATTGATATCATAGAAATCTATTTAACATAACCCACTGAAATAATAAACATAAACCGTATATTTTTCGGACAATAAACCGCACCGGACCCTAAGACACAGCACAAATAAAATAAACAATTAAAAAAATATTATTTTTTACGAAAAGAATAAAAAATTTAATACATTTTATTCACAGACGAGCCACCGTCGATTTATTGTGGGACGTCCATATTTATTTGTCAAATATAGAGATTCAATAGATCGGTATGAAAAAATATGAAATACAGTTATCAGGGAGAATCAAAAGACGTGTTTCATTTTAATTGTTTTTTGCAGGACGTATCACAAACTATAGACCCACCCCAATTTTTTGTCGATTTTTAGTAAAAGTATAGGTATAGTTATGGTCCGAAAAATTTGTAGTCAAACTTAATCAAGTTTAAAGTATTATTTTTATACATGTTTTACAATTTTTATCCAGCCACTTTTAATAAGGAGGTATTTCTCACACTGACTCATATAAATATATATCTGCATCTTAATCTTTCCTCTCCGATAATGTAAGCCGAGTTGACTTTGCCTCTAATTATACGAATATCTCTGTAAATACACTAAATACAGAGTTCATATTTAAGGTATTATTCCATTATATATTTGTTTATTGGATAAAATAATTAAAGTATATAAGTATTTACGATACGCAACAATAAAAAATGTTTTCTCGAAGAACCAGAAGTGAATTTGTCAATACGTGTAATTGTACGAACGGAGCAGTGTGGATGACGCAGTGCGCGGGGCGCGAAGAGCCGGATGCCGATCGTCCTTTAATTATTTAGTGGCAGAGCGTGCGCCGGCCGAGTCAGATGTATCTTATGCGTCTTTATGCTGTCGTTCGTGGTGACCAATGTTTTTTTTTCACTGTTAGTACAGAATATATATATATAATTGATATACACAATATATATATCAATTATTATTTGAGATATTCATATTTATTCGACTTTAAAATCGCAAAAGTCTACATGTACAGCATCGGAACGCGCGTTTGTATTTTAGCACCGTAAGGGAAAGATTACTTGCTTATATTTTATCGTATTTTTAGAATAATTTGTGTTATATTTCCTACAATTTTTGCTTCTGTTAGATAAATTAATAAATATTCGTGGAACGATATTTTTATTCGTACAATTTTCGGTATAATTATTATAAAATCTTATTATATTATACCGCAATGTCCGCGTAGGTAAATCTGAAAAGAAATTATGGATTTATTTTATTTCGCCTTTCCGATATATGTCTGTACTAAAAGAGGTAGATTTATCCGTTAAATATAAAAATACAATTCAAGCAAGATATTAAACAATTAATCTCAATTAAAATACGATTTACATAAATGAATAACAAGAAATATTAAATGATTTAAATAACAAAATTGAATAATTATACTCATTATTATTGGAGTGAAGTGTCATTATCTTTTAAAATATACGAATTAGGTGGATATGTGAACTTATTCTTGAATATTTATCAATAAAAAATTTCAGAATTATTTTATCCTGTCCATATTGATTTGTTTTTTTAAACCTGAAGCGTCTAGTAATTATTCTCATCGTTTTTAAATGTTAAATATTATCAAATAATGTTTGTGGGGCTTAATTAATATTATAATAATAAAGAGTTTTAAACGCTATATTTAGAAAACACTATATCTGTTATGTATGTAAATAATAATTATTTAATACTTACATGATTTCACGTAATGATCCTATTTAAAAGTTAAAAAGTTAAACTATTTTTAAAACGTTGATGTTAAAATGTATTCGTGGTATTTAATTATTAAATGAGAAGCTTTAATCATTAGTTATTAAATATTTAATAAAATAAATGTTATCTTGTACAGCCTCCGTAATAATTCTGTGATCTTGTTACCTGTAGTGCATGATACGTAGTGTATTATTTAACTAGGTGAATGTGCCCGCATTGCGGGAATCTGGAATAAACTTTAGTAACAGCTCGATTGGGTCCAAAGTACCTTAAAACCTTCTTCTAGATGAATGGTTATCCCATGCAAATGTTGGTTAGAGTAATTCTTATACCGTTGTGTCCAAGTTATTAGCAAACAAACTTTCAAACCCCTTTATATAATCAATTCAAAGACTATACAAGCTCGAAAACGAATTCGGGAGTCGATGTTTTATTTATTTATAAAAAAACACTGTATATATTGCTCTAAAATAAACAAACAAATAGTGGTATAAACAAAGTGTATTACCACAAATAAATTTTGCAATTATCTAAGAATTTTTTTAAGTTCCAAGCTTATATATACAGAATTAATATTATGTTCCAGATCGATGTTGTTTTTGAATAACTAGGTAAAAAAATACAATTTTTTACTTTAGTTTTTATTTATAAATGAATGGTTTATTACAATTATGTATGAAATATGATATTGGCCAAGTAGTCGCCTCTGGCAGCAGCACAAATACGTGCTTTTTTAACCATATTTTTCATGACATTCTCGCACACTTGTATTACTGTATTAAGAATATTATCCCGAATAGCATCGGAATAGCATTGTTAGCTTATTTGTGTAGATCTTTTCTTTCAAGTATATTCACAAAAAATAGTCAGGAGCCGTCAAATCAGGCCGGAGGAGGCCAGTCGACATCACCACTTTTTGACATTATGCGGTCGGGAAAAATTTCTCGAAAAATTAAAGTAAAGCTCGGGCTATTTACGAGGTGGCTCCTTTCTGTTGAAACCACATGTGTTGCAGGTCCAAACGATCTAATTCGGCTACCAAGAAGTTTTCCAACATGTGACGATAGCGATCACTATTAATGGTTACAGCATTGCCATTATTATTTAAATAAGATGTTTTAATGACTTTACCACATTGTTGAGGCATTAAGTGCTTCATAATAAATTGTAATCAACTACTCTCTATGACTACTAAATGCGAACTGATAATTATATGAAAAACTAAAATGGTGTTCAAATAAAATCAGCCTGGAACATAATATTCACTCTGTAATTGTAACTAGAGTTTAGAAGTCGTCCTAGAACGTTGTTCAAGTGTCGCATGTTTTGAATAGGCTCGTATTCTATATTAATTAAATACAAAAAAAAAACATTTTTTGATAACTAACGTATCGAAACACCAAGAATAAATATTTTAAATTTTATCTTTGAAAATGGATCGTTATGAGCAGAATACGTCTAAAACATTAAGGTGTTAAATAACATTTCTCTTCCTAGATTGATGTATTTATAACTGAGCAGGAAGGTCTTCTATTTATATTTTTTATTAAAAAACAACAATTTTAGCATAAAACAGTACTTTCTTATTGAAATTATTCCAGTCGGTCAATAGTTATGTTCAAAAAACAGAATATTTTAATGATTTAATTAAAACACTTTTTTCCACTATTTATTATTTAATTACCATTAGTGGTTTCAGCCTGTCACGGACATCTTCAGACTGGTACATTTTTATCTTAAGCTGGATATTCATACAATTCAATACAGGGGTATTTTACAGTGAGTCTACATAATTTGAAAAGTTTGTGATAATTTAAATCTAGTGTTGGGGTTTGGGATATAAGGGAAAATTTTAAATTCTAATATAAGTAATATTTTACTTTAAAAAGATAAAAACTTAATAAGCGTCAAGTTTTTATCGATGAATTAACCTGTAGTATCTGGTATTTCCAGGTGTACACTTTTTTTTGAGATACATTGTATATTATTTATGAAAAATTGGGCTCATCCACTGAGGATCTCGATCTCATAAAACTCCCTCCCTGTTACTATACTCTTCAACTTTTCTCGGTATCCTGCAGATCTTAGGGCTGTCATCAGAGAAGTGCCTGTTGTCTTTTTCACTTGGTTGGTTGGTCCAACGGGTGAGGGATCTTCCTCTTCCTCTTAGTCCTTCGACGTGGCCTACCACAACAAGCTGCTCCGAGCTATCTTGCCTTCTCGAAAAATACACAAAAATTGAAATATTCGTCTCAGGCAAATGGTTTAGAATCTGTCATTGATATCCAGTTCCTAGCACATTTATGCATCTTTCCCTCCATGGTATGCATAACATGTGTCTCCAGCACCACATCTCAAAGGCACCATCTGTCTTTTCTACCTTGCATTCAGGGTCCACGATTCCACACCATATATAATAGAATGTACCAGACACCGTACAAGTCTGACCTTCGTCGATTTCCCAATAAAACTAATAAATACATATGTACATAGCAATATATCATATCTGTAATGTGTCTAAATGAGCTATTTTATATAATTTCTTAGTATTTCGGCGTTACTCGAGGCGTTTCAATTGCGCTACCAGATATAAGAATATGAAATATTCGAATTTAAAGGATGAAGAATGAATGGATAAAAAGACCTAGAAAGAGAAATTAAAAATGATAAGGATTGTAGCCTACTAAGGTAGACTTTGTATAACGAAAGACATTTATAAAAGAGAAAAAAACACCAGAGTTAAGACGAAAATAATCGAATAACAGGAGAATTACTCACTTTTGCGTGATGCTTAAAGATCCATAATGCGCTGTAGGGTGTTGTAATGCAGATATTCTAAACTTTAAACAGTACTAGACCTAATAAAAATGGTATTTATGAGGAGTCGCGAGGCTGAAACGCCTCCCTAAAATCATTCATACTAAATAAATCGCCAATAAATGAGTAGAGCGCTACTGGCAATAACAATGAATTTAAAATCAATAATATAGTATCTAGAGTTATAAAAATGCTAATGAAATTAATCAATAAATTGGCTACAATACGTGTTTGTATTTTCTGACAAAATATCAGATGTCAGATGAATTTGGCTCATTTACATCAGATTCTTGTATATGTTATATTATGTGTTGTGGAGAAGTGCATGAATATTACACGACCATTATCCATAATGCCCAAAAAATAACCACACATTTATCACTCTGAGGGGACATTTTAAAAATTAACGTTTTCTTAACATTTATCCTAACCTAATCTAATATTACTTAACTTTGATGTTCTTGCACATTATCTAAATGAACTTAATACAACTGGTTCATATCAACATTAATAAAACTTTATTTTCAATTTGTTAATTGTTTATTTATAGTTAGTTCGATTTGTATTGCTTGGTACCCAATTTATATAGATGGCCAAAACGTTTCGATAGCTATATTGTGCGGTGGTATTATGCATATTGCCCGGCTTGACCGGTCAAAGTGATGAATTAACACTTTGTTCGAATTTTATGGGTATTATGAATAATGCTCTAATATTAAAAATATGCATATATATATATATAAACTTTGGAAATACATCTATACATCTACACTCTATACTCAAAAATGTAAATTTCACGCCCTTGTAAGTTCAGCGACACAATGAATCCATCTCACATTATTCTTGGGCTCTTGATAAAATTAGATTACCGTCAATACCGATTTTTCACTTTAAAATCTTTTAATATTCATAATCACTTTTAGAGAGGCGATAACTTCGTTAGACTGTCTGCGTCATCTCCACCGTAAATGGATTTAAATCGCTAAAAATAACAACACGACGACTTACGTACCTACAGTTGAAACAATTATTTTTTTGAATATTAGAAGATATAATAAATTTATAAAATAATCAGTAGGATATATATTTCTTTTAACATTTATTTCTTCTCAACGAGAGTAAGACTCGTGTATAGAGAAGGAGTATATACGAGATAATTAATGTTTCAGTTACTCTGCGTACATATTTTTTGACTTCAGATACAAATTTATAGTAGTCTGTAATTTTTCTAAATGTGATGGGGAGATTGTTAAAAATACTTTTAAAATGATCAACTTTGTGGTTAAAATTCATATTTTTATTTATTATCTTTGTTTGTCACAAATTAAATAATTTGGAATCATTGGAGATAAATAAAGCAAATAAAGTTTTCTAATCAAAAAATTATAAACAACCAACTAAATTTAACTACGAGTCCCATTCTAAATTTTTTTCCTAATAATTATTCGAGTAAATTTGTATTAAGTAACAATTTGAGTTGTTTTTTTTTTTAAATAGAATTTTTAAAAATAGATTCAGGTAAAGAAACAATAATATATATTTTAGTTAGTTATGACATCCTGAAGAAGAAAACGGTATTTTTCAGAACCAGTAGATGTATTTAAACTCATTTAAGTGGTTAGTAAAACAAAGATAATAAATAAAAATAGAGATTGTTAAAAAAATTGATGACTTAATAAATATATAGGTTTGCGGTATATTTTAGTTTTGAAATATCAATTTGGTTTCTAAATCTTGTAGATGGGAATTTTTTCTAATATTTAATTTATTTTTAATTTTAAAATTCGGATAATTTTTTTTTGTATATATCTTTTATTTTAGATACTTTGAAATCAGTGTAAAGTTGGATACAATTTATTTTTTAAATAATTTTTATCGTGATTTTGGATTGATTTCTTATTGTGATATTGAAGTTTTATATGCTCTTTCCCATACAATAATGCCGTATTATAAAGGAGACTATACAAACGCGTAATATATTATATTCGGATTTGTTTTTGAATCTTAAAAATATGTAGGCAGTTTTCCTTATCGTATTTGTAAGATTTGTTCTTTCTATTTAAGTTTGTTATCTATTATGATTCCTAGGTACTTAATACAATATTTTTCTTCAATTGATGAATATTGGTCACAAAAGTCTTCTTGAGCACAAGCTTTGGTGTGAATTTTAATATTAATATGAGTGTTATCTTTCTGTTGAATAGCAAATCGTAGAAATTATGTTTTATCAGTATTAATTGATAGTAAGTTTTCATTCGCTCACTTTTTTATGGTATTAACATCCTTATTTTCAGATATATTAACGTCAGTCTGAGTTTTTCATTAATTATTAGTACAGTACTGTCTGCATAAGATATTATTAGAATATATACATTTAATTTGTATTATATTAAAAATATCACAGAACTATGTTCTAAAATTCAACAAAGTGTGTTTTAATTAAAAAATAATAATTAATTAGACTAATATATGTATATAATATTGAGAAATATCACTCGAATAGTGGAGTAAAAATTGGAGGCAGAAAGATTTCTAATCTCAGATACGCGGACGATACAACTTTGATCGCTACATAGAAAGAAAAAGTGGCTATGCTCTTCTGTCGCATTGAAGAAGAAAGTAGAAAATTTGACCTTAAGATAAACAAAGAAAAAACAAAACTAATGATCATTGATCAACATAACCAGCCTTCATAAACAGATTTCTTTCCAGCCCATGAAATTGTCAAGGTTTTCAATTATCTCTGGTTCATAATTAGTTAATAATAGAAATTAAGAGACGCACATAGCGATGGCGAAAACGTATGGTGAAAATTTATATGTCTAGACTTGACAAAATATAGAAAGACCCCGGTATTTCCGAGACAACGAAGGTCAGACTTGTACAGCTACTGGTGTATTCTACATTTTTATATGGTGTAGAACCATGGACCCTGAAGGCAAGAGGCTTTTATTTGAAATTTGCGTAAATTAGGCGTTCTTCTTTTTTCATGATTGTCCCAGATTTGACTTCTTCCACAACTGCACCCGGGCTTTGAATGACGAGAAATATATTTATATAAATTTTGGAATTGGATATACATCACGACGTTTCTCCGCGAGGGTAGGCAGAGAGAATATAGGATATATATATATTTTTTTTTTGTAGCATAAATAGTACATATGAAAAAAAGGCAATTACTTTACTAGACGCGCTCTGTTCTAAAGCAATTACTTGTACAGTTCTTAAAAATTGTAATTGTTTAAAGGTAAGTAAGCATAATGTTAAAAAAGTTATAAAAAGTTACGTGAAAAAAGTGTAATCTGAAGTTATAAAATATTATTGAAAAAAAATCATTTTGTTTTCTACCCACATCAAGCAAACACTTTGTTATTTTTAGTTTGACGTCGTTAATAACATTAGACCCTTTAAGGTTTAATAGCAATTTGTTAAATATTTGCGAAGCACAAAATAAGAAAGTTCATTGAGCGAATTTGGTATAAAATTTAGGCACTGGAAAGTATCTTACTAGACTTATATAGGATAATATACACAATTTTCGCCTCATTCACATCTTCGCATACAAGCTCGCCAATTATTGAAGCTCCTAACAAGACCATCTTCCAATATCTGGTTTACCTGATCGTGCCAAGTATTCTGCGGACGTCCTTTATTTCTGGTACTATCAACACTTGCGTCCACTATCTTTCTTACCATTTTATTTATTTATCATATGTTATAATTACATTTCATATTTAAATATCTGCCTCACTGGGCTTCGCCCGTGCTGAAGAAAACATGTAACATTTTTAATCAACAATCATAATTACATAATACATAATTAGTTTATCAACTATAAATTTAGAAAAAATAAAAATTGTAAGTGACAATATATTATATTTAGAAATTATTTTTTTGAATCTTTTGAAATTTGAAAGGATAACGCACTTTTTAATAAGTTTAAATAATACAGTACAATTTAATTTAACATATACACACACACAGGCTGCTTATTCATACTTTGTTCATATTGAAGGGGTGACCATGATATGAACATATATTCGGTCTGAGTTTTTCAGCCAGAATTTTATTGCGCCATTGGACTGTATGTGTTGTTCAATGTGTTTTTATGTATTGTGGAGAGGATTATACAATCTGGGTGCTACGAAAACATAGCTTTTTTGACCAAATCACCTAAAATATACTTTCTTAATCTTACTCACGATACTAAGATCAGTTTTACATTATTTCTTTATTTCATAGTCTGTCATAAATAGATCTGCCACGCCTAAGTGATGTCATTTCCACTGCATTCAGTCTACTTTCGTTCCTCTTCTGCCAGCTGTAGGCCTCACTTCCATATATAATTGTCGAAAACAGGATTCCACTATGTACCGTTAATCTTGCCTCGGTTGACAAGTTCCCGTTAACATATTATATGATTCAATTTAAAGCGTCGTTCACTTTATTGCCTGCAGTCACCCTCCTTTAGATATCTTTCTCAGCCTTTCTGTTTCTATCAAACATACTTCCCAAATTCACAAACTCATCTTTTTGTTCCAGACATTCATTACCTACAAGTATTTCGTTCTGTGTCTTGCTTTCTTCATTCTCGAATACCATTACTTTCGATTTCTTGACATTCATAACTTTCCTTGCATATATCGTACATTCTACTCACTAGACAACTAGTACATCCCCGCCTTATGTACTAGTTGGCAAAATTTAATAGCATAATTTGGACAGAGCCAAAAAGTCCCCACCGATGCGGTGGTCCTAAAAAATTATTTGAAAGTAATTTGATTAAATTCATTTAGGGTAGATTTAGAGCTTGTGATCGGCGAACGTTTATAATCCGTCTTCTCGAACAATTTATATACAAAAATTGTTGAATTATCTGTCGCACTTTTTTAGGAACTCGGTATAAATTATCGAGACGCTTTTTAAATCGCACGGAATCGTGATACAAAAGCGGTTTTGTAACCTGCGCAGTATTGAATATTTTATGTATTATAAAATATTCTGCAAATTCAGATTGTGAATAATAATTGAATTATTTAACACCTTTAGGCATGAATTTATTTCCTTGGGTAGTTTTTTTATTTTACTAACAGTCGTATCCGAGGTCAGAAATAATTTTACAGTTTATTTTATTTATTTAAGTCACAGGATGTAGATAAATTGTGATATACAATAGCTTATAATGGGAATGGTAATATTAGATTAATGATTTAATTTATAGAAAAACAATAAATCTCACATTATTAAGGATAACACATTATTATTGTGAAGTAGCAGTTATTTTCAGAACATAGTTCTGTGGAATTTAATACAAATTAAATTAATTAACTAAAAAGATATACAGAAAAAATATTGGAATAAATAATAGATATCCCATAGAGACAAAGCTATCTTTTATTATATTTAATTGATAATATATGAAAGTATTCATAATTACACAGCTTACGACCTGTCTTCGGCTGGCTTAAGTGATCACTCTATATAAATATAACGTTCACTGTTTTCACCCATAAATCTCCATATTTATCAAAATTTTGAAAGTTGTATATATGTGTGGACTTGCTTCGTGTATCACTACACTATTACCATCTATGAACTAAATTTGATAATTCATTTTCCTAAAACAGCATATGTCACAATAAGCATCAATTTTGCATTAAATATAATAAAAAATAGCTTCGTCTCTATGAGATATCTATTATTTGTTTAATAACAGTGCCCTTGTAGGTGATCCAGTAATTGTGTATTCTTGGACGTATTCAAATATTGCTGAAAGATTCGAACCTGGACCTCTTTGGATAGGAAAAGGTTTAGTTTCAAATTTTGGTAGTAACTACATATTTTTTCAAATGATAGATTTTTTCTGCATATCTTTCTAGTTGATTAATTTTATTTGTATAAAAAATTATATGAACTTTTTTGGTAAAAAACTATATTTGAGCTCAATTCTGTTTGGACTCCTGTTTTTGGGACACCTTATATATTAGATACATTTTATAAATACATTGTGACGTTACACAGGTGTTGTTACTTATTTTTGGTATAGTATCTTCAGACAGTACAGTGTGCAATGAGCAGAGTTCCTATTTTGACAGACATGCGGCGTTCGTGATTCGTGCGCTCCATTTTTAGTATTTAAATATAAATATATCATCCGACCTTGTAAAAAGGGTAATAATACTTAGTAATATAATTCTCGTGTCTTTGTGTGTGGTGTATGCGTCCCTGATTGGCATTGGGAATTTATTATGTTGTAGAAACGTGCAGTTTCCTTTTTTACTTATGGCATTTTTTTACTAATTTCATATTTTTACACATAGGATGATTTGGATGGCACTTCTGTGGTGTCAAGGCTAATTTAATTAAAGATACATACAGGATGGCGTAAGCTAATCATGTCGTTAGATCGCTGTACAGGTGAACCAGTCCAAATATTGCGGTAACCATTAATTTGATCTCATGGACCCTCATGGAAGCTGGATTGAAGAAAATCTATACATCATCGGAGAATTTTTCGCCTTTCTTTTGTATTTTTATTTTGTGATCATAAATTCGTTAATTTTAATTTTATAGTGCACAAACTTTGTTGAAACTAAATTTCTTTCAAGTAAGTAATTATAATCTACCTTCATATTTACTTATATTTAATAATAATAAAAATTCCACAAGTGATCGAGGTAAAACTTTGTTGATAAAAGGTGGGTAAAGTGATCCTGCGGAAAGTTACTGACAAATCTCAAGCCATCGGCTGAAGCTGCCGGTGGAGGTATAAGACCCACATCTCACCCCCAACAACATATATATAAGATAAAATAGATTTCTAGATATGGATCGTGCCTGTAAACATGAGCGTTTGCCCCCAAACATTGTGTATATACAATATAATGTGCACCAGATCTGAAGAGGTTGAAATAAGATTTTGTGTTTATATTACCGGTGGTACCTACCTACCCCGAGCGTACTGTGAACGGAGTTACCATTGATTATAATAATAATAATGGTTCTGGAGGTATTTCATTAAATATGATTATTTGGTAGTTAGTAATAATAATTCATTATAATGCTAATTAATGGTAATGTGTCGAAAGCCTAGCGGTTTTCGTATATCTCGCAATATTCTATTTATCTTGTAATATCTGTTCTGAATTTGATTACTTCAGTACACAGCATTTGGAGGAAGAAGAATACAAAATGGCATTTAACACATTTTTAGGAATCAAAACATTATTTTTGTAAATTCAGGATAGGTATCTTTATCTGTTAATGAATAAATAATGATATACTCGGTTTTAATGATATGAAAATAAAAATATAATTACGTATATTATACTGTGTATTCTAAAAGTCTTTTTCATCTTAGTTATTTCCAGCGGAGAAGGGCGGGGGGTAAGCCGATCGCTAGCCGCATCCTTGGGAATTCAGTCGCTATCAGCGCGTCCTTACCAGTTGTTCGTGAAATTTTTCCTGGAAAATTGATATCCCGATAAGGTGACATAAATTGGCCTCCAAGTACTCCGCCTTGACTTGACACCGATTAACTTTTTCCTATAGGGCTATTAAAGGTATACAGTAACAATCCTCCCTCTCTGGACCAATTAAAATAAAATAATCGAGAAGAAATGGCAGCGATCACGAAGAATATGTGCCAAGCAGTTCTCAGAAATTTTTCCTCCCGTTTAGAAGAGTATAAGCAAAATAACGAATGACATTTAGAAAACATAATTTTTAAAAAATAAATTCCCAGGGACTGTATTTAAATGCAAAATAAACATTTTTATTATTAAAACCATCCATTATTTTATTACAGATTTTTTATTATCAAAAATACTTTTGTTTTGTATCATCCTTGCATAGAGAATGTTTAATAACTATCTATTTTACCTTTTTTTAATACATACCTGATTTTCACCATTATCATTATAAAAACAAGTAAGACGGATTGATGCCCTTGAGATGTGGTGCTGGAGATGTATATTGCGCAAACCATTGACTATCTCCATTGTGCAGGAACTGAAAATCAAGGTCACACTTTCGACCATTTGCTTGAAACAATTGAGATCTGTCGAGAAGGGAGGTTAGCTTGGAGAAGCTTATCGTGGTGAAGCACGTCGAAGAACGAAAAGCTAGAAAAATATCCCCCACTCGAGAAAAGTAGTGAAGTATAGTCAAGAAGGCAGGAGTTCATATAAATCTCGATCCTCAGTCATGAGGGACCTCATACATAAAAATTTATTCTTCCAATCTAGTTGTCTAAACATATTTCTGAGAGAACATAGTTTTAAACATTAAAGGTGAGATTTCCGTTAAAACAAAGGTATTAAATATTTTTTTACTCTTATTTGTTCTTAATCCGCATTGTATTAAATTTTAATTAAGTTTATTAAAATTTCAATCAAATAATTTTCAATAAATATGAATTAAATATATTAATTAGAAAGATATACATATAAAATCAATTTTATCGAAAAATATTGTTGTTGCGCCACCGGGATTCGAACCTGGATCTCTTTCCTAACCGGAAAGGTGCATTATCCAACTATGCTACAGCGACAATATTTTTAGCGACAATTATCGAACCTATATGTTACCTTTTTGATATTAATACATTGAATCGTTACATTATTTGAAATTATTATTCAAATAAATGAAAAAACAAAAAAAAACAAATAATTTTCGATAAATCTATTTTGTCTGTATATCTTTTAATTAGAAAAATTTAATTTGAATAAGTAACATATGTATGTACTTGTTTCTTTAACATTGTTGTATTGTTAAATATCATTTCAAGTTTCACCTTGTTCGCTCAAACAAGCAATGTTTGGTTAACCAAACGGATTGAATTCTTCATATCCAGAAAAATGGATCAATTATGTGTCGAATGCCACGTGCCGGTATTCTACCGGTCTTTATTGAAATTTATTATACTAGAAAAGACAATATACATCTCTTCAATAAATCAGTGTGCGATTTCGCATTTTCGATTCAGGATCGCAGGGAAAGATATAGAAATATAATGCATAAATTGCCCTGAAAAATATTATTATTCATAGAAGACATATAGCAGAATGGAATTGTAAAGGGTTTGATGATGAGGGTAGAGGAAGAAGTAAATTCTAAACATAACATTTCTACTAGTTAGTAATAAAATACCTAAGTAAATTTTCCACTGAAAGAATGCAAAGGGCAAAAACTAAAACAATAAAAAACGGCTTAGTTGCCACCGAGGCTTTCAAACTTATACTATATTAATTAAATAATGAATACTACCTCATCCCTAATTTTATTATCTTAGTATCTTTTTATTTAATGTAAAAATCTAAGTAATATTACTCGTAGTACATATTTTTATAATAGTGTAAATTTATTAATTATCCTGACACTAAAAAAAAATGTTGGAATAAAGCACCTTTTAGTAAATACAGTAAAAAATACCGATTCCAATTTTATCCTACCAATTAATTTATCATTCTGACTAATTATCATGTCAAATCAATAATTATTTATTTTTTTGATTCATAGTACCGCGTGTAATATTGTATAATCGGATAACATTGCAGCAAAGTAATACGTATATTTCGGTACCCTGTCTGCTACACTAGTATTTTACTGTAAGTGCAATCAATCAATAACATATTTTTTTAAATTTAACGGGAAAAAATATAAGTATATAATATAAAATTGTATTCAAAACTTCGAATAAAGTTGTACGTATTTATTGTAGCATGATATTTAAGGGCTTATATTTCGTATTATTTGGCCACAACACGGATGTGCCTCCGTTCACTAGGTGTGGATTATACGCCAGGGCTTTATAAAGGTAAATGTTTGTCCTTGGCGGAAAGCTCGAAGGTAAGTAAGCTGAAAAAGGTAGTTAAGGGTGTAAGGGTGTGACTCCATGGTAACAAGCGTGCCTAACGCTGGGGGAATTATACAACACGGTACTAAGTTTACCACCGAGTACTTTATATTTTTGAAAATTATCAGAGTTCCATGCATGCGGATAAAGCACTTAATTTTATACTAATCTTTTTTTAATAATGCATACACGGAATACATGTCACATCAATATTCTTACTGTTTCAAACTAGGTTTAACGGTTGTACTATGAAAATATGATTATCCTTCTGATCTCCCGGAATAACGCTTCAACCCTCGACCACTAAACTAACAAGCACATCATTTATAAATTTATTCCACATATTATATATATATGTATCGTATTTTACTAACCTTTACCATACCATGATATAAAACACCCGAACGCAGCCATGCTGTCAACTCGTGTTACCGTAAATAATAGTTAGAAAAAATGTTTTTATTAGCTTAAATGGCTTTAATGGCACAAATTTACTCTAAATATTGAGCATTCAATTTTGAAAATATGATTAATAACATAATTTAAAGCATTCATTGAGTCATATACAATGTATCCTTCTTTCTTATCTCTCTTCATTTAATTAGTGAGAAAGATACAATTATATTTATATGTTCGTTGTTCTTTTCACTGTCAAAAAAGTGTGTCATATCTGTCTTTTATATCATAAATGGTATTTTTACAACGTATTAATTTTACAACGAATTAAATGGAAAAAATAATTGTTTTTGTATGATTCCCTTTTTATAATTATGTTTTCACTAGTCATTCCTGAGCGCTAATATTTTCTTTAGGATTATCTAAAATATGAATTTTATGTTGCATGTATCTACCGAAATATTACAGGTTTAATTATGATGGTAGATCTGTGTTACTGCATGGTTTAGGATGGGCTAACTTCACTAATTTGATTACCATCTCGTCACTTCTCCGCAAGGAATGGCTGGATAAAGCGACATATTATTCTGTCATAACGTACAACTTTTACCTCGTTCACGATCGTTTATTGTTGAACCTTCTAAATGGACCATCTTCTAATATATGGTTTGTTTGGTTACACCAAGTCTTACTTCATATCTTTTAAAAGTGAGATTTAAAAGTAAAATTGAGAAATAAAAAAATGTATGAATAGCTTGTTTAGTTATGTTACGACGCTGGTTTAGTTATCAAGTGGTCGGGGGTTTGCGCCTCGTTCATATATTCATTGTATTCGTTTAGCTTAGTTTGAAAATAGTAAAAATATTGATGTGACATGTATTCCGTCTACGCAGCTCTATATAAATATATATATATATATATATATTATTAAGGTGAAAATATTCTTATTGTGAAATTATAATTATTCAGAACATAGGTCTGTGATATTTTGAATACTAATTAAATGTAATAATTAGAAATATATACACATTAAATCAATTTTATCGAAAAATATCGTTGTTGCTATCGGAATTCTAACCTGGATCTCTTCCTATCCGAGGATATTGCATTAACCGATTATGTTACACCAACACAGTCACATTGATGACAAATTTAGAATAGAAGGATAGATGTATCAATTTGAAAAGTGTAACATATAGGTACGAAAATTGAATAAATGAAAAAAATAATGTGTTCTCCTTAATAAAATATAATTATTCTGATTTAATAATATTTGTATTGTGTTTTTTTTTTAATTTCAAAATTATGTAATCTAGGGGCTTTAAAATTTTAATGGAATCCTCTCCCATCAAAAACGTACCCTCTTAAAGATAATTTGATAACTAAGAAAACTGTGGCATTTCATTTATTTTATTCATATATTTAAATTGCAATACCGTTTTTACAAAATATGTATAATTGAGTTTGTATACACTAAAATGGTTTATCATTTTGATCTTTGGAGTTTATTAGAAATTAACCGTATAAATTAATTATATGATTTTAGTAAATTTGGTCCATTGTTTATGGTTGATTAATATATATTTCAATAAGCGGATATATATTGATATAATGTTGTATATATTTATATTTTGTGATATTCTTTCTAGATTTTTTTTTATAATGGAGTGTACATACATTTTTTTGGTGTACACTGTTAACCCTTAAGTGTCCACTGTCCATTGGGAGCAATTTATAACTCGAAATATTTCCATAACTAAATATGATACAGTAAAATTACTTCATTATTATTTGGTGTCCGTTATTCTTGCTGTTTTCGTCATTTCTACGGGATATATTATTTATATTATATAAAACACAATAATTTAACAATTGATAATAATAATTTTTTTATATTACACATACAAAATAATATTAGAAGAACACATTCTTATTGTAAAGTTGTCATTATTCAGAACATAGGTCTGTGATATTTTAAATATTATCTTTCAAATTAATACATTTAATTAATATTTAATCTTGTTGTATTTATTTGTTGAGTCGGCTATTTAATTATTATTTTTATTTTTTTACAAATGGGATTGAAAATTAATAATTACACAAATTTAAACTTTTGTGTTATGTTTCTCAAAGTGTATGCAATGTGAGGGAATCACTTTTGAACATACAGTACAGTAGTGTTTAGAATGGAGGCGTAAGTTTTAATGGTAATGTTCTAAAAGATGTCCTGTTACTATTGAAAGCGACAAATATAAATCTTTATTAGAATAAACAACCAGCACGTATTAACAAAAGAAGGCCAATCTTACTTTGCGACCACTTTCTTATTTCCAAGCAACTCGATAACTATTTACTGGTAAAAATTCAATATCCTTAGTTATATTCTATAGCAATAAATAATGCGTATTTCGTTTGCGAAAATTCGTAGAATCAAATTAATTAAGAATTGATTAATAAAGTTTTTTTACTCTAAAGTTATATTGAATTTAATTTGATGTTTTAAATCAGACATTATTTTCAAAACAATCTAATACTATAAACGCAATGGAAAATATTAATTAAATTTATTAAACAATCAATTGTGTATTTTGTAATTCTCTACTCCGATTACATAAAAGTATTTATACGAATAAATAGATAATATCCATTTTTTTGTAGTAGTAGTCCGAGTAAAACTTAAATGGAAAATAAACTTTAATTTTCTTCACTCACTCCATATTTCTCGTCCTTCAACCCTTCAAAAAAGTTCACAAGGTCTGTCCGTGGACGCGGAAAATGATTGAAAGGGTACAAATCCAATATGTTGACTGAAAAGTTTCAATAATGTTGTGTACGTGGAAAATGTGAAAATTTTTCGCCTTTTTAGAAATTTATAACGAGATTTTATTACGTACAATTCAGTCCATCGACAAGAATTTTTTTTTTTGTATTTTTAAAGGTAAAGATTGTAACAATGTTCCATGGAATTATGGATCCGTACACCTGTTTTGCTATATATCCTACTCATATTTTAATTAGTTTTTATTGTGTTATTTCAATAGTTTAAATTTAGTTATTCTTCGTAATTTATTATAACAGTTGAATGAATGAATTTATAATAAAATGTTTTTTAGATCTAATATCTAATGGTATTTGAGTGAATGCTAAAATATTCAGACTAAGCTTTTGACCCTAATATATTATTCCAGATCTACGACTTAGTAACGAGAGATTCGTTTTATCGTAAAATAGATAAAACTCGATTCTAAATTATTGTAAATAATTTATATTACATTCTTATTAGATTTTTTTTATATTTATTTAATTAAAAATTAAATTATTAATCACAGAAATATGTAAAAATTAATTTTCATGTCAATTATACTATAGTTATATATACCTTTAATTATACATTATTCTTCTTTTTCGGTGAACCCTCGTAACGAGGATGACGTCTGTCATGGTTTCTTGAGTTGGCCGTGGCCGAGGCCTGTGCGTGGGGCTGTTTAAAGTGTAAGTAATATTGCTATCATCCATACGCACTCTTGGAATAATAGAGAGCTTGGTTCAATAGCAAGGGAGGTCCGTGACTACTGAAGCTCTTCGTTATCTTGCGGCTTTTTCCGTCTATAAATAGAACTTTATACAATGCAGTAGGGACCCAGATGCAGAGCAGCACTGTCGTCGATAGCATTCGTGGAAAAATGCATCATCATTAAATGAAGCTAATTACTCATTATAAATTCATTAATTTGTCATTCAGTCATTTATGTTCTGACACTTGTTGCACTTGTCACATCAATTTATCAACGCTATTGGGGCTACTAATTGGTTTCAGCAAAAATTTTTACTCGACTTCTATTGGATGTAAAATTCATCGATCTTTCTCATGCTCGATATGACATATTTATTTGATTGACAATCGACTTCTATATATAATAATTTCTCGATTCACCATACCGGTTTACACTACATCAACTTAAAAAAACTCCGATTTCACGGTCACAATTCCGGTCGTAAATCGGAATCAACGCAAGGTATGGGAAGAAAGTATTGAAACCTTGGTACATGATGAGGTCGGTGAGTGAATGATGGTGAATTTCGGGGAGCTGGGATTTAGAAAGACTGCTCGCCTTACCTTATATATAACGCCTCCATAATCCCTCCAGTTTCCGCCAAGATCACATAATGGTACGCAAATGAGCCGATCTTTGATCCCAATTGAATACGGCGATATCACAAGTTCACCCACGGCACATAAACAACAAATATTAAGTGGTCAAAACGCATTATCACAACATACAGTGCAGGTACACTGGAGCTGAAAGTTCACACCGCGAATGCTATCGCGATGTCGAGATCGAACAAATATCGGTTAAGTTAACGTCTGCTGACGTCAAGTTCACAATTCACACTGACAAGACTAACATGAGGAAAGGTATATATGGGAATGTAGATGCTGAATTGTAACAATAACAACGATTGCGACTGATTCAAAAAGACGCGCCAAAAGTATGTACGAATTTGGAACAGTTGTGTTTTCTTATTAAATTTAAAATAAATTAAAATACAACGTGTTCTTTTATATTTCAGTCACTATTGGAGGAACATTAAGTCTATGCTTAAGGGGATTTATTTTAAGTATTATCGAATTATATTATCATTTGCTCATCGAAAAATATTAATCTACAATTCGTAAGGGTAATCCAATTCAGCTGAGGTTTTTTTTGGAATTCAATAATTAAAAATAACATGGATTTTAGGTTGCACATTTTAATTTTTTAAGGTTTATTAACTTCAAACTGTGTACACCCGCTGAACAATTGAATTATGATTTTCTAATAAGCACTCTTAATTTAACTAACTTGTCGTGTAGAAGAACTTTAATTGATTTATTATTTTTATTTAAAATAGTAAATGGCATACTGGACGCCCCTAATTTTACTGAACTGATTGTATACCACGTTCCTGCGTGGAGTACCAGGTCGTCGGTGCTTTTCCATGTAAATTCATAATTTACTAATTTTTATATTTTAATGCACCCTCACAAATACTTCACAGGATTGGGAACGATATATTCCGATATTCTATGTTTAAATATAAGAGTGATGTTTTTGATGCTGTTCTGAGTCAAATATACAACTGATTTTGATACTCAGCCATTCTGTGTCAAACCTAAAATTTATTATTTTTTCTGTCTTGAACCTTTATTTTGTATAGTTTGTTTAGCTTATTTTTTAAATTTATATTATTTCTATTCTATTTTTCTATATAGTTTCCATGCTACTTGTGTAGCTGCTCATGTGTTTTTTACTATGTTTTATACCAAACCTATTTTGTAAAAGCCCATAAGGGCGTTAATAAATTAATAAATAAATAAATATAACTTGGATTATACAATACATTGTTATGCTACTAGATATGTTGTAGTATATACTTGATTATTGGTAGATCATTTATACAGGGTTATCTAACAAGCGTGATAGATCTTTAAAATGGAATTAAATTTCCAAAACCAAGTATAATATCAATGATTTTTATTTATTTAATAGATCATGTGATGCCATTATTGTATTCAAATTTGCACCATGACAATATTTGATGCAATACATTCTTTGGATTCAATTTTCAACCATTCTTTTAGATAAAATTCTTAATTAAAGTGGAACCTTATTTTGCGGATCGCAGTCAAGTAGCAGGCACTTGTGAATGAATTTAGTTATTAAAGAATACTACTTTTCATTTTAAAAAAATAATTGTATTAGTGTAAGTAATACCACACGTAATACGCAGTGTAACAGTGTATTGATATTTAGTATGCGGGATTTGTTATAAACAGGGTATCCACAAAAAATATGTACGTAATGTTTCAGTTTTGTAAATTATTAGAAACACTTTGTTTTAACTACTATTTATTGATTTATCAACATGTTTGAAGATTAATGTTCCCGTCATCGGTATATAGTAAATTAAACATTATACAGGTGACACAGATCTAGTCCACAATATGTTGAGTAAATACATGACTAAATTAAGAGTCAAAAATGTTCAAAGGTTGTGTGCCTAATCTCAGTCATGTTAGAGCTATAAGCATTTCAAAAAAATCGTACTTATGCGTTTATTTTGATTAATTGAAATATTTTATTAATACCAAATTATATATGGAATACAAAAAATTAAAGGTCATCGAATTTCGAGCGGCTTGACAATTCTTTGTTAGATGATTTAGGACCTGAAGAAAACAATGTAAAATATAGTAATAATAAATAACAAAGAAGTACGCAGACTTCAAGCTTAACACGATTTCGTAAACATTTCAAACAATAATATTTTCTGTAACAGTGCAGAATTTGTATATATTCTTTGAACATTTTAATGTATATTGTACATATAATTTAGTCAGGTATACCCATAAAATATTGTGGACTACGTCTGTTACATTATGTATATAACCAATTCTTTTTATAAATAGTTACCTTTTAAATTTGTTTCCACAGTAGTTTCTTATTGGTTACCCATTACATATATTTATAGATTTGTTTTTTTATCTATACTTGTGTTTTTAATTTAGTATACATTTTATCCCGATGAAAGGACCATTAATCCAGGGATAAATAGTGTTTAAAAACAACGTGTTTTTTTATTATTATTTATATAATATATTGCCCGAAAGTAATTTTGCAGATATTGATAAGTTTATATTTATATTTATATCTGATAATTTTATTTATTGTATTAGATAGTCGTACTTTTGTATTGTTATATCATTAGTCTTAATCGAATGCATTTATTGATTTTTTCATTATTATAAATACAAAACTACATACTTACACTATAAAAGTCATACATTAAAAATAAGTATTCCTAAAATTTTTTTTTCTATACATAAATATATATATATATATATATATATATAAATATAAAACATAAAAAATATATGATATATTACAGGAAAAATAGGTGTACATGAAAATATATAATCTATTTTTTTACGAGTCTTCAGGCAAAATGTATTTATTAAATATTTTAAAAAAAGCATTACCTACATGTTTTTGAATCGGTCTGCTACACACACTAATATAATTGTTATTTCTAAAAAAAAAAATATTTACCTGTTTCGGCACTGTGACTTCATGCGTTAATATTTTAGATACATTATTTTTAATAAAAGTATTTAAACATCTTCCTTCTAAGCAAACAGTTTGTTAATAAACTTTTTTATATTTACACCTACTTTACATTAATTGTATTAAAAATGTTATTTGAAAGATTGTTTTATTATTTTTATACTCATTAATGAATTAATAATATATATATATATATATATATATAATGGAAATACAAACATAAATCATAATGTTCAATATGTGAAGTTGATGCATGTTTAATATATGCATCGAGCTCTTCATCAAGGAAGTTTGCAGGATATCTGTTTGGAAGTTTTCTGATTACCAGCAATACAATCTTCTCTGCTTTCGTAAGTAGGTTAATCGGTTTCGAACCAGCCAACATGACTATTGTACTGGTTGCAAAATAGACACTGCGATTGTGTCATATTTAACCATTTTCCATGTGGATTTTAATATATATTTTACTAGCAATAAATAACAATTATTTATATTATTTACTTGATAACATGCATAATCCGTATTATATTATAATTACTCTAACATCATTGTTAGTTTTAATATGAAAATACGCTAGATGGCAGTATACATTAGCGAAAAATAATAATGAGTATTAATTTTTATTTACAATCTTTCTGCATTGTGCAATAAATCTCACTAATTAAAGTCTCCAGTTGGTGTCGCTGTTCAAAGCAGATAAATAAATTACGTTCCGACGGATTAATACGTTGCTGGCCGTGGTGGAAAGTTTTTTGTGACATATATTTGGCGCTAGGCTATAGAGGGGTTACTTTTTTATGTATATTCAATGCATTAAAATTACAGTACGAAAATATCTATCAGCAGTCTAATAATTATTGTGAATAATTCGTAGATATGATTTCAGTTTAAAACGGTTTTACACAAAATATCGTATTTACTTGAGATATTTTTTAAATTATAAAGTATTTTAAAAACATATTAAATGGAATATTTTATTGACTTATTTAATACAAAAAATTAAGAGTCATCGAATTTCGAGCGGCCAGACTATTTTTTGTTAGATAATTTAGGGCCTGAAGCAGACATATATTAATAATGGATAAATTTCGCAAATACTTATTTTGGAATACGTAATTTTGTAAACATTTCAAAAAATAATATTTTTAGGAGAACACATTCTTATTGTAAAGTTGTAATTATTCAGAACGTAGGTCTGTGATTTTTTAAATATGAATTAAATATATTAATTAGAAAGATATACATATAAAATCAATTTTATCTAAAAATATATAAAATAAAAATAAGATAGATGGCTCTTTCAAATAATGGAACGATTAAATGTATTAATATCAAAAAGGTAACATATAGGTTCGAAAATTTATCGCCAAAAATATCGTCGCTGTAGCATAGTTGGATAAAGCACCTTCCCCGGTTAAGGAAAGAGATCCAGGTTCGAATGCAACAACAATATTTTTCAATAAAATTGATTTTATATGTACATCTTTCTAATTAATATATTTAATAATATTTTTCGTAATAGTGTTGAATTTGCACATATTCCTTGAATATTTTCGAATCGTAATTTAGTCAGGTATCACAAAAGATTGTGGATTAGGTCTGTTTTACCCTGTATATGTACCTATATAATACTGAGTAAATGCAGAAATGGCAGAAAAACGTATTTTTAAACGTACCATGTATGTATGGCGGTTACTTTGTAGCGTAACATAATTATTATAATATTCACAATAAAACTTTTTACTACACACAACTAAGTTGGGTTATTTTTATCACTAGTTTCAAGAGGTGCAGTCCCTTTCATCATCAGGTGATAAATAAATTTACTTACCTTTGTTACATGGATACATAGAGTTCAGTCAATTCATTAGAAAATATGAAACGCTTTCATATCCAAAGTGTCAGACGATTATATTATTATTAAGGAGAACACATTCTTATTGTGAAGTTGTAATTATTCAGAACATAGGTCTGTGATATTTTAAATACAAATTACATGTATTATTTAGAAAGATATACATATAAAATCTTTTTATCAAAAAATATTGTTGTTGCTACCGGGATTCGAACGTGGATCTCTTCCAATTTGAGGAAAAGCCAAGCTTTCAAATAATAAAAAGATTAATTATTAATTAATAAATTTGTCGTCAATCCACTGTGTTGGTATAGCATAATCGGATAATGCACGTTCTCTGGATTGGAAGAGATCCAGGTGTGAATCCCGGTAGCAACAATAATATCTTTCGATAAAATTGATTTTATATGAAAATCTTTCTAATTAATACATTTAATTTGTATTTAGATTATATTATTAAATTAATTTATTCGAAATATTCGTACATGGGTACGTCTTACGTTGTGAGTCCAACTTACTGAAGTATTTTAATGATGATTATTAAGGCAGAGCATACTTCCAACTCCACTCCTTATCACCATTAGTCATTTTATTACAATTAATCAAAGTTTATTTCAGACAAATATATTCTATTCCAAAAACATTCCTTTTTGCTAGGGATGATTATGAAAATACTGGGTCTCAAAACTGTTACGTAATTCTTATCTCTACACGTGCGTAACCTCGGCTGGATAATGTGGATTGTTCTGAATCAACTGTCTAAAAAATTTGTTTGCGTCTCGGAATTATTTTCAAACACTAAAAAAATACTTGAAAAGAAAATTACAAAAAATATATAGAACGTACCCTCTGTTATTAATGATGTCAATTGATCCTTTACAACGCTCCAACAAATAACCTAATAGCATCACACAAAGCAGGAAACGTGAAGGTCGAAAATATTATTCACATGTATCTGACAGGTTGATATGTATTATTCGGTGTTCACAAAAAATACGAGGCGCGTTTTTAAGTAAGTATCGGATTTTTTTTTTAAAGGAACGCTAAATCATTTTAACAACACTTTACTTTCTTCGGACGTTATACGCGTTAAACTACTTCTCAACTAAGTCGCCTTCATTATTGAGGCACTTGTCATAACAGGGCACCAATTTTTTTATACCTTCGTCATCAAAACGCTTGCTACCAAGGAACCGCTTCAGATGTAGGAAAATATAGAAATCACTTGGCGCCAAATTAGGACACACTTGGCGATGAATGTCAGTTGGTTTCATGTTTTGTGCATTCAAGAAACGAATCCCGGACCATATCTCACAATCGGCAGGCCGATCTATTGTTTTAAAAATTTCAACCACTCACTACAAGATGGCCACACTATGTGAATGTCTCTAACATTGCACGTGGTGAGTCAACCGATAAAGGAAACCATTACGAAAGCGCTACGCTGGGAATATCTGGCAACGGTACTTACTTAAAAAACGTGCCTCGTATTCACGGCTAACAAATCGTGTATAATAAAATGCGGAGTACGGATTTTAAATAATATTTCAGAACACTTGTCATAGGTATATTTTCATGACGTATGTTCTCTCCTAAGCAAATGTTCCTTTTTTTGTTTCATGTCACTCGTCGCATTTTGCATAGACAGGTTCTCTTGTAGATTTCCGCTTCCTCCGTTTGCATAGGCAGAAACCGCTCAGACCCCGTACAGGCCGGATCGTTCCTCCGTCATATATAAGTATTATCTCGCCAATCTCGAAATCAAGAGTTGTGCGAAGATCTAGTGACGTTAGAATCTGTGTTATTAACTGCACTACTTTGTCTTGTGAAGATGTTTTCTTGCGCTCGTGTTTATATCACTTTAAATATAGCGAGCCGTTGGAATACCAAGCGTTCCCACAATCGCCATTTTTGTATCGCACCTCGTGTATTCTGAACACACCATCTGCAATAATCCATGTATATCTGCCGTCTCGCATATTCTCTGGACTGAATTATCATTCTGCCAACCAGATGATTTCTCGATTCACCATACTTTGTTCGCCATGCTGAGACCACGCGCCAGATCAACAGACTCGACTAATAGCATCAATTTTTTCCATCGTATTCTGCCTTCATCTTGAGTAGAGCACTCCTGCTGTTTCTTCCTGAGTTCTCGCCACAACCACTACGCTGACTCCGCACCACCACCATCTCAACCAGACATTGTGCAGGTCAGCTCGAATAATCTTGTGAATAATTATGCGTGTTTAAACTGAGGTATTTATTTCTGTTGCCATTTCATTTGTGTTTCTTTGGCCCACCTCAGCACGCCTGAGAGTTGTGAAATTCGCTCATCGAAATTCAGTGTCATCTTCGAGATACAAGCCTTCTCTGGAAAAGAAAACTTATATCAATTGTGTATTGCTCTTAAGATTTATTCGAAAGAACTATATGATTGTTGTACTGTCATAATTATTACTTGTATTACATCATCTCATCCACGCATAAAGTCTTGTTGTATACTGTACTGTTGATTTTACAATAAACCTTAGCATAACTTCCTGTCTTTTTCCATTAATCACGCTCTGGTGACCTAACACTCTATTACAGGAAGAGAATCACATGCCGATAGAGTTAACCGTGCATGGATTTAAGGTAATATTTATTGAAATAACCTTTAAATATCTTTATTTTACACCGTATGTAAACCACTTTTTACACACTATAATAATATACGCTTTTATATTAGCATTCTTATTCTAATTCTTTGTAACTTCACTTCGTCATGTATTTAAGATCGGCTCTTCTAATATTAATATTTGGAAATTGACTGCCACTTGAAGCCAAAACTTCCTGAAATAATTGAGAATCTTCGTTGAACAATAATTTTATGGAAGAGAAGGTGGTTTCTTCTTCTGAGGTCACCGCCTCAAATATGTCAAAAAACCCTATCATGGAGGTTTATTGAAACCTTCTCATAAGGAATGTTTCCTTGTCTACCGTTTTTAAATTATCTGGTTGATTTTATATCATGATTTTTCAAGTAAATATATCAAATTTATTTGTCCAAGACACTGTATTCGTCTATTAATATTTTACGACAAATTAAATGTATCAATAAGAAAGGTACACAGATCAAATCAATTTATTGATAAAATATTTTTATTGCTACCGGTACTCGAACCTAGAACTCTCCCTTTCCGGCGAAGTGTGCTGACCGATTACACCACGTCAACATAGTAAGTTAACTATAAATTTTCGAACTTATATGCTACACTTTCAAATTGATACATCTGTTATATCATTTTTAAAAGCAATCTACTTTATATTTATGGAGAATCTCAAATATTTTTGAGTGAAATCCTACAAGAGATGCCATAATTAATTACATTAATTCATTCATTTTACACTTTGAAAACATTAATACAACTTATATATTTTTAAGGAAAACACATTATTGTTGCGAAGTTACAATATTTTAGAACATGGTTTTGCGGTATTTAAAAACTTTCTTATTTATACACTCAATGTGTATTAAAATAACAATATAATATGTGTTAAAAAATATATGTATTATTTTCAACAAATTAGATTAAGCAATTTGAAAGACATACAGAAAAAAATTTTTACCGAAAAAAATATTTACTTACCACTAGGACTCAAATACCGGAACCCGAAACTTTATCTTGCCAGTAGAGAGCGTTACCATTTAAATTATGCCTTACAGTTCGCATTATCCCTGCAAGAGATTGTTCCGGGTTCGAGTTCCGGTGGCAAACTAAATATCGTTTCGATGAGAACAAATTTGAAAAATTATATCTATCGATAATTTAAATTGTTTTGAATATCACAGAACATTTAAACAAAATGTGTTGTCATTACACGTATATAAAAAAAAACAATATTTCTAATTGATTAATCTAATATATTATATAATATGTGGCAGATCCATTTATGACAGAGTAAGGAATGAAGAAATAAGAAAATAATGTAAAGCTGATCTTAGTATAGTGAGTAAGATTAAGAAAGGATAACATAAGTGGTTTGATCATATGAAGCGGATGAGTGAGGAGAGAATGGCACCAGACGTTGAGGACTTCCGCGGAAGACTTGGCACGACCAGGTAAACCAGATACTGGAGGATGGTCATGTTAGAAACCTCAATGATCGTCGAGGTTATATGAGGAGATGCATGAATGTGGATGAGGCGAGAATTGTGTGTCGGAACAGAAGAGTGTGACGCTCTATCCTCTCTGCCAGCCCCCGCAGAAAAACGGCGTGATGGTAAGTAAGTAAGATTGATTTAATCTGTTTAAAATATCGTAGAACATCACAATAAAACGTTATTTCATTATATATTAAACATTTAAATATTGCATTTAATATTAAAAAATAGTGGAATATGACTTTGTTGAAAAAACTATCTTCAAAGCATAAATAAATTACAAAAAAAATAAAACTACATTTGTGTAATCCAATTCTAACAGAATTTAGTACAGAATAAATCATGTATGCTAAAAATAAGCATTACAATTTGTATTCAAATATTAACTGTATGAGGTGAGACTGAAAGATAATTCTCATTACTGCTAAATTAATTAACAAGAGAAAAAGGGTGAATTTCGCAACCTCTTGTGAAACTACAAGAACGTCCTTGTTTCCAGTACTGAGTGTTCACCTCAAGATCGCAGGATATTTTATTCCCTTCCTTTTACCGAAAGGAAATATTCGAGAACAATGCTAAACCACGTTGACTACAAATTCAATTAATTATGTATTAATACCTTTGACACTGACATCTCTGAGATCTTACGGCGTTGGCAATTAGAGTGACAGTTTCATTGAATTCGACGGTATTATGTAAATCTTCTGTTTAGTATCAAATGAATTCCTTTAATTGAATCAAAATTGTTTTTTCAATTTGTGTCCATAATAAATATTTGGGCTGCTAGCTAAGTGATCAGTGAGATCATTTAGAATGGAGATGGTGCGAAAGTATTTTCTCAAAATGAGAAATCTGCTCTGTAATATAATAGATATTTTAATGCCGACCTGTTTTGACAAACGCGCCTTTTAAAATGTTGTATCTTCTCAGTACTAGATGAGTATACAAATAACCATACATAGATACGGATTTATTTCGAAATATGTTACAGGGGAATTTATTCGGGTATGGGTGATTCGTGGGAGCCCCTTAGGTGGGTAATTAGGCCGGCATGCGTTGATGAGACTCCACTTACGCGCCTACCTCTCATTCTCTATACCTCGTATTTTGCAACTCCGTTTGTCTGTCCGTGTAAGTGTGACTCAGTGCTTTTTGTGTCTCGTCCACTGTCCCTCTTTTGGTAGTGTTTTTTGATGAATGGATCCCTGAGTGTCTGCCTTGAACTACTGCACCTTAATTTTCCATCTGTATGTAAAACTATGTTCAATGGATTTATGTTATATGATTTTTATGAATAAATACAGCACCTAAGGAAGGAACTAAATTTTAAAATGTTTGCGATGATTGCTAATAACCACATTTCTTCTCTTTTTTCATTTTGCATAAACTTGACTATGTTATTGAATTAAAGTCGCGTATTTTAATTAGCTTTGATGAGTGGGACCGACAAGGAAGCCATAGCTTCTAAACCGGTCCCGGGAAAAGGTGGGTCCTCCCCCCCTCCAGCTGTCCTTTTTAAAGGGGTATTAAAAATGGGTGAACAAAGTGTTGAGTAAGTGTGTCATTTTGGGTATGTTATGAGAGGCGAGAAATATCAAGTAATATAATATAAGACATAGTGTAAGAAATGATTCAAAAGAAATGCGGGGCAGGAAGAAAACGCATCTCAAGATTAAAGAATTTGCATGACTGGTTATATTTCATTGTCATATTTCAGAACAAATCATCATCGTCATTATCCCTATTGAATATACTCCTATTTTTTCGGTATCCTGCATAACTGATTGCTATTACTAGAGACGTGTCTGTTGTTTTTTTATTTTTTTCGTCTATTATCTAATGGATAGAGAATCTTCCTTTTCGTTATTTAACGTAACCCGCCACAACAAGCTCCTCAAAGCTATCTTCCCAAGGAAGAATGGAAAAATTTATCTTAAAATGGCTGAGATTGTGTCCATAATATTTTTTGTAGAATGGAGATATTTGTGCATATCGCCGACCACGGTATGCGCAGAATATTTCTCCAGAAACACATTTAAAAAGCATCAATATGTATTTTCTCTATTGCCTTCAGAATTCACGATTCCACATCATATTGAATGACAACACAAGAATCACCTGAATACCAAATAACAAAAATAATTTTCAATCACTTTGGAACTTTGAATAAATTATTATAAGAATATTAAAAAAATATTTGGACATTATAAAAGAATGTGTATAATTTAAAAAAATATTCGCAGTTAAGTTTAATAATCTACTGTACATATAAAAATAAGCATAAAAATTGGACAATTTCATTGCACATTTTTTTGAGATTGCTGAAATATTAACAATAGTAATTTACTTCATCAAAATTTGCATAATTACTTTGTGGCCTCATTTTATATTAATAATTATACAAAATACTTTATTTATTCATTATTCTACATATTTCGATACCTATGGTATCTTCTTCAGGAAACAATTTATAATGAAATTAAAAAATACAAGCATAGATAAAAACAAAACTATAAACTGTATCGTGTACTTTTTGTTTACCAGATCATATGTTTATCCAAGTATTATCGATAGAGGGAAATAGTGAAGAAAAATTGTTACTTCAAATTTGATTATAAAAAATATCCAAAATTCTATACAACCAGCCTTTTACACTAATAACAAATTAAATAATTATATATTAAATAACAAGGATATGGGATGACATTAAAAAAAAATGGGGGTCTACAAATTAATTTGCAATGATTACAATTAATTTTACATAGAAAAACTTAATTACGGAATTAAGGAGCATTTGAGATGCTTAAATAAAAATAACTATTCAGAATTCTTCAATCATATTTTGAAAACAAACCATTCATTTGATGTTAATAAGGATTTAGAAATTATATATACAAATACTAGTGGTTTACAGTTAAATAAATTTGAAATTTTAGAAATAAGAAAAAGTGTTAATAGCAAACTTAATATTATAAATAAACAAATCCTTTTTGCAAATAGTCACTTTTAAAATTTGTTTTCATATTAGTTCTTACTTATTCACCATTTTATCGTCTTTTTTTTATCTATGCTTGTATTTTTAAGTGTACATTGTTTTTCTGAAGATGATACCTTAGGTATCGAAACATGTAGTATAATGAATAAATAGGTGTTTAAACAAAATATTTTGTATAATTATTAATAATAAATTAATTATTTAAAAAAACACATAATTATTGTGAATAATTACAACTTCACAATAAGAATGTGTTCTTCTTAATAAAATAAGTTGTATCAATGAGTCCAAAATTTAATAAAAATGAATTGATAATTCTGGCGTCTGCAGTCGGTTTACTCAGGTATTTGAGATTCCGTAAAAACAATATAGATGGCTTTCAAATAATGGAACGACAGATGTATTAATTTGAAAAAGTGTAACATATAGGTTCGAAACTTTGTTATGAAAAATACTAGCGCCATAACACAATTGGTAGTGCACTTCCCCGGATTGGAAATAGAGATCCAGATTCGAATCCCGGTAGCACAAAAACAATATTTTTCGACAAAATAGATTTTATATGTATATATTTATAATTAATACATTAAATTAGTATTTGAATCTATTATTTCATTTTACGCTCGATGGAGTAACGATATCATAAGAGAGGCGGGAATACAGTAATGAGAAAGAAGACGGCGATCGTTGAGAGGTACATATCTAAGAGTATAAGCTTATCTTAGATTGAAGATGATAATGATGATTTTATAATCATAATTTATATATATGTGTCAATTCTCTTATATACACTGCATAAAAAATTAGATTGATGTATTGCGAGCGATACCTTGAGAAATAAATACAAAAAGTATACAAATGGTATGATTTTTTCACGAGAATTATACATTATTATTCATTATTATGTATATAACAACTTATTTTAATGTTGGATTTAATTACGCTATGCATTTTTTAATATTTATAATAATAATAGTTTTGATGAATTATTTTTGTATGCAAACGTAAATGTCAAATTTTGAGTATTGTTCCCAAAATTACAAACTACCCTACACTCGACATGTGTAAGTCAATCGTTGACAATTCGCCGAGAAGTAACAGCCGGTTTCTGTCAGCTCTGTTGCTAAATAATTAAAATCGAAATCGATCATGTTTTTGTAGACAATTTTCGTATTTTTTGAACAAGCTTATTTCAAACCATAGAATCATAGCTCATTTGTGTTGTTTGATTGTGACTGATTGTGTTTTTGTGACTAAGATTAGATCATCCAGTTAATATCTGTGACTAAACGTTCGTATTTTTAAAGTTCAAAGGTCAGAGACGTATTTTGTACTGTTGTTTTTCGTGTAGTTAGATGATACATAGTTAAATCATCCAGCTTATTTCTATAATTGTTTGTGAACGTTCCATCTATGATTGATTGTGTATGTAACTTTGTGTGAGTTCAAAAATCAAAGATGTGGACAAGGTCAGAGATCTGCAGTGTGGCGGAAAAAATCTAACAAGGTAAATGGATCACTTTTAATATTTGTCTGGTTCTTCATTAATTCTAATTTCATTTTCTGCTACATACACTATCTCAAATCTCCTAAAAATTTCATTTTTTATCTTTTTCACCTAAAAACCTTAAATTTAGACATTTCAATTCAAAATTATTTGTATCAAACTATACATATTTTTGGTATATTAAACGACTGTTAATTAACAAACTTATATAAAAAACATTTTTATGTGAATGAATTTATATTAATTATTGATAAATAAATATGCTCATATTGAATACGAAATCCTGTTTCTAACTATCTTATTAGAAAACCCACAAAAACAGTTTAGGGGTACATAAAAATATAATTAGCCTACCGGGATTGTGAATCAGATGATAGATTTTCCGATTTGGTCTAGGCAAACAAGAAAATTTTAAAAATAGTATATATTAATTATTAACAAAAAAATCTATATTACAGCGCTTATATTTTTTTTGGATCGTCTTTCCTTTTTCCAAAATCACTTGGCAACCTTTTTTTAAAATACTACAGTTCTCGTGCTAGTGCTTGTGATAGGATTGCTCATTTACTATAACACTCGTTGCCCACAGGAAACATGCGGCTCTATCTTTTATAAATAATAAATTTACACATACCTTGAAATATAGTGTCGCCGACAGCACTTAACGAATATCAAAAAAAATAATTGTTTATAATTTTTATAAATACATAATATGCCGACAGAAACGGAACATCTGAGAAAGATATCGAACGGAGGGTGACTGCAGGAAATAAAGTGAATGGCGCATTGAATGGAATTATATATATGGAGTTCTCGTACCGACACTGATATATGGAAGTGAGGCCTGGAGCTAGCAGAAGAGGAACAAAAAATTGTGAAATTTAATGTGAAATGCAGTGGAAATAAGCTCACTTAGGCGTATATGTGGCAGATCTATTTATGACAGAGAAAAGAATAAAGAAATAAGGAAAGAAAGTAAAGCTGATCTTAGTATAGTGTGTAATATTAAGAACGGATTACTTATGTGGTTTGGTCATATGGAACGGATGAATCAGGAAAATGGAAAGAAATATATGTGACGCAAGTGTTGATGGCACGAGAAATGTAGAGCACGTCCGCGGGAGACTTGGCACGACCAGGTAAACCAGATACTGGAGGATGGTCTTGGTCCTGGATGATTATTGAAGCCTCAATAGTCGGAGCTTGTATGTGAAGATGTATGAATGTGGATGAGGCGAGAACTGTGTGTCGAGACAGAAGAGTGTGGCGCTCTATCCTCTCTGCCTAGGGAAACGAGCGGGGAAACGGTGTGATGGTAAATTTGTTAGTTAATATATTTTTTTGTTTTACAAATGCCTAGTTAAATACACGTTAAATTAAAATAAATATGACCTGACCTATTGTCTCAATATTTGCCTAACTTTTGACTTTTTATGTTTCCTCCGCCACCTCCCCCTGCCCTCTCTGCGCCTCATTTCCGAGCCCCTTTACTTCACCCTCGCTCCACACCACTCTACCCCATCGCTACCCTCTAACACGTAACAAACTATATCAATTTTACTAGCCAATCAAACATTTAAATTTTTTGGATGGTTACAAAAATAACCGCAAACTAGACTAAATACTTTGTAATGGTGTTAATGGTTGTGGACCTGTCCGTAACTCTTTTTTCTACCGAGCTGAGACCTGGTCTTGTGTTCTTCGTGATTGAGTTCTAAAGGTCTGATTAGGAGGCTGACGCAGCGTTACAACGAGGTTATTAAGTAAGTCGAGCATTCTTCTCTCACATTCTTATCTACTTTGTCTCTGATTCTTTGAAATTTCCAAATATCTTTCATTATACGAGTATATAAAGGTAGTGTCAATTTATTTTGCAAAACTCAAGTTCGTATTATTTTTTAAAGATTATTTATTATATAAATACGAAAAGTTTTCGTTTCTTATAGTATATATATATGAAAATCTTTTCAGTACATATTTAAAGAGTACTAAAAATTTTGTGAATACTATAATTATATTTTAGATATTGTTGGCGTTTAAAAAAAAAATTAAAAATAAGAAACAAATAAATGTAGTAGACTGCTAACTTAACTTCTCTTACCATCACATCGATTCTCAACCAGGGTAGGCAGAGGAACCCCGTGAAATAAAACTCATATCATCCACATTCATATATTTACTTATGCATAGTCGTCAATTGTTGAGGCTTCTAACAGGACCATCTTCCAGTATCTGGTTTGCCTGATTAGTCTACTGGGGATGTTATCTATTTTTAGCGCCATTAACACTCGCGTCGTATATTTTTCTCACCATCATATTATTATTTATTCTTAATATTGATTAAATATATTAATTAGAAAGATATACATCGAAAAATATTGTTGTTGCGCTACCGGGATTCGAACCTAGATCTCTTTTCAAACCGGGGAAGGTGCATTATCCAACTATCTTACCAGCAAGATAGTTCTTTTTTCATAGCACAGCTTAGTTTGAAAATAGTAAGAATATTGATGCCGCATGTATTCCGTTTACGTATCTCTAATTAAAAAAAAAATTACGTGTATTCTATATGCTATCTATTAAAATTTTAAGGTTTTTTAAATTGAACAATGTATTTAGTTACTTTAAGTTTTACTTTAAGTATTAAAATGTATTTATATGCTATCTAAGCACATCTTGATTTACTATTTATATATGTTTATTTGTACATTGAACACTACACATTGTTTATTACTATACCGGAAAGGCATTGTATACTACAATACAGTAAAATACTAGTGCAGCAGGCAAGGTACCGAAATATATGTTTTACTTTGCTCCAATATTATATGATTATAACAATATAATAACACACTGTACTGTAATATGAATCAAAATAATAAAATAGTATTATTATTATACGTATATCTTTCTAATTAATACATAATCAGTATTTAAAATATCACAGACCTACGATCTGAATAATTACGACTTCACAATAAGAATGTGATCTCCTTAATAACCTTATTTATTCATTCAATATGATTAAACCTTCTAAGCAAACCTTAATTATTTATTCTGTTGACGTTCAGTTATAATTTGTTTAACTTTTATTCTATCATACATAAATAGATTTGTCATATTAATGTCTGACTGACCTTATTTATCTGCATTCTGTCTACCTTTCTTCTTTTGCCAGCTGTATTTAAAATATTACAATATCACATTTTCCAATTTGTTACACCGATTATTCAAATTGTGATAAATTTTCAATTGTATCGATGTTTAAATATTTTACTTTTAATACCTTTGATTTCGTTTGAAATTCATTTCCACCCCCCTCACCCCTAAATTTTCAACTTCAGGTATTAAATTATGAAAATATTTCGTGCATTTTTCCAATCAAATATTTTCATAGGCAGAATTTTAAAATATTTTTATCTACAGACCGAGCCGAAAGTAACGTTCGCATAAATAAATATTTAACGGTTTCGGGTTTCGCTTAATGGACACGTTTATCATGTATTCGAGCATTATCCATACATTTTGTCCGCCCCAGTCGCAGGTGTTTGAGAAAACAGATCCGGAAAATCGCATTTTCTGCTTAGCATTTTCAATACCGGCAGCATCCCGGGCGCTATTTACATACAGAGGTAAATAGGAGACGTGTTTGCTCGCATTGAACCGAATTTATTTACGGAATACCCGGTGATCATTTAACATCTCTGCACTTACCTGATATTAAGCAGTCAGTTTAGTATGTGGTTACATGAGGCGTTCACAGGAAAATTGTATTTTTTAAATTTGTAAAAATGTATAAATATCATCAGAAGCACGTACGAAATGACGTAAAAATATATACTATGCAGTCTCTCAAATAATACTACAATAATGCGAACAATAATTGGATGAGGAGGTGCAGCCTATACATAAGTTAAAACATATTTTCAGCAGAAAAGACGGTAATTAAAGTAATAGCTACCTACTCAAAATGCCAACTCGAATCAGCCCAAAAAAATATTTAATAATTATCAACAATCTTACAAATATACGTATTAAATATATAACTATATTAATTTCAAAATGCCATAAACGATACAAACAGTTAAGCCAATGTGACAGCAAAAAAGATATAAAATGTCATCTACAAAAACAACGATAAATATTACTCCATAAAATTATTCAACATTCTATCAACAAGAGAGAATAAAAAATATAATAAATGGAGCAGCAATCATAATAAACTTCAATATTAGCACAATTACTTAGTGACTGCATATTATATAAATAATAAGACAAAACACTTTGTTCAAGCCACTATTTATTGATAAATCAACATATTTCGATAACCATGTAATAAACTAGTTAAATAATAGATTAAAGAGTTTGACAACGAGACCATAAAATGGAATTAATGAACTGTACTATATAAAAACGGTAAATAAATTAATCTATCATTTTTTTGTAAAACACAAATTCACACTTAAATAGCACAATTGTTAAATAATAGTTTACCTCTAAACATGATTGTCCTAGTGAGAAAGTATTATAAATAATAGGTTGTCCTATAAGTCTTTGTGTTTTTTTATGTTCAAGTTTAATAATTAAAAAAATAAAACACGTAATATTTTTAATCAATCTCCATATTTTTCTACAATCATTCTCCACCTATCAATTAGTTTATTGATACCTGATTCGAAAAAACATTGTTTTTTTGAAGCAATAAATAAGTCGATTTAATTGCATCTCTACCCATTGCATTACAAAAATTTTTAACTGCTATTGTCGCATTATGTCCAAGTTGAAACTCATAAAGCATAATATAGTGTAACTGGATTTTTTTCATCTCCACTGCCATTGTTGTTCTAGGGTCGAAAATATCACACTACAAAAAAGATCCCGTTACTAACCCTAACCACCGACATGAACACTGTTGACGAACACGGAATGAATACTGAAAATATCTTTAGTTTATATAAACAGTTATGCATTCAAGCAAATGCAAGAAAAAAAACGCTAAGACTTTTGGGACAACTAGATATTATCTTTAAATAAAATCTTCAAAAGCCAAATAAGTTAATAACTATTGACCTCTTTTATATTTCATTATTATCATCGACTGTGTCTCTCTCCCCTACTGAATATAGGGTCTTCGAAAATATCGCCAATTCTCTGTCTTCATCCCTTCTTATCCATTTTTTTCACCTAAAGTCACCAATACTAAAGCGAGTACTTCACCCCAGTATATTCCTTCCTCATCATTCATCATATCCAGCTCATTGCACTTGATAATGCTATTTTTTTTGGGAACATCTGTTACCTTGATTCTCTGTATATTTTTAGATTCCTGATCTCTCAGATATATTCCAAACACAGCCCTTCCCATTCCTGATATAGATATCTTAAAGAGATGAAGCCGTTATTATAATTTTATTTATTACCAACTACGCTGTATGTTTTTTTTGAAAATATGATATTCACTTTCACGTAACAGTATAGATGTCGTTGAAGCAGAGAATTTTTTTTTTTGACCGAAGTATGGCGCTATATTCTTTATGTCTATATATGAAATTCATTCGAATTATTAATACATGTACAAGAATACGTCCGAAAAGGCAGTATTTTTCAATTTTCTTAAACTTCGTATTTAGACCAGTATATTTCATAATTTGTTAAGTATATCCTAATCTTTGTAGGATTTGTAGGAACCAATTACTGGGATTTATCCCCTGAGGGATTGTAATTAAGATATATTATCATCACAATTAGAAAAATTACGGACTATCATAAATTTGTAACTGAAGTAAAAAAAATATGTACACAGACTAACTGAAACATAAATTAAATTAACTCGTATATATATATGTATATACTCCTTCTCTATACACGAGTCTTTCTCGCATAGAGAAGAAACAAATGTTAAAATATATATATCCACTGATTATTCAAATTGTATTATATTTTTAATATTAATAAAAAAAATAAAAAATATAAGTATCTCACATAGATGAAGCTATTATTTTTATTTACATGGGAAGACAAGTATGCAAGTCTTGCGCATTACAGGACTTACAACCTAACATCAGCTGACTTAAGTGATCACTTTACATAATGTAACGTTCACCTATTTACCCATGCTACCAAATCTATCAAATTTTTGGAAGTTGTATATAGATATCTATATCTTGATGACAATCCCTTAGGGAATAAATCCCAGTAATTGGTTGCTACAAAGATTTTGGCAACTTTCAATTTATTTAAATAATTGAAGTCTCGGCTACGCACACCCCCAAATAAGAAAGATCTAGAAGTGTGGGGGTGGCCATCGACAATTATATAAACCAAAATCAAAATATATAATAATACAATGTGAAATAATTACTTTTTTTAAAATGAAATTAGAACATGTTGAACAAAGATGTCGAAAACATAATTGTGCCCATTGTAATGAGTATGGTCTAAATCATATTTCTTTCGTTTCGAGATATTTAAAGGTTTATGTTTGATTTCATTAAAAAATATTTTTATATTACACAATACAATGTCTCAAAAATTATTTAGTCTACTAGATTTATAAATTTCGACACATAGATATTTCGTGTAGCTTATAAGGAAATAAAAAAAATATGATTGAAATGACTTAACTCTATTATCAAAATAAACACTAGCGGAATACCGTTCAACGTCGCAACAATACACAGAACGTAACGCTTCAATTTTTTCACAATTATTACATTTTGCATGATATTATTATGTAAATTTAAAACAATGTGACGCGAAATAATTGATAAACTCATTTTTTTCAATTTCTTGACTTAAACCACATTCATAATAATTTTGCCTATTATTAAATTATTTTGAAGACCTTTTAGTCATTTGGGAACCTTTTTTTTGTACACATCTATATTTGCCGCTAATTTAATTGATTTATACAGCGTAAGGCCAATGTACGATGGATGTCTCTGTCCTATTCCTGATTTCGACATTTTAAAAATAATATTTTCATTAGTTTTACTCCGAGTCTGATAGAAGTGATGATTTTTTATATTGTCCTCTTTAAAGAAATGAAATAAAACAGATTTTTTAATTTAATTAAATTATAAAAAAATAATTTATATAAAAACAATATATTTTTCGATAAAATTGATTATTAATAAATGCATTTAATTAGTATTTTAAAAAATATCATACGCTTGTGTTCTGAATATTTACAATAAAAATGTGTTCGCCTTAATAATATATAAGTTGTATCAATGTATCCAAAATTTAACATTAATTGTTAATTCTGGCTTCTACTATCGGTTTACTCAAAAGTATTTGAGATTCCGTAAAATCAAAGTAGATGGCTTTCAAATAATGGAACGGTATATGTATTAATTTGATAAATGTTACATGTGGGTTCGAAAATTTGTCGACAAAGGTACTGTTTGCTGTAGCATAGTTGAATAATGCACCTTTCCTGGATTGAAAAGAGATGCAGGTTCGAATCCTGGTAGCAACAGCAATATATTTATTGATAAAATTGATTATATATGTATATTTTCTAATTAATACATTTAATTAGTATTTAAATTATAATTATTTTTCAGCCTTTTTTTATAAATGTTTAATAGCAAATTACCATTTTCTATTCCCGGGATCACAAAGTCCCGGGAGGGTAATTTTGGTTCGAAATTTCGGAATCGGATTTTGAATCTAATATTCACTACTCTGTACGAATAATTAATAATATAAAAGCAATCCATGTACAAAATTTCGGATCTCTATCTCGTCGAGTAGTAACCAATCTAGGTGTTTTGAAGCATACAGATTGAACCATTTATTTATACGGATGGTTTATTTGATATTGGTAAAAACTTTTATAAACGCTTTAAATCGTTATATCTAAAAAAAATCATGAAGAAGAATATCATTAAATTTGAGTATTTGATAAATGATTTTGAACATTCGCGTATTGTAATAGTTGTTTTCATTAATATATGCCATCACTGTATTTATATCGATTATTCTTATTAAAATATATATTCTTTATCCAAGGTTCTTAAACGATGGTCAACCGCTATTGCGACTCCGACTGTGTTCGATTCTAACAATAATTGGTATCTGATTATTTATAATTCTTTGAGAAATCACTGGTACAATTGAACATTCACAACACAATCACAATAACGATTTACATAACGGTTTATATAACAGCGTATATAATGGTTTACTGCTACTAATACGTTACAATCAAATGTCAATAATAAGCCATCATCATTATTGTCAGTCTGTTCTTCTGATTATAGTACTCTATCGAAAGATTACCAATTTTCTCTTTCCAGCTTTTCACAAGTTCACATCCACCTGTTGCCACTCTTGCATCATGGGGATGGGGATGATCATACTTCTACAAGTGTGATGCTTCTTCTCTGGTTATTATCTATTCGACAGATGCGTTCAGCCCATTGCCACTTGAGCATTAAGGTTCTCTGACGAATTTCTATATTAGGTCAATGGGAGTGTGCGCTTTGTGGAATGTGACGACGTTTTAAAAGAGAAATAAATATATTATAAGTTATGGATCAGTACATATGTGTAAAAACCAGATGGTTTTATGTGTTTATGTAACCTGGTAAGGTGGTAATCCCAAATATTCCACCCAACGCTCTAGTGTTCTTTTAAAAATGATCGCAAAGTGTGTGTATGTATCAAGAGCAGAATGAATAAATGAAACTACTAACAGTTGACAGAAGTGTATTGTTACTTGAACACAGTCAATGTTAGAAAATAGGCAATAAAAAGTCTCCACCAAGGAGCATTAGCTAAAGATCTTGACGGAAAGACAGCTGCGAGAGGAGTGGCGCATAAGGGCCGGCCTTCGGACGTATGCGGGCCCATTATATTAGCATATTTTGGGGTCGGTACCAGGCGAGTTGTTGATGCTGATGAGAGTATAGTTTTACTACCAGGTATCTGTAAGGTACGTTCAGTTCGTTTCTTTCATGGAGGCGATAGTCCTCTACAAGTCAATCTCTCATACGCATTCATATCATTATCATTTCCATTGCTCTTTTGGCAACTTTCAACTGAGCGTTATAGTGACAAGTAAATGTAATTAAATATTTAGTTATTTTATTAACCGTAATTTGAATCCATGTACATCATCGTCATCATATTAGTTAGGAAAACTTATGTTTAATTTAAATTGAATCCATCAAATGTAATGATTACGTATATCTTCAATCGGATATATCTGTTAGGAATAACTTCAATTTTAATTTTCTTTATCAAACAGTTAGGAATACCTTCAATCTAAATTCTCTTCAACTGAGCAGATCTACTTTATTATTCTCAAAGCAGTAAAGTACACTTTAATGGTTCATTAATTTCCGTCTCAACTAAAACCATTAAATGGTTGCAGTAAAGAGGCGAGACGTATAATTGAATGCAATTAAATATTCCACGATGAAGTGCATGCACAACTTCCGCGATTTCATTTGAAAAGTTATGCTCCAATTCTCCGCCTCATCAAAATGTACCGCAATTAGATCGAATCAGCATGGCCGGACCTGCACGATGTCATTTTACGTTTAATGAAATTATATTTCACATCGTCATTATTATTAGATCTACAAACTCTGATGGGTCTTCATCTCTTCAAAAGATTTTCTCCATCGCGTTGTTTCTCTCTAGTTTTGGATTTCCAAGGAAGATATGTTTTTTAATAACATTTTTGTTCGATCTTGGCTTAGTTGACATGTTTCCATTAGCTATAATTCCATTCAAAGCGCCGTTCACTTTATTCCCTGCAGACATCTTTCTTTCGATATCTTTCTCTGTTTTTCCGTTTCTATCAAACATACTTCCCAAATACACAAACTCATCTACTTGTTCCAAACATTCATTACCTACAAGTATTTTGCACGTTGTCATGCTTTTCTCCTTCTCGAATACCATCATTTTCGACTTGTTGATATTCTTCACAATCGCCTTTATAATGTCACATCTTTTTTAATCAAAATAGAATGTTTACATTTAACAGAATCCACGTTCTTACGAACAGAATTAAATTCAAATATATATATATATATATTATTACAATATATAAATTCAATACAGCTCTGCTGCGGATCTCAAATAATATATTAATGTAATCAAACTAGGCGTATTGCGTAGTGTTAACGAATCAAAACCACTTTCTAGAATCTTCTAACACCGCTCGTACGTTCCACGTGCTCAAACCATCCTAATGGTAATTTTTAAAGCTATGCTGTAGTTATCACATATGTACACGGCGTTTGCGAAATATTTTTTAACTCGAATAATTTATCTGAGTATCGATCTCTTGTAAGCAAAGTCAACTTCAATACTCTGTTCAATGCTATAGCGTTAAATTATCATAAAATCATAATGTTCTGATTTGTTTGTGTTTGAATTTATTTAAAAATATTTAGCATAAGTGAACATTCTAGCAAATTAATATTATGTTCCTGGCCAATGTTTTATCATTCATGAAAATTTAAAGCGGAGCTCGGGCTGTGTGATGTGGCACCGCCATGTTGAAACCACACGTGTTGCAAGCCCAATCGGCACAATTCGGCCACCAATGAGTTTTTACAGCGTTGCCTCTTGCATCCTGAAAGAAATAGATTCCAATGATTCCGCTGGCTCACATGGCGTACCATACAGTAATTCTGGGTGGGTTTAAAGGTCGTTGGTGGATCAATTTAGTATTTTTAGTGCCCCAAGAGGATCTGTTTCGTTTATTAGCAAAACACGCCGAAGTCGAAATGAGCTTCGTCGCTTATGATTTTCTTCCAAAAATCGGGTTTGTGTTTGTTTCATTGTTTTAATAATTTCAACACAATGTTGAAGCGTTATTGCTCCATAATAAATTGTGATCAACTACTCTCTACGACTTCATATTATTGTACCTTATCTGTTCAATGGACGTTGGCTATCATGACTTTATTTACTGCGGCCCAAAAAAGCTCTACAGTATACTGGCCAAACCAATGCCTTAGATGCCATGATGTTCGCCTTCTTCCAGAGTTCCAACTTCCTACATAATAAGATGTAAGATCTCATACTTCTCCGAATGTCTCATTACATGTCCGAGATATTTAAGTTTTCGGATTTTCATTGCTTTAATTACTTATTTTTCTACATTCATCCGAACCATATCCATCCAGCTACTTTCTACCACTACCAAATTCGAATTGACAAATATCGGCCAAACAAAATCGACCCGGAGCATAATAGTCAATATTGTAAATTTATATTTTCATACCTTATTTGTACTACTCAGTAGTTGGTAGTGTATTGGTAAATATTCCCCATCTATTGCGGGAGGTTCAGAAGTTTTAATTTTATTTATTCAACTGAATTTATTATTTATTTAATATTAGCAAAATTACTCTGTAGCCTCATTTTATATAAATAATAAAACAAAATACTTTATTTATATAGTTATTCTACTATTTATTGATTATTTAACATGTTTCGATACCTATGGTATCTTCAATTAAAAATACAAGCATAGATAAAAACAAAACAATAAATAAGTAGAAACCAATATGGAAACAAATTTAAAAGGTGACTATTTGTAAAGAGGATTTGGTTATTTATAATATTTAGCTTGCTATTATAACTTTTTCATATTTCTAAAATTTCAGATTTATTTAACTGTTAACCCCTAGTATTTGTATGTATAATTTATAAACTCTTGTTGATGTCAAAATAATGGTTTGTTTAATTTTTTTTATTTTTATTATCATGATTATTTTTTACTTAACACAAAACACATTTTCTAATATATATTAAACATTCTAATTCAATTTTTTAATGAAATATTCACGTGTGTCGGCAATAATAATTTATGATGACACTATTTTCAATTAATGAATGAATTATGTCCTTGGCATATTCTTCACCGCCTTTCCCTGAGGATCGCATCTGGATGTTGAAGCGCTGAGTAAATACTGTCTTACCACGTAGACGTGAATACTGAACACACTCGAAGAATTCCCCGACTCCGCAGCCCCTAAAAGCCTTAAGTAGGTCTGTTGTAACTCTTTCATATGGTGGGAAAACAAAGTGCAGACAAATAGTATTATACATTGTGTAAAGATATTTATTGCGGGGTAAATATTCTCTTAACATAAAAATCATACACACGTGGTATCTTTTAAGGGTAGGTAGGCTAGATGGAATAACATACATTCTTGTCCTGTCACATATCCTCCCCTACTTCCGCATCAGTTCACGTCTACCCACTAGACCCTACTCGTACCCACAAGCCGACTCTTTAAGCTCCAGTGGTCTCCCTCGACTTCTTATACCATCTACACACGCCTTTTGTATTGGGTAAAAAGTCATTTTAACAAATTCAATAGCTTCAATATATTTTTTAAATGATTTATTTAACTAATAATAAGATAAAACAGTTTGTTTATACCACTATTTATAATTAAATCGACAAGTTTCAATACCTATGGTATCTTCTTCAGGAAACAATGTACACTAAAATTTAAAATGCAAGCATAGATAAAAACAAAACTATATAAGTATAAGTGGTGGGTACCTAATTACAAACTACTAAATTTAAATGGTGTTTATTTGCAAAAAGGATTTAAATTTGGTTATTATAATATTTAATTTACTATTGAAAAATAATTTATTTTGGGTTTGATGGTCCTTTTCCAAAATGTGAGATACATTACAAAAAATTAAAATTTGCTTTATAGATTGTTAATAGTGTTTTCTATCATTTTAACATATTATAATATGTATTTTTATTATAATGCAAGCTATCAAGATAAACATAAGCACAGATTTAGTAAAAAACGAACCCAAATATAACTGCTTTTTTAGTCACATATAGAATTAAAGTAATATAATAATAAATAAACAAGTCAGTTTAAAAATAAAATTAAAATACAATTTAATTAATTTTTAAAATATGTAAAATTGCACAGATAAACAAGAGTAGAAAATAAATATGATCACGTGGTTAGCATTAACGTACAATCGTTTTTTAAACTTACCGATCTTTAATACATACGTCTCTATTTCCTGGAGAGATGAAAGGTTCTAAAGGCACAGTAAAAGACGCAATAGGGGTATTTTTAACGGTGTATAATAAGTGATTATCAGGAATAGTGGGGGGTGGGTAAGGTTTGATTGTTTGAGTGCAAGTTGCAGATGGTGTGTGAGGGGTGCAAGGTGGTACTTGGTGGCTTTACTGGTGTGGTGTGGTGAGGAGGTGGAGGGGATGTTACTACTGTAACGCCAGATATCAGGTAGTTATATATTAGGTTTAATAATCTTTGTAATTAGTCCACTGCTGAATGAAGGCTTCACCATGATTGCCAATCTTCGCCATATCACGTGATCCGATAACGTGTATCTACCCAACGAGACCTTGAGTCATCAAGGTCATCTTTTATCTCGTGTATACTGTTCAAGAATAGAACTTTTCCATCAATCAACTGTGCATCTTATAATATGTCCCGCCCATTTTCGTTTACGCTTTTTAGAAGTGACTTTAACATCCTTCCCCTTCGTCTGCGTATTTTTCTACCTCTTCTAATAATTCTTCTTTCCATACTACGTAATTTCATAAAGAAGTTTTAATTTCGTAAAATAGGAGGTTATAAAGGCAGAATAACAGTATATCAGAGTGAGACAGAGTGTCAGGTCGTGGTCGGGAGAGAAGGGTAGGGAGTACAAGGGAACAATTTTAATATCAGACTATTTAGTATCTGGCTATTATTATTGATTTATTTATTAATTTTGAATGATTTTTAATTGTTAAGGAGTAAACCTATTCCATTTTTATGTAACACTTGTGCCCCTTCGGCAAATTCTGAAAAACCTGTACCTACTATGTGTTCATTTAATCTAATATTTACGTTCCTCAATGTTTTGCCTATGTAGAAAGCTGGACAATCATTAAACTTAAGTTTATAGAACACAGAATGGCTTAGTATGTCTTTTTAGTCTTTACAATTAGCTAAAAGATTTCCTAAATTATTATCAGTATATAATGCTGGCTTTATCTCTTTTGAAAGTTAAAATGTATTTAATGTAGATACATTAATTATGTACAAAATTCTGCGCCATCGGGGAGTTGGGTTATTAGTATTTATAGTTGGAGATCAATCAATAATAATAGTCAGATACTAAATAACTTAACACATCTATCCAATAGTCCGACATTTAAGTTGTTCCCATGCAATCCCTACCCTTCTCTCCCACCCCCACCTGATAATCTGTGCCATTCTGATATGCTGTTACTCTGTCTTCTTAAAGAATTTCGTAAAAAAGTAATAAGTTATGTTATCTGATTCAAGTAATACTATATAATATATTATCTGGTTTAGATTTTTATTTTTTCACTCCATATTTGACAATAATAATGAAATAATAATATTTTGTGTTGGTGAAATTGTAATAGTACTATGATTTTTACATATACGATTTACAATAAAAGTGTGAATGAAAGAGTGAAAATGGTCGATTTGATTGTATGCTGTTTATTGTACGCCGATGATGCAGTATTAATGGCGAATAATGAACAAGAACTAGAGAGTCTAGTGAGTAGAATGTACGATATATGCGAGGAAAACGACCTTATTATGAATGTTAACAAGTCGAAAGTGATGGTATTCGAGAAGAAGGAAAACAAGATACCGTACAAAATACTTGTAGGTAATAAATGTACGAAACAAGTAGATGAGTTTGTGTATTTGGGAAGTATGTCTGATAGAAACGGAAAGGCTGAGAATGATATCAAAAGGAGGATGACTACAGGGAATAAAGTGAACGGCGCTTTGACTGAGATTATATCTAACGGGAATTTGTCAACCGAGGCAAGACTAGCGGTACATAAATGGAGTCCTGGTACCGACACTGATGTATGAAGTGAGGCCTAGAGGTGGCAAAAGAGGAACAAAAGTAGACTGAATGCAGTGGAAATGAGATCACTTATGCATATATGTGGCAAATCTATCTATGACAGCGTAAATAATGAAGAAATAAGGAAATAATGTAAAGCTGATGTTAGTATAGTGAGTAAGATTAAGAAAGGATCACTTAGGTGGTTTGGTCACATAGAACGGATGAATGAGAAGAGAATGGTAAGAAAAATATATGACGCAAGTGTTGATGGCATCAGAAATAGAGGACATTTGCGGAAGACTTGGCACGACCAGGTAAACCAAATAATGGAGGACGGTTCTGTTAGAAGCCTCAACAATTGGCGAGCTTATATGAGAAGATGTATGCATGTGGATGAGGCGAGAGTTGTGTGTCAGAACAGAAGAGTGTGGCGCTTAATCCTTTCTGTCTATCCCTGTGGGGAAACAGCGTGATGGTAAGTAAGTTACAATAAATTTAATACATGGAAATTACTGTAGACTAATCTAGTACGGTGATATTTTGCCTTTTTTAATATCATTTGTAATATTACATTTTGAATAGGTAATAATTAATCAAAACATTTAGTTTTTCTTCCTTTAACGATCGTAGATGTGTGGGACATAAAACATCGTTTACACGTGCTCAGAATGTACAATTTTTAGGGTTGGAAGTTTTTGGAAACTCGTGTTTACTCAAACAAACCCTAAACTTTACGGGACTTAAAAAACAGATAACTGATGAAATTTATATTATAATGTAATTTCATTCTTATTCTATATACTTATACATGACTGTGTAGTCATCGAAATCATTTATGTAATATTTAAATAATTATTTCATTATTTTGTGTTTACTTAGTCTTTCGTACTATTTAACCCTTTCTACCCCGAATTATTAAATTTAAGTGCCCGTATTCTTCAAACATGAAATAATCAAATTGTGATGGAATAAAAAAAAATCTGGGTATATAAATATTATTCATTATGAATTGTGGTACTTCTAATTACAGTCAGACCCTATGTACATGACGTACACAAAAAATAAAAATTAGTTGACAACTATTAAATCACAAGGAATATAAGCGCGTTAAACCTAACCTTGAAACAATACAGAATTGAAATTTCATTAGAATTGACAGTTGAAAATAAGTATTGTTTGTAGTCTAAATAAATCGAGGTATATATATATACATATTTATGTAAACACCTTCGATAGCTAGTTCCCAGGTTTTTGATTAACAATAAGAACACATATGATATATGAACTGCACTAACCTCTTTAATTTTGCTCTCTTTCTGGTTTGATGTTATTGTTCTTTTAGCTGGGTTGTCTTCTTTGGATTTCGACCGACCGAAGAGCGCACTGGTGAAGCACGGGATATAATAAGAATGACGCCTGTCGGTTAATGTTATTCTTAAATTTCCGAAAAAAGGGCGGCAATACTCACATACCCACGTGTACATTATTATAAAGCAAGAAACCCAGTGGTGCTAATTGAAGTAACACGGCGCGTACACAATGTGTATATATATATATATAGCCTATTATTTACGTAGACTTAGTAGTATCGTCAGAGAATTGACAACGTAATAAGATATGTAAGTTTTAAAAGAAACGAAATGAACACTTCAAAAACACATAATTAGACATTAAACAATATTACAGAATACTTCAGAAGCACACAAATGGACAATGAATAGAATATGTAAGGTATTATATAAAATTATTGTAGTGTAACTCCCTCTCCAAGCACAAAAGCTGGTCTCTTTTTTGGAGAGGTAAGTAACGTAAGTACGTATGTATGTAACCATATGTATGTATGTAACCATATATTTAAAAATTGAATTTATTTTGCCATTGTATTTTCACTAAATTAAATGAATAAATAAAAATATTTTTAGCGACAATTTTCGAACCTATATGTTACCTTTTTGATATTAATACATTTAATCGTTTCCATTATTTGAAAGAGCCATCTACCTTATTTTTACAGAATCTCAAATACGTGTGAGTAATCTGATAGCAGACGCCAGAATTATCAATTCATTTTTATTAAATTTTGAACACATTGATACAACTTTATTTTACATAAAAAATCAATTTCGTCGAAAAATATTGTTTTTGCGCTACCGGGATTCGATCCTGGATCTCTATTTCTAATCCGGGGAAGTACATTACCAACTGTGTTATAGCGCCAGTATTTTTCATGACAAATTTTCGAACCTGTATGTTACACTTTTTAAAATTAATACATTTTATTTATTTAAATATAACGGCATTTGAATTAAACCTTTTTCCTTACGGTGCTAAAATAAAAACGCGCTTTCCGATGCTGTAAACTCGGTACACATGTAGACTTTTGTGATTTTTAAGTCGGAAAAAATGAATATTTTACCTGAATATAAGTAATATTAATCATTAAAATAATAGTATATATGTATAAATTATTGTGTAAAAGTGCCAAAAATGAAAAAAAACATATGTCATCACGAATGACAGCATAAAGACGGATCAGATACGTCGTCTGACTAGGCCGACGCACGCCCTGTCACTAAAGTGACAATCGGTATCCGGTTCACTGCGCCGTTCACACAACTCCGAACGTACGAATACTAAGGTTCTTTGAAAAAAACATTTTTTAATGTTGCGTATGTTACTGAAAAATACCTAAAATATAAACTATAATATTTTGTATAATTACAGAGATATTCACATAATTAGAGGCAATGTCAACTCAGTTTACATAATCGGAGAGGAAAGGTTAAAATATTATAAAATAATGTTTGAAGAAACCAAGATAAAATATTTTACATTGATCAGTAGGTATACGAGGTAGGGCGGGATAAACAGAATGTGACTATAATGCTTTTTTTTTACCTTACTTATGACGTTTTTGAAATATTTTCGTAGAAAGCAATCACTTTGTGGTTTGACATATTATTTTACATTTTTTTAAATTGACCGGCAGAGAGGATATCAAACCACACTCTCCTATCTTCATGTACATACAACGTTCACTTCATTTACATTTATAATTCTTCTCTGCACGCTTTTCGTGCCTTCTAGCGGTGTCAGATTTTTCGGGGAATTCCTCTATTTCTGGTACGATTAACCCCGACGTCATACGTCATCCTCTTCTCACATTACACATGACTAAATCTTGAAGGTTGACGTAATCCTATTTGTTACTCTATAACAGGCTCTGAATATACCCTTAATTTATTAATTCTTTCTTTATAAATAAATTCGCCATATATACCTTGGAGTCAGTTAATTTTTTCTGATTAAATTATGATTTTGCGAGCTCCAGGCATCATTAGCATTGTCATTACATAATACTTAGAACTTTGCATTCTGATTACAAGATTCAAATAGCAGTTAATGCATCCGAGCTCCATTCAATTTATTCCCAGCTCATTAAAATGTAGTATGCTTCCAACTATTGTTCACATTGAAACTATTGTTCATAGGAATAATAATAGGAATATTTTTTGCACATATTTTTAATCTACTCTTTCACATAATTTAATAAGATTATATTTTAAAATTAGCATAAATTTATTTTTCTTATTAATTTTACTGAATATAAATAAAAGCACAGTCTTGTTTCTAACGCTTTTTTTGTATGTAAATTTGAAAGGTAACTGATTCAAGTGAATGAAAAATTTTCATCGAAATATGAATACCCAGTGGCATGCATTTAGTACTTAAAAAAAAGCTGCTGAATAAAAATATAAACCTCGTAACCAGTGGCGTGTAGTAAGTACAAACTTAGGTTATGCTGTAAGTACATATACAATGGGTATATACACTAGGTATAAAAAAATGTTAGTTTTTTTTTAAATTTCAAATTAGAATATATTTGTAAATTTATTACTATAAAATAGGGAAGTTATTTTATTATTCGGTGCCGTGCTCTAATTTGGATTTCGCTTAAAATATTTTCTATCATTTCTTTTTCGGACAACGGATTCAATATTTATATTAATAATTATTTATATTATATATATAAATAATTAATAATATATATATAATATATAAATATACACAAAATATAAATACTACATTTCAGTCACGGCAATTATTGTATCTGTAGCTATTCTATTTTCGTTGAAATTCTTCGGTAAAGAAGCACTCCCTTCCGGGAAACGAGACGGCACAAAATAAAAATGTATAGGAGACTCACTCTCCGCGCACCACTGCCGGCAGATTTAACCAACAAAAACAGTACATTTCAGATCATATTTGGGCAGAACATCACTATACGCACATTGGAAAAAAAATTAACAGCTTACCTGAAAACATCAGGAAGATTAATGATTATATAGAAATAATCAATGCTATCAAAAAACACTTTAAAGATAATCTTGTACCCCGCAAACTATAATATTATTGCTATTAATTTATAATATTTTATTTTATCATAAGCTAGTTATTGTAAACAATAATTATTAATATGTAATCCTCTTCTTTGCACAAGTATATGCTTTTTGTAGAAGTGTAGAACAAAACAAATTATTGTATTGTATAATTGTACGTATAACAGATTAAAAATAATATATATATGGTATAAATATGTATACACTTTATAAGATTTTTTGTATGCCAAAAAGTGAGATTATTTATACAATTATCTTGGTTATTTAGGAGAACACATTCTTATTGTGAAGTTGTAATTATTCAGAACATAGATCTGTGATATTTTAAATATGAATTAAATATATTAATTATAAAGATATACATATAAACTTAGTAGTATCGTCAGAGAATTGACAACGTAATAAGATATATGACTAGATACAGTTGATGATACTTTAATATACCATCATGGTAGAAAGGGTTTAAGGATTCTTTTCATTCAACCTACTTTCATCATTCATCTTTCAAATCCAAAATTCACCTATACTCCTGGTTTACTTACTACTACTGGGGATGTTATCTATTTTTAGCGCTATCAACACTCGCGTCGTATATTTTTCTCGCCATTATATCCTTATTTATTCTTAATATTGATTAAATATATTAATTAGAAAGATATATAAGAAAAAAATATTGTTGTTGCGCCACCGGGATACGAACCAGGATCTCTTTCCTAACCGGGGAAGGTGCTTTATCCAACTAAGCAACAGCGACATTATTTTTAGCGACAATTTTCGACCCTATATGTTACCTTTTTGATATTAATACATTTAATCGTTCCATCATTTGCGTAACAACAATATTTTTCGATAAAATTGATTTAATATGTATATCTTTATAATTAATATATTTAATTCATATTTAAAATTATCTTGATGCTTAAAATATGGTGCATTTATTGAAGAAAAGTGCAAAATAATTGTATTACATTAATTTAGCCAAGACAAATCATTTTATTTAATGGCAGCGTAACGGTTGTATACATTACGTATTTAAATCATTTTCAATATTGAAAAATAGGTAATTCTCTTACAATACCTATCAAAAGCAATCAGGTAATTGCTCTCTGTTTTCTGTTGGTATTAATAGTTATTTCTCGCTGAACATCAGATACGATAGAACTGAACTTGAAGGATATCACGACCGCTTGTGAGCGGTACTCTAAAGATAAGAGTCCTTCGTGGATTATTACACCAGAGTATATTCAACTCCAGGTTCTCAGGCGCAAACAATGCAATGAATAATATGGAGCAATCATGTAATATGAAGTACTATGATGATTTTATTAGAAAGAATGATTTCATAAATACGGAGTTATTTAAAAAATATTAATGTATTTCGTATTCCTTATAATGAAAATGTTATGGACCCTTAACGCAAAATGTCATTTTTAAACGAAAAATATAATTAGGAGAACACATTCTTATTAATTTGCACCTTCCCCGGTTAGGAAAGAGATCCAGGTTTGAATCTTGGTGGTGCAACAACAATATATAGATAGTGATTTTATATGTATATCTTTTTAATTCATATTTGAAAAATATAATATTTATTGCAAACTTTACAGTGTGGTTTTTGTTAATTTTAATATAAATTATTAAAAACTTTATTTTAACCACTTTATGAATAAAATTTATAGAAAAATTACTCATAAATTCAAGGATAAACATGATACATTTAATAATTCCGATATTTATAAACTTAGCTGAAAATATTGTATTGTAACTTTCTATATTGGAAGAACACGTCGAAATTTTAACAAAAGAGTATTTGAGATGTTTAAATAGTAATGGTTTTACAGAATTCTAAATTTATCTCCTGCGAACAAGTACGGTTATATCGTAACTTATTTTAGGCAAAGCCTTAACAATGGCACGTTTTTTCATGCCAAAAGGTCAGCCTAGGTTTCCTCAAGGAAACTATAAATAAAACATATATATATATACTCGTATATTTAGACTTACTTGTAGAAAATTGTTTGACTTAGACTGTGAGAACTGTCACTTTGTAAATTTATATGCGTATGTGTGTTATAAAAGTGAGCTGATGAGTGGTGGGGGGAACAGCTCTCTTCCATCATAGCTTCTTCTGAATAACTAGTCTACCTCTGAATGTATAATTTATTTTACTGTGCAACGTGTTGTAATAAATGTGTAATATTGTTACCTAGAATGACTGAGTTTCACTTACAAGGAATTGGGATCCAAGTAATTAGACAGTAATCAAAGGATAGAACCCCAAGGGAATCTGGTGGTAATCAAAGAATTAGCACACTATCTAAATATACGCGGTCATTTGTGCATCTCCTCTTCAGTCATAAATTTCGAAATTAGCAAATTTTCGACATTTATACATTTGTTTGCTGACGTTCGGTCAAAAAAAAAACACGGAGTCTGCATAAAGATTGTTTGTAGTTGAATCACTTGAGACAGTTTGAATTATATTTTTTTTGTGCAAACCCATTCTTCCAACGACCACACATTGCGACCTTGTCAAATCTTCTGAAGTGGAGCGTGATCAGGTCGTCAGAACAACTACACTCGTGTGAATTTATCGCTTTGTGAAATTCTTTTGTGTTCACTCATTATAATTCCAACTTTTCCCTTCGGTTGACAGCGAGCTATTCCCAGGCGAGTCGCTTAATTTCGTAGGTTTCCAAGCCCTTTGTCAATAGAATCATTATTATTCGGGAGCTGAAAGCTGGAAACTGCTCATTAAATCAAAGTAAGCACAGAGAATAAACAGAGACGTAGTTCCAAGATTCCAATGAAGCCGGAAATCGTCTAGGTCTGTCTATTAAATTACCACAATATCAGTCTCTACAGCCAGAGACTAGCGCAAGAAACAACAAGTGAATATGGATGACGCACGCCTAGGGGACGTTTTTTGACTTTGAACGAGTTTTGGTCGTGTGAAAATTGTTTGAATCATATACAGAGACCGCCAAAGAAGTCTCACAAAAAAATCAGCTTATTCAAATCAATGCTCTATCAATAGTGAATAGATTAAAACAAGGATATTGAGTTTATACAAGAGTATATATACTTAAAAGAGATATCAAAAATATCCTCGAAAATCAAAATACCATGATGTCCAATAACTGAAGTCTATGTACATCCTTCAAGTACTTACATAGGGCTCATGATATAAATCTTCACCGTCAATGTCATACACAAATTAAATATTCCCCAAAAACTGTAGAATATCGCCAGAGAACCAAGGCGACACACACTGACCAAAAAAATGCATCCTCAAGTGGTAATAGGTTGGACATATCTATTTGAGAGATGATAGATTGTGGAAAAAAGGGTATTTGAAAATTACTGTAGTCTATCCTCAAGATCGATGAAGTGACGACCTAAGAAGGATTAGAAAGGCTGAAGATTGAAAAAAATGAGGTAGTAGAGTATTTTTTTGTTAATTCTTTAAAAAAATCTCATTTACTAAGCTGAAAGAATTTTTTCGATATCTTGAAATATGGCAAAGTTACAGATGCTCAAAGTGGCGTGTTTTAAAAACGTTCGGAATATATCGTTTTATCGTGTGACGTTACATCTTCCGAGTCGGCAAGTCGGTACTTCGTACTAATATTTTTAGTACCGGCCAGTACGTACAAGATATGTGACGTCACATGGTGAATATGATAATCCGAGCGTTTTTCACAAAGCCCAACTTTGAGCGCCAATATCTCTGAAAGTATTGCACATTTTGAAAAAATTTTAAAGGCTTAGTAATATGGATTTTTTTAACATACTATAAAAACTAATTTCTGACATGTTCTACTATCTCATTGGCGATCCTTGGGAGTGGCCTATATCCAGCAGTCGAAGAGATACAAACTGATGTTTATGAGCTCAACAACTTTTCTGTGCAGAGTTTCCTGGGCTTTTCTGCCGTGTGTATCCGACCTATCGAATCACATGGCAGGAACCAGCATCTAAATGACTGTGAAAACCTGAAAACATTAATAACATCACTTATTTGTAAAAAATATATTGAGTTATATAGTAATGTAACAAACTAATACAACAATTAGACATAAAATAAAAACATTTTTTATTAGGTACAACTACAATGAATGACGCTATAGCTAACGTTATCAAAAAATAAAGCTGCAACAACGAATTGACGTAGTATGTGCTTGCGAATGATGTGTCGACGTGTCGGAGACTTCTCGCCTTTATTATCGTTTATAGGTTCAGTAGTAAACAGAGCACGATTATTAATAATGTATCAGAGACAGCTTAACTCATGAGATTTTATTTTATACAAGGTTTGTTTGTAAATAGTGTCGAGCGGAAAATTTACACGTTAAATATTAAATAATTTAATAAATTACAATGTACTTCTCATCTTTTATTTATACAAAATGGAGTTCCGCATTTTACGTTTCATAATTCTCCATTGAAACTCTAGCTGTGTGTGGAATGGCCCCGTTTTGCTGAAATTGTGTTCTGTTGTTGAACCCGGGACTGCACTTGCGGTACCAAAAACTCGTCGATCATTCGGCAATATACGTCAGTAGTGACTGTCTCTCGCTGGTTAAAAAAGTAAGGTCCAATTGTCCAACGGTCCAACAGAAAATGCCCACCACATTGTCATTTTTGGACAACGCAAATGTTTTTGATGGCGTTCCCTTGGGTTTACAGAGCATCAGTATCTCATGTTCTATTTATTAACATAGCCATCGATATTAAAATGTGCTTCGTCAGAAAATAATATGTTTCCAAGCATCCGTGCTGTTCCAAAACGTTGCAGCATCTTTTTTGCTTAGATTTCACGCAAAGAATAGTAATTTTCGTTAAAAAACTGCACGTGAAACTGTAGTTTATTTTTCAAAATAACGTGCACTGATGATTTTTTACTCCAGTATCGATTCACGAGAATTGCGCATAATTTCACGTCGAACTTGAGCCACATGTTCTGGCATCGCTGCTGACGTCGAATATTAAAGTGAGTACAAAAGCTCGACATGCACGAACCAATGAATCACCGCACTTTAAATATTGCTCAACAGTGAACGCGCGGTGCGCTCCCGACTAGTGACTCATTGCGACTGGCAAATCCGCAAATAACGTGCGTCGAACAATACCCCTCCTATTTACCTCACCCTGATGGTTTACGAGCAATTACAATTTAATCTTTAAATTTTTCCGCTGAACACCCTATATTTTCACGAAGAAAAACTTAATTTTTTTACAAAATTTAAATAAATCAATATGAAATTCTTTTTTACCTTATATTTTTGATTATACACTACATTTTTTCTGTTTAAATGATTTTGTAATATTGAATGATAGCTTTACTCTTACCTCTAAGCCTGAAATGTATGACATCTAAATATATTTCAATATTATGCTAGAATGAACAGATGTTATTAATAATGAAGTACTTGGACCAATTACGCTGATTCTAAAATCCTCCACTGTATATGTGAACATAAATAGTTAATTTAAAATAAACTATGTCAACCCTAAATCACTCTTCCCTTTCCTCCCACGCTTTCTACTTCAGAAATCAACGGGATTAAGAATGTTTATGGATGTGGAAGAATGTGAATGTGACGTTCTATTTTCTGTGTCTACCGTTTAATGTGAAATTCTTTTTTTTATATGTGATTTATTTATATACTCCAAGGATACATGAAATGATATAAATATAATATTATATGTAATAAAAAGGATGGCTACCTACAAACGATACATTTTTATCATTAAAACACGTGCCACCTCAAAACGACTGATGTATCTACGATGTATTCTGCTCGATCTAACATGTAATAACTTAATTACTAGTTTTTGGAATTATTTTGTTTTTATTATATTTATGTACGATAATTTGTAAGAAAACGCAGCATATCTTATTTATTATCATTGATCTATGTATATAAACAGGTAATCCAAACTCAACGGTATCGATGGTCTGCAGGTTTTAATTCAGGCACCAGTTGAACCCTATAAGCCTTCAAGACAAGATCTTTATAAAAAATACGGTACAAAGTACCATTGAATTACCTAATTTCTGTGCACGCCTTTTTATTGACATATCTTGACTTTTAGCAAGGTCCTGCAGAAATATTTTCAAAAAAATAATAGATATTAATAATTAGACAAAATTCTTTGTTTAAACCACTATTCATTGATTATTCTACATGTTTCAATACATATGGTATCTTCTTCAGGAAACAATGCATATTGAAATTAAATATACAATCATAGATAAAAATAAAACTATAAAGTGGAGAATAAGTAAGAACTAATGTGAAAATAAATTTACCAATTTTTTTTTGGGCCACCTGTATATAATACATAAGGTGTATGTGAAAATACAATTTTAAAGTCGACTTTCATATATAAGTTGTATGTGGGAATACTAGTACTAGTTTTTTTTTATTATCTTGGTTTGTATATTTAATTTCAGTACACATTGTTTCCTAAAGAAGATATAGATATAGAAACATGTTGATTTATCAATAAAAATCTATTTAAATGTTTTATTATATTATGTGGTCACAAAGAAATTTTGCTAATATAAAGAAGTATAGTTTATATTAGTCGAAATAAAAAAATATAGCTATATTTAAAATAATATTAAGGTTTGGATCATTTTATTTTTAACTTTACTTTTTAATTTATTTATATATAATAATATCACAATGTATCTATGTCGTTATAGACAACCTTATATTATCTTACTTATTGCTAATAATAATAATAGCGTTATCAGTTTTTTTAACCAAATTCACCATAAAGATAATACATATTATATTATACAATAAAGTTACAAAATAAATTTAATGTTATGAAAAAGAAAAGCAAGGAAAATATTAATAATTAAAAGAAAACAAACAGTCACGGCCATTGTTGTATATTTAGCTATTCTGTAGGCGCTTCCATTCTCTGGTCAGGGAACCAGCTTTCTATGAAAGCGCCGCATGCACCAGAGCTGGTGCTGAGCCAAGCCGCAGCTTTACGCCCGCAACTCAATGTCTCATATGTCTATACGGCCTACGGTAAAAATTGTAAATGATACAAGAGAATGAATAGAATAAAATAGAATAAAATGAGAATGATAGAAGAGAGACTAATGATACAAGAGAAATAATTACTTCGATACGGACTCTAATCTAGTGAAGTGGGCAGAGAACAAATAAAAATAACATGTACCTAATAGGGATCATGTCAGATAAATAAATAAATTGTTTTTGTTTTTGAGATCCCATAATATACCACCAGAAGTGATCCTCCAGTAATATAAATCACCGAAATAAAAATATACCTTTGCCTTTCGTGCGCTATCAAAAAATAGATTGCATTTCTATCATTCATGGCCCACTCGACCCTCATCACTCGAACTTGAGTGTGTAGTTTATATTTAAGTACGCCCATCAAATCGTGATGAACCTGTTTGACTCGGTGCAAAAGAGAGCTATTCGTCTTGCCCTCGGTCCATTGTTGGCAATCGTCTGGTAACCTCGGTGGAATGTACATAGCGGGGAACAACGCGCACAGTGGTCCTGAAAACAGCGTGCAGCTGAAATGTTGGCAGTGCACTGAACAACATCAATTAATGACTTCATAACAATTATACATATTAAGAAGAACACATTTTTTATTTTAAAGTTCTAATTATTCAGAACATAGGTCTGTGATACTAATTAAATGTATTAATTAAAAAGATATACATATAAAATCAATGCACCTTCCCCGGATTGAAAAGAGATCCAGGTTCGAATTTGGATAGCAACAACAATATTTTTATTAGGAGAACACATTCTTATTATGAAGTTATAATTATTCAGAACATAGGTCTGTGATATTTTAAATACTAATTAAATGTATTAATTAGAAAGATATACATATAAAATCAATGCACCTTTCCCGGATTAGAAAGAGATCCAGCACCAATATTTTTATTAGGAGAACACATTCTTATTGTGAAGTTATAATTAATTATTCAGAATATAGGTCTGTGATATTTTAAATACTAAATACATGTATTAATTAGAAAGATATAGATGTAAAATCAATTATATAGAAAAATATTGTTGTTGCGCCACCGGGATTCCGGGATTTCCGGAAACCGGGGAAGGTATATTTTTCTAATTTATACATTTAATTAGTATTTAAAATATCACGGACCTATGTTCTGAACAATTACAACTTCACAATAGAAATGTGTTATTCTAATAATATATAAGTTGTATCAATGTGTCCAAAAATTTAATAAAATTAATTGTTAATGCTGGCGTCTGCTATTGGTTTACTCAAAGGTATTTGAGATTCTGTAAAAATAAATTAGATGGCTTTCAAATAATGGAACGATAGATGTATTAATTTGAAAAGGTGTAAAGTATACGTTCGAAATTTTGTCGTCATAATGTCGCTGTATCATAGTTTGATAATGCACCTTCCCCGGTTTGGAAAGAGGTCCAGGTTCGAATTTCGGTAGAGCAATAACAATATTTTTCGATAAAATTGATTATACATGTATATCTTTCTAATTAATATTTAAAATAATACATACTAGAGATATTAAAAACATGTTCATTTTATCCTACTCATAGACCTGCTCGTTTAATCAAGCACTATACAGCTTAAATGATACTGCGTCCGAGACGTCCAGAAAATCATAGATCAAGAAACGTAATATTATTATGGATGACAAACTGTATGTTTTTTAGGGTCAACATTGTAAAACATGTGAATTTTATGACGTCACAAATTTTTCGAGATTATATTGCAGACACAGACGTAAGTAGGCATTATATTTTGGATTTTTATTTTTTTAACTTACCTTGCAAAGCGCTTTCTAGTATTCTCGCAATATTGGTTGAAAATGTGTTCGTCGTTTTCATCGCGATTTCACGGTAAATTTTTAAATATAATTAACTTTAATTCCCCATGGTTTATATCTAACTTAACTCGCTGCGCGACCACATGTAGTGTTAAAATTTTCAAAGGAAACGATTATGCGTCAGTCGCTCCCATCGCTACCACCCGGGAAGAGCGTCTGATACATACCGGTAAGAAAAACCAGCGGTATATGTAATGACGTACTAACGCCATTTTCGCCTTCATTAACAAGATTTAGTTGTATTATATAACGTAATAGAGCGAGATATGCATATTGTCTATTGTTTCCTTGTGCAAGAATCTGCGACAATTTTGTGATATGTTTGTGATTTTGTGAAATAACACCAAATGTTATTGCAGAAAAAATAACAACTTCACATTTTCAAATCTCTCAGGTTCGATGTGCTCTCTATATACGTGAAGTTCTCAATAAGTACCAAACTTGATCAAGATACTTGGGTTGTCATCAATTGTTTGAATAAATCTCACTTAATAAATGTTTTCCTTATTCGAATGTTTTATCTGCTAAATATTTCCAAAATTTATACGAGTATCTACACTCAGTGTATATATCCGAGATATAATGTGTTGTGATGTTATAAATCAGGGTCACGTACCAAATCACCCCGTCTCTTATTTTATTGTCAAGCACCACGAATTTCACAAATAATTACCCTTAAGTTGGTATCACATTTTGTTTCTGAGGTTATAAAAACGGTTGCGTCTATGGTTCATTTTCAAAATCATCGAGAAAGCTGTCAGATTTGGGCGGTTGAATAGCCGCGACCGGCGTTTTGTAGCTATGTGCGATCCACTATAACCGAAGGGTAAATATTTGATGTAATTCAATCACTAGTGTATAATTTACAATTAATTTTTTAATCTAATCGCATGGTAAATAATCTTTACAGGAAACAAGATGTTTCCTTTTGGTTTCTGCCTTTGGTGTTTGACATTTGATTTCTACCATTAGTATCACTTTTGATTTAGTCGCCTCACTGTAGGCGATATTTTTCATAATGATGTGATCATCTTCAACAAATTCCGTGATTCAAATGATTGTGATTTTGTTAGATTGTTACGTTGATTGATAATTGATTAACGTAATTTTTCTAGCAAAAAGTAAATCTTGGATAGATAAATCTTAAATACTAATTTAATGTCTTAATTATAAATATATTAAATTAGTATTTAAAACATCACAGACTTATGTTCTGAATAATTATAACTTCACAATAAGAATGTGTTCTTCTTAATAGTTAAATCTTAGTTACCAATCATCGTTAAATATCCGCCGATCATTGAACCCAGTTAAGTCTCCAATCATACGATCACGAGTATCCCTTATTATTACGCAATGCTACAAGATGTGTTCCAGAGTTTGATTCACTCACTCACATACACACCACGGGGCATCCACGAGTCTAAAATCAAACAGTTTATATTTTTATTTATTATCTTTGTTTTATTAACCATCATTATATCATATTTATACATCAATGTATTTAAACTCAATTAAGTGGTTAATAAAACAGATAATAAATACAAATATGAATTTTAACCACAAAGTTAATATTGCTAATTTTAAAAGTATCAAACAGTTTACTACCACTCAGATTGATTCAGATCTGGAATATACACCCATTGATTTAATAGCGACGCGGGGGAAAAGAGAGTGAGTCCATCACTCTTTAAACCCTGCGTAAAACAACCCCTGTATCATGCTAACTGTATATTTTAAATTATACCTAAATCTGAATCTCGGAAATCGGTCAAGAAGGCCACTCTTTCCGGAGTTTTCCCTTTGATTACATATCCCGTGTATGACAGACTTAATGTGGTAAAAAAACGTACGAATTCTATCTGGACTGCACAATGGATTGATTCAAATAATCATAAGGGTAATCGGCTTAAAATAATTCAAAGATCTATTCCCCGCATTCTCTGGTTCTCCAAAGAAACAATATCAAATATCTGTAGAATGAGAATTGGGCATTGTCAGGTAGCCTCACATTTATTCAGATTAAATATAATAGATTCCCCGATGTGTGGTGTGGTGCCGAGGAGGAAATCCTTGACCACATCTTTTTTGCCTGTTCATTGCATATCACAAGTTTTTTTTTACAGTTGATTACCTATTTAAAAAAAATAAGAAAAAAAATCTCGGGTAGACCAGCTGGTTATTCAAAAACTCGGAAACATTTTGAACGCGGAGTGTTTGGAAAATTATTAAAAACAAACTCACAAACTGCATCAAGAAAACATTTTCAATTTTGAAAAACTTCCGTGTTTTGGATGGGTGGGTCTAACAGGGCGGTGAACTAGGGTGGGTCCAGTGGGGTAGGTCCAAGTGCTGGGAACTTCTGCTCGGTATTTTTATGTGAAGTCCGTACCATCCGCGAGCGAGGAGGTGTGATTCATCTCCCGGGCAGATATGCGGGCGCGCCATATGAATACCTAACTCTCATTCACAAAACTTGCACAACAGAGCCGGCTTCAAAAAACTATTTCCCACATTCCAGATTATTTTTAATCAAAACATTGGACTAATATGTATTAGATCTTATTGAGTATCTATCACTAGTGTTCCGAATTCGTAAAACTCATTTATGGCACGTCATTTCGAATCAGCCACAACCGTTATTATTGACACATTTCCCCGTCCAAATTCCCATCCATAGACTTCTTCATGCTCGTCTTGTCAGTGTGAATTATGACCTTGACGTCAGCAGACATCAAATTGATCGATATTTGTACGATCCCGTATTTAATTGAGATCGGAGATCGGCTCATCCGCGTGCCATTTGTGTAATCTCGGCGACGACTGGAAGGATAACGGAGGCGTCATATACAAAGTAAGGCGAGCAGTCTTTCCAAATCCCAGTTCCCGAGATCACTGGTCCTTTGACTGGAACCCCTATCCTCTCACCGACCTCATCCTGTACCAAGGTTTCTCTACTTCCCTCACATACCTTGCAGTAATTCCGATTTGCGACCGATTTACGATTGTTGTATTCCATTCCGCGGGACGCAATCCGAAGATCGCGCAATTTGTTCATTTAAATCCTATCGATTCGAATTCAATAAGTATAATTCTAACAAAATCATTAATTATTTAAACGCTAGTGACAACTATCACATAGAATCAACATCAAACCCTGGACAGATCAAAAATCTGATGCATATAAAAGTGAAGGAACATAGTCAAAAGAGCAAAAAATCGTGAAGATCATAATCCTCAGTCATAAAGGATCGACATGGATGATGATGAGACTCAATTGATCGATTATTAGAAATAAAATATTCACCAATAACTCAAATTTCTTATTATGTATAAAATCCGTACTCAAATGTATGTATACATTGTTTTTTTAACTGAATATGTGATATGATAAATGAATACGTGTAATTGACATTAAGAGTAATTAAAATAAATAACAATTTTTAATTCATACCTTAAGACGGGAGTACAAAACAATATTAAATAAATAACATTATGTAATAGTGTCACGAAACCTAATTAGGTAGCTACCTAATTTCATAATACGAAGTAATTCTCAGCGGCGTGTAGTCAGTAATTACCCTCACAATTCTCGAATTACGTCCTTTGGCCACAGCTGTATTTTCGATGGTCAAATGTACCGCATTAGTTATTGTAAAGTTATCGGACGTGTTGCCTGGCGCCAGACGTGTTCAATTTTTTTTTGTAATATGGCACGTCATTCTCAAAAATAAATATACTCATATTATGAACGTACTACTTAATTAAAAGATAATGGATGGTTTACTGACATTAGTAAACATTATAAATTAGTGACTATTTTAATTTATGATTGTAAATGTGTTAGATACTTGTTAACGTATGTATGATATAATAAAATAATAGTTTACTTAAATACACTGCATGGATCATAGTTTACGAACTTAGCGAACGTTTAGAACTTGGCTTAAAACTGATTGAAGCATCTAATTACTAATTCGCTAATTACTACCTTACTGTACGTTTGAGGATAATGCATTTTTATTAGGATGGATTAATTTTGCTTAAAGACATCGGTTAAATGAAATTTCATAAATCTATGTACAATGTAGCATATAGTATATTATATAGTATTATATAATGTCAGGGTAACAGCATAACCTATGTCGATACCTACTACACGCCACTGTTAACGCTAATATATGGAAGTGGAGCCTGTAATTGGAAAAAAAGGAACGGATCAAAAACAGACTCTCAAGCATTTGCCTAAAATGAATCCTATAATTTTTTGGGCATCTTGTGAGAAGAAAATATAGCTTGGAGAAGCTTATTGTGTTCGGCCACATTGAAAGACGAAGAGGAAAAAGGAAATCCTCCACCCGTTGAGCCGACCAAGTGGAAAATACAACAGGCACAGCTCTAAGATCAGTAAGATACCGATAGAAGTGGAGAAGCATAGTCAAGAGGGCAGGAATTCACGGATATAGCAATCTTCAGTCGTGAAAAACCTATGTGGCCGCCTCTGTGATATGTGGGTAACTATATTTTATTAAATAAAATATTGTTTTATTCATAACTAATTAACTTCCTAATTATAAAAGTAGTAATAATGCATTTATTCCAGCGTAATCGTTTTATTTTTATGAATAATGAATACCTGATTCTCCATAAATATAATACATGTGATAGAATACATTAAAGTAGCAAAATAATATTTATGTTATAAAAGAAAAGCAAAAAAAAGATTAAAAAATAGGTCAGATATAAACAAAATATAAATACTACATTTCAGTCACGGCTATTATTGTATCTCTAGCTATTCTGTAGTCATTGCCATTCTCTAGTCAGAGAGCCAGCGTTCCATGAGAGCGCCGCTTGCACTAGAGAGTTGATGCTGAGCTCCTGTCGCAGCTTTACGCCTGCAACTCGATGTTTCAGTTGTGAAACGAATCCATGTACACGGTCTTCGACAAATATTGTCGAAGCGCTACAATAACGCGCCAACTCGAACAGTATTCTGTATGAGTTGTACTTAATTCAGAGACGGTTGTACGTCACTCGCTTGTATTTAGATCAGAGTTCGCAGGTGTACATGCTGGTGAAGAATGATTTAAATACTGAACAATTAAGTAAATTATTTAAGTTATTTTCCCTTAGGATGCGTATACACAGATGAAATTTCCAAGATGATCATATTATTCGACGCCTATTGTATATCCTTCCAAGACGTCGTGTCTCATGCACCGCCAGGAGCGATAACCTGGTCTGGCCCTGGTATCTGAATATTGGAGATGGGAACATATGGACGGTCAGAGCTGGGGGGCCAGTTTGGGAACAAAGCGGCCATTTTGGATCACGAGCCGCCATAAACATGTCCGCCGGGAGCGATTTGTGGCGGAGACGGCCGAACTTTGCCGAGCCGCCTCGTGAAATATAACGCGGCCGGGTCGGTAAAAAAATAAGTGTAACTGCCCGAGACCCTTGCAGGCCGCGCGGTAAGTAAGGGATGTAATCAAATGAATCACAATGACAATCGTGCGGCGATGCAAAGGGGAAGATGAATTATTATCTTGTTCATCCCCCTACACATTGTTTATACGGGTTGTACTCAGTGATGTGCTACTGAATACAAATAATACAATTATCAATTCGTTGTAGTGACGGTACATCGTTATTTAAGCCGTTATTGTAACGATGATTAGTAACTGGGATTTAACAGTGATTGCTCGAAGAATAACGAGTAATTAGTTACCAATAATCGTTATAATATAACGCAATCACAGTCACAATAATGATTTAACGATTAGTAATGTTCTTTAATATTATTATAGTTTTTATTATGTTTAAACTTATGAAAAGTTTGTGCACGATTTCATATTTTTTCATGCAGCTAGTACTTAACTTTTGAAGTGAAATATGTAAAGCTAGGGTTACTAAACAATGGTTTAAATAACGGTTTAGATATCAGTTTAGGTAATGGTTTAACCGACACTAGTGCGCTGAATATTAAATGCAAATACCATCTACAAAACCTGTATTTGGGCAGAAAATCTTTAAATATGCTCCACAAAATTATACATACAATATACTGCCAATGAAAATAAAGACAAAAAATGGAGCAATATTTGAAACTAATTAAACAAAACATTAATGAGTTAGACAATTAATGAGAAGATTAAAAATGACTTGCACTATATAAAAATAGTAAATGAGTGAAGCCATCATTTTTTTTTCATGTTCAAATAAACATTAAAAATCATAACTACAAATTAGTATAACATATTATTAAACAGATTATCAGAAATGTATATATATTTTTTCAATATTAGAAAATATAATATATTTTAAAAATAATCAGTTGGATATATATATATTTATTTGAACATTTATTTCTTCTCTATGAGACTCGTATATTTTATTTTTATTATTTTTATATTAATATTAAAAATATAATACAATTTCAATAATCAGTGGATATATATATATTAACATTTGTTTCTTCTCTATGAGAGTACGACTCGTGTATAGAGGAGTATATTCGAGTAAATGTATGTTTCAGTTAATCTGTGTACATATTTTTTTAACTTCAGTTACAAATATGATAGTCCGTATTTTTTCTAATTGTGATGGGAATTTGTAAAAAAATTTGATACCTTGATAAATATATTGATTTTGAGTTGCGGTATATTTTAGTTTTGGGATATCAATTTGATCTCTATATCTTGTAGATCGGAATTTGCTTCTAAAATTTAATTGATTTATAATTTTGAAAATTTGAATTATTGAATTTTTTTTGTATGTCTACTATTTTTGGTACTTTAAAATCTGTGAAAAGTTGTTTACTTGGATAGTCTTTTTTTTTTTAGAATAATTTTTATTGTCATTTTTTGAGTGATTTCTAATTGTGACATTGAAGTTTTATATGCACCTCCCCATCCAATAATACCGTATTGCAAATGTGACTGTATATTCGTTATTTCCTTCTTCCCAGTAAACTTTACATATAGCGCACATGCGCACGTTCACTATAATTCAACCAAAATCCATTTCCGTTATAGAAATTGACAACAGGTAACAAGATATGTACGGATAATTATTATGACGAATCAAAAAAAAAAATTTTTTTTTTACAAACATTTATTTTTGACAATTCCATTTGTTAGAAAACTGTTTCTTGAGCATTGTATTTTGTTTCGGTAGGTGCTAGGCATGTATTTTTTTAAATTGAAATTATTAGATGAGTTCTAACTGTTTAAATTTACTGAATTAACAAATAAGTTATATTCTTACCTACCGGGACGTGGAAGAACTTATTTATTGTCCGAACGTAAATTTGACGACCAACTGAATAAATATGTTGTCACCATGGTAATGAGTATGACATACTTGTTCGATCGCAAATTTCTGAGGTTAAGTAAGATGTTTACACATCAAAAATGTGGTGCCTTTCTGGATTATAGCCTTAAAACCATGGCAAGTTGTGAAATGTATTTTTCACCCATAATTCAGTCGCATCGTCTTTAATCCGCGGATCTAGATGTCTTGACAAGAAATTTGATTAATAAAATATTCGCAGTATGTTCCAAGAATACACAATTACTGAATTTTCAGTTATTGTCCCTGAACATGATGCTGACATGAGCGTTCATTGACATAAAGCTTTCCCTTCACGGTGTTAAAATAAAAACCCGCGCTCCGGTGCTATAAACTCAGTGTACATGTAGACTTTTGCGATTTTTTAGTCGAATAAATGTTAATATTTTACATTTATTACTTATATTAATCATTCAAATAATAGTTGATATATATCTGAAACAATGAGGGCGAACCCACCGCTTACCCAGGACCGATGCAATAAGTTCAAGGCTTCTATCTCGGTCCTACTCATTTGCCGACTGGGTGGCATTATTTAATGCTACTAAGCAGCTGTTCGATAGAGCCCACATATTGACAGGGCGATACCGCATAGCTACCAATACAAGATTAGCCCTTATTGTCCCCGATTGACTCACTTTATTAGTAAATAAATAAATAATATTTACAATACATAACATAAGATAATATAAATTATACAATTAACAAAGCCGGTGAGCAGAGGAGAAGTGAAGAGGCACTCCTTTTCGGGAAACGAGACGACATAAAATAAAATAAGATATAAGAGAGTCACCCTCCACGCATCACTTCCAGCAGATTTAATCCACAAGAACAGTACATCGCAGATTATATTTGGGTAGAAGGTTGAAAAAAAATAAAATAATAATGATGAAGCTACTCAGTAGTTCTCCAGAGTTTCTCCCATCAGGAGACCCACACTCGAATATATCAATTATTGTATAAAAGTGCTAAAAATGAGAAAAAACACTGATCATCACGAATGACAGCATCGCATAAGACACGTCTAACTCGCCAGCGCACGCTCTGCCACTCTGACGATCGTCATCCGGTACTCCGCACACTGCGCATTCCGCACCACTCCGCATGTACATATACACATATTAACAAACTCACGTCAGATTCTTCGAGAAAGCATTTTTTAATATTATTATTACAAAGTAAATGTATTTATTTTTGTGCTTAGATCACTCTTTTATTTTCTCTTTAGGGGGGTGATTTATATTTTTCACCTTTACTGTTCTTTTGCTGTGCACTGCAAAATATTTCCATTTTCATATATGTGTAAAATAAATATTTGAAATGTTAATAAATACTCATGGGTATGAGCGCTTAATTAGACAGAGAATGGTGTTGATTTTGGTGTCCGCGCTATGTCTCTGTTTTTCTGTGCAACTTTGAGACGTAGTACGGTCGCCTTTGTAGTATTTAAAACTATGCCAATCTGGCAGCGAATGAGAAGTATTGCTCATAGAACGGTCGTGAGTAAGTGGTGGGTCCCATTCACTATTACGTATGGTAAATACTTATGTATTATAATTATTTTATCTGATAAATAATACCTAAAATAAGAACACTGCATTTAGTATATTTACAGAGATATTCAGATAATTAGAGGCAATGTCAACTCAGTTAACATCATCGAAGATGAAAGGTTAGGATGCATTTTAAAACAACAACATTGTGATTCAAATGTATTAAAATACATCAAGTAACGATAATTACAACAGTAAACGCTATTAAAAAAGTAATGTATATCAAAAATATTTAGGTCGCATTTAAGATTTATTGATTTATGTGAATATGATATTGAAACAAAACTGGACTGATTTCAATAAATATATTTCACAGAGATGTGTATAGAGAAATATATTTCATAGACATGTAAAATTATGCTAAATTTTATATCGTCCGCGATATATTCTCATACACGTTCCACATACAAGTTTTCCCTAAAGCAATAACATAATGCGGTTGTTTTTCAATAAAGTGATAAAAATACTTTTTCTCTGCATAACCGATTGACTATTACTCATATGTGCCGCCGTTGACAATCGGCGTCGGCAAAGAGTACGTGGTTATCTATCCAAATTATGTGTAATTATTAACTGTGTACATATAAGGTGTCCACCAGAAAATTTTCAAGTTTAGTCCAAAAGTCTATAATTTTCAATATTTTATGAAATTTTAGTATGTAAACATAAACAATATATATTTATTTATAAATCACTAATTGATTTCGTTTTTTGCATGCACATTTTTATAAATCCATCCTGGAATCGACGCGGAGGTAGGCGTAGGACAGTTTCTGATGAAAAATTGAATTTATAACTACCAACTTACTTCTTCATCTTCTTATGCCCTATCCATTCAACGTACTTTGTCTATCATCAATTTATTTACTGCGGCTCGGAAAAGCTCTATAGTAGACTGGCAAACCATTGCCTCAAGTTCTTCAGCCATGATGTTCTTCTTCTTTCAGAGCTACGACTTCCAGCAATTTTTCCTTGTATTATAATATAAGGTACAAGATCTAGTACATCTCCGGATGTTTCATCACATGTTGATATTAAAGTTTTCAGATTAATATTGTTTTAAATACTTATTTTTATTTATTTATCCGAACTTATAACATCTTCATTTGTAACTCTATCCATCGAGCTTATTTTGAGCATTCTTCAAATGCTTCAAGTCGCCTTATCACTTTTTCGTTAAGTGTCCATGGTTTCGTTTCATAAAATAATATCAAGAACAATACAACTACTTACACTACAATTTTAAAAATAACTGACAATATTTCATTAACTACAATTTTGAAAAATGTATATTTATATCTATATATCTATTCATGTCTATATTTCAAAACAAATTGACACTTTATAATCGTTTTAATCATGACACTATAGCCTGGGATGTGACTCAACTATTTCAAAGAGATCTCTCCACTCTTGTCATCACATCATTGACCCCGACAATATCCTCCTTTGTCGAACCGATGGAGTCACGACCTTCAAATGCTTTGTGTCCTCTCTGGTTTATGAAATATATGGTGAGAACTCTTCTATCTGAGCTAGATACCTAGCCCATCGAATTTGCTGAAACTTGATAAACTTTACGATGTCAAGCTCATCATAGAGCCCATAAATTTCGAGATTGTAGCGACGTCGGACAAAAAAGATATTAAAATTTTTCATGCCTGCAATTTCAAAGTGTCAACTCCAATGAAAAGTACCACTCCAATTAAACGTATCGCTACAGTGAAAAGTATCACTCCAAGTAAAAATATCACTCGAATGAAAAGTATCGCTCCAATGAAAAGTATCGCTCCAATAAAAAGATCTCTCCACATAAAAGTACCACTCCAAGTAAAAGTATCACACCGATGAAATGTATCAATTTACCGACGTGTGACATAGAAAGACATTGGAATTAAAATAATAATAATGAACTATTAAAATATATTAGTAAATGTTAGCGATCGACATACTTTTATATTAAACGCTGGTTTATAAATGCCACGGAAACTTTACTTTCCTTCAAAATTGGTATTTTCAAGATTTAATAAATTCATGATGGCTGCATTAACCTGAAGCTAGTAATAATAATAAAATAAGGGGAGAAATTGAGCCACTCTAAGGTTACCATAACTACGGAGTTCTTTGATTTGCGCAGCTCCTAGGTATAGGGTGTCCAGTGGAAAAATTTCAAGATTAAATTAGAATTGCTGATAAACCATCAGGGTGAGGTAAGTGGGAGGATTATGGTTCGAAGCGCGTGATTTTCTGATTTTCCAGTTGCAATGAGTCACTGGTCAGGAGCGCACCGCGCGTTCGCGATTGAGCAATATTTAAAGTGCGGTTCATTGGTTCATGTGCGTCGCGCTTTTTGTACTCACTTTAATATTCGACGAGTAAGTGCTGGACTGAGCACGCAACTTATCTGGTATTGGGTTCAAAAGTTCAAACAAGAAGGGACAATGGTTAACCAAACTCCTCCGGGACCATCAACGTCAGCAGCAATGCCACAACATGTGGCTCAAGTTTGACGTGAAATTATGCGCAATCCACGTAAATCGATGAGGAAGATTGCAACCTTCACTGGAACAAAAAAATCAACAGTGCACGTTATGTTGAAAAAAAAACTACAGCCATATTAACTGAAAATCCTGCAGTTTCTCAAGGAAAACGACTATTATTTAGGAATAACATGAACGCTTGGAAACATATTTTTTACTGACGAAGAACATTTTCACAACAATTTCTATGTTAATAAACAGAACATGAGATACTGGTGTCCCGATAACTCAAGGGAATGCCATCAAATGCGTTTGCATTGTCTAAAAACGACAGGGTGGTGTGGAAGAGACAGTCACTACTGACGTGTTCTGCCGAATGATCGTCGAGTTTTTGATACCGCAACTGCAGCTGTTTCCTAGGATCAACGACAAAACACAATTTCAGCAAGACGGGGCCCCTCCACACATAGCTAGAGTTTCAATGGAAAATCTGAGGGGAATTTTTCCCAATAAATTAATCAGTAAGTACGGAGATATACCCTGGGTACCTCGGTCATCGGACCTTACAGCGTGCGACTTTTTTTGTGGGGTTACCTTAAGTCGAGAGTTTACAGTAACAATTCTTGAACAATTCAGACCTTACAAGAAAATATTCGCCGTGAAGTTGCTGCCATTGAACCAACGCTTTGCTCTCGCGTGTTCGCAAATTTAAGAGTCCGATTGCAAGAGTGTCTTTAGAGAAATGGACTGCAATTAGACAATATTATTTATAAAACATAAAATCCGCATCATTAAACTCCATTTTGTATAAATAAAATATGAGAATAACATTGTATTTTTTATTTTTATTTAATATTAAAATTGATAATTTTCCGCTGGACACCCTTTACTACCTAGAAAGCTTTCCACTTCATAAGTTGAGTTCAGTTGAAGAAGTTTGCATTGCATACCGCAAAACAGTTTGCATTAACACCTTCGAGCCTTAATGTTTATTGATTTTTTTCGAGGTTCCATAACATTTCTTTGAAAATACTCCGAGATCTTAAAAATTAGTTCAATTTCATTTTCATGCTGATATATTTGTCTCTTATTAAATTTGTAAAAAATATATACGATTTTTAAATTAAAAATTTAGTCATGTAATTTTGCTGACTATCTAATTTAGTTTTAATTAGTAATAAGCTTAAAACATTAATAGATAATTCTAATTGACGATTGGAATTACTTATGTATTATTCAGTAATACAATTTATCAATGGTGATATGGAGGTAGGTTATGTTCAGAAAGACTATAATTCGGACGGTAATTCGTTATAAAGGATGTTTTTCGAATTGGCAAAACTTTTTCCAGCCACAGCCAATTTAACAGCTGATAACTGATTTGTGCTCAGTTTGGTTTGTCATTTTTCCATGAATAGACTTACGCCAGAACAACACTTGCAAATTTATTTCAAAAATTGTGGCTCAGTTCACTTACCGTGCGCTTCGTCCATTTTACGGTCGACATAATCATCCATCCGAACAAATAATTCGAAACACCATTAATCGAAGCGTTATCGTTTTAATAATCTGTGGTTTCAACAAGACGACGCAACATGCCACACAGCGCGCGCCACAATCAATTTATTCAAGGAAACATTCGATGAGCCCATGATTTTGCGTAATGGACCTGTGAATTGGTCTCAAAGATCATGTGATTTAACATATTTAGATTATTTTCTCTGGGGATATGTAAAGTTGCTAATCAACGCTGATAAATTAGAGACGATAAACAACTAGGAAGTCAACATTTGTCGCGTTATTGCCGATATACACAGCTGCCCCAAAAAGTGGTCGAAAATTGGACTACCAGTTTGTGCTTTTTTCGAGCCATCCGCGGTGCCCATATGCGCGAAATCATATTTTAACACTAATGGCATAAAATATCTTGCTAATAAAGCTAACTATAACTTTAAAAAAAAAATCCTTTATTTATAAAATAATATTTGGTTGCAATAGAGATATATTTTATGTACTTGTATACGTTTCTAATTCATTCCTTTAATTTATATTAATATATAAAAATGTTTTATAACCTATAATATAAGTATAAAACGGTAATTTAAAAAAAAGCGTTATAATAGCTTTTTAACGTATATTTGTGTATCATATTATTGTATGTACAGCTTTCAAATTCACGCTAATCACACCATTAAATTTAGACCTACGCTTGGCGAACTATCCCCCAGGGACTCAGAACAAGATCATGCGTGGAGTTTCAGCCCTTAGCTTCCAAATAAATGGTGGTGAAACCTTCAATTGTTTGTATATAACTCCTCAGGTAGTTGTTCACTCCATTAAAGATAAGTCTCTTTACAAAAGTATTCTTTCAACCTTTATATGTGGCAGTAAAAAAATATTACTTCTGGGAATGATCAAAACATTTATTGGTACTGTGTTTTGTAAAATAGTACATAACTCTATTATTATTTTAAAAATATTTGAATGAATATGTCTAAGAACACACAATTACTGGATGTTTATTACAACAAACTGTAGATATCTCATAGAGACGAAGCTATTTATATGATATTATATGAGAAGTATGAAAGTATGGGTATTTCAGGCGTATTCTATTATAATATGTTAATCATTCGTCATACATACAGATAAAGGATATAGCTTTAATTTTTCTAAAAAAATAAATTCTCATTAGTGATACTATAAAACCATAAATGGCGACAACGAAGACATATATATATAATTTCCAAAAATTTGATAGATGTGGAGATTGATTGTGAGTAGAATTGGTAAACGTTGTATTGTGTAAAGTGATCACTTAACTCACTCGTAGATAGGTCTTAAGCCCTGTATACCCATATTTCTATACTTCTTATATAATATAATATTAATAGCTTTGTCTCTATGAGATATCTATAATTTGTCTATTATTATTCCTCATATCAACTACTGCAGCAGCATTTTATTTTTGGGTAACAAAGAAGAAATGCAACAATTATCAGTACAGCAAAATAAAACATTGAGAAATAAATAGACATACTCGGATCAATACAATCTGAAAAGATCTTAATGTAATGATATTCAAATAGAAAATATATTTCAATGTTACCTGATATTAATTTAAAAAAAATCACTAAACAAATACCGGCTGAATTTATAAAAAACTAACAAAGAAGCTCCACATGAAGAAGACACAGTGTTGTATGAAAAGTGATATCCGGAGAAAAAGTAGAAGTGACGGAAATAGAAACACGTGAGTTAGAAGAGCACAGACTAAGGAACAAAGATTTTTAATTCGCCCCGAGACATGTAGAAAAAAAGCAACATCCCGGCAAATTAAAATATATTTTTAAACTACGTAAATATAATGCAGAGCAGGCTCAAGAAACATGTACGCACATATATTCATGTCCTTGGGCGCTCAACAGGTAAATGCTTCTCTGAAAGTTGACCTGAAATGTTTTGATATGAAACAAATTTGAAATACTAATTTCATGTAATAATTATAAATATATACATATAAAAAAAAATTTGTCGAAAAATATTGTTTTTGCGCTACCGGGATTCGAACCTGGATCTCTATTTCCAATCCGGGGAAGTACACTAATAATTGTATTATAGCGCCAGTATTTTTCATGACAAATTTTCGAACGTATATATGTTACACTTTTTCAAATTAATACATCTGTCGTTCCATTATTTGAAAGCCATCTAAATTGTTTTTACGGAATCACAAATACCTTTGAGTAAACCGACTGCAGACGCCAGAATTATCAGTTCATTTTTATTAAATTTTGGACACATTGACATAACTTATATATTATTAAGGAGAACACATTCTTATTGTGAAGTTGTAATTATTTAAAACATAGGTCTGTGATGTTTTAAATACTAATTTAATGTATTAATTATCAATATATACATATAAAATCAATTTATGTCGAAAAATATTGTTTTTGCGCTTTCGAACCTTGCGGTTTCGAACCTAAAAATATAAATATACACATAAAAAATATTTTTCGACAAAAATTGATCTTATATGTATATATTTATAATTAATACATTAAATTAGTATTTAAAACACCACAGACCGTCTGTTCTGAATAATTACAACTTCACAATAAGAATGTGTTCTCCTTAATAAACAAATTTTAGATTGTTATATTTAATTAATATGTTTTTAACGTGTGAACATGTTAGCTAACACTTCGCCCCCACTCTCGAAAATTTCGTATTAGAGTAATCTCAGATGTGATAGAAAAGCGACCATAACACAACTTTAGTTTTTAAAACAAATTTACGGAAAAAGTTTCATAAATATTTTTTATGCTTTTCTCTTTGGATAATTTTGTGTTATATCAGTTTAAAACTACAATACATAGGTATTTAATTAAATTATTTAACATATCGATACATTTATCTGCAAAGCAGCTAAATACATTTTTTCTAAAATGTTCAGGAGCAACAAAAAACTATTTAATTTGCAATTAAACGGATTACAAAAATTACAAAAGACTCTTTGGTAGATTGTTTATGCAGAAATAGAATTTTATTGATATTTTGATTTATCTCGTGGAATATTTGGAGTTAGCTGAGTTTCTTTAACAAAATTTTAAGATATTATCGAGAGTTATCTGATTTCACATGGTAATGTAGTGATATAATGATTATGATTTCTGCGGACGTTTTCTATTTCTGGTGCCATCAACACTTGTGTCAGTTAAACATTTACGGTTTTTGCAAGAATAAATGTAAGGTTTTTTAGCACCTAGTACTTATTTATCATTTTTAAATACGTGATTTCACGTGTTTTAAAATTAATGGAAATTTTTGGCTTTTAGTGTGTCATAGAACAATAAAAGAGGAAAATAATGGTATCAAAAACGGTTTTTCGACCATAGTTGGAGTTCGATTTAGCCAAGAGTCCGATTTCAAGAGTATCTTGAAAGAAATGGACGGCATTTAAACGATATTGTTTATAAAACGTAAAATTTGCATCGTTAAACTCCATTTTGGATAAATAGAATATGAGAATAATAATTATTTTATTGTTTATTTAATATTAATATTGTCAATTTTCCGCTGGACACCCTTTATTTATTTAAATAAATTATGTTAACGGCTTAACACATATTATTTTTTTTTTTATTAATTTTAATAAGTAATTAATATTGCCATCCGTGTGATGATAAATGATAAAACAGCCTTATTTTAACCCGATTTTACAAAAATTTGTAAATTTGAAGGATGATTTAATGCTAAAATAATATTTTCTCAATAATGTACCATGGCAGCATTTGAGCGGAAGATGCGAAGGGGGTTCCAGAAATGTTTCCGCTCTTCTTGTGAATCACCCTGGTGTAAGACCACTATAGACAAGGGTACACTTCCTTTTCCACATTTCTCCGTCTTTAATCTTCTGTTGTTCTTGTTCAAAGCGTGAAGAGATCAGTTATGGATCGTCGAGCTGACAGGCTGCCGGGGGTGCGTATGTCCTAGGTAGCTGAAACATTAATACAGCCCCGCGCCGGTGACTCTGCAGTATGTCGCGGGGTATCGAGTGATAAATCATCATTTTTCATGATGAGATGATGAAACATAATTCTGAGTAGGAAAATTATTAACAATTTTTCTACGTCACGTTCTTATGAAGAAAAACTAAATTATCTTGCTTGACCACATTTATTTGTCTTGCTGAGACCAGAACATGCATAATAGGTTCTGTTTACGCACCTTATTGCTTCGGTTGGCACCACTGGGTCTCCTGGTTGATAGTAATATACTGTGTGTGCGTGAGTATAGTCGCCTCTCGTCGAAATCGGAGAAGATGGTAACAAAAGCGTGATTCTCTTTACCTCCGGTGCTTCGACCAGTCTAGAAGTTCTAAAACCACCAGTACGCGCTTTAGCCGGCCAAAATCTAATGACAGCAAAGTTAACAAAGTTAACGCTCCTCTGGAAATGAATACATAATGAGTAGACATGCTCAATACCAGATTTTGTACCAGGTAATCGAAGTAATTGGATGATATCAAGTAAGTGTTGATTCAATGCACATTCGTTTATAGAAAACATAAAGTAATAAAAAAAAATTGGGTACATTTAAAGTGATAAACATAAAAATAGTTAAATATTAGACAAGAGATGAAAAATAAGATTATTTATTAAATATTACTAAAAGTTTAAGGTTGATAAACTAAAAAAAACTAATATTAGTACATAGTCTAGGTACATAAAAAGTGTTTTTTTAGAGGTACATAACTTTAAAATTAAATAAAACATAAAAATCGTGGTGATGGCCATGATATTGACTTTATTAGTAAAATTATTTTATGTCGTTAGTGTTTAAATATGATTTCGCGCATGTGGCTCGAATAAAGCGCAATCTGAAAGTCAAATTTTCGACCACTTTCTGGAGCGGCGGGGACATACATCGGCAATTACGCGACAAATGTTGGCTTTAAAGTCATCTATCGTCTCTGGTTTATCGGCGTAGACTACCAACTTCACAAATTCATACAGAAAATAGTCCAAAGGTGTTAAATCATACGATATTGAAGGACAATTCACAAGTCCAGCAAAATGATGTGCTCATCGAATGTATCTTTCCATAAATTGATTATGGTGCGTGCTGTATGACATGTTGCGCCATCTTGTTGAAATCTTTTTCACATTAATGCCATTTAAGTGGGGAACAATAAAGTTAGTAATATGGATCTATATCGCTCTCCATTGACTGTAACGTTCTGACCGGCATCATTTTTGAAGAAACAACAGCGTTTTCGGTGCGCACTGTACAACGCATCTGCGGATGCGTATTATCAATTAGAGTATACGGGGTGCGAAAACGATCCATGATTATTATATCGACCGTAAAATGGACGTAGCGTAAGTTTCGCGAACTGAACCACGATTTACGAAATAAATTTGCATATTTTGTAAGTGTAAATCTATTCATGGTGAAATGGTAAACTAAACTGAGCACAAATCAGCTATCGGCTATCGTTGGTAAAAATGTCACCAATTCGAAAAACAAACCTCTAAAAAACACCTTTACATAATTTTATTATAATAATACTAGATTTATATTTTATAATACTAGATTTTTAATAAATGCAATATCATTATGAAAATTGATCAGAATGGCAAACTACTAGTTATTTCTGTAGACTTATGACTAATGCATCTATAAAGCTTCCATGATCAAACTGAAACAGTTAGCAAACGCAAATATATCGCATTATGATCTTGTGTCGTCTTCGGTGGTCTTTTACACTTGTAAAAAATACATACTAAAAAAACTAAAAGACTAAAAACTTTCGTCGTACTTAGTTATTTAGAGAAAAGTTCTGCCATTTGTTACAAAGCTTTACCAAACATTTAAAATGTTCCAATAAACTATTCAGTTACTCGTGTTTATTGTTTTGTCCCCGTGCGTTCTTCTGTGTTGTTAAGTTTTCAAACATTTGCAATCCCGGTAAATGCGACTGTGCGAAGCGTACGTTATATTATTTCATTTGTATACCTACATAAGTAACACATTTATTTAAAACGAGCTAACCCGTGGACGCCGTGTGTCCATAAATTTAATTTAATTTAACTATGTAAAGATACCTTTATAAACAATAATAAACGAATTTGCGTGATTAGTACTCTCATGATTACTAGTAAACATCGCTTATACAGGTGGCGCAAAATTAATTATCCAATTCTGTTTTTGAATATCTTTTTTACTAAATAAAAAAATTATATTTTGAGTGATAAAAATCTTTATTTGTACCTTTAAATTTTTTTCTGTTAAGTGGAAAAGATTATATCCATCATGTGGCTGCCGCCAGAGCGTCTAAATAAAGATTTACATCACTCAAAATATTTTTTTTTATTTAGTAAAAAAGTTATTCACAAACAAAATTGGATGATTAATTTTACGCCACCCTATTTGTCATGTGTACAGTTCACAGTAAATATGGGAAGGTTTGAAATTTAATTATATTTATTTTGACATTGTAAAATCTTATTCATTAGAAAACGGTATCGTACAACGTGAAGGTTATTATTTTATAATTCAAATGTTTTTGTAGGTACAATATAGGTTATGAAGTGCAAGTTACCTCCCGGGACGTGAAAGGATAAATTTTAATTTTCATGCATTGCAGCTTTTCATACGTGTGAATTTCTTATTATTCTTCTTCATAGTATGTTCAATACTAATCGTCGTAGTCGCCTGATATGCCTGGAACTCGGTGCACAATATGACTCCATTTCTCCCAGTAGATTGCAGTGTTTAACCTTTACCATACCATGATATAAAATACCCGAACGCAGCCATGCTGTCACCTCGTGTTACCGTAAATAACTGTTAGAAAAAATGTTTTTATTAGCTTCAATGGTACGAATATACTCTAAATATAGAGTATTCAAGTTTGAAAAATTATTAATAACATAATTTAGAGCATTCATTAGATCATATACAATGTGTTCTTCCTTCTTATCTCTCTTCATTTAATTAGTGAGAAAGAGACAATTATATTTGTATGTTTGTTGTTCTTTTCATTGTGAAAATAGTGTGTGATCTCTGTCTTTTATATCACAAATGGTATTTTTACCAATGTATTAATTTTACAACTGATTGAATGGAAAAAATAATTGTTTTTGTTTTGTACGATTCCCTTTACATAATTGGTTTTTCACTAATCATTCCTGAGCGCTAATATTTTCTTCACGATTATCTAAAATATGAATTTTATGTTACATGTATTTACAGAAATATTACAGGTTTAATTATGACGGTAGACCTGTGTTACTGCATGGTTTGGGAAGGGTTAAATATGAAATAGAAGATTTCCGCGGAAGATTAGTCACTACCAGGTAAACCAGATACTGGAGGATGATCCTGTTATAAGCCTCAATAATCGGCGAACTTGTCTGATGGCGTGATGGTAAGTTAGTTAATGTTAATTAAACATATGATTTATACTTTTACTTATACTTTTTGTTAAACAAATTATCTGTTTACGCATCATTTATATTTATATTTTTGTTATTTATCAATGCTCGTATTTTTAATATTAATGTACATTGTATACTGATGAAGGAACATTGGTCTTAAAACATGTTGATTTATCAATAAATAATGGTTTTAACAAAGTGTATTTTCTTCTTATTTATTAAATCAATGATATCAACTCATACAAAATAATTCAAGGTAACAAAGTCAACTCAATATGTAAAAAAATAGAAATAAAGTAAAGTGTATTGTTAATTAATTTTCCTCTTTGGGTTGCGCAAAAAACATGTTAGCTTTTCCCAAAATATCTATATAGCGTAATGAGTTTTACAGTCTTTGTCAAAACACGACCTCCCTAACACAACCACCCTTTTTTAGCTGACATTGGAAACGATATTACAAATAGGCGTAAACACAAGCCTTCGCGTCGATTCCCATAGGAGCTAGCAGATCAAATTGCCACACATTACTGTGTTATTATAAATTCTAAATTCTTTGGGGCAAAATTCGATGATTTTAACAAAACAAGAACCTGTTTATAAATTGTTCATTTTCAGAAAGGGGAAAACACAAATTTTCTAAATTGAAGATTGATTTTTGGCAAACTAATAGTAACAACCAAACAAAATTTTAACGGATAATAAACGGCATTTTCTCTTTTAAATAGACTGAAATGTTAAACGAAGATTTAAAATAAATAATTTTCTTTGATTCCGAGATGACCGCATCTAATTCCTCTATTTACTATAAAACCTTAAATTATTTTAGTTATTTAAGTGCTTCTAGATGTGATACATTTACTTGAAAAATATTTTGATAATAGGTGTACATTTGTTTACACAATATCAAAGTATAGCCAAAATAAATCATTTTCTTTGATTCCAAAATGGCCGCATCGAATTCATCTATTTACTATAAAACCTTAAATCATTTAGATTATCTAGTCATATCTAGATGTCTTATATACGATAAAAAAATATTTAGACGATATTTGTATAATTTTTTTCACAATTTCAAAGAATAGCCAAAATAAATCATCTTTAATTCCGAAATGACCGCATCTAATTCCTCTATTTACTATAAAACCTTACATTATTTAGATTAGCTAGTCATATCTAGATGTCCTATATACGATAATAATAGTTTTTAGTTAATTTTTAACTCAGAATTCCAAATATAAAAATACAATATTGTTATGTGGTATTTTTTATACTGATTAAGTTAATCGAAATTATTAATTAATTAAAGAAAAATTAATTTGTTGCTACTGAGATTGTCGAATATGTACCTCTTCTTATTGATTGCTGTTGTGGAATGGTAACACGTTGCCTCGGGTAGAGAAACATTTTGTATTATTTAACTTCATTTTAGATTGGAAAATTCAGGGAAAAATATTTCTTTGTGTTACGGAAAGAGCATTATATTCGTAATAAATCTGCATACTTAACTCAAATACACAGTTTTTCGTAGAGAGTTTAAACATTTTATACGTTTTTTTGTAGATAGACTTATGTATTATATATCCATTGAAATAATAAAATAATTGAGAAAATACTTATCAAAAATTTAAAAATAAATATGAATTAAATATACTAATTAGAAAGATATACATATAAAATCAATTCTATCAAAAAATATTGTTGTTGCGCCACCGAGATTCGAACCTGGATCTCTTTCCTAACCGGGGAAGGTGCATTATCCAACTATGCTACAGCGACAATTTTCGAACCTATATGTTACCTTTTTGATATTAATACATTTAATCGTTACATTATTTGACAGAGCCATCTACTTTATTTTTACAGAATCTCAAATACCTTTGAAAAACATTGGCGCAACAACAATATTTTTCTATAGAATTGATTTTATATGTATATATTTCTAATTAATATATTTAATTCATATTTAAAATATCACAGACCTATGTTCTGAATAATTACAACTTCACAATAAGAATGTGTTCTCCTAAATAATTTAAAAATATTTTTTAACCACTTGTGTGCCGTACAACAATACTCAACTATTTTAACATTTGGTATAATCAATACTAAAATTATTTCATCTACATTCGTTTGCGATATATTTTTTGATAGTTATTTATTTAAATTTGTATTAATACAAATATCACTCAGGAAATCACTGTTGTGAAAATCTAGAATGTTTCTATTTAGTACGATAAATACATTCTTGGAAATAGCTATTACTTAATGTAACAAAAATATCGCGTAGGCCATATATACTTGTATTCTTGGAGTATATTTGTAACCGTTATTGAAGTAAATTAAATAATAAGTGGACATCCAACGACTGTTCTTTGTAAACAAACATATTTTTTCATAAATCTTTGAGTTGGAATCAAGAATCTTACGATTTAGTCGGACAGATAATATCATTTGCGGAACTAACTGTTGTACTTCGCAACGAAAATATGATCATGATCCAAAAAGTGGTCGCGAAGTGGAGGTAAACAATGTGAGAAAATAAATTCAAAATAAGCAGATCCTAAATCGAATACTTACTAGGTGCACTCAAGACAGTTAATGAAAATATAATGTTAATGTCACAGAATCTAGTAATATAAAATAATCATTAATTTAAAAAAAAACTATAGGTCTGTGATTTTTCAAATACTAATTAAATGAAAACATGAATTAAATATATTAATTAGAAAGATATACAAAATCAATTTTATTGAAAAATATTGTTGTTGCGCCACCAGGAATCGAACTTGGATCTCTATTCAAACCGGGGAAGCTGCATTATCCAACTATGCTACAGCGACAAATTTTCGAGTCTATATGTTACCTTTTTGATACATTTAATCGTTTTATTATTTGAAAGAGCCATCTACCTTATTTTTACGGAATCTCAAATACCTTTGAATAATCTGATAGCAGACGCCAGAATTACAATAATTACAACTTCACAATAAGAATGTGTTATTCTACTATTTAAATGTATTAATTAGAAAGATACACATATAAAATCAATTGTATCGAAAAATATTGTTTTTGCGTTACCGTGCTTCGAACCTGGATCTCTTTTCCAATCCAGGAAAGGTGCATTACTAAATATTCTACAGCGCCAGTATCTTTGATAATAAATTTTCGAACCCATATGTTATACTTTTTTCAAATTAATACGTCTTCAAATCTCGATAACGCAATATTTTTCGATAAAATTGTTTTTATATGTATATCTTTATAATTAATAGATTGAATTAGTATCTAACAAACTTTTAATAAACCACATAGATAAATGTACTACTGAATTTTCGTCAGAATGGATGCATGCTAATTGATTGTAAAATAAATATACCAAGAAATCTAATTTCGGTGAAGGCGTTACCTCAGTGGGGAGAGGAGATGAAATGAAACGAAACGATATATTGAAATGTCGAATATAGCAAATAATGTATTATTTGTTAAATTTAATTGATAATAATTAATTAAATTCTCTTTTTGTATTTAAAAAAAAATAGAGAAGCGTACATAGAATACATGTCACATCAATATTCTTACTATTTTCAAACTAAGCTAAACACTTGTGCTATGAAAATACGACTAATATTCTGGTCTCCTAGAACGAGGCGCGAACCCCATTTAGTATTAGGAGAGTTTTAATGTCGTAAAGATTAATTTTCTATCTCTCATTGTCAAATATTTAATATGTACATGATATTATAAATATTTTATAAATGTGTTAAATATCTAAAAATGAATCGTGGTAGTATTTTTTTTATTAATAAATTCTATTATTTTCATGTTAAATTTATACTTTGTTATTATTTTATTAAAGCATACTTATATGAACATACTTAATATGCTTTTTGAAATAACAGAAAATATTTTTATATGTAAAGCGACATTTTTTAGGTTTCTATTTATAATATGTATTTACTTTAATTTGTGAGGTAGTTTCCATGGATCAGGCCTAGCTCAAGTGTGAAATTACCATGATATTATTAGATTTCATTGTGTACTAAAAAATAATTTTATAAATGAAGTAAAAATACAATTTATGTTTTTTAAATTGTGTTGAATTTAACGTGCAATGTTAGACAGCTTCTGACTGATCTCTACTCATTTGAATCATATTATATTAGGTTCATATTATAATATTTACTTTTATAAATAACATTTTTCAATTAGTATTCAGATATGGTTTGAATTCGGTTGCATCCACTTTATATAAAATGATGGACAATCCTTCAAACACGTTATTGCTTCTATTTCATACAATACTATCAATAGGACGTCAGATGACGACATTTCTTAGATATCGCCTAAATAGCATAGTTATGGAGCTAGCTAAGAAAATATATTTTTTTAGAGGTATAGAACTTTAAAATGAAATAAAACACATCAAAATCGTGGTAATAGCCATGGTATTGGCTTTATGGGTATATAAATTTTTTCCATTAGTGTTTAAATATGATTTCGCGCATTATGGGCGCCGCGGCTGGAATACAGCCCAATCTGGTTGTCAAATTTTCGACCACTTTTTGGAGCAGCTGGAGACGTATATTGGCAATAACGTGACGAATATTGAATTCCAAATCATCTATCGTCTCTGGTTTATTAGAGATATATATATATATAGCAATTTCATATAATGTTCCAGAAAATAGTCCAAAGGTGTTAAATCATACGATCTTGGAGGCCAATTCACAGATCCGCGATTACGCGATTACGCGAAATTATGCGCTCACTGAATTTTTCCTTCAATAAATTGATTGTGACGCATGCTGTGTGGCACGTTGCGCCATCTTGTTAAAACTACAACTCTTCTATATTAATGCCATTTAATTGGGGAATGAAAAAGTCGAAAAAGTAATCATAGATCTATAGTGCTCTCCATTAACTGTGACATCATTTTTAAAGAAATATGGACCAATGATCCCACCAGCCTATAAAGCACACCATACAGTGACTTTTTGTGGATATAACGGTGTCTCAATAATATTTTGTGGATTTTCTTTACTTTAAAAGCGGCAATTTTGCTTATTGACGTAGCTATTCAACCAAAAATGAGTCTCATCGCTTAACAAAATTTTGTGTTGAAAGTGAAGATCAAGAGCAATTTTTAGCCTATTCACTGAACATATGATACACACGATGGTCAAGCGGCTTTAATTATTGCACAAGCTGGATCTTATTAGCTTGTAAACCAAGATCTTTCCGCAAAATCTTCCAATTGCTATGCACGATGGCAAATTGATTCATTTGGGTCCTTCAAATACTATGCTCCACTACAGAAACAGCTTATTTAGTGCGTATTATCAATCAGACTATGCTTGGTGTGAAAACGATCCATGGTTATTCGAATTACTTGCTCGGATGGACGATTATGTCGACCGTAAAATGGACGTAGCGCACGGCAATTTGCAAGCGTTGTTTCGGCGTAAGTCTCTTCATGGTGAAATGGCAAACCAAACTGGGCATAAATCAGCTGTCAGCTGTCAAATTGGCTGTCGCTGGAAAAAGTGTTGCCAATTCGAAAAACAAACCTCTAAAAAAACACCCTTTACTTGCATATGTATATATACGATGATATAAAATAATTATTGCTGTCGGTACTGATGTTAAGCTACTCACACGTTGCTTTGTATTGGCTAGAATAAAATCAACCGACCATTCAGAGGCAATACCGTACAAATATCATTTTTATTACTCGACATTTTTACAGCACACTTAACTGTAGAAATTAATAAATAAAATTAGTGAAAATCTGTCATTTTTTATTTTTGTAAATAAAATATGGTTGTCGACCCGGCACCCCGGATAGAATTCATTAACTTAGGATTTTAATATTGTTCAGAAATATTTGGTATATTATGGAGATGGTTGTGTACTGATCCAAAAGAACATTTAAATCGCCTTTTAAAGTCTAGACAATTTAATACTTCATGAAAGCGTTCGCTTTTGAAAAAGGTAGGCTGTTTTAAGAATATTTTAGCACGGAGCCTGTGGGTGTTCGAAGCTGAATGCTTTGTACAGAGACCTTTGTAAATATTTAAAAATATTTTTTTTACAAGAGTATTAAATCGGTAAGTAAATAAAATGGGGAAATATGCCAGAATTTAATTAATAAGTTCCTTTCATAATAAATAGGCTTTATTTTATTTGATTGCTCTTAAATAAGGGTCATATGTTTTGTGTTGTATCCAAGTATTTGGTTTGTGGCTCAATTTTAAACTTGTATTTATTCATCCATACTTAATGTTTTACTGTATTTACCACAGACTACCAAATATATAGATATGAACTAACGCGAGTTCCTTGTTTTAATATTCGCATTTTGGTGTGACTTACGTGATCATTTTGGTACTACTTACGCAATCAAATGGCTCAGCGATTTTTTAAAAATATATTATGTCTCAATTGAAATAAAAATTTTAACGCTGACAATATAATATAGACCCCTGTGAATAACAAGGGTCCATCTGACACTGTTTTGAGATAATGTGCTCAAAGATGTTGATTGAACTTCAACATATATTCATGTATATTTTGTTTAGAGTAAGCAAATATGATCAGATTTAACTTATTTTCAGTATTATCAGTAACCACTGTGAGATGAGGGAAATAAAAAATAATAAAAATATAGTAAATTAACGAAAATGATCCATAAATTGAAATAAATAACTGATGCAGTTGGAATTGCAGCTCTTGTTATTTCCATTAATATCCGTTAAATAGAGTTGGTGTATAAGGAATAAATAAAGAATAATGTATTTGGAACCCTTTACATGAAATAACTCAAATTAGCCCAAAATGTTAGTTGGAACATTGTTATTCTAAAGGGACTATATGCATTAATGTAAAAAAAACGTCTTATTTACACATAGATTTAATTTTCGAAAAGTAATTACATTAACTGTTGCATAAATTTGTCGTAATCTATCAGATTTATGTATCCACAAATAATGTTTGTAAGGAACTGGAGAATCCACACTTCCACCAGCTAGATCAGTGGCAAGCATGAGATCTAGATCCCATCGAGTCAAATCTTTCAGAACTCCTTACCTTTCCAACGTCTCTCAAATCTGCATTCGTCCTTCGAGGTAAAAGAATAATAATTAGAAGTCACAAAATGATAAATATGGTTTTGCATCATAAATAAAAACGCGATTGTCAAATTATAAGTTTAATACTTTAAATTTTACGTAGATAACTGGGTAAATTTCATATAAAAGAAAAATTATATCTACCGAAGTTTTACACATAAAAAAAACAGGTACAATATTATTTACAGACCATAAATTTTTATTGACGCAATTGACTTTTAAGTGTTCAAACATTGTTTAATATAGGGTGTCCAGTAGAAAAATTACAAGATTAAATTGCAATTGCTCGTAATTCATCAGGGGGACGTAAGTGGGAGGGGTATTGTTCGACGCACGTGATTTGCTGATTTGCCAGTCGCAATGAATCACTGGTCGGGAGCGCACCGCGCGTTCGTGGTTGAGCAATATTTCAAGTGCGGTAATTCATTGGTTCGTGCGCGTCGCGCTTTTTGTACTCACTTTAATATTCGTCGAGTAAGTAATAGGCCGAGCACGCAACTTATCTGGTATTGTGTTCAAAAGTTCAGACAAGAAGAGACAACGGTTAACCAAACTCCTCCGAGACCATCAACGTCAGCAGTGACGCCAGAACATGTGACTCAAGTTTGACGTGAAATTATGCGCAATCCGATAAAGAATATGCAGCCTGTACTGGAATAAAAAAATCAACAGTGTACGTTATTTTAAAAAATATACTACAGTTTCACTCATACCAACTGAAAATCATGCAGTCTCTAAACGAAAACGACTATTCTTTACGTGAAACCTTGCGACAACAATGTTGAAACGTTTTGGAACAGCACGAACGCTTGGAAACATATTGTTTACTGACAAAGCACATTTTCATATCAATGGGTATGTTAATAAACAAAACATGAGATACTGGTGCCCCATCAACCCAAGGAAATGCCATCATTTACGTTCGCATTGTCCAAAAACGACAGTGCAGTGTGCAATTTCTGCCCGAGGGATAATTGGCCCTTTATTTTTTAATCAGCGAGAGACAGTCACTGCTGACGTGTATTGCCGAATGATCGACGAGTTTTTGGTAACGCAACTGCAGCTGTTTCCCAGGTTCAACAACAAAACATAATTTCAGCAAGACGGGGCCACTCCACATACAGGTAGAATTTCAATGGAGAAGCTGAGGGGAATTTTTCATTATAAATAAATCAGGAAGTACTCTGGGCACCTCAGTCACCCGACCTTACACCGTGTGACTTATTTTGTGGGGATTCCTTAAGTCGAGAGTTTACAGCAACAAACCTTGAACAATTGCAAGAGTGTCTCGAGAGAAATGAATGGCATTTAGACGATATCGTTTATACAACAAAAAATCTGCATTGTTGAACTGCATTTTGTAAAAATAAAATATGAGAATAACATTGTAGTTATTTTTTAAATTAATATTAAACTTGATAATTTTTCGCTGGACTCCATTGGCTTGCGTGATGTATTGAAATAATAAAATTGTATGTATTATAGATTGACTAGATAATACTAATTTTAATGGTTTTAGTGAACATTTTTTGCAACCTACTTTAATGTCATATTTTAATTAATATGGTTTCAGAAATTCTTCTTTCACCCCACGCTTAGGTGACCGGTCGGATGAAAACAATTTGTCAAGGAGTAATATTCGGTTATTCCTAAGTCTTTTGCATATGATTTGTCAGAGAGTTACTCTCAATTCAATATCATCTATCATTGTGAGCATTTTGCAGTTCTCTTGAATTCAATTCATATGTAAACTACGTCATTATTTGAACAAGCTGAGAGGAAACAGTAAAATATCAGCTCATATATGTTTTTTTTTCATACAATTAAATGGGATATGTAGTTGAACAAGTCAACTTTCAAATTTAATAACAAACGGCGATGCTACGTCATATTTCGAGCACAGTGAAAACCCACCTTCTCAAATACTCTGAAGGCTGCTGACCGAAACGTATGCTGTTTATTGCTTATTTACTCAGCGTTCAGGCGACACGCATTTCATACAGTAACTTACCGCGCCCGCGATTTATAGAAACTGTTTAACTTAACTCTGCACTAACTTATTCAAATAACTTGAACATACATTTATGAACTATAAACCTATGTTTGGCGATCTTTAAAGAAATCCGTATAAAAATAACAAAAATAATTACTAACCTACTTTTAAAATTAGCAATATTAACTTTGTGGTTAAAATTCATATTTTTATTAATTATCTTTGTTTTATTAACCACTAAATTGAGTTTAAATACATCTACCGGTTTCGAAAAATACCATTCACCACTCATCATAGTTATGACATCCTGAAGAAGAAAATGTATAATTAATAATTAGTGGTTAACAAAACAAAGATAATAAATAAAAATATAATTACTTACCTAATTATTACTGCCGATCGAAAGACTATTGATGTAAATTAAAAAACCTAATTTTAAACAGATTCTTGTTGTTCCACCCACATTACCAAAAGTTTCAAAGAGTGACGGACCATCTTTCTGGTATCATCGCTAATCTCCCCGCGCGAAAGTTCAGAAATATGTATTCCCCTTAATCCGGACGAACGAAACACAGTAATTTCTCAACTCGTATTATTATTTGATGATCCGACTTAACCCAGTAAGCTTTATGTTATATATGCAAATGGCAAATTTAACACATTAACCCTTTTAATGCCGCCATTATCGAGAACTAAGTTGAAGAGCCCCGCCCATTCATAACTATTATCCTGAGAACAGACACAAGGCACTGGAGTTCGAGTCGAGCACTTTACCCTGATGGAAATCTTCAAAACAATATTTTGAATAACATGAATGGAAACCACGTGACAAAGGGTAATGGAGGTTCCTGTTTTGCTATTATGAGATTAAGAATTGGGTTACTTTTAAGCTAAAACACCGGAAATAAACGGATTTCTTTAATTTATCTTATAGGTTAGCGTGAATTTTCTTAGTCCAATATTAGCTACAACGTGTTTTCGCATAACTTCACTATTTTGTCAGTCCTGTAAGTTTTAAGACTCTTACCTCTTCATACGTATTCCAATAATTGTTTATCCTTCTAACAATATGATCATTTCCATTATTTTTGATTTACACACCACTTTTACTTATATAGTTTTTTTTTTACTTATGTTTGCATTTTTAATTTGAGTATACATTGTTTTCTGAAGAAGATACCATAGGTATTGAACCATGAGGATTTATCAATAAATGGTGGTTTAAACAAAGTGTTTTATCTTATTATTTATACAATATGAGGTCACAAAATATATTTTTTTAATTTTAAATACTTATTAAATGTATTAATTAGAAAGATATACATATAAAAACAATTTTATCTAAAAATATTGTTGTTGCGCCACCAGGATTTGAATCTGGATCTCTTTTCAAACTGAGGAAGGTGCATTATGCATCTATGCTACATCGACAAATTTTCGAACATATATTTTTCAAATTAATACAGCTATCGTTCCATTACTTGAAAGCCATTTACTTAGTTTTTACGGAACCTCAAATACCTTTAGGTAAACCGATAGCAGACGCCAGAATTAACAATTCATTTTTATTAAATTTTGGAACACATTGATTACATTGATATAACTTATATATTATTAGGATAACACATTCCTATTGTGAAGTCGTAATTATGCATAACATAAATCTGTGATATTTGAAATACTAATTAAATGTTTTAATTAGAAATATATACATATAAAATCAATTTTATCGAAAAATATTGTTATTGCGCCACTGGTATTTGAACCTGAGTCTCTTTCCAAACCAGGGAAGGTGCATTATCCAACTATGCTACAGCGACATTATTTTTGACGACAAATTGTCAAACCCATATGTTACACTTTTTCAAATTAATACATCTATCGTTCCATTATTTGAAAGCCATCTACTTTGTTTTTACGTAACCTCAAATACCTATGGGTAAACCGTTAGCAGACGCCAGAATTAACAAATCATTTTTATTAAATTTTTGGACACATTGATACAACTTATATATTATTAGGAGAACACATTCTTATTGTGGATTTGTAAATAATTAATATATTTAATTAATATTTAAAATATCACAGACCTATATTCTGAATAATTACAACTTCACAGTAAGAATATGTTCTAATAATTTTGTTAATATTGAATAAATTAATGTAATCTTTATGTTGAATGCATTTTTTTTAGTTGTCGTTGCATTCAGTGGTTGTACAGTTTAGTGATGTAGTTAATCAAATTTCTGACATACCTCTATATTGTAATTAACCATTCCTTAGCCATGCTGTAACACAGCTCTACTGCCCAAATTAAACCTGTATATTTTCGTAAATACAATCACTACAAAATTAATATTTTAACCTTAACAAAATCATTTACGCTTTGAAATGACTAATGATCTGTAGGATTAACTTTATAATCAATTATGTTAAAGTATTTTTTTTCTATTTCAATGCTATGTAAGATTTCTACGTTAGAAAAAATAATATTTGCAGTATGACAGGATTAGTTCCACAGCGAAAAGAGTAATGAATGTACGAATTTAATTATGTATCTTTCTCACTAATTAAATGAAGAATAGGACTTGTGTGAATACATGCTACGAAATATGTCAATTTTTTCAATTTAATTGCTCGTTTTTAGAGTAAATATACGGCATTAACTAGTTTAAAGCCTTTTAAGCTCGTAAAAGCATTTTTTCTCATTAAAAATGCTAAAAAAACTATAAATACTTAACGCTAACACGAGTTGACGGCGTGGTAGCTTACGGATATTTTCGATCAGGGTATGGTAATGTTTAATGTAACAGCTTACTTCGTTCATATAATATCCCCCTAGTGGTAAGCGAAGAGGACGGAACATCACAATATCTCGAAACACATCCTTCACTTCATCTTCCAAATGCTCGTCAGTTATTTAAGATGCTGAAATTAATCGCCCTTAGAATGTGTTTACATATGATATTTATTTCATTAATACTTATTTAAGACTGGTTTAATTATAAGTTTCTTGTTGATTATATGTAAATGGAATTTTTCCAGCTCATTCACAGTCAATCACTCATTACTTATAATTGTAACCATATACAAGGTGTAACAGACCTAGTCCACAATATGTTATAGGTGGATACCTGACTAAATTAAGAGTCGAAAATGTTCATATGTGCAAATTCTGCACCGATACAGAAAATCCTCTGAAATTTTTGCAAAATTGTGTTAAGCTCTACGTACTTAATACGTTATTAAATATTAACTAAAAGTATCCATTATTAATCTATATTTTTGCTTCAGGCCCTAAATCATCTAACAAAATATAGGCTGACACTTGAAATTAGAAATATTTTTTTGTATTCAATATATAATTTGGAATCAATAAAATATTTCAATCCTTATATCTCTAACATGGTTGAGATTAGGCACATATTCTTTGAACATTTTCGACTAGTAATTTAGTCAAGTATTCACCTATGAATAATTGTGGACTAGGTCTGTTACATTCTGTATAGTAGATTATATGTAGTGTAGATAATATAAAGAGTGTCTAGCGGAAAATTTTCAAGGTTAACATTAAATAAATAAAAATTACAATGTTATTCTCGTATTTTATTTATACAAAATGCAGTTTACCGATGCGGATTTAACGTTTTATAAACAATATCGTCTAAATGCCGTCCATTTCTCTCTCTTGCAATCGGACAATTTCCGTTGACCGAGGTGCCCAGGGTATGTCTCCGTACTTGCTGATTAATTTCTTGGAAAAAATTTCCCTCAGCTTCTCCATTGAATCACTACCTATGTGTGTAGAGGCCCCGTCTTGCTGAAATTGTGTTCTGTTTTTGAACCCCGGAAACAGCTGCAGTTGTTATATCAAAAACTCGTCGATCATTTGGCAATATACGTCAGCAGTGACTGTCTCTAGTTGGTTAAAAAAATAAGGGTGAATTATCCCTCGGGCAGTAATTGCACTGCCCTAACTGTCGTTTTTACAAAAAATATTCCAGGATCCCGGTGGCAGCAATATAATACAAAAAACATTATTTTCTTTCGTTAGATTAATTTTATCAGTATATCTTTCTATTTGATATATTTAGTATGTATTTAAATATCACAGAACTTTGTTTTGAAAAACTACAACTTCACAATTTAATGTAGATCTAAAAAATAAAAAATAATATTTTGTTACATTTTGGATTATTTTTGATTCCCAAAAATATTATATGTGGGTATCTTTTTTTTTTTCAAGAAATCGGATAAAAGTGTCAAATATCGCGTTATATTCGGGCCAGTACGATATATTTTTCACCATACATCAAAGAAAAATTCTGAATATATGTCGCAGACACATGAAACATACCACCACTGCAAATAATATGTTATTTCTATATATTTATACTCATTGGTATCTACAAAGATATTGAATACCCATAACAATATTTCTATAAATTACAGCTAACCCGCGGACCTCCTATGAAGTATTCATAATGCGCAATTTCTATTGTTCTGTATTTTAACGTGAGTGCAATTTACAGTCTTAATTTTCACTGCTAGGTGCACAAAACTGGTTTGTTATTAATTATAAGCCCTTGTTCCGAATTCGTAAAACACACTTTTCGATTCAGCCGCGATCACTATTATTGACACATTTCCGCGTCCAAATTCCCATCCATATATTTCCTAATGCTCGTATTTTCAGTGTGAAATGTGACCTTGACGCCAGCAGACGTCAACTTGACCGATATTTGTTTGATCTCGACATAGCGATAGTATTTACGGTGTGGACCTTTCAGCTTCAGCCCACCAGTGATCCAGTGATTTGTATGCACAGTGATAATGCCGTGGGTGAACTTGTGACATCGTCATTGCCATATTCAATTGAGATAAGATCGGCTCATCCACGTACCATTATGGAGGTGTTATATACAAGGTAAAGCGAGCAGTCCTTCTGAATACCGGTTCCCCGAAATTCACTGGTCCTTTGACTAGAACCTCTATCCCCTCACCGATCTCATCTTGTATCAAGGTTTCCCTACTTTCCTCCCATACCTTGCGGTGATTCCAATTTACGTCTGGAATCGTCGTATTCCATTCCGCCGGACGCGCGACTCGGAGATTACGCAATTTGTTTATTTTGATCCTATCGATCCGGATTTACAGCTCTAATTCAACCCTTATTAAAAAATTTATTGTAAAAGAATAAAAATTCTCTCCACCAGGGAATCGAAACCCGGTGGAGAGAATATTTTCGTGTTAAAACTATATAATTCAAAAAATTTCCCTAAGGATAGGTCAGAGTGTAATGCTAGGTAATGCTATTATAATCGTACACCTTCTTTCACGCACTTATCGCTTATGTAGTCTCCTGACATTACATTTGTTAACAATATATAAAACAGTTTATTAATGTCAATTTATTTCGTTAGACCTTACGTAACAAGCATTATATTAAGGCGATTAAACTAATTATATTCTCCATTAAACCATAATATAATTAGTATCGCTCACGACACGTATTTATTTTAAGCAGGTTTACAAGCCAGATTCGAATCTCTTAATTTTATTTATATATTTTATTATACTTGAGTATGTAAATATAAAATTAGAATTTTTGTATACAAAATAAAATACACGTTTATTGTATGAAAATGTAACAAAATATTTTTTCGAAGTATTGCCCATCGCTATCTATACATTTTCCCCATCTTTTTGACAATTTAAGAATTGTTGCTCTTTTGAGGCAAACCAATCATCAAGCCATTTCCGTAAGAAGTGAAGCGCTTGCCAGCAAGTGCGTATCCCATCGATACAAATAAGTAGTAATAGGACGGAGCCAAGTCTGCTTGGTAAGCCGCATGCGAAAGTATTTTCCAACTAAACGTCTCAATCGTTTCCTTGACTGGTTTTGCCGTGAGTGATGGTGCATTATCATGAAGCAAAATCACTTTGTGCTACCTTTTTTGATATTTTGATCATTTGTCACGCAAAGTTTGATTTAAAACGATCATTTTTTGTCGATAGCATTCAGTATAAACGGTTTAACCAGATTTTAACAGCTCATAACAGATCACACCCTTCTGATCCCACCAAACACAGATCACTGTTTCTCACGTCAAGACGTTACTTTTTAATTTTTTAAACCACTGAACGCACTGGGATTTACTATGATCATTCTCACCATAAGCTTCTACAAGCAAATCAATGCTGTCCGCAAATCGTAGTTTCCAGACATAAAATTCGAGATGTTTAACGCTATTAAAAACTAAGCTGTTGTATGAAACTTGTATTGTTATGAGTAGAAAATCTTTGTCAGATGCCAATGACGCGGTTTGGCGTTAACTACTTTAACAGCTAAAGCCATCTATAGCAAATTCCGGATTCATATATACATACCTGGTATATGTATCCATAAAGGTGAATGGGTGTATCCAATTCTAATCATCATCATTATCTTTGTCTCCTTATTCTGGGAAGATCTGGGCCCAACGACTCGACAATTCCGCTTCTATCTTCTCCGATCTTGCGCCGCTTCGATACTATTTTCTCAGTCAGGGCACAATGTTTTCATACAATTTTTTTTTGCTTAGCGGCTTAGTTTGGGGCAGCAGCCACCTTCATTACGGGGTCACCAAGAGGGCACATATGTGAAAATAAAACACATTTTGCCTAGTAGGAGTATTATTAATATAAAAATTTAACTGAAAATACGCTGGTGTATAAATGTCACGGAAGCTTAACTTTACATCAAAATTGGTATTTTAAAGATTTAATAAATAAAGCCAGAGAAATTGAGCCACTCTAAGGTAACCATAACAACGGAGTTCTTTGATTTGCGCAGCCCCTAAGTATAGGGTGTCCAGCGGAAAAATTTCAAGATTAAATTGTATTTGCTCGTAAAACATCAGGGTGACGTAAGTAGGCGGAGTATTTTTCGACACGCGTGATTTGCGAATTTGCCAGTCGCAATAAGTCACTGGTCGAGAGCGCACCGCGCGTTCGTGGTTGAGCAATATTTAAAGTGCGGTTCATTGGTTCGTGCGCGTCGCGCTTTTTGTACTCACTTTAATATTGGACGAGTACATAAAGGGCCGGGCACGCAACTTATCTGGCGTTGAGTTCAAAAGTTCAGACAAAAAGGGACAATGGTTAACCAAACTCCACCCGTACCTTCAACATTAGCAGAGATGCCAGAACATGTTGCTCAAGTTCAACGTAAAATTATGCGCAATCCGCGTAAATCGATAAGGAAGATTTTAGCTTATATTGGAATAGAAAAATCAACAGTGCACGTTATTTTGAAAAATGAACTATAGTTCTTTGCGTGAAACCTTAGCGAGAATGATACTGAAATATTTTGGAATAACACGATCGCTTGGAAACATATTATTTATTGACGAAGTACATTTTCATATCGATGGTTATGTTAATCAATAAAATATGAGATACTGGTGACCCGACAACCCAAGGGATCGCCATCAAAAACGTTTGCATTGTCCAGAAATGACAGTGTGGTTTGCGATTTCTGCCCGAAGGATGATTGGCCCTTATTTTTTTAACCAGCGAGAGACAGTCACTGTTGACGTGTATTGTCGAATGATCGACGAGTTTTTGGTACCGCAACTGCAGCTGTTTCCCGGTTTCAACAACAAAATACAATTTCAGCAAGACGGGACCACTCTACATATAACTAGAATTTCAATGGAGAAGCTAGGGGAATTTTTCCCAATAAATTGATCAGTAAGTACTTTGGACATCTCGGTCACCGGACCTTACACCGTGCGACTTATTTTGTGGGGATACTTTAATTCGAGAGTATACAGTAACAATTCCTAATTAATTCAGGCCAACAATTCAAGAAAATATCCGCCGTGAAGTTGCTGCCATTGAACCAACGCTTTGCTCTCGCGTGTTCGCAAATTTAAGAGTCCGATTGCAAGAGTGTCCTGAGAGAAATGGACGGCATTTAGACAATATTGTTTATAAAACGTAAAATCCGCATCGTTACCCTCCATTTTGTATAAATATAATATAAGAATTTGTAGTTTTTTTAATTTAATATTAAACTTGAAAACTTTTCTCTGGACATCCTTTATTTGGTTTGTTTATCTTGTTGGCGATCGATCTATCACCTTCGTTCTTGTACATTCGCAGTGAGCACTGAATTCTTCAGGCTATCTCAATTTTTTTAGCACATGTTTAAAGTACGAAATAATAATTTTCCTGAGAATTATGGATAACCTTTTTTCAGTACGGAGTTCCTGAATAATAGAAACCTTCATTCGTCTCGCAGTCTATGGTATGTGCAGAATATGACCCCAACATTTTTTTCACTTTAACGGTCTATTGGGAAAAATGTAATGTTTATTGTGTATTTGAACAAATGATTTGGAAAATTAGACATACGAAAGGTAGAAGGAATTTGGTTGAGCTAGCGCTCAAAGACCAACTCAGAAAGAACACGACTTACCTGGATTTCTCTCAGATGTACCCATAGGTCTTCTGAACTTCAAGAACAAACTTCGATTATTATACATATAATAGCAATTGTTACTGTCGGCACGCACAATGCGAAACACACAATAGTACACTATTTTGTACTTTTTAAAAAGGACAGCTGAAGAGGGGGGGAGGACCCACCTTTTTCTGGGACCGGAAGTTAATGCTTCTTTGTCAGTCCCACTCATCAAAGCTAATTAAAATACACGACATTAATCCAATTACATATTTAAGTATACGCAAGACGAAAAAGGAGAAGAAATTCAATGTGGTTATTAGCAAATAAAAATAAAAATCATATAATATAAATCCATAGAAAATAGTTCTACATACAGATGGAAAATTAATGTTAAAATAAGGTGCAATAGTTCAAGGCAGACACTCAGGCATCCATTCATCAAAAAACACTCCCAGTGACACGAAATGGATTGAGTCACACTTGCACGGACAGACTAACGTAGTTGCAAAACACGAGGTATAGAGAGTGAGAGGTATGCGCGTAGGTGGAGTCCCACCCACGTAGGCTGGCCAAACTACCCACTTAAAGAGCTCACCCATACCAGAATAAATTATTTATATAAAACAAGATTCGTCTCATTACTATTTATATCTGCATTTCTGGGCAGGCGGTGTCTAAGTCCAGTCAAACCACCAATCATACGTTCACGTGCATATATACATATATATTGTACTGTACCGTACCCAACGATAAACAACAACTGTCAATTCAAACTTCTCAGCTGGTCCAAAACCATAGAGAACACCACAGAAAAGGTCGTGTTCTAGTATAGAAAAGGGGATAATATGAGGTAATATATAGGAACCATTATCTATATCGCGTTCATATTCGCGCAAGACGGCGATAAGCGATCACTAAATCGTAAACATCGAACAATATGTGTGTATTATGTCAGATGGATGTGCTTTAGCGTGAGTAAATGAATACTCCATTTTATTTTACCCATCCAATCATATGTTCGTTTGAATTATAACGCGGAATGTGTGTGCGGGTATGTGCGTGTGTGTGACTAGAGCAAGTGGAACAAGAAAATACTATTTACAGTAGATCGATGTTTTTTGATGCTTGAAACATAGTTACGGACACGGATAGAAGGTTTATAACAAGAAGAGTAGTTAATGAACTCGTTTGAAAGGATGCTGCGAGATAAGTGACACGCTAGGGCCAGCTCCTTGGGCGGTTGCGGCGCGTTGCGTTGGCCCCTATTTTTCGGCGCGATTTTTGAGATTGATGAGAGCTTCGTTTTGCACCCAGGTATGTGTAAAAGGTGATAGACACCCACAGGTTCATATTTCAACTCTATATTAAGCTGTAGAAAATATGAGGACTTTTTTATAGATTTTTTGGCATATCCCAACGTCCTTTTGTATATCACACTTTGAAATTTGAAAGGAAACCGATATTTTACATTTTGTCAGTTTCGTAACGTTTTTGTTCTGAATATATATTTCCTAAATATAATACAAACAACGAAATTATAAAATTGTAAGACTGTAATATTGCTGAACAATACATAGATAATTATTAAAATAAGTAAATAGATAGATAACATTTCTAGGGTGGGGTTTAAACATTAATTATGTACATAATTAATTATTTTAATTAAAATTGTTTAATTAGCATATTCAAACTCTCCCTATTGAACCTTGTATTTTTATGCAATTATTAAAAAGTGCTTTTGTAGAAGAAATAAAATATTATTATAACATTCTGATTATAATACGTATTATGATTATGTTTTTAAATCTTGAACCAAGATTGAATTTTAAATGTATTTAAAATATATTTTACTAATTTAATATGTTGTTTTGTATTCTTTGTTATATATTTTCTCCGTCGCTGTAAAGATTTATTGTTTTTTTATTTAACTAGAAATAACCAGTCAATAATGACGGGAAATTAATAATTTTTATGATTATAATTTATTTAACGAAAATAAAGTAGCAAACTAATTTACCTTGTTTGACCCGAAAATTGCAGACTTTCACGCGATATATTTCAAGAAATCATATTTTGTTTTAGTTGTAAATTATATAGTAGGTATGCTCGTATATATAGAAAAACCGTAATATTAATTTATTTATTTTTAATTTCTCACAGGGTAATAACAATTCAATAGATGATAGTACAACTTTATAGCAATTGACACAAAAAAAATGTTTACATGGTGTTCATATTTTACACATTATATATGTTCCGTACAGGAAACAAGAACTGTAACGCAGGGGTGATTCGCCGGTTCGCTCTGGCGTCTCAGACGGGATTGTCTGCAGCGTGGTGCAGCGGTCCAGGGGGGTCCAAAAATCTCGTCCAGTGTAGCAGCCAAGTCGTGTAGTAATTCCGGTTCCGTGTCCAAAGTCGATGCCAAGTCAGGAAGCCAGAAGATCCAATAGTCAAAGTAGTAGCAGGGTCGAAAGATGAGTTGAATAAGAAGTCGTAATTTGCTTTTTTCTAGTCCAGTGGTGCGAGAGACGAATGAGACGAGAGTGCTCTTTGCAGCCACTGGACCATTATTTATTTCACATCTAAAAATACCACGAGCGCTACAGGCTCCAGGAGATCTCCTCCAATCAAAATGCCGGATCCGTCCCCCTGCCGCCCCGCTGCGGTCCAGCGCAGCCACCCCCTGGCGGCGAGATCTCGAAACTTGGTTCATTTTTCTCGCCGCACAGTTGAAGACGGCAGACTCCGAATTTCTCCGGCATTTCTTCTCTCCTCTTTACAATTTTACTTTTTCAGGCACCGCGAGTATTTTATCTTATAGTCTTTATTGCTCCTCGCGATGCCTGATAAGTCTTATCCGGGGCGATGGCCCGGGGAATTAATTATCGCACCTCAAACTTGGAAAACTCGTTTTCGATGCCTAAATGATTTTTGAGGTGCATAATATTATCGCCGGGCGATCGCCCTTTCCATTCTCTATTTATTATCATAACATATTTATTACAAATAATTTCCTAACTCTAATTATCAATAAAAATAAATGCGGCATAGTCTGCGCGCCGGCGGGGGCGGAGTCTCGCAGCGGCCCGCTACCCCCTCCACTCGGCGGTCCGTTGGCGCAGTGGCGGGGAGAATCCAGTGGCGCGGGGTGCCGGGCGGAATGTTTTGTGACGCGGAAAAATGGCCCCTTTTGTTCATACATTTCTCGGGCCACTCTCTACCGCGTTCGTGGTTCGCAATGCTGTGCGGAACAATATATATATATCAAGGGCGTGCAGTGCATACAAACGAAAAAACTGCGCATTACTAAAAAATCTGGGAAACGAACATAAGTTAAATAATCGATAATATGGACCGTGAACGTAATTTTACGGATTTATTACATTTAGCGCCATCTGTGTACCAGTATAAACTTGAATTGCTTAGTTCTAAAAGCTACCGCGACAACCCACCGCTGTAGCCGTGGTGCTAGTAGCTACAATCGACCCATTGGAGCTATTCTCATTACCGTAGTCTACTTTTAAGCTAGTAAATTACTCAAGTCATTCAATTGGCAATTGAACATTTTTTCGGTTGATCTGTTTTGTATGAAGTCGTTACTTACGCTATTTTTTAACAACATAATATTAGAAAGGCTTACAACTTTTACTAATTCGCGAATTTTACTATTTTATTGCTTTTAACGTGTTGATTTCATCACCGTTCTTTGTGTTCGGGGTGCATTTGGTGCATGAATTTGTTTTTAATTTGGGAAAACAAAAAGCAATTCGTAGAACTATTTCCTATATAAACCTCTAATAAAAAAAATATTTCGTTTAATTATTAAGTGAAGGATTTTCAAATAATAAAAGAATCACGTTCAGTCATAAAGTATTCTTAAAAATTTCCATACATTTTTTAAATTGATTTTTATATGCGTAAGAGAGTATTATTTTACATTAAAACTTAAACATTAAAAATACTATTAATAGTGCTCTAAAACTACAAATAAATACAGGGAAGGATCGTATAAACGACGGATTCATTTTGTCTAAAGTCGTTGGTTAAACGAAAGTTCATAATCCTATGTACAACATATATTGTAGTATATATGATTATATAATATCATTGGTAACAGCATAACCTAAATCTACACGTACTGCACCCCACTGATATATACACATATATATACATTTTATATAATTAATAATACAATTGTGTTAAGTGCATACACACAATTATAGATATAGGAAGATATAGGTGTAATTTACATATAATTATTCGCTTGGTTAATTAATTTATTAAATATGAATTAAATATATTAATTAGAAAGATATACATTTAAAATTTAATTCATATTTAAAATATCACAGATCTATGTTCTGAATAATTACAACTTCACAATAAAAATGTGTTCTCCTAATAATTAATATATGTTTATTCATTTAGTAATATTTTTATTTTCATTATTATCTGTATGATGAAGAAGTTCTCGTGGACAGCACGACACTTGAATGCCTCAATCCTGTAATAAATCCATCCACTGCGAGTCTTATATATAGTCATGAATAAAACATTATTCCAATTCTTCGATCACATTATGCGTCAAAGTGACAGCTTAGAAAAGGTGATGATTCTGGGGCACAACATTAGGCCAAATAAGACCTGGAAAAGTGCTATAGCAGCGGATAGATGCGTTATGTCTAACTGGAGAGGCCTTGGAGCCAGCTGTGAGGGTGACCCGGGATCGGAACTTTTAGAGCCGAGTCACTTGAAATTGCTAGATATCAATACTGATATAAAGGAAGAAAGAATAAAAAAGTTAATTAACCAGTGGCGTAACTACAAAAAACCCCCATGCAGGATGGAAAAAGGGCCCCCTTATTGTATTTATGGATACGAATATTACTATTACGTAGTTTATCCATTAAATAGTAAAAATAAAATTAGTCTATTTTCTCATATTATGGCTATTTGTAGCGCCTAATTCCAAAACCTCCTAAAACAGATTTGGGATAATTAAAATTACATATGCAGTTTTGTTATTTTTTATATCAGCTACATGCAGAACACATAGTTTCTCGCAAAAATCAATTGATATTGCATTCTCTAAATCAGGATTAGTTCCAAAATATCTCAAAGCCAATTACGACGCTTGTTGATCCAAAACCTAGTATGGCTTCCAGAACGATATATATGGAAAAAATTAATTTTATTCATTTATTTAATAGACTTTATTGACATACATGTTTTTGTTGTAACAGAGGTGAATGCATTATAATAATACTCGTAGTTTATTGTGTAGGATAGAGTAGACTCCACCTCTGATATATGCATCATTGACCTGGCTACTTTGCTAGACTGCCATCTGTGTTAAAGTAGCCATTTTTTTCGTGCTGTTGTGGTGTTATTTAATTTAAAAAGATAAAGATTCGACAGAAATAAAAATAAAAATAGAGAAAAAAATGTAGTGAGATTGTTGTTGAACTAGTAAATTATTAAAGTAATTACTGTATAATGATTATATTAAAATATTAGATAACAATGTAATTACTTTACAAATTCTTTAAAAAATGCTGATGCATACAAACATTTTGTATATTTGCTTTTAAAATATACGGTTTCATTCATAATTCAAAAACATATCGACCTTTTGAGGGGTTTTGGAATTAGGTGCCACATTTACACTTTGCAAAGTAATTTATATACGCTTGAAATTTTAAAAATACTTGCTTCGCCTTAAGGTGATGGTATCCTAACCCGATATATTAGCGGGGTACATCAATTATTCTTTCGTGTGTTTTGAGTAACTTTTAAATGTTATTGTATAATTATATTTCTTGCTGTTAACGCTGGAAATGATAACGATACCCGCAAAAATGTATTTTATGAAGTGCGACAAGGCCCTGTCTAACGGGATCCTCAATCCACTGCATTGGCATGGTTACGCCGCTGTCATGATCTAAGGCTCAGATTACGAACCCAAATAGTACTCATTAAAGCATGGATACTTACCAAAGAAATAATGAGAGAACTTAAAGCATTAGAGTATAATGCTCAAACTATGGGGTAGATTAATAAATAAAGATGTTGTGATTTAGATGAATAGTAGTTTTTTTTCTCCAGTCGATTTCCTATTAACTGAACATCTTCCTATTGTGACCCGTTTAGGTTCTTTAACAGTATCCTCTACTAGTTAAAAATAGCCAGTAGCATCTTCCATCTGATCCATTTAGTTGGAGATCGCCATCTTACTCTCTGGCTTTCCACATTTCAAATTACCATCTGTTTTTCCAACTGAGTGGGCGATATGTCCGAATAAATTGAATAAATTAATTATCATATCGAGTCATTTTCATTCCAACTATTACAGTGTAAACATGTCCGTTCCGCTAATAGTTTGCACCAACGAGAAACAACGAGCAGTGATCCGATTTCTTTGATCGGAGGGTGTAAAAGAGGCTAATGTTCATCGTAAACTTTTATCACAATATGGAAACTGTGCTTTATCACGTATAAGTGTTTTAGTTGATTAAAAAGCTTAAAAGTGGCCGGACGAGTGTGACATACGAAAAAGGTGCAGGACGCTCGTCAACCTCTACCGCGGACGACAAGATTCAGCAAGAACATGACAAGAACAAGCTCGAGAGGTAGTTCTAGCAAATAGGCGAGTTACCATCGGTAAGCCTTCGGCTTCATTGAATACCAGTAATGGTTCTGCCCATCGAATAATCCACGACAAGATTGGCTTCCGTGAAGTCTGTGTAAATAAATAAATTGTAAAACGAAAAATGTAAATGATTTTCTAATTGCCCTCGTACTTAATAACTGACTCAATATTTGACTCATTACAGATGTGTTTCTACAGAGACATGTCAAGATGATTTACCGTCAATACATCATATTTATAATAAATTCATAAATAAACGCTCAAGTTAAATATGTAATATTAATGTATTAAATGATTCCAGGATTTTCAAATAATTCATAAGATTTGTAAGTAATACCACTATTATCTACATCTTATCACCATTGTACGAAAACAAGGATATTATTTTAAGAAAGTGGAAAACAATTTTTTCTTTCTTGATTAACTTTTCTCTAATAAATAATAAATGAGATTAACTAAGTTTTCCCATTTTCTTCCCATTCTCTGTCTAATGAGAGAGACTTGAAAGATATGTGTTGACTTCTTCAGAAACCTATGGTTTAAACATTTAGTAGATCTACGTGTACTAAAGATGGTTTTTACGTAAATATGGCTAACGTCAAAAAAAAAAAAAAAAATTTAAGATTGTTTTTAATTCATGTAAAGAATTAGTTTTGAGTAATGAATACACATAGTTCTGATACTGATACTGATGAAAAAAAAGTGAAGTGTGTATAATGTGGTTACTTTTTATTAAATATAATTAACAGTTATTTTTTGGACGTATATTTTAAGCCTTATAAAATATATGATTCTTTAACTTTTTGTAAACAATATAATGTTCATAAATCGAAGTTAAATGTAAAACTTTAAAATTAACTTTTTGGAGGGTAAAAATATTAGCCACGGCATTTCTCCCCACCCACTTCTCCATTTTGCTAGCCCTTTTTTTTAGTTAACACTGTTGAGAAGTTACAAATAAATCTTTTTTTTTATTCAACCAATAACTTTGATTAAAAAATATATTTTTTTAAAGTTATTTTATGAAGTTGAAGTTTTTCATATTCAGTTTAGATTGCTTTAAAAAAATGGAATAACAGATGTTACAATTTGAAAGTGAAACATATAGGTTCGAAAATTTCTCGTTAATTGACTATATTGACATGGTGTGATGGTCAGCGCACTTCCTCGAATAGGAAATATTTCTGGTTCAAATCTCGGTGACAATAATATATTTTTTCGATAAATTGAATTTATCTGTATATTTTTTAACTGATACATTTAATTTGTATTAAAAATAATTAATTAATAAAATTCTCATATTTCTGAAACAGATTATTTTAATTTTTTACTTAAATAATAGTTTTGAAATATTCTACCATTAAATATTATAAAAATATTTTTATTCCAACTACGTTCTAACAAGTTACATGAGTTAGACGTAAACTCAAGGTAAAAAGTAAGAAGTAGGTTACAGAAGTCTGTTAAGTTTGACTGCAGCCGATGTACGTCCAAAGTGTTGAAGAACATGTCTAACGAACCATTAAAGTTTTTGTTTGCAGAACAAAGTTAAACTCTATATAGTTCAAGCACGTAGAAGTTTGTACTATCATAGTCAATTTTGCCTATTTACTAATTGTAATTGTTGACAGACCTCAATATTAAATTTTTAAACATAGCGAACACATTGTGGCTTCACATTAAAATTAAATAATGTTTAGTTTTAAACCACTTTTTTATGTACATACACTAAAGTCAACTAGTATCAATTTAACCCAACCCTTCAAGACATTATAGAATAGACTAACCTAAGTACAGATATTTACATAGACGGTTAAGAGAAAAGAGCAACAGCATATCAGAATGGGAAAGAGTATCAGGTAGGGGGTGGGAAGGAAAGGTAGGGATTACACGGGAACAACTTTAAAATCGGTCTGATATTTTTTCAGTTTCATATTATCGAGGCGTTAAGCTTAGTTTGAAAATAGTAAAAATATTGATGTGACATGTATTGTACGGCAAAAAAAAAAAATTGAGTTAAATTTTTCAGCATCCTACTAAATAGTTTAGGTTCAAAATATTTTAAATATGAATTAAATATATTAATAAGAAAGATATATATATAAAATCAATTTTATCGAAACACATTGTTATTGCGCCACCAGGATTTGAACCTGGATCTCTATCCAACTATGCTACAGCGACGATATTTTTAGCGACAAATTTTCGAACCTATATGTTACCTTTTTGATATTAATACATTTAATCGTTCCATTATTTGAAAGAGCCGTCTACCTTATTTTTACGGAATCTAAAATACCTTTGAGTAATCTGATAGCAGACGCCATAATTATCAATTCATTTTTTATTACATTTTGGACACATAGATACAACTTTATTATTTAGAGAGCACATTCTTATTGTGAAGTTGTAATTATTCAGAACATAAAACATTTGTAATTTCTTTGGCCATATGTTGTATGTGCTCATGGGACTTCATAGTTTATGTTTATTTATCCGTGTGGTAATTACATTTTGAGTTTCTTTGAAATGAGTCTGTTTGTGTTTATATATTATGTATTTTAGAGTAGTATTAGCATATATTTGTCTTATATCAGAAAATATACTAATTTATTTAAAATTACGTCATTGTTTGTTGTAATTGGAGTTTTGAGGATAGCTTATCAAATTATTTTCTGTGGGTGCTATTATTGGATTAATTATAGCCATGGTTGCTCCTCTCCAAGCAATTATACCATGCTTTATGACTGATTGATATTTTGAGTATAAGAAAATTTATAATATTTCTAAAATGTTAGGTACATGATTTTTAAAATTTTATTTGTAATGAGTTAGTTGTGTATGATGATTTCAGTTGAAAAAAGTATCCATTATAAATCCTGAGTATTTAATTTGGTCAGTACTTTATATATATAAATGCGTATGAGTTGAAACAATTGTGAACTTTTATTTTGTAATCATACGAGGGTTGCCCATTTTCTTTTTAGCTCGAAGTAAAATATTTTTTTTATCTTACTTTCTGGTCGAGCCATTTTTTAACAACACTTAGGCATATCTTTCTCGATTTTTCTATTAATAATATTAAAAATATAATATCGCTAGCTTTAACCTCTCCGCCATCTTTATGTGAGGAGTGAGTTTAGATTTTAAAATCCCAATTTTTTTTATAGAAAACCGTATTTTGTCCAAAAACATACACAAAGCCTAATCCAGGTTACGTCAACCATCGGTTGCATCAGAGCAGATATTTTGTTCTGAGAAAAAATTCACTTACCAAGAACAAGACTCTGAAGAAAGTCATTTCGATAATTGAATTTGTGGACTTATATTTATATCAAATACGTCCTCATCTTTACCTTCATTAAAATAATTAGCAATGTCTTGTTCATTCAATGAGCTCGACATGTTTATTTTATTTGACTATTAGTTTACACCGACAGTAAATATGTGATACATAATACCGAAGATGAAACTTATTTAGAAAATTGATAAATATTGTTCACAACAAGTAAAACATAAATCACTAATTTCACAAAAAACATAAAAAATATTAACACCTTGTTCTAGATCGCATTCAAAATTGTTCAAAAGAAAATAAATAAATCAAAAAAACTTACAAATATGATGAAAATACTTTTATAAAACCATTTTTAGTTAATTTGTCACCAAAAACAAATGTTTTGAACACAGCGCAAGAAAATATCACTCAAATTTGTAAACAAACAAAAAAATGTTGACGACTGACGTCGGATAATGCCACGTGTATTTTTATTTGTTACGTCAGTAAAAATTTTAACCACTTGAAAACTTCGTAAAATTGTTGAAAATCATCAATAGAAGCAATAGAATGTATGTTTTTGAAATATACCTAAAGATGCCAGAATGACAGCCCCGGGCCATAAGGGTGCGGCGACAAATTTGTAACAAATTTCGGTCCGTCGGTCCTTAACGGCCATACTCCCGGAGAGCTTAGAAAAAAATGGTATTAAATTACCACAGAACTATGTTCTGAAAAAACTGCAACATCACAATAATAATGTGTTCTCCTTTTAAAATAAATTTTATCTGGCGTATTTTAAATTACTCTAATTTATTTGAGATTCCGTAAAAACAATGTAGATGGCTTTCAAATAATAATCAGATGTATTAATTTTAAAAAGTGTAACATATTGGAAAAATAGATCCAGGTTCGAATCCCGGTAGCGCAACAACAATATTTTTTTATAAAACTTATTTTATATGTATATATTTCATACATTTTTTTATTATTTAAAACATCACAGACCTAAGTTCTGAATAATTACAATTTCACAATAAGAATGTGTTCTCCTTAATAACTTATTTTTACATATCATTGATTTGTCGGCAGCATAATGGTTCGTTTCCTAGCCTGTCATGCGGAAAACTGGGAGATATTGTAATTTTTATTTAATTTGTTTAACTGAATTCATTATTTATATATATTTGTTATCTCTTTTTTAGACATTGTAACATATTTATTTAAACAATTGAACTCTGCTATGATCTTTATATTGATTTATATTTTAAAATATCGAAACCTTTGTAAAAACTTCAAAATATTTTATTAGATTCGAACATAATTTAAAAAAAAAAAAAATATTAGATGCTAAAAAAATGCATATTTAGTTTAATATATATATTTACTAAAAAATAGCTAGGCAAAAATGATAAACTTTATTTAATTCCCAGTTGTACAGTTTACAAAATTACAGAATTCAGAGAATTTGCATAACGCGAAAAGGTATATCAACATTTCCATTATTGAATTCTGATACAAAGGCTCGCGGGCTTTGAAATGTTAATATTGAATACTTTAAAATGAAACTGTCTAGACAAAAATACAAAAATGCCACAACAGAAATAAATTAATCAACATCTGGGTTGATTATAACAGTGAGGCTATTATTCAAACGGCGTGCGCTTTTTATGGCTGTATCTTTTGGGTCAGTACTCGGATACATTTTCAGTACCAAGCAAATCTAAATAGTTCCGCTAATATAAAAGATTGAATTATTTTCAAATGATTCTTTGTTCACTAAATGAACCAAAATTTTAATGTATTAATCAGTCTGCTTTCTTTAACTTCGCGATATTTGAATAAAGATAATAAAATATTTCTATGAACAATTTTTTCTTGTAAAGATGTAATTTTGTATTAAAATAGTTCTATAGTATTTTAATACAAAACTAAATTAATCAACTAGAAAGATATACAAACATCTTTCTAACCAGGAAAGTATGTTCACCGTATCGCTAAGTAATCACACAAATTTTTATCTTATATTCTGTTATCTTTCTAATTAATACATCTATTATTCCATTTTTAAAAAGCAATCAACTTTATATTAAGGTGAATCTCAAATACCTTAAAGTAAAATCCGCTAGAAGACACCGATATTAACTAATTAATTAATTTTATTAAATTAGGATAAACTTTGATACAACATATATAATTTTTACGGGAACACATTATTTTTGTTTCGAAGGTAAGTTTGTAGAACTTCTTAATCAAACGTATGAAAATAAAAATACTTATTTTTTAGTTCTACTCGTTTACTTTACTTGATACGCCTTTCGCCTTATTATCAAAATTAAATGAGTAGAACTAAAAAACAAGTGTTTTTATTTTCATATGTGAAACACATTTTTGTTGTGAAATTGCATTTTCAGAAAATAGTTCTGTGATATTTAATTCTATATTTTTTGTTCATTTATTTAATTTATATTAATTATACTAATGCAACTTCACAACAAAAAGGTGTTTTCTTAAATAAATTAAATTTATCAATTAATAAAAAAATAAAAATTCTGTATATCTTTCTAGTTGATTCGTTTAATTTGTATTAGAATATAATACTTACGGCCGAGAGAATTAATTACATACTCAGACCAGGCAGAGAATTCTATTCAGAAGAAACATAGAATTAGACAGAAAAAATTAAGTGGAGTAGACTAAGAATATAGGAAATCAATGAGCCCAGATGGAAAGAATTGGATATGAGAATCATTAGTATCCCGGTGTGGATTCGGGATTATTCAAAAAACTTTTGTTACTTGATCTGTCCTTGGCTTTTCTAGTTTTCGAATACGACATCATACGCGTCATAGGTAACGCTATATATTTCAACACTTTTTGACCAATTGTTTTTGTTTCAATCATTTTATTTGCTGATTGTTCTGAATCAACCTGCCTATCTTAGCCTTGATTACTTGGGTTGAGTTCATTTGAGTTAATCACACCTGCGTTTATTTCTACACATATCGTAGAGTTTCCTTTTATACTAGTGTCATTTTTAAATCCGTAAATTCTACGAAATATTTTTTTTCAAAGATGTCTTGAATTATTTCATTATGTTTTGTTAGGGTCCAAGATCCCGACGCGTACATGAGCACAGGTCTTATTAGTGTTTTATATAGGACAGACCTTATTTCTTTTTTTGAGAGCAGACGTGACTTGAGTTGGCGAATAAGTTCTAAAATAGCATATTCTGATAATACAATTCTGTTTATCTCTTCACTCGCACCGATGGTATTATTTATCGATGATCCGATATACGAAAATCCGAAACAGATCAAACTTTTGATTATTGATACAAAATCGAAGTGTATATAATAATACTTACGTAATAAAACAAACATATATTGACAGCTGTCCATATTACATGTTATTACCTATCAGTATTGACGAAGTATTTTTATTTTTAGTATTATTATATTTGATAGATCGATTATAAATTATTTACAATTATGCGCATGCACCACAAATTTATGTATATTTTTTTTTACAAGGTATGTTTTTTAATAATCTTATTTTTATCGATCATTACAAAAATGAGAATGTGCTTATTATCTCAAGTGTTGTAATACTGTGATGAAATTAATGATTTCAGTTATTACAGTATTTAGTTTTAAGGATGAACTCCAAATTATGCTGTGAAAATTAGGTACCTAATTTATACAATGTATTAAATTACATAACACTATTTTCAAGGCATATAACATATTATATCATTATATAATATAATAAGTACATCTTTAAGTGAAGAGGTTAATTATTTTAATAATTGAATGTATAAAAACGAAATACTAATTAAATGTATCAATTATAATACATTTAATTAGTAGATATACATTTAAAATCAATTTTATCAAAAAATATTGTTATTGCACTACCGGGATTCGAACCTGGATCTCTTTTTCCAATCCAGGGAAGGTGCATTACCAAATATGCTACAGCGCTAGTAATTTTGACGACAAATTTTCGAACATAGATATATTATTATATGTATAGCTTTATAATTAATACATTTAATACAACATAGACCTATGTTCTGAATAAATACCAACTCCACAATAAAAATGTTTTCTTCTTAATAGTATAAAATCTAGTCTAAGCTCAACCATTATTTTAAATATTACTCTGATTTTTTGCGAAATATCGATATCAAAATACGAAACATCATCATTTATAATGATGATATTTTGTACCTTAGAAGAGTGTGACTATATGACGATGTTTGATGTAATATTGAATGAAACGATTTCGTTACGTGGGAAATGCTTTTATTTTGATGTAATAACTAGAATACAGTAGCCATACAAATATACAGAGTAACCAACGGAAAAAGGATGCAACGTATAGATGTACCATAGACTGACAATGTTCTATGTAAAATTGAAACATATTACATTACAATACATTTTAATGAATTGTTAAAATATTTACGAAATTATGGAAAACGCCTAAAATTGACAATCCCAAAAAATTGGATGAAATCAGCCTAATAAATAACCTAAACAACAATATAAAAGAAAAACTTTGAAAATAGAAATATACTGGTGTAAGAAAAATAAAGAAAAGTGGCAAATAATTGTTATATTCTCATGAATCTTATTTACCTGATAACCCAACACACATACTTACTTCAATACCACGGCTGAGGCTCAGAACAAGTCTCTTTAATGTTAAGGATTAATAAATGTATCTTTTAACTGAAATATCTAAATGCAATTCAAAGATACCCATCATCAAATTACAAGAAAATTATAGAAAAAACATATTATATAGATATAAAATATCTCTTGTGTTAATACCAAATATTATTTACAAATAAAATGAAAATATGAATTAAATATATTAATTAGAATTAGAATACATATAAAATTAATTTTAAAAACAATAAAATAAAAAATATTGTTGTTGCGCGACCGGGATTCGAACCTGGATCTCTTTCCTAACCGGGGAAGGTGCATTATCCAACTATGCTACAGCGACAATATTTTTAGCGACAAATTTTCGAACCTATATGTTACCTTTTTGATATTAATACATTTAATCGTTCCATTATTTTAAAGAGACATCTACCTTATTTTATATATATTAAAATATAAATTAATAATAATATATAAATTATGGGTGTATTACGCGATGTTGTGGCTAGAGCAGGTTGATAAAATGAAGTACGACTTAGAAAAGTTGGTATTTATTGTCGAATAATGCACAAATGAATGTACAATGTTTGAAGGTTAAATTGTGAGTTAAAGTTCGTGACTAGCGAAGCTCACTGGAGGTGGTTCCGAGAAAAGAAATGCGGCCGAGAAGGTGGCCAGGGAAAAACTGATTGCTTCAGCTGGCTTCTCGGGCCGGTTGCATCGCGATGTATTGTCGTTTGAATTCTGTCGGTACTCGGCAGCGTGGAATTACTGTAAAAAGTCTGGTTTGGTACCCCGTTCTGTGAGGTGCGAGCAGATCCTCACATACCGTATTTAAAGAGATGTTTAATAATTCATTCTTATTATTTACATATCGGAATTAACGTAAATGGTTTGTTAACTATTTAACTAATATAAGACAAATAAATAAATTTAGAGATTCATTTTCGAGTGCACATTTAATTGAAAAAGGTGTCCTGCAAGTATTGGTGTTGGGTCCTTTAATATTTATCATTTATATAAATGACATAATAAAATGTACGATAAACTTATTTGCAGACGATACATTAATTCAAAACAGAGCAATGCGGACTATTTTAAGATGTAATGGATACGCAAAAATTAATTATATGCTCAAACAATTAAAAGTAATGACGGTTAAGCAAAAAAATATACAATATATTCTATTGTTGATATACAAAATTAAAAATCGATTATTGCCATCACACATGAATCAAAATATAATTTCGAGGTCCATACTTATCCTACGAGAAGTTGGTGGTTGGTGGGATGTTAGACTTTCACAAACAAATCTGGTAGGAACACAACATAGTTTATACTGTAAAGGTTTCAAATCGTTCAATGAACTGCCATAAAATGTGAAGGAAGCAACTAGTGTTGCTACTTTTCGTAGGTTAAGTGCACAATATATAATATCTATGTTTAATAACTGATCATTTTTCATGTGTTAATTTTCTAAAATGTTGCAAACTAAATGTAAGAATTATATTACGTAATTTTTACAACTAAATAAAAAAAAAAAACATTTGGTAGTTAGACACCGCCTGGACTGATTAGACACCGACCGCTCAGGAATGCAGACCTTATTAGTAATGAAACGAATCTTGTTTTATATAAGGCATGTATTCGGGTATGGGTGACTCGTTGGAGCTCCTTAGTAGAGGGCCGGCCTACGTAGGTGGGACTCCACCTATGCACCTACCTCTCACTCCCCATACCTCGTGTTTTGCTACTCCGTTAGTCTATCCGTGTAGGTGTGACTCAATCCATTTTGTGTCTTGTCCACTGTCTCTCTTTTGATGTATGGATCCCTGAGTGTCTGCCTTGAACTACTGAACCATAATTTTCCATCTATATGAAAAACTTTGTTCTATGGATATATGTTATATGATTTTTTTATAAATAAAGACAGGGTCCAAATTTTGAATCTTAATTGTTAATAACTACATTGAATTTCTTCTCCTTTTTCATTTTACTTATACTAAAATATGTAATTGAATTAAAATCGCGTATTTTTATTAGTTTTGATGAGTGGGACCGACAAGGAAGCCTTAGCTTCTAAACCGGGTCCCCCTCCTTTAGCTGTCTTTTATAATTTATACATACAATAATACTTATAATTGATCTCATACTAAAATAAATATTCTGCATAATTAAACATCAATCACATATTTTATTTTAAAACTACGCTTTACGACTTTTATTACAAGAAATATAATGTACATCCTTGAACTTTTATTTTGCACAAAGGTCCAATTTTAAATATCGCATTTCCTTTATTTTCCTCCGAACGTATTATCGTTATTCGATGCGAGATTTTCACCTGTACATTATTAAATTGATCTCGCGAGAGAAATTGTTTTTACGTACGCTGTTTATCAAATTTATATTTCTGTTTTCACCTTCACGCTGAAGTACTTAGAAAGGTAAAAATAAACGTGATAAAAAAAACGTCTTGTTTCGTCACGATCACTCATCTGGAGCCGAGAGAGAGGACGAACACGTTCACGTGTCCGAGATCGTGTCCACGGTAATCTCACAATGAGACTTTAATCTCAGTCAGAAAAGGTACATAGGTAGATAAGTACATATTTACTGAATTCATCATTCTAATCCAAAATCGAAATACATGCGACGACTTTGGTACTGACCATTATCCGCTTTAAAGATGAATTTCAGAGAAAAATCTCATTCGTGGATATGAGCAATTACACAGACCAGTTGGCTGGTGGACAGTACATAGTTAAAGAGTCAAAGGAGGATGTGAATGATGTAATAACTTCCATGATGCATTTTTGTGAATGCATGAACGAGTTTACGTCATTCTCATCATCATCATCACTATTATCCATTTTCTATCAACTTCTGAATGTTGAGGACTCTAAGAATCTCTCACTTTTTTATCTATCTATCATCTATTATTAGTAAAGTAGCCAGGACAACGCTGTATATATCAGAGGTGGAGTCTACTCCATCCCACATAATAAACATATTACCATGTTATATTATAATATATTCACCTCTGTTATAATAAAAATATGTATGTCAATAAACAAATAAATAAATTCTGCACTGGATGACTGTTTGTTCAACGATTGTCCGTTCTCCGAGAAATATGGCCTGCCCTTTCGTATTCTTGACGTATTTTATTAAATAGACGTTTCTATCCACGCATTTCTTTTCCCGTCTTTTCATGAAATGCTCAATATTTATTTATTTATATTGCATACATACATAAATCATTCCACAATTACATTAATCAGATAATATTTCTGAATGATGATTGCATTGTCTCACTATGCATGCCTGTTTTGGGGCAAGTTGGCATTTATTTATTAATGTATAAAAATATATATAATCAATATACGTATAGGATAGATAGGACAGTGCTAAAAACAAAGTATGTATTCAGATATATCGACCAAAGCACGCAAACTAGTGCGTTACATGCACATATACATATACAACAATATCGTATTTTCTTACATCTCGTAATCAAATGTACATACACACATAAACACAAGATCTTTCTTACATATACAGATGTTCATTCATAAACCAATTGGTATCACAAATCAAGCCATGCAGTTACAAAAAGTTATATTGTATTAGACAATAGGTTAATTTCAGTATCAGCTCTATCCAATTTTAACAACCAATGTACAATTTTCTTTCTAAACGCTCTAATGTCACTTAAAATTTTGATATTATTTCCAATTAGATTATATATCATGAGTGATTATCATCACTGGCGGATTATCCTCTACCGACCAGATCAGTAGCGAGCATGAGTCAGCAGATTTAAATTACGCAGCCATACCAGCCCGTAGTTGTGAGTTGAAAGAGGTTACCCACCGCTAGCGGCCCTTTCTCGAAGTGCTGCGAACGTGTGCGAACCTAGCGGCTAGTATTTGGACTTACACCGCGCGAGCTTGCCGAGTGTAAAAATATCTAGCCGCGGTGATTACTTTTAAGATTAGGAAATTACGTCACGTTTTTAAACACGCTATAAATCGTAATGTGACAATATGCATACATCTTTCTACGTCCATTTTCATTTCTCTGAGCTATGCGAAGGGTGCGGGAATTAAGTATTGGTTGATTATCTTCCGTTTCAGATGCGTCAAAGATTGCTTTTTAAAATCATGTACAGACTTCGTTACGTTACGTCTATATATAACGCTGTGTATATAAATACGATGATTTGAATAAAAAACACATCAACGCTTTATATTCCTCAAACGATTTCTATAAAGATACTTAAAGATAATTTTAAAATTCAAATACATTAATATCTTTTTTTTAAATATGGGAAACTTAAAACTACCTCGCTACTTTATTCGAATCCGACTCCCTAAAAAACATTGGCCATTATAATAATATTCCCATACGGTTCGAGGGTCACGCATCACTGAAAAAATTTCACTCGAAATCAAATGGAATTTTAAATTTCTAACGAAACGACTACCCATTTTTACATCAAACAACATATATGACATATTATTGTAATTTATAGCTGTCACGCGATCAAAAAACACAATCTTTTATCCAAAAAAGCCGTTAAAATGGAAAAACATTATTTTTGTATTTTGGTGGTAAGATCGTATTCATTTGAAACATTTTTTATTTATTTACTTGTTAATACATCTAATCACTATAATTACTCGAACATTAAAACATGTAGAAAAAAATCCCTTACACCATTGGACGGCCAAGTACTAAGTAGATTTTTTCTGTATGCACAGGGTGATCTATAAGTTTTTGCACTTTTTAAATCGCTTCTATGCGGGTGATGGCGCGCGGGAGCTTGGATTTTGGAAATTTAGTCGCAATGAATCGCTTTACGAGGAAAACAACGCACGTTCTGTGTAAAACAGTTTTACAATAACAATGATTCTTATGTGATTGCTAGGCGGCTGTTTCGCGCACAGTGCGAATCAATATCAGAGAATTAATTTAATTAAATTGTGACTCAGGAAGTTTTAGGAGACTGGTTCAACGCTAAATAAGAAGAAAACCGGGCGACCGCGGAGCAGGAGAATCAAAGAGAATGTCGCGCAAGTTAACGTGTCTGTACGAGAAGATCCGGGCTTATTGACTCACAAGCATTGTATTGCTATGGCGATACCAAGATCAACTTAAATAATAATGAATGATAAAACAGTCACAAAAACGAATGGTTGTCAAGAGATAACCAACATCTACGCGCTATGTGTCATAAAGTGTTTCAAAACCTAGGTTCCAGATTCCAGAAATGCCAGCGGCAGGATAGTGAACATTTAGACGGCATTATTTTCCCAATTGTACTCTTTCAGTACCTGGAGTTGTTTTTTTTTATTGAATTTTCAAAAGTGCATAATCTTGTGGCACACCTATGCCGAGCAATCATGTAAGCATGATTGTATTTTTTTATTAAATTTAATCTATTAAGGGATTTCGACAGTGTAAATAAACATAATTGAAATAACATAAATATATAACATATTATACTAATTATAAAAATCCACAGAAAAGTTCAGGCGCATAATATAGCAGTAGATAAAAAAAAAGGTGGGAGAAAGAATGGGGAGGTTGAAACTATTGTTGTAGTAAAGGAAAAATAAGATGTGTTTGTAGGTAGAATGATTGGTAAATATTGAGATTGTGATGGTTCATAAAAATAACTCTTTAAGCGTAGCAAGTTTTTGTGAAACTAAATTTTCAAGGATCAAGCTCCCACGCGCTGTCACCTGCGTGCCCCTCCTTCGCGCGGTTCTCGCAAAAACTTATGGCCCACCTGTATATGTGATTTTTCTTTTATTGTCTCCACAACGACACGGTCACGATCCTATTGGCTGATGTATAAAGGCCTGGTGCGTGTTACGGGACTCATCTACCCACCGCAGCCTCCTTGCTTTCACCTTCGATACGACATCTGGGGCGGTGTACAGTTCCCGATATTCAGGTTGTATCATCTTGCGAAGAATTTTATTTTTGAAGTCATTTTTTCTCTATGCCTTAACAAAGTTAGGATTTGAACATTACATTTTTTAGTTTTTTAACCAGCCTGATATATCTATCACAAAAATATTTAGTTGCTACCGGTAGAAACTAAATTTTTTTTTTTTAAATTTATTTTTGTATATCTTTCTAGTTGATTAATTTAATATGTATTAAAATACCACAGGACAGTGTTCTGAAATTGCAACTTCGCAGCAAAAATGTATTCTCAACAAAAAATAGGTAGGTAGGAGAACACATTCTTACTGTGAAGTCGTAATTATTCAGAACATATAATAGAACTGTGGTATTTTAAATACAAATTAAATGTATTACCTAATTAGAAAGATATAAGTACATATAAAATCAATTAATCGAAAAAATATGATTGTTGCTACCGAGATTCGAATCTGGATCTTTTCCTATCCTGGGAAATGCATTAACCGATTATGCTACACCAACACAGTACGTTGACGACAAATTTTCGAACTTATATGTTGCACTTTCAAATTGATACATCTGTCGTTCCATTATTGGAAAGCCATCTTTATGTTTACGTAATTTCAAATACCTTTGAGTCAAATCCAATATGAGACGCCAGAATTATTAGATAATTAATTTTTATTAAATTTTGGAAACATTGATACAACTTATATATGATTAAGGAGAAAACATTATTATTGTTTAAGTTGTAATTATTTAGATCATAGGTCTGTGATATTTTAAATACAAATTAAATGTATTAATTAGAAAGATACACATATAAAATTATTTTACTCAAAGGTATTTGAGATTCCGTTAAAACATAAATAATAAATAAATAAAGAAGATGGCTTTCGAAAATTTATCGTTCCTATTTATCGTACTGTGTTGGTGTAGCATAATCGGTTAATACATTTCTCCGGATAGGAAGAGATCCAGGTTCGAATTCCGGTAACAACAACAATATTTTTTCGACATATACATTTAATTTGTATTTAAAATATACAATTTGTTCAATTCGAAAGATTTTCTAATTGAATACATTTAATAATTCATCTCCTAACCGAGGTATTGGAGAATGTTTTTTTAATTATAGCAATTCTGTAACAGGCAGGTAGGTCTTTACCGTGAACGTCGCTATGGTTAAACGCTGGGAGCGCCTCCACCGTAAATTAAAAAGCCTTAGCAACTCCAGGCAATTCAACAATGAATACAGATGTATGAATAAATACTATAAAATATTACAGGACGTAATTATTTCTCTGAATAAATAATTATCCATCCAATAATCCAAAACATGATATGAGTACTTAAGAGTCTTGTTTAATATTATTTGATTTTATCTCGTCACGGAAATCCTTCATTCTATATACGGTGTTGTCAATGCTCGCAAATTAAATCACATTAAACGTATTGTTCTTATTATTGTTTGTTGCGTAGGTACTTCGCTTACATTAGGTTTTGTGTGAAGAATCAGATTTTATGTGAAAAAATATATTTTGAATGTATTAATATATTAATTTAATTGATTTATTTAATTTGTATTAACCTTTACCATACCGTGATATAAAATACCCGTACGCAGCCATGCTGTTAACTCGTGTTACCGTAAGAAATTAGAGTTTTTTTGCATTTTTAATGAGACAAAACTCTTATATAAAATATTAATTTATTACTTATTTAAAATGTGAAAAAAGGTTTAATATAATAATATAATTCGGAGCATCTATCATGTTCTACCATCCTTTTTATCTCCCTTCATTTAATTAATACGAATGAGACAATTAATTATATTCGTATGTATATTATTATTTTCACTGTGAAATTAATTTATAATCTCTTTTTGTCTTACCACTAATGGTATTTTTAACAAATAATCATTTTTGTAGGATTCCCTTTACATAATTGTATTTCACAAGTCATTCCTAGGCGCAAAATTTCTTTAGTATTAGCTAAATATGAATTTAATATTGCGTGTATTTACCGAAATATTACAGGTTTGATGGGGCTGTAAACCAGCGTTACAACATGGTTTGGAAAGAGTTAAAATACCACAGAACTGTGTTCTAAAATTGTAACTTCACAATAAAAAATGTGTTTTTATTTAAAATAATACAATTTTAATATTCTTACTACTTTAACACAGATGTCTAGCAAAGTAGCCATAACAAGGTTGAATCTATTAATGATGATATCTACTGTTATAAGAAATAATTGTAAACTTAAGAGTAGCATATTTGTAATAAGTGTATTACATTATTTTATGTTCACTTCTTATGTAAAAAAATCTAATAATATGTCAATAAAGCTTATGTTATCATATCGTATATATTGTTACGTTGCGCGCTGACACCGGTGGATAGAATGCCAGCGCACCACGCCACCAGCTAGACTCAAGTATGTGAGTTGGTAAAGTGTGGTGTCGGAATGCCTATCTCAGATGGATGGGAGTGTAAAAATGTAATGTAAAAATATTTTATAATACTAAGAATAATTTAATTATATAGTATAAGCAAAGCCCGACATTGTAAGCACGATAACTGTCGTTGACATCTTCTTTCTTCAAGTTCAACTCTCCTTTTAGTGAGGACACACAATGTTACCGATTAAGCACACCTCGATTTCTACCCAGTTCGCCACGGGGTTGCCGCGCCTTGGTCCAGGCGCCACGCCCCGTACCAGAAGTGATATCTTCCTCCATCTATATGTATATATCTACCGCGATGCCATCTTGTCACTGTGGAGTCCGTCGAGCTCATCCATCTGCCATCGCTTACAGGCAGTCTCCCCGCGAGTCTCAGCAAAGAGATTGTTCTCACGCGCCTCATTCAATCTTATGTTTTCGCCATTCTGCCTGGCGAGACGCCATTCGGCGCCCCACCTCCGTCGCGCGGCGCTCGTACCAAAGTCCCCCCTTCTCCTCGAACCTCCTCCACCAAAGGTCGCGCCTACTGGGATCGGTAGATGGCACTCTGAGTCTTCGCGCATTTATTTTAAATGTCACAATATCTTATCTTTCAAACTAAGCTAAACGCTTGTGTTATGAAAATAAGATTAACTTGCTAGTTTTCTGTAATGTGGCACGAACCCCCGACCATTGTATCTATGTGGTATTGAATAGTGTTCTATTGAGTAGTGTGTTATGTCAAAATGTTGATAAATCGGAAGAATATCCTTTAGAGTGAGTTAACGAATGGCCCGTTATATTTCACCCATTCATACACATGTTCGTTTGAATTATAACGCAACTGCGCGCGCGCGCGTGTGTGTATGTGTGTATGTGTGTGTGTGGCCAGAGCAGGATCCACAATAAAATACAACTTACAGTAGACGGTATTTATTGATGTTTGAAACACAGTTACGGATACATTTAAAAGGAGTAAAAGTTCTACAACGAGAAGCGTTGGTTAATAAACTCGCCTGGAACGCTGCTATGATAGAAGTGACATGCTAGGGCCGGCGTATTTTTGAATTTAATGAGAGCCTCGTTTTGCACCCTGGTATATGCAGAGTGCGTGGAGATTGTGGAAGTGATTGACCTACTAATGGACCTACGATGGATGCTACTAAACTAGCAAGCACGTCATTATTATATTTAGATACTCTGAGTTGATGACATTACGAATGAAAAGGTCAAGAAGTCAAGAAAACTTATAACAATTATCAAACGAAGAAACGTTGCACACTTTGAACACAATTCACCACATTAATTAAATATGTCAGTTCAACATGAACGGACATATTTAATTAATGTGGTCCGAATCAACACCAATCTCAAAATTTAACCAATATCAGAATAAAAAAAGGAGATTATTTTTTTCAGACTTGATAGCAAAATTGATAGTGTTGCTAAGATGGCTTAGGCAAGTGGAACATATAACTGAAGCAAAAATAATGATAAAATATATACGAGTGCTGGAAACAATAAAATAAAAAATCTGGAAAAATCAGTTAAACCTCAACAAATTAAATATTTTCCTGTTAGTAGCGTACCTGAGCAGATGTATAATGGTGAATGATGCGAGTTTTGGCTAAAATACATATATTTGATGTTCTGTCATATCTGCCAACTTCTACAGGGATTAGATTAGAGTTAATAGTTAAGTTAAGCATAAACGAGAATATGGTATTTTTAGAATTTTTATAAAACATATTTTCCTGTATAATTGAGTGCCCTGACCTCAAAAATGAAAAATAAATAAATAGCTGGTCGCAAGTATTTAATTAAAAATTATTACACCTTAAAGTTTAGAAATTTTACCATTATGATTGATGATATTTGGTTGACATGGTTATCTTTTCAGATTTCTAAAAACGGCGTGATTTTCAATCAACTACGGCATCTTACTTCAAAATAAGCAGAAATGATACGAAAGTCAAAAAAATTAAAATATTAAACTGAAAACTTTATGTACCGAAGGCTGCTGATTTGATTAATATATCAGATGTTCACATAAATCAGGGTGAGATTTTAACACATATTAAACAACTTAATCGAGTACAAAGTGCTAGGTCAGATAGGACACCACCTTTATTCTTAATTAATTGTATTGAACGTATCACTTATCCGTTATATATTTTATTTAACTTATAATTAGATACAGTTTGTTATCCTGATATCTGTAAAAGTAGTTTTTTGACGACGATTTTTAAAAAGGGTGAAAAAAGCGACATCAAAAATTATAGACCTATCTGTATACAATCTTCAATACCAAAACTCTTTGAAAAACTTTTATTGAATAAGATGATGCCCCTGATTAGACCATTAATCTCACTGTTCCAATATAGTTTTCTCTCAGGAAAGTCAACTGCTATTAACTTATTATTGTATGAAAATTACATAACCAAAGAGCTAGGAAAGATATACCAGGTAGATTCAATTTATACTGATTTCTCTAAAGCATTTGACAAGGTTTCACATTATATCTTGATAGTAAAATTCCAGAGGTTAGGTATTCATGGAAAGTTATCGCAGTGGTTTGGTAGCTATCTTTTTTAACAGAAGACTTTCAGTAAAGATTAACTCCTCATTATCTGAGGAATTCATTACTTTATGTGGTGTTCCACAGGGTTCCCATCTTGGACCTATAATGTTTATTCTTTTTAATAATGACAATGCTGATGTTTTTGATGATGTACAAATAATAATTTTGGCTGAGGAATTGAAGATATTTAAATTAGTGAATAGTGTGTCTGATTGCATGATAATACAAAATAATTTGAATTCCTTCTTTAAATGATGTTCCAATAATCACCTACATCTTAATATCTTCAAGTGCCAATCTATTAGTTTTACAAAAAAAAATATCCTGTGAAATTTTCGTACTCTATCAGCGATTTTGACTTGGTATCAGGTAGGGAGATCAATGATCTGGGTGTAATATTAGACAGTAAATTATTATTCATTCCTCACACTGATTTGATAACTAACAAAGTTCTTAAAATGTTGGGATTTGTTTTGCGGACTTCGAAAAACTTTTCAGACCTACACACTTATAAAGTCCTCTACACTTCTCTGGTCAGACCTCAGGTAGAATATAATTCAGTCATATGGTCCCCACACACACGGCAATTGAAAAAATCCAGATAAAGTATCTAAGATTTATTAAATTTAAATTAAATATACGCTCTGAGGATATCAATTATGATTTAGCCTTCTGAAATTGTTAAACGTATCAATGAGACGTACGATGACCGATCTTATATTTATATACAGCATCATCAATGGTATGATTGATTGCCCCCAGATTGTTGGTCTGCTTGACTTTTACGCACCATTGAGGTCATCGAGACACAATTCATTGTTTTATTACTGTGGTAATGTCAGAACTCATGCACTAGCTAGCTCCGCAGTTCCCAGAAGGCATTCTTTGGGGAATGAATATGCGGAGGTAGACGAAATTTTTTCTGTTAATTTAATTCTTTATAGGACTAAACTTTTTTATGTCTCAACTTAATGGTGACGGATAAATTACTACACCACATTTTATATTTATTATTTATTTTGAATTATGTAATAACTTGATGACACTTTATAATTATTTTTTTCTTTGTACGTTGCACTGTTGTAAATTTCTGTTATTTTACAAATTATGTTAATGCCTGAACAGGGCGTGTATAATAATAAATAAATAATACAGTACCATAATCAAAGATAAAATCAAAAAAATACACTATCATCAATATGTGTAGGCATTATCTTTTTCCTTTTTTATACACGAGTCTCCACTATCATAGAGAAGAAAAATATTTAAAAATAAATATATATAATTATTGATTATGTTTAAAAATGTATGTTATCTCATTATATCTTCTAATAATATTTAAAAAAATCATCTGATTGTAAAATTAAACTAACTAACGTAACCAAACGAAACCAAAGTAACCAATTTATTCTAAATAGTATAACAAATTAATTCCATCAGAAAATGTATCAAATAACATGCATTTTGCAAAAAGTCTTAGAATTTAGCATACATTCGTAATGTTTAAAACTTGTCTACAATTTGAGTGAATTCTTCATATTCACCGATAAAGCATTTCAAGTGTCAAAATGTATAGTGATAATTCGAAACATTAAAATATAATAATCTTTTAATTACTTTTGATTAGATATATTTTTTTGAAACTATTCGATAAAATACCATAAACTCGATATTAGCCTTAAGCTACTTTCAGTAATATCATTGAACAATTCAAACATAACATTGTTAAAGAAATGTGTAATATATCTTGCATAGAGCAAAATAGTCACTTTGTTGAAAAGCTATTATGATATTACTCAATTTGAATTATTGACGAAGTTAAAATCTATTATTATTTGGCCCCGGAAAGATGTCACATCAATATTTGCGTAGAGTCGAACTACCCCTAATGGCTTTTAGCCATCAAACTTGAAATAAATATTTAGAAATGTAGACGAGAGTGCTGGCTGCTAATGTGGCTTTGAAGTACATCATAAAAGCCATTATTAAGATACATTTTCATCCCCGTGCGCAGGCACGGGGTCGTAAAATAAAAAGAAGAGGCGGTTTTTAAGGTTCATTAATTTATTACAGATGAACATATTATTGTTACCTATTGAGCTCCGCTTTTTATTATGCTACTAGCAGAAAGCAATGGGCACCCGACAGTTGTATTACCATGCCCTGCTAGTTGATTAGTGGCCTCTATATGGCCAGTGTTTCCGGAATTAGTAAAACAATAAAAATAACGGTGTTTTGTAAACTATCTCATTTTTTTGAATATTTGAAGCAATTATAACAATAATAGCAGCTCAAAAAATTATATTAAAAGTTATCCTTAAATCCCCAATCACAACGAGCACTGACGAAATTTTTGATAAATTCGATGTCTTTGATATTAGACAAATATACACTAATACTACTCTCAAATACATATATAAATACAAACACACATATTTTAAAACAACTCAAAACATAATTTTCACACGGACAAATACAAATAACCTACAAACCCCAAGAGCATTTGGTCGAAGGAACTACAAATATTTTGGACCTAAACTATTTAATAGAATGCTAAAAGACTTAAATCAATTGAATTGTTCCAAGAACATGAAACTATATATTAAAACTTGGATTCGTAATATGGGTAGAGCCAGTATCGGTGCACTCACCCAAACATATTGACTCATACCTATATTAATTATTGCTACAAAGTGATCCAAAAATTATGTCCATTTTAAAATTGTTCTTCATATACACCTTTTACATAGTAATAAATGTAATTCTATCTACTTGTAATTCTAATTAATTGAACAATTACTTGTAAACTATGTCCGTCTCGACACAGAATTTCTCTAGTGAGACGGGCACAGTTCAAACAGATTTTTACATACTATTATATAGTTACTAATAAAATACTAATTAAATAAATTTACTTTATGGTTAAATATTTTAATCATTCATCTAAGTATTTTAAACACCAAGTTATCAATTTTATTATAAACCAACTGGATCCAAACTACATCTTAACATACAATTTTTTTTTTATTTCGAGAAATTCAAATTTACAATTTCTAGTTCTTTTCTGTAGATTCTTTTCCATTTTAATTTAAAAAAAATTTAATAGAGATGCCTACACGTAACACATCAAAATTTGTACTATTTTTATACTAAGTTTAACGCTTGTGCTATGAACATATTATATATATATCTTCGCGGTGTCTTGGAACGACGCTCTAACTCCAATAAGCTTGTTATAAATAAGAATCGTGAATGATTTATTTACAATTACGCCATATCTCTGCGCGAATTAGTAGAGAGAATAGAGCGCCACACTTTATTGTTCTAACACACATCTCTCGCCTCGTCTACATTCTGGTATGTAGTTTACCCGATCATGGCAAGTCCTCCTCAACGTACTTCATTTCTAGTACTTTCAATACTCGCACCGAATATTTTTCTTACCATTCTCTCATTAATTTATTTTACATGACCTTAGCGATTCTGTTTAAATTGTATTCACTATGCTATTAATGAAAATTTTTGAAATATGACCTTAATGATCTGAAAGCGAATGAAATGTCGTGGTATAGGAAAAGTGGTTGAATTAAGTTGGTTATTTACGATATGATGGTTTTATTTATTTCTAATGATTCTTAGATATCCAATACTTAAGATCAACATTATTTACAGTGCATATAGTAAGCAAGATAATCCCATTTTTTTTTATCAAAATCATGAATATTTTCCAATAAATGATTCGAAAATTCTAAGAAATTATGATTATTTAAAAATCTTAAATCCCCTTTGATTTTAATATTAAAATTACGACTGATATTTCCAATATAAAAAGCGGCACGATCAGAATTGTTATTGGTTCGTAACATGAAATTTAAAACTCAGCGGTTATAATACTAAGATATTCATATGAATTATTCCAATCTCTTTTGTTCAGGTTCTCTGAAAAACTGTGTGAAGATTTAAACAGACAATACCAAAATTTAACAAGAGATTTATTAAATTCTCCAACTCTCAATTCTAATAATATTGTAAGGAAAAATCCACGAGAAACCATCATTATGTTTTTTCGTTTAAATATTAAATTAAATTTATTCCTTCGAAAATTATAATATAGGCACATTTATTTAGGTTTAATTCGTATAAGATCCCAAGCTATCCAGATACTCATCCATAGATCAAAATAAATGTAATATACATATACCTACTTTAAATAACTTTTTAAAATATTTTATTAATAATGTGGTGAACCTGCACGCGCCTAAAGACATGGCCGTGTAAGGAGTCACCTATCAACTTTATAGAGCCCAAACCAAAGCGACCAATCGGATGACGCAATAAGATAATATGCAACAGATACAGATACTACCCAAGCAGCTAGCGATAAGTCTTCCGCAGACAGTCTTCTCATCGACATCTCCATCCAACATCATCTCGAGCCACTCCAGAGTTCAACGCGCATTTAACTGTATAATTCATCACATCAATAAACTAAATTTTGTAAGTGCTCTTTAATTTTTACACCTTGCTCTAATTACAATAACAGACATACAAACAACACGCTTGAGATTTGAAGATGTCAGAAGCTTCAGTCTCACAGAAAAAAAATCTTACGATAAAATCACAAGTCAATCATATTTAAACAACAATAACATTTACATAGTCAACCCTTATAATATAATAGATTCAATACAAAAGTTTTAAAATGTTATGGACGTTCACCTAATTCTAATCTAAATCTTACCGTCACAAAAATAGGTCAAACATTAGAGGCTTCTATCTCAGTAAATATATGACACACGTGCATTAAAATGCATCACCATGCCTGCTATGTCATGAATTAGTGCGCTTAGTCAATTTCGGTATTCGGGATACTGTGGTTTGTGAACCGTAAGTCTAATTAGAACAAAAGTTATAAACGATAGCTTATAAGGTCTTCTGCATAAGATGTAAAGAAAAGCAAGACTTGACAATAAACAAAGTTTGTGAGGTTTAAGTGAAAAGTTGCGACAAAAATATATAACGTCAAAGTATTTGGCCAAGTACAAACTGAATATATATATATATAGTGTCTACGAAAAAACTGATGGAACAATACCTCACTCACCGCGGCAGCAAACGCCTGCTGATAAAGGATTATAAAACGTACGTATTCACGTTAACCCTACGGTTATATCCTCGAACTATATCCTATATCGAACGAGGCTATATCCTCGAACCTTACATATACGTAACCTTCAAAACAAAACTTGGATATGTATTTGTGGTTACAAGGGTTAAATCCAAATAACTTTATTTTATATTAACTATTTATCTATTATCAGGTGAGAAAACTAAACTTATAACTAGGAAAAGGTCAGTAATTTTAATTAGGGGTATCTCTCATCTCAAGAAGGGGAGGGTGTGAAGCTGTTATTTGAAGGATTAATATGGCCAAGTAGAAACTAATCCAAATTTGGAAATGTCTGTCTCGAGTTAGATTAGTTCAATCTCTTTTAAGTTCCATAGCTCGCTGTATGAAATTGAAACCTGGACAATGAAAAGAAGAAAAGTTAATAAATTATTTAATCAACAACGAACCAGAATCTTAATTTACTAAAAACACGTTCATTTTATTCTTAAAACAAAACGACAACTCATGATGCCTTGTTTCCTTTAATAACGGTTATAATATTAAATTAATAGATAATTTGTTAAACAAAAAGTACAATTTTTTTTTCAGATCATATGTTTACCCATTTATTATTGATAGTGGGAAGCAGTGGAGAAAAATTGTGTTTTTAAAAAATCTAACTTCAAATTAAATTATAAAAAATATCCTAAATTCTATACAACCAGCTTTTCACACTAATAACAAATTAAAGAATTATATATTAAATAACAAGGATAAGGACATTTTAAATAAATCGGGGGTCTACAAATTAATTTGCAATGATTGCAATTATTATAGGTAAAACTTACAGAAATTGTTATATTAGAATTAAGGAGCATTTGAGATGCCTAAATAACAATGACTATTTAGAATTTTCCTATCACCTTTTGGAAACAAACCATTCCTTTTATATTAATAAGTGTTTGTTTAGAAATCATACATACAAATACTACGGATTTACAGTTAGATAAATGTGAAATTTTAGAAATAATAAAAAGTGTTAATAGCAAGCTTAATATTATAAATAACCAAATTCTCTTTGCAAATAGTCACTTATTAAATTTGTTTTCATATTATTTCTGACTTATTCACCATTTTATAGTTTAGTTTTTATCCATGCTTGTATTTTTTAATTTCAGTATACATTGTTTTTTGATGAAGACACCATAGGTATTGAAATATGTAGAATAATTAATAATTATTATATTTTTATATAAAAGGAAAGAACATTACTTTTACCACTTATGATTTTTCTCATTGTTTTTTATTTATGTGTACATTTATGAAGTGTTCCTCGGAGATATTCTCTGGGGCTACATAAGTGAAACGCAAGGATTCTGTTGTTTACAGAAATATTCTGCAACTCTGACTGTTAACCGTGCTGATGTTTCTCGCATGAATCAACCCTAAACCGCCCTTAAGTGCGAGAGATTCACGACAATAATGTCAGAAGTCACATTTAATTTTTTTTATTTTAGTATTACATGCTGGCAAAAAAACTCGACTTTACTGAGTGTAGATATAAAATTGTGAGTACAATAGTTATTTATACAATATTTTAAAATGTATTTTCTAGTTTTTTCCGCTGTAAACAAATTCTGTAAAATAAGGCAATCTAGATAGCTAAATGGCCCAAAGAGGATCAGAATTACACAACTTCATTACGGTTCGGGTATTCCTATCGTAATAGAATTCATCAAATACCTAGAAACTCTTCAATTAGCATTCTTACCTTCTGCTCCAAATACAAAAGACCTAAATGATTCTCCTTAGATATTTAATCACTGCCCAAGTTTCGCAGAATTTTTTTTATAAAAAACGCTATAAATAATTAATTATTTTTTAATCCTTTGTGAAAGAGCAGGAGTCCGATGACTTGGAATTTCATTAGCCATCCAAGATCGAAGTCTATACTCATCGTATTATTAATGACAGCCCTAATGATGGTCAGTGTAATGGGATGAATCGAAATGGACTGGACACATTGGAGACATATGACAGAACAATAAAAAAATATATAAGATTTTTTTAAAGTATAATACATTATTATTGTGATTTTGTAGTTCTTCAGAATACAGTTCTGTAGTATTTTTAACACAAATACATACATTTTGAGATATGTTGCAATATAAAGGTGATTATTTAAAAAAATGGAATAATAATTTAAAATTGATATAATTTTAACAGAATATAAGTTCAAAATTTTGTCGTCAACCTATTTAGTTGATGTGGTGAAATTGGATAACGTATTTCCCCAGATAGGAAAGGGTTCAGGTTCATATCACGGTTGTAAGTAAAATATTTATATATATTCCATAAATAGTTTTCATTTCTGTATATCTTTCTATTTGATTAATTTGATTTGCATTAAATTTTAGTTTAATAAATGTGTTACTCGATACACAAATCATACCTCCCCTGCATATTTGATTTTCTGGTTGATATCGTTCCACTTCATATATAAATCGTTGTATTTTGTTAAAATATCCTCAAACATTGCCTGAATTTGAAAGCAAAATAAAAACTATTATATTTATTATATATTATTTTATAAAATGTTACAAACTATTTTAACAGAGTTTCGTGACAAATTTAACTCGGGTAAAAAACCAACGTTAAAATTATTTTTCACGTTTTTAGAATACTATTATTATTCTGAACCATATCATTTGAAAGTCGGTTTACTGCAGCGCGAGTCGTCAGCGCTCCGCGCGCCGAACTAATGCACTATGTATGCAGCCGTATGCAGCACACAATAAGAGACACCCCTATGTAGGTCGGGCGACAAAGAGCGTAGCCAATTGACGTTTGCGGCTGTAGAAAATACCGGAAAATATTGGAATATTCCGAGCAGGGTGCAGGGACTAAAAATCCAACAGAAATACGGTTCAGGAAATTTCTTTGATTTCAGGAATTTCTTTAGCCTCGTTTTACAACCTTTCACAATTATTTTAATGAACATGACCAAAAAAATTATACAGAATTTTAACGAAGACAAAAGTGACTTCATTAGTATGGCGGAACGAAATCAGATGGGAATCAAATCTTTGACCTCAAAGCGAACGAGTTCATGAAGTTCAAACTGTTTAAAATCTCATTTCCAACAACGTGGAATGGTTTTTTTGTATCTTTAGATAATGTAACTTTTTTACTTATATTATTTAAACTAAATAGGATTTAGTTATAATATTATATAATTAAATTAAAATAGGGTATTTTTAAATTATATAAATAGTTTTATAAAAAATTCTTGCTTGTATAAGTTTGGCAAAATGATAACAATTCTACGTTATTTATATTTTATCTATATGTACTTTAACTATGTAATAAAGAAGTTTACCTTTTAAATACATTTATTATTAGCTCATTAATATTTTTATCAATATTGCTGTAAATAAATAAATTATGACTTTTAAAAAAATTCATTTACATGTTCAAGAGTACTTTAAAGTATGAGCGTAATAACTTAATATCTATAATGTTATATGAATTTGTATTTTTTTCAAACAAAATAAGTTTCAAAAGTAGCTTTTGAAACCTCTCTCTGTAAGCCACCGACCATCATCCCAGTATTCCGCAGTTCTTCTCTGTAACGCTATCTATGAAAGATCCTATAGTAACATGATTCAAAGAAGCTTTTGTCGCTGCACTCAAGAGGGCAATCAAAAATAATTGGGGAATCTATTATACCATTATACATCGATAACCTTGAGGGTTCAAAAGCTGTGGTGGCTTCTCCTACTATAGACTTATTTGCTAATCATCAAATAAAATTTTAAATAATATCTTACTTTCAATAATTGGATGACTTTTCTCTGTTACAAAAATTGACAGAAAATATTTAGAATCTTCGTTTACAAAAATAAAAAAAGTTGCAGACAATAGTGATCTAATATTGATCTAGAGTGTTATACAAGGGAGTTATTATAAAACCATTGTGGTCCCCTCACACAAGCGAAAATAGAAAATTATGGAATCTATTCCACTAAAGAAGCTGCATAATGGATAACTACACATCAAGGCTGCAAAGTTGAAAGACTTTCTTCACCTGTCTCAGTTCTTAGTGAATATTGAAGTTCAGTTCTTTTATGAAATACTTGCTTGTGATGATAGAATGATAACAGTGATGAGGAATTCTTGTACTACCCAGCCATCGATAACGACAATAATACTTCTAGCAGCTTCACCAAAAAATTGGTTTTCTGTATTTAAAAAAATGTAAAACTTATGTTATTACAATTTTTCTAATGACCGTGAACTTGCCGAAGTGAAGATCACTATGATGATTACTAACGTCCGTTAGAAGACAGTAAAGATGTGTGGTAAATCAATATTGTATAACCTAACGACAGAGAGAACAAATACAATTTTTATAATTTGATCTAAGTAAGTAACATTTTACGCGTCATATCACAATCGATAAATCATGGCAGATGTCATCCTCGCAATGAGAGACCGCCGATGAAGAAGAAAATGTTTCATACAATACATATTATCTAATTATTGAACAATGCTCGCCTGTTCAGTATATCTGATTTAAAAACATAAAAAATAAACAATTTATGTCAAACAGTAAACACATTGAATCTAGTAATTTATTTGGTTAATATCTGTGCTATGTTCAATTTAAAATTTGCTATATTTCGAATCGATATTACTTTGTTCCAGATATCTTAGCATTTATAAACTGTTATAATTTTCAACGAACAGATAACACATATATATATACAAGTATAACCGTCTGAACAAAATGCCATGAGGTGCCATAGGTTAAGAAACGTGGGGGTAAACTTCCCTGACAGAATAAAGCTCCCTAAATATAAAATATAAATATAACACAATCACTTTGTATAAAACCGCGAATATTATTAAACTCTAACCGGTTTTGCTTAGCTCAAGCTTCGTCAGGGCGTATTTAAAACTAACAATAAATACAAATGGAGTGCGCTTGTATACACATAAAGGGGGTGAAAGAATATAAAATTACAAGCGAAAGGGAGATAGAATGCATATACATTTAGACAGAACATCAAGCGGAGAAAATACAATGTGGATGGATATTAAATAGATTTAAAAGGAAACATATCTGATAAATATAATAATTTATATTATGAAAATAATAACTAAGTAATAATAAGATGGAATATAATTCTCTAAAATCCTCACCAAATTTTCACTTCCATATCAATTAGGTATAAATATATATATTTTAAGAGATTTAAACCATTAACCCAGTATTTCAATTAGATAGTAGAATAATGTTCGGTTTGAACATGAAATATCCATCTGCTGGACGAACTGATTTTAATACTAAAATGTATCGACCTCCTCGAGGTTCATCGTTCTCGACTGTTCTGATTTCCTAGTTTGGAATTAATTTTCATATCAAATTATCTTCATTAAATTCTATTTTACTGGCAGAAAGCAATCGGTTATCGCCGATTGTTAATGCTTTAACCTGTAAGGATTTATTATAGCCACTTCCGATCAATGGTGGCTGCTGCGAGCCAGTGTCAAGTGCATAATGTGCCGTTCCGGCCGTGACGCGACACACGCTGGAAACTCGTACTCTAAACTAATTGATATATTCAAAAGTAAATGTAATGTTTATAGTATTTGTTAGTTATCAATAAAATATTTGTATATTTTTAACAATATATTTACTTTTTTGAAATTTTTAAAATAAAACACAACGTTGTTTACTTCACACTACACTTTAATTAAAAATTAAAACAGTTTTGACGCTTAATGCGTCATCTTTAGTAATAAACTAAATCTTAAAACTAGAAGAAGGGGGGTATGAGAGCAGTGTTGGGGAGAGGGGAATTTCGGTGAAAAGTAAAAGGTGGGGTTAATATGACAGGAGAGTAGATGTAATAGGGAGTAAACCTTGTAGTCGATAGTCTATCTTCTTGTTTTAAGATTTAGTTTATTACTGAAAATGACTCATTAAGCGTCGAAAAAGTTTGAAAGTCGTCGAAAGTAAGCAACGTAGTAAAAGTAAAGTTAATAAAAATGAACTTTCAGAAAGTTAATCACGAAATATTTAAATATTATGTATATTTTTGTTACATACTTTGATACCGTATTATTGTTTTTATCACGTATTTATTAATAATAAATAATAATAATAATATTGGATAATTTGTATAGCGCCATTTTCATAAAAATTTTCACCTCAAGGGTGCTTTACACATAAACTGTTTATAGTTATACATTTATCTATTCATTATCTTAGTTTTTTTAAATTAAAAATTGTTACTTTCGCTTATGGAAATGACTTTTTGAAAAGGTGCGTTTTTAGTTTCTTCTTAAATAAAGTCTTTGACGCACTGTTCTTATGACGGAGGGCAAAGAGTTCCACGCTTTTGGGCCTGGCACCGAAAATGCCCGTTCACTAAATTTAGACTTCTGGCATCGGTTGTTCGGTTCTACAACCCTTCCTGCAACTAAAGTAGAGGCTGACCTGAGAGTTTGACGTCTATCATTCAAATTGATACAAAGTTCTTGAAGATACAGAGGTGCCATGTTGTGTGTCACCTTGTACATCAACCGCACAATTTAAATTCAACTCTTTTAGAAAATCTAAGTCAATATAGCTGATGTAAAAGGGATGTTATATGAGAGAATTTGCAAACTCCGTGTATTATCCGTGCAGCCGCATTTAGAATAGATTGTAATCTATCCAGCTGAAACATTGGCAGGCCAGCATAGATGCTGTTACAATAGTCCACACGTGACATCACAAATGCGTTTATAAGTAAACGGGCTGCCTCAAGAAGAAGATATCTCATTATTATTATTCACAATATTTATTTTTAACAGGTAGATAGATGGCTATCCACTTCCTCAATAATTTTTACTAGGTACTGGTCAATTTCTGCAAAATCTATTTTTCAATGCTGAAAATAATTTAAATATGTAATGTATCACGAAACACGACACGCACGATTTTGACGCCGCCTGGCGACAATAATCGATATTTCGCTAAATGAAGTATATTCGCCATCTTAATTTTTCAGTATTACTGGCCGGGTTAATATTATATTAATAAGAGTAAAAATTTTTTTTGTGAAATACGTAAATTGGCTTCCATCGCATATGCGTAAGTGTAACGTGATGAGATTGGTTGAGCAACGCTTGTATATAATGGCAGATTTAAAAATTCTTTGCGAATTTAAAAATTAAAAAATTTGGTAAACCCAAAATTGTAAATTTTGTATTTCTCCACTTACCACATGTTGTAATAATGTACTGGATAATAAAAAAAAAATAGCCGGAGGACAGTGAGGGGTTTATTTTGTTGCTCAAGTTGGCGGCGCACGGTTGCCTTTTAGCATTAAAAAAAAAGCCAACCTGGCAGCGAATGAGGACTGATATAAAAGCATCAGCTCATAGAACGGTCCTGGGTCAGTGATGACTCACTTCTCACTGTCCACGTTATCAAGATAGCATGACTGCGGTGGGTTGTTGATAAGGACAGCTGAAGGGTCAGGGACCCACTATTACCCGGGACCCGTTTAGAAGCCAGGGTTTCTTTGTCTCATCAAAGCTAATAAAAATACGCGACATTCATTAAATAAAATATTTCCGCAGAATAAAAAACGAAAAAAGAGAAGAAATTGAATGTGGTTATTAGGAATTTTTGCAAAGTTCTTAAAATATTAAGACCCTCTGGCGTTCGTTAATTGCTGTCTTTATTAATAAAAAAACATACAACATTAATCCATAAATTACATAGTTTTACATATAGATGAAAAATTAAGATGCAGTAGTTCAAGGCAGACTCTCAGGGATCCATTCATCAAAAAAAAAACACTACCAAAAGTAGGGACAGTAGACGAGACACAAAATGGATTAAGTCACACTTACACGAACAGATTAACGGAGTTGCAAAACACGAGGTGTGGAGAGTGAGAGGTAGGCGCGTAGGTGGAGATACCCACCCACAGAGGCCTGCCTAACTATCTACCTAAGGTAACCTAAGACTAGGGTGGACTGATCACATTCAACGAATGGACTCTGAAAGATCAGTGAAGCAAGTGTTTTATACAAACCTTTCTGAAGGGCCAAGCTGCAGTGGTTGGATCGCGTCCGGAGAGGCAAAATTGACTTGAGGAGACCAGGTCCCATACCGGACTGTTGCGCCACTGATGATGATGACACGCCATCAGACATTTAAACATTTTATGTTACAAACAAAATTATATTCTGATTAAAAATGAGACCTAAAGCCGGAGAAAGTTCAAATGAAGAAACTGACTTATTATATGATAACTTTAAATTCATCATATATTATTGTCACTCTATTTATAAATAAACTAATTTGATGATAGTTTCATCAAAGAAAATAAAGAATCATCTTATATTGAATTACATACAGAATGAATATTATGTTCCAGGCCAGTTTCATTCATCAAAATGTCAAGCGTAGCTCGGGCTTGTGTAAGGTGACACTGTCCTGTTAAAACCATACGTGTCCGCAGGCCATATCGACCTAATTCATCTCACATCAACTACTGTAGCAGCATTTTGTTTTTTGCTAACGAATAAGAAATGCAACAATAATCACTGTTACAAAATATAGCTTTGAGAATAATACTCAGAAAAAATAGATATGCTCGGATCAGTACAATGCTGAAAAGGCTGATAATGATTTATTGATCCGAAAATATATTTAAATACAATGGTATTTATTTATAAAATCCTCAATAATAAAATATCAGCAGAATTTATACAAAAAATTGATGCAAATCAACATGAGCATGAGCACCGTATAAACGAAAGGGATAGACTGAGACTGCCATTCAGGAAGAAGACCAAATCTCAGAAATCGATGATGTATATAATGCGATAAAGATTTTTAATGAAGTGGCAGAAAACATAAAAAAGGAGAAGAAATTGAATAGATTTATAGTGAAACCGACAAGATATATAAAAAAAAAGTTTTAGTTATAAAAAGAACTTTAATCTTGTTTATATTAAAGTATACATAGAAGTGCTTATGTATGCAATATGTTAAGAATTAAATAAATAAATTCGGCCACTAATAAGTATTTACACCATTGCCTCTGGCATTCTGAAAGAAATAGAACCCAATGATTACGCTGGCCCACATGGTGCCCAATACAGTAACTCTGAGGGTGTAAAGGCCGTTGATGTATCAATTGAGGACTTTCAGTGCCCCAATAATGGCTGTTTTCTGTATTAACAAAACCCACCAAGTCGAAATGAGCTTCGTCGCTCAAGGTGATTTTTTTTTATCAAAAGTCATATTTTTGTTTGTTTTAATTATTTCAACACGTTAATAAAGCATTTGATAGTCTTTAATAAATTGTAATTAAATACTCTCAAAGATCATTATATATACGCTGACAAATTTTTGTCAAATCAAAACAGCGGTCAAACAAAATCGGCCTGGAACATAGCATTCACCCTGTACAAGAATTTTCAAAAGTTGTCTCTTACCAGGGAATTAATAAAAATATTAACTATCCCGAGAATGTTTGCAACCCTAATTTAAACTCTTCTGTGTTCGTCGATGCAAACGTACAATCTGTCGCTTTTTGACAAAATCACTCCCGGGAAATTGACATTTCGGTGAATGTCAAATGTGCCCGAGGTTTTACGGCGCTGTTTCATCTGGATGTCAAATAATTTAGTGCCTCGAAAATAAAAATAAAAAAGGGTAAAACGAATAGTGCCACTCGTGCATGTCCTACGTAACCTTTTGAATAACGCATCAGGGGGTGTAATAGAGGAAACATAATGCCATACATTTTCGTCATGGTCTAGTGACAACGTTTCGCTTTTAGCTGATTCGTTTAGACACTTTTTGTCTTTTGTCTAATTTTGCCTCACGTCGTTATGCAGAGTTAAAAGTTCGATGAATCAATATTTTATATGCGAATGCACTCGATGGCAGTATGGTTAATATTTATTTGAGACCCTTCCCGCAACAACACTGTATATCGGTTTTTACAAATTCATTTATTAGACTTTATTGACATACATGTTTTTGTTGTAACAGTGGTGAATATATTATAATATAACATGATAAACATGAGATACAATTATAGACTTCATTTCTGATATATACAGCATTGTCCTGGCTACTTTGCTAGACTACCGTCTGTGTTAAAGTAGCCAGTTTTTACGTGCTGTTGTGGTGTTATTTAATTCAAGAAAGATAAAGATTAAACAGGAATAAAAAATAAAAAATGTGTAGTGAGAGTGTTGTAAAACTAGTGAATTATTAGTGTAGGTATTGAATTATGATTATGTTGGAATGTTGGACATCGATGCTTCTGATTGATCTCTACCCAATTGGATCATATATTAGGTCCACATTTGTGTAATCTCATTGTAAGTGAACGATTTTCAATTGGTGTTGAGAGTGTTGTACAGTTTCGGAGCTAATAACATTTAGAATCTTTGATAAAATGTGGTTGTTGCTCTCGGAACTGGTGTGTAGATTTTCGTTCTTTGTCTTGGTTGTGACCATGATTTATTGCTTGGGGTGAGTTGTTGTTAACATAACAATATTGGACGAGTCTCAACATATAGATTTGTCTTATGTCTAGGGCATTGTACTCTTTAAATATAAGATCTGATGGATATCTAAAGGGACGACCATTTATTACCCTAAGAATTGTCTTTTGTGCTATTTTAGTCGACTCTAATATTATATATGCAAACTTTAAATAAATCTTAAATTGCTTTATTAATTAAGGAGTAGCAGAGTGCAATGTACACTAACCTTAAGAGTTTGTAGTCAATTATAAATTGTATTGTTTAGGTAGATTCGATATATGTTCATTCCAGTTAAGATGGTCATCAATCAGTACTCCCAGATGTCGAATAATTTTAACTCGTGTTAATTTTTCACAATTGGCATGAAGAAGCCGTGTCCTTGTTTGTTTTGCAGTCATGTGCGATGAGTGTAGGATTTTGATGTGGCGATGTTCTTTTGTTAATACAAAAACATACATATTTTGATTTTTTGTGTTAAGTGATAGACTGTTGATAGTTAGACAAAGCATCGGCTATACTAGATTATATACGGTGTTGTTGCAGCAAAATTTACTTAGAAATTGTATGTACTTATATCTATTTTATATGGTTGTTTAATATACCATTCGACGCGTAAGAAAATATACAAAGAGAATATTATATTCCAGGCCGATGACGTTAGGCTGCATTTTCGTTTGGCAGACATTTGTTAATTTGCATTTGGTAGTCATAAATAATAGTTAATTACATTTTTTATGAAGTATCTAATGCCTCAACAACGTGTTGAAATCATTAAAACATTTTATCTAAATAATAATAGCAATGCAGTAATCATTAATGGTGATCACTATTGTTACATATTAAAAAACTTCTCGGTGGCCGAATTGAGTCGGTTGGGCCTACAACACATGCGGTTTCAACAGGACGGTGCCACCTCACACACAACCCTAGCTATGCTTAAAATTTTGCATCAAAATGTCATTATTACTGCTATAAAGCGTTAAAAGCAATGCACGGAATATATATCAATACGCAGGATAAAACCACACAGGTAATCTGTAATGTATCTATGGGACGAATGCGTAAACGCGCGCAATGTCGGTACGATGGCACATGTTAAAGAGATTTTTCACAGTTTTTTTCATAGTTTTTTTCACAGTTTTTTTCACAGTTTTTTTCATAAAACTGTGAAAAATCTCTTTAACATGTGCCATCGTACCGACATTGCGCGCGTTTACGCATTCTTCCCATAGATACATTACAGATTACCTGTGTGGTTTTATCCTGCGTATTGATATATATTCCGTGTATTGCTGTTAACGCTTTATAGCAGTGAAAATAACATTTTGATACAAAATTTTAAGCGTAGCTAGGGTTATGTGTGAGGTGGCACCGTCCCAGGTGTAATTAAATAATATCTTAGTTATAATGTAATAAAAAAATGCTTTAGAAATATTTCAATACTTCGTATTATTGCTTGTTAACCCAGTAATAGTAAATCTTTTATAAACGTTCTCTGTGCAGCATTTAAAAAATTAAATAGATTGCCTCGTAACATAAAATAGCGCCTGACATCTAAGTTTATTTAAGAAACTATATTATGTAAATTTCTGCGCGTCGGTTAGGTGATGAGCACTTAAGCTTAATTGCTTGTTGACAAGAGTTGTTTTAACAACTTTGAAATTGTAGATTTACTGCAAAGAAACCTTACCCTTTGAAGCCATTAAGCATTTAGAAAGTACATATACACCAAATGTAATCTCGCTCGTTGTGTGTGTAGGTTTTCAGGGCCATCAGATTACAGTTAAGGGTGGATGTTAGCATAGTTAGCTCAAACGAACTTCCTTTATATTGTATTATATCCTACATATAGCCTTAGGTCCCACCGCAATTCGACGCGTCCGCGTCAGTGCGTTTCGCATAGCAACGAAATTATGCGTCGATAATATTACAATATTTTTTTATTTTTTTTAAATCAGACATCAAATTTTCCACATTAGTATTTAGTGTGGAGCAGTGTTAGTAAACACTGTGACTCGTTGGAGCTCCTTAGGTGGGCAGTGAGGCCGGCCTGTGTGGGTGGGACTCCACCTACGCACCTTCCTCTCACTCTCCATGCCTCGTGTTTTTGCAACTCCGTTAGTCTGTCCATGTAAGCGTGACTCAATCATTTTGTGTCTCGTCCGCTGTCTCTCTTTTGGGAGTGTTTTTGATGAATTGATCCCTGAGTGTCTTCTGCCTTGAACAACTGCACCTTAATTTTCCATCTGCATGTAATATTATGTTTTTATGAATTTATGTAATATGATATTTTATGAATAAAGACAGCACTTAAGGGACGCTGGAGGGTTAAAAAAAATAATCTCAATTGCTAATAACTATCTTGAATTTCTTCTCCTTTTTCGTTTAGTAATTATTAAAATGTAATTGAATTAAAGTCGCGTCTTTTATAAGCCTTGATGAGGGGGACCTAGCTTCTAAACCGGTCCCGGGAAAGGATGGGTCCCCCCCCTCCAGCTGTTCTTTTATAAAAAAAAGTGTTGATAAACATTATACTAGATAAGTAGGTAAGTACCTGCATAGTTTTTAACTATCAAAATTTATAGATAGAAGAAAACAAATATGGAGAAATTAATTATTAAAAATATTTCAATTTAATTTTTTTAATTATTATGCTATTAACTAAAAATAAATTATGGTTGTTTAAGCCATATTTATTTTACGTCATTATTTATTGGTTATATTTAATTCTAATACAGTGGTACCTCGGTATACGTTCGCTTTGGAATAAGTCCAACTTGATATACGTCTTGTTTGGACGCGAACAATTTTGTGTGGTATAAGACCATTTAAATGGATGGATGTCAAAAACTTTGCAGAGAGTACAACTTCAAAAATGCCCAAACAAGCCGTAATAGAATTGTCTGGAATGACCAGACAATGTCTCATGATTCTTAACCAGGTTCAAGTAGGAAAAAGAAAGTTAAAGTTTATTTAATTTTCATTTATTTTATCTAATTGCTTTTGTATTTACGTATTTTAGTATTAAGCAGTGTTTTAACTATTTTATATAACCCAATCAATGTATAATATTATACCAATCACAATAGGATGTTTTTCATGGGAACGGATTAATCATTTTCCTTTTATTTTTTATGGGAAAATATCGTTTAATATACGTTCTGTTTGATATAAGTCCAAAAAACTAGAACAGATTAAAGACGTATACCGAGGTACCACTGTATATTTTTAATATATATTTAAATATTTATATGTATACATGATAATTTAAGGTTTCCACGAGAACTAGTCTATGGGATTGGTGTTTTTCTAGGTTAGACCGCATTTTTGTACATGGTTTTCTTGAGGAAACCTAGGCCGACGTTTCGGCACGGTAACACATGCCATTGTATTAAAAAGTTACCGTACAACCATACTTGTTGGCAGAATATATAAATCTTCTACAGGTGAATGAATAATTTCCTTTTATCAGATTTAAGATTTTTAAATTTTATTAATTAGGCACCTTTATTTATCACAATTCTAATTCTCATTCTGTGCGGCAAGTCTTTTCTGTATTCCTCTGAATGTTTAAAAATTTCAATCCACTAACATTTCTACAATGACTATATTATGAAAATATCAGGAACAGCTTTAAACCATACGTAGGCCTTTAAAAAAAACTGATGAATGAAGTTTATTAAAATTACTACGTATTTTCAAAATTCAAGTAGTGTACGATAATTTTATAGAAATCAATGCATTTCAAAATAAAATATAAATTCTTTGAAAAAGCAATCAGCAAAGATGAAAGATCATCCATCATATTGTATGCTGCAGCTTCTAATTTAACCTGACGTGATTGATGCTCTGACGCCGTCAATGCCGTTGAAGGTCTAACTGGATAAAAAATTATGAAAAGTGTTGAGATGTCAGTTAGCAATGCTCAATGCAAATAATGCATTTTGTTGACAAATGAGCAAAAACAAATTAAATCAATCAATTAGAAAGATAAACAAATATCTATCTATATCTATCAAAAAGTAATTTGGGGAAAATATTTCATTAGCAATATGTGAATAAGACGAAATGGTAACGCCTTTCCCCGGATAGGATAAGTTCTAGGTTCATATCGCGGTAACAACTAAGTGTTTTTCCGATACCTAGATAGATTTTATCAGTATATCTTTCGAATCGATACATATAATTTTACAGAACGATGTTGTGTGTTTCATTCATAAAAGGTCAATTATATAGCAATATTTGAATATGTCCTAGAACACACAATTACTGAATGTTCACCTACAAAGATATTATTATTAAACAAATAATAAATATCTCATAGAGACGAAGCTATTTTTTATTAATGGAAAAATATGGAAGTATGGGTAATTACTCACGACCTGTCTTCGGCTGGATTAAGTGATCACTTTACACAATGTAACGTTCACCATTTCACCCAATCAATTGTCAAGTTTGGTTAATTATATTGTTGGATCAGAGTATATACTCGTAATTATAAAAATATTACAACGCACATGGACATACTATTTTCTCAATTTTAGATATATTAAATTTTTTATTATATTTGATTAAGATGAAGTAGGTACTTTTTGATATAAAAATGGTTATAAGGTTTGGACTAAATAATTACCTAACTAGCTTAACATCACCCCGTTTTCTTGTAGATATAGATAGACAGGATACAATTTCACACTCGTTTATCTTCACACAACACTCAACTCAGTCTCATTAACATATTATCTTCTAATACATACTCATCAATTGTTGAAACGTCCAACAGAACTGTCTTTCAGTAATGGATTTATCTGTTTATTCAACGTCTGTCGCGGATATTTTTTGTTCACGTTACGTACATTATCTCATCACTCATATATGTAGTGGTGGATTTTTTTTGAAACTCCTCTCATGTACGTTTAACACCTTTAAACCAATGCATCAAATACGTCTGCTTATTCTATTCTAATTTATAAGAGTACATACGTAAAGTAATCATATTTATTTAAGGTCGTATTTCGGATTGAATAAATCTATCATATTATTAGGAGAACACATTTATATTGTGAAGTTTTAATTATTCAGAACATAAGTCTGTGATATTTTAAATCTATCGTAGCTAAAAAATAATAGTTTTCGAAAGAAATATCTTAAACCTTACATTCATACATCTTTTTAAACAAGCTCGTCGATTATCGAGACTTCTAACAATACCATTTTCCTGTATTTAGTTTACCTGATCATGCCAAGTTTTCCGTGAACGTTCTCTATTTTTGGTGCCATCAACACTTGCATTATATCTCTTTCTTACTATTCGATTACGATCCTGTATTAATCTTACTGCGTGATGCAGCAAATATTAATAACTCATTTAATACTCATCAGTCTGTGGAATAAGATCCCGTGGCCTGAATCGATTAAAATTATGGTATAGTTGACGCTACTCGAATTGGGTTCAGAAAGGAAATAATGGCAGATGGATTTGGCCTACCTTGTTGGACGTCAATTTTCACCTCTCCTTGACTCGAACTTTTGTAGTGAAGAACCGAGATCTCACTGCACTTCCGGATGCTGAAGAAAACCGTTTCTTTTTCGTGATCCGGATGTTATGCACGGCGCTACTCTCGACCGTTAATATAAACAAATAAATACATAGGTTGAGAACTCAGCGTCGAAATGCAATCTGTTCCCACGTCGGCGAAATACCTAAGTAATTAGTTGGCCAAAACGAGAAAGGTATATTAAAGTACATTGGACAGACGGAAGACACTGGGAGTACTCGACTTGCGTCAACATCGGCCATTGTCGATCCGCTTTTGAATGGAGAATTCTCCATGACTCAGCCGCTTCTGTAGTCTTCTACCACACTACCAATGCTCCGATAACTTTATCGTTTATTCATCAAATGAATTTTAGACGTTCTATAGGTCGTTTTTCGTCTCGTGGATATCATTTAAGGATATTCTTATCTGACCTATTCAGCAATGACAATACAATTTTTCACCTTTTTATATATTTTCTAGTGATTCCCATAAAACTTATTTCCGTCCTACACAATGTTGTTTAACGCTTCTAAGTGGATTTAAATACATATTAAATAATGATTCAAAGTTTATGGCAGAAAATGAAATATCACTATTTTATGGGAATTGCGAATTATCTAAGAATTTATCAATCCTGATACCACTCCTTATCGTAGTAACCAATTTTTTTGGTTCACTAATACTTTAAATAAATTTAATAAATTTTATGATATGACTCACTACTTTAAATTTATATTTCAATCCAGTTCAGTAAAGAAAAGTGGCACTCCTATTTTTTCAGGTAATCTTCGAACATTTTTTTCCGTATTTTTTTTATAAATTCGTTCAACATGTGAACCATTCACAATTCAGCGAAATATATGAGACGTCATTTCAGGTTCCAACGGTCTCAAAAAGTGGAGAGATCCTTAAATTTTCTGGACCCTCATTACACACCTGAACTATCGACCTTCTAGAAAAGGTACAGCGGTATTTTATAAATAATGTATTATTGAGTTGTAAAAAATTTCATTTAATACATTTTTTCGCAATTGGTGTAGAATTTTTTCAGTCGATAGAGCATCTCGGTTACTGAAAGATCAATTGACTAAAAAAAATAATGATTATATCAGAATTTCAATTAAATGTCCAATTAAAAATGAAAAGATTTCATTCACTGTAAAGATTACGTACAAATGACTATTTTCAGTAATAATGATAATATTATTTTCTTTTATAATGTCGGCAGACATGAAATGAAAGAAAAAGTGAGATTAAGACGTTTCATGGATTCCGCTTCTCAATCTTACTTTAAAATTTTAAATCTCAGCTTGTAAACGGTTTTATAGTGCTTTGTTATAAATAATGTATAATAAAATACTAAAAGCAAATGTTTTCAAGAATCCTAACTCTAGTATAAGAGTATTTAAATAATTTATAAAGTAATCTTGTTGATTTTTTAATAACGAAAAAATACTTAGTACGATGTATAATGAAATATGCATTATACTGAGTACAATTAGTACAGGGTGAATATTATGTTCCAAGCCGATGTTGTTTTTGAATAACTAGAAAATGAAATAGAATTTATTAATTTGGTTTTTATTTATCGAATATTTGGTATTAATATAGAGAATGTTATGAAAAATATACTTAAAAGAGCATGCTTTTGTAGCGCTGTCAGAGGCGATCGTTTGGCCAATGTCATATTCCATTCATAATAATCATATAATAATACGTTATCAATTATGTATTGACATTGACCAAGTGGTCGCCTCTGGCAGCGGCACAAATACGTGCTCTTTTAACTTTATTCTCGCACATTTCGCGTTTTCATTTTCAGCAATTTCATTTCATATATTCTCCTGTAACATCGGAATTGTTGTTGGGTTATTGGCGTAGACCTTTCCATTCAAGTACCTGTACAGAAAAAAACCAGTCGATATCATCACTTTTTGACATTAAACGGCCGGGAAAAATTTCCCGCATAATTTCAAGCATAGCTTAGGCTGTGTATGAGGTGGCACCGTCCTGTTGAAACTAGATATATTACAGGCCCAATCGATCCAATTCGGACACCAAGAAGTATTCCAACATGTGACGATAGCGATTACCATTAATGGTTACAGCATTGCCATTATTATATAGATACAAATTTGTAATGATTAACAGGTTGTTGAGACGTTAGATACTCTATAATAAATTGAAATTGACTACTCTCTACGACAACTAAAGGTTAATTGACAAATTTTTGCCAAACCAAAATGGCAGCCAAAGAAAATCGGCCTGGATAATAATATTCACCCTGTATATTAACTAACTCACTAGGAAAGTACTGAATTAAACTGGGCACGAAATAGTAGTTAAATTTATTTTCTTTTTCAGTTTTTCAAGTTTTTCTTTAAATTATTATTCTGCTTAATGCCTCTACTTACGGTATATCAAAACTAAATAAGCCCATATGTGAAAATAAAACAATTGTTTTTTTATTCTGCTTGTTTCGCCTTGCAAGGGTATTATCAATCGATTGATAATGCCTTTGCAAGGCGAAACGCGTTCAAGTAAATTAAACGAGTAGAATAAAAAAAACAAGTATTTTATTTTCACATATGTGATTATGGAGTTCTACAAACTTACCACGAAAGTAGTAAATAAATAAATAAGCATTAATTACACACCATTACAATTCTGTGTTGAAAATGAGAATTTTTTTTATTACATATAGTAATATTCCATTTGAAAATTCAAAGCGCAGACGACATAAAAACAACACGCAACTGGTATTACCACCGAACTACCATGACACTTCACTCAACAAACTGCTGAAGGAAAAAGGGTTGAAGTCGTCAACGTCGCTCAGCCCAATATCAACAATACCGAGGAAAGTGTCACATTAGTAGTAAACTAAGGGATGGTTAAGTTGGTGGAAGAGAATGATAACTTGGAAGATAGGGTTTCTTTATCAGACAAATGTTTACAGGGCGTAAAATAACTGAGAGGTTCATAAAATATTTTATTCGAATATTTGAAAATACAAAATGAAGTTACCCACATTAAAAGCTGTTGACTAAAAAACGATATTTTACGAGTTAGTAATAAATAATGGTGCCCCAGTAAAAGAGACTTTTTTAATTAAACACATTATTTAATCGAAAAGTGATAATATTTTTATTTCGTTGTAAAGTACAAATGCTCAGATTATGTACTTACTTACTTACCATCACGCCGTTTCCCCACGAGGGTAGGCAGAAAGGACACACTTAAATCCTGACACACAATTCTCGCCTCATTCACATTCATACGTCTTCTCATACAAGCTCTACGATTATTGAGGCTTCTAATAGAACCATCCTCCAGTATTAAGTTTACCTGTTCGTGCCAAGTCTTCCGCAGGCGTCCACTACTTCTGGTGTCATCAACACTTGCGTCATATATTTTTCTTATGGTCTCTCCTCACTCTTATGTTCCATGTGACCAAACTACCTATGTGAACCTTTCTTAATCTTACTTACTATACCAACATCAACTTTACACTCTTTCCTTATTTCTTCATTCTTTACTCTGTCATAAATGGATCTGCCACATATACGCCTACGTGATCTCATTTCCACTGCATTCAGTCTACTTTCGTTCCTCATCTACCAGCTAGAGGCCTCACTTCCATACATCAGTGTTGGTTGGCAGGACTCCATTGTAACAAATGCCCAAACTCTTGCTCTTTTGATGAAATGTAAGATAACATCGTTGCATAATTGAGGTATTATTGTGGTATTAAACTCTCTGATTATTTAATTATTATTATTTAATTTATTATTCTGAAGATCTTCTTCTACGAGACGTTGTGTATGTAACTTGTATGATTATAGTATATATGCTGCAAGTATTCTTAGTTTGGTCTTTTTGTATTTAACATAGTAAATTTATAAAACATCAATAATTTTTTCGTCCGGTTAAGCGCCTCATCGCAACGGAAGGTTTTTTCAATATTTTCCGTAATCTGATTTATTCTGAAGATCTTCTTCTACGAGACGTTGTGTATGTAACTTGTATGATTATAGTATATATGCTCAATTTTCATAGTACGGACAAATTATTTTCATAGTAGAATTTATTAAAAAATTTCAATATATTTACGTCCGGGATAAGCCCTCATCGCAACGGGAAGGTTAACAATATTTTCCGTAGATATGATTATTGTGAAAAAGCAACAATACTTCATGCTGAAATATGGAAACTTGATTGAACTTATACTATAATCGTTGACATTTTTCAGGTAATAAATTAATAAATAACTTGGACAATCAAATTATAACGAGAATTGTTTAACACAAACATTGTAATCTTTCGTTAAGTACCCTTCTAACGAGAATACAATTCTGTCGATAAATTGGTATTTTTTGTTGGCAGAAAAAATGTTCTTTGTAATCACTCTTATGGAGAAACACGGCGTGATGGTAAGTGAGTGATGCGGCTCCCGGAACACGTTTCCCTTTTAATGGCGCCATCTGTTTCCGGGAATTGATAGAACCCACCCCGGGAGCCTCCCGATATTTCACCCCGAAGACGACATGCGGAGATCAAAGAAAACTTCTAATTTGAAACATTTTTTTTGCAAGACAAATGATGCTGAGAACTCATGATTTAGAGCAGCCAATTACAGGCGACATTTTCGAAAACATTTCTTGAGAGTTTTCTCATTTCATCGTTTTGTATTTTGTCCCGTAGCGTTGATCTCACCTGCGTCTTGCTGTGCACCCTGTTATTTTGAAATGTTTTCTTTGTCAAGCGGGACTCCGTCCCTGCTTCATGGTAGCTCCTTGTTCACGCTAACCATTAGTCTGCTTAGATAGAAATGTTCACGGAAAATATATATTATTCATACAAATTAAATTAAACAACTAGAAAGACATACTAAAATAATCTCTTTATCAAAACAATATTTTATATTGTTATCGAAACATAGGTCTTAAATTAAAACTTCACAACAAAAATGTGTTCTTAAAAATAAACAATAATATTTTTATTTTTAAAATTGATAAAATTAACTTTGTGGTTGAAATTCATTATTTTTATTTTAACTTTTTAGTGGTTCGGTTGGTGGCAAAGAAAAAAAATATTATTTCTTACGTTGTTGTAGAGAATAGGTGTAGGAGGAATTGATAATCATCCCCCGCGGAATGATGACTTGTTAAGGCCTGTATCTATGGACGAGATTTTCGACTCGAGACAATCTGAGTCAGAATTACGCTCCCATGAGATTCTTTGGAGACAGATTTCGTAGTTAATCGCGTGCAAAACAAGTCTGCCTTTTCAAGTCACACTTCACACTTGTTGATGTCAAACGTCAAAGTTAAATCCATTAACAGTTTATATTCCATTTGTCTGTAAAATTAATACAACAGCAGTGAAATCTTTTTAATTTTATGCCTTCTGTTTATCTAACTTTCAAAATTATTAGTTATAAGTATTTGTGATTTTAGGTGTTGCTTGAGCAAATTGTCGTATACGCATGAATCATCTATCAATCTCTAGCTGTGAGATATGATCCATGATTCGTTTCTTGAATGCACGAAACATGAAACCAGCTGACATTCATCGCCAAATGTGTCCTGATTTGGCGCTAAGTGATTTCCATATTTTCCTTCATCTGAAGTGGTTCCTTGGTAGCAAGCGTTTTGATGACGATGATGAACTCAAAGACGGAATACAGACATGGGTTACATCCTAGACGGCGTCGTTTTATGATGAAGACAAACAAAAATTGATGCCCCATTATGACAAGTGTCCGAATAAAGGTGACAACTATGTTGAGAAGTAGTTTAAGGTGTGTAGCATCTGAGGAAAGTTAAGTGTTGTATAAATGTAGATGTGTTTCTTTAAAAAAACAATTTTGACACTTACTTAAAAAACGCGTCTCGTATATTATATGAGTTATCGTGAAAGATGCAAGAGTAGTCTATTTGAAGACTTGGAACGATGACCTTTTACGGAATGATAGGAACCTCAAACTTTTCCAAGAGTTTATCAGGATGTGGGTATCCCTCAGGGAGATGCTGAACGTCCGGCAGCCGGGGTTACCTGACTGGAAAACTAGTTTGTTCTCCCTAAAGTGCCGCTGCCTCGGTCAGGTGAAAGTGTGCTGTCTAGATAGTAGCTTTAGAGCCACAATTTTCATGTCTGTTTTTTTCTGCTGCATTTTTGTTTGTGTCCCTAACCGCACTGTGTTGCGGTGTGAACCAAACTTTTTTTATTTTATTCAGAAAACATACAGTTAATTATTAAATACGGAAATCACAGTGAAAGCTAAACAATTATTAAGCCAATTACATGTTTTCTTTGAAGATATAAAATACTTTAAACTTATGTAATTATTAACTATTTTATTACTTATGCTGATGTATACATTTTATTTTTTTTGTTTATATTTTTTTAAACTTATGTGTACCTATAATTTGTATTTTGATTTTCTTATTTGAATGTCATCTATATCGGTCCCTCATGAGCTAATCTCCATGAATTCCTACCCTCTTGACTATACTCCTCCACTTTTCTCGGCATTCTGTAAATTTTATTTCTTGTTTATTACATAATTATTGATTTTAATTTAATTTTTTGCCAAACTGCATGGCAGTTTTACGGCAAAAGAGCTGTCACCAAAGAAGTGCATTTTGCTCTTTCCACTTGAATGGTCTACGGGTGGTGGATCTTCTTCTTTCTCTTCGTCCTTCGATGTAGCCTATCACAGGTTTCTCCAAACTACCTTTCCTTTTTGCAAGATACCCAAAAATTAAAGGACGCATCTCAGGCAAATAGTAGAGAATCTGTATTTGGTTTTCAGTTTTTGCATAACGGAGATATTGTATGTGATTGTTATAATATTAAAAATAATACACTATCGGGTATTAAACGGCGTTGAATATTAGCTTCGATACAAATAATTATATCAGAATGTTTTGCTTGAAAGTTGAAGGATTCATCTGACGCAAATGGATGAGAGTCTGTCTTTGATGTTTAATTCCTGCAGAATGGAGACATGTGAGATAATACTTATAAATTAATATTGATTGTAATTGGAAAATTCTAAGTAGTTATTGTTATTTAGGAATCTCAAATGCTCAAAATTTCTACAAGTTTAAAAGGTGACTATTTGCAAAGAGGATTTGGTTATATATAATATTTAGCTTATTACACTTTTTCTTATTTATAAAATTACGAATTTATCTAACTGTAAACCCCTAGTATTTGTATGTATAATTTTTAAACCCTTGTTATTATCAAAAGAATGGTTTGTTTCCAAAAAATAATTGGCAAATATACTGAATAGTACAGCATTAAATATTGACAACTGTACAAGACAATGCAGAACAAACATAATCTTCCGTTAATCATATCACACTAAATTGTACCATTATCGCGTGAAGTAAGGTCAATTAATTATATATTTTAATCTATACATAAATTTAAATGTATTTTTTTATACACGTATCCATTAAACTAAAATAAATACGTTTAAAAAATACCACAATAATATTTTTTAACTCTGATCGATTTCGGAGCGACCATTCCTTCGCCATGGTAAAATAAAATATTTAATTTTATCTATTTTTCAATGTATATGTTTGTTAAGTAATTTTTTATTTCAAAGTGCAGCACACAACATTTCAAATTTATTCACTGTAGATACGACACTAAGAAAAATAAATATTACATTAAATTGTCAAAGTTTGTATTAAACAGTGTCTTAACTAAACGTGGATTAAGTGAGAATTATCCAAAACATTTACATAATTTACTTTAAATCATTTAAAATCTCATTATTAGGTCAACAGATGACTTTTCGAATTCACACTAAATTTCAAATCATTATTAAATAACTAGTGTTTAAAATCCATCCTAGGACATCGATCATTTGACACTTTTTCTGTATCGGATCATCATCTATAATAATTAAACACCACAAACTAAACATTACAAAGGTAAAAAGTATATCTTTGGAAAGATTGTTATTTACAGGATAAAATTCTTAAAAGAGAAAACGTTATTAAATAATAATTATCTGCATTCAAAATTACGTACGTAACTACGTAACTTTAAAGCATAGAGGTCGATAAACAAATTTGATACTTCTTTTCAATGCTATGTGATTACACTTCAATGGAATACAATTATAAATATGATGGAATAAATTTCCTATTTAAGTTCCTTCAGAACTTTTTTATATATATATATTTTTTTTTTTCATTATTTTGCACTTATCTGATTATTATTGGCACACGCCACAGACTATCAAATATATAGATATGAACTAACGCAAATTCCTTGTTTCAATATTTTCAGTTTACGCGACTTTTTTAATCTCGATTGGAACGAAAATTTAAACGTTGAAAATATTGCATTAATGTAAAAAATACGTCTCGTTTACACAAAGATTTAATTTTCGAAGAGAAAATACTTTTATTGTTCCATGATTTACATCCCACACTGATTCGATAACTAATAAAGGTCTTAAAATGTTGGGATTTGTTTTGCGGACTGCAAAAAATTATTCGGACGCACACTTATAAAGTCCTCTACACTTCTCTGGTCAGACCTCAGGTAGAATATAATTCAGTCATGTAGTCTCCACATATCATTATACATTCGACGTGAGAAAGTTTCTAAGATTTATTAATTTAAAATTAAATATACGCTCTGAGGATCTCAATTATGATCATCTCCTTAGCCGTCTGAAATTGTTAAAATTATCAAGGAGATGTACGATGACCAACCTTATATTTGTATACAGGATCATCAATGGTATGATAGACTACCTCCAGATTGTTAGTCTGCTTGACTTTCACGCACCATTGAGGTCATCGAGATTCAATTAGTTGTTTTATTACAGTGATGATGTCAGAACTCATGCACTAGCTAACTCCGGAGGTAGTCGACATTTTTTCTGTTAATTTAATTCTTTATAGAACTACATTATTATAATTTTTTGTGTCTCAACTCAATGGTGACGGATAAATTGTTACTTTACATTTTATATTTATTATTTATTTATAATTATTTAATAACATGATGACACTATGTATTTTTTTTCTTTTTGTATTGCACTTCTGTTGTAATTTTCTCTTATTTTAAAAATTATGTTTATGCCTGAATAGGGCGTGTATAATAATAAATAAATGTGTCATAATCTATCGGATTTTTGTTTCCACAAAGAATGTGTGTAGAATGCTCTCGTCCCGCAACTAATATTCCAAAGCCCTCTCCTATACGTATACTTTATATCGTGTTTATTCATTTACTGGTTATTGCCAATAATTTGAGATTCAATTAATAACAATTAATATTTTTAAAAAAGGAATACAAAAATTGTAATACTAACTTTAAATCGGTTAAAATTGATATGGATACTAAAATACATGTCGTTCGTTCCACGAGCAAAGAGTTGATAACATCAGATCAAATAATGTTCCCGTATAATTTGCTGAATAATGTAGTCAATTGTCCCAAATTCTGCGTGCGATGAAGGTTAGTGCTCTGTTCGGCGCCTTACGCATGGCGTGCTTTTCCACTCCATAAATTACAATTAAATTGTATGTAATCAGTACTATTATAACTGAGTAGAATATTCACATACTCACATACTATGTTATCGCTAAGAAACATTAAAGTCGAAGAACGACTTCATGACTACTCTCCAGGTATCCGGTCCTGTGCTACATCGTTTCAGCTAATACTTCACAACATTGTCAGCCACGAGGACTCTTTTCTGGACACAGAGCGACATCCAGTGGTGACAGCGGATACTACGATAAGGAACGGCACCACGTGACGATGTGTTAACAATGCTCCTCCGTACTTGCATTCAGCATGATATTATCCGCGTAATGATAGTGGAGCCAACGTACATCAGTAAATGACCAATTGACAACACAATTGTTCATACCTATTTTGACTACTTTGTACTCTCAAGTTGTATATCTTTCACAGAGTGCTTGTAACTTTTGTACTGATAACTACCGTCGCTTCATTCCGCTTTACTCCGTTAACGCTTATTAATTAATTTTACTTTAACCTTTACCATACCATGCTAAAAATACCCTATGCATTCATGCTGTCAACTCGTGTTACCACAAGAAATTTGAGTTTTTTTAGCACTTTAAATGGGAAAAAAATCTTTTTCAAGCTTAAATAATTTTAAAATAAATCTTTTGCACATGGTACAAGTGGTATTTTAAACACAGATAGCATGCAATGCATCAATTTTATATAGCATTGAATTCAAAAACAGTACATATGGGAGAAGGGTTTGGAACATTATTTGCGAGACAAAGGTCATTCTACATACATTATTTGTGAATGCATAAATCCAATAGTTTATGACACATTTATTTATCTATTATTATTATACACGCTCTATTCTGACATTAACATAATTTGTAAAATAACAGAAAATTTCATCAGAAGTGCAATACACAAATAAAAAAATTACACAATGTCAGCGTGTTTTTTCACTATCAAAATTATAAATAAATTTTGAACCTATATGTTTGATAATAATAAAAATTTGTCGCTAAAAATATTGTCGCTGTAGCATAGTTGGATAATGCACCTTCCCCGGTTTAGAAAGAGATCCAGTTTCGAATCCCGGTGGTGCAACAACAATATTTTTCGATAAAATTGATTTTATATGCACATCTTCCTAATTAATATATTTAATTAATATTTAAAATATCACAGACCGTATGTTCTAAATAATTAAAACTTCACAATAAGAATGTGTTCTAATAATGGATATATCAAATTCAAAACACAAATATAACGTGGCCGGCTACCGTACTTTTCTGTTAAGTCTATACTTATCAACAATGTTTCACTTCAATCTCTGTACGTGCATTCACCAACCAGATAACATATGAATCGCCATTTAATTAATTAATAAATAAATATTCTTAAATGCCACCCCCACCAGACAAAAATTTACCTTAATGACTGAAGAGAATGGAATAGGAAGAATGTCATCCAGCAATGACTCGACATTAGCTGATGACGATAGAAAATATATTTTCATATTTTTTCATATTCACAGTCAAGTATTCGCCTCCTTTTGTATTCTGGCTGGAACCGAGATGAAGGAAGCTGCAATAGATAGATATGACAGATGTGCAAGAAATTAAATCCGAATTAATAGGAAAGAAAGCGAATCACAAATTCGATAATGCTGATACAGCATATTGATATAATTTATAACTCCATTTGTGAGATTTTCGCTTTATAGTTACTTAAATAGGGAGTTCATAACCCAACGCTTGTGTAAAAACTTGTAAAAGAACAAATATTGTTCGGTTAAATGCTTAATTTTTTTAAAATAATAAAATATATTTTACAAATATAATTATATATCTTTATTATTAGTGTGTATTAAATTTTCGTCGATACCAATATTACAAATTGCAAATTACCGTTCAATAGGAACTCAGCTGGAGGTCGAGACCTATCCTTTGAAGTATTTTTTTACGTTAATTTTTGAGTGAGGCAGTTTCTTTTATAGAGAGATGTAAAAATCAATATACTCGTATATTATAATATATTGAGATTTTATTTCATGAATTTATTATTTCTGTAATGTTTTAATATAAAAGCATTGAGAATTCACCCATGTATAAAAAATCTTCTCGTAGAAAGCAATCACATTGTGGTTTGACATATTCGATTTAATAAAACACAATCACTTTGTATAAAACTACGAATTTTACTAAACACTAACCGGTTTCGCTTAGCTCAACCTTCGGCAGGGCGTATTTAAAACTAACGATAAACACAAAAAGAGTGCACTTATATAAATACATAAAGAGATAAAATTACATGCGAAAGAGAGAGACAGAATACATTTACATGTATGGAAAAGAGCGAGACAAATTAAGACAATAGACAAAACATGAAGTGAGGGGAAAGTACAATGTTGATAGATATTTAATTGATTTAAAGGGAATCATACCAAATATGGGTAAAATTCGTGGATTTAAAAAATATAAAAAATTATTTATACCCTTGTGTGCGCGCATGATTCAATTTTAATTAATAATATTGGAATACTGAACACAATAGCTTTAAGCCCCTCTGCAATTCCGCACGTATCTTTGAAATTATGTAACAATTATATTTCAATGAATAATTTTAAACAAACCCATTTTAAATCTGTTGTAATAATATTGAATGTGGTATATCGTTGACAGACATCGTGTGATGTAAATAGGTACTTTTTAGGTAGCATGCTTTTTTAATACAAATTTAAATAATCATATCACTACTGCAACAGCATTTTGGTTTTGGCTAATGCTGTTGCAGTAATTTAAAATTATTCTAATAATTTGGTATCATCAAGTAAAAGTTTAAGTTGGGTACTAAATTTTTTTTTAAATTAATTATTGGTTTTTAAAAATAGATTCTGTTAAAGAAACAATATAACATATGGTTTTGATTAGTTAATGACGTTCAGAAGAAGAAAATGATATTTTTTGAAACCGGTAGATATATTTAATTCATTAAGTGGTTAATAAAACGAAGTTCACAATCTAAAATAATGGATTTTAACCACAAAGTTGATTTTGCTAATCACGAAGAAAATATTACTGTTTAAAATATTTTCAAAATTAAGTTAAGAAATTAATCCATTATTAATCAATAACATTGTTTCAGGCCCTAAATCATTAAACATAAAATAGTCTGCTTAAAATTCAATCACCATTATTTTTCTGTATTTAATACATAATTTTATAATTTTAGAAGAATCAATAAAATATTTCAATTAATTGAAATAATCGCACAATTACGTTATTTTTAAATGCTTATGTCTCTGACATGATTAAAATTAGGCACGTATATCTTTAATATTTTCGACTAGTTAATTAATTAGGTATAAATATATTATATATATTAGACTTGGTCTATTACATCCTTTATATATACTAATGTATGCACTATATGAAGAGTAAATAAATATCCAGTACTACACTATGCCATACCTCACGTTGCTTTGTATTAACAAATTCTTAAGTTAATATATTGTAATTTATATAAGGCGTAAGGTAAACAAATATATTATATTTTCTCCCATCTACGAGTATTATATTCTAGGAATACAGCGAACACAAATAGATTGATGAGATTTAGGATGAGTTTCTTAAGTGGTTTGGAAGAACTTGCGAAAATGCAGACAATGAATTACTGAAGTCTAAATGTCGAGTGGTCCTTCTCCAGTAATGGGCAAAAAATAAATATGTCTGGTATTTCTAGAAAGGTGAATGGGCATTTTAGTTCCCAAGTTTGTAACAACATGCTTTCTCTGCGTACTTATTATTATTATCTTATATTTACAACCAAAATATTTTTTGCCAAATCCTTACCTGGGATATAGTGCCGTGGATGAAAACTTATTTACAAAAATGCAACACCGCAGAAGTAATACTAAATCATCACATTTGCGCTATTTGGACGAATTCAGCTAGGTCTGGTAATTTTTAAAAAGCTACTCTATTTTCTGGCGCCGAATGAAAAGGGACTATATTGGGAAAACCCCAAAGGATCCTACCCTATCCCGGAATCGTTTTGAGAGTTGTTTGTTCTCGCTTTGATTCCACTCAATATTTTTCAAGCAACGCGTGCAACATTTTACAATATCTTCAAAGATTTTTTAAAAATATATTTTAAAGTTAGTTATGGCTTTCCTTCATATCAACTTTTTTCATTTTCTTTATTATGTAACACAATTATTGCATTTGGTCATTATTACTATTTTTATTTTTTATTACTGTTTGGGACATATATTTATTCTTGAACCTTCCTTCCACCTCCCCTCCCTTTCCTCACCTACTACCGCACCAGTCGAACGGCGACCCTGAATCGGTACGGTAACTAGTGAATCGCAGTATAATATTAAATTGAGACGTTGCGTCTAATCCAGTGCAATCTAAAGGACTAAGACCCCTGAACGGAGACCATGATAAAAAATAAATTTACAGTCCACCTTGGAGGTGTCAGAAGAACTGGATTGTTGTAAGTGCAAATCCGTTTCTTCAATTTCTTCCGGCATCTGTGCTTTTACGCAACAATTACATTTAGTCATTAACATCAGCTAACACCGCAGTCCCCGGATTGTATAAATGAGGGTAATAAATATGCGGAGGTAGTCGACATTTTTTCTGTTAGTTTAACTATTTATTGGACTAAATTGTTAACATTTTTTGTGTCTCAACTCAGTGGTAACAGATTAATTGCTTTACTGATTGGCCAACTGATATTTATTATGTTATACTTGTCAACTAGTTCTGTGTAATTTGCATACTATGACACTTCTTCAAACTTTCTACGATACTCCATGTATTTTTATATAATTTTTAATTTGTTCTATTCATTTTCTATAATTTCCAATTTGTTTAATATCACTTTTTTATATATATTGTACTGCGCTTTTGATGTGATTCTTTATTATGTAATAAAAGTATGTTAATGCCTAAATAGGACAGGTACAATACATAAATGTACATCATAATAAGATCAAAGGTTTGCTTCAGTATCATAATACCAGAGCCACACCTGTACAATTTGACGTGAGACTATTATCATATTAAATACAGAAGGCAGCTAGAGAGAAGCTATACATATACTATACTATATCACAGAACTCGGTCATAGTCCAGCAGAAATTTACCTTGTCCAGGTCATAAGAGGGTGCAATGTAGAGCCAGTGGAATGCTCCATCAGGTCTCCTAGTTTCCCGGCATCGTTATGGAACTATATGAAACCGTGGTGGGTTACCTCTCAGTAGATGTACAGCCTGACGATGATGTTGATAATAGGCTGTTGACCCTTGTACCAATTTGTGCCAGGTGTCTGTTTTAGCACTTGATGTTATTGCGTTGTCATATTCAGTGATGTACCTCATGTTCTAGTGAACCGATTTAGAAACATCTAAATTATCAAAAAAATAACAAAACCGTAAAAAAACAAAACTCGTATTGTATCAAATGAGAAAATTAAAAGAAATAACAATTAGATAGTGCCTGTTACTATAGTCTCTTTTATGTGGTTGGTACATCCCTAAACCAAAAGGGTGTGGGCAGTCGCTACTTCAATTTCTGTAGCTTTAATCCTAAGCGTATAATCCCTTTTTATTATGGTATTCAATTACGTATTTTCTGGAAAAGGAAGAACGAAATTTGACTGATTGCGAGAGTGAAATTGTGGTGTAGGTTTGAAAAATACTGAACCGGGAATTAACAAATTAGCAGTGAATGTAAACCTTATTGTAGCATAGTCAATTTAATTACGAGAAGGTCGCTCTGAAGGTTTAGGCAAGTGGACTGCAAGAGTGAGACGATACTAAATAAAATATATTTCTTCGTATTCTAATATCTCTCTGTCTCTCAGTCGAAATAATCGAGTTACTGACAGAATAGAATTTTCCATCCTTGTGTGTTCTCTATGATGAAAGAAATTTCTTTCGTCTTTGTAACTTTATATTTTTTCCAATTTATTTACAGCAATATAAAGACTTTAATTGTCAGCTGCGTTATGTTTGCTAATGTGCATATATTTTTGTTTTAGGTGTATTAAGTTCTAACTTAAAAGTCTTACATGTGTTCACTACTTATTTATCTAACTAGAAGTTGTCAACCGAGGCAAGACTAGCGGTCCACAATGGAGCCCTGGTATCGATAGTGTTGTATGGAAGTGGGGCATGGAGCTGGCAGAAGAGGAACTAAAGTAGACTGAATGCAGTGGAAATGAGATCACTTATGAGAGAGCGAAGAATGAAAAAATAAGTAAATAATGTAATGCTGATCATAGTATAATGAGTAATATTAAGAAAGGATCATTTAGATGATTTGGACATATGTAACGGATGAATGAGGAAAGAATGGTAAAAAATATATATTACGTAAGTATTGATGGCACCAGATATAGAGTACGTCCGCGGAAGACTTGGCACGACTAGGTAAACCAGATAATAAAGGATGGTCTTGTTAGAAGCCTCAATAATCGACGAGCTTATATGAAAATATGACATACTATTCTGCATCGCACAGAGTTACTTACCGAGGTGGCACCAATTAATTGATATGATAAGACACGTGTCAGTAATTTAAATGTATAATCATTGACGTGGTGCCAAAAAACCCGTGGAATAGATTTCGGGAAACAAGATGTCATTCTTTATAGTAAAACGTCACAGCGGCGGCCTGTCGTAATGTACTTACAAATATGGTGGAAAAATATTATATGAATGTATGTATTGTGTGTAACTGAAATAAAACAGACTATTCAGCAGGCGGGAACGCCATTTTCGATTGTATCACCGTAGTGTGGTGTACCTTTATTGAACATCTTTTGTGTTTCATTTCTTTCAACCTCATAATCATCATCATCATCGCCGGTTGACAGAAGCTGAGATCGACGAACCACCCTTGTCTGCATTTCTTGTTTCACGTACGGAACACTATTCGATATATATTATAATAATAATAATAATGAGAAACAACACTTTGTTTAAATATACTATTTATTAATATATCAACATGTTTCAACTTATGGTCCCCTCTTCAGAAAACAATGTATACAAAATTTAAAATGCAAGCATAGACAAAAAACAACTAATTAGGAACTACTGTGAATACAAATTTAAACAAAGTGTTTTTCCTTATTATTTGTATAATACTAGCTGAACTACCCGGTGTTGCCCAGGCTTTGCGCAGAGTCGAGAGGCTTCATTGAGTGGGATGTGGTTAGTTTTTCTTTTAAATCAGATAAAGACAGTAATTTTCCAATTATTTTCAACGTCTATTCTAAAAAATTTATCAAGCTCGGAATAAAACTGTAGATTTGTATAAAAAACAAACATACCAAAAAACACTCTTCTTTATATATATATAGTTGTTGCCACAAATAAATTTTGCAAATATTGAAGAAATAGTTAAGTGAAAACATTTTTTTTAAAAAGACCTCACACAACATCTTAAGTAATTAAATAAAATTAAATAAATCACTAACAAAGGTGCAAGTAAAAAATATAGTTACTACCTGAACTCGAACCCGAAATTCTCTATTGTCAGTAGACAGCTTTACCAATTAACGTATAATTACCGTAAAAATTATCGTTGAATTTCATCTACATTTTAAATGGGACATCTTTTTAACTCCGTTGAAATCTCTTTAATTACATTGTTTCTCAAAATCATTTCAGTAGACACTGTTTTCAATTAATTTTTATTAAAATAAAATATTGACAGACCTAATGGATGACTATGTATTTTTTAAATATATATATATATATTCATATAATATAAACAAGGTTACGGGTTATTCGATATATGTCTTTAAATACGCAATAGTAGGGGTCGTAAGTAATCGATTTAGCCCCATATTGCGTAGTTACACATGTTTTTAAAATACTTTGTACATGTAATTGCTTAGTAAAATTTTTGGGAAATTATCTTATTTCCGGAAAAAAAAAACAATTTCTATTATAACATTGTAATGTTTTAATGTGCTGCTCGAAAGCAAATTTTACTATTTCTTCTAAGTTGTCTAAGCTTAACAGAAATAAATACTTTAAATATATTAATTAGAAAGATATACATATAAAATCAATTTAATCGAAAAATATATTTGTTGCGCCACCGGGATTTATATTTATTATTAATATATTTAATTCATATTTAAAATATCACAGACCTATGTTCTGAATAATTACAACTTCACAATAAGAATGTGTTCTCCTGATAAGAAATAAATCCAACCATACATGGTATTTTTTATTTAACTTTGAAGTTAAAATGTTGGATAATCTTTAAAAAATTCAAAATATAAAAGAAACGGTTCACATTTGGATATGGCAATATGGGACTAACTCGATTTCCTACGTCCCCTACTATTGCATCTCTAAAGGAATGTATCGAGTTTCCAGTAACCCTGATATATATACAATTTATTTAAATTATCAAAGAACATTCTGTAATAAAGTAACTTTATAAATAGTATGTGATTTCATTAAAATTGAAATAAGTTGCCTGATTCTGGCATGAGCTAGGACAATGGTTTAATTATATAGTTTCAGAAATTCTGGGGTAAATGGATTTCTTCGGAATTTCCTCTTAAACGCAGTAGACAGCAGTTAATGGTTAAATTCAGCCCATAACCGAAGTGCGGTGCGACAGTATCAATTCAGTCCCGCCACTCGAACAGGGGTTGATAGGGTTGGAAGTGACGAACTTACTTAAAGCATTTGTCTCAAGGGTTACAGGCAGTATGGTGCGCCTACGCGGTTTCGGATTTCGAATAAGGTTTCTGTCACCATCAAGTGTATTGACCTAGAATTTCATATATTTACATACTTAAACTATCAATATATTGTTCTAACATTATATACTAGATTCAAAGCCCAGGGAGTATAATATAATAGATCAATATCTAATATCGGCGATTGAATGGTAAAATATTACATTAAAAAAAAAAAAATTGTCTTTCTGTTGATCCTATTCGCTACATGTTACATTACATTTTTTTTAATACTTATTTTTAATACGCATGAAAATCAGTTTTAACTGCCGGTTAACGTGTTTCATCTTCTTTCAATTAACTCGCTACATTTAATCTATGTATCTTTTTTTTAACGATATTTGTATTGCTTCTTCAATATTTGCAAAATTACTTTGTAGCCTCATTTCATATTAATAGTTATACAAAATACTTTGTTAAACCCACTATTTATTCATTATTCTACATGTTTCGATATCTATGGTATCTTCTTCAGGAAATAATGGATACTGAAATTAAAAACACAAACACAGATAAAAACAAAACTATAAAATGGTGAATAAGTAAGAACTAATATGAAAATAAATTTAAAAGGTGACTATTTGCAAAGGTATTGGTAAAAACTTGGTTATTTATAATATTAAGCTTGCTATTAACGCAAATCCTCTTAAAGTAAATTATTAGTGTAGATATTGTGATTATATTGGAATGTTGGACAGCGATGCTTCTGATTGATCTCTTCCCAATTGAGTCATATATTGGGTCCATATTTGTTTTTTGTAATCGTATTTACAAGCCATGAGGTCCAATTGCTGAAGCGAAACACCTCATACTTAATAAATCGAAATAGATATATTAATTTTTCAAAGAATAGTTATTTTGAAGGTAGGTTTTTACTTTGTAATGACATAATTAATGAATTAAAGCCTAAATATGTTCTTAACACGTCTACATGAAATAGTAATAATGACTCGGATTTTTCAAATCATTTATTATAATATAAACATAAATTTGATTTCAATACAGGATTAAAAATATTAACAATTAAGAAATGTTGGATATTAAAAAAAGTGTAAATATAATTCTAAATATATTCATTAGAAAGATATACATATAAAATCAATTGTATCGAAAAATATTTTTGTTGCGCCACCGGGATTTCAAACCTGGATCTCTTTCCTAACCGGGGAAGGTGCATTAACCAACTATTCTACAGTGACAATATTTTAAATATTCAAAATAATTATAAATTAATTGATAATACTGGCGTCTGCCAGATGCACGTTCCCCGGATCGGAAGAGATTCAGGTTACGAATCCCGGTAGCAATAACAATATTTTTCGATAAAATTGATTTTATATGTATATATTTCTAATTGATACGTTTTATTTATATTTGAAACATCACAGACCTATGTTCTGAATAATTACAACTTCACAATTAAAATATGTTCACCCTAATAATATTTTATCAATTCTATACTTCACTTCTTTACATATGTATTAGAGTTGCGTGGTACAACCGTACGAGGAGTATAAGTATACGCCGATGAAGCCGAGCATGTTATAAGAGCACATTTTTTTCATATTAGCTTCGCCTTGCCATTACTACAAAACGGAATAAAAATACGATAAATATTTCAATACGCTATCCTCCAGTTAAATTTGTGTATTGTGACAGGGCTAAGATATACAGGATTCCGACAAAACTGAAGAAGCATGGTCAAGAGGGCGGGATTTCATGAATTTCCGACGTGAATGATGAATTTGAGTACGACATGGGTATGAGTGTCGACGTATCGGCTCCGTATGTAAATACTTAGCAGGCACTGGTTGTAGGCTTTAGCGATTGTGATATTTTGGCTTTGATGATATGCTAAAAAATTCTTAATGTTGCCCAACCCAGCAGCTGAATACATCTTTAGACTTCACCCTCTTGATTCTTTACCTATATATACTTTGTACAATCTCAATATTATTGGCTTTCTGTTATTTTTTGCATTTTTCATAATTCGTCCTCCATATTTTAAAGATGTATATCTCGAAATTGTTAATTTTAGAGCAGATGATATATTAACAGATTGTGTCGATTATTTACTGTTGAAAATTGATTTAAAAATAAAATCTTTACGATTTTTACGAATATATTTTCATATAAAGATAGTGTGCCAAATATAAGACAGACTGCCAAATATATACACATAAACTAAAGGAAACTCCTTGTTTCAATTTTTTTATTTTGGTGTCACTCACTTGATCACTTTGGTACCACCTACGCAATCAAATAGCACCGCGACATTTTTTTTAAATATATGACTCGATAGGAACGAAAATTTAAACGCCGACAATATAATATACATTAATATAAAAAAATACATCTTGTTTACACATAGATTTAATTTTCAAAGAGTAAATACTTTGACTGTAGCATAAATGTGTCATAAACTATCGGATCTATGTTTCTATAAATAATGTGTGTAGAGCGCCTCTCGTTCCGCAACTATTGTTCCGAAGCTCTTTCCTACATGTATACTTTATGTATATTAATATTACTTATTATTGTCATTTCAATTAAGACACATCAAAATAAGATTAGTTACGTCAACATATTTTAATGTAATATTACTTCTTTGGAATTAAACTTAGAAATCCCTAGCAAAATTTGAATATGTTCAAGAACACACAATTACTAGATTTGTACCTATAAAGGCACTGTTATTAAATAAATATCTCATAGAGATGAAACTATTTTATTATATTTTTTAAAATAATGATGTATAGAAATATGGGGTGTAATTACTGGGCTTACGACCTGTCATCGGCTGGCTTAAGTGATTACTTATTAGTGATTAGTTGGCGATGTTGTAGTGGAACTCGAAGCGAGTCCATGTAATAACATATATAGAATTTTTTTAAATTTGATAAATAAGGAGATTGAGGGGTGAGAAATGGTGAACGTTCAACCTTACTTCAAGTACCACTACAACATCGCCATCTATCGACCAAATTAGATAATTAATTTTTCTGGAATTTGATTTTGTTGAAAATTATTTAAAGCAATATTCTTTATCTGTAAAATGTTTTTTTTTTAAACACATTATACTAAAAACCAATATTATATATCATTCGTTTAAAAAAATATCATAAAATAGTTTCGTCTCTATGAGATATATTTAATGGATTGTGTCCTAATGTTTGAACAATATAACCCCAGTCGTAACTCAATTTTAATAAATACGAAATACGCCTTTTTGAAAGATGGACTACAAATCAAAATTATTTTTTAGGCCAATTAGTTTCAACGCATCATTGAGATTCTAGAGCAATTTCTTTAAACCTTGATCCTGAGAGTTTGCAATTTTCACAAAATAGTCTGATCAGTATTATTGCAAATAAATAAAATACAAAATTCCAACAGTTAAATAATTGTTTGCACACATATTAAGCACTAGAATTATTTGAAATTGGTTGAATATATTATTTTTCCGTGGTTATTGGCCGCATTGTTTTAAACTTGTATGGTATAAAACTTACAGAAGAGTGAATTTTATTTGCTAATGTAATTATCATTTAATATGGTTTCGATCAAACATTGGTTCAAATAAATATTGGCGCTCTCAATTTATTTTCGAAAAACTTTTTTAATACACTTGTTATAACGGAATGGTATATTGTGAAAATATTTATATTGGGTCACTATCAGGAAAGGAAAAATTAGGTACTATGTATGAAAAAGTTTGATGTTCAAATGGAAGCGGTCATCCTCATGATGCGAAGCTCATGAAAGGACGATGCTTGCTGGATGGAATAAGAAATGAAAACTTTAGTCGCAGGACCCAAATAAAATATGTAAACCGACGAATAACAAAGCAGAAAGGACGAACACTTTAACCGAGGAAAGTACAAACGTTGGAATAAAAAATTAAAATGAAGTAAAAATAAAAATGACTCCATTGACATACAAATATTTTTTTTCTTTTTAAAATATATTTATTTAAATATTAAAATTAAGAAAAAAAATCAAATTTAAATAGGGAGATCGTTTATAAATTAATATATTATGTAATTTAAGACAATATTAAAAATGTTGTAATCATAAATGTATTAAGAGAATAATATTGTTAAAATACTATTTTAAAGTGTAGAGTGTCCAGCGGAAAATGTTCAAGTTTAATATTAAATAAAAACAAAACTACAGTAGTATTCTCATATTTTTTATACAAAATGGAGTTAAACGATGCTAATTTAACGTTTTAAAAACAATATCGTCTAAATGCCGTCCATTTCTCTCAAGATACTTTTGCGATCGGACTCTTAAATTTGCGAACACGCAAGACCACAACGTTGGTTCAATGGCAGCAACTTCACGGTGGATATTTTCTTGTAGGGCCTGTATTGTTCGAGGATTATTACTCTCGACTTAAGGTGTCCCCACAAAAAAAAATTCGCACGGTGTAAGGTCCTGTGACCAAAGTGCCCAGGGTATGTCTCCGTACTTGCTGATTAATTTATTGGTAAAAATTCCCCTGAGCTTCTCCATTGAAACTGTAGCTGTGTGTGGAGCCCCGTCTTGCTGAAATTGCATTGTGTTGTTGAACTCTGGAAACAGCCGCAGCTGCGGTACCAAAAACTCGTTGATCATTTAGCAATACACGTCTCTCGCTGGTTAAAAAAATAGGGGTCAATTATCCCTCGGGCAGAAATTGCACACCACACCGTCGTTTTTAGACAATGCAAACGTTTTTGATAGCGTTTCCTTGGATTGTCGGTGCACCAGTATCTCATGTTTTGTTTATTAACATAGCCATCGATATGAAAATGTGGTTTATCGGTAAATAATGTTTCTAAGCGTCCGTGCTATTCCAAAACGTTCCAGCATCGCTATCGCTAAGGTTTCACCTAAAAAATAGTCATTTCTTTGATAAATTGCACGGTTTGTAGCTTTTATGAGTGAAACTGCAGTTTCTTTTTCAAAATAACATGCACTTTTGATTTTTTATTCCAGTAAAGGCTGCAATCTTCCTTTATTCTTGAAATTTTTCCGCTGGACACCCTTTAGCTTATCAAAAGTGATGGTATACGAGAAGGAAGAAAGCTGAACACCTTGCTGAGTTTGTGTATTTGTGAAGTATGTTTGATAGAAGTGGAAAGATTGAGAAAGATATCGAAAGGAGGGTGTCAGTAGGGAATAAAGTGAACGGCCCTTGAAATGGAATTATATCTAACGAGAACTTGTCAACCGAGGCAAGACTAGCAGTTCACAATAGAGTCCATATACTGACACTGATGTATGGAAGTGGGGCATGGAGCTGGCAGAAGAGAAAAGAAAGTAAACTGAATGCAGTGGAAATGAGATCACTTAGGCGTATATGTAGCAGATCTATTTATAACAGAGTGAAAGAATGAAGAAATAAGGAAATAATGTAAAGCTGATGTTAGTATAGTGAGTAAGATTAAGAAATAATCTCTTATATGGTTTAGTCATATGGAACGGATGAATGAGGAGAGAATGGTAAGAAAGGTATAAATGACGCAAGAGTTGATAGCACTAAAAATAGAGGACGTCCGCGGAAGACTTGGCACGACCAGGTAAACCAAATACAGTAGGATGGTCCTGTTAGAAGCCTCAATAATCGGCGAGCTTATATTAGAAGATGTATGAATGTGGAAAAGGCGAGAATTGTGTCAAGACAGAAAAATGTGCCTCAAAAAGCCTCAAAAATCGGCGTGGTATGAGAATATAATTGATATAAAATAACTGTGTGTCAGGACATAAGACTGTGGCGCTCTATCCTCTCTGCCTACCCCAGCGGAGAAATGGCATGATAGTAAGTTGTATTTTATTGTAATAGCGCAGTTTCACATAGGTTTGTGTATTTTTATTTGCATGTATTGAATAAATGCATCCAATAGAAAACCCAGAACTAGCTATCGAAGGGTAAATACGGCAACATAATGCATGGTTAAAAATATAAAATTTTTTGACAATAATTATCATAATTTCTTGTCTCATTCATATTTTATCATACCAGATGTGACCCGTCAATAATGGCGAAAAATTAACAGTTTTTGTTCACCTTAATTTACTTAAAATATTTTTTTTTAAATACAATAGCTAAATAATTGTAATATTTTAATATAAATAAAAACAATAGGGATAGGATTAACAAATAATTGTATATGTGAATTATATATACAAGAGGCATTACTTACTGTGTTGAATCAATGAATATTAATTGTTGGTGAAAACAAATAACTGAATATTTGTTATTTACCAAATGTGTGAATATGATATGATTGATGTTGAATGCCGAAATATTTCATCGTTATGTATAATAAAAATAATAATGATGAATAATATATGTAACTTAATATTATGATGAACAGTGATGAAGTTAATTAATTCAAACATTTTATAATGTATTTTAAGATTATTAATAAATTTTACAAATTGAACAAGGTCAAAAAATCCCAATGTGGTCCTGAAAGCAGAAGTATGAAAGCTATTAAGTCAGTAAATGGAGAGATGTTAACGAATGAGGATAAAATATTTCCAGGAAACGTATGAGAGTGTAGAGAATGCAAATGAGGAAGCACCTGAAAGGCTCTCTGGGGTAAGTATGAATGAGGAAAACGATTTAAATGCAATAAATATGGAAGAAATAAAGTGTGCAATTAAACATATGAAAAATGGTAAGGCTGTGGGGTATGATAACGTTGCTGCAGAGTATATCAAGGCTGGTGGCCCATTAGTTATCTTGTGGCTTCATAAGCTTTTCAATCAATATTTGAAAGAGAGCCACACCCCATTAGATTGGCACTTAGATATATAAAGAGACCACGACGCTCTGCATTAAGTACTCGACGAAATAGAAGATTGTGAGAGATTTTATATCTTTAGAAAAGAAGTACGGTAATGCCTTGACAATGGCATGAGTTACCGTGCTGAAACATTGGCCTAGATTTTCTCAAAGAAATCATCTACAAAAATGCAATCTGTCCTAGAAGAGATGCCAGTTCCGTACACTGGTGCTATAGCCTAAAATATATTGTGACGCGCACGACAGAGCGTCAGCGCGTCCACCAGTTTCACCCAAGATAGAACATGAGACATACACAGTTATTCTCTGAGAAATATTAATAAAATTTAAAAAAGATTTTACAACAGTATAATTAACCAAATAATACAATTAAAACACAAACAAAGAGAAAAACTTTGTCTAATTAATGCGAGAAATCACTCCGTAAAACTACATTTTAATACCCTAAGTGACATCCATTAGCAGCATGAATGGAATAATTTAATCATGTTCAAACACAGCTACATTATTCAACTCTCATTCCTGTTTGATACTACCGCCGGCAGGTAGAAAAATAGATCAACGGTCGACGAGCAATCGTTGTGTGGTAAAATTTCACTTCAGCGGGACAACATGTTGAATTTCACTGGGTAAGTTTTGCTGCCTGATGAAAATCAACATTTTGGGGTTACTTGTTAATTAACGTCGTTCTCGGCGTGATGCTTAAATAGGGTTTTTTCCATATGATGATGATTCAAGCGGATGAATCCTAATCGCGATCGTTATCCTTCTCTCTTTATGGGTAATCAATCCTCCACGAATCTCATCCGAATCATTAACAAAAAAATCAGCTTAGCGGTTCTTCATCCTGATAAAGACGTCTCCCGACGCGGAGGTCCATTCTTAGGAAGGAATTTACATACTGCAAGAAAAGAAACGCACATAACACAGGTGCCTAACCTAACCTAACATTTGATATTCTTACCCTTCCTCAAATGTTGAATATAATTTAATACGTTCTACAAGACATCAATCGCGTCCCTCCTTTATGTCAGCGGAAAAATGCCTAGCCAAAGATTCTTTCACGCAGTAGCGTTTCCACTGCTACTATATGGCAACCATAGACAGTACTATCGGCGGGTAGGTACTATAACGTAATGTTATAATGTATGGTTTCTCGCGTGGGTAGGAAGTGAGACATAGAGCTAGCAAAAAAGGAAAAAAGTAGATTAAATGCAGTGGAGATGAGATAATTTAGGCGTGTATATGGCAGATTCATTTATAACAGAGTAAACAATGAAGAAATAAGAAGAAAAGGTTAAGTTGATCTTAGCATAGAGAGTAAGGTTAAGAAATCTTACTCGCTGAGATGCTTTAGTCATATTGAACTGATGAATGAGGAGTGAATGGTAAAAAAATGTATGTCGCTAATGTTGATAGCACCAGAAATAGAAGACTTCCATGGAAGACTGCGCATATACTGCGGACACGATGATTCCCATAGTTCTTTTCCCAGCTCGTATTACTAAAACCTTTTGTAAAAAAATTAAGCGATATACTTTTCTAAAATGTTGAATTATTTCTTGGTTCGTATTTATCAAATGTTAATTTTAACAGCATTTGCCACCGAATTTCATTAAAATAAAATTAAGCCAATTAGAATCTATTTTAATTCAAATGTTAGATTTTCTGAAGTCTAATTAAAAACAGGCGTACATTAATTAAATTATCATAATTCTGTAGAAAGATCACCGGAATATAATTATTACAATGGCGTTCAATAATCCATAAAAATTGGTTGTCTGTAAAGTCGGTTTACGGACGATAGTTTAACGTGACAACGTCATAAGAAAACATTGATGAAATGATTGCATACTTTTATGAATAAAATGGAATCATTTTTATTGAATTATCATTATTTTGTATGGATACGAAGAAGGAGTGAAATGAAATCGCAGCTGTAGCTTGTGCAGAAGTTCTGGATGCTGCAATACGCTGCCTGTACTCACGTTGTCTCTGCGCGTTCGATTTTGGAGCAGCGATTGTTGGCCCAGCGAATAGCGTTGCAGACGTGGATGCGGTAGCATCTTGCACCTCCATGGGTACATTACTCCTTGACGATAGTGGGAGATCCGTGAGATTCACAGGTTCGTCAGGTTGGTCTGCCATGGTGTGACTTTAGGCGGTTCTGCGAAAGAAATCGTTGATAATTTATTGTTAAAAGTATATTTGTTATACGTTAATCAGATTTTTAATATGCAAGAATTAATTACCTTTATTGCCGCAATTGTTGTTGTAATATAAACAATGAAAACCACATTGACATTTCACTTCACTTTATAAATAGTTGTAAACAGATCACGTGTAGGTACTGTAGGTGTATAAGTTCTGCGCTGCCGCTGTCTCTTTTCTACTCAGACGCATCGACCAATCGAGTGGAAGAGAGATAGATGCGGCACAATCCGAACGGTAGGCCGATCGTGCCTCTCTATCGCTTATCCGCGCTCTCGCTCGCACGCTTGCCTTCGGCGTAACGCGACAAACGGGACAATGAGTCATGTTTTTTCGTGCGTGCAGCGGGCGTTCATCGATTTATAAGACGTTGTCACGTCAAAAATATATGTAGATATAATCGTTAACCAGTCTGATACTCTGTCTTGTTTGAAAATGGCGGTTATTCAAAAAAAAATCCTAACTCTAGAGTATAATGCTTACTCTAAACCAGTAAAATTACCATTTCAAAAGAGATTTTCATATATTGAAATAAATCTGTTTACTTTTAAAACATGATAATGTAGATGTTGTACTGTTTTACTTTGTTGAGAGGAGATCTTCCAAAATAATTAAAATTGTGGCCGCGGATGTACCATATTTTCGTAATTAATTTTCGTTACTATCCCCGGGTAAATTTTCCCATTAAAATGTTATAATACCGTTGTAAAATATTCACAACCAATTTCAAGCGCCCATAATGCAAATAGCCCGCTGCCATTAATCCAGTTCTGGTCCAGTCCCATATTTGATCGAATAATCCCGCGTATTGTAAACACATTACTCGGCCCGAACACCCCCCGGGATTAAATGCTTGTTATCACAAAACTGGTGATTTGTGGACATAATGGGGTTGTCGATTGCGACGACTTAATTCCGTCGAACAATCGGGCTGTTAGAATGTTATTTAATTAATTAATTAATTTGAATGTGTTAATTTGGTTCGGTACTTCTGGAATAATTGAAGAATCAAAGAAGTGCTATTTAATGTTATTTAATTTGATTTAACGTTCAATTAAAATAGTACCACCCTGCCTAGTGTCGAAACCAGGGACCGGCAAAAATGTTGTCTCAATTTTTCAGACTCTCAACAATTTTCTTGAAACAAATCCATAAAATAGCACTTATTTAAAACTTAAATAGAAATATTTAACATTAAAATGGAAGCAGGCTTAAATATTCAAAAAAAATTACAATTATTACAATTCGAAAATATAAGCAAAATCCATCGTATATAAAGAATGTTCAGCGAAAAAATTTCTGGTTTAATATTAAATAAAAAAAATATACAATGTTATTCTCATTTTTTATTTATACAAAATGGAGTTTAACGATGCGGATTTAATGTTTTATAAACAATATCGTCTAAATGCCGTCCATTTCTTTCAAGACACTCTTGCAATCGGACTCTTAAATTTGCGAACACGCAAACAACAGAGCAAAGCGTTGGTTCACGGTGGATATTTTATTGTAGTCTGAATTGTTCGAGGATTGTTATTGTAGGTTCTCGACTTAAGGTATCCCCACAAAAAAAAGTCAAAGGGTGTAAGGTCCGGTGGCCGAGGTGCCCATGGTATGTCTCCGTACTTGATGATTAATTTATTGGTAAAATTTCCCTCAACTTCTCCATTGAAACTTTAGGTGTGCGTGGATTGGCCCTTTCTTGTTGAAATTATGTTGTGTTGTTGAACCCGAGAAACAGCTGCAGTTACGGTACCAAAAACTTGTCGATCATTCGGCAATACACGTCAGCAGTGACTGTCTATCGCTGATTAAAAAAAAAAAATTATTTGAATGTTAACATTTATATCTGAACTTTAATAATAATAATTATGAATAAAATATTATGCCCGTCTCGACATAGAATTTCTCTAGTGAGATGGGCACAGTCCAAACAGATTTTACATTGTATTATATAGTTACAAATAAAATAAAAATAAAAATAATAATTAGAAAAATATACATATAAAATCAATTTTATCGAAAAATATTGTTGTTGCGCTGCCGGAATTCAAACCTGGATCTCTTTCCAAATCGGGCAAGGTGCATTATCCAACTATGTTACAGCGACGACATTTTTAGCGACAAGTTTTCTAGTCTATATGTTACCTTTTTGATATTAATACATTTAATCGTTCCATTATTTGAAAGAGCCATCTACCTTATTTTTACGGAATCTCAAATACCTTTGATTAATCTGATAGCAGAAGCCAAAATTTATTTTTCTATAAAATTGATTTAATATGTATATCTTTCCAATTAATATATTTAATTCATATTTAAAATATCACAGACCTATGTATAATAATTACATCACAATAAAAATGTGTTCTCCTAATAATTTTATTAATAATAATAATAATCAATAATCAATCAATGAAGTCAAAACAAGGTTTCTATAAATACAATTAAAAATTCAGTAAACCTTAAGTTAATTTGATTACAAGATCGTGTCGAGAGTTATTGCGGTATTTTTTTCTCAAAAATATGAAATATTTTAATAGCCGATTTTTACTTTCCAGTTCATAGTAAGTTATTTAAACATACTATTAAACAATGTTTATTTGCTCTGAAAGCCATTTGATTCTACGCGCTCCAATGAATTACAAGCTTATTTATGCATATGCAATAAAACTAAAGGATTTAAATTGTTTTTTTTTTTAATTAAATTTTCTGCGGCTTCTCCGTTAATTTTTTAGACGTAAATAGTTATAAATACTAATTTAATGTATTAATTATAAATATATACATATAAAATCAATTTTGTCGAAAAATATTGTTTTTGCGCTACCGGGATTGGAACCTGAATCTCTATTTTCAATCCGGGGAAGCACACTACCAATTGTGTTATAACGCCAGTATTTTTTATATGTTACACTTTTTCAAATTAATACATCTGTTGTTCCATTATTTTTGAAAGCCATCTACATTATTTTTACGGAATCACAAAAACCTTTGAGTAAACCGACTGCGGACGTCAGAATTATCAATTCATTTTTATTAAATTTTGGACACATTGTGTTCTCCTTAATAGTAAATAATTATCATGGTGAAAATTATCGAGGGCCTTCTTCTTTCTCAATCCTTCCAAAACTGACCCCAATAATCAGATAGATTTAGAATGAGTGTGAAAGGAATTAAGATTTACGATTTTATTTATAATTTATCTCCAGGACCAATTTTAACGAAGTTACAAATTTTAATTTTTATAAATATTTGTTAATTTGAATAGTGGCTAATTAACTTCTTCGAGATATTTATTAATTCAATTTTTCAGAAAGGTTTTATTGAAATGTGACAAAGCTTATTATATCCCACCATATACTTATACACGTAAACATAGATATACATACATTTAATTTCGCATAAAAGTAAACATTTTAACTACACGTGGTTCGTAGACTTTTTTTTTAGTTGCTTTTATTTTCCCCTTGCGTTTTCGTACAAGGACTTGAAACAAATATATGCAAGTAGTCATAAAAACAATATAAGTAATCATAATCATAAGTAGTAATCAAATATAAACAAATAATGTAAACGTATGAGTTAATAATAAATAACATCATAAATAATCATAATAAAATAAGCATAAGAATATTAATAAATTTTTTTTGTAACAACAATTTATTAAAGTAAATGTAAGTAATAACAAATTGTATTCATATATATATATGTATTTATATATATATTTTTTATTAATATTAAAAATATAATACAATTTGAATAATCAGTGGATATATATATATTAACATTTGTTTCTTCTCTATGAGAGTAAGACTCATGTATAGAGAAGGAGTATATACGGTTAATTTATGTTTCAAATTTTAAAAGTTACAAATTTACGATAGTCCGTAATTTTTCTAATTTGATGGGGAGATTAATAAAAAATTATAGTAATTTCATAGTAATGATCTCACCACTTATAGATTTAGATAAGAAATTGGCGATGTTAGGGTAAAGATTGCATCGCTATAACATCGTAGATTACACTGAGTATTTGACGTTGTTTATATATTTCTCTTTAATAACAATTGATTTTAGATATTCTACATAGTCATCCGTAATTCTTTCACATTTCATTTGGTACACAGGGGTCAACATTGTATAAGTTACAGAGTTTTTCAATATTCCACCTATCATGCTAATAAATATCGCACTCAAATAAGACATGTTCAGGGGTTTGTTCCTTTTCGGTATCGCATGGACATGTATTATTAATGCTTCTCTTAAACTTTAAAAGGTAGATTTTGAAAAAACCACGTCTTGATAACATTTGAGCAAGCTCGTAACTTCTTCCATGTCTATTTAATATTTTATTGCGTCGTGTATATTTTCAAAGAACATTTTTGTGGTTTTTCCTTTGATCGATTTAATATACCTCTTGTTCCATAATTTAGTATATTTAAGCATTGCATAGCTGAGTGATATAATTATATATATTTTAAGTTTTTTCGCTTTTTTTGTCTTCTACTGTGCCCACGTGCGCTCTGACCGACCCAGAACATTCCTGTAACGTTTCCATTCGTTTAATTGCTCATGCCGCTGAGTTGTTTTCTAGTCATGTTTGAAGAAATTGCATTGAAATTTTCCTGAAGTTCTAACATAAAACCTATAGGTAATATTTTAATAAATGTCACCCAGGTAACACGGCCTTTTAATGGATTGTATGTATTCATAAATAAACAAATTTTAAACAATACAAAATAATATTACGTTTCTTTAACTTAACAGCTTTTCCCTAAGGGTTCCAACCCCCTAACGGAGAAAAGTTTCGAATTTCCGATCTGGAAACTGGACAAAAATGCAATAAAACACGTGACCGAAAAGTGAATAAAGTAGAGATGCAGTTAAATTGTCTGGTAACGTTGCATCCGTCTTTCTTTTCGTATTATTCTTCGTCCTCGACGACCATCTTCTTCGTGGACCATTTATCTTGAGTTCAAATTTGACGTCACATTTGTCTGGCAACATCTTGGACGCCGCTCTGTACTAGACTGAAATTAGAACACGAAAGTCTGGATATAAAAATGCACTTATTTTCGGAAAATTTTTACAAATAATATTTTATAATTCTGATGTAGGTTTTAGTGAATTGTATTTTCTATTTATTTGTTGTTTAAAGAGTAGTTTTTTTTTGTAACAAAAGATTATTTTACCATTAAATATTAGTCTGGTTTTATATCTGTAAAGGTTTGTGTGATTAATATGAGGTGTGTTACCAACCAAATAATAAAGGTTATAATAATAATTATTATTATTTGTTTATTTGATCCTTTGTACAGTGTGTTATATTATAATCGGATAAACATTTGAGCAAGTAAGTAAGTATTTGGGTACCCTGCCCGCAATACTAGTATTTACATTAGTATTAGACGGTGTTCTTCCGGTATAGTAGTAAACAGAGTGCAATGATCAATATACAAGTTATATGTATATAAATATAAAGAGTTAAACAAAATGTCATTAGTTTAGGTAAATACTTTGTAAAACTTAACATAAATGCATTGTTCAATGTATAAGATATACTATATGGTATATGTAAAGAGTAAAGAAAGATGCAATTAAATAACATATAATTAAAACGTAAAACTTTAAGTGAGTCAAATGTTCAATGTATAAGAAAAAAAAATATATATATATAAAAAATATGGAACTGATATGTAGTGTAAGTATATTACCAAGCTTGCGCGGTGCAAGATTGATATGCGGTACTACTATGAGAGAAAGTAATTCGTATGTCCTATGCTGAGAAGGTTAAGATGTGAAAGATGACCCACCTCCAAAGTCAAGCCCGGTATTTTGTATTTGAGTATTTATATTAATTCAAGTAAGATGATGGCAAGCAGTAATGGCACATGAATACTCACGATTCACCATAAATTTATTTTCATCAAGTTACAAAAGTTGTTAATTAAACGCCTTTCTTTTTTTATCTATTCATTTTTAAGACTATTCTTAAAATAGTTTATTCAATTTTCTCCCCGTAATTAGATATTGTTCCATGTTTTCAGTTTTTACTGCTGTATCATCTGCATTATATGCGTATGGTGGATGCGCAGTGAGATCGGTCATAATATCCATCTCTTTCACACTACCTTATACTTTGTATATGTCATATCATTGTCTATGTCAACTTATATGTTACTTTGAATGTGTGCAAGAGAGATGAATGGTTGTCCCATCTCTCTCACTCACTGTTTATAAATAAATCTTGTTATTATATCATATTGTGTATTTTTTATGTTATATTAACTTTTGCTTGTTTAAAAAATAAGTATTATTTTCAGATAAATCGGGATATTTTGTAATTCTTTGTATTTTTATTTTATTAACTTACTGTTTGTATGCGTGAATATATATGCCTATTTTACAATAAAGAAATATGCCTTAAGGGCGGAGAAAGTATTAATGTCATAATTTAGAAATTGTGAAACATGTCATAAATATTGAATTGAACATCATTAACCTAATTCATAGTAAACCTTGAAGACGAGATTAATTAGCATTGATGAGTGGAGCCGATAAGGAAGTGCAAACTTTTGTACCGCCTCCGGAATAGGGTGAGTCCTTCCTGCTATATCATCTGCAAGTCTATATATAACTAAATAATACTAAACTAAAGTTGAGATGTCAAAGCAATCTAATCTACTTTAAATTATTTTCATCGCACAAAAAATAAATTTAATGTTAGTTTGGAAAATTTGAGTGTCCAAGAATTACATTTTAGTGAACAATTTACTTTTAACCGTTTCAAAATATAATTAATTGTCCTCTATGGCCCACGTCCACCGATAAGATTTTTTTTAAATGTTTATCTCTGTACAATCTCTAAGATAGGTTATGTGCTGAGATTCTTTGTAGAAAAGTCTCGGCTTAAGTTTTTTTTATTTATTTATCAATATGTTATAAGTACAATGATATAATACAATTTTTTTTTGTTCTACACTTCTCTAAAAAGTATATACTTGTGTAGAAAAGAGGATATCATATTAATAATTATTGTTTACAATGACTAGTTTATGATAAAATAAAATTTAATATATTAATAGCAACGATACAAAAATATTGTAAGCTTCAGGGTACATATTTATCTTTAAAGTGTTTTTTGATAGCATTGAATATTTCTTTATTATCGTTAATATTCTTGATGTTTTCAGATAAGCTGTTGAATAAAAAAATATCTATGTACGTATAGCGGTGTTATGTAAATGATTTGTTGATTTTTAAGCAAGAAAATACAAATTTAAACCTAGTACGATTTTCAGAAATTTCAGCAATTTTCAGTAATAAAGTAATTTCAGTAATTCATTGTGTACACAAGTTTCAGATATTTGCCATATTATTTTAATGATGTTTATTGTATATTAAATGCCAGTACATTTACCGTTGATGTTCTATTCGTCAGATGGGTGAATTTGAATTTCCCCAGCTACGGAATAATCGTAGTAATATTATGCCTTCTGTTTGTTTTGTTTGTTTCTGAACAAGTAATTGTAGTTATCTATAAGTTCTATATGATATTTGTATCAACTTAAACTAGCGTTTACAAGTTGAGTTGTTGTTTTTTTCTGTCAATCTGAAATTACTCTCTGAGTTTATCTCCAGCGTATGTAGATAATGCTGATATTTATCTTGGCTAAATATCTGAGGTTTATCACATTGTGTCTCTCACTCCGTGGACACGGCCAGTATAGACATATCCTCTGCCTCTCGTTGATCGTGACGCAACCTTGATCTGACCGTGATCTAAAGGGGTTGAATTAATGCTAGGATTAGGGGTTGAGGCGACTCCTAGTAACACAAAATTAATTTTAAAGTTTCGTCCCTTCAGCTTATCACTATAGTAACGACCGCACTGAATTGATTAATATTCATCAGAATCTGAGGATAGCTATAAAATTAAACTATTTTTTTCTGTATACTTTATTCAACGGTTATTGTTAGAAAAAACATCAGAACTCGATGGTAAAAACTAGACTATGCTACCGGTTTTAATAATGGAAACACTAAATATTATTTATTTATTCATTTACGCTCTTATGGGTCTTAACAAAACTGGTTAGGTATAAAAAAACATGAGCAGCTACACAAGTAGCATGAAATATATTTCTAAAACCAGAAATTGATAGAATATAAATATATAGCTTTAAGAAAAATGAAAAATAAGCATAACAAACTATAAAAATTAAGGTTCAAGACTGAAAAACAATAAAAATTTGGGTTTAACACAGAATGGCTGAGTATCAAAATCAATTGTATCTTTGACTCAGAACAGCATCAAAAACATTATTTAAATATTGAATATCGGAATTTATCTACAAGACAAAATCGTTTCCAAGCTTGTGAAGTCTTTGTGTGGGTGCATTCCAATAAAAATTAGAATATGATGCATTTACATGAAACAGCGCCGATGACCTAATACTCCGCGCAGGAACGTGGTATACAATCAGTTCAGTTAAATTATGGGCGTCCAGTATGCCATTTACTATTTTAATTAAAAATAATAAATCAAAGTTTTACTACACGACAAGTTAGTTAAATTAAGAGTGCTCTTTAGAAAATCGTCATCACAGTTTGAAGTTAATGAACCTCAAAAATGTATGTTGAACCCTTTCTTATTTTAATTCATTCACTTTATAGAATGGATATCAAATAGTTTAGTTGAATTCTTAATTGCTACGAACTACAGCCGTGTGTGTATAAAACTTTAAAAGCGACCGCAACAGTCCGCGAAAAAATTGACACGATCAAATTAACTAGATTCAGGACGGCCCTATTTCAAGCTTCAACAATCCACGAACGCGCATGAAAATATGATATATTAGGATAAAAGAGTGTAGGGTCTATCCTTTGTGTTAATTAGTAAAATAAAATTTATCAACTTGTAGCAAGCTCAACACAGTACTTAACGCACCTGGTGGAGTACCAACTAAACCTGTGTAACTTCAGTCATACGCCAGCTCTTTACTTTAGTAAACCGCCACTCTTCTGCCACTCCTAAGTCGTTTATCCCCGATCACTGTATAAGCCTTCTAGATTAAAATTATCATTACCCCCATAATATTATTAACCACTTGTAAAACGTAATACTATAATCTCTTCAATCTATTATGCACTGTCTGCACATCTAAGATTAAACCAAGATTAATACAAAAAAAAAGAACATGAATGGTAATCCGACGTAGAGTCAGTTACATTATTAAGCTGTAATCATTTTGAAACGTTAAGTAGTAACAAATACTAGTACTTTGGTATTTTAATCGTTGAACATAATCAAATCAAGAAAAACCAATGATTTTTGTCTGGCATTTATGACAGGACCAGATCGCTGGTCGTTGTGAGCGGGTGTGGATGCTCCTCCGACTTTTTGTGTATGTATTATCTATGACTTTTGAACTGTCAAGAAATGTAAACGTTCTGCTTGTAAAAGTTACTGTTGCAATTGTGTTTCGATTTTCTCTCAGTGCGTGCCGTAACTGCTATTGTGTATCACAGTGCTTTGTGCTAATCGTCGAAGAAGTATCCTGAAGTTCAGGAGAGTTGTGAATACAGCAAGAAAATCCAGGTAAATCGTGTTCTTCCTGGTTGGTTCTTGAGCCCTTATTGTTTTGTCCCTACACCAAATTTCTATCATCCTTCCTACATCCAGTTTCACTACACCCTTGTGTAAACAAGGGTGATGGTTACTAAAATACGTATTACGTGTCTCAGATACGTGTGTTATATCCCTGTAAATTATTTTTTTCTGCATATTTCTTCCTCGTTGATTTCTACAAAGACAGCAAATATCCGCAACAACGCTTTAATAACGCCCGCAAATTTATAAAACAACAAAAATTGTATAACTTGATATTTCAAACGCAATATTTCTACAGTTTTATGTTTGCCTTGGGATAAATATTTTATACGCTAAACTTATTAAACTTATCCTGTCTATAGAGATCAAAAGAATTTAATTTAATCTAATTCAGTTAATTATACAATACGGTTGTATTGGTCGAGAGAGTACTTTTAAAACAAATCTAATACCCTTTGAGATAGTTCAAAGGCTCGTGATCCGATTTTCAAGAAGCCCTCTTTACAGTGGAATGAAATAACGAATAGTTTATCAGTAAATTGGGTACTAAAAATCTTCAAATATTTTTACATACAAAGGATGTTTTTTTAAGTTTCTTTTTCGAATTGGCAACACTTTTTCCAGCGACAGCCAATTCCATAGCTGATAGTTGATTTGTATTCAGTTCGATTTGCCATTTAACTATAAATAAACTTACGCCAGAACAACGCTTACAAATTGTGCTAATTTAATTCAAAAATCATGGTTAAGTTCGCGAAACTTACCGTGCACTACGTCCATTGTAATTTAAATAACCATGGATCGTTTTCATACCACGCATACTCTAATTGATAATACACATTCGCAGAGACGTCGTATTTACAAGGCTATCGATGCAGTGGAGCGTAGTATTGGGGAGGACACGAATGAGTCGATTCGCCATCGAGAGCGCTATAGATCCACGATTACTTACTTTTTCATTCCCCAATTGAATGGCAATAATGTGAAAGAGACAAGACGGCGCAACATGCCGCACAGCGCGCGCCATAATCAATTTATTGAAGAAAACATTCGATGAGCGCATAATTTCGCGTAATGGACCTGTGAATTGGCCTGCAAGATCGTGTGATTTAACACCTTTAAATTATCATCTGTGAAGATATGTGTAATTGCTAGTTTACGCCGATAAACCAGAAACGATAGACGAATTGGAAGCCAATATTCGTCGCGTTATTGCCGATATACCACCCCAGCTGCTTATTGGACTTTCAGATTGCGCTTTATTCGAGCCAGCCGCGGCGTCTATATGCGTGAAATCATATTTAAGCACTAATGGCATAAACTTACCTTTCCAATAAAGCTAATACCATGGCTATCACCACGATTTTTATGTATTTTATTTCATTTTAAAGTTCGATACTTTTTAAAAAAAAACATCCATTAATAATAATTATACTGTACGTTTTGAATATAACACAAGTCTCAAAATGTATGTTAGAATAGGAAATATGAAATGGGTCTCGCCATTACAAGGAAAAAACTAAAATAATGATTGTTGACCGGCAACTAAACAACATACGATACATAACCCTAATAGATAACTGTGAGGCCATGATGAAATATGTATAGTTTGGTGAGTGCTTTAATTTTTTTATTACAACTTTATTTCATACGTATTACATAACAATCTTTATCTTTTTGCCAAACTGCGTAGCAGTTTTATGCCAAGAATTGCCCTTCAATTAAACTAATTAACAAATTAAATTGTTTGACTTTATATTTGGGTGTGTTCACTGAAGTCTATTTTCCATAATGTTTAATAATTTTAAATACGAATTAAATATATTAATTAGAAAGATATACATATAAAATCAGTTGTATCGAAAAATATTGTTGTTACGCCACCGGGATTTGAACCTGGATCTCTTTCCTAACCGGGGAAGGTGCATTATCCAACAATGCTACAGAGACAATACTACAACAACAACTAAAAAATATGCAATCAACATAAAGATTACATTAATTTCTTCAATATTAACAAAATTATTAGAACATATTCTTATTGTGAAGTTGTAATTATTCAGAACATAGGTCTGTGATATTTTGAATACTAATTAAATATATTCATTTTTTACAAATCCACAATAAGAATGTATTCTCCTAATAATATATAAGTTGTATCAATGTGTCCAAGATTAAATAAAAATGAATTGATAATTCTGGCGTCTGCTATCAGATTACTCAAAGGTATTTGAGATTCTGTAAAAATAAGGTAGATGGCTCTTTCAAATAATGGAACGATTAAATTTATTAATATCAAAAAGGTAACATAAAGGTTCGAGAATTTGTCGCTAAAAATATTGTCGCTGTAGCATAGAATGTGTTGATAATGATGATCTAATGATGTTTAATAATTATTTTTTGATTAGTAAATAGTGAAGTATTAATTTCGGCACAGTGGTATACTAACATTGCGCATTGGTTCACGTACGTACTCGTTGTATTTAGCGTGGTGTAAAACCACCACAGCTCTTTATAAGTATAAACGTGGGATACCTTAAAGCAGCATATTTTCGTTCGTTAACTACTCACAGCACTCAACGTCACCAAGTTTCTCACATTTGTAGCAACAATTCGATCTTCACAAGTTAGGCACCCTGCTAAATAATCACCAAAAGCATCAACATTTGAACAAATATGAGTTGTTCTGATAAAGTTCCCGCTTTACTCACATTCTACTAACCCTGACGCAGAAACGCCTAAAGGGAACAAAAGTTATTTATGATCTTTAATCTTACACTAATCAAGTAAGTCGTTTCACGCATTATTTCTTGAACGAAACTTTCCAGAAGTTTCCTGGTGTGCTGGGATAATATTTACATGTCTAGTACAACAGAAATTTTAAGTAAATACATACATAATAACAAAACTGCTTACACTTGACCCAATTCGGATTCATTATCGTATACCATGCACGCAACATTCGCCATTCTGTCTCATAACTTGATGGTGAAATCTTTTATTTCTGCGGTCGGTTTCATAAATATATTTATTGTACATTTTTATTTCATTCCACGCAGAACATTAACAGTTTAATGATACAACATAGGTTAGATTAAATGAGCAATATTAAAAATATGGTTGTTAAGGAGAATAAAAATCTGTGATATTTTAAATACAAATTATATGTATTAATTAGAAAGATATACATATGAAATCAATTTTATCGAAATATATTATTTATGCTATCGGGATTCGAACTTGGATCTCTTTCCAATCCGGGGAAGGTGCATTAACCGACTATGCTACAGCACATAGTACTTTTGACGACAAATGTTACACTTTTCAAATTAATACATCTATCGTTTCAGTATTTGAAAGTCATCTACTTTATTTTAACGGTATCTCTAATACTTTAGGGTACGGAGAACATATTCTTATTGTGAAGTTTTAATTATTCAGAATATAGATCTGTGATATTTTAAATACGTTCTTCGGATTGGAAGAGATCCAGGTTCGAATCCCGGTAGCAACAACGATGTTTTTCGATTAAATTTATTTCATATATATATTTTTCTAATTAATGTTCTGAATAAATAAGAATATGTTCTCCTTAATAATTAAATTTGTATGAAATAAAATATTTGGTTGCTACCGGCATCTCTTCGTATTCAGTTAGACGTGTTGTGGTTTTTATTTTATTTTATTTACTTTTAGTTTGTTTGTTTTGTAATTTTTATACATGAATGTGTTTATGTATTCAATATATACTAAAACTTAATTTCATTTAAAAAATACTACTACCACATCGTGAAATAAAAAATATATCATCAAACAGTTTTTATTTGTTTATATATATATTATTTATATTAACATGCGTTTTTTTTCACAGATAATATCCGTAATAGCTCTTATATATCACACATATGAATATTTATCAAAATTTTATTTTTGATTAATTAAAATTCATGGTCTCGATTCCCTCGAATCCTCGGGACTTGAATATTTTGACTCACTAGTCCCGGGAATTGAAAATAGTTGAGAATACAGAATCTCTAGTTATAATATACACATCCGTGAAATCGATTTAAAGTACGCAATAATGCTGTGGTAGGTATTTTATCTGGACCTTCATAATGTATATATTTTTTAATTTGTTACACTCATTTTATTACACCCTTTTATCACGTAGTAAAAATATTTGTTTATTTGTACGTCGCTCTTTCTAGAAGTATGATAATTGAATGGCGTAAAACAATACGGAACCACAAAATCAACAAAAGAGAGAGTTAACCATGAACCAAATGCTTTGAGAAACATTTAATTTTGTTATGTATTACAATAAGGCAACACTAAATCAACAAAAAGGACCAAGTTTTGAGTTAATGAACCGGATACTTCAAGAAACAGTCAAGTCTGTCATTAAAAGTAGTCCTAGGCGAAATATCTCTTATTTCATTTATTTAGACCATGGTAGAAATTGAATAAAAAATCATTATCCATATTAAATGTTGACAAGGATTATGTCAGTTTGTCATTTATGGGATGGATCCTTATTGCTTAATTCAAATTATTAAATGAATTCAGATTTTGTATCACAATTAAAAAATATATATTAGTTTACTCTATGGACATACTCATAATATATATTCATTGAGTTGTTTGTTTGATCCATAAAGATTATAGATGTTTTAAAAGCACAAGCGCATATTATGTAAGTCAAAATGCATTTTATGTGCTTCGTTTATTTTGTATTATTTAGCACTCATGAATAAATTATCTCAATAACATCCACCTAGATTATTATACAAACTTGTACATTCTTGAGGTACAGAAAATATCTAATTGATACATAAAAATAAAAATGAAATGATATAAAAATTTCAGTGCTAAGAAATCGACCGCCTATGCAAAACACCAACATAATGAGAACCTCACACAAGACATGTGCACACACAGCCAACTGCAAATAGTTAGCTTATTATTCTGCTTCTGTAACTTTGTATTGTAGGGCGGGGCATGTAATCACACCTAACCTAAAAATATTTATTATATTCAGTTCTGTACAGTCGTTTGTGTGAGAAATTGTGTGCGATTATTCATGTGGGCATTTATTTAATTACCAAAGAACACAAATGTTTAATTTGTGAAGAATAGTGCAATTTTTGCATAGGTACCGTAAACTGGTGTAAAGAGGGACTTTGGGGGGAGTAGGGACAATCGTCAGAAAAAGTTTTGTCTTCTTAAGCCACTCTGGCATCAGTTTAGTCAAATTACTACTAGTTATGACCATGGTATCACAAAATAATACATTAATTATTAATTTTTAAAGATTTACAGGTTAACGAACAAAATTTTACGCCGTAAATTATTTATTGTAAAACTATTGAACAATTGGGGTTTTAGTTAATCTTGATATTTCACAAACAAGAATCCTATGCTAGTGTTTTTTTTTCAAGTAAAATTTCCCAATAATAAATATTTTATACTGGTTTTACTGATAAGAGTTACTTATTACCTAGTTTCGAGGTGAATAGGAATAAGTCGTGAAATGAATAGGGACATGATATGCGACAAATAGAGACACATAGTAGGGGCAAGTGCTCTACTTTTGGACAAAACTTTATTTTTCAACTTTAGATTTTTTTATCTGATAAATAGACAATAATATGGCCAAACTCCTTTCTCTTACCTATTGGGATGATATTTGTGTAGGTATTTTATATTTTTAGTATAGTTAATTTTACACCGCTTAAAAGTTATAAGGATTTTACTGAAAACTCTATTTATGTCCAAAGGTACGCGCACGCATCGTACCTTTGGACAAAACTGGGTGAACCTACCTGTGGACACTAATTTATTTATGAAAGTAATATTATGTAAGAGTAAGATTTAAGCTACAAATATACGTTGATTGTTTTTAAAAACGTTTAATATATTTTTTTATAATCTTCTGAATAACATGGAATAACAATAATTAAACAGGGCAATCAAATTAACGATATGAGATGTTATCAAAAAATATAGTGAGAGAGCTTGATAAAAATGATGTAACTAAACTTCTTAGTTACGTTTGTTATTTAAGTAAATATTGTACAGCTCTTCTGAATCCAAAGAATTATTTGTATCGAATTATTGTGATTAGAATAAAACAATTATGGCATAGGAAATTGAATATTGCAATATACTCTGCAATTGAAATATTTTCTTTGTGTCGTTTCGGTATGCACCTTACATGAAAATTATTATCGCATGTGTCACAGGTGAGTGAATTTTCTTTATTTACCAATCGCTTATATGTATAACATGTTACAATTATTTTATCCATAAAGGTCTTCATTTTTGTAACTTTATTTTTTTCATTCTTTCTAAAATTTTCCATAATCTGGATTTAGATCACCTCTTTAACAGCTTCATTCAAGACTTCAATATTAACATTATCTCTCTTATGTTCCAATGTACTTTACGGCACTATTAAAAAAAAGGTTTTATTAGCCACAAACTTATTGGCAAATACATTTCACTGCATTTGTACATGTCCAAAGGTACGAACGTAGAGTTGTCCAAAAGTACGACAAGCGCACAAAATTGAAAGATTATTTATCGAATAAATTTGCGGTTAGAAATATACAAAACTAACAATTGAATCAGATATACTTAGTCTTGGTTTACTAATATACAATTAACTAATATAAAACAATATGTAAATAGTTATTAAAAATACTTCATCAAAATAGGTAAGAAACTTACTTTTCGTACAATTTTTTTTTCAAATTTGTAAAAGAAAAATACTATTAACAAAATCACAGATTTTACATAATAGTGTTGCTATCTGACTAAAATAGAACACCTGTATATTTTTAGGGAATTTTTATCTTGAATATTGCCAGATATATTAATGTTGTCCAAACGTAAAACCATCCAAAGTTCGGGCACTTGCTCCTACAAGTTACATTATTTTAGCACTATGTTACAGTACCTCCAGATAAATTATTATCTTGTCGGTATACAAGTAGACAAAGCTGAGGATTCAGAACATAGAAGATATCTTATCCAAGAGGACAGAGGTATTTGAAATACGAGGAAGAAAAACAGCCAATACAGGTTTCAATAAAATAGTAAAAATGCCATTACATCATATTATTTACCAAAATCCTGAGTCATTTGAAAAAGTGCATTTGTAGATCCTACAATGAAAATTATAATCCCTTTATGTATGCCTATCACGCTTAAACGACTATTGAAAATGTTTTTCTGTCTTCTTTATTTGTTTTTGATTTTAGACGATATTTTTACCAAATTTTACCAGATCTATTTTAATCTCGTAAAAAAATGAATTTAATATATTGTTATACAATAAGTATCAGAACTGGTTTAGTAAATAATTTGTTTTATTTAACTCCATGAAACAGTAGTAAATACAAAAATTAATCGTACTGTCCCTGTTGCGTACAAAGCATTGATGTCAGGACAGGAAGGAATTTGGCACTCACTACAATCCGGATTCTGCTGGTATCTCCAAAGATGTAGACTGTATATTTTACTCACTGTTTCATCAAGTTTCCGACACAAAGTATAGATGCCACTGTAAACTGTAGCATACGCGTATAACCGTACTGGTTCAAGGTCGCCAATCGACTGGTCGGCGGCGTGGTCGAAAGGTGAAGGGAAGGGGGGGAAAGCACAGTACATTATTTTCGTTCAATAATTAATTAATTTATGCACACATAAATATGTAACCCAAACAGTCCTTATTAACCCCAGTCATAAGGTTAATAGAAACAGAGCTCATTTATGGAAGTTTCTCTGTAGTCACTTTCGAATCAAATTTAAGTGAACACGAACACATAGAGAAACTAATGACTGAATATAAAATACAATAAATAGGCACCATATAATTGATATTATTAGACACGTGTCAGTAATTTAAAGGTATAATCATCATAGATTTCAGGAAAACAATGATTATTATTGTTAGTAAAACGTTACAGCGGCGGCCTGTCGCTGTGTAAGTACTTGCAAATATGACTATGTATCGTTATGAATCTGAATAAAAACAGGGTATTCTGCAGGCGGGAAGCCATTTTCGATTGTATCATGTCGCCGTAGTGTACCGATATTGAACATATCTTGTATTTCATTTCTTTCGACCTCATTGCCGGTTGAGAGAAGCCGATATCAGCGAACCACCCTTGTCTACATTCTTGTTTCTAGTACGGAACAGTTGTATATCAATATTTCTTACATACGTCGATTTATAGCAATGGAAATACTGAAATTTGTCCATATTCACCCCAGATTACGGTATAAAAATATATACAAGAATACTTGATAGACTTAAGATTGTGGATTAAGTCTTACGTTACATCCAAAGTAATAATAATATTAGGCAATATTATATTTGGTACAGTAGCAAACAATAGAAAATGAAAATACATCACATCTCTAAGAAGTAAAGTTCATTATTAATTTCTAAATTTAATCACGTACATTCGAACAGACGTACATTTGATCACTCGAGAACGTTTCACGAGGGCTTCATCCACAGTACAAAAACTTATTTAATATTCTACCGTGTTTTTTTTTTGCAAAAATCTAATAAATCACTTGTTTAAATTATTGAAATTCCCAAGTAAAGTATCCAAAAAGAGTTGTTTTTGAGATCTAAACGTAATTAATCAAGTTAGTTTTAATTAACTCTGTGAAATTTTTTCAAGAAAAAGAGCTTTTAAACTTTGAGTTGGATGGATGTGATTTATTATACATTAGTAATTCAAGAAAAGGAAAAAGAAAAATAATGTGAATTCAATAACAAAGAGAAGAAACGTTACGGACTAAAGCATTTTAGCCAGAAATATAACGACTTAACCCTTTTTATATTACATTGCTATCTGTGGGTGTTCAGAGAGAAGAATTTTTTGTTTGAACTCAAGAGCGAAAATTAGGTAGAGCTTCCTTATCATTTATATTATTTATTGAATGAATTCAAATTGGTTTAATAATAAAAAAATAGATTAGGGGTAAAAATATTTACGTATTTCAACTGCAAAAAATTTAGTAGTACTTGGTACTTTTAATGACACTATACAATGATGTTATTATCGTAACAAAAATAAGTACACAAATTTTTAACAACCTATCTCAAAAAAGGTTGTTGATAATTTTTCATTTGAATGATATCTATGTTTATAAAATAGAATGTCTGTCTACACCCTTTAACTGATCTATATCAAATTTTTCAGTTACTCTTTATAACCCTGCCCAAAATATAGGCATTATCACTCAATCCTCCAGCTACCCCATCCTCTCTCTTCGATGTAAAAGTGTTTTGCAGTAAATACCGTCTACCCTTAATTTTGCATATTTTTTAAGACTCGGAAAAATACATACACAATCTCAACCCTTGTCTTGAATAACCTTCCCCTTCCCTCCGATATAATAGTGTTTCATATTATATTTATTTATTTTGAAATTTTTACAATTTATATATGAATTACTTGATTAAATTACTAACTAGAGTTATATATTTTTCATATATTGCCGTACCTCTCTAAAAAAAAGAGACTAGCCCCTGTGCATAGAGAGGAACTAAAACTGTAGTCATATTTAAAATAGTCAGAAGTTTTATAATTGCAATTTATAATATTATTTTGATATCACATATATTCTTAATCTCTGTATTGAAATTTTTTATGTCTAAATATATGAAATTCTGTTAATAGTGTTTGGTGGTTTTGGGATTATAAAGTTATTTTTAAATCTAAAGAATGTACTTGTTTCAAGTTGTACAATGTTGTTTTCTTTGATTAGTTGAATATTTGAAATTTTTTTTATAAATATTTTGAATTTTAGGAACTGCAAATTTTGAAAAAGTTTATATTAAATGCCATTTATTCCAAATTATACATAGTTATTTTCTGCGCAAAATGTAGACACACTTTTATTGTTCTGATTGACTTATTCCCGCCATTAAATTGAACGCTATCCAAATTTTTTTAGTTGCACACTAGGATCCTGATGAAAATATAGTCACCCCACCCCATCCCGGCCTGAACCAAACTTTGCATGTTTTGTTATTATTTAAGGCCTGCATAATCACCTTTATCTCCACTTCTTGCTCCTCCTTTCTCCCCAAAACCCTATTTTAAAATATGTGTAACTAGATCCCGGGCAACGCCGGATAGGGACCGCTAGCTACATATAAAACATACGTGTGAATAATGAATAATGGAAATAGAAAGAGAAGCCGCGTGTTAATAACATGCAATAATGGTTGGAACAGAAATGATTGAAAGGAATTTTAATGAAGTGAATTCTACCAATATAAAGGTCTCAACAGAAAAGAGCTTCTGCGATATATGATGGACCAGCATCATGAGGAAGATACATTTTGACATATTAAAGTTCCACACTGCGCTACTACGTCAAACTCGGGTCTCACGTGTTCTCAATGAGTCTCGAAACTCTAAAGTGTTTAACCCTTCCCAAACCATGCAGTAACACAGGTCTACCATAATAATTAAACCTGTAATATTTATGTAAATACATGCAACATTTAATTGATATTTTAGATAATTCTAAAGAAAATATTAGCGCTTAGGAATGACTAGTGAAAAACCAATTTTGAAAAGGGAATCGTACAAAAATAATTATTTTTTCCATTCAATCCGTTGTAAACTTAATTCGTTGGTAAAAATACAATTTGTGATGTGAAAGACAGAGATCACACACTATTTTCACAGTGAAAAGAACAACAAACATACAAATATAATTTTCTCTTTCTCACTAATTAAATGAAGACAGATAAGAAGGAAGGACACATTGTATACGACTTAATGAATCCTCTAAATTATGTTATTAATCATTTTTTTTAAATTGTATGCTCAATATTAAAAGTAAATTCATGCTATTAAAGTAATTTAAGCTAATAAAAACATTTTTTCTAACAGTTATTTACGGTACCACGAGTTGACAGCATGGCTGCGTTAGGGTATTCTATATCATGGTACGGTAAAGGTTGAATTGATTGACAGCCTTGCATCATTTCGAACTTTTCCAGCTGAGGACGTAACGAATCTTACTTATGTAGGTGCATCAACAAACTATTTGAAGTATTCCACTGAATATGTATAATATAAAGCTGGCTGTCCTAACAGCTGTGCGTGCACCAAACAGTTGTATAAATTAGGCTATGAGGCTTTGGAGAATTAAAATATATTGTATTTAATCTGTTGACAAGATTGGTTATGAGATATCAGAAGTTTATTATAAGCGTCCGAATACCCTCAAATAAATTTACACCGGGCGTTTAAAGCTCACCTTTCAATAATAATTCATCTTTTTGCGTTTTTTTAACGAAAATGTGGATTTTTATTATTCATTTATATCAGAAGTTAATCACTAGATTTTACTTACTTAAAAACAATTTCTTAGATAGGAAGATATAATCGGCGATGTGAAATGAAAAAACCTAATAAAAAACGCACATTAATAGGATCGATATAATTTATTATAATAATAATATTATTTAGTATAAAACTATTTTGTTTTTGATACAAGACTTGACTTTTTATAGTGAAATACAATATGTTATTTAAAATAATTTGTTTTCAATAACACACAGAGTTTTAAAAATGTCAAAAATTGAAAATATGTCTTGCAAATTAAATGGTTTAAAACTCTTTTCGTTTTTAAAAATTTGTTAATATGTTTCAAGTAGATTTGTTTTTGTAATCTTGGCTTTAAGATTATAAAAAAATATATTTCATATATGCGAGAATTTTCTATAATATGTTAAAACAATTTTGTGGAAAATGAATTTAATGGTCGCGGTCTTTCTTACAATATTTGTATTTTTTTAATTATGGCAAATAAATATTATTAGTTTTTCATTAGTGTTAAGGTCATATCTATGTAATAGTTATAATAAAAGTCTAATCTAGTTTCTAACTTCTGATATAAATGAATAATAAAAACCTACATTTTCGTAAAAAACGCTAAAACTTCGATTATTGCATTAACTGTGCGATTGAATTGTAACGCGAGTGTGTGCGAGAGCAAGATGAACAATGAAGTACAACTTACAATCGATCGATGCTTATTGATGCTGAACGTCTGGAAGGTAGCCACGAGAGAAGTGAGGCGTTAGGGCCGGCTCCCTGGGCGGCTGCGAGCGCGTTGCATAGTTGCCTGTTTTTCGGTCGGTATCGGCGTAATTTTGAACTTTATTTCATGGATCCACATCTCAAATGCTTAAAGTCGCCTTATCATTTATTCGGTATATGTCCATGCTTGCATTCTATAAAATAACATCGAGAACGCTTAGCATCTGACCATTCGCATTCGTAATCGAAAGTTGAAATCATGACTACAGAACATCCTTTTCATAAGAAAAAGGTAGCATGGCCTCGCTCAATGTGGCATTCGATTTCATCAGAATGATTTCATTTTTCATATACATTACATTTTCATTTAGCAACATATATACCAAAGTGATTTTAAAAAAATTAAATTAATCACATTATATAAATATTTATTTTAATTTATATATGGTATAAAGTACTATTAAAAGAAAAAAATACAACAATTATCCTTACAAATTCATTTTAAAATAATAACAATACATTTAAGCATATAAATAAAGCGTTTTTTTTTTAAATCTACCGAAGTTGAAATCACGACTACAGAATATTCTTTTGATACGGTAAAAGGTAGCACGTGTTTGATAAATGCAGCATTTAATTTCAACAGAATTATCCCATCTTTCATTTTCACTGTAACACAATTCTTTGTACCTAAAGCAATAAACTAGTTGAATTTCGAATAACCCTATATGACTTAATGGTTTTTTTTTATTTATTTTTTATTTAACAATAGAGATGCGAACACTGAACACGTATCACATCTAAGCTAAACGCTTGTGCTATGAAAATAGGACTAACTTAATAGCCTCCTGGAATGTGGCTCGAATCCCCGACCAACTAGATCATTAGGCGAGTATCGTAACCACTAGACCACAAGGACATCGATTGCTAGTAGTGTATCTTAACCGTAAACTTAATTTAGACAACTGTCTTTTAGATACCGCGTATATGAAATAGTACTTAACACTTGTTTGCACAACCAACTTCACTAACGTTGTTACACAACCGGGGTATCCGGGTACTCGCCTCACTTTCTTTTAATTTTTAAATATTCCTGCAATTTAAATCGCTCCTTTAACGTTTATATGAATAAATAAAGATGTGAAATGAAATTTCCGAGGCATTTTCAAATAAATAGACTTCTGAACAGCTCGTACAAAGGTACATAGCCAAAGAAATTGTATGGAATAAAATGTCTTCAAAGCAACATTAAACTCCATCCCGTAATGTAGTGCATCAGCGAAGTGGTCCTCATAGAAGTACTGAAACACTTTCAACAGGCGACACTTTCAAGAAGATATTTACAGTAGATATGGCAGATATTATCGTTCGACATATAAATACAAAGCCTTTATCAGTTTACGTGGTATTCAATACAGAGCATACAGATTCGAAGCGAGAATGTAAGTCTGTTACTATACAAGAAATATACTTGTTTATGGCTATTTTGATTTGTTCTGGTGTTGTTCAAATTCATATCCACTGTATCGAGTGACAATGTGAATCAATGTTTTTAAAAATGGTGTCTTTTATTAGATTTGATGACGCCCAATTCACGCCAGCAACGCGCAAAAGAAGATAAAGCAGTTCCGATCCGTGATGCAAATTTATCTCAGATGTATAAGCCAACAAAGAACTTAACGACCGATGATCAACTTTATCCTTTTTGCGGTCACACGAAGTTTACACAGTACATTCTATCAAAACCGGCCAAATATGGCATCAAAGTCTGATGGATTTGCGACGTTAAAAACGCCTATCCTTCACACGGCATCATTTACACCGGTAAAACAGGTTAAGTTTGAGTGAAAAATCAAGAAGAAAGAGTTGTAAAAGAACTTGCAGTCGCGTACCAAGGCAGTGAGAAAAACATTTACTTGGATATTTTTTTACAGCGTTACCTCTTGCAAAACACTCGTTTTCATGGAACTTGCCTATAGTTGGTACATCGAAGAAAAATAAACCTCGCATTCCACGTGTGATGGCTCCAAGTAAATCAAGAGAAGTATACTCAACTGTGCTTGGATTCCATGAAAAAGTAACACTGGAGTACCGAGGAAGAATAAATCCGTAATTCTGTTATCATGGCTATAAATTATGATGCTAAGAAGAAGCCCCACATAATTACTTATTAAAATAAATATAAAATACTACACAATGTCGCACATTGAGATAGCCGCTTGTTATGTTTTTCAACATGTTAGACGTCAGCTCAATCGCTTCCTATTTGAATTATTATAAAAATAATTAGATGCTTCCGATAAAAACCAATCAGCGTAGACTGTCAATGCGCCAATTGAGCGAAGAACTTGCGAAGCCAATGATTGAGTATCAATGTCAAATCTCGCAAATGGTGAGACAGTATAACACCAATATTACTATTGAAAGTGTAATCGGACTGTCAGTAAATTCTGTGGAAGCTATTCCAGGTCCATCAGTTGAGCGGGATGCATCAGAAAAAAAAAATACTGGTCATTGTCATATCCATTATACAGGCAATCAAGAAGAAATGGAAAACACGAAAGACTTGCTCCCAATGCGATAAACGTGTCTGCGATGAACATTCATTAAATGTTGTCAAATGTACAGAATGTAATACATGAATATTTTTTTAATAATATTTTTCATAAATTTCATTATTAAACTATCCATTCCATGTATACCAATCGAATAAATTGATTAAAAGCTAATAAAGTTTAATAATTCAATCTAAATCGAGTTTTCTACGGTGGGTAGCCCGGGTACCCGGTTGGTACACAAGGGTTAAACCTATCCTAGGATGAACGTAAATATGTACTTAAAGATAACCAAGCCAATTATTATATTTTGTTCGTACCCTGATTTGAGAAGAGCAGATATTATGTTGATAATACACCATAAATAATGTATTTAAAATAATATCGTACCAACGGGGTGCTTTTTTCTTTAACCCCTGCTGGCTTAGATCGGCTTAGGTATTTTTTTCATTAGGACATTATATCGCAAAAATATATTAAGCCAAACATTATTCGCATTATTTACGAAAAGTTTTATTTTTCAGAAAATTACTTCTCCAAGATAAAATAAAGGACTCAGTGCCAAACTTAGCTAACCCATAAAAAAAAATTGCTTAAATAATACCTCCTTGTGATGTTCTTTTACGGCAAAGTTACCTAAGGCATTTAAAAAATTCGTACTGCTATTGCCATATTGATTTATTTCTATACACGTATTTAAAGTTTTTTATTTTTTTTATTAGAAGATATAATGAGATAATACATTTTTTAACATAATCTATAATTATACAGGGTGCGCCGTTAGAATACAGAAAAAATGTATTTGAAGTTCCTGCTATATTTGAATTCAAGGTTAGGTGCTAGTTGGCGCTGAAGTTAGCTAAATATGTCAGAAAGACTTTTATAATGCATGCAAGTATGGAGTTCGATAGAAGAACGGCGATTATAGAAAGCCTTCGTGCCGAAAGAGCTCCCACCGAAATGATTAAATTCTGCAGGTACCCAAGATCGGCTGTATATGACTGTATGGAACGCCCATAACCCCAAGGACGTCCTTGTGGTGGGCAAGACCAAGTTTCCGGCCAATATCTCAAGTGAGGGTGATGTCATGCTACCGCACTTCTTCCAGAAGGGCGAAACGGTCACGAAAGAGGTTTATTTAGAGGTCCTGAGGACAGTGGTAAAGCCGTGGATGGAGACTGTGGCCTTCTGGGAGACCGTAAATCTATCAACAAGATGGAGCACCTGCTCACACGAGTCATTTAGTGCAAAATTGGCTCTCTGATAACGTTGACATGTTTTGGTCGAAGAACTTTTGGCCTCCTAATAGTCCCGACCTAAACCCTCTGGACTACTAAGTGTGGGGCGTAGTCGAAAGACAAACCAACAAGTCTAAGCACCCTAACGTCAACTCCCTCCGGGCCACTATCAAGACAGAGTTTACGGCCATGAACCACGATCAGTTGAAAATAGCGTGCTCGCGCTTTAGGGCGAGGATCGAGGAGGTGATAGAGGCGCAGGGTGGCTATATAGAATGAAAGTTCCCATCAAGGATTCTTTAAATGAGATATAACAGCATTTTTTGGTATCTTTGTATATTGGCTTAAATAAACAACTTTTTGCAATAACGTATTTTATCCGGGTTCACCTTGTAAATGTATTTCTTTTAACATTTTTTTCTTCTATATGAGAGTTGGAGACTCGTATATAAAGGAGTATATAAGAGAGTATATAAATTATGTATCTGCTAGTCTGTATACATATTTTTTGGTTCATTTTTTCTAATTCTAAGGGAGAGATTATTAAATAATTTGATGATATTATTAATGAATAAATATAGTGGTTTTGGGTTGCATTATATTATATATATGTTTTGAAATATCAATTTTGGATCGGAAATTGGAAATCGCTTCTAATATTTTCTATTATTTCTAGTATGAATACCTAATTACAATTTAAAATCAATTACAATATTTCACAATGATAGTTAATTAATTACAAATACTTTATGTCCACCCTACCTTGTGAATATCTGTCTCAAGGCAGATTTTGTATACTTTAAATTATATAAGTAACACGCTAGATCACTAGATATTATTTAAACGTCTTTAATTTTGTATTCATACAAATAAATGCGTTGTTATAAGTGTATTTCAAGCATTAGAAAATAGGTAAGAATAAGTTGTATGAAAAATCGTATAATTTAATTATGTTAAGGAGAAAAAATAAAATATATTTTTATGACTTGTAATTATATTCGAATATTTTGAATGCACGAATACAACCCAAAAACATAACGATATGAAGGTCAAATATACATATCAAAATATTATTATTTGATATTTAAAAATAATTCACCTTTTATGTTTGTGATATAAATAATTTTTTTCTTAATTTAATATATATATATTTTTTTAAGGATAACACATTCTTAGTGTAAAGTTGCGAAGTTAAGAACATAAATAGATCTGTAATATTTTTAATACAAATTTAATGTATTAATTAGAAAAATATACTATTATAGAGAACGCATTCTCATTGTGAAGTTGTAATTACTCAGAACATAGGTCTTAGATATTTTAAATACTAATTATTTATTGTTGCGCTACCGGGATTCAAACCTGGATCTCTTTTCCAATCCGGGAAAGGTGCATTACCGACTATGCTACGAAAAATTTTCGAACATAATATGTTACACTTTTTCAAATTAGTACATATATCGTTCCATTATTTGAAAGCCACCAACTTTGCTTTTACGGAATCTCAAATACCTAAAATCAAATTATCGAAAAAATATTGTTGTTGCTATCGAGGTTCGAATCTGGATCTCTTCATCTGCGGGAAAGTTCATTAAAAATCCGAATCCTGGTAGCAAAAACAACATTTTTTCAATAAATTGATTAGAGGTGTATATCTTTCTTTTATATATCATTTAATTTGTATTAAAAATAATTATTACCCAAGATTTCAAAACACTTTGATTTTAATATTATTATTACAGAATTTAAATGATGTGAGTTAGGCAAGTTTGGCACTGAGCCATTCATATAAAATACGATGACTTTGTAATTAAAGTGAGTAACTGCTAATAGCATAATTGTGTCACATATTATGTAGCACAATTTACAAAAAAGTACTTATTAACCCGAAATTAAACTGAAAATTTAATTACCTTATTTTTCAATTTATCTATAACAAATATGGTATTGTAATCAACAGTTTTATGTCTACAGTACTAAACACAGTATCTGCATATCCGAGGGTGTAGTAAAAATTGAACGCGAAGTGAAAATAACGGATTAAACAAATAAATTTTAAAAATAGGACATTAACCATTTAAATACCGTAGCGAATTAAGTCGCCAAACATTGCATGTCACACAATACACCAAGCAATACAATCAGTATGCAGTTTTTGACATTTCTGAGACAAGTGTAATCACTTAAAGATATGTGAATCAAAAATATAAACCAATGTATCAAATTCAAACACAACAAAATGATCAGCATTACATACTTATAGGACAATTTGAGAGATAGCTAAGATAGCAGATCATTGGCTTTGCAAGTGAGAGGTATTGGAGTCGATCGAAAATTTATCTAAAAGCTTTTGGAGGGACCTGTTAGCGATCTCAGTACCAGTAAAGTGAAAATAAAACACGGGATCAAAGTGAGATATTACGAAATACTATAACGCAGTTTTTGTGTCAAATTTTACTTCGGGACCTACTTAATATACACATTCTAAATTTAAAATGTGTCTTAGACACATGATCACACCACTTATGCATAAACTATTGTTTCCAACATATTTATTTCCTGTTGGTGTTTATAAAATATACTATATAAACAAAGTTTTTATATAAAATGTTCCGAAATTTTTAAACATGTAATTTCAAACGCGCTATTTCTAACGTTCTACTTTGAACATAGTTTCGTGACACATTTTACACGCGGAGCCTTCGATAGAACGTATTTCTTGTTAAAAATGGATGGATTGAAAATATGCCTGCCGGTGAGTGATATGAATGTACCGGGTGATTCGAATAAAATAGTCGTTAGGTTTTTTTAAATTTTTTATTCATCGATTTTAATTAAATTTATTTAATTGTCTCGAATGGGTTAGAAAAAATATGCAGGTAATCTTTTAATAAACGCTTATTGGAATATAAATTCTGAACCTGAAAGAGGATCAATTCTAGACCTCCTGGATTTGCCTGATGTAAGATTCGATCATACTGCTTTTTAAATACCTACTTATGTAGATACATATTAATAATTTGACGTCAATAAATGAAATTCATCGTACCTCGGAATTATTGCACTTGTATTCTGTTCGATGGGTGCTAAGGTTTCTGAAAAAAACAAAAATATATTTTGTACGAAGTTTACATTGTGTTTGTTTGGCTGTATTTGACTCTAATTTCAGTAATTTTTTGGCACTATTTGTAAATACAGATGAAACATAGATCTACTATTACCAATCAGAATTCAAACATTAATCAAATTGGTTAACCATCTCCGAAGAAGGCTAAAACAGTTATTATATATCAGCTAACATGTAGGCAATAAATAGTATGAATTATATGAAATTATGGCTATTATTAGAATAGACCACTTGTATCAGAGCAAAAGACACAGAATGTTGATAAAACACGTCATTTTTTACTAAGTCCATGCATCTGATATTTGAATGACTAGTAGTACTTAGAAGACATTATTAATATTTTAAGCTTTTAACGCAAGACTAGCAGTACATAATGAAGTACCAACACTGATGTCTGGAAGTGACAACTTTTACAACCTGAAGAAGAAAAAGTGGTTCAAAAACCAGTTGGTATTAGCAAAAATGAAGTGTTCAAGCAAAGTGAATTGTTTTTAATCATATACCACAAAATTACAGCGTTACAGAGTTTTTTCTTATTATTTAAATAATATGTAGCCACAAATTATAATTTTATAATATTTCATAATTTTTTTTTTAATCTAATTACATTTTTGTATATGCAGGATTCCTGTACGGGATATATAGGTTAAAATATGTTTGTTCAATGTTAAATATTAAATTTCCGGCGCTAGTGAAAAGCTCCTGCTTGCTCGAGGGATGGTTTTGACGTGACTGAGTGCAAAATTTCTGATGGGTCCATCAACTTTTGACAAAGATTGAAGGAGGTATTCAGCCGTCAGGGCAACAACCACGCTTTCGTTTCACATTTTGATTGCGGTGCTTAAAGGCTAATAATAAAACAAAGCATTATTTATTAAAGTGGCCACGGACGCGCGGCGTACCAGGGGTTAATGAAAAATTATCGACATATCTCTCTGAAACGCACCAATACATTCATTACAATTACGCGGGGGGATTTTGTGAATAATGCCTTATTGGATTGATTGAAATTGATTGTAAAACTGGCTTTATTCGCATTTGTTAAAATAAGTTTTTTTTAACAAACATTAACAAGCCACCGTTCAAATTATTTTGGTTATTTACACGGGCTATTTCTGTAAATCATGTACATCGTTTGATCAAATATTGGTATATTTGGTTGTTTGATCAAGAGTTATATTAACATCTAAAGGACCGGATTCTCAAATTTAAGATCTAACGAAAATACTTGTATTGAACAGAAATCTCAAATTAGATTTACTTCGGTGGCTCTTTGTTGATATACTGAAGTGATGCGCTTAAATTTTAAAATATATATTTTTAAATATACAAAATACATTATATTTTATTATTATTTAAAAAAAATATAGATACGTAAACGGAATACATTTCACATCAAAATAGGTATAATATGCTGGTCTCCTTAAATGAGATTTGAACCCCCGACCACTGGTTCACTAGGTAAGTGTCTTAACTACAGGACCAATAAGCACAGGCACTTTTCTGGTGACATTCCTCAAATATTTGGGATGCAGTTTCAAATCTGTGTGATAAAAATTATGCCAAAGAAAGTGAAGGAATATAACATACATAATATAAGGGAGTTCATGAAGATTGGGTTATTTGGTTATGGAAGAGCAATGAGGAAGAATAAGGTTTAGTTTGACAGACCACTGTTTATTATATACAGGTATGATTTATTATTACATTCATAAAACGCATCACAGTAGTATTAGACTTTACTCTATAATATATTTTCAGCAATATTTGAGTATGTCCAAGAATAAAAAATTACTGGATTTTTACCTCTAAATGCATTGTTGTTAATAAATTAAAGATATCTCGTAGAGACGAAGCTATTTTTATATCATATTAAATTGGAAAAATATGGAAGTATGAGTAATTTACATGGCTTACGACATGTACGACTGGCTGACTTAAGTGATTACTTTACACAATGTAACGTTCACCATTATATTCATTAATCAATCAATCAAGTTATATATATATGTTACTATGTAGAAACACTTCGAGTATTAGATATATTTTTTTATATATATATATATATATTTTAACATTTGTTTCTTCTCTATGAGAGTAAGACTCGTGTATAGAGAAGGAGTATATTCGAGTAAATTTATGTTTCAGTTAGTCTGTATATATATTTTTTTAACTTCAGTTACAAATTTATGATAGTCCGTAATTTTTATAATTGTGATGGGGTGATTGTTAAAAAATTTGATACCTTGATAAATATATTGATTTTGAGTTGCGGTATATTTTAGTTTTGGGATATCAATTTGATCTCTATATCTTGTAGATCGGAATTCGCTTCTAAAATTTAATTGATTTTTAATTTTGAAAATTTGAATTATTGAATTTTTTTTGTATATGTCTACTATTTTTGGTACTTTAAAATCTTTGAAAAGTTGTATACTTGGATAGTCTTTTTTTTTTTTTAGAATAATTTTTATAATAATTTTTTGAGTGATTTCTAATTATGACATTAAAGTTTTATATGCACCTCCCCATCCAATAATACCGTATTGCAAATGTGACTGTACAAACTATAACTATATAACTACGCTATCGTCATATATGGTCTAAATTTAATATTCATTTCCCTGAAACAGCATAGATATCACCAATGAGAAGCAAATTTAATTTGAAATATATTTTGATGATAACGAATATAAAATAAACTGTGAATTGTTTTTTTTTGTATTTGTAACAAATTGGCGATAGCAATCGGAGATAGCCGATTGCTTTCTACTAGTACGTAATAAATATTAAGATAAGTTTAGGTTGCAAAAAACTGATATACGAAATGTTGCTGCCGTACGGAGTACCTTGCATTCGATCAAGCGATATTTTGAAAATTAACAATAAATTTCTTATTCATTTTTTGATTAACGTGTGATATATCTCAGACTTATGTAACATACCACCCCTGTATATAATGTATTTCTGGTTCGAATAGAATATTCATAAATTCAATCATCTATTGTTATATTTAAATTGCACTAAAACTGAATCCGTCAAGTATGGATATCGTAATATATACTGACGCAAACGACGTACTTCTAACTAAAATATATGTCTACCATAATACTCTTTTTAAAAAAAAAAATATGTTACACGTCTCTATTCACTGCATGGAAAATATTTTTCTAGTTCGAAAAAATATTTATACATTACTTTATATAAAATTAAACCCTGGTCTTCTAAGTGACATGCGGGATCACTGCAGTACCAAGATATACGAATAAAACGTTAAAATAGTTTACAAATATCTTTATCTCAGCATTAATAATTAAATTTGTTACAAAGTTAGTTCATCAAGTGTAACCAACTTATATAAAAATTTGACACCACAGTCTCATAGAGTAATAACAAGATGGTATGATTTACTTAGCAAAAATATGAGTGGTGAGGGGTATTAAACGAAGAAAGAAAAAAAGTAAGATTATTTAAAATTGTTACCATTATGCAGTTCTAATATTATTTTCAAACTCATATCGTACGCAAATAAGTCATTTATAGTAGATGTAATTCCGAAATAAAATATTTTTATAGTAGAACAGGTAGTATTTAGTATATCGCTTCTGGGATTACTTTATACTAGGGCATGCAAATCGGTAAAACTCTTAATTTAATACCGGTTTGCCAGTAATTTACCGGTAATTATTAAGGTGTCATAAAGTGGATATATTCAATTACATTATGATATAAAACAACAAATTTAAAAAAAAAAACCGTTTAATAAAAACAAATTGTTTCATATTGATATTTATTTTATACAAATATTACTTATCAGAGATTATTTAAAAATTACTCACCCCACAGATTACGTTAGGATATCACTATTTTAATAATTGATAAAATTACATTGAAGAAATGTTGAAAGCGACAATTGATAGTGTAACTGGATTTCAAAAAACTTCAGATGACACTAAAAAGTATTTGTTGGCAGACAGAATACTCGCTAAGGGATGAATAATAATCATTCAAGTACCATAAGTTTAACAGGTGATTTTTACGATAGTTAGTCTCAGATTCTCAACGCACGTGCGCGCATTGTATTACGCAGGAGAAAATTCTTCTGAACGATCCTACTGTATGTGAAAAGTAATTAATCGAAGTAACTGGTACCTAGAAATGTATTTACCGGTAATTCGGTAATGAAATTTAGCCATATTTATCGGTAAATCGGTAATGCATGCCCTACTTCATACATACTCGTGCGGTACATAGTAGTAAAGCCAAGTTTATTGTTCCGAAGTACCACGCATTAAAACTAAAGAAATATTCTCACTAGAAAGTTATTAATACATACATATCCAATTTTACATAACATGTAGCAAAAACGTACGAACACTTTAATAAAGGCTACGTGACGCGGAGCTCCTTCGAAAATCTGGTAGACGTTGAAATTTTCACCCTCGGCAGATTAAATCGAAATCTGATTGAAAAAGTGTTTTGGGTAGTTTTCGACAGAAATACTACCTATTACAAGGGGTCTCATGACGAAATTTTTGAAAATATTTTAATGCACTTTTTTCAGTCGTGATGAGAAACCACCCTCTATTAAAAAGTTTATCCATTAATATACAAATAATATGTACTCGGACAAACATAAAATATTACGTGGATCATTTTAGACACAGTTCTTCTTTCTTCTATATCATATTTCAATCAAACTTTTTTTTTACAAATTGAATATATCAATTAGAAAGATATAAAGAAAAATTCAATTTATCGAAAAAAATATTTTGCTGCTGCCGGGATTCGAACCTGGATCCTTTACTATCCATGTAAATACTCTAATATCACATCAACAGAGTAATTAATACATCTATTATTCCAAATTAAATAACTTTATTGCGAAAATCTCAAATACCTTTGAGTAATATTCTTAGGGGATGCCAGAAATTAAATCAAATAACTTTTATTAAATTTTGGATAGACTTTGATACAACTAATATATTAAGAAGATACATATGCAAATTGATACATTTAATTTGTATTAAAATACCACTGAACTGTGTTCTGAAAAAACTGCAACTTCACAATAATAATGTGTTCTAATAATTTTGTTAATATTGAAGAATGTTATGTTGAATGCATTTTTTTTAGTTGCTGTTGCATTCAGAGGTTCTGTCACTTACAGCCCGGTGGGTCAAAGTCATTTTAAACCCAACTCAACTATTCGGTTTTTCAACCATTTTGTGGGAGATTTTTTAAAGATATTTCATTTTAAATATGATTTAAGAAAATAGCATGATGTGCCGTAATGTTTCTGCTAAAAACCTTTATTAAAAAATAGAAATTTCATTTAAAAATAAAATTAAAAAATATTATGAATAATGTACAAATTCCCACGCATCAACAAACATCCTACATAGCTAAAATACAAATATCCACTGTAATCTTCTCGTCGGAACCCGAACAGGTAGTGTCATAAAACTTACAGGTAGGTGCAACGCCCCTCATATAATTATATTACTGGCATTGTCTAAGGGCCGCCAGACAAAAATATGTGAAAACAAATACATGAACGCATACCTGGTATCCTTTATCTACCCGCTCAAAATATTGACAATATATATTTTGGCGTAAGCACTGAGATTCAATCCAACTGTCTTAGGTCAGTTTTTGAGCGTTTTTTCACATTTGTATCAATAATTCTGTTAGGTTATTTCCTTCTGCCTCGGCTTCATATTCAGGGGGGAGGCATCTAGCCTAACTGGTTCCTTTTTGAATATTGTCAAATCAAATCAAATGGTTATGAAATGAAAGAATATTTTTATGTAAGAAAATTTATTATCTATATTTTATGATACTTGCATGTGTTAAAAGTGGAAAATGAGCAATTTGCTTGAACACTATAATAAGGCTATTTTAATATAATTATATTGAAATTAACATTAAATATGTGTGTTCATCATGCCAGCATTAAGTTCTCTACCTAATTGTCTATGTTAACGATTGTCTGATGTAGATTATGCAGGTCCCTCACGTAAGGGATAACCTCTTAGGATGGTCCTGGATCCTGGACGTGAGGTACGGTCAGCTCCTTGTGGTGCCAGTGTAGGGTGACGGAGTTCAAGCTTGCGGTTGATTGACCACAAGACGATGCCCAATTATCCAGGCAAACCGGCACTCTGAACGCGATGCTCTTATGCAATAGCGACAGTCTATTCTCGCTACACCAAATTATATTGATCAACTTTTTATAGATCCACCGGGACCCTTTTTGATACTTTCACATCAACGATGAAACGCAGAGTACATCACAGTCTAAGCTTAAACTCAAGGCGCACAGATTAAATTTTCCCTGGAATTACAATCTATGAAGCGCTTGCTTAATATTTCAGAGACTATATTGATTTTATTTTCTAATTAAAAATAAAATCTCGTCTTTGTGGAGCGAGTTCTCCCTGCCAAGATTCTGTCCAGACTGGCCCGCCTAAGGTGATGCATCCCTTATGGTGCATTTGCCTACGTGACTTAAGTCACATACGCCACACTACTTATTGCTGTACCCACGCTGTGTCGGTCCACCTGCGTCTAACAATACCGAGTTTTATTAGCCTCCGTCACTTACTTTGACTAAGTGTTTTTGTATCCTTGAACAAAATATTATTTTGGATAATTTAGCATTCTAACAAGTCATTTGAATCTCGTCCGATAACATTTATTTGTATCTCAAATTATTTGAAAATAATTAAATAAAGAATTAGCTAGACGGAAAACAGCATTAAACGAATATTTATAGCGTAATTCATATCTTTACAATCATCTGGGTCAAATCTGACCCACCACCGCAGAATATGTGTTAATATTTCATTCCCAAAATTCAAAATTATCCAAGATATCTATTTGTAGTCTGCACGCTTACATCAACTTTGTTACATTATGTGAATTTAGATACAAGAAATACAGGAAAATAATATTCGGTTAGGTGTCAGAGTTAATTCAGTCATTTGAATTCTTCGGTTTGCTCGTAAGAATTAAATTTCTGTTTCCGTAATCAAATATTGATAATCTTAAACATACCTTTTTAACATGATAATATCAAAAAATATATTTAATGTATACACTATGAAAGGTAAACAGATGTAACGTAAAATTATATTTTTTTACAGGATTGCAACAAAACTCTTCGTTTTATAATATTAAATTAAATAATCATATTTTACCATTTATTTAAAAAAAATAATAAAAAACATGTTTATGTTTGCGTTATATTTTGTTTTCGATTTATAGTATTAATAAAAAATACCCTTTTAAAATGGAAGTATACATGTTTTCAAAATGAGGGTCAAACCCATTTGCCTTTTCACAGTCGATATTCTGGGTAGAGAGATACTAGGGAGTATGTCGCGTTTATAAAAATATAAACTTGCACAAAAAAGATCTTTTATTTATGTGAAAACTTACTATCAATGGACGAGATTAAATACTTTAAGAAACATATTATTACATATTGTACCTAAACAATATTTAAAATTATCAACAAAATTTAACAAGTTCTATCCAAACAAAATTACAAATAATTTTGTATCATTTGACAATTCCACATCTTTCGTTATCGTTACAATTTAAGTTAGGTACAATGTTGTTTTTTTTAAGTATCCCTGTAGCAACAAAATATCTTTTCGATAAAAAGATTTTTTCTGTACATCTTTCTAGTTGATTAATTTAATATGTATTAAAAATACCACATGTTCTGAAAATACAAAAAAAACTCGAACTATACAATAAAAAAAAGATCTAATCATGGTTATCGCATGTTAAAAGCATTGTAAGCATGTTTTTCAAAAATCTAATTATCTTTTTAAATTCAAAATGGCCGTTTACAACATCACCGTTGCTGCTTTTTGTTACCAGGTCGTATCAGTGTGATCAATTATTTACTCGTATCATTTCCACAATTCCCAGAATGCAATTTGCTTCGTGCAAACTGCATTGGAAGGAAAAACGGATATGCATACACGGAAAATGTGAACCGGTTTTCAATATATATGTAAGAAGTATTCACAAAAGCTGTTGGGAACAATTGAAAGGCGTGGTCAATTTACGGTTTTGGGTTACACCCCTCCAGAAGGGGTTGAATTAATTCTTCTATATAAACGGACGAAAAAGGTACCACACTCTGTACCCCCCGTATGAATCAAGCAAACATAGACTTTACGTACATATAATAATATTATACGATAAAAGAGAATATTGACTACACGTTGGTATACGCTGTGTGGGTAATCCGGGAGATTTTTTGTTAGATTTATTAAACTACAGACGGATCTACCTACGTGAGAAAGCAGTTTGGTTTATAATAAATAATAAACCAAAATACTTTATTGACTTACATGTTTTTGTTGTAACAGAAGTGAATATATTATAATAAAACAAGACATAAGATACAATTATATTGCAATTAAATACTCGTAGTTTATTGTGTGGGGTGGAGTAGACTCCACCTTTGATATATACAGTATTATCCTGGCTACTTTGCTAGACTGCAGTTTGTGTTAAAATAGCCAGTTTTTTTCGTACTGTTAGGTGTTATTTAATTCAAGAACGATAAAGATTCGAAAGAAATATAGAGAGAAGATAAAAAGAGAAAATATGTAGTGGGAGTGTTGTAGTACTAGTGAATTATTAGTGTAGGCACTGTATACTGATTGTGTTAGAATATTGGATAACCATGCTTCTGATTGATCTCTACCCAATTGGATCATATATTGTATCTAAATTTGTGTAATCTTATTGGAAGTGAACGATTTCCTGAGTGTGTTGTACGGTTTCGGAGCTAAAAACATCTTCGTTGAAAATATCGTTGTTGCCCTCGAAACTGGCGTGTGGATGTTCGTTGTTTGTCTTGGGTTGTGTCCATGATTTATTGCTTGCGGCGAGTTGTTGTTAGCATGCAAAAATTGGACGAGTCTTAACATAAAGATTTGTCGTATGTCTAGGGCATTGTACTCTTTAAATATAAAATCTGATGGATATATAAAGGGACGACCATTTATTACCCTAAGAATTGTCTTTTGTGCTCTTTTAGCCGACTCTAATATTGTTTTTGCTGCTCCTCCCCAAACAAAAATAGCATAATTAATTAAGGAGTAGCAGAGTGCAAAGTACACCGATCTTGAGAGTTTGTAGTACATTATATTCCTTGAGTTTGTAGTACATCGTATTCCTTTAAAAAAGTAAATTAGTTTTTATAAGCGTTTGCTGGTTGTGGATCATGCTAATACATCACAATAAACTTGCCAAATTGCATATTTCTAGATGTGAGGTAGTTCAAGAGGCATTTATTTGGACACGCTGATCACTAGCACTGGTCACAGTGGTCATGAAATTCGACCAGCATACAACTAACTAAGATTGCTATGAACCAACTTACAAGAATATACGAAATAACATCAAACAAGCGACCAGAATTATGTTGGTTCATACACATGTATTTTTAATATTTTTGTATATAACGTAAACTTGGACAGTCTGCAATAGCGATAAGCGTAAAATAGACCCCTTCGTAATGTACCGCTAGATAAGAATGTTACGTAATAAAATTAATTTCAGAATATTATAACCTAACTAAAATTATTTTTTACAAATGTATGACGTTACTTTGTAATGTCACGATATATAATAAATCTTTTTTCACTAGTAACGTAAATATTATCAAGTATATAATGTTATTTTTTATCTCTCTTTCATCTCACTTTGTAAAAAATAAAAATTAGCAAGACAACATTGAATAGCACTGGCTAGTGGAGAAAAATTATTTAGCGATATTTGATTTTGTCCAAGAATACACAATTACTGGATTTTCACCAACAAATATGTACGTACAAAGATATAAAATATATTGATGGGTAATTACAGGGCTTACGACCTGTCTTCGGCTGGTTTAATAAATAAATGACTTCAAAAAAATAACTAGTCTCATTGTAAGATATATGATGTCTCAGGGAAATTAATTATTAAATTTAGTCTGTAGATGGCGATAGTGTTGTGGTACTCGAAGCATGTTTATATATTAACATATATACAACTTTCAAAAATTTTATAGATATGAAGATTGATGGGTGACAATGGTGAATGTTATATTTATATAAAGTGATCACATAAGCCAGCTGAAGGCAGGTCATTACCCCCGGTATTACCCATACATCCATTTATTTTCCATTAAATATAATGGAAAATAGCTTCGTTTATATGAAATATCTATTATTTGTTTAAAAATTATTTAAATGCTTTTTCTTTTACGTGACAGTCTACGTGAGTCAAATTACTCAAGCTATGGTTAGTAATAATAATGGGATACTTTGAGAGTAACACGATAAAAGTTGACCTCCTGACACATGTGCGTGTACGCGTCATTATGTGTGTATGCAATATTTTATATGAACCCCTGGCATAACTAACAACAAGTGCGATAAATTTGACATGTCTAAGTTGAAAATGGCGTCTAGGTGAACGCCGAACAGCCGCTACCTTCTCAGGTGAGCGGAGTATTTACGAGTTTGTGTCTGTTAAGTAGATGGATAACCCTTCACTGCTCAAACATCCCGGTTGTGTTCTACGCAGACAGTGAGGCCATATTTTTGGTTCAGGTGCAATATACGACTGTTTACACATTTCAGTCTCCATTCAGGGATAGGGCATGAATTCCTAGTTTTCGGTAAACCGGTTTATCGGTAAATAAGGAGTTATTCCATTTCAGAATTGCCAGTAGATATATTTCTAATTTTACCAAGGATAGTGAAGAAGTTTTAGAAATTAGGAAAATTGCAAATACGTATGCACAAAACGGAGCTCTTAACAGCCGTAAAAACGCACCCAGTACCGATATTGGGTGCCAATATTAATGCGCCCGCAACGCTTCGCTCTTCTCACCGTCTTTATAACTTCGCTTGTAAATACTTAATTATACACTTTATCCATTTCTCTAAACCTGTAAACTTTGTTTAACAATAAAAACAGTGAGACTTCGTTGCATTCATTTTAAAATATAAAAAATAATCGCTTTTAACAGAGATTTTTCCTTTACAAAATTCTAATTTTCGAACAGCAGCCATTTACATATTATAAGAGGAAATTCTTTATCGATAAAATTCATATTTTCTATATAAATAATAAGTGAATACAAGTGAATTTTTATTAAACTGCGGATGGTTTCGGTGTCTTCTAATCATTATTGAAGAAAGCGCATAGTAATTTTCCAGAAATTGCATAATGATACCTTCTGCAATGGGTGGTTCTACATCCGAGATATATAACAAATATAATAAGCAATGTAATCAATTTATTACGTAAATTTGAAATAAACCTAATATGACGTGAAAATTTACATTTAAATATAAAGGAGATGGATCTTTTTATTACGAAGAAACATTTTTAAAAAAAACATACGATCATATTACTAAGATATGAAATCTAAAAAAAACTAAATTTATACGTTTAATATTATTGTTTTAATAATTAAAACAATAACAATATTCTAAAATTGTATTCATTTACTTTAAGAAAAAAAATACACTAAATTACAATTAAATTTTAGAAAAAAAAAATTAATCAATAAAACACAAACACATAGATATGAAATACACATTAAAAATATAAAACATCACTAATACATGTCAATTTACCATAACCAAAGACATTAATTTAAACTTTTACTTTTTAACCACAATAATATATAGTATGATATTTTATTATTTTACTGTACTTAATATGTTTTATATATCGTTACATCAAAATTGACAATTGTAACATTTCTATCTTAAATATTGTTCTTAGTAAAGGTCTATTAGGATCATTTATGACCTGTAAATAGAAGTATGCAACAGGTTTCTCCGTTTTATTTAGATACAAATTAAATCAGTTGTAGGATGAGATTTAAAAATGATATATTTACATTTATAATAATATATACATAATATGTGCATTTTTTATGATAATGTATTCCTCTCTGATTATCCCTTTCTATTTTATATAAAACTAGCGATTACCTGGCATGCGTTGCAATGCCACTCGAAGAAAGAAAATGTTTGTATTTTAATTCTGATTATTGAAGTGCTTTTGGATACACTATATTTTTGTTTTTCCGTCTGATGCGTATATGAAAATGTCACCAGAAAAAGCGATAATTCTTGGAAAATTTGCCACAGAGAATCCTAAAAATAGCTAATCAACGTGTCCGAATTTCACATTTCACGACATATGGTTTGCCATGAAACAGATAGCCGTGGCGCGCAGATCGCTTTCTTCGGCGAACTTTCTCATTGTAAATGGTTATACTAATTCAGAAACCTTCGCGGACGTGCGCACAGTAGCTCACCAAAGTTTTATGGCAATAAACTATATGAAATACACACATTTGCTGAAACGTCTCGCGCGCCACCTATTGTAAAATAGTTGAACTAATTCAGAAACCTTTGCGGGAGTGTGCACAACAACTCACCAAAGTTTCATCGCAATCGAATGAACGGTAAAAAAACGCATACGGGACAAACAAACAAACTTTAATTTATATATATATATAGATTGTACCATGTTTCAAAATACGTATTTTTCAATGTTAGATAATATTTATTACAAAATACTATAAGAAATTCGCACGCTCAATGCTCCATGTACTACATTCTCTGCTCCCACCCTGCTTTTGATTAAACAATCATAATATTGAGGATAATCTAAGTCTTTGAATCAAAATTGGAGACCGACCGAACATTCGGTTTTGGCCAAAGTTTTGACCAATTTTGGTTTTGGCAATTCAAGTTTTGGTTTCGGCCAAAACTATATCGATGTTTCGGCGCAAACAAGTTTGAAATTGTATTTCATTCTATTTACCGTATCTTAATATTCCGTTTTTGATTTAGTTACTTAACTTTTTAATATAATTTCACTATACGATATTGAGGAGACAGATTTCGTTTTGATACGATCACATTATACCGGTGCGTGAATTAGGTTGACGATCAGAAATAAATACATATATTGCAGTGAAATGGAATGTCTATAATTATGTAATAAATCTGAACCTAGAACCCTTAAATTCTCGTAAAAAGCGAGATGTAGAGAACTTCAAAAGTATTTGGTGACCCCTGATAGTCTGCAGTTTTATTAATAATTCTTAAAGAGCTCCCTAATAGAACCAGACGGAAATAATGACATTGAAATTGAATCAGACGGTAACAGCAGTGGTGGTGAATCATCTTATATTAACGACAATTAATAACAATATTACTATTTTCAATACAAAGGAAAACATTACAAACCGTGTTTTCTAAATGTAATAAAACATATTTTTAAATAATTACAAACCGTACGTATTTGACAATACCCCGCATGTTATCAACCTTACAAACTTTGCACTATTTTTTAAATCTATTTAATATTACTTATCCTCTATTTTTACAATCTCTTATACATCTTAATAGACGCCGTGCTCGACCATGCACCCTTGAAAATGTTGTGTCTTTCTCAGAATAATAAAATGACAAATAGGATTCTGTCAAAAAAACCAAATTTCAAATTTTATTCATTATTATTAAAAATATTATTGTTGCTTCCGGTAGCGATTTGTATTAAAATACTTTACAACTATATTCTTAATAACTGCAACTTCGCAATAATAATGCATTATAAGGAGAACACATTCTTATTGTGAAGTTGTAACATATTGGTTCGAATATTTGTCGCCTAAAATATCTTCGCTGTAGCATAGTTGGATAATGCACCTTCCCTGATTTGGAAAGAGATGCAGGTTCGAATCCCGTTGACAAAACAACAATATTTTTCGATAAAATTGATTTTATATGTATATTTTTCTAGTTAATATATTTAATTAATATTTAAAATATCACAGACCTATGTTCTGAATAATTACAACTTCACAATAACTATCTAGTGTTTTACTAATAGATTTAATATAGTTGTTTTAAAATTGTAATTTAAAATAATTTATACCATCCAGGTATCACGCCGAATTTATGAGTTTGCCGTCAAGTAAAAAAGTGGTGGACTTTATCGACGCTGAAGTTAGAGATTATGATGAGACAGCATCAGAAAATTAATTTTAAAATAATTATTTAAAAAAAATATGTATTTAAAATTATTCTCTTTATTTTTTAGATTAAATATTTAAAATAAAATACTGCATACTTTATTTATGTTACCTATGCTGTAACCCTCAATGATGTCGGAAAGTCTACCGGTAAAAAGTTGTAAGTCACAAATCTCAACAAAGAATTGTTGTTTTACTAATTTATATGGCACTTATATCCATTAAACTATTAAAAAATAATTTTTAATAAATGAATAATACAATACTGTTTAGTTATACGTTTTTTTTAAATACTGTAAAGAAAAGGTTTTGTGGAATACAACGTTTTACCTTTCCACCGTCGATGTATAATGCGTTAAAATAAATTGTGTGTACGATATTCACGTCAAAGTTTCGGTTTAAGATTCAATTTCGGTTTGACTAAAAAATTCAATTAGTTTTTCTAATGAATGAGAATGAGTGCAATATCTTCCCAAAAAAATAACAAAATAATCGAGCATACTGTGTTGTCCCTAAGCCAATCTTAACTTAACTTCTTCACTAAACAGGAGAACAATCTAAAAATGCCCTGACATTCAATATTAAATAAAATGCTCTAAATGGCCCTAGTAAAATCACGTCGAGTTTCTGTAATACGCACTAACGTGTATTTTTCAAGAGAAATATCCGCTCAGGTAGAATAAAATAGAAAACTAAGGAAAAAATACAAATTAATATCTTACAGAAAACTTTTGTGAAAGTGAACGAAATTGGATAATAATAAAAATATTTAAGGTACGAAAGAAATTTCCTAATAAGCAATTTTATATAGCTTTTAAGCTGTGCCCTTCAAAGCGACGAATGCTTTGAAAACCTACTTTTTACACAAAGGACACAAACATAGATAATGGCAAATGCTCCTAAATTTTAGTGTCTTAATTTTGCACTATTTAGTGATCCTCGAGATATATAGAGTAATTCTAAATATATATTAATATATTAATGTGATGATATTTCAAAAAATCTATTTTAAATTAAATTAGCTTTTCACATTGTGAATTCAGTACGTTTTCATTTTTCTGAAGTTTCGTTGGAAATTGCTCAAAGAAAATCCAAAAAGTGAGGTTAGGAACCTACTCTACCGTAAATGTAATAAGATTTTCTTTTTACAGATTTGAATACAGCGATTTAAGGACTTTGGGCTTTTCAGATATTAATATAGATACGTATATATTTATATATATGGTGTTTGGGACATATATTTATTAATGTAAATACATATTTATTCTTGAACGAAAATAATGCACATTACCTTCCCCGCTTTCCTTCCGTTCCCTACCTTGCCACCAACCCACCCGATTGGCGACCTTGAGCCAGTGCGGTTATAGGTATTCGGAAAGGATTACAATATTATACAAATTTGAGACTTCGCGTCTATACTGTGTCGGAACCTAAGACGAAATAGTGAATAAAACATACAGTTCACATTTTGGAGATGTCTGCAGATCCGGATAATGGTGAAGGCATATTCCTTCCGTATCCTGAATTCTTCCGGCATCTTTGCTTTTACGCAATATATGTAATTGGTTAGATGACGTTTTTTGTAGATGATTTCCTTGAGAAAACCTAGTTTAATGTTTCAGTATAATAATTGATGCAAGGGTTTGATTAAAAAATACTTGTACGCGGGGGAAATAAATCTTCCACAATTGAGTTAATTTAGTTCAAACCATTCTTAACTAATTTTGTTATTTATTTCAAATGCTAGTTGTGATGAGATAATATTCGAGATGTGGCTGCAGAAGCGCACAAATGTATCTATCCTCCAGGAGTCGAAGATTCTAAAAAGATTTTTAATTACATGTACGAAAAAAATTCTAACATACTTTGAACATGTTACCAGAAAAGACGAAGAGAGTGTTGAGAAGCTCGATTCACAAGGACAGTTGAGGAAAAGCGAACAAGAGGACTGTCTCCAGCATGACAGGTAGACAAAATAAAGGAGTTAACTGGGTGCTCTTTAAACGCTGCCATTAACATGACTCAAGACCGGGAGGAATGGAAACGGATTGTACACCAAGTTCCATATATTTCAGGGGACCACGAAGATCATTCAATGATTTTTAAATAGAAAATAAACCATAATTAATCGGTGAAATTTGCTTTACGAATTTATACCTGGCTTGCAATATGAATGAAAGATAAAATCCTTCTAGTGAAATAAAATGCCGCAACCTTTATCCGCATTAAAATAATGTTCTGCAGTCATGATATTGGCGACTTGAAGCATTTAAGATGTGGATCTACAGAAGAATGCTCAAAGTAAGAGTAAGGACTAAAGGTAATATAAATAATTATTCAAAATACTCTTTTTAAACCACTATTTATTAATTACTCTACATGTTTCAATACCTATGGTATCATCTTCAGCAAATAATGTTTACTAAAATTAAAAATACAAGCATACATAAAAACTAAACTATAAAATTGTGAACAAGTGAGAACTTATATGAAAACAAATTTAAAAGGTGACTATTTGCAAAGATGATTTAGTTATTTATAATATTAAGCTTGTTAATAACACTATTTCTTATTTCTAAAATTTCTAATATATTTAACTATAAAACCCTAGTATTTGTAAATATAATTTCTAAACCTTTATTTATATCAAAGGAATGGTTTGTTTCCAAAAAGTAATTGGCAAATTCTGAATAGTTATTGTTCTTTAGACATCTCAAATGCTCCTTAATTCTAATATCAATATTTCTGCAAGTTTTACCTATATAAAAATAATTGCAATCATTGCAAAATAATTTATGTACCCCAGATTTTTTTTAAATATTGTCCTTATCCTTGTTATTTAATTTGTTATTAGTGTAAAAAGCTGGTTGTAAATAATTCGGGATATTTTTTATAATTGAACATAGAATTAAATATTATTAAACAAATTACAACTAATAATGACTATAATATTAAATTAATAGATAATTTGTTAAACAAAAAGACCAAGAAAAAGTTTATCAAATCATATACCCACCTATTATTGATAGTGGGAAGCAGTGGAGAAAAATTGCGTTTCTAAATAATCTTACATCAAATTCATTACATACAAATAAATAGGGGTTTACAGTTAGATAAATTTGAAATTTTAGATATAAAAAAATGTTAATAGCAAGCTTATTATTATAAATAACCAAATCCTCTTTGCAAATAGTCATTATTTCAGTATACATTGTTTCCTAAAGATGATACCATAGGTATCGAAACATGTAGAATAATTAATAAATAGTTGTTCAAACAAAATATTTAGTATAATTATTAATGTAAAATGAGGCCACAAAGTAATTTGGCAAATATTGAAGAAGATAATATGATTCGGATGAATAAAGAAAAATTTGTATTTAAAACAAATCTGAATACTTCAATATATTGGACATATAATGAGACATCCGGAAAAGTACGAGATCTTGCAACTCATAATGCAGGGAAATATTGCTGAAAGTCGAGGCCCTGGAAGAAAGAGAACATCATGGCTGAAGAACCTGAAGGAATGGTTTGACCAGTCTACTGTAGAGCTGCATCGGGCCACAGTAAACAAAGTGATGATAGCCAACATAATAGCTAACGCTCGTTGAATGAATAGGACACAATAAAAAAAATAAAAAGCTTTAAGAATGGTTACCACAACATTTCAAAATCAATTACTGGTTTTTCTTAAAAGATGACAAATTTCATGAAATAAATCAATTATCAATAAATTCACTGTTTTAATTACCAAGTCTATGTAGCCTGAATGAATACTATATTAGTTTATACTTACATTTTCGCAATAGTTTATATCTTACATATAATATACAAGAAGGGTAGACGCCTTTTATTTACAGACGTTTGTATATAATGTTTTGATATAACATTACATAACATATTAAGTACTGCCATCTCTCAGATGATTGAAATATTTCGTGAATACGAGATGAATAATTTAATGATGTACTTGCAAACGAAACATGTTTTGCTGTGTGGGAGTTACGAACATATCAAATCAAAATTGTATGAAGTAAAATATTTATGTAAATACATATGGATATGTCATCCTGCGTCAAAATATTTATTGACTGATTTGTTGAATGATTGATTGCCTGTATTCAGTTTGATATACTTTTATACAACCACAGTATATCGGCACATCGGTGTACATCGGTAAACGAAATGACGGGTTTAATGGACGAGATAATTAAATTATTATTTTTTTTTTTTTTTGATTTATAAAAAAAAATAACGCATTTTATTTATTTCAATATAAGAGAACAACCGAGACTAATGATTAGTCCTTGAGTCTCGAATTAAAGCATTCTTACTGTTTAAATTGTGATTAAATTAAATTCTGTTTTTATTTATTGTAATAACAGATAACATAATATATAACAAAAAGTACAAGAAAAAGCAAAATCATATATCATATGAACGAATTACAAAAAAAATAAATTATACATAGAAGAACAAGACAGCCATTTAAGGGCCATGCGTATAGTTTAAAATCGCGTTAGTACAGCATTGTATCATGGAGCCGATAAAGGGAGTTTTAAACTCCTATAACGGTTTCGAAAAAAATAATATTATTTCGATTAATTTATTTTATCTGTATACCTTTCTTAGTTCTATTTTTGGCTTAGTTCTAAAAACTACCACGACAATTCACCGCTGTAGCCGTGGCGCTAGTAGCTACAATCGACTCATTGTATTCACATTACTATCGTCTACTTTTAAGCTAGTGAATTATTCAATTCATACAATTGGCAATTTACTGAATTGAATTTTCTTTCGGTTGATCTGTTTTGTATAGAGTCGTTACTTATACTCTTCTTTAACAGAATTATATTAGAAAGGCTTACAACGGCGAGCAAATCATTTAAGTGTCTACTTCCTCATAAATTGATTTGTGAATTTTAATATCTTACTGTTTTTAACGTGCTGATTTCATGATCGTTCTTTGCGTTCGAGGTGCATTTGGTGTACGAATTTGTTTTTAATTTGAGAAAAACGAAAAGCAATTGGCAGAACTATTTCCTAAATTAACCCTTAATAAAAAAAAATATTTCGTTTAGTTATTACATGAAGGATTCTTAAAAACGTCCATACACTTTTTGTATTATTTTTTATATCGGTAAAAAGGTATTACTTTACGTTAAAAATTAAAATTTAAAAACACTACTAATAGAACTCTAAAATTACAAATGAATGGTAGGGTCGAATAAACGACGGATTAATTTTGTCTAAAGACGTTGGTTAAACGAAAGTTCATAATCCTGTGTACAACATATATGTATTATATATGATTATATAATATTATTGGTAGCAGCATAACCTAAATCTATACCTACTGCACGCCTCTGTCAAGAATAATTTAGTATGGCGTTCTATACATAAAGCTTTACGTCTGAAAGAATCAGAATTATAGTAAGTTAATAAAAATACTGTTCATAACGTGTTAAAATGTGAAGTGAACAAAATATGAACTCGAAATTGGAATGTATAGCATTTCTTATGTGTTTTTTCCATCCCTTATAGATACCGTTATAAAAAGATTACACGAAAGTGTAACATGATGGCATCTATCTCTATATTAGTGTATTTTTTCCAAGAACCCACACAAAAGACCCACCCTTCCATATCAGCAGTGAGGAGGGTGCTGTTTGCGAAAATGATTTCAAAAATATCTAGATTGCACGAGGGAAGAAATACAATAGATGTGAATCATAAATCACGAATTCAGGTCGCACTGCGTAGGTATTGAATTAATTTAGGAAATATTTGACACTTCGAATTTGTTGAAAATAGTTGAGAGTTGAAATAGTAGACTCTCATTGTGACAGGTATGCTGTTTCTGAGAAATTAATATCAAATTTAGTCCATAGATGGCGATAGTGTAGTTGTACTCGAAGTGTTTCCACATAATAACATATATACAACTTCCAAAAAATTTGTAGATGTGGAGATTGATTAATTGGTGAGAATGGTGGACGTTATATTTGTATAAAGTGATATCTAAAGCCAGCCGAAGACAGGTCGTAAGCTCTGTAATTACCCATACTTCCGTATATTTCCATTAAATATAATAAAAATGGGTTCGTTTTTATGAGATATCTATTATTTGTTTAATTTTTTTTTTATGAGTGAACACTAGTGATTGTGTATAGAGGCAACCCGGGAATAAATTCCTGGAAATCTCACGATTTTTTGTTGTCTCGTGTCTTCACTTTATTCGAGACTTTATAAAAAAATAGCCCGAGACTCGAGACTCTGATTTTTATTAAGATAACATATTTATTTTAAACAAGTTAACTTTCCAATCTGACTATTGACATACAGAGGGTAGTCTAGGTATTAACTAATAAACAAAGCAAGCGATTAACGTGTATTTAAAAAAAAATTGAAAATTTCCAATTCTCGTCTAACAAAACAAAGTCAGTTATGTGGTCACTTATAAAAATTTGCATTAGGGACATATTAATTTTCAGATGTTTACTGTTTTATATTTGTCGGTTTGTTCAAACAGAGGATTATGTTTCATTTAAAATGTGATATAAATCTATGAAATAAAATCGTATCATCTTTAGAGGAAATAAAATTTAGATAATATGAAATCATTTGTAAACGGCTTTTAGGAAATTCAGTTAAGAAAACATAAAATTTATCAAATCCTTTTAATAATATTTCTTGTTTTCGATGGCACAGATTACAATCGATTTAAGTACAGTGTATGAATCTATTTTTGCGAATTCCTGATGTAGTGCTTAATATATATATCTATATAAGATAGGTTATGAGATATCATAAAATTATGTGTGAGAATCCGAGCGCCCCCCAAATAATTTAACACCGAGTGCATACCTGTTCGTTTGAATTACAACGCGAAGTGTGCGTGTGCATATGCGAGTGTGTGGCCAGAGCAGGATGAAGTATTCATAACTATTTACAATAGATCGATGTTTGTATATGCTTGCAACACAGTTACGTATACAAGTATAACCTTTAAATATTCTACGACGTATAGTGTTGGTTAATAAACTCGTTCGAAAGGCTACCGCGAGAGAGGTGACGCGCACGGGCCGGTCTCCTGACGGCTTTGGACGCGTTGCATTGTTGTCTATTTTTTGGTCGGTACCGGCGTAATTTTGAGGTTGATGAGAGCCCTGTTTTGCACCCAGGTAGGTGCATGCAGATTATGGAGACGATATACCTTCACATTTAATACATTACTGTTAATTTTTTGAAACATCATAGTTTAAAAGTAAACATTAGCAGAGAAAAGCATTATATTTTACACAGTCCAACCAGCGTAACTTAAATCTCGCAATATTCTAGCCAAATGGTTATTCTTCATACGCTTTGTTCGCTAGTCGGTCTTAATCGATTATCTTGAGAAAAATTACTGGAGAATCTACAAGAAGAGAGGCTAAATATAAATACATTGGGTTGCAGTCACAGTAACTGCGAAAGACTGAGACGTCTGGAAATGTCTTGTTGAGGCGGTGAGCCTTCAATTTTTCTAATACTTTGTTTAAAAGATCAATAGATAATGAAGAAGTTAAACATAACATGAATACTACAAACTATTTTTGAAGCTTAAATTTCAATAAAAACGATAAATATCTCATCGTTTTCATATCACTGAATAATATTAATTTCAAAGTAATATGTTTCGTTTGGGAAATGCGCAATATTGAATCGATCGTATATACTTAATGATAGATTTTTTTAAAAATTCGGTACTAGATTAATAAAAGTAAATCTATGAAGCTTCATTGACTTAAAATTGTCCTTATTTTAATTTAATGAACTACTTCACTATATCACTTCATTGTTTAATTTAGTGACGTATCAGTCTATTTTAGTTCTGAAGATGTTTGGAGTTAAGCATTCTACATCAGTTAACCTCGGTAGGTACTCAAAAAGACATTTTTTTTTACATTAATCGTATTTATGAACCTTTGTGGTGTCTTCATGTGAAATAAAATTTTCTAAAGGTGAATTTTCTCTAAAAAATATTGGCATATTTTAGAATGGGCAAAATATATTGCTTGGTATTCTCTCTCGATAAAACGAATCGTAGAAAATTTTTAATAAATTTCTTAGTCTAGCGAGTGATATTTTTCCAAATATTTTCTATCATTTTTCTTTCCAATCGGTTATATTTTTATATGAAAAATATTTTTTGTTGACAAAAATATTATTTTACAAAAATTTTTTTGATAATGAAAACTATATTGTTTATTTATGATAGCATTTTATAAATTAATGAAAATAAAATGATCTTCTGAACATAATAATTGTTCACCCACAACTCTTTGCTGGAAAATAGTTCACTGAGTATATTATAAAAAATGTATTTTTGATAAATGTAAATATTAATTTATAATAACATTATTATTCAGAACATAAGTCTGTGATATTTTTAATACTAATCAAATGTATTAATTAAAAAGATATACATACAAAATCAATTATATCGAAAAATATTTATTGTTGCTACTGCATCTCTTTTCAATTCGGGTACGGTGCATTAACCGACTATACTACAGCACACAGTACTTTTGACGACAAATTGTCGAACTTATATGTTACACTTTTCAAATAAATGCATCTATCGTTCCATTATTTGAAAGCCATCTACTTTATTTTTACGGAATCTCAAAGACCTTCGAGTGGTCCGATAGGAGACGCCAGAATTAATTTAATATTAATATTTTTGAATTAATTTGAAAAATATAACATATAGGTTCGAGAATTTGACATTAAAAGTACTGTGTACTGTGTGAGTCCGATTACAAGAGTGTCTTGAGAGAAATGGACGGCATTTAGACGATATTGTTTATAAAACGTAAAATCCGCATTGTTAATATTAAACTTGAAAATTTTCCGCTTGACACCCTTTATAAAATATCGGAAAAAAAATATTAAATTAAAAATACTATCATTAAATATACTAAATATAGTTTTTGCGATAAATCATAACTTATAAAAGTAATTTTTAAAAAATGCGTTTTAAAAAGGTACTTACGTAGCTCAATGAGGGAATCCTTCAAATCTGGGAGGCGCATGCAGACAATTCTCCGTAGCATGGTCGCTTGGGTACTAAACGTATCGTTTTTAGTCGCATTAACATCCCAGAGGAGTGGTCAGAAGGTACAGGGGGGAAGAAGCAACATTATCACACGTTCTTTACATGTCGGACAGCGTAAACTTTTAGCGAGGGAAACCCTCATTACGCCACTGCTCCCGGGTTAAAGGTATTCTGTTTCATATACCATACTATTGATACAATTTTAATACATTTATTTTTAGATTTTAAAATTAAAATTGTATGGTTGCTCAGTTTTGTGTAGATAGATAGTAGGTATAAATTATTTTTGAATACAAATTATTAATTCGGTGCTGTGTAAGTACTGAATTTGCAAATATATTATTTACCTTCCTTCCAGCGTGTGAAAAGACATATTTTATGTTTCGAACATGCTTACTTTTGAAAAATGATCTAAACGTAAGTTTAACGTTTATGGGAACAGAACAAAAATGTATCTAACATGGAACCTGGTTTGATGTATTTGTTTGGTCGTTTTATAGTTATATATTTTCCTGAGATTACTCTAGTACCTACAACATTTTACTGAAGGAAGCGATAGCTTAGCCATGTTTACATATCAAAAATAGGCTGATTTCTTCTAGAAGTCTCCTAAATGTACAGCGCTATAACATCCTAGGCTTCCAGATATTTCCTTTACATGAAAAACATGTTTAAAAAATACTGATACAGACTGCAGAAGTAATTCAAAAAAGTAGAAAATCTTTCTGTCTGATCGAAACAGTCAAAAGGAATCCAATTTTTACTTTTCGCGATCTGAAACCTGCTTATGACACCTGTTGTTTATCCATTGATTTATTTGCCTTGTTTTTTGAACAATCTCACGGAGACGCCAATATTGCCAGAACTCCTAAAATTGTTAGAACTTGAGTATTATATGTATAACTTTTTGGCATTTTTTTATTTGACGTTCATACTCGATGACTTTTGTAAGAATAAATTATAATTTTTAAGTTATTTTTTGATGTCATAATGCTTACGTTACGCTAAAAATTTCTAGCACAAATCGACGCAGGAGTTACAGAGCTAGTTAAGTGACGAAAGTGGATGGCAAGTTTTAGCCATGTGAGAACCATAAATAGGTGCCAGAAAATTTAATTTTAAATATATTTACACACACATACGTCATTAAAAGTACATATAATTTATTTACAAAAATTATTTTCGAAATTTTATCAGTTTACATTTTAAATTTGCTAACGTTAGAAATAAATAAATGAATCAATATTAGACATCGAACAACACCACTCAATAATGATACAATTTATCTTGCTACATAATCGTTTTAACAATATGAATTTTACTTTCTCTCCACTCCTCTTACAAGAGCCTCTTTAATCATAAAACTAAAAAATATACCTATAAGTGTAGTGAAATGGTTTTATTCGGCTTCTGAAATTATGGAAATACTGTCCACGATCACCCCCTTCCGCAAGCAAATATTCTAGGTCTTGGCTAAATAGTCTCCTACAAATCACACTGTGCTCCGATGCGTGGTGGTACGACACAATTTATATAGACAAACCAGAAAATAAATCAAATAATATACTTTATTTAGCAAAAACAAAATCTTAAATATCATATGATTCGAAATATATAACAGCTTTTCTTATATGAATATGTGTGAAGCCGGTTGAAGTAGCTGCTGAGGGATAAAAATCAGGTTTATAATGCTATGAAGCTGTTTCTGGAAAATTCGGAACCTTCTTAGTAATCGAAATATTAATCTTAACCTACGGATGCGTGTAGTACGACGATATGTTTTCTCAGTATTTTTATACGGTGGTGGAGTTTATTATATGTGAGTATTTTTATGGGTGTGATCAGTAGGATCAAGTGTGAATGATAATCTACCCCCAAGTCGGCTTATATATTAGAATTAACCCTATATATTTTTGTTTACTTTGTTTTTTTTTTGCATGGTAGAACAAGATGATCCGACAGGGATATGAACAGATTTAAACAAACGGTACGTACATGATAATACTGAATTTATTTACGTTTAATAATATTATGCGGATTGAATTTATATGGTGGAATGCTAATACAGAGTTCGGAGTGTAACGATGAAATATTGACAAGTCCACAGTGACAACGGAAAGCCGGCGCTAGCAGCTGCGTTGAGTGTCCCATGTGAGATGTCCCACAGTGGTGGTTTTGATTTTGCACCAGGTGCGTTCAGAGTTGTGTCCAACTGTAGTATAATATTATAGACAACCAACCCAGACTAACGCAAAAAGGGGTGGAATATTTTAAAATATGTTGCTTAAGATCTTCTGGGTTGAAAAAATGTACTTAAAAATAAATAAATATAAATGTTAACTTCTATCGAGAAGATTATAGTAGAATACTTTGGACATATAGTAAGATAATATATAATATATTGAAGGGAAATGTTCAAAGAATGCGCTAAGAAAGAGCACGATTGGAAGTACACGAATCATCTTGATATAAAACTTAAAGCATTGGATTCATTACGGGAAGAACTCACCTTTTAGGCCAAGTCACGGTAAAAGAAATCATAATAAAATATTCAATAAATAAATTTGTATCTTCAATTATCAATAACGTACATCATTATAAAGTCACTACCCTGTTCGAAAGGGTTCAAATTTAGGGCGACTCACCGATGACTGACTTCTCAAAATGCTGTGTTTACGCAAACACTTCACTATTAAATTCAACTTGTAATCATATTTCCATATTACCTATTTATTTTCAGTCAAGTTTACAAAGTTCCGTTAGTTTAGGTTCTAGTTCCAGTTTCCCAGTAATAGTTGGAATTAAACTGCGAAGAAACATTACGTGTCAAATACAAAGTAGAGTTATTGAAGTCATGTTTGGTGAGATAACGAATTATTAATGGTTCCCGTGTGTTGGAATTACTAAATCTCCCCCGAAATTGAATTTACATCAACATTCAATTTGCTGTTGGGAAATTTACGTATCGCAATTTCGACGCGGGAAAATAATATATGGAATAATAAATTTGCTACGAGACTTAAGAATATTAAAACGGAGCTTAAACTTCGGCGCTTTTGCCGACAGAGGCAGCACCGAGAGGCGAAATCAACAGGTATATTCTTTATAGAGTTTAATGTAGGTAAATAAAATCAACTGCTAATTGCACCCTTGAAAGTAATTAGCTGCTAGAAGACTCTTTAATATGGCTTTTCCACGGGAGACACTGATTTAGACAATCCTAATTATATGCCGGATAAATACTTAAAAGTAGGGCCTTTTTGTAAAATCGATATATTTTGTCATTTTATAATGATGATAAGTATTATTACATTTTTACGATAATAATGAAAATTTTGTTCAGAAATAATTAATTCAAGATTATTCAAATAAATGTGATAAAATTTCAAACAAGAATAGTATCCGTGTGTATTCATATTTTGACAGCTGTCATTGTTATTTTGAGCGTTTGATACACTTTCTGTACCATGGAACGTTTCACATTGTAACAACGTTTACGAGTTATTAAAACTTATTATCAAAAAGTGAGACAATCGATTTATTGAAAATGACATTCAACAATTCAGTCATTTCCATAAATGGACCTGTCAATTGGCCTCCTAGGTGAGAGTTTCTATAAATATTCTCCGGTGTATGGAAGTGTTTGAAATTAAGCCTTAATGTGTCCTTTTTGATACACGAAAGGTGCGCGAGTTTCTCTAAAACTCCAAGAAGCATAATAGACGTATTTTTTTGTATATGAATTACGTTGATTGGTATTTATTTATATTTTTTCGTATACTCTATATCAGTATTCCGTATCCGGTGTGCCGTGGCACACTGGTGTGTCGTAAGCCGGATACAGGTGTGCCGCGGTCAAATTCAATGTATTCGACATTTTACAATTTTTCATAATGTATTTAATACACAATGACTTTTGTGTTCATTGAAACAAGCGCAGGTATTACATTAATTCATTTATGTATGTATACTTTTCAAATAAAAAAACAAAATTTATTGTAAAATTTGTGTATCAATTTAATACCTACATATTTTAGCTTTTGGTGTGCTTCGGAATTTTAGGAAGAATTTTTGGGTGTCGTAGGTGAGAAAGGGTTGCGGAGCACTGCTCTATATGATTTTTTTCAACTGTTAAGTTTTGTGGTGGATATGAAATGTTTTTTTTATATAAAATATCTGTTTTGAATACATATTAAATGTATTAATTAGAATGATATACATATAAAATAAATTTTATTGAAAAAATATTATTGTTGTCACCGGGATTCGAACCTGGATCTTTTCCAATCCAATGTGTCCAAAATTTAATAAAAGTGAATTATTAATACAGGTGTCTCCTATCGGATTACTCAAAGGTATTTAAGATTCCGTAAAAATAAAGAAAATGGTTTTCAAATTAATGAAACGATAGATGTATTAATTTGAATAGATGTATTAATACTGTGGTATTATAGCATAATCTTTTAATGCATGTTCCCCGGATTGAAATAGATTCAGGTTCGAATTCCGGTAGCAACAACAATATTTTTCAATAAAGTTGATTTTATATATATCTTTCTAATTAATATATTTAATTTGTATTAAAAATATCACAGACCTATGTTCTGAATAATTACAACTTCTTAATAAGAATTTTTTATGCCAGCGATTATTAAGGTTCATATTTTATTTTATATACAACCCACATTTAGATGGGTGTTATATATCATCCCAAAGAGCAATAACGATGGTACAAATTGGGGAAGGCAGTTAGTATTAAATGTAATAAATTGCAAATTGCATGGCTCACTCGATGTATGAACAATCAATTATATTGAGTGTTGAATATTTCATTAGTGTTAAAAATTGCAGTTTATATTTAGGTTTGAAATAATAATAAATTAAACAGATAGGTAGTTTAAATATTTAGCATTTTGCGAATACATTAATGCATGTAATGTAATGTAAGTGTTGAATAATTTTAGTGATGAATAATTTTGTGTTTTAGTACTGAAAAAAACGGTAACTGATTTTGAATAATCAAAAAATGTTCTGTTGATCAAATATATACATATATCGAAAATGTCTGTGAATTTTTTTTTACAATTAATTATTACCAGGGGCGTGCATTACACACAAGCAAGAAAGCTATACATAATTAAAAATTCTGGGAAACAAATATAAATTTACCAATTGGATTAACATTAACGAAAACATTATTTTGCAATTAGTGCCATCTGTGTAACAGTAGAGACTTTAATTGCTTAGATCTAAAAACTCACCGGTGTACTCATGGTGCTCTTTTTTTATTCAAAGCATCGTGCTATTTACATTACTCGGTTCTGACTTTGAGCTAGTGAAATACTCAAGTCATATAAATGGCTATTTACTGAATTGAATATTCCTTTCGGTTAATCCGTTTTTTTACCTTTGCTGTTTATTAACAGAATAACATTAGAAAAGGTTACAAATGCGTTCAAATCATTCAAGTATCTACTTCTTCTTTTCCTATTTCGTGAATTTTACTATTCTACTATTTTTAACCTATTGATTACATGATTGTTAATTAAATTTAATGCATGGATTGGTTTTTGATTTGAGAAAAACATAAAGCAATTGGCATAATTTAAAAATAAATTACTACCCTTCGTTATTACGTGAAGTATTTTCAAACAGTCAATGAATCATGTTCAGTCATAGAAAGTGTTCTTAAAAACCTCCATACATTTTTTATATGGGTAAGAAAGTATTAGTTTACGTTAAAACTTAAACTTTAAAAACACTATTAACAGTACTCTAAAATTATTAATAAATACACGGTAGGGTCATATAAATGTCGGATTTATTTTGTCCAAAGACGTTGGTTAAACGAAAGTACATATATTATATATGATTGTATAATATCATTGGTAACAGCATAATCTAAATCTATGCCTTCTGCACGCCACTTAGTATTATATGTACAATATTTACATAGTAAATACTTGATATATAAATGCTCGTACTTCACAACATAATTAAAAATAGATAGGGTATCTCAGATACAGTAGTCTAAAAAGTGCCTACGGTTAAAGAACTGCCAACCGCAATACTAGAAGTTATTAGAACTATTGTAATTACAATACTGTCTACAAAAATGATTGCTGTATCATAAATATTCAACTTTTCATAATTAAATTTGGCAAACGTACGCTACAATAATGTAGCTACCACATAAGCTAACAGATTTTTATTTATATTTAATTTATAAAAAATATTTTACTTCTAAAGCATTAAATTTTGGATAACCCTATTTGACGCTCAATAGGTTTCTAGTGATGTACCCTAACCTTATGCTCCGTTTCAGCTACAGTCTCTGGAACCCTCAGTAAACAATACAATATAATAAAAAAATGGGTCATAGGTCAAGTTTATTTGGCATCAAAGTGTACCCAAACAATTGTGAGCACTCGACAGACTCATCAAATTGCGGTTGAGGCAGGAGGAATGTAGGAAGAATATTTTTAGATGACGTTATTTTAAATTATCAATGTATACACAATTATCTATTTATTTTTAGTGGCAACAAGACTGGGTGATTATTTTGTACTGATATAATAGCTTCCCAACATTTTCAGTAAAGCCACCAAATAAATAGACATGAACTAACGCAAATTATTTGTCCCAAAAATGTTTATTTTGGTGGCACCCGCGTGATTATTTTTGTGCCACTCACGCATTCAAAGACATCCGCGATTTTTTTAAAACTCTGACAAAATAATATGCATTCATGTAAAAAATACGCCTTATTTACATAAAGATTTAATTTTCGAAGAGTAAATATAATAGTCTATCGGATTTATTTTTTATTGGATAAATGTGTGTAGAATTCCCTTCGTCCTACAAGTAATGTTCCAAACCCCTCTCCTATATATATACTTCAAACCATGTCTATTCACTTACAAGTCTGTAAGTAAAACGCATAAAGAAAATAAGGTCATATTTTGTGTCTGTGTTTAAAACAATGAAAGAATCATACAATAAAAATTTCATAAACTTACATAGGTAATAAAATAATAGATATCTCATAAAGACGAAGATATTTTTTGTTAATGGAAAAATATAGAAGTATGGGTAATTACAGAGCTTACGACCTGTCCTCGGCTGGCTTATGTAATCAATTTACACAATATAACGTTCACCATTCAACCTAATCAACCTCCATATCTATTAATTTCTTTTAAAGTTGTATATATGTTAATATGTGGAAACACTTCGAATACCACAACACCATCGCCATCTATGAACTAAATTTGATATTAATTTTTATGAAACTATTTATATGTCACAATGAGAACCTAATTATTTTTTTAAATTATTTAAAGCAATATTCTTTATATGTAAAATGTTTTTAACACCTTTAGAATACGCCTGAAAAATCAATACTTTTCAATTTTTATATATTTTAAAAATAAGAAAATATATAATCATATAATTAAATTTTTACAGTTTATTTTCAAATTCTTTGCACTTAATAAGAACAGCACCTTTCTTAGAACTAATTTTCAGGTTGCACCTCTCAAAAATATTTTATCTATGCAAATGTGAGTATATGAATTAATCAATTTTCACACGTCTCCTATACGTGTATGTGTATTAAACACTTACCAACACATTCGCCCTATTATCTTTCGGATGTTTGTATTGACGGCACGATTTTCTCCGGCACTAATAGTGGTTTCGCTCGATGCTCAGCGAACCGAGGCGGGTGTTAAGGGGTTAGCATAATTTAAGTAATTAATTTTCAATTGAAGGTTAAACACAAACATTTGGGACTTAAAATCTTCACTCGAGAAGATTACATTTAAAAACTCGTTAATTTGAAACATGAAGCTTGCGTTATAATGAGCGATTGAGTGCAAATTGCAAAGGTTCGAAATGCCAAAAAATGTAATTCTTACAACGAAACATGAAAAGATCGGCGGTTCATTGTTAAATGGATTCGCTTTCACACAAGGTCTATTACAAATTGTACAGAACTGATAAAAGTACACGACATACAAGAATGACTTTAAAAGTAAGTGTAGAAGAACAAAATAGCTAAGGATTCTATAAGTTAAAATTTTGTTCGGTATAAATCGAGTATAAAATATTTCATTTAATGTAAGGCCATCAAAAAAAATGTTTTACGAACTCAGTAAAAAAATAGGTAATTGTTATTTTCTTTTATAAATACTTCATATTTTTTATATCAATATCAAAGCCATCCCTGTTTACAGATCATTTTAAACTTACATTAAACTGTAACCCAACCTCCATATCTATCATATTTTAAATGTTGTATATATTTTAATATGTGGAATCACTTCGAATATACACTATCAGTATCTATGGACTAAATTACTACTCATTTTCCTTGAAACAGCATATATGTCATATTGAGAATCTAATTATCTGGGTGGAATGGTGAACGTCACATTGTGTAAAGTGATCACTTAAGCCAGCCGAAGACAAGTCGTAAGCCCTGTAATTACTCATACTTTCATATTTTTCCAATAATAAAAAATAGCTTCGTCTCTTTGAGATATCTATTATTTGTTTAATTGTTCGTTTATTTATGACAGTTGCCAGATTAGTTAATCATTAAAATTTTATATTATCTATCTGATATTGTATTCATTTTAAGAAATGATGGTACCTATTGAAATAATATGTAATAAAGTAATAATCTTCTTTGACTTTATCTGCAGTCTGCATTTCGGATAGCCAGTTGCAATAGGATAGCTATTAGCATCGGTTCATTGAGTTGGAGATTGTCCTTTTCCTTTCATCTTTTCAGTCGCTATCAGGAACTCCAAGTTGTTCTCTACGTCCTCTAAGTAGGCGAAGTATCTGAAGTGGCTGTCAGATGTACCATTGACAATCTGTCTTGATTCTCTGATTATATCGAATTAGTCTTAGGCAGTTCGTTGTTACGAGGATGACGTTTGCCTCGGTTTCATGGGTTGGCCATCGCAAAAGCCTGTGCTTGGGATTGTTTAAGGTGTAGGTGATATTTCACAGGAAGGGTCCCAACCTTTACTGGAACCATTACAGAAGTTAAAACTCCCTTGTCGATTCTTCTCAATATTGCTAACTAACGCAAAAATTTCATTTAACAGACCATGATAAATAAATTCGAAAAGAAAAAATTTTATATGTAAATATCTCACAGAGACGAAGCTGTTATTTTGATTTAAATGGAAAGTATGGAAGTCTTAGATATTACAGGACTTGCGACCTGTCATCGGCTGGCTTTGTGATCACTTTGTATAATGAAATGTTTACCTATTTACACACGCTACCACATCTATCAATTTTTTTTTTGAAGTTGTATGTCTCTGTGACAATCCCTCAGGGGATAAATCTCAGTAATTGGTTCCTACAAAGATTTGAAAATGTAATGTTTTGATAAGCAATAAACGACTTAATTAATGAATTTAAAACCTTGCAATGCTCTTTATAATATCATAATTTATAATGCACCAACCTCTAAAAAATAATATATTTATAATGAAAAAAAACAATAAATAATTTATAAAATAAATTGTAACAAGATGTGTTTATACAATATAGAATTATTGAAGTGAGAGAAGCGCCGTCTGCTGGCAATACCATGCCGGTGACAGCACTCACGCTCGTCGTACCCGTTTGCTTCTCACTCTTAACAAGGTAACAGTGAATAAATGGGATATATAAAATCAATGGGTACAAGTCAGCCACTAAAGGGTTTGCTAGCAAAGACACTCTCCCTTGAAGGGAATAGGACGAGACACAATGATGTTATCAGTCACGCCATGCCCGGTACAGGGTACAGGCCAACGAAGTTACGCACATGAGTGATACAGAAAGATAGATTGAAACGTGCCTGCCATCGCAGCAATGACATTAATACCGAATATTTTAGAATCACTTTCCTAAGGCACGTTCATAGAAACTATTTATGTGTTTGTCGGAATAATTTGATTTGGTCATATGTAAGTGAAGTGTCCGCGTTCATCTGCCGGAAAATATTGTATACTGGTCCAATTTCCTATAAAACTTCTAATAATTTCCCTTTGAATATAAAACCCACGTTTTACACTAACAACAATATCGGCAAAATTTTACTCAATAAAAATATTGACTTATATATTAACCACGAGAAATTAAAATATGCCGCTGCCTAAAAAATAACAACTCGGAATTTTCTAAACACATATTTAAAACAAACCACTCTTACGATAGTCATAAACTAAACATCTCCACTCGGTATCTTGTAAAGGATTAATAATGAACAATTTAAAAACCATTAAAATACAAATGAATTTAAATTCGGAGAAAATACTAATTAATAACATAACATTCCTTAACACTTTACCTTTACTATCCATTTTCCCGTTAATCTTTCCTATACGGTGCTATCAACTCAGTGTATATGGAGTTTTGCGATTTTTAAGTCTGATAAATATGAATATTTTACATATATTACTTATATTAGTCATTTAAATAATAGTATATATATACACATATATAATTGTGAAAAAATGCTAATAATGAGAAAAACATTAGTCATATGGGACGACAGCACAAAGACGCATAAGATACGTTTAACTTGGCCAGCGTACGCTCTGCCACTAACTAAAGTGACGATCGGCATCCGGTACCACGCACCCCGCCCACTACGCCACACGCACCAATCCGCACGTACACATACATGTATGTATTGACAAATTCACATCAGGTTCATCGAGAAAACATTTTTAAGGGTTGCGTATGGTAAATACTTATATATTGTATTTATTTTATTCTATACATAAATATATTACGGAGAAATACCTTGAATGTGAACTCTGTATTTAGTTATTTACAGAAATATTCAGATAATTATAGACAATGTTAACTCAATTCAGATCACCGGAGAGGATAGGTTACCGATTGAAACCTCCCCCCTCTATCCAAACCCCGTCCCATTATGTGAATAGACTAAACTATTGTATTTAGTTTAGTTATCACCTGATGATGAGAGAGACTGCACCTCTCAAAACAATAATAGTTACAATAACCCATCGTGTGTGTAGTACAAAGTGTTGTTGTGAAAATTAAAATATTCATGTTAGACCACAAAGTAACCCCCATGTCAATTAATGAAATTAACTTCCACTCAAAATTTCAGGCTACGACGCGACCACAACTCCATATTTTCGAGGTCTGCAGTAAGTACCCCAGCTATGACAGGGATTGTGACCATAGACAGTACGAATGATGAGAGAAATACGTTTTGCCTTTATTTGCAGCCGCAGCAATCACACCTATTCTTATTTGGCGCGTTCACACCGCATTCATGATATGAGCGACAAATACTGTTTTATAAATCAGTTTAATAGCTAGGAATTCGATATTTTCATTTTCCACTGCAGTTAGTCTATGCATATTACCGAATGGTGATATTACACAGAACCACCCATACATGCTCTTGGAATAACGTAAAACTTGGTGCAATGGCAAAAGTAGTCAAGAGACGACTGGAGCTCTCAGATATTTTTAAGCTTTTTCCGTCTATACACTGGGCTTTGTACAAACTACAGTACTCCCAGATGCAACCCCAGGGCAGCACCGGCATCGATAGCATACGCGAAATAATCAAGTTAATTACTAATTATTTTTTTATTATTATTATACATGCTCTCTTCAGGCATTAACATACTTTTTTTTAAATAATAGAAAAACACATCAGAAACGCAATACACAAAGAAGAAATGTATTTCATATCAACATATTAGTAGATTAATTTATCCGTCGTCATTGTAATGATGTAGTCCTACAAAGAATTCAATTAACAGCAAAAATGTCGACTACCTCCGCATATTCATTCCCCAAAGAATGCAATCTGGGGACTGTGGAGTTAGCTAATGCATGTGTTCTGACATTACCACTATAATAGAACAATGAATTTTAATTTTAATTTTTTTGAAGTACGTGAAAATCAAGCAGACCAACAATCTATCATACCATTAATGATAATATTTCATTCACGAATTAATCATTCAGTCAATTGTATTCTGACACTTGACACATGTTGCACTTGTCATATAAATTTGTCAATTTCTGTATGTAGGCAATCGGTTGAATAAAAGACGATTATGACAATACTTTTGGGACTCCTAACCGATTTCCACTAAGATTCGATGTGGCATATTGACCTGGTACTTGTCGCATAACTGGCAGATTTAATTGATTTATTAAATGCACTCGCGATAAGCACTAAATGCACAATATCTGCAAAACTTTGCTATTTCGTGCCTCATCTTGCGTTTTAGGTACGCACACCAAATTAGCATTGGTAGATGAAAAATGGCAGATTCATGTTTTGAAATAGACATTTTCATTTACTTGACAGTTTCGTAAACATCTGCTGGTTCACTGAAAACAAATAGCACCGGTACATCGTTTTGAAGATTTGGAATTTATTTCCTTGTTTTTGAATATCTCATGTAACGAATGAACGCCAAAATGATAATACCATGATTTTGAGTACGTATAATATGTAGTATATATATTTCACTGTCTTTGCTTTTTTACGGTGTTATTTGAGATTACATTTTCTAAGAGAAAAGGTTTTGAAAGGGCCGGATAATATATAATTAAAGAGCTGCCTCTCTATGGTATCAAAGTAGCACAGATACCTAAAAAAACAATGTTATTTCTAACTATGTTTTTATCTTAATTATAGTTTTCCAATTATATGAGAAAATTGAGTTATTTTTTTTTGAAAGTTTAATTAAGTGTAATCAAAAGTTTCTTAGATTAAAGTGAGAATTTTACAAAGATGTTGATTTTTTCTTAGTTACTTTTATAAAGATTTTTTAATGAACTTAGTTTCATACTTTCGTTTATTAACAAGTCTTTGCCATGAGAACTCGGCTCTTTCATAATATTGGATGGGTCTTTTAATGTCACCCTGTTATGAAAGATCCGAATTACACTTTTTGAAAAATAAAATGAGGCCGCTAATCCTGTTGTTTCTTTTAACTTTTATTTACTATATTACATAAATGAATAAAAATACACCGAAATGTACAAAAATAATTATTATTTAGTAAGTTTTTTACCCTCTTCTAAAACTGGCTCTTTCATGCTATTTACTATTCCTTTCTCTTTCTGTCAAATAAATTCTTAGTATTCATCTCCAGCATTACATTTCAAAGGCGTCAATTTTCATTCTCTCTCTCAAAATTCATACTTCCGCTACATAAAAGGTTATGACATTAAAACATTTTTAAACAGATCATTGTAAGCTTTAAACAATTTTAAGTTGTGCCTCTTACAGCTTTGCTTGTAAAGCGTGTCAAACGAGCCTGATTTTGTAAGCACTACTCCACAGTGTTCGAAATATTTTATTTATGGTGCTTGAACACTGGTTTCTTCTTAGTGTACCGTGTCAGATTTTCACTGTTTTCACACTGGCGTAGGTCTCTCTGTCCTATGCTATACGTTACAGCTCTTCCACATTTTTAATTCCGGTCCGGCCATAGCACATATCTTACGTGCTTATGGGGGCACTGAAAGGTTTGATGTGATTCTTGCGACAATGATGAGCGTGTGTGGTTTAGTACGTGAATTATGTATTGCAATTAAATAGATTTGTAGAGACCTGAACGCGCCGTATAATTCATGGCCTTTTATTCAAGCGCTCTACAGCCATTAAGTGCCGAAGCATACTAACCTTGCATTGCAGATGACAGACAATACATGACGGCATATCCAGTCTGAAAAGCCAACAAAAGCGATCATTTCTCCTCAGCCCGTTCTTTTGGAGCGAGCATCTCTAGTTTCGAAATTTATTTGTGCAAATTAACTTTTCAATGCTTGCACTTTTAATAGTGAATCGACCCGCAAAAACGGCAAACATTTGTTTGCCTAGATTTTATATATGGTGAGACTGAAAACACTATGTCTCTTCAGTTTTGTGGAATATGCGTGTGAGGTATTTAATTAAAACAGAGCTAAAAGAGGTAGACGAGTGCTCAACTGGACTTCAGCGGTGAAGTCAAGAGTTAGATAACACTATCTTGCTTAATGAACAATGAAACAATGAAAAAATATAATATTTTACAATTAGCAGTGGCGTAGGTAGAAATATATTATCTTGACTTAATAACATCAGTAAGTGGTGCAATGTCCAAACGTTGCTGATCTTATACATGATATTTTCTGTATTGTTTTCTTGGCTAATCTGCCACGTATGCGTGTACCTTTCTGGCCGATATTTCGGATCCTATTGCAGGATCCATCCTCAAGGCTGATGTTACGATGTGCCCTGCAACATCTTCAAACCACCATCCAATTATAACGAGTACTGATGAAATTTTTAATAAATTCCACGTCATTGATATAAGACAAATATATGCTAATACTATTCTTAAATACATAAACAAATATAAACAGACACATTTTAAAATAACTCAAAATATAATTTCCACACGGACAAAGAACCCACATAACCTACAAACCCCAAGAGCACATACAACATATGGCCAAATGAACTACAAATATTTTAGACCTAAACTATTTAATAGAATGCTGAAAAATTTAAACCAATGGACTTGTCTTGACTGTCCCAATAACATGAAACTGAGAATTAAAACTTGGATTCGTAATATGGGTAGAACCATTATTGGTGCACTCACCCAAACATATTGACTCATACCTTTTATTTATCCACATATTTATCCAAAATAATTTATTTGAAAGTCCACTTTAAAATTGTTTTTCATATACATATATATTCATATATTTATATTCGTCTCGACACAGAGTTTCTCTAGTGAGACAGGCACAGTCCAAACAGATTTTTTACATTATATTATGTAGTTACAAATAAATAAATAAAAATAAAAATAGAATCCGAAACGTCGGCAATAAAAGTCAAAATTAGCACAGAAAACTATACACAGACGATGGCCGTTATTTAAATAGCCATGAAAACCTATGAATATTTGAATACGGCATAAATTAACATACTGCAACATGGAAGGACATGAAGAAGAAGTCTTGTTAAAATTTGTGTACGCGCTATACTTTTTTGTGTACGCTATGATGCCAAATCGTATTCGCGCGCATTGCTTTGTTAGTGGGCAATCGATTAAACAAATAAAGGTTATGACAATACTTATGGGGCTTCTGGTTGGCTGCAGCGTATACTTCTCCTTGACTCCTATTGGCTGCAGAATTCACCAACCACAAAATAGCGAATCTCTAAGAATTATTATGTACATAGTGAAATTAGTGAAGTTATTAGGTATTTAGTGCTTATTACGAGTACATTTAAACCAATTAAATGTGTCAGTTTTTAATTAAAATTCGACAAATCCTAAGACAATTGACGGGTGAATAAATATGTCACATCGAGCACGAAGAAAGTAAGTAGGTAGTAGAAAAGATTAAGATAAGACGTACAATACGGTGAGACATATTCATGAAGCTGCTCAGGCGGAGACGTCGGTAAATGAAGTGAAGAGCTCAAGGTGACCGTCGGTTTCTAGATGGAGCAGATTTATTCATCCAATTTTTAATTTGTTTCTGCTGGGTATCAATTACAAAGTATGATGATCATTTGTAAAAAGACGTGAGCTGATAATTTATTTATTTATTCAGGCATTAACATAATAGAGAATCACATCAGAAGCGCGATACAAAGATACGAATTAAATTACATCTGCATGTTTTTTATAATAAACATTATTTTTTTAAATGTGATGTTAAACAAATTGGAAATTATAGAAAATGAATAGAACACAATAAAAAATAAACATGAATACATGTCACATAAATACAAATATAGTTGGAAGAAGTTTCATAGTTTGCAAATTACACACAACTAGTCAACAAGTATAAAATATTAAACATCAGTTGCCAACATACTTTAGCTTGGCCAATCAGTATAGCAATTTATCCGTCACCATTGAGTTGAGATACAAAAAATTGTAACAATTTAGTCCTATAAATAGTTAAACTAACAGCAAAAATGTCGACTTCTGCGGAGTTAGCTAATATATGATTTCTGACATTACCACTGTAATAGAATAATGAGTTGTATCTCGATGACCTCAATGGTGCGTGAAAGTTAAGTAGACCAACAATCTGAGGGCAGTCTATCATACCATTGATGATCCTATATTGAAATATAATATAATTAAATATAATGAAGACGATACGTCATATAGGTGGAAGTATTATACATTTCTAAAGTAACTCTATACTATAGATATAACGCCATCCACTGGAATAAAAGAAAATTAATATGTTCAATTAACAGCGCAAAACTAATTGATTTTTGTAATTCTTATTGAATGAATAAGAACTGAGCAGAATCACAACCGATCCAGTTCGAATAAAAACCCACAATTAAAACATTTTATGTAAAACTATACCATTACGAACTCCTAGAGGATACTTTAATTAAATTATACATGCAACTCCACTCACTCAGGTATCCCACCTTAAAAGGGGAAACGTGTCGAGGGGTGGGGGAAACTTTCCAAAAAAAAAAACAATTTTCATTACAACGTCCTGTTTAATGCCGATCCTCGAAAAGAAAGGGATTTCAGGGAAACACTTTCCCAAAAATAGAAAATCACTTTATTCCGGTTAAGGTAAAAAATTAACGGGGCGAAAAGGGAACGCGATGCGGGGGATAAGGGATGAAAAGTTTCGACCGACAGCCGAACCTGAAATTATTTTACACGTTTCTAATAACGCATAAAAATTTACTTTACTGGATTTTCTCACTGAAATGGAGTCTGTGAATAATAATGTTATTTTTGTTATCAAGAATGAGCAGGGTGGCAGGAATAGAAGGCCTTTAATATAAAGGATTTCGGTTTTGATATAAACCTTCAATTCACCTTTTATTCACATGAATTAGATTGTTTTTATAAGTCAATTTGAATTGTTAAATTGGTTAGAGATAAATTGGGAGTAAATGGTCATAGTTAGGCAGAAAAAAATTAGTTATTTTGGTGATGTTGAGAGATCCAATTATGACGACAATTATGCAACTATACAAAAGGAATTAAATTATTACTTAAACAATATACCAATATGGCTGAATAAAAATAAACAAAACTAAATTCATGAACATTGGAAATAAAAGAATACCAATCGCACCCAAAATTATCATAGATGGTGAAAGTCTGAAGGAAGTGACTGAAATAAAGTATTTAGGACTCATAATAGATTAAACATTGAATTTATCACAATATACAAGATACGTAACTAAAAATATTTCTAAGGAAATCTCACTTCTGGGAAGGTTTATTAGTACTGAATCTTGTAAAATAGTATACAACTCTGTTATTATTCCTCACATCAACTACTGCAGCAGCATTTTGTTTTTGGCTAACGAAGAAGAAATTGGAACAATTGTCAGTGTTGCAAAATAAAGATATAATACTCTGATCAGTGCTATGCTGAAAGATCTGAATATGATGACCTTTAAGCAGAAAATATATTTTAATTTCAATCAATTTTTTGTATATGTATGAGTCTGTCTTGTTATTTGACCATGGACCTTAGACACACAAACTATCCAACACTTTTAGTACATCTACATGTACATTTTTTTTTATTGCATTTTGACATGACTGGAGAGCTATAAGAGCTTCTACAACAGTTCTTAAAAATCTAGACATCGATCGATAATACCTACATCGTTAGCGTATGTCAATAGTTGTATGGGATTATTAAAAATAATACCAGATGCTTCAAATTCAATCTCGGGTGATCTTTTCAACTGCAACATGAATCAACAGGCATGCAAACGCATTACTCTGTCGAAGTTCGTTGGATGTTTCTGTATTATTATACTACATTCTGCCTCTTTCATTCGCAATGTACCAATTAGAAGAGCTCAACTGGAATACCAAAATTCGTCACAGATTTATAGTTTGGTTTTACAAATGTAAAGAGTCTAGAATATATAATTATCCTCTTAAAAATATTCTTAGAATTGGCTGGTTTCGAATTACAAAGGTGGTTAATTTCAAAGCCAGTTCATTTTAAATATACAATTTTCACAGAACGATTCTTAAAAAAATTACCTTCTTCATTTAATTTCCTATTACAAACCATCGTAAAATGAAAATAAAAATCTTCCTGTCTTCAATTATTTAAGACAAAATAATTTTAATACAAGTAATTAGGCAATTTAAATTTTGAAAAACAAATATATTTTCAACGTCAAAACAGGAAATTACACCCAGAAAGAATACGCAGAAAAATAATTAAAATTAATGAGAAACATTAAAAAAACATGACTGTTTTGGAAACCAAAAAATTAGTCAATATTTTTTTTTAATGTTCTAAATTTGAAGACACTGAAATTATTTTTGGTTAATAACAAAATCGATATCTAATTAACTTTGAAACGTTAAAACAATAATGAAATGCAGACAAGAAAAATTTACAATTAAAATATGCTTTCTCAGAATTCCAAACACAGCATTGTCGTAGTGCTGTTTTGTTTTAAATACATCAACTAATTAACTAACTTACTATCACGCCGTTTCTCTGCGGGGTAGGCAGAGTGGATAGAATGCCACACTCTTCAGTCCTGAAACACAATTCTCGCGGTATTCACATTCGTACATCTTCTCATACAAGCTTGACGATTATTGAGGCTTCTAACAGGACCATCCTTCAGTATCTGATTTACCTGGTTGTGCCAGTCTTCCTTTACTTCTGGTTTTATCAACGCTTGCGTTATATATCTTTCTTTCCATTCTCTTCTCATTCATCCGTTATATATGAACAAACCACCTTAGTGATTCTTTAATAATCTTATTCACTATACAAAGATCAGATTTAATTTCTTTCCTTGTTTCTTTCATTCTTTATGGATCTGCCACACCTATGCCTTAGCGATCTCATTTCCACTTCATTCAGTCTACTTTCGTTCCTCATTTACCAGCTTCAGGTCTCACTTTCATACATCAGTGTCAGTAGCAGGACTCTATTGTGTACCGATATTTTTACCTCGGTTGACAAGTTCCTATTAGCTATAATTCTATTCAAAACGCCGTTCACTTTATTTCCTGCAGTCACCCTCCTTTCGATATCTTTCTCACATCAATATTCTTAATATTTTAAAACTAAGTTTAACGCGTGCAATATAGGTATATATTTTTTTATAAAAAACATATTTTCATTACCAAGTTGCAATTCTACAACTAAATTCTGTGATATTCATACAAAATAAATTAATTAATCATAAATATGTTTCACCGAAGATTTTACAAATTTTATAAAATGTATTGATTTAATCCTGCCATGTTCTAGTGTATAGGATTTAAATATGATTGGATTTTAAAACTTAAATAATATGTAAATGTATCATTTATAAAGAATACATAATATAAGTTTCAAATTTGTCGGAAATGGTACCGCATTGCTTCGGATAGGAATAGTATAGTTTGTCTATTTGGGAAGCTCGTTTGGTAGAAATGAAAAGGCTGAAAAAGATATGGAAGGAGGCATCGAAAGAGTGTGAACGGCGCACATTGAATGGAATAATATATAATGGGAATTTGTCAACCGAGGCAAGACTAGCGGTACACAATGGTGTATCGATACTGATATATGGAAGCCTGGAACTGGCAGAAGAGGAATAGGCGTATATGTGACGAATTCATGTGTGACAGAGTAAAAAGTACGAGTGCATCAGGTGTACATATATATCAAATAAGCATTGCTCAGAAGGCTATACTCAGAGTAATACACCGCCGTGACTTTTCCTATCCTTCAGAGCCATTTTTTAGGGAATTTTAGGTTTTGGATGTAAGACAGTTATCTGTGCTAAATATACTAATTAGGTTCCATATGAAAATAAGCGCTCCATCTGTGGGGACTGAAAGATATTATCCCACAAGAACAAATAAGCTTAAGATAGTTCCAAGAATAAAAACTATTTTTGGTCAAAGATTATTCAACTTTCAAGCTCCTAAAATATACAATCAAATAGAAAAGAAAATTAGAACTTTAACTGACATTAAGGCTTTTAAAAGGGATATTCTAAATTGGTTGTTGAAATTAGGAAGAGCTGACACTGAGAGTAAACTGTTTTATATAATGAAATAATTCTTATAACTACATTTTTTTGTGTTTTGATCTTGCATATTTCCCTTTTACTTATATGTGCTTTCGTTCTACATATTGTATAGTACATTGGTATTTTTTTCATTCTTTTTTATATATATATTTTTTTAATGTGTTCACGTTTACTTGCCTTGTATGTTACTTATTCTATTTGATTGTCTTTTGCCTTCAATGAGTTTTGGTTTTATGAAATGTAATTTGTTTACCAATTTGCCATAAAAAAGGCTTGCCTAATTAAGCAATGCATATTTAAATGTGTGTGAAATATATGTAACAAACTATCTTTTTTTATGTAGCTGTACAAATATTATATTATATATGTCTAAATAAATTTAAAAATTTAAAAAATAGGAAAGAATATAAAGCTGATCTTAGAATAATGAATAAGATTTTAAAATGGATCTTTTGGGTGGTTTGGTCATATGGTATGGATGAATGAGGAGAAAATGGTAAGAAAGATTTATGTGGCAGGTGTTGATAGCACCAGAAATATAGGATGACCGCGAAAGACTTGGCACGACCAGGTAAACGAGATACTAGAAAATGGTCCTGTTAGAAGACTCAATAATCGACGAGCTTGTATGATAATATGAATGAATATGGATAAAGCAAAGATTATGTGTCAGGACGCAAGAGTATGGCATTCTATTCATTCTAACAACCGCCTCGGGGAAACAGCACGATGGTAAGTTATTTAATAAGGAAAAGTATTCACAATTTTAAACCAAATATGTTTTCAACCGATAGATTTTTCTTATTGATTCATTTAATTTGATTTCAGTAAAATCAGATTACCCATTCTCACTTCAACTTCCAATCCTTTAGCAAGTTTATTTAATTGTTTATTATTCAAAAGAGTTAAATAGTCATGGTGACGTATTATATAATATATATTATGGTATTTTAATGAGTGGAACTGCCATATAATCATGTCTTATTGTACACTTTATTCTAAAAAAAGGTCTTATTATTTACTGAATTCTAAGAAAAAAGGTTTTAGAACCTTTATTTCGAGAACTATTGAGAATAAAATCAAGATTTATAGAATGTTTCTTCTCAGAATTCAGTTGTCTAAAGACCTTAGCGGTATTACCAAAAGCTAAAGTACGCCGATAAAATCAATCGTCATTTGACGTAATAGTACAGCTTGATTTACAGATTTGAGTTATACAAAAATAAATTCCCTTTCAAGAATAACGTTGACCAAAAGACCGATAATTTAAATCCCAACATTTAAATATTTCCAAAACCAAACATGTTATTTATAGATTGTATGAAACTATTATTTATACAAATTATTAAATCTTGATTGAACAAGTGGCTATTGTTCATTTATTTATTATTAATAATACAGATATGTTTGTCATTGGACATAGAGAAAATAAATGGTGACAATTTACTTTCATCCAAGCATATTTCACACGGACAAGAAAACAACAAAAAAAATAATAATACATATTTAAGAACAAGGTAATATCATATACATATTTACTATTGAAGAATATTGTTAAATTGGGCTTATAAATTGATAGTAAAGCAGAAAATATATCAATATCAATCAACAAATAATTGTAAGTTCGTCACATTCTCAAGAGAGGATATTATATAGCCGCAATCTATCAAGTATCACAACAGATGCTCGAGGAAGATCTTAGGTATAAAAAGGAAAGATTTCAGAATAAACTTGAGTATCCTGAAAGAGGCAGACATCTCTAGTATCGAAACTATAATCCTGTAGCATCAACTACAATGAGCAAGCCACTGTGCGCGTATAGATGACGCACGGCTTCCTAAACATGTTATGTTTGCGCAACTATATCACGGCAAAAGATGACAGGGTGGACCGAGGAAAAGATTCAAAGACACTGATTTAAACGAAGACGAATTTGAGTAGATGTGGCATTGATCCTGAATACTGGGAAACTGCGACAATGATGTCAAAAAGTAGATTGTACAGGGGAAACTTGCGAACAGAAGAGGGCTGACGCAATTAGCGAAAAAAGGAGAAAGAGGAAAGAAAGAGAGACAGAGCCGCCCTGCCCAGCGGATGCGCATGCACAACGTGTGTAAGGGTACACAGTTTGAGAATAGGGCTTTTCAGCTACACTCAGACTCACAATCGATAAACTATGGCAGATGTCACCCCCAAAGAAGTAGAGAGCGTACTCCATAATAAGTTCACCTTGTACTAATCTTTATCCTATTATTTTTGATTTACTTTATTTATTTTTCTTTATGGCGCATTTTTTTTTATTTTATACTACATATATGCATGTGCGCTAATTTTTCTTTTAAATTAGTGTTTCAAATTTTTTTGTTCTAATTATTAGTGATGGTAAACCGTTACGTGACTGTGATTGTATCGATGATTGGTAACTAAGATTTAACTGTCGAAGGTTTACTTTCTAATATACCAGTCATTACGTCATTTAATTATCAATCTTAGTTACAAATAAACATAATCACAGTCACAATAATAGTTAAAATAACGTTTTTGTCATCACTACTAATTATGATATTTTACAATACTAATTAAAAATGTAATTATTAATATTATACTGATTGATCTACTGCGCTTCCCACTCTGTTCTCTTATTCTTCTCTGTCGTGTGGTAATCTGTTTGGAACATGGTTCACAACACGTCTTCATTGATCAAAGAGAACCCTGTTAACTCCTTTATTTGGTTTCTCCATCTTATATTATATTCTTGCTCGCTTACTTTTAATAATTCCTATGATTACGATAATTATTAGTTTCTCGAGATTTTCGTTATTTATTCTGGCAACAAATTTGATTTGTGCCTATTTTTTTCTTTATTCTGTCTTATATGATTTTTATTTCGATTGTATTTTTCATCATGTTTGTAATATATTTTTTATTTATGAATTTTAACTGATATTAGAATAAACTTTCCTAAAACATTTTTAGACGCATAGTAGAAGTGATGTTCATTAAAATGTTGTTCATTCGGAAACTCATGTGGGTTTGCGCTCTATATAATCAGTTGTAAGTCTGTCAAATAGTATAGAAAAACATGTTATATTAATTCAGAATTATGTACTGAGTAACTCTATGCAAAACGCGATTAACTTTAATCCTTATATTATTGTAAATTCGGTTCTCTTTGTGTGCCAATGTTTGATATAAATCAGAGTATTGAATTTCATTCATATCAATAGAAAAAATAAAGATTAAATAATAAACTTGGCAGATAATATGAGATACCGAAAATCAATTCGTTCCAGTTATGACAAAAATTTTTCAATCCGTATTATTGGAATTTGTCATATTACCATCCCAAAACCAAGCTAAAAAAACAAATATTTTATTTTTTCTTTCTCTACGCCGAATGACAAATATTGGATATTGGAGATTTTAATCACAGCAAAATATAAATTAAATATTCGTAAAAAATTGAAAATATTTTCATCTTACAATTTAATATTCTACATTTTCATTATATTTAAATTCATATTGCTTATTCATGAGTTAAGAGTAGAAACACCATTTTACCGCTATCTAACGGATAGATGTTAAGGTTTATATAGCAAGGATAAACGACATGCCTTCTCACTAGACACTCCAATGTTCATCACAGAAGTAAACCATGGCTACATAAAACATTGACTTCCGCGTCAAACATTTTGATATCTCAAGCAGAATTGCCCTCTTTATTCTGACAAAATGTAATGATAAAAGTATGTCAATTTTACAACAGACATATATTGTACGATGAATGCAACGAAAGCCACCATATTATGAATGTCAACATGTCGAAAGTGATGGTATTCAAGTAGGAGGAAAGCAAGACAATATGCAAAATACTTGTAGGTAATGAATGTTTGGAACAAGCACATGAGTTTATGTATTTGGGAAGTATTTTTGATAGTAACGGAAAAACATAGAACGATATCGAAAGGAAGGCGATTGGAGGGATAAGGGTACTGACACTGATGTATGGAAGTGAAACCCGGAGCTGGTAGAAGAGGAACGAAAGTAGACTGAATGCAGTGGAAATGAGATCACTTAGGTGTATTTGTGGCAGATCCATTTATGACAGAGTAAATAATGAAAAAAAAGGAATGAATGTAAAGGTGATCATAGTATAATGATTTAGATTAAGAAAAATCACTCAGGTGGTTTACTCATATGGAACGGATGAATGAGGAGAGAATGGTAAGAAAGATATATGACGCAAGTATTGATGGCAGCAGAAGTAGAGGACGTCTGTGAAAGACTTGGTGCAATCAAATAAACTAGATACTGGAAAGTAATCCTGTTAGAAGCCTCAATAATCTTGTATGAGAAGATGTATGAATGTGGATGAAGCGAGAATTGTCTGTCAATACAGAAGAGCGTGGCGCTCTATTCTCTCTACCTACTCCCGCGGGGAAACATCGTGACGGGGTAAGTAAGTAAGAAAGTAAGTAATAATATAAAATAAATAAATAAAAAATCAAATCAATTTAGTTCTCGATTAATATCATGTTACTTTAATAATAAACTTATCGTTTGAAAATCTTTAAACTGGATTCCGTCGGTTAGTATGATATTTAAAGTATTTTTTCGTATTATATATTCTTGCAGCTTAAACACAAACCACATGTACTGTCTGACATATATACCTGGCGTTGCATGGGGGTTAAATTTAAATTTCAAAAACTTTTGCAGATAGAGGGCGTGTTATCACTGATGAGGTGTTTAAATATGCTGACTGTCATAATAGTAAGTAAAATTAATAAAGTATCACCAAAGTGATTTGGTTATATGGAACGGATGAATGAGGAGAGAATGGTAAGGAATATATATGACGCAAATGTTTATGGCACCAGAAATAGGCGACGTTACGACCATATAAACCAGATACTGGAGGATGGTCCTGTCAGAAGGCTCAATAATCGGCGAACTTGTATGAGAAGATGTATGAATATGATTGAGGCGAGAACTGTGTCAGGAAAGAAGAGTGTGGCACTCTATCCTCATTGCCTACCCCCGCGGAGAAACGGCTCGATGGTAAGTTAGTTATGTAGTTAGACTATCATGACGGAAGATAGTGCATTGTAATGAGGATGAATTCAGAATATTGAGATGCGGATTGAAACCCATCTCCAATGTCAAGTGATCATATAGGTAGTAGTCAAACCTGTACCGGTCACTGTGCGAGTGGATGACAGACAGTAATGGCAGAAAAGGTATTATAGTAGAAACGAATACCTACATCACTATCTATAGTGTATTTATTTTCATTTATAAGATTGTTCGAGATAAATTATTTCAAGTCGTGCATCAGAGTGTGAAATTAATGATGCTGGTGAAGCGGATTCCAGAGAGGAATCGCTAGTTCATGGTTGGTCGGTGTGCACCTGCATTTATCAGACCTTGATTGTAATTGGCTTATTCAACTGCGCTACTCATTGCACGGGACGATTCATCACAAACCTGTAAGATGAATAAAAAATATCACAAATTTTCTATAAAATCCTTCTAGAACTATATATTTACAAACACCACAACTCCCCCCGCCCTATTAGACTAACGTCATCCACCGTGAAAAGATTTATTTATTAGACTTTATTGACACATATGTTTTTGTTGTAACAGAGGTGAATATATTATAATATAACATGATAAACATGAGATACAATTATATTGCAATGGAGTATACTCCACCTTTGATATATACAGCTTTTTCCTGGCTACTTTACTAGACTGCCATCTGTGTTAAAGTAGCCAGTTTTTTTCGTGTTGTTGTGGTGCTATTTAATTCAAGAAAAATTCGACAGGAATAAAAAATAAATGAAGTGTGTGTTGTAGAACTAGTGAATTATTAGTGTAGGCACTGTATAATGATTATGTTAGAATGTTAGATAGCGATGCTTCTGATTGATCTCTACTCAATTGGATCATATATTGGGTCCATATTCATGTAATATTATTGGAAATGAACGATTTCCAGTTGGTACTGAGTATTTTGTACAGTTTCGGAGCTAAGAACATGTAGAATCTTTGATAAAATGTCGTTGTTGCTCTCGGAACTGGCGGGCAGATGTTCGTTGTTTGCCTTGCGTTGTGTCCATGATTTTTTGCTTGATGATTTATTCTCAACATATAGAATTGTCATATGTCTAGGGCATTGTACTCTCTAAATAAAAGATTTAATTAATATTTAAAGGGACGGCCATTTATTACCCTAATAATTATTTTTTGTACTCTTTTAGCCCACTCTAATATTGTATACCTTTAGTAACTCCTTTACTAAAGCCGTTAAAACTTTTAATCGATAAATTCATATTTTATTAGTATTAATTCCGATGGAATTTCTTTATTAATAATTAAACCTAATTAAAAATATCACTGAAAAAATGTAAAGGACATTATATCCGGATACCGGGACTTGAACTCTGGCGCTATCTAGCAGGTTTCGCTTAATATTTAATCCGAGATACATTGCATTTTAAAAATATGTTTTCTTTCAGTTGAAAAAATGTGATGTCACTGAAGTAAGATAACATACATAATAAATATAAAAATATCAAATCTAAAATATTTTAATATTCTACCGGCATAGAAAAGTCTCGTGTTCATGTCTCGAAAATAGTCCTATAACTATGATTATTGTTAATTCGGCGAGCAATCACTAGTTCAGTGGAAACCTTCAACAGTTAAATCACAGCTACCAATAATCATTATAATCAAATACCAATCACAATCACAGTCTCAATCACGGTATATCTCATCACAACAATCATGAACCAAAAACTGATGTTAGGAAAAAATATAATATTTTGTTTATTTTGGATAAAAATATATAATGGTGTTCTTAAGTTATAAAAGTAAAAAATAATAATTTTATGAACCCGGACTTTTATCGTCGTTTTTTCGTATCAGATTTCTTAAAAAAATGCACACCCAAAAGCAGAAATAAAATATTTTATTTTATTCATTTATAACGATATTATTAAATATTTATAAGTGGGATAACTATGTTAAAGGTTAAATAGTAATAATTATTTCAACATTATTATATTTGACTACTTCCTTTCATTTGAATGCTCAAATTCTGCGAGAGTTTTTGACACGCTAAAAATAATTCTACTAAAATTAATTGACTTTATAAGCAGTCAATATTTTATCAATCTCGAGTTTTCTTGAATTATTTGCATAAAACTCCGAATTTGAGGGCGCACGGTTGGTATGATTTTGAAAATAAGAGAAGAGACACCCCAACCTACCATCTCGATAACCTTGGAAACAATCAGTGAGTATTTTACAATTGTGTACATATTTCTGTACAATTAAATATTTGTTATTAAACTAAATTTTACATGGTTACATTTTCGGATCCTATGCACTATGCCTTGAATCTGATATAGATGTGTATAATATCGGATTCCATCTGTTACAATTTTTGCTCAGTTATACTCTTATAGTTATACTCTTTAGCTATATCTTAAAAAATAGTTATGTCTCCGAATCTCACATTCTCCCTGCCTGCAATCAGATATTACATGATGATGATAGATGTTTCAAGGTAATACGATACCATTTTCTCACACAGGACACTATATTCTTAGACAGAAAGTCATTGGCAATATAACACTAAACAGTATTCTCACACAGAAAGCCGTTAGCAGGGTAACACGAAACCGTCTTCTCACGCAGAATATCATTAGAAAGGTAACACGAAACTATCTTCTTACATAAAAAATCATTAGCAAGGTAACACGAAACTGTATTCTCACACACGAGGCAACACGAAACTGTATTCTCACTCAGAAGGCCATTGGCAAGGTTACACAAAACAGAATTCTCATACACAAGGCTATTAGCAAGGTAACATGAAAGCGTATTTGCACACAGAAGACCATAAACAAGGTATTATTGAAGGTTACAAGAAAATATTTTATCATAAAAAAGGCCGTTATCAACGTAACACGAAGTCATATTGTCAACGGCCCATTTACGCTCTTTTCGCACAAAACTGGTCCCACGGATAACATGAACCCCACTCTTAACAGTCAAATCTCTTGTGCGAATTTACGCATAAAAAAATAAGAAGATACCTATACAGTTTTTATGACTTTCCAAAGTAATGTAAATTTTCTGAATGAAACGGTTTAAAATGAACGTTGACGATATTTACGGGTTTTCTCGATGTGAAGGATGCTTCGAGACTTTTTCCTAAATTGAAAACGCAGATAGTGGATTGCGGCATAAAGAGGGCCAGGAGCCTAAAAACTCGTAAAATGCTTCGCCCTTGTCGAAAGTTGAACTTGTGGTTATTAAATCAGACCCTTTCCTGTTGGGCCACCAAAAACGGCGGCAGTAAAAATCAATGTTCCGGAACAACGAGGAAGATTTTTTTGTTTTCCATTTAAATTCTCTGATCAGAGTCGCCACAAACAGGGTTGACACATAATGGATGGATTAAAATGAAACAATGTTAGTGCTCTACTTGAGTTTATTAGCACTACTCGAATTTCGAGAGGAACAGTAGACAGGTGAATAAGTTTAATACTTCATCTGTCGATGAGAGTTACTGTTCCTCTCGAAACTCGAGTAGTGCTAATAAACTCAAGTAGAGTAATAACATTGTTTCATTTATATCCATCCATTATGATGAAACTCTAAAAAGTTAACGCCGATTCTATAAATAATATAGGTTTGACACAACTCACTTGTCAATTGTCTCTATAACTAAAGACTACCTCTCAGAATGGCGACATTTTTTGTATCATATGTTCATTTCTTAATTATGTAATTGTCATTTCGGGTTATATATATTTCTTTTAACATTTATTTCTTCTCTATGAGAGTAAGACTCGTGTATAGAGGAGTATATATGAGAGTGTATTATTTATGTTTGAGTTATTCTTTGTACATATTTTTTGACTTAAACAAACTTGACTTTATAGTAGTCTGTAATTTTTCAAATTGTGATGGGGAGATTGTTAAAAAATTTAATGCCTTGATTAATATGTGATTTTGGGTTGCGGTATATTTTAATTTTGGATTATCAATTTGGTCTAGTCAATTTGATCAATTTGGTCAATTATAGATCGGGATTCGCATCTAATATTTAATTTATTTATCATTTTAAATAATTGTATTATTGATTTTTTTTTGTATATGTCTATTAATGTTGGTACTTTAAAATCTGTGAAGAGTTAAATATTCTTTTTTTTTAGGATTATTTTTATAATCATTTTTTGAGTGATTTCTAATTATGATATTGAAGTTTTATGTGCTCCTCTCCATCCAATAATACCGTATTGCAAATGTGAATGTACAAACGCGTAATATATTATTTTCAAATTCCTTAAGCAATGCAAAAAAAAATATATTAAGAGTTATTCATAACAAACTTTAAGGGTCTTGACTTGTCCACAGATGGCAAAATAATTTTAAAATATGACTTTAATCCCTGCAAGTTTGCAAGGTCCAAAAGTGCGTGTTAACACGCTTATTGCTTAAGGTAACATAAAATTTATTGCGTGTTAACGCGCTATGGTATTTAAAAAGTTAAAATAACTTCTTCAAAGAAAATGACAACCTGGATAGCCGTCAGATGTTCTCCAAATCCAAATAGTAAAGACTACTTCAGAAAATTAATAAATTGTTTCATTATATCATTTTATATTTTTTACACAATTTTCTCCTCATTCTCATTCATACATCTTATTCAAGCTCGCCGGTTATTGTGGCTTCTAACAGTACCAACTTCCAGTCCGCTGACGTCTTCTACTTCTGGTGCCATTAACACTTGCGTCATATATCCTTCTTAACATTCTCTCCTCATTCATCCGCTTCATGTGACCAAACTACTTAAGTGATATTTTATTTATCTTACTCATTATACTAAGATCAGCTTTACCTTACATTCTTCTTTCTTTACTCTGTCATAAATGGATTTACTACATATACGCCTAAGTCATATCATTTCCACTGCATTCAGTCTACTTTCGTTCCTCTTCTGCCAGCTCCGGGTTTCACTTCCATACATCGGTGTCAGTACCAGGACTCCATTGTGGATCGCTATTCTTGCCTCGGCTGACAAAATAATCATTTCATAATAATCACATAATCACAAAATCTGTTCACGAGCTCGAATGTCTCGCTGCCGTAGGCGTCCACCGTCAGACAGTTCGTCGGTCACTTCTAAAACGTTTTCCACCCAGAAACTCTATGCTTAAGAAAAGTGTGGAAATCGCGCAGGGCAATTCGGACTGCATGATGGATAATTGAAAACCTCCCTCCCAAATCTGCCCAATGCTTTGCTGTGCGGTTTAGAGCACAATTGATTCAATCGGCTGGTAATGGTCGACTACAACGGCGAGACTTGTAAAAGATGGTAAAAATATATAATAAATACTTATATGTAGGTGCATTTTGGACTCAAATCAAATATATAGCTGTGACATCATTGAAAAATCGAAAGAGATAATTTATCTCAAATTTACAATTGATGAAAATTTACGATGGGTTCCTCATATCGATCGAGTGAGTTCATATTCCAGTATTTGACATTTTAAAAAGGACTTCATCCGACATAAAATATTATTTTATGTTACCTGTTATCACAACCGTTTTCATTTACAAGATTTTTAATTATTATTTTTGTTTTATTAACCACTTAATTGAGTTTAAATACATCTACCGGTTTCGAAAAATACCATTTTCTTCTTCAGGATGTCATAACTAACTAAAACATACATTTTTGTTTTTTAGCAGAATCTATTTTTAAAAAATCTATTTAAAAAAAAAAAAAATTTTAGTACGTCACTCAAATCATTACTTAATACAAAATTACTCGAATAATTTTTAGGAAAAAAATTTAGAATTAATAATTGTATCCAATTTCAATATTGAATTGAATACAATTAAAAAAATAGCAATTAATAACAGGTATAATACAAGTTTGATAGACACTATTTAAAAAAATAAATTAAAATAATATAATAATCAATTTTTATATAAATCACAGATAAAACATAATGATAATAATGATTATTGGCGTTGGATTTTATACATAAATAACTTTTCGAATCACTTTCACAACAGTAAAACACAATGAACTTTTGCTCTACAGAAGCAATCCATAATTTGCATTCAGTTTATAATGGTCTGAGTCACCATGTCGTATTTTCATGATGACTCATTCCACTGCGAATGTTACAAAAATTTAGTTACTTGCTTATTGGCTTAGTTCCTGATGAAGCGTAGAAATTATTATGTTCTCATATTGTACAAATCAGGTTGAGCAGATGGGAACCAAATTGTATTCTCATCGTGCTCGGGTTCATGAAATTTTTTATTGTTATCACTTTTCCATGTCTTGTAATGATAGTCAACCCAAAAAATACGCCTCGAAGTAGGAAGGGATTTTTACATCCTGTAACACACAAATATCTAAACTCTTATAAAACATGGTACAGTGTAACACAGATGCCTAATATATCAAATTACTATCACCCTTCCTTGCTAAATTTGAAGTTGCATTTCGTGATATTTAATTGCACAAGACGCTTATCGTGCTCGCTTCAGTCTGTTCTCGGAAGATGCCATAGACAAAAAATTTTCCAGCGGTGCAGTGTTGCCATTGCTAGAAACGGCAACTCAAAACAAATTTAATGGCGGGTAAGTACTATAACGTAATGTTATAATATATATTGTTACATCGTGCGCTGTCACCAGTGGATGGTATGCCAGCGCACAACGCCACCAGCTAGACTCAGTCTGTGGGTTAATGAACATTGTTGTCGGAATGCCTGTCTCAGATGGATGTGGGTGGTCTGAATAATTCAAAACACTTTATAACACTAGGAACAATTTAATCACATAAAACATAACAACCCGACATTCTAAACACGATAACTGTCTTTGGCATCTTCTTTCTTCATTTTAAACTCTCCTCATAGTGAGGACACACAATGTTACCGATTTAGCACACCTAGATTTCTACCCAGTGAAGTCACGAGGTCCAGGCGCCACGCCCCGTACCAGAAGTGATCTCTTCCTCCCCCGTTACTCCGATACCATCTTGTCACGGTGGAGTCCGTCGAACCCATCCGTCTACCATCGCTTACATGCAGTCTCCCCGCCAGTCCCAGCAAAGAGATTGTTCTCACGCGCGGGTAGATCAAGGCTTCGACCCGCTTGGATCCACCACGCCTCGTTGAATCTTATCTTATCGATTTCTTTTCGCCATTCTGCCTGGCGAGACGCCGTCCGGCGCTCCACCTCCGCCGCACGCTCGCACTGAAGTCCCCCCACTACTCTCCCCACCGGCCGCGCCTACTCGCATCAGTAGATGGCGCCCTCAGTCTTCGCGCGTTCATTTGAAATGTCACAATATATATATATATATATATATAAACTATTCCGAATGTCAAATTAGCCATCGTTACTATTGATTTTTTTTTAACGACTTCATAAGACTCGTATGTCTATTTCGAATATAACGAATAGAACGCCATCCAACCCATGACGTTGCCTTTGTAGTCCAGTCTCAGAGATTATCCGCTCATCTACGTCATGGTCATCCCTTTAGCGGTGCATCGTTCCAAAAATTTCAGGTTATTTAATCTCCTCTATTCTCTGGATAGGTTATCATATATTAAGACATAAACAATCGCAAGACTTTATTTTCGAATACCTGCAACTAATTTTATATTTTAAATACCATCTAAGATTGTTACCACATATGATAGATGTGATGTAATACTAACAAATCCGACCATCCATGTTCAAGTCGAGCTCCCCAGGAAACATGAATTCAAAGCGGCTTAAATGGTGAATGGCGAGTCTCCGGCACCTTAAATCTGGAATAAACCAGCTGAGGGATGAAATACCCCAACCTTGGTCCTACGAGTTGGGGGTTGAGCGAAGGACTAATTCCTCATCTATGTAAAAAAGTTACCTATCAAAAAAAAGATAATTGTAATCCTTTGTTACTATATTTCTAAAATATATATATATATATATATATTTCCCCATATATGACATTTTCTGTGTACCGCATTCAACGGCTAAAAATGGACATCTGCAAGGCAACATGAAATTGATTCTCACGTTTTTCGTTAGTAAAATCACGTGTTCTTATATATTAAACATTTATTATAATATACAAGGATTTACGAACATCATATTATGAGGCGAGAATTGTGTGTCAGGACAGAGGAATGTGGCGCTCTATCCTACCTATCCGCCTACCCCCGTGAAGAAACAGGGTGATGGTTGATTAGTTAGTTAATATTATTTACTTACTTACTTACCATCACGCCATTTCCTCACGGGGGTAGGTAGAGAGGATAAAGCTCGTCACTCTTCTGTTCTGACACACAATTATCGCCTCCTCCACATTCATACATCTTCTCATACAAGCTTGACGATTATTGAGGTTTTTAACAGGGTTATTCTCCAGTATCTGGATAACCTGGTCGTGCCAAGTCTTCCGCGGACATTCTTTACTTCTGCTGCTATCAACACTTGCGTCATAAATGGATCTGCCACATATACGGCTAAGTTATCTCATTTCCATCGCATTCAGTTTGCTTTCGTTCCTATTCTGCCAGTTCTAGGCCTCATTTCCAAACATCAGTGTCGGTACCAGGACTCCATTGCGAACTGCTATTCTTGCCTCAGTTGACAAGTTCTCATTAGCTATAATTCCATTCAAAGGGCCGTTCACTTTATTCCCTGCCATCACCCTCCATTCAATATCTTTCTCAGTCTTTCCGTTTCTATCGATCATACTTCATAAATACACAAACTCGTCTACTTGTTCCAAACATTCATTACCTACAAGTATTTTGCACGTTGTCTTACTTTCCTCTTTCTCGAATACCATCACCATCGACTTGTTGGCATTCATAATAAGGTCGCTTTCCTTGCATACATCGTGCATTCTACTCACTAGTCTCAATAATTCTTAAGGAGAACACATTCTTATTGTGAAGTAGTAATTATTCAGAACATAGGTCTGTGATGTTTTAATTACTATGGGTAGTGTACTTTCCCGGATTAGAAATAGAGATCCAGGAATTAAGTGTAATACAAACGCGTGTATTACACTTAATAGCAACTAGGTTACGAAAAAAATTAAATGTGTAATTGTAAATATAGGAGTAAAATGCGGTCATCTCAGGAAGGAGGAAAAAAAATGGTTTTGGTTATACTATGATATTCTGAAATTAATTGGAGACGTACGGAAGAAATATTTAACACACTCGTGTATTACACTTAATAACAATCCCGGTAGCATAAAACAATATTTTTTGACAAAATGGATTTTATATGTATATATTTATAATTAATACATTAAATTAGTATCTATAATTCTCGTTCATTATTCGCCATTAGTACTGCATCATCGTCGAAGAATAAACAGCATACAATCAAATCAAGTTGAACAGCCATGGAGACATTACACAACCCTGCTTGACACTCTTTGTAATGTCAAACCATGGTGTGAATGATCTACTGATCCTTACATACGCAGAACTTCCTTCATATATTATAAATATTACACTACCGGGATATTTGTCGAAAAACAATATTTTTCGACAAAATTGATTTTATATGTATATATTTAAAATTAATACATTGAATTAGTATTTAAAACATCACAGACCTATGTTCTGAATAACTGCAACTTCACAATAAGAATGTGTTCTCCTTAATAATATAAGGTTGTATCAATGTGTCCAAAATTTAATAAAAGATGAATTGATAATTCTGGCGTCTGCAGTCTGTTTACTTAAAGGTATTTGAGATTCCGTAAAAATAATGTAGATGGCTTTCAAATAATGAAACGACATGTATTAATTGGAAAAAGTGTAATATATAGGTTTGAAAATTGGTCATGAAAAATACTGGTGCGAAAAACTAATATCCCATTTTTGTTATAAAGTTATTCATCAAAAAATAGATAATTTATTTCTATTAAATATTTGGTGGTGCTTTGACTTCACCAACAACAAAGTTAGCTTTGTATTCCTAGCACAATAGTATATGTTATCTCTCTTATCATTAATCTTCTTTGTTCTTGCCTTATTTCTTTCATCCAGGATCGGCTACTCTTAACAATGTACTCCATTTTGTTCTTGTCTTATCTTGTTCATCTAGGATCGACTACTCTTAACAATGTACTCAATTTTGTTCTTGCCTTATCTCGTTCATCTAGGATCGGCTACTCTTAACAATGTACTCCACTTTGTTCTTGCCTTATCTCGTTTATCTAGGATCGGCTACTCTTAACAATGTACTCCATTTTGTTCTTGCCTTATCTCGTCCATCTAGGATCGGCTACTCTTAACAATCTACTCCACTTTTTTATTACCTTATCTTGTTCATTTAGGATCGACTACAATTAACAATCTACTCCACTTTGTTCTATTCTAAGCTGCATCCTTGGTCACGTTCTAATCTTGAAGATAGTGACTAGCTGAAGCTATCTATGTTATTCGTATTATTTTTAGTCTTCTTCTATCATTCTTGATATTCGTGGTTTTGTAAATCATGTCATTACGATTTGATTCAGCCTTCTTTAACTTTTTATCGAAATATGGACCACGCTAAAAAACATTTTGAATTTTGTCCAATCGTGTGAGCCCACCAAAGTCATCTCTGCTACTCACATTTTTCCCATCTGTTTCTTCATACTCTTCTTTACTCTAACACTCTGACCCTTAGAGCGTTGTCAAATGAACCAATATTTTATATTATTTACACAGTATCTTAAAAATAATTATATTTAATTAAACTTATATTAAATGTATTAATTAGAAAGATATACATATAAAATCAATTTTATCGAAAAATATTGTTGTTGCTACCGAGATTCAAACCTGGATCTCTTCCTATCTGGGAAACATGCATTAACCCATTATGCTACAGCACACAGTACATTGACGACAAATTTTTGAACCTATATGTTACACTTTTCAAATTGATACATCTATCGTTCCATTATTTGATGTTATCCGATAGCAACAGCAATATTTTTAGATATAATTTATTTTATATGTATATTTTTCTAATTAAAACATTTAATTAGTATTTAAAATATCACAAACCTATGTTCTGAATAATTACAACTTCATAATAAGAATGTATTCTCCTAATAAATAATGAAATTGTAATGTTGTATACTATTTTATCATAATTATTTTTTCTTCAATCTTCTTCGGAATTCACAATTTTTTAAACCGATGTTGGTCTTTGGCAACTTGGAACTGCTCCACGACTTCAAACATGGTCCACTTTTAGATATTTCACACAACCAGGATAATTGTCAAAACTATCTGCCTAATATGTGTTTTTTTAAGATAAATAGGCGATATTTGAATCATTGAATTTTACGCCCAAAATATTCAATATTATGGTGCTTAATTAAATTATTTCTTGTTAATTGTTTTCAATATTTCTCAAACTAGGACAGGCTAGAGTAATTGGACTAGACGGAGTTCTAAAACTATTGTTGTTAATGAAATCGGCCATGCTGTGTTAAACATACTTCAGCACCGTACAGACCTCCAGCTTGTTAATAACTGCCACAGATAGATTCCACGTATTACAGCCATACAAAAGCACCGACCAAATATCATAACTCAAGACCATTAAATTAATAGACATGAAATAAAGTGAATATATACATATATAGGATAAGGGTTTGGAACATTAGTTGCGGGACGAGGGGCATTCTACATATATTCTTTGTAGAAACATAAATCCGATAGTTTATGGCACATTTATGCAACAGTAAAAGTATTTACTCTTCGAAAATTAAATATTTGTTTACACGAGGTTTTTAACATTAATACATATTATATTATCAGCATTTAAACTTTTGTTCCAATCGAGTCATCTATATATATAAAAATGAATGTTTGTTTGTTTATACCGTATGCGTTCCTTTACCGTTCATCCGATTGCGATGAAACTTTGGTGAGTTGTTGTGCACACGCCAAAGTTGTTATAATAGGTGGCGCGCAAGTCGTTTCAACAAATGTGTGTATTTCATATAGTTTATTGACAAAATGAAATACCAGACGAAGAGACAACGTATAATTCCATCAATACTGTAATAAATCAAGACAAAGTTGTCAATTATCCAACTGAATTCTTAAATTCACTTGATTTGCCAGGCATGCCGCCGCACGTTTTAACATTGAAATTTGGCGTACCTATCATTCTTCTCCGAAATATAAATCCACCACGAATTTGCAACGGTACTAGGCTTTTAGTGTAAAAGATAATGAACAATATCATCGAAACTACAATTTTAATTGGAAAATTTAAAGGAGAAGATGTGCTGTTGCCACGCATCCCAATGATTCCGAAAGATATGCTGTTTGAATTCAAACGTCTGCAGTTTCCGGTGCGACTCGCATTTGCAATGACTATCAACAAAGCACATGGACCATCACTACAAGTTTGTGAACTAAATTTTGAAAATCCACGCTTCTCACATGGACAGCTGTATGTGGGCTGCTCACGCGTTGCAAACCTGATTTATTCGCATACGCACCAGACGGAAAAACAAAAAATATTGTGTATCCAAAGCATTTCAATAATCAAAAATAAAATACAAACATTTATTTTCTTTGAGTGGCATTGCAACGCATGCCGGGCACTCGCTAGTATATAATATTTTTTAACTGATCATGAGTAACAACAAAATACAAATATTGAAACAAGGAATTTGCTTTAGTTCATGTCTACATCTTTGGTAACCTGTGCATAACTCATATTTAAAATAACAAACCTATCGCAATTCCATAATATTACATTACAGTTTTTAGGAATACGTAGTTAGCTCTATATTGATTTTATTTTAAAATAAAATAAACAATTTTCTTAACTTAACTGACTATATACTGACACTATAAGTATTATATACCTGGGTTGCAATATATTATGAAAGATGGGATCCTTCTGTTGAAATAAAATGCCGCATTGAGCAATCTCGCACAACGTTTATCCGCATATTTTGCAGTCATCATCTCAACCTTAAATTGCGAATGCAAATGGTTAGATGCTATGTTTTTCCTATTATTTTATGGAATAGAAGCATGGACGAAGAAATAAGAAGGCGACTTGACCCTTGATGTTCTATTTAACTATATATGTATTCTGTCTCTCTCCTTCACATATAATTTTTTCTCCCTCTTTATGTATATATAAGAGCACTCATTTGTGTTTATGATTACTTTCAAATACGTCCTGATGAAACTTGAGATAAGCGAAACCGGTTGACGAATAATTCATTTCGTAGTTTCATACAAAGTGATTGTTATTTTATTTATAATAATATATCAAACCACAAAGTGATTGCTTTCTATGAAAATATTAAACATTTAAATGTGTACAGCTTACCTAATAATATATTCAAAATTGTGCAGTTAAGAATACTGTTCATTAGATAATTTCACCTTGAATTATTGTTACAATTTTCTCTTTCTCCGCCTCCCACGCCCGACATGGATAATATTTCAATTATCCATGTCGGTCATGACTGAAGATCACGATCTCCATAAATTCTCGCCCTCTTAACTATGCTCCTTCACTAATTCTCGGTAACATGCAGATCTTAGGCCTGTCACCAGGGAAGTTCCTGTTGCTTCTTCTACTCGGTCAGTCCAACGGGTGGGGGATCGTTCTCTTCCTCTTCGAAATTGTATACAGTTAATTATTTAGTTGTTATTACTAAACTTTAGTCTAAGTTGTTTTTAGTATGTAAACTCATCTTCGTCTTATTTAATATGCCCCCCCGCCGTGTTACAAATTTTCGTGAAATATCAGTTAGGCTTTTAATTTTTCAGTTATTAGTTATGCAGGTAAAATTTTGGGTTTTCTTGAAAACTCGTTAATAATTTAAAAACCTTACAAAAGTTCATTTCCTACTTCATTTTGAGCTATAATAAATTGTTTTCATTTGTGTATATATATATATACATATATAAAAATAATAATTTATGTTTTCTCTTTTACTGCTTATTTAAAATAAATCTCTAGAAATTAACCAACATTGTGTGCATGCGGGAATCCTCTGATATATGTACGTGTATGAGGTGTTGGCATATTGAAATTGTTTTCCAAATATAATTATTAATCAATTTAAAAAATCATAGCACTGTTTGGTAATGACACGTAGTCCATTAATGAAAGAAAAAAATAATCTGAAAGCTTTTGAACCTGAAAAAATTATAAAAAAGGACATATATGCTAGGAACAGTAAAATAAATAAGAACAGGAAAATGGTACGGTAAGTCGATGTTCTGTGTACATTGTGTACTTTGAGAGATCTTCTTGTGTCTAATTAAATAGCATAGGGAAAATAGGAAGACTGATAACTAATAGGTAGGATAGAAAAATACTGACAATCTCTCTTCAATTATATTACAACTATGTCCATTAACACCGCTGACGACCCCTGAACGCATCCTGTAGATACCTTGGCGTAAAACAGTGCTCCTGACAGCCTCAAAAATATGCCAGGTATCAACAACGTGTGCCGGAAGCCGTCCGGAAGGCCGGCTTCTATCGGCCTTCCGGTATTATTGTACAAGATCTGGTACGATAATACCGGAGCCAACCAATGATGGTATTATGATGATATGACTAAATATAATAAAATAAATAAAAATAAATGTAATTTTGACGAATCGAAAACAACTCTCAAAACGATTTGAGGTAGAGTGTAAATAAATAAAAATAAAAAATATACTCATTTCAGCTTGTTTCGGGACATGGTAAGTTTAAGAGTAAGGTTTATGATCTGGAACTCAAGCCTGATCCTCGGTGCGCCTGTGACCGGGTAAAGCAAACGCCGAATCACGTTCTCTGGCGATGCGAAATATTGACGAATACAAGAGAGGATACGATTGAATGTTTGTTTGTTACCTCATTCTGATGGTTTACGAGAAATTACAATTTAATCTTGAAATTTTTCCGCTGAACACCCTATATTTCTATATAGGATCACCGATGGTATGATAGACTGCCTCTCTATTTGTTGGTCTGTTTGACTTCCACGTACCATGAGGTCATCAAGACACAATTCATTATTCTATCACAGAGGTAATGTTAGAACAAAAAGATAACTCTGCAGTCCACAGATTGCGTTCTTTGGGAAATAAATATGCGGAGATAGTCAACAGTTTTTCTGTTAGTTTAACTGTTTATAGGGCTAAATTGTTTCAATTTTTTGTGTTTCAACTCAATGGTGATGGATAAATTGCTTTACTGGTCATCTAATCTCAAGTATGTTAGCAACTGATATTTATGATATTACACTTGTCGACTAGTTGTATGTAATTTGCAAATTATGCCTTTTCTTCCATCTTTCAACGATACAATACGATGTGATTCTCTTTTATTAAAAAAAAAAAACTTATACCTGAATAGAGCGTGTACAATAAATAAATAAGCACTTATAATATAATGTTCATGTTTCTTTATATGTTATATATAAATGTATATATGGGCACGTGTTGCAAAAACGTGAAAATTAGTGAGTTGACTTGCAGGTGTCTTTTTTCAACCGCTGAATGAGGTGTATCGCACAGGAATTTCTCCGCCGAGCAGGCGCCATATTGATTGACGCGATAGGACACATGTTGATAGTTTCAAGGTGTCGTCATCGGCGCGGTGCCAAGGAACCCGTGGGATAGATTTGGGAAAACAAAGATGTCCTAGAGGAACGTCCCAGGCGGCGGGCTGTCGCCGTTTTACGTATGTACTTGCAAATGACTGTATGCATTATTATGAATTTAAATAAAAACAGGAGTATTTTGCTACGGTAGGCATTCTCCATTTTGTCTCCGTAGTGTGCTTATATTGAACATCTTTTGTGTTTCATTTCTTTCGACCTCATTATCATCATCATCATCGCCGGTTGAGAGAAACTGAGATCGGCGAACCACCCTTGTTTTCTTGTTTCCTGTACGGAACATGCGGCATACAGGAAACGTCGTACATGGGTAGCTTTATATTTGTTTGTTTGTAAGGTAGATGAATTCTCGGTTATCCACGTTCATGACATGTCTAGTTTATTTGGAATGAGCTATTATAGGGCTCTCCAAATAACAACTGAAATATGTAAATCGAACATGGGAGGCGGAGATGGGGAAAATTCGAACAATGACAAAAGCTGTACATGGGCTATTGTACATTTTTAAATGTTTCTTAAAGCGACCTTTAGAAAACTTATCCTTGTGAAGGGTACTGCGGTTCAGACAGTAGCAACCAGAAATTTATGGTAATCTGAACACGTTTACCAGCAGCGACTCATTTTTCGGTTACCTTAAACTTCCATTAAATTATTGGCCTGGCTGCTTTTTTGTACAACTTTTTTTTAAAGTGATTGATTTGCATTCAACATAATGTTATATCGTCACGACGTGAGATTGTGCGTGATAAATGGAAAAATAAAAAACTTGGCAGTAATTTTATGATTATGTGATTTAAATTTTATTTTATTGAACGCCACGTAACATTGCGTTTCGAGTGCTTACTATTACTATTTTCATTCTGCAAATTATTAGTGAAATTTAGTTTAGTAAATAATAAAATTATGCCTTAAATATTAATATTCAAGTAGTTTTAACCTTGCCTTAAACATAAATATTTGAATAATTTTAACCTTGCCTTAAACATAAATATTTGAGTAATTTTAACCTTGCCTTAAACACGAATATTCGAGTAAAAGATCATAAGGTGTATATGTGAGAGATTCAATTATGATAGAGTAATGAATGAAGAAATAATTTTCATAATTTAGTGTAAATCAAACAAAACCGCAACACTTTAATGACGGGTATAATTAGTTTTTTTTTTAAATATATTAATTACATTCAACTAAACTAAAATTATTATGTATTAACGATAATTATTGTATTAATTTGAACCCAAATATGTATTTCAGTATGATAAAAAAAAACATGGCAGTTTTTGAAAGTCATTTCACGTTATGCTGGATTTTTCTCACACTAACATTATACTTAATATTTCTAGCTAGCAATACGTATTTTTATAATGAAACATACATTTTTAAATATAACTCAAATTTGTTATGATTACTGATTTTGTAATTCAGTGACACAAATTAGGAAAGACTATAAAGTTGATCTTAGTATAGCGAGTAAGATTAAGAAATGATCACTTATGTAGTTTGGTTATAAAAAACGGATTAGTGAGGAGAGGATGGTGTTCATGGCACCTAAAATAGAAGATGTTCGCGGAATACTTGGCACAACCAGGAAAACCAGGTACTGGAAGATGGTCCTGTTGAGGCCTCAATAATCGATGAGCTCATATGTGACGTTGTATGAATGTGGATGAGGAAAAAAATTTGAAAATTTTCTATCATTTCTGCCTACCCTCGTAGAAACGGCGTGAGAGTAAGTTAGTTAGTTAGTTGACTGGCAAAAAACACATTAATATTTCTGTAATAAATCGCAGTGACGGGCTTACCCATTATTTTATCTACGATCGTGCGATTTGTGTTCGATTGTAACGTTAATAGGCAACTGATTATTCATGTTAACGATTTTGAACATCATTAGCAAACACTTGTTCAATGTTTCAATCACAATTCATTTTCATATTTATCGGCTAAAATAATATCCATAATATTACGAAATAACTATTTCAATTTGCGAGACAAGACTGTTTTTGTCAACCCTTATTTCGTTAAACTAAGCCAATAAATAGCCCCTAATAGATCGTTATCTTCTCATGGACTATTAGTTTTACATTTGAAATATCAAAGTACTTATAAAGTACAAAGTACATATACCTAGAAGATCTTTTTATGTAACATCTGATTATTTTGAAGTGTGTGTATGTCTATCGCCTCCTTAGTCATCAGTACCGCAAACGACCACTAAGCGCACGTTTCATTTACCGGTGCGTAAAACCAGAGCTTCTAATAACCATGAAAACAAGTCCGGTACCGACTCCACAATAACCATGCGATCAATAGGCATGCGAGAGGCCGGCTCCTGAGCGTCACTCTTCTTGCTGCCGCCTTCCGGATGGCATATCAAGTAAACGCTTTTCTGTGTAGACTTTTTACGACTATTTTATATCTTAAATCTGTAAACGAGCTCAACAATAAACTTGTATTTAAGTACTTAAGTATTTCAGTATTTTGTACTTATGTGTATCCGATTTTTAATCTGCTCTGACCACACACTTCGCGATCATCTTCAAACGAACATGTGCATTATAGGTGTTTATTGGGGCACTCATCACTCACACTATAACATTCCTACTGATTCATCTACCATACGCCCACACAAAAAATATTAAACATTAATCCACAAAACACTATTTCCTAAATGCACCTTTCATGTACCACACAAGTGCTTATAATGTTTTGTTTGAACAAAGATCTAAAGAACATTTCACTTTATTCATTAATATGAGGTTCGTGAGTTGTTTATATGTGTATGTGTATGTGTGTGTGTACCGCGGTCGCGCGGCGAGAAGAGTGAGTGTGGCGTGTGTGTGTGAATGTATGTGCGATAGCTTATAAGCAAGCGTGCCACTTTCTTCTGAACTCCAACGCGATCTAGTACTATCTATTAGTGTAGTGAAGTGTACTGTATTTTTGTAAATACTATTGTTCTCTATTTGAATAAATTTATGTTAATCGTCACCTAACAAATGAGTTTAAGGTTTTCCTTTCAAAAATAAATCATATTTCCGTGTTTTTTGTACAAAAATGTGGGTTTTTTATTATTTATTTTTATCAGAATACATACACTAGATTAATATTTTTTAAAACTGTTATTTATATAGGACCTTAACACTAATGAAAAATTAATTAACTATATGTTATTTGCCATAATTAATAAAATACAAGCATTATAAGAAAGACCGCGACCGTTCAATTTATTTTCTGCGTGCCACGAAATTACCATAATGTATAAAGTTCTTGCATATATAAAATATATTTTTTTATAATCTTGAATCCAAGATTAGGAAAACAAATCTGAATTGAACCAAATTAGCAAAATGTTAAAAATTAATAGAGTTATAAACCATTCAGTTTGAAGTACATGTGATTAATTTTCGACGTTTTTTTAACACTTTGTGTTAGTGTATACAAATAATTTTAAATAATTTATTATATTTACTTACATGTTTTAAGGTTTCCTCTACTATTTAAAATCAAGTTTTATATCAAAAATATAATAATTTCTTACTCAATATTATTTATATCGATCCTAGTAATGTGTGTTTTTATTGTTTTTTAATCAGCAATTTGAAATAAAAAAAGACAATAACGACACATATATATCTAATATAAATTAATAATAAAAATCAAAATTTTCGTAAAAACTGCGGAAATATTAATTATTTTTGAAAGCGCGCCCTTAATTCAACTACTACAAGACAACCCAGAATCTGCAGCCGGTCATTAACGGACGGCCGCAGATAATTTTCTCGTCTTCTTTTCTCGTTGTTTCCCTAATTGCTGAGGATCATGACCCTCATGAGATGTCCTAAATTTATTATCTTGATAATCCTCCTCAATTCATCCCTGCAGTGTGTGGTCCGAAGATCTGATATGATAATAGAATCTCGATGCTTTCTTGAGCTGGTCTGTCTAAAGAGGAGATTGTCCCTTTTCTTTTCGTTCCACATTTCCAGTTAATAATAGCCTCTCCAGATTATCATCTTTCCTGCCAATAGTTTCCAAAGAATTGAAGGTTGCATCTAAATCAGACTGTAGAGAGCCTATCCTGAATCTCTTCCAGAATTTCCAGGCGTTCGTTCTTGCTATTCTTATAAATTTTAAATATTTTTATCCATTACAAATTCAACAAATCTTGAGATATTTTCTCTTAATTTATTAAATTTCACTCTCTACTATTACATATTTCATCTCAGATTCACCTACATAAGATGGCGGGCTGATGATGTGACACAAGACATACAAGATTTCACGAAGCCAGCTGGGACAAAGTTGCTCAGTAACGGGATGACTAGAGATCAATCGTGGAGTTGGCAATGGACCACAGTTATCTGCAACGTCAACAGAGTGAGTTTGTTTCTTATTTCTTTAAATTTATTTATTTTAATCAAACCCTTCTTATTAAACATTAAAAATCGAAAAAAAAAATTTACAAATAATATTTAACAAATGTATAAATTATTAAATTATTACATATTCTTATTGTGAAGTTATAATTATTCAGAACATAGGTCTGTGATATTTTAAATACTAATTAAATGTATGAATTAGAACGATATACATATAAAATTAATTTCATCAAAAAATATTGTTGTTGCTACCGGGATATGAACCTGGAACTTTTCCAATCCGGGGAACGTGCATTAACTGATTATGCTACAGCACAGCTTTGATAATTTAAAGAGATTATAATTAAGAAAGATTTGTTTTTAATAAATCATTTTGTTTATAATTAAGACTACTTAAAAAAAAAAAAATAAACACTTGTAAAATATTGTAGAACAAAACAGTTTACAATATTGCTTTTTAATATTAATCTGATAAAATATAATTTTATTTCAATATAGAATTTATTTTATCGGAAGTTTTTCGTGTAAAATGTGTCGCGGATCGGTGTTAAAAATATAATCGCGTTTTTAAAAGGGCATGTGTTAAAATTTCGGTACATATAGTTCGCGGGTCGACTGTATTGTACTATATTTCAACTTTGTTAAGGGTATTTAGCATGTCAATAGTCACCAACGAGGAATAAATAATATGAAAAATATATTTTATGCAGGGGTAGTACGATACATATGACTGAGACACGTAACATTTTTTTAAATATATAATATGGAAGGCGTTAAAATGACAGAACGTTAAAAATAAAACGTTTTAAATTGCGTTAGAAAATTTCGTAACGTTTTATAAGAGGTTCGCAGGTGTACTGTTTTATAATATGTTATAAAAAACGTTTTAGTACCTTTGTAGATGCCAACGTATAATAAATATATAGAAAAAAACATGTTTTATGGAGGGGTGGTACAGGTAGTGTGTTGTTTTTTTTTATGTATGTATATATCATTAATTTATTACTATTTTTGACCAAATATGTAAAAATGTAAAATAAAAAATGTCCCGCAAATTAAATTCGAAATATTAACAAATTTCATTATTTTACAAGTAGAGAAATCAAATATTCGTATCCGTATAAGGTATTTAAAAAGAATTTATTTAATTTAAAAAGAAAAGTATCCAATTTCCATAAAAATGAACGATTTTTAGTTTAAAAGGACATTCAAGAAGCGTTTAAAATGTGCGTTCTGCATGGCTGGAGCAGTGGAGTAAAATAAATTGCCTGCTTTTATCGGGTACGAACCCAAGTACACGTGGCATAGTTGAATTTAAACGACGTTTAAACACGTTGTTAGAGAGTTCTCCCATAAACAAAGTGAATTCTAAGAGAGATAGAATGAATATTGCCAGCATTCAAACTTATTCAACTAGCTAGAGAGAGATACATAAATCTGTCTGATGTATGCTGCATATGAAGCTCTTGCTGTCTACATAAATATTCAATTTAAACTTTAATTTCGATAGTATTCACTGTTGCCACTTTGCTATCAATAATTTCGCCATCGGATGTCTTGAAATAAGGGCACCTGATTCTGATCTGAAGTTGGCGTCACGGGTAGCTGGGATGTGCGATGGAAAGCATCCATTTGGGATGGAGGAATCTTCGGCACATCTAGCGTGATGGCCACGATCCTAAGTGGGCAGTAGTTATGGCGTACGGATTTCGAGGTTACGTGACCATCATTTAAACTTAGTTTAGCACCGCGGAGGTGGGATTAATCTTACAGTGATGATTTTTCTTACGTCCTATCAAGCTTACAACGTTGGGTTTATTATTGTTCCACATTCTTGTCATGGTTTGTATACAGACGCCAAAAAGGAGAGATCGATCACTTGATATTTATTTTATATTAAACAATATTATTTAAAATTAATCTCTTTCATTAATTAGCTTTGATTCAAAGTCCGAATTACACAATTCTGAAATAAATTTACCACAGGTGAAAGAATGGTAGTCAGCTGAAGGTAAGTGCATATGACTCAATTCCAGCTGAACCCACATTTTCATGTCAACGACTATCTATCCGGTAGCATTGCCTTGGTGTTCTATCCACAGAAAACAAAACGCATCGTAACATAGTCATTGAATTCGAACTGTAAATCCGGATCGATAGGATCTAAATGAACGATTTGCGCAAACTCCGGGTCGCGCGTTCCGCGGAATGGAATATGACAATTTCGGTCGTAAATCGGAGTCACCGCAGGGTAGTGGAGGGAAGTAGGAAAACCTTGGTACAGAATAAGGTCGGTGAGGGGATACAGGTTCCAGTCAAAGAACCAGTGATCTCGGGAACTGGGATTCGGAAGGACTACTCGCCTTACCTTGTATATGACGTCTCTGTAATCCCAGTAGTCACCGCCGGGATCACACAAATGGCACGCGGATGAGCCGATCTCCGATCCCAATTGAATACGGCGATGTCACAAGTTCACCTACGGTAAACAAAACAACAAACAATACATGATCAAAACACAATATCATAAAATACGGTGCTGGTGCACTGGAGCTGAAATGTCCACACCGCGAGTATTATCCCGATATCGAGTTCGAACAAATATCTGTCAAGTTGTCGTCTACTGATACCAAGGTCACAATTCACACTGACAATACGAGCATGAGGAAATGAATGGATGCGGAATTATGTCAATAACAACGATCGCGGCTGAATTGAAAAGACGCGCCAAAAGTTTACTTTATGAATTCGGAACAGTCATGATCAAATAAAGTGCATTGAAATTTTACGAATGTTGCATTACGATTCACGATGCCCTCTGGTATTACAAATGGTAAATTCTTGATCTTTTCTCCTTAATGCCATATATTGACATATATAGACCTCGTAATGCACTTCCAGAAATCCCGGTCTTGTGTCGCTCTCACAGCTAACTCCTGGGAATCTCCAGCTAGGTGCAATGCTGTGGCACTCTTTCGGGTATTCTTTGATACATAGTTGTGTCCAGGACAGTCACATTTTTCTGGCTGTCACTTGAGCCCTTATTGTTCTGTTCCTCTACCAAATTCCATCACCCTTTCTACATCTCGTTTCGTTTTAATGAAAAGTATGAATAATCAAATATAAATAACTAAAATATTATTTTCCTTAAAAATGAAAAATAATACAAGTACTGAAGTTTTAAGAGGATTTTGGTGTTTTTATTAATTTATATAAAGTTTTTTTTAAATTTAAAAATTGTGTTTTTGCGAAAGTGATTATTATGAAAGTAAGCTGGCTATCTTTGAGAAATATAAATTTGATCTCAATGTGTCCGAAAAAATAATATCTCAATTACGAACTGGTTTCTTTCGGTATTTTATAGTTTATAAAAGTACAATTTAAATCATTTAATTTAAAAATATTACATATAAAATTCAAAAGACATATTCAAATTTTTTTTTGTTTTTAATTTATTTTAATATTAGAAAATAAAATACATTTTAAAAATAATCAGTAAGATATACATAAATATTTCTTTTAACATTTATTTCTTCTCTATGAGAGTAAAACTCGAGTATAGAGAAGGAATATATACGAGAATTTATGTTTCAGTTAGTCTGTGTACATTTTTTTTTACTTCAGATATAAATTTATAGTAGTCTGTAATTTTTATAATTGTGATGGGGAGATTGTTAAAAAATGTGATGCCTTGATAAATATAGAGATTTTGAGTTGCGATATATTTTAGTTTTGGAATATCAATTTGGTCTCTAAATCTTGTAGATCGGAATTCGCTTCATAAATTAAATTGATTTTTAATTGTTGAAATTTGAAAATAGTAAAGCAACATAGTAAATAGTAAACATCGCATCGGTACTCGGCAGACTTGGTAGTAGGATCACCAGATGGCATATGGTGCCTTTCGCCGCCACATATCTAATACATTATATAAAAATGTTCGTAGGTTTTCAGTCATCTAGTAGTACCGTACTGTGAGCCAGTACTTAATCGCAACACCAACAGTCACACATCACATTAGCTCTGATGATGGATCCCGCAGTTTGCCAAAATGATCATATATACACGGCAGAATGGCACTGTACTTTATAAAAATTTGTGTAAAAAACATTTATTTATACTCCGATAATTCTGAATCCTAATTATTCCATACGTTTTGCCCAATTCGTAAAACAGCAACACTGTTAAAGATAGTAATAAACGATAAATGAGAATAGTCGACGATAACATGTATACTATGAATATTTACTCAAAGTATTGTTCTACATATCTTTCGATATGATTTTTTCTGTTAATTTTATGTTCGTTCAGTCGTGAGCACATCGATCGAGAGATAGAGAGACATAATCTTTTATATATATAAATATTGTAACGTTATGAATTCTTAGTATAAGAAAAAATGTTACTTTAGTGTACCAAATTAAATTAACGATCACCCTGGTTAGCTAATTTTACGAGCAGTTCAAAACACCTAGTACTGATTGCGATATTATCCGCTAGGATCGCGTCCATCGATTCGATTGACAGGTAGCACTTCCATTCACGTTGACCGTTCCCGCCATATTGTGGAATTCATATTTGAAGATACGCTGAAGATGGAGCCCATACAGGATCCAGGCGCAGAGCCAACGGCCAGAGAAGCGTTTGGACGTCGCGTCAAGAATAATAATTGAAGGGAAATAATGAAATTTCTCTTCTTTCTTATTCATTCTTTTTTTATTATTAACTTCTTTACGACTTAAAATTACATCTTCTTCCTTTTTTTTTTAGGAGAACACATTCTTATTGTGAAGTTGTAATTATTCAGAACATAGGTCTGTGATATTTTAAATATGAATTAAATATATTAAATTGATTTTATATGTATATCTTTCTAATTAATATATTTAATTCATATTTATAGCATCTTCTTCCGTCGACAATTTCTTATTATGGTCCACCAGGGAGAAGAAGATTCGTGCATAAGCCACCGGTTGAAGGAGTGTTGTGACCAATTGCCAGGCTCTTGGAAACAGCGGTGGATACTGCTCCCAGGACATCAAGCGGGACAGATGCAAGAAGATGTTAATTTTTTACCGCAGGAGCAAGAGGAATCGCCCAGGTCGACGTATTATTTGTAAAATTATTATTGTCGTTGTCGCCTGTTATGTAGCTCCGAAATTAAATTTTATTTCTATTTATCAAAAAATAATAATTATAGTAGTTTGCAGTTATTTTTAATTTTTTAAATAAATTTTAACGTAAAACTTGCTGACTCTCTTTTATTATAAAATATCATCTTTCATGTGTTACTATGGTTTTTAGTAAAGTTTATTTCCCAGAAGATGGCAAGGCGGATCTCGATATTGTGGTAAGTAGGTAGCTTCTGATTCACGTACTCACAAATCCATGCCTCACAATGGCGCTTCCAAGTCGTGACGGGCTACACCTCACAATATATATAGAAGAGTGTCTGTGTGTAGGTGTATTTATTTTTTATACAAGTCTACAGTTTTTTTCTTAAGTTGATGAAATTTTACACACTTGACCTTAAAAACAAGAGGAAGGTCACTGTCATACAACGTACATGTATTCTGAAAAATCTTAACATCATTAAAAATATATAATTTTATTCTAAATTAATAAAATATAATATATATATGATGCAAATTAAATATATCAATAAGAAAGATATAGGTTCACGAAAATTCAGTTTATCAAGAAAAGAAAAAATATTACAGTATAATTTGTATTAAAATACCACAGTTACCACAATATATTTATGTATTTTTAAGGATGTTTGTTTTTGATCACAAAAAGATTTACGTACATGAGATTTCAGAAAATCACCCCTATCCCCTTTTCCCACCCCTTAAGCAGAATTTTGGTACTCCTTGCTGAAATTTTTTACCTTCAAAACAAGAGGAAAATTACTATCTACATCTGATTTCGAAAAGAAACCACCTTCATCCCCCTTAAATGAAGCCTCTTCACTGTGCGTAAAGCCCAGGCAACGCCGCATACTTCAGCATGTATTAGATAAAACTCACTTTTATAAAAAAAAAAAAAATAATAATAAATGATACCTATATATATAATTTTGATGTCAAACTAAACACAAACATGATTGTAAGATTTCAAGTTATAAAATTATGCATTATTTTGAAAAATAAATTTCCTGTGTTTCCGCGAGTTAAGTCGCTAAGTCGCTCACCAAATGGCGCAATAAAAATTGTTTGTTTTATTATTTTTCGTGACAATACTACTGACTACTTGGTCTGAACTAAATAATATTCCACGCGGCTCGCACCGGAGAGCTAAGAACAACAAATGATAAACCTTTATGGAAACTAGAGACAAAATGACTGCGCTGCTTGTGATGAAGAACAAATAAAATGGTAAATTAAAAACTGACACGCACATTCTATCTGAATCTTATTTCTCATTATTTACAAGTTCTTTAAAAAAATATTTTAATTTGAATTGGACTGAATGAATAAAGACAAAATCGGATGAATGGTTTTTCTTAGCAAATTTTAACAAATATTAGGTTACAAATATTAACAGCTCTCGTCGCTTTGACATTGCAAGTGACAAATGCTTTATTTTATGGTAAGAGTCTGTCTTTCCACATACAGCATAGCTAAGAAAAAATGACAGATGTCAATATACTAATGTTTGTTTTTTTCTTACTCGTAATAAAGACAATGTATATATGTACGTACTGTTATTGAATATATACAAAAGAAAACATTAATGTAATCTTAACCTAGAGATATACTTGTCAGTCGTCAAACATACTTGCCTCTGCTCGCGCCTCACAGATCTGTCCGTTTAATCAAGCACTTTACAGCCACAATATATATTAATAAATAAAAGATAGGAAAGCGCAATATATATATATATATTTATTTTTTTGATTTTTAATGATATCACATATTTTATTATACGAGTAATATTGCAATTTTAGAACATAATTATTTGATAATTAAGGACAAGCTAGACAAATCGCTTAAATAGATACTCACGAATATTTATTGATCAAAAGTATAGTTACTACCAATATTCAAACCCGGATACTTGTCTTTTTTCAATTATAATAATTTTCTTTCATGTGCAATTTTCGATTCTATATATTCTATGTATACATTCCTTCTATTTTAGTGTGACGTCACATACTAGATGACGCAAGGACTTCTAATTAATTTTTCAACAAACGCCAAATAACAGTATATTGACATTGTTGATATTAACAATCTTTTAATGTACCATTCGTCCATTGGATAAATTTAAATCAAAATAGAATTTGTTTGTTATTATAACTTTTATCATGTACACGAGTCGGTCCTACCAATCTCAAGCGGTGATCTTTAAATCTATCTCCAGTTCATAAAACACATTACTGAGATTTATCCCAACTAAAACACTGAGACTTATCTCGACTTATCTCGACTTATCTCATCTTATCTCATTCCATGGACGTGGATCATTGGACTCTAAAGAATTGTAAAAATGTACCTCATCGATTGAAGTCACCCAAACAAGATGTACGGAATATTTTGGACTCTGTTGAGTTAGGTGTAGTCAGTAGTTCTAAATTTTACTACTTGATGGAGTTACGGCTTGTATAAATATGCCCTGTGAAGCACCCAAGATGGCGGACTTGTCAGATGTGGTTCTCTCATCGAGTGATGTTCGGAGATTAAATAAACAAAGAATAATAAAAAATAACATATCAAACTGGAGATATCAAGAGAAAAATTATAAAAGATGCTGGTCAACATCATATTTGGAAGAGAGGAGTAGGCATTGGTGTAAAAAACGACTCCAACTGATGTGAGTAGAACAACGCTGTACAGCTCATTTTATTCATTGAACTCTGTCAAACAACATTTTTAAAGTAATTATTATTTTGTTCTTACATTAATTGTTTTATAAAAATCAACCAAGAGAGGATATCTATTATTTGTTCTTTTAAAATAAACACATCTTTCATATAATATAATTTGTTTTTATTTTCACTTAATGGAACATTTAAAAGATTACAATTACTAAAATATTACAACTTAATAGAATGTATTTTATTATCATTTTTAATGTATTAAAACATATATCGAATATTATTTTTTTAAATAAATAGTTTTTCTCAGTCCCTGAAAAATCATCAAAATGTGCCGTACATCGTTTTTTGGGTGACGTCTTCAATTATTCCAGTCTTAATGAGAACTGTGCAATGGGAATCGAAATGATGGAGGGGTAAATATATAGGTACCATAATAACCCAGTAGACCAATCATTAAGCTTTATAAATGTCTGTAAACATCTGAGAACTTAGAGGATTAAGAATGGTTCGCGGCTTCGCTACATAGAATAAATGAGAAGAAAGAAGATGATATAATGATGTACAAAACTGTTTAACGTACTCACTCACATGCACACTCACAAGCATATATTTTTTTATCAAAATTCAACCTTCGGATCTCCTTCCCTTTCTTTTCCTAACTTTTCCTTAGGCACGAGAAAGAAAAAAGAGGTTGCTAAAATAAACACTCGAACTGCAACGAGTTCAGTGTGCGCTTAAAACTGTATACGGGCTAATCTACAATCCGATTTACTACCGCTAATGTTAATTTATAAGTATCTATTTAATTTCGCTAATATATACAAACAATTTTTTTTCCGCGATTGTTAACAATGCTTGTTACATATTCTGCATCACTTGTGCTATTGGTGGAAGAAAATAATAACAATTAAATCAGCATCAAGCAGACCAAAAAGTAAGTGCCATCCTTTCTCTTCCTAATTATTTCCACCAAACGCTAATTATGGAAACAAAAAAGATAGAATAGTGTATTCTCCTAAGGAGAAGCGGCATGTTAGTTGGATAGTTAGTTAGTCATTTACGCAAATATATATAGCTAGGTACGCAAAAAATAATCGCTTAGATTATTTGATTATTAGATTAAATGAATGTTAAGAAAAATTTATGAAATACAAGTGTTGATAGAACCGGAAAATGAAGACGTCTGCAGAAGACTTGATATGACCAGATACACCAGATACTGGAAGATTATCCTGTTAGACGCCTCAACAATCGACGAGCTTGCATGATACGGTGTATAAATGTGGATGAAACTAGAGTTGTATATCAGTACAGAAAATTGTGTCCCTCTATCCTCCCTGCCGATTCCCGCTTGCAAACAGCGTGATGGTTAGATAGGTACATAATAAATTTAAAATAATCTAGAATTTTTTTTTGTAAAATACGTTTAATTCAATACTAAAATCTACTATTTGAACATAAATAAGCAATTACTAAATTTGCTTAATACATATATTTTCCAGTGTTCTGTATTTCGAAAAATCTTAACTTCATAAAAAATATATTATTTCATTCTAAATTAATAAAATGTAGTGTATTATGTATGTTTTAATAATGCAAATTAAATGTGTTCAATTTATCGAGAAAAAAAAAAAATTATATTTAATTTGAATTAAAATACTACAGAATTATGTTTTGAAAAACTGCAACTTCACAATAATAATATGTTCTACTCAATAAATGTATATATTTTAAGGATGTTTGTTTTTGATCACGAAAATATTTACATATTTGACTTAATACTAATTAGCTTAGTATCATCTCATATTCACTAATGCGTGATTAATTAAACAATCAACTTAGTACGTAATAATGAGATATCACTTGCGATAATATTTTGTGAAAATTGTGTTAATTTACGCGTTGATTATTATATTATATTCTGTATGCCTCAGATACTTGTGTCATATAACATATACATGATATTCAGTAAAATAAATAAAATTAAAATCTCCGAACTACGGTATTTAGCTCTACAGGCGGGAATAATAAAAACTACACTGTCAAGAAATGTTTAGCTCTTTTTTAATACTAGCTTATTGCAAGGTCAACAAGGGTCACTCTTAATGAATTAAATGAAATATATAGATCTCACAATTAAATGAAATATATAGATTCAAAATTTGATGTCAAGGATGTATAAATAATAATAGAGTGTAAATCAATGAATTCAATTCGAACATAAAAAAACAGTATTATATAGTTATGCACAGGGGTGTGCAGTGCATACAAGCAACAAAGCTGTGCATTACTAAAAATTTTGGGAAACAAATATAAATTAAATAATTGGATTAACATTAAATATGTACATTACTCTGCTCTGTCTTTAAGCTAGTGAATTACTCGAGTCATATAATTTTTATATATTCATATTATTTATTGAATTGAAAATTTCTTTCAGTTGATCCGTTTTGTATGAAGTCGTTACCTATGCTGTTTTTTTACAGAATAACATTAGAAAGGTTTATAACTGCATACAAATAATTGAAGTGTCTACTTCCTCTTTTACTAATTCGCAAATTTTACTATCTTACTGTTTTTAACGTGATGATTTCATGATTTTTTTTTTAAATTTGGTGAATGAATTGGTTTTTGATTTGAAAAAAACGAAAAGCAATTGACAGAACTATTTCCTACGTTAACATTTAATAGAAATAATTATTTCCTTTAGTTACTACGTGAAACAAAATAAACCATGTTCAGTCATAGAAATGTTCTTAAAAACGTCCATACATTTTTATTTGGGTAAGAAGATATTATTTTACGTTAAAACTTAAACTTTAAAAACACTATTAATAGTACTCTAAAATTACAAATAAATATATGGTAGGGTCGTATAAACGACGCATTTATTTTGTCTAAAGACGTTTGTTAAACGAAAGTACATATATTATATATGATTGTATGATGTCATTGGTAACAACATAACCTAAACCTAGATCTATTGCACGCCACTGCTTATGCATGTATGTATATTTTTTACTAAGTTGTAAAAATTGTAAAATATTACATCTAGTACACAACATTTTTAAAAATATTAAATTATCAGGGCAAGCCAAAAATTATTTACAATTAATTTATGCAGCCAAGCTCGTCGTGAATGATTTAATGGGCAGAACCATGACTGATGTTCAAAGAAGACGATCGTAACCTTGAGCATGCTAATCTTGTCATCTGTGGTGGAGGTTGACGGGCGTCCAGCTTCTTTTACGGCAACTTTGAAAATTCTCGATCACATTTACGTGATAAAACACTATCCTCCGTATTGTGATAAGTCTTAGATGAATTTCACCCCCTTTAACACGCACCGTCAAGAGAAATCGGATCGCTGCTCATTGTTGCACCTCAGTGCAAACTCCTAGCGGAGCGGACATGTTTACACTGTAATAACCGAAAGGCAAATAATACGATCGGGATCAAATTTCACATACGTGACCGCAGTCGTACCGACCAAACTTGAAGCGGTGTTATGACTAAAGCTAAATAATTTTTGACTCGCCCTTGTACATCGTATATCAATTAGTATTAGATACCTATTATATATAAAAACTATCAGTTGTTGAACTTAAATACCACACGTTCTGCACTCAACCTACGAAAAGTAGCGAGACTAATTGCTTCCTCAACATTTGCTGGCAGTTCATTGAACAGTTTGAAATCTTTGTAGTATAAACTATTTTATATTCCTGCCAGATTTGTTTGTGGAAGTCTAAAATCTCGTAGAATAAGTGTGGACCTCAAAATTATATTTTATATTTTTATTCATATATGACAGCAATAATTTATTTTTGATTGTACATCAATAGTAGGAAATTTTTTGCTTACTCCCTGTGCAATTTGTCCTTCCAAAATATACCTTAATATACCTGTCACGCTCTGGCCAACTAATTAGTTTCCACTGATCGCTTTCCGTCACTGAACTTTCAAGATCTGTATTATTATTTTTTCCATCTGAAAGTAGCACCGCCGTGCGTAATGCTAGGACCACGAAGAGGCGGTGTTTTAAACAGCTCCGGAAGTGCAGTGATATCTCGGTTCTTCACTTAAAAGGTGCAAGTCAACTGGAGGTAAAAATGAGGTAAAACCCAGGACTTAAGAAGTAAGTAAGGTAGGCCAGATCCATCTGCTATTATTTTCCTTACTGAATGTTGCGTCAACTAATCATTATTATAATCGCTACAGTCCACGGGATATTATCCCACCATTAGCTGTTTTAGCATATAACTAATTCGTGTGTAATCTTATTTAATTATAATATTTTGGAAGCGCCCGGTGTAGATCCTGGTACCAAAAAAGTTAAAAATTAGGCCAAAGAAAAAAGTAAGAGCATTTAAAAATGTTTTCAAAATTTTCTAACGTAGTTTTCATTCAATAGTAAAACAAATATTATTTTATCTTGTGTTGTTTTATATATGAATTATACAAAATGTGTACCAAATTAAAGGATATTTTATTTTTAATATTAAAATTATTTACGTCTTAATGGAAGGGCAATCATAAATAATATGCAATACATAAAATATCTTTTATCATAAAAATGTTTTTAATGAGGACACATTTTCATTGTAAAGTTGGAGTTTTTCAGAACATAGTTCTGTGATAATAAATACAAATTAAATTATAAATACATATAAATTAAATCAATTTATCGAAAAAATATTTTGTTGACACCGGGATTCAAACTGGTGTAATGGTCAGCGTATTTCCCCGGACAGGAAAATTTCCTGGTTCGAATCCTGATTGATAGATTTAATTTGTATATAAATGTAAATATTTAGGTAAATTATATGTTAAATTGCCTGTTTATGTAAATGCCTACAATAGCTGGTTCCCAGGTTTCCGATTAACAATAAGCACACATATGATATATGAACTGCACTAACCTTTTATTTTTGCTGTCTTTCTGGTCCGATGTTGTTGTTTTTTAGATCCAACAGACCGAATCATGCACTGGTGGTTTATTTGGACAGCTGGACTGGTCAAAGCATAAGATTTATTAAAAATGATGCCTGTCGGTTAACGTCTTCTTAGCTTTTTGAAAAAAGGCGGCAATACTCACACATACACATGTACATCATTATAAACTAGGAAACCCGGTGGTGCCAATCGAAGTAAGAAGGCGCGTAAACATTGCCAATTAATTGTATATCTTTGCCTGATGTATAACTCTGCTACATGCGTCTATCCGGAACCATCTCCTATTGATATGTATATTTTTTGGAGCCTATATATTTCTTTTCTATGGCTTTTGTAAGAGTCTAACGCTTAATTAATTAGCCCTTTAAATTAAAAACAAATAAACAGAAAAAATAAGATCAAAATTATTGGTTTTAGATCAACTAATGCCATAATATTCTCAAATATCAGGATGCGAAACGTGTAGTTAATGTGGCAATTTATTTAGAAGCGTTAATCATGAACGAACGTAATAGACCAGGAAATCCAAATCAGTATCCAATTAGCTAAAGTAGCTATGAACGTACAGACTATGGAAAGGCAGTGCTATCATAGAGATAAATAATATTATGTTGGATTATACTTATGTATCTACAATTTCACGTGTCCAGCGGACCTAGACAGTTCGCAATAGCTACAAGCGTAAAATAAACACCATCGAAACGAGATTAAAGAAAAGTAAAAATATATGTTAGATATTTATTCTGTGCATAGAACGACGCACGAATGCCTTAATTCTGCATTAAATAGACCCAGAACAATCTACATGTAGATACTAAGTCATGGAATAGACCGTATATACCGTAAACAAAAGATTTTTGCAATTTTTTATCCACATTATGTGTTATATGACAACCTAGAAAAGGAAATTACCCAGAGCATAACATTAGTTGAAGAAGAAGATTTGAAAGTGCTATAACGGTCTGACTAGAGAGACCTTGGAGTCAGACGTATAGTCCGACTTACGTAAATTGGCGAACGGCGGAGGGCACCACTGTACTCATACTAAACCTTATAAAAAGAGGAAAAGTCACTGCTCGCCAATTTACGTTGGTCGGACTATAACCCAAAACCGACACTTGTGGAGGTTCATTACTAAATACTACCCATCTCATTTGATTGAGGCCACTATATGTCATTATTAATATGAAGAGGGAAACAAGAAGAAATAGTTCTAGCAGCCTCTGTTGCCTTAACTCATCGGTTAAACTGAAACTAAATATGTATCAGAAATGTTCGTTTTTTTTATTTTTTACTATTATTATACACGCCCTATTCAGGCATTAACATAATTTATAAAATAACAGAAAATTTCAACAGAAATGCAATACACAAAGAAAAAAATTAGAAAATATCAGCATGTCCTTTTACAATCAAAATAAATACAAAATGTGAATTAAAGCAATCTATCCATCACCATTGAGTTAAGATACAAAAAATTGAAATAATACAGTACTATAAAGAGGCAAATTTATAGAAAAAATGTCGAATACCTCCACATATTCATTCCCCAAAGAATGCATTCTGGGCACTGCGGAGTTAGCCAATGAATTACCTGACATTACCATTGTAATAGAACAATGAATTGTATGTCGATGATCTCAATGGTGCACACAAGTCATTTTTTATACTTGACATGGAGAAAGAAACAATAAAAAGTGATGGTTTGAGTAAGAGATTACCACTCAATTTTTCCTTTCTGATTGGTTACCTAATATCAGATTAATATATTATAGAAAATCCTTCCACATGATATTATCAATACAAGAAGACCGCTTGTCTATATATATACAGTTTAATTACGGCATAGTGACGTATGGTTTTGAACCGTATTACAGACTTCGCTGTCAAATCTATTCAGCGAGATTAATTGTGACAACGTACATATATATTCACCGGGGCTAATTGTGATAGTGCGGCCAACCCACCCCGAAGCTCTCATCATAATTATCATCCCACATTTTAGTGCCAATGCTAATTCAATGTAAATTACTCTGGAGCACTTGCGTCAATAATGCCCTATGCTTCGGTTTATAGTAGCCCACGTGCCCAGCATCCATACACGAGACATGGAATGAGATGTCAGAATCGTCGACATGAATCTCTTTGTTTTTATGTGCGACTGTCTGGATGCGGAATGTTTCCCAACTTATATCTCAGATGAACCGTTTTCTTCCGACAACACCCCGTTTCTCTCTCGCACATTAACCCATTTATCAAGCTAAATATGGAATTGAACTGAATCTTTTTTGTTGTGTGAAATTATAAATTACTTTCTGAACTTATCCTTTTTGTTGTGTGATATTGAATCGCCGATATTTATTATTTTAATATGTTTCTGTGTGAAATTGTGTAAATCGAACATTTTTATATGTGAAATTGTGGGAACCCAACTTATTTGTGTGTGGAATTTTGTAAGCAAAACTTTCCTGTGTGTGAAATTATGTGAACCAAAGGGGTACTTATCGATGTTCGTCATGCAGATAAGTCAATACCCTACGTCGGGGTTAACTTGAAGTGGGAGTTTTTATTGTGTTTTTATAAAAAAAAAATTAAATAATCAATTTTCTCAATGACTATTCAAATTATATATCATCATAATAATGTTTTATTATGATTTACGGTAATATTCCTGAACAAGAAGTTAAAGTTTTGAAACTTTTTCGATAAATTACCGTAACCATCTCCGGCCTCCTCTTTATTTGAAATGTGACCTTACGGATCAACCCCCACCTGACTTTTCGTCTCTCAGTTCCGTTGTCTTCAGCTCTATTATTATCGTTATTTATCTCTACATTATGTTATTGTCGTGAAAATATTATGTTACTAACAATATTTTGTTACGGAAAATTTTATTTCAAAATAATATGCTTTGTCTGTAGTTATAAATATATATATATATTTATAACTTACATATCATTATAATAATCTGTTAACTAACGTAAATCAGCAGTGGTTTCTCGCTAGATCTCAGATTCAGCTGATTTACTTAGCAATATTTTAATACGTCCAAAAACACTAAATTACTTGATTTTCACCTACAAAAGCACCGTTAATAAACAAATAATAGATATCTCATAGAGACGAAACTATTATTTTAAAATTATATTTTTAATGGAAAGATATGGAAGTATTGGTAATAACAAGGCTTACGACCTGTCTTTGGCTGGTTTAAGTGATCACTATACAAATATAACGTTCACCATTCTCACCCATTAATCAATCTACATATCTATCAATTTTTTGGAAGTTGTATATACGTTGTTATGTGGAAACACTTTGAGTACAACTACACTATCGCCATCTATGGACTAAATTTTATATTCATTTCCCTGATTGTATTAAATGCCATTCATTGCAGTTAAACTCTTGTACACTGAGGAAAATATGGTCACCCCACCCAACCTCTGATATCTCAAGCAAATTACTCACTCGACGTGTATTATATTTAAATAATATATTAATTCCAAACTAAGTAGAAACTATATCTTACGCATTCAGAGATTTATTTTCACGAAGCTTTCGAGACCTTTCTATAAAAACTCATCATTAAATTACATACTACAAAATACTGAAACACTCCGAAAATGTTACGTTCTTCCAGAGAAAATGATCTTTCTTAAATTACTTGTTTATTGATATTAAACATTTTATTTTCTGAGCTTTTGAATTAGTGATTATGACTATGATTGTAACTATTATAGTGTGATTTCTGTTCAATTGTGACTGTTATGATGATTAATATGAATATGAATTAATTCATTTTTATACATTTTTTTGGATACATCAACACATGTATATTTTTAAAATATTATAATTAAAAATGAATTAATAGTCAGATTTGACTTCATTGTAGAAATAAAATAATTTTGGTTATTAAAATGTGTTTGGATTAGCGTGGAGATATTTCACTAGAGTTAATACACAACTCGTTTAACATATCAAAAACCGTCAAAGAGAAAAGATTTTCAGTCTTGTAGATTACCCTGGCAGACATGCGAGACTATCAGCTGTCTCATCTTTATTACATTCTCTAAATTAATTACTGTAAAATTGGAGCGAACTTCGAAAGGACGCCTCACTGGTAACAAAGCATTCTTTGTCGCAACCCTGTAATTAAGTTCAACACTTAATTACTATATCCAACACCTCAAAGTGGCGCAGAGCCTTCACTTATGATTTACAACCGCCAGAAATGGAAAAAAACACAGCTCTTTTGTAAAAACACCTTCTCCCTGCGCTGTCGCGAGAAGTTGTGAGTTTAAAAAGGGATGATTTATGTTCTCCTATTCTTTAAAATAATGGAAAAGGAAAAAATGTTTTTAAACCCACCCTTTCGTTATCAAATCGTCGTAATAATTCAACTAGATAAATATTTCTGAAGGATTCCAATGCGCATGGTCGGCCTCGCGAACAGCCCTTAGACGACCGAAAACTGAATATACGTTTCAGTTCGAAACTACGCGCTGTGGGGGTGCGTCCTCGTTTCCGGCGACGGTTCACGCCACGTAGTACGTGAATTCTACAAAGTCATCAATCATTATTCAGTCCCATCCTAATTGCGGTTTCTGATAATGTTTTGATGGGATGTTCGACACTTTGTAATTATTTTTAACGAGTTGAAAACAGTTGATTTGTGGTTGTTGACTTGAAAGTCAGTGTTTACAATTTTGTTTCTACAGTGAGTTATTTCAAAACTATATATTAGATTATTTAACTGTGAAAATTTTTTAAATTCTCTTTTTAGGTTATTCGCATCAATAAATCGTAAGCATAGTAATACTAAAAAAATACATATTATTATAAATATAATTTCTAGTGCACGTTTCTATGATAACACGACTAAAAATGTAAGGTACATATTATTTCTTAAATTATTATTAAAGTATGTATTAATTAAACATGACATGACTTCCTTTTAAAAATGAAAAAAATAATAATAACCATTTTTTAATTCTACAGATTTAACTAAATTATTTAATTGACAGGAGGGTTATTTTTTTATCAAGTGATACCAATATTGTCAAATAAATAAGAATGTAAAAATTTTGAAGTAATTTCTATTCTAAGGGGTAACATAATTACATTACAAAAAAACTATGTGCAACGAAAAATGTTCAAATCGTTTACGATGAAATAAATCACTATTATTTATGTAATCCCTTTTAAATACATTTTTTATAAATATATTTTGGGGCACTTAGTAAAAAGGACGCGATTAATTTCGTGATTTTCTTTTCAGAGCTAGGAACGAACATCTGAGTCTAATTTATTATTAATGAAAAGGCCTTTTTGAGAATCTCCAACTGACTACAAATGACCCATGATGTAATATACACAGGGTGCTTTAAATACCAACAAATGAGAGAATTTTCTGAGATTAATAATGTTTGCTGATCAGCGACGTTATTTTATGCTTATTGATTAATCAGTTTTATATTTACTATATACTTCCATAGTATAAGCAGACATATTAGAAAACCATAAATTATTCTTATTAAAGTTAAACGTATTGTATATGGCGGTTCGAAGACATTTTTCTAATATAAGTAAGTACACATCTGTTTGTTATTATTTCATATCATATTATTTTTGAATTTTCAATTCTTTCAAAATAACTTTTTTTTTGCATACCATATTATTAGTTTTGCTTGACATCTGAATTCTAGTCTATTTTGGTGTATTCTTTCATCTCTTCTTCCCTAACGTACTTTCTCACGATCTCTCATGACAGGATTGTGATTTTCGTGAACTCCCACCCACTTTCCCCTCCTTAAAACTGTTACCAGTGTAGTTCTCATTTCTTTTTCAACTTGGCACAACGTTTAGAGAATCTTCCTCTTCATTTCCGTATTTCAACGTCGTCTCTGACAATAAGTTTCTCCAAAGTTTCTACCCTTAAATTGAATGATTCTTCTCAGAAAAACAAATGCCTATAAGTTTATCGGAGATGCATATTTTCTTCATAATGGAGCCGTACTGTCCGCGATACGCGCGAAATGTACCTCTAATACATCTTTAAAGTATCAATCTGCCTTTTTGCCTTGCTTTTCGAGTCCACGATTCCATGCTGAGAAATTATTATTCTTTAACGGTTCCTTGTTACGTGCAAGACGTTAAATAGAAAAATATATACCTTAAGTACTAATGTTTATTAAATGGAAAATAATTAGACAAAATATTTTATTTAAATTATTATTTATTGATTATTCAACATGTTTTAATACCTATGATATCTTCTCCAGGAAAAAAATTATACTGAAATTAAAAATACAAGCATAGATAAAAATAAAACTATAAAGTGGTGAATAAGTAAGAACTAATATGATAATAAATTTAAAAGGTGACTTGGTTTAAAGAAGATTTGGTTATTTATAAATTTTTCTAACTTATCAAAATAATGGTTTGTTTCCAAAAGGTGACTGTAAAATTTTAAATATTTAGGATATTTAGGCATTTTAAGTGCTCTTTAATTCTAATATCAACATTTCTGTACGTTTTACCTACATAAAAATAATTGCAATCATTGCAAATTAATTTGAAGACCCCAGATTTTTTTTTAAATACCATCCTATCCTTGTTATTTAATATATAATTCTTAAATTGATTATTACTATAAATGCTGGTTTTATAGAATTTGAGATATTTTTTATTTATATAAAATGAGGCCACAAAGTAAGAAGAAATTGAAGAAAGGAAAATAATTACGTTATTGTCTGTTCGTGTAGATATATTTATTTATTTTTAATAAAGTACACAGAAATGTATAAACAAGATCAACATTTTTCTTTTTACTATAACTTATCTTGCACATATTTTCTTAGTTTTATTTTGTATCTACGTAGTTTCTTCTCCTTTATAATATCATCTGACATTTCATTAAAAATCTTTATAGCACTGTACATCACCGATTTTTGAGATTTAGCCTTCTTCTGAATGTTAGTCAAAGTATATCTCTTCCTCTTGTATGTTGTACTATAAAAAGCGAAAGAAATCTACCACTTAGATTCATGAAGACAGTTGGGGTGGGCAGAGATTATTTTCAATGCCTTCCTGCTTGATTTCAGTATTGACATGTAGTGGCCTTTATCGTATAAGACTTGGCTCTTAATGCACCGGCATAAGTTTCGGTCCTGGGTCGCCCTCACAACTGACTCTAAGGTCACTTCAGACAGATGCAATATCATATCAGCTATTGTGGAAGTCTTCTAGGTCTTCTTTCCAGGATAATCTCAATTTCTAGGCTGTCACTTCCTAAGAATACTACATAAATGATATTTCTTATGTGGCGTATTTAATGGCAAAAATGAACACTTGCCACCCGATCGTCCGACCACTTATCACATTATTTAATATGTAGAAATACGTTTCCTTAAACATGTTATGTTCGCCATACCTTAGTAAATAGCACAATGATAGGAATTCTGCCTATATAAGACGTCTGTAAATATTTTCTGAGCAGTTATCTCAAATAAATTTTAAGTAAAACAACATGCCGAATTTTTATCATCGGAGTACCTACATTTTTAAATCTAAATATATAACCTTCACGCATCTTTCTATAATTAGAACCAATTATTTTGTTATAATAATATAAAGATTTAAAAATCAGCACTTGAAAAAAATTAAGAATAAGAGAAAATACTATCTGAATTTTGTAGGTAGTCGTACTCTGAGACAATGTAGTCAAAGAATTGAAAAAATCTTTTCACTATTATAGATGAGGCTCGCTTTGATTGAATTTGTTGCAGGATTGAGGAATTTGTGTATCGTTCTGTCTATGTAATGTGTCAGTCATCTATTTTTCGTTTGTCGCTATTTCGTTCTGTCTATGTAATGCATAAGGCATCTATTTTTCGCTTGTCGCTATTTCGGACTGTCCAAGTTTTCGCTGTACCTATACATGAAAATTAGAAAGACAGTTGTGTGATCCAACACAATTTCAGTTGCTTGCTTTATGCCACTGTCTTTCTATATTCTCTACAGTTGATTCATATCAACTTTAGCTAGTTGTATGTGTATTCTAATTGCCTGCCCGCTATCACCAGTGTACATGATCAGCGCCCACAAGCAAACTACTTATTTTAATGGCGTTTAAGTCCGTATGCGATCCAAACAGTCGACTGCACTTCCCACATACACGTGTACTGAAGATGCCTGAAGATAACTGCATTTCCCACTGTCACTTCATCTTTTTTTATATTTAGGTCAACCATTTGTTAACATGGATTCTGCATCTGGCACCGTTCTGATATATCCCCGGCGTTTTGTTCTCCCTAGCCGACATTTCTGTGAAATATAGTCTTGCTACCTGTTAACAGACTTGAATAATGTATTTCCGATATGACCCAAGTCAAAATATAATATTTTCATGAGGATGCAGATATTTTTATGGCTTAAAGCTATTCACCTTCCATCATAGTTTTATAGAACGTAAAGTTCTAAAAAAAAAATTAGAACGTAAAGCTGTTAAAAAAAAAATCTTTAATTTTTGCTCTCAAATATATACACGAGTACACACACACACACACATATATATATATATGGCCTCAGTCATATTTTCATATTTCGATGTATTAAATAGATGTTCCTAATTAGCTAAATATCCAGAGTCCAGGTTTTACTACCGTTTGTAAGATGATATAAGATTAAAAAAACGTCATGCGTTGAAAATATTTAATATATTATAATAATAATTATGTTTTCTATTTTTGACATTTTCAAAATCAATATTATATATTAATATAAGAGTAAAGTAGCATTTGAGATGTTTGAATAATAGTGGGTTTTCAAAATTTTTTAATCATTTAATAGAAAATGGTCATGATTTTGATTAAAAAAATGGGATTGTCTATTTTGCATGTAAACAGTCATAAATTAAATAATTTAGAATCGTTTGAGATAATTAAAGCGTGTTAAAATAATTAAAAAATTTATAAACAACCAGCTAAATTTAACTACAAGTCCCATTCTAAAAATATTTTCCTAAAAATTCTTCTAGTAATTTTGTATCATCAAATAACAATTTCAGTTAGGTACTTAATTTATTTATTAAATAATTATTGTTTTTTTTAAATTGATTCTGTTAAAGAAACAATAACATATGTTTTTGATTAGTTGATGACATCCTGAAGAAGAAAATGATATTTTTCGAAACCGATAGATGTATTTTAATTCATTAAGTGGTTAAATAAAACAATTAAAAATAATTATATTATCAATTATAATTTTTTGATTTTTAACTTTCTCAGAATTCATCATTGATTTACATTTTTTATATTTAATCTTCAATATTATTCATTAAGTGTTCAAATAGCGGTTATTATAAAGCCCTAGAGATATCATTTTTTTAATAATAAAATAATTTTAAAAATTGTGTAGATAACTCTCTTAGTATACCTTCATAGTCAACCTTCATAGTGTCAATATTGGAGAACTTTTCTACCACTTATTTTGTGAGATGTCTCTGGGAGCGTGGTGCCTCTATTTCATTTCGTCACTAATATTTTGGAATATGTTTAATATAGCTTTAATTAAATGATCGTAATTTATTAGTTTATTTTTATCATTGTATTTACGTAGTATGACGTATCTATTATCTCAATTTCTGTACGTTTGTTCTCGATAAACTCCTATAATCTTTAATCGATTTTAACCAAATTTTGCATAGTTACTCTTTAGGACCCGACGCAAAATATAGGTACCATACCCTCTCCCGCCACTTGCCCACTCCCCAGGCTACATCAGTGGCGGTCGGTAACTTTTTATAGAAGGGATGCTGGAAAATAAGTTTATACTAACTATCAAATATAAGGATATCCAATGGTTTAATAATTCGGATTCAAGTATTCAAGCCAATCTGTCAAAAATGCGTCACACAAACAAATTTCTCAAAACAATCCGCTCACTTCTTAATATGTATACTTAATATGTATCCTTAATACCCATAAACGTCAAAATATTTATGTGTGTTCTTGAACATATTCAAATATTGCTATAGTATAATATATGTATTTCGACTCGCTCCGTGCGCGCGCCGTGTCGTAGTATGTGTTACGACTGGTCTCTAAAGGGCAGTACTAATTTATTTGCAGTAGTTTTCGGTTAGTAACAAAAAGTCGAAAGCTTTTTGACTCTAGAACATAAGGGATTCGGAGCATCCAAAGCATGTATAAAGCCACCGCGCCTGGGCTACATCACTCGAACTCCCCGATATAAATGTATTTTATATTATACTGAACGCTCTCAATTCTTCTTTACGACGCCCCGAAATTTTATATAGTCATTCTTAACAACCCTGACAAAAATATAGTAACCCTATCCTCCCCCCCTTAACCCCCTAAACATCTCTACTTATAACCCGGCTTATAACTAATTCTGAAACCCATTTAATACCTGGTACGGACCGCTAATAGTATGACACATAACAATTCAATCGAAGTATAAAATATTTGAAATTCTCTTAGTGATATTCACCATCATTATTATCAACCGTTTTCTTCCACTACTGGATGAAGGTCCCTCCTAGTGTTTTCCAATCTTTTCTGTCCGTTGTTATTCTTTGCCGCGTACTTCCGCAGAAAATGTATGTTTTCGTCAGTGCAGCAGGTTTTGAGGTGTCCTGTCGGCCTCTCGATTGCCCTCGGGTACCACAAGATGACTACGTTCGTCTTCTAGTGATGTGGCCTACCCATTTACTCTTATTCACACGTTTGTTTTCCTGTTTCGTCGAATGATGCCCGACATACATCTATCCATGCCTCTTTGCACGACTCTAAAACAATCCATGTTTCGCAACCATACGTGACCTCTGGTAGTATGCATTGATTGAACACATTTAAAAACTATATTCAAACGTTCGTATGAACTCTAGTCTAGCTGACAGATAACTATTAGATATATTTTATCCATTTAAAAAAAATGTCATTACATTATTTTATTACATTTTTATTACAAAATATTACAGTGTAAAAAGATGATAGATAATGAGAACGTAACAATAAGTAAATGTGTAAGGAGAACAGCTTTTTATTGTGATGTTGCAATTTTAAAATACAGTACTGTGGTATTTTTAACACAAATGAAATAAACTAACTGGAAAGATATACAGAAAAAAAATTACGTATTTAAAAATTATTTTAGTTTCTACTGAGATAATAAAAGAATTATCACGACTAAAAGTATTATGTAAAAGAAAGAAATAGAATAAGAAGAAAGCTAAATTTAAGAAGTCAATGGTGTGTAGTGCGACGAAGATTTTCAATAAAATGACCGATGATTTAAGAAAGGAGAAGAATTATATAAGTTCAAAATAAAACATAGCAACAAATAAATATGTTCAAGATTGTAAAAAGGGAAATATCGGTGTTGTTTATCTACTTGTGTTTAATTTAAGGTTCCCGTCAGCACTGGTAGGAGATTTTTTCGATAAACATATATTTCTAGTTGATTCATTTAATTTTTATTAATAAGTAAATTATTTAAAATGAACACTTTGTACGCTTGTTAGTCATAAATTTGTAAAATTTCAGTATTTATTTGGTGTTGGATTATTTTTTTAAATTCTTTTTTACATTTGAAATTAGTATTATTTACCTCAATATTTTAAACCTTTTAAAAGAGCGTTAAAAATTCAACTACTTGATAAGAAAATGGTGCTGATCTCTACCAGTATTCAATTTGTTCCCGAGCAACCTCAGTCTGTTACTAAAATAGCTTTTCAGGGATACATTATTATAACAGTAAATTAAGACATATTTTAGATAAATTAATTAACACTTTATACATTATATTGTTAGAATATTAGATTTCTTTGATTATGATGAATTGTTTCGACAGGTATAATAATTGGTTTGCATATATATGTATATTTATATATTTTATGATATAGCCAAAATATTGCAATTCTTGGGTTTTTATTGTTTTAAGGATTTCGTTTTTCTTTCACAAGATAAACGCAAACAAGACGTGCTTGTTAGTCTAGTGATCATAGCACTTGCCTAGTGATATAGAAGTCGAGAGTTCAAGCCTCATTTCTGGAGACCAGCAAGTTAGTCCGATTTAGTATGAAAATAGTAAGAATATTGATAGCTATCCAACATTCTAACATAATCATTACACAGTGCCTACACTAATAATTTACTAGTTATACAACACTCCCACTACATTATTATTTAAAAAAAAAAATTTAATCAATATTTTTATTTCTGTCGATTCTTTATTAAATAACACCACAATAGCACGAAAAAAACTGAGTAAGTAGCCAGTTAAGTTTCCAGGATAATGTTGTATATATCAGAGGTGGAGTCTACTCCATCCCAATAATTGTATCTTATGTTTATCATGTTATATTATAATATATTCACCTATGTTACAACAAGAATATGTGTGTCAATACAGTCTAAATAAATAAATAGATGTAACACATATCCTGGATACGCATCTCTATTTAAAAAAAAAAATCATCATCTTGATGTTAGTCATCAATTCAGCTTCAAGTCGTCTTCCACATCCCAAATGCCTCAATTCGTTTTAGTATTGATTCAGTATCCATGATTCCATTCCACAAAGATGTAGAATAGTATCATTCTGATTCGCAAATTTAAATTAAGGTTATGGCTACAAAATACTGTATTCATACGGAATAGTGCAACTCGAGCTTGTTCAATACGACATTTAATTTTCATACAAAGAACCCAGTTCTTATTATTATTATCTTAATCTACATCTCACGTAGACTATTTTGTCTCCTTTTTACAGTTTTATTTCTGTGCCTAGGCTCAGCCCCAACCAATTATAAAAAGGATTGGGCAAACGCAAAATATACTATTTTTAACATTTATCAAATATTTATACGTCTTATGAATAAGTTTTTAACTGATTTTTTTATCTGAATGTAATGAAAGTACAGCCTTGTTACCTAGTAAGAATAACCTAGTAGTAACCACCTTGTACATGGACCTCTGCTTCAGTACCATATAATTTTAATTTTTGGAGGTCCTTGGTCACGTACACATACAAAATAGAGACAGCATAAAATATGCCAACAGCAGGTGTTGCAATATGTTCTTCTAATTTAGCTGACTGAACATATACATAATGTAATATAATTTATTTTTTTTGGAATAATAATAATGTTGTTCATGTCACCTGCAGGAAGTAAATAGAGTTAAAAAATATATATCATTGAATTTATTATGTGCTTTCTAAAAACCTATCTTGTATCCTCTTCCTTCTCGCAAATTCCTCCCCAACCTCACGGTATTCCGGGCTTATAACCGGAATATCACTCTTTCTTCATGCGACGTACAACCCGGAGATTGTACATTTTTTTGGTCTATTCAAGCCGTGGATATATTTTAACCAGCGACCTATCGATGGTATTTAATTTAACTTGGCCGGGATTCAGATTTTGTTATAATAAAAAATAGGGGTTGGGTGGTTTTCATTATTTTTCACAAACCCTCAAGTATAAAGATGTACGTAAAATTTTATCCAGGCAGATGGATGGTTATATATACGGGGGAACGGGGTGAGGTTACTATTTTATTCAGGATCCTAGAGTACAAATGAGCAAAATTTAAAACGGATTACACCCGATTATACGGGATGGAGTGGTCAGAGATAGGCGGAGGGTGCCTTTATTTTACGCAAGTCAAAAAGTGACTATGCAAAAAAAGCAAAATCAAATTTTATAGGAGTGTATAAAGAACATACAGTTAGATTCAGTTTTATATAAACCTACCCTTATCTCGTATTCTTATACATTTTGTAAATTTATTACCTAATAATCAAACTTAGCTCTAATTATTACATTTAGGAGAACACATTATTATTGTGAAATTGCAGGTTTTTCAGAACATAGTTCTGTGGTATTTTAATTCAATACTGCCATATTGAATTTACTGCTTGGACTGTATTATATGGTACCACAAGGTCCAATTTACAAATGAATGTGTAACGGAAAAATAATATAATATGAAAGCTTATAAGATGATTTTTATAAATTTCCTGCCAGGTAGCGGATCCTTCTCCTTACATACTTATTGAACGGCAGGAAAAAAATATTTTTTCAAATTTATGCAGAATATTTTATAAGCACCTAACTTTTTCTATCGAATTAAATTATTATTCAAATTCATAAGTATTTACCTATCTACGTTAGAAACGCAAAGCTCGGCTCGGATGGCGACACCATCTCTTATGAAAATATTTTATCCACGTAACAAAACTTGGCAATCTCAAAATTTTCAAAAATTCTGTAATATTTCCATATCCTTCTCAAAATCTTTTGATTTTCCTCGAAATTAGAAACAAAAAAAAATTATATTTTGAGTATTTTATATAAAAATATTTTTTTATATATGTACATTCCCCAATGCACCAAAAATCAATATAAATATTTAAGGCTAGTTTATGAAGTCTGCATAATAATATTAAGTTTTTCATCTGCCAAGCGAGTACTGCAAATATGCATTTTTAGTTTATCGTCATCATCAACTTCGTATATTTATCATAGGAGGCTCAGATGCTTTTTTGCTGTTTATTTATGTTTAATTTAATAATGTACCTTTTGATTTCCTCCCTTTCTTCCACGACACTATACCCCAGAGTTGGATTTGGCTTTCTCCTAAACTGCTCCTCACCGATTCCTATCTCTGGCCATTATTTTCCGGTCTCGGACCTTCCTATTCTGTTACAGTTTTTTACCACACAGTCCACCTCATTCTTGGTCTGTCTCTAGATCGCTTCCACTGGGGTAGGTTTATAATTATATTTGGCATTCTTTTCCTAACCTATCGTTGTCTTTTAGACTTAAACTATATACTAGTTGTTCATCATTAACGTTAGTCCCTCATGACTAAAGATCGTGGTATCTGTGCATTCCCATTCTCTTAAATATGCTCTTCCATTTGTCTACAGATTCTCTGTCACCAGAGAAGTGCCTGTTTCCTTTTCCACTCGGTCGGTTCAACGGGGATCTGCCTCTTCTTTTTCACCCTTCAACATGACCTACCACAATAGGTATTTCATAAGTAAACTCTTCGACTCAGTACTTGTCCATGAACCGTGGTGTGTTTGCGCTCAGGTGAGGTAGATGCCGGAGCACATCCTCTGGGACTGGGTGATGATGAGTAATGCACGTGACATCATGATTGCGGGATTAAATGGAATAGGTCAACAGATCCTCCGAAACGATAACCTATTAAGAAATAAAAGAAATCTCGGATATTTCAGGGTATTTATTAGGGTGTGGGTCACTCGCTGGGGGTTGTTGGGATGAACGATTCCGGGAAGAGCAGTTGCTAGAGAGTCCTAACGGAACATTTTACTGGCTCTCCCTCGCACCTCTTGCGACCTGGACAGGATGAATTTCTGCAGGACTGTGACCGAGTTATGCGACTGCAACACATAAATGCGACGTCTACCCAAACCTTTTGGGGTTGTATGATTTACATAGCTTCTTTCTGACTGCCTTCTCAATGTGATTTGATAACGAGTTCTCACGTCTAATTGTACAGGTATGGCTCTGGTACGATGATACCGGAGCCAGCTGATGATAGTATTATGATGATAACGTTAATAATGACTGAATGTAATAAAATAAAAAAATATGTAATTATGACGAATCGAAACGAGAGTAAACAACCCTCAAAACGATTGCGGATTGGGTGTAAATAATTTTTTTTAAATAATACGACAACAAGCTTCTCGATGTTATGTTCCTTTCTCGCAAGATGCCCAAAAAATTTACGGATTCATTTCAAGCAAATCATTGAGTATGTTCTTGATGTTCAGCTCCTGCAGAATGGAGACATTTGTGCGTCTCACTGTCCATGTGTCTCCAGCATCACATCATAAAGGCATCATTCTGTCTTATCTCCCTCATCTTCAGGGTCCTTGATTCCACACCATATGAAAATATAAAATGCACAAGAGACTATTTTATAGTAATTAATTGAATTCAAATTAAATGAATCAACTAAAAAGATATACAGAAAAAAATATATTTACTGAAAAAATATTTAGTTGTTAGCGGTAGCAACAAAAATATTTAGTTGTTAGCGGTAGCAACAAAAATATTTAGTTGTTAGCGGTAGCAACAAAAATATTTAGTTGTTAGCGGTAGCAACAAAAATATTTAGTTGTTAGCGGTAGCAACAAAAATGTATTTCATAATTTCATTTTTTCGGTAACCTCTTCACAACGTGTTTTTTTTAGTTCATACAATTAATTAATAATAATTCATTATTAAGGAGAACACATTCTTATTGTGAAGTTATAATTATTCAGAACATAGGTTTGTGATATTTTAAATACTAATTTAATGTATTAATTATAAATATAAAATCAATTTTGTCGAAAAATATTGTTTTTGCGCTACCGGTATAAAACAATATTTTTCGACTAAATTGATTTTATATGTATATATTTATAATTAATACATTAAATTAGTATTTAAAATAATAATTAACTTACTTAAAAATATAAGTCAAAATCTAAGAAAGCGAATATTATTTCCATAAATTTCGATAAGTAATGCAACCGAATCATTTTGCGCCTAGTGTAATATTGCAGTAATAAGCTATTTATATTACGTCACCTGTTACCGTGATTCTGTCACATTGTGCAAAGGCATTTCATATTTGTGATGGCAAGTTTCACAGAGTCAATCAAATACTAGTATTTCTCCTCGCGCCTTTCTGACATGTTGACGTATGCAAATTTTGAAATGGCAGAAAATATTTTAAAATAGCAAAACGCCATTTTTGAACATCAAAAATAGTAACTGCGTAATAGAAATATTCATATTTCATAACTAGCTGCTGTTTCATACTTCATATTCAATATGACGTGCTTATGGTCTAGTAGTTACCATACTCGTCCAGTAATCTAGTGGTCGGGGGTTCAAGCCTCGTTCCAGGAGGCCAAGTTTTATTTTATATTATTTTAGGGATTTTCACGTCTTGGATATAAGACAATTATATGTGCTGAATACACTTTCAAGCTTTCATAGGAAAATAAGCGCTCCATCTGTGAGGACTGAAAGATATTATCCCACAAGAGAGAATAATTCAACTAGTAGTAACTTTTCAAGCTACAAGAATATACAATCAATTTGGAAATAAAATTAGAACTTTAACTGACATTAAGGCTTTTAAAAAGGGATGTTTCAAATTGGTTGTTGAAATTAAGAAGAGCAGATACTGAGAGTAAGAGGTTTTATATAATGAAATAATTTTTATAACTGAATTTTGTGTGTTTTGATATTGCATATTTATCTGTACCTTATATGTACTTACATTATTTTACATATTGTATTGTATATTGGTATTTTTTTTCTCTCTTTTTTATATATTCACGTTTACTTGCCTTGTATGTTACGTATTTAATTTAATTGTGTTTTGCCTTCAATGAGCTATTTAGTTTTGTGAAATGTAATTTGTTTACTTGAGCAATGCATTTTAAAATCTATGTGAAATGTTTGTAACAAATTGCCTTTTTTTTTGAAGCTGTACAATGCTTATATGTACCAATATAAAAACACTTCGTTTAGACCATTGTTCTTTGATAACTCAACGTGTTTTGAGACCAATGTACCGTCTTTAGGATACAATGTTAAATAAAATTATAAGTGCAAGTACAGACATACACAAAACTGTAAAGTGGTCGGTGAGGATAGGAAATAAAGTAGTGAAGGGGGGAAACACTACGAAAACAAATTTAAAAGAAAGCTTTTTGCAAAAAAGATTTAATTTGCTATTCACTTTTACTTTAAGTTATTTTATAACACTTATTCTTATTTCTAAAATTTCTAATTTAAATTAATGTTTTCTTATAATTTATATAAAATGATGCCACGAAGTAACCTTGCAATCATTTAAGAAGTTCTCTTTTAGCTTAGTTTAGTTTCAAAATAGTAAGAATATTGATACTTATTTACTTACCATCACGCCGTTTCCCCGCGGGGGTAGGCAGAGAGGATAGAGCGCAACACTTCTCTGTCCTGACGCACAATTCTCGCCTCATCTACATGCATACATCTTCTCATACATGCTTGCCGATTATTGAGGCTTCAAAAAGAACCATCCTCCATTATCTGGTTTACCTAGTCGTACCAAGTCTTCCGCGAACGTCCTCTATTTCTGGTGCCATCAAGACTTGCGTCATATATCTTTCTTACCATTCTCTCCTCATTCATCCATTCCATATGACCAAACCACCTAAACGATCTTTTCTTAATCTTACTCACTATATTAACATCAGCTTTACATTCATTCCTTATTTCTTCATTCTTTACTCGGTCATAAATATATTTTTCACATATACGCCTAAGTGATCTCATTTCCACTGCATTTAGTCTACTTTCGTTCCTTTTCTGCCAGTTCTAGGCCTTACTTCCATACATCAATGTCGGTACCAGGACTCAATTGTGCACCGCTAGTCTTGCCTCGGTTGAGAAATTCTCGTTAGATATAATTCCATTCAATGCGCCATTCACTTCATTTCCTGCAGTCACCCTTCTTTCGATATCATTCTTAGCCTTTCCGTTTCTATCAAACATACTTCCCGAATACACAAACTAATCTACTTGCTCCAAATAATCATTACCTTCAAGTATTTAGCACGGTGTCATGCTTTTCTCCTTCTCGAATACCATCACTATCGACTTGCTAATATTCATCATGAGGTCGCTTTCCTTGCATACAACGTACATTCTACTCACTAGACTCTGTAGTTCTTATTTATTATTCGCCATTAGTACTACATCATCAGCGTACAATAAACAGCATACAATCGAATCGCCCATTTTTGCTTCTACATTTATACATTTCAGTTCTTTCACACATTTATCCATATACAAATTGAATAACCGTGCTTGACACCCTTTGTAATGTTAAACTATGGTGTGAGTGTTCCATTGATTCTTACACACGCAGAACTTTCTTCATGTAAGGATGCGATTGCGTTTATAAGTTTACTATTCACCCCGTAATCAGAGAGTACATTCCATAACCTTTCTCTTATAACTCTATCATATGCCTTCAGTAGATCTACGAAGGCACAAAAAAGTTTTTGGTTTTTCGTCAAAAACTTTTCCGAAATCACTCATAGAGAAAACATCTGATCCACCCACAAAGGCTCCTTGCGTATCCCACACTTTTTTTTTCTCATCGTTCTTGCTCTTTCTATTACAATTTTACCATACATTTTACCAACCGAGTTCAGTAGACTAATAAACCTATAGTTACCACATTCCATTTTCGACCTTTTGCCTTTGTAAAGAGGCATAATGACAGCCCTCCTCCAATCTAACGAGTTGTTGCTCTCTTCCAAACATTGATTGAAGAGCGTATGAAGCCACAAGATAACTAATGGGTAACCAGCCTTGATATACTCAGCAGTAACTTTATCATACCCCACAGCCTTACCATTGCTCATTTATACTTATCCCAGAGAGCCTCTCAGGTGTTTTTTCATTTGCATTCTCTACGCTCTCATACGTTTCCCGAAAATATGACTTCCATCTATCTTTTATTTCATCCTCATTCATTAACATCTCTCCGTTTACTGACTTAATAGCTTTTATACTTAATATTCTTCCAGAATATTTTATTATCCTTAAAAATTCTCAGTCATTTTTACCCCTTTCTTTCTTTTCAGTTACTCTTTCCTTTTTTCACACCAGATTTAACTTTATAGGCATTCTACAGATATTTTGCTTTCGTGTATTCATCTCCATTTACTGTCAACAGATAGCGCCACGCATTCTTCTTTTCTTTCACAAGTTCTTTTATGCCATCGTCTCACCATGTATCGCCTTTCTTCCTTCCTTGGGTAGCTATGCTACAGGTTTATTTTACTGTTTCGCATAGACTAACCTTAATGTATTCCCATGCATTGTCTTTATTCAGATCACTCGCTCCTTGCTTACTCAGTTTTTCATTCACTTTCCTTTAAAAATTTTCTCTGACATCATCCCTTTGCAAAATCTTAATTTTGACTCTAGATGGCGCCGATACTATTTTTTTCATGGACCGCCATCCTTGGACTAAAAGTATTCTCGACACGACGAGGAAATGGTTAGTTTCTATCTCGGCGCCCCGAAACACTTGTGTATCAACAGTAGCGAATCTCAGTCTAGAGCTAACCACCACAAAATCAATCATCGACCTTTAATTTACTCTCTCCCATGTGTACTGATGGATTTCTTTGTGATCAAAAAAGGTGTTTGAGACAAAAAACTTCCATTCCAAGCATACCTCAAGTAGACTTTTTCCATTCGCATTCATCTTTTTGTCACCGTACACGCCAATGGCTGACTCAAAACCATCCCTTCGAGTCCCCACCCATCCATTCAAATCGCCTGCAAAAATTATTCTTTCATTACATTTTACGTTCATTACATGCCTTACATTCGTCCCAAATTTCTTCACTTCATAATTTTCTGAGTTTACGGGAGCATAACCTACGACTAAAAATATACTTGTTATTCCAATTTTAAAACGGATCCACATGAGCCTGGCACTGACAAGCTCATATTCTCTCATACATTCTATCATTATTTTCGAGAGCAACGCTACGACACCCTGACACGCCCGTCCCTCCTCTGGAATCCCGGACCATAGCACCATCGTGTCATTGTGCTCCATCTCTCTTCTTCCTTTCTTCATGCTCTCACTAATACACAATATATCTAGGTTATTTTCATTCATACTATCACACAGTTTATCCATATTTCTGTCCATTCCTCCTCTAATATTCCATACACCCACTCTTCACTTTGCCCTCCTCTTCACGCTATCACGGGAACCGTGGCATAATGGGGGGCGAGCCTCGTTGATACCTATCGGCATGTCCCCGAGACCTTACACTAATTTAGAAAAACATTATCAGTCATCTTTTAACATTATCCCTTTCATTCGATCCACTAGATAATTACGAATAATAACATAAAATATTAGAATAAGTCTGAACAATTAACACTAGCTTAACATAAAATATCACGTAGCTAAAAGTACACTAAAAGGTTATTGTTAAGAATATTGATGTAAGTCGTTAAAAAAAACGTAAAATCCGCTACTGTTTTTATTTATCCTTTATTATTCGATATTACGCAGATATTGACGATTTCATCAGTCCAATGGATTTAAAAAAGGACATTCGGTCTCTTATTTCTCTTTGAGTACCACCGGATGACTATGCGTCCAATGATTGTCTTTTATTTGAGCAATGTGGCGATTCGGACGGATATGATTTTAAAAAATGGTTTTCTGTCTGTCGGTCTGGTGTTCAATGCATACTTCCACATACCGTTGTAAACTCTCGATTAAAATGAAGTCTAAAAATCTAAAAATACCTCGAATCAAAAAGAATGTTGAAGATGGAGATAGAGTTACAAAGAGATAGGAACATAAACGCGTGTATAAGAGATACCTAAAAGTGTTGATATAACTAAATATGCTAAGAAAACGAAATGTTTTTGGTTGTATACAATTATATTAATACAAATTAAATGTATTAATTAGAAAGATACACACATAAAATCAATTTTATCGAAAAATATTTTCGATGCTACCGGGATTCAAACCTGGATCTTTTCCAATCCGGGGAACGTGTATTAACCGATTATGCTATACCAACACAGTGCTTTGCAGATAAATTCTCGAACCTATATGTTACACTTTTCAAATTAATACATCTATCGTTCCATTATTTGAAAGTTATTATTTTTATTTTTTTATTCAGGTTCGAATCCCAGTAGCAACAACAATATTTTTCGATAAAATTAAATTTATATGTTGATCTTTCTTTATATTAAAAACATCACAGACCTTTGTTCTGAATAATTACAACTTCATAATGAGAATGTGTTCTCCTTAATAACATTATATTAATTATCGTTAGCCATTGTCAATCTACTGCTAGATAAAGGCCTCCCCGAGGCTCTGTCACCCTTTCCATCAATCAATCTTTATCACGTTACCTGATGTGATAATTTCGTAAAACCAAACGAGATTCAATACAGCTCCGACATTACTGCACTGAAATAATTTGAAAACAATACCTACTTTTAAAGGATCTAGAAATGTAATAATTCTATCATAATACTGTCAATATGATATTCTTCAGGAATGATATGAATGGAGAAATGATATTAATTGAGTAAAATGATGAAATTTTGATAAATTCGTGGAGTACCTGTGAAAACATCCATGAGACCGAACGTAATTTTTCACACCTTGGTGCGTTAAAAATGTATTTATTTCATTAAGGGATTATTTGCTCATGTTGATTTGCTTAAATTTTTCTCATAAATTCTGCCGACATTAAAAAAAATGCAGCTTTAGTATTTTATATGAGAAATAATAATAGAGTTGTACACTATTTTACATGACTCAGTGTACCTATTACTGAATTATTTATAAAAAATATTTAACAACAATAATATTAAAGTAATGTCATAGTTTTCATAAAAAAGTAACAAACGCATTAATATTACATAATCAATTAAAAATTTATGAATTCAATATTGATATAAAAGAGTATTGAAATTATTTTCTGTCATGATGCTAATTCAATGATGTACAGAATCTTCTGTGTCATGTCACGCAGCCTCGTTAAAAATCCAATTCGCCAGTCACCGGCCGCTCGATCGCTTCACACATCTGTCTTTCGTACATCACAATATCCTTGAAAAAACAATACCACAAGATAGGTAGGTACGTATACAAAAGACCATCGATTGGCGTATTTCCAAAAAGTGTGCTTGGAGTATCGCCAATCGAAGCCCTCGACCTTAATTTATCATGAAAGATGTGAAAATACTAAAAATTGTAACAAGTTACCCTAGATGTAAACATCTTGTAATATGAATAAAAAGTACTAATTATTTTTATGTATTATAGCTGAAATACTCGGCGTTGTTCTGGCTTTACGGAGAGTGAAAAGTCTTCATTTAGGGATATGGGGGGTAGTTTTGAATCTAAATCAGATGTAGATAGTGATTTTACTCTTATTATGAACGTTAAGTGTGCAAAATTTCATCAAGAAGTACCACAATTCTGCTTTAAGGCGTCAGAAAGGGGGATGGGGGATGGTTCTATATCAAAACTTTGAATAAAACTGTAGATTTGTATAAAAACAAACAAACTCACAAACACTCTTTTTTATATATTTAGATATGTATTTATTTATATTATATTCACGCCTTTTATTATTATTATATAAAACAAACATTTATATATTTTATTTAAAAGAAGAATAAACAATTAAAATATAGATGGATATATAGATTATCCGATTCTTCAATGAATGCAACCTCTTAACAAAATTATTATACGCGCATAAGTTTAGTTTGTTATAATTCTATTAGTTAAAAACATCAATCTTCAATAAACTTGAACTCGGGCAGTCCGTTTTTCGGGGTGCGATTTTATCAGAGGCTCAAACTTTTCCATGAGTTTTCCATTTGTAGTTTTCAACTCAATTATGAAGTCTTGTGACTATTATCCGTAGAGGCATTCTTGGACAAGACCACAAAAACAAAAGTCATCACTAAATCAGTTTGACCTGCGTGCGGGGGCTGAAACTACTCCAACTCTTTAAACACTGTGGTCGCCGGATACTGTCGAGATCAGACCACACAGTCTAGAATTTAAATTAGAACAAATAAGATAATATATATAAGAAAATTTATCGAAAACATATTTTTAACGAAAACACATTTTCGTTGTGAAGTTGCAATTTTTTTACAGAATGTAAGTTTAAAAATTTGTCTAAAACATAATCAATTGATATGGCAAAATAGTAAAGTCTTCTCTCGGATAGAAAAAGTTCAGGGTTCATTCCCAGTAGCAACCAAAATACCTTTTTGTTACTACCGGAACTCGAATTCGAAACTTTTACTGTGAGAATGTTTTTTTTTCTCTATGTCTTTCCAGGTGATTCATCTAATTTGTATTAAATATCATAAAACTATTAAATTAAAATTGTAACTTCAAAAATATGTGTTATCTTTTAATTATTTACAGAATTTTAATTATTAAAGATTTTGTTAAATTTTTAGAATTTTGTATCGGTTTTTTTATCAAATTACTCTAAATATCAGAAGCAATATTTTAATATGTCCAAGAATACACGATTACTAAACGTTCACCTACAAAGGCACTATTATTAAACAAATAATAGATATCTCATAGATACAAAGCTATTTTTTATTATATTTAATGGAAATATATGGAATTATGGGTAATTACAGGGCTTACGACCTATCTTCTGCTGGCTTAAGTGATCACTTTATACAAATATAACGTTCACCATTCTCACTTATTAATCAATCTCCATATCTATCAAATTTTCGGAAGTTGTATATATGTTAACATTATTAATTTTGATGGAAGACCTACTATAAATGTCAATACAACCAATTTATCCTATAGCACTTTCATATGCATTATGATCAGAAGTTCCGTGTTTATACGTTATATTATCCGGACTACGTATGGTCCCAATTAGTTCGGATAATCGAGCTTTAGTTGTATATATAAAATAAATTTAAAATGCTCCATTTTACCTTGTTAAAAAATGACAGAAAATTACAGATTTACAGAAAATCAAGACATAATAATTAAATGCTCACTACACACCGCACCATCGCACTCGACAACACAAATCTCAATACTGATCCGCCAGTTTTCGAACATCTTTTTTAATTTTTTTTATATCAACTTTATTACATATATGTACATTATAATTTTATTTTTTGTTTTTGATGGCGTTTTCTTGGGTTCTCGGGGCACCAGTATCTCATGTTCTGTTTATTAACAAAGCTATCGATATGAAAATGTGCTTTGTCAGTAAACAATATGTTTCCAAGCGTTCGTGTTATTCCAAAACGTTCCAGCATCGTTCTCACTAGGGTTTCACGTAAAGAATAGTAATTTTTGTGCACAATTTGGAGTTTGTATGGATAAAACTGTAGTTTTTTTTCAAAGTAACGTGCACAGTTGATTTTTTTATTCCAGTACAGGCTGCAATTTTTCTTATCAATAATTTCACGTTAAACTTGAGCAACATGTTCTGGCGTCGCTACTAACGTTGATGGTTCCGGAGGAGTTTGGTTAACCATTGTCCCTTTTTGTCTGAACTTTTGAACTCAACACCAGTTAAGTTGCGTGCTTGGCCTATCACTTACTCGTTGAATATTAAAGTCAGTACAAAAAGCGTGACGCGAACCAATGAATCACCCCACTTTAAATATTGCTCAACCGCGAACGCGCCGTGTGCTCCCGACCAGTGACTCATTGCGACTGGTAAATCTGCAAATCACGCGCATCGAACGAAACCCCTTCCACTTATCTCACCCTATTTCTTTACGAGCAATTTCAATTTAATCTAGAAATTTTTCCGCTGAACATCTTATATATATTTTTAATATGGGGTTTCTAGAAAAAATTTTCATCAATTATTAAACCTAAAGATTTATATTTGTCTGTTTAAGTGCCGGTCGAGTGCATCAGTTCCTTTCATGAAGGCGTTATTTCTCTACATCGCTCTCTAGAAACAATCCCTTCGGAACATAGTCTGTAATCGTAACAAAATATTATTTTTATATATTTAAAATTCGGAATTCGAAATTATATTTATGAGAACGAATTTCGGAATTCTAAAAATTTCAAAATTGTGTATGTAATTTCTATGTATGTCTATATATTTGGTTGCCTATGTGTTTGCTTAATAAGATTATACTATTTATTTGAACAAAAAAAATACTCTCATAGCATTTATTTGCGACTATTCGTTTCTAGTTGACTGGACAAAGGTGAAATTTCTCAGCTGTTTACTTCTCGACTCGAACAAAAAACTTAGCGTGACAGTTTTATCCTGGAACGACTCCTTATTATGTCATTCTCAGAACACCTCCATCTTCCGTGCGTATGAAAAAAATCTTGCTGTTATTCAGTTCTAGAAAGAGAAAATATATTTTAACATCTAAGCTACGTCATTAGCAATGATGTGTTCCCTTTTCTGAGAAAAACAACTCAATGAAAATACAACCAATCTTGAAGAACAGCTTGCGTATACTATTTATAAATTACATATATTCACATCAAACGAAAAAAAGTAGCACGCTCACATGCAGTGCATTACTATGTAATGAAGACTTTCAACCGGTAATTTAGACAATTTCAAAATGATTATTATTATTCAGCAAAGTGGTAAGAAAATTTAAAAAAAATATATCGAAAATATATTTTTTTAATAAAAACATATTTTTGCTGTAATGTAAATACAAAAAATAGTTCTGTGGAACGTTGGTCATTTTAAAGTCTATTATTTTATATTCAAGTATAAATATATATAAATGGAACTGGCGTCTTTTCTAGGTTAGAACCACAGACTAGTAAATGAATAGACATGATGCAAAGTGTATATATATATATATAGGAGAAGTGTTTAAAACATTATTTGCGGGGCGAGGGGCATTCGACACACGTTTTCGTTCCAACCGAGTCATATTTTTAAAAAAAGTCGTGGAGCTCTTTAATTGCGATTTTGGGACAAGAAATTTGCGTTAGTTTATGTCTATTTATTTGGTGGTCTGTAGTTAGAACGCGTTTTTCGTACATAGTTTGCTTGAGGAAACCTATGTATGTTTCGGTACGGTAACATGTGTCGTTACGGTACAACAGTACTTGTTTTATTACTACTTTAGAACAATACCACGTCTTTGAACAAGACATCAAAAATATATCAAGTTTACTGTGTACAAGATTAAGTATCTCACCCTCCATAAATAAAAGTATTTTAAAGCAGTAAACTTACTGACAGATTCGCAAACAAATGATCGCATTGCTTATATCCCTGCACGATGATATTTCATACGTTATACTTTACAGTACGCTAATCATTTATAATTCGTGGTATTATTATATGGGGAGGGTCCTCAATTAAGATTTTGGATCAATTAAACGGTGCTCATAAACGGATTATCCGCGTTGTTTATGGGAAGCCATTAATTTAATCGGACTTAAGCGTTCTGGGTGCCGAAAATAAGATTAACGAATAATTGCTGTATTTGGGGCTAAAATTGATGACTTGTTGGATGATTTGCACTCTTTCGCAAATTGCCAAATAAGTTATTCATGAGATGGTATAACTTGTGTCACCGCATTTAATACATAATAACATGTGTACACATATATGTTAATTCATAATAACATTACAGGGTGGGCATAAAGTCTGAACACGTAAGCTCATATTTATATTTTATTGAGACAAGTTAAATGAAATAATTAGAAAGATATACAGATAAATCTTTATATACTATTTTTTTTTAATGTATTAATTATAAAAATATACATATAAATTCAATTCTGTCGAATAATATTGTTTTTGCGCTTCCGGGATACGAACCTGGATCTCTATTTCCAATTCGGGGAAGTACACTACCAATTGTGTTATAGCGCCAGTATTTTTCATGACAAGTTTTCGAACCTATGTGTTACATTTTTTCAAATTAATAAATATGTCGTTTCATTATTTGATAACCATCTACATTGTTTTTATTTGAAAAAGTGTAACATATAGGTTCAAAAATTTGTCATTAAAATTACTGGCGCTATAACACAATTGGTAGTGTACTTCCCTGGATTGGAAATAGAGATCGAGGTTCGTATCCCGGTAGCGCTAAAACAATACTTTTCGACAAAATTGATTTTATATGTATATATTTATTATTAATACATTAAAAAATTTGTATATAAAACATCACAGACCTATGTTCTGAATAATTACAACTTCACAATAAGAATGTGTTCTCCTTAATAAGATAAATCTTTTTTTATTTGTTTTAATATTAAAAAATATAATACATTTTAGAATTATCAGCAGAAATATATATATATTTTATTTAACATTTATTTCTTCTCTATGAGAGTAGGACTCGTGTATAGAGAAGGAGTATTATGCGAGATAATTTATGTTTCAGTTAGTCTGTATATATTTTTTTTACTTCAGATACAAATTGATAGTCTGTAATTGTTCTAATTGGAAGATTGTTAAAAATTTGATGCCTTGATAAATATAGTGATTTTGGATTGCAATATATTTTTGTTTTGGAATATCAATTTGGTCTCTAAATCTTGTAGATCGCAATTCGCTTCTAACGTTTGATTGATTTTTAATTTTGAAAATTTGGATTATTTTTTTTTTTTGTATGTCTATTATTTTTGGTACTTTATATATAATCTGTGAAAAGTTGTATACTTGGAGAGTTTTTTTTTTAATAATAATTTTTATTATCATTTGTTGAGTGATTTTTAATTGTGACATTAAAGTTTTATCTATTTATCTAAAAAACAATCAATTTTTCTGTACATCTTTCTAGTTGATTAATTTAATTTGTATTAAAATAACATTTTCATTTTTGATTTTAATCAAATGTAGAAGTTTTGCATAACGACGTATGATATATTAAAATTCAGTAATCATTTTTGTATTATATTCCTTTATTCTAGAACATTCCGTTGTCATGCATAAATGAATATTTTTGTAATTTTCACTAAATAAATTTAGTTGTCTCGCTCTGGAGATCATAATTTCTTTAACTTTTTACCTTGATTCAAATATATAAAATCTTAATGTCTTTCTGCATACATTGCAAGTAAGGAAATTTATGAATTTCATTGGAGTCAAGTGTCAAGAATTTCCTTTGAAGCATTTAAATGTGACATATTTGTTCTTAATCCACATTTTTCAAAGTGGTAAATTATCAAACAATGTTGCCTTATTGCAGATAGGTAAATATTTAAATTAACAATAATATTTCTCTTGTACAAATATTATATAAGTAGATAATAATTATTTCACAACGATTGATTTTCAAGCCTAAAACGTCAAAGTATTTTTTTAATGTTTAAAGACAATAGTTATTAAAAAAGGGTTTGCGGTCTTTAATTAATGTGGGAAAAGATCAAATTCAGAAAAAATGTTGCTAAACGATGTCCTAGAATAGGTTTTAAAAGGTTTTTTTTTTTGATAATTTACGACTTTCAGCTTTTGACGTAACACGATAAAAACAAAAAGTCTAAAAAATAATAGGGCGAGTCTTTTAGGCAATATAGTGGAGTTATCACAACGGTTTTTAAACTGCAATATGGTGTAGTGAATGTTAACGTAATCTACAAAATGTTTTTTTTTATAATATAAGTAAAATTTTATATAACTTTCTGTTACAAAAAATATTAAAAAGTCTCTTAAATACATGTATTAAAGCAAATGATGTGCATAATAACAAAAAACATAATTTTTTGTTGATCTCATAAAATGTATGAAGATATAAAAGATGAAACAAATGTAACAAGACGTATTTTTACACGTGATGCGGAAAATACACAAACGTTTTAAGCAATAGCCAAAAAATATGAAATGTTTATTTATTTTCTTTAGATAGATATTTTTATAAAATTCAAAAATAATGTACGGAATTTCATAAACATACAATATATATTTTTTTTTAAATAATTTCACTGAATTTAACGGCCGTATAAAATCTTGGATTTATGTTTTCTTAAGGAACAAAATAAATGCCCCTGAATATAAAGGCTGTTATTTTAGAGGTTTCCTTCAATAAATTTATTGTGGCACAATGTTGTACCGCCTTGTTGAAACCACAGCTCTTCCACATTAATGCCATTTAATTGGAGAACGAAAAAGTCAGTATTCATGAATCTATAGCGCTCTCGATGACGAATCGACTCATTCGGGTCCTCAGTGATACGCTCCACTGCAGTAACAGCTTCTTCAGTGCCCACTGTACGACATCTCTGCGGATGCGTATTATCAATTAGAGTATGCGTGGTGTAAAATCGATCCATGGTTATTCGAATTACTTGCTCGGGTGAACGATTATGTCGACCGTAAAATGGACGTAGCGCACGGTAAGTTTCGCGAACTGTAACACGATTTTCGAAACAACTTTGCACAATTTAGAAGCTTTGTTCTGACGTAAGTCTATCCATAGTGAAATGGCAAAGCAAACTGAGCACAAATTAGCTGCCAAATTGGCTGTCACTGGAAAAAGAGTTGCCTATTAGAAAACAAATCTCTAAAAAAAACATTATTTATTTTAGAAGAAAGATTTTTTGTAGTTGTATACCTGACGAAGACATTATATTACGGGCTGTACGATAATAACAGCATGGCCCAATTAATCAAGAAAATTTAAACTACGCATGAAAGACTACAGACAGCAAAGATAATTTAGTCTTAATCTAGTAGAAGATGAAAGATACTCAAAGAAACTGTGCTGGCAAAACGATAAAAACAGTAAGTAACATTAGACAGGGATCGGTGGAGAAGAAGACCCATCTCGGATTATTAGACTAATAATGATTATGATGTCCATTTGACGTCATTTGTAAAGGTTTTGGATACTATTTAAAGGTTCATAATTAGGATAGTTAATCAATTAATAACAAAGTTAATCAATCTAAAAAAATGAACATAATAAACCACAAAGTTCAGTTTGCAATTATTAAAAATAGATTTTTTTCTTGACATTTTTCTGATTGATTAATTTTATTTGTATTACAAATTACTACTGGGTGATTCATAGCGAGTACAAATTAAAAAAAAATCGTTTGTAGCAGGGTTTGGATGCTATGACATGTATTTGTCAAATAACAGTATTAGATTTACATTGCTTCAGACCTATACTGGGATCATGTTCATCTTCTCCTTCTTGTACTAGAAGGGTTTAGGTACCTTTAAGTCTCCCTGTCCACCGTTTTAGTAGTCAGACTACAGTCCATTAAGGTAAAGCCTGTTTTCACGCAGGATATCCATCAGTTTTCGTAATTTTTTCCTAGGGTGACCCACCGGGTTCTTGCTTTTGGGATCGCTAAAAATTTTTCCTAGGATGGCCCATCCGGGTGCTTTACTTTTGGGATCACTAAAAAATGCGGCAGGTAATCTTACTGATTACATGACTAAACAAATTTATCTGAATCCTAGAAAAATCAATGAATAAATTACGCAAATAGCTTAGTAGTCTTTCAAGTTTATCTACATAGCATTGTCTTTAAATAAATTTTTAACTTCCTGGCTTGCATCTCTTAGATACCTTATAATATACAGGATATAAAGATTTTACATATTATGTCCATTTGTATGTATATTTATAAATCTGAATGTCTATCTGTCAATCTAATCTTGTATTCTTTGATAGATCTGAATCAAATTGAACATTATGTTACTGTTTAGAAACCTAGCAAAACTTTAGCATCATCCGCTTTCATCCTGCCCACCCAATATCTTTAGCACGGATATAAATGTTCCAAATTTTACATTGTTACACTTTTGTACCCTGTGCAAAACAAAAACATCCTCTCCCTTCTCTCTGATCATCTCATCCCCTCTCCCTGTAATAAATATTGCATTGAAATGTGCATAGTAACTATTTAGGACCTTGATAAAAATATAGTCACCCCCCTTCCTATTTAATACTCGGACATCTTACCCAACCCTTACTTGGGTCAAATTTTGCGTACTTCGTTATTATTTAGACCCTGCGTAAAATAATGGTATCCCCTTTCCTTACACCTATATATTAAATTATAACTTACGTCGAGTACGAACTTTTAGTAATACATATAAAATTGAGTGTACGTTTATCTGTTTTGTCTATCTAACCTTAATCAAATTTTGCACATTTACTCTTTAGGCCCCTGTGCAAAACATAGGCATCCTCTCACAGAGCACCTAATCGCGTAACTCTGATATAAATATGTATTATATTAACGTCACCTTTTCCAAATTTTGCTTAGTTACATTCTAGGACCCTGAGGGAAATATTATCACCCCATCCCACTTTTCAGGACATCTCACCATCCTTCTGGATTGATTATAGTTTTGTAAATATCGATAGACTTTAAAGTCTGCGCAAAACAATGATACCCCTAACCGCTAACCAATTAACTAACTACTTCCCCCAAAGTTTTGAGTGAATCTAAATCCCTAGCAACACCGGGCACAGAACACTAGTATTATATTTTATGTTGATGAATTTATATTTCAATAACACTTGTCAATTTATGTCTAATTATAAAATAATATTGCTTAATTTGTAATAACTTATTATTATAAATAAAGATACACGAAAAACTTTTCATACTATAATCTATTTGGGTAATTTAAGATAATATAATCTAATCCATTATAGATTGGTAATTACTTAGATTTTTAATGTATATAATGTTCCCATACTAAAAATATTATCTATTTATATCAAAATGTAATCAATTTTATCTATACAGATTCTGTGTGGGAGAAGAATTCAGAATTTTATTATGTTTAATCACTAAATAGCTTCTTCTTTTTTGTGACCCTCAGGCTTTTGGAAGTTAACGAAAGAAATCTTTTCCATGATATCACCGTTACTCCTTAATATTTTGGGTATTCCATAACTCCTTAAAGGGGTGTCTTTTTTCTCTATCTTCGTAGACTACAACGGAGATGAATTGTATAGGAAAAAAAATCATCGCTGGGGTGATAAAATACATGTAGCTGAGACGTGTAATTTTTCTGAATGGACCGATTTATACTTTACACTGATATAATATAGCAACGTACGTGATAACCACCAACTAGTTTTACATGTATCTAAAGTGGTGATTTCACAATTACCGCCATTTCTCATTACCGATACGACTGAAATATTTTTTCTCACTACTATTAACGCCAGTATTATATTATTAAATTCTAAAACGGCACACCAATTTTAGTGTGATTTTCTTCATTATATTTGACATTTCTCTGATATAATATCAGGAGGTTGAGCAGTTTAAAGAGGAGGATATGCTCGGCGGGACACCGGGAGAAATTTAACTGAGCTTCGATGATTATTTTTAATTTATAAAATATAACATTATAATTCACCTTAAATTAAAAAAAGAATTCGAAATGAGTTCTAATTTTTATTGTATTCGATTCGTTAGCGCATCTCTATGTACTTGTGGATCAAAGAGAGAGAGAGAAATAGATAATATTATGCGAGACTTTATGAATTTAATATTTCTACAAAAATATCCACGAGGGTAAATACTGGTTCGTAAATATCCGACCAAAATGGGTTTGAGGCCATGAATATATTAATATGAATAATCTTAATATTATAAACTCGGTTGATTTTAAGAATAGATGTTTAAATATTCACAGTTCGTGCACTTTATTTTAATGAATTCAGTTTAATTGAATAAAAGCACCGGAGCATGTACCCAGGGTGCTAACGTTTTATCGCCACAACCACCCCTTAGTGAACTTCTGATGATGAACTGAAATGAGTATTCCTCTCGTCCATAATTTTAAAGCCAGGAATAACTAAGTGGAGTTTTTTTAAGATCTTTTGCACTTTATTGTTCATCACACCGTTTGGTCCTGTCCATAATTCACCATTATTCATCACACCGTTTGGTCCTGTTCATCACACCGATTGGTTCTGTTCATCACACCGTTTGGTCCTGTCCATAATTCACCATTATTCATCACACCGTTTGGTCCTGTTCATCACACCGATTGGTTCTGTTCATCACACCGTTTGGTCCTGTCCATAATTCACCATTATTCATCACACTGTTTGGTCTTATTCATCACACCGTTTGGTCCTGTTTATCACATCGTTTGGTCCTGTCCATAATTCACCATTTTTCATCACACCGTTTGGTCCTGCATGTATGTTCATATTATTATTATTATTATCATTATATATATACATCCCGCCCCGACGTTACGGTGCTCTGACACACACACACATTTTCTATCTTAAGGACATCACAATTACCTTTATAAAAATCCTGTGTTGTGTTATTAACCCTTCTCAAACCCCGCAGTAACATAGGTCTACCGCTCTAATTAAATCTGTAATATTTCGGTCAATATACGCAACATCCACTTCATACTTTAGTTAATTTGAAGGAAAATATTTACGCTTAGCAATAATTAGTGAAAAATCAATTATGTATCCAACAAAAATAATTATTTTTAATTCGTTTCCTTGTTAAATTAATACGTTGACAAAAATACCATTTGTGGCAAGACAGAAAGAAATTACACATTAATTTCACAGTGAAAACAATAACAAACATACAAATATAATGGTGTCTCTTTCTCACTAATTAAATGAAGAATAGATAAAAAGAAAGGTTGTATTATAGAATGCAACCTCATAAACAGAACTTGATGAATGCTCCGAATTATAATAATACACATTTTTTAAATATTTAATGCTCAATACTTATAGTAAATTTATGGCATTAACCATTTTTTCACAATTTAAAAGGTAAAATAACTCTAATTTCTTACGGTAACACGAGTTGACAGCATGGCTGCGTACAAGTATTTTATATCACGCTATGGTAAAGGTTAAGTGTGCTTGAACTCGTAATGCGTTAAAAGGGATGAAAAAGACTGAGCACAAAAAATCCTAAATAACTACAGTACAAAAGTCTCTCAATTTTTGTTTATTACTTTAAATACCTAGTGAGCACCTCGATCTATCTCGAATACTCTGAACCCCACTTCAACTAAGAACATTTCAAAATATAAGTCACTTAATAGCAGATTATTTTCAATAATAATCTATGATTTTGGCCATTACTTTCACATTTGTAATCATAATAAGACGCGCGCTGTAATAGTTTAATTGTAAATTATTTATTTTTATCTACCTACGTTTTGAAGTAGTGTTGAATATATTATATAAAGTCGCGAGTGATGAATTTATATTTTTAATTCCGCCGTCAGTTCATTTATCGGAAAAAACATTAAAATTTATTTGTTTATCCTCATATTTTATTTTATTACATAAAAGTTTTACAACAATATTCAATTAAATCTGAATGAATTTTTTCCATAATACGCAACAACAATTTCTGACATTCACATATTTCACACTGGAAAACATCAAAATCAGTTCAGACGTTCTCTAAATATAGGTAAGGGATGAAATAGACAGATGCTGCCTCTATTATATAGAGATTAACTCATGCATAATAAATATGTATTGCTCCTACAAGTAGCTTTGTCTTTAATCGTTATGATAAGCTGATGGTATATATAAATACAACACTGTAAAGCGAATACTGAAAAAAAATCCCAAAAATAATTTACCATGAAAACAGGTATACTACACATAAATATTTACAAAAAACATTAAACGTAGCCGTAAAACTTATAAATAAATACCCAACTCTAAAAATAACTCAATACCTGAACTTTTTGCTCGGCAAACTGAATTAATTCCAAGTTTGTGTTTTTGCAAAATTAACTTGTACTCATTCTACACTTTAATAATCTCAGACCTCAAATAACTCAAATACAGTGAGTTCATTACTTATTTAATCTCCGCAATTGGTTAGTAGTTTGTTGTAGATAGGAAAACGAATCCCAAGATCTTGGATCCCGGTACAGTTATAATATAATATTTATAAGTCTCGAAACTTTCAGGATTAAATTGTAATTGCTCGTAAACTATCAGGGTGAGGTAAGTGGGAGGGGTATTGTTCGACGTACGTGGTTTGCTGATTTTCCAGTCGCAATGAGTCACTGATCGAGGCGCACCGCGCATTTGCGGTTGAGCAATATTTAAAGTGCGGTGATTCATTGGTTCGTTCGCGTCGAGTAAGTGATGGGCCAAGCACGCAGTTTTTTTAACCAGAAAAATACAATCACTGCTGACGTGTATTGCCAAATGATCGACAAGTTTTTGGTACCGCAACTGCAGCTGTTTCCCGAATTCAAGAACAGAACACAATTTCAGCAAGATGGGGCCACTCCACACACAGCTAGAGTTTCAATGGAGAAGCTGAGGGGAATTTTTCCCAATAAATTAATCAGCAAGTACTGAAACATACCCTGGGCACCTCTACCGCTACCTAATTCCTCTATTTTATTTTATTAATATATTTGCTATTCTGTACATTATACTCATAAGCATTCAAGTCGTTTGATGCTATTAACGAATGTGTTTACAGCATTCGAAGACTTTGACCGGCGGAATTGAATGCGCATGCTCGAAAGTCGAATACTTTCAAACTTTGTGGATACAGTACGAGTGATAGAATCCACTATTGCTGGCATCTATTTGTTTATGCGAATCATAGATGTTGAAAAGTTGAGAATGTATATGTATTAGTAAATATATTTAAAAAGTTGGAAGCTGGTGCTGTCTTAGTTTGCCAGTAATCAGTGATAATTATATCTTGTAGCTAATAATTAATAACAATTATGTTTATTTTTAATGTAAACACATATTGTTGTTGAGTTGCAATTGTAAAAGCTGCATAGTTTTTTTGATAAATTAAAGAATATAATATAATTTGTTTAATAAGAAAGGTGTACAAAAAGAATTTTAACAGAGGGAAAATGTAAATTGAAGGATATTAAAAAACATTAAATTTATTATTTATTGAAAAAATCAAACAATTTTTTATTTATGTTTTTCATAAATAGTTTTTTCAATATTTTAAATTAAATTAAAAGTTTCTGGTGGTACATTACTAATACTAGTGAAATATGCTATGAAGCTTTCAATATGCTTCATGGCATCGTCTCTTGTAGGAACTAGATTTATGGGATGAACAGGAAGGTTTTTCTTCTGTCAAGTTTTCGTTTAGACGACTGTTCCACTACGTCCGATGTTATTACGTTGGAGTCAACGACTATGTTAGTCTGCAAGGGTTATTCATAAATTCTTTCCTAGCTATTATTATTATCTATACTATTTTCTTGCTGAGTTTAGCTTGTAAAAAATAATAAAAAAATGAAACGTAAAAATTACGTAAGTATGAGAATAAAAAATATGTATAAACATGTATAAATATATACATACTCTTGGCTCTATAGCAAATAGCAAACTGGCTGAATGAAATTAAATTAATTTTAGACATAAATAACGGGAAAAACAAACGTAAAATAGGGTTTTTAGTATACTGAAATGACACGGGATTTCAAAAATAACACGCAAATGGAGCGATGACGTGAATTCCGGGCATGTAAAATTCCACTGTAATTATATATGAATTTCTGATTCTTAGGAAGAGAAAAAATGTACGGCAGTGTAATATGTAATAGTATCGTTTCAAAGGTGAGCGTTTCAGTTGGCGACAATTTATGTTATTTGATACCCTAGATCTATGGGTAACGTGAGCTGACAGCACGGACTGATGCGAGTGTTGTTCGCCACGTGTGACAGAGTTCAAGTAATAATCTATTCACATATTACAAGTTGTCTCATTAGTAAAAAAATAGACGTATGAACAATATATTATATAATATACAATATATTAGCCACAAGAATCAAATTTTGTTTGTGTTTAAAACTTTGAAAACAAAATGCATATCAAGCTTGTTAACAAACTTAACCGAAAGATTTACTTCTTTTATTTTAGAAAAATTTATTCGAAATTATATCTTTAAAGATAACTTTTTAATGGGGGGCGGTTTTTTAAGGTAATAAAGAATACTTTAATGAGATTAAAATCTAATTATGTCTATAATCATGGATCCTGAGAGCATGGTGAAGAAGACAGATAGATGCTTTTGAGATAGGATGCTGGAGACACATGTTGTGAATAGATGCACAAATGTCTCCTTTCTGCAGAAGCTGTACGTTAAGTACAGACTTTCATCGTGCAGCCTGAGACGAATTCTTCACTTTTTGGGAATCTTGCGAGAAGAAAGATTCCTTATTCTTGGAGAAGCTTGCTATGGTGAGCTACGTTGAAAGACAAATAGGTCGAGGAAAATCCCCCACCCGTTGAAGAGTCCAAGTGGAAAAGGTAATAGGCACTTTTCTGATGACAGCCCAAAGATGTGTAGGATGCCGAGAAAAGTGGAGGAGCATAGTCAGAGGGCGGGAGTTTATGGAGATCGCGATTCTCAGTCATGAGGGACTAAATTACATATTGTTTCAATAATGGTATCATACTAAAAAATAATCGTTTTATCTATAATTGAAAGTACAAAAAAATAACTACCAAATACAGTGAATATTATGTTCCAAGCCGGTTTTGTTTGGCCGCCATTTTGGTTTAACAAATATTTTTAGTTTTTATTTATAATTTGGTAGCCATAAAGAAAGTACGATTATAATTTATTTTCTCAACATGTTATATTTATTAAAACATTTTATTCAAATAATAATGGCAATGTTGTAACCATTAATGGTGATCGCTATCGTCACATGTTGGAAAACTTATTGGTGATCGAATTGGTTCGATTTGGTCTGCAGCACGCGTAGTTTCAAAGTTTCAAAAGAACGGTGCTACTTCACACACAGTCCGAGCTACGCTTGAAATTTTGCGAGAAATTTTTCTCAGCTGCAAAATGTCAAAAAGTGGTGATATTGACTGGCCTCCTAGATCACCTGATTTAACGGCTCCCGACTATTTTCTGTACGAATACTTGAAAGAAAAGTTCTTCGCTAATAAGTCAAGAATAATTCCGATGTTGCAGGATAATATTAAAAATGAAATTGCTAAACAGTGTGCAAGAATATTATGAAAAATATCTTTAAAAGAACACGCATTTGTGCCGCTACTAAAGTCAGTTACTTAGCCAATTTCGTATGTTATACATAATTGTGATAAACCAAGTAAATTAAACATAAAATCCAAATTAAAAATTTGGTTCTATTTTTTAGTTATTATATTCAGTCTATAGTTCGAAAAACTATTTTGTATTCTGTCGAAAATTCGCGCAATTGCGCGTCACTAGTCTAATTGGTATCCCCTTAATCCACGATTGAATGGATGATGTTGTTCTTCTAAATTTCCACATAATCCCTTAACAATCATCGTTTCCAGCCAATGGACGCTGCGCCTACCAGTGCGACGTTACTTCGGAGTCGTCTAATGAAACAGAGCATTGGAATATCATTCCGGTAACCCATGTTTAAATACCTCGCCCATAGATTCGTTAATTGAAAACCCCTGGTTAATTAAAAATTACAACAGTAATCCCAATATACAAGTATTTTTTTAATAATTAATATTTTACGTTTAATTTTATTTTTAGTACTGCCCTCCAATTATTTCAAATCCACGAAATATTTTTTTTTTTTTTTGATGGGCAGGAAAATATTTAATTTTATCTCTCTCTATAGTGCACTGTCCGTTACTGGGCACTCTCTAGACTGCTTTTATAACCATTTTTAATTTTTTCCAGTTTACTGCTCTATGCGAAGTTTCGTAATATAATGATCATGTCATTTATTTTATTTATTCCGTCCATCTTTTAAGGTATCGCTTTCTCGCTCTCTTGCCTTCGATGTTGAAATCAAAAAATTCTAAAGACTATCTTCACCTCGTAACTCAGTGGTGTAGTGCTAAACAAAATAATCCCAGGGCGGTATTTAATTTTAACCCCTCCCCCCACCGTTTCGGTTATATTTAAGAAAATGTGAATTTAGGAATGTCTGTTTATTTATATTGAGTTGGCTCATTTTATCTGTCTCCTAGTGCATGTGGTCAATGGTTGAAATAATGGGATACCACCGCGTCCCCAGATGATCTAATTCTTAACAAAATAAAACCAATAAATTTCTTATATCTCATTATATCCGTCCGCTGCACGACAATTGATGTGTTAAATTCTATATTATTTTATTTAAAAATATTTTTGAATGTATTTGAAAAGTATGTTCCAAGTCAAAAGAAGTGCCAGGGTGGCTGAAACGCCCGTGTCATGACAAAAGCTCCACAGACTTTTGGCCCAATGACTATACGTCCATGACAAAAGATCCAATCGACAAAAAAAAATCCAGCCGACAATTCAACGACATGATGGCCAAAAAACTGATGAATTGAAAGGTGATTGAAATATTGCGTATAACCTCATATATCTCTTCTAAGATCTGCCACAGGTAGTTCCATCCCATCTCACATAGTCAAATGATATCTTTAAGTCAAAGCATAATATCGGAGGAATTTAGAACTCTTGATTTTTTTTTTTCACCAATGCCTGCTCAATATTTGTCCTCAAAGGAATGAGGAGTTGCTTTCATTGTACAAAATCTGTTTGTTCTGCCGGTATTTACAGACGAGATATTTCTTTAGCCTCTGTTTAATCATGCATAGCATTATCTTATTGTGTGATATTTAAGTGAAACACGAACATTTTTTATTTTACAACGTGTTCACAGATAAGTGAATTATTTATTTTCTACACAATAAATATAAAATAAAGTAATATATCTCTTCAATAATTTCAACAGAGAAATATATTTGTAATGATTGTTTTTTGCATCAAATTAATTTTTTTTCAACATGAACATGTTTTTAATTTTAATTGATACGATAATAAAGCTCAACAATTTTTGTTTCTTTACAACTTCACATTAAGAATGTGTTCTCCTTAATAATACATAAGTTGTATCAATGTGTCCAAAATTTAATAATAATGAATTGTTAATTCTGGCGTCTGCTATCGGTTTACTCATAGGTATTTCAGATTCCGTAAAAACAAAGTAGAAGACTTTCAAATACTGGAACTATAGATGTATTCATTTTAAAAGTGTAACATATGGGTTTATAAATTTATCGTCAGAAGTACTGTCTACTGTAGCATAGTTCGTTAATGCACCTTCTCCGAATTTCAAAGGGATCCAGGTTCGAATCCTGTTAGAAACATAAATTTAAAAAAAACCTTAATTTTTAAAATGTATAGACAAAATAAATTTATTTACTATACTGACCAAAAATCTCAATTTTACTCACCAAAAAAACAATCAAATAAATAAAAATCTAATATGTTCTTACTAAAATTCGTTTTGATTCTAATACTTCACTATATACACCGATTGAAATATTATTACTGACCATTTATTTTACAAAATATGCATTTAAAATTTATTAATGAAAACACAAATAAATTTTTAAAATTTTTCATTTTTACCTATCTGTGCGGTCATACTGTGTGAAAATTGCTTCCACTAATTTAACGTTATTCATTGATCATTCATCATCATAACTGAGGATCACCAATCGAATTGTACATCTAATCTCCACGGTCGGTCCAACGTGTGGGTGATCTTCGTCATTCGATATGACCCATTACAACAAGCGTTATGTTATGTTTCGTTCTCGCAAGATGCCCACAAAATTAAATGATTCATCTCAGGCAAATGGTTGAGATTCTGTCCGTGATGTTCATTTTCTGCAAAAATCTCGCCATCTACGACATGCGTAACATATATCTACAGCAGCACATCTCAAAGACATAATCAATCCGTTTTCCCTCCCTTTAACCCCACGCCATATAAAAATATAGAATCCAACAGAGAGTGTACAAGCTTGACTTTCGTTGTCCTGGTAATACTGCGGTCCTTCCGTATTTTGTCAAGTCTGGATACATAATTTTTCGCCATACCTGTGTCGTATAAGCATAGATGCCGGAAGAATTCAGATACGGAAGGAGTTTGGCACCCACCACAATCTGGATTCTGCTGGCACCTCGAAAATGTGGACTGTATGTTTAAATTCACTATTTCGTCTTAGGTTTCTTTAGACGACGACAAATTCCGACACTGTATAGACGCGAAGTCTCAAAAAATCGCCAATCGACTGATCAGTGGCGTGCCTGGAGGGGAAGAGAATGGGGTGCATTATTTTCGTTCAAAATAAATATGTATTTACACAAATAAATATATATGCCAAACAATACCTATACGTCGTTTAATTTCTAGTATTAACGTAAATATAGTATTTGTTACATTATTAATTCACTTTATATTTTGGGTAATTCAGTTGAAATATAATATATTACATTAATTAATACAACACAATCAATCCAGATTAAACCAAACGTGTAGCCTTGCAGCCTGTTCATTGCCAAAACCATAATAATTCTGAAATTTATGAGTATTAAGAGAGCAATAATATTGGTACATATATTTTATTTACCCTTCTACATCTCTCGGCTCTATTATAATACAATTCGTATTTTATATCATACTAACGATCCATATCCGGCGCTATCCGGGATTCTGATTTTGTTTTAATTTTAAAATTAATGTAGTATTAGAGGGTGGTGCGGTCGTTTCTACCCAGGCTCTAAGATGTCACGATGTATGCAAAACTTGGTTCAAACAAGTATAGAGTGATATTTTGAGCAACTGGATGGAAGAATGAGTTGCCTTTGTACCTATGTTTAGCGAAGAGTCCTAAAAATTATATGAGCAATGGATTTTAAAATATTATTTAACTACAAACACAATTATTGGGTATTCATATTTTACCGTGACTAATTTCGGGAAGAGCAGATATATCCATGAAAACTAGTCGTAATAAAATAATAGTTTAATCAAATAATATTTTTTAATTAAAATGTTATACTACGGAGTAACTGCTAAATCAATTAATTAGCAAAATTTGATTTAAATCAGGTGATCAATATCTTCTATGAAATACTCCTGTAAAAGATCGTAATTTTTTGAGGCATTGTCTTGACAACGGTACTTTTATAAACTTACTTATATGTATGTATGTATGTATGTATTATATATATATATGAAGGTATTAAACTTCAAGTTTTTACGGGTCGAGTATAATGTCAAAGTGAAAGTTTCTTGGCCTAAGATGACGTGTCTCAATAATTTTTGAGCAATACTTCACCGATAAAGCACCCCCCTAAAGATGGGTGATAAGATTTACCCGAAACGTTGATACAACTGTGATCCAAGATTCATATTACCTAGACCGACGTTTCAACTCGTGCCAAGGCCTTACCTCAAAAAATTACGGTACACTTCAACAGTTCAGTAAATTTAATAAAGTTTAATTTTACACGTTGAAATATTAATATCAATTTTTTTAGGCAACGAACCACACCAAAACGTTGGCCTAGAACCATCTATAAAAAGCACGATCTAACCCAAAAGAGACGCCAGTTCCATACACTACTTTTTTTTTACCACCGATTTGAGATTAAGCCCTCTCGCGAACGTAGTACAGTTGTAAGTTTTCTGACGTAATTTTTATTCTGAATATCGTAATTTTTATGTAGCTTGGTAGATTAGCGTAACTTTAGCAGACATAATAATATGTCCTCAAAAATTCGAAAAACTCTTTATGCGATTTTTCGCTACAACGATTTTTTTATGGCTCAGTTTCGATACACGACCAACTTTCTCGACGCAAAGCGAGGTGTTGCTATGTTGAATTCATGTCTGCGTCCGATAGTTTCAGAAACCTGCTTCCAGTCTTCTTAGCACGTTCCTTTAGTTATTCCCTTTTTGTTCAAGCCGGCGATAAATAAACACAACTCATCAGGTCTTCCTAAATCGGTAAACGGATCGAGCTGTTACTGGAGATTTGTAATAGTTTTTTTCTTTCAATTTTGTATTTAGTGAGGTCTGGAAATTGCGGAGAAAAATTGAAAGCAACAAAATAATAAACGAGTGTGCGAAAAAACTGACATGAAAGAAAATGAGGTTATTATAAAAGAAAGGCATGGCAGAGCTGAGTGAGATGGATTATATATGGTCAATTAGGTGGCAACCCTTGTGAAGGAAACATCCGAAGAAAATATATCAGATTTTCAGAACAATTGAGGTAGCGAGAACAAAAATCGGAAAAGGTTTTTCTTTTGCAGTAAAAATTGTCGAAAATTGTTATGATTAGTTTTATAAATTACTAACGATAAGTATCCAGCGTTTCCCGGGATTCACAATAGAATAATGAAACCCCAAATAGATCCACCATATCCTGAATCATTATATGAGTTGTTTACTCAGAAAATTAACGCGTGCATTAAATTATCCATGTCTTGTATGTCGAAATTAGTAGATTTTTTTTATTTATTCTGTACATGTTCTTAATATACGAACATATTATACATTATAAACATTCTTATAAATACACAAAAAAGGCCAACAAGCTTCATAATGTAAGAGATGTTCACTGTCTCCTTAACTAGACCGAAGTCTGTATTAAAGGAGACAGGTTCATCCATTGTCTTATCATACAAATATGAAAACCATTATTATTATTAATAATTTTTTTTCATAACAGGATTATAAAAGAATTCTAATAGCATAATAAATAAGTAAAATCCTATCGCTATTCCATGATTGAAACACTATGCAAAACAGAAAAATGAATATAAAGAAGTGATGTTCTGTTCATGTTTCTATTCTGCCAGCACCCAATAACCAGCTCCTGAGATGGTGTTTGAGTTTGTCCATCGAGAATTGTTTCATACTGCTCGGCAAAATGTTATAGGCTTTAGGGGCCAAAAACATATGGAAGTATTGAACATGCTTGTTTTCATTTTAGGCTTCACGGTGAGCCTATTCTTTTTTACTTTCGTTGCATAATTATAAAAGATAAGTGATATAATGAAGTTGTTCTGTCAGATAAATTACACATTATGGTTTTCTTTCATAGTTAACAAATGTTTTATTCATTATCTTATAGATGAATGATATAATGAGTACAGCCAACACAGTGCAGCGGAAATTACGTTCCAGAAATAAAATAAATTAATAAATTAAAAAAATTGTTCTGGTTAAAATTTAATTTAGAAGCTTAGGAGGAAAGGGGTACCTTTGTTTTACGCAGGCCCTAATTAGTACTGAGATTGTAAAATTACGTCCAGCCAAAACAAGCGTGAAATCTCCAGGGATTGCAAGATGGTGGTGTGACTAAGTTTTTGTAAGGTCCCAAAGAGAAACTGCATTATATTTATATATTGGAGGAAGGGTGTCCGTTATGAGCGACATCCTAAAGAGTAACTCCGCAAAACTTACCTAAAATAGAGCTATTTTTTAATTTTATTAAGTACCTATATTTATTTAAGTTAGTTTAATAGTAAAGAATAAATAAATAAGGAAATAACGTAAAGCTGAACTTTGTATAGTGAGTAAAATTAAAAAAGGATCACTTAGGTAGTTTGGTCACATTGAAGGGATGAATGAGGAGAGAATGGTAAGAAAGATAGAGCACCAGAAGTAGAGTACGTTCGCGGAAAACTTGGGAAGACCAGGTAAACCAGATACTGGAGAATGGTTTTGTTAGTAACCTCAACAATTGAAGAGCTTGTATAAAAAGATGTATGAATGTGGATGAGGCACGAATTGCGTATCAGGACAGAAGAGCGTGGTGTTCTACCCTAGTTGCCGACTACCGCATGGAAACGGCGCGATGGTAACTTAGTTAGTTATTATTTAAAATAAATGGTTAAAATTCAATAACAACCTAACCTGACGTAATCAATAGTGGGGACCAAAAAAATATTACCGTAATTTTATTAAACCATAAATCTAAATTTTACTTCCCAAAAAATTAATACGACATGATTAATAATATACTTCATTTTAGGATCTTGTAAAAAAAATTATCTTTGTGCAAACAGAATAAGATGAAAAGGGTTAAAAAGATACAATTTTTTTTTTGGTTACCAATTTTCTAACAATTAATTTAAAATATTCAGGTCAAATAAAAATTTAAATAACACTTTAATTTATTAACATTAATATAACCCAATGTATATATTTAAAGTTTTCCAGAACAGATAAAGAATCTAGTAAAGAACCATCCATGATGATAATAACAAATCTTCAAACATAAGATAATAAAAATATATTGTACATTAAAATAATTATTGCAATTCAATTCATATGTACGTATCTCTAAGCAAAATATATAAGTAATAATTTAACATATTATACTACATCCATTCCAAAAGAAAAAAAATCGTTTTCCTATTTTTTACGGTAGAAGTGAATTAAACTAAATACATAGAGCGTTCAAGCCGGTGAGCAAAAGTGAGCATTAAAATAAAAAGACCAATCAGAAAGTTTTTAGTTTTAGTATGTTAGTTTATTTAGAGCATATAAGCAGTGGCGTGCAGTAGGTATAGATTTAAATTATGCTGTTATCAATGATATTATACCATAATATATAATATATATGTAATACAATATATGTTGTACATATAATTATGAACTTTCGTTTAACCAACGTCTTTAAACAAAATAAATTCGTCGTTTAAATGACCCTACAATGAATTTATTTGTAATTTTAGAGTATTATTAATAGTGTTTTTAAATTTTAAATTTTAACGTGAAATAATTCATTTTTACCCATATAAAAATCAGTATAAAAAATGTATGTACGTTTTTAAGAACGTTTTCTATGACTGAACATGATTATTTTATTGTTTGAAAATCTTTGATGTAAAAACTGAAAGAAATAATTATTTTCATTAAAGGTTAACATAGAAAATAGTTCTGCCAATTACTTTTTGTTTTTCCGAAATCAAAAACAAACCCATGCACCGATCATGAAATAAATACGTTAAAAACAGTAAGATAGTAAAATTCGCTTTAATGATTTGAACACAGTTGGGAGCCTTTCAAATGTTATTCTGTTAAAAAAAACAACATAAGTAACGACTCCATACAAAATGGATCGACAGAAAAAAATTTACAATTTAGTAAATAGCCAATTGAATAACTTGAGTAATACACTAGTTTAAAAATAAAAGAAATTAATATGAATAGCTACAATCGATGCATTGTAGCTACTACCGCTAGGGCGGCAGAGGTGGGTTATCGTTGTAGTTTTTAGAACTAAACCATTAAAGTTTTTACTGATCCATATGGCGCTAATTGCAATAAATCCGTAAATATACGTTCACGATCCATATAGATTATTTAATTTATATTTGCTTCCCAGAATTGTTAGTATTACACAGCTTTTTTTTTTAATGCAATTCACGCTCCTGCATATAAGCATATGGTTTACCAGTAGATGTGATAAAAAAGCATCTATATATCCAGCAAATAAATCATTAAAAACAATAACAATTTTCAACTTAATTAATAAACAAATAACGAAAATACAAAACAAAAATTGACAATTTAAAAAAATTGTACTTGATACTACATATTTAATGCCATTTATAGTTTCAGCGCAAAAAAAATCCTACATAAAAAAACCGAAATTATGAAAAATATTTTTTCATCGTAGACCTGCGTTAAGAAATATTTAAATTGGACAATTCTGTTACACTGGAATCCTTATTATTTCCTAAATTCTTATTCTGGAAGGGGTGGAAGAAGTGAAGCAAGCAAATGCAGGGATGCGGAAGAATTAATGAATAAGTATTCATTACTGAATCTTTAAAAAATTCTAATTCTACTACATTTCAATATAAAAATTGATGAAATGATGCGGATACCGAAATTACTGACGTCAATATTTATTTCTTCTACTTCTCTTGAATATAAATGATTTTTCTCCCTTACATAATATAATTGAAGGGCTTACTGGATTATGGTGCTTTGTTAAAATAAATACATTTAGCATGTAAGTCATAGTAAATTACGAAGATTATTATTAATAATAAAAGTGAAAGATATTAGAATGAAGTAGGTAATTGGTAAGGATTTTGGATGATGAGATTAGAAAGCGTTAGACATATGTAAATTTAGAAGATTAGGGTCAAACAGGATCGGATGTGAGGAACTATCAACTCACCCGACAACTTAATCAAGACGTTGCCTCAGCTTCACTGGACCTTTAAACTCAATACGAGAATGTCAGATGCTCTCAATTACTATGTTTTAAAAATTGTCGACATACAAAACTCCAACATTTCACTTAAACATACTCAAAAACACTTTCTTCGTACGCTGATTCACCAAATAATATTTTAAAAACCATATAAATGTGTTGTCTCTTATGTGATGCTGTACCTGTGTAGAATCTTAAAAAAAAATCAAAAATTTTGTATCATCAGATCAATTTCCACAACTTTTATAATGGTAACAATTAAAGTTAGATCCTAAATTTGGTTGATATATTAAAATTACTCATTAAGTAGTTAAAAACAAAGTTAACTAATCAATATATATAAATGAACATAATAAATAAACCACAAAGCTCACTTTGCAAATATTATAAATAATTCATTTTTAAAAAATAATAATAAGTTATCTAGAAGTACAGTGACATAATGCTAAAATAGTGTAACTTATACTGTGTCTCTATTCATCTCATAATATATCTCTTTTCACCCCGAAACAAGGTTATAAGCGACACTTGACAGTAAAACCTGCATAAAATATTTATTAATGGGAAATTTTACTTGCAAAAAAAAAACACCAGCCTTCATCATAAAAATCATCTTTGCGAAATATTATGATTAACCGATAAACCTAATTGTTTAATAGCTTTACAAGAAAAGTTTTGCGGTGTAAAATATTGTCCGTTAACTTGAAAAATCTTTGAAATTGAATCATTCAAAATATTATTGTGTGACACCATGGTAATAGTATTAACAATAGGTAAAATAATATTTAAGTTTTTAACACAACAAATTTGAAGTCTAAAACTGAAGCCAAAGTGGCGTAATAAGACTTTTTCCTGATGATTGTCTCTATTCCCCCATAACTCCATATTCACTCCAGTGTACGGTACTTATTTTTCTTTATTCATCCGAAACGTAACATTTTTATTAGTAACTCTATCCATCCGCCTTATATTGAGAATTCTTCTATAGATCCTCTTCTTAAATTTTTCAAGTCGTCTTATCATATTTTCGATAAGTGTATATGCTTCAATTCTATACAACTATACCGAGAACACAGATACTCTGACTAATTGCATTCGTAATTTAAAGTCGAGATCATGACTGCAGAACATTTTCTTCAAGCAGATAAAGGTTGTACAAGCCTGCTCAATGCAGAATTTGATTTCAATAGAAGGATCCCAGTTTTTCCAGTATTTCGCAACTTAGGTAGGTAAAAAATATTGAATAAGTGAGTAAAATAATGGCTCTTCTTGTGTAATACTTAAAATTAAAATTAATATTTAATGCTTACAAAGTTAATAATATTATATAAAAGCAATTTTATGTGCCTAGAATTGTATGACATATTAGTATTCCGGCCTAGCTAGCTGAACTATCAAAGTGCGTGGGTTAATTTTAGGTTATCCACACTTGCTGTGTCATGTCACGTAGCTAGTATCGGATGTAGTAATGATGATTGATGTACGGGTTGATACACGTAATTACCCCGTTCAGTGAAAAAACGGCGTTATTGCAGGTACAACACTTCTTCTCTGAACCAATTAGACAATAATTTTATGTAAGTACTAACTTAGGAGAATAAATTCTTATTGTAAAGTTGTAATTATTCAGAACATAGGTCTGTGATATAATTCTGGCATCAGATAACTCAAAGGTATTTGAGATTCTGTACAAATAAGGTAGATGGTCTTTCAAATAATTGAACTATTAAATGTATTAATATCAAAAAGGTAACATATATGTTCGAAAAATTTTCGCCAAAAATATTGTCGCTATAGCATAGTTGGATAATGCACCTTCCCCGGTTAGGAAAGAGATCCAGATTCGAATCTCGGTGGCGCAATAACAATATTTTTCGATAAAATGGATTTTATATGTATATCTTTCTAATTAATATATTTAATTCATATTTAAGTACTAACTGTATTCAGACATGGTTTGACCTGAGCTAAACGCTGATTGGTAACCGTTGACATTGGCAATGGCAATAATGGCAACGGTAATGTAGATCATTGATAAACGAGCCAATGGTAACATAGGTAGGTCACGGTGTAATTATTGATCAACATTTAAAATGGCAGTCACATTAGCGAAATAGTGAAAAGAATAAGAAAAGGTATTTATTTATTCATTAGATTAAGAAACATTTTAAGTATAAATAATTTTAAAAAGGTATATTTTGCTATTTTTCACTCACTACTCCAGTATGTAGGTAGGTGGGAGGAGTATACAATAATATAATGAACTCAGTAAAAATAATACAGATAACAATCGTCAAAGTAATAAAAAAAAGATCAACTTTTTCAACACTAATACTTTTGGCAAAATTCCCAGTTCCCAAAATAGAAAACATTTACAAAAAACTCAATTAATCAATTAATTAAAGAAAATAACAATGTAAAATTTGAAACAAGCACATCGATAAATAACTTTAAAATCCCTAAATGTAACACCAAACGCTATCAGCAAAATTTTATATATTTAGGAATAAAAAATTTCAATAGCCTCTCTACACAAATTAAATAAATAATAGATATAAAAGAGTTTTGAAAGAAATTAAATGAATACTTCAGAAACACATAATTTGAAAATAAACAATATTATAGAATACTTAAAAAGTACACAAATAGACAATAAATAAAATATTATATAAAGTTGTTATAGTGTAACTCCCTCTCCAAGCATAAGAGCTAGTCTCTTTTTTGGAGAGGTAAACGAAAAAAAACATGTAATTTTAATAATGTAAGATATTTAATTGATGTTATGTAAAAATTGTAAACATGTTAAATAAATTAAAAATAATAACAACCGTTATAATAAGGGTGGACCCACCGCTTACCCAAGACCGATGCAATAACCTCAAGGCTCCTATATCGGTCCTACTCATTTGCTACCTAGTTGGTTTGGCAAATACAATTAACAATTAATAAGGCCGGCTAGCAGAGGGGAAGTGAAGAGGCACTGCCTTCCGAAAAATGAGATGGCACAAATAAAAACATCACACTCCACTCACCTTCCACGCACCACTGCCGGTAGATTTAACCCACAAGAACAGTACATCGCAGATCATATTTTGGCAGAAGGTAATTAATAACAACCAGGGCTGGTAGAAGGTTGACGGGACGATGATAAGATACGTCATTAATAAATGAGCCAATAATAAAATAGGTCATTAGGAAACATATATTTCTCGAGCTTTATGCCGCTACATAATTCTGTGCATCCATATACCCGCATGTTGTATAGCAACGAAATTTATTACACAACAATAATATTTCAATAAATTATTTTAAACGTAATAAATGAGTATGTACTTACACACATTTTTACAATCAAAATTTATCATTTAAAAAAAAAACGCGATACATGTCTCACACATATTTGTCGTACCACTCCTGCAAATAAAATGATCTATTGGTTCGTCCCGTTCCACCGTAGATCAGAAGATCATATAAAACATTACGTAATTTTTTACTTTCTTACTTACCATCACGCCATTTCTCCGCGGGAGTAAGCAGATAGAATAGAGCGCCACACTCTTCTGTTTTGACACATAATTCCTCATCCACATTCATACATCTTCTCATACAAGCTCACCGGTTATTGTGGCTTCTAACAGGATCATCTTCCAGTGTCTGGTTTACCTGATATTGCCAAATCTTTCGCAGACGTTTTTTATTTCTGGTGCCATCAACACTTGCATAAGTGATCCTTTCTTAATCTCACTCATTATACTAATATCAGCATTATATTCTTTCCTTATTTCTTCATTTTTTACTCTGTCATAAATAGATTTGCCACATATACGCCTAAGTGATCGCACTTCCACTTTATATTTCTTCCTTATTTAATGTCATAAATGGATTTGCCACATATTTGTATGTTTAACGTGATTTATTTTATTTTTTCAGCTTCGTGATTCTTTGTTAGAAATCTTTACTTTATAGAGAAATTGATTATATTAAATAATAATACACTCGGGTCTCTTTTTATGCGTACTGTTTTTATGCGGTTTAAATATATTTTTTAAATAACTATTTTAGACCAACTTGAAAGGGTTAAAAAATCGAAGAATTTTGTTTGTATATGCAAACATAGTCTGCGCCAGTACAATTCAGCCGAAACCAAGTGAAATTGGGCATGTCTGGACGCGTTTTTCTCCTTCATTGTTTTCAGAAATTATCAGTGAGGATAATGTCATGAATGACAATAGTATCATTGGTATAACTCTTGATACCGTCGAAGAAAAAGCAAATGAATCGGAAGAAAATGAAACTCCAGTCACCATCACTGCAAATGTAATTCGAGGTCTTTAACTTTACAGTCAATTGGCAAACTATTTCATTGAAAAAGATGATAAGTTTAAACGCGAACTTTAGAATTGTATTTCTAGATACCAGGAATTGTACAAAAAATTAGCAAAGTCATCGCAAAGCTTAATCACTGATTATATTGTCAAAAATGAAAAATCAACATGCGAAATTGAAGCTAATTTTATTTGTAAAGAATCATTATCTTTAGGACATATATCTGATGCGCTAACTATCTCGATGTTGAACCAGTTTGCAAATTATGCCGAACATTATCATGTAGCGATGATAATTCTTAAGAAATGTGCAAAAAAGATAAACTTTTTTTTATTAAATTTTTATACATGAATTTGAAAGATTATATTTTTCTAAGTTTTCTAGACTTTCTAGTCTTTTTTTATGCGTTTTCCTGTGTAACTTATCTACCGCATAAAAATAGACCTGAGTGTGTACGTAAATATATTATTGTAAATATTTAAACTAATTTCGTTGATTTATAATTAGTTATTATAGGCAAGTTGTATAATAATAATTGAAACATAAATAATTGTCATGTCTAAATCAATATATAATTAAATTAGTAAATATAATATTGGGATCTGAATTACGAACCAATATATATTACATTTTAATAAATTTATGTAAGTAGGTATATTTCCACGTACTCATCAATCTGTCATACGATATTTCCGCTAGGACAGGAGTGTGGGAGGGAGTAAAGATTGGATAAGGAATTATTTATGTTTTCATTATATAATATTACGATACTAAAATTTATTTCGGGTTATTTTGTCGTGGGTCGCTTTTGTCATGGCCGACGTATCAATAACGTCTTGAAACTTAATCTTGAACCACACAAGCCCTGATGGTCGTGACAGCCAAAACGACAAAATAACCTCGAAAAAATGCTAGTATCATCTGACGGTTGTAAAAATCTTATTAAGGAGAACACTTTCTTATTGTGAAGTTGTAATTATTCAGAACATAGGTCTGTGATGTTTTAAATACAAATTAAATTTATTAATTATAAAGATATACATATAAAATCAATTTGATTGAAAATCATTATTGTTGCGCTACCGGGATTCGAACCTCGATCTCGTTTTCCAATCCGGGGAAGGTATATTACCATTACTATGCTACAACACCAGTATTTTTGACGACAAAATTTCGAACCAATATGTTACATTTTTTCAAATTAATACATCTGTCGTTCCATTATTTGAAATCCATCTACATTGTAACAAATAATAGAACGACAGATGTATTAATTTGAAAAAGTGTAACATATAGGTTCGAAAGTTTGTCGTCGAAAATAGTGGCTCTGTAGCTTAGTTGGCAATGCCACTTCCCCGAATTGGAAAAAAGATCCAGGTTCGAATCCCGGTAGCTCAATAACAATAGTTTTCGATAAAATTGATTTTATATGTATATCTTTATAATTAATACAATTAATTATTAACAATCTTAAGTAACTTATTGATCTAGTAGTTAAGAGATTTGCCTTGTTCCAGGATACCACTAAGTTAGTTTTATTTTCATACCACAAAAGCTTAACTTAGTTTAAAAATCTAATTTCAATTTATATATTAGTTCTATAGTTTTATTTCAAAAGACTTGGCACGACCGAGTGAACGAGATGTTGGAAGATGGTCCTGTTAGAACTCACAATAATTGGCAGAAATGGCGTAATGGTGCTAGTTAGTTAGTTAGTTAGCTAAGTGACTCAAGAAATGTTTGTTTTATTTTATTACGCGATACGGACTGACTGACGAGCGGATAGAAAATAAAATATGCAAGAATTATGTAATAAAACAATTAATTTCGTATTAATATTTTAAATTATTGGGGTTTCGTGCGTCTCAGGGAAAACTTTTTAATTTTGCCTTAGACCTTCCGATCGGGTCCACGGGCGACCTAAAATCATTTTCTCCGGTGAGAGTCTAACCCGAACGAAATTTAAGTTCGGCGTTTCTCTTGTAGCGCCCAAATTACTTGCAAGCAAACTTACTCAACTTTGTGAATTACACGAGAAGATATGATAATTTCAGCTGAAAACTATCCACCTATAGATGATATTGATATATTTATTAATATACACGCCTTATTCAGGCATTAACAAAATTTGTAAAATAACAGAAAATTATAACAGAAGTGAAATACACAAAGAAAAAAAAATTCATAGTGTCAGCATGTTTTTACATAATCAAAACTAAAAATAAATATAAAATGTAAAGTAGCAATTTATCCGTCACCATTGAGTTGAGATACAAAAAATGGTAATAGTGTTGTCATATAAATAATTAAATTAACAGTAAAAATGTCGACAACCTCCGCATATTCATTCCCCAAAGAATTCATTCTGGGGACGGCGAAATTAGCTTGTTCCAAGTCTAGTAATGAGTTCTGACATTACCACTGTAATAGAACAATAAATTGTGTCTCGATGACCTCAATGATGCGTGAAAGTTAAGAAGACCATTTATCTGGGGGTATTATCTGTGATATTGTAAGAAACCACATCAGTCTACATTGTTTCATATTTGCGCTGGTCAAAAATGAATACCCTAATTTCTAATGTGACGTTTTTAACTCACTAACTTATTTACCATTACACCATTTCCTCACAGAAGTAGGCAGATTAGATAGCATTGCCTCATTAATTGGCATGGTAATTACTTTGCCAGGCAATCACTAAACTAAATTTTGTACTACACAAACGATGGGTTATACTGTCACTACCATAAGTGACAACTAAACTGAATACAGTTTTATAAGCTTAGAAAGGGGAGGGGTTTGAGTTTTTAATTGTAATATGAACAGTAGAGGTGAAGTATTAGGAAATGTGATGTTTTTATTAGTTTAAATAAAATACAATAACTTTATATGAAACCACGATTTTTATTACACGCTAACTGTTTTCGCATAGCTTTAGCCTCATATTAGATATGTTTCCTATAAAATCAATTTAATATCCATCGACACTGTATTTTCCCCTCCCTTAATGTTCCGTTTAACTGTATATGTATTCTGTCTCTCTCTTTCACGTGTAATCTCCCTCTTTATGTTTATATAAGTGCACTCTTCTTTGTATTTATTGTTAGTTATAAATACGTCCTGATGAAGCTTGAGCAAGGCGAAACCGGTTGGCGTGTAATGAAATTCGTGGTTTCATACGACAAAGTGATTGCTTTCTACGAAAATATTAGTTATCAGTATTTTCTCCAAATTTCAATTCTTTTGTATTTCAATGATTATAAACTAATGTGTGTGTGGTATAAAATTTAATTTAGTGAAAATTAAAATACCCCTTTTTCGTTCACTTTCATACGTCAGTAGCGTAAAGGCTCGTATCAACAGAATAAAACGCGATAAGATAATCTCACATATTTAGTTGAGATTTGAGAATTATCTCGATACAATACTTACGTGTTGAGATTTTTATCTCAAGAAAAACTCGTAGATCAGCTTGAGATTTGTATAAAAGAAAAGTCAAACCAGTGTACACGACGTTAATACCACTATGGATACCTACAAGCGGTAAAGCCAATAGTGGCTGAAATAAATATTTATAATGCGATGGTAAAGTCAAACTATCTTCCAATTATAATCGTCGACTATTATAATATAATATAATACAGATATGAATTCGTAACATTTGTTTCTTGGAGTAGTCGATATACTTCTAGAAGGCTTTCAAACTCCCGACCCGCAGTTAATAAATTATTATTTTTTATATTTTTTATTATCTTTGTTTTATTAACCACTACGTTGAGTTTAATAACATCTACCGGTTTCGAAAAATACAATTTTTTTCTTCAGGATGTCATAACTAACTAAAACATATATTATTGTTTCTTTGCCAGAATCAATTTTTTTTTAAAAAAAATTTTTTTTAGTACCTAACTCAAATCATTAACAACATTAACATTACAAATTTAATCGACTAATTTTTGGGAAAAAATTTTAGAATGGGACTCGTAGTTAAATTTAGTTGGTTGTTTATAATTTTTTGATTAGTTTTACACGCTTTATTTATCTCCAACGATTCCAAATTATTTAATTTGTGACCAACACCGTTATATGCAAAATTGACAATCCCAATTTTTTATCAAAACCATGACCATTTTCTATCAAATGATTAGAAAGTTCTGAAAACCCACTACTGTTCAAACATCTCAAATGCTCCCTTATTCTTATATTAAAATTTCTACCCGTTTTACCAATATAAAATGCAACTAAGTTTGTAGACACCAGAATTGTTCAATTTATCATCTTTGTCTTTAGAATTTATGAGTAAATTTCCTATACTATTATTTGTATAAAATGCCGGTCTAATGTTTCGTGGTAGGTGTTTAGATATTTGATTCGAAAAGTTATTTATGTATAAAATCCTACGCCAATAATCTTTATGTTTTATCTGTGATTTATATAAAAAAATGATTATATTTTTTTAATTCATTTTTTAAAATAGTGTATCAAACCTAGAAACAATAATATGTGTTTTAGTTAGTTATGATATCCTGAAGAAGAAAATGGTATTTTTAGAAACCAGTAGATGTATTGAAACTCAATTTAGTTTAAAACAAAGATAATAAATTAAAAAATATGAATTTTAACCACAAAGTTAATATTGCTAATTTTAAAAGTATGATAAGTTATTAGCTAAACAAACTTACAAATACTCTCATTAATATTAATATAATTATAATTAATATTAATATAATTTTAGCAACTGTTTTCATTTACTTAAATACCAAATAAGTTTCGTCCGCAATATTTAATCTACGTGGAAAATCTGTTATTTCATGACAGTTCGCGTGACAGTTCGTTTCGGTTGTGAGATTTTTTTAAATAATTACAAACGACACCAGGTGACAACTTATCACAAACGCAATTAGGCTTGTAGGATAGGTCACGTGACGGAACAATAAATAACCTATTTGTGTGACAGCTGGGAGCTCCCCAGGGAGTGTAAATGTAGTACAGAAGAATCCAGGGTGGCGTATGTTTGAATGAAAAATGTCCTCTGTAGTGACGACCTTGATGTGCTTCTCGATTGGATCGGTGTCATGTTTTCAATCCTTGTAAGTGATGTTGAAATTTTGCTCCTTCTGAAACAGTTTTTTAGAAATTTTTAAACTTTCGAAATAAGGGTTTGTATACGAGTGTTAAAGTTATCTAGGCAAATGATAATACATTATCCAAGAGTATGAACAAAGAACAATAGATAACTTGTACTTTTATATCCTGTGTCTACGGGATAAGTTTTTATGAAATTTTTATACACGAGACAATCTTTAAGACAATGATTATGTTCCCATGAAAAAAACTCCGGCTTTCATAGTTTATTATGTATACACCGAGTCTCATAAATTCGCCATCTCTCGCGTCATATTTCACGTTGTTGTTCGGCAAACTTCAGTTCAATGTCTATTGATGTTCTTGTCGTCAATTGTGTGAATTTGAATCTCCCGAGCTACAGTTAATACGTAATCAATTTTAATAATTTAATCCCTTCTATATGTTTAACTTTCCACATTAAATATATATCTATAGTTCTAGGCGATTTTTGTATGTACGTGTCTAATCTCTTTTTGAGATTTAGCCTTTTTTTTACTAATCTCAGGTTGATCTCTGAGATTATTTCAAGATCAAAATCTCAACATATGATGCTGAAATTTATCTCATCACGTTTCATTCCGTGGACACGGACTATTAAGATAAAATATTTTGAGACCAATGACGCACTTCTCTTTGTTTTAAATTACTTAATATAATGTAACATTTTTCATTTTTGAAAGCATATAATACTGAATTAAAAAAGGGCGCTAGAAGGAGGGGACCCATCCTTTCCCGGGACCATTGTAGAAGTACAGATTTGCAAAATATACAATTAATAAACACAAAAGAAAGAAGATAAAAAACGAAAACTAATGTAATAGATTGCGAAAACGAACAGAGATTTAAATCAAAATCTTCCTGAGCCCTTTTAAGTGCTATCTTTATTTATTTTGAAATACAGGTATATAACAACGTTACAAACAAACAGATAATAAAGTATTATGTTCGGAAGTAAAGAGACCAGTGCGTACAAGACAGCCATTAAAGGGTTAACTATCAAGTATACTCTCCCATGAAGGGACTCGGATGAAACACAATGATGCCTGAGTCACCCCACCCTACACCACACACGGTACAGGTACAGGCCAACGGAGTTACGCACGATTTTGTTTGTTTTAAGAATTTGACTTCTGAAAGGTGAAGTGTCCGCGTTCTCGCTGACACGATCTTATCATCATCTGCCTAATATACCCCATCTCCACGTTTTGATAAAGTCCATATACATCTTGAGATTCCTCGCATTACTTATCAGGTCCGCTTTTTCAGGCGGCCGACCATTGAATCTGAATTCTGAATAATGTGTACGCATATGAAGTTCTTCAAAACATAAAGGAAATCCAAAAGATGTGTGAGTAATGTAATATTTTTGTATTTATAAATTAATTTTAAAAATGCAAGATGCAAATGCATGCCAAAAGGAGAATCTTCTGCCTTAAAACTTAAGGCGTTGGTTCTAGGGCCGCCTAGAGATGCAGGGTAATAAAGGGTTTAAATTGGATTATAAGTACGTATCTCAGAGTGGAATCCTCTTACAACCCGATACAATAAACTAAAATATACAGAAGAAAAAGGACGGCTTGTGGTGATTTATAATTCCTTCACAGTTTGGTGATAAAAAAATCAGAGTTAAATATCAAGACCAACATGACAGTTTATAAAACTGTGTACAGGCGCTCTTTAATATTTAATCATTAATTACGGAGATATGAAGGAAACCCAAAAAGATCTCACCCTATCCTGGAATCGTTTTTTGTAATATATTTTAAAGTTAAAACAGTTAGTTAGCTTGTGGCGTCCCTTCATAGTTAACATTTTTCTTTTTTTTATTACCTGGTATGTAAATATGAAACCGGAATTTTCCGATAGATGGTCTTAGCTGTAGTTACCGTCAAACCGCATCATTGGTGCCATTTTCTTGTTTTAACATCTGACAAAGATTTTCAACTCATAACAATACAAGTTTCATATAACAGCATAGTTTTTAATAGCGTTGAATTTTGTACCTGGAAACTACGATTTGCGGACAGCAATGATTTTCTGTTATTTGAAGAAAACTGCTGCAGAATCACATTGAATGCTTGTATAAACTTACGGTGAGTGTGCTCTTGGTAAATCACAGTGTTTTGTGTTTGGTGGGATCAGAAGGGTGTGATCTATTATGAGCTGCTAAAACTTTGCAAAACCATTAATACTGAACGCTACTGACTAAAAATGATCGATTTAAATCAAGCTTGGCGTGAAAAACGAACAGAATATGAAAAAAGGCAACACAAAGTGATTTTGCTTCATGATAATGCACCATCGCACACAGCAAAATCGCTCAAGGAAACGATTGAGGCGTTTAGTTGGGAAATACTTGGCTCCGTCCGATCACTACTTATTTGCACCGATGGGACACGCATTTGCTGAGCAGCGCTTCACTTCTTACGAAAATGGCTCGATGATTGGCTTGCCTAAAAAAAGCATTAGTTTTTTTGGCGTGGCATCCACAAATTGAATTGACAGAGAAATGGAAAAACTATATAGCTAGCTATGGGAAATACTTCAAATAAAATATTTTGTCTCATTTTCATAAAATTAATGTGTATTTTCTATACAAAAATTCTTGTTTCATATTTACATACCCAAGTATACAGCACAATTATTACTTTTAGTCATTGTCAGAACCATACTTTTACAATACGTATCACTTTGACGTGAGACTCGTTATCATATTAAATTCAGAAGGCAGCCAGAGAGACGCTAGAGAAGTCATGCACCCTCAAAAGGGAAATGTTAACGTCACAGTCCAGCAGAAATAGAGCCTGTTCAGGTCGCAACAGGGTGCGAGGGAGAGCCAGTGGAATGCTCCGGTAAGTCTCCTTAGCCACCGCTCTTCCCGGCATCGTCTATCCCAACAACCCCCAGCGGGAGACCCACGACCTAATAATTCCCGTAAAATTCCGAAATTCCTTTCATTTTTTAATAGGTCATCATTCCGAGGGATCCAATGACCTATTCATGATCTTACTTAAATACATAGATAATGAAAGAAACCCAAAGGGTCCCACCCTATCGCGGAATCGTTTTGAAAATTGTTTACTCTCGTTTCGATTCCATTCAACAAAGAAACGCGTGCAATATTTTACAAAATCTTAAAGCTTCTTTTTGGACTATATTTTTAGAGCAGATAGTTAAGTTCCGGTAGTTACCTTATAACTTCATAATAACTTTTTTTTTTCTTTTTTTTATTATTACAATGTGTTAATATTACATTTTTTTATTTTATTACATTCAGTTATTAACATCTTAATACCATCATGAGTTGGCTCCAGCATTATCGTACTAGAGTCACACTTGTACAATTTGACGTGAGACTCGTTATCATATTAAATTCAGAGGGCAGCCAGAGAGAAGGTATAAAAATCATGCACTTCCAATAGGGAAGAGTAGACGTCACATTTATAAACAATTACGTCAGAAATTCACCCTGTTCAGGTCGCAAGAAGTGCGAGGGAGAGCCAGTGGAATGCTCCGTTAGATATTTCTAGCCACTGCTCTTTTCAGCATCGTCCATCCCAGCAACCCCCAGTGGCAGACTCACACCCTAATAATTACCCAGAAATGTTCGGAATACGAAATTTGGAGATAGTAAAATCCAGGCTACCAAAGTAGTAGGAGCATCATTATTGAATTGAGTGAGAAGTACCGATGTAAGAAAGTCTCTCGGTAATGAGTTCCTTCTTTTGTACGAGCCTACGAGGGGCGAAGTGAACCATTTTACCAAATCTTAAAATTCTTTTTTTGAGCTTTTATCTTATTTTTTTAATGAAACTTTAACATAAGTATCTCCTTCCGTATTATCGTCATAGAATATACATAGTTCACTTCACTATTATAAATCTTCTTCTATAAGTCTTCTTCTTCTTCTTGTGCCACATCCATTTAACAGACGTTGGCTATCATCGCTTTGTTTACTGCGGCCTGGAAGAGTTCTACAGCAGACTGGCCAAACCATTGCCCCGACTTCCAGCAATATTTCCCTGCATTATGAGATGCAAGATCTTGTACTTTACCGAATGTCTCATTACATGTCCGTGTTATTGAAGTTTTCTGATTTTTATTGTTTTAAAAACTTATTTTTCTTCACCCATCCGAACCATAACACCTTCATGCGTAACTCTATCCATCTAGCTTATTTTGAGCATTATTTTGTAGATCCACATCACAAATGCTTCAAGTCACTTTATTATTTCTTAATTTTTTGCTAATATTTCAGTTGGTTCACTTCACCTCTCATGGGATAATATTTTAAAAAATCTCAATTGAAGTATCTTAGACACATCCTGAAATTGCCAAAATAACTATTACAAAGATATATCTTGGTAGCTCCGGAAAGAAAACGGCTGGTTGATCTCCCCTGACTAAGCTGGAATAAATAGTGACATAGCTGTACAAACAAGTGACGCAAGACATGAGAAAATGAAAGAGCCTTGTCGAAACTTTGGGTCCCCGATCTTGATAAAATAAGGCGATGAAATTGTATTGCACTAATATGTCCATAATATTTTTTTAATCCAATATTCATCTCAAAAGGCAAAACCGGGAGCAGGTTTTTATTTATGCCGTCCAAAAGACCCAAATCTCTTTTCCAGACAGCTGTCAATAAAATAAGAATAACCAACATGAATGCAAACAACCGTTAACGAATAGGGTCAAATATTTTTTTAATATCCACAGTAGTGTGATGTTACTTTTGCAGTTTTAAACGCAGTTAAGTAACAAAGATATTATTTTATTATAAAGAGAGTCGAATTAGGACTTGTCCGTGAACCGTGGTGTGTTTACGCTCAGGTGAGGCAGACGCCGGAGCACATCCTCTAGGTCTGTGTGATTATGAATGATGCCCGTGAGATCATGATTACGGGATTAGAAGGAACGATGATATATTAAGAAATTAAAGGAATCTCGGACATATTCAGGAATTGATTAGGGTATGGGTCTCCCGCTGAGGGTTACTGGGATGGACGATGCCGGGAAGAGCAGTGGCTAGAGAGACCTAACGGAGCATTCTACTAACTCTCCCTCGCACCTCGTGAATTTTTGCCGAACTGTGACCGAGTTCTGCGACTGCAATGTATAAATGTGACGTCTACCTTCCCCTTTTGGGGGTGCACCATTATGCCACTTTATGGCACTTATTTTTTATGCACATTAACAGTGATCGAATTGGAGAATAAGTTTCGTTGAGCGAGAGTCATATATTAAAAATTAATAATTATACAATATACTTTGTTTAAACCACTATGCTTCTCAATATTTGCAAAATTACTGTGTGGCTTTATTTTTTATTAATAATTATATAAAACACTTTGTTTAAACATGTTTCGATACCTATGGTATCATCTTAAATTAAAAATACAAACGTAGGTAAAAACAAAACTATAAAATGATGAATAATTAAAACCTACACATTGTATACAAACAGCTTTTTACACTAATAACAAATTAAAGAATTATATATTAAATAACAATGATAAAGACGATATTTAAAAAAAATCGGGGGTTTACAAATTAATTTGCAATGATTGCAATTATTTTTATATAGGTAAAACTTACAAAAATTTTGATATAAGAATTAAAGAGAACTTGAGATGCCTAAATAATAATAACTATTCAGAATTTCTCAATCACCTTTTGGAAACAAACCATTAATTTGATATTAATAAGGATTTTGAAATTATACATACAAATACTATGGGTTTACAGTTAGATAAATTTGTAATTTTAGAAATAAGAAAAGTGTTAATAGTAAGCTTATTATTATAAATAACCAAATCTTCTTTGCTAATAGTCACATTTTAAAATTGTTTTCATATTAGTTCTTACTTATTCACCATTTTATAGTTTTATCTATGCTTGTATTTTTAATTTCAGTATACATTGTTTCCTGAAGATGATACCATAGGCATCTAAACATGTAGAATAATTAATAAATAGTGGCTTAAACAAAGTATTTTGTACAATTATTAATAAAAAATAAAGCCTTACAAAACAATAATTTTGCAAATATTGAAAAGCATAGTGGTTTAAACAAAGTATTTTGTATAATTATTAATTTTTAATATATTACTCTCGCTCAACGAAACTTATTCTCTAATTCGATCACTGTTAATGTGCATAAAAAATAAGTGCCATAATTAAAATTATTGTTGATACAAGTTAGTTATAGTATTGCAATGAAAGGAAAATAATATCTAGAAATAAGTATATATATCCAAAACTTAACAATAATAATTCATGTCAGAAATAGAAATAACAATAAATTATCATAGAACTTCTTCCTCGCTTCATAACCGAGGTTCGCAATTCGTGTAAACTTCTTGACTATACTTGGTATAGATTTCCTTGGGAAAGTTAGCACAGTAGTTATTCTTCGCTTTCTGCAATCACATATATACCTCAGCCAGCGCAGTATTACAATCATTATCTTAGTTATAGAAGTGCATAAAATAGTCCAAAAGCAAATAGATTCTTCTTATGAACTTTGTTTCGATATTTCCTTGTTGACTTGTTTTATTTGATAAACTTAGCGCAGATATTGTGCAATTAGTGCTTATTGCGAGTTCATTAAAACCAATTTAATCTGTCAGTTTTTAATGAAGAATGAATTCAGGTAAAGACAATCCTGTTCAAATCGTTCTTAACCAGCATGTATACCTGCGAGCTCTGGTCGAAATACAAGCGAGTGACGTATAACCGTTTCCGAATTCAATATAACAACTCACACAGAATACTGTTCAAATTGGCGCATTATTTGTTACAATGTTTGCCGAAGGCCGTATACATGGATGCGTTCCATTTCTGAGACATCGAGTTGCGGGCGTAAAGCTGCGGTTGGAGATCAGCACTAACTCTCTTGTGCAAGCGGCGCTCTCATGAAAATCTGGTTCCCTGACTAGAGAATGGCAACGCCTACAAAATAGTTACAGATATAGTAATGGCCGTGACTGAAGTATTTATATTATATTTAAATTTATATATATATGTGTGAATTTTTTATTTGTATTTTCTCTGGTTTTCTTTTTCATAACTTTATATTTATTTCGTAACGTTAATGTATTATATAATATGTGTAATCTTTATGGCGAATCCGGTTAAAAAAAACCTGATCTCGCTGGAATAAATACATTATTATTATAATTATTAATTTTATTTCGACAAATACCAAGTCAATTGACAGCCGAATAAATATCTCACATCGAGCACGAGCTAGGTTGGCGAATTCTGCAGCCAATATAAGTCATGTAGAAATCTTTACTGCAACTAATTACGAGCCCCAAAAGTGTTGTCATAATCGTCTTAATTCAACCGATTGTCTACATATAGAAATTGACAAATGAATATTTAATTTTCTTCATTAATTTAAACTTTATTGAGATTTTTTTTATGTGACAGAGATGAATATACATAGATATAGATACACTTAAGTATTTACTCGTAGTTTATTACGTGGAATAGAGTAGACTCCACCTCTAATATATGCAGCATTATCCTGACTACTTTACCGTCTGTGTTAAAGTAGCCAGTATATATAATAATTATGTTAGAATATTGGAGAGCGATGCTTCTGATTGATCTCTACCAAACTGGATCATATATTGGGTCTATATTTGTGTAATCTTATTGGAAGTGAACGTTTTCTAGTTGGTGCTGAGTGTGTTGTACGGTTTTGGAGCTAAGAATATGTAAAATATTTGATAAAATATCGTGTAGATGTTCATTATTTGTCTTGTGTTGTGTCCATGATTTATTGCTTGTGGTAAGTTGTTGTTAGCATGGAAATATTGTACGAGTCTCAACATATAGATTTGTTTTATGTCTTGGGCATTGTACTCTTTAAGAGATGATGCATTATCAGTGCTAGTGCTTGTTCAAAACCCTGTATATAGACGAAAATAGCTGCAAAATAACGAAGAGCTCCAGTCGTATCGGACCACCCTTGCCGTTCGACCAAGCTTTCAGTTCTTTCAAGAGTGTACATGGTTGTGCAATATTACCTACACCTTAAACAATTCCATTCACCGATTTTGACTAATCATGGCATACGTCATCCTCGTAACGAAGGATCGTCGAAAAAAATTAAGATGGTGTTTCAATATTTCTTACTGCTATCTCTAACAATGTATCTTTCTTAGTCTGATTCCTCATCTTCAATATGCCTGGCTTAGGAGGTAGATAAACGATCACCTAATCATCCTAAATTAGTTTTGAATTGATACTGATTGTTTGAGACATATATTTATGTGTGTATAAATATATTCATTTTTGAATGAAAATAATAAACCCCCCTTCCCTTTCCCACTCAGCCAAACCGCCGACCAGTCAATTGGTGACCTTGAACCAATGCGGTTATAGGTATACAGTACAAAATGTTCTTAAGTTTTCACGGCCGTTCAGAATCTTTTGTGTATAGTTTTCGGGACTAATCTGCCGTGTATATCTGATCTGGCCGATGTGTCGGATTCCATTGCAGGGTCCATCATCAGGACTGATGTGACTGTTGTTGTGGTTAAGTACTGGCTTGCAGTACCGTGTTGAAAGCAGGGTGTCGTTTATTAGGTACTGGCTTGCACTACCGTGTTAAAAATAGGTGTATGAAGTGAGTATTATTGTGTTATATTAAGTTCCATCTACTGTCGGATCACTAACTGTGAGGGCTCTTCGACTCCTATGATTTTGAAGCGCTGGATACCACGAAGTCTTTAATTTTAGGCTGTCATCTCTATTAATGTTCACTGGGTGTTTGTATATTTTAATTGCTTCTTTGACCAGACGTGCGTGATGACTCTTGGGTATTCATAGGATTTTCAGTTCAAATGCAAAATGGTGGCCCTTATCCATGCAGTGTTCAGCCAATGCCGATTTTCCTGTTTGACCGAGTTTGCACGCCCGTTTATGTTCGTCAACCCTTTTGAAAGGCTAGAAAGGTCAGATATACATGGCAGATTGGCGCAGAAAACTATACACAGAAGAAAAAAGAAGTCTATCTCGATTTCTAAACTGGGCTCACAATATGCCCAATAACCTGTTCACTCAGCCACTATCTAATACGGTGGATTATTATTTATAAATTAATATTGTTCTTCGCAAATTTCCACACTCTGATAAAAATATGTTTTGTACAATTAATAAACAAAAGAATAAGCTTTGCTCGAATTTCGGGATTTCCAAACAAAAATTCTCAATTCACCACCTGTCTGGTTTTCGTTCCATGAACAATGGACATTGACAGTTAGCGGTATTACCACTTTTAGAAATAAATCCTACCGGATATGAAAGAAAAGTGACAGCAAAGATGTATTACAGAATACAATAGAGTTCTAGTGAGAAAATACTTAATTTTAGAAAGTATTTTTATAAATATTTTTGTTTATCTTATAATATATAAAAAATAATGTTTGTTTGTTTGTTTGTACCGTGTGCGTTCCTATACCATTCTTTCGATTGCGATGAAACTTTGGTGAGTCGTTGTGTAGACGCCCGCAAAAGTTTCTGAATTAGTACAACCATTTTACAATGAGAAAGTTCACTGAAGAAAGCGAGCTGCGCGCCACTTCTATTAGTTTCATGGCAAACCATATGTCGTGAAATATGAAATACGGACACGTTGTTTGGCTATTTTTAGGATTCTCTGTGGCAAATTTTCCAAGAATTATCACTTTTTCTGGCGACTTCTTCGTATATGCACCAGACGAAAAACAAAAAAATATTCTGTATCCAAAAGCACTTCAATAATGAAAATTAAAATACAAACATTTTTTTTCTTTGAATGGCATTGCAACACATTCCGGGTACTCGCTAGTTATTTATAAAAAATACATTAAATTCTACATTTTAATGTATGTTAGAAGATTACCTATCTACTTCTATAAAAATATTACATAATACATTGACAAAATACATTTTCCATTTTCATATACAGAATTCTGTATTTTTTTTTTCTTTTATTTCTATACATGGGTAAATTACAGATATTTAAAACTACATTATTTTTCTTCTCTTAGTTCTGGTTCAGGAGGTGTGCTTTTTGATAGATTAAGTTTATTTTTTTATATATTATTTAACTTTGTTTATACTTACCACTTAATGAGTAATTTTTAAACATCAACCGGTTTCGAAAAACACAACTTTCTTCTTCAAGATGTCAAATTAACTAACCAAAAACATATATGTCACGTTATATAAATGTTTAAAAAAATATATTAAAAACAATTATTATTTTTAAAATAAATTTAAATTGTTACAATAATGGAAGATATGGAAATTGACTTCATGATACAAATTTCACATTATTTTTCGTGTTTTCTTCTTCTTATAAATATACCCACCCTAGTTCCATTTCAATTAGTTGAGGGTAGTGGTTAAGATGCTGGTCATTTGATCTACATGGTGGTCGAAGAACGTTCCAGAATACCAGCAAGTTAGTCTTATAGTCAATCTTCTACTTTGGTCTATCGGCGAACATTTAAAGTTTATCCTACAAAGATACTCTAAGTACAGTATTTTGTTGTCTTTCCTTAAATTTTTGAATGAGGATGAAGATTTTAAAACTTTATTTTTATATATATTTTTTCTTATTTTTATCTAAAGAGATGTGTAAAGTAAATAAATAAATAAAATCAAGTGCATATTAAAAGAAGTGAAAAAAAAAACAAATAAAAAATGTGAAGGAACAACGCAATGTGCGGGAACAATTTAATAAAATACATCTGCAAAATGCCTTCCCCCCGTGTGAAGACGGGAGCCATTTCGGTAACTGCCCCGGAAACCTTGTTTTTCCTCCCTTATTGCTTGTAATCAGGTAGTGAATGATAGTCCGCGACCCAGCTGGGGTGTTGCAACTCCATAATGGTCGAGTTCGGAGGTAGAGCCTTCCTGTTCTGCCTCGTCAGCGTAGCGATGATACACACCGCGCCCTCCTACACGAACGTGCCGACAGTACAAGGTATGTTTCTTTAATGATTTATAATATTTTTTACGTACTTAATTGTATTTCTGGACGAAGGTAATGTATACGTTTGTAAATAACAAATTTAAATAAAAAGAATAATGGAATAATTTTGTATTCAACTTTCTTGTTCTTAGACAATAATTTAACTTGTTTTTTTAATTATATTTTGAGTATTTCAAAATCTTTGTAGGAACCATTTACTGATATTTATTTCTTGAGGGATTGTCATCAAGATATAGATGTCTCACAGAGATGAAGTTATTATTTATATACATGAAAGGCAATTATGGAAGTCTTGGACATAACAGGGCTTATGACCATAAAGAATATAGTCTTATACTTCGGTCAAAAAGAATCTCACTTCAGCAATATCTATACAGTCACATAAAAATAAATATCAAATTTTCAACCATAGATAGCGACAGAGTAGTTGATAATAAATAATTGAAAGTTTTCTACATGATAAAATATATACAACATCCAAATATTGGATAGGTGTGGCAGTATGGGTAAGTTGGTAAACGTCACATTGTGTAAAGTGATCACTTAAGCCAGCCGATGACAGGTCGTAAGCCCTGTAATGTCCTTGACTTCTATACATACATCCTTATAAATAAATAATAGCTTCATCTCTGTGAGACATCTATATCTCGATGTAACTTGTGTGTACTCGTACATTAAATGATATATAATGTTGGGTCAATTTTATAATACGGAATAATTGATTGAAGAGGAACCTAAGATTATCCATCTCGTCTAGACAAACTTTTTTACTAAATTGTATATGTTTAAAATAATATTATATTTATCCACAGAGGATAAAATTAAAATTCATAAAATTTACATTTCAGTTTACCAATGAACATGGAACACAAACAAATCAAATACTTGCATGTGTGGCACTACTGTAATAAATTTGTATCTCATGATGTATACTGACTCTATGTCTATGTGTCTACAGTTATACGGATTATATTAAAAAAATAAGATGTTAGTAGTAACACGTCTCCAATATCAAATAGTCAACATATATTGTTTTTTGTATAGCGGATTATACTCACGATTAACATATAATTTATTCGAAGTTAAATTATAAAGGCTCAAATCTATTATACGTATTAATTGTGTGCGATGGAGCGGAGAGAATACCAAAAGCTGCTGACGGGTCCGAGATCAGGGAGTCAGTAGCGCGTAAGTCGACCCGCGCGCGGATCTCGGGGCCGCTGGGTGCGTGTGACGGGATTACCGCACCACAATATTCTGATGCGTTCAGCTTACGTTTTATATAAAAGTGACTATAGGTGTCAGCTATACACATTTTTATTTATTTATTTATACATTAATAAATAGTTACATTCACAACGCTGCTCACTGGATGTTCTAAATCAAACATTTTACACTTTTTCTATGTAAACACACAATTGTAAAATTGAAAATATATATTTTAAATAACTTAATAATAAAACTATAAAAATTACTAATTAAATTTATGATGAAAGCAATGTAAATATATTTGATTTACGTGTTACTCAGTATTTCTTCTAGTTTATACAATATAAATAAAATTATTCTATTTCTCTATAATACTTAATTGAAAATAAATAATATTAGTGGTTTTGACAGGTTTCATAAATTGATAATGGAATAATCCAAAAAAAAATCAGTTATCATCTGTCATACGCAAAACTTTAAAAAAAATTTACTTTGTCACCCGTTTTGAGTTGTTATTTATACAAAATCTTCATCGTATATTTTTTAAATATAAATTCAACATGTCTTTACAGGAAAGTTTATTAAATAATAAGACAAAACACTTTATTTAAACCACTATTTATTGATAAACCAACATGTTTCGATACCTACAGTATCATCTTCAGAAAACAATATATACTAAAATTAAGCATAGATAAAAACAAAACTTCAAAGTATAAGTGATGGGTAACTAAGTAGGAACTAGTATGAAAACAAATTTAAAAGGTGAAATTTGAAAGTTTCTAAAATTTCAAATTCATCTAACTGTCAACTCCTAGTATTTGTATGTATAATTTCTAAATCCTTGTTAATGTCAAAACAATAGTTTGTTTCTAAAAGGTGATTGGAGAATTCATAATAGTTGTTGATATTTAGGCATCTCAAGTACTCCTTAATTCTAATGTCAAAATTTCTGCAAGTTTCACTTATATAAAAATGATTGCAATCATTGCAAATTAATTTGTAGACCCCGAGTGTTTTTAAATATCATCCTTATCCTTGTTATTTAATATATAATTCTCTAATTTGTTATAAGTGTATAAAGCTAGTTGTATGGAGTTTGGGATATTTTTTATAATTGAATTACTTAGTTACCCACCACATATGCTTTATAGTTTTGTTTTTATCATTGTTTGTGTTTTCAATTTTATTATACATTGTTTCCTAAAGAAGATACCATAGGTATCGAGACATGTTGATTTATCAATAAATAGTGGTTTAAACAAAGTGTTTTGTCTTATTATTTATATAATATGTGGCCACAAAGTAATTTTGCTAATATTGAAGGAGGAAAATTTATTGTTCATTAATTTAGATTCATTGTGCACTTGTCTGGTGCACAATAAACGTATTTGATTTGTCTGACATCAAAAGCAATATTTTGTAACAAATTATGGAAAATATATAACATTTTTCAAATAAAATAATTTTATATTTATGTATAATAATTTACATCAAGACTTTAAATTATATAACGCACTTAATATTGCTGATATCTGATTATCCTGTACTACCACATAATAAGTTTTCGGTGTTTAGAGGAAATACCTACTATATTATCCAAAATTGTTGTATCTTACAGGAAGAATAGATGTGCATATATCTCGTGTATTCCGTTTATGCCCAGTTATAAGTTTTAAAATGATTAACATAAAAAGTTGGTAGATGATAAGTGCTACAAAGAAGGTAAACATTAGATGAGTCAAAATTCGAAATAATCGAAATCCGATAATTTGAAAAAGTAAGCGAATAAATATGCCGTACTTGTTATCATCGTGACTACATATTTTATTATAGATTAAGAATTGTACTCACAGAAAACCCACAATGATGAAAGAATTGGATTCGAGGGACAGTCGATAATGATGATGACGAAATCTAATACAAGTGTGACAGAAAAACATTAATTTATCCATATTTAATAAAATGTATTGTTTAAATTCCGGTGTCCCTTAATCTATATTACTCAGATTTGGAATTCATAGTAAAATAAAGTTAATTGCTTTTTAAAAATTGAATAAATGTATATTTAATAAAAATGTACTGATTATATATTCCAAATTTGCCGTAAACGTAATCGGTTGATTTACTGAAATGGGCACACGTTTGGCAGGACCAATATTTTTTCGATAAATATATTTTTAAATTGATTTATACAAAATTATCAATATTTTTTATTTTCTTTAAACAGTCAATTCAAACAAAAATTTCAAACGAACAATATGTTTTATACACTTGAATTATTAATAAAAGTTCTACATGCAAAGTATCCGTCTGCACCAAATCAAAAAATTTGAATGATTGTTTTTATTCCGCTAACTTGTCGATATAAAACAATGCTATCTCGCGAATAAAGCAAAAAAAATATATGTATATATATATATATATATTTTCCTCGCGAATATCTTCAAAAATATTTGTATAAACGAAACGCAGAGTTTTGACATGAATTTATGATAACAGCTCTCCCTCGTGCAAAAATTACCGAAAGAATACAAGAGTAGGCAAATATATTTATTTGAATTCAATAAAAGTTTCTCGGCAAACGCGTTCGGAATTTTTTCGCATGAATTGAGAACAAAAATATATTGAATCTATAATGTAAATACAAACAACACTGTACACTGTTGTAATATTCTCGCGGAACTCAAAGCGATCAAGTCAATACTGCTTGGATTTTTTTACGAGTGTAAATGTTGCGGTTTACGTGAATCGTTCAGATAGACTGAAGATTAACCGGATTTTGTGTTTTGTATCTCTCTGTAGTGCTTTTCAAGATGTTGGACGTAGTGGTTTTTAGATATCACCCCACTCTTTCAACGTTTCTACATGTTTTAGCACCGAAACTGGACAACACACTCAACACTAATTGGAAATGGTTCAACAAAAAATTACGCAAATACAGACTCAACATATGATTCAATTAGGTTGAGGTCAGTCTGAAGCATCGCTTTCCTACATTCCAATTTAATCACAATATATGAATAATTCACTTTAGATTTATAACACATTTACTACATTTTTGTATTCTCTATTTTTTTTATATCTCTGTCGAATCTTACTTTCATTTTAATTGTAATTAAATAACATCACAACAGCACAACAGCAAACTGTCTGCTTTAACACAGACTGTAGTCTAGCCAAGACAATGTTTAATATATCAGAGATGGATACCTAACGCATCCCACACAGTAAACGAACAAATTATATTATTATTGTATGTCCACTTCTGATGTACAAAAAATGTTATGTTAATAAAGGTTTATCTTATCTTATCTCACTTACGTGACTGCCTTGACAGTCCTGCTCTATTCAGTGCTACTGTGCAAACAAGTGGCATTTGGATGCGTGGATGCGGCGCCCTTTTGCCGCGGCGTCCGTAAAACCCAAGGGACAAATGGAGAAGGGACGTGACGCAATGCACACGTGATGCGATGCTGGAGCGGTAAGCTCACGTCTAACCCTTCTCAAGGAATGAACCCTTGGTTTCGTCCGATCGGGAAGATAAGGGTTCAGACCAGCCACATTTTTGTATTCTATTACACTTCGGTCTTACCAGATTTTTTTGAGATTATCCACAACTGACCGTGTCATGACATAAGACCCTCCCTGCAACAACACAATATATCGGTTTTTACAAATATTGATAGATAGACGAAGCGTCGGCCGTCTTAGATATGATCACTTAGAAATTGTGTTTAATAATATTTTTATTTATTTATTGTATAACGTTGAGGCATTTTTTGGCAGTGTTATTGCAGGAATGGTCTCACATATATCCTCTTAATTTCTACCTCAAAGTGTTATATTAGTTTAGCTTAATTGGAGCTGTTAGTTTCTATAAATAAATAAATAAATAGGCATTTTGCGAAATAGCGAATTTCATACATTAACCGCGACAGTTAAGTAGGTACATCAATAGAATTTGATTTCGAATTTGTGCGTGTAAACATTTGCATAAAACAGCAAAGGAATGAGATTTGAAAAGTTGTTGGTATAATTTATGAGAAATTTGAAGAAAATCTTTTTTGGAAAACTTTCTGATTGGTCTTTTTTTTTTTTATAAAAGCTCTTTTGCTCACCGGCTCGAAAGCTCTATGTATTTTGTTTAATTCACTTCTACCGTAAAAAATAGTAAAAAGATTTTTTTTTTTGAATGGATGTTGTATAATATGTTAAATTATTGCATGTATATTTTGATTAAAGACACGAACATATGAATAGAATTGCAATAGTTATTTGAATAAACAATATATTTTTATAATCTTGTGTTTGACGATTTTTTATCATCTTCATGGATAGTTTTTTTATTGGATTATTCGTTTGTTTTAGAAAACCTTAAACATATACATTGGGTAAAATTATAGTTAATAAAATAAAGTGTTATTTTCATTTTTATTTGACCATGATATATTTTTTTAATTGTTAGTAAATTGGCGAATAAATTTTTTTTTTATTTAATTAACTTTATTCATCTTATTCTGTTTTAAATTTTTCTTACGAAATTCTCAAAAAATATATATTAATCGTTTCAAATACATTTTAATAAAATTACGGTAAAAAACTATTTGGCACTTTTGATTATGTCAGGTTATGTTGTTATTTAATTTTAACTATTTATTTAAAATACTAACTAACAAACTTACTTAACATCACTGAGTTTTCCCGCGGGGGCAGGTAGCTCGCCGATTATTGAGGCCTCTAACCTGGTCGTACCAAGTCTTCCTTGGACACTCTATTTCTGGTGCCATCATATCTTTCTTACAATTCTTTCATAATTCATCCTTTCCATAATTCAATATTGAATCTATTGTAAAAAACAAGACACGTGACTAAAAATATTGCTTAAAAAATCTCACTTCTGGGAAGGATCAGAAGATTCATTAGTGCCGAGTCTTGTAAAATAGTATACAACTCTGTTATTATTCCTCATCGTCACCAACTACTGCAGCAGCGTTTCGTTTTTGGCTATTGAAGAAGAAATTCAACAATTAACAGTGTTGCAAAATAAAGCTCTGAGAATACTACTCAGAAAAAATAGATATACTCGGATCAGTGCAATGCTGGAAGATTGAGAATATGATACCCTTATGCAGAAAATATATTTTAACATAATGCCATTTATTTATAAAACCCTCAATAAGAAAATATCGGCAGAATTTATACAAAAAATTAATTCAAATCATCATAACCACGAGAGTCGTGCAAGAGGAAGAGATAGACTGAGACTGTCATTTAGGAAAAAGGGCAAATCTCAGAAATCAATGATATACAGTGCGATGAAGATTTTTAATGAAATGTCAGAAAACACGATAAAGGAGAAAAAACTGAATAGATTTAAAGTGAAACTGACCAGACATGTAAAAGATAAGTTTTAGTATAAGAAAATTATTTAATCTTGTTTATATTAGACCATATATAGGATTATGTATGCACTTTATTAATAATTAAATTAAAAATTAAACATAAATGACCAACCCACCTAACCTAAACGATCATTTTTAATGTTACTCACTATACAAAGATCAGCTTTACATTCTTTCCTTATTTCTACATTATTAATCTGCAATAAATTAATCTGCCACATATACGCCTAAGCGATCTCATTTCCACTGTATTCAGTCTACATTCGTTCCTTTTCTGTCACTTCCATCAGTATCAGTCATCAGGATATATCAGTATATATGAGTATCATCAGGACATTGTGTACCGCTAGTCATGTCTCGGTTGACAAGTTCCCATTAGATATAAGTCCATGCAATGCGTTGTTTACTTTGTTCCCTCTCCATTTACATCAAACGTACTTCTCAAATACACAAACGTATCTACTTGTTCTAAACATTAATTATAATACTGATTAAAATTAGTTATTAAAAAATTCAAACCCAATACCGGTCGATTCTATATTGCGAAAAGTGCCACCAAAGATAAAATCAGTAATCTAACAGTACCGAAATTTTATACTTTAGATTATGGCCCCTTAGAGGTTAAGGGTAACCATTAATTTTTCACTGATGCTTTCACTTCTCTCCGAAGTTAAACACTTATTCATTTTGAAATCGCTTGCCTCTGCAATTTTATACTCATTGCCTGTAATCTGAAATATCACCTTTCAAGTTGTTTTGGCTAAGCGGGTCTGAAAAACTTTTATCTAAATGAATTAATTCTGAAATCGATAAAACGCTAAAATATTCAAAAAAAAATTATCATCGTCGATTTGAAATTATTACCGGAACAATTCATTAAGGGACTATGAAGAGGCTGCGTATTACATGGACCGTGAGGTGCACACATGTCTCTGTTCTCCAGGGGTTAAGGATTACGGAAAGATATTCGATAACATGCAGGAGAAGGATTCTTACATACTTTAGACACATTTAATGATGAATGTCACCAGAAGGTCATGATCACAAGGGTAGTTACGGGAAAGGGAGCAAGAGGATAACCTCACGCAAGATGGGTAAACTAAATAAATGATTTAACACGTTTTCTTTAAACGCTGTGATTAATATGACCCAAGACCGGGAAGAATTGAACATCGACGCTCAGCATTGAGCGCTTGATGATAAAGATGAAGAAGATTAATATCATTGATTGATTTGGTAGTTACTTCGTGGTGTAACATTTTAATTTACAAAATATGTCATTTTTATTTTCACTTTGTACAATACACATCCACAATTTTGTAAGTTAATATCACTAAGTACTAATTTCGGAAAGAGTAATCCTCCCTATCTTAATGTGTAAAATGTACTAAAAATTAAATACAGTTTCAATAATACGGTTCGCTAACCATATCATTGAAAGGAACCTAAAATTACTCCACTCGATACCAAATATGCAAGGGCGTATAGTGCATACAAGTCAAAAAGCTGTGCAATACTAAAAAATCTGGGAAACAAATATAAATGAAATAATCTATAACATGGATCGTGAACGTATATTTACGGATTTATTACAATTAGCGCCATATGTATCAGTAGAAACTTTAATAGCTTAGTTCTAAAAACTACCACGGCAACCCACCGCTACAGCCGTAGCGGTAGTAGTTACAATGCGTCGATTGTAGCCATTCATATTTCTTTCTACTTTTTTTAAGCTAGTGTATTACTCAAGTCATACAATTGGCCATTTACTGAATTTTTAATTCTTTTCGGTTGATCCATTTTGTATGGAGTCGTTACTTATCCCGTTTTTAACAGTATAACATATGAAAGGCTTACAACTGCGTGCAAATCATTAAAGAGCGAATTTTACTCTCTTACTGTTTTTAACGTGTTGATTTCATGATCGTTCTTTGCATTTGGTGCATGGATTTGTTTTTGATTTAGGAAAAATAATAAGCTATTGATAGAACTATTTCCTACGTTAACCTTTAATAAAAATAATTTTTTCCTTTAGTTATTACATGAAAGATTTAAAATAAAAACGTCCATACATTTTTTATATGGGTAAAAAGGTATTATTTTACGTTAAAACTTAAACTTTAAAAACACTATTAATAGTACTTTAAAATTACAAATAAATATATGGTAGGGTCGTATAAACGACGAATTCACATTGTATAATAATTGATAAGCAAAAGTTCATTATTCTATGTACAACACATATTGTATTACATATATAATATATTATTATATAATATCATTGGTACCAGCATAACCTAAATCTACATCTACTTCACGTCACTGTATACAGGGGAATAATAATTAATAATCTTGAATTGATAGAAATCCATAAAAATTTGAATTCGGAGAAAACATGAATGAATAATATATAGACTAGTAAATGAATAGACTTGATAAGAAGTGTATATATAAGAGAAGGGTTTGGAATATTATTTTCGGGGTGAGGGACATTCTACATACACATATCCAATGAAACATAAATTAAATAGATAATAACACATTAATCCGACAGTAAAAGTATTTATTCTTCTAAAAATAAATCTTTGTGTAAACAAGACATATTTTTTTACATTAATGCATATTTATTGTCAGAATTTAAATTTTCGTTTCAATAGAGTCATATTTTTAAAAAAAGTCACGAAACTCTTTGATTGACCGAAGTAATCACGTGGGTGCTACCAAAATTTTCATTTTGGGACAAAGAATTTGCGCTAGTTCATGTCTTTTTATTTGGTGGTCTATGATAAGATCATATATATTTTTAGACACTTCACCGCTATTATCGATGTTTCCAAGAAACAATAAAGCCACTCCTACCTTTACGTACCCCACCCCCTCATAGCCAACCGTATTTAATTAAGTTTAATTTACACATGTAGATGAGACTGCTCTTCTCGAAACAAGTAGTTATATTAACTCAAAAAATTGTGTGTGTGTAGTACAAAGTCAAAATAAAAATTATATGTTTTTATAATTAAAAATAATATTTCTTAAATATTCGTTGTATTTTTTTATTAATACAATGTGAGTTATGATATTGCGTATTTCCCTGTTATTATATATTTTCACAAAATTACCTTTCAGAGATAAATTATGAAAATTTAACTAACATTTCGCCGAGACTTTTGGATTTCCACAGATATATTTATGGCTTTGAGTTTTTGTGGTGTCTTGTAAAATACACAAGCGTTAAATACTTTAATACAATGTTAGGTTAAAAAAATGGTTTTACAATAAAAAAAATTCAAAATAATCGGTGAATTTTATCTTACCTTATCTTTGAAGTTTTGTTAAAAGTTCAAGTCAATTTATTAGACCTTATTAAATCATCGGTATTTTAGCTAATTATTAAAAAAATTATGTGGGAGATAATCTTGAAACTAAACATTAAATAAATATGTGTCTTTTAAAATACTTTAATAAATATTTCATAATTTAAAAAACATTTTTTTATTTCAATAAATTTTTATTTCTTTAGGTTTTAATACCAAGTATAAGAAAACAATATTATTCAAATACTTAATTTGGTAAATTTTTTAAATCTATTAAATTGTTATATTTTTAGAACAATTTCGATTCAGCCCACATTACAAACATTATTTTTATTATTTATTATTTACATATTTATCCTCAATATCGCCGTATCTCCTTAGGGGTAGGCAGAAAGAATAAAAAATCTGCCTTGGCACGTACCACCCTTGCCTCATATATACATCGTCACATACACGCTCGTCAATAGATAATGTTTCTATTAGAGCTGTCTTCTAATAGTGTTTATTAATTATTTTGACGTAAAAATGCGTTATATGTGAAAATTGTGTTTGTTATGTATTTTAAAAATTCATTACAGAACCGGATTAAGAAATTTGGTGCTCAAGGGAAAATTTAAAATCCAGAGATCTCAATAAATAATCACACCCCATTTTGATTAGTATAATACATTATATTCGTTTATTATAATATTATACCATTAGTAATATTTTACCTACGGTTTTGGAGATATTATCATGTTCATAATATATTTTATACCTAGTGGTAGTTGTGCAAATATGTGAATGAATAATCTATGTGTAGATATGTGTATTATTTATGGAAGTCTGTATGATATGTGATTGAAATAAAATGGGAAAAGAATCAGAACTAATGTAAATATAAAATATTCAACACCGCTGGGAGAAACTTGACGAATTATCATGTTAACTAGTAAATCTTCATCTACGGCGGTCTTTCGTTACGAAATGGTTTATCGATTATGAGTTCGAGTGTGGCTAAAGAATCTTATTCTCGAACTGCACACCTTTCTATATATTGTGACGGTTCTGAGTGACGGATCTTACTCCTTTTTTTCCTATATCTCCTTTTTTCGATAATTGTATCAACCCTGTACCGTTCGCAAGTTTCCCCTGCACAATGTACTTTTTGACGCCGCTGTACTCAGTTCTGGGCAGCGGTTTTCTTATGCTTCCAAGAATTGACATGTTTATGTTATAAGTGATAGATTTTAGACCACAATTGACTAAATACTTTATAATTTATAATATTAGAAATCTTTTATTTCTCAGACTACTTATTTTACACATATTTACTCTTCTTTTGAGAAGAGTATATTAATTAATATTGCTTTGGCAACACTATTAAGACATTCTTATTCAGGCTTTAGGTGAGTCCAACGACCTAAGAGAGTGCCTACGGTGCCCAGTCCGGGCCCGATTAGTAAAGTTGAACTCAACTAAAAACCAATATGTCAAGTCTGACTTAATAAGTCTTTGCAGCTATTTATAAACCAACGTAATATGTAATATGAATTTGAACAAAGATTCTTGCAGAAACCGTTAAACCAAGAAAACAAGCTACTGAGATGAGATTTCTCGAGGGGCGCCATGAAAATTTATTATCCCCGCAACAAAAATTGCTACAATAACAAACAAAATTCAGTTTCCAGTAAATGTAGGTTAATCTTATGAAGGTCTTCCTACATAAGACCTTATTTATGTGTTGGCAGATGTGGACATTCCTAAGCTATATTTATTTTTCAGATCGAGAGTACTGGTACGCAGAGGCTGAGAAGGATTTGATCAAACGGCTCCAGGACGTCAGGGATCACAAACCTGTAGCGAGGTAACATTATTTTATTATATTGACTACCTGACAAGAATTATTTTGTATATAAAGGATGTTTTTTTAAAGGTATAGAACTTTAAAATGAAATAAAACACGTACAAATCGTGGTAATGACCATGGTATTGGCTTTATTGGAAAGATAAAGTTATTACATTAGGGTTTAAATGTGATTTCGTGCATATGGGCGCCGCGACTGACTCGAATAAAGCGCAATCTGGAAGTTGCAACCAGTTTTTGGAGCAGCTAAGTACATATATTAGCAATAACATGACAAATGTTGGCTTCCAAGTCGTCTATTGTCTCTAGTTTATCGGCGTAGACTAGCGAATTTACATATTTCCACAGAAAATATTCCAAAGGTCTTGGATTATTATTAAATGATCTTGGAGGTCAATTCACAGGTCCTCATCGAATATTTCCTTCATGTGGCATGTTACGTTGTCTTGTTGAAACCACAGCTCTTCCACATTAATACCATGTAATTGGGGAACGAAAAAGTTAGTAATCATGGATATATTGCGCTCTCGATGGCGAATCGACTCAATACACACTCCACTGTGGCAATAGCTTCTTCGGTGTGCACTGAACGACGTTTCTGCGGATGCGTATTATCAATATGAGTATACATGGTGCGAAAATGATTCATGATTATCCGAATTACTTGCTCGGATGGACGATTATGTCGACCGTACATTGGACGTAGGACACGGTAAGTTTCGCGAACAGAATCACGATTTTCAAAATAAATTTGCAAGCGTTGTTCTGGCATAAGTCTATTCATGTTGAAATGGTAAATCAAACTGACCACAAATCAGCTGTCATTTATCAAATAGGCTGTCACTGGAAAAAGAGTAATTCTAAAACAAACAATTTAAAAAAAACTCTTTACTTGGATCAGTTTCTGTCGCTTTTTTCTCAATCGCTTTTAAAATTATAATATTTGAATAACCTGTAATATTAGAGACTTATAATAAAAGTATGCTTAAAAGTCATTTTAGCAACGAGAAATTTGGTCTACTTAAGGGTATATTTTCATTTTTCCAGTTTGAAATTAGGTAATTCTATGCGAATTACATACTCTTTCAAGCCGGGACTAATAGTTAAACTTCTTATAAGTGTCACCTTAATACTACAGGATGTCAATTTTTACGTTAATTTTGCAAGAGAGGAAAGTTATAATAGATAGAGATGACAATAAAATTTTTAATTTTCTCGCATTCGACAAAAATGCCAGAAATGTGTGCTGTCATTTGAATAAATCCAGTGAAAATTAAATAATTTATTGAAGTATATCGCACACCTACATCAAAAAAATATTTTCAGTAAACAAAAAAATATTTTTGTCCATTCTTTGTTACTAAATTTATTAAAATAATAACAATTTAGGCCATTAATGTATCCTAAAATGACATTAATCGAGAACTGGTGCTAAATTAGTTGCGTATATAACAGAGTATCCGAATACAATAATAACTAAAAGTTCTTGTTTTTTGAGTTGCCTTAGTTTTGATCTAGGTGTGCGATATATATAAAATTATTTTGTTAAATTACCAGTCAAATTACCTACATATATTTAAATTGGCACTTAAACTAATGTTCTTCATTCAAATTATCATGTCAGATTCATTTTGTGGTTTTGTTTAATATTATCGTTTTAAAACTTTCCATTTTGTGAGCTGTTTATTTCATAATTACATAGTATTTTGCTATGCTATAGACAATGAGGTTACATATAAACGGAATATTTGATTGCTACTTACATATAAAATAACATTCATAAAATGTTTACTTTGTTCGAGATAACGTTGTTTTCCTTTAAAATCAGTGATAAACTCTGATACACGAACTTTTCAACTTATGATGGAAATAAGTTCAATATTTCCATGAAAATTTTAGCTAAAATATGCGTGAAAATACATTTTATTGGCGATAGATTCCATGCCCGATATTGCCGCAAAAAAAACAATATAAAATATCTACATATTAATAGGATCGATACAAATATTGTTTAGTGAGAATTTATTGTGTTTTTGATAAAAAAAACTTAGTTTTAAATAGTAGCTAAAGCCTCAATGCATGTAAGTAATTACAATTTATATAAACGTCGAAAATTGATAATATATCTTGCAAACTTAACAATATTAACTCTATTAATTTTTAACATGCAGATTTGTTTCCGTAATCATAAGCCAACATTAAAATTTGAGTAATTCTCTATATTTTTCATATATCCAATTCGTCACTTATTCTTATTTACATTGGATTTAATTTTGTAATATAATATAATTTGTATTATGTCTGAATTTTAATCCAATGAAGTAATACGTTGGCTCTGATTCCCTGAAATAGTTAAATTTAAATTGTGCTGGTTGATGTACAAGGCGACACACAACATGGCGCCTCTGTATCTTCAAGAACTTTGTATCCCAGACAATTTGAATGGTAGACGTCAAACTTTCAGGTCAGCCTCTACTTCAGCTGCAGGAAGGGTTGTAGAACCGACCAACCGTTGCCAGAAGTCTAAATTTAGTGAACGGTCATTTGCGGTGGCAGGCCCAAAAGCGTGGAACTCTTTGCCCTCCGTTATAAGGAACAGTGCATCAGACACTTTATTTAAGAAGAAACTAAAAACGCACCTTTTTTTGAAAAAATCACTACATATGTGAAAATAACGATTTTTAATTTAAAAAAAACAAATATAATTGTAGAACTATAAACAGTTTATGTGTAAAGCGCCCTTGAGGTGAAAGTTTTTACGAAAATGGCGCTATACAAATTATCCATTATTATTATTTATTATTAGTAATATTACTTTAAAATATGTTGACGTTACCGCTCTTATTTTGAGGTTTCATTCTTATAAATAACCGTAATAAGTAATGTTTATGAAATTAATACACCTCACACTATTTTTAAATCAAAATATATCCATAAAAAATGGTATAAACCTACAGGAGATATCTGATTTAAAATTGCCGCCATTTCTAACTAGTCTAACTTATATTATATTATTTAATTAACCCTGTAAAAATAAAATAAACTTTTACATAAAATGTATCTTAAATCTAAAAATAAAACATCAAAAAAGGACATGCTTAAATTGGATCAAAATCGCTGTATAATATATTATGTCATGTATAATATTTTTCGGAGGTTTATAGCGTGTCATTGTCCCTTAAGTGTCGGGCAGATTGTTCCAGAGTAGAACAGCGTTCACTCGGAAGGATCTATTAAATCGGTTTGGGGGATGCTGTGAACTGACGAGGAATGTGTTGTTTTGGAGCGAGGGTCGTGCGTGCCCAGGTGACGGTATTGATGCCGGTTTGACAAAATAGGGAGAGTGGCCAGGGGATAGAGTGGAAAATGAAAAAAATATGCCTATGATAGCTACCCTTAATGTTTCCCTAAACATCATCATAAATTTCAGATTCAGTTGTGACATATTTTATCATTCTGTACTCTTTACAAAATGTTGACACATTTTCATTGAATCCATATTTCATCCAATAAGAAAAGAGCGCGCATGATGAGTAAATAAAAGAATAGATAAATCCATGACTAAATTTTTTTATTTGTTTAACTTTTTTACAATTTTATTATAACATGAATTAAGTATTTTACATTATTAAAATTACATGTTTTTTCGCTTACCTCTCCAAAAAAGAGACTAGCTTTTGTGATTGGAGAGGGAATTACGCTATAATAATTTTATATTATATTTTATATATTTTATTTATTGTCTATTTGTGTACTTCTGAAGTGTTCTATAATATTGTTTATTTTCAAATTATGTGTTTTTTAAATGTTCATATAATTTCTTTCTAAACTCTTTTATATCTTTTATTTCTATAATTTGTGTTATTGAAATCTTTTATCCCTAAATATATAAAATTTTACTGATAGTATTTGGTGTAACATATGTGTATTTTCATGAACATATGAAAATAGACATATGTTGATGAGTATAAATACAAATACCATAAAACATGTAGTTAACAATGGTCCAGTGCAAAATTATTATTACAATTTTAAAACCGCAAAATACTAATGACCCAACCAAACCCAATCTTCTTCAGGACAATATAGTATAGACTATAGACTTAATTGTTATGAAGAAGATTGGGTCTAACCGAAACAAGTTGGCATTAGTATATGTACGTAATAATAATATAATGTCAATTTAATTTTAAATATCTTGAAGTCACGTTGACTATAAAGAATGATATGCCAAATAAAACTAGAGGATTCATAGTACTGTTATATTGCTCTAAGAATCTCATGTCCATCAAATTATAAAAAAAACTATATAAAGGGAAAATTCTCCGAAAATAAATATACAATTAAAAGTTCTTCATCAAAATCATGATTTAGTTGGTGTGGAAAAATAATAAATGGTCAGATGGGTAGAACGCACAGAGTGCATAAATAAAAGGACCCTAAATAGATAGCGGCTTCTTGACAGACCAAGACTTAAAGAAAAGCTACAAAATAAGGAGAGATCTGCAGGCACTGTTTCTGTATCTCAGTGAAGTGCGTTGGTCCAGGACAAAGATGCCTAGTGCCGAATTGTACATAAAGCGAATGCTCTCATGGATGCTGAAGCCGTAGGTGATAGTAGTAGTCGTGTATTATCCAAAGATTTTTACAGACCCTTATAGATAGACGGTTATATAATATAGATAAAATATGCCATTGCACAGTTATATTCAGAAGCTGAAATAAATCTACGTAAACTGATGACGGTGAACTTTGACCCGTTGTTAAATTTCAAACAATTGTGTCAGTATTTAGATAGGTCTTGTCTTAAGTAAAAAATATGAGTACTTAATGCTAGCAGAAACTGAGAGCTTTAACAATAAAAAGATTCAAACCAATTTGCATTTATAAATGTGTAAATTATTTTGTAAAATAGTAAATTATTTTATAAAATAATAAATTATTTTGCCAATGTGTACATATTTTCCACCACAAAAATAGTAATAACGAAAATTCTAGAAACTACACCAAAGTAAAGGCATTGTACACAATTCAGTTGATTTTAATTTTTTTAGAGGCTTCACTTATTCCAGTCGTAAGGGATAGTTTAAATATTACATTTTTTAAATATGTTTCTATTATTTTAAATTCTTAACATTGTTTTATTAACCACTTAATGAATTAAAATACATCTACCGGTTTCGAAAAGTATCATTTTCTTCTTCAAGATGTCATTAACTGATCAAAAACATATGTTATTATTTCTTTAACAGAATCTATTTTTAAAAAACAATAATTATTTAAAAAATAAATTTAGTACCTAACTTGTTACTTGATAATACAAAATTGTAAGAATAATTTTTAAGAAAAATTTTTATAATGGAACTTGTGGTTAAATTTAGTTGCTTGTTTATAATTTTTTGATTAGTTTTACATGCTTTATTTATCTCCAATGATTTCAAATTATTTAATTCATGACCAACACCGTATACATGCAAAATAGAGAATCCCAAATTTTTCAAAACCATGACCATTATCCATCAAATGATTTGAAAATTCTGAAAACCCACTATTATTCAAACACCTCAAATTCTCCTATACTCTAAAAATTATTCTAGTAATTTTGTATCATCAAGTAATAATAACATATGTTTTTGATTAGATAAGGACACTCTGAAGAAGAAAACGATATTTTTAGAAACCGGTACATGTACATATTTTAATTCATTAAGTGGTTAATGAAAACTAAGTTAACAGTTTAAAATAATAGATTTTAACCACAAAGTTGATTTTGCCAATCTAAAAAATATATTTCCCTTGAAAATCATGATCACAAATATTGGTGCAACCATATCTTGGCCTCCTAAAGTAACATTAACATCTCCAATTCATCTTACATTGTCCCAATACTTTCCGGTCAATAAGTCGAACTAAATTCATACTTCGAACTTGACCAGTATACCTTAGTTGTACTATCTGCACAGACCTCATGAGTGTTTAGTACATCAAAATCTAAGTTTATTCCGGTCAGATGCTTTTGTTTGTTATTTGTTGGTCATCTGTAATTTTTTTGTAATAATTTCTGTGTTTATACCATTGTTGATAGTATCAATAGAGCCCAACTAGGTGAAATTTCTTTTGTTTTAAAGGAGCTAGTCTCAATATAAATGTCACCCATATGTTATATTTATTGGATTTGTCGTTTTGAAAGCAATAATGTACATTATTTTTCTAGTGTATTATTTTGCTCGAGGCCAACTTTGTAAGCTTTGCCAACTTCAGAAAAACATCTATCATAGATCTTTAACGTACGCCATAATTTGGCAAGGGTTGTGGAAGATGATTCTTTGAAGGTATTGAATATGTGCTGAATCAGAAGGATTTTAAAAATAATAACAAACCGTCTACATATGTCGGCTCATCAATTGTGTTCAATATTACTTTAATATTCACCATGGTTTGACAGTTAGAAAAATGTATTTGGACGGTGATGAGGCATGAACAAAGAAACATAGTACTTAAGAGATGCAGTGAATTTATTAATAACTTTGGTATGAATAGTTATGAGACGGAATACAAAGTAGTAAGTTGTAGCGAATGTTGATGTAGATAGACTCGAGTTCGACAGAAGAGTGATCATGCTATATCGATCGGCCCACATGACATCTCACCCCCGGCGGCTGGGCGTCCCGCTGATATTCTTACCGACGTAATTTCTACCATTCTAAATGCCGCGATTTGTTCATACGACTCACCACAATTCTAAAGGTTTATATTTAGGAATCTCTGTCACTTTTTTCAAGGACAACCTTTAACAAAAGACAAGAGGGCATTACGTTGGCGAAACCCATTATACGTTCTGAAAGGTTACGAATTGTATGTAAGCTAGGCACAATGTTTTCTTCGTTGTCAATATTGTCAAGTTGAAATGAGTTTATATAATTTTTAACGAATTTCATCAATATACGCAATGTGTTGTACCTATAAAAAGTTGTTCGCTTAAATTTAATGATATTTTAACATTCATAAATCATTAAATTTTTAAAATCCCTTTAAAATAACTACTAGGCAATCCCTTTATTTTAGATATTTCAACGGTTATAACGTGCAATGTTAAAACAAGTGAAAATCTGACATTTAAAGAAATTCCCTTATATGTACATTATTTACCTAACAGCTGTTTTGAAAAATATAAACTATAACTATTTATATTATGTTATATGGGAAAATATGAAAATATGGCTAATTACAAGGTTTACGACCTGTCTTCGGCTGGCTTAAGTGATCACTTTACACAATGTAACGTTCACTATTACACTCAATCAATCTCCATATATAACAAATTTTTGGAAGTTGTATATATGTTACAATGTAGAAACACTTCGAGTATTTAACTACTATTTCACTGTCGCCATCTATGCTCTAAAATTTTGATATTCATTTTCCTCAAACAATATTAATGTCACTAGTGAGAATCTTATTTGTAAAATATGGAATCTATATTATTTATCTGTATATATGACAAATTATTAACACAGTATACTAGAATATGCCTAAAAAGTCAATTTTCAATTTTGTATACTTCTTATTTAGTCCAGTATATTATACTTAGAAATCCCCAGCATTACTGTTACAATTACTGAGTTTTATCTCCAAAGACACCGTTATTAAACAAATTATTGATATCTCATAGAGACGAAGTTAATAATATTATAAATATGTTCTTGAATGTAATCAAATATTGTATAAATATTATTTTATAATTCTAAAATACATTTTAGAGATTTTTAATTAATAACTAGGTAAATAATATGTCTTTTACAAAAATACTACATTTTTCTCTGTTAACTGTGAACCAGTGATCACTACATAGTTCATTACAACATCTGCGAGCAGAATTTGAAGGGAATTAATGTTACTAATAAATTTCGGAGAGTTAGCAAATACTTAACTCGTATAAAATAAACAAGTCGTCAACAGATTCATAAGTTTGTAATGAACAATTCTGAAACTTGTAAAACATAAATAGCCAATTAAAATTTTTCTCACTGGTAAACAGAACTAACTTAATATAATAAGTTGATTGTGATTCTGTTTTTAGATACCACCAGACGTAAAAATTGGGGTTCTGAGACGCATAGATCTCAAGGGCTCGTTGAATAAAAAAATACCCTAATTTGCTAGGTGTAATATTTTAGTTGCAAGTTTTTTAGCGGTGTGCGTAGATCACCATGTATAAGAAAGGGTTTATAATTTTACATATTTAGGCTCTTACTTAAACACGTTAAATAAGATAACTGATTTATTGAAAATCCAACTTCTAACTGGAAATATAAACTTTTATGCGTGTAAAAAACTGCTGGAGTCGAAAATACTAATAGCCCAGTTGAACACATAATGAGACACAACAGTTAGATTAAACATGACAAAAGCCAAGACGGATATATACATATGATGAACGAAATAATGATTAAAAACAGGCTGTGGAGGTTGACAAACAGGCTGTGGAGGAGACAAAAGCCAAGACGGATATATACATATGATGAACGAAATAATGATTAAAAACAGACTGTGGAGGTCTGCCGCCTCCTCTGTCATTATCACCACTGTAGGAGTTGGTAGTGTGTGTGTGTGTTGAAGTTATTCAAACTATGATTGAGTCGAGATTGTGTCAGAAGGTTAAGATGCTGTGAGACAGAAGTTCCTAACTTCTTCTTGTCTCACGCGTATTTGTTATGTGTCGCAGTGTAGGGTGTCTGTTGTAACTAGAGCAGAGTATATAAATGAAATAGCACTTACAAAGTTTTATTTATTGAGGTAATGAATTAATACAATTTAAATGCGCGGTTGAATTCTGGAATTGCTCGCTGGAAATGCTGTTGAGTAGCGATGCTGGTATTAGGACCGCCTGCGGAGAAACGATCACTAGTCGCTTGGCAGTAGACGTCTCTGGTGCATAGTGTTTATTTGGTGCTACTCATGCTTGATAGATGAGCCCTTACGCGGCCATACTTATGAGTGCGCGTAGGGTCACTACACCGCCGATGACCCTGAATACATCTTGCATAATATACCAGTGCGTATAGCAGAGCTTTTAAAAGTCGTAAACACTCTCGGTACCAAGGCTAGACAACAATAACATGCGACCAGCCGCCATTTGGAAGACCGAATCGTGTCGACTCAGTTCTTGACTTCGCCCTCCAGATAACATCTTCAGGAAATACCTCCATAACTCTAAGCATGAAAATAAATCCAGTAATGTAAGCATTTTACATTTTATAACTGCCATACACCCACGCAATCAATCTCTCGTTATCCATATTTTAATAATAATCATAATATAATATATTTATATTAGCTGAGACGAAGTCATCACTCTTATGGTACTATAGCCCGGGGTGGTCCTTAGTAGGGTTTGGGTAATTATCTCGACAGCCAACATCCCGAAGGCCAACTTTCTGACAGCCAACATTCCAACAAACCAATTTCCCGACAGGCCAACTTTCCGAAAGTTAAATCCCGAAGGACTTTGTTTTTCCTTTTATCTACGTATCATAACTGGAGACAGCAATACTTGTAAAAATAATACTAATTTATAATGAAATAATAGCACTCATTTTTAATAGTAAAATATTAGTCATTTATGATCGATGTGTTTATTTAATGTAGATTAACAGTTGGGAGAAAGTTTAACAGAATGCGAGGAATTGAGACAGTGATGAGGCATGAATAAAGAAAGGACTTACTTGATTTCACTTAATTTATTCATCAAAGGTTTACAATGGATTAGGCGATTAATAAAGCGGTGGAAAGTTAGATAAACGATGCTGAACGACTGTAGTTTGGCAAAGGAGCCAGCGCAGAGCGCTCCAAGTCAAGCGCGTTTTCCACTTTACGGCGTGCTGCGCGCGCTGTTATGACGTCATATGATGCTGTCGGTGGTGCATCACTGTTCTCGTTAGAAATCTCCTCGCATTCGTAATGTCAATTTTATTTTATCTCTGCATATCACTACAACAACATTGAACTCCTGCCCTTTGGCCTTTTCTGCTCCACTTTTATTGGCAACCTTGGTCACCAGAGAAATGCCTGTTACCCTTTCCATTTGGTCAATTTTTTCGGTGGTGGATCTTTTTCTTTCTTTGCGTCCTTCGACGTAATCCACTTCTTTACTTCTTGTAGTATGCTGAAAAAAATTTAAGAATTCGTCTCAGGCTGTAGATTGAGAATCTGTCCTTGATGTTTTGCAGAATGGAAACATTTGTTGGTCTCACCATCTACGGTATGTATATGCAACACTTTTCTCCAGAGTCCGTGTGTCTTCTTTCCATTACCTTCATATTCTATGATTCCGTATCATATAAAATATATAATGCACCAGAGACTGTATAAGCCTAATTTCAATTGTCTTGAAAATACCAATTTCATTTATAATCCAAGATTACTGAATGTTTCTGTTAAGATTATTGGTATTCTAGTGTCGGTCCCACGATAAAAAGGCCTTTTCATGTGACTAGGTATTTTAATATTTAGATTCGGCAAAATAATCCCCAGAGCCGACAGCTCGCACCTATAAATTCGACACCACGAGTTCGGTTTGCGATCTCCAATCTCGATCACACGCGCTACGTGTACTCGATACCAAACAAAGTCGCTTTGTTATGCTGAATACGATCTTTAGCAATACTGAAACGAAGTGTTGCGAAAAAGATTGGACGCACTTTATTCAAACTAAATATCTACGGATGAATGTTGCCAGATTGAATAAATGTACACTTATTTGTTTATAAATTTAAACAATTTTTGATCATTATAAAATGATTCGGAAGCATTATAACAAAACTCTTTTGATAGTCTTTGTATGATAAAAAAAAACACAAAATAAATACTTTTTTATAATTAATGATGTTATTAGAATAATTTTGATGAAATTTATTATCTTATAATATATATGTAGATAAGAAATGTATTATTATTTTATTCATGTAAGGCAACCTGTACAAAACTATGTAAGTAGAACATGTTCATTGTTTTCTTATCTAGATCGAAGTCTATGCTAAAGGAGACTGACTCATCCCTTATATCTAACAGTGTATCTGAAATTTAGTTTCACTTAACATAAAAATTACAAAATTGATAAAACCAAAAACATTAAATAATTTTATAAACAAACTCTTCTCATTTAGAAATGATAAATAGAAAATAAATAATATTCTCGTATATACGTACATTTGGTTTTTTATACTGTCGTACTCTCTTTGATTGATCTAAATCAAATATTTTTCTTACGGACCCCGCAAATAACATAGCCTACCCCCCGAAATAAATGTGTTTAATATTCAAATAATTTTGCTCAGTTGCACTCTAGGATAATGAAATCCGCCCCTCCCCTGACTAAACTAAGTTGTGCGTATGTCATCAATCTTTAAGGCCCATGCAAAACAAAAGCATTCCTACATTTAAAACTCGGATAACGCCGGGCGCGGGCCCTTAGTTAACTATCGCGCGGCCACGACTGTAGACTGTCAATTTAAACATTAAATCAGTGGCTAAAATCGAATTCTTTTGTTAGAGGACTAACAAATTAAATAGAAAAATAATAAATATAAATAGAATTATACAAATGATGTTCTTACGATCAACTTTGAAATATAATATATCCACTTAAAGGCATTCTTGAAAAAACTGAGATTATATTCACAAAAATGATTGTTGAACTAATTCGTTTGTCACTCGCGTCCCGTCATTTGAAAGTATGACCATATGACAGATCTGTCCTTTTAACCAAGCACTTTACAGCCACAATGACACTATCACTGTAGCAACTGCGCAAAATTATTATGGATTATGGATTGAATAACCGGCGTGCTTACGATTTTTCTCATTATTATACAAGTTCAAAGTCTTAATTATTGTGTTAAATTGTAAATTTTATTTTTTACCAAAATATGGAATTTACCCAATATTTTCTAAAGCGCCTACATGTAATATGTATGAATGAACTTTTAATGTAATGGTTTTTAAGATATCTACTAGTCCTGTTATTATAGAAAGCAAAAATGTTTCCTTTTGCCAGAATACATTTTTGACCACCTAGGAGTCCAATAGCAAGCATATCTAAAATAGCATTATTGTAATGAGTGTTCACCGAATGATCGCTTACAAAAATAAACAATTTATCCATACTTTTTTAAATAAAATAATAATTTATGAAAATCATTCATAAAATATTAACAACAATAAATTATAAAATCTAACGATAGAAATAACAAAAAAGTGAAGTAATACATAACTAAAACCTTAATTTTTTTCAGTACATATAATGCATTAAATTATACTTTTCGTTAGGTTTAGTAATACTTTAATTGGGCTATAAATAAATATAATAATGTGTTGAATTAAAAAAATAAAAATTTCAGGCAGATAGATTTATCTATAACAGCCCATTTTTAAATTATGTGTAATAAATATGATATACTAATATAATCATACCACAAATCCAGAAAGTTCACCAAAGAGCATTTAGGCAAAGTTTAAACTTTAGTTTTTTTTTAAAAAAGATTCAAAATCGTATTTGATAAAATTCGTTAGAATTTTAATATTAAATACTATAATATTAAAATTGATAGAAGTTGGCTGTTCGCGTCCGCACTTGAAGCTGGCAGGTAAAGAGGCGTCGGAACTGATTCCCGTTCCGCCCAGTCCTCCGTCACTCTTTCGCATGCATCCATAATAATAATACGCTAGTGTCATTTGCTTCGGTAGGCTGTAAAGTTCTTGCTTAAATGGCCAAGTTTGTGTGACTCCTGTCATAGATAATAGAATCATCATCTCATCCATGTTTCATGGTCATATCGCGTTGCACTCTATGGTTTCTTTCTTTATATATGTCGTTGTCAAATGTGACATGAATGTTTTGTTCATATCTTTCATGTTTATACAATTCCAGGGAAAGTAATATAGAGTTCACTAACAGAGAAGCATGTACATATACGAGGGGCAAGTAAAAAATAAGGTTCCTACATTTTTTTCAGGTATAAGGTATTTTTTATTGCAATAAATAAGTAAACCATCTGAAAGCTTGTACTTTATTCTATTTTTCTACATAGTCTCCTGATTTTTCTATGCATTTTTCCTGACGAGTTATCCACTTCTGAAAACCCGCTTCGAAGAATTCCGCCGCCGTTAGCCATCATTTTCCCTGCGAAAGCGTCTGCTTAAACTTTTTCGGCCTAGGCGATTCAGGATGGCGCCATTGTTTGGACTGTTTTTTTGTTTCTGGAGTGACGTAGTGACACCACGTTTCATCTCCCGTAATAATGGAGTCCAAGAATTCTTCGGTATTCTCGGCGCATTCTCGAAGAAACCCCTCGGCACACTTGACACGATTGTCTTTGTGGGTTTCTGAAAGCATGTGTGGGACCCACCGCGCGCACACCTTGCGATAACCAAGTTTATCGGTCAAAATGTTGTCGATGGTTTTTTCACAAACCTCAGGAACCTGGACAGCAAGATCCCGAAGCGTTACTATCCGATCTTCGAGGAGAATGCGCTCAATCTTCGCCACGACTTCGTCCGACACCGATGGCCTCCCACTCCTTTGCTCGTCGTGGACGTCTGTGCGTCCTTCGGAGAACTCCCTGCACCATTTGCGGACGTGTTGGACGCTGATGCAAGCTGTGTCATAAACTTCTTCCAACTGTCGATGAATTTCAACAGGTTTAAGCTTCTTCGCGTTTAAAAATCGAATCACCGAACGGATTTCACACCTGGCGGTAACGGCGATGGCGGGTTCCATAGCGGATGGCTGTCAGGCCTTTACTGAGCGTCGCAGCGTTTGCTCCCGGTAGTGGGGATGTAGTTAAGGGACCAACAATCAAGGCGGTGTTGCCGGATTTCGCCTAGCATCTCGCGTGGCGAGTGTACAGCGTAAGGAACCTTATTTTTTACTTGGCCCTCGTAATTCTTAACCGCGTGCATGGTCGGTAAAGAGGTTTTACTCCGAGCGTCATTGGTATTATTTATATCATAGATAGCGCCTACCACAGATATCAATTGTTATAATTATATACACATAATACCCACTTGACCGCGCACATTCTGTAAAGTGGTTTTACCCAGAGCGTCTTAAATATTGTTCGTATCATATATGTCACCTACCACAAATATCAATTCCTATAATTATATACACATAATACCCACTTGACCGCGCACGTTCTGTAAATTGGCTTTACCCAGAGCTCCTTAAATATTGTTCGTATCATATATGGCACCTACCACAGATATCAATTGTTATAACATTTTATATCTTTACACGTGATATTGAGTTTTTTTTCTGTATTATATAGTTCATTGATTTCTTCCGTGATTGAATGAAAGATGAAATGATTATATTTGCGTTATTCTCATACAGTTCAATTTAATAAAAAAATTATTTGATTTTCCAAATTGTTCCGGTACCAGACCGTGTGATAAAGAGTTGATGTCATATGAATATTGAGCGCATGAAAATACTTGCAAAGTAGTTTTACTTAAAAATATATATTTGCGTGCATTAGGTATAGACTTATAATATACAATGTTATATTGTACATTGGGTTATGAACTTTCGTTTAACCGACGTCTTTAAGCAAAATGAATTATCCTCGAACGCAAAGAAAAATCATGAAAACAACACGTATAGTAAGGTAGTAAAAATTGCGAATTAGTAAATGGGGAAGTAGATCAGTTCAATCAGCTCTAAGTTCAAACCTTTTGAATACAAACAGTATAAATAAGGACTCCGTTCAATATGGATCATCTGATTAATTTTTGACTCTGCCTAGTGGAATTTTCAATTCAGTAGGTAGCAATTGTATAGCTTGAATAGGACGATAGATTAAAACAGTGGCTAGAAATTGTAGTAGTAATAAATGAATAATGACTCAGTAGAGGACTATTGCGCTAAGGTGGCGTAGCGCGGTAGCATCCAGAACTACGCAACTAATGATTCCACTGATACACGGTGGGCACTAACGTAATTATAACATATGGATTATTCAACTTGTATTTTTTTCCCAGAAATTTTAGTAATGTACAATATTTTTGCTTGTATGCAGTGCACGCTCCTGATATATATATTTAACCTGTTTCTAACAGCTTTAACATACGTGACTCTATTATACAGGCCCCACATTTAATACCTCACGCAAAATTTCGATTCCCCGAATTAATAACATTTCAAAACACATTATTAAAACATGCCATAATCCCATCTAATAATATACCACCAACTCAAATAAAAATAATTATTCTCATTATCGAAAAGAATCGCCATATTAATAACAAAATATAGCTAAATCGCGTCCATACGCTGAAATAGGATGGCAAGTCCAAATAGTAAATAAAGACAATTCTAAAACTCTACTGCTTTTTTAAAAAAGGAGGTTTGGATTTCGAGGTGTTTCAAGACGAGAATAACAGTTAATTAAGTTTCATATTATCGAAATATTGTAGAACGTTATTTGTTTATTGTTACATTATTCTTGCCAGGTTTAGATAGAAAGAGATGAAAATAACATCGTTGATTTCCTCACACTCGAGACAAGCTGTCAAATTACCTAGCTTTAATACATAGATAATGTTGTATCCATAATATATGTGTTTACGCGCTTTGTAACTTCGATTAGCACCACTGGGTTTCTTGGTTTATAATAATGTACATGTGTATGTGAGTATTACCGCCCTTTTTTCGGAAACTAAAAAGACGGTAACCGAGAGGCGTCATTTTTATTACAACCAGTGTTTCAAACAGCGGTCCAAATAAACCACCAGTGCTCGCTTCGGTCGGTCGAAATCTAAAGAAGACAGCCCAGCTAAAAGAACAACAACAACTACGGACCAGAAAGATAGCAAAATTAAAGTAGTGCAGTTCATATATCATATTTGTGTTTATTGTTAATCAGAAACCTGGGAACCAGCTATCGAAGGCATTCACATAAACAATATGCTTTTGTCTAAAATGATTGATTCAAATATTCTATGTTGCCTTTTTGTACTCTGTTAGCTTCATAATTACATAGTAATTTACTGTGTTTAAAAGACAATCGTTTTTAATGTATACCGAATATTATATTTCTAAAAGCTTTATAATGACGCATTAAAAATATTTTATAAGAATAATAAAATATTAAAAATATTAAAATTAAATAAATTTAATTAAATTAAAATATTAAAACCGTCCAATTTACAAAATTAGCAATATATTTTTAGAATAAGTAGTACAATATTAATTTATATTGTATTCAAAATAAATTTTATGTAATGATAATGTATTTTATCGGCATTGAAAATATTATTTACTAAGAGACTATTGTGTTTTTGAAACACACTTACTTTTAAATAGTAGTTGATCCCTTAAATGTGTGAGTAAATATTTGTTAGAATACGTGGCGTTTTAAAACTATCCAAAAATTTAATGATATTTTAAAATTTCTTTAATAACTGTTTTGTCTCGGTAATATTAGCTTAAAGATCATAAGAAAGTATATTCCATAATAAAGCACTTTCTGGCATACTGCTAACGAATTTGATGATCGCGGTCTTCCTAATAATTCATGTATTATTTTAATTATGATTAATAATATGTATTCAGTTTTACATTAGTGTAAAAATCTAATTCACTTACTAATAATCTTGTGATATTAATTAATAGAAAAACCCGCATTTTCGTGAAAAAATATTTAATTAGTATTGAAAGTAGAAAAAAAAGAGTAAGAAAAATGATTTATTTTAATATTCTGATATAGTCATTTTTTGTACCAAGAAATACATAAATTAATATGCGCTGCATTATGCACTTTGCAATATTTTTCACAATAAAATTATGCATACTCGCTTTTATTTAAATACTTGTTTGAGCTATATTAAAGAAATATTTTGCTTCAATATGCAAATTTATTTTTCTTTCAAAGGCGTTAAGAAATAATTTCGCTAAAACACGCTTCTTATTTGACCGCATTGTTTTATATTGCGCATCGAACTAATTTCAACTTTCACACGTAATTCTGTATCAAATATCTATTATACCAGTTGCGGGAACATTTTTTTTTTTGTTAGGCTCTACAGATAACTTTTCCCTACTTACTTGATATGGTTGATGTATTAAAATTACATTTACGAAAATCGCTTTCATCGCAAATCATGAAAGATATGTTATTCTTAATGTTATCATAAAAAATACCACAGAATATTTTTAATGCACAAATATGTTTAAAATATTTAGTTAGGGATACAATTCTTGATATAATTAAAATGTTTTACGTAATATCATGTATTGTACGTATGTACACTAATAAATAATATTGAATGGTCTGACGTAGTGATAAGAAAAAAATCTACTCTTGACTCACTGGTGTGATTGTGATTGATATTCGATAATATTAGTTTATTGAAAATTGTAACTATGATCACAGTTTCAATAGTAATAATCAAAAATAATTTAATATCATCACAAAGAGAATGAAAACTCTTAAAAAAATGTGAGTTTATTTTTCGGTTAAATTCTCAGCATTTCGGGACAAATGCGTTAAATGTTCTGGGAGAATCTACTAGATGGCGCTTATTATGAATTATAACGTCAATTCTTCATGAATATTTTAGATTCATATTCACATGGGCCAAATCACGGTTCATAAGTAAATATAAATAAAAATGAAAAATGCATCACGATATTCCCAGATATTCAATCACTGATAGTGAGTGTGACTCAAAATATCAGTGATTGACTCACAGTTCGTGATTTTGAGCTCATTACTAGTCTGATGTATTATCTATTCTTATAAATAAGGGGTAACACAGTTTGTCTTAAGACAAGTGTCCTCTTAGTAGGGCGACATGGGCATATGCAGTTGTATATCAAATTATTTTATAAACATCATTTAATATTATATGCCAAATCACAAAGTGATTGCTTTCTATGAAAATATAATTTATTTACCTATAGAATTCTTTCAAAGAGAAACATGTATTTTATCATATTAAATATTATTGTTTTTATATGTACGAGTGTATAATTGACGTAACATATGTAGCAAGTGAGATATAAATAAGTAAACACAATATATTAATGATGTAGCGAGACTCTAAATACAACTAAATGTGAATTTTTCATTACTCGTTATTTCACAGAATACGTATACCGCGTTACAACAATTATTTAAGACCAGATTTGGACGCTTGAGAATTTCTATGAACTAGCAGATATATATATAGATATATAGAGTATGAAAAATGCACAATTTACCCGATAGCTCGTCAAAACACTTCATCAGCCTTTCAATAATACCTTTGGACTTTATCAAAATTAATGCAAAGAGCCTGGTCTCAGTTTGGTAAAAATAAGAGTTGCGTGCTAGTATAAAACACTCAACATAATCACAATATATTGTGTTTGTGCAAGGGGTGGGAAAACGGTATGTAGGAAGGATGGCAGGTATTTAGTATAGGAACAGAACAGTAAGGACTCAAGGATCAACCAGTAAGAACACGACTTACCTGGATTTCTACAGATCTCCTTAACGTCAGGAACAAACTTTGCTGATTCTCACGAAGCACTGTGCTCCACACAATAGTAGTTTCGATACGCACCGCGAGAAACCGAACACACTCTAGCAACAGTTACTGTACTTCAGAGTAAGGTAATAGAGGGGAAGGGAATATATAGGTATTGTCAATATAATGGAGCATCAAGACGCGCAAGGTGATTGGTGATTCGTGGATCTGTCATAAATACCGAACACATTACATATACTTCTATGGTGGATAGGCAACATTTATCTTTGGGCCGCACGGCGAACATGCTTTAGTCGCAACATTAAGGCCGGTAGCAATATATAGCGAGAGGTTAAGAGAAATCACACACTCGCGGTAATCAGAACCCGCCGGATGGAGGGGGAACGTTGCGGAGTGGGGAAAAGAGCTCAAGCTGACCGGCGGCTGACGAAGAGGCCATTCTATTCTCGTAGCCCGGGCAGCCTAGCAGGATTTCATAGTATTTATTTGACTGTGTTGATTTGTACTTATTGGCATTTAATTTACAATCTACCTGATTTGACTTCTGTTGTACAACCAGGAGTGACTTTATGAACATCGAGACAAGACTCGAAGTATTTGTTATTTCTGTTACAAATTCCTGATGTTTGCTTAACCTAAATTCCTTCTGATATTTAGAGTCATAATAATTGATTAAGTTGACGTTCTTAAGACTGCCGCTACACTAATTCATATCACCAAATTAGTGACTGCCCCGCTGATTAGCTACATTTATTTTATGTCTTAAGATAAATAAAAATGTGTTTTTTATTTATTTTTTTTGTATATTAAAAATATTTTAGGAATTCTAACCAAGTTAATACAAAATTTTTATATAGAGTTAATAATTAATGGAAATTTTTCAAAAAAAAAAGCGTTAGAAAGGCATTAATTCACAAGTAGCAGGATTATGGTGGTAACTCTATTCGCATCATTACCCATTGTGCACGATTACCCTCCTTACCCCTACCATCGTTAAATAAAGTTTTAATGACGGGAATGACGTGACATTACAATAACAGGATGAATACGAGTACATACGTCCGACACAATGGGAACCTTTCTGAGGTAACTTAAAAAATGGATAACCTAACTATTAGGATATGATTTCCTCGATGATTATTGGCTGTCCGCGGGCCAATCATTTCAGAATCGTTATAATCAAAAAAAAAAATTAAAAGTATTTAATGCTATATTATCTCTAAATCTATATACTATATTATATGTCTCGCCTCCTAATTTTCTTCATAATATAATATAATCATGGTAATCTTCATGAACCTCCGCCCAGTGACAATGCTCCTCAGCTATTCTCGGCATCCTTCAGAATATATAGATAGGACCTGTCATCAAATAAATCCTCGCTGCCTTATCCACTTGGTTGGTCCAACGGGTGGAAATCTTCATCTTTCTCTTCGTCCTTCTCGCAATTCTCCCAAAAAATTGAAGACAAATGGTTGAATCCGCAAATTTAATATATCTTTTACATACAAATGAAAAAAAACTATATTTACATACACTCTCCATATATTAATACATATTCATTGTACTTTTTGAATACAAAAAAATAAATGTATTGTGTGTTTCTTACTTGTCTGAATAAATTACCATTATTATAATTCTAAAGTATGTATGTACAATATACTCCCACTTTCTTAAGGCTTCTTTTTTCATTCCCAATGCATGCCAAACATTTTTACCACCCATTTACAGATTCGGGGTTACATCAGTACCTGAAAAGGCGATGTTTGCCTGACAGATAACGAGGACATCAGGGACTGTTTTATACTACGCCACCCAAGAGACCAGACCCTTCCAGGCGGGACCGCTATTGCCCGGGGTGGTAAACCCTCTGTTGGAAAATAGGGGATGGTCTAAAGAAAGATATTAAAAACACGGAGTCTTGTTCCAACGTATTCCCATAGGTAAAATAAGGGGGAAAAGAATGTCATATATTACATGAAAGTGGTTCACACAGTTAAATTAATAGATGAAATGCGTAATATGTATTATACTATTAAACACTAATTTAATATATTAATTATAAATATATATATAAAATCAATTTTATCAATAAATATTACATATATTATATACATTATTTGAAAGCCATTTACATTTAAAACATTACAGACCTATGTTCTGAATAATTACAACTTCACAATAAGAATGTGTTCTCCTTAATAATATAAGTTGTATCAATGTGTCCAAAATTTAATAAAAATAAATTGATAATTCTGGCATCTCTAGTCAGTTTATTCAAAGGTATTTGAGATTCCGTAAAAACAATGTAGATGGCTTTCAAAAATAATGGAACGATAGATGTATTAATTTGAAAAAGTGTAACGTATAGGTTCGAAAATTTGTCATGAAAAATACTGGCGTTATAACACAATTGGTAGTGTACTTCCCCGGATTCGAAATAGAGATCCAGGTTCGAATACCGGTAAGGCAAAAAAATAATATTTTTCGACAAAATTGATTTTATATGTATATATTTATAATTAATACATTAAATTAGTATTTAAAACATCACAGACCTATGTTCTGAATAATTACAACTTCACAATATGAATGTGTTCTCCTTAATATTATACAATTAATAAATTCACAGACATCTAGTAATTTAGTATTTTCTTGGTTAAGACTTGCCTAGTGATCTAGTTGGTCGGGGGTTCTAGCTTTATTTTAGAAGACCAGCAAGTTAGTCCTGTTTTCAGAATATATCACAAAAGCACCCAGGCTTGAAACATAAGTGTGACGAGACCATCACCAAGAAATCATCACCTTGCTAAATTTGAATTATTTTATTGGAAGTATTTTTTTTGGAATGGAAAATTAATTAATAGAACCGCAGAATTATACAATGATTCTTAGTACAATTTTAATAAAACATCAATGTTTTATTACACATTTTTTGTCTTTAATTTAATGGTAAAAGTGTGTTTAAATTTTTAATTTATTTCTAAAAGCAACTCACTTATGTGCTCAATTTTCTTAGTATTTTATTTTGTAATAATATAATATATTTAATTTTTTTTTAATTTTTTGGCACTCTGAATACAAATTCGCAAGTTGTTTTTTATTATTGCTTTATTCGTTATTTAATACGCACTATTCAAGGAAAAAAATAATTTAATTACTTCTATATATATTTTTATTTTATATTTCCAACAATCAGAATTTTAATAATTTTACTTCACCTAGCCTCCCAAAAATATACTTAATACATGTTTAATGTATGAGATTTATAAATAAATAAGACATACCTCTAATTATACTGCGGTTAAAAAGGATGGCTCATAATATTCTAGTTGTTTAAAAAATGAACTGGAACTCCATCTAGCTGGTTTAACTTAAAAGTATTTGAGAAATATTCCTATTTAAAAAAGTGGTTGCATCCTACTTAATAGGTATATTAGATATCTTACTAAGTAAAATATTATGATTATATTTTAAAAAGTGCTTTACGATTAAATATCTTAATTGGGAAAGCTCTCCACAGACAATAAAATTAGGAAGCAGTTAAACTTTATTCGAAAGATAGATTTGTTATTTGCATATTTCTATGTAAAGCATCTAACTTTTATTCCACTGTTAGCTTGATTATTTAATGGAAAAGTTTGGTATAAAAATTCATGGGTGACTGTTCGAAATATGCAGTCTTCGGCCGAAGTACCAAACGTGTTAGCGCAATCTTCGGCCAACCCGAGAAGATCGCACTCTGAATACGGGTGAAAGGAATTAAGGACAAGCATAGGAATAGATAACAGTAATGCGCAAGGACCAACCAGACACCAGAAAGAACACGACCCACCTGAGTTGCTCCATTGTCTAGATTTTACTTCACTGTGGCCATAGGTCGTTATTAGCGCTAAGTGGGAACGACACACGCCATGTCTAATAGCAAGATGAACAGTTCAATCATCAACTCCACAAAGCAGAATGATAATTCACAAAGTCTGATAAGATAGATAGCAAGACGCAACAGGTAAATAAGAAGTTAGGAAACATATTCACATACTCGTATGTCGCGTTCACACGCGGGCGCACAACGATCGGCGATCCATCGATCATTAAGATCGAACAGATACAATTTCTAGAATATAACGTATTTTTTTATATAACTACAAACTATATATATTTTTAAATTAACCAAACCTTGCTTCATTTTACTTTTAACACTCCAGTTATTACCTGTTTGGACCGCTTAATGGCTACTGGATGATAGTTAGTAATTCAAACGATTTTCTTTGTTTCAAATATTGTCGATACAGTTTTCTAATATCCTGTTATCTGTGGATTAAAAAAGTCATCACTTTATATACAAGATATAGCTAACCGGCGAATATGAATTGATTTATTACTGTATCCATTTAGTAATATTAATCAAAGTTAAAATGATGAAATTTTTATTGCATTTGATTTTGCATAAATTTCTTAATTTCTATAATTTTTTAGCACACTAGTTAAAACCTAACTAAATTACTAAAAATTTTGATAAATCACATAGAAAGTAAGCAGAAAAATATATAAATCGAAAACATAAAATCGTCACCAGGACTCATATCCGGAACATTCTCTTTCCGATAGACATCTTTACCAAATTAGTTACCAAACAGTGATCTGCAGAAAAATGTCATGAATATAGTGGAAGTCCTGGCGTCACCTAGCAGATTATTTTCAAAGATTTTTGAGATACATTTTAACTGTAAAGAAAAAAACTATGTATCTGACTTGTGAAGGTATGCAGATAAAACATGATGCGGTCACTGTAGCTTAATTGGTCAAGCTATTTACCGGCAATAGAATGTTACGAGTATTTTAGGTATATTTTTTTCTGTGTGTCTTTCTAAATTAGTTTCAATCATCGTGGAAATATATTCTGAAAACTCTTAAATTCAAAAATAAAATCTGATTTAATTGAAATTAAAATCAAATAAAGCTTCTATAAAAACGTAAAGATTTGGAAGATTAAATATTTTTTGTTGCTTAAACAGAGCGAAGCAATCTTCCGAAGAAATATTACGGCTTATTTGTTTTATTGAATAATAATTCAGACTTTGCTTGGTCCCGTTGTAGTATTATATCCAATTGAAACTAATTTTCAAAACTGTCAATGTTGATTAATGTGAATGGAGCGATGCTGGATACCAATCCACGAAATAATATATTGCTGTAGGATATTTTAACAATATTCTTTTCACTAAATATTAAAGAGAAAAATAAAATAAAATTTTTCAAATTTACTTGATTCTTCTTCTTTGTCAAGTGCTTGTCAACTCAATCAACACTTTATTAATATACATTTTTATATTATCAAAGGTGAATATATTATTCAATATAATATATACTAATTGAATGTATTAATTATAAATATATATATATATATATATAAAATAATTTTGTCGAAAAATATTGTTTTTGCGCCACCGGGATTCGAAGCTGGATCTCTATTTCCAATCCGGGGAAGTACACTACAAATTGTGTAATAGCGCCAGTATTTTTCATGACAAATTTTAGAACCTATATGTTACACCTTTTCAAATAAATACATCTGTCGTTCCATTATTTGTAAGCCATCTACATTGTTTTTACGGAATCTTAGATTAATATACAACATAGTTCTATAGTATTTCAATACAGGAATAATAGATATATCATTTGGAAAGATTGCAGAATATGAGTTCAAAATTCATCAAAAATGTATTCGATTGCTATAGCGAAATTGTGAACTCGCTACCTGGATAGGTCCAGGTTCGAATTCCGGCAGCAACAAAATAATTTTTCAGTAAATAGATTTTTTATGTATATCATTCTAGTTGATTCATTTAATTTGATTTTCAATTAGTATTATGCGTATTATATAGTTTTGGAGCTAATCATATGTAAAAATATTAATGGAATATTGTTACTCTCGGCACTGGTGTGTAGTTATTCACTTGTTTACTTGTGTTGTGACTATGACTTATTACTGGGTGAGTATTATTTTATATATGGTTATATTCACAAAGTCTCTATATATATTTGTCGTAGATTCTTCTGCCTGTTTTTTCTTTTGCATCCAAATCATCACATTTATTTTCAGTCTCAATAAATCGGCGTTTATTTTTAAAACAACATTCTTTTAAACCTTGCATCAATATAAAAATCCTTAAAGTAACCAATAAACAAGAAAGTACAAGTATTAATTCTAAAATACATTTATATGTAAGCCTGTTGGTCGCTACCTACCTCGCAAGGTACATATATTATACTAGTTTTCTCTACTCCATCTAGTCTTATTCTATTCGTGTACAGCCGGACATCATTATTTTCATATATTTCATTACACAATTAACTTTAATGCTCAATATTTCTGAGATTTACTCACTATCTCTGAAACGCAGCTAAATGTATTGTAAACGAAAACGACGGATTAAAAAAAAAATTGATATATAATTGAAAATATGTATTAAATTACTTTGGCTGATGCTTTTTTTTAATATTAAACAAAAACAATTACATAAATCAATAAAAAGGATGTAGTACTTAAAAAAATCTATATATTAAAAAAAAAATTTACCAAAGATTCAGAATACCACCAGGATATTTTTTCTGTACGTATATCTATTTATTTATTTATTTATTAGATGACATACATATTTTTATTCTAACAGAGGTGAATATGTTATAACATAATAAACATAATACAGAATTAGTTTATTGTGTGGGATAGAGTAGATTTCACCTCTGATATATACAGCGTTGTCCTGGCTACTTTACTAGACTGAAGTCTGTGTTAAAGTAGCCAATTTTTTTTTCGTGCTGTTGTGGTGTTATTTAAATCATCGTCAGGAATAAAAAAATATGTATAAAAAAATAAAAAATATGTAGTGGGAGTGTTATAGGACTAGTGAATTATTAGTGTAGGTATCTAATTAATTTAATTTGTTTTACTATCATAGAACTATATTTCGAAATTTCAACCTCACAATTAAATATGTTTTAAATAAAATAAATTATCATACTTTTTAAATTAGCAAAATTAACTTTGTGGTTAAAATTCATTATTTTTATTTATTAACTTTGTTTTATTAACCACTTAATGAGTTTATATTACTTGTTAGAATTGACATCCTGAAGAAGAAAATTGTATTTTTCGAAACCGGTAGATGTATTTAAACACAATAAAATAATAATTAAATGAGGATTTCAATAATTCCGTTGTACTTGTAATATATTTATCGTAAAACGTAAGCATTGTAAAAGTCATCAACTATACTGTGTATTATATATTATTCATTTAATATTATATACGGGAAATATTAATACGTCGGAAGGTACATTAAAACAAACGGGTACTTTATTCCTCAAAACGAATATCTGTGCAATAAACAAATTAAATTTAGCAAAGTTAGGTTAGGTTAGGTACGGTTAGGTTAGGTTAAGTATTTTTTATTGAACAAAGATATATTTATTTGATGTTCATTTTTTTATTATTGTTTTATGTATTATCTCTTAAAATAATTCCCTGTTAAATTGTGGATTTTACTTGTAAACTTTTTCAACACAGATTTTATTTAGCAAATGGATTTCAACAAGAAGCACGTGTAAAAATTGTACAGATTTAAATAAATAAATAATAATTTACTGCTAAATTTCGCTCTCATAATCCTAAAATACCAATCTGAATGTTTTGACATTTTCGGAATCGCCACTGGGAAATGTTTTGACAAAAACTAAAAGCCATAAATTATGTATGATTCGGGAAAAAATATTTTACATATGGATTTTTAATACATATTTTCATGACTTGTTTTGTTAATGTTAATGTAAACTAGTCATTGTTTAATTTATTAGTCAAAACTTATATTTTGTTATTTGCAAAATGTACTTCAAACATACATGCCCTCTTATTAATCATAATTCTACCAAAATACGAGTGTATACTCAATAAACGCCATATTTAAATAATATGTTTCATTATTATAAAATTGCTTATTGATTTCCTATAATGGGTTATTTATTAGGTGTTCCGTATTCGTAAAAACATTCTTTGGCACCTTTAATATTGGCAACGAATAATTTTATTATCACATGTCCGCGTCCAAATTTCTACCCTTAACACATCCTCTGCGGTGATGGGTCAGATCTGACCCGGGTGTTTGTAAAAATATAAATTACGTACAAATATTCGTTTAATGATGTTTTCCTTCCATATTATCTTTTATTAAATATTTCCAAATATTTTGAGATACAAATAAATGTTATCGGACTAGATTCAAATGAGTTATTGATAAAAATGTGAAAAAACGCTCAAAAACTGACCTAAGAAAGTCGCTTTTACGGGATTGAATCTGATTGAATTGATCACATCGCACATTAGGTTCACTACTTGTTTTGTATATATTTTAGTTGAAGTTTTATTAAGTTAACAATGTTAAAAAAATTTCACAACCAAAAAGCAACCGTGATGTCGACCACTTGGTGATTTGTAGCGCTAACATAGTTTGTAATTAATTTATCTATAAGAAAGGTAATGGTAAAAAAATATGGGCGTATAGAAATCGGTATACAAAATTAAAATATCATTTTTTAAATCTATAGAAAAGAAGAAAATTGGAAAGGAAATAAAACACAATTTGTGTATAATATGCATAATTGTATTACGTTTCCCCGTCCACATCGTTATGGCTGTATAGTGATTGATTAAACGACAAGCTCTGTAAAAACGATTGTATTATTAATATTACAAAAATATATATATATATATATTTAATAACAGTACGTAAATATATATTCAATTTGAAATGAAATGTATATTGTTTATTACGAGTAAGAAAAAAGAACATATTTTAGCGAAATCGTATATTGATATTTGTTTTCTGTTTATGGTAAGATTTTTTTTTCTGTCTATCCACGATTCTTATATATATATTTTTATTTATTAACTTTGTTTTATTAACCACTAAATAGAGTTTAAATACATCTACCGGTTTCGAAAAATACGATTTTCTTCTTCAGGATGTCATAACTAACTAAAATATATATTTCTGTTTTTTGCCAGAATCTATTTTTTTTAAAAAATAAATAAAAAATTTAGTACCTAACTCAAATTTACTCGAATAACTTTTTGGAAAAAATTTTAGAATGGGACTCGTAGTTAAATTTAGTTGGTTGTTTATAATTCTTTGATTAGTTTTACACGCTTTGTTTATCTCCAACGATTCCAAATTATTTAATCTGTGACCAACATCGTTTATATGCAAAATTGACAATCCCAATTTTTTATCAAAACCATGACCATTTTCTATCAAATGATTAGCAAATTCTGAAAACCCACTACTGTTCAAACATCTCAAATGCTCCCTTACTCTTATATTAAAATTTTTACCCGTTTTACCAATATAAAATGCTGTACAATCCTAGCAACTAAGTTTATAGACACCAGAATTGTTAAATTTATCATCTTTGTCTTTAGAATTTATGAGTAAATTTCCTATACTATTATTTGTATAAAATTTCGTGATAGGTGTATAGATATTTGATTCAAAAAGTTATTTATGTATAAAATCTTACGCCAATAATCATAATTATCATTATGTTTTATCTGTGATTTATATAAAAATTGATTATTATATTCTTTTAATTTATTTTTTAAAATAATGTCTATAAACCTGTATTATACCCGTTATTAACTGCTATTTTTTTTAATTGTATTCAATTCAATATTGAAATTTGATACAATTATTCATTCTAAAATTTTTTCCTTAAAATTATTCGAGTAAATTTGTATTAAGTAATGATTTGAGTTAGGTACTAAAAAAATCTTTTTTTTTTTTTTAAATATAGATTTTTTAAAAATAGATTCTGGCAAAGAAACAAAAATATATGTTTTAGTTAGTTATGACATCCTGGAGAAAAAAATGGTATTTTTCGAAACTGGTAGATATATTTAAACTCAATTTAGTGGTGAATAAAACAAATATAATAAATAAAAATATGAATTTTAACCACAAAGTTAATATTGCTAATTTTAAAAATATTCTTATATGTCATTTTTGTTCATTTTGACAGCTAACTTACAAAATTTAATAATTTTAATTACATCGACATGTTTTGGGGAAAGCTCTATCATTGAATTATAAATTATATTGAGACCTAAACCATCCAGGGGTCACCATTGACCACGTAGCGGCCACAAGAGCAGCCCGCAGGGTCTAGCAGTAAGTAATCGACAAAATATTATCGGATAAATTAGTGCTAGTAATTTATAATACGTCAACATATTCATTTTTATTTGTTTTATTGATGAATTTTTGTATGTCAAAGTGTAAACAACAAAAATACTAATAGTAATGTAGGGGGAAAATGTAAACTGGCTATTCAGATCCGGTCACCAAATATAGTATACTCCTTTATCATTAATTTTAGAATCTAACTAACTAAAATTAATCAAAGTTATATATACATAGAGTTTGATAATGTTAAAAAACTTAAGTGGTACATATAAACAAAGTTTGTTTATTTAAAAAAAAATATTAATTAAAGTGCTTTATGAAGAAACAGTCATTTTTAATTAAAACTGTTTCAAAATACTAATCTCGAAACTCTTTAATTCATAAACGTATATATGTATAAATATAATATATTGCATACAACAGAATAGGAATACATTTTAAACTTTTTTTTATAATTACAATAATGGAAGTTGAGAGATACTGCCAATGTTAATTTTATATGCGTCATTTTTAGTTACTTTTTTTGAACATCGTTCTGGTTTTTCTTCTAGTAGGCCGTTGTATAGTGATAATCTCCTCATTTGACGAAAATCTCTGTCCTCCGGGCGCAACTTTTATCTTAGGGTACAAAAAAAAGGCGCTTGGGGCTAGATCTGGTAAATATGGAGGGTGGTCAAGCAGTTCAAACCGTAATTTGTAAATTATCGCTTGAGCAACCGCTGAGGTGTGAGACAGCGCATTGTCTTAGTGAAACAAAAATTATTTTTGTTTGCAATTGTGGCTGTTTTTCCGCAATTTCTGCCTTCATCCCGTCAAGTAATGATGAGTAGTATGCTCCTGTAATGGTTTTTTTTTCAATATATTCGATTAAGACAACTACATGGCTATCCCAGAAAATAGTCGCCATCACTTTCCCAGCCGAAGGAACAGCCTTTGCCTTTTTTGGAGCCATTTCTCCTTTCGCAGTCCACTGTTTTGATTGTGTTTTTGTTTTTGGAGTATCCATGATTCATCTACAGTAATTAATTGGCACCAAAACTCGGATTTATCGCGCCTAAACTGTGCCAACAAAGTGTTGAAAATGTTCATTCGAACACGTTTTTGGTCCCGGAGTGAGCAAACGCAGCACCCAACGTGCGGCCAGCTTTCTCATGCCTAAATCTTGATTCAATATGTAACAAACACGTTCTTTGTTCATAGCCTCTGCTATCTCTCTAACCTTAATTCGATGGTCGTCCAGCACCATTCGGTGAACTTGAGCGATGTTATCGTCAGTGGTTGCAGTTTTTGACCGTCCCTATCGTTCATCGTCATCCAAGCTGGTACGGCCACGTTGAAATTCATCTGCTTAAACTTTCACCATGGTAAATGATGGTCCAGAGTCCCCGTATACAGCGTCTAGTGCATCGTTAATTTGTGTAGGCGTATTGCCTTTCAAAAACAAATGCTTAATGACAGCTCGATACTCGATTTTCTCCATTTTCACAAAAACACTCACTCAAACAATTGTCAAACAACAATTTTGCATCCAAAATGGCTGAAATTCTGGTATGTACTTATCAAAGCATGTTCAAACATGTTTCCCAACTTTTGTTGACGAGTGCTGCCATCTTCTTATTGAGGTCGGAAATTTTTCAGCTCTCGTACGTACTTTCGTGATAATTGCATATGCCCACTTTACCGCAAATGCACTTTATGCAAAAATCAGGAGTCACTGCGTACCTTGATGAAAATATCTCTGTCTTATCAGATAGCTGATCAGCATATTCATCATCATAGATTCACGCCACGTAGTAGTTTCTTTATTCTAGTCGTCTAAAAATGTTTATTCTTTGTACTTCTTATCAAATAAGGGCTGCAACATATACTATATTGTAACATTGCGAACCAACCCTAAAATGTCTAAAAATCTATGGTCATAGATTCCGCGTGGAGTGCAACACTAACGGCGGTAGACAGACACATTTTTCACTATGGTGTACTAGCTCTCACTCACATAACGGAAGGCTGATTAAAATTCACTACAATATAACGTGTAATTATCAAGAAAGTGTAGATATACTGATAAGTGAAATTTATGTTAATCTGTAGTTCGGTTACTGTCGGTTGGTGTCATCCTAAATCTTTTTAATTACAGGATCTAGTCCCTTTCTTGTACAATGGCGATTTCGCCATAAGACGACGTCATGGAAAGGAGTATTTTCACAGTCAGGAGGAGTGGAGTGCTCTGATGTCATTGTTCATTAATTATGCAGACAATCTGCCATGAGGATTAACGGCGATGACTACGCAGATGGAACCGCACAAAGCTTTACGACACCGGTGTAATGGAGTACGAGGAAAAAGGAAAGAGATCGTTGGAATCAACATTCTCGAACTTCAAAGAGTTCAGTGTGCGTTTGGAATCTTACGGATTAACTACCGTCACATAATAATTAACCGCTAACGCTTAAAATCAATATTATCTTTAATTCCCGCTAAAACATAAAAACAATCCTTATTACGCGAGTGTTAACAGTGTTTGTTATACATACTCTGCGTTGCTTGTCTTGTGATTGGAAAAGAGAGAAACAATTGAATCAGCATCCAGCATCAGGCAGACCAAAAAAGTGAGTGCCTCCTATCTTCCAATATTTCCACCAAATTCGTTATATTGATTCATGCAACGTAGCGATTCTTTCTTCTCTCATCGCGTAAATAGATAAAAACAAGCATAAAAATTAGTTTTATTCATGCATAGCATTCATTATTAGTATCAGTAAAAGAATATACAACAAAATTTTACATTCTGCAAAACGGAAATAATGTTTTCAGTCGACCGGAAGCGAACCCGTGACTCCAAAAATAAGGCACACGAAGTTCATAGCTTCACTACGGGGGCAGTCGGTGTAGACCAAACCTTGAACCATAATTTGCATTTATAATTTATATATTTTCTTTGTTTTACAAGACGCATTTAAAATATGGCTTTGTATTAAATTTCTTTGTACTTAGTTTATGATAAACTTTTTATTTTTAAACAACTTCCTTCCGTTATTATTCTCTGGGCCCCGCGGGCAACGTTTTTCTATCCTTTGAACGCCTAGCACGCAACGTGGGTTATGAATTCAACGGCGGGTTAAGACCCATGGGTGTAAGCGCAGCAAAACGACGTTGGGAACAGTAATTAATGTAATATATTACAGTTCGCTCGCCTTATAAATCAAATAAGCGGTCCTAATTGAAATTCGATATCGCGCTGATGCAAGACAACTATTCGTATCAGTTTCGAACTAAATTTTGAGGTGTAATTTCCATAAGTGATAAACGATAAAAAAAAATCACTCTTTGTATAATTACTACCTTTAAATGTATTAATTAGAAAGATATACATATAAAATCAATTTTATCGAAAAGTATTGTTGTTGCTACTGGGATTCGAACCTGGATATAGCTATTAGATATCCGAGCATAATCGGTTAACGCACGTTCTCCGGATTGGAAGAGATCTAGGTTCGAATCTCGGTTGCAACAAAAATATGTTTAGATAAAATAGATTATTTTTGTATATCTTTCTAATTAATACATTTGATTTGTAATTACAATATCACAGACTTATGTTCTAAATAATTACAACTTTACAATAAGGATGTGTTATCCTTAATAATGATTTATAAAGCCGTAAGAATCCTATTTTACATAAAAATGTAAATAATATGTGTATGCGATGTTTTCAGGATAATATTATATACATGAGAAGTTAGAGATGTATTTAAAACACAGCTTGACCGAGTATAACAGATATTGCAAAAAAAAATTTTAATGTGTAGAATATGCGTCATAGCGCTGACTATAGATATTAACTTTGTTGAATATACCTGAGTGCAAACAGTAAGCTATCATCAACATTAAAGGTACACCTGGTACCGACCCACAAACTGATAACAATACATCGTTTCCAATCCGGGAAAGTTGCATTAATATTAATATTTTTCGATAAAATTGATTTAATATGTATATCTTTCTAATTAATACATTTAATTAGTTTTTAAAACATCACAGACCGTCTGTTCTGAATAATTACAACTTCATAATAAGAACGTGTTCTCCTTAATAATTTCTGTCTGTTTTCTGGTGTGCAGTTGTTTTCTTCCCATTACCTTTCACTCATTCGACCACTTACAATCCATGGTAAAAAAAGTTCGTTCAGTCTCCATCTTCTATCTTTTTACAAAAATAGAGATACGTTCACGGAATATCACATCAAAATTCTTACTATTTTCAAACTAAGCTAAACCCATGTGCTATGAACATAGGAATAACTTGATGGTCTCCTGGAATGTAGCTCGAATCCCCGACCGCTAGACCAATAGGCAAGTATCGTTATCATTAGACCACAAGCACGTCTACCAATAAATACTCTTGTAATATTATTACATTTATCATACAGCAAAATCTTTTTTAAAAGGTTCGATATGTTGCTAAAACATTTTACGGGTGATGTTTTGAACGATGAGACTGTTTAATGTGCGAGTAGTGAATGCCCAAATATTCACTCATTGCTCACGTATCCGATTGATAGTTGCGGGATGTATTACGCGCATGTTATGCATACGTGGTTAGAGCAGGTTATGTGAATAAAACACTACTTTATTTATTATTAGGCACATATTACATATTACAAGTAGTTATGTTGAACAATAAAAGTTACTACGCGCGAATATAGGCGAACGCATTTCTTGCAACTGTTATTGAAAGGCGGCGGCGAGAATACTGACCTTTCAAACGGTCGCTGGCCGCATTAGTATTGCTACATGTCATCGGTACTGGGAAAGTTTACGGCTGCTAGGAGTTTGTTTTCACTTACCGGTATCTACAAAGTGCGTTCATCGTCGCCGGGTGGTGTTGACAATAATAAAGGCGCTAAGCCTCCACAGTATTAAGGTTAAAATAGCAAACATTTTCCCATACTATTAAATTATTCTATCTCTTCGCTGATCTCTCTAATCTGCTCTTTAGACTTTAGAGGTAGCTCTGACTTTGAGCTAAAATGCTTGCTTTTCACAGTTTTACTAGCATTTTATAACTAGTAAAACTCTAATAGTAAAATATTATGTACTAACAATTTTAAAGTTATGTAATGTTCATTCCCACAGGATCGCACTTGTCAGAATCTTATCAAAATGTTGTTATGACGTTTTTCAAGATACGAAAACAAGAATAATAATATATATTCATACGTGAAATAAAATATTGTGAATTTTGGTTGATGAATAAATTCATTTTGAATTTCATATCGCTCAATGGAGAGCGACCTACTTAGAACCCTTACTAGCATTTTTCCTCAAAACTCAGTCCTGATATTACACAATAATACAAATTACAAAAGGTTATCTTTAATGAAGATATTTTGAGAAAACATTTGTTTTGTACTCTTCAAAGTAAATCTTTTTTATATTATAATTTTCTGAGAAGTGATATTTTGAGATAGGGGGACTTTGGTTAGTTTTGTTCTTCCAATAGTTACCTTTATATGGAATGAATGATAGATTATATATGACGCGTTGTAGCTAGAACAAACATGATGTCGCGCCATCACTTTAAAAAAATCTCAGTGTACTTTTTTTTTCTCTTTTTTAATGACCTCACGGATCTCGAAAGTCTATGATCGCAGTCACCATCTATCTCTTGACATCGCCCTTGAAAAACAGCCCGATTCGAGAAGCACATCCGCTTCCTTAAATGTCACATGAGAAGCCGTTTAATACCGCTGATCGGTCCAAATAACGCATTGTCGCTCATTTCTCGCTTTGCTCGACAACGTAAGGTTGAGAGCAGATACTCTTCTAGCTCCCACGATCTTCAGCCATCTGCTCCCAGTTATCTGAAGTTATCTTTATACACTTCTTTCGCCTTCTTTTGTGCTGTGAACATCCACGCATTTTGCGTACTCAGTCCATCTTTGCTGCTTCCGTGACCATGTCCTCGATAGGTCGACTCTTAAGGTTATCTAGAACTACTACATTGGATCACTTCAGTGAATCTGCAGAATACTGCCAAGGAATTTGATAGAATATTTTCCGACTTCTAACATATCTTTTATAGGGTACCAAAGCCTCAGTCCCATGCAAAGGGTACAGTATGAACAATAGCTTTATATATTAATATTTTAGTGAGCTGGGAAATATCTCTATCATTAAGTTTAGCGAGTTGATGCATTCCTAAGACAATTCTTCAGTTCATCGTCAAGTGATGAATTTATTGATAGATTTCTGCTTCAATGAGTAATGTTGGATACATAATCTAGTCGTACTTTTCCTACTTTGATGTCAGGTGTATCCAAAATCCCGTTATGTGTCGAGCATATCACTATTTGGTTTTTCTCATTTCATGTGGCCAAACATCTGATACACTTATAAATATACCTCAATGATCCTTCTAAGATTTATTTATCAGCATATTGCAATTCTGTAATGTATATGTGTGCTTTGAACACGCAGTCTTTGTAAGTTATGCAGTCTACCGTCTGTCCTATATCTCACTCCAACGCCTCTGGCTATTGTCTATAATTATAAAGGCTATCATCATATACTATGCATTAAGCAGTGCAGGTGATAGAATGCAACCACGGTAAACGCTAGTGTTTGTGTCAAACAGGTATATTTCCATTATACCATGTAATATGAAATACTTATTGTAGTTATGTTTATGTAAATACCTTCGATGGCTGGTTCCTAGGTTTCCGATTAACAATAAGGACACATATGATATATGAACTGCACTAACCTTTTTATTATATTTACTGTCTTTCTAGTCCGATATTGTTGTACTTTTAGTTGGGTAGATTTCGACCGTCAGAAGCGCGCACTAGTAGTATATTTGGACTTCTGAACTCGTCGAAGTACGGGATGTAATTGAATCACCTGTCGTTTACCGTCTCTCCGAAAAAGGCGGCAATACTCACATACATACATGTACATTATTATAAATCAGGAAGCCCAGTGGTGTCAATCGAAGTAAGAAGGCGCGTTAACAAGTTATGTGGCCAGAAGTTACATGATAAACTTTTCGTATCCTATTTTAAAGCCTTTAGCCAGCATAGAGATACATTCCTCCTCTCGACACTTCTCTGTCTAATGGTGAATATCGTGTCAACTGTACATCGATTAGAACCCTGTGACTAGAGTGTGATTCTCTCTAAGACCTTGATAAGGCTGAATACCTTCTCACAACCGACAGCAAAGCAATACCTCTGTAATTACCGTAATTCAGTTTGTCTCCTTTGCGTTCGTAGACATTGACAATTCGCGCTTCGCAAAACGTATACGGCATTCCTCTTGATTGTCACACCTAACATGTTAACTAACTATATAAGCCAATACATAACAGTAACGCAACACCGGCGCTTGCTTTCGACACGGTATTGCTAACTAATAAATATTTAATTGAACACCAACAATAACACGCTGCATTTTTTTTTAAAGTTACACTTAGTATTAATATTTTATTTATATTGAATTTACGCCCTTACAGGCTTTTACATAATTAATTATAAAAAACATTATATATATATATATCCCATGCTACGTGTGTAATATAAATACAAATTGATTGAATATAGGTATATACATAAAAAAAAAATTAAAACAAACAATAAAATTTTTGGTTCAACACAGAATGGATAAGTAATACAATCAATTGTACCTTTGTTACAAAACAGCATCAAAAACATCACTAATATTTAAACATTAAACATCGAAATATATCTACAAGAACAAAATCGTTCCCAAGCCTGTCAAGTCTTTGTGTGGGTGCATTATCATGGAACAGTGCCAACAACCTGGTACTTCGCGGGGAACGTGATATAAAATTAATCCAATTAAATGTATAGCGTCCAGCTAATAAAAATAATAAATCACTTACAGTAAATATAATGTATTAATGTAAAATACTTAAGATGTTGGTAGACATAAATTAATTACAGACTACTTGAAGTATCATAAACTCTAAGAAATTGAATAAAAACATATCACTTTTGCGATATTAGCCCTAATTATGGATGCTTCAATGGGATTCAAAATATTAATCACAGTGTTTGGAGACATTTATCAAAATGACCCAGGAAACCACTCGGAAGATTTATTTTTGTGAAAAATGTGCTTACATACTAGTGAAGTAATACGTCATCAAACTATATGCTAGTCTTGCGACACAGGAATATCTTCCACTGAAGATACGTTGGCACAATCACCTGTTCAAATATTAATTACACTAAATGAATTTTAAAAAAATGTATCATTTTATTAAAAACAAACAAACATTCAGTCCGTTCAACGAGAAACCTACAGTTAAATATACATATAATATACAAAATAAATAACTCGAATTTAATTCATCACATGAATTATTCATACTTATATCTATCAAATAAATAATTAAATTTGAAATACTGGTCATGTATATTGTGTTAATATATTTTTATCGTTATAAATTCGTAGAGTTACAACTTTTTTATTTATTAAAAAAACACACTTGAAATGGTGGGATGATAAATTTAATGTTTTTCCATATCGGGTTGTAGTATTTGTTGTTTTACTTACTTACTTACCATCACGCCGTTTCCCCACGGAGGTAGGCAGAGAGGATAGAGCGCCACACTCTATTGTCCTGACACACAATTCTCGCCTCGTCCATATTAATACATCTTCTCATACAAGCTCGTCGATTGTTGAGGCTTCTAACAAAACCATCCTCCATTATTTGGTTTACCTGGTCGTGCCAAGTCTTCCGCGGACGTCCTCTATTTCTAGTGCCATCAACATATGCGTCATATATCTTTCTTACCATTCTCTCCTCATTCATCCGTTCCATATGACTAAACCACCTAAGTGACCCTTTCTTAATCTTACTCACTATACTAACATCAGATTTACATTATTTCCTTATTTCTTCATTTTTTAGTCTGTCATAAATAGACTTGCCACATACACGCCTAAGTGATTTCATTTCCACTGCATTCAATCTACTTTCGTTCCTCTTCTGCCAGCTTCAGGCCTCACTTTCATACATCAGTGTCGGTACCAGGACTCCATTGTGCACCGCTAGTTTTACCATGGTTGACAAATTCCCGTTAGATATAATTCAAAGCGTCGTTCACTTTATTTCCTGCAGTCACCCTCCTTTCCGTTTCTATTAAACATACTTCCCAAATACACAAACTCATCTACTTGTTCCAAACATTAATTACCTACAAGTATTTTGCACGGTGTCTTACTTTCCCCTCATAACAGAATTCATGATCGCTTTATATTTTATATCGATGTTCACCTAAGCTATCTGTTTCTGTTTGCCATGTATAGGGTAGGCATGAAGTCTGGACACGTAGGTTAATATTAATTAATTTAATTAATGCAATTTTGATATAAGAATTAAGGAGCATATGAGATATTTAAATATAAATAACTATTCTGGATTTTTCAATCATCTTTTGGAAACAAACCATTATTTTGATATTAATAAGGATTTAGAAATATTACATACAAATACAGTTAGATAAATTTGAAACTTTATGAATAATAAATTAAACATTATAAATAACCAAAGTTTTTTTGCAAATAGTTATTTAAAATTTGTTATCATAGTAGTTCCTAATTAGTTACTCATCACTTATACATATAGTTTTATTTTTGGTCAATGCTTGTATTTTTAATTTTATTATAAATAAATTTGTATCCTGATGGAGGGGACCATTAGTCTTGAAACATGTTTATGTTGTTAAAACAGAGTTTTTTTTCTTTCTAATTATTTACAAAAGATTCTTTAATTTTTCGACCATATACCTCAATATGATATAGCCTAGAAAAGTAGATTATTTTGGTCATATTAGGATGAAGAAGACATGGAAGATTGCCAAACGAGATGCGTTGTATCTAGCTGGGCACACTCTAAAGTCGGCCGTAAGGGCAGTACCGAAACTTATAACTAAATATATTTCGAACCTTGTCTCATGTGATTTGATTACTTGCATTCGACATGAACAAATTGAACAAATATCGTACTTGTTCAAGAACTACAGGAATATATGAAACCACAGGACGATGCGAGAATGTAGGTAATTTAAGAAATCAACATCGAAAAATAGCTGAAATAGCAGATCCTTGGAACAATACCGAAAAACAGTAACTCAACTCACAATCTTGAATGATGAATATTCCTTCAATAAATTTTTTAATCTGTACTCTACGACATGATTGAAATATGAATAAAAGTTCATATTTTAAATATCTATTTTAATATTTCATAATTTAGTAACATTGTTTTCAAACCAGTATGTGTTCATTATATTCGATTGGTGAATAAAATTAACCGATAGTGGTTTAAAAACAAAGTTAATTAGTAATATTTCAATATGTTCAAAAACACACAATTACTGGATTTTTACCTACAAAGGCATTGTTATTAAACAAACAATAGATATTTCATAGAGACGAAGCTATTTTTTTTAATAGAAATATATGGAAGTATGGGTAATTAAGTGATCACTTAAGCCAGCCGAAGACAAGTCGTAAGCCCTGTAATTACCCATACTTCCATATATTTTCATTAAATATTATAAAAAAATAAATTCTAAATAGCTTCTTTTCTATGAGATATCTATTATTTATTTAACAAAGTTAATTAATTATTCAATATTAATAAGAGTTCAGGCTATATTTCCACCATGTATAATATAATATTTCGATTAGTATTTTAGGGTGGTAGGCTTAGCGCAGTATTCGTTCTTATTTTATTTTTCACAGGGCTCACTCCACTCGAATTTTATGTTTATATCTGCCAATACAATTTTTATTTCAATAGCTACTGACTGTTGTTTCTTTCGGGATTGGGAATAGTATATTAAATTTTATTTTATTTCTTACGAGTGTCAGATTTTATGTAAGAACGATCAAAAATATTTTTTATGATGTTTTGGCGAATATATAAATTTGTTTAATATTTTTCCAGCTGTAATGAGATTTCGTATGAGAACATAGCTTGAAAATAATTCAGTAATACTTGTGTAACTGTTTTTGGAAATCTGTGATTTCTTTCTCATTTTTTATGGGAAATATCAGGAGTTTTTGTAAGAATATCTATAAACCTAAATATGCAACGTTTTAAGATATATAAAATTACAATAGAAATATGAAGTTTGGACAATTAAAAATGGCGGACATAAGAAGGGCTAAAGACAGGGCGAATTGACGATCCTTGAATTTCATCATTCATCTGTGGAGTCGTTGATGATGATGATGATATAATTATATGAATTTAATTACATCCGTTATCTAAACAAGGGGGTTATAGAAAGGATGGAAGTAATTTGAAAGAGGGAAAGATTTAGGAAACAGGGTGGACCCAGAACCAGAAACGACCCACCTATGAAATGAACTTCGGTAATGACGCGAAGTGTTATGTAACAACCGCCATGAATAATAGCAAGATGTACATGTTTTGGCACGCACGGTAGCGAGACACCGAATACATACAGTAGACTCTCCATTAATTTACCATTTTCATACGGCGGGAGATAATTCACGTAATTTTCATAACCTACCATACAACTCCACTGGTAAACGATTACTGTCAGTTCAAAGATGCAACTCCAACTGGTCCAAAAAAGGTCATAGTCTGGGTATAGAAGAAGGGGGTAGTAGATAGATAATAAATAGACAGGAACCATTCTATATGTCGCGTTCATATTGCTCGCACACGACAACCGGCGATCGTTGGATAGTCATTAAGATCTAACCGTAATATGATAAAATAAATGACAATTTAAACCTGATGAATTAAATGATCGACTTGTTAAGTATAACGATAAGCAAGACTTACCTAGTGATAAGTGGTCGGGGTTCCAAGCCAGTTATTGAAAGACTACCAAGTTATTCATATTTTCATAGCTCTAGGGCTATGTTTAAAAGTACTATGAATATTGGTGTGTTATATAATAATAATAATGTGTTTATTCCAGCGTGATCAAGTTTTTTTTTAACCCGATTCGCCATAAATATAATACATATTATGTTATACATTAAAGGTTATGAAATAAATATAATGCTATGAAAAAAAAACCAAAAAAATATTAATAAATAAAAATTAAAAAGTTAATAAAAAGTAAAAAGTTCACACATATATACACACAAAATATAAATATTACATATATAACTACTTCAGTCACGGCCATTGTTGTATATGTAGCTATTCTGTAGGCGCTGCCATTCTCTGGTCAGGGAACCAGCTTTCCATGAGAGCGCCGCTTGCACCAGAGAGGATATAAGTATCCGCATTTTTTTAAAAAAATAAGCAGCAAAGTAGACTCACATCTAAAAGATTTGTTTTAAATAGCAGTTTTAAATATAATAAAATATTTTTTTTATTATTAATCTGTTATAATTACAATGATACAATACAATAATAAGTTGTTTTTTTTAGTTCTACAACTTCTCTAAAAAGCACGTACTTGTGCAGAGAACAGGATAACATATTAATAATTAATGTTTACAATAACTAGTTTATAATAAAATAAAATTCAATATATTTATAACAACGATCTAGAAATATTATTAATTTCGGAATACATGTTATTTTTTGATAACATTGATTATTTCTTTGTTATCATTAATATAATATAATAGTATTGTAGCTGAATTTTTCTTTCAAAGGGTATCATATTTACATATTTTCACACATTTAAATACATTTCCCAACTAGGCAAGCCTGTTTTAAGGCAAATGACAAAACAATTCATTTCACTGCTATCTAGTGATCATGTTCAAAACATTTCATTTTCAAAAATATTTCAAATTCATTGTCATTTAACGTTATTATTTATGTATTTAAAAAGATCATTTAGACACTGTTATATAAAACTGTAACAATAATTATATGAATAAACGTGTCTCGAGATCAATTGGAGTAGTTTTCTCTCTGATAAGTCTTCCAACCTAAGCTCAAGTCGTCAGTCGATGCAGGTTTTATTTATGGTTGGAATAAAAAATACAAAAAAACTATATTAATTCCTGGCAATACCATTATGCACTTGTAACTTAACTACAAATGTAACAATAAAAATAAGTATCATAAATATTTCAATGCGGTGTATTTTAAAATTACATAAATATAAATTAGGATTTCTCTGACATATTACATAAAACTTTTTACCATGGAGTATAAAAATAATGATTGATTTAAGTTGAAGATATCCGCTATCGCAAAGAGTGTTGTATATATAGTATAGCTGCTGTTGTATTACGTGAAGTTTAGATAATAAATAGAGGGTTATCTAGCAAGCGTGATAGAACTTTAAAATGTAAATAAATTTAAAAAAAACAATTTAAATACATCCAATTTTCAATGACACTCTTTCATATAAATCTGGTGCTATTCCACCAATAATGATAACAATGTTATCGTTATTAAGTTCGATAGCTAATCCTGGATTATCTCATTGGTTTGTTGAATATATTCATTCAATCCATGTTAATGAAAATACACAAAATTTTGCCGATTCTTCTACCGATGGTCGCTCTCCCTGCTGTCTTGAATTTTTCAAAAACTCGGCTGGCCAGCCTCCGTAAACTTTACACAATCGTTAACCGAAAAAATTCAATACACATAATGTTTTTATATCACCGCCGTAAAATATATGACCGACTCCGAAACCGTCTCTGAACAGAAACAGTTTCGCTTTTGTTTCCAATTTTAAATTTACAAAAATGGAATGCACATATTCAAATTTTAATACCAGGCCTATCCATCGAAATATAAAATGCATAAACAAACAATTTGTTAATTTTTTAATTATTCAATTGTTGTTAGTTTGTCAGCAAAACAACTAACTTTACATATCCTCGTAGAAAATATTCTAACGGAGAGATACCACATGATCTAGGCGGCCAATTTCCAATTTTCTGGAAATGATTGAATCATTGAATACTGTTTTCAATAAGTCGATCGTCTCATTTCTGATAATAAGTTTTAATAACTTGTAAACGTTGTTCCATCGTGAAACGATTGATGATAAAATGGCAGACTATACTGAATAAAAATAATAATAAACATGGCTACTATTCTTATTTGAAGCTCTATTATATTTATTGGATAACCCTGTATGTCTTTATTCTTTCAGGAGTGTGATCATGTTCATTGGCGACGGCATGAGTCTCTCCACCGTCACGGCGGCGAGGGAGCTGAGGAGGCAGAGGAACAGTGTGAGGAGACAAGAAGGCACAGATATGGACTCAATGCAAGGACTCATTTGGGACCACTTTCCTGCCGCTGCCTTGGCACAGGTAAGATTTTCACTTGCTCCTTTATTTTCATCTTAATATTATTTTACTTCCTCCGAATATTTTTTTTGCGTTTTCTTATATACCTACTTATGATAACGAAGGGTTTCAAAAAAATGTGTTTTTAAAGGGTGTAATTTTATATTATTAATATAAGTAATTAGTAATAATATAAAGGTTATTATGAATTACGATTACTGTGATCATACACGTTAAAAAAAAATTGTATTTAGTGGATTAAGGATAAGGTAAATACTCGTATTATTACTTTTTTCTTAAATTTAAATATAGCCAAGTACCGAAATCACAAATAATCCAATCTTTTTTAACCTTTGACTACTTAGGTATTTTTTTACATAACCGACGTCTTTACGGCACTGACAGTATATTAAAAAATAAATTAATAAAACTTTATAAAATATTTTTCTCATATATTTTTAGACTTTATTCGTGTACTAAAAATATTAACTTAGATCTATAGAATCATTCAAATATGTTTATTAAATAAAAATCGTTTTTCCATAAAAAAAACTATATGGAATTATAAATGATACATTTTGGTACATTTATTTTCACATAAAAATGACTAAAATAGTATTGCTCGCAAATCTAAAGATAGATTCCATAAAACTAAGTATTGGAAAAACTCTTGGTCTCGTCACTTTTTCACACGTTTAGTACAAAATTTATCTGAACATTGCTTACAAACTGACCGTTTACATACGAGTAAGTTCAGCTAGTATAGTAGAGCCAAAACATCATTCTCAATCTCAGAATCTCTTCTTTCTAATATTCGATCCTTATCAATATCTGACTAATCACCATCTTTAGGTTGTAGATTTTTAATCAATTACTGATTATCTCTGGCACTCTCTGCCTTGGTAACAATTTTACAGGAATTTGAAGGACATAACTATAACAATTAAAAAATATATAAGGCATCGCAAACACTAAATAAATAAACACACTACCCTGACAACGTCCAATAGCACGCTGACAAATCTGTATAAGTGAATAAGGAAGATAAATTGAGAGACAACATGCAGCAATCAGAAAAATTCTTTACTAAAAAAATAATCAACTCTTTTAAAGTAAATAATATGATTTTTTTTAATATTATTCATTTGTTCATTGTCACATATTTTGTGGTAAGAATTTTAAATTGGTTTTCGTTTGATGCTTTCGTTATATTTGAGTGATTTGTTGATCTTTAACGTCTCTTGAACTAAATAATTGTTAAAATGTTTAACTACAATATTATAAATATGAATTAAACATATTAATTAAAAAGATATACATATAAAATCAATTTTATCGAAAAGTATTGTTGTTGCGCCACCAGGATTCGAACCTGGATCTCTTTCCTAATCGGGGAAGGTGCATTATCCAACTATGCTACAGCGACAATATTTTTAGCGATAATTTTCGAACCTATATGTTACCTTTTTGATATTAATTCCATTATTTGAAAGAGCCATCTACCTTATTTTTACATAATCTCAAATACCTTTGAGTAAACTGATAGCAGACGCCAGAATTATCAATTCATTTTTTCAATTTTGGACACTTTGATACAACATTATTATTAAGAGAACACATTCTTATTGTGAAGTTGTAATTATTCAGAACATAGGTCCGTGATATTAAATTCATATCTAAAATATCACAGACCTATGTTCTGAATAATTACAACTTCACAATAAGAATTTGTTCTCCTAATACAATATTATAAATTCTAGTAACTATGAATAATTATAAATAACTACTTATACAGCATAAAATTATTCAGTTAGTAACCCAATTGCAGATTAATTGTGTAGGTCACCTCTAATATTCAATTTTTCGACATTAAATAATGTTTGCGATTTTTGAAGTATAGACGTATTATGTGGTTACTATTCTGACACGTTTAGTATTGAACAGTATCTATCAATAAAGGCATTGTCGTATTTTGCGATTGGAACTGAAATTCTAAGGCATTGTTTGAGTTTAAGGGCTTTAATGCCTTGAAGTCTTGTTTGCCGAGTAAATTCGTAAACCTATTGTTCCATTCTTGCTCACACATGGAGTTCCTTTGAATCGGTACCCACAGAGCGTTTCAATAATATTTTAATCACAATTAAACACAGCAAATTAATAATGAAAATAAAATAATGTTTAATCAAAATTTAACTAGTGATGGTAAACCGCTATTTTTACTGTTTGTGTTTGATTATAAAGGTAATTGGTAACTGAGGTTTAACCGTTGGAAGTTTGGTTTCTTGTGTGTCAGTGATTTCTCAAATAACTATCAATAATCAGTTACCAATTTTGAGTACAACCGAACACAATCATATTTATAATCATAGTTTTTTCTAATAGATGGTATTTGTAATCCTTAATATTTATTACGCTACAAACTATCGCAGGTGTACAGTCTGAATCCACAAGATCTATAACCAAACGACGTTACACGAGAGAACGGCAGCATAGGAGTCCTCCTTTAGATACGAAACATAACGGTCATACATGTGTCTCCGCCGGAACAGCAAATTACGTATTTGAATAAGAATTACCTCTTTTGATAATAAATATTGCAAAATTTTAAGTTTTATGGATTTACTGTCCATAGCGGCCATCGCTCTTAGGATCAGCGACAATTTATCAGTGATAGCTGACGGATTTCTGTAAGTATAATATTAATATAAGACTCAAAATAATAATTTTATTAGTAATATTTTAATATGTCCAAGAACACAATTACTAAATGTTCACCTACAATGACGCTGTTATTAAAAAAATAATAGATATATCATAGAGACGAGACTATTTTTTATTAATAGAAACATATGGAAGAATGGGTAATTACAGGGCTACGACCGGTATTCGCCTGGCTTAAGTGATCACTTTACGCAATATATGTATGAGATTTATATAATTTGTTTAATAGCAGTGCTTTTGTAGGTGAAAATCCAGGATATGTTCTTGAGCATATTCAAATATTGCTAATAATATACTAGTCAAAATAAGACTAACTAACTTACTAACTTACCATTATGCCATTTCCCCGCAGGGTAGACAGAGAGGATAGAGCGCCACACTTCACTGAAAAATATAGATTTTTCAGGCGTATTCTAGTATAATGTGATAAAAACATTTTATAGATAGAGAACATTGCTTTAAATAATTTTTAAAAAGTTATTAGATTCTCATTGTGAAATATATGCTGTTTCAGGAAAAGGATTATCAAATTTAGTCCATAGATGGCGATAGTGTAGTGATATTCGAAGTGTTTTCACATATTAACGTATACACAACTTTCAAAAATTTTATAGATATGAAGGTTTATTGGATGGAATGGTGAACGTTACATTATGTACAGTGATCACTTAAGCCAGCCAAAGACAGGTCGTAAGCACTGTACTACCCATACTTCCATATTTTCTCATTAAAAATAAATACTTTCGTCTCTATGAGATATATATTATTTGTTTAATAGTTTAATTGATTACACCTGCCATAAGAGTGTTAATATTTTTGTCAGTAAAAATCTATTTTTATATTTTTCATTCGATCTATATTGGCGTAAATTTAATTTTAATACTATAGTTAAGTGGCAAGTCGCACATTTGAATGCACTAAATAGCACTAAAGATTAAAAAATATTTATAGAGGTAGATTTTGATCAGAAGTATATACAATGATGTCTCGCCTCTTACTTCGGACCATCATTCGTGTTCGGATATTACAATATTCACCGTGACTACAGTGAGGAATGATAGATATTGGATAGTGATGTGACGTAAACAGAATAAATTATTACTTGAAAACAATATTGAATATTCAACACAAACTTGATACAATGAATTGCGTAAATTCAATTTACGGGCGAGACGGGAAGTTAGAGTAAAAGTTGATTGTAAGCTGGAGAGAATAATAGAGAAGTTATGAGTAACGTGGTATTGTACCTGTTGTTAACGCCACGCTCTCCACTTATCGGCGTTATGCGCGCGCCACTGTGTCGTCAGCAATAGACGTCACGGTATTAATACAGAATAACTCCGATGGATGCCACTCTGTGTCCAGTTTACCATATATTCATTGGTTTAATATTTTATCTATATAAAATACGATGAACTACTGATTGGTACAATTTTACAACCCTTCAAGCACATTTATTTTCGTTGACACTCCAAACTTCAAAATATTTATAATACTGCAAATTAGTGCTTCAATATATAAAGGTGTGAAAAATTATGCATCTCTGTTATTCACATATGTGAAAATAAAGCACTTGTTTTATGTACTACTCATTTAATTTACTTAGGACGCGTTTCACCTCGTAAGGGCATTATTAATATAACAATTTAACTCATAAACTTGTATTTATATCTATAGTGGGGGACAGCTATATAATTTTATTTCCGTAAGATGAAAAGGGACAATATTATTCATTGGAATTCTGAGGATTTCCATAAATTTTTGAATGCTTTTAATTATTCTAGTAACCATTATATTTCAACACTAATATTTTAATGTCATAGGTAATATGTAGAAAATGACAGCTGTATAATTTTACAAGATGAGAAGATAATACGGCCCGAGAGACATTTTTGATATTCTGGATATCTGTGCGTGATTCTAGGAAATAATTATGTTCAACACGAATTATAATTTAAAAAATGAAACGTGTCTTAAATAAATTAAACGAGTAGAATCAAAAAATAAGTGTTTTATTTTCACATATGTAATTATAGGGTTCTACAAACATGCCTAGGAAACATTAAATCTTTATTTTTATTTTTGCGGTCCTTACAAACGTTGCGCCTGGAATAATCTACCCTGACTTATCTAGGGCTGAAGTGATCTGCTCTTAACAAAGTCGTTACATCCCTACTGATAAATATTTACGGGATAACTGTTTCTACGCATCAATACATCGTTCCTCGCTTCGAAATGATCCACCCCAACATTTAGGCCTCCCCAACATCGGATTTTTGATCTACGACTATGCCAACTTGGATGCCCATTTCACCGATAAATGTATCGGTAGACAACGATCGTTTTGTGGGTGTACTCGTTCTCCCGAACTGAAGTTGTTCCATTCTGAGAGACCTCTTCGTAAGTGGAACTGATAGAATGGAGATAAGAATTAAATTGGATAATATCGGTAGCTGGAATTGCCCAAAAATATTGGAAACCACACAGCAAGTATTGTTCATGTTGGGTAATGAAACGTGTATTATAATTCCTTGTTAGCTATGAAATATAATATATCAATTTTATTATCATATAATTTTAGAACATGCTTAAAACAAATTCGAATAATAAATTAGAAATTTTAAATACTAATTAAATGATATTCATATAATATCAATTTTATCGAATAATATTTGCGCAACAACAATATTTTTCGATAAAATTGATTTTATATGCATATCTTTCTTATTAATACATTTATTTAGAATTTAAAATATCTCAGACCTATGTTCTGAATAATTACAACTTTACAATTAAAATGCGTTCTCTTTAATAATTAGAAATTCTTAATTATCAAGGAAAACACATTACTATTATGAAGTTGCAGTTCTTTCAGAACATAATTCTGTGGTATTTTAATACAAATATAATGTTATGAAAAACTGCAACTTGACAACAATAATGTCTACTCCTCGGTATATTAGTTGTATCAATGATCATCAAAAACTCCCTGGTTCTCCAAAAGGAAAGTTTCCAAAATAACAATATCAAATATCTCTAGAATGAGAATTGAGCATTGCCAGGTAGCCTCACATTTATTTAAATTGAACTTAATAGATTCCTCAATGTGTGAATGTGATGCCGAGGAGTAAACCCTTGACTATGTCTTGTTTGCCTGTCTATTGCGGATCACAGGTTTTTTTACAGTAATGTCGCTACCGGTAATTTTCAACTCCCAGTTAACTTGTGTCATCTTTTTTCCCTTAACTTACCATATTTAATGTATATAATAGCAAATTTTTTGAACAACAATGGTATTGATTTGTAATATAATATTTCCTATTCTGTAATATTATTGTACTTTTTCACATAAATGAAAGTTTCATCTTGATTTATGGCACAAATCACTCTTGATGGGTGGATTTAAAATAAGAAGAAGAAGATTATTTAGGATGTAATAAAACGAATTGATTTAATTTCTGGCTAATATTACTCAAAAGTTGCCATTGTCTGGTCAGGGAACCAGCTTTCCACGAGAGCGCCGCTTGCACCAGAGAGTTGGTGCTGAGCTCCGCCCGCAACTCAATGTCTCAAAAGCGGAACGAATCAATGTATACGGTCTTCGGTAAACATTGTAGATGCGCTGCAATAACGCGCCAATCCAAACAGTATTCTGTATGAGTTGTTGTACTGAATTCGGAGACGGTTATACGTCACTTGCTTGTATTTTAACCAGAGCTCGCAGGTATATATGCTGGTGAAGAACGATTTAAACAGGATGCTCTTCCCCTCTTTGCTGCATCGGTAGAAACGCCGTGACAGCATATTTGCAAGAACGCTCGACAGTCTCCTCTGCCGTTCTATATCATCAACGTCTTGTTCATCTGCATTGAATATATGGCCAATATTCATTGGAATTACTTTGAACGCTCAATTTCGCTCCGTTAAGCCACACAAAAGGGATATTATCTGGCCCTTTTCCATATTTGAACGCCACTATGACCGATTTGCTGGCATTGTATATGCAAAGAACTGCAGCATATAAGTTGGAAATTTTTTTGTTAACTTAGGTACTTTGTTGGTGTTTTGTAATCGGGTAACCCATTTTCTCAGATAGAAAAGAATTCAGGTTCGAATCCCGGTAGCAACAAAAATATTTTTCGATAAATTGAATTTTCCTCTATATCTATCTAATAAAATTAGAAATTCTGTATTCTTTCTAATTTGTTTTAATTGTTATTATTGTTCAATATTTTATTAATGTAAAAAAATCATTATATGAAAGAAAAACTGATTACTAACAAATTTATTAAAAAAAGGTTTTATATTACATGAAAAATATTGTGAATCTCGTTAAATTTTTTTTTTAGAGTTAATATCAACCTATTCCAAACAAATGTTTCAAAGTGATTTTTTTTCTAAGATCTTTTTATCTTTTGGTTATCAATTCTTTTAACAATAGTTGCGGTGAAATTTAGTATAAAATATTAATATTAATAGTATTGATCTATAATTAAGTATACCAAACCGCTCTAAATACTACATTAGTACTGCAAATACAAATACGGATAATAATAGATTGGTAGTTTTATCTAAATAGACTGACTTTACATTTAACGTCATGGAATAATGGAAACGATAAAAAAGATTTCACGTCTTCTTGATTTATTTTGCTCATTAAACAGAATTCTAAATGCCATAATAATACATACAAAATTAAAATATTTTTTGGACAGTTCAGACATCTACCTACTTTTGATATTATTGATGAATTTATTATATAAAAAAATATATTCTAAAACAATCAAATCACTTGCTGACGTCAACAGCAAATGTTGTCAAAGTTACAAATCAGTCTACAATTTTTTTTTTTTTAGTGACAAATTCACCCGTACTTTTTAAATATATTTTGACAGAATTTACACATGAGGCACTATTTTCATGTCTCAGGCAAGCTATTGCCAGGAGATACATTTAACACTTACTGCCCGCTGGTTTAAAACAAAACACGTCCGGCGGTGGTAGGTCATTTTAGACTTACTTTAAGTTTTCAGTTTTTCAACCGTTTTATTGGATATTTTTTATAGATATTTCATTTTAAATATGATTTAATGTAATGGCATGATGTACCGTAATGTTTCTGCTAAAAAATTAAAGTTAAAAATTAAAAAATATTACGAATAATGTACATATCACGCATAAACAGACGCCCTACACAGTCAAAATACAAACATCCACTGTGTATGTAATCTTCTCGTCAGAACCCGAACAGGTTGTGTCATAAAACTTACAGGTAGGAGCGACGCCCCTCAAATAGTTATATTAGTGGTATTGTCCTGGGGGCGCCGGACGAAAATAAGTCAAAACATGGACGCATACGTGGTATTCTTTGTTTACCCGCTCAAAATGTTGACAATACATATTTCGATGTAAGCGCTGAGATTCAATCCCGTAAAAGCGACTAATTTCTGAGCGTTTTTTCACATTTTTATCAATAACTCATTTGAATCTAGTCCGATAACATTTATTTGTATCTCAAATTATTTGTAAATATTTAATAAAAGATTAGCTAGAAGGAAAACAGCATTAAACGAATCTTCGTAGCGTAATTCATAAATCATACTTTTAAAATTAGCAATATTAAATTTGTCGTTAAAATTCTTATTTTTATTTATTATCTTTGTTTTTATTAAGTGGTTAATAAAACAAAGATAATAAATAAAAATATAATTCATATACATTCATACAAACACCCGGGTCAAATCTGACCTACCACCACAGAGGATTAAGCCGACACGTTCTTCGTCGCGGTTTCGCAAGCAAGTACCGTAACAGCATCAACGACACCAGACTTGATGATAAGCCCGAAATGTTAGTCAAAAAGATAGGAGACATATGGCATAATAACCCAGTAAACTACATGGAAGGTTCTTAATGGCCGTGAAAACCTGAAATATTTTAAAATATGCATTATTATAATTTAATGTATCGAGAAAGATCTAAAAGTTGAGTAAAAATTCTATTCAACATACGTATTCCAAGAAATATTGCCGGTTCAAATAATATACTTTATATTGCTCATTCATTCCACCATTATTGGGACCTTTATTTAAAAAAATGATTTATTCTGCATTTAAGATTAAGTTCTGATATTTAAGTATTATCTAACAGATCGACACCCGCGACACGTTTGAAAAACTTTCTTTCCACGAATATCCGAGCACAGAATTGGTATTTAAGACATGAACACTGATAAAATGTGATTATTTTTGAAACCGTTATAAAAATTCCTTTGAGTTTGTCACTATCGAAGTGGACCGTTAAAACTTTCCGAAGTAATTCGAGATGAGGCATCGATTCTCCTTTTTACGAAGGCTTCCGACGACTAGACTGTTTTAAATGCGGTGGTCATATTACAAATAGATCGGATCTGAATTCCAAGATAAAACTTTTAAAGGTGCTTTAAATTCCTATCTTCTCTCGTATTCCGAGTGAGAAAATGGTACAAAAATGGGATCGTTAACGTTGAAGCTTGTAACTTTGAACGTTTGAAGAAAGCGGTTTAATAATTCACGCATTTTGAAAGATAATTTTCTCAGCGATACTTACATTTTCACGTTTATTTTACTAATACTGGGTGCCTTTGAAATTTTCATTTGTACATTCTTCATTTATCTGTCTGTGTTACTTTTTTCTAATCCACACAGTATTCGCTTGGCAGTTGAATTAGCGCCTTGCGAGGAAGTCGTACAAAAAATGTAACTTTCTCAATCAAACTTTACGTGAAAATTGGTAAGGGGAGGAGAATTCTTGCTCGGTCCAAGGTTTAACTTACCCCTCATATACGTGGGTGTCTGTACAGGCGGCGTTTCCGAGAGGCATTAGATATTTCATGTAGAATTTTCAAACAATCTACTCGCAAGAACTGGACACGGCATAAAAATATCTAAAATTTAATCTGAAGAACTGAGAAATACACTTAAACATGGATTAAATTGTTTAAATATGGAAGTGAAATCGGGAATTAGCAAACAAATAATGAAAGTAGACTAAGTATAGTGAAATTAAGGTTACTAAGGCGTACGTACAATCAATTATATATAGTGAAAAATTAACAAATTAGAATCGCTTGTTCAATATTTGCAAAATTACTTCGTGGCCTCATTTTATATAAATAATTTGACAAAATACTTTGTTTAAACCACTATTTATTAATTATTCTACATGTTTCGATACCAATGGCATCTTTTTCAACAAAACAACAATGTATACTGAAATTAAAAATACAAGCATATTTAAATTAGAAACGAATTGAATTCCGACTCAACTCAACCACTGGCATTGACTAATGTAATATTAAAGCTTGTGTTACTTTACAATGAAAACTGTGACATTACTTCACTACCAAGATCGGTGGTTGATTTTTATAATTTGTCTCATTTTTTAAATGTTATATTATACCATTAAAATCCCTTAATTAAAATTAAATTAAACAAAATAAAAGGGTTTTTTAAGATAGTATAGACACATGAATACTGTGAGTATGTAGTGTGGTGAGTAAAAAAATACATGAGTTAAGTATTAGAGGCAACAAAATATGCTTACGAAAGATCTTGTACGATCATTTAGACCAAGATATTGGACAAATTTTACTAGGGTACCCGCTAAATAAAAATTAAATGTTAAAATGTACGTGATTTATTATTGTACTATCTGTACAACTGTATGTAGTGTATTGCGTGTTGGACTCAGATTGAGTGATCAGGAGGTTTGATCTCTCCCCTACGGTGCTAAAATAAAATAGCGCGTTCCGGTGCTGTAAACTCAGTGTACATGCTGAGTTTTGCGATTTTTAAGTTGGATAAATATGAATATTTTATATTTTTATTTATTATCTTTGTTTTATTTACCACTAAATTGAGTTTAAATACATCTACCGGTTTCGAAAAATACCATTTTCTTCTTCAGGATGTCATAACTAACTAAAAAATATATTGTTTCTTTGACAGAATCTATTTAAAAAAGTATATATATTTTTATTTTTATTAAAAATAGATTTTTTTAAAATAGATTCTGTCAAAGAAACAATATATGTTTTAGTTAGTTATGACATCCTGAAGAAGAAAATGGTATTTTTCGAAACCGGTAGATGTATTTAAACTCAATTTAGTGGTTAATAAAACAAAGATAATAAATAAAAATATGAATCTTAACCACAAAGATAATATTGCTAATTTTAAAAGTATAAATACTTTACATTTATTTCTTATATTAACCATTAAAATAATACTTGATATACCTATATATTAGAGAATATATATAAATTATTATGTAAAAATAATAAAAAACATCGATTGGCACGAATGATAACATAACGACGCATTAAACACACACACGTTCACAAATTGACATCAGGTTCATCGAGGCAACATTATTTATTGTTGCGTATGGTAAATACTCATATATTATAATTAGTTTATCCAATATATATATATATATATTACAGAGGAATACCTAAAATATTAACTCTGTATTTAGTATATTTACAGATGTGTTCACATAATTAGAAGCAATGTCAACTCAGTTTACATCATCAGAGAGGAAAGGTTGAGGTGTAAGGTTATGGTTGCTCATATCGCGAAGCACATTTCAAATATTTGTACTGTTAGCGCTGAATTAATTGGTGTCAAACTCATTACAAAGATTAAGGTTTAAATTTAGGCGCGCGAACTACGTATCACAAATCGGTAGCTGCTACTGTGGTGAACGTCAGTACGTGAAGTGAAGTCAGTGGCTTGGCCCGCCCGGGGCGCTGTACGCTGTTGAGTATTTATTACTGTTAGTAATGTACCATATTGCCGGCCGCATTCACCTTCATTTTCCTGGGTGCAGTATATAGAGTATAGGCGATAGCCCTTCACACTATATTAAAGTGTAATATTGCAAACCCGAAACTGAATAAATAAACATTGCTTTCATTTTTTTTTTCGTGAATGGATACATGTTTTCTAAATTTCTAGCACCCCTGTTAACACGCTTTAGGATAAACTTTGGCACATATTGTATTAAAGTACAAATAAAATGAATTTAGACAATAGTAGCTAGTAGCGCCTTTATGCTTTAGACGGCCGCTCAGCGGCCTTAAAATATATTTTGTTATCTTATGTAAAATAAAAACGTATATACATCTATAATACTTTTGATGTTTATTTTGCCTTGTCGGAGATCGAGCTTCGTCCCAGGAGAACATCAAATTTATAGCACAAGCGCTTGACCTGTTTAATAATATTAAACATTAGTATTTTACCCATCCTAAAGCGTGATCGTAAGTCAAGTTAGTGGATTTTTTTATGTTTAAACGGAACGTAATTCTATTAAAAAAAATAAAAATACAAATATCCTCCAACATACACCTAAAGAAAAATACAAAGGAATATATATAATGTAAAAAACTAACTAACATATCATTACGCCGTTTCCCTATGGAGGTAGGCAGAGAGGATCGAGCGCCACATTTTTCTGTCCTGACACACAATTCTCGCCTTATCCACATTCATACATCTTCTCATACAAGCTCGCCGATTATTGAGGCTTCTAACAGGACCATCCTCCTATATCTAGTTTACCTGGTCGTGCCAAGTCTTCCGCGGAAGTCCTATATTTCTGGTTCCATCAACACTTGCCTCATACATATTTCTTACCATTGTCTTCTCGTTTCCGTTTCATGTGACCAAACCACCTAAGCGATTCTTTCTTAATCTTACTCATTATCCTAAGATCAACTTAACACTCTTTCTTTATTTCTTCATTTTTCATTCAGTTATAAATAGATCTGTCACATATAAACCCAGGTGATCTCATTTCCACTGCATTCAGTCTACTTTCTCTTATCTTTTCTTTTGTCAGCTCCAGGCCTCATTTCCATACATCAGTTTCAGTACCAGGATTCTATTTTATATAAAAAAACACTGAAAAATGAAAGGCGAAAGAGAAAAAAATATATTGCAAATGCCTTACATCATACTCAAATATTATTGAAACATGCAATATACGATTCGTTACGTTGGTCTACTAGTAATAAACAAATTTGTTTAAAAAAATGTATTTAGGTAATGTTATATTTCATACATCAGCGACATCTGAGTACTCACTACCTACATTTTGGATATGGTAATAGATAAATAATTAGAAAGAAATGAAAAAAGAAGAAAAAATAGTAGAATTTTATTAATCACAAAATTTTTTAAACACAACAGCACTTAATCTAACAGAAAAAGTAAAAAAACACAAATGTTAAAGAAATTTTCTAAATACAGAGAATAACAGAAATAACTCCCCGATTTAAAATAATAATAAAATACACATTATAACAAAATTATACCAAAATGTAATATATTCTGAAAGAATGGAGTTTGCCATTTATTTTTACATACTTTTTATTATGTGTGCGACATGGAGATTGTGTAACTGCTTGTCTCACTGCTGGAATTTTTTCGTGTGTACAAACCCAATGTGGCCTACCTGGTGATTTTTTCTTCAAAGTTGAACTGGTAGCCCTAAAATTTGACACCCATAACTTAACTGTCTTCTTATCGGGCACCGTGGCGAATTGACCTAGCTGAAAATATCTACGAAATAGTCGCTGCATGTTGATCACCATTTTTAAAATACGTTTTAATAGAGAACGCGCGATGCTCACCATTCCATGCCATGATGGCAACTAAAATGGCAAGGCATTGGATACAAAATGGCGTACCGAAGCCGCACTTTGACTACTAGCGCTCCACCGGCAGCGGTGGGATATCGGGGAGTTATTTCTGCCGGACCCTGACTTGCCGGCGAAATACTCTGTAAAGTCAACACTTACCCAGATACAGCATCACACAATAGACGCATAATTCTCGGCTTTCGCGTACATACGCTAAGTAACAAATAAAAAACATTTTGCCTAAATATTAAAATTTTCATTCGAGATTTTAATTCACGCCATTATCCGATGGCGATCCGCAGTTCCTCAAACCTCTGCAGCTGCAGTGCATTGGAGCTATTTAACTTCACCTTTTGTAACATTGGTTCTGGGTCTTTGGCTGTGAAACGAGATCTCGCCCATTTCGGAATAGTAAAATATATAAAATAATATAATATAGTAAATGGAAAAAAAAACTATTGGGAATCAGAGAATGCAAATGTAGAAAAAGTATTTTATGGATTAATATCATTTTCTGTTTGTGTGGTACGTCAGATTAATCAGAGGGGTAAGTCGTAGTATGATAATGAATAACAACACACATACTCACATGTTCGTTTGAAGATGATCACGGAGTGTATGAAATATGTGTGGCCAGATCAGGTTGCAGAAGAGAACCAACTTATGACTGACGCACGTTTATTGTTAAGCACAATTACAAATTAAAGATATATAATATCCATATAATAAAATGACTATATGGAGGAGTGTTTCATCGAGATGGCGTCTGGAAGGCAACAGCGAAAAGAGTTATTGTCGCATGATTATTATGGCGTCGATGCTGGGCGCATTTTGCGGCTGTTAAAAACTCGTGTTTTACGCACCGGTCAATGCATGATGCGTTCAGCGATCATCGGCAGTGATTATGACTGTAGAAGCGATAGACCTCCACAAAACTATTTAAAAATGAATTATTAAGACAACACATTATTATTGTGAAGTTGTAATTATTCAGAACATAGGTCTGTGATATTTTAAATATAAATTAAATATATTAATTAGAAAGACATGCGTATAAAACCAATTTAATCGAAAAATATTGTTATTGCGCCACCGAGATTCGAACCTGGATCTCTTTCCAGACCGTGGAAGGTGCATTATCCAACTATGTTACAGCGAAGATATTAAGATAGATGGCTCTTTCAAATAATGGAACGACTAAATGTATTAATATTAAAAAAGGTAACATATAGGTTCGAAAATATCGGTATCATCGCTGTAGCATAGTTAGATAATGCACCTTCCCTGGTTTGGAAAAAAATCCAGGTTCGATCCTGATCCGGAGAATAAATTATCGTTTATCTTTATAATTAATATATTTAATTCATATTTAAAAATGAATTCTTCGTTATCCATGTTATTATAAATCAGGTATTTTTTTCAAGCCTTTTTTTAACTCGTCTTATAAAAATAACTTTTTCCCATTCAACATTTGAAATCTCCAACATCTATTATATTTATTACGACCAGTGTTATTTGTCATAACTCGTGTAAGTTAAAGTATACATTTGTAAGATTGAGGGCCCTGAATGCTTCACCGCTAGGGGACCCCAAGAAGTATACGCACGCCACTGGGTGTGAGTACATTTTATATTTATAATACAATGAGATAGATTTACACGTCTTTTTTACATTCGTTATTCTCTTACACCTTTGCATGACCTTAACAAATCAATCACTGCCTGCCTTTCATGTGGAAGATAATGTTGTCACGGAGCACAGCCTTGACAACACGAAATTGTGCTTTCCAAAATTAGATACAATAAATATTATTTTTTATAATCTCAAAAAATTTGCCACGTATCGGGATGGCTTCCAAAGAGGCTATATAAGGGAACAGACAGGCTAATCTGAGACTTAAACCACACTGTATGACGGTGGAAGAGCGAACGTTAACAGTTGATTCGGTTATATGGTTTGTGCGACCTCTAGACGATAGTTTAAGGTTAACATCATCAAACTAGAGATCTTTTAATTATACTCTTATACACTGCTATACTATTTTTTTAAATTGTATATTTATTTAGTAATCTCTCTCGTGAAACATAAAACTTATTGCGAAACTGATGCATCCATAAATGTCTTAAATATTAATATAAATAAATAAATGGAACGAATAAATGTATTAATATCAAATTTGTCGCTAAAAATATATTTGCTGTAGCATAGTTGGATAATGCACCTTCCCCGGTTTGAAAAGAGATCCAGGTATGAATCCCGGTGGCGCAATAACAATATTTTTCGATAAAATTGATTTTATATGTATATCTTTCTAATAAATATATTTCATTCATATTTAAAAATATCACTGACCTATGTTCTGAATAATTACAACTTCGCAATAGAATGTGTACTCCTAATAATAAATTTGTACCAATGTGTCCAAAATTTTATAAAAATGAATTGATAATTGTGGCGTCTGCTATCAGATTACTTAAAGATATTTGAGATTCCGTAAAAAAAGGTAAATAGCTCTTTCAAATAATGGTACGATTAAATGTATTAATATAAAAAAAGGTTACATATAAGTTCGAAAATTTGTCGCTAAAAATATCGTCGCTGTAACATAGTTGGATAATGCACCTTCCCCGATTTGCATCCCGGTGGCGCAACATCAATATTTTTCGATCAAATTTATTTTATATGTATATCTTTCTAATTAATAAATTTAGTTCACATTTAAAAATAAAATTTCGTATCAATCAATATATTTTTTTAATATTTAACGCAAACACGTTGAAATTTTTAATTTTAATAATAAAGATTTAATTATCTTTATTTTTATCTACTATGAGTTAATTATATTCACAAACCGGATTAAAAAAAGCCTTTTTCTTCATCAGGGTAATAAAAAATATAATATATGTTTTTTTATAATAGTTAGTTTTTTATCATCCTGATAAAAAAAGAATTTTTAAAACCGGTTGGTGAATATGATTTATTTATAGTGGTTTAAGATAAAGTTATTGAATTATTAATTATTCACAATATTTTGAGTATGTCCAAATTTTCATAGAGACAAAGCAATGTAACATGATAACTATATACAACATCCAACAATTTGATAGGTGTGGCAGTCGACCAAGGGTAGAATTGGTGAACGTCACATTGTGTAAAGTGATCACTCAAGCCAGCCGAAGACAGGTAGTAAGCTCTGTAATAGCCATGACTTCCATACTTTCCATATAAAAAATAATAGCTTCGTCTCTATGAGACATTTAAATATGAATTTATACTAAATTAACACAGAGTCGTGAATTGTGAGGTACTAGACAGAGGGATACAAAACGTAGCCGAGTATAAAGAGGTATCGGAGTGAGTCGGCGCGAGGTATATCGGGACTCGTGTCGGATCGAGCGCTGGAGCGAGACTGGTCGCAACTCTTGGGTTTTAAACAGAATAATAAAGAAGCTTCACCTAAAACATCGAAATTAGTTTACAATTCCAATGTCATTCCGCATATCGATTATTATTCAACAGAGTAATATTTTGGGGGAATGAAGCCAAGAAGAAAATAAATGTAATAATTTTAAAAAAGATCACTGGGGACTATTTTAAGATATAAAATAATTAGTTATACGCTAAAACAATTAAAATTAATGACGATTAAACAAAAAATTATAGATTTTTTTTTAGTATTGATATACAAAATTAAAAATCGATTATTGTCATCATATATGAATAAAAATATTATTTTGAGGCCCACACTTTTCTACGAGAAGTCGGTGGGATTTTATACTTCCACAAACAAATCTGACAAATATACTAAATATTTTATACGATAGAGGTTTATTGTGGGTCGAATGGTGAACGTTATATTGTGTAATTATCTATACTTCCATATATTCCCATATAATGTGATATAAATGACTTCGTCTCTGTGAGAAATCTGTAATTTGTTTAATAATAATGCCTTTGGTGGTAATAATTCAGTAATCGTGTGTTCTGCGACATACTAAAATATTGTTAATAATATATATTTTTTTATTCTTTCTAAAGGCTTGCATACTATATGTTAAAATAATATATAATTTTTACAATTAAATATAAAATATACGTACATACAAATAGCTAGTCAATGAATTATAATATTTTTATAAGCTTAATTTAATAAAATAAATAAAACAAACGAAAATATAAAAGCAATTTACTTTGTTTGAAGCGATGACGACTCACTTTCACGTAATATAATAGAATTGTCAGCAGATTTTGTCCGTTTTACGTTTCCATACGTCACGGACATCTGTCAATACACATATGTTTGTATTATGTCACCATGCAACACGGACAGCTGTCAATATATGTTTTATGTTCCTTGCGAAATAGCTGTCCGTTAATACATGCGGAACTGTAGTTTCATGTCCTTGGTACAACGTTTGACGTTTGGAGCCACAGAAACTTTTCAAAATTCTGACATCATAATTTTCTATTTCAAATTGTGATACAAATATCTAACTTCTTGGTAGTTTACAACATAAAAAAACAAGGTTTTATTTTAGAAGCATCAGCTGTTGATTTGAATACAAATTAAAGCCCTATATTACGCGCCCAAAATCAAGAATCAGTTTACTTTTATCGCCTACTCCACAGACAACCGAATATATAGAAATCAACTAACGGAAATTCCTTGTTTCAATTTTTTTATTTTGGTATCACCCACGTGATCACTTTGGTACTACTTACGTAATTACACAAAGATTTAATTTTCGAAGAGTAAATACTTATACTGTTGCATAAATATGTCCTAAACTATCATAAAATCGAATATGTGTAAAATATCTCTTATCCCGCAACTAATGTCCCAATCCCCTCTCCTATATATACACTCCATTTCATGTATGTTCATTTACTTGTCTGTGATCTACTTTAAATTAATTATATATTGACATTTTTGAAAAAAACATCACCTCATTGGCCAATATTTTAGTTTTTAGTAAATGCTAGTATACCCGACCATGGCCAGTGTTACAGTAAAGTGATTTATATATTTATTATCATACAGTTAACGCGCGCCACCTAGCGGCAATTATTTAAAAGCCTACTTTTAATTACATCTATTATCACAATATGAAGATGAAAATTCAAAGGTTTATAACTCAATTAATTTTTAAGATTTGTTAATGCAATCTTAGATTCATGATCATAAGAAACTATATTACGTATGTGCAATAATTTTCCATTATGAAGCACTTTTTCGGTATACTAAAAATTAATTGAATGGCCGCGGTCTTTCTTATGATGTCTGTATTGTCTTAATTATAGCTAATAATATTCAATTTATTAGTTTTACAATAGTATAAATGTTCTATCTAATTTATGGTTTTAATAAAAGTTTAATCTAGTACATAAATTCCGATATAATTGAATAATAAAAACCGGCATTTTTATTTAAAAAAGTGTAAAGAGTATTGAAAGTTTCCCTTTAAATAAATGAGAATCGCTTTTCTCTTAATAAAAATTATATTAGTATAATTTTTGCATATTCCAAAAACTGAGGGCCATTAAAAACATTTTTAAACAGTACACTTTGCTCTCGTCCAATCTAATTTGCAATACGGAGTTGTAGGATGGGGTGGGGGTATTTAAGACGTACTTCTCCCACAGGAAACAGTTCAAAGGAAATTACTGAAAATAATTACGAAGGACCTACAAGTTTCTCGACAAGTGAACTTTTCCGTGAGTTCAGAATATTATCCATTATTCAGAAGTATTATTGAATCGTTCATGCTATCTGCCCGCCACTATTTACTGCGTTCTGATTGGTATATGCAATGATACTCTAGACAGCAAATACCTTTTTATTCAAAGATATGAATAGAATATATATATATTTTTTTTCCTCACATTCTGCTTTTTACATCATATTATACATGTAACAGATTATTTTCAGGAGGAACCCGCGTCAAATAGTCCTGAAAAAGACTTTGATACTCCCGACATTGATAAATACTCATTCTCAAGGATTTTTTATCTTGAATCCTGCTGAATCCTACTGACGAGTTAACTGGACCGTTCGAGGCAAAGCCCAAAATGAAAGACTAGAAAGCAGAGATAAAATCGACAGTGTGTATATATATTAAATAGCAGAATATGAGGTAAATAGTTCAATATTTGAATATGTCCAATAACACACAATTACTGGATTCTCACCTACAAAGGCATTGTTATTAAACAAATAATAGATATCTCATAGACAGCATTATTGTTTATTAATCAATAATAATACTATTTTTGAGAAATTAATATCAAATTTAGTCTAAAGATGGCGATAGTGTAGTGGTACTCGAAGTGTTTTCACGTATTAACATATATACAACTTCCAAAAATTTTATAGATATGGAGATCGATTAATGGGTGAGAATGGTCAACGTTTTATTCGTATAAAGTGATTACTTAAGCCAGCTGAAAACAAGTCGTAGGGCCTGTAATCACCCTTGCTTCCATATGTTTCCATTAAATTTAATAAAAAATAGCTTTGTCTCTATGAGATATCTATTATTTGTTTTAATAGTTCAAGTAGCAATTAATTTGAATGCGCTGATCATGAACACTGATGACAGTGGACACAAATTCTAAAACGCATACAACTAGCTAAAGTTGCTATGAACCAACATACAAAATTATAGAAAGACTGTGACATGAAGTAAGCAACTAATATTAAATGTTGGTTCACACTCTTGTCAATCCAATGTTCATGTACACAGTAGAGGCTTGGATAGTTCGCAATAGTGAGAAACCTTAAAATAGATGCCTTCACAATGTATTGCTGAATAAGGATGTTATGTATACCGTGGATAGGACGACAGACAAATTCCTCAATCCTGCAACAAATTCAACCACAGAAAACCTTATCTATAGCAGTGAATAAAATATTCTTCCAATTCTTCAGCCACATTATGCGTGAAAACCAAGGAAAGGAGATTATCCTGGGCACAACTTTGGGCCGCAAAAAACTTGGAAGAGTGCCACAATAGTGAATAAATACGTTGCATCTGGCTGGAGGGACCCCAGAGTCAGCTATGAGGGCGACCTTGAACGATTCGAGTGAGTGTATAAATAAATTTACAATCATATTAGAACGAGAACAAAGGGTACCATCGTAAACTGAGTCAGTGGAAAATGAAAGGGGGATAACTATAACGTGGTGGGTAGATAACAAGAAAGGTCAGAATTATTTTATCTGAAATAAGTAATCGATCAAGGCCTCGAAGCTGGATGCGAATACCAAAACTCAACACCAGCACGGCTCAGTATCATTACGAAACCAGAACGAAACTGTGGGAGTGAAACGTTTCCCAACCAGTTGTAAATACATGTGGCACAGGCAGCAAGAGAACTCAGTACGGTAGGAAGGCGCCGACTCCGAGCCATTTTACCTGCGCACTAGAGTAAGGCAGGGTGGGCGCATGTCGGCAATCTTCTTCAATATGTGCATGGACGAATTGAGCGAGCGTCTATACGATGCAAAAATTGGCTGCCACATGGCCGAAACAAATGTGAACCACATTAGTTATGCCGATGATATGGTTTTACCAGCGCCATCTATAAAAGAGATAAAAAAAGCTTTTACAGATATATGAAACATACGCCAGTAAACATAATATTTTACACAATGCCAGAAAATCGGACATAATGGCGTTCAAATATAGAAAAGGGCCATATAATATCCTTCCCGTGTATCCCGGACGGGACGAAACTGAGAGTTCAAAATAAGGTCAAATACCTTGGCCATAAAGTCAATGAAAATGGACAAGACAATAATGATATAAAATGGCAGAGGAGACAGTTGAGCGTTCATGCAAATATGCTGTCACGGCATTTCTGCCGATGCAGTAAGGAGGTGAAGAGAATCCTGTTTAAATCGTTCTTCACCAGCATGTATACCCGCGAGCTCTGGTCGAAATATAAGCAAGTGACGTACAAACGTCTCCGAATTCGGTACAACAACTCAAACAGAATACTGTTCGAATTGGCGCGTTATTGGAGTGCATCTACAATGTTTGCGGAAGACCGTATACATGGATTCGTTCCGCTTCTGACACATCTAGTTGCGGGCGTAAAGCTGCGGCTGGAGCTCAGCACCAACTCGCTGGTGCAAGCGGCGCTCTTATGGAAAGCTGGTTTCCTGATCAGAGAATGACAACGAATATATAATAGCTACAGATACAATAATGGCCGTGACTGAAGTATTTATATATGTAGTATTTATATTTATATATATGTGTGAACTTTTTATTTATTTATAAATTCCTTAGTTTTCTTTTCATAACATAAATAATATTTCGTAACTTTAATGTATTATATAATATGTATTATCTTTATGGTGAATCAAGTCTTCATATAAAAAAACCGATTACGCTGGAATAAATGCAGTATTATTATTATATTTTTTCTCTGTAAGTTATTGCCCATTTCTTGATGCAGAGTTTCTGGTATCATATTGGCACTACCTTAATAATCCTTCTCTATTATTTCCAACATTCTGTAAAATTTATCTAAATCTATACACAAATTTTAATACTAATTAGCAAAGAGAAATCAGTTTTCGAGATTTCTTGTATCTATGAATGAGATTTCTCTCAGAAATTCGACTCGAGTGCGCGTAAATAATAGTTCAGAGTTCTATACGAAGCGACCAATGAATAATCACAGCATATGTTTTACTCGCGGATTAGAATATCGCATTCAATATATCCTCTCAGAGATTAAAGTCTCATTGAGATATCATTGTGGACACTGGCTATAATACTAGGTAGTACGTCTTAAAATTATTTTTTGAAAGGATTTTATGAGACGCGTATACTATTATTTTGCTTTGGACATGTTCATAGTCTCTAACCTTAATTTGACGGTCATTCAGCATCATTTGGTGAACATGAGCGATGTTATCGTCAGTGGTTGCAGTTTTCGGCCGTCCCGAACGTTTATCGTCACTCAAGCTGATATGGCCACGTTTAAATTCAGCTGCCCAAACTCAGAGTCCCCATATACAGCGTCCAACTCGTTTTTAATTTGCGTACGCATATTGACTTTCAAAAATAAATACTCAATAACAGCTCGACACTAGATTCACAAAAACACTTACATCGACTCACTCAAACGATTGTTAAACAACAACTACGCGTCCAAAATGGCTGAAATTTCGGTGAGTTCTTATCAAAGCATGTTCAAACATGTTCCCCAACTTTTGTTGACGAGTGCTGCCATCTTCATGTTGAGGTCGGAAATTTTACAGACAGCCCTCGTATTTTTTGATTTCAGATACAAATTTATAAGTCTGTAATTTTTCTAACTTTATTGCTCAATATATAATGTACTTATTAGAAGTTTTTGACCCGATACAGAAAGTCTAATTACAACAGCATAGAAACCTCTCATTTTCATTCAAATAAATAAACATATTTACAGAAATTTTATAAAATAATCCGAAGTTCATAAGGCCGCCGTTATATTTTTTCGTAAATATAACGGCAGCGTCAAAAAAAGATATATATCACGGGGTGTCGCTATACGGGGTGCACGCGGTGAAGCCTGGGACAAAACTTTTATAATATAATATTTTTTCTCGGAAACCTTATTTACAAGTTGTGTCTTGGTACCCAGCGTTGCGCGGGCGAAGCTGTCACTCACTCCCCTCGCTTCGTAACTATCTTGCAATAACTATCTTACTCTCACCTCATCATTCCTCGTTCTGCCCCTCGCCGTGGTGTTTGCCACTTTCAGCAAAGTTTTCAAATACTAATTTGTACGGAGAGAAAACTAATTTGTATAAAAAAATTATTCCTTCTTCAGAGCTTAACATTGTGATATAATAGTAATGCTCCAACAAACTTTTAAATACTTCGAGAAATAGCAAAAGAGTAGAAACAAATTAAATTAAACTCGATTATTGGTAATTTTCCAATCTGTCGAGAGAATCGCCTCCGGCCAATCATAAAGGGGTCGTATGGCCGCCGTCGTCGAGATGAATAAATGGGAATAAAATGATTGATCTAGTATCTAGAAGATATTAATAAAGAATGTGATCGTAATTATTAGGGCGAATTGAATGAAAAATCGATGAAAGTCTGTAAATAATGAAAATAAAAGTATTATGATATCATTTCGAACATTATAAGAATATAATATTATGTGTTCTGATTAATGTTTCTCTATTCCGGACTTTTTTCATTCCCGGGACTCGATTTGCAGCTCTAGATCATTCCCGGGATCCCGGGTCTCGTGATGTGTTAATATATATTTTTTAAATAAAATATTTTATGTTTTTTTTTATAAACATTTTTAATTCTATTTCGATTAAATTGTTATATAAATTAAACATGTATTGTCAAAAAAATACTATATCTAAATAAATATACAGATATAATAAATTCTTAATATTAAAAAATCTAATTTCAATCAAATATATTGTATTTTTATTGCACTTCACCGACAGTCGTCAATGCTAGCAAATTTCCGAGAATTTGTAAATCTGTATTTTGCGACTAAATGATTCATTATTTCCTGAACCCATTTGAAAATTATGCTTTTTTTTGTTTTGATCCGAACATTTTTTTTTAACTGCGTTCGTAAGACAAAAAAAAATTTATTTACACTCTTCTAAAATTATTACGAATCTCGAGACTCGACATAAGCATTCTCGGGACTCGATGCGTCGAAAACCCCATGTATTCTCGGGAATTCATTCCTGGGTCGACCCGGGTCAGAAACTCTAGTTCTGATACTTGAATAATTAATAATAAAAGTTGGTAATTATAAAAGGTAAAAGAAAGATTAAAATGTCGTAATTTACTTTGACGTTATTTAATTAAAAATAAATCAAAGACTAAAATAAATATATACATATATTTCACGACTGAAATACGATAGGAACCTTTTAAACATAATTTTCAATTAAAAGTCGACATCGCGATTTCATTTCACGTTTTCTTAAACTGCTTTAAATAGATACTTAATTTACAATTCAGACAAATTGTCTTGAACAAAAAATAAATACCTACGTTATATTACAGCTATTATTACAGAAATCTAAATTAACTACTTCACAGCAAGCCCTAAATGTGAGAAAACAATGGGAAGGGTTTCAAAGCGTCCTTTACGCTGAAAGCACAAGTCATTGTGGAATAGCCTTATGGGCTCATGGCAGGCTCAAGGGCTGTTTCCTGTTCGCAGTATTAATCCTTGTACAGGGGGTGCAATAAATGCCTAACCAAAGAAACACAATGAAATTGTTATACAACTTGTACAACTGTGGACGTATTTAAACCATTAAAATGACCCTTGTTTCGTTTTATTTACACCATCTTACAATGTCAAAGATGTAATCTCATTTTTAAAAAAATCTGTTATTTAATGATCATTAAATATTTTTTAAAACTATTCTCAGACTAATTATATAATACGGTTTCGAAATGTGGGCCTTAATAAAGGGTGTTTTTGTTTTAGAGGTTTGTTTTTAGAACATACAACTCTTTTTCCAGCGACAGCCAATTTAATAGCTGATTTGTGCTCAGTTTGATTTGCTATTTCACCATGAATAGACTTACCTCAGAACAACGCTTGTAAATTATGTGAATTTATTTCGAAAATCGTGGTTCAGTTGCTACATGCTAGTTGTACTATACGCTACGTCCATTTTACGATCAACATAATTGTTCATCCGAGCAAGTAATTCGAATAACTATGGATCGTTTTCGCACCACGCAAATTCAAATTGATAGTATGCATCCGCAGAGACGTCGTATAGTGCGCACCGAATAAAGTGTTGTTTCTTCAAAACTGATGCCGACCAGAACGTTACAGTCAATAGAGAGCGCTATATATCCATGATTATTAACTTTTTTGTTCCACAATTAAATAACGTTAGTGTGGAAAGCTGTGGTTTCAACAAGATGGCGCAACATGCCATACATCACGCGCCACAATCAATTTATTAAAGGAAACATTCTATGAGCGAATAATTTCGCGTAATGGACCTGTGAATTGGCCTCCAAGATCGTGTGATTTAATACCTTTGGATTATTTTCTGTGGAGATATGTGAATTCGCTAATCAACGTAGATAAACGAAAGACGACTCGGAAGCCAACATTCATTTCGTTATTGCCAATATATGACCCCAGCTGCTCCAGAAAGTGGTCCAAAATTGGACATATGCGCAAAATCACATTTAAACACTAACGGCATAAAATTATCTTTTCAATAATGTCAATACCAAGATTTTTATGTGTTTTATTTCATTTTAGAGTTATATACCTCTGAAAAAAACACCCTGTAGTATAATCGCTTGGAGAGGAGCGAATATGACTGTAATTAATTCAGTAATAGCAGCTCAGAAAACTATTTTAAAAGCTGTTTTCAAAACTCCAATCATAACGAGGACAGACGATTTACAATGAATTCAATATTTTTAATATACGACAAATATTTGCTAATATTATTCTAAACTTCATATACAAATATAAATAGGCATATTTTAAAGCAAAGCAAAATATAATTACCACATAAATTAACATAACTGACAAACCCCAAGAGCAAATATAAAATATATAATAAATTTCTTCAAAATAACATATTTTATACCTACCATGTAATTGCTATATCCTGCTTATAAACTATGCCTGTCTCAACAAAAAATTTGTAGTAAAATAGGCATAGGCATACCTAAATTGTAAAATTATTTTAAATATATAATTTAAAAAATAAACCCTGGTAGAGGAAAATCTGCTAAATATCTATAATAGAAATGTATCCGACAAAATTTTGTAGTTTCACATAAAAATAGGCAGTAGAAAATCTGATAAAACCGTGAAATACAAGTTTTGTACGACGAACCAACTATCATGTCCGAATAATGCCAGCAAGGAACCCATACCCAGGCACTGCATCAGAAACTCCTAGAGATGCGACCACGGCGAAGACCTCAAAAAAAAAAAATGCGGCTGCATGAAAAGATGCGCAAAAACTTGGCAACCACTAATAGAGAACTACCTGTGAAGATACACAGACCAGTAAATGAATAGATATAATAAAATAAAATGCACACATAGGAGAAGGGTTTGGAACATTAGTCACGGGAAGAGGGCATTTTACACACATTATTTGTGGAAACAAAAATTCGATAGTTAAAAATTCATTTATGCAATAGTATTTACTCTTCGAAAATTGTGTAAACAAGAAGTATTTTTTACAATAATGCATATTATATGGTCAGCGTTCATATTTTCTATCCAATCTATCCATATATTTAAAGAAAGTCGCCGAGCTATTTGATTGCGTAAATGGTACCAAAGTGATGACGTGTGTGACACGAAAATGAAAATATTGAAACAAGGATCTCCGTTAGTTCATGTCTATATATTTGGTAGTGTGTGGAGTAGGTAATAAAAGTAAACAGATTATTGATTTAATAAATTAACAGTTGTTGTTCTAAAAATATTACTTTGGCAGATATTACAAAATATTAATATTTGCAGTTGGTTATATAGTCTAGGAACAATGTAAGATGTATGTTTCCGTCTATTCCTAATTAGGACATTTAAAAAAAAACATGTTCATTAGTTTTGCTCCGACTCTAATAGTTGTGGTAAATTTTAATTTTATCCTCTTTAAAAAAATGAAATAAAACAGTTTTTTTTATATAAAGAAGATAAAATGAATACAAGAAATTTTGTTATGATTATTATCATTTATGCTATGTTAGTGTTAGTTTTATAACTTTTATTTTAAAATATATCGGTAAACTTGTGTTGGTTGGAAAAAATAAAAATACAATTTGTATCGAAAATAAAAACTATTTTGATAACTTTATGACAAAATAATTCAGATTGAATATACTCTTTTCGATTTTTAATCGACATACAAGTATTTTAAGCGAAAACAAGTATATACAAATGGACTTATCACAACTGTCAAATTTATAGTTTAGAGCATCATATGTTAAAATATTATATTATAATTTTACTAGCGTCTATCAGTTAAAGTGTACCTTTGCTAGTAGAAATATATATCTTCCGGGGAAAATGTATTCGGATATTATTTCATTTAAACTCCAGGGAAAATATAACTTCCCTGGTAATACAAAAAAAAATAGCTTTGTACAGGTGAGATACATAAAATTTTTCATCGTTTCATTCCCAGCGCACAAATTATAGCGCCTTCAAATTTCACAAAATATTTTTTTGTCCACTCTCTGATCCAAAAACAAATGGGAAAATTTGTCAAGTATCATAAAGTTCCAGTATAGTATAAAGAGCATCGTTATTGATTATCAGATATTGTTTTTTGTATGATTTTTTTTTCATATGGAAATAAAACAATAAAAAACATTTAAATGTTTTAAATTTAGCAAACAAAAATTATGCTCATAATAAAGACATCCTTGTAAATGGCTAAGCTATATTTTAATAGACTAAAGAATTGGGTATGTAAGGAACCATTTGTAGTATCCTTATGAGCAAGTAAGTATAACCCATAATTTTAAATTAAATTTTGATTGCGATTTAAGAGCATGATTTTATAGTACCTAATTAAAACAAATTGGATAAAATATTTAGAGCATACACAGAAAAACGAACTCCACGATAAAATATAATTACCACCCGTACTCAAACCCTAAACTTTGTCGCTAGACTAATAATAATCTTTTTAGTGAAAAATCTATTTTTGTTTTATTGACTTTAATCCCGTAACCAATAATCATCAATGTCAGTCTCTCATTACTGAGAATCGCGCTGTCCATAAACTCCCGCCCTCTTGACTATGCTCCTCCACTTTTCTCAGTATCCTGGAGATATAAGGGCTGTCACCAGTCACATCTTTCCTTCTCGCAAGATTTCTGAAAAATTGAAGGATTCGTCTCAGGCAAATGATTGATAGTCTATCCTTAATCTTCAGTACATACAGAATGGAGACATTCGTGCGTCTCGCTGTCTATGATATGCGCAACATGTGTCTCCATCACTACATCTCAAAGGCATCAATCCGTCTTCTCTCCCTTGCCTTCAAGATCCATAACCAAATATAGAAATGCCAAAATAATAATCAAATTAATGATATTGAATGATGTTCTTTTACGTAAAAATATGTTTTCATGAAATAATTCTGCTAACATATAAACTATGTATTTTATTTTTACCTTTTTTCTTCTTACAGACATACAACTTAAATGCCCAGACTGGCGAGTCATCAGCCTGCGCCACCGCGCTCTTGTGTGGCGTAAAGACAAACTACGAGACTCTCGGACTGGACGGTAGGGCCAGCTTTGAGAACTGCTCGTCCTCGCTGGGAGCCAGAGTTTCCTCCATCCTGGAGTGGGCACAGGACGCTGGTAATATACATAATTCATTTTTTTATTATTATTTTAAGATAGACGATTTTAAATTGAAAACAGACTTTTTTGTACTTTCGAAATGTATTAGCGTGGAGTCAATATAACTCATGGAATTAATTTGGTATGAGACGACGAAATAAAAATTAATCCAAGATAGTGAAGAGATACACAACAATTTGTGATAATCACGAAAAGAACTTGAAAATATGAGTGCTAAATATCACCCTCAGAGACGTTGAATTAAATCTAACGTTGCTGACATGGTACAAACTGGAGCGAAATTGAAGTGGCACTATGCCAGGAACATGGCGAGACTAACTGATGAATGTCGAGATGAAGTCCGGCAGGAGTCCATGGCTGGACAAAATAAATAAAGCTAGACTAATGAAGGCTATCACTAGAGAAGTACCAAACGCCTTTTCCGCTTGTCTGTTGAGTAGGGGATCTTCCTCTTTTTCTTTGTCCTTCGACATGGCCCACCACAACAAGCTTCTCCGAACTATCTTCCCTTTTCGCAAGATGCCCAAAAAATTGAATAATTCGCCACAGGCAAATGGATAAGAATATGTTGAAGTTTAACTCCTACAGAATGAAACTCCATTCTGTAGGACAACTGTCAACAACTGTTGAAGTCAGAGTCAATCGTCTCCATAATCACCAGCACCGCCGACGGACCCTGAACACATCTTGTTGGATGTAAAACTAGGCTCACACTCACAAAAACTTACCAGATACTGACCCCAACATGTGCCTATACAATTCACCCGCAACCATCTGGAAGACGGCCTCCGCGCACCACTCTTCTCGCGGCTGCCTTCCCGTCAAGATCTCTAGCAAACGCTCATCGGTGTAGACTTTTTAATTGCATATTTTCTATCTGTAACTATGCAAGAAACAATAAACTTCAACTAAAGTGAATCTGAATTGAATTGGTTAGTAATAATTGTACAAGACATTAACGTATCCCGGGATGCACGGCTTAGACTTTTGGGGGTGTATGATTTCTATAGCTTCTTTCTGGCTACCTTCTGAATTGAATGTGATAACGAGTCTTACGTCAAATTGTACAGATATGTCTCTGGTACGATGATACCGGAGCCAACATATGATGGTATTATGATGATAATGTTAATTATAACCGAATGTAATCAAATAAAAAATAAAATGTAATATTGACGAATCGAAACGAGAGTAAACAACTCTCAAAACGATTCGGGATAGGGTGTTAATAAATAAATGAATAAAAAACTTCAATTATGGTTTAACCTTCTCTGGCCACACGCCCACATATGTAATACATGGCGACACTAGACTCTACATACATATAACCTTCTAATTCTTACAACATATGTACCGATACATAACTTATCATATGATTCAATAATAATCCACATATTCACAAAATGGGTCCACGTTGTGCATTTGTGCGTCTCGCCATTTATGGTATACGCAAAACAACATCTCAAAGGCATCAATCTGTCTTCTATCCCTCCTTTAATGAACATAGATGTCATTTAATTTTCAATCTGCATATTTAGTCAATACACAAATCACTTTATCTTGAAAATACATAAATAATTCAATTTGTATATTTAGCCGAGGCACAAACCGCCCCGAACTTGCATTTAATCTAATATTATGTAGATTTTCAATTGGCAGTTAATCTAATATTAAATAGATTTCGATGGCTGGCAAAATCCGATTGCCTACTGCTAGTTGGAATATAAATTCATTTAATAAAACAGGCAGAAATAAAAATAATGAATGTAAATATTTATTCAGTAAATTTCAGCCGTGTAATTGTTCACATTTATTTACTTTTAGCGGATTTCATCTCATTAATTTAGAAGAATGAGCCGATAAAAGATGACTTAAATTGGTAATATTATGTGAGGGTTTACACAGAAGTATCCGAGATTCGAAACGAATTCCAACCCACTTCTCCTGCTATTTACCAAGTTTTACTTCTTGAAAAGTGGATACAGATTTGTGTACATGGAATTCAATTTCCTCCCTAAGGTCGTGTTAGCCAGGCAATGTTTAGTTTGGTCCACTCAGGTAGATTAAATTGTTATGGCAAGCTGTAATAGTTAGCGCTGGGATTTAGATCAATTACGAAGTTTCAGTATTAAGGGAAGAACTTCAGTAGTATTTTAAGGCTGTTGATGGGAAGTTAAATATTAATTAACTTTTGAACGTTACATAATTACGGTTAACATATGTGTTGGTGAATGTTTTATTCATATCCATATATTTCATCACAAAACAATTACGTTAATTTTTTTAAACATGTGGAATTTATATATATATATATGTATTTTAATTTTATATTAGTGGCATTAATTAATCATTATACAGTGTGTCCCAAAAGTCTTTTTCATTTTGATTCATTCGCTGCACCAATGCAACGAGCGGGAGAGGAGCGCAGGGTATGCCGATAATTAGCCGCGTCCTTAAGAATTCAGTCACTGTGTCACGTATCTCCGACTTGACACCAATGAACTTTTTCCTATGGGGATACTTAAAATCAAAGGTACCGGGTAACAATCCTCCCTCTCTGGACCAATTAAAAGAAAATATTCGTGAAAAAATGGCAGCGAACGCAGAGAATACGACCCGAGCAGTTCTCAAAAATTTTTCCTCCTGTTTATAAGAGTGCCAGCGAAATAACAGATAACATTATTTTTAAGAAATGAATTCCCAGGGACTGTACTTAAATGCAAAGTAAATATGTTTTTATTAAACTCATCCATTATTTTAACACAGAATTTTTATTATGAAAAAGACTTTTGGGATAGCTTGTATATGTATGTTACATTTAAGGTTTCCGCGAAAACTAGTATAAGAAATTGGCATCTCTTCTAGGTTAGACGGCATTTATTTTAGATGGTTTCCTTAAAGAAACCTAAGCCGACGTTTCGATACAATAACACGTATCATTTTCAAGGCGTTGCCTAAAAAAATTACGGTACAACTGTTATTTTTTTGCAGGAGATATAAATCTTGATTGTGGGAGATTAACTAACTAACGAACTAACTAATTTATCATCATGCCATTTCTCTTCAGAGGTAAGTAGAGAGGATAGAACGCCGAACTCTTCTGTTGTGGCACACAATTCTTGTCCATGAAGGCATCCACTTTCATACTTCTTCCCATGCAGTTTCTTCGGTTGTTTAATTTAACAGAGCCTCCCCCCAATCATTGGTTTATTTGACCTTCCCAGTTTTTTTTCGATCATATGTTCCACATAACATAACATATTTTTTTAATTATTTCGACTTTTGCTTATAATTTGTTAATTCTTCATTCTATCATACATTACGTAGTTCGCATCCCGGTGGGAACCAAATATATTTTGATAGATTTTTTCTAAACACCTTTTTGTATTCCCGGGAACCCGGGTTTGGATATTCTAGGCAGGACGTAGGTAGATGATTTCAATTTTATATTTAAATTATTACACTGCGCGCCTCATTTTATTGACAAAAAAGAAAGAAATGCGGCATCTGTTATTGGTGTGATAAGATCCCGTGAACTATTATTTTGCGTCAACTAAAATTATGATTTAGTTGACGCAAAATGAATTGAAAGGAATAATAGCAGATGGATCTGGTCTACCTTGATCCAAAGTCCTGGGTTGGACGTCAATTTTCACATCCACTTGACTCGCACTTGTGTAGTGAAGAACGGAGATATCACTGCATTTCCGAGTGGTGTAGAATATTGCATATTGGTGGTCCGGATCTGTACACTCGACGACAATTTCGATCCACAAAAATGGCCTATTGACAGCTCCGTCGGCAAAATCCTTAAGTAATTAGTTGCCCATAATAGGAAAGGCATATTAAAATTTATTGGATAGACGGACTGTACGGGGAGTACTCAACTTACATCAACAGTTGTTATTAGAATTTTATCTAAATTATTATCTATTAATTATTATTATCATGTATATTTTGCAGTACAGTCGATTCCGCATAATTGGGACATATTGGGCCCAAACATTTTGTCCTTGGCTGGCTCTAATAAGCAAAGTTTAATGTAAAATTAAAAAATAATATTAACATATTTTTGAACTTTATTAAATTATTTAAAAAAAAATTCAATTACAGAAAAATAATATATAATTATTAGGTATACATATTTTAAATATATTAATTAGAAAGATATACATATAAAATCAATTTTATCGAAAAATATTGTTGTTGCGCTACCGGGATTCGAACCTGTATCTTTTTTCAAACCGGAGAAGGTGCATTATCCAACTATGCTACGGAGACGCAAAAATAATATTTTTTGAAAAAATAGATTTTTTATGTATATATCTATAATTAATACATTAAATTAATATTATTTGTTACTTTATTTGGTTTCTGTTCCTCGAGATTTGGTCCAAATAACCGGCTCCCCCGATAAACCGGTGGTCCAATTATACTGACTGTATTTGTTTTCAGTTCAGAATAAGTTCAAAGCATTGCGGACAGATCTGGGTATTATAATAACTGCGTTCCATGTTACTGAATGACTGACCTAATTCAGTGGGATAAAAATTAATATGGCCAATTTATTTCGAAAATATATCGTTTCACTGTCTATCATCTGAAAATGTAATGAACATTCAATTGGAAAAATACGAACCTTTATTAATTCATCCATCATTCAATACACCGAGGTGGGATAAAAGTCTCTGGAAACCTCTGCTCCTCCGGCCACGCAAACATGAGACCTACAAAATATTTTTTCGTATTAAATCGGGGGCTGTTTTGGCTTGGCAAAAAAGTTTAGGGTTTGTTTGCGATTCTACCGCGTTGACTCTTTTGTGACATAAAAACAAAATGAATGACGTACCTTGTTTATGTCGTCCGCCTACTTGGCAGTCAATTGGTTAAAAATGTACATCTATTTCATCATTTATTCACGAGCAGGTATAACCAACATTTCACAAAAGGCCCGTCTGCATTATTAACCATTCCAGTTGTTTTTAGATCCTAAGTAAAATAGTAAATATGTAGAAGACGGTACACGTAAAAATATATATTTTAATAGGTTGGTTTTTATGTGAGGTCTTAATTTAACTTTATCAACCAAACAAAAAAGAATATTTACAATAGTTTGTAAATTATATTATTAATGTAAAATAAATTTACTTTTTATTTGTTAAAAGACAATTTTGTATTTCGAAAAAAACTGAAATGCCACCGAGACATGAATCAAGGCTAGTAGACTGCTCTTAAAGGTAAACTAAATATGTATCATTAAAATATGACGTGCAGAATAAATCTTATGATTGATTATTATTAGATGAGATTAATATCTGTGTTGATGATAAAACAGGAGGGTAATTAATGTATGGATAAAGTCAGAAAAAAAACTTGACAGACAGTATTTCGACTCGTATGATAGATATCAATCATAGAAATCAAACAGCTTATTATGAACAACAACAGATCTGCAACACCCAATAAACGCTCGCAATATTTAACTTTGTTTGAACTTACTTTATTAAATACCACATATATCACACAGGATTGAGAGGTTTGACACGAGGCAGATATTAAAAATATAATAATCAGCGAGACGCCAGAAAGACGTGAGATAGATTTCGGCAAGCGAAGACTCATTTTTTGATAAAATACACCTTTATGACGCTCGATGCTGCCTGCTCGTTAAAATATTGGAATAAATTAAATGTATTATTTGTATCTTAAATAAAACCAAGTAAGGTGCGAGCGGGAACACGTTCTCGATTCTGTTGCCACAGTATTCTTAGAAATAACATATCTCTGTTAAATATGAATTAAATATATTAATTAGAAAAATATACATATAAAATCAATTTTATCGAAAAATATTGTTGTTGCGCCACTGGGATTCGAACCTGCATCTCTTTCCTAACTGGGGAAGGTGCATCCACGGCAGGTGCGGTCCACCCTTGTCTACATTCTTGTTTCCTGTATGGGGCAGTCACTATATTATTTATTTTATTATTACCAATGATATTTCTGTGAAATATACTTCTTCGTATTTATATATATTTCTATGTAACATTTTATATATATTTAAATTAATGTTTTTGATTTATTTAAATACTTCAACATTTAAAACTATATACAAAAAAAATTAACTATATTCAGTCAATTTTCTGATTCACATGAACATAACGCCAACACTAAAGGTAACTGATTTGAAGTGATCGTACTTTGTTTGAGCAAAAAATGAGTCTTGGTAGGGCAAATTGCGAGAAAAAATATCGGAAAAATGGCATCGTTCAGCTGTTGAAAATATATCATGAATAGGTAAAGTTCACTGAATCTTTTTTTGTATACTTTAGAAGATATAGAAAACAAGTGATTTTTTTCTAAAATGTATACAGATTTTTGAAATCCTACCAATATAATTTTTTGAAATCATAATAATACCATAGACAAATATTATTTATTTTTAATTAAAACGCATTTTTGTTGCGAAGTTGCAATTTCATAAAATAGTTATGTGATATTTTAAATAGAAATTAAATTAATCGATTAGAAATATATATATATATATATATATAGAAAAATCTATTTATAAAAAAATTTTTTGGTTGCTACTGAGATTCAAATCTGAATATTTTTTCGACAGGTAAATAATATTTTTATTTATATATTTCTAAGTGATTTATTGAATTTTATTTCACCCCAATCAATGATTTAAGAAATAAGAACATATTTTTCTGAAGAATAAAAAAAACAAGTGTTTCATTTTCACATAAGAATATTGTTATAATTTTTTTTTATTGAAGCTTTGAAATTCGGAGAATAACAATTTAAATAATCTTTGAAGCATGACTTCCAATAGCCGTTCGCTATTACAATTGTTAAATCTTGGCAGTACCAACTTTATAATAACAGTAAACCAAGTTGCGTCTATATTAGACCAGTGTTGATACAAATCAAACTTCGTTTACAAAAGATATTAAACCATTGTTGTTATACAGAGCAGATATCTGGACTGCCAGCTCTGTCAACTCTGAAGTTGCAGGTGTTGGTGTAAGATCTGTGGTCTGATTTTCGAAGACAATTACTTGGTACCCCCATCATAACCTCCGAGTTTACGAGCTCAAAAATAAGCCTGATTCGTAAAAATTATTAAAATTCAACATTTTCGAAGGGCTGAGCATTAATTAAGCTTGGATGGATGAGACATTACCATATACGCACTAAATATTCCATTAACCAGAAGGTAGGTGGAGTATTTGAACATCATGACTTCTTGGCTGGTTGAGATCCAAAAAGACTCACATGCTCTCGAGTTCGAAGACTGGTGAACCAAGGCGTATAATAGGAAGTAAAAGTGGGATAGTTTTGAGGCAACCAAAGCGCATCCCTAGATGTAGTACAATGAAAGCGCTGATGACTACCAATTAAGCGTTAGCGTTTCTCTGTATACATACATCTTATAATTTTTTATTTAGGAGAACACATTCTTATCGTGAAATTGTAATTATTCAGAACATAGGTCTGTGATATTTTAATAATGAATTAAATATATTAATTATAAAGATATACATATAAAATCAATTTTATCGAAAAATATTGTTGTTGCGCCACCGGGATTCGAACCTGGATCTCTTTCCTAACCAGGGAAGGTGCTTTATCCAACTAAGCTACAGCGAAATTATTTTTAGCAACAATTTTCGACCCTATATGTTAACTTTTTGATATTAATACATTTAATCGTTCCATCATTTGACAGAGCCATCTACCTTATTTTTACACAATCTCAAATACCTTTAAGTAAACTGATAACAGACGCCAGAATTATCAATTGTCAAGAATCCCGGTGGCGCAACAACAATATTTTTCGATAGAATTGATTTTATATGTATATCTTTATAATTAATATATTTAATTCATATTTAAAACATCTTATAATTATTATTAAAAGATAAATACTTGGTACGGTGTAAGTACAATTCAGTGTAAGGTAATTAAAATTGTATGGTAATTGTACAATTCATTTAAGTATTCTTGATTATGATCATAATAGATAACAAACTCAAATGGAAACAACATATTACTAATCTTGCAAACAAAATAAGAAAAATTGCCTACATATTTTTAAGACTCGGAAACATCTTATCATTTTTAAATCTGAAAATAATATATTACGCGTTTGTAGTCACATTTGCAATACAGTATTATTGGATGGGGAGGATCATATAAAACTTCAATATCATAATTATAAATCCATCAAAAAATTATAATAAAAATTATTCTAAAAAAAAAGACCATCGATGTATCCAACTCTTCACAAATTTCAAAGTACCTAAAATAAAATCATTATCAATCAACCAATTCAAAATCATTATATTTATCAAGGCATTAAATTTTTTAACAATCTCCTCTTCATAATTAGAAAAATTACAGACAACTATAAATTTGTAGCTGAAGTCAAAATTAATTAAAATTAATAACAGATTAACTGAAATATAAATTATCTCGTATATACTCCTTCTCTATACACGCGTCTTACTCTCATAGAGAAGAAATAAATGTTAAAAGAAATATATACATATCCTACTGATTATTTCATAAATGTATTATATCTATAAATATTAAAATAAATAAATAAAATATATTTAAAAATATATCATATTTTATGGCAATAGTGTAGTGGTACTCGAAGCTAGTCCACGTACTTACATATATACAAATTTCAAAAATTTGATAAATGTGGAGATTGAGGGGTAAGAATAGATTAACGTTATATATATAAAGTGATCACTTAGCCAGCCAAAGACAGGTCATAAGCCATGTAAGTACCCACATACTTGAATAAAATAGCTTTGTTTCTATGAGATATCTGATATTTGTTTAATAACAGGGTCTTTGTATCTAAAAATTCATTAATTGTGTGTTCTTGGACATACTCTAATATTGCAAATACAAAAGTATTTAGAAGATGGCTAAAACTGATAAATATTGTTTACGTATAAAATAAATAAAACAAATTAGATATGGGTATTTAGAAAGATGTGAAGTCAGTAAAAAATAAAACTGCTACCTGGAATTGAACCCAGAACTTTCTGCCAAGGGTAGGTACTGTACTAATTAAGCTACATTAATCCTTAAATTCTTGTAAAAAAAAAATTTTTTTGTGACAGGTCTGGTCTGCCTTTATCTACGTTTTGAATAATCGCAACATAATGAATAGACGAAAATTTATTTAATTATACAATAAAATATATTTTATCTATACAGAATATTATAAAATTCTTAAGCTTCTACAAAATTCAATTTCTCTCTTTTTTTTAATACAGAAAAGTCGACATATAGTTTGAAAGACAGAAACTGGCTACTTTTTTATACATTATTTTACGAGTTGTGAAATTTTGAAGTGATCTGACAATGGAATTGGAAAGTGATGGAATATTTTGTCTGAAGAAATAAGGCTTGAATATGAATAATATATTCTCCAAGTTATCGAACTATCTTTTGGCACTGTCGATGACAGAATCAATAAGCGAAGAATAGAAATGTGTTATTTTGTAAATGCTCACAGATTTGTGTCATTCGGGGTAAGGGGATGAGTACACTTCCTACACCGCACCCTTACGTTTCGGCTGTCAGAGTATAGACGAGGGTTTCCTTTTCTAGGTGTTAAAAATGGATTTATTATTTAAAAATACAACTGAACAAAAGTGACAATATCTATCATGTTTGTGAGATATAATCAACTGTCATACTTAAAATGCAAATTAAATGAATTGATAGATATGGAGATTGATTAATGGGTGAGCATGGTGAATGTCATATTTATATAATAGAAGACTGTAATTTCCCATAATTAGTCCTGTAATTTCCCATAATTCCATATCTTTCCATTAAAATATAATAAAAAATATCTTCGTCTCTAAAAGATACATATTATTTGTTTAATAACTGCCTTTGTAGGTTAAAAACCAGTAATTGTGTGTTCTTGAACGTATTCAAAAATTGCTAATATATTTATTTTTAAAGAGAACATACTATCATTATGAAATACTTTATATTGAGATGCATCCCGAATACCTTTGAGTAATACACGCTAGGAGACGTCAGAATTAAATCAATCCGTTTTATTAATTTTTGATAATTTATGATATTGTATTACGTATGTTTTTAAATATTTTATACATTTTTTTTCCGAATAATGTATTTTTCCAGATACGAAATGATCCAGGTTCGAATCCCGTTAGTAACTAAAATATTTTTTTGTTGAGATTTTTAATAAGATATAAGTATTCAATTGTAACATTAGAAAACATGTCAAAAAACTTTTTTTGTAGATTGATAATCACTTTTTTAATAAAAATAAAAATAATACTCACATGAAACAACTATAAATATTTTCCTAAAATATATATTTTTTTAATCTGTTTCAAATGTTTATATATAAAGCAAACAAAACTGATCAATTTATTTGTAATCCAGTGAAAAAAGTATTGATCAAATGTAACACTTCCATAAATTATAATTCATAATTTAGTTAACTACACGCTTTAATACATAACGAAGAAAAACGATTTCTGAAAGTCACAAGATTTTTTTTTATTAAATTCCATCCGGTTACGTCCTATAGTTAGGCAAAAGTCTTGCTTTAGCACAACATCCATTTACTAAATGAATTAGATCTACTTTGAAAGTTTTCGTTTTAAAAGCTTAATGTAAACTTTTCACCCCAGCGACGACTTTCGTAAGCTAAACGCCACATCGGCGTCGGCGTCGGCGACGTCTTGCGCGATCACTGTATTGATGAGGAATCTGCAAAAAAAATACTTTCTCTGGATACAACTTCTAAATGATGTTAGAGCAAACATAATCTTATTATGCTGAGAAAACAATTTTCATTTCACTTACTTATTGTTCAACGATCGTGAACATTGAATTAATTCTGACCGTTTGTACGTCGGTCATGCTTTTAATTACGTAAGCAATATTATTTTAAAGAAACGTGCTAACTCTCTATAAGAGAAAACTATCGTTCTTGAAGAGGGAGGTCGTTTACGTTATGAAATAAGTAAAATAATATTACTGTTTAAATTATGATAATAACCGAAAATGTGAAAATGATAATTTCATATATATACATATATATTATTTCAACTTTATTACATATTAAGGGTGGGCCAACTTAGGCTGACTGTTTTTAAAAATGTATAACTTTGGTGGGGTTTATTTTTAATTTCATTTTGCAGATAACTAATTTATGAAAGTTTATAATGGCTACATACCTAATGCAGGAGCGCTTTGAAATTATTGAATTTTATTATGTTTCGCGACGATTTATTTTCGGTGACCGGCTAATTTCAAGAAATGCAGAGTTTGCTTGGCCTCCCCGTTCCCCAGATTTAACGGCGCCTGATTTCTTTTTGTGGGGCTACTTTAAAAGCCGAGTTTACATGAATAAACCAGTAACAATTCAGAAGCCTAAACAAAATATTCGTGCAGAAATAACAAATTTGAAGACAGAAACGTTGCCTAATGTAATGCAAAATACTTTAGAAAGAGCAATTATTTGTCAACTAGAAAATAGAAGTCATTTAAATTGTGTTATTTTCTACACATAGATTAAATAAAAGTAATATATAATTACACTTTTATGTAATTATATTTTTTTAATAAATATTAAAATTACAAAAGTTATATGCATTTTACATCAGTCAGTCCAAGTTGGCCCACTCTGCATAAACAATACAATTTATTTTTTGCCAAACTGCATGGCAGTTTTACAGCAATTATTGTCTTTTACATAGTTATTATCGATATTTTATGAACATTTTTTTTACAAATGAAATATAACAAGGGAATAAAAATTAAACAAGATGTTAATGAACTAAAATTATGCACTATTCTACACCTAATTAGTGTGTTAATATAATATACAGTCATTTCCATTTAGAGTAGTGGGAGTGTGAGTATAAATATTATGTAATAGTGATGTTAAAAGAAATTGTATGAAATACTAGAAAGATATAATGAAAAAATCAATCTTTCGGAAAAATATACAATTTTTACAGAGTGTAATAGACCTAGTCCACAATATTTTATGGGGGGGATACCTGAAAATAATATAATATAACAAGGAAACAAAAAAAATTATATAAATATGTTCTTATACTTTATATCTTAAGGTGCTCACTGGGGCCTCATAATTTTTGTAAATGTATAATAAGTCTTTATTGATTTTGTTAATTATTCTTGGCACAACACATTCTCTCGCTCTTTCACCATCCACGTTGTTTGCGATTGGCATGGAGGGTACTCTGTGGTGTAGTATGGTTATTTTAATTTTTACCACTAAACTTTATACTACACACGCGTTGGGTTATTGTCACTATTATAGTTAATGTAGTACAAAATTTGTTTGTGCAAATTAAAATAATGATCATCATCCATGTCGGTCCCTCATGACTGAGGATCGCTATCTTCATGAACTTCCGCCCTCTTGACTATACTCCTCCACTTTTTTCGGCATCCTGTAGATCTTAGGGCTGTCAGCAGTTGCCTGTTTCTTTTACTATTTGGTTGGTTCAACGGGTAGAGGATCATCCTCTTCCTCTTTATCCGACGACATGACCCACCACAACAAGCTTCTCCAAACTATTTCCAAAAATGGAAGAATTCGTCTCAGGCAAATGGTTGAGGATCTGTCCTTGATCTTCAATTCATGTAGAATGGTGATGATATGCGTTAAATATGTTTCCAGCACCATATCTCAAAGGCATCAATCCGTCTTCTCTCCCTTGCCTCTCGAGTTTAGAATTCCACACCATATAAAAATATAGAATGCACCAGAGACTGAACAAGTCTGACCTTCGTTGTCTTGGAATAGATGGAATGAAATAATTATAATTTATATTATATACTGATTAAAGTAAACATCAGTCAGGAGAATATGTAGATTACAATGTTCATAAAAAACAAAAGCACACAAGACGCAGTAGGTAGACTATCTAATCCAAGAATCTCTATACAAATCTCTTAAATGTATTGAAATTGTTGTGGACTTTGAGAAAAGCCTTTGGTAGTATCTCCCACAACAAACTAATATCAAAATTAAAATCCGTTGGTATAAACGACAAAGCACTAAGCTGGATTCAAAGCTATTTTCATGAAAGACCGCAAAATGTAAAAATAAACTAAACTCTAAGCCAACCCCTAATCAGTGAATTTGGTATGCCACAAGGGTCGGTTTTGGGTCCATTTTTCTTTATAATTTATGTCAACGACATTTTCAAACTAAAATTGAGCGGAAAAATTATATCATACGCCGACGACACTGCTATTTTTGTAAATGGACATGACACAGCAAACTAACACGCAAACACTCAAATCATGGTTAGATAGTAATTTACTTTCTTTAAACTCTGAAAAAAGGTATTACATTCCCTTTTCAATCATAAATTTAAAACATCGTCCAATACAAAAATTACTATCCATAACAATAACTGTAATAAAATTACCTGAAACGACTCATGTATCAGTGTAAACCTTAAAAAAGAAATCAAATATCTCGGTATAATTATCGATCAACATCTAGAATGACACAGCAACATTAGCGAATTGGTGAAGAGTATAAGAAATATATATATTAATAAGATTAAGAAACATATTAAGTATAAATAACATTAAAAATGTATACTTTGACCCCATCCAATCCCATTTGATCCCATGACTATATTTGAAAAAAATATCGCTCTCTGGACGTTTTAAATATTTTTTTTCTAACGAATCAATTGAACTTTGCGTGTACGACCCGAGTTTCACCCACGTTTCACGTGTTCAATAATAATTTAATTCGATTCCAAAAGGTAGGTAGGTACCCACAAACTATTCTGTGTAAATTTAAAAATGTTATTTATTCCTATCATTTTGTCGAGCCCTTTACCTAGTTCTTCAATAATTGAAGAGTTCGGTCTATGTGTTTTTTTTTAACTTTAGATAGACAACAAAATTCATCGCTAAATTAGGGAAACACCTTTTTAGCCCCGAAATAACATAGACCCTTATTTTTCCAAACTCTTATGGTAATAACAATACTTTTTGTTTTCAAGAATATTACGACTTTCTATTATAATTATTCAAATAATAGGGAGATAACAAAAAACCTAAGGAATTAAGCTATAAACAAAAAACCATAACGACCCGATGTGCGAATGTAACAATTAATAAAACTATGAACATAACTGCGACATGGACCATTGTTCCAGATATAGAACTCACAATTTCAAGTGCGTCAAGTGGCATAGCAACGACATCTGTTGGTTTCTGTAGGAACTTGAGGAACGTGTAACGGAAGCTATATAGAACGTTGTTCAGTCAAAAACTTGATTTCGGCAAAAATTGTAAGATTGGCTGTTATTCATCCGAACTAAACTAACTTACTTAAATACATTTTCATTCAATCCACCCGTATGGCAAAGGAACATAAAACAAACGTATTTTTAGTCGGATGACAACTCAAAACAAAGTGTAACATAGCAATATGTATCAAACAAGATCTGCTGAAAATTTTATCACTTAAAATTATGCTATCATTGCGAAAAACATTTTATATTGTGTTTTCGTTGAAAGACTATACACGCAAATTATCAAATATTCGTCAATATTGAAGGCTCATTTCTAGTATATAAAATATTTAATTTGAAGTGTCTTCTAATCATAAATTAATAGGTATATTTTCTGGATAAATAATTTTAAAAACGTATTATATGATCAGTCAAGTGCATCACGTAGAATATTTTTTTGTTGTTAAAAACAAATATTAAATACCCGCATCAAGGTTCTTATTTACAACATCCCCACCCGCGAACCTTCTTTACCGTGTCACGAAACTTTTAAACTTTTTTAACCCAGTTTTGCATCACATTTTATCCGGCCATCCCCTCTACAAACATATTGTATAATATGTTAAAATTAAGTAAATAAGGCTTTCTCGTTTGCAAGAGAATACCCCTTGTGATACGGAGATTATTGTCATTATATTTCTCGTATGAGACGACATCTTCTCGTACCGGATTAAGCGTTTATTTGTTTAGGGCCTTAACCGCTGGTATTTCCTCAGAAGGGGTGTGCGGTGTGGTTACTCAGGCTGCCGACGCCACCCCCTTAACATCCCTTACGGCGAAATTTAACGAGCCGTCGTAAGTCTATAATAAGATAAATTGTTTAAAAATAAAACAAATATAATAAATAATTTTAAACATTATATTGTCGGTAGACAGCTTTACCGGTTAAACTACAATAACCCATACAGCAGTTGCCAAATTTCATCTGCATATGTTTCTAAGCAAGGCGTGTAGGTTTCAATGTTTCTCAAAGGTTTTTGAGAAATATATAAAAGATGCAAAAATAGATAAAAACACTTGTATATGTATAGCAAATGAATGTAAATGAAATTTGGAACTAACATGTATGAAAATTAAAATATATTTATATAATTAAATATATTTCCTTCTTTCCTTCCCAGTGGATTGTACATGCATTGTTTGACACACAATTGTACTTGACCTTTTTTTTAAAAATGTAATACATATTCGTATACAAAATAAAATACACGTCATACATCAATATATTTTTTTAACTAAATTCAAATTTTATTTAAATTTATTTTTTAGGAAAAATAGTACTAGTGGTCTCCCGGGATAAGAAAGGATAAGGATCGAGACTAAAAATTCTATAACATAATGGTAATTGAATTAATAATAATTGAAATTTGTTTTTTTTAAATTTATTAAAGGTAACGCTCTTTATTTTAAAATTGAAGGTTTATTTTTAAATTTGTTACAAATTGTTTTAAAATTATACAACGCGACATGTTGCTTGAAAAATAAAGTCAAAATTAATTCTCGGAAAAGTGAATTTGTCTCCTACAACAGCGTGGTGTAAAATTTTAATTACACTGGGTGGCCACTGAAATACGGCCACCAAATTTTTTAGACAAATTTAGAGTCTAACATTTAAAACTCATTGGCGATATTTTAAGTTTTAATTTTAAATTATGTAAACATTTTTTTAAATTGTAGTTAAATGGTTGTTACTTTTGTGAACTGAAGGTAGTGGTAATAATGCTACATGAAGAATTTTTGTTTTTGTTTATGATGCATTTTAAAAATAGACCCAAGATCTTTTAAAGGTCCAAACCTGAGAATAAAACTGCTACAACACAATATTGAATTATCTAATTGCATCTCTTAATTAACTGTTTATATATATATATTTTTTTTTTGTACATTTTGCTTACTGTTATACCGAAGGAATACTGTTGGATATAATACAGTAAATTACTAGTGTAGCAGGCAGGGTACCCAAATATATGTCTTACTTTCTTACTGATATGTTGTATTTACTTTGCCAAATTATACATGCATATCTTCGATACATTTGTCTGATATTTTAAATATGACGCAACACTCATAGAAATGAACTAGGTAAAAATGTATACTTAATGAATATTAATTTTGAAGAGTAATACGTCAGACCGTTTGACATTATTATAAGTACATAATACACGTTAAAAGTGAACCTATTAAATGTATTATTATTATTATTATTATTAATTGAAGATTCTAAAATTGTAAATTGAGTTGAAACACTGTTTTAATCTATTATATTTTATTATAATAAACGTTAGAACGTTTTTGGAAATATCTTCTCATTATGAATAATACAATTCAACTAAAGTTAAAAACATATTCAGACAGTAATTAAGGTTGTGTCTGGAGTTAAGGGAGGTAGGGGTAGGGATGGAGTTAAAATTAATAAGAGAGGGGATGGAATGGGCGGTATTTGGATGTTTATTATTTTCTTATTGCTATTCCATGATGTCTAACTTTCGTCCTTTGCCGCAGCTATGTAAAAGTTCTAAATTATTATTATTGAATGAAAATTCTTAGTTAAAACAACGTGATATTTAAGTTAAAAATAAGAAATGTGTATATAATGAGTGATAGTTTATTATTAGAGCTTTTAAAAAATATATGTATTACTTACTTGCCCACTCGCATATATGCATTCCTGTTTATATACAAAATATTTTTTTCAAAATTGTAATAAAATAGTCGTAACTTCGTGTATTAAGCGCTAATTTTTCGTGTTTAGCTTGTTTTTTATTGTTTTTATAGTGCAGTTTTAAATTTGTTTTAATTTTTTTCATGTAAATAAAATGAATTATAATTTATAGATTATCAGTAAAAAAAAAATATTATTATAATTAAAACATGTTCTCATTATAAAAAATGGGTAACTACGTAATTAATAATAATAAATCCCTGTTAAAAATATCATATTTCATATTCTTATTTGAAGAATAAGTATGTGAATACATGATGTGTTGTGAGTGAACGTTTCAAAAATAAGTATTATTTGCCTCCGATTCTTTGGACAGATATTTCAGTATTTAACTTGGCTTACAGTGAGAAATAAAAGAAGTATGACAATGGCGTGCCATAAACAAAAGAATACTTGCATTAAAACACTTGATTTATTCAAAAACAGATTAGGGTATTACGTTACTATAAATTAAGATCAAGTTGGAAATCTGCAATTGAAAGCTGACGTCCAACTGGGGCCAGGTGAATAAATAACCAAAATTACTCTTATTTGATAAACGCTACCATAAATCTTTTTTTTATAGTCGAATGAACCCCGTTCTCAGAACCAAATATTGAGGAATCAATCATACAAGATATCGCTAGTGTCCGACCGAAGGTCAGTTTTTGGCCGAAGCCGAAGCCGATTGTTCGGTTCTTGCCATAAACTCGTAGGTTCAATCGTAGTTATAAATCTTAGAACTAGAAATTATACACAGCAATGCAAATTTTACACTGTTACATAGTTTTATGCGTTATGGTGTTGATAATAAATGTAAATATATGGATTAAATAAATAAATTGCAGTTTTCCGTGATAAATGGAATTTTATTTCATTCGTTATAGCTTCGTAACTTTTCGGCGGCTAAATACAAAGTTTCGGTATCGGTTAAACCTTCGGCAGATTTTAGCCGAAGGTATACGGTGGCCAAAGACGAAACCGAAGCGTCGGTCGTACTTTAGATATCGCCTGTCTAAAGTTTCCAAACGCCATTACATAATATTTAGCGTTCTACGACGCGTTCATGCAAGTTGTTGGATATGACAATAGAAAAAAAAGAATCATGAATAATATCTTGCTATATACATATGTATATCATTTTCTATTTTATTTAATAAAATCTTTAAATAGAAAAATTCAAAAGTAAACATACTACGTAACGTATTTCTCACATTGTTTATTTGTCTCAAATTATGGCTGTAATTTTTTCTATGTAATAAATAATATATCCTCATTTTCCCGGGATTAATTTTTACTTTACGGGATAAAAAGGAGTAGTTCTTTTTCAGAATCCCAGTATCCAGGAGAGAAACTCCAGAAAGTAATTCATCTTAGATAGTATACTTATTAAAAAATAGTTATCACAAACTCGATCAATCAAACTTCAGGTTAGAGACGTCGTGTGATGTTCACTGAAGAATGAGAAACAGTGGCGGTGATGAGAGATAGCTTACACCGTATCAGATCTAAGGGATTTTGTGATTAGTTGAAAAATAGTTTTGACATATTCTGGACCTAATAAGGTGTAAAAAAATTTTACTTGTTAATTTTAATACGGAAAAAAAAATCTTAATGAGACGTATTTGTGTTGTTGAATAATTATGATGAATCAATGATTGAAGAATCAATCTTACCGACTGCTATCTGCATGACTAATATTAAGTTACTTTTTTATTTAATTATTCAATTGGAATTTTTTTTTTTTTTAATATTATACATTTTTTTAAAGATAAAACAATTTTGTTGTGAAGTTGCATTTTTTGAACATAGTTCAATATATAGTTTGAAATTTGTTGAACGTGTATTCGATTGCTATAGCAAATTGGTGAATGCACTTCTTCGAATAGGAATCGGATCGAATCCATGTTTTTCGATAAATAGATTTATTCTTTATATATCTTTCTAGTTTATTAATTTAATTTGTATTATTATACATCTGTTATTCATATTATTTGTTAGCATAGCATGCAATTTACCGTTATTCTCAGGTTTATTTAAGAATATTTTCATATAACAGTTATTAATGCGTGTTCCTTTTTGGTTGTATATATAAAATTGGTTAAATTGTAAAATTGTTTTTTTAAATTAATTTATAAATATTAACAGCATTTATGAAATTACATTCACTTAATAGGTAAAAAAAATTTTTTGTTGCTTGCAAATGCTTGAAAAATTCGGTAATTGTGTCTACCCTGAACAAAAAATTTATATTCCTGGGGTATATATAACGAAATTTTTTATAGAACATAACTGAGTACATAGAATATACATTTAGATGCCTTAAAATAATTTAAGTGATGTGTTCCAACTGTGTTTGATTACCCCTAATTCTGAAATATAAGAGTGTGGAAGGAATTATATATAGGACACCAACCTTGTCGTAGATTTATCCTCGTGACTGTGGCCGCCTCGCGGCGTCGCCTAGCTGTTCATAAATTATGTGGACATGTGAAACAACATGCGACATGCTAAATGCCTCGCTTGGCAAATATGTTCCGTGATTATGATAAGTTCTCTAGACACCAGTCTGTTGCGCTCGCTCGGCTCCCCTATCCCCAGATTAAGATACCCGTACGCCTGGTGCCTATTCGCGGTAGACGACGGGTGCTTAACCCCGAGCCCTCTCACCCAACACGTTCAAAAGGTAATGATGATGATGATGATCCAAAATTTAGATTCGGCCGGTGTCTCAGTGAACAATATCATTTGTTATGACTCATTCAAGATGCATGGCCGAGGTCCTTATATCTCCAATATGCTGCTGTTCAGTATCGGTAGGAAAATGGCCAATCCGTGGCCGCGTCCACCACTGAAGGTAATTAATTGTGATGATTGTGACATGACAGTACGATTCTCAGGAAATTCCCTTGGTTCCTTTGGGTGCGTCTGAAAACATACGTCATGTGACAACGGTGTGCGATAGATAGTTTAGTTAATCTGCAGGATGATCCTCGGTGTCTCGAACAATGCATCTCGAATAGAGCCAGGAACAAATAGTTAGAGTTGTTATCACTGCATACTGGTGCGGGTGTGTGTGTGTTTGTGTGATTGTAGATCGTTTTAGGAACACTGTCTCTGGGTATTAACCTTTAGAGATCCTACTATCATCCTCCTCATACAACTGAAGTACGAGTACCACGGCGACCACACAGGAACCACCTCGACGCAACTCAGTGCGGACTAAACTGTTTATGCCAGGTTATATATCGGAAACAGATCATGAACGGTAAACATACGTAAGGTTAGCCTGTAGCCTTGTGCACCCTACGCAGACCGATGATGTTCAATAACTCTTTCATTTTGGCTATTCCTACCAAACCAATATAACCATAGCTAGCCCGTCCACACTTCATGCCCCCGAATGACTCTGTTCAGCCTCCAAAAGCACCTTTCCTTCCAATCAAATCATCTTAGGAAAATTACAAATCACATAGGCGTTGAAAGGAGGTAAAGTGAAACATCTGGTTTCAGCTTGATATCCGAAAATATAATTATATACATAATGTATGGATAAATATAGAGTCTTACTTGTGAGATGTGTAGTAAAGTAAAACGTTCAGTAAATTGTTAGTACAATATCAATAATAAAAGTCAGTATGATTTCCATACGCATGCAATAGTGCGTTTTCAAAGTAAAATAAACACACGACCATTCTCGGATATCATTCTCATTTCGACCGGCAAGCCATTACTTCGGATCGAAAATGTAATTTATAAAATGCGCCCTGTCTCGCACCGTGGTGCCAGCGGCGTGAGCCATGACGGGATTTGTGAGATCTTACTAGGTTTCCGCGAATAAGTAAATACACAAATAATTACGTACACAGTTACATAATTATTTACACGGCCCATAGTAGTATATAATTAGTCCTAAACAATGAGATAAATATAACTAAAACTTATAGATTGGTGTTCCAAATAAATAAATAGGACAGTAATTAAATGAAGTGAAATATCAAATAGTCTAGCGATTACGCCAGCTCCCTTTTATGAATGGGTAATTACATGATGATCCGAATCACACTACAGTACTTGTTAGCGGTTTTAATTATGTATACGAGCATGCAAAAAGATAAACTTAGTATTTTGGCGGATCTGGTCCTCAGCGTCTGCGCCGATCCTGGTCAGCCCTCCGGATCCTGGAGTCACTACACTCGCGATTTGAATTCGAACACGACCCCGCGAACCCGGAAACCCACGCGATCACCCCTAAAACACTCGCGACGTAAATCTCGAAAAGGAAAATCCGATTTCGTACCCCTAACAACGTTTATGTATACGTCTCTTTTCCCGGTTCAAAAGCGACTCTCACACGTACAACCCCCTAACCCTCCCGAAACCGACTGTCTAAACTGAAGAGATACCATCAATGCGTACCGCCAGTGCTAATAATGGATGCGAAATATGGACTCCCAGTATTAAAGAAGTCCAAAAACTTAATCAGAAGAGTTACATAAAAGGTCATGGATAACTGTGTATTGAGTATCACACTAAGAGACAGGAAAAGAAATAGAATAGATCATATTATAGAATCGCCATAAAAATGAATGGTTGCAACGCTTAGAAGATAGACAATTGTTCGACAAACATAGTCATCTAGTGGTACCCGAGGGGAATCTGTGGGCCGAAGATCGCCAAAAACCCACTGGATTGACAAAATCATCAAACTCTTCGTAAATACGAATCAGCGAATAACCATTAATATAAATAAGTGGGAGAAACTCGGGGAGGCCAACAGGTCGTCGTTAAGGTTCGTGTCCACGGTAGGAGATACGATGAGATAATCTCAGAGATTTATTGAGATACATCTCAATACCATGTATACGACACGTGTACGATACACAGTGAAACAACGTTCGAGCTGATAGCAAGATTAGACATATGCACACAAACTTCACCGAAAACAAACATAGATCTGCACAACTACCTATCTATTCAAAAAAGATATAAGTCATCAAATATTAACATTACAGACAATTATTCAAAATCAATCAATTGACGAACGACAGTGACATTTGAAGATCGGAAACCTACTGGATTGACAAAATCATCAAACGCTTCGGAAACAAGTGGCAGCGAATTACAATATGTAGTACCTAGTGAAAACTTAAATATTAGTGTGTAATGAGACATCCGGAGAAGTGCGAGATCTTGCACCTCATAATGCAGGTAATCTGGAACTCGGGGCTCTGGAATAAGGAGAACATCATGACCGAAGAACCTGAGGTAATGGTTTGGTCAGTCTACTGTAGAGCTAACCAGGCCACAGTAAGCAATGTGATGATAACCAACGCCCGGTGAATGGATAAAAGGCAGAAGAAGAATTAAAATTGACAGAAAAATAGTTCACTTGGAAAGATCTTCATCTAGAAATTGACAAAGGATGACAGAACTGATGCTTATATATATTTTGTCATTTATCCTAGGTATTATTTAACCATATTACCCACAGACCACCATGTATATAGGTATACATGAACTAACGCAAATTTCTTGTCTCAGTATTTTCATTTTGGTGTCATCCACGTGGTCACTTTGGTACCACTTACTCAATCAAACAGCTCCACGACTTTTTTTTTTAAATATGACTCGATTAGAACGAAAATTTAAACCCTGATAATATAATGTGCATTGATGTAAAAAATACGTTTTTTTAACACAAAGATTTAATTTTCGAAGAGTAAATACTTTTACTGTTGCAGAAATGTTTCATAAACTATTGAATTTATGTTTCCACCAAGAATGTGTATAAAATGCACCTCGTCCCGCAACTAATGTTCCAAAATCCTCTTCTATATGTACACTTTATTTCATGTTTATTCATTTACTGGTCTGTAATATTACCTATGTATTGTTATAGAAATCAATTTTTCCGACTGATTCCTTTCACCGGATAATATGATTGTACTATAGTACTACTGAGAAATAACTATTCTAACTCCATACTATTGATACATTAATATTCTTTGAATTACAGACAAAGGAAACGACGAATACAAAAATAGGTACTTCATTTTAATGGAAAAATATGATCACATCATATCAAATCTGAATTGAAGAAATATGCTTTATTAATTGGTTCTGTACGTCACATTATTTTTCCTGGATATATTAACAATTTTGCGACAGAATGGAACAATAATGAAACAGTAGAAAGTTGCCGCGTATTGACATCCGTCAACACAGTTTGACACCTTGCCAGATATGCTCTCAAAGAGCGAGTGTTTTTACCGAAAAACACAGGAAAAATACCCTCCTGTCATTTTCTTTTACGAAGAGTCTTCAAATTACGTCTCTTGAGAGGCTTGCCGTGTCTTGAGATAACCAAAAAATTGTGAAAACAGCGACTTGGTAAAGTTTCTCCAATGCCCTTACTCCATTATTAAGTTTCTTAAACATATCATCACGCTACATTGCCGTAAGAGTAGGAAAAAGGTTAGATTGCCGCACATTTATATACTGTTTTTCAAGAGAATGCTTATTGCGGTTTTGTTTGGGTCTGGAAAATCTGACTGATCTCTATTTTCACCAAGTATTACTCATACCTATGCTATTTTTAATAAATATAAATAGAAAACTTATATAATATTATATAAATAATGACATATAACGCTTTGTTTAAACCGCTCTTTATTGATAAATAAAAATGTTTCGATATCTATGGTATGTTATTATCTATGTTTGCATTTTTCATTTTAGTATACATTGTTTCCTGAAAATCATCCATAGTTATGAAAACAAGTTGATTTATCAATAAATAGTGTTCTAAATAAAGTGTTTTATATTATCATTTACATATAAATATGCTACGTATATAATTTCCTTATATTATATTATTAAGTGAGCTGTCCGTAACATAAAACAAACAATATATGCTGTCAACTCTATCACTTGAAAGTATTCAGTTATTGCGACATACAAATTTAATTACTTAAAACGAATCCTAGGAAAATATTAAAGTAAACTAGTTATTTCATATTAATTTAAAAACACAACATTACAAACACTTTTCAATAATAAACGTCTTAAAAATAGAAATAAAAATAGTGTATTTTTAAACATGTTTAAGACAATCGATATAAAATAATAATCACATTCTAACAAAATGTTCATAAGAATCTGATATAATATAATTGTCTATTAAATAACCTTTAAAACAGCGCTGTAACATTACTACTAATTTTAAATTTATGTAAATAAAATTGTTTGTTTACTATTTTGAAAAATGGATTTTCAGAGCAAATAGATGATATTTCAAAGGAAATTGACACATCACTCCAACGAAATGTATCAATTTCCCCATATGTGACACACAGAAAATCATTGGGATTTTATGAATAAGAGATAAGAAATGTGTTTTGTATATTTTTGAAATAAATCAAGATGATAAAATATATTATTAAACATCATCATATGAAATCCTCAAAGATGTAATAAATACAATTTTCTCTTCTTCTTTTACTTCTCTTAATCCTCCTCGTATTTTTGATCCGATGTCTGGACCTGGACCATGTATTACGCAACGGAAACGTTTTTGAAAGACCTGGCTTTTCTTCCATCACTTTTACGACCTTACGGAAGGTCTCGAGGAAGCTTCATTACAATAACGAGTCTGCATAAGAAGATATATGACTACACAAGACGTCATGATGATAATGAAGCAATTTATCTTCAGTGTCACGAATATTTACGAATAAATTACGACAATGAATCATATTAATTTAATTAACAAAATGCAATGGTGAGCGTCTCGTCTTTTTCATACCTGTGAAACTAACTTTTACCTTATTTACATAATTTAACCATAGAACCCTATCTCGGGCGTATCTTACATGATGTTACTACATTAGTTTACGCATATTATCCTTGCATGAGGGGGACCACTATTAGTTTAGACACAACTTCCTTGCGTAAGGGAACTAATAGTGTTTTAGATATTTTTATCTTACATATCACTATTAATTCAGAAATATCTTTCTTACACGAGGGGGACCACTATAAGCTTATAGATAGCTTCCTTACCACTGTTAGTTTAGATATATATTTCTTACGTGAGGGGATCACAATTAGTTTATAAATAGCTTCCTTGCATGAGAGGACTAAAAATAGTTTAGACATATCATGCTTACACGAGAGGATCACTAATAGATTAGATATGCCTTTCTCACACGAGGGGATCACTTAAGTTTACTCATATTATCGTAACACAAAGAAACCACTATTAGTGCATAAATAATATTTTCCTTAGACGAATGGGCTATTATATAATTTGGCCTATTTTACTTACAGAAAGGAACCATTATTTGTTATTCTTACCGTTTTCTTAGTAACTTTTATAAGGAAATTCTTACTTTGTGAATTGTATTATATTCCAGCACCAACGTATAATTTGTATATGGCTTAAACATGTTCATTTAGACGAAAATGTCATGTGTCACATCCGCCACTGGATCTGTTCGCACTCTCGCATCGTACTGATGTGCGCGGATGGATCGGTGCCCGTATGTTCATATCGCTGAATATTTATTTTATTTATTGCAAACTTAACAATGTATCCCGAGGGAGAAAGCAGGGAGGGTTGAAAAGTCCAACCCTTCTATATTGATGCCCAGCTTTCGCTTCTATAGTCTATATTCATACATCTTCACATACTGGTCGTCGATAAATCCACATAATCATAATAATTCAGTTGTTTTTGGTAGATTTCGATAAAATGTGCGAATGAACGAATGACGTACTTTTTGGTCTAGTGGTTAAGAAACTCGCCTAGTAATCCAGTAGTCGGGGGTTCGAGCCTCGATTGAGGAGACCAGCAAGTTAATCCTGTTTTGATATTGATGTGACATGTATTCTATGCTCGCATCTCTAATTATTTATTTTCTATAAATATATATAATATGTATACCGAATATATTATACATAACGATTTAGTAAATACGATAACTACCTATCAGATTCCGATCAAACCTTTTTTGAAAATAGACCTCGTATAGGGTACTTAGGTACTATAGCCAGCCGAATCCGTCATCATCTGCGACTGTTCATAACCTGTTATGAAATCACCTGTTAAAATGTCATATTTCCGTTAGAGAAAAAAGTTTTTTATTTAAATTTAAATTTATTAAAATTTACCTGACTTTTGTGGCCGGGAGGAAATTGGTGCATCTAGTATAGCAAAATAACTTACATAATAACCAATCTTTTTTTTATTATTATTATTTGTTTATTTTTATTTGTTATGAACTTTTTGCATAATACGAGGAACGTGATTAAAAAAGTTGCTAATAAAATTGAGGCAAATAAAAAAAGGCTAAATCCTAGAAATCTTTAATGAATCGTCAGAGGTCGTTATAAAAGAGGAAAATATATATTAATTCAAAATTAATCTTAATAAATATGTGCCAGATTATAGTTATGTTTTAAAAAAGGGAAATATTGATTTTTAATTGTTTATATTAAAATATACAGGGGATAACTGGACTAGTTTATAATATTTTATGGGTGGATACCTAACTAAATTACTAGTCGAAAATGTTCAACCCATGAAATATTGCGGTCTAGGTCTGTTACACCCTGTGTATATATATATATATACATGACGTCGCCCGTGCGTTGGGATCCAAAATGTGATGTGCACGACGTGACGTCCACCGGTTCCCCCAAGATAGTAGTGCATGAGTCACGTGGGTCAAATGTAGAATTCGCCATTCGGTCTTCCACTTACTCCCGACAATCATTCTCAGGAAAAATAAATAATATTATGTCTGAGATTTTACAACATTATAATTAATAAAGTTTTCATAACATAAATATAAAATAATAATAAAAATAAACGTTAACGTCGTCAAAATGTTACACAACAAAAATAATTATTAAAAAACTAACAAAAGATTAGAGTGTCATCAAAACTACATTAAGGCATTAAGTTACTTAATACATAAATGCAAATGAATACTAAAATTTTGACCTCAGCGAAATGAGTAAACTAGGAATTAAATTTTACAACACCAAATCACAATGAAATTTGTACTCGAGGAGCAATCTACAATTTATATTAAGTTTATAATAGTTTAAGTCACCATGTCGAATCCCACTTGATAATTTATTCCACGGCGAATGCAACGAAACGCTGTCACTTGTCTGTATTGGCGTAGTCCATGATGAAGTATTGAAGTATTATTTCAACATATTGTGAAGATCATGTTGAGCAGGTGGGAACCCAATCGTATCCCTCCATCGTACTCGGGTTCATGAGCAATCCTTCATGATGATATTATTGTGTTATCACATATCCAGATTATGTGACAGTTGTACATAAAAATATGCCTTCCTTTCTTAAAGTTCAATCGAGGAAGGGTTTTTACATCCTGTAAAACACTTATATAACATGGCACAGCATAACACAGATGCCTAATATTATACAATTATTCTCACCCTTCCTTTTTAAATTTGAAATCACATTTTGCGGGAGTTGATTACACGAGATGTCTACAGCGCTCCACCAGTCCGTTACCGAAAATGCCATAGATAAAATTCTCTCCAGCGGTGTAGTGTTACTATTATTCAAAACGGCAACTCTAAACAACCCTATCAGCGGTAGGTACTATAACGTAACGTTATAATATATATGTTTGTACTATTATATATTAAGAATAAATAAATTTCATCATGTTTATGAGCAGTAATAATAATGCGTATAACAATATGTCGACGTTTACAATCCAATCCATTACTCTTGAAACTTTCCAAAAGGACTGGTGGTATTCTGTCGCTCGCGAGGTTCACAGAAGATTGATCTCCTTTACTCAGATTTTTTACCTATTGTGCATTGTGTAACTGAATGAGATACAGCTGTAGGACAGTGATCTACGTGACGCGAGAGACGCCAGCCCCGCCACTCTTGGGAAATCTTCTGATTGAATTACCTGAAAAGTAGGCGCTCCCATCACGACCGCCGAGTGTTCATTGCAGGAATAAGAATTCAAAACTTTATATTCCGCCTTCGTGCCGGCAAAAATTCACCGTTTGGAAAAGAAGAAATCCGGCTTTTAAATGGATTATATATTTACCTACAGATGTACGGATTAATGGTAAGAAACGTTAACCCCGGTTAGCTAAGGGTGGTTACCGCGACAATACAGGTCAGTTAATGATGAAATATTAAATATTTTTCGACTCGTAAGGCACACTTTTTACTCAAAAGTGGTGATCCGTGATAATGGGTCCTGCAAAACTATTTAAACTTCCAAAATAAATATTTAAAAGGCTTTTAGTGTTAAAATGAACGCGTGGTTTATGTGTAATCATTTATTTGGTCAAAGACAAAGAAAGAAGGATATAGAATATAACGGAGCGTGAACTATAATATGAAGAGTGAGAAAAGCGAGCCGGCGGCGCTTGGTTTTAGCCTCGCCCGGCGCTCGAGCAGAGCGGAACTTGTCACTTGGCATGGCTTTTTTGTGCTAATCCTGGATATAGATGGTGCTCGACGATGATGATGGCGATGAATTTGAATCGTCACCTTCACACGTGTTATACATATATTTCTTTTCATTTCTATACTATATATAGAAGCAAAGACAGGTAGACAACAAGCATACGAAATAGAAGCACAGGCAGCTTTCTACAACAATATTTAAATAAAATAAAATATCTAAAAACTGGTTAAATGTATTTAAAAATTAATTCATAAACTTTTTTAAATATTGTTAATGTTTGTAGCGTTAAATTTATGGGTAGATATTTTAAAAATTGTATTTATATTTAACTTTGTTTAAACTACTGTGGTGTTTTTAAGTCGCCCGATTTATATACTAATATATCGTTGTCAGGACTGACGTACAACTGAATTATTCCATAAAATTTAAGCAACATCCATTACGCAGTGTTGGCGGAGTTTTGGTAAGAGTGGGGAGGTGATCAAAAAAAGTGCATTAAAATAGAGAATATGTAAAACTAGCTAAAGTACCCAGCATTGCCCGGGCTTTACAAAGAATGAAGAGGCTTCATTTAGGGGGATGGAGGTAGTTTTTTCGAGATCTCAGGTAGACAGTAAATTTCCTCTTATTTGGAACGTCAAGTGTGCAAAATTTCATCAAGAAGTACCAAAATTCTGCTTTAAGAAGTGGAAAAAGGAGATGGGAGTGATTTTTCGAAATCTCATGTAGACAGTAACCTTCCTCTTGTTTTGAAGGTCACGTGTGCAAAGTTTTATGAAGCTTAGAATGAAACTGTAGATTTGTATAGAAAACAAACAAACCAACTGACAAACCAGCAGACACTTTTCTTTATATATGTAGATAGCGGGTTGTTTGTAAGGTTTGATTGGTTATTAATTACACCTCGTAATTGATATCGTTAAAATTGTATGGCATCGTTCAGTTGTTCGCCAATCCTGACGAATATCGAAATCGGTTAACGTAAAACCAAACACAGTAGTTTAAAAAAAGTTAAATATAAACACAACCAAAAATTACACAACAAATCGCTCAAATGTGGTGAGAGCTCAAATTCTCTCACAAATTTGGGGTACTTCTTACAGTGCGTCGTATCATTCAAAACCCTCGCAATTTAGAATTATGATGTTCATGAACTCCCGTCGAAAGTTGTCACTAGTAAGTAGTAAGTTGTCACTAGTAAGTCCCGAAAGTTGTCACTAGTAAAGTCAGATGCTCGATCGGTTCAATGGGTGCAGAATTTTCTTCTTTTTATCCGCTTTGGCTCAATACAACAATTTTTTTTTCTCGCAATGTCAACAAAATTGAAGAATTCGCCATATACAAATAATTTACAGTTTATCGTTGTTGCGAAGTTCTTGCAGAATGGAGACGTTTGTCTATTTTGCTGTCCACGTATTGGAAGTTTGTGTCTCGGAAATTTTCATAGGCATCAACCGCTTTCTTCTCTTTCCTTTTAAATCAAATTATTTTATAGCATACAGAAATATTGACTGCACCAGTTTACATATATTGTATTACATCAATTCGTACTACTTTTGAAACTAATCTAGTCACTTGAATTAAAATAAATATAACTTGATTGTCTTCTGGACCTTGGGTCCTACCCCCAAAATCAAAAACTACTTTTACTTGTTTATCAAAATAAATATAAAATATTAACAAAATTTGTATTTATTCACTGTTATTTCATCTTGAACTAATTTCGGTCCAGCTTTGTCTCCAAAGCAATATAAAATTAATCAGTTATATATTTTATTGTCTCTGGGTTTATCTATAAATGTCAATAAATATCTCTGAAATGTAATAAACGTTGTGGTTATTTGAACAAGGCTTTATGTGCAAATGTAGTCTATGAATAACTTGAATTTTACTTGTGTATAAATCGCGTCGCTTTCCATTAAAACTATGTTAAAATTGTATGTAAAATTGTTGTGATAAATCTTTATTTACCACCAGATTCTCTTGGAATTCTATCCTCTGATTACTGTCTAATTCTTGGGTCCCAATTCCTTGTAATATAAAACTCAGTATGTTAGGGTAACAATTATAAGTTTTACAACATCTTAATTACAGTAAATATAAACTATACACTTCAGAGATAGACTTGTTATTCAGAAGTACCTGTGATTGAATAGAACTCTTTCCCCAGAGACAACCCCTTATAAGATTATTTCCCTACTACTCATATACTCACTTTTATGACACACAAACACACACATTTACAAAGTGACGGTTCTCATAATTATATTTAAAAATTAAGATATAGGTGAACAAATATTTTACTAAATGCAGAAAAGTATTATTTTCGAAGTTAATATGTAAAACTCAATAATTATATTAATATATAATAAAAAAATGTGATCCTGCTAAGGAGAACACATGATTATTTTGAAGTTTCAATTTTTTCAGAATTTAGTATTAGTATTTAGTAAGTATTTTAATACAAACTAAATGTATCAATTAGAAAAATATACAGGAAAATTCAATTTATAAATAAAATATATTTGTTGCTACCGGGATTCAAACCTGGATCCATCCTTTCCTATCCGGGGAAACGCGTTAACCGATTACACCACACCAACATACTAAGTTGAAGACAAATTTGTTGCAGTTTTTTCAAATTGATACATCTATTATTCAAGTCGCGTTTCGCCTTATGAGGTCATTATCAATCTTCAGCTTAGTTCAGTGCAGATAAATCGGCGTTCATTGGTAAAATAAAATTTTAATATATGTACAGCTTGCAAAAACATTTTTTTTAAACATGATATAATGTATCAGTAAAAGACATTTAGTGAATTAATTCATGTTTGCAAGGCTATCAGCATTTTCTTTTCCAAGGTAGGTAAAACAATTTGATTCATTATTTCAATACAGTTTCATTCAAATTGTTATGAATATGAATATGACCTTAATTAATTTAAAATCAACAACTTTTACTTATATTCATGTTAATCTATAGAAAAGAGCAGTTTTATAATTTCAAATACAAACCCTCAGAATTCTAATACATAATTTTGTCTCGATTTATTTCATGTAAAGGTGTCCCAAAATAAACGCAAGATTTGAATTTGCCGCCATTTCTGCTTGTTGGCAACCCTGAAAAAAAAAATTGATAGCTGAGAGTTCAGGGTTAGTAAAAATGGGGCGTTACACGATATAACAACGTGTTTTCATCATTGAACAATATCTCAAAAAATAATGAAAGTTTGGCGGCCGCAATTCAAAAATTTAATACGAAATATGGTCGGAATAGTATTTTAAGTTCATTAACTACGAAGAGATTAATTGAAAAATTTAGAGACTGGATCAGTTGGAGACGCTAAACACACAAACACACTCGTCATCCAACAACACACAACAACAACAACAAAAAGTCTACAAACACCCGTGCATTACAGGAGGAAATAAAACGCCGCATCAACGAAAATCAGCCACATTTATGTAAAATGGTCATGGAAAATTTCAACAAAAGAGTGCGTGCAGCAAAGCCGTGGAGGCCATTCGCCCGATATGTTATTCTATAAATAACTCTATCCCATGTACTTTATGATTCAATAAAAAAATAAAAATCTATAGACTAAAAAACACTGTGTTTTCTATTTAATTCAAATCTTGCGTTAATTTTGGGACACCTTTACATTAAATTATAAAGTTAAACATAAAAATAATAAAAGTTGTTGAATTTAAATTGTTAGATTAATAATATATAATATAATATATAAGGCACCTAGACTAACAAACAAATGATTTTACTTTCATATATAAAAAACTTTTAGGGGGATAATCTATATCTATTGATTGACTAGAAAATTACGAATTTAATTCAATAAAACAGTACTGGGTTTAGGTGACCCCACGCCCATGCGGCCTAAGTGAGCCTCCCAGGCATTTACGAATTCTGGATAGCCGAATTCTCGTTTTCAAATTCTACACCATTTCAGCTGTAAGACCATTCCGTAAAATTCTTCACTAATTTATTTATATCTTTAATATGCATACATAATATTTACTTATATTAATTTTCTTTGTCATGTACCTCTAACACGCGTTACGTAATATCCTATAATCGTGGCATTAATATATATTTATATGTGAAAATTACTTGAGAACCGAGTGTGTGTGTGTTTGTGAAATATCGTGTGTGTAAAATGTGTGGTTTGCTTGTTAAAGCGAAAAATCAAAAATTCAAATTTATTTTAATTTTTTCTTTTAAAAAATTGCATGATTTATAGAAGAATTCATTGTGGCATTAGTTTTATTTTATAATGTTGAAAAACGGTGGGTGTTCTTCGCGGTTACAATACTTCGCCTGGAAATTTCATTTATAAAATAATCTCTGTTCGAAAAAAATATACATTTACCAGCAATTAGCAGAAAGCAGCTCGGTGTTGAGATTTTTCGAGCTGTATTCTGTATTCTAATATACTGGATTGTAGAGCCAGCGATGATGATGATGATGATAAAATAAATAAATTATAGAAATACTTTAATTATTTGTGGACACCGCGACGTCTCTTGCAGATAGCAGAGCACGGCACAGCGGCGCACGCATCACGAAAAATTATAATTTTTAGGAAACGCTCTGTAGTATGGTAGTGAAGAAAAACACCGAACTGAATACCCGCTGACTGATCGCGCGCACAGCTTGGTATTAGTTGAGTATCTTTGTATCCACAGATGCCGTCCTGTGTCCAGCTCATTATATTCATATAAAAAAATAGGACAAGTTTATTCAATTTTGTAATACATTTTCGTGTTAAATTTGACTGTAGTAATTAGTTGAGACTCAGATGTTAATAATAATATAATTAGTTTTATTTCTAATAATGAAACGTTGATGAAATATTTTCGTGCCCGTCTTGTTATTTATTGATAAACGGAATTATTTTCTACGGAAAAACAATTTTGTTTTCGAAATCAGACCAATTGACATTCCCGCAGCATCGATCCGGCGGCTCCAAATAATGTGGGGCTCAACTCGATTCTGTGAAACCCGAGACAAGACTTAAATGTAAAATAAATTATTTCCGCAAAGCCATAAAGTCACATTGTATCATATATTGCAAATTTTTGTAAACATCTATAAAGTATTTTGTTAATAGATAAATGGCACATTACAGCATAGTTCTAGTAGATTCTAATCAAATTTTCTCCCATTAAAACTCAATTAATACACGGTTATTCAACACGTGCAGACTATAATAGTGTAGTCCATATTTCACACTGACCTCCATCGGAACATTGGTAGATACGCATTGCTGAAAGGGTTTTTGAGTTTTTTATAGCTTATTCGGCTGAATGCTATTGGTCTTTTTTAATAAGTCCTCTTGACCATGCTTCTCCGCTTCTCTCGGCATCCTGCAGATCTTAGGTCTGCCACCAGAAAAGTGTATATTGCCTATTCCACATGGTCAGTCTAACGGTTATTCAACACGTGCAGACTATAATAATGTAGTCCATATTTCACACTGACCTCCATCGGAACATTGGTAGATACGCATTGCTGAAAGGGTTTTTGAGTTTTTTATAGCTTATTCGGCTGAATGCTATTGGTCTTTTCTAATAAGCCCTCTTGACCATGCTTCTCCGTTTCTCTCGGCATCCTGCAGATCTTAGGTCTGCCACCAGAGAAGTGTATGTTGCCTATTCCACATGGTCAGTCTGACGGGTAGGGAATCTTTCTCTTCCTCTTCGTCCTTTGACGTGGCCCACCACAATAAGCTTTTCCAAGCTATCTTACCTTTTCGCAAGTTGCTTAAAATAGAAGGACTCGTCTCAGACTGCAGGTTAAGGGTCTGTCTTTGATTTTCAGTTCAATTTAGATATTCGTGCGTCTCGCATATTTATTATGTGATATATTTAATACTGAATTTTTTGTACTTATTTGTTTTATATTTTTATTGAATTTTTGTCACCATCATCATCAATGTCAGACCATAACTATCCACAGCTGGATAAAGGCCTCCCTTAGTATCTGCTTCTCTTTTATGTCTATTGTTTTTTGCCGTCACAATTTGATTATTTCGCAGTCTGCCAACCTATTGATTTACCTCGGATATCACCAAATGACTGCATTTATCCAATGACGTTCATTTTTCGGGTGATATGACCTGCCCATTACCATTTAATTTTCTTGGCGTATTCATATATATCAATTACCCTTTGTCTGTTTTCTTATCCCAAAAACCATCATCTATGTATCCTTGCGTTATTCTATTACTTTTTGTTTTTAACACAGTATTGCTATTTATATTCTTTTTACTTCTTTATTTATTCATGTCAGTTTTAGCATACACGAATCTCAGTCAGATAAGATATGGTTCATAATACACCTGCATAAGTCTTGGAGATCTATAGACCTTGGGTCTCCCTCACAGTTGACTCCAGAATCTTTACAGCCAGATGTAATACATCTATCTATACTACTTAAAGGCATTTTATCGTTTGTTTAATGACGTCATCATTTTGCACTAAAATTTAATTTTATAAAACAACTTTCCTCGTCACAACTTGGAATTGGATTCAGAAAGAAAAATAATGACTTATAGATCTAGCCTACATTGCTCTAAAGTCCTGGGTTGGACATCGGTTTCACCTCCTGTTGACTCGCACCTCTTTGTGTGAATAACCGAGATATCACTGCATTTCCGAAGCTGTTGAGAACACTGCCTCTTCGTGATCCTAGCGTTATGCACGGCGCTGCTTTCGTATGATAGAAAAAGAATACAGATCTTGACAGTTCGGTGTCAAAAAGAAATCTGTACTCCCATCGATAAAATACCTAAGCAATTAGTTGGCCAGCGCGGGATAGGTGTGTATTAAGGTTTATATTAGAAGGATAAATTACACAAGGAGTTGGTAGTCGACTTGCGTCAACATATTTATTATGCATCAGAAAATTATGCGATATTCATGTAATATTTATATAATGTGTTAAAAGCTTTGTTATAATTATAATTTATTCTATTTAGACTTAAATTGAAATGTTTACTTAATAATTTACTAGCTATTATACAAAGAAGAACTGGTGGGCAGACCGTGAAATATCGATAACAAAACGAAGATGTTAGGAAATTATACAGCCGTAGGAAGCGGAAAAGTTATAATGAAGAATAATCTGCTTAGTTTAGCAAAATAATTAATTATGATTTATTAAGTTAACCTTTAGTTAATTCGATAATACATTACAAAGTTTTCAATCAACCAGGAGATAGATCAAGAATTTAAGAAGCATAGATTAAGTTTCTTCGAAGAGTGACAAGTGCTAAGAGGAGAGATCCAATGAGGAATTTGTATATTTAGGAGTTCTTAGCTATTGATCGATCTAGCACACATGTGTTAATTATTATGAAAGTGTTTTCGCTTCAAATTGTTTTAAGTTAAAATAATATGATGAAAATTGTAACAGTTAATAAACAAATATTCAGTTTGTTGTTACGATGTTTAACGGTATTTTTATAATAGAGTAAGTCATTTTATCTGTATATGTATCTGGTTTACCTGGTCGTGCCAAGTCTTCCGCCGACCTCAACTATTTCTGGTGCAATCAACGCTTGCGTCACATGTTTTTCTTACCATTCTCTTTGAATTGATTAAAAAATACTTTTATATTACCCAACGCAATATTTCAAAATTAATTTAGTCAACTAGATGTATAATTTATTTCGACATATAAATATTGCATGTAGCTTTTAAGAAAATGAAAAAATTATGGTTAAAAAGACTTATTAGCAATGTTTGAATATGTCCAAGAACAAATACACTGTTATTAAATACATATCAGATGTTTTACAGAGACGAAGTTATTTTATATGAGGCGTGATGGTAAGTAAATTTTTTAGTCAAATGCAAACCTTTAAATATCTCGAAATGAAAGATACATGACTTGTCCACTTTCATAATAATGGATACACATGAGGATATTAAATTTATTTAGTTCTATTATTAGCTTGTTTGAAATACCCATCTAGCTTTCGTTGTCTCGGTGTCCATGACTCAGCTCCATATAGAAAGAATGGAAAAACTAGCGTTCTTCACCTTGCTGATGTATAAAATTTTCTTCAGTTTCTCCAACTATTTATTATTAAGTCAATTAAAAATGTGTTTATATCTTTGAACACTAACTGCACTAATATTAAATAAATTATTAAAGGACAATTCTATATATAACTAATAAATGATAGTTGTATCCAATTTTAATATTATTTTCACCATTAAAGGTATATTGTGGTTTTCAAAGAAATGTGTAGATATATGAAATAAAAATTCAGAGCCTTCATAAATTAGTTATACTATTATATGAAAAATTAAGAGACCATATTGCGTCTATCTACCAAGTAAAATTAATTTCCATGTGTTTATATATGGTATTTATGTCGTTCTAATTATTACAACCATAACTAATTATTTCATAAGTACGGCATGTTTAATTATTGCACCATGCTAAATGCAATAACCTTCCACTTCAGGTAAAATCATTTAATGAGTTTCAATATGCAATATGTTAAATGCAATAACCTTCCACTTCAGGTAAAATCATTTAATGAGTTTCAATATGCAATATGTTAAATGCAATAACTTTCCACTTCAAGTAAAATCATTAAATAAGTTTCAATAAAATATTAAAAATTCTGTAAAAGTATATAAATATTTGTGAGATTTTTCAAAACAAATAAAATATATCGTTATCACCGGAACTTGAACCCGAAATATTGTCTTGTCAGTAGAATTAGTTACCAATTACACTTCATTATCCATATAATTATATGTATTATTCTACTTCTCGTTATGGTCCTCTCGTATATCTGGAACTTGGTGTATAATGCATCTTCATTCGTCCCGGTCTTGAGCCATGTTGATCGCTGCATTTAAAGAGGACCCTTCTAACTCTTTTGTTTGGTCTATCCATTTTACAAGAGACAGTCCTCTATTATTTCAATCTTTACATATATTATTTCATTTTCTCATATTCTATTCGCGATGAATCTTAAAAACTGCTAAATATTCTATAATAGAAGACTCTAGGACTTTAAATTAATTTTTATTTTATAAGGAAAACATTGATTCTAAAATTTTCGCAAAACGAAGTAAAAATTTTAAATTTCTTTATTTTCATTGTTATTTTATAAAAAATACTTTTTGTGTATTATAATATGTTTGAAATTCGTTAGAATCTCTATTGTTAAAAGCTTCTGCAAACAAAATATCAAAATGTCACATTTGACTAAAAAAAATTATGCATTCATCAGAAAACGTGGGTAAACAGCTGCAGACGAACCTTAAAGAATTAATTAACAAAATAATCCTCGGAAGATATTCTGTAAGAACAACTGATTTGTAATATTCTCCTCAATTAGCATTTCCTTAAAACATCTTTCCAAATTTCTGTGCCATCTGACAACCTTAATTACATTTAAAATTCCTTCTATTAAAGATTTTGTGTAAAAAATATTGTGTAAAACACTCAACTTTCATCCAAAACATTCTGGATCGCTTTTATAAATTAGTTCTAAATTGAATTATTATAGGAATTTTATTTAAACCTTCTATTACCCCCCTTCCCATTACTCCAGTGATGATTAGGTAAATCTCAAAATCCTTTAGGAAAGTAATAAATAAATATTTAATGTCAAACGACTGATAATAAAAATTAAGTATTTTGAATTAATGTCCTTCGTCATTTTACATTTGCTAATAAACGTTATCATTTAAGAAATATTAAACATTCCCTAACAGAGTATATATATTTAAGCAAGCTGAAAATAATGTAGTCTTTGAAACAAGTTTCAACGGTGTTTTAATTTCGGTTTTAATTTAAGAATTCTCTTGTAGTTGTAATTTTTAAAAATTAAAAAATGTAAATTTTACATGAATTATTATATCCACTCAAGACCAAGTTTTTTTCAAATAGAGAATATTAGAAAAAAATACAAAACTGTATAAATTTTTGATAACCATTAGAATTGCAATGGTTTATTATTATATTAAATAAAATTAAAGATATACATATAAAATCAATTTTATCGAAAAATATTGTTGTTTCTACCGAGATTCGAACCTGGATCTCTTCCAATCCAAAAAACGTACATTATCCAATTGTGCTATACCAATACAGTGGATTGACGACAAATTTTTGAACCTATATGTTACACTTTTCAAATTAATATATCTACCGTTCCATTAATAGCCACCGACTTCGTATTTGATATTCCGTAAAAGCAAAGTAAAGAAGAGAAACTGAATAGATTTAAAGTGAAACTGGCCAGATCTGTAAAAGATAAGTTTTAGTAAAAGAAAAGACTTTAATCTTCTTTATATTTGAGCATATATAAGAGTGCGTATGTATGCAATATGTTAAGATCTGGACGACCGGAGCTCTCTGTTACTTTGGAGCCTTTTCCGGTCTATGCACAGGACTTTGAACATACCTCAATATAATAGGTTCCCAGATGCGTACAGTGGTACAGAGCAGCACAGCCGCTGACAATAATACGTGGGATAATTTATCATTGATGGAGTAAATTCAGTCAATTTTGGTCTGACACCGACACCTATCACTAGTTATAACCTGTCAATTCCTGTTTGTCGGCAATCGGTTGAACATTATCAATAAAGAGCCATATACTCGGATCAGTGCAATGCTGAAAGAACCGAATATGAGGACTTTTAAGCAGAAAATATATTTAAATATAATGATATTTATTTATAAAATATCGGCGGAATTTATACGAAAAATTAATTACACATAACCTTCTGAAATATCATAATTTATTTTATTTTCCATTAACATCACTACAAATTAACTGCTTATTTTAGCCAACAAAGTTCTTTAAAAATAAATATTTTCCAAAATTTCAAAGTCCTAGTAAAACATTTGCAAATAAATATTTAATGTACAACATTTTTGAAATTAAAGTTGTGAAATTTATTTTTGGCCACTCTGTAGTTAGATATTTAAAACTAATTTAACTTCAACAAAACAGTACTCAACGACACGTGTTCTATTATTTAATACCGACTAGTTTTAGAGGGTGCCCCTTCGTCAGAGCAGAGTTAAACTAATTTTAAATTTATAATTTGTCATTGTTTCGTTATCATTAAGACGTTTACAATCTGCGTCGTGAAGCCATTTTTCAACACAACAAGACGATCAGAAACTGGCCTAGGAACAAGCTAGGTTGAAGCGTGTTTATCGTATTTATAGAGAACATTCTTAGAACTGAGCTGGAGGTCGGTTGTAATTAGATGATTAACGAAACAAAGGCTAAATTAAGTACTTCTAATTAGTTTTATTCTGCCCTGACAAAGGAATGGATTCTCTGAAACCTGTTGGCATCTAATAAAGAGCTTAAATATAAATTTAATTTAGGTTTATTATTAATATAAATCTAGTCTCTACAAAGTCTTATCCATATTTTATCGAATAATCGAATAGTAGAGTATGGCCAGTGTAATAATATGGCTTAAATTATCTGAATTATTCACCGCTTGGCTTGGAAACGAGCCTTATTATTTTTATGTTTCAGATTGCTACTTAATATGATGTATTAAACCTAATTAGTAGAATGCGCATTGCAGAAATTCCAGCCGCATTCTTAAAGCGGCCATATTTTACTACTTCATGGCTTTGAAGCCAATTAGAGCCTTCGCCAGATGTACAACTCGGTGCCAGAGTTTTCTTTTCAAAAACATCCAGTACCTTTTTTCAGGTTATTGTGAATATAGTGATACATTCCGTCATGTGTTGAACGCAACTAACAGCATGAATGCATGTGCAAAGAGCCACGCACACGCGCGCTTAGCGCCTGTCTCATTCTTTCTTCGGAACCGCGTACAATATAAAGTCGAAACCTTTGTAATCTTACTTTTAATAAATTAAAATAAAAGTATCATTGGTTGTTTTTCTGTTTGTCATACTCCACATGAACATCTAAATACATACACGTGACATACTGTGATATTAGAAAACTAATGTCATTATTTTTAATGCCAATTAATTTTGTAATCACGAATAACGCCCTCATGTTGGTAATGCGAGCGAGATTCAAGGTTATAAAAACGGTCGGAGTCCATGTTTGAGATTAATTTAATTTTTCGCTCGTAGCTATCAGATACGCGGCTAACTTGCTGAATCCAACACCTAACCGTAAAAATCTAACATGTAACCGATGGGTAAATACTTTGATTTTAATTCAATCACTAGTGCACAATTAACTGTAATTTATTTCGACCTGTATTGAATAATCTTTTCAGTAAACGAGATTGTTTTCTTTGATGATGCCAAGTCAGCCCGGACGCCATATGACAATGCTTGTTTAAATGCCATTCGATTCCCGAGAAAATATACAATGTTGTAAAATTCACAACTCAGTTCAAAAATAATATACAGTAATGTTGCAAGAATAGTCTCAATTATTAAAACCATTTGATATATACATTTAATTACAGAGCATGCACTTTTCAATTTAAACGATTTAATTTATGGACACGATTCTGAACGCATATGTACACGTCACTACTGTGTGACGTCAGCCGCAAGTAGTTACGCACAGCGCTGAATGCAGTTAGCGCTACGCGACCAACTGGCCGCGCGCTTTCGTGACTTATCAACATCATTACACTCCATTCTGTGTATTATCTTTCTATCGCGTAATTCTATTCATATAATATTGTTAAACGCAATATCCTCTACTCTCTGAACATCGTCTTTCTCTTCCAATCAGTAAACCATGGTGACTTTCGGAGCATACGAACACGAATGGCAAGCTGACTTGGGGGCGGATTATCATTCACACACTCGATTCTTATATAAACACATCTACATTATAACCAATGTTCCCTCTAAGATACGCAGGTGAGCCGTGCGCGTACGAATTAGTATCACAGCGCACGCAAAAAAATATAGAGCGCACACAATTTTTAACAAGACTTTTTCATGTTCCGCCTTCCATCAAAGATTGGCGACGATCAATTTGAAAAGTGTAACAAATAGTTAAAATACTGTTGTAGCATAGTTTGTAATGCACCTTTCCCGGATTTGAAAAGAGATCCAGGTTCGAATCCCGGTAGCAACAACAATATTTTTCTAAAAAAATGATTTTATATGTATGTCTTTCTAATTAATACATTTAATTTGTATTCTAAAAATATTTTTCATCGCCGAGAAGGTGTCCGAAGTATGCAGCTTTCCTTGATATTTGTGATTGTTCTCTTGACTTATTTGTGCATCTTAATACATCTTCATTAGTAATGTAGTCAACTTAGTCTCTTCCAAAAGCCTTACACTGGTGTGGTAATGTTTTTCCTATTTTCTTCCCTAGCGCACAAATAATAGCATTGCTCCTTAAAATTGAAAAAAATAAATATACGCACACCGCAATCTTAAATTAGAGGGAACCACAGAAGGCTTTGGAACATTCTACACACATTATTGGTGGAAACATAAATCCGATAGTCTATGATACATTTATGCAACAATAAAAGTATTGAATCTATGTGTAACCATGACGTATTTTTAAACAATAATGCATATTATATTGTCAGCGTTTAAATTATCGTTCCAATCGAGTCAAATATTTAAAAAAATTCACTGAGCTATTTGATTGTGTAAGTGGTACCAAAGTGATCACGTGGGTACCACTAAAATGAAAATATTGAAACAAGAAATATGCGTTAGTTCAGGTTTATATATTTGGTAGTCTGTGGAGGGAACATCGATTAGAACCCCCAAAAACGCAATAAATTGGTGAATTCGATTTAAAATCGCTATTATCGCTAAATCGGTATTAATGTAATTAAATATTCATTTATATTAGATCATTGTCGATTTCCTTTTTTTATTGAAGGATTTTGGCAGTATAAACTTATAACTAACATAATAAATATTTAACATGTGATACTATTTATGAAAATCCACAGAATTGTTTAGGTACATAAGTATGTTTAGGTGCGAAAGATAAATAAAAAGAAAAAAAGAGGGAGAAAGGGTGGAGAGGTTACAACTATCGTTGCGGTAAAGAGAGAGCAAGATGTGTGTATAGGTAGAATGATTGGCCAAAATTGAGATTGTGGTGGTTCATAAAAAGATCCTTTTGAGCGTAGTAAAGCTAATGTTGAAAAAGTAAATTTCTCATTAAGGTATTTGCATGGCCGGTGAAGGAATAAATTTTGTATGTAAGATATTCTACATTTAGGAATGTGGAAGAATGTGGATTGCCGGGTCGATGTAGATGGTACGCGGAGAGATGTTAATTCTAATTGGCTGGGACACTCAATATGACTTTGCAGTAGTTTGAAGAAAAGTATTTGGTCAGCACGTGTTCTTCGATGTTTTAGGGTATTCATATTGTGTAAGTTTGATGCATCTAAATAGTGTATAATTCTTTACTCACTTCAGCTTGTTTACTAAAAAAAACCTACAAGTATCTAATTGTGATGCGTTTTCAGGGAAGTGGACAGGTATAGTCACCACCACCAGGATCACGCACGCTACTCCCGCGGCACTCTTCGCCAACGCTGCCTCCAGGTACTGGGAAGACGACAGCAAGATACCGCCAGCAAGTCGGAAGACGTGCAAGGACATCGCGCTGCAGCTGGTGGATAACCATCCCGGGAAGAACATCAATGTAAGTAGGCAATATAATATTTATTTATTTAATCCTTGTTACAATGTGTTTTTTTTTAATTTTTACAATTTTACAAGTGCAACAGTGTTACATAGCATATTAAAAATATATAATCTTATTAAGGAGAACGCATTCTTATTGTGAAGTTTAATTATTCAGAACATATGCCTGTGCTATTTTAGATACAAATTAAATGTATTAATAAGAAAAAACAAAATTTAACAAAAATGAATTATTAATCATGACGTCTCCTATCGGTTTACTCGAAGGTATTTGAGATTCCATAAAAACAAAATAGATGGCTTTCAAATAATGGAACAATATATGATCTTATTTTAAAAGTGTATTATATAGGTTCGAAAATTTATAGTCAATCCACTGCGTTGGTATAGCATAATCGGATAATGCACATTTCTCGGATTGGAAGCGGTCCAGGTTCGAATCCCGGTAGCAACAACAATATTTTTCGATCAAATTGATTTTATATGTATATATTAGCAATTAATACATTTAATTTGTATATAATCTTATATGTAGGTACACTTTTAATCAGTTTATCGGAAAACGCAGCTCAACTAGGCAACGCCTGTATTAGAGTAGACTGATTTTATTCGCTTTATTTCGTTGTAATTCGTCATTCACATTAATACAAACACGTCATATATAAGAACAAGCATATTGGTGTGTGGGTAGTAAACATAAAATAGAACAGTAATTCTAGAGCGAGTCCATTTCGGAAGGCAATTATGCGTATCGTGTGAAAAGAAGTAATTTCTGTTATTTTCAATAATTAATAATTAATTGAGTTTTTTAATTTAAAATATTTAAAGTTATGATTTTAAAATAAATTTTCATTTACTTTTTTTACTAAGCAATTTGTGATTTTTTTAAATTTTTAGATTATGGATATGCTATTGTTTTTGGATACTCCATCTGTATTTTATGTTTATAGATCAATTCCAATGTGACATTATTAAGTTATGAATATGATATTGAAAGCGGTCATCCAGTGAAAATCTATCCAAAGAAAATCATGAGGCCGACTGGCCATCCTAAAATCCGCTGAACTGATGAAATCGTCAAACTCTGCGGAAATGAATAACAATGGATAAAGAAAAGGTGGAGACACTCATAGAGCCCGTCATCCAGCAGAAGGTAGATAGAAAACGGCTATTGACAGCGAAGATGATGATGTTGAACCATATTCACATATGTGAGGTATAGAATCAAAATTAGTCCCAATTTTTATGATTTTTGAGTTAGGTATATATAAGTACAAAGCAAATTAATGTCTACAAGACTAACTAGCCTATTGAAATTAGACAAATATTGCTGAATTTTGTATAAAAATGCATTTAAATGTTGTTTGATACTTCAATCGCAGATATATCCAATAGATGATTAATTCTCTGATTTGAATGCTTAAAAGGGGAGGGATAAGGGCTAAGCCCTCTTGTCTCCGACATATGAGGTAAAAATAATGGCGTAAGATTTTTTGGGAACCCTATTCGCGGAACATGGTGAAGTTGTTTTTTTTTAATTCACGCAATTTTAACTTTGTATAAAGTAGTAGCAAAAGTTTTTAATATAATACTTGTATATATACTTGTATCTGTTGTGGAGGATAGCTATACAATTTTTTTGTATGAGTTGAAAAGGTACAATATCATTCATTGTAATTCTGAGGAAGTAACCATTAAGTTTGAGAACATCCCGGTAAAAGTATTTTAGCTGCAGCTTAAATTATACATGGAAATTTTTTTTTCGAAACTGGCCACAAGAAACAAGTACATTTTAATTTAGTAGTTGCGATTTTTTTTTAAGTTTTTGATTAGCTTCTATTTTGAAACAAGATATTTACTACCTAATTCAATTTTAAAGAAAAATTTGATAGAAATCTGATGAGATCTAAGGGAGTTATCGTGTCCGCGAAATACAATATACTCCGTATGTACTTATTTATGTACGCTAATTATATTATCTCTATAGGAAGGCGCAAATAATATGTTTTTGATTCCCTTGTTACATTTAGCGTTTGTGCTTTAAAGCCTTTGACCGAAATATGATTGATTTTCAGTCATATTTCGAATGGTCAAGCCCTTATTGACATCAATGTTGGATAATTTCAACCAATTTGATTATTACGTAATACGTATGTTTACATTTGTCTTGTTTACATTACGTCGTATTACGTATGTAATAAATTATTAACGTATTATGTTTACTTTCGTTAATGTTTTCGGCATAGATATAAACTATTATAATACTAATACGTTTATTTCAGCGTGATCGGCTTTTTTTTTTTTATGAAGATCCGATTTGCCATAAAGATAATATATATATAATATAATACATTTAAGTTACAAAATAATATCTATGTTATGAAAAGATAAGCAAAAAAATAATTTAAAAAATTCACTAACTAACTTAACACCACGCCATTTAGCCGCGGGGCTAGGCGGAGAGCACACACAGTTCTCGCCTTATCCACATTCATACATCTTCTCATACAAATTCGCCGATTATTGGGACTTCCAACAGGACTATCCTCCAGTATCTGGTTTATTTGGTCATGCAAGTCTTTCGCGGACGTCCTCTATTTATGGTGCCATCAATACTTGCGTCATATATCTTCCTTACCATTTTCTCCCCATTCATCCATTCCATATGACCAAACCATTTTAGTGATCCTTCTTAATCTTTCTCACTATACTAAGATCAGCTTTACATTCTCACATAAATATTCATATAATCAAAAAATAAATACTACATTTTAGTTACAGCTATTATTGTATCTGTAGCTGTGCTGTAATCGTTGCCATTCTCAGAGCGTCGCTTACACTAAAAAGTTGATGCTGAGCTCCAGCCACAGCTTTACACCAGCTACTCGATGTGTCTGAAGTGGAACGATTCTATGTACACGATCATTATAGCACACATTATAGACGAGCTACAATAACGCGCCAACTCGAACAGTATTCCGATAATAAACTCAATGTTTAATAAGTTAAGCATTTTGAAATTTGTGAAAATAGTAAGATCATTTCGGTTGTTGGACCACGTGAACAATGAACAGCAGTTACGAAGCAAGATTTCATAATCATATCTTATAAAAAACAACTCTGTTAGAGCTAGTAGCCGCGACATGTGTCAAGGACAATTCGGACTAAATGGAGTACAATAAGTAAATCAGGCGCCCGGATAGAAAGGTTTAGACTCATTAAGGGATGCCAAATTAGTTCTCACTTACTTGAGGAAGTCCAGCACGCAATTTATATTTAGATATACGTGCAGGAGTATTTCCTGCAGACAAAAAATATAGTGTCCTGCGATGTGCCAATATAGACCTCTCGTTCTAATTAAGATGCGTAAGTGAAGGCGGGCAAATTTGTCTCCAAAAAATACCCTCCTGACACGGTACGGGAAAGAGTCGTGCGGTCGGCGGCCGGGGCAGTTTATATCTGACAGACACCGGGACAAGAGAAGCTTTTTTAGAGAAGTGGGATTAGTTCGAAACTTATTTTTTATTTATTTGTACATTTACATATTTGTACACATTTAAATACATTGCCCAACTAGGCAAGCCTGTTTTAGGGCAAATTGATAAACTAATATATATATATATAAAATATTATAAAAAAAAAGTTAATAAAAAAGAGAGAAAAAATAAATATATATATATATATATAAATAATAATAATAGTAATACCAATAATGTAAGCAGATATAAGGTGGATGGAAGTATACAAGATCAAAACGCACAAAAGTAGTTATACAAATTATTTCACTATATAAAAAAGTTTACTCTCTGTATCTGCTCTTCCTAATTGCAACAACCAATTTTAAATATCTCTTTTAAAAGTCCTAATATCAGTTAAATTTCTAATTTTATTTTCAATTTGATTATATATTCTGAGAGCTTGAAAGGTAAATAATCTTTGACCAAAACTAGTTTTCATTCTTGGAACTATTTTAAGCTTGTTTGCTCTTGTGGGATAATATCTTTCAGTCCTCACAGATGGAGCGCTTATTTTCCTATGAAAGCTAGTTAATATATTCTGAACATATAATTATCTTATGTCCGAAACCTGAAATTCCCTAAAAAGTGGCTCTGAAGGATACGAAAAATCACGGCGGTGTATTATTCTGAGAATAGCCTTCTGGGCAATGTTTACTTGATATATCCACAGATTGAAACGCTCATTTTGATTTTCACTCTCGAGTTCCCGATTAACGAGCGCATAAATCAATTAGAAGATCGCAGTTGACTTGGCAACTTAACCTCCCCATGCTAATTTATACACGGCTCGTGCTCATTAAAATTAAAGTGTATTCAAAAGTCAGCACAAAATACTAATTGCATGTAACATATATTTAAGAAAATCGCGGGAACCTTTGTGCCTCGATAATTGTCAATTAGTTAATCACGTGGTAAACAACCATTTATGGAGCCACATCGGACGAAGTTTCACCCTCAGGCCTTGTTGGAGGCCACGCCAAAAAGCTTGTTCAGATCATCATCACCCACCACGACAGAAGAAAGGAGGTATTTCCAACCAAAATTATCTACATCTATTTTCATGGAGCGCGCCTTGGCACAAGTCCTTCCCCTCCCGCTCACACCGTCCCTAATTCATGTGATTAATTAAAATAGTTATAAGATTTATGTTTAAAGTTTAAAAATTACAATTTGATGTGAATCATAACCTGGTGAGGAGGGTTACCATGAATGTACCTCGCAACGTCACTTATATCCTTGTTGTTTGTTTAGAATAAATAATTATATGTAAATCACCACATGAATTTAATTGAAGATTCCCCCTGCCCTTTTTGATTGGATGATAATGCAATAGATCGGACCCGTTTCGGTACAGCCGAGCGACCTGGTTAAGGGTATCTCTTGTTTTTTCTAATTAATGATTAATCTTGTGCTTGGCTACGTAAGAACATTGAAGTCAGTAATAGTAAATAGTTTTTGTTCTGAAAATATATACAAAATACAAAAGACCTCCGCGATACAAAAGACCTTAGGATATTTGGGTGAATATTAGAGTATCAATACTCTCACACAAATAATAATATCATCATCTTCAAACCCTGAACTTCTGATCTGGAGTCAACGTACACTCACACACACTCTTCAATCATGCATTACCTCCAAATTATTGAATCTCTATAACGCATTGGGTTTCATTACGTTTCTCTTCAATTAAAACCACATTTCATATTTTATACATGTACTTTTCGGCGACCTTCCATGGCGTTCATTGACATTCTACGTGTCACCTTTTTGTTTAGTATTTGAATATTTTTCTTTTATTTTTGTTTATTTAGGTTACGCACGCATTCGCATGTGTTATAAAGCTTTGTATTTACATTTTCCGACTGCCAAAAATAATTGACAAGCTAAATAATTGCTTTGACATTCATACATACCATGGTCTTTTAACTCAAAAAAAAATGCAAGATATAACGACAACTCGGTATAACGGCTGTTTTACATTACACGCTCTCTTATTACGATCCTTCTACTCGCTATAGTGGACTCCCAAGCTGCCATTTTTTGTGATAATTAAAATTAAAAATAATTTAATAATAAAGACGATTGTTTAAGGTGTAGGTGGTATTGTACAGTACCACGCGCACGCACTCTTGGAATATTTTACGCCTGCGTTCTTTTGAAGCCTTTCCCGGTCTATGTACAGGGCTTTGTATAGACTACGGTGCAGTAGGGACCCGGATGCGACTCCAGGGCAGCACCAGCGCCGATAGCATACACGAGATTTAAGAATATTAATATATATTAAGAAATATTTAGAATAAAAAATAAAAATTAGATTATCCCAATTTATTAAAATATATATATATTTTTTTTAATTAATATTAAAAATATAATACAATTTTTAATAATCAGTGGATATATATATGTATATATTTTAACATTTGTTTCTTCTCTATGAGAGTAAGACTTGTATGTAGAGAAGGAACAACGCATAATTTAATGCAGTTATTTACTCTTTATATTTCATTCATGGATTTGTTATTCAGTCAATTGTGTTCTGATACCTGTCGCTTGTTCCACTTGTCACATCAATTTGTAAATTCATATATTTAGGCAATCGGTTAAACAAAATACGATTATGACAACACTTTTGGACTTCTAATTGGTTGGAACGAAGATTTCTACTTGACTCCCATTGGCTGTAGAATTCGTCACTCGTGCTCGATTTGATATATTTATTCGGCCGTTAATTGTCTTGGTATTTGTTTAATTACAATTAAAAACTGGCAGATTGAATTGGTTTAAATGCACTCGCGATAATTACAAAATTCACAATTACAAAGTTCACCATGCAAAAAAATAATGCATGCATATAAATGTCTTTTGTTTTTAGTATTTGACGGATAAATCCGCATACTACTTACATAATACCTGGATACTGGTACATACAGTATATATAGTATATATATACAGCTTTCGTACGAAAATAAGCGCTCTATCTGTGAGGACTGAAAGACGTTATCCTACAAGAGCAAATAAGCTTAAAATAGTTCCAAGAATGAAAACTACTTTTGGTCAAAGATTATTCACCTTTCAAGCTCCAACACATATTGTACATATATATACAACCAAATTGGAAATAAAATTAGAACTTTTACATCAAGGCTTTTAAAAGGGATGTTTCAAATTAGTTGTTGAAATTAAGAAGAACAGATACTGAGAGTAAACTTTTTTATAAAATGAAATAATTCTTATTTGTGTGTTTTAATCTTGTATATTTCTCTTTACCTTACATGTGCTTACATTACATATTGTATTGCACATTGGCATATATTTTTTTCTCTCTTTTTTATAAATACATATTTTTTAAATATTTTCATGTTTACTTACCCTGTATGTTACGTATTCAATTTTATTGTGTTTTGGCTTAAATGAGTTTTAGATTTGTAAATCGTTTTTATTTACAAATTTGCCCTAAAACAGGCTTGCCTAGTTGGGAAATGCATTTTAAAATGTGTATAAAATATATGTAACAAACTGTTTTATATATTCATAGGATTCTTTTTTCCATTTTGTATTGGAGCCCAATTTTTATAGTTAAGCCACAGCTTTTATCGGTCTTATGTCGAGTCTGGTTCAACATCGATTTTATTCCCATGGGTCCTATATCGAGTCGGAATCGACATTTTACAATTTACTACGTCAACTACTAACTCAAATTTTAAAGCAACACCAAGCTTGTTTTTGCTAGCCATGTTGGACCCCATCCTGGAATATATATTATCAAGTTTTATAGCCTTCAGATAGTACTTCGCATTATAGATGTACAAAAAGGATCGTGTTTAGGAGCGCCACAGCTGGAAAATGGTCCAGCGATATCAATATACAAATCGCGATGCGCGCTTATATTTTAATTTAATTATCTTTTATATCCTAAATATATTTTGGTACAAAAAAATTAAAGTATTCAATAAAAATTATGCCAAAAATCGTAAATAATAATTTTGATAAAAACGAATTTAAATTCGTATATCGGAATGGAAAATATATTAACTAATCAATTTACCATCACGCCGGGAGGGGCAGGCAGAGAGGGTAAAGCGCTACACTCGTATGTCCTATTCTCGCCTCATTCACATTCTTACATTTTCTCATGCAAACTCATGGATTATTAAGGTTTCTAAAAAGATCATCTTCCAGTATCTGGTTTACCTGATCGTGCCAAGTCTTCCACGGACGTCCTCTATTTTTGATGCCATCGATATTTGTGTCATATATCATTCCTACTATTCTCTCCTTAAGTGATCATTTTCACTATTCTAATATTAGCTTTACATTATCTTCTAATTTTAACATTCTTTACTCTGTCCTAAATGGATTTTCCACATATACTGAAGCCTAAATGATCTCATTTCCACCGCATTCAGCCTACTTTAATTCCTCTTTTGCCAGCTCCAGACCTCACTTTCATACATCAGTGTCGGTACCAGGACTTCATTATGCACAAGTTTTATTGAGAAATCCTCATTAGATATAATTCTATTTAAAGCGCCATTCACTTTATTCTCTGCAGTCACCAACCTTTCAATATCTTTCTCAGCCTCTCCGTTTCAATCAAGCATACTTCCCAAATACACAAACTCATCTACTTGTTCCAAACATTCATTACCTACTAGTATTGTTTTATATATAATATATTACGAAGTTTCTATTATATAATTAAATTAAATTAATAAAGTGAACATATATATATATTTCATATAGATTTAATTCAGCGGGTACCCCATTAAAAATTGTCACAATTACTGGGTTCAAAAATTTCGAAATAATTATCGTGTGTTTTATTTTTGCCATTATCGGTACCGGGATCAATATCAGACGCGTCCGATATCTTTTTGAAAACGAAAATATTTTTGACCACCGACTATCGACCCTGGTACTTCTCACATGCCAAGCAAGTGCGAGGTCATCTTTCTATTCTAATAGACTATGTTATCAAATTGTCATACAAGTATATATGCTAATTTATTTTTGTTAAAATTTAAAACATTGATTTATGAGTATATTTTTGATATAGGTACTGTATTATTTATTCATTCTTTACATCATAATTAAATAATAATTTTAATTTATTTTAAAAAGCTGTATAATTTTTCGGCAGATTAATGGTTAGTAAGAAATCGTTCAAGTCTACGCTAGGTAGAATTTAATTTGATTTATTTAACTGAATTTATTAATATTTTTTACAGAAGTGATATGGCACATCTATCTTAGACATGTTACGCTTTTTTATTCTGATTAACTTACAGGCAGCAGCGTGCATTAGGCATAGACTTAGGTTATGCTGTTAATATCGATGGTGTAAAAGCGATGGATATTATCATTAGAGGTTGTATTCATAATACACTCTTTTAGAAGCATATTTTTGTGTAAGTATATATGTGAGTGTGTATTGTTACTATTATTATTGGAAATTTTTTCAAAATATTAACTAAAGAAGTTAAAATATTTTACAATATAAAATAATACTAGGTTTAAAATGTATTGGATTGCATACAGTCAACTTCGCTTTAAAGATACACTTGTGGCGTTTTGCAACACGTCTGTTAAATCGAAGACGTGTTTTCAGACTACCGCGCGGTACGAGACTTACGTTCAGGCCATATACGTCTGGGATAGATTATCTCAAAAAACACATGCGCAGCTTTATTTGTTTATTTTTAATTCTTCCATTCGTTATACGTTTTTAGTTAACACGTTAACATGAGAACTGAATTATTTTAGAATAGATTTACATACTCAATATATAATAAATGAAATAAATATTTAATATACATTTATTAAGAACACATTATTATTGTGAATTTGTAATTATTCAGAAAATATGTCTGTGATATTTTAAATACTAATTAAATGTATTATTTAGAAAGATATACATATAAAATCAATTTTATCAAAAAATATTCTAACATGTGGGTTCAAAAATTTGTCGTCATAAGTACTGTCGCTGTAGAATAGTTGGATAATACACCTTCTCTGGATTGGAAAAAGATCCAGGTTTGAATCCTTGTAGCGCAACAACAATATTTTTTGATAAAATTGACTTTATATGCGTATCTTTCTAATTAATACATTTAAAATATACATTTATTTCGCAAAGATTATAATTATGCGTAGCTTTTTTAATTGTATAGAGTGCATGCCCCTGCTTACAATGTATATTTATTTTATTTTTCACTTCGGACTTAATGGAATAAAAAATTCAAAGTACGTGAAATTCAAAAGGTTAGGCAAAAAAAGCCTTCGAATATAGGACTTTTTTATTTAATGACCCTCGCCCGGTATCTAAGGGGTTGTTATCACGAGGCATGCCTGTATTTCTGGATAACAATGATTTCACGAGTAACATGAAGTCGACTGGGGTTAATATTACTAACGAGAGGAAAGAACATGTTTCTTGCCCTTGGATCTGCGATAGTCAACTCGGTGAGACAGCAAATGTGTTTCGGTCTTATCAGCACATCACATTGTCTTCTGTATTTCAGAATGGCCCTTGATTTACAGATGCCGGGGCCAACCCACGCAATGCCTTTAGTACCATAAGCAAACATTGATCTACACCTTTCTACACTGCGAAACTTGTGAAAACAATCTTTTACAAATGAAGCGGTGCGCAACATCTTAATGATATGGAAGATAATCTATATTTGTTAGGAGAACACATTCTTATTGTGAAGTTTTAATTATTCAGAACATAGGTCTGTGATACTTTAAATATGAATTAAATATTTTAATTAGAAAGATATACATATAAAATCAATTTTATCGAAAAATCGAACCTGGATCTCTTTCCTACTAATTAATATATTTAATCTGTATTTGTTAATGCTCTTGTATTCATTGATATTCGTAGTTCAAGTAGCTTTGATATGATATGTTTCGATATACATTCGACATTTAGGCGCAAATCAGATTCAAAATAATATAATATTTTAAATATTAATTAAATGTATTGATTAGAAAGATATACATATAAAATTAATTAAGACCAATGTTTTGAATAATTACAACTTCACAATAAGAATGTGTTCTACTTAATAATTAATAATGTATTTTTAATACAAATTAAATGTATCAATTAGAAATATATTCAGGAAAATTCAATTTATCGATAAAATATTTTTATTACTACCGGGATTATCTGATCGGATATTTCCTACCTGGGTAAATGCCTTAACCGATTACACTACACCAACATATTAAGTTGAACGTAAATTTTCAAACTTTTATGCCGTAGTTCTTTGAAATTGATACATCTATTATTTTAAATTTAAAAGCTATCACCTTTTTTTGCGAAAATCTCAAATATATTTGAGAAATACATCAATTAATTTTTATTATATTTTTGATAAATTGTATATTCTTTTTATCATTACATTTAATTTGAATTAAAATTCCACAGAAATATTTTATGAAAAACTGCAACTTCAAAATAATAATGAGTTCTCTATAATATATGTTTTGAACTATTTTTCTTCCAAAATAGGACGAAATTAAGTACAATCTGATCGCAGTTTTATTTCGTAATCAAGGAAGAAGAGACACTCGCTTAGTGATCTATCGGGGGTTCGAGCCTCAATCTAGGAGCAATAGTAAGCTTAATTAAGTCAATCTAGTCAGCTCATTCAGTCCTATTTTCATAACACAAGCATTTAGCTTAGTTTGAAAATAGTAAGAATATTGATGTGATACGTATACGATATGTACGTATACGAATCTCTGTTTTAAAAAAAATAACAGAAAAATGTTTATTTATAATTAAAACAAATTACTTAAAAAATCAAATCACTTAAAAATATTTACGAATATATCTGTCACCATTAAGACTGGAGCCTGGAACTATATATTTCTGGTAGATACCCTACAAAATAAACTTTAATAACCCTATAGATTATAGTCATATTTCATCTACATGTATTTAAAAAATTAATATAGTTTTCTAACTGAATTATGTAATTTGAATGCGTAAAATTATTTTATTTTATATTAATTATTTAACCACATAATGAGTAATTTAAAAATACTAACTGGTTTCGTTTACTAACTAATTAATTTACTAACCAAAGACATGTATGTCACGTCATTCTAATGTTTTAAAATAATCTGTTATTATATTAATTAATATAATAATTATTTAAAAATAAATCTATTACTTAACTAAAATTATTACGATGATGAAAGATGTGAAAGAAATTTATAATCTAGCAGTTATTAAAGATACTCAAGAACAAACAATTTATGAATTAAATGTTCTTCTATTGTTAGATTTTATATACAAATAAAAAAGATCTAAAAAACACAATCTTCCATTATACTACCTTACTGCTTCAATAAACTCTGAAAATTGAACCAGCTATAAAAATTTCATTCTAGGTGATTTGTGATTTGTTAGAGTATTTTGTCGTATAAACTATACCATTGTTCAAATGCTTGGCATATAAATTTCAACTCGTATAAATTTTTTGTCGTTTAAGTGCTGGCGTATAAGTATTCGTGACAAATATTGAAGTAGAAAATTCTACATTCAACAAAGTAGAGCTAAACCTATTCCGTAGTACTACCATCATACCTTTACGATTCATCATAAATTATCTTTACACGCTTCCTTACAAAGTTCCGTGTATCGTTCGCCATCTTACTTCCGCTACACGCCCAATTATATACATGTAAGGGTGCCAAGATGAAAGTAAACAAGAAAAAAATTACACAGGGAAAAATTTGCACACGAAAATATTTACACACAACAAATAGTACATATTTTTAATTTTATAAATGTAAAAAACGTGAAGAAAAAGAGATAGAGGTAAGTTTAGACTTATTTAATTACAATAATTATCAACATAACAATACAATACCTACATTAATAATTCATCAGTTTTACAACACTCTCACTACACATTTTTTATTTTTTATTCCTGTTTAACCTTTATCTTTCTTGAATTAAATAACACCACAACAGCACGAAAACACTGGCTACTTTAACACAGACGGCAGTCTAGCAAAGTAGCCAGGACAATGCTGTATATATCAGAGGTAGAGTCTACTCCATCCCACACAATAAACTACAAGTATTATATGTAATTTCAATATAATTTTATCTTATGTTTTTCGTGTTATATTATTATATATTTTCCTCTGTTACAACAAAAATACGCATGTCAATAAAGTCTATTAAATAAATAAATAAATAATAATTGTGATGTTTTTAATGTGTGTAATTTTTCGTGAATAATTTCTGCCTGTGTCGTTGCCAGTCTAACAGAAATAATACTTCATTTATATTTTATCTCAGGCATGGCGCGGCGCGGCATATTTACATTTTAGATGTAAACCTTCATAAATTCGCAGTACCAGTGATAATCTAAATAGTGGGGTAATTTATTATCATCGACATGACTCTTTCAGATTTGAATGAGATTCGATTATCATAATTATTATAAGTAACAAGTTAGCATAATGATTACATTGTGAAGTCAAATCAAATACATATACAAATATAATTGATAATATTACAGAAGCTTAGTGGATATACCCTTAATACTGAATCGAAAATGGTCAAGCTGTATGTGGTATTAATATTGTTAATTTTTATCGAAATAATTTAAATTAAAAAAACGGAATATATTTAGATAACATTTAATTTTCTGGGTCAATCTAGCAGTAAAACAATTCCGTTAAAACATGCATTGATTGAGACACCTAATAGAAATTATAATACAAATATCCATATTTGATGATTGAAAATATTTATCGTCTATTTTTCGTATTCAAAATATAGTTTAATCACTTAATTAAAGTTTATTAAAAAAGCTGCTGAATGAATTATTTCAAATATTTAATGTTAACTGTTGACGCAAGTCAAGTACTCCATGTGCATTCCGTCATTCCAATAAACCTTAATATACCTATCCCGTTCTGGCCATGAACAATCTATGGATTTTGGCGGACGTGGAACAAATGCGGACCTGTCAACAGGCTTTTTTTGTGAATCAAAAGTGTCACCGTGCACCACGAAAAAGCGATTTTCTACAGCATCCTGAAGTGCAGTGATATCTCCGTTCTTCACCACAAAAGTGCATAACAAAAAGTGCAAGTGTAAAAGCTTTCTTATGCCTTTTATAGATGGCGCTAGTATAATCATATCATCGGCATAACTAATGTGGTTCACATTTATCTCGCCCATGTGGCAGCCAATTTTTACATCGTATAGTCGCTCGCTCAATTCGACCATATACATATTGAAGAGAATTGGCGACATGCACCCGCCCTGCCTCACCCCAGTGCGCAAGTAAAATGGCTCGAAGTCGACGCCTTCCCACCGCACTGAGTTCTCTTGCCATCTGTGCCACCTGTCAATTATGTCTACAACTATGCCTAATAATAATATTTCACTGCTAATTCCCTTATGCAGTTCAAACTAATTTTAAACTGGTGGTTCAGATCAGTTTATTTCAATCAATAAACTGAAACGGAAAATATTTTTAATGTCTACCAAAATTATAATAAACATTTAAAGAACATACCGTAAAAGATAAAATAAAAAATTGCAATATAATGTTATTGTCTATGAAAATTACTTTTGAAACACTTTATTTTGAATACTAATTTAATGTATTAATTATAAATATATACATATAAAATCAATTTTGTTGAAAAATATTGTTTTTGCGCTACCGGAATTCGAACTTGGATCTCAATTTCTAATCCGGGGAAGTACACTACCATATGTTACACTTTTTCAAATTAATACATCTGCCGTTCCATTATTTTTGAAAGCCATCTACATTATTTTATCCCCGGATTGGAAATAGACATCCAGGTTCGAATCCCGGTAGCGCAAAAACAATATTTACCGACAAAATTGATTTTATATGTATATATTTATAATTAATACGTTAAATTAGTATTTAAAACATCACAGACCTATGTTCTGAATAATTACAACTTCACAATAAGAATGTGTTCTCTTTAATACTTTAATTTGAATAGAACATTATCGGTCCTAATTTAGATACTCCGTTTCCCCGCTAGTATAGAGAATGGAACGCTACACTCTTCTGTCGTGACCGCTTCCATTTTTGCCTAATTTGTTTATAAACGCTTGTCGACTGTTGAAACTTCTAACATGGTTATTATATATTTTTACGGGCCTTCTGGCCCTAGAAAAAAGAATTCCAGATACCGCCACCGATCTAGCTCAATCCAGATTGTGTATGTGTGTCGCTTGCTACCTCGAATGGGGGGAAATAGTTTTACGAAAAAAATACTGAAGTGACACTTTACACTATTTATTACATGAAACATCCCGATATTGTAAGCTCGATAATAGTCTTTGAAATCTTATTTCTTCTTGTTAAACACTCCTCTCGATAAGGACACACAATGTTACCGATTTACACCCAACATGCCGCCAGGCTGCCATGGAGTGTTGTCACAATCTTGGTCCAGGTCGCCACGCTCACATACCGGAATTGATTTCCTCCTCCAAGAGATTACCCTGATGCCATCCGGTCACTGTGGAGTCCGTCAAGCTCAACCGTCTGCCATCGCTTGCAGCAGAGTCTTCGCTTATCCCACAGATGATTCAGACCTATTTTTAATCTCTAAATTCACCGCAAGAACTTCGCTTCCGTCTCTACGCCGCCGCCATTCTCCTCTGGAGAACGGTCTCTCCGACCCGGTACCCCCTCTTCGAGCGTCCTCTCAAAAGTGACTTCTTGCTCAGCTGCCTGCCAGAGTCGTATTCTCGTCCCTAATTCGTTCTTTTAGACAGCCAATCACCGCTCGTGTCATCGGTCAGTAAAACAGACTGCCCAGGCGTCGGCGTGCTAATTCAAATATCACATTATATATGTGATATATTAAATAATTCGATGTTTGAGAATATTAATATGGCACCCACTTCTAAAATGGTATGTACTCTATCTCTTATACTACTGAAGCACTCACAACTCAGTTCTACCATAAAAATGTAACAGAAATTTATGTCGCCTATCTAAGATCATTTATGGATAGGTATTCGATATTTGCCGTAATATCAATTTTAAAATAGATTTTTTAAATTTAAAACCAAACTTTTCAGCATGCGACTCATCTCGAGAGACATAAATTTTGTCACGCTTTTACGAGATATTTCAAGACATTTTTTACCGAACGATCTTATTACATACTTACGCACTATTATTTCATTGAAATACAATACTTATATTCAAATATACATACCGTCACGCGGTATTCCCGTAGGGGAGAGGTTCGACACTACACATTTTTACCCTAACACACAAACTGACAATACCCTTTTACAGAGGGTCTCTATGGTCTTGTTAGGTATTTTGTTTTCAGCACATGTCTATAAGCATATTTTAAAAATAAACTCGATAATGGTGATTTCGCAAATAACTTCCTCTCATGCTTTACGTATATCGGCGCCTGGATGCTGAACTATTATGTTTTTGAGTCAATCGTCCAGGAGTTAAAAAATTATAATTTTTAAATATAAATTAAATGAATCGGCTAAAAACATAAACAGGAAAAAAATATATCTATCGAAAAAATATTTAGTTGCAAATTTAAAAAAAAAAAACTTATATTTATTTATTAATTTCATATCATATGTTGTATGTACATTTACTACTTTAATATCTGCCTCACTGGGCTTCGCCCGTGCTGAGATAATCATAGTACTCTGTTAATCAATAATCGTATTATACATAATTGGTTTAGCAAATACTTACTCACTTACCATCACGCCGTTTCCCCGCGGAAGTAGCCAGAGAGAATAGAGCGCCACACTTTTCTGTCCTCACACATAATTTTCGCCTCACCCACATTCATACATCTTCTAATACAAGCTCGACGATTATTGAGGTTTCTAACAGGACCATCCTCTAGTATCTGGTTTACCTGGTCATGCCAAATCTACTGTGGACGTCTTTTACTTCTGGTGCCAACAACACTTACGTCATATATCTTTTTTACCATTCTCTGCTCATTCATCCGTTCCATATGACCAAACAAATATAATTTTAGAATAATTAAAGAAAGAACAAAAAAAGGAACACAAAAATTATAAATAACAAATAAAGAAGGAAATTATGCAATATTTGAACATGAGAAATATATAAGACAATACCTAGCTGAAATTGAGAATATTTTAAGCATAGATCTGGACTCTGTCAAATATCCCCAGACTGTCGAGCTGTTGATATTCGAGCTTGTTCTCACTAGTAATTTGAATATAACTTTTAGTAATATTTTTTGTGCTAAAACTACAAGTTTTTATCAGTTTTTGCTCATAATTTCCATTTGTCGGTTTCATTTTAGGATAGATTGATAGATTTTTGGTGCCGCAATTGCAAATGTTTCTCATATACAACAACTGAATCCAGTTTCAACAAGACATGACAACTCCATACCCTGCTAGATGGAGAAGCTAAGGGGAATTTAAAAAAAAAAAAAAAGTCAGTACGGAGACATACCTCTGAGCACACCTCGGTCACCAGATTTAACGTCTTGTGATGTTCTCTTGTGAATACCTGAAATCTAAAGTGTACAATAATAATCCTTGAACAATACAACCCCTCCAAGAAAATACCCGGCGTAAAATCGCCGCCATCAACCCAGCATTTTTTTCTCGTGTATTTGCCGACATAAGGGTTCATTTGAAATAGTGTAATGCAAGAAATGGACGTCACTTATACGACATTATGTAAACTGTTAAAACTAAAATAAATATATTTGTTTTACGTAAAATTTCCTCTAGACACCATTTATTTACCTTGTTGTTCTAAAATCATTACGCATTTTGTTATTTGTTTTTCAACGCAATATAAACATATTAACCTTTTTGAAATGAAAAAGGACTGTTTTATTCATTACGAGAAATTGCGTTTTTTTTTTGTGAAAATAAAAATAATAAAAATTTGTTGAACTTTCTACAAATTGGGTCCACTGAAGATGTCGCATCGTCAGCTGAAGAGAGCTCGTTTTATATACGCAAAACTTAAATCAAAATCTGTTTTGTTACTTCTAAAAGTTTTCGGCTCGAAATCCACTTTGGCAATACCCTCTTCAAACTTTTGCAATGGCCAACTCCATGTTGAAAATGTAAAATGTGGGATTTTATTTGAACCCTTCAATTAACTTTGTTACGTTTGTACTATTGACCTTTGAGATAATTCGGTTATGCTGACCACTCATATAGTAATAAAATTTCAAGGGTCACAATAACACAACATTTCACTGAAGTGTACACATTCATTTTGCGAGAATCTTTCATTTGCAATTTGGGCAACACGATGTTGGTATTTTTATTGATTTACGTGCTAATTTTTAAAAATAGAATGAGAATATATTTTTGGTACACGTTTATGTTTTGGGATATTTTGGAGGTTTGTGTTTGAATTCATCGGATCAGAAGGAATGTGAATCTACCCTCGATTTTCCTTGATAGTAAAATATGAAGTAATAAGTATTCACGACAATTAAATCAACGGTACTTGCATGAAAAACCTTTGGGTTAATTGTATTACATTTTACAATGATTAATATTATTAAATATATTAATTAGAAAGATATACACAAAAAATCAATCTTAACGAAAAAAATGGATGTTGCGCCACCGGGATTCGAACCTGGATCTCTTTTCAAACCGGGAAATGTGCATTATCCAACTATGCTACAGCGACGATGTTTACTCATGTATGGCAGACGTGACATAAATAGGCCCTGGGCCTTAGGATTAGGACAATTGAAAAATTGAAAAATACTGCATTTTCAGACGAATTTTAATTTACCATATATGTTAATAATTCGAATGAATTTCATATATACACATAAAGGATATAACCTCATACTTCAGACAAAAAAGAGTCTCAGCTTTAGGGACATCTATAATGTTACATGAGAATGAATATCAAATTTTCAAAAAAATCCATAGATAGCGTATATAACATATATACAACTTCCAAAAATTTTATAAATGTGGTAGCATGGGTAAATAGGTGAACATTATATTGTGTGAAGTGATCACTTAAGCCAGCCGATAACAAGTCGTAAGCCCTGTAATGCCCAAGACTTCCATACTTCCTACGTAAAAATAATAGCTTCGCCTCTGTGAGACGTCTATATCTTGATGACAATCTTTCAGAGAATAAATCCCAGTAATTGGTTTAATCCTGTTGGGATGTGTGAGAGGGCTTTGAACATGTTATGGGTATCATCTACTCTTGCTACGTATTCTACCTACTGCAGCATCCTCGCTTTATCCTTATTTAGGATATCTGTGACGTCATACCGTTCCCGATGTTCCAAATTCTTAATCCTTCTTCATTCTCCGATTAGTTTTGGACTGTGAATCTTGCGCAAGAGTTCATTTTCGAAGACTTGCAATCTATGTTCTTGCTCCAAAATCAGAAACCAAACTTCACATTTACAAAACGTAGACCTGGCAAGACCAAGTAAACGGTAACTGACAGAAAATGGCGAAGTGACAAGCGAGCTGACAGTGATGATGAAACTTGAAACTCGCGTTAAGTAATCCGTTTTATATTGTATTTTTTATGCAGATTAGACTGATCGATAAACAGTACATTTTCATATGCATATGTGCATTTTGAGTTAAGTCTATTATATTACGCGACTAAAAAAATTCCTATGAAAATCTCATTTTTGGGAAGGATCAGAAGATTTATTAGTACCGAGTCTTGCAAAATAGTATACAACTCTGTTATTATTCTTCACACCAACTACTGCAGCAGCATTTTGTTTTTGGGTAATGAAGAAGAAATCCAACAATTGTCGGTGTTGCATAAAAAAGCTTTGAGAATAATACTCAGAAAAAATAGATATACTCGAATCAGTGCAATGCTTAAAGCTCTGAATATGATGACCTTTAAGCAGAAAATATATTTATATATATTCACTAGGAAAATATCGGCAGAATTTATACGAAAAATTGATATAAATCAACATGAGCACGACCATCGTACAAGAGGAAAAGATAGACTGAGACTGCCATTCAGGAAGAAGACAAAATTTTAGAAATCGAGGATGTACAGTGCGATGAAGATTTTTAATGAAATGACAGAAGACATAAGAAAGGAGAAAAAACTGCATGGATTCAAAGTGAAACTAAACAGATATGTGAAAGATAAGTTCAAGTAAAAGAAACGATTTTGATTTTGTTTATATTAGAGCATAAATAAATACTTTTATATGCGTTTTATTAGGATTTATATTATATTTTAAAATCTTGCCAAAAAATTAATTATAAACTGAATGGCGAATAATGGAAAAATCTCGCATAAAGAACTATCAAGAGTTGCGCGGAGCTAGCTATCATCTTTTGCATATTATACGTTGTACACAGTAAAAAATAATCTACTGATGGATACTTTCGCTTACCGCTATATTTCTGCGAGAGTAGAGTTTCATCCATGTAGGGCTTCCAAACATGTTTAACAACTTGATTTTACTTCCCTGTATAAAACTTTTTTTTTTTTAAAGTTCGAATTCAAATGCCTTAAATCTTGAAAACCTCTGGGATTGATAATAAAGACGTAAGAATATAATCTTTATTGAAACAAAAAAGCAGAAATAAGGCTATTCGGGGTAAATATTAATTAAAGGTAGTAGACCTCCATAGATAGAACAACATCTAACATAAATAAAAAGAGGCATGCGACAAAGATGATTTCTTTCCTCTCACCCATGTTATTTAACTTAAATTTAGAAGAAATATTCAATGAAACTCTTCGATAATCTACTCAAAAGCTTGATGTAAATGGGAAGATTATAGATAACCTGCGTTATGAAGATGATACGGTATTTCTAGCAAGTAACATTGTGGCTCTACGAATTCAGCTGAACCAAGTGCGGGTTAAATCTTAATACTTATAAAACAAATCTTTATATTACTAGAACAGAAGGTACAAAGTATTATATACCCAGGATGCAATATATAATAAAGATGTGATCTTTCTGTTGAATCAAATGCCGCACTGAACAAACTCGTACAACCTTTATACGCATGAAAAAGATGTTCTTCAGTCATAATCTCAACCTTAGATTACGAACACGAATAGTCAGATGCAGATCTACAGAACAATGCACAAAATATGCTAGATACATAGAGTATCGAATGAAAATGTAATGGTTTGGAGGGATAAAGAAACATAAACAAGTTTTAAATCTTACATCTCATAATGCAGGAAAATAGTGCTAGGATTCGGAGCCCTGGAAGAACCAGAGGCTATAGTCTAGCCAATCTACTGCAGAGCTGTTCCAGGCTACGGTAAATAAAGTGGTGATAGCCAACCTCCATTAAATTAATACGGGATGAGAAGAAGGAGTATATTTTAAACTATTGTATAATAGAAAGTATATTAAAAATACGAGTATTTTTCTTAAATGATGATATTGAGGCATCAAAAAGATGAATCTACCTTGTTCTAAATGTATTTAAATATTTTACGAAAAAAGTTTTACAACTAAACATTATTTTTAGTATGTTGTGTTCATCTAGTTACGCCTATGTAGTTGTACTAGAACTTCGGAGGACAGCACCAATGATAAACACGCTCCCATGCTCTACTTCACTGCCTGAAGGAATGGAGGGAATGATATATAAGGGTGATTTGTCAAAGCGCCAGGAGTGGTCCCAAGTCCTAAAGTTGCAACAAGAAATATTGGAGGCTTTTTCGCCCCTTTAATGGTAGTTTTTATTACTTTTTAACTGAAATTACTCACCGCAACATGTCTTAGTCGCCTCCTGAGTTCTGGTCTTTCGTGAAAAGGATTACTACTTTCGCAATTAGGATTAAATTGATCGCAATTAACCATCTTATCAATCTTGTCAACTATTTTATTTGCTTCAGCAGGACACTAATACTTTTGAAAAACTTGGCCAACATAATACATGTTATATCGGATGGGTCAGATTAGTTATAGTTGATTAAAGCAGAATAAACAGATATTAACATCAAAATACATTGAGTATTTATTTGAAATACGCCATACAGTATTTATTTCAATAGATTAGAGAATTTCTCGAAGAAAATGATTAAAATATTATGAACATAAATACAATAATACTCTATACGTAATATCATAATAATTTCGTTCTGACTACTGATTTACTGATTTTGCACAATATACTGCAGATTGTTTATTTGTATTTCTTACCGATATCGTTCCCATTCTCTGTTAGATTGCAATAATATTTATTCGATAAATCTGCCGTTGTATTAATGTGAGCATGAATATTTTTATTTTAATACAAAAATCACAATTTTTTGATTTTTTGGGTCTCCAGTAAAATAAAATATAAAATTTAAACAGTCGCCAGTCGGTCTTTGGCCAATAAATGTATTTCAAAACCTGCAAAATAGTATAATATATTCTTCTTTTATGTTAGATTAAGTACGGAAGATCATTTCGCATTGTTTTATAATATATTATGTTTTCAATATTGAAAAATGGTTTTATTCATAATTGAATCGCAACACAGCAACCTAAGCTTAAGTTTTTTCATGATTTTTGTAGTTGACTTCAATACTATATTTTTACTGTAATAAATTGTATTTGTTATCAATGCAGCTGCTACTATAGCCTCCCCCCCTCTTCCCCTTAACGAAATGAAGCTGAATAAACGGTATTAAGCCAATTATTTTCTGTTAGTAATTCATTCATTAATTTTTCGGACATAAATTAATAAACATCGACACTCCTACATAACTTTCGCTAATACTTAAATTTTGTGGAGGTCCATCATTTCTACAATTTGCACGTATCCTGCATATGCCTGGGTGCAAAATGGGGGTCTCATCAACCTCAAAAACACGCCTGGTACCGACTTCCAACATACAATAATAATATGCGCCGTAGCCGTTCGGTGACCGGCCCATGCGTGTCACTTCTTTCGCAACAGCCATCCAAACAAGTTCATTAAACAAATATTTTCGTTTTAGACTTTGAACGACTTATTCGTACCATTTACTATCTTGCACCAGTCTACTGCAAGTAGTATTTTCTTATTCCACCTGCACACGCATACGCACACAACCCGCACACACACTCCGCATTATAATTTAAACAAACGTGTGAGTGAATGGGTTAAATATAATGGGACATATATTTACTCACGTTAAAGCACATCCTTTTGACAAATATACACATTAAAAATCACACTTCTTTGTTTCCCATATTCTTATTATTTTTATGCACAGCATCTTTTTCACATAAAAGTCATGAAACTAAAACAGCTTAGATTCCTATAAAGCGTTTCAAAAGTAGCTCGAAAGTTGATTTCAGCTTGTTCAAACAATGATGAAGTTAGTCCAAAATGAATAAAGTTGAATCCAGTTCAATTCACACCGCGACTGAAGACGGAAATAACGAATAACCGATTGTTACTCCCTCGCGAATCGTTTGCAATAGACTGATAATAAGTCAAGCGTGGAAGAGGAATTTCGAAATCGAATAATTATGCTGTTCGTAAAAAAATGATTCACCAAAAATCTGCAAACATTGAACGCATCTCTTACTCGAACTCATACAACTCGTACAACTTAACGTAAACGTACAAATCCTCCACTAGGTTGTCCAGCAATTTATTTACATACTTTTATAATTTTATAGTAAGTCTCCTAGATAAGAACTAGTTCACTTCCGAGAGCTCGTACGATCAAAGTAAGCCTAAGTGTGGTGGACCTGCTCGCACTTCACAGATCTGCATAAATAAACCACCTAATAGCCATGTTGTCTGACTAGTATCCGCCAAATCGAACCAGTCCAAGAAGCACCTTGGCACTATTACTTTTTATAATATAACAAACAGTATAAATTCAATCTGTAAATAAAAGCAACTGTTGTAAGTACTGTTTCATTCATAATACGCTCGCTCTAGCGACAAGCACTCACACATACCAGTATCTAACATAAACATCCTTCTGACACAATTATCCCTATTGGTGACCCTAATGGGTCAACATAACTTACTTACTGCAGTGGTGGAATTAAAATTAATCGTGCAGTAATGAAACAAAATGAAGCTACACTGAAAAGTACTCAGATTTATAAAGAATACCGCACGTGACTATTGTAAACCTTCCCGCATACCACCAAGAACTAACAGACACGACATAATCTTGCCTATTACGCGCTGTAGCTAAATTAAAAACTCCGGTATAATTTTAAATTTTGCATACTTATTTTAATAACTGAGATTACGGACGTTCGTGTTTTTAAAAAAACGCAATTTTATTGAATGCAGATAGAATTTATTGAACTGAACTGAAGCTATTTCCACTTGGTTGGTCCTACGGGTGGGGGATCCCTTTGCTTTCCTTTATTGGATGTAACCCACCACAATGAGGTATCTTTTCTTTTTGCAAGATACCCAAAAATTAGTGGAATTGGAATGGTTGAGAGTCTGTCGTTTATATTCCACTCCTGCATTAAGGAGACATTCGTGCGTTTCGCCGTTCACGGTATGCGCAACATGCGACTACAACACCACATCTTAAAACCATCAATCCTTCTTCTGTCCTTGCCTTCAGAGTTGTAGGTTTCACATCATGTATAAATATAGAACGCACCAGAAATAATAATATCCGACAAGTTTACCGTCATCAAAATCATCCCACGTGAAAAATAAATTTGACGACTCCATATATAACTTTACCGAAAACATCCTAACCATCTTCGACATTTTCCGGAAAAAATATGGAAGTATATATCTCTATTTTAGACATGAATTATTGATATGTCAGAAGGTAATCTTCAAAGAAAGTAGTAAATGCTTCAACCCCTTAAAAGATTGACCGAATCAAAAACAAATCCACTCAATTTTACGAAATACTATATTTTATATTTTTCTCTCATATTTTATTTCCCTTCAAATATTTTTATTTTCCCGTTAGTAATGTATATAGGTATGAAGTTACGATCAGATATTTCACCCAAATAAATTTACAATGTTTAATGTATGATATTCATCTTTCTTTCAAAATAAAGATAGCATTGTGAACAACGGTAGATAAGAATGGATAAATAAACTTTTTTATTCATTTTTAAAGAGAACACATTATTATTGTGAAGTTTCAGTTTTTCAGAACATAGTTTTGTGGTATTTTAATATAAATTAAATTCTGTATGTTTTTCGAATTGATACATTTAATTTGTATTAAGCTTTTTTATATACAAATGTCAGACCGCTAGTCTGCACCCGGAAGTTAGGGGATGGGGGAAAAGAGGTGCCTTTATTTTGTGCAGGTCCTAAGGAGTTACGAGTTACTAGTCACGTGTATGCAATATTTGGTCTAGACGGAGAAGGGTGAAATGTCCGGTGGGTTGAACAGTATCACTAAATTTATCTGAAGGTCTTCAGAGTGTAACTGAGCTAAATTTGTAACGAATGACATTCAATGTAATTCTTACTTACCAAGAGGAAAGAGAAGGGAGTTATTCTTTGAGGAGGGTCCTAAAGAGTAACTATGTAAAATGTGACTTAGATCGTCAAAGAGTTTAGTATTATGTAGACAACAGACCAACATTCAATTTTACAATTAATAATTAGATCTACCTTATTTTCTCTCTCTCTCTCCTCGACGATGTGCTCAAGACTGAGAATCGTGGTTCTCTATTCCGCTTCAACAGCGCAAACCGCTTGCTTCTACTCTTCGCGATCTTGGGCCTTGTTTCGTGCGATGTGAGGTGAAACTCCGATCATGTCTTGAACTTGTCTTATGGAAGATCGAATTTTCGCCCTACGATCCCAATTTCTCCTGGCTACTTCCATCTCTTCTAGCAACAAGCCCAAATTATGAACGAATTCTTTTTCTGCCTGTTATAGAGTTCCTTTAGTGCAGAGTTCCTGAAAAATGATGACATTCATTTGTTTCACAGTCCATGGTATAAGCAGCATGCTGCGCCAACACCACATATTGAATGCATCGAGCATGCTCCTTTTTTCTTCTTATTTTATTCTAAGGACATAGATATCAACAAGGCATTAATGACCGTAATATATATTCATATGAATTACTTCACTTACTTACCAACACGATATTTTCCCACAGAAGTAGAGGAGACATGTTTTCTATCCTGACCTTTTGCCATAATCAAAGTCAATGGAGGTGTGAGATGTGTTTCCAAAATGACAAAATTTCCACGATTTTTTTTTGTTGATGGACGAATTGTTATGCGCGCTTATTATTATTATTATTGTTACACTTATGAATTTTGTCGATGCTAACTTCGAATTTAACAAAATATGCATGTTTTTTTTTAAATTCACGGGACCAACAAAAAAGGTCAAATTAATGATAAATTCGATTTAACGAAGTTCAAGATATCCATGTTCTAATCTATTTGTAACCGTGCAATTTATACATGTGATTATTATTATGCTATGCCCGTCTCGGTAGAAAAAATGTGTATTGAAACAGACAAATGTTTTACTAATGAAACTCGCGAGCACAATTCTAGAAGTAACGGCGTTTCCATTCGAAAAATAAACCAGTATTTTCTTCAAAGTAATATGTTTTACGGTGTCGGGAGGACGATGAAAGATGTAGAATTCACAGCGAGAAGTACAGAAAGTAGTAGAGCACAGAAATAAATATAAATAAACTTACCATATTTTTAAATTATATATTTATTTATTTACTGTACAAAGACATTTTACATATAACTTTTTAGAAGGTACAAACTATAATAAGATGAAATAAACAAAAAATTAAATGAGATAATCATTACAAACAAATCAGACTAAAAATTATTAATGTGAAAATAAACACTAAAAGAAAAATAATAATAAATATAACGTAATTAATAATCATTTTTTAAATTTATATTTAACAAAGACAAATGTATCGCAACCTCGTATATTTTAATTTTTTTTTTAAAATTGCATTTGTACTATTTGAATGTAACTTTAGTGAATTTCGATGTACCTTTATTTCACCATAAAATAATATATTTTAAATAAAGGTTATTACTTTACTACACGTGGTCTGTTCTAGAGCAATTACCTGTACGATTTTGACAAGTTATATATTGTTAAGGTACAATCAGAAGTAATAAAAAAGATCTTTAACTATAATATAGTTGGAGACAAAATGTGTAAGTAGTTAGGTTAGCACAAATGACAAATTAGTTTCATTTTACTTTTTACCTACATCAAGCAACCACTTTGTTATTTTTAGTTTAAAATCGTTAGATTAGATCCTTTAAAACAAAGCATAAAACAAGACAATTCGTTGACCAAATTTGGTATCCATTTTTAGTACTAAAAAGTATCCAAGGTTTTTTCCTAGTTTCCTTTCAATCGGTTCATGGATGTGAAATTATTTATTTTTTTAAATAGTTTTAAGATTGATCCGGTAAACAGTTGAAATATAATAATATATAAAAATAATAATAGCCTTAAACTTAAAGTAAAAAATAATAATAAAGGAAACAGAGAAGAACAATAAAAAGATAGTTAATGTCTTTCATTATAATAAAATATGTATTAAAATATAAGAATGTATGATTGCGCATTGCCACTTGTGATGGTTTCAAATAGTTAACTGTTCAAATATAAATGCTGTAAAAATAAAAAATTCAACCTTGCCTACTATACAAAAAAATATGTCTTCAATAATAAATCAAAAATAACTCAAGAAGAAAACAGTTGAGTTTCAAGGATTGGAAGAACATAAGAAAACTATAAAAAACTTGAGTCTAAACTCCGAAATGGCTGAGCCATTCATTTGATAATAGTAATTTACAACTTATACATAGTTGCGCCAAAGGACGAAAGTTAACATTCTAGAAAATTTAGAAATATTAAATTATAAAAATAACATAACAAATATTCAAATACCGCCCATTATATCTCCTCTCTTATCCATTTTAACTCCACCCCACCTCCGTTAACTCCAAACACAGCATATATTACTGTCTGAAAGTGTTTTGAATTTTAGTTGAATTATAGTATTGATAATGGGAAGATGTTCCCGAAAACGTTCTAACGTTTAACACGTGTTTTAACACAATCTACAAAATAATCAAATAGTTATTCTTATCTGCCAGTTATAAACAAATATGTACAGCACGTGTTAAAATAAAATACTTGTTTTTTTATTCTACTATTTTAATTTACTTGAGACGTGTTTCGCCTTGAAAAAAAATGATACGGGGTACCCATACATAAATTGGTTTTATGTATATTTTTTATATTATTGTTAACACTTACAGTCCGGTGGGTCAAAATTAAACACGTCCGGCGGTGGTGGGTCATTTTAAACCCACCTCAAGTTTTCGGTTTTTCAACCGTTTTGTAGGAGTATTTTTAAAGATATTTCATTTTAAATATGATTTAATGAAATAGCATGATGTACCGTAATGTTTCTGCTAAAAAAATAATGTTTTAATTAAAAAATATTACGAACGTACCTACATAGCCAAAATACAAATATCCACTGAGCATGTGATCTTCTCGTCGGAATCCGAGCAGGTAGTGTCATAAAACTTACAGGCAGTAAACATATTTTTATATTTTCGTCTGGCGACCCCTGGCATTATCTAGGGGTCGCCAAACGAAAATAAGTGATAACAAATACATGGACACATACCTGGTATCCTTTGTTTACCCGCTCAAAATGTTGACAATATATGTTTCGGCGTAAGCGTAGAGATTCAATACGAAAGTTTTAGGTAAATTTTTGGGCGTTTTTCCACATGTTTATCAATAACTCATTTGAATCTCGTCAGATAACATTTATTTGTATCTCAAACTATTTGAAAATATTTAATAAAAGATTAGCTAGACGGAAAACAGCATTAAATGAATATTTGTAGCGTAATTCATATTTTTACAAACATCCGGGTCAAATCTGATCAAGTTTAAGTTTATGTGTTAAAAACCTTTTTTCTACATTTCACTTACATTTACCTTTTACCTTCTTGGAGACCTTTAAAATTTATTACAAGTACGTTTGAATGCTGGACCATGATGCAACCATTTATTTGAATTTTTCTCAATTCAATGGATGGATTAGCTTTATCTGCTGTTTTAAGAACGTCATTATGGAACTCAACTGTGCATCTTCGGCGTGGTTCAACTTGTAGAATAAAATTATAATTTTTAAAACTTTTTAGGTATTTTTGACACGTACTGTCTTGCACATACAAAGTAAAAATTATATTTTTTGCACCGTTTCTAAATTTATATAACATAATGTGACAGAAATGAATTTTGTCTTCAGCCATTTTAATATTTTTTGTCGCTTTCAGCCGTTTTCCTTCATCCAAAACCACAAAAAATGTTGTACACTAAATCCATCATTTCAATCAGTTTATTTTTTACATACTGATTTAATAAATTGAAATAATCGCATTATATTTTTATTATTATTACTTACATTGACATTGATTTAATTACTCCTTTATGTTACATATCTATTTATTATTTATATTATTCATAATTATTTGTTAGTACTGATTTGAAAAATCAACAAACATCTCGCATATTTGCCTGTTCAACGTAGATTACTCTAGTGAGACAAGTGTACTACGTCAAATAATAAATACTCTCAAATATATATATACATAAATAAAATAATAAAATTTCCATAGTAAGATTGAATTTAAAATTGCCACAATTCGTTAACCCACAAGCATGCTCAGCATTTTTTTTACCATGGCCATTAAAACTAGACGAGTTGTTGGTCAATACCTCCTAGCGTACTGCTGAATCACCGGCGGATTTAATAGCATGGCTCCTCAGGCGCACGTACCCTTAGTCGCCTGTCGGGTGGACTCAGGGTTGACAGGTCTGAGACAGGTTAAACTTAATTTGTACACATAAAATTCTTTTAAAAATTCCAGAACTTATTTTCACTCTGTGTTTGTTTAAAATGCCCAATTCAATTAATTTAGTGTTTAAATATTTCCATTTTTAAAAAAATATTGTATAATGATTTTTTTACCCCTGCTCAACAATGTAGAAAATTGCTTGTGTTTTGATTTATTGACAGCTTAATCGTTAAGAATACCAGGATTCGATTCTCCGTCAGAGAGATTTTTATCATTTTTTTATTTATTTAACAGAATTTATACATATTTATTTATATCCAGAAAAACATAATAGATTATGTATCTTTTGCGTCACCCCTAGATAGATGCAGGGGTGATGCAAGACATAAAAATAAAAATAAAATATCCATTAGCATTCTAAGAATATATGCAAATGAGACGAAACGAATAAAGGTGGGCTATGTATAGAAGGAATAAGACTAGAAATAGTAAATAAAATAGATGGGCTGCAGATTAAATAAAACTGGGACCTTTGCTCTATACGATATTGAATTAAATATCGTATAGAGCATGCTCGAGTTGCATTCTTCAGTATGAATGAAGAAATAGTTTTTCAACCATGACGTTTACGAATTGGAATAATGCGATGCTATATATTTCCCAGTAGTTTTATACGAAATGGAACCATGAACACTCGCTAAAACAATGCTAAAGCGATTTGAAACTTTTGAGTTGTGGATCTACAGACAGCTACTAAAAATAGGGTAGATTTATTACAAATTGAAGGGTTACAAAAAATGATGTCTATATTATAAAAGTACCAAACTCACCTCACAATTCAAGATTAAATTGCCAACAGAAGAAGTCCTGGAAGACAAATCTAAGACAACGGTTCGGGAAGTCCATAGTCCAACTACTCTAAATTGCTACAAACAAAAGAATGATCGCAAATGTTAGATAATTGGACAAACACTAGAAGAAGAAGAATCTAAGGATAAGTCAAAATAAGAGAATTGGTATATTAAAAAGAAACGAAGATTTAAATAACGACAAATTTCTATACTGCAACACTATTTTTAAGTACAGTTATAAGAGAGCACCAACCATTATCAGCCAATGTATGTATGTTAGTGATATTTTATTTTTCAGTTATCTGAGAAATGAAGGGATGCTGTAAGTTGGGAAGTTGTTAAATAAGTGTACTACGAAAATAAAAAGTCAACTTATGATCAACCAACAATTATTTATCATATTTTCAACTGAGGGATGAAAATAACATACTGCTGGTGAACCATTCAATTTATCCTATAAATTCGCTCGGCAATTTGAAGTAAATAAAATCGAGATTACCCACGACCTTAAATATTTCAATGAAATAAATTGGCTAAAAATCAAGTCTTTCAATGCTTTTCGATACCTCAGTCATATTTAAAAATTGTAATTTTTATCAACATGACTTTATTTTATATATAAGTAAATAATATGCATGGACAATATAAATGTGTCTGTTTTTGGTTGAAAGAACCAAATTATCTTCAAAATTACTTATTAATTATGAGTATTAAATTCCATTATTTTGCATATTATTAAATTTATTTGTTTCTTAATTACTTAACATTATTTTTTGTTTGAATTTTTAATTATCTCTTTAATAATATTCTTATCAAATCTGCCATCGATGTTTAAAAATTCTGTTTCCGAGTCCATCAACCCATTCAAATTAAGTTACGAAATCGATATCTTAAAGTTCCAAAAAACTGAGCAACTTTCACAAATCTAATGAAATTTACAAATAACTGGAGTAAATGTACGAATGCCCGTAAATTTATTGATCTTAGTCCTAGATGGTCGGTCTATTTAGTAAAGATTTTTATGTAAGTAGTAGAGATATGGACAGGATAAAAACTGAAGTGCTTTAGAATTCATGGGATTTCCCAGGAGTAAAAGAAAAATCTATTGTTTACGCTCCAGTAAGTAAATGTAAATAAAAAAATCTTCAGGAATCCCATAAAGTTTAACGGTAAAACGTATTCAGCCCAAGCCCATGCAAGAAATCTATAGGATAAAGGCGTCTCTTAGTCGCTTCTCTTCATTAATTCATTCATTGCGACCGCCAGTCGTATATATGCAGTTCCTCAGCGTCTCTATTCATCTTCACGCAACAATCGCGAGTATTTTGCATTGACTTATTCTTTCTTTTAACTTCTACATATAGAAATATCTCAATCAAGGTAACATGAACACGTCTTTCGAATGCTAGAAGAGTGACTATCAAGATGTATATTTTTAGGAAGACAATCTGATCCACTTTGTTCTGCCTGGGTTGAATCCTCGGTCATATTCGAGTATTTACGATCGCGACGGACTGAATCTATCTATCTTGCTCGTGGTTTTTCCGTCTTCTCCAGTAGGTATCTATACTCGTACTCGTGAATCACGTGATCTTTCTTCATTTGTATAACATGTCCGTACCATCTGAGTTGGCCTTTTTAAATATTATCAGAAATAGAAACCACCCTAAAAGAACAATGGACATTTTGAACCTTGTCCAATATTGTGATTCCGCCGACCCATCTCAGCTACAAGCACTTTGTTCATCTGCTTCTTTTTGCACGCTGAACTTTCTGACCTGTAGAGCATAATATTGGCCTGACCACTGTTTTATAAATTTTATGTATTTTATTATTTTTATTGTGTTATTATCACATAAAACTAGTTTGTCGCCAAATGTTTTCAAGACTTTCATTCAACCCAAAAATCGGTAGATGTACATCTATCTAGGCGTAATTATATGATTATGTTTGTTATAGTAACCTGCAATCACTACTTTTTGACCATTTAAATTCGATGCTTACATTTTTACAACGCACAAGTACTCTAATTGACGCAAACTGCGTTGTTGAGCGAAAATGCACACGTTACAAAATTAAATTAAAACTTTGTGTCGTGATTATTATTACGTTAATGTTTGGTATGCCGTAGGAGTATGACAGGGTTAACAGGGGGTCAAGTGTACCCTTCAAGTAATAAGATTGAAAAACCCTCCCTTCATCATGATCAGTTACGTTGTCTGCCGCTATTAGGGATCCCAGGTATTTACAGTGCAATAATTATTACATAGCTTCTTTAATATTTGCAAAATTACTTTGTGGCAACCTTTTGTATTAATAATTATATAAAATACTTTGTATAAACCACTATTTATTAATTATTTCACATGTTTCGATACCTATGGTATCTTATTCAGGAAACAATGTATATTAAAATTAAAAATACAAACGTAGTTAAAAACAAAGCTATATAAGTGGTGGGTAACTAATCACAGTGCACAAAATCACAAAGTTAGAATAATCATAAAAAATAATTTGCAATAAAGGATTTTAATAAGCGTAAAAATAAATAGCCTAGAGTTTTATTAAAAAGTGTAAACTTTGTTCTTGTTCTCTGAATTATTCAGTAAAATATAACGTGATATTTCCCCGCGGAACACAAGAACCAAAGTTATTTCGAATAAACGCTGCAAAGAACAACACGGAATTTCTTTCCTTTCACTAGAAATTTAGAAATTTTAATCATAGACCGACCACAAGGGTACTTTTTAACGTATATGGTGAGATATTCGTAGAACTATATCTGTGGGGAAACAATCTAATTTTCACTATGACGGTGGCTGCGCTCGCTAGCGCTGCCGAGAGGACGGCCGCGCGCGTGCCAACCACACATCACTCAGAGCCTTGCTTCGAAACATCGTGTATAATCTAATCATGTTTCAAATTGTAACTTTCTTGAAATAAACCATGTGACTTAACAGAAAGTATATTTTACTTTTAATTTCTCATCCGATTAGTTCATTCCTGTGCATTTGAATCGTACTTGTCGAAGGCAGTCCGTCGTCATCTATTGCATCAATATTGCATCACTTTACATTATTGAACTTCTGATACATCAAATTCAAAAATGCTTTTTAACCTAATTAATGTAATTTAACTCACTTAACCCTTTCAAAACCATGCAGTAACACAGGTCTACCACCCCAATTAAAACTGTAATATTTCGGTTAATATAATAAACTTAAAACTCATATTTTAGATAATTATAATGAAAATGTTTATGCTTAGAGCTGACTAGTGAAAAACCAAATCAAAAAAAAACAAAAATCTTAGAAAAATAATTATTTTTCAATTCAGTCAGTTGGTAAATTAATATCTTGGAAAAAATACCTTTTATGGTAAGTCAAATACACACAATAAAAATAATAACAAACATACGAATGTATGATTTCTCTTTCTCACTAGTTTAATGAAGAGAGATAAAAAAATGTAGTATTGTATAAGACTTGATGAATGCTCCGAATTATATTAAGATATTGATCCCATTTTCGTAATTAATGCTCAATGATTAGAGTAAGATAATAGAATTAATAATTTTAAAGTCATTTTAACTAATAAAAGCTTTTTTTCACATTTAAAATGTTATAAATTTCTTACGGCAACACGAGTTGACAGCATGGCTGCATATTGGTATTTTATATCACGGTATGGTAAAGGTTAACACAACTAATTAAATTTGAATGGAGATAAAATATTAAGCTATTATTTTTTTTTGATACAATGATAAATTCTTCTTGGCGCGTTATTGCTAACCAACGTTTTATTTTCGCCCGTCGGCTTTTCGTATTCCCGCCTGGCAATTTGCCGTGACAATAAGAAACATTAATATTTCTTTGCTTTGTGTATTCAAAATTTCTTTAGGGTTGATATTCAGTAATGTCACTAGTAAGGCATTAACTGTTTCTCCACATTACCCCTACATCGTAACAGAAATATTAAAATTAGCAATATTTTAATATATCCAAGAACACACAATTACTAGATTTTAACCTGTTATTAAACAAATATTATATCTCAGAGACAAAGCTATTTTTCTAATATATTTAATCGAAAATATATGGAAGTATCGGGTAATTACAGGGCTTTCTTTATATATATATATAACGTTCACCAATTCTCATCCCTCAATCTCTACATTTATCCATTTTTTAAAGTTGTATATGTGTTAGTATGTGAACTCGCTTCGAGTACCACTACACCATAGCCATCTATGAACCAAATTTGACGATTCATTTTTCCTTTTTTTTTAAACAGCATATATGTTATCACTATGGGAATCAGATTTTTTAAAATTATTTTAAAGAAATATTATTTATCTGTAAAATATTTTACTATATTATATATTATACTAGAATATGCCGAAATATTAAAAGATTATTGTTTTTAATTTATTATTTAATAATAGTCTGGATATCAAAAACCTTATACTCGTACATTTAATTATTGTTCATTTAAATAAATACGAATATTTTTCGTTAGCAAAATTACCTACTTTGTAGGCACATGTTATATAAATAATAAGACAAAATACTTTGTTTAAAGCACTATTTAATAAACAAATGTATTAATAGTAAGCTAAATATTATAAATAACCAAATACTCTTTGCAAATAGTCACCTTTTAAATTTGTTTTCGTATCAGTTCCTACTTAGTTACCCACCACTTTATAGTTTTGTTTTTATCTATGATTGTATTTTTAATTTTAATATACATTGTTTCTTGAAGAAGATGTCATAGGTATCGAAACATGTTGAATAATCAATAAATAGTGGTTTAAACAAAGTATTATTTTCTTATTATTAACGAATAGTTTTATTTATTTATTCACGTATAAAATTTAAAATGATACCACTAACGGTAAAACTAGTTATAAGCAGGTTTTTTATAGCTTTAATATTAATAATAGCGAGAATTTGCATGAATTAAACATTTTACATTTAAATTTTATAATCTTAATAAATTTTTACATTTAAAATTTGTTGAGATTTATTATTTCAGATGGCAATGTATTTAAGATTTCAGAAGAGCTAATCTTAGGGTCCTTTTACCATAGTAGTTGTTTCAACGGGGAATTTTACGATCAGCTCGAACCATTTGCCGTGAATTATAGGTATTGGAAGTAATTATTTTGTTCAAGTCCGCATAGTAATAATTTAATATAAATATATATATAAATGAGTTCGTAGTATGTAATACATTTAATTATTTTAATAAACTCTGAAGGCTTTCTTTATCTGATAAAGATTTCGACACTTTAATCATAGAATTCAAATTTGAAGAAATTCTGACTGATCCACGTATGTTTTAAAAGAATTACCCCATACTAGGATTCCATATAAGATTATAGATTCCCCTACGTGTCGATATATCATATAAATCCTAATATTGAAATAGATTATTAGGTATAATTGTGTTAGTCTTATTTATAGTCTACTAGCTGAAATGCCCGACGTTGACCGGACTTTACGCAGAAGAGACTTCATTTGAAGGGATGGGAATGCTTTTTTTTCGAAATTAGATGTAGACAGTAATTTTGATCAAGTGTGCACAATTTCATCAAGAAGTACCAAAACTTTACTCTAAGAGGTGAGAAAGGGGAGTGGAGGTAGTTTTTTTAAATTTCATGTAGACAGTGACCTTTCTCTTGTTTTGAAGGTCAAGTGTGCAAAATTTCATCACGCTCGGAATAAAACTGTAGATTTGTATAAAATACAAACAATGAGACAATCTTCTTTATAACTATATATGTATGCATAGATTACGTACGATGATAACGTGCAATTACCCGTTAATTTTTTGGCTAAACTTAACAATATCACCGATAGCTCTGATTTTGATGAAATTTTTTTCCCTCTTATAGTCAAGTCAAATTAAGGCGCTCGTAAGTATTATAAAAAGTTATTACACTTTAAAGTTTCGCTTTTTCACTGTACATTTGACCTTTAAAGCCATAGAAAATAGATATTTCAGCTGCTTCATTCATAGATAACACCAAATTACATTTACCGTAGATAAAAATTACATGAGAAATCGAAAGCACGAACCATTCACATTTCGGAGATTTTTGTAATAAAAAAATTTGCTGATAAATTTAAATTTCTATTTTTAGGTTAGGTTAGGTTTGGTTATTTTATTATTATTACATTTCTATTTTGAGGTTCGGTTAGATTAAGTTATTTTATTATAATTACATTTCTATTTTAGGTTAGGTTAGGTTAGTTAGGTTTGGTTATATTATTTTACTATAATTAAATTTCTATGTCTAGGTTAGGTAAGGATTATTGATGATTATTATGCCTTTTTTGTTTTTTATTAATAAATTACTTTTGATTAAACACTTTTGCAAAAAAACTTTATTGCCTAAGGTTCACGTATTAATTTATTTATCTCTTACCTATGGCTAACGTACATTGAAACATTTATTTTATATGGCTTTAAAAGTCAAATGTACAGTGAAAAGGCGATATTTTAAAGTGTAATATTTTTTTTTAATACTTACGGACACTAAACTATACCGGGGGGAAATTCATCAAAATCAGAGCAATCGGTGATATTGTTAAGTTTTCTCATTTTTTTTACCCAAATACGTATGGCGATTATTTAAATAAAATATTATATATTTTTTTATAAACTTTATTTCCTTTATTGATTTTTTAGGTTTTACACAAAAGTTAATTATAATTGTATAGTCAATATTATTGTCAAAAAAAAAATTTTGTCATTAGACGTGCAATCTGTACGTACGTACTTATGAATCTGCGAACAATTCGTTTAACGAAATGAAATGAGTACCTGAAAGCCACCCCAAGTCGTAACCTTCCACTAATGTGTTTTCAAGTTGTTTTATCTCCAGTCATTAAGGTTATGTACCTACGAAATTGTTTTTGATTTTGTGGTGTGAAACAGAGATTTTAAATGACCATTTAAAAAGCTATTATTACACTACATTGGTAATATTTATTATCACAAAACTTGCGAAATGTAAAGCACTTTATTAAATCTTTGCAAACATTTTCTGCTATCCAAGCCATGACATATGATAATATTATAATATTCTCAATAATTTGTGTTTTCTTATTATGTTGGCCAAGAATTACAAAAATGTTCGACATAATTAATTAGGTACTCTAAATTTGTAGATATTTTTCAAATTACAGAATATTGCACAAAAGAGCTTTGGTGCCAATACGTATGTATACAAGATGTGACAGTCCTAATCCACAATATTTTATGTATTTGACAAAATTACGAATATAAAATGTTTAATGAATATGTGCAAATTCTGCACCGTTACGGAAAATATTATTGTTTGATATCATGTTAAGCTTTAAGTCTACGTACTTCGACATAAATATTTGTAGAATGTATGCCATAATTTAACCCTAAATCATCTAACAACAAATTTCCAGGTCGATCAAATAGCGACGACTTATTTTTTTGTATTCAATATATAATTTGGAATTATTATAATATTTCAATTAATCGAAATCATCGCAAAATTACGATTTTTTTTTGAAATGCTTATATCTCTGACATGGTTGAGATTAGGCATATATTTCTTAAATATTTTCATGTCGTAATTTAGTCAGAAAATATTGTGAACTAGGTCTATTATACCTCGTATAAGTGAATCCTGGAATTGATAGACAAATAACGACAGAGAAATTAAAATATATGTACGTTAGAATGAAGGATGAACAAATTAATAGCAAATGTAGGTGCATTATATTAGCAATAACTTTTTTTCTAAGTAGAATTTTTTTTTTCCTTATTTAGGAGAACACATTCTTATTGTGAAGTTGTAATTATTCAGAACATAGGTCTGTGATATAAAGATATACGATAATTAATATATTTAATTCATATTTAAAATATCACAGACCTATGTTCTGAATAATTACAACTTCACAATAAGAATGTGTTCTCCTAAATAAATGTAACAAATAGGTTATATCTTTATAATTAATATATTTAATTCATATTTTTAAAAAAAATCCTGTTCCTAAACTGGCATTAGACGTGGAAGTTTTCAAGCTAATAGGTACTTAGATCATGATACTTTTATTTGTACACCGCAGTGCTTTAATCTGTGTTGAAAAATGTTAAATGGTCCGAATTCACATTTTTAAATATTTTTCCAGGCAAAAATGTTTGTTTTTAAAAAAAAAACTGTGACACGTTTCATGGAAAAACTTATCATAAATAATAATCAACAAATATAAGAGTTTATTTTCTTAAGATTTGGAAATAACATTTAAAAAAGTAACAAGATACCAATTATTTAAAAATTCATAAAAGTTTAAATATCTCGAAAACCGTGTGACATTCATGAGATCTATGATGAGTTATTATGATAGGGCATGGTCTCTGCTATCCATGTTTTTTGTTTGGACCACTACTCACAGAACACCCTGTGTATGTTTTATTTATGGATTTCGCAAGCACTAGTGTATGGAAATGACATCACTTCTGGGTTAGATCGCGTTTTTTGTAGATGGTATCTATCTACAAAAAACACCATCTAACCCTGAAGAGACGCCATTTCCATATACGAGTATATATATGTATATACTCTAATATAAATAAAATAAAAAATTTCCTTTTTAATATAACTTATCTTACACATATTTTCTTAGTTTAATTTTAAAACTATGTAATAAATCCTTCTTTCTTAAATCAACTGCCATTGAATTAAAAATCTTCATCGCACTGTACATCGCCGATTTCTGATATTTATCATTCTTCCTGAATGGCAGTCTCAATCTATCTATGTTGGTTTACATCATTTTTTCGTATAAATTCTGAAAATATTTTTTTAGTGAGAATTTTAATAATAAACACCGAACATCGAAATACATTTTCTGATTAAAAGTCATCATATTATTATTCTCCATCAGTCAAATATTTTGTTATGTTATTTGATAGCGTTTTTTAATTTTCAAGGTGTCTTGTGCTATCATTTTATTTTTAAATGATGTGATACAATACAAATAATCTGATAATTTTTTAAGCGTTTCATAATATAGCTAAAATATTGTAAAAATGTGCAAAATAATTATAATTTAAATTGACTTATTAGTGTGGTCTAACTTAATACTATTCACACTAACCATATTACAAGAATCAAACCACCTTACCGTAGACCTTGAAATCTGAAAGGTATTAATCGGAGAGATATCCCAATAAAACACACAAACTCTACAAAACAAAACTTTTTATTTAGTCAGAAATCATCTTGAATATTACATTAATATTTACTCTTAATAAATCATATTTGTAAAGACAAAAATAGTTAAAATGTTAATGAATGCTTTCTGCATCATATAATATAATATTATATATTCCCTAAAAATATACTGATGGCTTGCACAAGTTACCACGATGATAATAAATATGTTTAAATAAATAAAAAGTATTAATATTCGACGGAAAATATGGGACCTTGTGGTATTATTTAAAACATAAATAAATTCAATTTTAGACTGTCAGTAAAATATAACTCAATGTTCCCCAAGGAACTGAAGAAATTCTAATTCACCTGGAGTAAGCGGGGTTAAAAGCAAACCTTGGTTTTTTTATCGTAATCAGAATGTCTTGACAATTTTTTTTTCAGAAATCTAAAACATTTTATTATTTTTAATCTTTTATCACCATCAATTCCTAAGCCAGTGCTAGACGATGACCTTCTCATAGCTCTTTGCCATGTCACTCCCGCTACTCTGATGGTTTTGAGATTTTGTGCCACCTCGAGGTTAATTTTTTCTCGTGGGTAGTATTTATAAATATTCTTTGTCCATCGGTTATGTATACGTTTTGAAATATAGCCTGCCTATTGCCTTTTACACTTTTTAACAGTGACAATGAGGTTCTAGCCGTTTTCTGCGCCCAGTTTCTCTTAATATTTTATATAAACCTGTGTTTCTCCCAAGTGTTTTTTATAATCGTTTATAAAAATCTTTAAATCCAAAAATTGTATATACCAGTGTTTATATACGGAATGGAAATCTGAAACTCTGAGCTCTGTCGACTTAGGTAATTGCGTTTAAGTGTTGCGACTTAAGTATTTGAGCAGAAAATTATGAAAAAAGATCTTTGTTTTCGTTTGCAAAGATAATATTTGACGACACCATAACCTCGAATCAACTTTTATCCCATTACACAAGAAGGAATCTACTAGAAAGTGCGAAAATTATATAACAATTGCACTCATATCCTATACAAGCAAAATACTGTTGCAGATTATTTTAAAACGTCTGATGCAGTCATAATCTGGCGCATATACCCCGAGAATATACTGGCTTTGTTTATAAGAGTTTCTACAGCCAGTCGTGAAGTGCTTCATCGACTATAAGAAATCATTTGACTGAGTGAAATGGCATTTTTCTAATATTATATTAACTTTTGTGTGTTTAAGATTTTTTTTTTTTTTGTTGAATTATTATATAATGTCATATTGTGTATTTTTATTATATTACATTACATGCTTATATTACAGTAAATAAATACGCCTAAACAACGCATGAAGTATTAAAGTCATAGTTTTGACATTGCTAAACTTGTCGTAAATATTGAATTGAACTTAATTATCCTAATTCATAGTTAACCTTAAAGATGCGATCCCGGCTCCAAGATAAGGTGAATCTTTCTTGCTTCCTGCGTGAGATGGGAATACATGTGCAAAGTATTTCTTGAGATGGGAGTCCCAAAACAACTTGTGCAACTCTTTTGCAATCTATAAATGGATAATACCATCAGTCAAATTCAACTCCAACTCCTATAAAAAGTTTAGTGTTGCAAAAAAAAGAGTCAGACAAAGTTGTATATTGTCTCTTATGAGTACAGGCATGGCGAAAAGTTGTCCGGACTTGACAAAATATGGAAAGACCGCGGTATTTCCAAGACAACAAAGATCAGCATCGTACAGTCTCTGGTGCATTATATATGTTTATATGATGTGGAATCATGGACCCTTAAAGCAAGGGAGAGAAAACAAATTGATGCTTCTGATACGTGATTCTGAAGACACATGTTGAGCATTCTGTGGACGGCGAGACGTACGAATGTCTCAATTCTGCAAGAATTAAATACCAATGACTGACTCTCAATCATTTGCCTGAGACAAATCTTTTTCTATTTTTTGGGCATCTTGCGAGAAGGGAAGATAGCTTGGAGAAGCTTGTTGTGGTGGGCTAGGTCGAAGGACGAAGAAATAGAGGAAGATCCCCCGCACATAGGACCGACCGAGTGGAAAAGACAACAGACACTTCTCTGGTGACTGCCCTAAGATCTGCAGGATGTCGAAAAAAAGTGGAAAAGCATAGCATAGACATAGATGATGACAATCTAGAAGTTTATGAGCTCTATGATGAGCCTGACGTCATCAGGTATAGCGATTTCGATGGGCCGGGCATCTGACTCGGATGGAAGAGTCCATATAATGTGCATACTTGACATACTATAAACCAGAAAAAAATGGAGTATTGAGAGACCACGACTCCATTGATTGGACAGAATTCGGAGATCTGGATTCTCGGTATCAACAATTGATGAGACATGACACAGAGCAGAGGGGTGAAAGGTTTTCCTTGAGGAAAATAATTCTATTATACTCCAGGGTAGGGAAGGTTCCATAGTCGCTGCTGACGTTGATAGTCCCGGAGGAGTTTGTTTAATCATTGTCCCTTCTTGTCTGAACTTTTGAACATAACACCAGATAAGTTTCATGCTCAGTCCATGATTTACTCGTCGAATATTAAAGTGAGTACAAAAATCGCGACGCGCACGACCCGATGAATCACCGCACTTTAAATATTTCTTCTCAACCACACGGTACGCTCCCGACCAGTGACTCATTACGACTGGAAAATCAGAAAATCACGCGCGTCGAACAATACCCCTCCCACTTACCTCACACTGATGGTTTACGAGCAATTACAATTTAATCTTGAAATTTTTCCACTAGACACCCTATAGGATTAGATGTTAATCTGAAACATAGCTGTTTGTGCAAGGAGGTAGTGAAACAGGATGTAGGAAAGGTGTAAGGAATTTGATATAGGACAGTAAGGGCCGAAGGACCAACCAGGAAGAACACAACTTACCTAGATTTTCTCCACTTTAACCACAGGTCTCCTGACCATCATGAATAACTTTTCTGATTCTCACAAAGCACTGGGAACGCAATTGTAGTTTCGGCACGTAACGTGAAAAACCAAAAACATACACTAGCAACAGTAACAGAACATTATATCAATACGTTCACATTTCTTGACAGTTCAAAGTTCATAGACAACACACACAGAAAAGTCGTACTTCGAGTGATAAGGTATTGGACAGTGAAAAGAGATAGTTATAGTAAACATAATGGAGCATCCATACGCTCACGTGATCGATGATAAATATAAATTCTTTTATTGAATACATTTTTTTAAATAAATATTAATAATATTTATTTTAAATAATATGATAATAATAGCAATATATAATACATTTATAAAGTTAAATAATTGCCTATTTCAAATGGTTACATAATTTTATTTTAAACTAGTATTGCTTTCTACAACGGATAAGCAGGGAAAGGATCTTCAAGTATTATATTTACAAATAAAATTTTCAGACCGAATACACAATTTTGTTATTTATCTTCACTCGACATATTATAGAATTTCTGATAATGTTGCACGTGTTTGAATATAAGAGCACTCGAAGATTAATTTTGTTGAAAAATCAATGCCTGACCGAAGTCTTTCAAATATATCATGCAGATGATGTGATTTTTTTTTCAATTTCCGGAGCGGCTGGCACTTCCTGACTAACTCCGTCTCATAATATGCTGCACAACGTGCTGGTGATATGTAGAGTGATGTCTCATTATTAGCTGAACTTAAGGGCGCGCTTTCAAATATTTTTGACAAAAATGTGAGTTTTTATTATTCATTTATATCAGAAGTTATACAATAGATTAATACACAATTAAAACATACATTAATAGGATCAATATAAATTTTATTTATTAAAAAATCATTGTGCATTAAACTTGATTTTAAATAGTAGCTGAATCCTCAAATCATGTAAGTAAATATAATAAATTATTTGAACTAATTTGTATTCACTAAAATAAGTGTTTTAAAATCGTTAAAAATTGATCATATGTACTGCAAAATTGAATGGTTTATAACTCATTTTTAATATTTTGCTAATTTGGTTCAATGTTAATTTGTCTCCGTAAAAAATTATAAGAAAATATATTTCGTATTTGCAAAATTTTTCTATATTAAGGTAATTTAGTGGCACGCATAAAATAAATTAAGTCGTGGTCTTTCTTATAATGCTTGTATTTTTTTAATTATGACAAATAACATTCAGTTTATTACTTTTACATTAGTGTGAAGGTTCTAAGTAATAATTATTAAAAAAGTCAAATCTATTGTATAATTTCTGATAGAAATAAATAATATAAATCCATATTTTTATAAAAAAAAAAACGCTGAAATATGTATTATTTTTGAAAGGTAAGCCTTAAGGAACTTGTGTTCCACCATATGTTTCCATTTATTATAAATCTGGTCATAGGTAACCTGCTCACACTACTGATCTGGCAAATGGCTTAGTATTCATATCATACTTTCATTCTTCATCTGTATTATAACAGTTGACGCGTAATAAGTGGATACTTCATTTCACTATTATCTGTATATTTATGTATCAACTCTCTAAAATGATTATAATATGTTCATTCAAAAGTTGTGACATATTTTTTATGAAAAATATTTTCAAAACTTTTTTTAAATATTCTATCATGTAATAATCTCTTTAACTTGATATGGCAGCCTTCGACATTATATAACATTTTTATCAACAATAAATTAATCATGGACCACTTTGACCTCTTGAATTTAATTTTTATTTCTAAAACAATTTTATAACTACCTATATAGATGATTATCAGAGGTCAGGAGAATATGGTGAGTGTTTAATGAAAATATTATCATGTAATGTAAGATAACAATGCAATGATAAAATAAATCACTTCAATGTAACAATTTTTTTCAAAATTATATATTTTTAATGCGTTTTAATAAAGATATAAGCAAGAAACATAGTAATTATACCTAACGATAATAAAAATAACAAATAGGTTCGAAAATTTGTCGTCAAAAATACTATCACTGTAGTATAGTTAGTAATGAACCTTCCCCGGATTGGAAAAGAGATCCAGGTTCGAATCCCGGTAGCGCAACAACAATATTAACCATGTTACACTAAACCATACTAACTGCATCTTACGATACAGAGAGATAAGATATTTATTTTCATAATAAAATTACAGTTTATGGAAAAATCTTATTACTTAAACTACAATATATTATTTTGTAAAATCTTGAATTATGGGGATGGCTTTGATAATGATAACATAAAAAAATAAGGTCCAATTTCTTATTAAGTTTATAATTTTTATTTTTTTTAGTTTTATTTATCAGTAGAATATATATATTTTTAGGAGAACACATTCTTATTGTGAAGTTGTAATTATTCATAACATAGGTCTGTGATATTTTAAATATGAATTACATATATTAATTATAAAGATATACATATAAAATCAATTTTATTGAAAAATATTGTTGTTGCGCCACTGGGGTTCGAACCTGGATCTCTTTCCTAACCGGGGAAGGTGCTTTATCCAACTAAGCTACAGCGACATTATTTTTAGCGACAATTTTCGACCCTATATTTTACCTTTTTGATATTAATACATTTAATCGTTCCATCATTTGACAGAGCCATCTACCTTAATTTTACAGAATCTCAAATACCTTTGAGTAAACTGATAGCAGACGCCAGAATTATCAATTCATTTTTATTAAATTTTGGACACAATACATCAAATGATGGAACGATTAAATGTATTAATATCAAAAAGGTAACATATAAAATTGTCGCTAAAAATAATGTCGTTGTAGCTTAGTTGGATAAAACACCTTCCTCGGTTAGGAAAGAGATCCAGGTTCGAATCCCGGTGGCGCAACAACAATATTTTTCGATAAAATTGATTTTATATGTATATCTTTATAATTAATATATTTAATTCATATTTAGAATATATACATATATATATATATATATATTTCATTTAACATTTATTTCTTCTCTATGAGAGTAGAATTCGTGTATAGAGGAGTATATACGAGATAATTTATGGTTCAGTTAGTCTGTGTATATATTTTTTTACTTCAGATACAAATTGATAGTAGTCTGTAAATGTTCAAATTGTGATGGGAAGATTGTTAAAAAAATTAATGCCTTAATATAATAAATATAGTGATTTTGGGTTGAGGTATATTTCAGTTCTTCTTCTTCTTCTTTTAAACGGGCAATCCACCTTTCATGAGTGATTTGTGCCATTAAACAAGTAAAAACATATATTTTAGTTTTGAAATACCAATATGGTCTCTAAATCGTGTAGATCAGAATTCGCTTCTATTAGATTATTGATAAAATATTTTAATACCTATATAATACTATGCTGCATATAATATAAAATTAGTAGTACTATGATAAAATATATCGAAAATTTACCTTACCGTTTTCTTACATTTTTCATCTTACAATTTTTATATTTTATTTTCAGGAAATATAATTATTTTTAATAAAATTTATGATACATAAGATAATATTTTTTTGTTAATGTATATACTTTTTATCGTCCTGGTGAACGAAATGATTTATTCCGAAACTGATTGGTTTTTAGTTTATAACTCACGAGTTAAATAAAAAGGTAATTCTATTAATTTTATCAAAATTAACTAATAACAACAATGTTTATCTATAAATATTCAAAATTAAATTAAATCTCTCCTTTCTATTCCTGTTTAAAAAAAATTACACGCTCACTGATTTCGTTTAATATCATAGATTTCAAAAAATATATATTACGGTTATGTAACATAATAATGATTTGTAATCAACAATTCATAGAACTCTAACTTTGTACTAATATTTACATGGTTCAGCGGATGGTTTAATTAGAATGGTCGCCTAGCCAAATGCTGACTCTTAAATAAATAACTTTGAACTTGGAAATATTTAACTAAAACTAAACTAAAATATATTTTAACTTAGAACTATTTAAGCGTGCAAAACTAAAACCGTTGTCAAATAAATCAATTATATCAGCAATCTGATAAAATGAAGAATAAATTGAGGTGGAAAAAATACAATGTAAATGCGATCGATTCGAATAAGGTAAGATAATATAGGGATAGAATGTAAAGTACAGGAGAGCGAAAAATTTGGAAGGTTTAATAGAGATTACCACATCAACATTATTTATGTTTTTGAATAAAATTAAAAAATGTCTCTTTTGCTTAATATGTGGATACGGTAACGATTGAATATTATAATTAAAAATCAGAAGTTTATATGTGTGAAGGAAAGATGAAAGGGGGGAGTACTCTAATAAATTACACCCAGCGCTCACCTGTTCTTTTCAATAAAAATGTGAAATGTGTGTGTGTGTGTAGGTATGTGCGTATGTACCAGAGCAGGTTGAACATAAAATACTACTTACAGTTGACAGACGTTTATTGCTAATCATCGCACAGCTACAGTTAGAAGTATATGCAGTAATAAGTCTACAATGACGAACGTTTGCCAGTGATCTTATCGGAAAGATAGCCGTGAGAGAAGTGGCGTGCAGGAACCGGCTTCCCGGGCGGCTGCCGGTGCATATTATTGTTGTATGTTATCCGGTCGATACCGGCGTGTTATTGCGGCTAATGAGAGCCAAGTTTTATGAACAGGGTGTGTTCAGGAGCCGTCGGCAGTGTTGCTGATTGTGGAGGCGATAGACTTATGTATCCCAGAATTAGTAATCTCAAAACTTTCGAGATTAATATTTTAGATTGATTTCTGGGTATCAAAATTACATTAAGACTAAATGAATTTTGATTTTGCTTCGGGCATATGACTCATAATAATAAAATTATTATATATTTAAATTATTATTCGTTAGATTTGCATTATTTTTTTACGTAATTAAGTATATAAAAATATTTTAAATAAGTTTTACGGTATTCCATCACTATCAAAATAAAATTCATAAATCTGTGGATTGCACTTGTGGTTCGAAATTTCATTAACTACTAACGACTTATTCAAACAAACTTCAACTTGTTCAAACTTGGGCATCGAATAGTATATTAATCAACGAAATAAAATAAATAAAAATACTATTACACACAATTTCTAAGTGTTCGTACCTGCAATAATACTACATATCATCTAAGATGGCCGGCCTTCCGTCTGTCTATCAACATTTGTAAAACATATGTATAGTATTGTTGCAGGGGAGGTTTCATTTGTATTATTTATACAAATATATACATATAAGCAACCAAAATAATGTTGTTTCACACCCTTGCCTTTCTAATCATCGTAAAAAATAAAATAATTCAAATGGTCTTGCATTACCCGTAAATCCGGCAACGTTTAAAATAACCACTGACTATAAAGCTCAAAATTGTTCAATAAATGTTGTAAGGTATCAACTGGTGGACTATCATCAGTGGACTATGGAATCAGTGTTGAGCATGAGAGTGAGAACGTGAAACAGAATCTACCTACTTACCATAATGATGAGATACACCGTAACCATCTCGTGCAAAAAAAAACGTTTACTCAAATGAAATACTAAACATGTGAATGTAGCAAAATATGCAAGATGATATTTCAGAATAAAAGGGTTGTAACAAATTATATGTTGAATTTATTTCAATGAAAAAGAATAACAGTAAAGTGACGGAAAATTATTTATTGTTAAATTAATTTAAAACAAAAAAATTGTCACAAATACAGAACTACAATCTAATCTCCAGATAATCAAATTTTACACCAACTGTTAGAACAGACTTGGTGTTAAATAAGACGGTGACGACACGACAATAATAATATTACATAAAAAAACACGTCGTGACCTTGGACTGTAGGGCGGATCATCCAGCGTCTGCCATTAAATCCATCACATAAAATTTCATGCGCAATTGGAATACAAAATCTTGGTTTGACCCCTCCGCCTTCACTTCGAAACGTCCTCCCAGGTAGATAAAGATAAGTAGTCCAGGAGTAATTAAAGAAGTTGATGTAAATACAAAATAATAAGACGAAAGAAAGAAGAAAAATAGTAGGTTAATTTGACTTATTTTCAGTAACAAGAAAAATCTTTACGATACAATTTTCGAAATATTAGAAAATAAGTGCTTGAAAAATTAATAAACTAACTGGATTTACCCTTCAAATATTTCCATCTCGTTTTGTCAGAGTAACGCTCACCGGCGTTGACCATTTTCTCATGTAATTGTTGGTTTGATTGGACGTCTCCATCCTTACAATATTTACAAAGAGTGCGCGGATTAACGGGACGGCGACCCAAGACGCCGCCGTCCAGCGACCCATCCAGCTCGAAGCTGCGAGTATAATAATGTACAAGCGCTCCTGGATACGAGGCGACCGTTGAGATCCCCGGGGCCAACATTGAGACTACTGCTTAGCGATTTTGCTGAGCACAAAAATACACAACCAGGTGTTTACTTTATAAATTAAGTAGTCACATTCTTTTGCCATCTATAATTCGTATTTGAAGATCTTATGCGTTGTTAATACTCTTTTTAATATTTTTTATGTACTAATCCGTCTCATTCATTGGTATCTTGTTAATAAAGCATGATTATTTTACCAGGTGCTTCTCGGCGGTGGAAGAAGACACTGGCTACCAACCGTAGCCAAGGATCCCGAAGAACCGACCTTAGAAGGACGAAGATTGGACGGCAGAAACCTGATAGAAGACTGGTTGAGAGATAAAAAAAGGAGGAAACTGAAGGCAGAGTACGTGTGGAATGGAGAGCAAATGCAAGCTGTGGATACAGAGAAAGTGGACTATTTGCTAGGTGAGTAGATTAGAATATTGATGATGATGATGAAGTTATGAAAAATACATGGGCAAAATATTTTTATTTTTTACACAGAACATATTATTAAAATAAATTAATTATATTAATTAGAAAGATATACATATGAAATCAATTTTATTGAAAAATATTGTTGCGACACCGGGACTCAAACCTGGATCTCTTTTCAAACCGGGGAAGGTGCATTATCCATCTATGCTACAGCGATTATTTTTAGCGACAAATTTATCTTTTTGATATTAATACATTTAATCGTTCCATTATTTAAAAGAACCACTACATTATTTTTACGGAATCTCAAATACCTTTGAGTAATTTGATAGCAGATTCCAAAATTATCAATTCATTTTTATTAAATTTTGGACACATTGATACAACTTTATTATTAGGAGAACACATTATTTTTATGAAGTTGTAATTATTCAGAACATAGGTCTGTGATATTTTAAATATAAATTAAATATATTAATTAGAAAGATACACATACAAAATCAATTTTATCGAAAAATATTGTTGTTTCGCCAGCGAGATTCAAACCTGGATCTTTATCCAAACCGGGGAAGGTGCATTATCCAACTATGATTTTGCGCGATATCATTATGGATATTGCGACAAAAAATTTGTCGGTATGTCGAAATTGGATAACGCGTTTCCCCGGATAGGAAAAGGTGCACGTTCGAATCCCGGTAGCAACTAAAATTATTTTCTATATATCTTTCAAGTTGATTAATTTTATCTGTGTGAACAATATTAGACGGACTTGCACGTTTCTAAAGATAGAACAGTTTTTTTATTTATTCCACATTAAATAAAAATGATAACAAAAATATTTTTTCAGTTAATTTTCTGTTTGTCACGTTTTCGATTTTTTTTAATTCGCTATTCTTTATGTTTGTTAATATCCCTTTTATCCACAAGCATCAGCCAATTAAAAAGACACAAAGGGAATCCTTTTAATAAACCTCTGTAAATTGGAATGCCCCAAGGTCAATTTCAGTCGTGTCGAAATTAAAAATCGTGAAGCAAAGGCAATTTCCCGCAGAAGGTATATTCCCGAAATATTTTATGAGATAATAATGGAAATATAATGGAGGACTTTTCATACTTCCGGTTTCCTCTTTAAAAGCTGCACAAAATAACGAACGGTTTTTGAAAAGTGGTCACAATTTGTTTGAGGGTTTGATAAATAGTCGCTTTGTCTAATTATAAGGAAGGTTATTTACGGCGAAACTCCTCGTTTCATTAATTATTACCCAAGTCTTATACTTTTTTTTTAAAGTGTCACAAAATTTTACAGAAATATTTCAACTCCAAAACCAATTTAAATATACAGTTCTGATAAAAAAAAAGGTCATGCTTTCATATACATGCACACTTATAGTAAAGCCGTGAATTTTTTAAAGTAATATTAACACTTACATCTCGGTGGGTCAAAATACGTCCGGCTGTGGTGGGTCATTTTAGACCCTCCCCAAGTTTTCGGTATTTTAACTGTTTTTTGGGAGATTTTTATAGATATATTATTTTTAATATGATTCAATGAAATAATATGATGTGCCGTAATCTTTTTACTTGAAAATCAAAGTTTTTATAAAAAATAATAATAATAATAATGAACGTATCATTGCGCTTTAACAAACGGCCTATTCGGACCATATACAAGAATCCACTGAGTGTGAATGTGAAGTCGGCTCGACTACCTGCCGGTGTGTTAGTGGTTATACATATTTTACCTTCATTGAATTATAATTGATTTTTTAAATATTTGTATTTTTTACACAAACAAAATGAAAATAAATTTAACAAAATATTTATAGAAGTGAAATAAAAATATAAATAAAATATTACATAGTAAATATTTTCAACCATACTGTATTTTTAAACAACATTTATAATTATAATTCAACAGCAACAACAATATTGTAAAGCCAACATAGGTCCAGATAGGGTAATAAAACTTCTTATTTTAACTCTTTATGGGGATATACTTATATTACCGCCGGATGAAAATAAGTTAAAACAAAATAAATATGTTCTAAATACTAAATAAATGTATTAATTTTAAATATATACATATATAATCAATTTTGTTGAAAAATATTGTTTTTGCGCTACCGGGATTCGAACCTGGATCTCTATTTCCAATCTGGAGAAGTACACTACCAATTGTGTTATAGCGCCAGTATTTTTCATGACAAATTTTCGAACCTATATGTTACACTTTTTCAAGTTAATACATCTGTCGTTCCATTATTTGAAAGCCTCTACCTTGTTTTTGAAAAATACTGGCGCTAAAATACAATTGGTAGTTTACTTCCCCTGGATTGGAAATAGAGATCCAGATTCGACTCCCGGTAGCGTAAAAATAATATTTTTCAACAAAATTGATTTTAAATGTATATATTTATAATTAATACATTAAATTAATATTTAAAACATCACAGACCTATGTTATGAATAATTACAACTTCACAATAAGAATGTGTTCTCCTTAATAAATTTGGACTGAATCACCATATAAAGATACTTGGAATCCTTTGTGTACCTTCTCCACGGAATGTTGGAAAGGAGAGTAATAAAGGCATTTTAAAAAATGCTCTAAAGGTTGACAATATATGATTTAGTGTGAGCGGTGAGAGGTAATCCCATAAAAGCGACCGCCTTAGGTCAGTTTTTGTGCGTTTTTTCACATTTTTATAAATAACTCATTTAAATCTGGTCCAATAAAATTCATTTATGTCTCAAATTATTTGGAAATGTTTAATAAAAGATTACTAGGAGAAAAAAATTATTAAAGGAATATTTTTGGCGTATTTTATATTTTTACAAACACCCGGCTCAGATCTGACCCACCACCGCAGATTATTTATTAAAAAAGGATCACATAATTGGTTTGGTCATATGAAACGGATAAAAGAGAAGAGAATAGCATGAAAGATAAGACGTATATATAATGTTGATGGCATCAGAAATTGAGAACGTCCGCCGAAGACTTGGCACGACCAGGTAAACTAGATACTGGAAGATGTTTCTGTTAGATTCCTCAATAATCGATGAACTTATATGAGGCGAGAATAGTGTGTCAAGCTAGAAGATAGATAGATTGTTTTATTATTTTGAAATTTTTACAATTTTTCAAAATATATAGTTACTTGAGTATTTTACAAAACTAAAATTACATATTTTTCAATTTCCTCTCCAAAATAGATGCTAGCTCTTGTGCTTGGAGAGGGACTTACACTGTAATAATCTATATAGAGTTAGAAATAATACATTTGTAATCTATACTATTATTTATTATCTAATCGTATGCTTCTGAAGTGTTCATTTAATTTCTTTTTGAGTTTTTTTATATCCTTTATCTTTTTAATTTGTGTAAAGGGGCTATTGAAGTTTTTTATCATTAAGTATATAAAAAATTTCTGATAGTATTTGGTGCTACATTTAGGGATTTTAAAATTATTTTTAAATCTTAATGATGTACTTGTTTCAAGTTTTACAGTATTATTTTCTTTGAGTAATTGATTAATTGAGATTTGTTTTGTAAATTTTTTCTATTTTGGGAACTGGGAATTTTGCAAAAAGTGCTTGTGTTGAAAAAAATGATATTTTTTTAATATTACTTTAATAGTTGTTTTCACTGAATTAATTATGTTATTGTAAAGATTAGATTAGATAGATTGACTTTATTGACATACATATTTTTATTATTGTGTGGTATGCAAAAGGACTCCACCTCTGTTATATACAGCATTGTCCTGGTTACTTTTCTAGACTTACGTCTATGTTAAAGTGGCTAGTTTTTTTCGTGCTGTTGTGGTGTTATTTAGTTAAAAAGTAAATGGACAAAGATCTAAAAAAAATAAACAATAAAAAAAATTATGAATTTGTTGCAAATCTAAAGTGAATTATTGGTGTATTATATTGGGATTAAATTGGGATGTTGGATGCTTCTAACTGATCTTTTCCCAATTGGATCTATTGAATATTGAGAGTCTAACCCATGTCCATCGGCCATCACTCGACCAGGCCTATATATCTCCACTCTTAATCTCCGATATCTCCCGCCGCCACTTCTCACGCGGAAGCGATGCACCGACCACTGCCATGAATGCACTGAATGACGTATTCCCAGTCTCCTTTTCCACCTCAGTGCCGCCAATCGTGACTTTGAGCTGTATGTCGGTAAAACAGGCTCCCCAGGCGTTGGCGCTCAGTTTCAAATATCACAATGTATATATTACGTAATAAAGTATATAATGAAAATACTTATATATAATTAGTCTAGTAATTTATTTTACAAATCAGCACTTTTGTATATTAACGCTTTTATTTAATACCATTTAACGGTGTACTAGATTGAATAACAGATAACTTATAATTATTTTAATACGGTTAACACTTTTGAAAACAAGATATTTTTATATTTATCTATTAATTAATTTAATAAGTTTCTGAAGTCAAAAGTTATAAATGGATTACTGAATTTATTAGTCACAATTATCGATAACGATAAATGGTGAGTCGGATTATTTTTTTTCAGTTATTGGACTAAAGCAATTCATCAGAGAAAATTTTGTGTTGAAAATACTTTTATCATCAATTATAATAATTAAAACTTAAGTGGATTGCTTTTAATAATGGAAAAAAAGATGCATCAATTTATAATATTACAGAACATAAGTTCAAAATTTGTCGATAATGTATTCGGATGCTATAGCGAAATCGTAGAACGCGCTTCCCAGTATAGAAAAAGGTACACATTCGAATTCTAGTAGCAACTAAATATTTTTTCGATAGATATAATATATTTTTTCCGAATATCTTTCTAATTGATTCATTCATAATATTACTTTCTGAACATTAATTACGTATCCTAAACCTTATGTAATTTCTTTTTTGGTGGAACTGATAAATTGTATTAATTATAACAATGCTAATTGAGTTAACTAAATTAACCCTTCCCAATCCATGCTGTAACAACACCATCATAATTAAAACTGTAATATTTTGGTAAATATATGCAACACAAAGATCATATTTAAGATAATCCTAAAGAAAATATTAGCGCTTAGTAATGATTAGTGAAAAACCAATTATGAAAATGAAATCGTAAGAAAACAATTATTTTTTCCATTCAATCCGTTGTAAAGTTAATACGTTGGTAAAAATACAATTTGTGTTATAAAAGACAGAGATCACACACTATTTTCACAGTGAAAAGAACAACAAATATATAAATATAATTGTCTCTTTCTCACTAATTAAATGATGAGAGATAAGAAGGAAGGACACGTTGTATAGGACTTAATGAATGCTCTAAATTATGTTATTAATCATTTTTTCAAAATTGAATGCTCATTATTTAGAGTAAATTCGTGCCATTAAAGCCATTTAATCTAATAAAAACATTTTTTCTAACTGTTATTTACGGTAAGACAAGTTGACAGCATGGCTGCGTTCGGGTATTTTATGTCATGGTATAGTAAAGGTTAAGATTAGAAGGTCGACACCAAATATCCACATTAATGTCAAAACACACTTATCCATAAGAGTTGTGACAATATTACGGTACGTGAAACTCGCCGAAAACATTTGTAAAGATTAATACACTCAGCAGTGAATCATTCATGTAAACGTTGTCTTTGTATTTTATATGGAGAGAAGATTGAACCAACTGATACGAATCAATTCTTTTCTCTATCCTCTACCATTCCTTCTCTCGATATATTTTTTAATAGATATACGGACACGGTATACACGTCACATTAATATTGTTACTATTTTCAAGCTAAAAACTGTGCTATCTTGCTGGTCTTTTGGAATGAAAGTCGAACCTTCAACCACCGGATCACTGAGCTAGTGTCTTAACTAATTACGTCAAATTGAAAAAAGTTTCTGTAATTACTTTAGATCCGATTCAGTTGTTTTTTTTTTGTTGAACAATTGCTACTTTATCCTATTAAAAATGGCGTAGTTAATTTTTGAAAATAAGTGTTTTTTTTAATTCGTTCATTTTACGATTAATGCATACATAGCACAAGCATCCAAATATATAGCACTAATGCAAATTCCTTGTTCCAATATCTTCATTTTGATGTCACCTACGTGATTATTTTGGTACCACTTACGCAATCAAATAGCTTCACGACTTTTTTTAAAATGTGACTAGGTTGGAAGGAAAATTTAAACGCTGACAATATAATATGCATTAATGTAAAAAAGTACGTCTTGTTTACACAAAGATTTAATTATCGAAGAGTAAATACTTTTACTGTGAATAAATGTGTCATAATCTAACGGATTTATGTTTTCACCAAAAATATGTGTAGAATGCCTCTTGTCCCGCGGCTAATATTCCAAACCCTTCTCTTATATAACACTTTATGTCATGTATATTCATTTATTGGTCTGTGATCCATACTAATATTCGTAGGAGAAATAAAATTCAAAGAATTTATCTACATAATTATTTTTACAATTCAATCTTAAGAAGGTTCTTAAATTCACCAAAATCCATTAGCATTTTAAAACGATTGTATAATAAATATTCAGTGCAGCCGGTTATGAGGTCAAATGTCATACGCGAATATTTCAGCTGAGAACTTTTTACGAGTTAAATTTACGGCATGGTATTGTTGCTTTCCAAATAACTGTCGAGAAGTTTGCAATAAACCCTCTTCCGTATGTTCTCCTTATCTCAAGAAATGTTAAGAGCCCGAACGCGAGAAGAAAATACATTTTTGTTTTTTTTTTTTCAACACTTGGGGTGCCAGATGGTGTAATGCAGAACCGCACTCAACATTCAACTTTATGAAATTAAATAATGATTAATTGTGCGACGCTTGCCAAACAGCGCGAATAAAGGGGTTGAATATAAACAAACTGAACTCTGAACGTAAATAATATAATATTCGTTGGTTTTCACGATGTTGCAAATCTTTTATAAAGAGTTTTCTGGACCTACGTTTTCAACGTTTTGGAACTCATTACACGGTTCAATATCAATAGAAGATATTGAAGAACACCCCAAAGAATCTCACCCTATCCTGGAATCGTTTTGAGAGTTGTTTACTCTCGTTTCGATTCCACTCAACAAAGCAACGCGTGCAATATTTTACAAAATCTTCAAACTATATTTTTAGAGCACTTAGTTAAGTTCCGACAGTTACTAAAAGCTACAGAAATCACGCACCCCCAAAAGAGGAGGGTTTAAAGTTAAAATTAAATTTTTAAAAGTCTTGGTTCTCGGGCCTTAAAAATCAATCAAGTAAAAGTCGTCACATACACGTACTGGTGCCACTTAGTAGTGACTCACAGCAGTTCAATAAGCTGAAACGCCTGGACCCCAAGGTTTGAAATAAAATAGAAGTCTGCGTGTACGGTCGAGGACAAGACACATTATTTCCGTACTTGATAATAGAGTCCTGGTACCGATACTGATGTATGGAAGTGAGGCCTGGTACTGGCAGAAGAAGAATGAAAGTAGACTGAACCAGGTAAACCAGATACTGGAAGATGGTTTTGTTAAAAGCCACAATAACCGGCGAGCTTGTATGAGAAGATGTATAAATGTGGTTGAGGCGAGAATTGTGTGTCAGGACAGAAGAGTGTGGCGCTCTATCCTCTCTGCCTACGTAAGTAAGTACAATGTTTGCTGAAGGCCGTGTGGATGGATCCGTTTCACTTCTGAGATGTCGAGTTGCTGGCTTAAAGCTGCGGCTGGAGCTCAGTACCAACTCTCTAGTGCAAGCGGCACTTTCATGGAAGGTTGACTACCTGACCAGAAAATTGCATTGACTGCAGAGTAGCTACATATATAGAAATAAATGTAACTAAAATGTATTACGTAGGTATATTTTGTTTACATAGATGTGTGTATTACATAGCTTATATTTTATTTATTTATTTTAACATAAATATTATTTTGGAACTTGTTAGTATTATTACACGGCAAATCGGGTATTGCACAAATAACATGAATAGCTCGAATAAACATAATATTATAACTGAGAATGTGTCCTACCCATTTGCTCCTTCAATTTTTAATGGAATCTATTATGGACCTCTATTCTGGCATCAATGTAATCTTTCTTGCAATTTTCTCAGAACACCACGTTGAGACTCGTCCAATTTTTCCATGTTAACAACTCACCCCAAGCAATAAATCATGGACACAACACAAGACAAACAATGAACATCTACACGTCAGTTCCGAGAGCAAAAGCATTTTATCAAAGATTCTACATGTTCTTAGCTACGAAACTGTATAACACACTCAGTACTAACTGGAAATCGTTCAACTCCAATAAGATTACACGAGTATGGACCCAATATATGATCCAATCAGGTGGAGAGCAATCAGAAGCATGGCTATCCAACATTCTAACATAATCATTATACAGTGCCTACACTAATTCTACAACACTCCCACTACATTTAAAAAATAAAATAAAAACTTTTTTATCACTATTATTATTTCTGTCGAATCTTTATTACATAACTGGCTACTTTAACACAGTCTTCAGTCTAGCGAAGTAGCCAGGACAACGCTGTATATATCAGAGGTGGAGTTTACTGTATTCCATACAATAAACTACTAGTATTTATTTGCAATATAAATGTATCTTATATTTATCATGTTATATTATAATATATTCACCTCTGTTACAATAAAAATAAGTATGTCAATAAAGTCTAAATAAATAAAAAAAATCCTCTATTGTAATTCTCTTAGTACAACTTATTCATTCCGTCCAATACTACATCTCGAATGCTACCAACTTATTCCTTTGTCTACCTCTTAGGTTTGTTGTTCAGATATCTCTTCCATATATATAGCTGTTCTTCAGATTTAGGCTTCAATGAATTTATTTTTTGTTTTCTGTTTATTTATGATTAATTATCAGATTTTTTTATATATTGAACTTCTGACGTCGTGTGTTTTTCTACTTTTCGGGTATTTGCTCATTTTCAATGCTATTACAATTTTTAAAGTGCCCTGTCGTGATTTTATTGTTGCCATAACCTTTATTTTTTGCCGAATAGCAAAAAATTTAAATTTTCTATAAATATTTATTCCATTTAATTGACCTTCGTTTGTTTACTCTCTTTTTCTGTACACCATATACATTATATTTTAAACCTTTTTAAAAGCATTAAAGTTGTTCGTTAAGGCAGCTAGATCAACGTATAATATAGGGGATAATACATCATGATTCACATCGCTCGGGTTAAAACCTTTTCAATCGTCCGATCATCGCTCGTCAATATCTAACCAGTTTATTAGACAAACTCGTCCATGAACCGTATCGCTGGATCTAATTGCCGTAGACTTGCGGATGGTTACGTAATTGGCCTGCGGACAGTCGCTTGATAGAGTTGTGGAGGCTTTCAAGTCACCCTTTAAACCAGTCATGTATTGACCCAAGTTAACCCTCGTCAAATAATAATGCGTCAATTATTTTAATACTGAGTAAAATGTTCTAATCAGCTTAAAATGTCAAAAAAAAAAATTAGTAGAAAACAGTTTTCATGAAAGTGTTAACTGCAAAGACGTTCTAGTTTATATATAATCATTTAAAATACTAGGTGAAAATCTATAAAAAAAAAAACATATTTTCCAATTTACATAAAATTGATTGTAGCTACATCTGAAACCGAATAAAATTATTACTAGCAGAAAACATCCAGTGTTCCTATGCCAATTGCTTTTGCTAGGTAGTAGCCGTCTTGTTAATGTCGGCCGCTGCGTGGCCACGACTGGTGTTAACCCTATATTTTCTACAGTGAAAAAAAGAAATTACTCAACATTGAAAAAATTCTTTATTATCAAAAAAGAGATGTAATCTATTACAGTACAACTAATACTAACAACCAAAAATTATCTTAACATGATTTAAATAAACCATAATTTACCGTTCCCGCTACGTACGTGCCGCCTGACTACAGATTATTTTCTGGATCTCGCCACTCTATTATGATTAGCTTGATTATAAATAATCCAAAAGAAACACTGAGCTATTTGTGTTTTGGCTAACCATTATATTCGATAAAAACACTATTCTTGTTGGTAGTATAGACTGTACAATATCTCATGGAATATCTATGTTTTTGACACAAAAAAGTACATAAATTGAATACATATTAAATAGGTACCTGGCGCGGTCGCTTCATACATGATTTGGATGCTCTGCATTCCTTGTGTTCTAAAGTCAAAAATCTTTGGACTTTTTATTTCAAGCCGAAAACAACACTGCTGCAAATAAATTCGTTCTGTCCTTTAGAGACAGTCATAACACACACTACGACACGGCGCGCGCACGGATCGGGTTAAAATACATATACATTTTCAACTTTCGAACATCTATGAATCGCGTAAACACACAGATACCAGCAACCGTGGATACTATCATCTGTTCTGTGTCCACAAAGTTTAAAAGTATTCAACTTTAGCGTATGCGTATTCAATTCCGCCTATTAAAGTCTTCGAATACTGTATACGCATTCGTTAACAGCATCCAATGCACAAAAAATTACGAAGCGAGCGGATTGTTTTGAGGAATTTGTTTGTGTGACGCATTTTTGACAGTTTAGCTTGAATACTTGAAGCCGAATTATTGAAATATTGAATATATTTCGATTATTTATCTATTTAAATCAACATTTTAAAAAAAAGTACTGAAAAAGACATGGATATTCCTACGTTGTAAACGAAAATAGTTATTTGTGTGAGTGCATAATTGAATCATTGATGCGTAAAAGGTTTGCGGGTCGACCATTTGCGGAAAAAAACACATTCTGGATACTGGAAAACCGACAGCATGCTTTTTACAAAAAGTCACCGACCGCCACTGGTAGGTACCATGGCAAATTCATTTGTAAGAAAAAAAACATTTCCAATCAAGTGATAAAGTAGCAGACAACTATAAAATTCCTTTATTCGAAATACGTGTGCTACTTGCTTTCATTTTTAAAAGTGCGATCGACATTCAAATAGCGAGAACTATTTTAATGTGGATGTTTACATTTTCAATTGATGGTCCAGCGCATGAGACACACTACTGAAGAAGCTATTGATTCCCAACCCCCCTCCACGATTAAATATATTAACCATTTGTTTAGAAGTTTTTATTCTTTCTCGCGTGTTCGCATCTGGTGTTTTCGTTACTCCCATTTCGCGGGACATACTTTATGGTCCTTACAGGAAAAAGTGTGATAAAAATTTAGAGTCGAGCGTTAACATTTGAGTCATATATAAGTGAACCACATCCAAAGTTTAGGGTGTATAAAAATATATTTGGTGAAAAATCCTTCCCTATCTTAGTAGTAAAAAGATTTTTAAATGACCGAAATAACGTACAAGATTATGCAAAATCCGGTCGATTAAAAAATCTATATTTTAGAGATCAGCATCCCCAAATATTACATACACGAGTACAAAAATAAAAACGCATTTATTATGTTTGTACAAATTAAATGTATATCTTTACATTAAAATACCGCAGAACTATGTTCTGAATAAACTCCAACTTCACAATAATAATGTGTTCGACTTATAAATAAAAAATATTATTTTAACAAATATGTTATTTTACCTTTTTTTCTATGTGTATGTATTTAATTCAACTTGTATTTTGCATCGAGTAGAATAATTAAAGCCATTACCACATGTGCAGATCGTGTTTAATAAATCTAAATTTAAATTCTAATTAAATGTATTAATTGGAAAGATATACATATAAAATCAATTTTATCGAAAGATATTGTTGTTGCGCTATCGAGGTTCGAACCTGGATCTCTTTCCAAACCGGTGAAGGTGCATTATCAAACTAAGCTAGTAGTTGGATAATGCACCTTCCTACTCAGCGACAGTGCGTTTGACGACAAATTTTCGAACCCATATGTTACACTTTTCAAATTAATACATCTATCGTTCCATTATTTAAAAGCCATCTTAATTCCTTTGAGTAAACCGATAGCAGACGACAGAATTAATAATTCTTTTTTTTTTATTTTGGACACATTGATACAATTTTATATTATTAAGAACACATTCTTATTGTGAAGTTGTAATTATTCAGAACACAGGTCTGTGATATTTTAAATATTAATTTAATGTGTTAATTTGAAAGATATAGTTGGATATTGTACCTTCTCCGGTTTGAAAATAAATCCAGGTTCGAATCCCGGTATCGCTACAACAATATTTTTCGATAAAATTGATTTTATATGTATATATTTTTAATTAATATATTTAATTAGTATTCAAAATAGCACAGACCTATGTTCTGAATAGTTATAACTTCACAATAAGAATGTGTTCTCCTTAATAAAATATAAATATGGTGGCTAAGGAAACAATTTTCAACTCAGAAGAAATTTTGTACATAGGTTAAAAATTCTACAAAGATGTACAAACATCACCACCAGGAGAGGCCATGAACCACCCTAAAGTCCTTCAAAGGTTCTATTTCAGGAATCGAGGATCCACTATATCGTATGTCATTGGGATGTCGCCTCGGGCCTGAAAGTAATATTTCTGTGTATTATAACTAGCTATTGTCTTGTAATGAAATTTTGTTATCAGCTTCTTGTCCAATAAACTGAAATTTTTACTGCTAAACGAAAAGTAATATCTTCAATATTTGCAAAATTATTTTGTGGCCACATATTTTTATCAATAATTAGATAAAACATTTTATTTAAACTACTAATTATTGATGTTACGATATGGTGTCTTCTTCAGGAAACAATGCACAAAAAATTAAAAATGCAAGCATAGGTAAAAAACAAAACTATAAAATACAAGTGGTGGGTAACTAATATAAATTACTATGAAAAAATATTTAAAAGGTGACTATTTACAAATAGGATTTGGTTATTTACAATTCTTAATTTGCTATTAATACGTTTTTGTATTTATAAAATTTCAAATGTATTTAACTGTAAACCCCTAGTATTTGTATGTACAATTTCTAAACACTTGTAAATGTCAAAAGAATGGTTTGTTTTCAAAAAGTGATTGGTGAATTCAGAATAGTTGTTGCCATTTAGATATTTCAAGTACTTCTTAATTCTGATATCAAAATTTCTGATTGTAATCGTTTTTAAGAATTTTATTTTTAAGAAAAAGCGTTAATAGCCAGCTAAATATTATTAATAACCAAATCATTTTTGAAAATATTTACCTTTTAAATTTGTTTCCATAATTAGTTACCCACCACTTATGCTTTATAGCTTTGTTTTTATCTATGCTTGTATTTTTAATTTTAGTGTACATTGTTTCCTGAAGAAGAGACTATAGGTATCCAAACATGTAGAATAATTAATAAATAGTGATTTAAATAAAGTATTTTGTATAATTATTAATATAAAAGGAGGCCACAAAGTAATTTTGCAAATATTGAAGAAATGATGTAATAATTATTGCACTGTAAATACCTGGAATCCCTAATAGCGGCAGACAACGTGGGGCAGTGTTTTTCAATCTTATTACTTGAAGGGTATACTCCAACGTAATAATAATTAGATTAGGTTTAAACAATGTGTTTTGTCTTATTATTTATAAAAAGCAATATTTTCTAATTGTATTGAAAATAGTTAACGTATTGTAATGAAATTGTATTGTCCGCTGAAACATTGACGGAGGTTCTGAAGAAAAAGGGAATATTACAATTTTATATTGAAACTGGACAATTTTAACATTGACTGTAAATAGAATTAAATTATTTACAGAAGAAGGAAGTAATTTTCTGTACTGTAATCCAATATTACGAAACTAAAATAGAAACCCTTCAGTGTCATCTTGGCAAAAATAATGAATATCATGCTTCAAAGTAGGTGTCGTGGATTTATTTTAATATCTGAGTAGCTACCGTCAAAAATAATTAAACTGCGCGAGGACGCTCTAGTCCCTCGTATTGTGCAAACGTAGATGTAAATCTCCGTTTCCCGTTTGGCGACGCTGTTCCCAACCGGCACTCTGCGCCTCGAACTCAAAGAACTAGCAGTCTCCGATGTTGAATTTTGAATTCCGATAAATAACTTGCCTCGATACAAAGAGCCATTTCTTTGAAATAATCCATCGTAATCCACCATCTGATTTACCAGTTGATTGTGTAAATTGTTATTATCAAATCCGCGAGTGATCCAAGATATCTACAGTTATCTTATTATAACTGAAGTGAAGTGTAACTGATCGCCATAATATGTTCCACGCGGTCTCGTTAGAATCATCGTAACGAACCAATTACAATTTAATCACCGGTCTCGCAAAGATCACTCGGAGCTCGCGATATCCACACCATCTCATTGTGCTAGATATTGGTAAAATCTTGAACACACCCGATAACTTCCGCAGAAATCCTGGTGCCGATTACATCAGCCAATGCTCTCAAACATATTGCATCACAGTCTCATCATTTTATACAAGTCTCCAGCATTCACTACGGACCCATGATAGCGGCTTCTGCTGTCGCCTGCCTGATCATTCTTGTCTTCCTGTTGGCAACGTCCGACTAGGAGTCTTTCCACCGCCACCTGTACTTTGTAACATCTGTGCAGGCATTTTCCGTATATCTTCAGGTTTATTAAATAAAACCAAAGGTATTTATTGAACATTTAATCCAAGTAAAATCAGTGAGTGATATGGCCTACGAGGCGTCTTAACCGTCACCGCCATACTAGAGCATGGTGATCAGTCGATTCCGTAAAACATTATATATTAAGAAATTTAAGGTAACCCACCTCATGCAAGACGCATATCTGTATAAACTAATTATCTTATCTGCATATAAATTGTGCCCCATTCTTTAAATATTATTTCCTCCATAGTCTGAATCCTGTATTTTATTTAACCTTTCTAAATAAATTGTCTAAACTATATCATCTCTTATTATTTGAATGTTCCCTATTTGAATAACATTGACCCACAGCTCATTTAAGAGATAAGATATCTCACTACACACTGAGCTTGACCGAAGTAGATACGCTTTATTGTACATAATCTTAAATTGAGCAATCTTTAACACCAGCAGAACTAGTCCTTACATAGTCAATAGTCGAAATTTTGGGTTCGTGTATCTTCCATCAAGATATCAATGATGTTCAAATATAACTGTAAATGAAGTAATGTAATTTAATTAAATTTATTTTTAAAATATTAAATCTTTTTTTTAAAAAACGCTCATTGTATGGGTATATATTATTTATTTATTTTTAAAAAAATATCTTCTGCTAGGACTTGAAATATTAATTTTAAAACACGTTGAGTGTCAAAATTTGACGTTTACGGATAACAAGTACGATGCATTCATATTGATGATGTTCACACATCAAAAAATATAAAGACTTTAATTGTAGCCTATTAATTAATATTTGTTTAATTATGATATCTCCAGCTCAATGAGAAATTTATGTTCAAGGAATAATTTTGGCCCCCACTATGATTTTTTGAGTATCTGTCAGTTGACACTTGAGTAAAAGATATTTATAATTCATGTCAGTGCCGATAAATCGGCGTTTTTTATTAAAAACAAGATTCCTTTATAGCTTGCAAAGATCCTTAAAGTAACAAATACACCAAAAAGTAAAAGCATTAACACTACGTTCCATTTACACGCAACTATTTAACGGCTGCTTCCTACCTCGCTAGGTACATATAAATGATCTGTTTTGAGGTAGGTAACCTTTAGGTTCCAAAAGCTAGAATATAAGTTGGAAGTTAGGTAACAAATGAAATTAAATGATAAAAAACAGAAAAACCAAAAATCAAAAAGGAGACAAGTAGATAATAATAAAATGAACAAAGTAAAAATTTTGATACAGACTAAATACATTGTTGCCGTAAACACTTCGATATCTAGTTCTTAGTTTTCTATAGCTAATTTTGAATACATTAATTCAATCTATACAAATCTAAAATACACCAACCTTAAGAACCTGGGCTGGTAAACGCCGATGGTTGCTCTCCTTGCAGTCTTGTGGTCCATAACTCTGTTGGCCAGCCTCTGAAACTTTATCATAACCGATAATCCGAAAATATACAATACAAAATATTTTTAAATCACCGCCGTAAATATATCCGCCCGAACCGAAAATCGTATCTCAACAGAAGCAGTTTCGCTTTGGTTTGCTGTTTTTAAATCCACACAAATAGAATGCAGATATTCAAAATTTATACCAGGCCTACCTATCGAAGTAAGCTAGTAAACATCCATGTAAGAATTAAAAGAAAAGAAACTAGCAGGGAGCAAACAAAATATGACGATTACAAGGTAGGATGTCAAGACAAAAAAGAATTACATAAAAAGAGTAACTTTGATTATTTAAGGAGCGCCCTTCCAGCTGACTTCTTCCAATTTTGAAAAGCCATTCCTTTGTAAGCACGCAGAATTTAGGATACGATACTGTTGCCATCTCTTGTGGTAGCTTATTGTATATCCGCGGTCCTATAAAACATGCATGTCTCTGAGCAAATGAGGTTTTCATTAACGGGACAGCTAGTTTTCTCTGAGCACTGCACAATCAATTATTAAATTTGTATCATGAAAATTTTGAGTGGAAGTCAAACAACAGCCTTCCAAGAATATAATATTGCGTCTGATAACAGTTTTAAGAATATGGTTGATTGGCAGATATCCGACAAATAGACATCATCGCTTGGTACAAAAAATATCAAGAGAAAGTACAAGTCAATGGACGAATATCGTTATAAGCAATTAATTGCTGGGACGAAAATATCGAGTCGATATAGTAAACTGCCGACAAACAAAATAATAATAAGACATGTGGTCACTTATAATTGCAAAACTTGGTGCCTAAGCCCAAAATGACGAAATAAATTTTTAATATAAAATAAGAAAAATATACAGAAAAAGTATAATAATAATAAAAAATATATTGTGTGTCTTTTTAGTTGATTCATTTAATTTTTATTAAAATAACACATGTTCGGAAAATGCAACTGAAAATAAAAAAAAAAAAAACACACACTAATAGGATCAACAAAAATATTATTTAGTAAGAAATCATTGTGTTTTTGGTATAAAACTTGATTTTAAATTACTGAAGTCTCCAAGCACGTAAGTAAACATAATATATTCAGAAGTGCAGACGGGGAGACGATGCAGAAGGCGATGGCGATGATCAAGACGATTGCCGTCGGGCGCGTGTTGGTCTGAATAACGCGTGGCTTTCGTTGCGCGCGTAGCAGTTGGAATATTGTGTGGGAGGATACATACATAGCGGTGTGTTCAATCCGATGATGATCTGCGGTGGAGATTCGGTAGGATGATTGCCGATGCGAGATGAAATCCCGTTACAAAATGGCGTACACTGGGAAGAGGTAAAGAGGTTCACAGCCAAACAGTATGTTAATGAATGTAATCCGCGAACCACGGTACACAAATGTTAACACAATATACAGGTAAAAATCCGTAAGAAAGGTTTTACGTCTGAATAATGATCACAAAACTCATGAAATTCGATATTGGAAAGATTGAAAGGCCGTCCCGAGTTCTTTATGAGAGAACTTATGTTATTTATACGAGAGAACTTTATGTTATAAAAATAAACCTATGACAGTATATGCAAGAATTTTCTGTATAAAGGCATTTTTGTGGCACGCTGAAAATAAATTTAATGGTCACGGTATTTCTAATAATGATTGTATTATCTTAATTATGGCAAATAACATTTAATTTATTAGTTTTAACATTATTTTAAAGGTTCTATTTAAGTATTACTTAAAAAAAAGTCAAATCTAGTATATAACATCTGATATAAATGAATAAAAAAAAACACATTTTCGTAAAAAACGCAGAAATGTGAATTACTTTTGAAACCTCGCCTTTAATGATCTTGCACTTGCGTGAAGCCTTACTTTAGAAATCAGTGTGCTGTTGGACAAATTATTAACAATTCTGTACGGAAACATCAGATCAGCAATATTGCGTCTGATGTTGAGATTTTTAAATCTATTGTCTCCCAACGATTCACTATATGTTTTAACATGTCTGCTTTGACCCGCGAATGAGATGAGAATGAGCGACTCAATGTCGCTACTAGAAGTGGCCACACAGATGCGATTGTGTTTCATAATAAATGTCGACCATTTGTCGTGATAAGAAATCGGCTGTATTTTATTTTATTAAGATGTTATTTCATAAAACATCGTTAACCTTTTTTTCGCCCGCCCTTTGTTAGTGAGGCATTTTTTGTTTTGAAAGTAAATCACAACGACGAAACCCATCTTCCCTCAGATCTCGCCGGTACATGGTAGGGACTCTTTGTGTTTCCAAAACTAGAAAACTTTCACGAAAAGACCCATTTTGACGACATGAAACATATAAAGAGACTTAAATGTTTCGAAGCGTGAGAATAAAATGGAGAGGAGCCAGAAATAATGTGAACTGTATACTTTAAAGAGAGCTATCTTTGAACTCGGTAATTTTGCAATAATAACGATCTCAATGACTTAGTTTTTTATTTGTTTGTAATGTTTTATTTCCTAAAAACTGTTATTAAAATTAGGTTAGAGGTGTGTCACCTCTTTAAGGTATGTTGTGTGGTCTGATGTGGTAGCGAAAGATTAAATTCGGGATTCTGTTTACCCCGTTTACTTCGGCCTGCTTCCAAAAATACCACTAACTACACTTAATCTACTCAATTAATCTCAATATATCAAGAATCGTATTGAAAACAAGATAGAAATGATTGCTCAATTCTTACAGAGTCGTTTATTAACTGATTCTTAAAGAAAGTTTACAAAAATATTTTTAAGGAGAACACTCTTTGTGAATTTGCATTTTCAGAACATCGTTCTGTTATTTTTTTAAAACAAATTAAATTATTCAACTAGAAAAACAATTTGCAAATTAAAATAAGTAGTTACTACCGAAACTCGAACCTGGATCTCTTCCTATCCGGGGTAACATGTTACCATTCCATTCATTTTAAAATACCACAAAACTGTTCTGAAAATGCAACTTCACAACAAAAATGTGTTCTCCTTAAAAGTATATAAGTTGTATCAAGGTTATCCAAATTTAATATAACGCAATATAAAATTAATTGCTTTTATAAATGGAATAGTTAACATGTTAATTATAAAAATATACAAGTATAAGGTCTCTGATGTGCGCGAATTATATTTGACGCACTATCGTAGTATTGAATTTAATGAAAATACTTTATTAATCATTACCATACCATGCTAAAAATACCCTATACAGCCATGCTATCAACTCGTGTTACTTGAGTGTAATTTGAGTTTTGTAATCACTTTAAATGGGAAAAAAATGCTTTTACAAGTTTAAATGACTTTAAAATAGTTAATGTCATCTATAAATATAATAAGAAATTATAAATATATTAATCTAATACGTTCATTTTATTCTTAAACGTTATTCTTATAACGCATTCGTCAAAAGACTCACCTAACATGATCTTCATTTAAATTAATGCGTGATCAATTTGGTACAAGTAGTATTTTTAAGACAGATATTATTTTTATTATGATTCGCTTTACATAATTGGTTTTCCGCTAGTCATATTTAAGGGCAAATTATTTTTTTAGGACTAGGTAAATTGTAAGTCTTACATTGTGCATATTTATAAAAATACGATTTAATTGACTTGGTAAATCTATGTTACTGCGTGGCTACGGAAAGGTTAAACCACTTTCCAAGAGAATTAATTTATTTATTTAAGAAGAACTTATTACGTCAAGATTTCGTGTTGAATAAATATTTTTATATTGTTGATGTTCATCGCGTTAACTTTGTGATTAAACATAATTTAAAATTGTATTTATATTTAACTTTGTTTAAACCGCTGTGTTGTTTTGACGTCAACCGGTTTCGATACCGACGTATCTTCTTCAGGACTGGCGTACAACTGAACTATTCAATAAAATGTAATTTAAATAACATCCATTGCGGAGTGTAGATGGAGTCATTGTAAGAGTGGGGAGTTGATAGGGCTAGAGCAGGTGTTAAATAAAATAATGACTAACAATTTGTGGCGTTTATTGTAGCTTGATGCACAAATGAAAGTTAAATTACATTGAAGTTAAATTACAGATAAATTTGATGACCAGGAGTGCTCACTGGAGATACGTCCAAGAAGGCAGCTTAGAGAAAAGTACTTGTTACATTGCGATGTATTATTATCTACATTTCGGTCGGTACTAGGCGGAATGGTATGGCTGGCTAAACGGTCAGGTACTGTGAGGCGCGCGCAGTCCTCTACATACACATTAAATTTACTCGGTATCCAGCCAGTTAGCGAATGCAAGTTTCAGTAAAAAAAATTAATTGGAATCATAATCCGAATGCTTGGATAATAAAAAATTAAACTTTATAAAAAAAACAAAAAGCTTTATTTTCCTTTCGTCGTCACGATAGATTCAAAGATGCCATCTCAATTTTTACACAACCTTTTATGCGCCTAGTCCAGGGGTCGGCAGACTTGTGAAAACTTCACTTCCAGTGAGAAGATCCTAATAAGTAAACAGAATCTCAACATTTTCACAGAGCCGCAACCTACGTTTTCACTGTAGCTATATAATCGTATATTTTGATGATGAAAAATAAGAAATAAAATCAAAATTTTTATTTAAAATTCTAATTCACAACACAGTCGTAGATTACTTAGAAGAATATAATATATGGGAGTTATAAGCTTCAGTAACCAGTGCACTACTTTTAAAATAAGAAAACTGAATAATTAAATACTTTTAAAATTAGCAATATTAACTTTGTGGTTAAAATTCATATTTTTATTTATTATTTTTGTTTCATTAACCATTAAATTGAGTTTAAATACATCTACCAGTTTCGAAAAATACAATTTTTTTCTTCAGGATGTCATAACTAACTAAAACATATATTATTGTTTATTTGTCAGAATCTATATTTAAATCATCTATTTTTTAAAAAAAAAAAATTTTAATAACTAACTCAAATCATTACTTAATACAAATTTACTCGAATAATTATTAGGAAAAAAATTTAGAATGGGACTCGTAGTTAAATTTAGTTGATTGTTTATAATTTTTTGATTAGTTTTACACGCTTTATTTATCTCCAACGATTCCAAATTATATCAATTTAGTGGTTAATAAAACAAAGATAATAAATAAAAATATAAATAAGTAAACACTAACAGTTTTGTTCTTTATATGTTTACTAGTTAGAACGGTGACCTTGCATCGCTTTCGAAAAAATTTCTGTCTGGCATGTAACTACTTATTTAAATTTAGGCATGATTGTAAATTATCTTCGGTTAATTTTCATCTTAACTTATTTATTTCTATTTGATTCATGGAAGATTATGTTGGTTCTCATAAATAAATAGAGCCAAAGATTGTGAAAATGGCAAATGTTAGTTCTTTGGGTTATATGTTTCAGGAAAACTATTCCATGTATAAATATGATTGGTGATGAGAATATGAGTTGGAGTTGAGCGTCGCAAATGCCTATAAAAATAGCTGCAGTCTGCCAACCCCTGACCTAGTCGATAGCTAAATTCACCACCAGCTGCTTTTTGAGCCTATTTTTTGACGAGAGTGTATGTTAACTATATGCATTGATTGAACAATTTTCGTTTTAGATATAGTAAAAGATTATTTTTGAAAATTATTATCAAACACACTCCCTCCCGGCATTGTGCTAGGTAGATATAATTGATGACGTGTTTAAGCCGGGTTCCATTAAGAAGAATGACAACGGAATCAACAATATCAAAATGTTACAGAAAACCTCCATTTAAATTAAGAGCTTCATCTTTGGTTCGAGATATTTTCTCCATAAATTTTAATAGACTTTTGAAAATGTATGAATAATGAAAATTACGAGAATTCGTCTCAAAACTTTATTCCACGTTATTTTAGAAAGTTGTTTGTCTATTCGCAATACGTTTGCGCGCGTCGTAAGCCATCGCAAAAGTTATGTAAAATATTTACAGACTATGTACGATGAATAAATAAACAAACTTTATAATATATAACTAGAAATAACCCATTTATAATGACGGAAGGGTAACCATTTTTTTATAACTATATTTTAAAAAATAATGTAAATGCAATAACAAAATAATTTACTTATATTTCTTTAATTTTAAAATCGCGTTACCATTTCCGCTATAGTAATCGTTTTCGACAAATATTGATCTTATATTCTGTAATCTTTCCAATTGATGCACTTATTATTTAAAAGCGATCAACTTGATATATATATATTGAGGTGAATTCCAAATACCTTTGAGCAGTGACGTCTCTGGGTAAAGTGCCACCCTTAAGCAAATTTTACGATGACGTCCCTACTATTTTTAATTTACCCCTTATTGACGCAAGTCGAAAACCTACTCCCTGTGCATTTTGTCCTTTCAATATACATGTCCCGCTCTAGCCTACTATACTTAGGGATTTCGCCGAACCGGACGGATTGCCTTCTGACACCGAACTGTCAAGATCTTGTTCTTTTTTTGTCATCTGAAAGCAGTGACGTGCGTAACGCTCAAACTACAAAGAATCTGTGTTCGCAACAGTTCCGGAAGTGCAGTGATATCTCGGTTCTTCACAAAAAACGTGCTAGCCAACTGGAAGTGAAAACGATGTCCAACTCAGGACTTTAAAGCAAGGTTGGCCAGATCCATCTGCTAATATTCCTTGGTGAATACACTTCGGGTTGCATTAACTAATTATTATCATATGTGATGCAGTCCGCGGGATCTTATCCTACCACCCTCAATCTATCCATTATTATTTAAATTCATGTTATCTTACGAAATTGAAGTTTTAGGATAGGGGTCCAGTAATTTTCTGTTTTAAAAATATAATGTTGCCGCTTTTTAACACATTTTTGTTGTGAAGTTGCACTTTTAGAACATAGTACTGTGGTATTTTTAATTCAAATTTAATCCCATGGAACTGTGTTCTGAAAATGCAACTTCATAACAAAAATGTGTTCTCTTTAAAATTAAACATAAATTACGATGAAAATTATTATTTATTAATTAATAATTTACTTTGTTACATTCACTTTCACGTGGTAGAATTGGCAGCAGCTCTTATTTGTTTAATGTTACCATGAACAGTCAAATGGACGAATATAAGGAAATTATATACACGGAATATCATAACAGACTTTGTGATGACAGATTTAGTCTTAATTAGTCATCGTCTCCCTAAAGAATGTTTTCAAAATCTCCTTACGCAATTGTTTCACACTTTTTAAACTTCTATTCATTTATAAACTTAATAAATCTATCACAAAATTAAATAAAACTATATGCTCGGATCATTTTTTATACGAAGAATTTAAATATTCATAAATCAATAAAATCAAATTATGCAAAATATTATTCATCGAAATTGACGACTTCAGCATAAATATTAGGTACGTCTTTTTAAGGAACAAAATCAAATGTTGCATGAGTCTGATACGTTATATGTAGAAGTCAAGCTACATACTCAATCTCAACAAACCTATCACTCAGACTCAAAACTCTTCGAATTGTTTTACGTGATTTTCGTAGAATTTAAGTATTTTCCATTCTTCCGTTCATTTATGGGACTGTTAGATACTTTACATTCAAACCTTGATATATATATTTTTTCTAAATATAGTGCATACATTAGTTAATATATATGTGTATATTATGCTTTAATATAAATAATATCAAAATATTTATTTTACTATAATTTATCTTGCACATATTTGTTAAAAAAGCATGCATCAGAGGCGTCCATTTGGCCGATGTCATATTCTATACGTAATTGTAATGTACTAAATATTGTTAAATAAATAAAAACCAAATTAAAAAATTGTTTTTAGGAGAACACATTCTTATTGTGAAGTTGTAATTATTCAGAACGTAGTTCTGTGATATTTTAAATATGAATTAAATGTATTAATTATAAAGATATACATACAAAATCAATATTATCGAAAAATAAAAACATTGTTGTTGCGCTACCGGGATTCGAACCTGGATCTCTTCCCTAACCGGGGGAATTTAATAAAAATTTAATAAAAATGAATTAATAACTCTAGCGTCTGCTATCAGATTCACTCAAAGGTATTTGAGATTCTGTAAAAATAAGGTAGATGGCTCTGTCAAATGATGGAACGATTAAATGTATTGATATCAAAAAAGGTAACATATAAGGTCGAAAAATTGTCGATAAAAATAGTGCCGCTGTAGCTTAGTTGGATAAAGCACCTCCCCCGGTTAGGGAAGAGATCCAGGTTCGAATCCCGGTAGCGCAACAACAATGTTTTTATTTTTCGATAATATTGATTTTGTATGTATATCTTTATAATTAATACATTTAATTCATATTTAAAAAATTGTGTTTCACTTCTTAGATATTGAAAAATAATTTTGGCCTGGAACATAAAATTCACCCTATAATACTAAATATAATAATAATAGTCAAATTATTACTAATTTAACGATGTTTCTAATGTTACAGTTTATTTAGCAGTTGCAATAATTCCATTTTTAGTATTTTTATTATCCTTTACACTGCATAACATTAATTTTCATTACCAAAGTTACACCATATAATTAGTGATTTAAAAAGACATGTAATTATTTAAATTTATTTATACTTTTTTATTACTGTTTAGCTCAATATTAAATTAATTAATACAACGAAGCGTTTTGATATTACCAGGACTCTTCGAGTATTCCCACATGGGTTTTGCTGCTGACAGAGAACCGGGTCCTACGGCAGATCCAACCCTGGAGGAGATGACAGTCACAGCACTCAACATCCTCGAAAAAAGCCCCAAAGGATTTTTTTTGGTGGTAGAAGGTGAGAATTGTTTGATTGTTTCTATACATAATATATTTTAAAAGTTTTTCCTTGTGATTAACAATTTATTTATCTATATAAATAGTGTACAATCTAACCCTAAATTTATTTATATTTTATTTCTTAAATACATATAATATTTATATTATATAGCTGAAAAATCAGTTTATTACATATAGACTATTTAAAACAGTTTTTTTTAGTGAATTGCCCAAATAGGCAAGCCTATTTTAGGGAAAATTAACAAATAAATCATATTTCATAAATCAAATAAACCAAATGAACTCATTGAATATTTTGCAAAACACAAATTAAATACACAATTAAAGTAAATACAACTCAAGGTAAAAGTGAAAATATACAAAACCAGAGAACAAAAATACAAATACATAAAATATAAATAAAATACAAGGTAAAGCTAAGTGAAAATATATAAGATTAAAAATTATAATGCAGTAAAAGAGTACATATTATATAGGTATAAGAATTATTTCATAATATGCAATAGTTTACTTTCAGTATCTGCTCTACCTAATTTTAACAACCAATTTAAAACATTATTATGTCATTGTTAAAAATCTAAAATATCAATTATATTCCATATTATATTATTTCACAATGTATACATTTTTAATTTTCTTTGAATACTATATTTCCCAATGAATAGTCACATTCAAGATTTATTAAACAATTTTTTATATAGAATATATGAGATATCACTGAAATAAAATGACAAAAGTCAATTTACTCGGAAAATATGCAACTCTAAACGGATTTTCCCGAAACAAAATTACCCATGTGTACGGTATGTTTACAAGTTCCAAAAATAATGGCCGATTTTAACCTTCAAATTGGATAAAAACTCAGGAGGATTAAAATCCATGAATTCCCTAAAGGCATTTTCTAGTGCTTTGTTACATTGTGGCCGTAAACAGTATACATCATACATATACGAGTATACCTATCTATGTTAACAGTGCAATATCTTACATTTACTTACTATATTAAAATGTTCAACATTCAATATAAAACACATTTACTTCGTGGGGACCGGGTGAGGTGACCAGGGGGGAGGGAGCTTGCGCAAAGTACAAAAGGGTAATTATGCAAAATTTGAAGCGAACTGCATTCAAAATAATTTTATGCCGAGGAGAGAATGCTTATCTTTTGCACAGGGTCCTAAAGGTTAACAACGCAAATGTTTACAAGAATTGTGTAGACAACAAACACTTGATTTTTATTTAAACATATAGGTATGAGATAAAATAAATAAATGAAGCGGAAAAAACATTATCAAGAAAAAGCGGTCCTTTTGTCCTGATTAATATCGGAATTTTTTGGAATTCGGAAGTGTTTTAATGATTTATTAAAACAATTTTTAACTTTTTTCTACTGTATATTATTTAATGACCATTACCAGTTATAGCCTGTCACGCCCATTTTAAGACTGGTACATTTTTCTCTTGAGCTAAGATATTTATACAATTCAATACAAGGGGTGTTTTTCAGTGAGTCTATATAATTTTAATATTGGTGCTTATTTAAATCGAATGGTAAGGGAAAGTCCCAATATGAATTTCACTATGAATTAACAGTATTAAAAATAATCATAAGTGTTTTATTATACATACAAATGAGATAGACGAGATAAACGAGATAGAGTATATTAGGCAGATGATGACAAGATCGTGTCTTTCATAAGTCACTTTTCATAAGTCCAATTCTTAAAACAAACAAAATCGTGCGTAACTCCGTTGGCCTGTACCATATGTGACGTGACTCATACATCATTGTGTTTCGTCCAAATTCCTTCATTGGAGAGTGTACTTGATAGTTAGCCCTTCAATGGCGGTCTTGTACCCACTTTTTTCTTTACTTGCGTACATAACACATGATTATCTGTTTGTTTGTAATATTGTTATATACCTGCACTTAAAAGGGCGCAGGAAGATTAAAATTTAAATATCTGTTCATTTTCGTAATCTCTTACATTGGCTTTTATATTTTATCTCCTTTCTTTTGTGTTTATTAATTGTGCATTTCGCGTTTATGTAGAACTATGTGTGGAACGGATAAAAGAAGTTAAAACATCTACAGCGGTTTCGGTCCCCGTTATATTTCCTAGACTAATAATTCACTAGTTCTACAACACTCTCACTACATGTATATATTTTTATTTTTATTCCTATCGAATCTTTATCTTTCTTGAATTAAATATCACCACAACACCACGAAAAAAAAATGGCTACAATTTGCCCGAAAACAGGCTTGCCTAGTTGGGCAATGAATTATAAAACCTGTGTAAAATATATGTAACGAACTGTATTTTTTTAGCTGTATATTACTTATATACATATATATATATATACATGATGGCCCAAAAAAAGTAAGAACATCTCGTAACGCATGAGTTTGTATAATTAATTTTCATAATATAATTAAGTTTAATTCTTAATGTTTTTTTTTTGCACAACATTTAGCTAATCAAAAATCATCAAAACATCCCATATTCCATAATCTACTGGGTTTAAATCTTGGCTATTCGATGACCACATGCCTGGATCGATGAAATTAATATTCTCACGACGAAGAAAGTTGATTGTATTTCTGGCTTGTGAGATGGAGCTCCATCCTGCTGTAATATACAATTATGCTCTAATCTAGTCATACTCCAGGCTTTGTTTTGAAACTCTTTGATCATTTTCCTAGCACCCCAACGTTTTTCAATTCGCAAATTTTTGATCAGAATACGGTCTTCTGCAGCAAATCTCATTCTGGGCAACAATTTGAAAAAACCAAATATAAACAATGGAAAAATTAATAATCATAGATGGCGACTGAATATTATCGAAATAAAACGTAATACAGTTAAGTTAGTTAATCAGTAAATTATTTAAGCTATTGTTGATATATTTAAACTAATTTTGATGTAATTATATCACATTTAACTAAATGTTCTCACTTTATTTGGGCCACCCTGTATATATATTATAGTTAGTGTTACGTATCTACAACATGAATCCATCGATTACGTGTTATAATACACATGTATGGATATTTGCGTGTGTTTTTATGTAAACACAATAATATAATTTATATTTTAATATATAAATATACGATATGATTGATAAATTATATCTTAAAAAGAGCAATGTACGACGATAAATATTAATATTATAAATATTTTTGTGTAAAATATAATAATTTACAATCAGTGTAAATCATAACTCACATCATGAATCCAATCGTCATCAAGATATTGTTAGACCTGGGTTTTTTTCAGGCGGTCGCATCGACCACGCGCACCACTTCAACAACCCCTACAGAGCCTTGGACGAGACCCTGCAGCTGGAGGCTGCGGTCAGGGCCGCCGTTACGAGGGCTGATCTGCTGCTGGTCACGGCTGACCACGGTCACGTGATGACGGTGGGCGGTCACGGGGCTCCGAGAGAGCATCCGATACTTGGTGAGTTCTTTCACGACCACGAAGTTTTTTTACTGAAAAAAACGACTGGACTATGAATTTACTAATACAATAGTATCCGGTTATAATGCATCTTTTATAACGCAAGGTCGGATAAATGTTTTTTTTTTCCCTTTTTGTTTTCAGGCGCACAGCGTAAAAAAACACTAAGGACACTTGGACGGTCGCTCGAAAATAGCAAAAAATTACTGATTTTTTAAAAAAAGTTATGGTTTTGTATGTTAGAATTATATATAAGAATCGATATATTTTCATTCTTCAATATAAATATTAGTCAACAGAGATAATTCCTAATTTGAGTGTTTTATAGGCTATGTTCATTGAATTTGAATATTTATTTCGAAATAATTGTTATAATTTATGAATTATGTGAATAGAATTGATTTTTATTTATATTTTATAAAAATGAATAAAAATAATAAATAAAAAAAATTCTTTATAAAACATACTTCCTGACATATAAGCCTTTAAATTCTGGCCTATTTTCGTGAAGGTCATATATTTACGGACAATTCATGTCAAAAATAAATAAACTTTGGATAACCCAATCTAAATAGCGTTGAATAAATATATGTTTTAATGTAGCTGCTGTATAAATATATTTTAGAAATTAATTAGTCTAGACTAAAAAAACGCGGCTCAGTTTAATTCCGCTTTCAATTTTAAATTGTAATGTAAAATATTTACGAAATAATTAATTTTCTCATCAGTAACACTAAAATATTTAGAGAGTTTTAAGGCTTTTATACCTTTCCATTTTCCAGTTAATTCATTTAAAAGCGAATACTTTCACTCGAATGGTACACAAGCTACCATCATTTCAATTAAAATTGACATCATTTCAAATTGCATGTTTTGAAAATCTTATTTTTCTAAATTTAGATCACTTTTATCTTGTATACGTACAAATTAAATTTATAAGAAATACTTATGTATTAAATAAGATAACTGAAAAATATCTGTTATCTAACGAATAGATAGAACAAAGGACATTTATCATCAGTATTTTATTTTATTTTTAGTACCAACACATAATTTTTTCACAATAATAATTATTAAGAAGAACACATTCTTATTGTGAAGTTGTAATTATTCAGAACATAGGTCTGTGATATTTTAAATACTAATTTAATGTATTAATTATAAATATATACATATAAAATCAATTTTGTCGAAAAATATTGTTTTTGCGCTACCGGGATTCGAACCTGGATCTTTATTTCCAATCTGGGGAAGTACACTACCAATTTTGTTATAGCGCCAGTATTTTTTATGACAAATTTTCGAACCTATATGTTACACTTTTTCAAAATAATACATCTGCCGTTCCATTATTTGAAAGCCATATACATTGTTTTTACGGAAACTCAAATACCTTTGAGTAAACCGATAAATCTAGCCCTATAACACAATTGGTAGTGTACTTCCCCGGATTGGAAATAGTGATCCAGGTTCGAATCCCGGTAGCGCAAAAACAATATTTTTCGACAAAATTGATTTTAAATGTATTTATTTATAATTAATACATTAAATTAGTATTCACAATAATAATATAATTATGGCAATAAACTCAACAAAGAATTACAGAAAAAGAATAATTTTTATTAAAAAAAAATCATTAGACTCAAAAATAGTCTGTTATCAACGATTAGCAATCGTTGTGAACGCAATATGATACACTATAAAAGATAAAAATACATAAATAAAATATATATGTAAAAACACATTTTCTACATTTCTTGTGATCGAAACTTTCTAAGATCTATCAATGGAAATCATTCACAAAAAATAGAAGTAAATCCCTTTTTTCTGAATACATCAGGGAAGGGATTTGAAACAATCCACCAATTTTCTCCACAAATTCACAAAGAATATTTCTTCCCTTTTCCTTGTATTACTATGTTGATAGCAGTGGCGGAGCTGATATATAAAAAATATGGCAGCGCACCAAAATTACATAAAATAATGTTAAAAACCAAATTCTGATTAAAACATAAGTCATAAAATTTAAATTCGAAGTGTATATATGTATACAATATCCGAACAACATTTTTGGGAGAATGGGTGTATTGTGGATTGATGTATGATGTTTGTGTAGACATATGATAGATGAATCAGAAGGACATTTTATAGTATGAATGGCTTTTACCAAATTATTAGGTAAAATAGATGAATTTAATAAATCAGAAATTAAAATTTTACTTTCATTAATAGGTACATTAGTAAACAAATTAACAATATCAAAAGAAACAAGTTTAACATTTTTGGGAAGATCCATGTCCTTTAACATATCCACTAATTGCAACGAATTTTTTTACAGTGTATTTTGGTTTAAAAATATTAAGTTTATTTATAGTTTTTGTAAGAAAAGAACATAATTTAAAAGTTGGAGCACTACAGTATGAAACCACTGGTCTTATTGGAATATCAATCTTATGAAGCTTTATTACGGAATATAGTTTTGGAGTTTTAGGATTCATTAAAATAAGATCTGATAATACTATATTATCAGTAAATAAATCACTAATGGAATCTTTTAGAGCACTTTTAATAATCTTTTGATATTTTGGAGTCGGATCCTTTGTCATAATTTTAAACTGGTCACTTTTGAATTTTTTTTTTTAAAAATAGATTCTTTCAAAGAAACAAAATATGTTTTATTTAGTCCATGAGAACCACAATATTACCAATGATATATTTTGAAAAAGTAGTAGAGTGCTTCCAATAATTGCTTAAGTATCAATCAATTACATATTACGGCCATAACTCTGCTACATTACTTAAGCTATATTACTATTGCACTATGAATCCAGGTGAACGATGCTAAGTATATATTTTTAAAGTGTATTTCTATTCACCTATCACAGATACTATTCTACAAATATAGTATGTAAAGGCTATTTTTTTAAAAGGTTTGTTTTTCGAATTAGCAACACTTTTTCCAGCGAAAGCCAATTTGACAGCTTACAACTTATTTGTGCTCAGTTTGGTTTGCCATTTCACCATGAATAGACTTACGCATAACAACGCTTGCAAATTGTGTAAATTTATTTCGAAAATCGTGGTTCAGTTCGCGAAACTTACCGTGCACTACGTCTATTTACGGTCGACATGATCGTCTATCCGAGCAAGCAATTTGAATAACCATGGTTCGTTTTCGCACCACGTATACTCTAATTGATAACACGCCTCCGCAGAGACGTTGTACAGTTCGCACCGAAGAAAGTAGTGGAGCATAGTATTGAGAAGGATTCGAATGAATCGATTCTCCATCGTACACAGTAATATAATAACTGACATTTTCGTTCCCCAATTGAATGGCATTAATTTGGAACATGTCACACAGCGCGCGCCACAATCAATTTATTAAAGGAAACATTCGATGAGCGCATAATCTCGCATAATGGACCTGTGAATTGGCCTCCAAGATCGTGTGATTTAACAACTTTCGATTATTTTGTGTGGAAATACGTAAAATCGCTAGTCTACGCCGATAAACCAGAGACGACTTGGAAGCCAACATTCGTCGCGTTATTTCCGATATATGACCCCAGGTGCTCCAAAAAGTGGTCGAAAATTGGACTTTGCCGTGGCACGGATATGCGCGAAATTATATTTAAACACCAATATCTAAAATTATCTTTCCAATAAAGCCAAAACCATGATTTTTATGTGTTTTATTGGTCTGGTTCCGTCACAGTTAGAAGCGAGTTGGCCATGGAGCAATTGTTATTTATATTTTTGACAATTATATTCTGACAATAACAAATAATTTACTGACCAGAATTCACAGAACACAATTAATATTATATCTATTTTGAGTATACCTTATCTATTGTAATACTATTTTTTTTAAATGTTTTATTTATAATGTATTTATTTTACTTCTATAAATGTTTTGATAAATTATTTTCATCAGGTTTACGTGTAAAAAGTACTAATATTTAAAAAGTAAATAATACATTTTAATTGTTTATAACCACCGTTACACTAGCAGGTAGAAACAATCCCCAACCAACGAGAAGATCACATGCTTAGTGGATGTTTGTATTTTGGCTGTGTAGGGCGTCTGTTGATGCGTGCGAGTACGTACATTATTTGTAATATTTTTTATTTTTTTAGCAGAATTCATTAAATCATATTTAAAATGAAATATCTATAAAAAATCTTCCACAAAACGGTTGAAAAACCGAAAACTTGAGGTGGGTTTAGAATGACCCACCACAACTGGACGTGTTTTGTTTTGACTCATAGGACATAAGAGTTAAAGTAGAACATTTTTAAAAATGTAATAATAAAAATATCAATTATAAAAAATAAAATAAAACGAATATTGGTAAACTTAAAATTTGTCGAAAACGTAATCGATTAATGTAGCAGAATGGTAATGCATTTGGAAACTTCATTTCGAATCTTGACTTCTCTCTAATAGGAAAAGGTCCAGGTTCGAATTCCGGTAACAACCAAAATTAATTTTTTAAATATAGATTATTTCTGTATATTTTTCAAAGGATTCATTTAATTCGTATTAAAATGTAATCACACGGAATGTATTACACAAAGCTGATAAGATTCTAATTCACACAACTGGCAAAACTTTCTTTTGGGATGCATTTTATTCTCCGGATCAGCATACTATCCTTTTCTTTATTTATCTCTCTCTAATCGATACGGTTCTTTGATATATTTCTTCTTCATAAACTACTAGCCTGCACTCTTTGCAATTCTGGGCTTTGTTTATTGCGAAATTCCGATCATTTCCCGGACTTGGTATGTCCATCCTGTTGGAGATAGATCTCTCGTTCTACGTCTCTGTGTATTTCCAGTGACGACTAGCTTCTCCAGGCTATCTCAATCTTTTCGATCAATGCGTTCAAAGTGCACAATTATTAGTTTATTGCATGTTGGGAAGAGCTTTCCTTCAGTACGGAATTTCTGAGGAATTGAGACAATCGTTCATCTTGCAGTCCACGACAAGCGCAACATACATCTCCGATATTACATTTCAAATGTATTGATGTTTTCGTTTTTTCTCTTTTAGTATCTAGATTTCAACTCCGTACAGAACATCGGAGAAAGACTTGACAAACGACTCCTGAGATAGAGCAGTTGTTTTAAATTTGTATCAGTTTTAACGTTGCAGACACGGTCATGTCAATCATTCGATCGCAGCTCTGCATCTTTCATTTGGATCGAAGTTCCTAGATTGTTGCCGTGAAATTCCTTCGATAGCTAGTCTTAGTTTTCTATTGGTTATATTTTTTGAGCATGAAACTCCAAATTATGCAAAAAAAAACACTCATCTGCCTTTTCTGGTCTTGCCTGGTGATCCTCTGTCGTCTTCTGATTCTCCTTATTTAGTTTATTCTGACTCCCAGCTATGAGGGTGGACCCGTCGCTTACCCAAAATGGTTTATAAGTAAAAACTCATATATGATCCTTCTCATTCGCCGCCAGGTTGGCATTTTCTTAATTCTAAGAGGCAACTGTGCAATTCCGTCTTTCACTTAAGTGACAAAACGGACCCGCACAGCCGCCATCACAAACATACTCATTGTCTCCGACCTTTTAATTTATTCAGAAAAATTAACAAAATACATTCGAGGAAACATAACAATATGTAGACAGAATTATTGTATACAAAAAACATGGTATTAACATACTAATAACTTACTAACGTACTAACTTACAAATCTGTAGCAGAAAAAACAGTTGAATTAAAAAATGGCAAATAAAAATCTTACATATTTTCAGGCATAAACCATAGCAGAGTAGGGAGACAACACGTTCATTGGAGCTGTTGTCGGAGAGCCGAGGAAAAAAAGAACAAACACGCCCCCGAAAAAGAAAAAAATACAAAACAAAATAATAACGATCTGACTTGTCATCAAAACACCACCGCCGGCCATTCGTCCCTAATAATAGAAGAAACAATAAAATAAAATCACCGATATTGGTATTACTAGTTAAAAAGTGACAACAAATAATAAAATAATAACAAAAAGAATAATAAATAAATGATTATATGAGAAATTTTTAACATTGGGAGTCCCAGCGCCCCTAAGTAATTCCCACCTAGAAACTCAAACTCTACAAAGATCCTGAACAATTCCAGCTCTCAAGAACTCGATCCAATTCTACAAACACCGAAAATAATCTATAATCCAGATAATAATTAATATTTTACCGAAGCCGCCGCAAATGCTTCTGCTGCCGACAAAAGTTTGCAGTCTTACCCACATACAAATAGAGTCCACATACTCAAGTTTTTAAAAATTAAGGTTAACAACCAAAATATGTATAATGACTTATTATGAAAAGATAAAGTCAATGACATTTTATATTTAGTACGAATATTTATAAATATCATGGAGCTTTTGAATGTATTGAATATTTTATGTGGCAGATGGAAGACTTTGATTCGGTGTTAGTAAAGAGTTTGTTTTATTGAAGACAGGTGTAAAATGAACAAAATAACGTATCCGTAATTCTTATATACCATCTAGATGTAATTTTTGACAACTTACAAAAGTGGAATAATTTTAATTTCACCGAGAACTTGCAAAGGTGGAATAATTTTATTGTAATCATGATATAATAATCATTTGACAACTTACAAAGGTGGAATAATTTTACTTTCATTTACGTGTGGTTTTTTTGGCGAAAGTCCTATCATTTAAATATGGATTATATTGAGACCCTGACCGCGCAGCGGTCACAATGGCCCTAAAGCGGCTAAAAGAGCCGCCAGCAAGGGCTAGCAATAAGTAATCGGCGACAGCCGATTGCTTAGCTGCTAGTCAATACATAATATACTTAATTCTAGATACTGATAAGTTAGGATTGATAAACTAAAAGATACAAATGTTGTTTCAAAGTGTAGGTACATACAAAACAAATATAATGTGGTCTGTAATTTATAAATATACACATTTTTTTAAATATTAAATAAATTTCTAATTACTATTAATTCAACGCTTAATGCCCCTGTTAAATAAGCCACCACTGGTCGACATTCTCACGAGTTATGTAGATGTACAAAATACGAATGTGTTTTTATGATCTCCAGACAACTCGGTCGTTTTTCTCAGCTGTGTGGGTTTTTGCCTTTACTGCGGTTCCTAGCCAATTTGCAGCAAGCTTCGTGGTTGGCTACCACAAAATTCGACACGGCAAAATATCCCGGAAAACATACCCTACAAACAGAAGTAATTTGAAAGTTAGGCAGTGAATTCTTGAATACAACATGTATAGTATTTGAGTTAAATCCACATTCTGTTACATGTTAAAGTTTAACGGAACATTCAGTACAATAATTTTCAAATGTATTTTTAGTCATTTCCGAATGAATGAATTTAGTAAACAATAAAAAATTAGTAGAAGGTGTAAAGCTAATCTTAGCATAATAAACGGGATAAGAAAAGAGTTGATTATGATATTTGGTCGTATTTAACGAACGAATGGGAAGTGAATGATAAGAAACATATGTAACGCAGGTATTGATGACACCAGAAATAAAATCCGTGAAAAACTTGACACTTGGTGGTTGATACACTGAAAGATGGCCCTAATAAGACTGAATAATCGATATTTATGCATTAGATGATATATGAACGTGGATGAGGCAAAAGTTGTGCGTCAGTTTTTTAACCCATTTCCCGCGGTTTACTCATATATGAGTCGCTGTGTTTCGTCCGCCGCTAGTGCGTACATACGGGCTGAGGAGCGGTGAAAATTGTAACAAAATTATTTGAAATCTTTATTCTACTGACATCTGTCGATATTTGTCAAGAATTATTAGCATCGTATAAACAAACACGAAATAATAACAGTCCTCGTATCATCCAGTATCGCTTAGTTATTCAAATTCTCAAACTCAGTTTATGCGTGTAGAATGTAATGTGTTTCAAACTATAGAGATGAATTTAATATCAGCATTTTAAAACTTGTAAATAGTGTGCATTAGTCTCAGAAATCAGCGCCCACGCAGATCATTATCACAGATCACTCTAGTATGTGGCACTGTTGTGTTCTCTCATGGATAAGTTTTTTTACCTTATTTTGTAATTATAGTTCTGATTTCTGTATTTGTTTATGCTCGTAAATACACTTGAGAACCTTTGCTATCGATTTCTTTAAAACAAATCATAATTTTGTTGCATTATCGAAGTGTAAAGTCGTAAATTATAATACTACCAAAGAGTGCCGCGTATGAAAGATGTCATGCGTATTTATGTACGCGATCAATAGGTTAAATATATTTTTGATGAAAATATCACCAGCGACATCTTTGCACCTTGCAATCTGTAATCTGCAAAGCTGATTCATAACTTTCCACATAATACAGTCGAATTATATTATAATACAAGATCACAACTGGATTTATTAAGAAGCACACATTCTTATTGTGAAGTTGTAATTATTCAGAATATAAGTCTGTGATATTTTTAATACTAATTAAATGTATTAATTAGAAAGATATACATATAAAATCATTTTTTTCAAAAAATATTGGTGATGCTAACGGAATACAAACCTGGATCTGGGGTAATGTGGATTAACCGATTATGCTACAGCACACAGTACATTGACGACAAATTTTCGAACCTACATGTTAAACTTTTCAAATTGATACATCTATCGTTCCATTATTTGAAAACCGTAATCCGTTAGGAAACGCCACAATTTACAATTCATTTTTATCTAATTTTGGGCCCATCGGATACAACAATTGTATCAATATATATTTCAATTTGAAAAAGCTGCAGCACAAATGTTTAAAAATTATATTATATTATTAAGGAGAACACGTTCTTATTGTGAAGTTGTAATTATTTAGAACATAGGTCTGTGATATTTTAAGTACAAATTAAATGTATTCATTAGAAAGATATACATATAATATAGATTATATATATATATATAATCTTTCTATTTAATACATTTAATTTGTATTTACAACTGGATTTGTTTACAACAATCACACGCACTCAAATGGTAGCTAAATTACAACTGGTGTAAATCAAGCATGGAAAAAAAGATAGAAAAGTATTGGAATCTTAATAATGTACATCTAACCATGGCAAAATATTTATTCATTGTCTTTTTATTAAGCCTGATATCCATAACGACTGAGTTTTATTCAATTTACAATGAAAAGTCTCTCAATTTTAATGAAAATTACTAAATATTTGTGTAATAAGTAAATTGTTGAAAATTACTTAATTAGTTAATAGTTGACTTTCATTCTGAATGGAGCAGATAAATTGTAAAAGTCGTATTTAAATGAATATTTTAAGTAAAAATTTCGTTTGGTAATGGTTTTATTTTATTACTAAATCCTGAACATAACATCTGATACGCGTATACGTCTACCAATCAAACAATGCTTACACCGAACGGTATGTTTGCTTATCGAATGAAATACGGTATCCCTATGCAGTGAGTCGAGCAATTAATCATTTTGGATAAATATGGTTTTTCTGTCACCGATTTGTTATAGTTAAGATTTTACAATAGTTGGTCAAAACATAAATGTTAATATGAGTATAATATGTAACGCTATTCCTATGTTGATTACCACATGCTCTGCGGTGGTGGGTCAAATCTGACCCGGGTGTTTGTAAAAATATGAATTACGCTTCAAATATTCACTTAATGCTGTTTTCCTTCTAGCTTATTTTTTTTTAAATATTTTCAAATACTTTGAGATACAAATAAATGTTATAGAACGATATTCTAATGATTTATTGATAAAAATGTGAAAAAACGCTTAAAAACTGACCTAAGACAGTCGCTTTTACGGCATTGAATCTTAGCGCTTGCCCCGAAACATATATTGTGAACATATTTTTACGGTGGGTTTCATATAACCAAACCACCTAAGTGACCCTTTCTTAATCTTAGTCACTATACTAAGATCCGCTTTACATTTTTTCTTTATTTTTTCATTCCTTATTTTTTTAAATTATGTTAATTACATTTCCTTCCGCTTATAATATTATTGTAATTTTTATAATATATTTATTTCATTTCCATAAATATGTTGTTTAAATATTATATTTAAATTTAATTTATTTAATAAAAAATACTAATATATAAAAATAAATAATATATTTTAATTGTTTATAACCACTGTTACACACCAGCAGGTAGTGCAATCGCCAACCGACGAAAAGATCACATGCTCAGTGGATTTTTGTATTTTGACTGTGTGAGGGCGTCTGTTGATGCGTGAGAATGCGTACATTATTCGTAATATTTTTTTAATCTTTAACTTTAATTTTTTAGCAGAAACATTACGGCACATCATGCCATTTCATTAAATCATATTTAAAATTAAATATCTATAAAACATCTCCCACAAAACAGTTGAAAAATCGAAAACTTGAGGTGGGTCTAAAATAACCCACCAGCGCCGGACGTATTTTATTTTGACCCACCGGGCAGAAAGTGTTACTAAGCTGAGTTAAAATCTGCAGACCCATCGCAGTATGGAGAGATAGATAAAAGCATGGATTATAGCCAATATGAAAAATGTCATTGTCATTGTTAAAATGAATACCTAAATGACAATTTACGTATCATATTTTAAAAAGCAGAGATAATCGATGGATGAATAAAATTGTTTAATTTAATAATATTGAATAATTTGTGTAGCGACATTTTCAAAAAAACTTTCACCTCAAGAGCGCTTTGCGTTCCACGATATTGGGCCTGCCACCGCAAATGCCTGTTCACTAAATGTAGACTTATGACAACTGTTGGTCAGTTTTACACCCTTTTAAGTGGCTAAAGTAGAAGCTGACAGCATTCACGAGACAAAAAAAGACTTAAAATCACGATATTAACCTAGTGATCTAGTAGTTGGGGGTTCGACCTCATTCTAGGAGGCCATCAAGTTAGTCTAAGTTTTATATCACAAGCGTTTATTTAAAAATAGTAAAAATATTGATGTGGTACGTATTCCGTGTACACATATCTATTTAAAAAAAAATTATAATGATTTCTCTAAATATTCAATTAACACAAATTCTATTCCAGTTTAGACTCTACGCCTCTGGAATAATTTGCTTTTTGATATTAGAAATTTTTGCACAGTGACTTCATTCAAAATGCAACTAAAACGTTACTTCTTTATCTATTCTTTATCTTCAATATCTATTAACTTCACAAAGAAAATATGAATTTTCTTATCTAATTCTGCGTCTTATTTTCCTATTCACTATTAATTATATTCTCTTCCTTTATACTCCCATTCAAAATAAAATATCAAAACAATTTTCAGTTTATACATTTCCTCCACTGTTCAGCAGATTTCTTTAACTTTGTGAATACAAAAATATCATGTTGTGTTTCCGGAAGATGTATTACTGTTAAAAGTTTAATGAATTATTCATTCTTTATTTGTGTGCAACAAATCATTGTTAATGATCCAAAATGTTTTCGGAACATTCAGATATTGGAGAAATATAAATAACTAGAGATTTTAGTAGTTTTAAAGGAATTCCATTATCAATTCAGTGATAAATTGAAGTAAACAAAAAACGAGGACATATTCAATTTACGATTGAGATGAACTTGATAAATTAATTTGAAAAGGTTTGTTTAGATTATTCTTGTACGCAATAAATGGAAGATGTAAGAATAGAAGAAGAAAGAAAACTGAACAAAGAAGGTTATTTGTTGTTTGACCAAATTGGTATTGTAGACAAAAAGAGTCGATGATAGGTTCCACAAATGATAGAAAGATTTGTTTAACCTTTCCGTTACGACGTGGGGTAACAGTCACCTCATGCTTACGTAAATATTTTGTAACATTTAATTTCAAAAAATATTTATTCAATTTCTAATTAGACTACACTTTATAAAGGACCGTAGCATTAAAATAATTGTTTCTGCTTGTCGCGCAAAAATTCACAGTATTTTTCTATTTGAATGCGACCAGAATGTTTTTAGTATATTATAGTTAAGAAATTATACACAGGCAGACCTCGACTTTCGCACATAATTGGTTTCTAAAAATGTGTGCGAATGTTATATGTTCGAAAGTAAAAAAAAAACATAAAAAACATAAAAAATTGTAATTGAAAGTATTTATTTATCAATAATATATTCAAAGTATGTAGTTATCAATATACATAATTAAGTCAATGAGGCGTGTTTAAGTGCTTTATTTATAAATTTGTCAAGAGTTTGCTGAATGCAAATTGAACTGATCATCAATCTATGATGATAAAAATCTTTCCATTCCATCCATTATTTTGTGGTGTTTTTTGAAAACAATATTTGAAGATATACTTTCACAATTTTAAACGTATTCCTTATTTTTATTCTTGTTTTTAAAAATTGGCATTTCGTAGACCTTTCTCCTTCGCGTCGTTGTAAAGTCTAAGGGTTTTTGGGATCCTCCAGACTTGAATCAGACAGGGTGACAGATGAATACAGAGTACAATCAATTTAAGAGTAAACTATTTGATTTTAGATTGGTAGATGCCCCATGATGTGTTTAACAGAGAATGAACCAGACTCCGGAACATATCTTGAGGAACTGTGCAATAATAAATGATGCACGTGATCGTATGCTTGGTGATTTAACTGGTTTAAATGTTCGGATGCATGTAAATGCGGACTTGATCAGCGATGCTAGGAATCTGAGGCCGTTCAAGGATTTCATCAGAACATGTAAACTGAGATGGGGTGACTTGAGCAGATGATCAGTGAATACACGTCCCTTTTCATTACATTCTCTCTTTTCTTTACTTCCTACGAAATCAATTTGATACACATTATGTAACGGGGCTATTTTGAACATCTCATGCATATAGTTGACTAAATTGACTTGGTGTCGATTGCTTCCATTCATTGGTAGCTCTGCACCTAATGGTGTATCCATTGATCATACTACAGAAAGTGAGCGTTATATCGTTAGCCTATGGCGTGATTGGCGAGACTCGGGTCATAATCGCTCCGTGGGAGCGATTGCACGAAAGCGAACAATGTTAACATTATCGACAAAAATCTTTAAAATATTGAATTTTTAAAAATGTGCAAAAAAGCGAACTATGCGAAAGTAGAATGTGCGAAAGTCGAGGGCCGCCTGTATACCGATCATACTAAAAAAACATATATTATTTTATGTTACACCATCAAATATTGAAGTACTTACTTAGGGCAACTCCGTACTGGAATAGACGGAAGATTTTCCGCAAATGGTTAAACGGAATACTTAATATTTTGATATCGGAGACCTACATACTCGCGTAAGTAACCACTAAGAAAGTTTTACTTTTATATTTAAAGAGGCCCTCTATGAAGCAGAAGAAGACCTGATAATAAATTCTAAGACGACATTACGCAAAACGATAGGGATTTTTAAAGGTGCAAAGATTTTTTCCAAGTATAGGATGTTTTTTTAGAGGTATAGAACATTAAAATGAAATAAAACACATAAAAATCATGGTAATGGCCATGTTATTGACTTTATTGGAAGATAATTTTATGCCATTAGTATTTAAATATTATTTCGCGTATATGGGCACCGGGGCTGGCTCGAATAAAGCACAATCTAGAAGTACAATTTTCGACCACTTTTGGAGCAGCTGGGGTCGTATATCGGCAATAATGTAACGAATGTCTTTAGTTTATCGGCGTAGACTAGCGACTTTACATATCCTCACATAAAATAATCCAAAGGTGTTAAATCACACGTTCTTGGAGGCCAATTCCCAGGTCCATTACGCGAAATTATGCGCTTGTCGAATGTTTCCTTCAATAAATTGATTGTGGCGCACCCTGTATGACATGTTATTCCATTTAATTGAGGAACGAAAAAGTCAGTAATCATGGATCTATAGCGCTCCCCATTGACTGTAATGTTCTGGCCGGCATCATTTTTGAAAAAACAACAGCTTCTTCGGTGCGCACTGTATAACGTCTCTGCGAATGCGTATTATGAATTAAAGTATGCATGGTGCGAAAATGATTCATGGTTATTCGAATTTCTTGTTCGGATGGACGATTATGTCGACTGTAAAATGGACGTAGCGTACGGTAAGTTTCGCAAACTGAACGATTTTCGATATAAATTTGCACAATTTGCAAGCGTTGTTCTGGCGTAAGTCTATTCGGAGCACAAATCAGCTGTTAGCTGTCAAATGGACTTTTGCTGAAAAAAACATTGCCAATTCGAAAAACGAACCTCTAAAAAACACTCTTTACATTTCCCTGTACTACTGTACCCTAATAGTACTGTACAAGAAAATCTATTTATATTATTAATCTTTTTATTATTTAGGTACTGATACCAAGTTATCGGACGTGGACAGTCTACCATATACGTCCATTCTGTATGGGAGCGGCCCCGGGTACGGAGCTCGGCCCAGCCCGGACACGGAGGAACCGCACTCAGACCGGGACAGGGTGCATGCTGCAGCCGCCCCCAAACAGTGGGCCACTCACGGGGCAGAAGATGTTCCCGTCTATGCGATGGGTGAGTTCTAATAACAATTATGATCATTTTAAATGTTTATTTTTAATTTTTATATTTCTTCTTTATTACATGTTCATTGTAACTTTTATTATTTACCAAAATGCATGGCAGTTTTACAGCAAGGGTTGCCTTATGCATTGTTAAATAATATATATTTTTTAATAAATAAAATATAAAAAGAAGAAAAAAATTTGATAAGAAGATGTTAGATGAAAGATACATAGAAAAAAATCTAACTTTCTAAAAAATATACAATTTTTACAGCGTATAACAGATCTAGTCCAGAGTATTTTATGGATGGATTCCTGAATATAATATAATAAGTAAATAAAAAATTAGATAAAAATATGTTCTTTTACTTTGTATTTTATTGTGGTCACTAGGGTCTCATCATTTTTTTAAATGTTTAATAAGTGTTTATTGATTTTGTTAATTATTCTTGGGACAAAACATTCTCTCGTTCTCTCACCGTACATATTATTTGCGATTGGTATTCTCATGGTTCAATCCGACGATCTGATTGAATAGCTATGTAATGTATCATGATGTCGCGAATGTGTGACGCGCGCATGTTGGCAAGAATGGAAGCTGGATGGGATAAAAGAGCGTCGCGCTTGGGTATGCGCTCTCTCGCATCGAAATCATAGATCAGAATACATATAATATATTTGTACTTATAATTGTGAGATCTGTACTAAACTGTATTATTGTTACATCGAGTTAGCTTTGCGGTCAGAAATCACGCACACAAGAAGACATCATCTTTTACAGCCATAATAAACTGGTGAAAGATTTTTACATTATATTTCATTGTAATTATTTTTAATTTTATGTTTATCTCATAGGATGACTAGTTAAGCCCGAGTCACGCGATATTATAATTTTTTATACTCTAAGCCTAAACTTATTTATTTATTTATTTTTGTACACACACTCACATTAACACAACCACACCCTCACATGCCCATTATGAAATCGAGTGAACTAGAAATTCAACAACTCGACCAATGCAAAGTTCTCACATGAAAACTGAAGAGTTTGAAAGAAAACGGAAGATAGCACAAAGGAGCAATTGAGTCACTGATGATTTGAAGATAGCACTAATCAGAGTATCACTGTTGACCCAAGTCGAGTACTCCATGTGTCCAACTCCAACTCTACTCGTTCCAATAAACCTTAATATACCAGTCCCATTCTGGCCAACTAATATATAGAGATTTCGGCCGGCCAGGATAGATTGTATTTCGACGCGAACATGTCAACGGGCTTTTTTTAAAATCCAAACTACGAAAAAGCGGTTTTCTACAGCATCCTGAAGTGCAGTGATATCTCCGTTTTTCATCACAAAAATGCAAGTCAACTGGAGGTATAAATTACCGTCCAACACAGGATTGAGATCAAGGTAGATCAGATCCATCTGCTATTATTCCGTTCTTGCTCCAATTCGGGTTGCGGCAACTAAACAATAATTTAAATCGATACAGTCCATGGGATCTATTCCCAGCAATCACAATGTATCCTAACTAGAACTGAATAATCCTACTAAAATGCATGATATCAACAACTCCGAGTGAACCTTGGATTAAAACCGACTTGTCAGACAAAACTTGCAAAACTTGTAAACTTGAAATAGAGCTGGGTAGTCGAACCAATGTGCACTGATCGAATAGCTTATAAAATAAAAAAATGATGTTACTGGAAATTATTTGTTTACGCTTATTAATTTATGCATTTACCTAGTGCTTGTTACTATCCATATTAAATAAATGTTTAATAGGTGCATAACAATATCACATCCAAAACATAAGAAAGAAGGAGAAATTAAATAGATTAAAAATGAAACTGACTAAATATGTAAAGATAAGTTTTAATGAAAGAAAATACTTTAATCTTGTTTATATTAGAACATGTGTAGGAGTGCTTATGTATATACTATGTTAAGAATTAAATAAATAAAAATATATGCTCACACGCATTCATTCCTTTTTTATATGGGATCAAGAACTCAATCAAAATTAATTATTTTTACAAAATCGAACATGTAAATTTTTTGTTTTTTTATAAATAAATGAATGGCGTGACGAGTGATTTTATTTAAGCAATCACTCTTAAGTATTATCATTTCTTTTAATCCCCTGACAATATTTTTAATATAATAATTTTAGTCCCCTAACAATATCGAGCATGACAGAGCTGAATGCTCAAATGAAATTCAAAGAAATATTTTATAACAATTCTGTCTTCTTGGAACAGATTTAATTATGGTGAGGGAATTAAGTCGTTGTTTTTATTGTTAAACTCCGTTTCCATTATATTTCATAAAATGCCAAAATGTACGCGAAAGCGTCTTAGGTATTCATATATATTATTATTTTCCGCCCGAGGCCAAATCTCGTAATTTGATACAATATTACACATGTTAGTGACGTAACAGCATCCACCTGCCCGAGGCGCAAACCTCACGATTTTGTTACAACGTAACACTTGTCAGAATATCACGTTAGCGAACAGTTTCTGTAAGTATATGCTGCCGTAACGTATTAAACCCGTTATTTCCTGAAACTGTTCGAGTGTACGGTGAAGGGCAATTCCGCACGATAACGAACGTCCCTCGTTATAGAAAATGTTAAATTTAAAATTTTGTATTACGAGTTTACAATGTAATAATTATTATTATATTATTACATATCGACTGCTTATAGTCAATTGTTTATAAATAAAATGAAAATCTCCCTGGCGGAGAACCGAACGCCGGTCTCCCGCGTGACACGCGAGGATTCTAACCGCTACACTGTCGAGGAATCAAGCGAGACGTGAAAATAGCAGTTTACAAGTATCTAAAGCTACGATTTTTCAATGTTGCAAAATTCACCAGGTATAACTACTTATTATGTATCAACGTTAGTTCCTCATGACCCGAGATCATGATCTCCAAGAACTCCCACCATCTTGACAATGCTCTTTTTCTTTTCTCGGAATTCTGCAAATTTTAAAGCAATAGATTTAGCTGGTAATAACCAGGCCTGTTGCCTTTTTCACTTTGTTGGTCTAACGGATTGGGATTTTCTTTTTCATATTCATTCTTCGACGTGACCCATCGCAATAAGTATATCCAAGCTACTTTCCCTTCTCGCAAGATGCCCAAAAAATTGAAGCACTCGTCTAAGGTAAATGGTGTCCCTGGTGTTAAGTTTCTGTAGAATGGATATATTCGTCCACGTTTTGTGTCGTGTGTCTCCAGCACCACATCTCAAAGGCATCATTCCATCATCTCTTCTTTGCGTTCAGGGTCCACGATTCCACACCATATAAAAATATAAAATATACCAGAGCCAGTAAAAGCCTGACCTTCACTGTCTTGGAAAATCCGCGATCTTTCCATATTTTATCTAGCCTGCACATAGAACATTTTGCCATACCCGTCTGAAAAGGCATCTGTTCGTGAAAGGTAGTTATGTCGATGAATGTCAACTATTTATTAAATAAAATGTAATATTAGTATTCAAATTTAATGTTAATAATATATAATTGTGAAATGTCTTTAAATACCAATAAGTTCGACATATTTGTCGAACAGATGACGAACGGCGGAGAAAAAAGATCTTGGAATGGAGGCTTTGCGATGGCAGAATAAGTGTTAGCTATCCTCAGGCTCGATGGAGCGACGTCATCAGAATATATCAGACGACATATGGATGAGAAAGGCTAAAGATAGAAATGATTGGCGATTCTTAACAGTGGAGAGATAAAGGCTAATGATAATAGGTTATAGATTAGGTCTAAGGGTCTTTTAGCTCTATGGCTAGCCTGCGAGCTGTGGTGTCTCTACAGGAAATCTATATCTTGCTGCAACCTTTCTAAATATATCCGCCATCTCATCGTCGGGTATCTCAGACCCAGTCGTTAAGCCAGTCCCAATTTAAACCTGAGCAACGCCGGGTACACACCAGTAGCATTATGCAAAACAAGATTTTTCATACCTTCATTTCTTATATAAAATCAAATATTAACTCTAAATTAACATTACCAATCTCAAAAAAAACAATTATGGTCTATAAATGTTATAAATTGAACAATGCGTTAGATTATAATATATGTATATAACTTAAAAATAACTTATTTTTATCGTAAATTTAATTTACACAAAAACAATCCAAGTCCCGTTTAATTATTTTGAGATTATTAAACTTCAAAGAGAATTACAACGTTAACTAATTTATCTCAAAGAACGTTTTCGTGGATTAAATTAGGGATGCAAAGTAAGTATGGAAGTATGTATACGATGATGATCTGCTTTCATAATTCGGATCACTATTCATGCTTAAATATTTCAGTGGTCACCTTGGTTATGGTGAGGAATGAAAATAAGACAAAAAAAAGTACATAAAAACAATTGATTTATTTAATACAGATTACAATGAAATTCGCGATTACAATTTACAAACATGGTTAGAGTGATCTGTCTCAGTTTCAACTCAAAATACATATCTTACATATGCCACTGTACTCATCAAACACACTGAAATATTTATGTTAATTTGCATGAGATTACAAAAAAAAACTACACAGAAAGATGAAAAAAAAAAAAAATTTAAAAAACATGTACTGAAAATATTATTCTTTAAGAAGAATATTCACATAATTGGACAGTCTACTGGTAAATATGCTTTTTAATACTGAATTAATGTTGAACTTGGGCCAAATAGCTACATGTAATAGTATTTTAACTCGGAAACTTGTGATTACTATTTAAAAAATCTCACATATTGCTGACAAGTCTGTAAATATTTCATGTATTACATGAAAGGTGATATTTATATATATATATATATAGAATCTTATATTATATTAAATATTTTAGTTTTACAAGTTAAGGGTGCCATATATTAACTAGAGAGAGAAATCTAGTTGAAAAAAAGAATATAAATAATTTCATTAATTATTAGAACACATTCTTATTGTGAAGTTGTAAATATTCAGAACATAGGTCTGTGATATTTTAAATATTAATTATATTATTTATATTATTATTTATTATTATTAATACGGTATTTGAGATTCTGTAAAAATAAGTTAGATGGCTATTTCAAATAATGGAAGGATTTAATGTATTAATACCAAAAAAGGTAACATATAGGTTCGAAAATTGTCGCTAAAAATATTGTCGCTGTAGCATAGTTGGATAATGCACCTTCCCCGGTTAGGAAAGAGATCCGGGTTCATATCCCGGTGGCGCAACAACAATATTTTTCGGTAAACTTGATTTTATATGTATATCTTTCTAATTAATAATATTTAATTCATATTTAAAATTTCATTAATTACCATACATTTAAAATTCCATACCAATATGTATGTAAATAAGATTAAAAACAGCTTTATCATCATTTCGTAGGCACCAATACTAAGAAATATAATCTCTATTTGTATGTTAAGGTAGAATTCTGTTTTGAATACTTTGTGTATTATTAAACGATTTTTAATTTGTTATTACAATGGAACCATTATATTTGTCAAGCCCCTATTTTTGTTTGATTCGATATTCATCGCATTTTAATAACAAATAAACGTTTCTATATTCATATTATTATTTTCTACATTCGTCCGGTGAAGAAGGGTCAAGTAAAGACTCTATACTTACTGCTGACATTAATGAAATCCTGTCTAACTGGATCAAAATGCAGAATATGCTTGGAAAGTGGTATACAAATGTTGCTCTAGTCAAGAAATAGTAACTTTCTTCCTCTTTTGCTTCTATCATCACGTCTGTAATGTTTTAATTACTAATTAAATGTATCAATTATAAAGATATACATGTAAAATCAATTTTATCAAAAATATTGTTGTTGGATAATGCACCTTCCCCGCATTAGAAAAAGATCCAGGTTCGAATCCCGGTAGCGCAACAACAAATTGATTTTATATGTATATCTTTTAAATTAGTATTTAAAATATCACAGACCTATGTTCTGAATAATTACAACTTCACAATAGGAATGTGTTCTCAATGTGTCCAAAATTTAATAAAAATTAATTCTGTTTACTCAAAAGTATTTGAGATTCCGTAAAAAAAAATTAGATGGCTTTTAAATAATGGAACGATAGATGTATTAATTTGAAAAGTGTAACACATGGGTTCGAAAATTTGTCATCAAAAGTACTGTCGCTGTAGCATAGTTGGATAATGCACCTTCCCTGGATTGGAAAGAGATCCAGGTTCGAATCATGGTAGCGCAACAAAAATATTTATCAATAAAATTAATTTTATATGTATATCTTTATAATTAACACATTTAATTAGTATTTAAGTTATTTAAAATTATTACTGATGACAGTAGCTGCGAGCCAGATATTAAACGACGTATAAGTATGGCGAAAAGTTAAATATCCAGACTTGATAAAATATGGAAAGACCGCGGTATTTCCAAGACAACGAAGGTCAGGCTTGTACAGTCTCTGGTTCATTCTATGTTTTCATATGGAGTAGAATCATGAACTCTGATAGCAAGGAGAGGCACGAGTATCTCCATTCTGCAAGAACTGAATATCAAAGACAGACCTTTAACTTGCAGCCTGAAACGAATCTTTGAATTTTTCGGGCATCTATCGAGAAGGGAAGATAGCTTGGAAAAGCTTGTTGTGGTGAGCCACGTCGAATGTCGAAGATGAAGAGGAAGATCCCCACACGTCGGACTGACTAAGTGAAAAAAGCAACAGCCACTTCTCTGGTCACACCCATAAGATCTGCAGGGTGCCGAGAAAAGTAGAGGACCATAGTCAAGAGGGCAGCAGTTCATGGACATCACGATCCTCAGTCATTAAAGAACGTCGTAGAATAATAGATACATAAAATGTTCATTATGACAGTAACAGAATTGACATAAAAAATATTTACATCCATCTTATTCCACATTTAATGAACCCACTTATAGTACGATATATTTTTCTATTACATAAAATAAAATTTTAGCTAATAAAATAAAATTATAGTTACTTACAGTAAGAAAATTGAATAAAAAATATATTAATCTATTTTTTCCCCATTTAATAGGGGCACTTATAGCACGATTAATGGAAAAAATTCATAGCGGCGCTGGCACTATTAATATTTATGTGGGCTAATGGTGTGTGTCTTGAATAACGAACGAAGGAATATTAAAATGTTATCAAGGAGAGTAATTTAAGGCAATCAAAATTATTGTATAGTTTTTGTGAAAACTTAAATCGGCAGTCAGTCGAACTTTTTTATACTTGTTTTGTCAGTATATTTTATATTTTGGTTTTAGTGTAATCTTTGGTTTAACACTTACTACCCAGTGGGTCAAAACCAAACACGTCTGGCGATGGTGAGTCATTTTAGACCCACCTTAAGTTTTCGGTTTTTCAACCGTTTTGTGTGAGGTTTTTTATAGATATTTTATTTTAAATGTGATTTAATGAAATGGCATGATGCGCCATAATGTTTCTGCTAAAAAATTTAAATATTTTACAAATAATGTACGTATTCTCACGCACCAACAGAAACCCTGCACAGCTAAAATACAAACATTCACAGCATGTGATCTTCTCGTCGGAACCCATCCAGGTAGTATCATAAAACTTACATGTAAACGCAATGTTACATTTTTATTAATAATTCATTTGAATCTCATCCGATAACATTTATTTGTATCTCAAATTATTTTTAAATATTTAATAAAAGATTAGCTAGAAGGAAAACAGCATTAAACGAATATTTGTAGCGTAATTTATATTTTTAAAAACACCCGGGTCAAATCTGATCCACCACCGCAGAGGATTTGTTAAACTAACCAATTATTTTTTTACTCACTACTGACAAAAAAAACGGTTTATAAATTAAATATATTAATTATAAAGATATACATATAAAATCAATTTTATCGAAAAATATTGTTGTTGCGCTACCGGGAAGAGATCCAGGTTCGAAAAAAAAAAATATATATATAATAGAGATGCCTACACGGAATACACGTCATATCAACATTCTTCCTATTTTGTAGTTTGTTAGTATGTAAAAAAAACCAGAAACAATAGAAAAATTATTTAAAGAATTCCATCTGAGTTTTATTCTGCAGGCATAAATAAGTTTTTGATTCATTAACAAAAAAATGTGTAAAATCAAAAAACCTTTTTTTAATTAATAAAGTTTATTTACTCTTAAGTTTGTTTAATTAAATTTAAAGGTTGAATACGGTCAGTATTTTCGTAAGATAAAAAATTTATTTACTTGCTTTTACCTATTTAGTCTCTATATAATCGTACAACAGTTGAACGATCTGATCGAAATTTTGCAAAGTTACTCTTTAGAATTCTGACACCCCTCTTTCGTGGCCAACACACCAATTAATATGTGTTGAAGGGGTGTACATTATATTGAATACGGTCCGTTCCTAATTTTTATCAGTTACATTCTTGAATCATGAGAAAAATATACTCACCACACCCCTATCGTATATCTTATACTTTACCTTAACTAAATGAATTACACGTAATGAATTATCATGTGTATTACATCTGTGGAGGTCTACCGCCTCTATAATCATCATCACTACGACGACCCCTGAACGCACCCTTCAGATATCTGTATGTAAAACAGCCTCAAAATTATTTTTCTCATCTCGGACCTGCTTTAGCCATGCCACACGCACACATTCAATTCACTCCGCGATCATAATCAAACGAACTTATTAGTGAATCTTATTTGTGTGATCGTATTAGAAAGTTTTGTGGATGGTGATACTGAAACCCCTAACTCTCTTCTAGTCTTACGCGTGTTGGTGCATATCGCAGTGTATATGAATGTACGTGTGTGATTATTTATGCTGTGTCTAGAGCAAGGTAATAAAAGAGTACTTAAAAAAGTTGGCGTTTATTGCTGGATGAATTAAAAAGGCAGATTCGACGAATATAATGTTAAATGCGCGTATAAAGTTGAATACTGGAGTGGCTTGCTCAAAATGTCGATGAAAAGATGGTCTGCGGAGAAGTGGTCGGCTAGCTCCGTGGACTCATCCGCCACGATGTATTGGCATTTGCTTATTGGTCTGTATGGTTTCGGCATTATATGACTATCAGGTGAGTCCTTACACGACCATGTCTGTGGGGCGCATGCTGGATCACCACAGGTGGTTATTGGGGCAGTTATTCGATCACGCTATAGTACATCCTTCCGATTTTTACATGTACACGCGTACACACACTCATATCCCCCAAACATCCATACAGACTGACTTTGCATTTAAGATCACGGAACCGCGGAAACGATAATAAAATATTTTTTTTGATTGATTTTTTTTGCTCATTTCAAAATTCAAAAGAGTCAAGCCAAACGTAACAATGTCAAAATTAAATGTTATGATAGTTCATATATTTGCACTCATCGAGGTGTATTCTTGAAGAGACCATAAACTATACAGCTAGCGATAATGATGATGATATTAATTTATTATGTTTACATATTGTTATATTATATTAATTTATTATTTTTTGTTATCATATCAACGTCGTATTAATGTGGTATTTTTTTCAAATATTGTTATTGTCATAATTTCATAGGACATATTTATTATTTTTCCCAAATAGCCATCTTATTTGTTCACTATACTGGTGGATTATATTATGATCGAATCATAATTCGCCTCCAATAAGTTCAAACTATTATTCGCGATTTAGATATTTTTTTTTTTTTAGATATTAGTTCAGATATTTAGGTATTCAACTTGGTTTACGGTGAGGACAACATTCAGAAATAGTGTTTGTGAACAAAAGATTTATTCAGTACAGATTACAATATTATAAACGACTCAAAAGGCGAATGAAATCTGAGAGTTTAGTGTCGTCTAGTACGAGATCGGTGAAAAAATTACGAGAGTAAAGCGGCTCTCCGCGCCACGATGCTATCCCTGCTCTTCGAAGTGATGCGCGGGCCGCTGTGTCGTCACTCTGCCGCCCGCAACAGATATTGGGGTATTAATTGTAATTTGTATGGAGAGATACAAAACCTTACTATGTAAGGTTAAATACTTTAAAAAAATCACAAGCTTTTATCAATGTAACATTTGTAATCATACTAGCTTATTGTTATAACGAAAAATGATATAAACTGAGCCTAGTTCAAAATAGTACAAAATGCATTGACGACAAATTTTCGAACCTATATAATATAAAAGTTGTATCAATGTGTCCAAAATTTAATAAAAATAAATTGTTAATTCTGGCGTCTCCTATAGGATTATTCAAAGATATTTGAGCTTCCGTAAAAATAAAGTAGGCGGCTTTCAAATAATGGAACGATAGATGTATCAATTTTAAAAATATAACATGTTGATTAAAAAATTTGTCGTCAATTCACTGTGTGCTGTAGCATAATCGATTAATGCACCTTCCCCGGATTAGAAGAGATCCAGGTTCGAATCCTAGTAGCAACAGCAATGTTTTTCGATAAAATTGATTTTATATGTATATTTTTCTAATTAATACATTTAATTTATATTTTAATAAAATTTAAAATGACATCATGCCTGACAACTTTAGGTATTGTTTTCGAATTTTCGTTACCAATCATATTACAGTACTAAAAATTAATATCCAAAATCAAACATTTTTCCTCTTTTAATTAATGTTTTAACTTTTTATATTGTATACTTAAGAATTAATATATTTTTGTTGTCAAATAATGTTTTAAAAAAATGTCTTTGTAATAGTGTGTAAGTTATTCTTCGACATTTCTCACTTTTGTAACGATTTTCTTGGAGGTTTTTCGAAGTTTGCTCAAGTTGAAGCTGAAAAATTGTAATAAAAAGAAAATTAAAATGTTGAAAGGTAAACGGAAAGAAATTGTTTTGAATTCGAAGAAGTAATTAATTTTCTTATTAAAAAACTTATTTCTTGTTACTAAACATTTATAAGCAAACAACTTTATTTATGTTAAAATAATTAAAACATGCTCATTTTTTCCAGAAAATACAATTCTCATTTTTGTCAATACTTTTAATGTGGTTTCACCAACATTAATTAGTAATAATTATAATAAAAAAAGATAATTATTATTCGCCATTTTGCGAGAAATTCCCACCCTTAGCAGTCTTACAAATTTATTTTTAAACTTTCAGTGTTGCTTTATGTTGTACGAGGTTTTTAATGTAGTTAACTCAAATTGAATATATTGGATGTACGTATAAATGGAGAACATTTTTTTTTTGGAACTTGCTGTTTATTAACTGCCGTAGAGCGTGCTGTCAGTTCGCCAGTGACGTAACTAAAAAATGGGTCTCGATGCAAAATGAAAAGGCCTGTTCTAGGTAATACGTATTAAATATTTTACAAATACTGCATTTTCAGACGTATTCTAGTATATGTTAATAATTCTAATGAATTTCCTATACACATAAAGGATATTGCCTCCACCTCAAATTAAGTCTCAGCTGCAGCAACATCTATACTATTACATGAGAAAGAATATCAAAATTTCAAAAAATGTCAATAGGCGACATGGCGACAGCATAATTGGTAATAAATAAGTGAAATGTTCCATCTTGATTTAATATTGATTAAAAGTATAAGATTTCCAAAAATTTTATAAATGTGGTAGCGTGGGTAAACAGGTGAACGTACATTGTGTAAAATGATCACTTTAGCCAGCCGATTACAGGTCGTAAGCCCTGTAATGCCCAAGACTTCCATACTTTTCATATAAAAATAATAGCTTCGTCTCTGTGAGACATCTTAATCTAAATATTAACTATTAATTACTACGTGGTCTCATACAATATGTCATAATCAGAACAAAATTAATCCCAATGGTCTAGTCCCTAACGCGACGTACTGGCGGGCTATTATGTATATATATTTACATCAAAAATATTCACACGTATTTTAGATTACGAAAACACGTGTTATCTTAGAGAATTGATTTTTTAAATATTATAATTCCATTTCTTACTGTGGTAAATTTAAAAATTATAATTTTAATAATTATTAAGACAAATTATAGATATCTCATAGAGACGAAGATATTTATGTCATATTATATGAAAGTATAATTTGTCTTGATAACAATGTCTTTGGAGGTAAAAATCCAGTAATTGTGTGTTCTTGGGCAAACTTAAATATTGTTAATATAATATACTGGTCTAAATAAGAAATATATACTATTGAAAATTAACTTTTCAGGCGTATTCTAGTATAACACGTCATATATACATGTAAAGAATATTGCTTTCATATTTTCGGGATTCGAACCTGTATCTCTTTCCAAACCAGGGAAGGTGCGTTTATCCAACTATGCTACAGCAACATATTTTATGACGACAAATTTTCGAACCTATATGTTACCTATTTCAAATAAATATATTTTTATCGTTCCATTTTTTGAAAGAGCCATTAATTTTGTTTTTACGGAATCTCAAATACCTTTGAGTAATAATTTTATAGGTTTTATGTTCAGCGAGAAAGTGCCTTCTCCCGCCGTCTGTCGTACTTCTCAGACTCACTCTGACGCCCGTCCACACGAGCACCCTTACACATACACATTTGTCCCTTTCGCGCGTACGCCTGTCATGCACTTAATTCCATAGCTATCACATTAATAAGTACATTTTATCATCAGGTCCTCTGGCAACAGTTCTCTTTTCTGGAACTTTCGAGCAGAGCTACATCCCGCACGCCGTGGCCTTCATCGCATGTCTCGGAGAACAAGCTGCAAGATGCGATGAGCAGCACAATCTCACCCAACCACAGGTAGGTGACAATCGTCTATTTTGTCATACTTAACTTCAATATTTATCTGACTCTCTGATTGTCTATTTGAGGAGTATAAAAACAAAGGCAGCATTTTGCCATAAAATGAATTGTAATAAAAACGCTAGAAATGAATAAAATATATTTAAAAATTAATACAGAACCTTAAAGTTAGTTTAAATGAGAACAATTTAGATTCTAAAATTAAATCATTTTAAAAACTTTCAAGCGAAGAATACTATCTTTACTTCTAGTATTAATTTTAAATATCCTTTTTGTATTGTTTAATGATGAATTTGCGATTCAAATGTGTATCAATTTAAATTTCTGAATTGATACTGTAACGAATCTGTAAAATTCGTTTGTTGTACTTTCAATTTTTCGATATTCGACTAAAAATGGGCGCGAAGGCGTCACACTGATTAGAGCAATACGAATCGAAGAATGGGGTGGGGTATGGAATCGATAAATCCGACCAACCCCTTCCCCCTTCATGTCACAATACATTTTATACCTATCAACCATATAGGGCCCAAACCAAAACGACCAATCATCAGACCCATTAAGACAATATGCTTCAGAGACAGACATTGTCCAAGCAGATAGTGATCACTCTTCCGCAGACCGTCCTCTCATAGATGTTTCCATTCAACAGCATCTCTAGCAAACCACTCCAGAGTTCCAACGCGAATATAATTATATAAACTAAATTACACCTACACTGCGACATATAACCAACACACGTGAGACTAGAAGATGTTTGGAGTTTCTGTCGCACAGCAATAGAACTTTCCGACACAATTACGAGTCAATCATATTTAAATAACCTCAACATCCACACAATCCAACTCCTACACATTATTTTGTCCGTTTTTCAAGACTACTGCTCTTACTTCTGTACTTCTTATTTGTCTATGTGTCAGTCTACCTGTCCGCATATCAATTAAATATTCATGTTAGTTTGCCATACCTGACTAAAATTTCTTTAACATACAATATATTTACTAAAAGTAAAATTTGTCACAAAACTGCGTTATAAAAACCTTTAACGCAGATAGTCTTACTTTTACTATGTGTTTTATTTTCACTTTTACCGGTATTAGAATCTATACCAGGCGCTTCTAAAACCTTTTTGAAATCGTAAAGATTTCGAAAGCGCGAAGTATCCATTCCGGTACTTCTCTTACACACTAAGCACAGTGCCGTAACTATATCAGTGCAATGCAATAGGGCCCATGTTAGATAGAGGCCCTAAAGTTGTAACCTTACAATTCATTTGGCATTAATATTTTTTCGAGTATCAAAACCTTTCCTAGCAAAAAATGTATTTTATAAAATTATTTCTCACGTGCATTATAAAAACATATGAAAACATTATCGATATGTACAGTGGCAGTATCCCGTTAATATATCAGGTCAGCAGGGGCGTGCAGTGCATAGAAGGAAAAAATCTTGTTTTACATTTTTTATATTAATTTTTTTATGAGTAAAAAGGTATTAATTCACGTTAAAACTTATACATTAAGAACACTATTAATAATAATAAGACGTTGGTTAAATAAAATTTCATAATACTATGTACAACATATATTGTATAACATATAATTGAATTATATCATTGGTAACAGCAAAACCAAAATCTATACCTACTGCACGCCACTGCAGTTTAGGAACCAGACCATCGCTGTAAAGTAAAAATTGCCTTAAAGCGAAGTATTTTTTAAATTACAAGTACATAAATATAAGTACCTAAGAACACTTATGTTCAGTGGATAAATCACCCAATACTTATATTCGTATTCATATACGCAATACTTATTTAGGGGTCCCTTTTTCTGCATTGGGGCCCAATTTTTCTAGTTTCGCCACTGACTAATCACCTGCTATCTTAGCTACTCACCTTACAGACTATGATGACAAATTGTCATAGTTTGTGTTCGAATTGAAGACATTGATTTATATTTTTAGTATACAATACTGTTTATACATTCTTAACATCAAATATTAATACAAATACAGTACATAGTTTTTTAAGCAAAAATTTTATTATCTTTGTGTTTATTAATATTTCTATATTCATATTTGACTTTTCTTTGAATTTTACTTTTAGCCAATCTGACTGAAATGAAATTCTGCCTACTTGAATGTCTATTCTTGTATTCCTGCTCTGAATTTTTAACACGGAATTATTTTTTTTGATTTACTGGAGAAATTGTGTTAAAAACAACGCGTTAGAAAATTTTCTAACATTTTAGATGAGGCTTCCGGCTGGGGGTGTAATGTTTTTATGGGTATTTAATACATTTTCAATATCAACGAGGAAGAAATATATAGAATAAAGCATATTCTTTCCATTAGGTGGTACGGCACATGTCACTAACATATGTTTAGCATTTTTTCGTATTAACTTAGAATATACTTTTTTAGTGTTCTCGTGTAAAGTGTGTCATGAAACAACATTAAAAGAAGAGCGTTAGAAAGATTTTACATGAGGTTCGCGGGTAGGGGTGTAATATGAACATTGATACTGCTATTTAAGAACCTCTGTAGACACTAATGAGGAAAAAATATATTCACAAAACAAAAGTGAAATAAAATTCAGACGACGTTTGAAGAGACTAAAATAAATGCCAATGACTTATATATGAGAAAGGGCGGGGAGAACTATCAAAACGTATTATATGCAGGGGTGGTATGATATATATGTCTGAAACCTATAACGCATTATTTATATTAATTTTTACATTAGAACTAACATATATGTTGTCTTGTTTAATATCCATCCGTGATATAATTTCAACAAGTTATATTGTCTGAAAAATATAACAACAGTTGCAATAGAACCCTATATAAAAAAACAACACATTGATATTAATTATGGACACTGAAAATAAGAGCAAAAATACGAATTAATGCCTTTAACACTTACTGCCCGGTGGGTCAAAACAAAACACGTCCGGCGGTGGTGGGTCATTTTAGACCCACCTCAAGTTTTCGGTTTTTCAACCGATTTGTGGATTTAATATTTAATTTTAAATATGATTTAATGAAATGGCATGATGCGCCGTAATATTTCTGCTAAAATATTAAAATTAAATTAAAAACCAACGCCCTGCACAGCCAAAATACAAACATCCAATGAGCATGTGATCTACTCGTCGATTAGCGATTGCACTACTTGCTGATGTGTAACAGTGGTTATAAACAATTAAAATGTATTCTTCATTTTTTATACATTAGAATTTTTATAAAATAATTTTAACAAAATATTTATAGAAGTGAATTAAATATGTTATAAAAATTACATAATTTTTATATGAAACGAAATAAACAATATTATATAAGCAGAAGCAAATTTAATTAACATAATTTTAAAAAATAAGTACAACAATAGACGACTTATGCTCAAAATAGATATAATGTTGATTGTGTTCTGTGAATTCCGGTCAGTAAATTATTTGTTATTGTCATAATATAATTGTCAAAAATATAAATTACAATTTCCCCATGGCCAATCCGCTTTTAAACTGTGTCGAAGCTGTCAGGTAGTGTCATTAAACTTACAGGTAGACGCAACGCCCCTCAAATAGTAACGCCTCTAAAGTAGTACTGGCGTTGTCTAGGAGCCACCAGACGAAAGTAAGTCAAAACAAATACATGGATGCATACCTGGTATCCTTTGTCTACCTGCCCTAAAAATATGCATTGACCGAAACATATATTGTCAACATTTTGAGCGGGGAGACAAAGGATACCAGGTATGCGTCCATGTATTTGTTTTGCCTTATTTTCGTCTGGCGGCCCCTAGACAATACCAGTAATATAACTATTTAAGGGGCGTTGCGCCAACCTGTTAGTTTTATGACACTATCTGGTCGGGTTCCGACGAGAAGATTACATGCTCAGTGGATGTTTGTATTTTGGCTATGTAGGATGTCTGTTGATGCGTGAGAATATGTACCTTATTTGTAATATTTTTTAATTTTTAATTTGAAAATCGAAAACTTGAGGTGGGTCTAAAATGACCCACTACCGCCGGACGTATTATATTTTGACCCACCGGGCAGTAAGTATTAAAATATTTTTTAAACACATAACAACCTAATATAAAAGTCAATATTTTATTCGCGGAGTCATGTTTTGATTTCAAATGCATTATTCATTATTCTGTATATGAAATAATTAAGATTCTAGTTAAAGTTTCTTATACTAGGCAACGTGTCACGCATTCTATGGCGTGCTCTCTCGCACTCGATTATTTTATTTATTTTTATATTATAAAGAGCATTTACAGTTAAATAATATAACAATTAAAATAGGTTACAATAAATGAGCTGCACTAAAAAATGGTCATTAAACATTGATTGATTAGTTTGACTACTCATCACAGTCAATGGATGGCATGAATTGTGATTTTCATTTAAATGAATTAATTAAAAAAATATACATATAAAATCAATTTTATCGAAAAATATTGTTGTTGTGCTACCGGACTTCGAACCTGGATCTCTTTCCAATCCGGAAATGGTGAATTATCCAACAATGCTACAGCGACAGTACATTTGACGACAAATTTTCAAACCTATTTGTTACACTTTTCCATCTACTTTGTTTTAATAATATATGATTTGTATCAATGTATCCAAAATTTAATAAAAATGAATTGTTAATTCTGGCGTTTATTATCAGTTTACTCAAACGTATTTTAGATTCCGTAAAAACAAAGTAAATGGCTTTCAAATAATGGAAAGATAGATACATTAGATTGAAAAGTGTAAAATATAGGTTCGAAAATTTGTCGTCAAAAATACTGTCGCTGTAGCATAGTTTGATAATGCACCTTTCCCGGTTTGTAAATAGATCCAGGTTCAAATATCTGTAGCGCAACAACAATATTTTTCGATCAAATTAATTGTATATGTTTATCTTTCTAATTAATACACTTAATTAGTATTTTTAAAAATATCAGAGACCTATATTCTGAATAATTACAACTTCACAATAAGAATGTGTTATCTCTATTAATAAATAGAGATACGTACACGGAATACGTGCCACATCAATATTCTTACTATTTTCAAACTAAGCTAAACGCTTGTGCTATTAAATTAGGTAAACTTGATGGCCTCCTGGAACTAGACACGAACCCTGGAACACTAGATAACTAAGCAAGTGTCGTAACGACTGGACCACAATAACGTCATGTTGTATGATAATATTACAATAGATTAACTAACTAATTCCGAATTCTGATCTATAAGATTTAGAGACCAAATTGATACTCCAAAACTAAAATATACCGCAACCCCATCACAATTAGAAAAAGTACAGACTTCTAACAATTTGTATCTGAAGTAAAAAAATATGTACACAGACTAACTGAAACATAAGTTATCACATATATACTCCTTCTCTATTCACGAGTCTTACTCTCATAGAGAAGAAATAAATGTTTAATGAAATATACATGTATATCTTACTGATTATTTTTAAAATGTATTATATCATCTAACATTAAAATAAAAAAATACCATTATGCCGTTTCTCCGCGGGAATAAGCATAAAGGATAGAGTGCCACACTCTTATGTACTAACACACAATTCTCGCCTCATCTACATTTAAACTTTTTCTCATACAATAACGTTGATTATTGAGGCATTTAACATGTACATCTTCCGGCATCTGGTTCACCTGGTAGTGCTAAATTTTCCGAGAACATTCTCTATTTCTGGTGCCATCAAAATTTGCGTCATATATCTCTCTAACCATTCATCCGTTCCATAAAACCAAACCACCTAAATTGTGTTTTCTAAATTTTAATTTCTTCGTTATTTACACTATCATAAATGGATCTGCCACAATACGCCTAAGCAATCTCATCTCCATCACATACTGTCTACTTTCTTTCCTGTTCTACCAGCTGCAGGCCTCACTTACATACATCGGTGTCGGTACCAGTACTCATTGTAAGCCGCTAGTCAAATATATTCACAAACACAAATACAGCATACTCGGTAGGCATGTAATGTATAATATTAAGTTATGATATATTACTAGAACATTATATAATGCATGTTATATATGAATAACACTTGAACATGTCACCTCAACTGACATATATGAAAGTATTATATATTACAAAATATAATAGTGCAAAGGAACATAAAAATATATATAAACAAATATTTAGCACCAACATATATAATACAATATCTTTGTTCTTCGTAGCAGTGGCGATCCACTCATCAACAATTTATAGATACATTCTTACTTTTATTTTAACTTCTTTTTTTATATACGCTTTCCTTCCCGTACTGTAGGGCCGAATTGCCGCAAACAGCTGTTAGCCAAAGCTGTATAAAGTGAAAACTTTATCAATCGCACAGTATGGACAAAGTTTGCGAGTCGCACTTTGTGTAGGAGCGCCCTGTCTAATTATTATTGTGACGACGCTCGGTACGCTATGAAGTTTGGCAAAGGGTTTAGTTTACCACTTTTGTAAAAATATTGAAAATATATTTCGCTTCCATAATCTGTGCGCGCTATGAATATACTTGTGTGCTAACAATAAGCTCTCATCGACCTGAAAGGTACACCTGGTACCAACCCACACACTGGCGACAATACATCGCGGCACAGCCGCCATTTACTTCATTCGCAGCTGGCTTCCCGAACAGTTCACCACCAAACGCTTTACGTCTTCACTGCTCATATCTTATCTGTTATTATGCAACCAACTGCAATAAACGCCTGTCGACTATAATATTTTTTTAATTTTTCCAAACTGTTTTAGACACATCCACGCGCTGCGCGATATCATCCTAAAAGTCATAACTCGAACTTGAACTCTGTGGAGAGCTAAGAGAAATAGGGCCCCACTTCTACACTTGCAACCTTCTGATCGACATACATTTCGACATAACTAATCCCACTTTTACATTCTATAATGGCAATTCATGTAGAAAATTAGTTTATGCATAATTTGAGATTAATAAAAAGTGTAATAATCTAATCAATTGAAAAACGCGTGATTTTGAGAAATGACTAGAGTCTCGCTACGCATTGCTATGAATAACCCCCAGTTCTGATTGGCATGCCATCGGCAAATATTTAACTGACTTTATCATTATAAATAATAGAACTTACAAATACAAGCATTGGAGTGTCACTGAAGCGCGAAAGTGTGAATATTTATACTTGTTAACGAATAAAATAAGACTTTAGTTGTCATGTACATTGAAAGCATGTCAAAAGAGATATTTAATAGAGTGCTAGGAAAGACTTCTTATCATCATTGCCTCTAAAGAATATGCCACAACTAAAATGTAATATTTCATTTATTTTCGCTTCAACGTATTATTTATTTTGACTTAAATAGTAATAATAACTCAGAATTTTATATTTTTTAAATCATTTATTAGAACATTATCATACATTTTATCTTAAATTAAAATAAAAATTTAAAATATTACATATAAGTTCTCGCAAAATAACAAGTTTACATATATTAAAGATTATAAAAAGGGTGAATATTAAATCAAATTTAATTAAGAATCAAATAAAATATATTCCAACTAAACCACCCTTAACAATTCATCCTGAGGAAGAGAACACTTTTCTAGAAACATGTAGATTTTATATTTAATAAAGTCGTGTACACAAAGTTATTTAAATGCTTTAAAGAAAACACATTATTCTTTGTGAAGTTGTATTTTTTTCAGAACATAGTTCTGTGATATTTTTATACAAATTAAATCCATCATTTAGAGAGATATACATACAGATACATACTCAATTTACCGAAAAAATATTTAAGCTGGCACCGGGATATGAACCAGATTCTCTTCTTATCCGGGAAAATGAGATAACCAATTACACTACATCAGCCTTGTAAATAGTCGACAAATTTTCTAATTTATGTTTACTCGCCGAAGAGACGCCATATAATTGATATGATAAGACACGTGTCAATAATATAAAGGTGTAATCATTGGCGTGGCGCCAAAAAACCTGTGGAATAGATTTCAGGAAAACAGAGACGTCTTAGACGTTACACCGGCGACCTGTCGCCGTGTAGGTACTTGCAAATATGACTATATGTATTGTTATGAACCTGAATAAAAACGGAGTATTCTGCAAGCCGAGGACATTCTCGATTTTGCCGCCATAGTGTACCTATATTGAACATCTTTTTTGTTTCATTTCTTTATTATCATCATCATCGCCGGTTGAGAGGAGCTGAGATCGGCGAACCACACTTGTCTACATTCTTGTTTCCTGTACAGAACATATGTTGCAGCTATTTCAAATTGGTGCATCTTACATTTAATTTAATTAAAAGCTATCATCTTTATATAAGTTTATCTGTATGTATATCTTTTTAATTAACACATTTAATTTGTATTAAAATATCACGTTCTGAAAAAATTTACAACTTCACAAATATTAATGTGTTCTCTTTAAAATATACCAAATTATTTGACTTTAATTCGTTAATTTTGTCATCACAAAGTAAAAACCAATTTTTTTTTCTAAAAACCTATTAACTATTCTTTGAAAAAATATTTTTTTTTTTGTAAAGCTGCAATTTTTAAACATAGTTCTATGATATTTAAAACTAATTGTATGAATCAATTAGAAATATATGTAGAAAGTTTTTGGAGGAAAGTATAACGGAGAATATATAAACCCTTACTGGAAAGGGAAATTTTTAAAATAAGATACAATGACGAATCGTGTAACATTTATCAGAATCCCAAATATTGATGAATTGATACACTTAACTTGTTTTAAAAATAAAGTTGTTGAAAATCCTTACAGTGCCTCCTTTAATATTTAAAAAAAGACTGGTGGTCTGGCATGTTAAATTGCTTTCAAATAATTTGGTCCATTTAGAACTGAATGGCGAGTTCAGTAATGGAAATGGCCCCAAATTGAATGAAGTAAAGAGAAAAATAAATAAGAACGTTGTTGTGAAGTAAAAAGAATCGCGCCACTGTCAGATCCGAATGAAATGGACAAAGGAAAGCACTAAAAAATAAGTGTTTGATGGTGAAAATTGCATTTTCTTTGGACGAGGGAGGCTTTATAAGAAAGCAGAGTTTGAAATAAGATTGTAATTTTGAAATAAGAACTAGAAAAAATGTATTTTTAAATTGCTACTAGTGCAATCAAATTTTATAAGAATGGCAGTGACCGTAATAATGTAAAATCAAGCAATCTATTTGTAGGCGATTTCGTACTTTTTACGTAACTTTTATAATTATATTTATCGTTTTAATGATATATGTTCCAAATTCGTAAACACCCTTTTGACGAGTCTTTTCGAATCGGTCACGACCCATTTATTGACATATTTCCGCAACCAAATTCCTATCCATATATTTTCTAATGCTCGTCTTGTCAGTGTGAATAATATAAGAAATATCGGTGACGTCAACTTGACCGATATATGTTCGATCTCAACATCGTGATAGCATTCGCGGTGTGGACTTGTCAGCTCCGGTGCACCAGCAGTGACAATTTGTTTTGATCACGTATTGTTTGTTGGTTGTTTAGGTACCGTGGGTGAAATTGTGATATCGCCGTATTCAAGTGGGATCAGAGATCGGCTCATCCGCGTGCCATTGTGCAATCTCGGCAGCAACCACTGTGATCACTGATTCCTTGACTAGAACCTCTATCCCCTCACCGATCTCATCCTGTATCAAGGTTTCCCTCCTCTACCCTGCGATGATTCCAATTTACGACCGGAATTGTCGTTTTCTTTTCCGCGGGAAGCGCAACCCGGTGTTTGCGCAATTCGTTCATTTAGATCCAATAGATCCGTATTTAAAGTTTGAATAAAAAGCTTGCTCATAAATAATTTGATAATGAGCGCTACGAGCCAAAAAAGAAAGAGATTTCGCTAAACAAATTGGTTTGCTTCTTTGTTATATTAAATTGTTCAACTCCTTCACTGGGGTTCGAAACCGCTACCTCCGGATCTGTTTCTAATTTTGAATTTCTAGTTACCGCAAACGCGTCGATATTATACAATTCAATAAATGTAATACTTTGGAACATGATACGTTATTTTTGTAGTATATATAAAATAAGTATATAGACACATATTTATATATAGCGTGTCAAAACGCTGTCAGTTTTATTATTGTCAGTCGACTATAAACTAAAAATATAATATATGCCTCGTATGCATCGTATATAAAATGAGTTTATAATCGATATTGATATTTTTAAATCGAGTGTGAAATGTTTCAAGAAGCGCTTGAAATAATAATAATCTGCTTTCATATTTTTCTGTTTTCTTCATATATATTTTAGTTTTTGGAAATCTATATAATTGAGTAATAAATGACATTATGAAGGTGTAGTAGAATAATTTATTGACTTAAGAACTGAAATATCGCACATAATTAAGTAAACTTTTATAACTCAATAACATTATAAGCATTTATATAAAAATATAAATATTATATAAAATAAAGATACTTTTTTTAAATGAAGAAGAATAAATTAAAATTGAAAGAAAATAGTGTTTTCAAAAAAATATACCAAACCATAATCAATTTTGATATAATATGAAACTCAATATCTGTTTGTTCGTCGTTCTTTATACACTTGACCAACTAAATCAAATTTTGCATAATTACTCTTTAGGACCCTATAAAAAACATACCTATGTAGAACACGTCCTGTTTCCCTGACCGACCCAACCCTCTCTCCGCGAAAAAAGTATTTTAAATGAAATATAAATTTATTCATTTTTCTTATTTTTTATTTATTTATACATTTAACAATAGAAAAAAACAATAGTAGAGTTATGCACCCCCAAATAAGAATAATCTTGAATTATGAGGGTAAGGGGTCGCTATCAACATTTATATAATACAAGATCAATATTTACTAGACGTAAGAATTTGTTGAATTACAACAAATAAAAAATATATCTAAATACATATATATACAATATGAAAATTGTAGTTGTAAACCTTTGTATGTGTTCATAAATTCAAAAATAAATAAAATAACTTGCAGCATTATTGGCATTACCGATCAAGTAAAAATCATTCCATTTTAGTTAATTCATAGCATGAATTAACTTTTCAGAATTTATTTTAGTAAATGCATTTTTGATTTGTACAGGGTTTATTGTTTTTTTTTTTGTTTTTTTTAACATCTATTAATAGACCTGCAGGTAAATGATCAATAATTTTTGTATCCAGTATATATGGTATAATAATAATATTACGCTTCCCCATCTATATCTATGACGTTCTGGATAGTGTCATTATGGTTGTATAGTGTTTGATTAAACGGCCAGGTCTGTAAAAACGAACTTGTTTTTAATATCTCTATGTTAATATGACTTAAATGTTTTCTCTCTTATATATTCAATAACAATATATAGTATAGTTAATGTATATTCAATTTAAAATCATATGTACATTGTCTTTATTACGAGTAAGAAAAATAAAATATTTTAGCGAAATCGTATATCGACATCTGTCATCTTTTATTTTATCTATGGTAAGGATAAATATTATCATAGAAATTGTCTATCCACGATTATTATATATCATTTACAATAGATGTCATTTTTGTTTATATCGACAGCTAACTTACAAAGATAAAATAATTTACATTACATCGACATTTTATTTACGTAAAGTTAGTTTTGGGGAAAGCTTTATTATTGAAATATAGATTATTTTGAGACCCTGATGGAGCAGCGGTAATAATAGCCGCCCGCAGGGACTAGCAGCAAGCAATTGGTGACAGACGATGAGACCTTGATCGTGTAGAAGTCAACAATGGTCGCGTAGCGGCCACTATTGGCAGCGAATCGACTGTAGCCGATTGCTTATCTGTTTGTTTATTTTGTTTTTCGCAGCAACTCCTAAACTTGAGTTTTTCTCTGTCTGGACCAAATTTTGCATACTTCACTATTATTTAAAGCCTGCACAACACAATGGAACCCTCTTCACCTGAACCCCTATCTTAAATAATGACTAGATCTAAATCCAGGGCAAGGCCGAGTACGATCCGCTAATATATATTATAATGTAATACAACATAATAAAAAAAATGCGTTAACAATAAAAGAACAAAATTTTAATTTTTAACATATTTTTACAATCTTTCAATCAATAGAAGTAAAAATTATATTTTGCTATTTGTAAAATATATCAGCGAGCTGTTCATTAAAAATGTTTACTTCTTGGCTAAATATGCTACTGCAAATGTTGTGTTGTGTTTACATAGTTTTGCAATTTGAATGTTTACAGCTGCGCTAAGTCTAGTGCTGATACTTTCAGGAATTGTTTCCATGTTCTTAAACAACCTTTTATGTATTTGAAGAAAAACAAATCCTTCTGTAGATTTTAATTAATAAAATAACTTAAATTTTATTTGCATTATTTCTATGTTAATTTTAAATGTATCATCTGAGGCAATAATACTATATAGTGTTATACATACAATTTTATATCGATACTAGTAGTCTCTGTCTAGCGTTGCCTGGAAATCAGATATAGAAATAATAAAAATATTTATACATTTATAATGTACTTGAATTTTTAAATGCGTGGTATACGCGTTAGGAAAATTTCGTCCATGGACACTTACCATAATGTATAAAATATTCCATATGTATCGGATATATTAACTTTTCCCATACGGTACTAAAATAACACCGCTCCGGTGCTGTAAATTCAGTGTACATGGAGACTTTTGAGTCATATAAATATGAATATTTTACATTTATTAATCATTTAAATTATAGTTGATATATATCTATTAATTATTGAGAAAAAGTGCTAAGAATGAGAAAACATATTGGTCATACGGAACGACAACACAAAGACGCATAAGATACGTCCAACTCGGCCAATGTACGCTCTTGTCCTGCCACTAATGCCAGCAGTCTAGTCTCCCCGAGGCGAAGCGAGATGTCACTAGATGACCCGTGTGGACCCGAGAATAGGCGATGCAAGCCGAGAGCTGCAGTACAGGCTCGTGCAGGCTTGCAGGTTGACATAATTAAAGTGACACCGGGCCTTCCCCACCGCTCCAAACGTACACATACTAATCACGTCAGGTTCTTTGAGAAAACATTTTTTATTGTTGCGTATAGTAAATGCTTATACATTGTAATTATTTTATCCTATACATCACGGAAGAATACCTAAAAATGTGAACTCTGTATTTAGTATATTTACAGAGATATTCACATAATTAGAGGTAATGTTGACTCAGTTTACATCATCGGAGAGGAAATGTTAAATAGTAAAGTTAACATTTTTTCATTTTTATAGCGTAGGTACACAGATCTTCTTTTGTGAGAAAAAACCACGTCTATAAGAATCAGGAAAATTTTATCATTATGTAAAAATGTGTTTTTTACTTTTTTTATAAATTTAATAATAACGGAGTTATGTAGTTATTAAATTTAAGCATCTTCCATTTTGGAACGAGGTAGTGGATTGTTTCTGCGGTTAATTAAGTTGGAGATAATGAATGAAGAACATGTAAAATAAAAAGTTTAAACCTTTTGAACGCCACTCCCAGTCATGACATTACAATACTTACACGCGGTACATTTTTTTAATATCCAAATACGCATTAAATCATCAAAATGGACCACTTACGCGTGATTTATCACCTCAGATAGAGAAAAATGGTTATGTTGTTCAATATGAAACCAAATGGTTATAAATCCGTATGATGTTTATAAATGAATTAACATAAACTACGTACAAAAACATACCTAACGGTATGGCTGTCGCCGCCTGCCCGAAACACGTTATCGATGTTTTTAGAGAAATACGATTTTATTTTCCAGAAATTTCTGAAGATGTCAGTACCGTAAAAGTATTAGGATTCCTCTAGTGTGTTATAATATTGTATGAAATAGGCGCAGTATTTGATCAGCGACGTAAGTCGGCGTATCATCTATTGATACGGTCGCGTACAAAAACCGATTTATACCGTATCAACTGTTGATACGGTAGCATTCAATAGGTTTTAAAAAATATAAACTTAAATAAATAATCTTAAAATTTTAAATACAATGACATAAATAATCGGTTCAATCATCAATCAATACGATTTCAGTATCATCTTAGTCATAACGTGTCGCGGCTAAGGCAGCTTTGCCGCATGGCCCACTGATGTCGCCGTCTACTCGCCACAGAATGTTTGATATTGTCATTACGTTCTTTCTAAATAAAACTTAAGAATGGTCGATGGGCACATTGTTTTAATAGTCTGACAGCAGTCAGCTCTCATCGGTTAGTCTGACTAGCCCTTACAACTGGCTGTTATGGTTAGGGAATCCAATCCCGAGATTTCGGCCCAGTATACAGTATTTATGAATCCCCTGATTAGTACGTATTTCCGGATTAAAATTTTGTACCAATTTTGGGGTGTTAATATTACATCAATACTAAATAATTAATTTTTAACACAAATTAAATTATTCAATTAGAAACAATACATCGGTGGCTATCGGGATAGATAGAGAGATTTTTTCTCCAAATATTTCTAATTAATTATATTTAATTTAATTTTAAATACCACAGAAAAATGTTCTAAAACTGCAACGTCATAACATACATGTATTCACAATAAAAATAAAATTGACAATATTTAATGATCAATTTTGCCTTATTAATAATGTAAACCATTCTCTATTTAGCTAGTATATATTATATACGTATACAATGCAAATTAAAATGTATTAATTAGAAAGATATACATATAAAATCAATTTTCAATCAATTGTTGTTGCTACCGGGATTCGAACCTGGATCTCTTCCGATTCGGGGAACGTTCATTATCCGATTATGCTACAGCACACAGTACATTGACGACAAATTTTCCGACCTATATGTTACACTTTTCAAATTGATACATATATCGTTCCATTATATGAAATTCATCTGCTTTATTTAGGATTGGAAGAGATCCAGGTTCGAATCCCGGTAGTAACAATAAAATTTTTCGATAACATTGATTTTATATGTATATCTTTTTAATTAGTATTTAAAATATCGCAGACGTATGTTCTGAATAATTTGAACCTCACGATAAGAATGTGTTGTCCTTAATAATATATGTATATGCCTGCTTATTTAATTCATAATTGTTTGTTGTAAAAGCCCATGAGGGCGTTGATAAATAAATAAATAAAAACTAATTGATGAAACACTCGATGTTTTTCTATTACATCTGAAATATTATTCATAATGTTTTAATATTTGTATATTTATACGCATACATTTTAATATTTACCAAAATTTTTCGGGCATTTTTTATAAATATAATATTTATAAGTAAATTGCTGATTTAGTTAAGTAAATTTCGAAATCAGGAACTATATATCTTTAAAATACAAATAAATGATGACTGTAAAAAATAAATAGTTATTGTATAAAAACACACATCTTATTGTATGTATTGTAAAATATGTCACGGGTTCGCGGGTGGACTGTACTATTTAAGAACTTTGTTACGGGTATTTGGTATCTTTTTTCAACAACAAGGAAAACAAAAAAAACATGCTGTATATCGAGGTGGTATTTATAAATATGACACACTAGACTAACTTCAATCTCAATAGACTTAGATGGTACAAGATAAATATTATGTTCCAGGCCGATTTTGTTTAGCGACCATTTTGGTTTGGTAAATATTTGTCATTTTTTGTTAAGTATTCGTAAATAGAAGTTAATTACAATTTATTCGGTAGCATCTAATGCTTCAACAATGTGTTAAAGTCATTAAAACATTTTATCTATAACTATTAATGGTGATCGCTATCGTCACATGTTGGAATACTTCTCGGTGGTTCAATTAGATCTATTTGGGTTGTAACATTTGTGGTTTTAATAGGACAGTGCCACCTCATACGTAACTCGACCTATGCTTGAAATTTTACGAGAAATTCTTCCCGGCCGCATAATGTCAAAAAGTAGTAAAACTGGCCGCCTCGATCACCTGATTCGACGGCTCTCGACTATTTTCTGTAGAAATACTTGAAAGTAAAGGTCTTCGCCCATAAGTCGACAATAATTCCGATGCTACAGAACAATATTCACAATGAAATTGCTGAAATAACACGTGTTATAAAAATATGCTTAAATTACCACGCATTTATTCCGCTACCAAAAAGACTACTTGACCTATGTTATATGCCATACATAATTGTAATAAATTAAGTAATTAATAAATAAAACTATAATAAAAAATATATGTTTCATTTCATAGCTATTTGAAAACAACATCGACCTGGAACTTAATATTCACCCTGTACATGTATTATATCTGAGACATATTACGCGTTTTTAAAAATATTTTATTTTTATATTCCGACAAAGGTTATAAAGATTTAAAGAATAACCCTATTAAATACAGAAATATAAACATAAAAAAATATATACATCTATTCAAAATACAAGATAAAATAATCACATCTACTACTGGATGTGTAATATGTATCCCATGAAATGTTTTTAAAGCCTTTTATCATTCCGTGGCAAAAAGGTATTGGGGGAGATTTTTCCAGAATCGAATAGAATTCTTTTGTAAGAATTTAATAAATTGTTCTGAAGAATGTGCGAAATGTGAGTGTATAGGTACTGCTTGGTGCTGAAGTCTTGTATGTGTCCAGATGTCAATACTGATGACAGTCCAAAGTTGTGAATATATAGAGAATAGAGTGGAAAACATTAATAAAACTTTGACACGTTAAAGAATTTTTTGACTCCAATATTTAGACGTCCTTTTTGGGGAACGTAGCATCAAGGATTAGATAATAATAATAGGATAGGAAGTAATTGAACGAATTGCGCGATCTCCGGGTCGCACGTCCCGCGAAAAGGAAAATGACGATTCTGGTCGTAAATCGGAATCAGCGCAGGGTATTGGAGGAAAGTAGGATAACCTTAGTACAGGATGAGGTTGGTGAGCGGATAAAAATTATAACTGGGATTCGTAAAGACTGCTCGCTTTACCTTATATATGACGTCTCCGTAATCCCTGCAGTCGTCGCCGAGATCACACAATGGCGCGCGAATGAGCCGATCTCCGATCCCACTTGAATACGGTGATGTGACAAGTTTACCCACGGCACACAAACAACAAACAATACGTGATCAAACCACAATATCACCAAATACAGTGCTGATGCACTGGAGCTGAAATGTCCACACTGCGAATGCTATCGCGATGTCGAGATCAAACAAATATCGATCAAGTTGGCGTCTGCTGATGTTAAGGTCGCAATTCACACTGATAAGACGTGCATGAGGAAATCTATGGATGGGAATTTGGATGCGGAATTATGTCAATAACAACGGTTGCGGCTAAATCTAAATAACGAGCCAAAAATGTGTTTATGAATTCGGAACATATATATTGGGACTTGTAGTGTGAGGTACAGCTTGTTGTAAATTTAAGTAAGGGAAAGTTCAAACTAACTAACTTACCATCCCGCTGTTTCCCCACGGGGGTTGGTGGAAAAAATAGAATACCACACTATTCTGTCTTGAATCACAATTTTCGCTTCATCCACATTCATACAAGCTCACTAATTTTATTTTTTTATTTACACCCTATCCCAAATCGTTTTGAGAGTTGTTTACTCTCGTTTCGATTTGTAATAATTACTGATTTTTTTCATTTTCATCATAATTCTATCATAGGTTGGCTCCAGTATCAGCGCCATACTTGTACAATTTGACGTGAAACTCGTTATCACATTAAATTCAGAAGGCAGCCAGAAAGAAGCTATAGAAATCATACACCCCTAACAGGGGAGGGTAGACGTCATATTTATGAGTTGCTGTCGCAGAACTCGGACACAGTCCGGCATTCACCCTATCCAGGTTGCAAGAGATGCGAGGAAGAGGCAGTAAAATGCTCCGTTAGGTCTCTCTAGCCACTACTCTTCCCAGAAACCTCCAGTGAGAGACCCACATCCTAATAAATCCCCGTAAATGTCCGAGATTCCTTTCATTTCTTCATAGGTCATCGTTCCGGGGAATCCGATGACAATTTTGTGTCTCGTCCACTGTCCCTCTTTTGGGGATGTTTTTTTTTTTGATGAATGGATCCCTGAGTGTCTGCCTTGAACTACTGCACCTTAATTGTCCATTCATTTTTTATCTGTATGTAAAACTGTGTTCTACAGATTTATGTTCTATGATTTTTATTACTAACCAGGAAACCCAGTGGCCCCAATCGAAGTAACAAGACGCTAAATACACCTACTGCAGAATGAAAAATTCGTGCATATTGCCATCCATGATATGAGCAACATATGTTAAGACTAGTTTTCTATTGGAAATGTAAAATATGTCACCTTAGTATATAGGAAAGACAAATGATAGTAATAATAATAATTATAAAAATTAACACTCTCATTACTTACTTACTTACCATCACGCCGTTTCCCCGCGGGGGTAGGCAGAGAGGATACAGCGCCACACTCTTCTGTCCTGACACACAATTCTCGCCTCGTCCACATTCATACATCTTCTCATACAAGCTCGCCGATTGTTGAGACTTCTAACAGAACCATCCTCCATTAACTGGTTTACCTGGTCGTGCCAAGTCCTATATTTCTCAAAATATCTAGGACTACCAAACGAAAGATGTTACGTATCCCTTAGATAGCATGACATAAAAATACCCTAATTCTGCAACAAACCAGCTATCAGCATAATTTTGCATCAAATTGTTCGCAGAACAATGCTGGCTGGAAGTTATTTTTCACTGTTTCCTAAATGAAAAGTATTCAATCAATGCACGCTACCAGTAATCTCGTATAGCTGCAAAGCATGAAATCTCTACAAAAGTGAGATTCTAAATTAAAGAGTAACGTAAAGAGCCATTAAAATATATATGTTGGGTATCACATGAAGAGACAATAATAGAAGCGTATGGATGAGAGAACAGATAAAGAGAAGAAAAGAGAACAGAGTAGAGAGAGCAAATAAAAGTAGTTGATATAATCGAATACGTCAAGAAAATAAAATGTATTTATATATTTATCTCTTCTTAGTCATTTTCTAATCCTTGCCCGAAATCGAACGTGTCACGACCTATAACTTTATTATCATTCTCTTAAATACTAATTAAATGTATTAATTAGAAAGATATACATATTTAATCGAAAATATATTGTTGTTGCTACTGGGATTCGAACCTGGATCTCTTTCCAATCGAAGTAGATGGCTTTCAAATAATGGAACGGTAGATGTATTAATTTGAAAAATGTAAAATATAGGTTCGAAAATTTGTCGACAAAGGTACTGTCTGCTGTAGCATAGTTGCATCATGCACCTTCCCCGGATTGGAAAAAGATCCAGGTTCAAATCCTGGTAGCAATAACAATATGTTTTTCGATAAAATTGATTTTATATGCACACATCTTTCTAATTAATACATTTAATTTGTATTTAAAAAAATATCACACACCTGTGTACTGAATAATTACAACTTCACAATAAGAATGTGTTCTCTTTAATATCATTATTTTATTATTCTAATATGTATTATTGTACTTCTAGTATTTGTCCGGTAATCGAAGATTATCGATCATCTTAACAGCTACTTGGAATAGTTAGACTATGACCATGTATCACACACAATTAATATTTACAGTACTAAAAACTATACATTCTCCTCTAGTTGATCAATTCTAGTTTATCATAAATGGATTTACTACACAAAACCTTTAGTTTTATGTTCAAAATCACTTAAAGTTGAATGATTTAGTTTGTTCCGATACGTTCCATGAGAATAGGATCATTATCACCTGCGGAACGAAAGTTGTAAAGAAAGTTTGAAGAAAGGTCGTTAGAAGGGAGAATTCAATTCGAGTCTTCAAAATCCGGAATTGTGAGATAAACCAAAACTGACAATAACTAACTAAAATATTTATTCACGGGAAAATGCTGGAAACCGCCATAATTATATGCAATTAAATGAAATCACGAACAGATAATTTTTTTATAAGTTTATGGTGGCTCTGCTCGCGTCTCACAACTCTGCATAAAGAAATCACTTAACAGCCAAACAGTTCGACTGGTACTCGCCAAATTGTAGACAATACTCCGCGATCGAACCAGTACAAGAAGCCATAGAACTGACCGCTCTTCTTCTGGCCTGCTGCTCGGACACATCTTGAGTGAACTATGTCTCGAACTTAATATAATAATAATATTAATAATAATATTAACAATAATATAATAACAGTGTAAATAAATTTTGTGTGTAAGTACTGTCTTACTGATAATACGCCCGCTCTAGCCACAGATACCAACCTTTTTACTCGTAACATTTCATATACATATAGGAGAAGCGAGGAGTTATAGGCCTTCGATTCTTACCCTACACATTCTTCTGATACAAATAATCCTTAATAATCCCTAATCTCTTAACGAGTCAATATAATCATTTACACAAAATCACTAAAAGTATACAAGTGTAGACAGTAACTAAGACAGGAATTGTCTACCGTGTACACACTAAATCTTAGAAATCTCCATATTGCACCTCACTTCAAGCTTGTTTTATATCAAATGTCAGTATATCGATCATTCCGTTCGTTATTTAGGTAAATTTGGCATGTCCCCAGCAGTAGTTAAAATGAAATAATTCATGTATTTTTATAGTCTTAATTTTCAGGATATAACATAACCTAGTTCACAATATTTTACGGGTCCACAATATCTGACTAAATTACGAGTCAAATGAATGAAGGTATATGTGCCTAATGGCAACCATGTTATAGATAAAAAATCGTAAATATGCGATTATTTCGATTAATAGAAATATTTTATTGATTCCAAATTATATATTGAATACAAAAAATTAAAACTCATCAAATTTTAAGCAGCTAGACTATTTTTTGTTACATGATTTAGAGCATGAAGCAAAGATATAGATTAATATCGAACAAATATTTATTTCAAACACTTACGTAGATTTAAAGCTTAACACGATTTTGTAAAAGTTTCAAACAATAATATTTGCACGTAATTCTTGAGGTATCCACTTATAAAATACTATCGCCTAGGTGTACAACATCATGTATACCTGTAGTAGCTTTGATTCTAGGTGATTTTGTCGAGTCTTGCTGTCAAATTGCATGTCGCGTATATGGGTTTGAGTTTTGGTCAATCCCTACTAGGGATTCTGTGTCGAGACAATCCGGGAATAAATTCCCGGGAGTTCCATGGTTTTTTGCTGTCTCGAGTCCTGGGACTCTGATTTTTCTTGATATTATTCATTTTAAACATGTTAAGTCATATAAATTAATTTAATCAACTAGAAATACATATAGAAAAAATCTATTTATCGAAAAAAAATTTTTTTTCAACCATTGCTGTACAGCAGATACCGAGCGGTACACGTGTGTCAATTCTTGTAACTTCTAACTGCTAACAAAGCAAAATACCAGTATGTGGTCAGTTATAAAGATTTTGAAGGGAATAGTTTTGTCGGTTTGTTCAAACAGGGAATTATGTTTCCTTGTAAAATGTGATGTAAATATTTCAGATTAAATCATATCATCTTTTATCGAAACAAAATTTAATGAGGTGAAATTATTTGAAAAAGTTTATTAGGGAACTTCAGTTTATCATTATATCAATCTCATTACCGATCTCTGTGTCTATTATTATTTATAGAAGGCATAGGAGATGTATGAGATATATATTGGTGGCACGTTAGGCGCCAGTGTAATGTGAATTTTACCTTTTTTTAATTAAATATTTGCTCAGTCAGTGTAATTACAGCTATTTCTCATCTCAATAATGGGCTGCAGGTGCCAAGCCACATTTTAAAAGTGTAAGGTTATCTCAAATGAAAATAAATATTCAGGTATATATATATATATATATTATAAATTAACACTAAGGCAGACAAGTTCTAAGAAATGTACGTTACGGAAACTTATTAATATGGATGGAAGGGTGAAATGATTACTTAAGATTAATATACAAAATTTCGTAACGGTCCACTCTTAAAATGGACATCAAAAATGTGTTACAATTTCCAAGAAGTACGGATGTGCCGGGTAGTTTATAAATATTAGATGATTACTTAAAAATAATTACAGGGCTCTCTGTAAATTTTGATTCTCGATGTGCGGAATATTTCAACACGCAAGCCTCCTTATTAAGAAGAATATCTCACTACAATCACCAGATCAAATAATTCAGCACTAGTACAAAGTACTGAGATTCATCTCAACTAAATCTTTTTTGAGATTTCTTTCATCCTGTCTCATTCCGTGAATACGTGGGCTATAAGATTACTTGAAACATCAAGTTTAAAGGACGGAGTTTACTCACTTATTGTCTTCTCCGACGAATCGATCTTCCTGACGTTATTCCAGCTATAGTTTACCAGACGGACAAAGGCTTTCCTTTACAAAATTTATTTATTTTAGTACCATTTATTTTTACGTAAAACATTAATTTTTGTAACTGATACACTCAATTTGAATAAATTTCAATTCATATTATTTATCAATATAAATAAATACGTATTTCATTTGGTATTTTCACATTTGAATTATTTTTTTGTTATGCATAATGACACGTTGTGATTTTTAATAACAACGATTTTCTCAATAATAAGTTCCTTAACTTGAAACCGATTATTACTGTACACGGGCTGTTACTGTTATAATAACGATGCTCTAAAATAGGGTGGCTTCTGTATCTGTAAATCTAAATCTTTATTTAACAATTCCCAAAATCACCAGTAAGTATGGATCAAGGACAATAAAATTTGTTGTTCCTACAATCAAAAATAAACTACCTGTTTTTTTTACAAAAGCGTACGCTTTCTCTCAATTTGAAAGAAATGATTAAAAAAATGGCTTGTGGATTAGAACTGTCTTACCTGTAAGAATGAAATTAATTGTTTAAACTATGACTGATTAATTATTATGTTTTTGATTATATTAAATGTAACAAAATTGATATAAATATATCTGCAGACAAACGTCCATCAAGATATTTTGTGGGTTTAGTTTTAATTAAAAAATAAAAAGAATATATAAAATTTTTTATTGTGAAATTTAAAAAAAAACATCCATGATAACAAAAATAATTATGCCCAAGACTTGTACTGCCCCATAAAGTGTGAGCGAGAGCTCTATCGAGCCTCTGTTAAACATGTTTTATGACACCAGTCGCCTGATAGTTTGGGCTCGAGCATAGTATGATAGTGTGGTTCCTGAATGCATGCAATTATGATATATAGTGTGGACCTAGTGTTATGGTTTGTGTCAATTGTCTAATAAGATTAATGAATTTTGAATTTTATTTGCAATACTCACGTAACATATTTATATAACATATTTTTGTGTTATCTATCAATGTACCTAATTGTGGACGTACTAACATAGTCTAGTCAAAATATCACCGTTCGTTCATAATTATCATATATCAGCAGTATAATATTAAAACGAATTATGATACATTTAATTAATAACATTTAAAATTCTATTGCGAACTTAAAATTTGGTTTCTTCTGCTTAAGTAATTTAGGGACTACAAGGTTACAATGTTATTTTGCAATGAATCAATTACTCCGTGCCAGGACATATTGTAATATACCGTTAGGAAAAGTTTAAAATATAATTAAAAAGTGGCTTTTTTTCAGATATCCTCATCATGTCCAGAAGCCCCAAATGTAAACCTTCCCGTAGGAGCGTCCGTTTCTCATGATCCCTTGACTCCTGGAGTGGTTCAAGTTGCTTCAAGTGTGATGGCTGACGATTCAGACAGAAGAACTGCATCATCTTCAACATCACATCTGGACATCAGTTTTATTCTGGTGATACTAATCGTGATTTTAAAGAACATCGTCCATGACGTGAGTGGTAGTTAAAATGAACTTGTTTTTGTATTGTTTTCTTAATACCATATATTAAATCATTGTGCTACCGTAGACTCATAGAAGTAAGATGTATTACACTAATGAAGCAATGTTATTGCCGATATGTATCGGTTGTCAGACATGATAGAGTATGAGAACACGTCCTCCCATTTGATATTGTGACTTGTGTCCGGCCCGCATTCATTTCATTGTCATTTTCTGCCGCTTTTCTTTTTGAATATTATTGCTGTAAAAAATTATCGAGACATTTAAAAATTTAAAAGTTCATTTGATCACTGTTGGTTATGTGTCGCGTGTTTTTTCCACAAAATCCTTAAATATTTCAAAATTTTTCGTAATTAACTGCATTTTAAAAAACTTCTTACAATTTTTTTTACTTTTTGAAACAAATAATTAATTATTAAAATAAAATACAACGCTATTTACTTCACACTACACGTAAATTAAAAAATTAAAACGTTTTCGATGCTTACTGCGTCATCTTCAGTAATAAACTACGTTTTAATTAAATTATTATTATATTTCTTTTTTCTTTCGAAAAGTAAAAAATTGTTCTGAGAGTTCTTTAAAACTTTCATTTGGTCGTTTTCAACATTGATAAGACATTCTCGATATTCTTCATCTTTGAGACTCACGTCTTGATATTCCGCACTGTTAAAGTAAACTTTAAACTCATGCAAAAAAATTACATTTAATGTAACTTTTAAAGTATTAATCTAATGCAAATAAAATACCTGATTCATTAAATAAATATAGCAGATTCCTAACTATCAAATATAAAATAATAATATTTCCTTGCAAATGACGTAAAAATAATAAAATATTAAAATACATCTTTATTTTCGAAGCAACCCAATAAAATGTTTTCACTACAAAATATGTATTTATTTCCCATTATGAAGTCTGCATAAAGGTGTCAAAAAAATACACCAATTAATTCTGATAGATTTTAATTAATCTATTAATAGCGTTAAAATTTATATGGATGTACGAATATATTTAAAACCTATCGTGTCTATTAAAAATGCTATTTTACTATAAATACCTCGTATTTGTAACCATGGTGGAGTGAGTGGTTAAAGTATCTATCCAGAATTGTTTCTCCTTGCGAACGTAGATTCAAATCCTACCGGCTGCGAATTTTTTTTTTTCATTTTTGATGTTTTTTAAAACACGATTTATTTACTTTATTTTCACGCAATAATTTTTAAACTTAAATTTCTTGATCGTATATAATATTGGTGGTGTACACTTTGTATTTTTTGCCAATACACAAGCCGCTTTATTTATTTTTCAAAATGTCCGTCAAGTGCTGCCGATAAAACAGTCGCTTTTCGTGTGTCGCCGCTCGAAGTAACAATCGGTTCTTCAGTTCTTACTTGTTTCTAGACCACATCCACACATTTTATGATAGTAAATTTTATTTTTAATTTTGAAAAACAAATTTTATGGAAACTGCGGCATTTCATTGTATGGCACATTTCATGTTCATTCAATTAAATATTTATGTCAAATTTTTTTTAATATCATTTTTTCATGACCTCTATTATTTCTGGTAACCCTTGGAATATAAGTGTATGGTTAATATAGACACATTTGTTTCGCTGACTAATATTTTATCAAACTTCTTTGAGTCTACATTATAAAAAATATAACTCCATATATACACTAAAATGACGTAAAATTAGGACGATATGTGACTGTAAAATATATAATATTAGACATATTTAACTAATATTCATCTCTTGAGAATATTGTTTGAGTTTTCATTCTTATTTTATTTAAATAATTATTGTTAATTGTGTATTTAAAAATAATTTTCATTGAGAAATTAATTATTGTAAAAAATATGTGGTTGTGTAGAAAAATGCATTGTCACAAAATCGAATCACGCAGATCAGATTATACCTATTTCCATATTTTTGTACATGCTTCATTAAAATATGCTGATACACCCGGCGTTTGAACCCATTTAACTCTCCCGGTATCCCACTCGATGCCTTCATCATCCTACCTCTAAATCAGCCCTACCTACCCTCATGATATTGCTATGTTATCCACCCTAGTATGCCATTTGCTGTACCCTTAAAACGTTTCAATATATGTATATATATTTGAAGCTCTGCACATAGCGATATTTATTTGTTTACGTACAATACAAATAAGAAATTAAAACTTAAATCATCAATTTTATTTTTTGAGCACCTGTATATACTTTTCATCACGACGTATTATATCTGTGATAATATTTTAATTGTTTTATATAAGCCATAAATGTTTTAATATTTACTATAAAATGTACATAAGTAATTTCTTTAGATTCAAATGTTGTAAAGTAAATTTAACTAAACTCGTGTAAATATTTTCCCATCAAAATACAATTTGAAGATTATCTGAAAAAATTACTATGTGAATCTACATGCTCAGGTTATATTTTTATTTATTTAGAATTACTTTACGTTGTTTTTATAATTTTCAAGTAAATAAAAAGATACCAAAAAAATTCAGTATTTTTAAATACCTGAGAAATTCGAAATATATGACTAAATTTAAAAAAAAAAACGAATTGTGTTTATGCTATTATATAAGTATCAAAATTAGTGTTAAAATAAATAATTTTAAAAATCTATGTTTTATTTTCTCTATTATTACAGGAACTCATAAGCCCCGCTTGAATCAAACAAAGTTTATAAAATAAACTCAAGCTTCTTTAGAACTTAACCTCAAATCTTAAAACTTCTTTGGAATCTCTTGATTTAATTAATCGAGAAAATTTATTACTGAATCAAAGGAGGCTTTAATTTCTCCGCTTTGACATGACAAAACTCCTTAACTACCTTAAAGTAAGTTTCATTAATTGCCAAGTAAATAAATAAAAGTACTATCGAAAGCGCAGTTTTTTAAATGCGTTTAAATTTTTTACTACTCGCGCCGGTCGATACACGCACATTTTTTTAGTGAAGGTTTTTAGCCATGTTCTGGAACATTCAAATTGTCAAAGGTCACCGTTACGTGGAATTGAAATGAAAACGAACAATCAAAAATATACATCATAATGTTCTACAGAAAAATTGTTTTCAAAAAATTCACGTCGATTACCATTAAAGTGTTAATAAATTTAAACCTGAACCAATGCGTGATAAAAAAACTACATCAGTCGCGGCCCGCACAATCAATTGCGCTCGCGGCGAGCGAGATTGCATCCGTAGTCGCAATCATTTCGAGTAATTTAATTAGTAACCGAGGCAAGACTAACGGTATACAATGGAGTCCTGGTACCGACACTGGTGTATGGAAGTGAGTCCTGGTACTGGCAGAAGAGAAACGAAAGTAGACTTAATGCAGTGGAAATGAGATCGCTTAAGCGTATATGTGGCAGATCCATTTCTGACAGAGTTAAGAATAAAGAAATATGGAAATAATATACAGCTGATCTTAGTGTAACAAGTAAGATGAAGAAAAGATCACTTAGGTGGTTTAATCATATAGAACAGATGAATAAGGAGACAATTATCTTGTTAGAAGCCTCAATAATCGGCGAGCTTCTATGAGCAGATGTATAAATATGGTTGAGGCGAGAATTGTGTCAGGACATAAGAGTGTGGCGCACTATCCTCTCTGCCTACTCCCGCGGCGTGATGGTAAGTAAGTAAAAAAAAAAAATTTCGTAACATTTCTACTGAGTATTGTTACTTCGTGTCTCATAGTGACTTCTACAGTTAAAACCCCCTTACAACGATACTGCATATCGGTTTGTATAAATGTTGCTAAGTAGACGAAAGAGTATGGCGCTCTATTTTCTCTGCCTACCTCCGCGGGGAAACAGTGTGACGATAAATTAGTAATTTAGTTAATTAGTGCATTTTCTTTTTTTCTCTAAAAATAATTTATACTTTTACGAATGTTCCTACGTGCATAAAATGTTCTCAAACATATCAGTTGAAGGAAAAACTTGCTACTGTTTTTTTGGTGTTTTGTTTTCCATATTAACATTTGTCCGCCGTGTTCTTTTACATCTTTACTGAAAAATTATGCCAAAAATTAAATACAGGGAGACACGTTGTACATTGCAAAAGAAAATGTGTGTACGTGGTTTTAATTTTAACCTTAGAAAGTATATGTGATGTATGTACTTTTGGTGATGTGTTTGTGTCACCCCACGTATATACAGGCATATCGAAACTAATGAGAAAATTATTCCAAGTACCAAATTGAAATTCTGTTGATAGTAGTAAACACAGTTCAATTTGACTAACAGTATAAAAAAATATATTTGGTATCAAATATTTCATACAAGTTATTATTACACGTATTTTATATGTTTTTTACAGAGAATAATAATTTCTAAGGACCGGCTGTGTGATCATTAATAACTTTTTACTAACGCCCGTGGTTAAAATCGTTTAAAAAATTTACTATTGTCAAAGATGGATTATTTTCGCCCAGGCGTTCGATATGTCACTTTTGTGATTACATTTTTTCGTATTAAGTGTAATAATGTATATTAAACAACGAGATCATTATCGGACGAACTCTCATCACTAAAATAATGGGATATTGAATAACTTATTGTCGTATACTGCAACATTCCAAGTATCTATGTGTCAGATGACTTTTGGAACAGCTGTGAAAAGTCCGCCATATTTAACTATCGATTCTCGTTTTTACTATCGGATATTGCAGAGTAAAATGAGTTTACTACAGGATGTACTTTCGAAAAGTAAATATTTTTTTTGCTAACGATCAAACAACCCGTTTTCGAAAAAATGATCACTTTATTAACTTTTTTTACTATGGTAAAAAGTTATTACTGATCACACAATCGGCCTTAAATGTCAAAAATATACATTTATTAACAGTCAAAAACGTAATAAATAAAGCACGTCCGACGGTGTGGGTCATTTTGATTTATTTTTCATAGATATATTTGTTCAAATATGATTTAATGAAATGGCGTGATGTGCAGTAATCTTCCTCCTAAAAAATTAAAATTTTTATAAAAAATATTACGAATAATGTAGGTACGTATATTTGCGCATCAATTAACGTCCGACATGGACCAAGTATAAACATCCACTGAACCGTCGGTACGTCGTCGGCTACCTGCCAGTTTGTGACAGTGATTATAAACATTTTGCATTCTCTGAATTAATTTATTTTATTTTATTTTTGCACACAAATATATTGACTATAAACAGAATAAAAAAATAATAACAAAATGTACACAGAGGATATATATTGATTTGGCACAAGCGGTGAGACTAACCCGTAAAAATGACTGTCCTAGATTAGTTTTTGGAAGTTTTTTCATATTTTGGTCAATAACACAATTAAATCTCATCCTATAATATTAATTTATATCTCAAATTATTTGGAAATAAATACTAAAAGATTAGCTAGAAGGAAAATGGCATTAAACGAATATTTATCACGTAATTTATATTTTTACAAACACCCGGGTCAGATCTGACCCACCACCGCAGAGGATGTGTTAATAATTGTGCATTTTTAAATTCTACCTTGCATGAGAAGTGTTTTATTTTTCTAGATACAAAATAACTAATGTTTAATTTCTGTTATCTAAGTCACATTTTGATAGAATTTTTGAGGTGGTGTATTATTTATTGATTTGCTAATAAAACTATGCTAATATAACTACAAACATACTAAAATAAGTTAACGTCGGAGATTATAATTATTCACTTTAAGTATAAACAAGTAAGAATATTAATGTGACATGTGTGCTGTGTGCGAAACTATTTATAAAAATAAATATTTAACTACGATTGAAAAACTGAGTAGCAAACTTTCACGAACACGAGAACACAATGAACTAAACTTTCAGGATATATCGCTCTTGTAAAGCGGCCGATTCGTTGTGTACGCATTCGTATATTTTTCTCTAGTTTTTTCCAACAACTTCCTTTTCCTCAAATTGATATTGTTGATTTAACAATTACAATTCACAATAAGATATTTTTTTGTAAAAATAAACAATCTGCTTATCTATATTATCATTGCCAATATATTTACTGTAAAAATATACATCAGCATAGTTAAAACAATCTACAGTCCACTTCTGGAATGTACACGAAACGCCGCTGACCGGAATAGGTGGCCACAGATCATTTGCAATTGGCTGCAGTATCATGATCACGACTGCTCTCATTGAGTGTAAGATATGGATAAAGATATCTACAGTAGATTAAATTCTATAAATGTCTAAAATTTTATATTCGTACAATACGTGTATGCATTTACACAAGAGTTTGGCAAAAGTATTATTAAATTATAAAAATGAGTACTATTTCAAGTAATTAGATATCCATTTACTACACGATGCATACATTTACTACAAAACATTAGTAATAGCATAATGACGTGAATTAAATTATTTAATGTTAGTAAAAATTTAAAATAAAAACTTTAATACTTTATATACTATTATAAAAATACAATTTTGCTTGTAATTTTAGTAAATTAGACATGAAAATATATACTTTTGCAAGTAAAAGTTTAAATTTCATCTCTTGAATAATCAAACTAGTATGTGCCATTGTTGAACTTAATACATTTTCTGAAGTAATGATAATGTTTTTTCTACATAGTTAATTTTTTTTTTAAATCATTGAACCGTTAAAAATATAACTATTTATTTATATTCTAAAGTAAAGCGTTGTATTAAATTTTTACTTGAGACTGATATTTTAACAGATTTATATATAAAATTTTATTTACACAGTATAATGTAACGGATTTAAGATGAATAGCCCAATGCTACAAAATCTCTAATATAATTATATTTTAATGGATTTGTAAGTTTGAATAAAAATATACTTTTTAAACTATACAATGAATAATTATTTAGTATAAATACTAATTAAATGTAAATAATTAGAAAGATATGCATATAAATCAAATTTATCGAAAAATATTGTTATTGCTGCTACCGCAATTCGAACCTGGATCTCTTTCCAATCCGGGGAAGGTGCATCAACTAACAATGCTGCAGCAGACAATACTTTTGACGACGAATTTTCGAACCCATATGTTACACTTTTCAAATTTATACATTTATCGTTCAATTATTTTAAAGAGCCATATATTAGAGAACAACAAAAACAACAATAATTTTATATGTATATACAAATTAATATGTATAATATATATACTTATTAATACATTTAATTATTTTAAAATATCACACACTACGTAAATGACGTAAAATTTACGACAAGCGCCCGCTCAAGGGAACTTACTCAGCGCGCCCGCTGGAAGGTTAAATGAAAGAAGGTTTAGTTGTATATTTATAAGACGTATATTGTATCATTAAAGTTTCCATATACACTTAAGTCATAATATTAATTAACAAACAAAACAACTTTGAGAATACGCTACATGATAAACTCAGAAAGACACGGAATGGTATAAATACACAAAATGCATTCATAAAAAATGACTAACATTATGCATGTTAATGATTAATTTTCCTTGAACAAAAACTGTGACTGATTCTGATGGAAAATTAAATAAAGTTTATTTTTAAAACTTTGACAATTAGTTTTTCTGTAATTACGAAAAAAGATGCTAACAGTCTTTTAATTATATGAGCATTGTCAGATTGCCTCTGAGAGACCATGTTATCGTTATGTATAAAGGAACTATAAGAAGCTATCTCCATATTCAAATATTTTTAAACATTATAAGAATTCTTAATTTTATTATCAGATTAAAGAACTTATATAAATGAATTTTCTTGAGTACTAAAAGAAATAATACTATAGTAAATACAAAACCATTAACAGATTACAAAATAAATAATAATTATAAAATATATACGATACCGTAGAGTATAGATAACCTAACCGCTGTTTTATAATTTTTATAATTGTTTACGCGTCTTATTACTTCGGTTGGCACCACTGGGTTTCCTGGTTGATAATAATATGTACGTGTGTGTATGATTATTGCCGCCTATTGTCGTAATCAGAGAAGACGGTAACAATGGCGTGATTCTCATAACCTCCGGTGCTTCGACCAGTCCAGCAGTCCTAAAACCACCAGTGCGCGCTTCGGCCAGCCGAAATCCGAAGCCGAAAAGACAGCACAATTAACAGGTTAGTGCAGTTCGTGTATCATATGTATACTTATTATTAATCGGAAACCTGGGAACTAGCGATCGAAAGCATTTACGTAAATACCAATTATCACGTAAGTCTCTAAATGAAAAAAATATCATTATTACCTTAAAAATCATCAAACATTCTAGTAAACATTTATAAATCCACAATGATTCCAATAAGTTTCAAAGATTTTTATCTCGAATATCCGAGAATTCTTTAAAAAATATATTTTTTACGAATTTTATACTGCTGTGAGGCTTTTTTAAACGTCACAATGCCAACCGCAATCTCGGCCACAGGCAATCGTTTAAGTTTTCAAAAAATAAAATATTTGAATTTCGCCCTTCGGGAATCCAAACTGTGACCTTTGGATCAGCTGGCCAACGTTGTACCGATAGACCACATAGAATAATAAAATGATTAATTTCAAAATATTTATATTTGGAAATAATCTAATTGAATACCATTTATCATCCGAAGTTGTCGAATTTCACATAAATAAATGTCAAATCAAATGAACACGCTGTGGTTATACTTTTTCAAATTCAGACGAGAAATTTTTCTGACACTTACCCGTGTCTAATGAAACTTGTTTCAGGCTAATGTTCCAAAACCCTTAAATGGTACATTTGAAATGACATCAGTGAGATTGTTCCTTTTTAAAACTTTGGCACTTCGATAAACTTCTAAGGGTGGCAAAATAATTTATTTTAGTTGTTGAAGAAATGTTTAAAGTAAATCTTTTAGGCGTCAAATTGAAAAGAACGTATTTTATTTTACTCTCGGGGTATATGAGAGTAGTTCGGGTGGAGCGAGTGCGATGGACGGTGTTACCTTAAGGCTGCATATATCGTGAAAATTAAAATATGAGTAACATGCTCAGAGTATCGCGAAGCGTTTTAAATATTTGGAATAAAAGTTAAATAGGAGGCTGGTATTATCAACAGAAACTACGTATTATTTGCACTGAATTTATTGGAGCAAGTTCAATAGTTGAGACAATTATAAACGAGCGAACTTTGCGCTGAAAATTGGAGGTAGCGTCGGGAGCTGCCGTTGCGTTGAACGTCAGTAGATAAAGTGAGTAGGCGACCGCACCGCAAGCCGCGCTAGCCTCGAGGTACCCACTGCTCTCACCCGGGTTTCTCTGCGCTTGGCTATACTGGGCATGGTTAGCGTGTGACGGCGATAGCCCTCCATATTACCTTACATGGAGCAGTAATAATTTATTACCTCAATAGGATAAGCCTGTGTCAAGGTGGGCTATCGTTTAAAGGATATTCAAGTGTTTATTATTATTTCTTTTCTTTTAGTGTTATTATTGGGCTTTTATTATTATGTGCTTGTCGTTAGTATCCTTTATAACATTTATTTGTCAAATTTTTTCATTCATTTTATAATTAGTTTCTTAAATGTTTTTCCATTTGTTGTGTCTTTAATTTCCATTAACAGTTTATTGTATAATTTTATAATAATTATTATAATTCGGAGTAATATTTAATGGTTCTCTGTCCAAATGTTGTTTTTGTAGACGCTATTTTGTAGTTGTTATTATGGCTTTAACTTCTATGTGATTGGGTAATGTTCTAAATGTTTATATTGGTAGATAAATATATTTTACTCATATATTTGTAAGATTTTTGGAACTTTAAAATTATTAAATATTTATTTTGAGCTCGTTCGAATTGGCATTTTCAGTATTTTATTATTGCCTTTTGTACTCTAAATAGTTATTTAATATAATCAGGGGCATGCACTGCATACAAGCAAAAAATCTGTGCATTACTAAAAATTCTGGGAAATAAATATAAATTAAATAATTGGATTAACATAAAAGAAAACATTATTTTACAATTAGCGCCGTCTGTGTAACAGTAGACTTTAATTGCTTAGTTCTAAAAACTAACACAACAACCCATGGCGCTCTTTGGTATTCGCCGCATCGAGCTATTCATATTACTCTGTTCTGTATTTAAGCTACTGAATTACCCAAGTCATATGAATGACTATTTACTGAATTGAAAATTCCTTTCGGTTGATCCGTTTTATATGGAGTCATTTCAAACTCTGTTTTTACTTCCTCTTTACAAATTCTTGAATTTTACTCTTTTTAACGTGCTGATTTCATTATTGTTTTTTAAATTTGGTGCATTGATTGGTTTTTGATTTGAAAAAACAAAAAGCAATTGATATAATTGTTTCCTACGTTAACCTTTAATAAAAATAATTATTTTCTTTAGTTATTACGTGAATTATTTTCAAACAATAAATAAATCATGTTCAGTCGTAGAAAGTGTTCTTAAAATGTCCATACATTTTTTATACGGGTGAGATGGTATTATTTCACGTTAAAACTTAAACTTTAAAAACACCATAATTGTAAATAGCGAACTTGAATTTAATATGAAATGTATATGAATGTAAGAGCTGGCAGTTTGAATGCTGGAACCGAGTTTATAGTTAATGCATTTTACAGATATACGTTGAACAATGCAAACATTTGAATAAGTTTATCCTTAAGTTTAGTCACGACTCTAGAGATAAATGTGTTAGACATTGGCTTTCGCACACATCTTTAAGGGAGTATTTAATATTTACGTAATAATGAGAAAATTTAATTTTATATATCTTTTATTTATTTGATGTTGTTCCATATTCGTAATGATTTTGATAAACTTTTTTTGCCACAACACGAATGTTAAATATTGAAAATTATTCCAAAAATACGAGAATTTTCCCTACCCAGCGCTCGACTTATTCATCAAGCACGATTTTTCGATAACTGCACATTAGACAACTGCATAAAAGACAAGTGCGTACACACATTACTGCACATATTGAGATCTACACATAGTTAGTTTATTATTCTCTTTCCGTAACTTTGCATTATTTTTTTTTATTAGTACTTATAATATATTTAATTATTAAATACAGTGCCCTCTCACTAGAATAATTCTTATTAACCTAACCTAACTTAATAACTTAACGTGAAGACGTCACCTGAACAACAATGTACGGCGCATTTCGGGCTGTGTTGAATTAAGTAATGCAATATTGTTGTGTAGCAAATACGCATATTTTGGTGTAGTAATTTGATAAAAAGTATTAGGTGAACATATTTTTATTGTGAAGTTGTAACTATTCAGAACATGAGTCTGTGATATTTTAAATATGAATTAAATATATTAATTAGAAAGATACACACGTAAAATAGCAATAGCATTACGTAAATACATACATTGATTACATTACAAAATTTTACACGTTTAATGTTTCTTGTGTACATGAAAACAAATAATAAAGTGATATTTATTTATTTTTAAGGAAAACACACTATTATTGTGAAGTTACAGTTTTTTCAGAACATAGTTCTGTGGTATTTTAATATAAATTAAATATAGCAACTAGAAAGATACACAAAAAACATCAATTTATCAAAAATATATTTAGTTTCTACCGGGATTCGAATCTGGATCTTTTCCTTTCCGGGGAAATGCGTTACACCATGCCAACCGAGTAAGTTGATGATAAATTTTCGAATTTATATAAAAATTATTTCTGGCGTATATTACTCAAAGGTTTTTAAGATTTGTTGCAATATAAATGTAATGATTGAAAGAGCTGCAGCATATAAATTAGAAAATTTGTCTAATCTAGGTAACTGGTAACGTTTTTTCCCGAATTGGAAAAGATCCATATTCGAACCCCGGTAGCAACTAACATATTTTAAATATGTTAATTAGAAAGATATACACATAAAATCAATTTTATCGAAAAATATTGTTGTTACGCCACCAGGATTCGAACCTGGATCTCTTTCAAAACCGGGGAAGGTACATTATGCAACTATGCTACAGCGACGATATTTTTTGCCTTTTGATATTGTCCCATATTTTTTTGACGGATTGTTTTCGCACAACTCTGAAAAATGGAGCCTTCAAGTGCCCTTTAATAAAAAAAATTTTTTTAATTTTTACTCACAGTGCGATGATTCTTACATTTTTATTATATGTAATACTTTATATTATGCCCCTAATTTGCCACCCCTAGGCACCACCATACTTACCTACGCCTATGGGACATCCCTGTGAGTATTTGTGTTTTTGTAAACGCCTTCGATAGCTGGTTCCTAGGTATCCGATTAACAATACGCACACATATGATATATGAACTGCACTAACTTCTTTAAGTTTGCTGTTTTTCTGGTCCAATGTTGTGTTCTTTTAGCTGGGTTGTCTTCTTTAGATTTCGACCGACCGAAGCGCGCACCGGTGGTTTATTTAGACCGCTGGACTGGTCGAAACACGGGATGTAATAAGAATGATATCTGCCGGTTATCGTCTTCTTAGCCGAACCGAAAAAAGGACGGCAATACTCACACACACACATGTATATTATTATAAACCAGGAAATCCAGTGGTGCCAATCGAAGTAACAAGGCGCGTAAACAAATTGTTTTTAACAATTATGAGTCACCTATTTTCGTAGACAATTTTATAACAATATTACGTACAAATTTATTATTCATTTAAAATGGTTCCAAAAGAATATATTTACATTTTAATAAAATTACTGTGGAATAGGACATTTCAGATTAGTCCACCGTCATTAGCTTTATAATCAACTTAACGAAATGAATCGAATGCGATAAAAGAGAAAAAAATGTCTAATTATCTTTTATATAACAGTTTATTTTGGATGTGCTTATAGATAATATATTTAATTATATATTTTTAACTAATTTACTGTCACGCCGTTTCTCCGAGGGGGTAAGTTAACAGGATAGGATGCCACACTCTTCTGTGCTGACCCACAACTCTCATATTTCTCACATTAATACATTTTCACATGCATTCTCGTTGACCGTTAAAGCTTCTGATAGAATTTGTACATACGATATTTTTGCCATGTCACTCCTGCTCCTCCGAAAAGCCAAATTGATTTTATCTCCTCTCTATATCTGTTATATATATATATGTACATAAAGCGTCCTGCACATTATGGAAAGTAATCGTGCTCTATTTGAGATAAATCTCTAAATCATGGAATATAGAATTATGTAAATTATATTGTAACCCCCAGTTGTCCTTCGTGCACATGCGGCCCAATTATTCTCATTTCCTTTTTCTATTGCACAATATTTCTTTTTACAAATAAAACCTTTTTAATTTATATATAAATAACATTTTTTTAATAAAATTGTCTTCTATGTTGTATGTATCCGAACTTTATATAAATAAAACACACATAATATTATTATTTTAATAATAATACTGCATAAAGAATACGATGTATTTAAAAAAATGTATATGACAAAACAAATAAAAATATGACTTTCATTTATCTAACATCCAAAATAATAATGCTCTTTCCCATCTTTTATTTGAGGCTATTATTCGACTCGAACTATAGTAATAGTGTCTTTGTGGCTGTAAAGTGCTTGGTTAAACGGCCAGGTTTGTGAGGCGCAAGCAGGGGCAAATACATTGAGCATGTCAAATGCATAGACGCAAATGACAGATAAATGTTTATTTTTTATGGTAATGTTTAAGTTAATTCAATAATCATTTACTTGAATATGATCTCAGTTTTTTTAAGAATATTTTTAAATGGATGTATGTGTTTCAAAGTTAATACGTAAGAACACCGTTTGTGCAATTTTAGGGAGGTCAATACAAAATGCACTGGCAGAAAATCGCCGATTGCTGGTCCACTCTTATTACGCGTACATATATAATAAAGGCCATGGATATGATGTGACGGATCCGTTATATAATATATACATTTAAAAATATATAAACATTAATTTTAAATACTCATATAATACATTGTAATGTTAAAAACATATATCATCAATCTATTGAACTATTTTTCTCAATAATTATTTAGTGAAATTCAACCCATTGGCATTAAATAATAAAATATAATATTTACAGATATATTTGTACTAATTGATACCTTAAAAGTGTTTTCAACATTTAATGTAAAAAAATAAACAAATGAAAAGTACTTAGTGCCAACTAATTTTTGTGGCTAAATATAATATAGTATAATAAAATAATTATCAATTCTTAAATTGAATGGTGGGGTCAACATATTACAAAATACATAATTATCGTTGCGATGTTCTTTGATTACTGAAAATGTTAACAAACGCTGTTACATCGGAACAAAGGCATTATTTTATACCGTTAAAATAAATTAATTTGTCTCCTGGACCTGTCAACACCATGCCCAACTCATTCCGAGCGTTCAATGACACCAAGCAAAAATATTTTAATTTTGCTAAATATTTTATTTTCGTAGAAAAATAAGTTAAGGGATGAATTTTGCACAGCGTAATAATGTCACGGAACGTCCCCGTAAATGTGATGATGCTTCTAGAATATTCACCTTGTTGACAGGCATATTCCTGGAATGCGTAGACGCTAAATGATTCTAGGTATGTCGTAAAATAAACATCACAATAACTGGTGATATTATTATTGCAACCGTAAAATAATACAATGAAACCTCTGTATATTCGTCACATTTTGAATGTTTTTACATTCATTAATATTTTATATATTCGTCACGTACACCACCCGCAATGCCGTCTAGCTGGACCAAAACGATGAATATGGTCGAAAAGTGGCATCCAAATGTTTCCACATCAATCAAATCAAAAATGCATTCAATGATAATATGATTGACTACTTCACAAAGTTTTTAATAAAACTAGTTATTTGTTAAATCGGGTGCTACTGAATAATCGACAAAACGAAATCACCAGAATTATAGTTTCCTGATGTTTTAATTAATGATGTTTGTGTAACTCTACTTGTTTGTTTACTAGTTCTGTGGCACGAAAACTCGCCGGAGCAGCAGCGGTAGAGCGGAAGAGGAAGAAGAAAAAGAAAAAACCTCTGAGAAGCGTGTGGTAACCTAGATGGGTCAGACTTTAGTCTTCTCACAATTCAGCAGCGGTAGAGCGTTAGATAGGTAAAAGAATCACAGGAACCCAAATTCTATACATCACTTATTTTATCCTAAGCGAGTAGATCATTTCCTTAATATTCCGACTGGCCATTTTCTTATAATAAGTTACTGTTACGTACTTTCGTGATCAGTATTTTCCAAGTTGTATACCGCACCGAAGATTGTTGGTAGTCCAATGAGTAAAACTATTCAAGAAGACAAACGGTAGAGAAAAGAGGCCGCGCTCGGCACGCGTCATCCTTTTAAGCCCACCACACACATACCTACATACATCTATAACCGGTGATGCCGGTGCGCTGGCACACACATATTGACACAATCTCCAGAATATCACAGTTACAATAATTCTCTATTCATTAATTAATTATTCAATCATAGAAGAAATTAGTTAAATCTATGCGATTTGTATTTGATATACTTTTTAACACGTAACCTGATTAGTCGGTGCTTTGCTATTCACACAAATGCGGCTCGTGGCAGGTACATTTCCATTCAAACTTGCTGAAAGTCTTATGAAGAATTCATTTTAAACAGGTCTATTTTCTATACCGTTCAATGTATTTTATTCTGGTCTACTTACAAATGAATTATTTCACCCCGTCTACATGATTAATGTATAAAAATGATACGTAAATTATTTTATTAAATTTCATAATTAACATCAGCGAGGAACCCATTCCCCCTCACTGAGGCCTCGAGGCTTGGGAGCGGGTGCACTGCTAAAGGTTTATTTTCTAAGAAATCTTCACATCATGCTTACTTTCGTCTGATTTCACAAAACTGCATAGTTTGCCTATGCACACGTTTCGAGATAATAAAAAAATTACATTTATACTCTCTCTTATTCAGGTGATTTTGGCCAGAACACGCTTTTAAACAATTGTAACATTCTGTCTCCTCAGTATCAAACAGGTAAAGTTTTGACAAAACGTGTATTAATATGTGTACAATTTTTTGGGCTGGGAATGATTAATTAAATTTCTGTTATTTCTTACGGGAAAAACTGTTTCTGTATTCTTAAGACTCTCAGGAGAGGATTAATAACGAATATGCATGTTCCACTGTATTATCGATGTAATCAGTGACACAAATTAATAATGTCAACGTTGTTGAAGTTATAAAGTAATATTATCATTATAACCGGTGCCATAAAGTAATATTGTATTTATAACCGGTTACATAATAATGTTATCAACGTAACTGGTGACAAAATAATACCTATTACCATTAAAATAACAATAAACAAGATTATGCCTGAAATTTTGCATACGTACACAATTCGTTATCTAAATTCAATATATCAAAACTATTTTTACATAGGTTTATTAAACGTTTCTAGTTTAGAAACACATTTCGAAAAAATATGTTTTTTTGATGTTTCGTACAAAAGTGAGTGACATCCGTTAGTCCTGACGACATGACACAAGCACCATACAATTTAGGTATGACAGACATTCGACGTACTTATTCAGAAATAGAAGTATCATACCAGGGTTTTATATCATAAAGTTTTTAATTACTCATTAAATTGTGAAGTACAGTGAAGCCCCGATTTAAGTTTTTGAAGGGACCAACAAAAAAAAAATGTAAACAGAGGGAAAATGTAAATTGGGAGTATTAAAAAATAAACTTCTTTTTTACTAAAAAAAATGAAATGACATTTTTTGTTGCATGTTTTTATTTGTCGATGTTCTTTTTGAATAGTTCTTTCAATATTGTAAATTCAAATGAAATAAATTACTAATACTAGTAAAATATGCTTTGAGACCTTCAATATGCCTCATGACATCGTCCTTTGTAGAAACTGGGTTGATGATATGAGCAGACACTTCTTCTTCATCAGAAGATTCTTCTTCTGTCAAGTTTTGGTTAATATAACTGTCCATTAATATGACGTTGGGCGTATTTTATTTTTTACGAAATTTGAATAAATTTTCGACGTAAATCGCGAGAAAGACAAACGTAAAACAGGGCTTTAAATATACTAAAAGGATACGGGACTGCAGAAATAACACGCAAATGAAGGGAAAATGTGAATTCCGGACATGTAAAATCAGTGTTCTACTGTATATACTTTTTAAATATTCAATAGAGATAAGAAATACGTAAACCTTAATTATTGAAATAGCACTATAAACCATGAGTTTTAATATTTATTATTATTTACTCAATTAACAAATAAATTATAGTTATAAATAATATATGTATATTAAAATTATTTTATTATTACAAAAACATTTATACTTAATATATAAACTAACACGTACAGAGAAATACATTATACATCATGTCCAATTTAAGTCAATTATATTACAGTTGACATATAAAATAATAAAAACTGATTTTATTAATGAAATTTAATGTCATTTTTTTAAAGATATTCAATCTGCATATATCATAAAATGTGGATAACTTTGTATGGGTATATGAGACCACCCCAGAAACAACAATGGGCATCGAATGGTATATTAAATAACCATATAAAATAATAATATTACACACAATAATTTCTAACTGACTTTACCTGCAACAAAACTGTATGTCATTTGTAAAAACCGATATACAGTGTTGTTGCTGGTAAGTCTCGTATGACTAAAATAAAATTCTAAAGACAATATGTAATATAAAAATTTGGTACAGTAAGAAGAAAAAAATACTTACTGAACGATCAATATGACCTTACTTTTGTTATTTGGAACTTTTCATTATTGCAACAATATTAGTTTTTTCTTTAATATTAGTTCATATTATTATTATGTCAATAAATGAGCATTTTTGACCAAATAATTAAATACATCTTTTTGGAAATATCATACCAATAATCAAGGATATGCACGTTATATTTGGTACAGTCTGTATATCACGTTCAAAACTATTCATGTTATAGTAACGCATTATTTTACAAAATAATTGTATTATACCGACAACAAAAAAATCGAATTTCGAGCTACGTATTATACAGAAAAAAATCGACAAAAATACTTAACTTCACAGCGAACAATTCGCGATCATGCGAGCAGACGGCCAACTTTTTGCTGAAGGCCAAGTATCCGAATTACGAAGTAGTCGAACATTACTTCTTTCCTCGCAAAAAATCTTTGGAAACCCAACAGAGCCAACGCGAGACTAATTATCGGAGACCAATAAATATTGGCTGAAAATGTTCTCCCGATTCTGTAATTGCCAGGCGTTTCAACGTTTAATGATGTATAAAAAGAAGTCAGATTAAACAAGGCTTTTTCAAAAAAAATATCGAAAAAAGACGGGATCTTTCATCACCCGAGCAAGTACCATTTATGCTCTCCTGATTTCGTAATGTATCAAAAATGCGAAATAGAAACGCTAAAGTGATTTCTAACCGATTTGAAATGAATTGAATTTAACTGTAGAAATTTTAAATCTCTTTTCAAGTACTGAAAAAAGTTTAAAAAATATTAATGTATTTCGTGAAAACGTAAATCTGAGCGAAATTGAACTTATTTTGCGAGAGAAAAATATTTGATGCTACCTAATAAGTCTTGTAAAGAATCCATAAATCTCCTTCTCTAAGTTCGACGTTTAAATACCATAAATGTCTATTTGGGCTCCAATGGCCTTCATAACCCGGGTAGACAGCTTCTACAAAACCTTAATATTTATTTGGCTAAAAAATCATCTAGTGGTTAAGAATATTCTCCATGTTATGTTCGTAGCAATCCTAGTACTTTTAACCCACGTTGTCAATTATCAAATATATAAATTTTCCAAACATTAAAATATTATAGCCGTTCAAATACCTATAGAGCAATTATTAAAATAAATATACCGACTATCTACGCGATTAAATAACGGAAAACCTCTCTTCATGCGGTATGGTACCCGAGCGCACTCGTTATAACATTAATTTTACTAGTCTTCAATTTATTACCTCTAATTCCGAAATGTAAGAGTGTGAAAGAAATTATACGTAGGTCACCAACCTTGTCGTAGACTTGTCCTCGTGATTGTGGCCGCCTCGTGACGTCGCCTAGCTGTTCATAAATCATGTGGACATGTAAAACAACATGCGACATGCTAAGTGCCTGCCTCGCTAGGCAAATATGTTCCGTGATTATGATAAGTTCTCTAGACATCAGACCGTAGCGCTCGCTCGGTTCCTCTACAAAACCTCAGATTAAGAAGCCCGTTCGCCTGGTGCATATTCGCGTTATATGACGGGTGCTTAATCCCGAGCTCTCTCACCCATGCGTTCAAAAGTTAATGATGATGATGATGATCCAAAGTTTTGATTCGGCCGATGTCTCAGTGAACAATATCATTTGTTATGACTCATTCAAGGTGCATGGCCGAAGTCTTTGTATCTCCAATATGCTGCTGTTCAGTATCGGTAGGAAAATCCGTGGCCGCGTCCACCACTGAAGGTAATTAATTGTGATTGATTGTGACATGACAGTACGACTCTCAGGAATATTCCAATTGTTTATTTGGGTGCATCTGAGAACATACGTCATGTGACAGCGGTGTTTGAAGAATAGTTTAGTTTATCTGCAGGATGATCCTCGGTGTCTCGAACAATGCATCTCGAATAGAGCCAGGAACAATTGGTTAGGATTGTTATCACTGCATGCTGGTGCGTGTGTGTGTGTGTGTAGATTGCCGACGTGTTGACATAATTGTAGGTCGTTTCAGGAATACTGTCTCTGGGTATTAACCGCTAGAGATCCTACTATCATCCTCTTCAACTATACTGAGGTACGGGGTGTTCGAAAAATCTTACAGGAACCCACCTGATACGCTCGTAATCTACATACAGTTTGTGGCGCATATGACGTATGTTGAGAGAACCAAAACCGCCGCGGAATCGTCACCTTAGCCTGTAGCCTCTTGTAGGTGACGACAAGGCATAGTAGCTGATCTAAATTCTCTCAGCGATTGGTCCCAAAATCAACGCGACTCGCCCATATATCAGTGCCAAACTGTACTTCTGCCCTAAGAACCACCGTCTACTTTTCCTGTTTCAAAGCGACCCTTCGATTTTCCGGTTCAAAAGCGACTCTCACACATGCGACCCCCTCGCCCTCCCGAAACCGACTGCCTAGAGAAGCGTTTACAACCCCCCCTCCTGTCATCTCATCCCCCGACCCGCTCTAGAAATTTCGCGGAATTCATTTTTTTTATCAGTTGGTTATATGTGGATCATCACAGTCTGCAATATAACGAGTAGACAATTATTATTTTTTTTCCTACAACCTTTATATCTCACCAAATACCACATATTTTGTGCGTCTTATGTTTCTGCAATAGTTTTCTGTAAGACATTACCATCACCTATTTCCCTGCAAAGGTAAGCTTAGACAATTGGACGCTACGCTATTCTGCTCTGACGTCTTTTTATCTCGTTCACTGCAATACCTCATCTATTTATATTTCCTCCAATTCTCACTTTATTTACCATCTTCTCCTCACTTATACATTTAACTTTAAAATCTGTGATTTAAGGTGATATTAAAGAATCTCACTCATTAGGTAGATTATTCATATATTGGAAAGATCTAGTTAAGGGGCCCGCCAATCTTTCTGCCTCAGTGTATATCTATTCTCTGTTGAATAAATTCCTCATTTTAACCCATACCCCGCGGGTGACTCAAATATGAGTCGCCGTGTTTCACCCGCCACCAATGCGTACATACGCGCTGAGGAGCAGTGAAAATCGTACCATAATTATTTAGAATCTTTATCCTACAGACATCTGTCTATATTTGTTAAGGATTATTAGCCATCTTATAAACAAACACGAAATAATAAAAGTCTTCGTGTCATCCAGTATCGCTCAATTATCAAAATTCTCAAACTCACTGTAGAATGTAATGCATTTCAAACTATAGAGCTACATTTAATGTCAGTATTTAAAAACTTGTAAATAGTGTGCATTAGTCTCAGAAATCAGCGCCCGCGCAGATCATTATCACAGATCACTCTAGTATGTGGCACTGTTGTGTTCTCTCATGGATAATTTTGTTTACGTTATTTTGAAATTATGGTTCTGATTTCTGTATTTGTTTATGTTCGTAAGGATACTTGAGAGCCTTTGCTATCGATTTCTTATAAATAAATCATAAATTTGTTGCATTATCGTAGTGTAAACTCGTAAATTATAATGCCGCCATCTGTGCCGCGTATGAAAGATGTCATTCGAATTTATGAACGCGATCAGTGGGTTAAAGACTTCCATTTTTCTTTTTTTGTGCCGTATCTGTACGACGTTGGCTATCATCACATTGTTTACTACGCCGCCTGGTAAAGCTCTACAGTAGACTGGCCAGGTTCTTCTTCTTTCAGTCCCCTGACTTCCAGCAATCTTTTCGTTAATTGATTTTGCATTTGCTGCATTGCTGTCCGGGAGCCTCCAGTCCCACATTTCAAAGGCATCGAGTATCTGTCTCACATTTGTTCTCTCATTTTCTTATCTTTCCATGTTTGTACTCCATTGAGGCTGAAGTAAAAAATAACAAGATAAAGATATAATAGATATCTCATAGAGACGAAACTATTTTGTATTATATTTAATGAAAAATATATAAAAATATGGATAATTACATACTTTATAATACGTAATCTCTTTATATAAATATGACGTTCACTATTATCACCCACCAATCTACATATCTATCAAATTTTTGAAAGTTGTATATATGTTAATATGTGGACTCGCTTCGAGTACCACTACACTATCGCCATCTATGGTCTAAATATGATAATTTATTTCCCTGAAACAGCATGTATGTCACAATGAGAATTACTTCCATACCATACTTCCATATATTTTCCATTAAATATAATAAAAAATAGCTTCGTCTATATCTATATTGTTATTTGTTTAATAATAGTGCCTTTGTTGGTGAAAATCCAGTAATTGTGTGATCTTGGACATATTCAAATATTGCTAAAAACAAGATACATAATTAAATGCATTATCTAAGTGCAGATAAATAATTGATGTGTATATTAATAACATCACTGAAAAAATAATGTATACTACCTCTAGAATAAAGTTAAATTTGAGTAGACCTCAGAACATATGTTTTTAAGTATGTATAATAAAATGAAAATTAATTTAACTCTATTATCTTAATTGATAAACTAATTGGTTTTTTTTTATAAATTGAGATGCGTACGCGCAATGCATGTCACATCAATATTCTTACTATTTGCAAACTAAGATTAACGCTTGTGCTATGAAAATAGAACTAACTTGATGACCTTTTGGAACGAGGCTTAAACCTCCGACCACTAGACCACTGGGCGAATACCGTAACCACTAAACCACAATTAATCATTAATTTTAATGTAATAATTAATCTATAATATAGGAAATTCCTTATAATTCACTTTTCGCGAAAATGTGACTATGAATAAATAAATAATATTTTTAAGGAGAACACATTATTGCAATTATGTCGTCAACTTACTGTGTTGGTGTAGCAAAATCGGTTAATACATTTTCCCGAATAGGAAGATCCAGGTTCAAATCCCGGTAGCAACAAAAATATTTTTCGATATTTTGATATCATATGTATATCTTTCTAATTAATATATTTAATTTGTATTAAAAATAAATAATAATTTTGCCTTCAAATATTTCTTACACGACTTACGAGTCAAAGATAGCATTTACGTTATAACGTCAAGTTACAATTTCTGAGCAACTCAGTCTAGTTTTTGCGACATCTTCCGGCCAATGTTTATATTTATATACAAGAAAAACGAATGTTATCAAAGTCAACCTCTAATAATGAGGTCGAAGATCTCGTACTTTTCCCGATGTCTCATTACATGTACGAGATATTGAAGTTTTCTATTTTTTATAGTTTCTATACTTATTTTTCTTTATTCATCCGAAATTTTCATTTGTAACTCTTTTTTATTATATTAAATTATTTTGAGAATATATTTTAATAGATCCAAATCTCAAATGCTTCAAGTCGCCTCGTTTCTTCAATGAGTGTCCGTGCTGTCATTCTATAAAATAATACCGAAAACACATGGCATCTTACCATTCGCATTAGTAATCTTAGATTGATAACATAACCGTAGAACACCGTTTTATTATACACATTCCTACTGTGAAGTTGTAATTATTCAGAACATAATTTATTACAACATTATTTATCGCAGGTCTGCGATATTTTAAATACTAATTAAATATATTAATTAGAAATATAAAATCAATTTTATCGAAAAATATTGTTGTTGCTACCGGAATTCGAACTTGGAGCTCTTTCCGATCCGGAAAAGGTGCATTAACCAACTATACTACATCAGACAGTACATTTGACGACAAATTTTCGAGCCTATATGTTACACTTTTCAAATTAATACATCTGTCGTTCCATTATTTGAAAGCCATCTACTTTATTTTTACGGAATCTCAAATACCTTTGAGTAGTTCGATAGGAGACGCCAGAATTAACAATTCATTTTTATTAAATTTTGGACACATTGATACAATTTTTATGCTTTTTCATTAGCACGAGCTTGCTAAATGCGGCATTTTATGATGCTATATCAATTATTAACAGCTTCCACCAATTATCATTATCGGTCCATAATGAGAGGCTTCAATTAAAAAAATGTTACTCCTTAAATAATCACCATCATGTTCTTCATCACTAGCCCGTGTCTCTTTTTCGGTTTGGCCAATTCTTTGTCTTTAGATCTTCTTATCTATTAGTTGCCACCACTTTTCTGATGTCGTCGCTTCACCGAAGCTGAGAAGACGTACTTTGTACAGGTATTCTCAGAGATATTCCACGTTTAACCCTTTCCATTACTTTTTGGGTAATTTTTAATTTGTGTGGTTCTACATCTTGGCTACGAAATAAAAAATATTCTTCTTTAGCCTACTTCTGTGTATATTTCTAGTTGATTAATTTCATTTGTATATTAAAAATACCACAGAATTACGATCTGAAATTTCAGCATCACAACAAAAATACGTTTTCATTTAAATAAAGATAACTTATATTTCTGATGCAATATGCCTCCTAGCTATTATAATTCCATCGCTCTGCTTAGCATAGGAATATATTTCACGATTCGCTATTGCATTTTAGACCAGAAATTTGCCAACCCTCCGCTTACGTGAGTACCTACACCAGCGTATATAAAATGTAGGATTTTTTACTGCTGCCAGTTTAGCAGCGGTACTGTAACTAAATAAAAAAAGTCTCATCAGAATGATAATACTCGTAAATATGGCTCCCGTGTACGTAAGCACTTTTAAAATTAGTTTTTTTTTCGGATAAACTTTTTTTACACGCCCATTATTCTTCCACGTACGAGCGGCAAAGACCGGAGTTCGTTGACTGGACGGTGGACACATCAAGCCATTTGTCTACTTTATTGGACAGAATGAATTCCTATGTGTCTATAAATATCAGAGTGCCGAATTCACACCTCTTCGATACGAATAATTCGGCGTTCTTGTTACTCGCATTTACATTTTTTTATGATTGTCATGTTGCCACACACAGAATCAAAGATCACCGCGACTTTTATTGAAAATATGACTCGTTTGTAATAAAACTATAATATGCATTAATGTAAAAAATACGTCTTGTTTACACAAAGATTTAATTTTCGAAGAGTAAATACTTTTATTATTTTAAATATGAATTAAATATAATAATTATAAAGATACACATATAAAATCATTTTTATCGAAAAATATTGTTGTTGCGCTACCGGGATTCGAACCTGGATCTCTTCCCTAACCGGGGGAGGTGCTTTATCCAACTAAGCTACAGCGGCATTATTTTTAGCGACAATTTTTCGACCCTATATGTTACCTTTTTTGAAATCAATACATTTAATCGTTCCATCATTTGATAGAGCCATCTACCTTATTTTTACAGAATCTCAAAATACCTTTAAGTAAATCTGATAGTAGACGCCAGAATTATCAATTCATTTTTATTAAATTTTGGACAATAAATAATAAAGTTGTATCAATGTGTATCAATCAAATAATAAAGTTGTATCAAACAATAAGAATGTGTTCTCCTAAAAAAATAAAAAAAAACTTTTATTATTGCATAAATGTGTCATAATCTATCAGATTTATTTTTCGTTGGAGAAATGTGTGTAGAATACCCCTCAAACAGCAAATAATGTTCCAAACTCTTCACTTATATATACTTTTTATACCATTCTATTCATTAACTAGTCTGTCGTTGTGATAGAATAATATTTTTTTAAAAACTGAAATATTGGAACATCAATAAAAATCAAACAATGTCGTTTATTTGTAAATCATCGGCTAATCTAATCATTAAACTAATGATTATAACAGGAAAAGAAACGTGTGATAAAACAATAGACTAAAGTAGTTGATATAACTGAATTCGCCAAGGAAATTAAGTAGCAATGGGTAGGCCAACTCGTTTGAAGTATGAACAATCGTTGAACGAATGCAGTTGCAGAGGCCCTGCTTGCGTCTCATAGACATGAGCGTTTAACCAAGCAGAATCCAAACATCAATACATAGCAACTCAACCGGTTCGAGAAACAATTTTTCCCCTGGCCACCATCTCGGAACCACCACCAGTGAGCATTACTAATCACTAACTTTAACTTGCAATATAACCTTCAAACTATGTCAATTTATTTGTAATCATCCCACAATAAACGCCAACTGATTGAATATCATGTTTCATTTATCAACCTGCTTTCTCCGAAGACGCCAACATCTATACTCACATGCACGTTCCGCAACATTTACATGCACGCGTGAAATCTGAAGAGCATTAGGGCCCTTCGACTTACCTTAAACAAATTCTTCTGATATTCATAACCTACAAACATCAGTCACTTCATCCGAGTGATTCCCACAAAGCAAATACAAATACAGTTATCTAATGATACCCAAAGTAAACCAAGAGACGAAATTGCCCAATTCTGCGGAAATATGTGGCAGCGAGTAACAATGGTTAGAGAAAGTGAAAGTTACTTGGGGAGGCTTTCATTCAGCACTGGATGAACTACTGAAAATTTTGATGATGATCATCGATATGAACTTAAAAAAAATCGATTTCATCGTCTACGTTCAATCTTCTTTGGCGGACCCTCGTTACGAGCATAACGTCAGCCATGGTTAACGATTGTGAGTCCGAGTGTAAGCCATGACAGAGTCATGTAGTTGGTATTGCACATACTCTTGGAATAATTGAGAACTTGGTCCAGTGGTGATTGTGGTCCGAGACGACTGGAGCTATTCGTTACTTTCGAGCCTTTTCTGGTCTATGCGTAGGGCTTTGAACAGACCTCAATATAGTAGGTTCCCAGATGCGTACAGTGGTACAGGGCAACACCCCCGCTGACAACATACGTGGGATAATGTACCATTGATTTAGTAAATTCAGTAAATTTTGGTCTAACACCGACACTTGTCACTAGTTATAACTTGTCAATTCCTGTTTGTAGGCAATCGGTTAAACATTATCAATAAAGGGCTATATACTCGGTATACAGTTCAATACTGAAAGAACTGAATATGGTGACCTTTAAGCAGAAAATATATTTTAATATAATGATATTTATTTATAAAATCCTCAATAAGGCAATATCGACGAAATTTATTCTAAAAATTTATACAAATCAACATGAGCACGAGCATCCTACAAGAAGAAGGGATAGACTGAGACTTCCATTCAGGAAGAAGCTCAAATCTCAGAAATCGATGATGTATAGTGCGATAAAGATGTTTAATTAAATGCCAGAAAACATAAAAATGGAGAAGAAATTAAATAGATTCAAAGTGAAACTGGCTAGTTATGTAAAAGATAAATTTTAGTAAAAGAAAAGACTTTAATCTTGTTTATTTTAGAGCATATATAAGAGTGCGTATGTATGCACTATGTTAATAAATAAATAAATAAATGTTGGCGTTTCTGATTGGTTGCAGCGAGGACTTCTGTTTGACTTTTATTGACTACAGAGTTCGCCTCTCTCACTTCGTGTTTCATGTGATAATATTTATTTGTCGCATTACAGTTAAATCTGGTATATTTAATTATTTTCTATGCACTCGCGATAAGCACTAAATGCACAATAGCTGCACTGAGGTCACCATGTATACAACAAGTCCCAGAGGTTTGCTATTTCGCGCCTCTCCTTGACTCGATAACCCCCACGACAATAAAATGCACTACCACACCATGAAGCTGTCTCAATTTCAGCTCACCCGTCACTCTGCATCCTTGCAGATCACTGAACAAAACTTGTTGGTCTTCCAAGCGACGCAAGTACCATAGCCAATGTAATCTTCAAACTGCAATAGATTTTTTTATTTAAACTTTAATACATATATGTACATTATAATTTTATTATTTGCCAAACTGCGTAACAGTTTTACACAAAGGATTGCCTTTTACATAGTAATTATTATCAACAACATTTTTTTATATAAATGAAATATAACAAAGAAAACAAAAAAATAGAATCTGTTCTTTCTCTTTATATTTTATGATAGTTACAGGGATCTCAATATTCTTAAAAGTGTTTAATAAGTCTTTAATTATTAAATATTTTTGGTACAACACATTCTCTTGTTCTCTCACCGTACACATTGCTCGCGATCAGTACTCTCATGGCTATGGTGAGGATCAGTATTGATATTTACATTAATTATCAACTCTCGACTATTATAATATATATTAATTTTTTATCAACTGATAAGATTTTGCATATTGTAAATAATTTACTATAATCATCTTTATACACACACTTCGTTCTGTTATCAACTATAAGTTTTAAAAATCTAAATTGTAACTGTTTAATTTTATCAGTTTTTAACCACACTAACATCTCCGTAGTAAACTCTCGCATTATGTTTACCTCTAGACACCATTTTCATTTATGGGGTTGTAAATTCTATTAATATTTTTTTACTCTTAAGGATGTCCAGGACCTTTTCATCGCGTTTTATCAGCGTCCAAGTATCCGTCGCGTTTACGAGCACGCGCCTTGTGAGTGTTGTCATGTAGTGATTATCTTAACTCATTTTCACAAAGTAATTGATTTATTTTTAAAAACACATTATTATTGTAAAACAGTAGTTTGTCAGAACATAGTTTTGTGATATTTTTAATACAAATTAAATATATCAATTAGAAATATAAACAGATAAAATCAAATTATCGAAAAATATTTTTCTTGCCACGTGGTCCCGGAATCAGGAACCCTTGCTATCAGGGAAGTGCACTGATCTATTACACTACGGTACCATAGTAAGATAACAATAATTTTTCGAACTTATATATTGCACTTTCAAATTTATACATCTGTCATTCAGTGTTCCACACCATGATACATCGTTTAGTCAATAATAATGATAAATTTAACAGCATTGCATTTTATATTGGTAAAACGGGTAGAAATTTTAATATAAGAGTAAAGGAGCATTTCAGATGTTTAAAAAATAGTGGGTTTTCAGAATTTTCTAATCATTTGATAGAAAATGGTCATGGTTTTGATAAAAAATTGGGATTATCAATTTTGCATATAAACGGTGTTGGTCACAAATTAAATAATTTGAAATCGTTGGAGATAAATGAAGCGTGTAAAACTAATTAAAAAATTATAAACAATCAACTAAATTTAACTACGAGTCGCATTCTAAATTTTTTTCTAAAAATTATTCGAGTAAATTTGTATTAAGTAACAATTTGAGTTAAGTACTAAATTTATTTTTTAAATAGATGTTGTTTTTATTTTTAAAAATAGATTCTGGTAAAGAAATAATAATACATGTTTTTAGTTAGTATTGACATCCTGTAGTAAAAAAATGTATTTTTCGAAACGGGTAGATGTATTTAAACTCAATAAGTGGTTAATAAAACAATGTTAACAAATAAAAATATGTTATTTATATATATGATATTTATAAATATATCAATAACACTGGAGTCATTCTAGGAAATTAATTATAAAAAATAAATATAATTAACATATATACTGAATATAGAGAATCTTAAAAAAGTTATAAGCCTAATGGTTCAAAATACGGCACGCAATATAAATGAATAAAATTTAAGTACCTCATTTTGGTAATTTTCCAGGCGAATGACTAAATAGACTTTTATTTGAAACTGATTTGTCACATTTAAAATATTTACGACTTTTATATTCCGTAGAGTTATCGTTTTATTTGCGTAGGTACCTCAATTTCATTACTTCATTCCACCCGGCGACCCGGCCTGGCTATGCGCCATTTTTTTTTAAAAGATACAAATGTGACAAAATCACAAGTACATTTTTTCCAAAATTAATGTTAAGTTTGGCTGACATGATAAAGATAGATGTTTACAGGGGTTCGAGAACTGACAATTAAGTTCGTAGAAAAAAAAAATTATAATCTTACTAACTTACTTACCATCACGCCGCTTCTCCGCAGGGGTAGGCAGAGATGATAGAGCACCACACTCTTCTGTCCTGACACACAGTTCTCGCTTCGTCCACATTCAAACATCTTCCCATATAAGTTCGCCGATTATTGAGGCTTCATCGTGCTAAGTCTTCCGCAGACGTTCTCTATTTCTGGTGCCATCAACACTTTCGACATCTATCTTCATTACCATTCTCTCATATGATCAAACCAGCTTAGTGATTTTTTCTTAATCTTACTCACTATACTTAGATCAGCTTTACGTTATTTCCTTGTTTCTTCATTCTTTACTCTGTCATAAATTTTAATCTTAGAAGTTAATTATTCATTACTTGGTAGACGATCCCCTTCAAAAGAATTCCCAATTAATAAAGAAATGCACTTAGCATATTATATTAGCATTTTCTTATTGTAAAATGCAGTATTCATAGTAATTACTCGTGATGCTGTTTAGAACACGTGTCGTAATCCATTCCATCTCCGCTCGTGGCAATAAAAAAAAATCAAAGAAGGCCAGATCGAGCGAATAGGGTGTGTATTCCAACACGTTGATTCGATTGTCCGTACGCGCTTGAAGCATTGTCTTCAAACAATTCAGGCTGGACTCACCTGAGTCGTAACTATTTCAATGTCTCCAGTTAAAATAGTACATTAACAATTTGTTCTTTTCTTGCGTAAGAAAAGTGTACTGCGAACTTAATTGTCTGTCCTCGTACTAGATACTAATAAAAGCTACAATAAACCTTAATAAAATATGTAAAATAAAGACACACTCTTCTATCCTTGCATATCATACTTTTCTCGTTCACTTTCATATCGCATCTCATACATAGATACTTTTCAATTTTTTTATCTTCAATGAGGTCAATTTTTCGATATGTGGTTATACGTGATGAAGTTTTCACATTTTCTACTTCCAAAATCATCAACATATTTTTTGCTTTTTTATTTTATATGTCCAAATATATAACCAAAAATCATGTCACGCTATTGATGTGTAATAACAATAATAATAACTCAGAATTACAAGGTTCCAACCAACATTTTGGGCTGATTTGAGTTATTGCGTGAAAAGGGTTCCAAATGCATTATTATTTCTTTCTTTCATAAACACCAACTCTCTCTAACGGATATTAAAGGAAATAGCAAGAGCTGAAAGTTCCAACTGCATCAGTTATTTATTTAAATTTATGGATCATTATTAATTCACAATGTTTTATTTTATTTTTAATTTCCCCCATCTCACAGTTGTCATTAATAATACTGAAAATAAGTTAAGACCTTAAAACTGATCATATTTGCATACTCAAACACAATTTTGAGTTCATTAGATGGAATCTTATTATTCTGAGGGTTCGATATGCCGTTTTGTAAGCGACTTATTAGATGCAATGGACGGAACAACAAAAATGTTGTCAATAACAATTTATATTCATTTTATTAATAAATTATTAATGCCATAATAAAACTTTTAGATTAAGGGTAAAAAATGCTCCGAATATAATTATCGTAATTAATAATTTATCTCACGAAGCAAGACTAGCGGTACATAATAAGATTCTGGTGCCATCACTAATGTATGAATGCTAAACATAAGAAAGGGTCACTGAAATAGTTTGATGATCTAGAACGAGAAAAGGATGATAAAAAAAATATACGAAGCGAGTGTTGAGGACACAGAAACAGAGAGCGTCCGCAAAGAATCTGGCATGAACAGATAAACCAGATATTGAAGTACGGGAGCAAAAAACTGAATGTTTGATAAAGTATATGAACGTGAACGAAGCAAGATTGGTACACCAGGACAAAAGAGTGTGGCGTTCTATTCCCAGTCTATATCTGCAGGAAAACGGCATTATAATTAGTTATTTAACTATGTTTAAAGGCAAAAAACAAAGTAAACCAAGATATAGATATCTCACAGAGACGAAGCTACTATTTTTATTTACATGAGAAGTATGGAAGTCTTGAGCATTACAGGACTTACGACCGATCACCGGCTAGCTTAAGTGATTACTTTACACGACGTTCACCTCTTTACGCTACCACATCTATCAAATTTGTGTAAGTTGTATATATGGTATCATGTTGAAATACTTCAATTATTTATTTCCAACTATGCTGTCGCCATCTATATTTTTTTTTGAAAATTTTATATTCATTCTCATGTAACAAGCTGAGACTCTTTTTTGACTGAAGTATATGGCTATATCATTTTATGTGTATATATGAAATTCATTCGAATTATTAACATATACGAGGGCTGTCTAAAATGTTTCCAACCTAACAAAGAAAATTTTCTTCAAATTTATTTTATTTTTTTACATGGTCTCCTTGTAAGGGTCTCCCAGCGGTGTTCCCATCCCTTTTACCCGTCCAAATAGTACTTGAAGTCTTTCTCTGCAAAATAGTTATTTACAAAGGTGAAGACCTCCTCATTTGACGAAAATCTCTGTCCTCCGAGCGCAACCTTTTAGCTTATGGGACAAAAAAAAGTCGCTCGAGGCTAGATCTTGTGAGTAAGGAGAGTGATCAAGCAGTTCAAACCGTAATTCGTAGATTTACGGCAACCGTTGAGATGTGAGACGGTGTATTGTCTTGGTGAAACAAAAACTTTTTCTGCAAATGTGTCAATTTTTCCGCAATTTCTAACTTCAGCCTGTCAAGTAATGATGCATAGTATGCTCCTGTAATGTTTATTCCTTTTTCAAGATAATCTATTTAGACTCCATGGCTATCTCATAAAATAGTCGCGATCACTTTCCCAGCCGAAGGAATAGCCTTTGCCTTTTTTGGAGCCAACTCTCCGTTTGAGTCCACTGTTTTGACTGTGTTTTTGTTTCTGAAGGATAATGGTATATTCAAGTTTCATCTACAGTAATTAATCGATGCCAAAACTCTAATTTTAATAAAAATCTAATAAACGCGGCACCCAATGTACGACCAGCTTTCTCATGCCTAAATCTTGATTCGATATGTGACGAACATGTTCTTTGGACATGTTCATAGCCTTTGCTATCTCGCTAATCTTAATTCGACGGTCATCCACCACCATTTGGTGAACTTGAGCGATGTTATCGACAGTGGTTGCAGTTTTTAGCCGTTCCGAATGTTCATCGTCACCCAAGCTGATACGGCCACGTTTAAATTCAGTTGCCCAAAATTTCACCGTGGTAAATGATGATGCAGGGTCTCAGTACACAGCCTCTAACTCGTCTTTAATTTGTGTAGGCGTATTACCTTTCAAAAACAAATACTTAATGACAGCTGGATACTCAATTTTTACCATTTTCACAAAAAAACGATTTTCAAACAAGAATTGCACCTCCAAAATGGCTGAAATTTGATGAGTACTTACCAAAATATGTGCAAACATGTTCCCTAACTTTTGTAAACAAGTGCTGCCATCTTCATGTTGAGGTCATAAATTTTTCATACAGCCCTTGTATATTAGAACACATCTGAAAAGGCATTATTTTTCATTTTTTTAAATCTCATCTTTAGACTAGTATATTTCACAATATTTTGAGTATGTCAATGCAAAGTAAGCCAATTTAGACAATTAAAATACTTTTTCTTGCCAAATTTGCTGCAGTCTATAAATATCTCTCCAACTTTTTTTAGAGTAGACGTCCGATGTAATGCATTATTTGGCAAGATTTCAAAATTGATAATCCCTTCAAAATCCCATCACAAGCACAATTTCACTTTTTTGGGCTTCTCCATTTGACAGATTTACTTTGTTATCCATTGAAACGTATAGTCTGTTTAGACTTGAATGATGGTATTTTTCTTTAACAAAAATAATTACGAAAATCACACCTCGAGTTCTCTAATTACGAGTATTGAAAACAATCGTGTTTCTGAGTTATACTTATATCTTGAACGAACTAATGCTCAGTGTCCCCCATCTTTCCTTCCTTCTACACTATTCCGAATTCGTAAAACACACTTGAGCTTGTATGAGAAGATGTATGAATGTGGATGAGGCGAGAATTGTGATTCAAGACAGAAGAGTGTGGCGCTCTATTTTTTTCACCTACTCCCGCGGAAAAATGACGTAATGGTAAGTTAGTTAGTTTGTACTCTACCTTACTTAAATTTACAACAAGCTGTACCTTATTATGTGCAACTAAGGAGACAAGCAATAAACACCACAAGACCCAAGGTATATGTTCCGAATTCGTAAACACCTTTTCGGCGCGATATTTCTTTAAATTCAGCCGCAACCGTTATTGCCACAATTTGACACAATTTGACACAATTGACACAATTTCGCATTCAAATTCCCACCGCGAATTGTAAGCTTGACGTCAGCAGACGTCAACTTGACCGATATTTGTTAGATCTCGACATCGCGATAGCATTCGCGGTGTGGACTTTTAGCTCCAGTGCACCAGCACTGTATTTTGTGGTATTGTATTTTGATCACGTATTGTTTGTTGGTTTGTGTGCCGTGGGTGAACTTGTGTATCGTCGTAATCAATTGGGATCGAAGATCGGCTCATCAAGGGTTCTTTGATCAAAATATGCGGCAAATATTATCTGTCAAGATTATTTATTCTTTTATGTATAAACAATATAGAAAAAAAAGGCTAAATAAAATAAAGTTAAATATTAATAAGAACAGCCACTTCTCGCTCAATCTATATTATATCCGGCAAGTCGGAGTAGAGCTCGGATACAATACTCATATATTGCTAAATGCAAATACAACAAACCCACTTTTTCGTGAATATTCATTCATTGTATATACCTACTCAACCTAAACTACATCATCCGAAAAAAATATGACATAAATATATGCGTACAGAAATAAACAGAATATCAGTAGTAGTTTTGGGGCAAGCGTCAGATGTAAATATTATATAACTATGAAATCCCAGCGGCTCTACTAATGTAACAGTATTTTTTATGGAACAAACTTCTTTTTTTTTTATTTATTAGACGTGTTCACAATTGAAATATTAAAACTTACTTTACTAACATATTATCATTTTACAGTAACGTGAAACAGTTTTTCAATGTTTCTATGCCCGGGGTGTATTTATTTTTAAAAACTGAATATTTTGTTAAGGAGAACACATTCTTATTGTGAAGTTGTAATTATTCAGAACATAGGTCTGTGATGTTTTAAATACTAATTTAATGTATTAATTATAAATATATACATATAAAATCAATGTTGTCGAAAAATATTGTTTTTGCGCTACCGGGATTCGAACCTGGATCTCTATTTCCAATCCAGGAAAGTACACTACCAATTGTGTTATAACGCCAGTATTTTTCATGACAAATTTTCGAACCTGTATGTTACACTTTTTCAAATTAATATATCTGTTTTTCCATTTATAACACAATTGGTAGTGTACTTCCCCGGATTGGAAATAGAGAACCAGGTTCGAATCCCGGTAACGCAAAATGTAAGAAAAGAATTAAAATTTATATTTTAGTTGAAAAAATGTATAAAAAGATTTTAATTTAAACCTCCTTGCGCTCTTTAAGTGCTGTCTCTATTTTCTCTTAGCCACAATACAAGGTGCATGTAAATATTATAAATAACAATATAATATAAAAGAAAGAACTTATAAAGATCAGATAACCATTCAAATAATAAAATATGTTATATATGTGATTTAATTTTGTTATGTGCTTGTTGCCATGCTTACATCTTACGATATTTCGATTAATATGGATAGCAATATGAATTTGTTGAGAATTTATTTTTAGGTAAGTCAATCCTCGGGGGGCAGGATGTTTGGAACATATATTTATTTGGTGTATAAATATTAATTGTTGAACGAAAATAATGCACTGTGCCTTCCCCCCGCCCTTCCCGACCCTTAAATCAGTGCGATTATACACGTGTACGATACAGTTTACAATATTATACAATCTTGAGACTTCGCGTCTATACTGTGTCGGAACCTTTGACGATATAGTGAGTAAAATATACAGTCCACATCTTTGGGGATGCCAGCAGAATTTTAATTGTGGTGAGTGCCAAACTTCTTCTCTCCTGGCTTTGTACGCATCAATATGGAAGTAAAAAGGCATGGAGGCGTCGGATCTGAATGCATCGCGTCAGCCGTACAGTTCCGAGAGCGATACACTCGCTCACAGCGTCTACACACTTTTCTCACTAAAACAGACAGAAATACATAACATATATATATGAGGTTCAAGGCAGCCATTAATGGGCCAAACAAATCCCAGAAGGGAGAAAGACGAGACACATATTTGTTTTGGGTCACGTCAAAACACGACGCAGGTAATTGATATTATGCCCTCATCATACAGATGATCAGTTACGCATGTACCTGAAGGCCTGAGGACACGCACATGAACATTCAGCCACTATTATTAGTAATAAAAGATAATCGGCAAAGGGCTATCGAAGAGATGGTAGATATGATTAAGTAACATGATCCTAGAGTGAAGGCCTCGCACTGGTAGAATGTTGATCATTAAATAGACAGATAATTGGCGATCCTTGAGAGATGCCTATATCTATCAGTGAAAAGACACATACTAATGATGACGATGATGTAAAAAATGTCTTGTTTTTATTCATAGCGAAAACTCAATTTTATAATTCGAATAGTCAAGTTTTTTATTAGGTATGTCTGCATTCACCAATGTTTCAAACTGAAAACCTTACTCAGAGCTAATTAAGTTATTTGAGTAGTGTTTATATTTTTAAATTGAAGTAACGCCAGATGAATTTTAAAGGTAGATAGATCCTCAGCAGAATTTTCCAACTGTCAAAGAAAATAGAGTGGCGTAGGCGTCGTAAATATAAATTTTATGACCTTTATGATGAGCCAAAAGTCACAAAATGTATGAAAATAGGTTTCGTTGGCTAGGCTAAATATAACGTATAAGTAATTTACAACCCTTAAATGACTGTTTAATAATAAATCTGAAGGAAGACAAAGAACAGGTAAATCCAAAACGAGGTGGCAGGATGATATAAAAAAGATATTCTATTCTATGCTAAGACACTGGTGAATGTATATTTTTGAGAAACCCAGGATCCTTAGAATTCATCATATATTTTTAACTAGATAGTTTAAAAGGCTTATTTTTTTAAACTTTTTACTTTATTAAAGAACCCCATTTATAATTCATATGCAATCAAGCATTTTGCATTGAATTCAAACAAGTTATCTTCTGTGTACAGTTTTTTGGGCTTATCTGACATTTTTATCCGATGTTCCGGATCCTATTGCAGGATTCATCATCAGGACTGATAAAGACGGCAAATTAGCCCAGAAAACTGTACGCGGAAGATTGTGGATGGCCGTGACAACTTAAGAACATTTTCTAAGATATTTGTGCTGCTTTCTCACGGACACAGGGTGGGACAAGGACAAGATTCAAAAACACCCTGGTATAGACCCTGAATATTAGGAAACCACGGCCCATGATCAAGGACAATGGCGTCAAAAAATGTATTGCGCCATGGAAACAAGCCAGCGGAAGAGGTCTTACGCAATTACCGAGGAAGATCTGCCCTGCCCAAAGTATCTACGTACACAACATATGGAAGGGTGTGTGATTTAAGAATAGAGCTCTTTAGCCACCTCGGCAGACGTCGTTCTCGTAATAAGGAATCGCCGAATAAAAAAGATTATGCTTTGAACTGTTAAAAATAGTTAAATTGTGTAAAAAGCTCACTTAATTTATATCCTTTTCTATCTATAATAAATGGACAATAAATATATATATATATATAGAAGGCTTCAGGTACGCCAAGACCTTCCTATCAAGAATGAAAGAAAAATAAAACCACCCCAGCTATCATTGAATTAAGAAGATAAATTTTTCGTAAATTAATTTATTTTCCCTTTGGGTTCGTTAATTTTACCAAAATTTCATTACTTAGGCGTTTTCTCTCGCAGAATGTAATTTTTTAGAGACAGTATTGTGAAGCAGAAAATATCAATAATCACCAATTTATTTTCAATCGTTCGAAATATGTATATAATGAATAATATTTGCAATTATTAATATTTCTAATTCTTGGTGGAATTCAATTTTAATGATTTAATCATAACAATAATGATAGTGGAAAAAAGTTAAAAAGTGTTTTAATTAAATCATTAAATATATTTATTATTTTTAACGAAAAATTTACATTCATTCTTCTTCAACTGTTAAGTCCTTTTAGTTTGGTTAATTTAATGTTTCCATTTAATGAGTCATTACTTTATTAGAACTCCATTTTATAGAATTACATTTTTAAATAAATGTGAAAGAAGAATTACAAAAACGTAATAATGTTATATACTCTAATATAAATTCTACTCTAATATAATCTTATTGTAGAATGGTTTATTTTTAATAGCTACAAAGATTCAATGATCTTATTTTATATATTTAAATATATTCTATTCATTTTATATTCATCGTGTATTTGCAAACATTTAAAAATATATATTTATTTGTTTTCTGATATATCATTTTTCATTCAGTTATTTTACATGTCATAATACTATTTTTAACATTCTATATATCACATTCACATACATTTTTTAAATACACAGTGTACTTATTTAAAATGTTTATTTTCTCTTCTCGATACGTCATCCCTGTGAGATGAAAATTAAAATTAATTATTAACAAACTTTCAGTGAAATAAACAAATTAATCTAGACGTTATCAAACTGTGAAATAAACAGTTATAGAATTCTTATAATATAATATTGTATATATCTACAGTGGGTACATTAGCTTTTTTTTTGACTTATCAGATTATCAATAGGTCATTAATAACCCTGATAAATGATATTATGACATTAAGGTACAATGTAAAAATATGTATATGTTTACGAAATTAATGTTTAGTTAAATTAAATGAAGTTAAAAAATAAAATCACTGATAAATGAAAATTAGCAATTGAGAAGAATGAACATCATATTTGAAAATTTCCCAAGTACTAAATTTGACGTAATGACCAGGGTAATGGTAACATATTTCTCCAGTAAAGAAAAGTTTCGGATATGAAAAGCTAGTCTCTTTTTTGGAAAGGTAAAGCGATTCACAAAAATATGTAACTTTTAGTTTTGTAACAGTATAAAATATAAAATTTTAAAATACTAAAATAATAATCAAAATGAATCCCGGTGGTAATCAAATATTTTTCCAATTGAAAAGATTTTTTTTCTTATTTTCTGTACCTTTCTAATTAATTCATAAAATTTGTTTTAAATATTTTTATTTAAATGAAAATACATTTTTATTGTGAAGTTGCAATTTCAGAACATAGTTCTAAGAGGTTTTTATTGCAAATTAAGTTAATCAATTTGAAATATATACTGTTATGGTGTCTTTGGGCACTAGAGGATAGGAAGCCATAGGGGCCGCCACCGATCTAGGTCAGCCTAGGTCCGCGGTGTCCTGGGGTGTCGCCTGCTACCTCGGATGGGATGATAATTGATATAAAGACAACTCTGCTTTTCATATTACACAAAACACACTTAATCCCGACATTGGATGCACCTAAAATGTTCTTTAGATCTTCTTTCTTCAGGTCAACTTTCCTCTGAGGGAAGTCACTTCTATATATTTCGTATATTTACGGAATTTATCCATTAGCCAAAATTAGCCAACTCAGCCCTGGGATACCGCGATGCAGCTTAAGACCCGGACCGCCACACGCCCATGCCAAGATTCATTTCTTGCTCCAGGAGATAGACCCGACACCATCTCGTCTCAGCCTTGTCCATAACGCCCATCCATCAGAAATCGCTCGCATACCGCCTCCTTACTCGTTGCTGCGGAGTCTCTCCTCAACCCGCGGGTGCACCAAGCCCAAACATCTTTGGGTCTGTCGCGGTGTTCTCACTCTTAATCTACGCCATCTCCCGCCGCCATATTCCCCCGGAGCGCGGCTCCACCAACGCGCTTTATTTTCAAGAGTTTCCACCAAAAGTGACATCTTGCTCAGCTGCCCTCCAGAGTCGGATTCTCATCCCTGATTTGTCCATTTAGAGGTCCAACCATCATAAGTCGGCAAAGTAGGCTACCCAGACCTCGGCACGCAAATTCAAATATTACAATACATTAAAAAAAAAATAGGAAGAGGTCTAGATTCCAGAAGTAACAAAATGTTATTCGATGAATAGATTATTTCTTTATACCTTCCTAATTGATTAATTTAAATAATATATTTGTTTAATACTTATTTATTTGATATAATTAACGCTTTAGCAATAGTATGACGTAAATGCATACATCGATTACATAACAAAATTTTACACGTTTAATGTTTCTTATGTAGATGAAAACTAATAATAAAGTGATATTTATTTATTTTTATGAAAAACACACTATTATTGTGAAGTTACAGTTTTTTAAGAACATAGTTCTGTGGTATTTTAATATAATTTAAACATATCAACTAGAAAGATATTAAAAAAACATCAGTTTATCGAAAATATATTTAATTGCTACCGGAATTCTTGTTCTGGGACCTTGTCCTCTCCAGGGAAATGCGTTACTAGTTACACCACGCCAACCGGCTAAGTTGACCATAAATTTTTGAACTTATATGAAAATTAATTGAATTAATTTCTGGCGTATATTACTCAAATGTTTTTAAGATTTATTGCAATATAAATGTGATGATTGAAAGAGCTGCAGCATATAAGTTAGAAAACTTGTCGTCAATGTACTCGTTTGGCGTCATGTAGGTAACTGGTAAGGTTTTTTCCCGAATAGAAGAAGATCCAGATTCGAATCTCGGTAGCAACTAAAATATTTTAAATATGAATTAAATATATTAATTAGAAAGATAAACATATAAAATCAATTTTATCGAAAAATATTAATGTTGCACCACCGGGATTCGAGCCTGGATCTCTTTCCAAACCGGATAAGGTATATTATCCAACTATGCTACAGTGACGATATTTTTAGCGACAAATTTACCTATATGTTACCTTTTTGATATTAATATATTTAATTGTTCCATTATTTTAAAGAGTCATCTACCTTATTTTCACGGAATCTCAAATACCTTTGAGTAATCTGATACTAGACGCCAGAATTATCAATTCATTTTTATTAAATTTTGGACACATTGATACAACATTATTATTATGAGAACTCATTCTTATTGTGAAGTTGTAATTATTCAGAACATAGGTCTGTAATATTTTAAATACAATAAAAATGTGTTATTCTAATACTAAAATATTTTGTTGATACATTAATTTTTTCTGTATATCTTTCTTGTTGATACATTTAATTTGTATTAAGATATTTATTTCCCTTTCAAATTGATATTTATTTCGACATTGTAATCGCCTCGTGGATTGCCTCGCAATATCTGTTTACTTTATCGAAAGAAAAAAGCTGCCGGCGCCGGCGGCATTATTACATCAGCGCCACTCAGCTGGATTCCACTAAAACTTGTATTATGAATTAATCAAGTTTGTAACATTGACAACAAAACAATCCCCTTCAGCTCAAAAATCAACTTCTTCCGCCGCCGTCGGCAATAATCCATTTTTGTTTCAATAGAAAATTACGACGGGAATTCACAATTCACAACTACCTTTGAATGTACACTTTCTGACTAGAGACAGACTTAAATGCCGGTGAAATGTCACAATTTTTAGAAAATAAATACGTACACGGAAATACATTATTACTATTTTTAAACTAAGCCTAACGCTTGTGCTATGAAAATAGGACTAACTTGACGGTCTCCCGGGATAATCGTCTTAATGTGTAAACATCTTCGCTAGCCAAAAAAAAAAATCTATCTAAAATGTAACGAATCCCAAAAAAAAATGTGACGAACAAATGATCAAACAAATACGTCACATACTTTACCATGGTGATTATATATCTTTTTCAGTACGCATTAACGTTAAAATTATGTTCTGACACTCATATGTTCAAAAAACCACAACACTCGCATGTTAAATTTAAAATATGTCTGTTCACGTCACAGTAGGTAGGTAAAAAACTTATTTTTGAATCAGTTCATACACAATACCAACAAAAAAGGAAACAAAGTTGTTAAAAGCTTATTATATGATTTTTGGTACATATATTTATGCGTGTAAATATATTCATTTTTGAACCAAAATAATACATTGTGCCTTCCCCCCCTACCCTCACCTTGCCGGCCTCGCTGCCGACCCAGTCGATTGGTGACCTTGAGGCAGTACGGTTATACGTGCACGGTGCAGTTAAAAATATTATACAATCTCTAGACTTCGCGTCTATACTGCGTCGGAACCTTTGACGAAATAATAAATTAAAATATACAGTCCACATATTTGAAGATGCCAGCAGAATTTGGATTGTGGTGAGTGCCAAACTCCTTCCTGCACTTTGTACGCAACATATAATATATCATAAATACAATCTTAGATAGTTATTTATGCTTTTCTATATGGGGTACAGAGAGAATGAGCATTTAATGTAGATACAATCACATCAGGCAATCTTCGGTTATGACCATGATTGATGTTCATGGTAAAAATTGGACTGTTATGGCTTGCTGCTGTTTAGTATTCTATGAGGTGGTTTCACGATTCATCAGGCATCCTTGGGATTCCCACTTTGTGGTTACATTGACAGATCACTTGCTACTGTACGTGACGTTCGGGACATCAATAATATTATATTATGTACACATATTATTAACATATTCTTTTAGTTGTATGTTAAGCTATTTTAATTTTAATTATTGCCTAATTTACAAGTTGTGAAGATGTTCGTTCGTAGAAAACAAGATAAATTTCTAGAATCGTCTTACTAAGATTTCACCTGTGTTTAATTCTGCACATTTTGAGTATGTTTCTTCAGAATGTTTTCACGCTTCTAAGCCATGATAATGCCTACTATTTCGTCGCTAAAATCCAAGTTCAGTTATGCGAAGGGATCATTTAATTTAAAGCTGGGAACACTGTAAAACTTTAAAGGATATTTAACTAATATAGTATGTAGGCAAATAAAATATTTTAAAAATAATATATAACAGGAGTTAATTTTCTAATTTGGTCAAATTCAGTTTTTGACAATGAAAGAAAATGAGATGTTTAATAACTTTAAGATTAATTTATCTTAATAATAATAATGGATAACTTTTATAGCGCCATTTTCATAAAAACTTTCACTTCAAGGGCGCTTTACACTTAAACTGTTAATAAACTATTAAATAGTTCTACAATTATCTTTGTTTTTAAAATTAAAAAATGTTATTTTCACTTATGGAAATGACTTTTTGAAAAGGTGCGTTTTTAGTATCTTCTTAAATAAAGTATCTGGTGCGCTGTTTCGTATGAGGAAGGGCAAAGAGTTCCACGCTCTTGAGCCTACCACCACAAATGCCTGTTTACTAAATTTAGACTTCTGGTAACAATTGGTCAGTTCTGTAACCCTTCCTGCGGCTGAAGTAGAGGCTGACCTGAGAGTTTGACGTCTACCTTTCAAATTGTCTGGGATACAAAGCTCTTGAAGATACAGAGGCGCCATATTGTGTGTCATCAACCAGCACAATTTAAATTCAGTAATATGAGGAAATTTGGAAACTCCATATATTATCCGTACAGCCGCATTTAGATTGGATTGTAATCTATCCAGCTGAAACATTGGCAGGCCAGCACAGTTGCTATTATAATAGTCCACACGTGACACCACAGATGCATAGACGGGCTGCCTCAAGAGAGAGATGTCTCCGAATACTTTTAATCTATCTCAGTTGATGGCAGTATGCACTGACAATTTTACTGATTTGTGTATTCATTAAAAGATCTGAATCAATGTGCACGCCAACAACTTAACCGCAGATTTAGCATTCGCAGACATTGATTCCTGTATTAAATTCTTCCAATCGCCTCTTCAATTTTCTTTACAATTTATGGGATTTAGCAAGATAGAGTCTGTTTTTACAATGACGTGATTGGTTAAAATTGATAAATAAGTATAAATATGTCTTTTATTGAAAATCAGTCTTATATTTAGGTTTGTAAATGATTTGACGTTGAATTTGACTACATTTGAAAATTAAATAATGTCAAGCACTCTCAAGAGTATGAGAGAGTAAAAATAATCAAATTTGGAGTTGACTACTTTTGAAATTTACCTACAATTACCCAAAATATCCATAATTAGTATTATTGAAATTTAGATTTATTAGTATCCATATAAAATACTGTAAAATAAAAATTGTTACATCGTATTATGTCACTCTTTCAGGACATACATAAAAGTCCGACAAATACCTAACTAAAATATTATAATGGTCTGTTTAACTATTTTCAAAATACTTTTGAATAACATGATTCATCTAATAAATAAAAATAAGCCATATAAATATAATAATAATAATCATTATACAATCATTTTAAATAACACTGACTGAACAACATATGTTAAGTACACAATTATATTATAGAAATGTGAAAACGACCGAACCATTGCACCAGCTGCAGGTGCGATAAATTTTACTGCACATAATCGTGCAAAACATTTTACTCAACATCTATAATAAATCAGAACAGAAACATGTATGTCAAACACCAAACATTTTAAGACATAAAACAAAATATCTTAAAGAAAGAATTAAACAATCACTAATATTACATTTATTTGATCCTTATTTTTATTAAAAAATGTGTAATTATATAATATAATAAATAAAAATATGAATTTTAACCACAAAGTTAATATTGCTAATTTTAAAATTATAATATAATAAGTGCTCAGTATACATTATATTAATATTGTAAACAGTATAATTAAGCATCAGTATTAAATTATTTTTTTTATCAGAAAAATATACATTTTTACTACCTATCTGTTTAATAAAAAAAAATAGAGCTATATATATGACGCAAGTGTTAAAGGTATCAGAAATAGAGAACGTCCGTGGAAGAGTTGGCATTACCAAGGAAATTAGATATTAGAGGATGATCCTGTTGGAAGCTTCAATAATCGACGCGCTTGTTTGAATTTGGATGATGCGAGAATTATATGTCAGGACAGAAGAGTGTGCCCTTCTATCCTCTCTATCTACCCCCGCGGGGAAACGATGTGACGGTACGTAGATTAGTTATATTTCTAAACCGTAACTGTGCTCAATCAACAATAAACTTCATTATAAAATATAACTTACAGAATAAAAATTAATTTAATTAAGCAAGAAACAATTATGAGACTCCATGGGCTAGCTATGTTGGAAGAATGCTGGACACCAAAGATCATGACTAGTGAAGCGATCCAGAGTAGGACCAAGGAAGAGCTGACTGTGCGGAAGAAAACTGGAGCAGGATAGGATTATCCAGAACAGTTCCTCTAGTGAAAAGAATAGCTAGAGACAAGAGTCTGGGGAGAGGAAATGAAAAACCAAGACAATTTATCAGTATTTTAGACAGAAACGTTTTTCATCTTCTTCCACAGCAATACATCCTAGTGCGATAGTTTAATTTCGGTGTATTATTGACATTTTATTACACAAGTACTAATATTTTATCATACCATATATTTAAAATACTGACCCGATATAAACGTCAAAGGTAATTTTTTCAGTACATTATAATAATATACTAAAACATCCAATAGAACAAAAGATTTTATTGAATATCGATCGCTTATGCGTATTCGAAAATGTTACAATCCGGTTAATTTATACACATTAGTCAGTTTTTTTTTTAATTTAATTTAATTTGAAACACATTTGGAAACCCTGATTTTCTCCAGCTTCTGTCCTTTGGTAGACCTGCATTCGCTGTGTTGCCATTACCAAGGCGTTAAACCACAAAGGTGATTTAGTGGCTTCAATTTGAAAGCGTCATTGAATTCAGAAGTCTTTGATCGAAGAGTTCAATGCTCTCGTTCATGTTAATATTGCGAGTATCATCGGTACATAATTGCCTTCAAATTCAATAACTATGCTTGCAAACCGTAAGTAGATAAGTACAGTGTGAGCCTGTACTAAGTAACTATGCAGGTTTTGTTTTTTACAAAATCAACCATAACCGTATTAAGTATATGAATAATTTCTTCCCTTTTTAGATAAGTTCTAAGCAAAAATGATTCAATGTTCAACGTAAATGTTTAAACTAAAATCGTATATCGAAAGAGTTTAGAGATAAAAATAAAGCTGGGCATGTTTTAAATAATTCTTTCAAAAATGTATCTCAAGCATGTAAAAACTAAATGCAAAACTTATAAATACATGTCATCGCTTGAACCGACATGTTGCAAAATCTGTACGAGGATTTGATTAAATGTGTTCTAATACATTATCTTCATTTTCGTTTTAATCTGATTGAGAGCAATCGTGAACATGGAATTTCGGCTTTTGGAGAATGGCACGGATGATCTGTCGCCACCTATTTCAGTGAGCGTCATTTCTTGAGCATTCTAAGTGTGGGCTCTGCATCAAAGTTTTAACCTGATCATTCCATAAACTTAGTTATCTTCCACCCTCCCTTAGATTACCAATTTTTTCATGGTATTCTCATATTTTGTAACATGATCAAAATATTTGATAATTTGGAACTGAATATTAGAGGATAGACACTGTTCGAAGTTAAATTCCTCTGTATCGAGGTGTGGAGGTCTATCGCCTCCACAATCTTTATCACCGCCGACGATCCCTGAACGCACCTTGCAGATACCTGAGAGTAAAACACGCCCGGTACCGACGACAACATGTGCTATTAACTTGCGTCCGCTGCGTCCGGAAGGCCGGCTCTTACCACTACCTTCCAGCAAACGCTCATATGTGTAAATTTTTATCTATTAAGAAAGGATAACATAGGTGGTTTGGTCATATGGAACGGATTAATGAGGAGAGAATTGTAAAAAAGATATATGACGCAAGTGTTAAATGTATCAGAAATAGAGAACGTCCGTGGAAGAGTTGGCATTACCAAGGAGATTAGATATTAGAGGATGATCCTATTGGAAGCTTCAATAATCGACGCGCTTGTTTGAATTTGGATGATGCGAGAATTGTATGTCAGGACAGAAGAGTGGGGCATTCTATCCCCTCTGTCTACACTCGCGGGGAAACGATGTGACGGTACGTTAGTTAGTTATATTTCTAAACCGTAACTATGCTCAATCAACAATAAACTTATCTTACTGTCTCCTCTTCAACCTGTTCTGGTCACACATACATCTCCGCAATCATTATCATAGTGAATACTATGTGAAATATATGGAGCACATAGCGTTTACACATACAGCCTACATATTCATGCATTAAATGTTTTAAATAAAAAATACATTTTCTCTAAACTGGTGACCGCACCGCATTTCAATAGTGTACATTCTCTTGTGCCGTCATTCGCTCAGGGTCCATGTTTTAGTATCACGAAGAAAGATCAAGAAGCTGAATATTCTGACTGGTCTCATTTTTATTTTCCCAGTTACGTTTCGATCTTGTCAGATCTATACAATATAACATACGTCATATATGTATATTGCATTATAAACCTGCTGAAATTATTTATAATAATATTTATCACCCATCACTCAATAACTGTTCTAGAAAAATAGTAAAACTATAATATATACTATATACTTTTAAAATCAGCAATATTATCTTTGCGGTTAAGATTCATATTTTTATATTGGTAAAACGGGTAGAAATTTAAATATAAGAGTAAGGGAGCATTTGAGATGTTTGAACAATAGTGGGTTTTCAGAATTTGCTAATCATTTGATAGAAAATGGTCATGATTTTGATAAAAAATTGGGATTGTCAATTTTGCATATAAACGGTGTTGGTCACAAATTAAATAATTTGGAATCGTTGGAGATAAATAAAGCGTGTAAAACGAATCAAAAAATTTAAACAACCATCTAAATTTAACTAATAAAATCCCATTCTAAAATTTTTTCCTAAAAATTATTCGAGTAAATTTGTATTAAGTAATGATTTGAGTTAGGTACTAAAAAAATTTATTTTTTTTAAAATAGATTTTTTAAAAATAGATTCTGTCAAAGAAACAATATATGTATTAGTTAGTTATGACATCCTGAAGAAGAAAATTGTATTTTTCGAAACCGGTAGATGTATTTAAACTCATTTTGGTGGTTAATAAAACAAAGATAATAAATAAAAATATATACTATATAATATTTTTTTATAAAATGCTAAATTTTTTTGATCGTATCGTATAAGATCGTATTTATTTTTCCCAGGCAATGTATCTCCAGTTAAGAGGAACGCATCATATTTTGCCCCCATCATATTTCTACAACGTCGTTATGAGTAGTATAAATTAAAGCCGAGTGCACGCCACTGAACATTACCTATTTATTCTACGTACGCTTCTTATGATCAATATATCCATTAGCTTGTATTAATTTTCATCCGCAATCCTTTAAAGATGTTTGGTTAATTTCTAGAATACTATCAAGTATTCCATAGCCCGAATTATTATTAAGATATAATAATATAATACACATATTTATCAACACATTAATAAGGCTTTTCTGTACTATCCTGAAACCAATCTCATCAGTTGGTGGGTTCGAAAATGTTCTCAGAATGATTCAATATGTTCGCAAAAGCCTTCTCTAATACATTAATTAATAGTTTGATAGATAATATTACTAAATATCATTATTTAAAATTAATCATTTTCTAGAAGATTGTATCAGAAGTTCAATATTATATATAACTACCGGTCAATACCCAGCGTGGGAAAATAAAATGAAAATATTTTCTTAATTTTCTAAAGGTAGTGACTGAACGCTGAAGTCTGAAAACGTTGATGCAACTTTAAATGATGTTTTCATATATTCTGTTTTATTTTTAACTGTGTTACTTCCAATTTTGCATATACTTAACGAACATGGATCTCTTTCCAAACCGGAGAAGGTGCATTATCCAACTATGCTACAGCGATATAATTTTTGATGACAAATTTTTTGAACCTTTATTATGTTATCATTTTCAAATTAATACATTTATCATTCCATTATTTGAAAGAGCCTTTGTTTGTCGTCAAAAATAATGTCGCTGTAACATAGTTGGATAATGCACCTTTCCCGGTTAGGAAAGAGATCCAGGTTCGAATTCCGGTGGTGTAACAACAATATTTACAATAATAATACATTTAATTAATATTTCAAATAATTTTCAACTATTCCATCTCTATTTCAAGCCCTTCTTTCGCGTAAAAAAATCTACTTCATTCCCAGTTTCTTAACATAAATAAGTAAATCAAATTAAAATATATCAAGCCACGAATATATTTTATTACTTTGCAGCACCACATTACGATACTGCAAGTACAAAAAATTATAATTATCTTCTTTATCGTCTTCGGACGTGTCGACTTCCATTTCAGGGTCCATCATCAGAGCTAATGCGACGTATGAGTGTTGGTGTTATATTGAGAATTGGCTTGCAATATCACAATCCACTATCAAACTCCAAGGGGAAAACTTATTAAATTTTGGACGGGCGTAAAATGATCATTTTTCTACCACCAGAAATAGCAAAACCAGATAAACTTATTATACCAACAAATCCAAAGAATGTACAATCTTCATTTACACCAACGGTGATGTTATAACAAGGATTGATAGGATTCATAGTCATTAATGTGTTGAATTAACATAGGTACTTACGTTTGATTTTACCATTTTTGTGTAATATCTTTTATATTTTCGTAGAAAGCAATCACTTTGTTTTTACTTGTTTACTTTATATTATTTAATATAATATTTTTTATTTGACAGAAAACATTGTAAAACGTGTCAATTACAGTCGCATTAAGAATGTTTGTAAGTAATCTTTAGTACTTTTGTATAGATATATAAATGAAGTAGGGAGTTGATAATTTTACTTTTTAATAAGAGCTTTATTTTATTACAAAATATCGAGGAACCCAAACATAATTTTATATTTTTCTTATCCATATACGCATGGCTAAAAAACATGTTAAAATTAATGTTGTACAATTTTTTTTCGTACATATAACATTCAGGAGGTGGGGTAGCTAGAAGAAAAAGGTCTATGTTTTTCACGGGTTCCTTAAAAAAAACTAAGCAAAATTAGAAATGGATGACATTCCATTTTATACATGTTTATATAGGAGGAAAATAAGATTTTATAGAGAACAGACAGTTTTGTATAGGAAGTCCAAATGAAGCCTATAGATAGGGGACATCACTAGGAATCCATTGAGCATGAAATAGGACTTCAACGGTTTAGAAGTAATTCGAACTTTTGTAATTTTCGAGAAATTTACAACCTGTCTTTACAAAAATGAACTTTGTGCCATAAATATTTAACCTGTCGTGATACTATTTGACACACGTGGCTTTGAAAATATAGCTACGACAAAATTACCATACATTTGTTTAAGGCTAATTAAAAAAATATATATAAACTTTATTGCTAAAATTTTAGTTTGGAAAGAAACCTTTAATAATTGGATGTGTGACCTTTCTATGGTGCATTTAAATACTTTAATTGTCAGAAATTTGATACTGATATTGAAAAATAGTAATATTATTTAATATGATACCTACCCACATATTTCTATATATTTTTTTAATTAACAAGGGAAACTATTCTTAATTCTATATAATATCTAATATTTCAAGATTTTTGACAAAATTTTACTACTCCAATACTCATATCAATCTAAAGGTCTATCCAATGTCAACATGATAACATAAATACATAAATTTACCTAATTGTGTAAAAAGAAAATAGTTTGTATTTTTTAATTACGAAACCGTTCTTCGAGAAAATTATTTAATACATTTTTGTAAAAAATCACAAAATCTTTAATATTGACAAACTTTGATTTTTTTCTATATAAATAGTCTGTATTTATAAATATTTTGATGCGTATAAATATACAAATTAATATAAAATAATTTAACAGTATTCGCGTTTATACCATGTTATAATACAATATTGGGCAACTGAGCAAAGTGTGTGATATTGTTTTATTGAAGTGAGAATCAAAATTAATGTAATAATTTTAATTTGTGCTGAAAAATAATATCCTAAAATATATTATTCTTGGAATATAAACCCATTTATTTTGTTGGGGGGATATCTCTATTTCGCGGAGTGTTGTTAACAGGGGCGTGCAATGCATACAAGCAAAAAAGTTGTACATAACTGAAAATTCTGGGAAATATAATATTAATTTAAAAATTGGATTAACATTAACGAAAACATTATTTTACAATTAGTGCCATCTGTGTACCAGTAGAGACTTTCATTGCTTAGTTCTGAAAACTCGTCGCTGTACTCATGGCACTCTTTTTTTATTCGCCATATCGTGCTATTTATATTACTCAATTCTGTCTTTAAGCTAGTTAATTACTCAAGTCATATAAATAGCTAATTACTAAATTGAAATTTCCTTTCGGTTGATCCGTTTAGTATGGAGTCGTTACCTATGCTATTTATTAACAAAATAACATTAGGAAGGCTTACAACTGCGTGCAAATTATTGAAGTTTCTACTTCCTCTTTTAATTCGCGAATTTTACTATCTTTCTGTTTTGGTGCATGAATTGTATTTTGATTTGAGAAGAACAAAAAGCAATTGGTAGAACTATTTCTTAACCTTTAATATGTAATATTCGTTAACCTTTAATAAAAATAATTATTTCCTTTAGTTATTACGTGAATTATTTTCTAACAATAAATTAATCATGTTCAGTCATAGAAAGTGTTCTTTAAAATGTCCATACATTTTTTATATGGGTACGAAAGTATTATTTTACTTTAAAACTTAAATTTTAAAAACACTATTAACAGTACTCTCAAATTATAAATAAATACATGATAGAGTAATATAAACGACGGATTTATTTTGTCCAAAGACGTTGGTTAAACAAAAGTATATATATATATATATTGTATTACATACATTATATATGATTGTATAATATCATTGGTAACAGCATAACCTAAATCTACACCTACTGCACGCCACTGATTATTAAGGATAGCTATGCAAAGTTTGGTTCAGTTCAGATTTCAAATCAATTGATGTAAGATTGTACAAATAACAGACTGGCAGAGAGACATTATTTTTTGATGTATTTAAGATACCTGTATATTTTTAAGATTTAGGATTAGAAATAGCCCGTTTATATTGAGAGTAAATATATTTTTATTTTTATTCTTCCCCTTTTTGCAATGGATCTGAGGATCTGTCTCACTTTGGTAAAAAAAACAGTATATGTTTATAAGCAAAATATTTTACTTTGTTTAAGACAATAATTGCATGACTTTTCTTCTTCTTCTTCTTTGTTCTTCTATACTTTATGCTACCGTGAGATTCTTTGTTTTATATTGCTAAACGACGCGGACGAATGAAAATTTTTCAAAATATTTATATCATTCCTTTCATGGAACTATTGGAACTCTTTTAACTAAGATAGTTTTCATGAAGAAATCTAGGCCGACGTTTTGGCACGGTAACTCGTGGAAGAGACATAAGGTCCATAAATAATATATATTATTTTTGAAAAAGGAAATATATTAATATCTATCACAAGACAGAACGCATATACCTTATGTATTAAAATATCTGTCTACAGAAGATACTTACACAAAAAATGTAATGAAATATATTCAAAAATTCCTCCCGTAAAACAAAGCCATTCCTTGTGGTAAGGATCCACGCTAACAAGAAGCAGAATTCCTGTGTAACATCCTTTAAAAATAAAATAACAAAATAAATTAAGTGCGTACAATACCTGCAAGAAAAATATCCCGGATTAGGTCCTTTCCGAAATGGTAAATGGTTACATTTCAACATAATTAAAATACCCTTCTTTCAACAAAGTCCAAAATTCTTCCTAATTGTGAGAGTTAATTATAGATCTGTCCTTAAAATATCCCTTGATTCTTCCTAACTTCGTGAAACATAAATATTAATTAGGTCAACATATTTTTGGCCAAAGTCGTGTTTCCATTTATCGCTTTATTTTCAAATGAAGGCATTATTTTTATTAATTTAGAGTGTCAAGAATACGTATTTATGTTTCTATTCTAGTAAGTAAATAAACAATAATTGACGCTAGTGGCTTATTGCGTGCAAAAACAAAATTACTAATGGCACAACAATATTTTAACGCAAACAAAAAACGCTTCTTCAAATCAGAAATAAACAAAAGACGAAACAATTGAAATCAAACAACAACCTTCATTTAGAGCATTACACTATCATCATTTCATCGGACAATCATCAGACAATCAGACAATTTGAATGGTAGACGTCAAACTCTCAGGTCAGCCTCTACTTCAGCTGCAAGAAGGGTTGTAGAACCGATCAGCCGTTGCCAGAAGTCTAAATTTAGTGAACGGGCATTCGCAGTAGCAGGCCCAAAAGCGTGGAACTCTGCCCTCCGTTATTAGAAACAGAGACTTTATTTAAGAAGAACCAAAACGCACTTTTTCAAAAAATCATTTCCATAAGTGAAAATAACGATTTTTTAATTTTAAAAAACATATTATGTGTAAAGCGCCCTTGAGGTAAAAGTTTTTACGAAAATGGCGCTATACAAATTATCCATTATTATTATTATTATCATCATTACATCTAAGTCGTTTTTCCTCCACTACTGAATGAATGATCCCCAAGTGTCTCGCTGTCACATATGTACGCAAAATTTGATGATTATAACGATCCAGCGAGTTTTTGGGCGACCTGTCGGTCTTTTGATCCCCCTCGGATACTACTGGATCACTGCATTCATCCAATGATTGTCCGTCCTTCGTGCGACGTGACCTATCTATTGACATTTAATTTTATTAGCGTATTCGATTATATCTACTACTATTGTCTGTTCTCTTAGCACAATATGAAAGCGAAATCTGGGCAATTAACAAGAAAGAGAGATATCGGTTAGAAGTATTCGAGATACGATGTAAGAGACGATGATATGTAAAGAATAAACTAAGCTGTGAGAATAACAAGTGAGGAAGTTCTGAGAGAAGTGCAAGAAAACCTCATGTAATTAAAGGAAGGAAGAAGACAGAGAGCAAGGTCTAGACAAAAATACACTTCTCAAATTTCTGGATATTGGTGAGTATTTAGCTTCCATTTTGGTTTGGCAGATATTTGTTAGTTCGCTTTTGATATTCGTAGAAAGGAGTTAATTACAATTTATTATGAAGCATTTAACGCCTCAACAATGTGTTGAAGTGATCGCAATCGTCACATGATAAAAAAGTTTTGGTGGCATAATTGTGTGAATTGAGCCTGCAACAAAGCCTGGTTTTAACAAGACGGTGCCACCTCGTACACCGTCCGAGCTACACTTTAAATTAAGCGAGAAATTGTTCCAGGCTGCATAATATCAAAACGTAGTGGTACGATTTGACGGCTCTTGACTTTATTCTCTGAGAGTAATTGAAAGTAAAAGTCTATGCCAATAAGCCAACAATAATTTGGATGCTACAAGACAATATTCCAAATGAACTTGCTGAAGTACCACACGAAGTGTGCGAGAATGTTATGAAAAATATGGTTAAAAGAGAACGCATTTTATCCGCTGCCAGAGGCGGCCACATTTCCAATATTTTATTTTATACATAATTGTAATAAATTAAGTAATCAAGAAATAAAAATTAAATTTAAAAATTATATTTAATTTTTTATGTATTCAAAAACAACTTCGGCCTGGAACATAATATTCACCCTGTGCATATTTATTTTTTTATTTCTTCTTTTATACTAATATATCTATTATTAAGGAGAACATCTTCTTATTGTGAAGTTGTAATTATTCAGAACATAGGTTTATTATATTTTAAATACTAATTAAATGTATTAATTAGAAAGATATACATATAAAATCAATTTTATCGAAAAACATTGTTTTTGCTACCGGGATTAGAACCTGGAACTCTTTTCAATCTGGGTAAGGTGCATTAACCATCTATGCTACAGCAGACAGTACTTTTAACGACAAATTTTTGAACCCATATATTATACTTTTCAAATGAATACATCTATCGTTCCATTATTTGAAAGCCATTTGATAAAAATGAATTGTTAATTCTGGTGTCTCCTATCGGACTACTCAAAGGTATTTTATCACATCCTCTGGTATTGTGAGATATTAACGGATGCCAGAGGAGATATGATTAATGGTCTGGTGAGAGTGGATCGGACTTCCATCCAAAATCTGGATCTACTCGGTTGCAAAGGGAATTTGGAGTTTTTCAAGACCTTTGTTCGAGTCTAGGTGTCTAGATGGGAACTGTTATGGGCTCTAACGTGTTAAGTGTTTGTTTGTAATCTTTTAGTAGTTTATTTGACTTTTTATCATTATTATATACTTTACTCTTTATTTTCAATATTTTCACACTACTTGTATATTTATTTAATATTATTTTGTTGTCTCTTTGCTTTTCTCTTGTCACTGGGATGAGAACTGCCGGAAGTGGTGCTCCGAAAACTGGTAAGTTCGTTTTTCTTTTGTTTTGTCCTTTTACCTTTCTCGGGGGGGTATTCCTTCTCTCCCTCGGCTCCCTGACCAAACTAAAATACTGACACTCTGTTGACATTGTATTATTATGTTGCTTACTTTATCTTATTTTCTCCTCTTTTCATGTCTATTTCTGAAATATTTGTACACCGTTTCCTTTCCATTTATTTGTTTATTTTATTTAATTAATGTAATGAATGGTAATGTAAATCTTAATAAATAAAGGTCGGGGACTGTGAGGGTTTTTGACATCGCAGCTACTCGGCTCCATCTCGTCACTTGAGTGAGACAAAGTTGCACAGCTACCTATTAGCATTAAAAAAAAGTCAACCAAACGCCGAATGAGCAGGACTATATAGGAGCTTTTGCTTATAAACGATCCTGGGTAAGCGCCGGGTACACCCACACAGGTAGGAAGTGGCAACTAGTAAGTGGTAAGTAGCAAGTTGCAAGTAACAAGTAGCAAGTAGCAAGTAACAAGTAGCAGGTAGCAAGTAGCAAGTATCAATTAGTAAGTAGTGAGTAGCAAGGAACAAAGCTGAAAATCTCCTGGATTGGTCGGTGAACTGAAACGACCCGTTTGCTGCCTACTCAGCGTCTCTGATTGTTCCCGGTGGTAGCCCTCTGTGTGTCCGGCACAGCACTGCGCTACCGGCCGGCAAATGTCGTCCTATGTTCATAGTCATATTTTAAATAAATGTATAAAGGAGATATTAAATTAATCAACTAGAAAAATACCGAGATTCGAATACTCGTATATCTTTCTAGATGATTCAATAAATTTGTATTAAAAATAGCACAAAACTATGTTCTGAAATTGTAACATCGCCAAAAAAATGTGTTCACCTTAAAAATATATATTAAGGTTCAAATAAGATTATAAATGTTAATTTGTTATAAAAAAAATAAACTGTTTGCTATATATCTTAATTATATAGTCGAAAATCTGTATGTCTGATGCAGTGAAAACGGTGAGAATCATTAAATTTGCACAGCTTATTCGAAGCTATTTTCATTTCGCATTTCCGTAATAACTTTTGATTTGAAATATCCATTTATATGTCAAACAATAAAAAGAAGACGACATATTGTCTGTTATATATTTTCTTATTATGGAAAACAAACGTTATGATCTACTGAGATATAATATATTATTTTTCTATTTCCGTAGAATTATATAAAATGGAAAAAAAATATTTTCATTTCTTGATAATTGCTTTCAATATTTATTTTGTGATGAGTTGATTTTTCTTTCCCGCTATCGTTAACTTTTTTAGTATTTTTTTAATGTGAATTTAATGTAAATTATCTAAATGTAAGGGAATATGAAATTAATATTCACAATTATCCAAATTTCGAGTGAAGCCAGAGAATAAAGCTAGAAATAAATGAAATACCAAAAGTAACAGATAGAGCACAAGATGAAGAAGAAAAAAAAAAATTATTTATGTACAGTATGTACCACAAGTCGCGCACTGTAGGAATAAATTAATAAGCCGATATTGGATGTACTGAACTGTAGTTTCATTTGCCAGTAAAAGAAAATATTCTTCAAGGTAGCGAAAATATTGAACGTGTTTTTAATATCGCTAGGTTAAGATTATTCGATTTTTTTCTGTTTTATATTTTCAATAATAGTACGTTAATATATATTCAATTTGAAATGAAGTATATATTGTCTTTATTAGGAGTAAGAAAAAATATACATTAGCGAAATCGTACGAATTTTGATGACTGGCAAGTATTTTACATTGACCATTTGTCATATTTACTTTCTCTTACCTTTGAATAAAGCACTTTCTTAGTCACAATCTCAAAGATGTTATGTTATTATTGGTTTTGATAAATTAACCTTTTCCATACCATGATATAAAATACCCGAATGCAGCCATGCTGTCAACTCGTATTACCGTAAATTTGCTAATAAAAAATTTGTTTATTAGCTTAAATGGTTTTAATGGTACAAATTTACTCTAAATATTAAGCATATAATTTTGAAAAAATAAATAATAATGAGAGCATTAATTATGTTCTATACAATGTATCCTTCCTTATTATCTCTCTTTATTTAATTAGTGAGAAAAAGACAATTATATTTGTATGTTTGTTGTTCTTTTCACTGTGAAAATAATGTGTGATCTCTGTCTTTTATATAACAAATTGTATTTTTACCAACGTATTAAGTTTACAACGGATTTATTTGGAAAAATAATTGTTTTTGTACGATTCCCTTTTCATAATTGGTTTTTCACTAGTCATTCCTAAGTACTTATATTTTATTTAAGATTACCTAAAATATGAATTTTATGTTGAATGTATTTACCGAAATATTACAGGTTTAATTATAATGGTAGACCTGTGTTACTACATGGTTTGGGAAAGGTTAAAAAAGAACAAGAACGGTGACAGAAAAAAAGGTATGGGATGTACAAGGGGCCTTTGTGGGTGAAAGAGGATGCATGAATCAGATTTTTTCTTTATGAACGATGATGGAAAAGTGTTTAGCGAAAGCCAAAAACTTTTTTGTGCCTTTGTAAAACTGCAAAAAGTGTATGATAGAGTTATAAGAGAAAAGTTATGGAAAGTATTATTACAGGGTGAATAGTAAATTTATACACGCAATTTCATCCCTGTATGAAGGAAGTTCTGCGTGTGTAAGGATCAATGGATCATTCACACCGTGGATTGACATTACAAAGGGTGTCTAGCAGGGTTGTGTAATGTCTCCATGGCTGTTCAACTTGTATATAGATAATTGTGTGAAAGAACTGAAATATATGAATGTAGGAGCGAAAATGGGCGATCTGATTGTATACTGTTTATTGTACGCCGATGATGCAGTATTAATGGCGAATAATGAACAAGAATTACAGAGGCTAGTGAGTAGAATGTTCGACGTATGCAAGAAAAGCGACCTTATTATGAATGTCAACAAGTCGAAAGTGGTGGTATTCGAGAAGGAAGAAAGCAAAACACCGTGCTAAATACTTGGAGATAATGAATGTTTGGAATTGTGTATTTGAGAAGTATGTTCGATAGAAACGGAAAGACAGAGAAAGATATCGAAAGGAGGGTGACTGCAGGGAATAAAGTGAACGGCGCTTTGAATGGAATTATAGCTAATGGGAACTTGTCAACTGAGGCAAGACTAGTGGTTTACAATGGAATCCTGGTACCAACACTGATGTATGGAATTCAATTGAGCAATGGCAGAAGAGAATCGAAAGTAGACAGAATGCAGTGGAAATAAGATCACTTAGGCATATATGTGGCAGATCCATTTATGACAGAGTATAGAATGAAGGAAAAAGAAACGAATGTAAAGCTGATTTTAGTATAGTGAGTAAGATTAAGAATGGATCACTTAGACGGTTTGGTCATATGGAACGGTTGAATGAGGAGAGAATGATAAGAAAGATATATGACGCAAGTGTTGATGGCACCAGAAATAGAGGACGTCCGCGGAAGACTTGCCACGACCAGGTAAACCAAATACTTGAGGATAGTCCAGTTAGATGCCTCAATAATCGTCGAGCTTGTATAAGAAGATGTATAAATATGGATGAAGCGAGAATTGTGTGTCAGGACATCCCGTCTGTCTACCTCCGCGGGAAAACGGCGTATGTATATATAATACGTTGATATAATAATAATAATGTGTTTATTCCAGCATGATTAGGTTTTATGATGTTGCGGTTTCGTCTTGCGCAATCAGCATATTATTGCGGCGTCGATAACTGAGAAGGCGGCTGGGATGTAAGTTAATACAAGATAATACATATTTACAATTTATTGTACATTGACTAAAAACCTTCTTAAAACTTATAGTCTACTTAATTTTAATCTTAGCATAATCTTAAAACCTTCCTCAACGTGTTACCATACCAAAACGCCGGTCTAGGTTTTATAAAGGAAATCGTTTATAAAAAACCTAACTTAGAAGAGACACTAGTTGCATACGCTAGTGCTCGCGGAAAATGTTTAATTACTGTATTTATACGTATAAATATACACCTAAAAAGTAATAAGTTACTGATTAAGTTATCTGAGACCTTTAAAATTATGTTTTGTTAAATTGAAGAGATCTAAGTTGCCGAATCTCGTATTGAACGTGTTTGATGAGCTATATTTAAAAAAAGTTTTGACGTGAATTAGTATTGCAGAGGAAGAAGCTTAATTAGTCTGGTGGACCTTCCAGGCTGGGTAAAAATAACGCGTTTATTCCAGCGTGATCGGGTTGTTTTTATGAAGACCCAATTCGCCATAAAGATAATACGTTTTATATAATACATTAAAGTTACGAAATATTATTTATGGTATGGAAAGAAAACCGAGGAAAATATAAATAAATAAAAAGTTCATATAAATATATATATATAAACAAAATATTAATACTACATATATATAAATACTTCAGTCACGGCCATTATTGTATCTGTAGTCGTTGTCATTCTCTGGTCAGGGAACCAGTTTTCCATGAGGACGCCGCTTGCACCAGAGCGTTAGTGCTGAGCTCCAACCGCAGCTTTACGCCCGCAACTCGATGTCTCAGAAGCGGAACAAATCCATGTATACGGCCATCGACAAACATTGTAGATGCGCTGCAATAATGCGCCAATCCGAACAGAATTCTAAATGAGTTATTGTATTGAATTCGGAGACGGTTGTAAGTCACTTGCTTTTATTTCAACCAGAGCTCGCAGGTACACATACTGGTGAAGAACGATTTAAACGGAATCCTCTTCACCTCCTTGCTGCATCGGTAGAAACGCCGTGACAGCATATTTGCTCGAACGCTCAACTGTCTCCTCTGCCGTTCTATATCATCATCGTCTTGTCCATCTTCATTGAATATATAGCCGAGGTATTTGACCTTATTTTTAACGCTCAGTTTCGTCCCGTCCACCCACACATTCTAGAAGTGACTAGCTTATATAGGAATATGACACCAGCAGTATCTCTGCAATCTACAAAGGAGATGTTGTAATAAAATAAACAACGGAATCTTTGTTGTTTACGGAAATAAAATATTTTAAAAATCTGTTCTGAACACTTTATATCCGATTTATATGTCTGGTTTGCGTGTGGTACCCTGTAAACAAAAATATTATAATTTTCCCTCGGCTGTGGGTGACGGTCCGATTACGCAAACTTGCACGTGCGTGAAATACGGCTCGATACGGCTGGAAATACCGCATTGTTAACGTTGAGACGTGCGACACTGTTTTTTGTTCTGCGCCTCTGATATAAATTGTCGGATGAGCGTGGCCGACACCGCCGCGTAAGATAATGTTTTACGACTATCGAACCGCACGCAATTACGAGCGTTTGACAATAATTTATTGCCAACGGTCAAGCGACCGGAGGGCGGAGGGTTCCGTTCTAACTGACCGTCCGCCAATTTACTAAGAGCACTATAATTTGTGACCTCTCACTTTCTGCGGCGACCGAGGCTGAACTCGCAGTGGACAGAGGAGGCTGTACCAGGGGCGAGTTGGACGGCGAGGACGTGAAAACAAACAACACGGACAAGTTGGCACGCGCATCTAGGGGAGAATGTAGAAGTGGGTTAATTTATTTTTTTCATCACTCGTATCACTGGGCTAAGCCACTCTAAGATAACATGGAAAAAAAAAATCTTTTTTATTTTTAAGTAAAATTAAAAAATATATCTATCGAAAAAATATTTGGTTACCACCGCGGTTTTTTATTTTCTGTTTCTGAAGTAAGTTTTTAGAACTCCATAATCACATTTTTATATTTATTTATTATTATTATTATGCACGCCCTATTCAGGCATCAACACAATTAGTAAAATAACATAAAATTTCATCAGAACTGTAATACACAAAGAAAAAAATTATATAATGTCAGCATGTTTTTTCATAATCAAAATTAAAAATAAATGTAAAATGTGAAGTAAAGCGATTTATCCGTCACCATTGAGTTGAGACACAAAAATTGGAATAATGTAGTCCTATAAAGAATTAAATTTACAGCAAAAATGTCGACTACCTCCGCATATTTATTCAAATAATGCAATCTGGGGACTGCGGAGTTAGCTAATGCATGAGTTCTGACATTACCGCTGTAATAGAACAATGAATTGTATCTCGATGACCTCAATTGTGGGTGAAAGTCACGCAGGGGGGGCACTGCTGGGAGCAGTCTGTCATATGTGCCCACTATTATGAAAGTCAAGAAATGGAAAAAAAAAAGTTTATTTATTATTTCGCGTCACATTGTTTTAAATTAATATATTACAATGCAAATTATAACAATTGTGAAAAATTTTGATGTTACGACGTTCAATGTTTTCATTTTTTTATTTTGTTAAATATACTTATGTATGCACTATATTAAGATTAAGAATAAATAAATAAATTATCCGAAACAATTAAGCACCAAAAAATGCTAATGTCGTCCAGCACCGTCATTATCCACTACAGCTTCATAAAACCTGGCTAAAGTGGATAGTGAATGTGATTTATGACGTAGTTACATAGTCAAAATGTTGATGGATTTATTTATTAAATTAGTTAAGGGGACTTTAACAGTATAATTATCATAATAAAGGGTGTTAACATTAAATAAAACATAAAAATCATGGTAATGGCCATAATATTGGCTTCATTGGAAAGATAATTTTATTCCATTATTGTTTAATTATAATTTTGTGCATATATTCGCCGCGGCTGGCTCGAATAAAACGCAATCTAGAAGTCCAATTTTCGACCACTTTTTGGAGCAGCTGGGGACGTATATTAGCAATAACGCGACGAATGCTGGCTTCCAAGTCGTTTATCGTCTCTGGTTTATCGGCGTAGTCTAGCGATTTCACATATCCCTACAGAAAATAATCCAAAGGTGTTAAATCACACGGTCTTGGAGGCCAATTCACAGGTCCATTACGCGAAATTATGCGGTCATCGAATGTGAATCATAATAAATTGATTGTTGAGCCATCTTGTTGAAACGACAGTTCTTCCACATTAATGCCATTCAATTGAGGAACGAAAAAAATAGTGATCATGGATCTACAGAGCTCTCCATTGACTGTAACGTTCTGGCTGGCATCATTTTTTAAAGAAACTACAGATACTTCGGTGCGCACTGTGCGACATCTCTGCGTACGTGTATTATCAATTAGAGTATGTGTGATGCAAAAGCAATCTATGATTATTCGAATTACTTGCTCGTATGGGCGATTATGTCGACCATAAAATGGACGTAGCGCATGGTAAGTTTCGCGAACTGAACCACGATTTTAGGAATAAATTTGCAAAATTAGCAAGCGTTATTCTAGCGTAAGTCTATTCATGGTGAAATAGAAAACCAAACTGAGTACAAATCAGCTGACAGCTGTCAAATTGGCTGTCGCTGGAAAAGATGTTGCCAATTCGAAAAACAAACCTCTAAAAAAACATTATTTACAACTAACATAATACATAGCATATAGAAAGTAATTATAAAAAACCACAAATTTGTTCAGGCATTTTAGTAATGAAGTACATAATATAAGGTAACATAGCAGTTTACAATATAAGGTAACATAATATTAGTAAATATAGATAAAAACTGATGGGTGGAGAGGTTGAAACTATTGTTAAAGTATAGGGAGAACCAGAACCAGATGTGTTTATAATCAGAAGGATGTGCTTTGGCGTGAGTAGATGAATGCCCCATTATATTTCATCAATCTACTCACATGTTCGTTAGCATTGTAGTGTGGTGTGTGGCCAGAGCAAGATGAACAATAAAAAACTACTTACAATAGATCGATGTTAATGGATGCTTGACACACAAGTATAAACAGTAAAAGTTCTACAACGTGACGCGTTTGTTAGTGAGCTCGTCTAGTCTCCGGCGGCTGCGGCGCGTTGTATTGTTGTCTGTTGTGTGTCGGAACTAGGCGTGTTTTTGATAAGAGCCTCGTTTTGCAAGGCAGATATATGCAAGGTGCGTGCAGACTGTAGAGGCGATAGACCTTTATTATAGTCTTAAATAGTTACTATGAAAATTTTGGTTTAGCTCGGTCAAACATTGTAGGATTGTATAGAGAACAGATAGACAAACAGACATACATTTAATTTTATATATTAAAAAATAGATCATTATTCATTAGAGAATTAACATATTATAATATACTTCAGAGAATTTAAAGAAAACTTTTTTATCCCTGAAATATTGTAGACCGAGTCTACCACACCACATAATGCATATTATTTATGCCAAGCCGGCGTGATTTATTGCGTTTACCAACAGAGAAAATGTGACTTAATATTATAATTAGATTATTTTACTAACTGCCTGTCTACCTTCTCAGCACTTTGCTCCACAGGGTTCAATGCCGTTCGAAAGGGGACGAGCCCCCGTTACCGAAATGTTATTTTCCCATGCTAGGCAATATAAACAGAAAAGTAAAAAGGCTTTGATTCAGAAGCGAATATTACTTAAATACCCACTTATAAAATTTTGAAAGACCATGTTTGTTCAAGTGGCACGTTTTACGTCACGATAAACAGAGCTAATTTCTAAATTACTCTTTTTAATTTCGAGTCGTGTAAATTCGATGCTTTAAAAAAATTGCATTACGTCACTAAATATGACGTCATTAGAATATAACGTTTCCAGAAATTTTTGTAGAAACACTTATTTACGTAAATATCTCCGAACTTTTAGACTAAGCGCCTTGTACCGGTTTGGTAGTTTTAATATCTTTTTCATTCTTGTCAATAGTCAATTTTCAATTATTCATTTTAATAACTATGTTTCTAAATTATCAACCACAATTGATGTAATTTGTAACACATTATTCTCCTAACTGTTTTAATATGTTTTTAACTAGTTAATTACAAAATTTATCAAACATTTATATCTTCACATTGTACTTTAATATGCTCTTATTGGACTATCTATTAGGGACATTTATAAACAATTTGTTAATAATCCTAGCTAAAACTCGCTTACAAAGGAGAATAAGACACGAAAATATTACGTCACCCATATCAGTCGCTGTCTTTATTTTCTTCCTTTTTCCATGCGCTTATCGCGGGCATTATCTACTGGAGCTCATGATGCTTTATTGTCTCCTGTAGAATGTATCGAGTTGCAGTGAATCGAAATTGAATCTAGATCTTTTTTCAAAACAAAATTATTTAGAAAATAATCTTCATTAAGACTTGGGGTTATGATTTATGAAAAATATGAATTAAATATATTAATTAGAAAGATATACATATAAAATCAATTTTATCGAAAAATATTTTTGTTGCGCCACCGGGACTTGAACCTGGATTTCTTTCCAGTTACTTTTTTGATATTAATACATTTAATCGTTCCATTATTTGAAAGAGCCATTTACCTTATTTTTACGGAATCTCAAATACCCTTGAGTAATCTGATAGCAGACGCCAGAATTATCAATTCATTTTTATTAAATTTTGGACACATTGATACAACTTTATTATTAGGAGAACACATTCTTATTGTGATGTAATTATTCAGAACATAGGTCTGTGATATTTTAAATATTAATTTAATATATTAATTAGAAATATGTACATATGAAATCAATTTTATCAAAAAATATTGTTGTCGCGCCACCGGGATTCGAACCTGGATCTCTTTCCAAACCGGGGAAGGTGCATTATAATTTATATGTCACTCATAATGAGGCGATATAAGTGTTACAGCCTTGGATGGAGCGATAAGAAATAAGGTTTTAAAATTGTGTGAAGGGATGGTGTCCCCAATGTTCAACCAATACGCTCGTATTTTTTCGTATCGCGGAGTATATTGTGTGTCTGGAATATGTGGGAATATACGTGAATATAAATTTATATATATATAGGCATTAAGTTATATGAACGGAAACTATTTAGGGTTTTTTTTTATTTTATTGAAGATAAATTACACAAAGTTTGAGGCGAAGATTGAAGGCGGCTTCTGGAGCTTCCGCTCGCGAGACGTCGGTATAAAGAATGACAAACAGTGACTCAGCTTTTTCTGGTACTGACACTGATGCGTGTAATATTGTGGCACTGCTTCTTTGCGGCTAGTACTAGTTGGGTTGTTGGTACTGCTTTTCAAGGTGCGTTCAGCTTCGCTCTGTTGTCTCTGGATGACGAGAGTGGACTCAAGACTAAATTAGTTTAAAAATCTTTGGCTTATATTATTTATTTACATGTGTACTGCGACAATTTTTGATTTCTAGCGTACCGTTTGCTTAAAATCATAAGCCATAAGTATTTAATCACAAATGTTACATAATTATGCTTTTAAAAATCTATTTTAAAATAACAAACTTTATAATACTAGTAGTAATATAATTACTGATTTTAGACTTATTTTGATTTTCTTTTCGAGAGAGTATAGTATATAAAATCTCTTTAGATTGCTTAACGTTATCAGCTGTCAAATGGATCGGAGGGCGAGTAATATAGGAAACCTATTGACTTACCAAGATTAATGATACCAAATGACAGCTTAAATTCAACTTGAGGTAGTGACAACCACCCTAAAGCCTTTCAGGGTCTTTAAAAATATGGAGAGCTTAATTAGTTAAATATGGGCAAGCCTTAAGGAAAGATTAACTCCGCTGGCGCAGTTATAAGAAATGTATTGGATCATCCCATAAATAATGCGGTATTTTCAATTACAATAAACTAAAAGTCGGAAGGGGATGGGGTAAACTACCTGCATTACGTAAAATTACTATCTGTTACAAAACCAGGTAGTTTTATTGTAACAGTTATTTTTTCTAAACTGTAATGAAAGTGACAAAGGAGCATATTTGGCATATTTTTCTTTATGACTTTATTAAAGGCAATAACGCTACGTAAAGGGCAAGTAATATTAATACAGTATATGGGGATTGGACAATAAGCGTTAGCCAGTGTCATCGCCTCCATTATCAACAATACCGCTGACAGTCCTTGAACACACCTTGCATATACCTACTTATAAAACTAGGCTCTCATCAGCCACATAAACACGCAGCAGCTATCCATGAAGCCTGCCACTGCGCGTCACTTCTCTCACGGCCGTCTTTCCGACAAGATCACTAGCAAACGCTTTTCGTTGTAAACATTTTACTGCATATACTTTATTCACACGAAAGGGTGGTGTGGTTTGGTGGGGTGGTGAAACGAGATGCATTAAAGATGATAGTAATTAGAGAGATAGACAGGAATAGGGAACAGAGGCTGGCTAAAAGACCACCAAAACCAGAAAACACGACCCACCTGTGAAATGCTCATTTCGGTATGTTCTTCCACTGGATTCACAGATCTTCCGGCTTCAGGACACGTACAATGCTGTTTAGCACAAAGTACACTTGAACAACTTGGTGTCAAACGTAAGTGTCAAATAATACCTTAAACAATAGCAAGATGTACAGCACTAAATCGATTCGCACGGTAGCGAGAAACCGATTACGCATAAAGAAATAACAGCCCTACACAGCAGGATGAACTTGGCGGCAATAAACGCACCCAATAATAAACGCTTATTTAACAGTTAGAAGGAACAACTGCAACTGTAGAATCATAGAGAATACACCATAAAATAGGTCGTGTCTGGTATAGGAGGAGAGGGGAGTAAGTAGGTACTGGATATGAATTATATGTACGCGTTTACATCCACGCTCGATGGCGATCGGCGATCCATACATCATAAATACCGAACTTACTTGTTATTAAATAGAACACATTCGTATTGTGAAGTTGTAATTATTCAGAACATAGATCTGTGATGTTTTTAATACAAATTAAATGTATTAATTAGAAATATATATAATAATAAAATATAAATCAACTGTGTAAATAACATAATCGGATAATGCACGTTCCCCGGATCGGAAGAGATCCAGGTTCGAATCCCGGTAACAGAAACAATGTTTTACGATAAAATTGATTTTATATGTATATCTTTCTAATTAATACATTTAATTTGCATTAAGAACATTCTTCTAACTGTAACTATGCACTGATCATCAATAAACGTATGTCAATTGTAAGTAGTTTTTATTGTTCAACCTGCTCTGGCCACACTCACGCCCACACCCACACGCGCACACTTCGCGATGTTATTCAAAAGAACAGGTGAGCGCTGAGTATAATTTATTAGGGCCACCAGACTCACACACATTACCTTCTGATAACATTCAATCGTAACCGCACACATATGTATTCCCAAATATTTAAACCCCGTGCATGGCCGGGCGCCAAAAACGTACATAGACCAGTCGATATTGTAGAGAACATCAGCACGACTAGTTTTCTTTTGTTCCTAGCTTTCCTGCCAGTAATTATTTACAATTCTATTAATATTTTCCTTACACAGTCTATTTTATGTCGTTACTTTATCGAGCTCATCATTTTTAGTGTACTTCTCTAAGCGTTGCTGTTCCTAACTGGATCATCTTCCATATTAATGAAACATCATAAACTAAATACCAAAAACACTTTTTAATCTCCAGCTTCAAGAAAATTAAATAATTGTCATTATTAACTACATTAAATTTATATCATTTTTTTAATTTTAATTCCATATTAATTTATATCACTTCACACGCAGACCAGTAAATGAATAGACATGAAACAAAAGATACATATAGGAGAGTAGTTTGGAATATTAATTTTGGGACGAGGAGCATTCTACATACAATTGATTCTTCGTGTAGACAAGTCGTATTGTCAGCGTTTCAATTTTCGTTCCAATCAAGTCATATATTTTAAAAAAGTCTCGGAGCTATTTGATTGCGTAAGCGGTACCAAAGCGATCACGTGAATGACACCAAAATGAAAATATTGAAACGAGGAAGTAACAAGGCGCGTAAACATATAACGAGGGGTAAAAAGTTTGATACGAAGATGTTAATGAACTAAAAGTATGCACTATCCTATATCCAATTGATATGTTCATTAATATACAGTCATTTCCATGGTGGTTCCTTGTGAAATTTTGATCAGATCTTTTTGAATTGTTTGAACATTGGTGCAATCTCACCCTCACAAAATCTTAAAACTGATCGCTTCATTCGAGTCTGTCTAACCATCATCCAAGCTTACTCTTTCTAGAATTAAGTGATTGCAACACATACATTATATTTATACAGAAAACAATGGAAAATAAAATTACTTTATAATGTTACTTTGGTGTAATGAAAAGATGTTTTAAGTGAAATATTGATGCACAGAGAGTAATATTTTTATTAAAAAAATGAATAAAACTTCATTTAACGGTATCAAAATGTTTATTTTCCCCACCCCTATATCTAAATATAAACATGGGGTGTAATACAACATTTAAAAACATTACGTCACCAACTCGAACGTTGTGAAAATTACGAGCACTTGCGATGAAAAATACTTAAACTTTTTATGAAACCCTTGCACTAAATTTATTTAAATTAAAAAACATTTAAAAGTGGGTCACTCCATTAGCCTCCTCGCTAAATCCTCTCGGATCCGTGTCCTGTGTGACGTCTTCACCGCCGTAACCTTATCTGGCCGGCACACTTTATGCTCCACACAATGCAATGGCGCCCGCTTTGAAAACAACCCTTACCTCGTTAAATGTACCCTGAACCGTAAGGGATAAAATATAAAAATAAAAATTTAACATAGAATAAGCTTCTTCTTTTAAATAGGCAATCCACCCTTCAAGAGTGATCCTTACCATTAATCAGTTAAAACTTTATTTTATAGAAAAATGTATAATAATATTATAGAATAGGAAATATTATATTATAAGTCAATACCATTGTCGTTCAAAAAATGTGCTATTATATAGATAAAATGTGGCGAGTTAAGGGAAAGAAGATGACACAAGTTAACCGGGAGTTGAAAATTACCATTGACGAGATTACTGCAAAAAAAACCTGTGATCCGCAATGAACAGGCAAAAAAGTATGGTCATGGGTTTCCTCCTCGGCACCACAGGGAATCTATTAAGTTCAATCTGAATAATGTGAGGCTACATGGTAATGCCGAATTCTCATTCTAGAGATATTTGATATTGTTCTTTGAGAACCAGGGGGTGCGGGGAATAGATCTTTGAATTATTTTAAGCCGATTATCCTTAGGATTATTTGGATCCATCCATTGTATAATCCAAATAAAATTCATACGTTTTTTTACCATATTAAATATGCTTATTGGTATATAAATAGCGCGTTAGAAAATTTTATAACATATCACTTTTAGCTTATTTTTTACTGTCAATAATATTTTTTCAAAAATATTTGAGTCTGACGCAAATCGCCGGAATCAGAAAGACGAGAGTATCTGGGATTGGGTAGATGGGTTAGTTATAGAATTTCCTTCGATATGAACTAAAAAAAATCAACTGCTAGAAACGAACACCACTTGATAATTTAAATTTATACAAAATCTGTCCACCCCACCAATCCACCCATTTGGTCGCTAATTAATTTCCACATCTTATTGCAAGGTAGCACGACCACATTTTCTATTAAGCATTCCAATAGGTCAAACTCATTCAGTATTACACTCTCGTATAGTAATAATGTGTCGAGCTCATATTGATTTGTTTACCGATATTGATGTATATATTTTTTAATTTACATTATTTAAAAAGCAAATTATCAGTATTCTACGATGCAGTATGTAAATGATATTTCTCTGTTTGTAACTTTTTATTTTCTTTTGTCATGTTTTACTATATTTAACTTTAAATTACTCTCAATTAACAACTACGTTTTAAGTTTATTAATGTCGTTTACACCCTTTTTCTCATCCATATCCAATACCCTTATAAATTGTATCTGTTTTATTTCCAATAAAATAAAAAGAATTGAAATAACAAAATCAAATGAAATAAAACTAAAAATAACGGAAGACGACATCGACTCAATTGATAATGAGGTTTCCTTTAAAATCGCCCGAAGCTACCGATCAGATATCGCTTAACTCACTTCCACGAAGGTTGATCTATTGATTCCGCAGACTATATTTTGACACCTTAACGAAGAATAAAATGTCCACAGGTAAACTTATGTTTCGCAAAAAATACTTGACAATGGCCGACCAAACGTGCTCCATGTTACCGATGTTCTTGCCCAATCGATTTATTTTAGAATTACAACCGCTAAAACTGTAGCGGATCACAGGCCATTATTATTATTATTATTAGTATTACCATTAATGGTGATCGCTATCGTCACATGTTGGAAAACTTCTTAGTGGCCGAATCGGGTCAATTGGGCCTGCAACACATATGCGGTTTCAACAGTGCGGTGCCACCTCACACACACAATTATTTACAAACAAAATTAAAAATGCATTTCTCTTTTAAGAAAAGCAGATCGTTAAAAATAGAAAGATAGAATTAACGCGTTAGAAAATTGCAAATATTTAGTAGTTTCGCGGGTGGACTGTAATATACAAGATGGGCCATAAGTTATTGCACTTTTTAAATCGTTTCTGCGTGGGTACCGCGCGAAGGAGAGGCACGCAGGCGACAGCGCGCGGGAGCTTGGTTCTTGAAAATTTAGTCGCAATATATCGCTTCACGGGGAACAATGCATGTTCGGCGTAAAATAGTTTAACAAAAACAACGATTCTTATGGCTTACGCCAATCGCTTTTTTCCTAGTAAATAAATAATATATTAATCTTCTTATTAAGGAGAACACATTCTTATTATGAAGTTGTAATTATTCAGAACATAGGTCTGTGATGTTTTAAATACTAATTTAATGTATTAATTATAAATATATACATATAAAATCAATTTTGTCGACAAATATTATATATATTATAACACAATTGGTAGTGTACTTCCCCTGATTGGAAATAAAGATTCAGGTTTGAATCCCGGTAGCACAAAAACAATATTTTTCAACAAAATTGATTTTATATGTATATATTTGTAATTAATACATTAAATTAGTATTTAAAACATCACAAACCTATGTTCTGAATAATTACAACTTCACAATAAGAATGTGTTCTCCTTATTATAAGTTCCATTAATATAAGTTGTACCAATGTGTCCATAATTTTATAAAAATTCATTGTTAATTCTGGCGTCTGCTGTCGGTTTACTCAAAAGTATTTAAAATTCCGTAAAAACAATGTTAATATATATCAAATAATGTAATGATATATGTATTAATTTAAAAACATATAGGTTCGAAAATTTGTCGTCAAAAATACTGTCGCTGCAGCATAGTTGGTAATGCACCTTTCCCGGATTGGAAAAGATTTCCAGATTCGAATCCCGGTAGCGGAGCAATAATATTTTTCGATAAAATTGATTTCACGTGTATATCTTTATAATTAATACATTTAATTAGTATTTTTAAAAAATCATTCTTTTGTTTGCAGCAGATTTAAACAGTTGGCTTGTGAATTTTCCTTTAATATTGACGAGACATGTATTCCGCGCACATCACAATTTAAATTAAATGAAATTTAAGCATACTCTGGGGTCAGAACCAGTCAACTGCTGTGAAGAACTGGGACCGATAAAAAATTCGGCCCAAACACTATGTTTTAAATATTGTTATAGAGACGGCGATAAAGGTTGGTAAAATTTTAAAAGGGAAAAATACTATTTAAAAAAGATTTTTCAATTTCACGATTTTCTCTTTACTGCAAAACCTTACAAATTGAAGATGTAAAAGCGCGAAAATATTCAAAGCAATATAACTGTTCCTCCGTCATAATAATTATTTATGAGGAAAAATTTGTTTGAAATCATTTTATTTATTTCATGAACCATTTCATAGCAAAAAAATATTTATTGTACGGCTTCCACTCTAGAGACGTTCGTTTACAGGTATTCTTGTACTTGTGTTACTTCTGCAGATTATTTTTTTTAAATCATTTTAATTTTATAAAATATTAATTTCTTTAGAAATATTATTTATTTCCTTTTTTTACATACACGTAAAAGAATAAATATGAAAATTGTCTGAGATTTGTAAAATATATATTTTTTTATATAATTATTTTAATGTTATATATTTAACAGAAGTGTTAAGTTAATTAAATTATATTAAGTTTTTTGGCGTTTTATTAGTTGCCTCACTCATGAATACTTTCAATTCGCGATTTACCCAAAATTTAACCTGCGTATCTCCGTCCCTTTCTTTCCTAACCTATCTTTAAGCACAAGGAAGAAAGAAGATGTTGCAGTTATTAACACTCTCTCCAACTGCAGCTTGGAGAGAACTTTATACGGATTAACTACCGACGCGTATTAATTAACCGGTAACGTTTATAATAAAATATTTTCTGTAATTCCGCTTATATAAAAACATTCCTTATTCGCGAGTGTTTGTATAACACCGCAACGCTTGTTCTTGTGGTGAAGAAGGAATAAACAAATGATCCAGTATCCGGAAGACTAAAAAAGTAAGTGCCTTATAAAATTTTAAAACAATGAAAAATAATTTTTAAAATGTACATTGAGCAAATGAATAATAATATATAAGTATATAGGCTTACGAATACATTTGCCTCCACGCGTATCGCTTAGCAAAGCAATTTATACATGAATAATACTTCAATCAATAATTAAACAAAAGCCTTTGAATCATTAACAATAATCTTAATTATGGAACATCGTTAACACCGTTGATAGATACAATAATTAAGTAGTTAATTACATTTTTTTAATCATCTACGAGGACTGTATGATAGATACCCGTGCTTAACGACTATCTGTTTAACGCCATCTTTCGAACGAAACCTATCAAAATTTCAAATAGATTTGTTTTGATACCTGTTGGAAGAGGGCAAGTTTGTATGTTCGTTTGCAACCATGGAAAAAGAGCAATATCAGTCAACGATTTGATTCCTTTGTTTGAATGGGAAGACGTGTGAAGAAATCAATGTGATGTTACATGCCGTTTATAAGGATCATGCACCTTCGATGGCTACCATAAAATATTGATTTATTGAATTCAAGCGTGGCCGAATATATTTTTTTGATGAAGAGCGCCCAGGCCATCAAGTACGTATTAAGCAGCCCTTGTAAATTTATGATAGAAAGAAAAATGTGTAATTTATAAAAAAAAAAAAACTAGAAAGTATATTTATTTAACTTATGTTATTTTTGTTTTATTAATTTCACATCATTATCTACGGATTATATCAATATTTTACTATATTCCCTAAGAAGGATAGAAAGAAACATGCTCGCCGTCTAAGAGATGTGGTGTTAGCGTTGTATGCTGCCGAAACCTTGAACTAGGAGACAAGCAAATATCTCCATTCTTCAGGAACTTTGTACTGAATAAAGGCTTTTCACAACATGCAGTAACTTTTTGGCGTAATTTGGGCATATTACTTGAAAATATGGAGAAATAGGAGATCTCTAGGAATGTACTTTGGGTATTTTACTGTAAATGATGGAAACACACTGGAGATTTCTAGAAATGTATCTAGGGTCCATAATTACCGACGACAGTAGCTGCGAGCCAGGAATTAAACCACACATAGGTATGGCGAAAAGTTCATTGTCCAGACTTGACAAAATATAGATAGTCCGCGGTATTTAAGAGACAACGAAGGTCAAACTTATACAATTTCTGGTGCATTTTATATTGTTATATGGTGTGGAATCATGGATCCTGAAGGCAAAGGAGAGAAGACGAATTGATGCCTTTAAGATGTGGTACTTAAGACACATGTTGTGCATGCCATGATCGGCAGGACGCACGAATGTCTTTATTCTGCAGGAATTGAGATATTAACCTGAGAGAATATTTCAATTTTTTGGCCTTTAGTAGCCAAGAAGACAAGCCTTTAGTAGACGCTTGTGGTAGGCCACGTCAAAATACGAAGATCCCCCACCCGTTGGATTGACAAAGTGAAAAAGGCAACAAGATCAGCAGAATGCCTAGAAAATAAGAGAAGCATAATCAAGAGGGCAGAAATTCATGGAGATCGTGATCCTCAGTCATGGGGGACGGACACGGATGATGAAAATTATGATGATGGGAATCTACAAGCACGAAGAACAAGAGAGATAAAAGAATTTAGAGGAGCAGATAGCAATCAACAGATGTTTATCTTCGAATATGAAATTCATTAAATAATACTGCAATAATATGGAGATGTCTGTGGTGATACGAGTGGATAGATGCATTTATAAATGGGAGAACATCAACCCATGAGAAGCTCTTGTCATTCCAGTATAGTCATCAATAATAAGAAGGGAATGAAGCTTGTTTAAGCGATTTGTACTTTGATGGGTAGGCTTAGTATTATAGTTAGAATATGTGCGTTCCATTTATGTAAATTTAAAACAGGAACAAAAGCGAAACTGCTTCTAATGAGAGACGTTTTCGGAGTCGGTCAGAGTTATTTTACAGCGGTGATAAAAAAACATTTTGTGTATATTTCGGTTATCGGTTGTATAAAGTTTTGGAGGCTGAATTTAAGAAGATTCAAGACTGCAAGGAGAGCGATCATCGGCGTCCAATAGTCCAGTTTCGCGGATATTGGTGTCTTTTATTTACATGGATTGAATTAATTTATTTAATAATACCAATAGAAAACCCAGGATAATTACGGCAACAAAGCTATTATTCGTGAAAACAGGCACATTTGAGATGAGATTTCAGATCTCACAGCATCTTCCACACAGTCTTGACCTCGCTCTCTCTGTCCCTAAAAGATATTTTGAAAAAACGAATATTTTAAAATAATTACTAAATCAAAGAAGCGGTGCATTCCTGTCAGAAAGCAAAACCAGATTACTGTTTTATTTAAGAAATAAATTATTGTAGTTCATACAATGGTAATAGAATTGTATTGAAACGCCCTGATATAAAAACAATTACGATGCTCAGTTATGAGCACATCGACCGAGAGAAAGATATCTAGTAGGTATTACTGTATCAACTTAAAAAAAATCTTTTGAACTCTTACAAACAAATTGGAGTACAAGAAAAAATATTTGTATTTATTTCGCCAGGGATATTGAGGAATTTTTTATTACGAGAATAAGGTTTAATGAAAATAGCAAGTATTTCTTTTCCAATAAATAGAGCCTTATCAGTTAATGGTCGGCCGGATTTTCACGTCTACTTTACCAGCGTGACAAGCAATAACCGAAGCAATTAGCAATATTGGTAACGCGTCGGTCCGTCCGACGTTACTCCGACGGTAGGCTCGACTATATTGTGTTTGCTCGAGTAAATGAAGAAAATAAATCGTACTTATATAAAATCGATCAGCTCAGCGGATAAGCCGTATTTAAAAGGAAAAAAATACTTTTTCTTACAATCTTTTATATCCTTAGATTCGATTTAGCTCCTTCGGTACCTCTCCCATCCTTCCACACCGCACGGACACCACAAATTTGTATTTCTTTTGGTGGCATATTTTCAATTTAACTGACACAATCAGAACAAAGGTACCTGAAAAGCGAATAATAATAATATTGGATAATTTGTATAGCGCCATTTTCGTAAAAACTTTTACCTCAAGGACGCTTCTCTGGGCGAAACTCTGCCCATTCAAGTCTTGTTGGCAATCACCAAATTATAATTATACATTTATTTATTTTAGATAATTTAACTTCTTATTTTTACCACTTAATTAATTAAGTGGTAAATAAGTTTACTTAGGAAAACACATTCTTATTGTGAAGTTGTAATTATTCAGAACATAGCTCTGTGATATTTTAAATATGAATTAAATATATATTTAATTCATATTTAAGAATATGAGAATGTGTTCTCCTAAATAATAAAGTTGTATCAATGTGTCCAAAATTTAATAAAAATGAATTGATAATTCTGGCGTCTGCTATCAGATTACTCAAGGGTATTTGAGATTCCGTAAAAATAAGGTAGATGGCTCTTTCAAATAATGGAACGATTAAATGTATTAATATCAAAAAGGTAACATATAGGGTCGAAAATTGTCGCTAAAAATAATGTCGCTGTAGCTTAGTTGGATAAAGCACCTTCCCCGGTTAGGAAAGAGATCCAGGTTCGAATCCCGGTGGCGCAACAATAATATTTTTCGATAAAATTGATTTTATATGTATATCTTTATAATTAATATATTTAATTCATATTTAAAATAAGTTTACCACTTAATTATTTAAATATTTTGAGAGGTTATCGTGGAGATGGATTTAGATAGAACGATAACATGTTAGCCAGTGGCGCAACTATGCTCACGTTCTATGGGTACAATACATATATATTGGATATTGCATTTTCCACTCTTCTCTGTAGTTGTGTTAGTTACTATTTACTGAACTTTTTTCAAGCGTTTTTTATATTGAGCATTACAATTTTACATAAGTTTACTTAAATTTGTTTAGTATTTACTTATTTTATACACTCTTACTTCATATTTTTATATTTATTTACTCTTACTGTACGTAGTTTGTTAATTTTTTATAAATGGAACATTGCATTTACTTTAAGTTTTACATTATATTTATGTGCTATTGTGCATCCTGTTTTATTCTTTATATAATATTGTTATACTTTTTACACATAATGAATTTTATATGCTATATATCTAAATGAATTTATGTTTTTCTCTTTATACATATATGTTTATATATTTTTCTATTTTAAACAATACATTTACTTACTTTAAGTTAAGTTTTACAATATATTTATACGCTATCTAATCGCATCTTAATTTACTTTTACTATATATTTATTCATACATTGAACACTGCACTTTGTTTATTACTATTCCGGAAAGGCACTGTCTGCTATAATACAGTAAAATACTAGTGTTGCAGATAGAGTATCTAAATATATGTCTTACTTTGCTGCAATGTTATCTAATTATAACAATATAATAACACACTGTACTATGAATCAAAAAATAAAAACATTATTATTATTATTATTATTAATGGATACCCGAAAAGTTCGCGCTTCTCAAATCATTTGAAATTGTTATTTTTGCGAGTAGCGATACCATTTTCCAGCGTTAATAATCCACGGCAAAAAATGGAATTATAAATTTTTTAAAACGCGTATTGCAACAACACGTGAAAACGTTCTACGTGTATTACAACAACACGTGAAAACATTATCGATGTATGTGTTACAGTTAAAGTGTTAAATTTCAATAATGCATACATTAGCTAGTCAATGTATGCACTATGAGTTTGAGTTACAGCTTACATTGCTACATTTCGTGTATAATTTAACTTACTTTTACTTTATTGCGCCGACGCAAGCTGATCACATTGTAAACGAACAAGATCTGTCAGATAATCGTGTTTGAGCGTGTGTTTTTTTTTAATATATACTTACAATTTTTTAGTTTATTATGTTTATTTTAATGTAAAAGTCAGTTTGTTCGAATATATTATTTTTTAGTTTATTATATACTAGTTATTTAATTGCAAAGAAATTTCACTGGTGTTGTTTTTATATATTATGTTATTATCAGTTATTATTGTTACACTGTTTCTCTAAAAATAAAATAAAATAAAACTAACTAACCAAATACGAGCCAGTTTACAATTACCTTACCACGCATTAACAATTCAAATGATAATAATACAACCAATTATTAAAATAAATTGTAATCGTAATTGTATTTTTACATACGTTACGTCGGATAACAATAAAAACACGCACGCACTCCACAGCCGGTAATAATGTTGCCAATCTAAAACATTGCTAGAAATTGCAATGTTGTCACTCGAAACATTTACACGTGTTAAAAAACGATAACATTATTCTATTCGTAGACATATTTTTAATAATAAAATTATTTTATAGTCACTGAAAATAATATTATTTTCCATGTTAGATTTTTCCAAAAATAAGTAAACACATTGCATTTTTTTTAATATGGCGACTTCAGTGTACCGTACGTTAGGTGAACATTGTGAATACTTTGACACAGAATAGTGAATGCATACAACGACTAATTAGAGTGTTCATAAATTATTTTTTGTATACTGTAACTAAAACTCATAGTCAGTGCATACTTTGACTTGTTAATGTATACATTTTCGAAGTTTACACTTTGTCTGTAACATATAGAGAAAAGCCACACTATTATATCGGGTTAGGGACAAGAACATCACCGTTAAGTGAAACATTTTTTTTAATTTTAAGTGTCTTGTAAAGTGATAATATTATATTAGAGAACATACTAATTTTTTTCTTAGTATTTAATTGATAAATACAATGTTTATTCGGGGGGGCTTTTTTCTATTCTACTTTCAGGTACAATTTTTGTAGTTACGCCACTGATGGTAGCAACAAATGAATGAAAGATGAGAACGAATATATGGATTTTTTACGTTTTCACACTATTGGAGATTGTCTCATCAAAAATTGAAAATGGTCCATTTGAAAAGCTCATGGACAAATAATTCTTCGCTATTAACGATCCATTAGGACGGCTTTCATTCCCGTTAAGCCTTCGTGAAAGGTTCTGCAGACTGAAGCTTCTCGTTATGCGACGTATGGGGGTATACCTCACTGGTATATTATAAGCCGAGGCAGTGTGAAATCTCTTTGAGTGGCGGCTTTTTTGATGCAATCCGGTAACGTAATTCTGAGGTCCTTTGTTCCATTATTCAGAATTCAAGTTTTGTAAATGCTAGCACATTTCATCCGCTTTTATTTATCACGTCAATTAATATAAATTCGTGGACTTTTTTGTGTTAAGGCGTGCTTTGTATTTATCATTGTGCTGTCATTTTATCATAAAATATTCAATTTGACGAATATCTTCTATTTAAAATACGTCACATTAAACTTTTTTAGAAACTATATTTTTTTAGATGATATATAATGTTTTGAAGCTTATTAATTAACTAATTAGTCATCACTCCATTTTAGTGCAGGGGTAGGAAGAGAGGATTAAATGCCATACTCTATTGTCTTGGTATACCACTCTTTATTTATGAATTTAGCATTTCTGTTACAGTAATATGTACATAATAGATGTTCACTGTCTCCTTAACTAGACCGAATTTTATGCTAAAGGAAACAGGTTCATCCGATATATCTAACAGTGCGATCTTAACAGTATATTAAACAATAAATAAATAAATAATTTAAAAAACAAAATTTAATAATCAAAACTAAAAAAATATTTAAATTTAAATAACAAATAGATTTTCAAATTAAATGTATCAACTATAAAGATATAAGAGAAAAAATCAATTCACCGAAAAAATATTTTAATAAGACAAATTTAAAAATTAGTCGTCAAATTACTCAGTTGGTGTGGTGTATTTCCCGGATAAGAAAAAATCCAGGCTCGAATTTCGGTAGCAACTAAAATACTTTAACGATAAATAGATTTTTTCTGTATATCTTTCTAGTTGATACATTTAATTTGTATTAAAATAGCACAGAATGTGTTTTCCTTAAAATTCTATGTCTAAGTCTATGATTGAAACAATACAATTGAAAGAGTTTCTTGCCCTGTCCATGTTCATACATCTTTGGTTCTTCAGCTGTTGATACATTTAAGCTTAATATCAGTAAAATTGAGCTAATGCATGGTATTATACCCTGTTCCGTACAGGAAACAAGAAATGTAGACAAGGGTAGTTCGCCAATCTCGGCTTCTTTCAAACGGCGACGATGATGATGATTGTGAGGTCGAAAGAAATTAAACATAATAGATGTTAAATATAAGTCCACTACGGCAACAGAATCGAGAGTAGCGTTCTCGCCTACACAATACCTTGTTTTATTTCAATTAAAAACAGTAAATTTATTCATTCATTCATTCATATTTACGGATTTATTACAATTAGCGCCATCTGTATACCAGTGAAAACTTTAATTACTTAGTTCTAAAAATTATCACAACAACTCACCGCTGTAGCTGTAGCCCTGTTGTCGACGTAACTACAATGCGTCGATTGTAGCTATCCACATTACTATCTTATTTTGTAAGCTAGTGTATTCCTCAAGTCATACATTTGGCTGTTTACTGAATTAAATATTCCTTTCGATTGATCCGTTTTGTGTGGATTATGCTGTTTTTATCAGAAAAACATTTGAAAAGCTCACAACTGCGTGCAAATCATTGAAGTGTTTACTTCCTTTATTACTAATTTGCAAATTTTACTATCTTACTGTTTTTATTTCATGATCGTTCGAAATATATTGATTTTTTTTTAATTTGGGAAAAACCAAACGCAATTGGTAGAACTATTTCTTACGTTAACCTTTAATAAAAATAATTATTTCCTTTAATTATTACGTGAAGGTTTTTCAAACAATAAAAGAATCATGTTCGGTCAAAAAAAGTGTTCTTAAAAACGTCCATACATTTTTTATATGGAAAAGAAAGTATTATTTTATGTTAAAACTTAAACATTAAAAACACTATTAATGTACTCTAAAATTACAAATAAATACATGATAGGGTCGTATAAACGACGAATTCATTTTGTCTGAAGACGTTGGTTAAACGAAAGAACATATATAGTATTACATATATTATATATGATTGTATCATATCATTGGTAACAGCATAACCTAAATCTATACCAACTGCACGCCACTGTATGTTAGCATTAACACCCACAAGATGATTGAAGAAATGGCTTTGAAAAAAAAACAATTCATATTTGACTCTAATCATACATTTATAAAAGGCTGTCAAATTAATTTGTGGAGGTATATCGCCTCCACAATCTGCACGTACCCTGCGTATACCTGGGTGCCAAACGGGCTCTCGTATTTTTGTGTACAGATTGGGCTTTGATTGTTAGGTGGATAGGGATAAGAATAGGGGAAGATGGAAGCACCTTGTCGAGACTTTCAGACTTTCATAATACGCGAATGAAAGTAATGGTGATAATTATGAACCATGGGTTCGTCAACTCGTTAAATTGAGAGAAAATAAAATGTTCAAAAAAAATATTAAGGAAAAAATTCACATTTATGTGAAAAACTAATAACAATAGGAAACTGCGAGTTATAATTTATTGTGGTTAGAAATTTACGGCGTATTTTATTATTTTTTCAAAGGTTACGGCGATAAATTAAGAACAATTTTCGCTTTAACGTTTCATACAATTAAGATACATTAATCATTTAATATAAAAATTCGCACCGTAAAATTACTCGCAGGTATTTTATAGAAACTTTAAGCACTTTCACGGATTTAGACGGCACACGAACACAAAAACGAGAACTTTCCATTGCCATTGGAAAAATAGTGTCGATTGATTATGGTATAGTTTTTTTTTACGAATTTTATTGTAGAGATCTAATATTTTATAAAAAATAATGATTAATGATTTTTTCATATTGTCATAAAAACTTTTATTGACATACATTATTTTTACCTTATCCTGGCTACTTTATTAGATTATAGTCTGTGTTAAAGTAGCCAGTTTTTTAAATTATTAATGTATTATGTTGAATTTAAGTAAAAATGTTGGACAGAGTTCCTTCCGACTGATCTCTACCCAATTGGTCCATACATAGTTCTGTGGTATTTTAATATAAATTAAATGAATCAATTAAAAATATATATTTCAAATACTAATTTAATGTATTAATTATAAATATATACATATAAAATCAATTTTGTCGAAAAATATTGTTTTTGAATCTCTATTTCCAATTCGGGGAAGTACACTACCAATTGTGTTATAGCGCCAATATTTTTCATGACATATTTTCGCACCTATATGTTACACTTTTTCAAATTAATACATCTATCGTCCCATTATTTGAAAGCCATCTACATTATTTTTACGGAATCTCAAATACCTTTGAGTAAACCGACTGCAGACGCCAGAATTATCAATTCATTTTTATTGAATTTTGGACACATTGATACAACAATTGTATCAATATATATTTCAATTTGAAAAGACTGCAGTAAAATTGTTCAAAAATTTCTTGATGTGGTGTAATGGTTAGCGCATTACCCGGGTTAGGTAATGTTCCTGGTTTGAGTCCCGGTGGAAATCAAAATATTTTTTCACTGAATTGATTTTATCTTAATATCTTTCTAATAGTTAATTTAATTTGTTTTAAAATAATTATGTATTTAATATATAATTATCCAATAATTTCAAAGGAACATCCTGTGTACAGAATTTATTAAACTTTGATAAATCTTTATACAACACTTACCGTCCATAACACCATTAGTGGAAAGGTTATAGCATAAATACCCATACTGTTAAGATGATTAATTAACATCCATATATCTTAATCTGGTATTAGTAAATGGAACAGCAGATAGGACTTCAATGTGTGACCCCAAAAATGTGCTAATAATAAATTCTGCCTTTTTTGAAGATAAGTAAATAATTCGTTACGTAATATTTTCATGAAATACGCTCCATAATTACATGTCTTTATCGGTTCCGAAGGGCTTACAATTTTTTAATTTATAGATACAATATTAATATAAGTAATGTACGTGGCATATAATTTATTAAATAAATCGATTAGAAAGATATACGGAAAAAACCTTTCTGCCGAAACGTATTTTTAATGAAAACATATTTTTATTGTGAAGTTGCAGTTTATCAGAATATGGTATTTTTAAATCTATTTCTAGTTGAATAATTTAATTTCAAAAATATTTTATTTCCACCGGGATAAGACCACGAAACTTTCCTCTGCCGGGGAAATGCGTTACCATTATGCTACGTTAATAATTTAAGTTTACGACAAATTTGAGACTTACAAGTATGTACGAGTATGTAGTATTTTTATAAATTATATATTTAATATTCTACTTTTTAAAAGGCTATTTATTTAATTTATTTTCATAATTTGTTTAAAAACAGGTTTCATTAATGGAAATTGATTAAATAATAAACAGATGAAGCGATTCTTCGAAACGTTGATCATTTTTGACATAGCATAACATTCAAAGAATTTTTCTTTGGGCCTCAGATTACATCTCCTATTTCATCAGATGAGAACTCTTATTTAGATAAAACAACTGATATCTTCTTAGAATATTACATACATTTTTGTAGGTATGATATATACATATATTATTTTGATGTACGTTTTGATAATCAGATTTATATGGCGCCATTTTCGTGAGAATTTCACCACAACCCCACAAAATGAAATATTGAAGGAGTGAGTTGTTAGCGCTCTCCTGACTACTGTAATTCTCCGTAATTCTGATACTTTAACCCCTATGCTGAGTCTAGCATGCGAGAATACTTATTTCAGTATTATTGAGAAAAACGTATCACAAAATATTTCATAAAAACCTTCACATTTATGTTATTTCTTCTTTAAAAATAATATTTTTACTGTTGTCAAAACCTAATGTTGAAAATGTCAGAACCTCTCGCTAAAAATTTGAGAAGCCGGGGAATCAAACTATACACAGAATGAATGGTTCCAGGCCGATGTTTTTTTTGAATAACTAGAAAATTAAACACTTTTTTTTAATTTGGTTTTTATTTATTAATTATATAGTATATTACAATTGTGCGTAAAATTTGATATTGGTCATATGGTCACCTCTGGCAGCGGTACACATGCGTGCTCTATTAACCATATTTTTCATAACATTCTCGCACGCTTCGCGTGTTATTTCAGCAATTTCATGTCGAATATTGTTTTGTAGCATCGGAATTGTTATTGGCTTATTGGTGTAGTCCATTTCTTTCAAGCACTTCTACAAAAAATAGTAGTGAGCCGTCAAATCAGGTGATCGAAGAGGCCATTCGATATCACCACTTTTTGACATTATAGGGTCAAAAAAAAATTCTCGCAAAATTTTAAGCGTAACTCAGCTTGTGTGAGGCAACGCCGTACTATTAAAACCACACGTGTTGCAGGCCCAACCGACCCGATTCGACCACCAACACGTGACGATAGCGATGGTTACAGCATTACCATTATTATTTAGATAAGATGTTTTAAAGACTTATAGACACGTTGTTGAGGCGTTAGATGCTCCATAATAAATTTTAATCAACTACTCTACGGCTGCCAATTACAAACTGACAAATGTTTGTAAATCAAAATCTGCCTGGAACATAATGTTCACAAAGTACAAATAAAAAATATATTTTATGTTTTGATAAATTTGGAGTGATTGGTTTCAAAAAAGATTGTACACTTATTAATTGAGGTAGTCATGCAGGATTTTAAAATACACAAGAATGCGTCAAAAATATTACATTGTATAACACATGTTAAACTTTCTTATAAGACTTTCAAACGACCTTAAAAGATATTTTTATTCTAGCAAACCTCTAGACTCTGCGAGCAACTTTTCCGTAACGTGGATGGTGAATTAATTTGATGGCATATCGTACCTTTAGAACAAAGTATCATCTGACATTTACATCAAAAGTGAAACATTGAGCTTCAAAGTTTTGAAAATTAATTTTTCGATTTCTTTGGCGAAGCATTATTCATCGCCCATGCTGACATTTTTTTACAAAAATGGTGCTTTATGTTAAATAAAGTCTTGCAGAAAATTTACGGATTAAAGAACTTGGGACATCCTGAAGAATGTGAAAGCAACGTGGCTGCAGTGCAGCATACTATGTACAAAGACTTTATATACAAGCCAACAAGGTCAGGATAAAGAAGATGATGTCATGGGATATATGGCACTACCTTGTTACTGTGATTATGCAGTCCCATGAGACCGTTAAAGAAGAAGATATACCGATTCCTGACTTTCGACATGTTATAACTAAGATTGCTAAAAAAATCTCACTTCTGGGAAGGATCAGAAGATTTATTAGTACTGAGCCTTGTAAAATAGTATACAACTCTATTATTCCTCACATCAACGACTGCAGCAGCATTTTGTTTTTGGGTAATGAAAAAGAAATGCAACAATTGTCAGTGTTGCAAAATAAAGCTTTGAGAATAATATTTGGAGTAAATAGATATACTCGGATCAGTGCAATGCTTAAAGATCTTTCAGATATATTTCATAACATTATACGAGAGGAAAAGATAGACTGAGACTGCAATTAAGGAAAAAGACTAAATCTCAGAAATCGATGATGTACAGTACGATGAAGATTTTTAATGAAATGCCAGAAGACATAAGAAAGGAGAAGAAACTTCATGGATTCAAAGTGAAATTAAACAATATGTGAAAGATAAGTCTAGTAAAAAGAAACAATTTTGATTTTGTTTATATTAAAGCATATATAAATATTTTTATATTCACTATATTAAGAATAAATTATAATAATACTCATATATTTCATTTGTATTTATTAAAAACTGGTGTTGTTCTAAAAAATATTCCAAGTGCTAATAAAACATAAATTAGTTTTCTTGTTATTTCAAAATTACTAGGTAATTTGAGATGTTTGTTTTACAATTTTAAATAGAAAAATATAATAAGAATTTGACGTTGAAAAAGATACTTTGCGACAACAGCAAACTAAAATGTCAGATGATACTAATGATATTGAAGATATTGTTATTCCAAGGACACGACGTAACACACTTGTGAATTTCTAACCTTATATTCCGTGAATGACAAATAACACCACGATATTACCAGTAGAGAAAATAATAGAGAAAAAATATATTCAATGTACAAATACATTTTTCACAATACGCTATATACATCCAGGGTTCAAACGTATTTTAAAACTAAATATGTAAGACAATTTATTATATCTATCGAATGGCATAATTACAAATGCAACTAGGATTGTTGAATACAAAATTTAGATTTTTCATGTCTTATGCCTTATTCGTTCAACGGACATTGGCTAAAGTAACATTAATCACTGCGGCCTGGAAATTCTTCAGTCATGATGTTTGCATGTTCAATTTTATCCTGCATTATAAGGTGAAAGATCAGATACATCTCTGAATACTACGTCACATGTTCAAAATATTAAAGGTTTCGGATTTTTATTGTGTTAAATGCTAGTTTTTCTTTATTCATATCAATTCAGTTTATTTTGACCATTCTTCTGTAGATCCACATCTGAAATTCATCAAGTCACCCTATCATCGGTAAATGTGTCTTCTTCTGTGGGGGCGGCGATTCAAAACCACCGCTGTCTTCATCGCTTCCAGCTGAACGACGTCGCGGGTGAAATATACACCCGGGGACCAGGCTCCTGCCGTGAGAATCCGCGTAGTCTCGCCTGAAAGCTCGCCACGGCGAGACCCGCCCGGCACTTAATTCGACAACCCACTCCGCTAACGCTCCATACTCCGCTTCCTTTTTTACTCTTCTTTCTAATACCTTACATATACAATTACACAAAAACCCTTGTTTCATTCGACCATCATCCTCCACAATTCTATTTCATAAAATAATACCGAGAATACTTAGGCATCTAATATGACACATATAACCATTCCAAAATGAAATTGGATCCTGTGATAATAATATTAATAGTTATGGAGGTTAACTTATTATACATTATAGTTATAATGTAAAATGTTAGTATGCAGATATGTCATATATCGATTAAGTTAGTATTAATAGAATACTACTTCTACAAAGTCGGTCCTGCAGGACTTTACAGCAAGGTAATATGCATTAGTTTGCGCAATCTGTATCAAATTCCTTCACGGGAGTGTTATCAATGTAACTTTGATAACTGCGATGGTAGGGGAAGAACTTGGAAGTTCCATAAACCTAGCCTTTGATTTACCAGAGAATGTAATATCTTAGAATGTAATATCATATATTGGTCTAGCTTAAACAATTAATTCAATCGTGAAGTTTTGGAACAATTATCTTCAATTCTTCAATAAAATTAAACTAACTCAACATTTTTTCTACGTGCAAATAACGAAAGTGAAAAATATATTATTTTCAAATTTATACAGAATAGTTGATGAATATCAAGGGTATGCACACCAAATATTTTTTAAAGGCTGTTCATATCTAATATTTCTGAAAGTTAATTGTAATTTTTTTTTAATATAATGTTTTAGGTGTATAGGTACACACGCAAATTCATAGTTCGCATGTTGTTTGGGACATATATTTATTTGGTGTATAAATATTAATTATTGAACGAAAATAATGTACTGTCCCTTCTCCCCTTCCCTTCCCCACCCGGCCTAGCCGCCCGGTCGATCGGTGACCTTGAGCCAGTACGGTTATACGTGTACGGTATAGTTTGCAATATTATACTAATTCGAGACTTCGCGTTTATACTGTTTCGAAACCTTTGACGAAATAATGAGTTTAATCAGTATACAGTTTACATCTTTGGAGATGCCAGCAGAATTCGGATTGTGGCGAGTGCCAAACTCCTTCCTATCCTGATATTCTTCCGGCATCTATGCTTGTACGCAACACATGTTAATATTTTAAGTAGAACCTATAGCGGAAGAATTAAGAAGTGATAAATAAAGTTGTACATTTGTAAATCGGCCCCAAATATATACCAACCAAACATATTATCTTTCGCGCTATTCAATGTTCTACGTACACGTCTTCGCTGGAACAGACGTGTTGCAAAAAGTGATAATGTTATTTATGTAAAAGCATTCGATAGCTGGTTCCCAGGTTTCCGATTAACAATAAGCACACATGTGATATATGAACTGCACTAACCTTTTTAATTTTGCTGTCTTTCTGGTTCGATGTTGTTGTTCTTTTAGCTGGGTTGTCTTCTTTAGATTTCGACCGACCAAAGCGCGCACTGGTGGTTTATTTGGACCACTGGACTGGTCGAAGCACAGGACGTTATAAGAATGACGCCTGTCAGTTACCATCTTCTTAACGTTTCGAAAAAAGGGCGGCAATTTTCACACACACATGTACATTGTTATAAACCAGAAAACCAAATAGTGTCAATCGAAGTAACAAGTTAACTAACACATGAATATTTTTGGTTAAAACATGCCTCCAAAAGTGCGTACTTCTTTTAACTGAATAGAACTTTTAGTGACAATATAGCCCACTGTACTTCTACAGTATAACAAACAACTCATAAAAAATTTTAGGAAACGTTTTTGTTTATATACAAAGTTATTAAAAGTTTGAGTAACTATAGTAATGATGAAAGTCGAAGCAGTATTGTGAATGCTATCGCTAAAGATATCAAGTATTGTAAAGATTTTTGTGCGATACGTAAATCGAATGCAATTTTTTTAAAACTATAATATAGGTAAAATGTATCCGATAATGTTTACTGTTATAATTTATAAATGATTATATTTTTCTGTTAAAATTTTTTTTTTTCGATACACAAAATATTTTCACAATAATAATATTATTATAGCAATTTCCCACTCAGGCTAGACCTGATCTAGGGAAACTACCTCATACTATTAAATAATTAATGTTATTTAAAAAAAAAAACAACATAGTAAAGTACATATTGTAAATATAATTTTATAAAAATACTCCAAAAAAATAACGCCTTACATTTTCAAATATATTATGTTATTTCAAAAAAGCATAGTATGTACATATTAATGTGGTTTAAAAAATAAGATAAAAACATAGTATGAATAAAAAATAGAAACTTTAAAATAGTTAAGATAGAATTGATGGACAGCAAAAAAAAATTACTACTAATAACATAGGCAGCACAAACAAAAGTATAATTTCCTTGCAAATCCGTTATAAATTTAAGCACTAATAAATACAAAATATAAGCACTAATAAATACAAAATATAAACACTAATAAATACAAAATATAAGCACTAATAAATACAAAATATAACCACTAATAAATACAAAATATAAGCACTAATAAATACAAAATATAAGAACTAATAAATACAAAATATAAGCACCGGAACAACACTTCATCATAGTTTCTTTGTCATTCAACAACTTTCATTTTGAATGGCGCAGGTGACAGAATTTCCTTTGTATTGGAGTCTAATATATTATATATATACTTACATAATTTTATTCATGACTTTTATTATTTTTTTTATTATTATTTATTTATTTTAAATAGAGACGCGTTTACGGTATACATTTTACATTAATATCCTTACTATTTTCAAACTAAGCTAAACGCTTATGCTATGAAAATAAGACTAACTTTCTTGTCTCCTGGAACAAGGCGCGAACCCCTGACTACTAGATAACTAGACCAGCGTCTTAACCACTCCACTAGATCAACAAGTTATTTGATTATTTTATTAGAATTCTTCCTAACATTCATACTTGCAATAATTTTGTTTTGTAATTAAATTTTTTAGCATAATATAAAACTTTTTTGGCATTTGATAATGTGTTCACAATGTTGCGGAACACATATCTTACGAGATTGGGAAAATGTGATTTAATTTGGGTTGTTTCAATGTACGTCCCACTTTCTTGGAATGTAAATCCTACCTAAATCAAGACCCTAGTTTACATGGACCAAGAAGTCAGGAGCGCCTACGGAAGACCTGAATAGTTTTCTCATTTTGTATTAAATTATTGTTATTAATAGCAGAAATATATATACATATATAAATGGAAATATAATATATATTGTACGTGGATATGTGTTCCCTTGGGACTCCAATACGAATACCAAATAATTCGCCTATTTTTAAACTAAAATATTCGTTCATATTTGCAATAAGATATTTTGAAATTTTTAATTTCTAAGTACAGATTATTCGTCGAAATATTTATGACAGTTTATTAAACCATATTCTAGATTATATTTTAAGAAGGCATATAATGGCAGATCTCAAAGTTTTAGCGAAATCAGTGCACATTTTTCTGTTGCGAAACGAATATTGACTGTACAAGGTATTAAATCAGTTACCTAGGAAGGGTTGACTCGTTTGCGTCTGTAAAAAAGGTTTATAACTTTTAACACCTGTACGCAATTAACACCGTAAATATAATATTTTTGACGAAACCGCAATAATTGTTTTATATGGATATATGTTATTAGTTCTGATTTATCAATTATATATATATTTTTTAATTAGTTAGCCATATCAAAACGATCAGATGTAAAGAGTTATTTTTTTAAATTAAAATAATAGTCTTTTGATTTTATTTTTTTAACATATAAATATGTTTGTATCTGTTATTCAAACTGCTTTATTAGATTAGATACTTGAAGATGATTTTGTTTGAAGCCTCAATAATCGGCGAGCTTGTTTGAATGTGGATGAGGCGAAAATTGTGTATCAGGACAGAAGAGTGTGGCGCTCTGCCGAGTGTAGAATAGGGCATTACGCATAGTGCGTGAGCATTATTCATAATGCTTAGAGGAGTCGGGCGCAGTAATAAATACGTACTCTCCGAGCAATGTAGTTAATCACACAGTGTAGCTACCATTTTGGCCATTGAAAATCATAATCTTTATAAATTGGGCACGCTAGACAAACTAAACCAGTTATTTCCAAAAAATCAATTTACATATTGATTATGTTCCGAATTCGTAAACACACTTTTGGCGCATCTTTTCGAACCATCCCCGACCAATATTATTGACATATTCCGTATCCAAATTCCCATCCATACATTTCTTCATGCTCGAATTTCAGTGTGAAATGTGACCTTGATGCCAACAGACGTCAACTTGACCGATATTGTGTTCGATCATGTGTGGACCTCTCAGCTCCAGTACACCATCACTGTATTGTTTGTGATCCTGTGATTTGTGTGCACAGTGATATTGTTTGTTTGTACCGTAGGTGAACTTATGACATCGCCGTCTTCACTTGGGAGCGGAGATCGACTCATCCGCGTGCCATTTATTGCGTGATCTCGGCGGCGACTATAAGGATTACGGTGACGTCATATACAAGGTAAAGCAAGTAGTCCTTCTGAATCCTGGTTCCCGACATTACTTGTCCTTCGACTAAAACCCCTATCCCCTCACCGACCTCTCCCTGTACCACATTTCCCTACTTGCCTCCCCTACTCTGCGGTGATTCCGATTTACGACCGCGGGATGTGTGATCCGGAGATTGCATAATTTATTATTACTTTTCCCGTCATTTTCGGACATAGTGAATAATGCTCGTACCTTATGCATAATGCCCTATTATTCACTTGGTCCATAATGTATATATAGGACCTGGAGCATTCTTCAGTGACATCCATAGGCTGTATAAGCTAAGGTCTGCCAAAAGAGAGAAAACTGTCTTAACATGAAAGTCCTGTTTAAACTCTAATATAGGTGCAAAATAACAGCTGATAGAAAAGAAAAATATGTTTGATATATACTCAGATTTCTGTTTATTTTTCGGTACTTCGTCAATCAATAACTTCACCAACCGTGTCTATGACCCGACTCATAGATGGTAAGTTGGCCATCCATAACTTTTCTCTTCAAGTTTTGAACACAATGGGGTAATTATTATTATTTATTTTTTGTTACCTTAAAATATGGCAGAGTTTATACCGTTTTATGGTGTGTCGCCACATCTTCCGAATCGACTAGTCGATAATCAATACTCTAGCGAGCGAGTATTGACTTTGTGACGTCACATCTCTCATACGTACGAGAGACGTGACGTCACGCGGTAATCTGAGCGTTTTTCAACAAGCTCAACATTGAACGCAATCTCAGAAATTATTGCACATTTTGAAAAAATTCTAAAAGCATGGTAATCTGGATTTTTTAACATTCTATAAAAGCTCATTTCTGATGTGCTCCACTACTTCTCTCTTCTTCTTTAGCTTAATTGCAATAATTGCTGGAGGTCTCCTATGTTTCATGTTTAAAGAGAGGTGGGCATTAAAACAAAAGCTCGCCAGGCGTCAGGTGAGTCTCTCGTGACCATTAGTCTATATTTAAGGATTATCCACTGAGGATGGTTACTCAATCTCAAATCAAATCCAAAGCTATAATTTCCCGGGGTGTACCAGTCGTGGAGGCAGTCATCGAAACTGGGATTCAAGTTGCAAAACATTACAAAAAGTACAATGTGCGAAAGGTCCCCTTTCATGTGCTTTTTTAATTATACCCATTACAATTTACAACATGAAACCATAACAATAAAACAGTATCGTAAAATATTGAATAATAATTGCAGGACAGAAACGGAGTAAATTTGTTTTTTTTAATGTAAGTTAACTGTAGGTCCGATGCATTCACAATAAATGCGTTAAGAGCATTACCGCGGAATTTCCCACCAAAATTAATCGCTGGAAGTTTAACCAAACGTTTCCCACACTGGGGCACCGCGCGCATATACGTTAAGAACTATACAAATATATACCGGCCGCCACGCAAGACTTAATACATTTTGTATGGTAGTTGTTTACGGCTCACAGATCTGTAATTTATATCACCCAATGGCTATAATAACAATTCAGTTATGAATAACAAACAGTTTGCCTATTTATGGGGGCAGTTACACAGTTAAACGAACGATTTCCTTATCTAATACAGAAGTCAATTTATATTTTATTAAATTTAAAAAAAACGTAAACTAATAAGCGTGAAATTGTATTTCATCAATTTATAAATTTTACAACTATTTATAAATCGACATCAATTTATAAATTTGACATAAATTCATAAATTATTGGTATGCTGAAAATTTTACAGCATCTAAAAAATACATTATCATTTTTCAATTTATTAATAAAATAAATTGGATGAATCGCATAAATAGAAATAACCGGGACTCATACTCGGAACTATTTCGTATTAAATAATATTTAATTAAATGCTTTACACTGAAAAAATTGTCGGAAAAAATTTACGAGAAATTATCATTTTAACAAAATTTATAAGTCTACTCTTTTTTTTTAAGAACAGCTGGACGGGGGTGTACCCTCTCCCGGGACCGGTTTAGAAACTAGGGCTTCCTTGTTGATCCCACTAATCAAGGCTAATAAAAAATACGCGACTTTAATTCAATTACATTTTAACAATTACAAAACGAAAAAGGAGAAGAAATTCAAGATGGTTATTAGCAATTATTTTTTTTTTAACCCTCCAGCTGTGTTAATTAAGTGCTGTCTTTATTCATAAAAAATCATTTTTCATAAATCCATAAAAAATATTATATTACATACATTATAATAGAAAATTAAGGTGCAGTTGTACAAGGCAGACACTCAGGGATCAATTCATCAAAAACACTCCCAAAAGAGGGACAGTGGACGAGAAACAAAATGATTGAGTCACAATTACACGGACAAACTAACGGAGTTGCAAAAAACACGAGGCATGGAGAGTGAGAGATAGGTGCGTAGGCGTTATAAGTCTACTCTGTCGTACGCAATAGATAATTAAAAGTGGAAAGCCCAGATTTAATCCGAAAGGTGGTATGTTGAAGACGACCACTGTAGTAGAATTTCAATAAAACCTCAACACGACCGTAAATTTGGTTTTGCAGATGAAATTGTTTTGTGGAGATTTTACATATACCAATTTTACCTTTTACTGAGGATATATATTTTTTTAGGTGAAGTATTATATCTACAAATAGAGAATTATTCTTTAAAATATTGTTCATGTCTTTTAAATATTTGATTTTATAGACTTTCTTAGAAGTGGGACATTTGACATTTTATTCTGATTCATTGAATAGTTGACAATTTGTTTGCAGTTTTTTCTTAAAATCTAAATCTTTAGACTGTTACTGTTCAAGTCATATTCACAGCCAGTTCATTGCGTACACTTCCCAAGCAGTAGCCTTCTATATCGACGATACTACATACTGTATATAGGCTAAATTATGTATTTTCGATCGAATATGAAGGATTTATTTTACGCAATGAAAAATATGATCTCTTACAATATGCAGAGAAAAATAAAAAGCCAACATAGACATAGGTAGAAAAAGGTTATCTTGACTGCGTAACCTCAAAAAGTGGGTCAATGTCCAAAATGCCATTGGTCTACCTAATACATCTTTCACAGGATAAATCAGCATACCGCAACTTGGGCCAAGAAGACAGCACATGAAGAAGAAGCAGCCTTTGTCATTTATTACCCTTTAATATTCTAACATAAAACATTTAACGACAGTACAATGATTTAATACAAATTAATGTATCAATTAGAAAGATACACAGGAAAATTTTCCATTTTCTAAAACGCATTTTCCCGGATAGGAAAGGATCAAGATTCGAATCCCTTAAGCAACAAAAATGTTTTTTTTATTAATTGAATTTTCCTGTATATCTTTCTAATTGATACATTTAACTTGTATTAAAATACCACTGAACTGTATTCTGAAAAACTGCGACTTCTCAATAATAATAATGTATTCTTTTAACACAATTATTTTCCAATCCATATATTATTAAAAATAATTTTGAAATTTATTATAATATTTTACCCAACTGTTCGCCTATATTCGTTCGTATACCCACATCAACTATAAAATTATAATGTACAAATTAAATTAATCGATTAAAAAGATATACATAAAAAAATCTTTTTAAATCTATAAATAATTTAGTTTTTTTTATGTAAGTTTTTAATTAATTTTAAAAACGCCCTGACAAGGCTTGAGCTAAGCGAAACCAGCTGGCGTGTAATAAAATTCGTGGTTTCATACAAAGTGATTGTGTTTTATTTAATCTAATAATTTAGTTGCTAATGGAATACGAACCCGGAACTTTTTCTATCTGAGGAAATGCGTCATCATTTCGCTACATCAACCGATTAAGTTTTAGACATATTTTGAACCTATATTGTATAATATCTTTATTATAATTAATACAATATACTCAATTTTGAAATTCTATTTATTTTTCGACAGATAGATTTTTTCTGTATATTTTTCTAATTGATTCGTTTAATTTTCATAAAAATTCCACAGAACTACGTTTTGAAATTGCAACTAAAAAAAAATTTTTTTTTTAAAACAAAAAGATTGTAAGATTTATTCAGCACATTGCGAGACTAAAACAAAAGATTAGCGAAAACAAAATATTACAAATATGTTAAATAAAATTATGTGTAAGCACAACGCTCCACGCAGCGGTAACTCGGGGAACTAAAAATCATCAAAATAGAATTTGTTGAAAAAACAATATTTTTATAACTGAACCTAACTCTAAATTCTTTAATTATTTTTCTTCAATATTTAAATACTTTTATACTTACTGTACCCTAAGTAGAATTATCTTTCTCATAAAAAGAACTTAGTTATTCTTGCAGAAACTCTTGAAAGACCATACAAAATAATCTTCCAATTGTATTTTCGTGAGTTCAATTATTTGAAAACAAACATTATACATACTTTTTCTTCTTTTAAATAGGCAATCCACCCTTCAAGAGTGATTTGTGTCATTAAACAAGTTAAAACATTATTTTATAGTTAAAAGTACAATAATATTATAGAATAGGAAATATTATATTACAAGTCATACTATTGTCGTTCCAAAAGTTTACTATTATATAGATTAAATGTGGCGAGTTAAGGGAAAGAAGATGACACAAATTAACCGGGAGTTTAAAATCATCATTGATGAGATTACTGTAAAAAAAACTTGTGTTCCGCAATGGACAGGCAAAAACGATATGGTTGAGGGTTTCCTCCTCAGCACTACACTCACACATTGGTGAATGTATTAAGTTCAATCTGAATAAATGTAAAGCTACCTGGCAATGTCCAATTCTTATTCTAGAGATATTTGATATTGTTCTTTTGTAGACTTTCCCTTTAGAGATCCAATGGTAAAACGGTGCTGTTAGATTCGGCTAAGTTCATTAACCAGTTTGATCCTTTATACTTTCTTTAAATGGCGGCCGTTAAATACTTAATTGGAAAATTCTGTTACTGTTTTCTTTTGGAGAAATATTAACGTAAATGTGAATTTATAAGTTTTTCAGCAGCCGCTGTTTTAAAACAAAATGGCGGATCAAGATTGTTAGTAAATCTACCCGAGATATCTGCCAGATCTATTTTTTATAAAAATTTGATTGAAATCGTGTAAGAACTATGGGAGATATCGTGTCCACAAATTCCGTGTATATGTTATATTTATATAACGGATATTGAAATCTACCTAAAACATATATACAGGTAAACTCTTCCAAATTATTGCGGCTAACTAAAACGAAACTAGCAAAAACATATACATATGAAATCTATCTAATTATTGCGGCTATACATCGAAATCTACATAAATATTGCAGCTACATATCGAAATCTACCTAAAACATACACACAGGTAAACTTTTCCTATTTATTGCGGCTATATGTACCTATATCGAAATCTACATAAAATATACACAGATGAAATCTACCTAATTATTGCGGGTGTATATCGAAATCTACCTAAAACACACACATGAAATTTACTGAATTATTGCGGCCGGTGCCGGAAAGATTTTTTATCATGAACGCTTATTTTAATACAAATATTTTTTTCTATTTCTGGCTTATCTCCCTTCTAGTGTTATTGTACGCAGATCGGGGATCGGAATTCTGATTCTTTGAACTCTGAGGAGTGATTTACGTTCGAATAACGTGTCTCGGGTGGATTCGTGCCGATTTTTCGAATTATAGATAGGACTCGAGCGGACTGTCTACGTTCACGCTGCCGCAAGAATTATAGTTTCACTTGCGGGAGGCTTAATCTCTGACCCCGATCAGCGCTGAAAAGGCTACCTGCGATTCCTCCCTTACTTAATAAATTGCAACAAATGGTAGTGTAGTGCTGCTTTGCTTAATTATTCGGTTAAATTTAATTATTTGACCATTTGTCTATTTTTCACCTTGATTTATGTATTCAACTAACGTTCCACTAATTTCGATTATCAACAAAGGCACGAAAATTTATGATAGTGTTTTATAGGGTTTCAATTACCAGCTTTATTCTTATCGATGAATTAACCAAAAACTGTGTGAGGCGTTGCTGATATAACATGAATCAAACACCGGTAACATCCAAAATAACAGCTGTTTACCATGTCTACTTTATAAAAAGTTCGTGGGAAATAACTGGATCTTGTTTGCCAACATTTAAAAACAATTCTTCCGACTAGTGTGGAATCTGAGAGAGCTGCAAGTGTGATTTTCTATAGTGTGATCCATATTGCGTTATACTTCAGTATATCCATAATACTCAAACCACATGTCTCTTGTTTGTGGGTTTACGCCTACCTACGGGAAGCAATTGTATCATTTATGCAAAATTCATGAGCAGTGCTGTTGTGGAATCATTTAGATCAATGGTTTCCAACCGTTTTCGTTACATCGCTGCACGCTATTCAAAATGTTTACTATTGCTCTAACTATATAAATGTATACATATATATATAAATAAACTAAATACAATATATGTATAATAGGGGGGATCAGGAAGTAAACCATTATTCTAAATATGAATTAAATATATTAATTATAAAGATATACATATAAAATCAATTTTATCGAAAAATATTGTTGTTGCGCCACCGGGATTTGAACCTGGATCTCTTTCCTAACCGAGGAAGGTGCTTTATCCAACTAAGCTACAGCGACAATATTTTTAGCGACAATTTTCGACCCTATATGTTACCTTTTTGATATTAATACATTTAAACATTCATTTTTCGATAAAATTGATTTTATATGTATATCTTTATAATTAATAAATTTAATTCATATTTAAAATATCACAGACCTATGTTCTGAATAATTACAACTTCACAATAAGAATGTGTTCTCCTAAACCATTATTCAACTTTTTTTTTTAAAAACTCACAATTGCAATTTATAATTTATATTATTATTTACCACCTCTTCCCATCTATTTTGACAATTCTCGATGTCTCTCTTGTAAATACTTTGTGGTTTAAGTTAAAATATTGGTTAAGGTGACTTTCAACATCGTTCATATTTCAGATTTTTTTGTTTCTCAAGGAGTGCTCCGTATATAGAATAAGATAATAGTCTAACAGAGCAAGATCTGGTGAATACGGCGGGTGTGGTACAACTTCTCAGTTCAGCTCTCGAATTTTTTCGAAGGTAATTCTTGGTGTATGAGGGCGTGCGTTGTCTTGCCGCAGTATTGCTCCTCTTCGGTTATCCAAATTCGGACATTCGGAAATTCTTTCAACTTCAGGTGGAATCTTTCCAATTGCTGACAATAGACTTCTGACGTTATTGTTTTGCTCGGTTTCAATAATTCAAAGTGAATTATCCTTCAAATATCCCACCATATCCACAAACGAACCTTACGTAACGTTAATTCTGGTTTCGGAGTCAGATTGGGTGTTTGATTTTTTTAAATCCATTGATTTTTGCGACTAACATTGCCGTACACTACCCACTTCTCGTCCAGTTACAATTTGTGGCAAAAAAGGGTGGGTTTTTGTCATGATAACAGAACTGCACATGCTCACGCGAGCTTCGTTGTTAGCGGAGGATAGTTCGTGCGGCATCCAAATATACATCCTGTTCACTTTCCTGAACAGATTAAAATAAAACTGCACTGTAAACCAAGAAGCTCTGAGTTTCTGGTTTCGATTGGATTCGATGAGATTAGAAGAGGATCGGAATCAACCAGAGTTTTTAATTTGTTATCATTAAAACCCGACCGTCGTCCACTTCTAGGAAGGTCCTTCAGGCCCCAATTCACGATTTGTTGACATGTTGACTTTTATGCCAGCAATCCACTCTCGCCGAGGCTCCTCGCCACGTAAACGCTCCGACCGGAACGGAGCGCGGACGGGGCGGGGCGAGGCGTGCGAAGCGAAGCGAGATGGCAGGAGACGACCCGAATCGACACAAGAATAGGTAATGCAAACCGAGAGCTGCAGTACATTTTCGTGCTCGGCTCCTCTTGCAATGCCTCGGCGAGAGTGGACTGCTGGCATTAGAACTTCATATATTTTGTTAATAACTTCCGTAGTCTTAATTTAGTTTAGTCCCCCGTCAAAAAAAAACACTATGCAGTGACGTAATTGTTTGTCGTCGATTTCGGGCTTAAACATTTTACCCTTAAGAACAAAATACGATTTTATGTACGAAAAATGAAGCCAACAAATAGTTCTGCAAAAAAATATCTCACAAAGATGTATTTTCTACCACGTATGGATAGAGACTAACTCAGATTAGATCATCTAAAAATAATGGCGAAATTTCTGATTATATATTATATTATATTTTGGTTACAAAAAGAAAATATAAAAAAATAAATTAAACACAAAGTATTAATTAAAATTTATGTTAAACACATAACGACTTAAATACCCCATACAATTATACCACTGCCTCAACACAGCATCCAAAACATTACACTTTTATTAATTTAAGTATTGAAGTCTATTCGAATATATGCGTTAAGATAATAATTTTATTTGCGTGAAATACTCCCAACAACCTAGTACTTTGAGAAGGAACATGGTACGAAATCAATTCAGTCAAGCTAAGGACTTCATGTTTGCGTTTTACTATTTAGTATAAAAAATAATTAATTTGTTCTTTAATAATTTAAAAACTGTTAATATATTCCACCTGAATAAATAACAACGTAAAATAAATTCTTATGAATATGTATTTTAAATTAAGAAGAATAGACTGCTTAGTAGGCGCTTGAATTTACAATAAGCGACAGTGTTTCGCGGCACATTTCCTAATTGGTCGCGTCACACCGGTTGGCAACCACTCATTTAGATTATTCCAGCAGCTTCCAGAATTCCAGGTAAATAATACGTATTAAATATGGGAAGTTAATAATGTCTAGTAACAGTATTAAGCTTAACCTAGGTAAATGTAGAATTACCAACATTTTGAATGAAATAACTCATTTGAATCTCGACTTTACATGGTTCGTTTCGTCCATATCTCTGCCTGTATTTTATTATAATATTGTATGAAAGTTTTATATTATTTTCGTCGACTACGTAGAATTATCTTCCTCATAATGAGGCTCTCGACATTTGAGTGGGAGAGCGCTTGATGTTTGAAGATAAAAACTCTTGAAGGACTTAAAAAATTGAAATATCTCAAATCTTAAAACTTATCACAAAATTCGAACGTAACAAAAATAGACAAGCGTGATTTAATGAAAAAATATATTTATTGGCAGTTTTTTTAAAAAAGTGTGTGCGTTATATGAAACTTGTGTGAAGAGAAGATGGCGAGAAAAATGAAATATTATTGTTAATGGATGAGATGAACAACCACATTGTGATTTTTAAAAATGTATCATTTTTATTTTCACTACATTACATTACATTTTTGAGTAATATCACGACTAGTTTCAGTTTCAATGAGGGTGGACCCGCCGCTTACCCAGGACAGTATCCCAATTCCCACCTAGAAACCTTCTCATCTACAGGTATAAATTGAACTAAAATTAAATACAATATTTACATTTTGTGTTTGTGGTATAAAGTGAAAATAAAAATTATATACACGGTGCGCTGTTAGAATCCGGACAAAAAAACGTCATTGCAAAAAATTGTTTATTTAAGCCAATATACAAAAATACCAAAAAATGCTGTTATATCTCATTTAAAGGATCTGTGCTGAGAACTTTCATTCTATATAACCATCCTGCGCCTCTATCTCCTCTTCGATCCTCGCCCTAAAGCGCGAGCATACTATTTTCGTATATGGTAGTAAACTCTGCCTCGAGTTGACGTTAGGGTGCCTAGACTTGTTGGTTTGTCTCTCGACTACGCCCCACACTTAGTAGTCCAGAGGGTTTAGATCGGGACTGTTAGGAGGCCAAAAGTCCTTCGACCAAAACATGTCAACGTTATCAGAGAGATAATTTTGCACTAAAAGGCTCCTATGAGCGGATGCTCCATTTTGTTGATAGATATACGATCTCCCAGAGGCCACAGTCTCCATCCACGGCTTCCTCAGTCCATCTGTCCTCAGGACTTCTAAATAAACTTCCTTCGTGACCGTTTCGCCCTTCTGGAAGAAGTGCGGCGGCATGACATCACCCTCACTTGAGACGACGCTGAGGACGTGGATATTGGCCGGAAACTTTGCCCACCACAGGGACGACCTTGGGGTTATGAGCGTCTCATACAGTCATATACAGTCGATCTTGGGTACCTGAAGAATTTAATAATTCCGGTTGGAGTTCTTCTAGCACGAAGGCTTTCTATAATCGCCGCTCTTCTATCGTACTCCATGCCGTACCCCCATCCCCCTTCCCGACCATTTTCGGCCACACCGCCAACCAATCGATCTGCGATCTTGAACCAATGCGGTCATACGTTTACTGAAAGAATTACAATATTATACTAATTTGAGACTTCGCGTCTATACTTTGTGTCGGAACCTTAGACGAAACAGTTAATAAAATATACAGTCCACATTTTCGAGATGTCTGCAGAATTATGGTGAGTGCCTATTCCTTCCGTATCGTGAATTCTTCTTGTACGCAATAACCATATTGTGGTTAATGTAATAATATATTAGATTTTTAGTTAATTTTACATTTTCATACTTGGTTGAAATTTAGCTAATACGTACATATAGTTTTTTGTTTATTTGTAGTTCTTTGAATATATCTTTAGTATCTCAGCATTTGACGTGGGCGTGTTTTGTATTTTTTAGTTAAACGAACGTAGTGGGCGCAACGCATCATTAAGCTACGACTACATCACTCAAAGTATATATAGATACCATCAGGGGTTGTTAACTATACATATTAGGAGAGGTAGTGCTGAGTAAGGCTAAGGCTACTGTTGACGCAATTCAAATACTCCCCGTGTATTCCGTCTATCCAATAAACCTTTATACCTGTCCTTTTCTGGCCCACTAATCTCTTAGGGATTTCGCCGACGTGGAAGGTTTTTTTTGTGGATCGAAATTGTCGCTGTGCATAAAAATCTGGACCACAAAGAATCAGTTTTCTCCAGCATCCATGAAGTGCAGTGATATCTCCGTTCTTCACTACAAAAGTGCTAGTCAAGTGGAGGTGAAAATTGTTTTCCAACTCAAGATTAGATAGATCAAGGTAGGTCAGATCCATCTGCCCTTATTTCCTTTCTGAATTCAATGCAGGTTACGTCAACTAAAACATAATTTTAATCGATACAGTCCACGGGATCTTATCCCATAGCTACAGTTATATAGATTTTGTTTATTCTGTAGAAATGTATTAGGAGAACACGTGAGCCGTAGGGTAGATATTTATATTTTAAATATGAATTAAATATATTAATTATAAAGATATACATATAAAATCAATTTTATCAAAAAATATTGTTGTTGCGCCACCGAGATTCGAACCTGGATCTCTTTCCTAACCGGGGAAGGTTAATTAAATAATTAATCTATTTAATTCATATTTAAAATATCACAGATATATTTATATATATAAGTTTGTTTTGAAAGCCTTGAATTACTCTATCATAGTTTAAAAAGTATGAAAATATACTTCATCATTTCACGATCTGTAATGAAAGAAAAATGTAAAAAAGAGTCCTTAATTAAAGATATACGCATTTGGTCAAAATTCTGTATACATTTTCATCTGCTTATTATGTTCGACGCAGAGCGGAATACCGCCCCAGTAATACATTTACAAAACAAAACAGTAGTAGTTCGTTTAAGGACTACCAGACAAGATTTATGCAGAATAAATGTGAATGTTTGTATGAATAAAATTGGTATTGTTCGGATTATATAGTCTTGCAATATACAGACGACCCCATCTGCTTTAGTACAGATTTTGGTCTAGTTTCAAAGATAGAAAACCACATTTACAAGTTTACAAAAAAAAAAAATGTGGTAAAAAATGTAAATTTCTTACTAGAAACTAGTGAAGAGCTACATTGCTGCTCTTGTCTCACTGGTGTGAATGTGATTAGTATTTGATGATATCAGTTTTTCAAAACTGTGATTGTGAACTCTTTTAACAAGTTATGTTATTCAATAACATCATTATATTGAACCTTTCCTTCATAAATAAATCATTTTTAGTTCATGGCTTCCTAACATAAATAAGAAAATTAAATTAAATAGTTCACGTATGAAATTATTTTATTGAATAAATATTTATATATACGAGTATATAATATTGTACTTATTTCATTTTACAATTATTTCAGACACGAATAACGAGTCACGATTTTATCAAATACTTAATCACTGTTAGCGATTATGACTAACGATCACAGCGTGTGATTTTAAGTTGACCACTATTAGAAACATCTTTCAATAAATAAAGTAGAAAACTGACTTTTCATCACGCCGCAGCTATAATATTTTGCATGATGGTCGGTTCTTGAAGCTCTTAATTTAACCATCTTTCAATATTTGATGATGCTGAGTCTTCCGCCAACATCCTCTATTTCTGGTACCATCAACACTCATGCCATATATATTTTTTACCATTCCACGATCTCCTAAACTACTAGGAAATTTGACATATTTGTAACACAGTTTAAGAGAAAATTATTGTAAGAATTTAATACAAAAATATCAATTTTTACCAAAATATTGAATGTGAAAAAAAAATATTATTGCTCATAAAATGCTTGATGCAATAGTAAAGTATCGAATGTTTAATACAAATTAAATGTATCAATCAGAAAGATGTACAGATAAAATTAATTTATCGAAAAATTATTTTTGTTGCCACCCGTACTCGAACCAGAAACCCTTTCTATTAAAATATCACAGAACTATATTCTGAAAAACTGCAACTTCACAATAATAATGTGTTCTCTTTAATAACATCGAAAGTACCATAGTTAATGTTGATGTAATGTCCTAAACTAATCTAAATGTCAGATGATGTCTTGTTGTTCCAAGGTCAGGATATTAGTTTATTATTATATTATATAAAAATACTATACCGGAACGTGAAATGTGAATTTCTAAAAAGTATGAAAACTTACTAAATAAAATATGTTTGACGTAATTTTTTGTCACTTTATCGTCTGATATTTTTTTTTTATGAGATTTTGACATTTTTGGGGTGAGAAGGAGCGGGCTATAATACTTACACATCAAAAACAAATGAATATCAATAACAATAAAATATCAACAACACTGATATCAGCGAGAATCAGCGCAGTGCAGACAGGTCATGACCCATACCGGGTTGTAGAACCAACGATGTTGAAATTCAATATTTTATTAATGTTGATTTGTTTATATATATAACTACTCGATAGCGTTACTAGAAATGAAATAATATAGTTCTTTTTTTTATATTCGGTGTGGTTACAATTAATAAATTCTGTATTTTAAAAATTATTACGTGAAAAATAAATATTAGTTATACATAAAAAACATCGGAAATATATACACATTTACACATTACCACTGGGACACGAACCCGGAACTTTATCTTACCGAGAGAACGAATTAATAGTAATTGGTAACTTATTTTTGTAGCAAGTTAAAGTACCAGGGTCGGGTCCCGGTGATAACTATGTATTAGTACAAAGCAATTTTCTAACTTGTCGACTCTGAAAACTATTGGTATTGACAATGGATGGATCCAAACAATCACAAGGGTAATCGGCTAAAAATAATCCAAAGATCTATTCCCCGCACCCCCTGGTTCTCCAAAAAGAAAGTCTCCAAAAGATCAATATCAAACATCTCTAGAATGAGAATTGGGGATTACCAGGTAGCCTCGTATTTATTCAGATTGAACTTAATAGAATCCCTGTGGTGCCGAGGAGGAAACCCATGACCATACTTTTTTGCCTGTTCATTGCGGATCACAGGTTTTTTTGCAGTAATCTCGTCAATGGTAATTTTCAACTCCCGGTTAACTTGTGTCATCTTCTTTCCCTTAACTCGCCACATTTAAGCTATATAATAGTAAATTTCTTGAACGTCAATGGTATTTACTTGTAACGCAATATTCCCTATTCTATAATATTGTTGTACTGCTTTCTATGAAATAATGTTTTAACTTGTTTAATGGCACAAATCACTCTTGAAGGGTGGATTGCCCGTTTAAAAGAAGAAGACTCTGAAAACTCTTCGATTAGAACAGTCGATAGAGAAACAAAATGAGATTATTCTGCGTGTATTTATTTTGCACTAAAATGAAAGGCGGAGCACACAAACATGCCTAGAAAAAATAATTACATCTCCCCCTCTATATTCAGTGTGATGCTGAGCACATCCCCATCTGTATTGGAAAATTTCGATAGCACTTACATTATTGGCTGCCCCGTCATGATTCAATTTTGCTCCGGCTATCAGGCGCGGATATCACAACCCATAAAAAAATATGTAAAAGATTTTCTCTCTTTTTTTAGTGTAGTTATTCCGAAAATGATTGATGTCTGGCAAAAAGATTTATTACGCATTCCTCGGGTATGAGCAGCCTCCGAAGTCTAGAGGAAAGTTTCCATTGTCATTTACGTGTAGGAGAATGTTCGGAACAAGATGTATTATGAACAGGGTAACCTTATACGTGCTGGATCATCTCCGACCAACAAATTACTAAAATGATGTCATCAAATCAACGAAAGTAATACACACCACTTTTTTTAGAATATCAATAACGACCAAACTAACTAACGATCTAATAAATTGATTGGTAGGAAATTAATAACGGTTCACTTTTGAATTTAAATACATTTATCTCAGCTATAAATTAATTTTATTAATCGAAATAAAAACCATTAACATCGATACATCTGTTCCGTTCCGAGTTCTGTATGAATTTCTGGAACAAGTAGATGAGTTTGTGTATATGGGAAGTATGTTCAATAGAAAGGAAAGATAATCGAAATAGAAAAAAGAGGGTGACTGCAGATAATAAAGTGAACTGCGCTTTGAATGGAATTATAGCTAATGAGAACTTGTCAACTGAGGCAAGACTAGCGGTTCACAATGGAGTCTTGATACCGATATGGAAAAGGAACGAAAGTAGACTGAATGCAATGGAAATGAGATCACTTAGGCGTATATGTTTCAGATCTATTTATGACAGAGTAAATAATGAAGAAATAAAGAAAGAATGTAAAGCTGATCTTAGTATAGTGAGTAAGATTAAGAAAGGATCATTTAGGTGTTTTGGTCATATGGAACGGATGAATTAGGAGAGAATGATAAGGAAGATATATGATGCAAGTGTTGATGGCAGCAGAAGTAGGGGACATCCGCGGAAGACTTGGCACGGCCAGGTAAACCAGATACTGGAGGATGGCCCTGTTAGAATTCTCAATAATCGTCGGGCTTATATGAGAAGATGTATGCATGTGGATGAGGCGAGAATTGTGTGTCAGGACAAAAGAGTGTGGCGCTCTATCCTATCCGCCTACCTCTGCGGAGAATCGGCGTGATAGTAAGTAAGGTTGTCGAAATTTATAAACAAGTAATAGTTCTTAACGAGATATGTAATGAATATGGGGCATAAAGCAACATTTCATGTCTTCAATATTAGCAAAATTACTTTGTGGCCAACAAATAATAAAAAGTATCAATAGCAGGTCAAATAGTATAAATAACCAAATCCCTTTTGCAAATAATCACCTATTAAATTTCTTTTCATAGTAGTTCCTGCTCAGTTACCCACCACTTATACTTTTATTGCTTTGTTTTTATCTATGCTTGTATTTTTAATTTTAGTATACATTGTTTCCTGAAGAAAATACTATAGGTAACGAAACATATTAATTTATCAATAAATAGTAATTTAATCTTATTGTTAATAAAATATTTCATAGCCCAAAAATCTTTCACAGTAGAACTAACTTCGTAATGGCGATTTTTTTGGTTTTCGTTCTGTTCATTGTCAAACTTTGTTAATTTTCCAACTGTTTTAAAAAAACGTCGGATGTGGTTCTGGTTAACAGTGCCCGCACGAAAAGCATCATTATGTTTATGAGCATTTTCGAATTCTTTTAAAACTCATGTAAAAAAAATCCTCTTATTTGCTTATTTTGTACTATTAAGTCAGTAGCGCAATTTAAAGGGAAATTAATAATAAAAGTGTAGTCATTAAACTCTTAACCTAGCAAACTATAATTATTAAAGAAAATACATTTTTGTTGTGTAATAGCATTTTCAAAACATAGTTCTGTGGATAGGAAAAGGTTCTGGTTCGAATCCCGATAGCAACTAAATATTTTTTCGATTGATAGATAATTTCTATATATCTTTATATTTGATTAATTTATTTTGTATAAAATAATACTAACGTAGACCCGATGAAATTACATTTTCATTATGGTTAGAATTTAGAATACAAAAATCGTCATAACTTTCCTATAAAGCTAATATTGTAATATAATATAAATTATTTATATAAAATAACTCATTAAGTGGTTAAAAATAAAGTTAAATAATCAATACTGAAATGAATATAACCAACAAAGTTCAATTTGCATATATTAAAAATAATATCACAATATTATTTAATATATTATTTAACTTCATTAAGTGACTAATTATAAACAAAGTTAAATATTCTATAAAATAATGAACTTAATAAACGCAAAGTTAATTTTGCAAATATTAAAATATATACATATATATTACAATAAACTATTAATTTTTTTTTTAATTTCCCGCCCTATCCCGAAATTGTTTTGAGAGTTGTTTAATCTCATTTTGATTCCACTCAATAAAACCTTAAATCTTGTTTTTGAACTATATTTTTAGAGCAGTTACTAAAACTTCATATTAACTTTTTCTTCCTTTTCTTTATTATTACAATCGATCAATATTACATTTTTTATTTTTTTATTATTAACACCATCATAAGTTGGCTCCGGTGTCATCATACCAGAGATATACCTGTACAATTTATCACATTAAATTCAGAAGGTAACCAAAGAGAAATTATAGAAATCATGCACCCCCAAAAGGGAAGGGTAGATGTCACATTTATGTGTTGCAGTCGCAGAACTCAGTCACAGTCTGGCAGATATTCACCCTGTCCAGGTCACAAGTGGTACAAAGGAGAGCCAGTTAAGTTATTTTATAAACTATTAAGTTAATAAAAAAAATTCGCAGTCTTTATATATCTAATTGACCTGTTGCGGTATAGAAATAGGCCGTTTTGTTTCATTTTTTATTGGTTTTATATCATTAATATAAAAATAACGAACAAGTAATAAATTTAATACAAAATTTCACAGGCCGAGATGTCAGTAATACAATATTCTCGTTACTACGGCAAAACCGATCACGTGTTTACCCACGCACTTCGATTCCCAGACTACATTTTCCGGTGCGGTCTTAAACGAGTTTCCATGGAAAACTCCACTAATTAAGAATTCATTAAAAAAATAAATGTGTTTTAGATTCCCGTTCCCAAATTCATGAAAAGATCTAAGATGAAGAGATATAAAACAAAATTTAGATCTCAGAAGTAACCTACTTTAAGAAATCAAATTAAAAATATCACAAGCTGTAGTCTCATCCTAAAAATTTTAATATTCAACAATTAAATATAACTTTGACAATAAACCAAATAATTTGCGACCTTCTTGGTTTACTTTGGTAACACAGACTAATAAATTAACAGACATAATATGAAGTGTATATATAGAAGAGTGGTTTGGAACATTATTTGCGAGACGAGGGGCATTCTACATACATACAGGGTGACCCAAAAAAAGTGAGAACATTTCGTAACATGCGATATAATTACATCAGTTGGTGTTTCTCGAATGGGGAAGACTAGTGTTGTTTTCGATGAACCAGGCGCCCAAGTAAACAGTGAATATTTTTGTGAACATGTTCTCAGACAAGGTCTAATGCCTGTAGTTCAAGCGACATGTGATCACCATAACTGGACATTACAGCTAGACGGAGCTTTATCTCACACAGCCAGAAATACATTCAATTTTTTCCAACGTTAGAATGTTAATTTTATCGAGCCAGGCATGTATTCACCGAACAGCTCAGATTTAAACCCAGTAGATTATGCAATATGGGGTGTTTTACAAGAAAAACTCTATCTTCGGCGAAAATTTACTACAGTTGATCAGCTCAAGTTGGCAATAATTGATTAATAATCTGGGGCAGCGCTTTATTTACAGAAGCATACACGAGTAGCGTAGGTGCTTAGAAAAATTCGCTGAGAATCAAGAAGGATACCTTGAACATGATATCTGATAAGCTAAATAATGTCCAAAAAAAATTACTTTAAGAATTATAATTAATTATATTATGTTTTGAAACAACTAGTGTGTTACGAGATGTTCTCACTTTTTTTGAGCCATCCTGTATATCCAACGAAACATAAATCCGATAGATTATGACATATTTATGCAACAGTAAAATTATTTATTCTTTGAAAATGAAATCTTTGCGTAAACAAGATGTATTTTTTACATTAATGCATATTATATTCTTGGCCAGAATGCAAATCGAAAGATAAACGAGACGTTACACAGGCGGAGGGTTGTCATACTTAATGACACCTGTAGCTAGCAGAATTCACTAATATTATATATCCATTTTAAAGTCACTTATATGATTTAATTACTTAAAATACAGAAATTGTAACTGGAGCACCCAGCGAAGTTGTACACAATCACATAGATGGTGATTGCTGGTCTACCCTCAAAAGAACACTGCAAACCTTGTATTTTAGAATACACTTCTACACAAATGACTCAGGTGTTACTATCAGAGGCAGATTAAAACATGAGAATTAATCAAAACGGTCACTTTCGTAAATTCCAGGTTAATTTAGCACAGTTCTACAATATAACATAACTTGTACGTATAGAATATGATATGATGCAAGTTTTGATTTCATTCATAAAACATCTTCTAGTGCCCGTTCTGTGGTGACTAAAACACCCGTCGTACAGACCTCTGAAATTTTTTTCCAATTTCTTAGAGTCTACGAGTACTCTACATGCGGCTAGACCGCCATATCTACTACTACAAGTGCATCAGGGCTAATCGCTTTGACACTTTTACTAACTGCCTTGTAATTGTAATAAACATCAGATGTGTTTTATATTAATACATTAATTGTAGTACAGACCTCTGTTGTCCATCTCCGAAATTTATAGTGACAGCCGTTACCGACAGGTACACGGTCCGCCGCTAGATGTCAGGCTGTGTTCGGTCACTAGAAACAAGTCGCGGGAGACAACCGAGGTGGTTGTATTTTCACAGCACTAACGATTAGCTTAGTTTAAACAGAAATAATAATTGACGTGTACTTATATTTTCAATATGAATTAAATATATTAATTAGAAAGATATACATATAAAATCCATTCTATCAAAAAATATTGTCGAAGGTTCAAATCCCGGTGGCGCAAAATATTGTCGAAATATTGTCGAAAATATTGTCGCAAAATATTGTTCAAAAAATATTGTCGAAGGTTCAAATCCCGGTGGCGCAACAACAATATTTTTCGATAGAATTGATTTTATATGTATATCTTTCTAATTAATATATTTAATTCATATTTAAAATATCACAAACCTATGTTCTGAATAATTACAACTTCACAATAATAATGTGTTCTACTAATACTTATATTTTCTTTTATAAAAAATGATTATCACATATAATAGGGCATAATAATAAAATCATTTAACATCGCGAGACACTGAATTCTCGCAAAAATAAGCAAAAAAAAAACACTAATCTTTTTTTTCTAACATCTGAATATATTGTTCCTATTGGATATATTGTTGATATTGCTCCTTTATATAAAATAATATTTTAGATACAAATTAAATAAATAAACTAGCAAGATATACAGAAAAAAATATTTATTTGCTTCTGGGATTCAAACCTGTACCTTTTCTTATCCGTGGAAACGCGTTATCCAGTTTCGCCATATCAACTAAGTAGTTTTACGATAAATTTTAGAACTTGTATTTTATAAATCTTTCAATATTTTATAAATCAACTGTATAATGTGACGTATCTCAAATATGCTTGAGCAGAGCTAGAAACTTTAATACAACTTATATATTTTTACGGAGAACACATTATTGTTGTGAACTATGTTCTGAAAAACTGCAACACACAAAACACAACAGTTATGTGTTATACGTAAAACTATTTTAGATGCCCAATTTATCGGTGTGAATGGAAATTGTTGTGGAATGTATATAGCTCAAAGGGTGGTTTTGATTAGAAGATGGATCGAAGCACAAAGCATTAGACCTGAGATTGTGACCATTGGGGATTTATAAATAAGAGTCATAAAAACACCTAACAAGGCTCCATAAAAAGCTCAACACTGCTCCATCAATATGTCATTCTGGGTCCACCGCACTACGGTAAGCCTCAAAACTTTCGTTTGATAAAGTTTATAATGAATCTGTTCGAACACACATCAAAAGACAGGGGTAGACTCGGCTGGGAAACATTTTATATTAGAAACGTACAACTTGTTTCACCAATAAGTACATAGTGAACCCAACTGCTTTAAAAATTTCAAATTTCTATCATACATACGTTATACATCAATAGTTCAGACTTTAGAAGTTTTCGCAGCAAAAACTGAGTCCATAAGACTCATTTTAAAAAATAAGATAAGCAAAAATAGCAGTTTACAAATATTTTATTTAATACTGCCTTGTTACAAAGTACATCAGTTATTTATTATTTTTATATATTATTTTTTAATCAAAATTCAATATTTGTATTAAATTTGAGATTAATAGTAAATCATGCCAAAAATATTAATTAGCTCAATTCTAGCCGAAAAAGGCAGCATTACTCGATTATAAATTTAACAATTTAGCACCACAATCAACTAGAGAAGTATCTAAGATGACAGATGGAATTGTTAAGGTGGCTTAGCGTGTGAGATCCTCCGAAATCTTTTGAGTTATAAAAATGTAACGAATTTTTTAATCCAGTTTTCGTGACAAATTTTACTGAGAAAAATTAATAAACATTTTTTGTTTCATAAAGAACACTTCAGATGTATTCAATATATTTAAAGCGTAATTCAGAATATTATTTTTAATACAAGTACCCGTAGGCGTGAAATAGCTTCGCGCAATGGGTAAAATATATAACGGAAACAGAGATAACTGTTTTAGTTAAATATGTTTTTGTCATACTTTTTTTACATTCCCTATACAGTGTGGTGAGTTGTGTCTAGAACAAACTGACTTTTTCAAGCTATATCACATCATTTAGGGTTCACTTTAATACAGTGAAATCTCGATCGATCGTTCTTCGAATAATCGTTTTCTCGCATGTATCGTTTATTTCTTCCAGTTTCGAAATAATTTCATACGAAACATAGATCGCATGGATCGTTCCTCATGCACCATTTTACCACATTATTTGTTTAAATTACGCAGCATACTTTGTAACTAAATGTTTGATTTCTATTAACGGCACTCGTAAACTATGAGCGGAAAATTCGAAAGAGAGAGAGATAGAGAGAGAGAGAGAACACTGCTACTGACTGCCGCTTGACATAATACAATACAAAGTTTAATTTATTTTAATGTTTGTTTCTGTGCAGTTTTCTAATTTTATTTTTATTTAAACACATTATTCGAAATATACATCTTATTTAGAATATATATTAAACATTTAAGTATGAAAAATGTACTTAATTTTTTTCTATATTCCCGCATTCTTAGTTCATTTCAATAGGTCCCTTCAAAGACGATAGATAAAGGTTTCACTATATACGGATATCAAATATGAATCCTTGCGGAGAGAGCAGAATTAAAAATCCAGGCTGCCGAAATGAATATTATATACATTCTAGACCAAGTGAAAAGTGGTTCCACGACAAAAGATACGGCCGATAAAAGATCCAACCGACTAAAGCTCCAGCCGACAAATGATCCATACGACATTTATGAATACTTTTTTTAAGAAAAAAACTTTTAAGATATCGACGAATCGAGGGGTGACTGAAATATGCATATAATCTTTCATAGACAACTAAAAGTAAGTAACTAATCAAAACAATCGGATGCGAAATACAAATAAATGCATAGTCAGCCTACTAGGTCAACGACTTCAGCCGCAGGAAGGGTTACAGAACCGACAAGCCGATTCCAGAAGTTTATGTTTAGTGAACGGGCATTTGCGGTGCCAGGCCCAAAATCGCAGAACTCTTTGCCCTCCATCATAAGAAACAATGCACAAGAGACTTGGAATTTAAGACGAGACTAAAAACACCCGTTTTCAAAAAATCATTTCCATAAATTCAAATAACAATTTTTAATTTCAAGTACAAATATAATATAGGACTATAAAAAGTTTATGAGTAAAGCGCCCTTGGGGTGATATTTTACGATAATGGCGCTATAAAAATTATCCAATATTGTAATTATTAGTTGTTGTTATTCAATTTTACTATAAAACATTTTTTACTTAACGACTACAGTAATAAATTTTTTTTAAATTGTATTTTTCTTTTCTTTAATTTATGTAACTTAACTTTATTTACATTACTCGAGTAAGGACATATTTTTATATCGCTAATATTATTATTTTATTATATGCGAGTTATTGTAAACAATCATTTTTATTAAAATACACTCAACTTCTCCACAAAAGCAAATGCTTTCAATAATATGATTGTATTGTATTATTGTACTTTGATCAAAAATATTTGATTTTATTTCAGACTAATAAATAAATATGCAACAATAGAGTTATAAAAAAATAACACCATTTAAGTATTAAAAAATATTATATATTCGCAGCGTAACTTCAATACATAAACGCGGTATTTTTATAGACGTAATATTTTTTATTTTAATTATTAATGGACTCACTAAACGTGTTAGGAAAAATTGTAGAAGAATTCATTCATTATTTATGCCTATATCTCTTTCCAGTACTAACTACGCATATAATGATTACGTTGGTCGTAGTTCTAACACATACATTATCCATTGTCATATACATTACTTAAAGGTCAATTTTTTTGTATGCTTTTGCATTTTCCTTTGACACCAAATATGTAAATAATTGATTTTTTCAAATCATTTACCTATTTGTGGCTTAAAAGTAACCAAACATACACATTACCATGGTGACTACGTATTTCATGCATCACACATAATCGTAAAACTATGAAATTTTGTAGAAATTCACATGTTCGAAAAGCCGCACACAATCAATTAAAAATTTGGTAGGTGGGTAAAGAACATATTTGTTAAATCAGCACATATACCTACGGTACCTATCTAAAATAATAATACATTACTCGTACTTACCTGTGCAAAGTACGATGCTAAGCAATTGTTTTCTAACCAACGAAATTCTAAAATTTCATACATAAAGGGTGTCCAGCGGAAAATTTTCAAGTTTAATATTAAATAAAAATTAAATAACTACAATTTTATTCTCATATTTTATTTATAAAAAATGAAGTTTAACGATGCGGATTTTACGTTTTATAAATAATATCGTCTAAATGCCGTATATTTCTTTCAAGACACTCTTGCAATCGGACTCTTAAATTTGCAAACACGCGAGAGCAAAGCGTTTTCTTGTAGGCCTTGAATTGTTCAAGGATCGTTGCTGTAAATTTTCGACTTAAGGGATCTCTACAAAAAAAAGTTGTACGGTGCTCAGGGTATGACCGAGGTGCCCAGGGTATCTCTCCGTACTTGCTAATTAATTTAATGGAAAAAATTTCCCTCTGCTTCTACATTGAAACTCTAGCGATGTGTGGAGTGACCCTGTTTTGCTGAAATTATATTCTGTTGTTGAACCTGGAAAATATCTGCAGTTACGGTACCAACAGCTCGTCGATCATTCGGCAATACACGTCAGCAGTGACTGTCTCTCGCTGGTTAAAAAATAAGGGCCAATTATCCCTCGGGCAGAAATTACACACCACACTGTTGTTTTTGGACAATGCAAACGTTTTTTATGGCGTTCCCTTGGGTTATCGGGGCACCAGTATCTCGTGTTCTATTTATTAACATAGCCATCGATATGAAAATGTGCTTCGTTAGTAAACAATATGTTTCCAAGCATTCGTGCTGTTCTAAAACGTTCCAACATCGTTCTCGCTAAGGTTTTACGTAAAGAATTGTCATTTTTGTTGAGAAACTGCACAATTTGCAGTTTTTATGGATGAAACTGTAGTTTTTTTTCCAAAATAACGTGCTTAGATACGTAGAGCACGGTAAGTTTCGCAAACTGGACCACGATTTTTGAAATAAATTTGCACAAATTTCTGGCGTAATTTTATTTATGGTGAAGTGGCAAACCAAACTGAGAATAAATCAGCTGTCAGCTGTCAAATTGACTGTCGTTGGAAAAAGTGTTGTCAATTCGAATAACAAACGTCTTAAAAAAAACAACCATTAAAACTGTATACTAAACGAAATAAATGTTCATATAACTACTACTAATACTACTTCATGACTTCACAATCCATTGAGAATCTTTGCCTGATGTATAACCTGATATCAGGCGTTCCTATCCTGGGCCACTTTAACCTGGTTTGGCCAAAATGTAGCTATCCATTTAGTGTCCTGAAATATAATAGGCACAAAATGTAGCTATCCATTTAGTGCCTGTTATATTTTAGCAAGACTAGTTTTGTCAAGAATAGTTTGTAGACAAGAATAGTTTTGTCTAAAAATTAAACAGCTTTTTTTTGGAACAGTAACAGTTACTTTCAGTTCCTAAACAGTTCCAGCTGTATCGACTTTGAAACAGTTCCAAAATAACAGTTACCGTTTTGGTTCAACTCCACCATTAAATCTTATTGCAACTTGGCCAACTGTAAGAAAAGATTTATCAATAGGGAACACCTTCGCAGTACGTTACCGGGCTTGCGTGATGGTTTCTTCGTACCTGCACACGAATCCGGGAACTGCTCTTTGCGGGTCAATTCTTCCAGAAGATAACCATTTATCAATTTCTTTGTATAACAGCACGAAATTCTCGCGAATAAAGAAATAATGTAATATCGTGAAAAAGTTACGATTTCTTGACGTAGAAGATGTGTGCTAAAGAAATGTTTTTAATAAATAATTATATGTAGTCACGAAATATCTAGCACTTTTCATACACCGTACATTATTTACTATATTTTTGTTCCTTTTTTCTATTAACCGACACAGAATAACTCATGTTATATTAAAGAGCGATCTATTTAGGTAATTTATTTTTGTATAAACATCTCAGCTCGCCCCCCCCCCCCTCCCACAAAAAAACTACAATCTCGAAAAAATATGTGACGAAAGAGTGAGTAAACAAACATCTCCAGTACGCATAAACAAACATTTTCGAAGGAATTCGAATTAGGGAATTCACAAAGAATTTATTTGTGAATTTGGTACTATTTAGAATTATAATACTTACTTACTTAACGTACGAAATGAAATATTAAGATTCGATATATATTTTGTATATTATCTTAAGTGTACTTTATAATCATCGCGCGTACTTTTATATAAATTTTTAAAAATATTTTTATTTTTAATACTACAGCAGACCGTTATACCCAATTACTATAGTAAAACACACCCAAGCTTGAAAAAATGACTCAAATGTATTGTATCCTCTCCGATATGAGAAGCCAGTGTTATACTCACGAGGGTCGAGTGTATATTATAATATAAATAGACATATTACATGTGTAGAATTAAAAATTAATGAAAATTAGGCGGCCATATATAAATATAGCCTAAATATAGTATATATATATATATATGTGTATTTATACAATACTTTATAGGACTACATTATCACAAAATATGTTAATGTTTTTTTTTCTTTGTGTATTGCACTTTTGATGAAATTTTCTATTATTTACAAATTGTGTTAATGCCTGAATATGGCGTGTATAATAATAATAAATAAATTGTGAGTGTCTTGCCTAATCCCAATTACATTTAGTTTTAACTCCAGATACAATAGAATATAACCAAATAGATCAAATATTGAATGTTATTACAGTTTTTGATATAATTTATTTGTCATATACCCACCAACAATTATGTCTTTTAAATAATAAGACAAAACACTTTGTTTAAACCACTGTAATATATTGATTATCAACATGTTCCAAGACCAATGGTCCCTTCCTTCATCAGGATACAAATTGTGTACTAAAATTAAAAATACAAGCATAAACAAAAAACAAAACTATAAGTATAAGTGGTGCGTGACTAATTAGGAACTACTGTGAAAACAAATTTAAAAGGTAACGATTTTCAAAAATAATTTGGTTATTTATAATTTTTAATTTTCTTATTGCTAAAATTTCTAATTTATCTAACTGTAGATATACCCATGGCATTTGTATCTACATTTTGTAAACCTTTACTAATTGTCAAAAAAATGGTTTGTTTCCAAAAGATGATTGGAAAATTCAAAATAGTATATCAAAATTTCTGCAAATTTTAAATTGCAAATTAATTTTTAGACACCCAATTTTTTTTTAAATATTATTCTTATTCCTATTATTTAATATATACGAATAATTATTTAATTTATTATTGATGTAGAAAGCTGGTTTTATAAAATTCGTGAATTTTTGTTTATTAAATTTTAAATATGACTATTTAAAAACAACATTTTTATCCAATGCTTCCCACTATCAATTAATATGTTCTGATAAACTTTTTCTAATACTTAAAGTATCTAATAATTTAATATTATAATGATTATTTATTATTATAATTATTTTAGTTGTTACAATATTATTTATTAATTCAATCATCCTGTATGTCTTTTCAAACATTTTCAAATTCTACACATTCCAGTTGCGTTTCACCAGACTTGGAATTTCTGGTCTTCGATTGTCTGACTATAGATATAGGTTTAAGTGGTCAAAGTCCGGCTACCGTGGAGTTGGGAAGCTTTCCAAAGCCGGTCCTAATGCTGATTAGTGTCCCAAGATCCTCGCGGAGCTACAAACTCACCCATGCCTCCGTCCACAACCCCCTCCGCCCAGGGTCTCGCAATATATCCTGTTAAAGTTTTAGCAAACCATCTGACGCACAGCCGTTACTAAGCATTATGAAGAGACATCATATTTTTATTTTCTAAATTCGCCATCATGTACATGATGAGTTTTTAAAATGAAATATACTTGATTCTGCATTGGATCAATATTTATATTATTTAATACTGGTAATGAATTGGTTTAAATCTTTTAATTCAATAAAACGCATCTTAATACAGAATTTATACTTTAATAATCAAAGTAAAAGCCATTTAATTATACTCGTTTTTTTCCAGTTTATTATTTAGTTAAACAAATAATAGATACATCATAGAGACGAAGCTATTTTTATTATATTTAATGGAAATATATAAAAGTATGGGTAATTAAAGGGCTTACGACCGGTCTTCGGCTGGCTTAAGCGATCACTTTATACAATATAAATATAACGTTCACCATTCTCAGCTATTAATCAATCTCCTTATATATCAAATTTTTTAATGTTGTATATATGTCAATATGTGTAAATACTTATGTATTTATATATATTACCATTAAATATAGTAAAAAATATCTATGAGATATTTATAATATGTTTAATAACAGTGCCTTTGTAGGTGAAAATCCAGTAATTGTGTGTTTTTGGACATATTCAAATATTGCTTATTATTTAGTTATTAGTTTTTAATTATGCCTACAGAATATCACTTATGCGAACTAAAATTCTTCAAAGACATTTTTCTTCCATTTGTTTCTCTTATATTCATTTTTTTGAGTAAATATAATAGTTATCGAGGTGCATGAAAAAGCGAAAGTTATCGTGAAGCAAGATCGATCTTCTTTAGAAAATCAGAACCGGTTATTTATCCACTAAAGCTTCCATTAAAGCTTTCACTAAAACTTTCACTAAAGCTTTCAATTCGTTTTCAACAATAGCAGGACGTTCTAACTACTTCATTCTATCGTTCCTAAACTTTTATTCCTTAAGAAGTAATTCCCTAGCATGTGTTTGTAGCTTATTGCATTATTTTTGTGATTTAATTTTACACATAATTCTTCATTTTCTTTCCCATTTCTGAAAGATTAAAGTATTATAAATGAAATGCCTGACTCTGTAAATAAATGTTTAACTACCAAACAAATATTCTTAGTAAAGAACGTTCAAAATCGAATCGAAGAACCTTAAAACAACAAAGCTTATATATTATATAAGAGCTACTGAAATGATACATCTCATAGGCAACTAGTGACAAGTTGCTCGTGCTTTCGGGTAGAAAAATCTCAACCAAACTGGCTGGGACACGTATTAAATTTGACGTAATATTGTATGTTTAAAAATACTCGTTCTTAGAATCATCTTCTGGAAGATGACTGACCACTTGGACGCCTGTATCATATTTGATTCCGGAAAACGAAAAAACTTTCAGAACAACGGCTGGATTATCAGGAAAACTACATACGAGGCAGCAGAGTACCGAGATTATGAAGCATTATTTTTTTAATATTACAGTTGAATTATAGTATAAAGTGTTACACATTTTTTTGGCGATTGACATATTTTGTCATACAATAATTAAGGTGCAAAATGTTAAACATATGACTTTTTATCAATGTTCCTATGTTTTTAGTTCCGAATCTATTCAATGCACATAGAAATAATTTTAATACAAATCCAATATATGAATCAATTAGATAGAGAGCCCGTCTACTTATAAATGCATTTGTGGTATCACGTGTGGACTATTTTAATAGCGTCTATTCTAAATGCGGTTGCACGGATAATATATGGAGTTTCCAAATTCTCTCATATAACATTATTTTTACATCAGCTACATTGGCTCCGATTTCCTGAAAGAGTTGAATTTAAATTGTGCTGGTTGATGTACAAGGCGACACACAACATAGCGCCTCTGTATCATCAATAACTTTGTGTCTCAGACAATTTGAATCGTAGACATCAAACTCTTAGGTCAGCCTCTACTTCAGCTACAGGAAGGGTTGTAGAACCGACCAACCGTTGCCAGAAGTCTAAATTTAGTGAACGAGCGTTTGCGGTGGCAGGCCTAAAAACATGGAACTCTTTGCCCTCCTTCATAAGAAACAGTGCATCGCAGACATTATTTAAGAAGAATCTAAAAACGCACCTTTTCAAAAAGTCATTTTCATAAGTGAAAATAACAAATAGGACTTACTTGATGGTCTATTGGAACAAGGCTCGAACCCCCGACAACTATATCATTAGGCGAGTATCGTAACCACTATTCCATCCACCTTATTAAAAAAATAAGTTTTTTGTTCACTCTTCTAATTATAGTTTACCTCTCATGTGAAACACTGTAAAAAAAAATATCTCATCTTATAGAAAATAGATTAATAAAAAAATGAGAAAGTCGGTGAAAATAAGTCATTTGTACGCTTATTAGTATTAATTGTGGTTAATAAACTTTTCTATTTAGATTTGAAATTCGTAAAATTATCACAACTTTTCAACTGCATTAAAAACATTAATATGTGAAATGATGACGTCAGCTAACTACGCAGAAGATGTATGAATGGATGGTTGACAATTTCTACCGCCGACTATTTTACTGATATTTCGATCAATTTTGACGTTTACCATACTAAATTTGACAACCATGTGGGTAGTATGATCGCAAACAGCGCAATCAACTATCGCGCCGTCGAATCTCAAAAGCACTACGAGATTGTGGTGTCAGTCGCTTTTAGGCGGTTAAAGCTGTATTTATTAATATAAGCAAATTATACTTTAAATCAAAATATCAAGATCTGTATTAAGTTCACTCATTTTAGTGAAATGTGATGATAAATACGTACACCGTAAATATACGAAATACACCTAAGGCTTTATTGAAGTAAAATACTTTTTCCGAAACGTTTGGTATAATAAACGACATAGAGAAGGCTCACGCTCGAATTACAAGAAATATTTGAACGTGAACTGATCGCATAATAGTGCAAATGAACTCTTCTTTTTTTTTAAAAAAAAATGTAATGTGCTCACGGAATACGTGTCACATCAATTTTCTAACTAAGCTAAACGTTTGTGCTATGAATATAAGAATAATCGAATTCCCGACCACTGGACCACTAGGCGAGTGTCGTAACCAATAGACCAACAATATTTAAACATCAGAGTACTACATATTTATAGTAGTAATTAATTTGACATTTCTAGTATCTATAATGTAAACTAACGCAAATTTCTGGTCCCAATATTTTCATTTTGGTGCCATCCAAGTGATCACTTTAGTACCCCTTACGCAATCAAACACAATTTAAAAATATGACTATTGGAACGAAAATGAAATCGCTGACAATATCATATGCATTAATGTAAAAAATACGTCTTGTTTAAACAAAGAATGTTTATATTAAACTGTTGCATAAATGTGTCATGAACTATCAGATCTATGTTTCTACGAATAATGTGTGTAGAATACTCCTTGTCCCGCAACTAATGTTCCAAACCCCTCTCCTATATGTACACTTTAATTCGTGCATATTCATTTACTGGTCTGTGTTTGTAATATATTAACAGTTAGATATTATTACAATTATATCGGTTCAAGTGGATCAAAAACATTTACCAACGTATTATCTTACATATATGTTTTATAATATCTGTATATACCTGGCAAGATGACAAATTCCGAGTGTACAGTAAAGGACATGAAAAAAAAATGACGTCATCCTTGTAATGAGAAAGACGTGTTTCAAATAGACACTGAAAAATACAGAAATGAACATGCTTGATACCTTCGAGATGTGGTGTCGGCATCACATGCTTCATATGTCATGGACTGCGAAACAAACGAATGTCTCAATTCTTCAGAATCTTCGTATTAATGAAAGACTCTCCACATCATAGGGAAGAATTCTTCATACTTTATTGCTAGAAGTGATGGAGATAGACTGCCTAAATTGGTGATCATAGGAAAATATAATACAATACACGGGCGGAGAGCGAGAGATAAAAAGTGAGAGGAGTCCATCAGAATGGAAGGAGTTTCTAGAAGCGTTGTAAAATGATTGCACTCAAGGGTTCTTAAAGTTAAATTTTTCCCCCGAACAACGCCGGGTATTAATATATAAAATTTTAGTAGGTACAACAACTAAAATATCACGATTAATAAATAGCAAACACCTTAAATACGAAGTACTTGAATACGCGCTACAAGTGTGAAACCTATTTTTCAGTTTGTCAAGATTTATTTTTTAAATTTAATTTTAATAATAAATGATAACGTTCATCTTTATCAAAAATCGTTTTCTAAGTTAATTTAATCATATTTGCTACTATTATATACGTGTAGTAAAACAACTTTACAAAATAACATAAAACATACATAATTAATATGAATACACATAAGATTTCCACCCGCTTACAGCTGGTATATCGCCGGGAAATTCATTGATTATGTCACAAGTATATGTATACCGTTATTGTCAGTCATGTTATATGGGGTTGATCGTCAATTTGTGTGTTCACTTAGAGATTAACTCTTAATTTTAAAATGAAGATTAATGTTGAGAAAGCTGTGTGTAACTTGGCTAAACTGAACAGCTATATAACAAAGAAAATCAATAGGGTTACATAGTTAGGCATGCAGTAATTAAAACGTTAACGCAAAAATATAGCCTTTGAATTCGAAATGTAAACCCGGATCGATAGGATCTAAATTAACGAATTGCGTAAATCTCCGGGTCGCGTCCCGCGGAATGGAATACGACAATTCCGGTCGTAAATCGAAATCACAGCAAGGTATGGAAAGGAAGTAAGGAAATCTTGGCACAGGATGAGATCGGTGAGGGGATAAAGGTTCCAGTCGAAGGACCACTGATCTCGAGAATCGGGATTCGAAAGGAATGCTCGTCTTACCTTGTATATCCTTCCTTTCGCCGCTGAGATCACACAATGGCACGCGGATGAGCCGATCTCCGATCACCCTTGAATACGGTGATATCACAAGTTCACCCACGGTACACAAACAACAAACAATAAGTGATCAAAACACAATATCACAAAATATAGTGCTGGTGCTCTGGAGCTGAAATATCCATACCGCGAATGCTATCGCGATGTCGAGATCGAACAAATATCAGTCAAGTTGAAGTCTGCTGACGTCAAGGTCACAATTTACACTGACAAAATGAGCATAAGAAAATCTATAGATGGGAATTTGGACAGGGAAATGTGTCAATAATATAGGGTATTTACGAATTCGTAACAGCCTTAAAATATAAGTTTTCATAAATGCGTCCTGACCTTTCCGATTCTGAAACTAGGACTCATTCACAAGTCTGAGGTTACTTAGCAAGTCATAAAAAGGATCATCCTCAGGATAGAATAATAAAAAAAAACATACATCTTAGGACCAAATCAGAAGGTGTTGTACTCCGGAACATATATTTAAATGGTAATAGGTTTACACATTTATCGAAGGAACAACAGTCCTTGGGGTTGAATAGTGGCCAAAACTGAAAAATCTGCTGTATTTAAATGTATAGAAAATAATGACTATCGTTAGGAGAGATATTTATCCAACAATAAATAGAAGTAGGCTAACGTCATCCATGTCGGTCCCTCATAACTAAGGATTGCGATCTTCTTACAACTTGTATATTTATTTTTTTATTTTTTTGTTGTCTTTGCTTTTCTCTTGTCACTGGGAGGAGATCTACCGGAAGTGGTGCTCCGAAGACTGGTAAGATCGTTTTCCTTATGTTTTGTCCTTTTTCCTTTCTCGGGGGCGTGTTCCTTCTCTCCCTCGGCTTCCTGAACAAAGTTAAATACTGACACTCTGTTGACATTGTATAATCCTTTGCAATTTTATATTATTATGTTGCTCACTTTGGATAGTATTTTTTCCTCTTATTCGTGTCAATTTCTTAAATATTTATACACTGTTCCTTTCCATTTATTTTTTATTTAATTTCATTAATGTAATCAATTGTAATGTAAATCTTAATAAACAAAAGATCGTGACCTGTGAGGGTTTTTGAGATGGTAGCTGTTCGGCTCCGTCTTATCACATTGTACAAGATGAAGTTGTACAGCTTCCCATAAGCAAAAATGCAAACCAGGTAGCAAATGAGTAGGATCATATAGGAGCTTTTGTTTATAAACGGTTTTGGGTAGGCAGCGGATCCACCCTCTTCATGAATGCTCGCTCTCTTGGCTACGCTCTTTCACTATTCATGGCATCTTGCGAATCTTAGAGCTGTCACCAGAGAAGTGCCTGTTGCCTTTTCCAGTTGGTCGAAGCTGGTTGGAGATCTTCTGCTTCCTTTTCATTCTTTGACGTGGCCCACTACAACAAGCCTTTTCAAGTAATCTTTCCTTGTCGCTAGATGCTCAAAAATTTAAGGATTTGTCTCAGGCAAATGGTTGAAAGTATTCCTTTGATGTTTAGTTCTTGCAGAATTGAAATATTCGTGCATCTCGCCATCTATGACATATGCAACAACAAAGGCTAATAAAAAAGCAGAAAAATTTGTCTTCCGACAACTCTATCCCCTTCTCTCACACAAGGTGACTCGTGGGTTGCTTAGATCCTACCCAGTTTCGGATACGTCCCTTGTATTCTTCTTTCTTCTGTATCAGTCTTCTGGGACTCCATAGCTGCAGTCGCTTCAGGGCTCTATCCAATCCTTGACATGGTCATTGAAGTTCAGTTTGCCTGCTTTTTATAAAGTTAATATATAAAAACACAGTCCAAAACTGATGTACCTGGAATCCACCATATATTATCCCGTTTTCATTTAACCACCCAGTTCCTTTTATATGAAGCTTATGCATTCCTTGTGTTAGATGATATTATTTTTTAATTATTTATATATACAACCTCCCCGCGAAGCAGGGTTCGCGTCCCTCGCTACAGCGGTGATGCCTACCCTCCTCTCGCGGTTATAATAGAAACTTGTGTGCGGTTTTCCCATGCTTATGATCGATTATATGGAAGTTCCTGACATCCGCAACTTCACACAGTAAAGTTCCAAATCAATGTACATAAATACTATGTATCTACATGTGTGTATATTGGTAAAGTACCGGATGTCGATTTGAAACTAAACCATTCCACAAATAATGGAGGAAAATTAATTTAATTCTTTGAATGATCAAATTAAATCATTTTAAAAAGGAACAGAATACCTTTTATCATACTTATATTTTTATTTTTTATTAATGATTCAATCAATTAATAATAATAAATATCTACACTGACTTAGTAATCAGAATATAGAAACATAAACAAATAAAAAGATTTTTTTCACCTTCTGATGTATTATAATATCATTTTATATAAGCGATCGGCTGAAAACCACACAGGAATTAAGATGTTTATACATTAAGATATTTCATTTGATTTTGGGTCGTAATTGCATTATCTTAAGAAAACAATTTCATTTCAATGCCTTAAGTCTTAACTTCAGTCTTAATTTTCTTATACTTTTCATGTCTGCCTTAATTTTCTTAAAATATTTATACTTACTTTAAATTATTTTTGCTTTCTATGTCTTCCTTAACTTCGTAATACTTTTATTATATGCTATTATTTTCTTTACTGCCATTACTTTATTTTTCTACCTTAATTTCTTTATACTTTCATTGTCAGCCTTAATGTCCTTATACTTTCATTGTCAGCTTTAATTTCCTTATACTATAATTGTCATCCTTAATTTCCTTATTCTTTGATTGTCAGCCTTAATTTCCTTATGTCATTGTCAGCCTTAACTTTCTTATACTGTCATTGTCAGCCTTAACTTTCTTATACTTTCATGTCTGATCCCATATTTAATTTATGTTCAAATAAAATTAAAATATACAAATTTAACGATCTCAATATCAAATATGAAAAAGGATATATCGAAACGTAATACATATTTTCTATTTTAATGACAAAATTATAATTTTCCCTCATTTCCTCCCTCCTATATGTATATATCGCAAAACATATTAGCAAAGGAATTAGGAATCTTGTAAGAGATACAAAATATTTTACATATAAATATGTTTAACTTTATTTTAATATTCACAATAAAACTTTGTACTACACACATTGAGTTATTTTCACTACCAGTTTCGCGAGGTGCAGTCTCTCTCATTATCAGTTGATAACTAAACTAAATTTAGAATTGTTGTCTATTCGGGCAATGGTGCGGGACTTGAGGAGAGGGGGAGGTTTTGGTCGTTAATGGGAATATGGACAATGAAGTCGAAGTATTAAGGAATCATATGATGTTAATTAGCGTTTACTCCGAATCATTGGTATTTCAACAATTTCCAAATTGTTCATTATTAATCCTTTATAAGGTACCGAGTGGAGGAGTTTTAGTTTATAACTATGGAAAGAGTGGTTTGTTTCAATTATATGGTTAGAAAATTCCGAGAAGTTGTTATTTTTAGGCAACTGGGATGTTCCTTTATTCTCATATTTATATTTCTCGTGGTTTCATCTATATATTTTTTATCGCAATCTCCACAAGTTTTATCATATATTCCGCTTTTTCTAATATATTAATTTATGTTTTTGAATTGAGTGGAATTTTGCCGATGTTGTTGTTGTTTTATACCAACTAGTAGTGAAAATAACCCAACATGTGTGTAGTACAAAGTTGTATTGTGTATAATAAAATAATCATGTTGGACCACAAAATAACCTCCATGTCAATTAATGCTATTAAACTTTTTTAAATATTATAATACATAGCTGACAGGCACTTAAAATAAACTCTAAAACTCGTTAGAAAATTATTACGATTTATATATTCATCATATACTCTTCCCACGTTTTTATACTATCTGTATCTAGGTACCATATTTTTATTCCGGATGGGACGCTTAATACGTCATCGTCTCAAATTCTAGTAAATTGATTTCGAAAAATCAAATAAACTCTTTTTAAAAAATTATGAAAATGTCTTTGTGCCATCAATGAAAGGGTTCATCACTAAATTATAAACTTATAATGATGCTTTATATGATGCTATTATTTTTGTTCTACTTTTAGTTATAGTTAGCGAATAATCTCTAAAGTGAGAAAATTAATGTATATTTTCAAAATTTTACGCAGCTTTATGAATATTACTCTAATAAAAATGGTATACTATTCACTTTGTCAGAGTCTCATCAGTTACGCAATATTTACATGGGGTAGTGCAGCTCTTACTTCAATGGATCCTCTTATTAAGGCTCAGAAATGGATCATCGGAGTAATAAACAAGACATAACTCTGAAGAACTCTTTAAATCCTTTCAAGTTTTGGATATAAGAAAACTGTTTACCAGAGCAATCTTAAAGCTTTTTTTTTAAAATTAACTTTACTTTAAATCCAAGATCCAAAAGAAACCAGGAGCAAAGCCTTAGGATACTATTCAGTGGCAAAATTTAATACCAAATTCGCTCACCGAACTTTTTTATTTTGTGCTGCGAGAATATTTAACAAATTGGTACTAGACCTTAAAGAGTCTAAATTGATTAACTACTTCAAACCAAAAATAAGAAAGTGATTGCTTGATATGTGTAGAAAGTAAAATGAAACTAATTTGTCGTTTGTGCTAACCTAACTACCCACACATTTTTGTCACCCACTATTATATATTACTGACAATAATATTTTTATAACCTTTTCTTCAATATATTTTTTTCACATAACTTTTCATAACATACTAAACATTATACTTACTTACCTCTTAATATTTACAACTTTTAAAAACTGTACAAGTTATTGCTTTAGAACAGACTACGTCTAGTAAAGCAATGTACTATTTATGCTACAGAAAATAAATAAATAAACTTTTATATTTCGAAGAGAATCTGAATATCAGCAAGACTCGCCAACTTCGCCAGTGGGTCAAGTGAGAGCTTCCGTTTCGTATTTTGGGCCTCGGGGTGTCGTGAACCCACAGAAGTGGAAAAAAAACTTTTATCATTGAAACAACTTTTATGCCTCAAATAAATAAAGGACATTTCCTTTGAAAGCGTTGAGGTTCCCATTTTATCGCTTTTATTTATTTTATTTTTTAAAATTGTTTGGTCAGGGCATATTGAACGAATAAAATTGGCCACGCCTCGTGCCATGTTCCGGGGTGGACAAAAAATGGCCGCAAACTCAATAAACAAGGGAACATTTTGCAAAACACTCGGAAAATGTCGAACCTTCATTATTCACCGACATTTTTGCGGGGTTTGTTTGGATTCTGCGTTGCTGCGATCTAATTGGTTGGTTATTCGGAATATTTGTTGAATGAAGTGTATTTTATTGACTCTTGTTCATAATAAAGCTATATAAGTAAAAAAAAAAATAGATATACTCGGATCAGTGTAAGGCTGAATGATCTGAATATGATGACTTTTCAACAAAATATATATTTCAATGTTATAATAATAATTATTATTATTATTTATTTATTTGATTATTAGTACAGTGTGTCATAATCGGATAAAAATTTGAGCAAAGTAAAACATATATTTGAATACCCTGCCTGCTACACTAGTATTTTACTGTATTATAGCAGACAGTGTTCTTCCGATATATATTAGTAGTAAACAAAGTGCAACAAATTTATATGAGTAAAACAAGATTTTATTAGATTAGGTAAATACTTTGTAAAACTTAACGTAAATGCATTGTTCAATGTAGAAGATATAATATATGGTATATGTAAAAAGTAAAGCAAGATGCAATGAAATAACACATAATTAAAACGTAAAACTTAAAGTAAGTCCAATGATCAATGTATAAGAAAATATATATATATATATACAAAGAGTAGAACAAGATACAATTTGATAGCAAATCAAAAAGATATATAAAAAGTAAAACAAGATGCAATTTAGTAATTCAATATACTGTTGTAACAGTTTTAATTTTAAATTTGGACTTTTAAAAGTTCTTGGGCGTAATTTCTCCCCATTTCGTGGAGCCAGAACTGCACTTTTCGTGAAAAATATACAAGACTATGGTTGCAATTTTTCACGTTTGCATTAAGACTGTTGTATATTTTTGATGCTAGAAACAAATGGAATATTTGTGCAAAAGTTTTGTTTAATGTAATGGTATTTATTTATAAAATCCTCACTAACAAATAAAAAAATATAAATTAATGCAAATCAACATAAGCATGAACATCGAACAAAAGGAAAAGATGACCGAGACTACCATTCTCAGGAAAAAAGGCTTAATCTCAGAAATCGATGGCGCATAGTGTGATGAAGGTTTTTAATGAAATGCTAGAAAACATAAAAAAGGAGGAGAAACTAAATAGATTCAAAATTAAACTAATAACTAATAAATAAATAACAATCTAACTTACAATTACGCCATTAGACCGGTAGGTAAAGAGGATAGAGCGACACACCCAACTGTCTTGATACACAATTCTCGCCTCATCCACATTCATATATCTTCTCATACAAGCTCGCCGATTATTGAGGCTTCTAACAGAACCATCCTCCAGTATCTGGTTTACCTGGTCGTGCCAAGACTTCCGCGGAGGTCATCTACTTTTGGTGCCATCAACACTTGCGTCATATATATTCATCCGTTACATATGAAAAAAACACCTAAGTGATCCTTTCTTTATCTTACTCACTATCCTTATTTCTTCATTATTTACTCTGTCATAAATGGATCTGTCGCATATATACTAAAGCGATCTCATTTCCATTGCACTACAGTTTACTTTCATTCCCCTTCTGCTAGCTCCAGGCCTCACTTCTATACATCAGTGTCGGTGCCAGAACTCCATTGTATACCACTAGTCTTGCATCTATATCTATATTCATATATATATTTATAAATTTATTTTACGCAAACTTTACTTTGTAGTTATTCATTTAAATATTGAATTATTTATTACTATGTTTTAACCACTTTTATGTTAATGATTAGTTTCTTATACATTTTTAGTTTTTTAGCCGTACTTGCAAAAATAATTTTTAATATTTAACACTGATTTTAAATTGTGATTATTCATTTTAATATTGAATTATTTATAACCACTTTTATGATAGTAAAGAGATTAAAAACAAAGTTGAAAATAATTAATTATTATATATATATATATATATATATATATATATACATTTGATTTAAGGTTTCCATGAGTTGCGAGTGTGTGAGTTTATTTGTATGTGATTTCCTTAAGGAAACCTTAGTCGACGTTTTGCATAATAACATGTGCCATAGTCAAGGCGTTGCCTCAAAAGATTACAGTATAACTGTACTTTTTTGCAGGAGATATGTCGACTGTGAGAGATTTATGTCTTCTGTGAATCCTTCATCTATTCATAATCTTTTGTTGATACTTTTTAAGATCCTGAACGATCCGAAACATAAATATCTTGCTCCTGGCTATTACACATTCTCACGGTATAAATGTGTATTATATTGAATGCCATCCATTCAAAATTATCCTTATTTACACACTGTTTCGTATATATATATATAGGGTGACGTTATAAATTGGGGTCACGTACAAAATTGCCCCGTCACTTATTTTCTTGGTCAAGCACCTTGAAATTCACAAATAGTTACCCTTAAGTTGGTATCACATTCGGTTTCTGAGGTTATAAAAACGGTTGGATCTTTGGTTCGTTATCAAATCATTGAAGTAGCTGTCATATTTGGGCGGTTGAATATCTGTGCCCGGCGTTACTAAAATGTAGCTGTGCGCGATCCTATAAAAAGAGTAAATAGCACAAAAACAATATTTTTCGACAAAATTAATTTTATATGTATATACATTAAATTAGTATTCACTATTAATTTGTTAATCTAATCGCATGGTAAATAATCTTCACAGGAAACAAGATGTTTCTCTCTGGTGCATACCTCTGGATTTGCCTCTGGTGTATGGTTTTGATTTCCCTCTGGTTTTGATCTTTGGTTTTTGCTTTTGGTGTTTGACTTTAACTTCTACCTTTAGATGTTACCTTGGAGTTAGTCGCCTCACTGTAGGCGACGTTTTTTTATTATGATGTAATCATCTTCAAAAAATCCGATCGCGTCAGCCTGAATGCTGCGGGTCAATCATGATGTGGAGCCAAGAAGATGGGATTCATCAAATTTTAACATGCGGTTGTCACATGCGTGAAGGATGTCGAACTCGTGCCCAACCCGACGAGATGCGGATTTGTCAAACGGAATGTATTTTATTTTATTAATTTTATTATTATGTTTCTTTATGATAAGATGCCTTTTTTTAATGTATAACATATTTTATTTATCACCTCCAGGCTTAGGATGAAGGCAGAATGTGACAAAAACAAGGTAAGTATGTTTTGTTCAAGTAAAGAACCCGCGGATCTTGTGTTCATCTCTGACTAGCCGGTGAAAAGAAAGGACGCAGGTCTTCACTTCCACAATAGATTATATTAAATTGAATATATATCTGCCTGTGTTCTCTGTACAATTAAATACCCTTTGATCGATCTAAACCGAATTTTAAACTCTTTAGGAAAACAAAACAATGACTTTATATCTTTTAACGGATAGAAAAAAGTTAAATAATCTATTGACAAAAAGAAGAGAAGGTAAACAGCAAAGAAAAGAAATCTGAATACAACCAAGACAAATAGTTTCCGAATTACGGCATGTTCTTGAAATTTCTCTCAAAAATGAAAATGTTTAAGAATTTCATAGTTCGCCTTGATATCACAAAAAGATTATTTTTTAGATTTTAATAATGTTTTAAGTTAATGTGGAAAATATATTATATAAAGATGAAAACATTTTTTCTACCTGTTAAAATATTTCGAAAAATTCACCGCTCTCAATATTTTTTTACAAAGAATTCGTTTAAAAATTTTCCACATCTAAAAAAATATGTTAAATTAACGACATATTTTTGCTTTAAAAATGAACAAAGTATTCGATGATTTAAATACTTTGTTTGGTATGATAATATTATATTTAACGTGTCGAGAAATTTGATGAAAATTCTTTGTTTTTTTAGTATGTTTATTAACAGTCTATAGAGCATCCGTAATGTGGACGAAATAGTTCATCGCACACCGCTCGAGGGGTGCAAATAATAATCTTGATATTTATAATTATATTGTTCTTTTGGATGGTTTATCCTTGAAGGCTTTTGTTGGCCAAAGCCTTCCATGACGTTGTCGTCATGTTTGCTATTTCTATTCCCTCTAGTTGCATGTCTTATTCTCTGCATGCGTCCAGTGTAATAAATCATAGAACATATTACTTACAGATTCAGCTACATTTAAGGTTTAGTAAGTTAGAAAGTACATACTTGATTCACCTGCGCAAGAGCATGAAGGAGTCTTTGAAGTTATAAGTACTACACTATTTGAAGAGCTTTGTGAAGACCAAATAACCGCTGTGTGCTGGAGAACACAGAGTGATGGGTCTACACAGAATTATTATTATTTATTTATTTATTTCAACTTTATTACATATATATACACTATAATTTTATTAGGAGAACACATTCTTATTGTGAAGTTGTCATTATTCAGAACATAGATTTGCATCAGAATACTCAAAGGTATTTGAGATTCCGTAAAAATAAGGTAGATGGCTCTTTCAAATAATGGAACGATTAAATGTATTAATATCAAAAAGGTAACATATAGGTTCGTCGCTGTAGCATAGTTGTATAATGCACCTTCCCCGGTTTGGAAAGAGATCCAGGTTCGAATCCCGGTGGCGCAAAAACAATATTTTTCGATAAAATTGATTTTATATGTATTTCTTTCCAATTAATATATTTAATTCATATTTACTATAATTTTATTTTTTGCCAAACTACATGACAGTTTTACGGCAAGGATTGATTTTTACATACTTATTATTGCAGTTTTATAAATATATTTTTTTTATGAATTAAATATAACAAGGGAAAAATAAGGTAGATAAGATGTTTATGAACTAAAAATATTCATTATTCTACACCCAATTGGTATGTTAATATAATATACAGTCATTTCTATTTAGAGTGGTGGGACACAAAAATAGAGTGATGTGTTTGAAAATGATTATCTAGCATTATGGCGATTTTACAATTGGAAACAGCTTTTGAAAATATTTATTTATTTATATTCAATTCACGCCCATGTGGGCTTTTACCAAAGAATTATATTAAAAAAAGATGTTCAAGAAGACAAGTAGCGTGGAATATATTTAACGGAAATTAATGAAAATGATTTAGAAGGAAAAAAAAAAGTCAAGTAAAAATAAAAACAATAAAAATTTAGGTTTAACACAGAATGGCTGAGTACAAAAATCAATTACATCTTTGATTCAGAACAGCATCAAAAACATCACTTATATTTAAACATTAAACATCGGAATATGTCTATAATATCGTTCCCATGCCTGTGAGGTCTTTGTGTGGGAGCATTCCTACAAAAAATTGTATATGATGCATTTACATGGAACAGCGCCGATGACCTAGTACTTCGCACTGGAACATGGTATACAATCAGTTCAGTTAAATTAAAGGCGTCCAGCATGCTATTTACAGTTATAAATAAAAATAATAAATCATTTAAAGTTCTTCTACACGACATAATTCTTTTGTTCAATAGTTTGAAGTTAATAAGACTTAACAATGTATGTTGAAATCTTTCTAATTTTAATTCATGCTAAATATGTTTATACACGGTATAACAGACCTAGTCTTTAGAAGGTTATACCGTATATACATAAATATGAGTCGAAAATGTTCAAACTACCATGTTTTATTCTCAAGATATAAGCATTTTAATAAGTCATAGTCATTGCAGGGTTTTGATTAATTGGAAGAAATATTTTATTAATTTCAAACGATATATTTAATTCCAAAAACAAAAGATTGATTATTGATCATCCAAAATATTTTTATGAGAGCAGAAAGATGACAATGTGATGGGTCAATTTCGCAAATATTGTTTTCAAGCGCGTATACTAAAAGTTTATAATGATGCTGTAAAATCCTCACACAGTAATATTTTTGAACAGATTTCAATTTGATTTGAAATATCTGATTTTATTCTAATTTTCTATTTAAACTTGATATATTGTTTTGGTTTCCTTGCGTTTTCGACTTAAGAAAAATCGACATCAAAAGGGAGAAAATAACTCTTGAAATATTTGTACATGACGTTTTATTCAAGTGAATTTTATCCAAAGTACATAATATATTTAATTTTAATTTTTGTTCTGGCTATAAAATAAGTTAAAATACGTCTGTCTCAATTTCGTCAATTGAATAGTAACGTCTTTTTTCTGGACTTTTGACATATTCTTGTTTAAAATAAATTTTTTGCTTGATTATTTTTTATTCATTTTCCATAAATAACTATTACTGGATATATTATTATCACAAATCTACGTTTTTCTAAGACAAAAAACTTCGTAGAAAATTAAATTGCATTTGAAATTTTATATGACAGCCAGACTTCTATTCATAACGTTCTGATGTCTTGAGGACAACAGTAGGATTTTAAAAAACAAGTCTGTCCTGTACAATATACAGAACAGACTTGTTTTTAATAATATATAGATGCGTACATGAAATACGTGTCACATTAATAGCCTTACCATTTTCAAATTAAGCCCATTGAAAATTGGACTAACTTGAAGGCCTCCTGGAACGAGGCTCAAACACCCGACCAACTAGATCACTAGGCGAGTATTGTAACCACTAGATAACAAGGACGCCAAAGAACGATTTACTAAAATAGTTATCTCATAACGTGAACACAAATGATTCAAATTTACCCATAGTAGAAGTGTAACGTTGTAAAACGCGTAATAATCCTGGTTAAATAATTAATTATTAATAATTATACAAAATACTTTGTTTAAACCACAATTTATTAATTATTCTACATGTTTCGATACCTATGGTATCATTTCAGGAAACAATGTATGTAAAAAAAAATCTATGCTTGTATTTTTAATTTCAGTATACAATGTTTCCTGAAGATGATAGATACCATAAGTATCGATACATGTAAATAGTGGTATAAACAAAATATTTTGTATAATTATTAATATAAAATGAGGCCACAAAGTAATTTCGCAAATAATAAAGAAATAATTAAGTACTTACTAGCATTTGTTAGTTACTTTGTGGAGCGAATGAATTAATGTTGAATAATAAATAACCAGCAAATTCGTCAATTGTTGAATTGCCAAGTATTTTATTATAATTGATTTTTTATACTGGTAATTTTGGTTTGCTTAAATATTATGTATGCACATTATGTACTGTTAATATTACGACAATGTTTCTGGTACCTACTTTTAATTACACATATAAATTAAAAGATCTAGATGTTTCTATGGCTGTCCGTTATTGTTGTTTTAACGCATTTATTTGAAAACTAATAGTTGTTTGTTTTTCGGCAAAATAAATATATCGTATTTTCGTGAAGTCTATAACCATTTATTTGCTGTATTGAGATGAATTTAAGAAAACAGTTTCCACGAAGTGTTTTTCGATAACTATCGTCGGTCTATCATTTGGGCTGATATCGCCGATGCAATGAGTGAGTATACGACAACGCATGTCAACAACAAAAATACAGTAAACAATCTCATTAATAATAAACATTTTAAAAAATATGTATTTTTATATGTCTTTTAAAAATAAAGGTAAATTAATCTTTAGTAATATTTCATATGTAATAAATTTCATTAAGGAGAACACATTCTTATTGTGAAGTTGTAATTATTCAGAACATAGCTCTGTGATATTTTAAATATTAATTAAATGTATTAATTAGAAAGATATTCATATAAAATTAATTTTATCAAAAAATATTGTTGTTGCGCTGTTAAATTTGTCGTCAAAATTACTATCGCTGTAGCATAGTAGGATAATTCACCTTCCCGGGTTTGGAAAGAAATTCAGGTTCGAATCTCGGTAGTGCAATGACATTATTTTTCGATAAAATTGATTTTATATGTATATCTTTCTAATTAATATAATTAATAAATTTCTTATTATAGTAAATATCTTAGTGCAATGATATTTTTATACTAACTATTTTTTCTTGTTATTAATAAATTAAAGATCTTTATTTCTTTCATAGTTTAATAGGTCTATCGCCTCCAGTATTTTCATCAGTGCCTGGCGCTACTGAACACACTAAACAATTACAATACTTCCATCACCCGTAAAGACACCCAGTACCGAAGTCAAGCAACAACACGATTGTAGTCGAGAAGGCCGTCTCTCGAGCGCCACTTTTCTCGCTACCGCATTCCTATCAACAGCTCCAAGAATTGTCTTCGAAAACTATTCGCGTGTAACAACCAGTTGTACGGTTTATGTTTGTAATATATATATATATATTGTTACGTCGTGCGCTGTCACCAGTGGATGGTATGCCAGCGCACCACGCCACCAGCTAGACTCAGTATGTGGGTTAATGAACATTGTTGTTGGAATGCCTGTCTCAGATGTATGTGGGTGGTCTGAATAATGCAAAACACTTTAATACACTAAAAACAATTTAATCACATAAAACATAACAACCCGACATTCTAAACACGATAATTGTGTTTGGCATCTTCTTTCTTCATTTTAAACTCTCCTCCTAGTGAGGACACACAATGTTACCGATTTAGAACACCACGATTTCTATCTAGTTAAGTCACGGGGTCCAGGCGCCACGCCCCGTACCAGAAGTGATCTCTTCCTCCCCCGTTACTCCGATACCATCTTGTCTCTGTGGAGTTCGTCGAACCCATCCATCTACCATCGCTTATATGCAGTCTTCCCGCCAGTCCCAGCAAAGAGATTGTTCTCACGCGCGGGTAGATCAAAGCTTCGACCCGCTTGGATCCACCACGCCTCGTTCAATCTTATCTTTTCGATTTCTTTTCGCCATTCTGCCTGGCGAGACGCCGTCCGGCGCTCCACTTTCGCCGCGCGCTCGCACTGAAGTCCCCCACTACTCCCCCCACCGGCCGCGCCTACTCGCATCGGTAGATGGCGCCCTCGGTCTTCGCGCGTTCATTTCAAATGTCACAATATATATATATATATATATATATATATATATATTCATTCAATATCGCTAACATTCCTTCCCATAACCATAATCCAATCTTAACCCATAATAGTATAAAATCTTATTTAAACATTACACGTTCCATAATATATTAAATATTTGGGAAAAATGTGAAGATGCGGTTAAGAATAAATTTTAAGAATCAGTATATCATGTGGCCAAAAATTCAGAATAATATGTAGTACCATGAGTGAATGAGTGCCCCAATAACCACTTATGATCGCAGAGTGTGTACGTGTACGTGCTAGATTATAGCAGTTGACAGAAGTTTATTGAGCACAGTTCACAGGAATGTGGAGAAATTAGACCATACAGTAAACTTACGCGCAAGTAGCTAACGGAGCTTGTGGTCAAGAAGACAGCGACGAGTCGAGTGGCAATTAGGAGCCGGCCTCCTGGACGGCTGCTGGCAAATGTTATTGGCACACGTTGTCGTCAGTATCGGACGTGATTTTGAAGTTCAGGTATGTGCAGGGTGCATTGATGATTGTGGAGGCAATAGACTTCCAAAGATATTTACATATGTATATCTACAGTCTTTATATAGGTGACCCAACAAGAGCGGAAAATTTTAATTTGAAATAAAATACAGTATTTTTGAGAAAACACCGAAATTTTGATTTAATTATAAAGTACTTGTAGGAATTGTGTATAGAACACATTTTATAAATGTCCTCATCAGCTGTGCTGGCACATTTGCGTTATTTTGACAAAATTTTCACTCGCGGTTTAGCACAACTATAGCTGGATTTCAGTTAAACAGTATCTAATTTCCTTCTTGTTGGACAAACTTTTGACTTCAAAAAACCCCTGTGAAAGAAGTCCAAAAGCGTTAAATCTCACGATCTAGGCGGCAAATTCGGGTCGCCCAAACGGGAGATAACAAGATGACGAACTCTCATCCATGTGCATGGTCTGTAGGCTTGAGTTGTTGAGTCAGTTGGATTTTGCAGGCATGAAGACGCAAATCTTTTGTGAGAATACGCTAAATAGTGCTTCTTAAGCACGATGCTAAATGAATGTTCGCGAACTTTCGGCAACATTCTGGCAAACAGACGTGATTAGTTCTGCTGAACAATCTGGACGAACACGTGTCGATGTTCTGATATCAGTAATCGACTCAGTCTCTTCAAATTTTTCGATTACTATCCTCACAGTTGATGCACTTGGAAGATTTTGATTATCAAAATTTGGACGCAATTTTCGAATCTTGGCAGTCAAACTTTTACCATTTTTGAAATAATGTTTAACAATAACAAAGCGCCGTTGTGTTGAATAGCGATCCATTTTCAATAATGACAGACTGTCTTCCTTCGAACTGTCATAATGATTTGACTGTCAAAGCACAACAATAAAAATGGCAGAAAATTAAAAAATTTCCCTCTTTTTGGGACAACCTTTATAAAGTATTATATTCATAAATGAATTATCAAAAAATATATATTAGTCAGCAGTGCGAATGCGGAATGTGTTAAGTAATTAAAGCTTCTTCCCACTACTGATATTATATTATTTTCATAATATTATTACATTCTCACCTTAGTTAGTTACCAAAATTACTTACATATACGCAGGGGCCGAGCAGAAAGTCTATTACGGAAAGACGCATTTAGTAAAGTTTAATGTTAACTGAACCATTTAGAATTTCACAGGTATCAGAGAACCTGACACGAGCGCAATTTCCATTACTTTTGTGACCTTTATCATTCTACAAAGGGCTATTCGGAGCGAAGATAAGGTTTTGTTAGTCACGTGCCACTCTGAATAAAGTCTATAAATTTTGTTTGAAGATAACTAAAATTTGAAAAAAAAAATTAGTTGGCGATCTCAACTTGTAAATCCATAAAAAATATTGAATTTGTCTTTTTTCGTTGCTCAGTGGAAGGATAGAAGGATAGCTAGTGTAATACTGGTATGCTTTCATTATTCATCGGGTATTCAGCTTGACTTACAGTGAAGAAATTAATCAGATAATGGAGTTTCACGAGCAAAAGAGAACTTACATGAAAGTATAGGATTTGTTTAAAACGGGTTACAATAAATACGCATTTTTATATACAAATAAAGTTATGTACAATTTTCTGGATTATTCTTCCATATATATCCGACATTTCTAATCCCATTCTGGATTCATCATTAGGTCCCGATACAACGAATGAGTTTTCGACGACCCTCCAGCCATGATAACTAACTCTGCAATGGGATCTGAAACGTCGGCTAGAGACTTCGTATACATACGTCAGATAGTCCAGAAAACTCTACACAGAAGATTCTGAATGATAATACGCATTTCTAAATACAAATACAATTACATAGTGTATCTGTGCAACAGATATTCTCTGAATGCAGTACGGTCCAAAAGTGGCGCGCCGAACGGTATGACCCGTCGAAATGCCCTGCTGGTCCGCTTATAGCGCTAGCTAGCTCGCCGATGTACTACGCTGACAGTCGCGACGGACGTCACAGTATCAATTTGACTTTGTACTACAAAGATGTCACCCTATGTCCAGGTTATAGTTCTATTTTATTATGGAATGCAACATATTCTTCGAATTCTATAAATTACCATTGGCAGAGTTCTACACTACTTACTATACTTATAAAACTACATATAAAACTCGTACAAAAACTTCAGTTGATGAAAGAGTTCTAGGGTTAGCCTGCCCATATATTCTACTTAAATGGCCCGCGTTTACGTATCAGATTTCTCTCGAAAATTCGACTAAACGAGATTAAGAATGGTACAGAAATCAGCGTGGAAGAATTTATGAATCGTCAGCCATATGTTTTAGGCGTAGATAAAGGTCCATGTCCACGGAAGAAGACAATCTCAATTGTACACATGTTGCGATTTTTCTCTGGAGATAATCTAAAAGATCAGCTTGAGATTGTTAGTAAGAGACGAAAACTCAAACTATTATACACGACGTACGTTCTAATCGCGAAATTTGAAATGTTCACACAAACATTATCTAAAACTGCTATAGAACCCTACAACTATCTGTTCTGAAATTAAGATATGTCATTTATGATTTAATAAATGCATACACTTACTAAACATTATAAAAAACAATATTCCACCCTAAAATATAAAGTGAAAGAACACATTCTCATCTAATTATTTGTTTCCATTGTTGTATTTCATAATTACTATGTGAAGAGCAATCCTCGGCGTAAAATTGTTTGGTAATAATAATAACACATACATACATAATCCAAAAAAATATCGCCAGGGTGAATAAAGCCACAGATAAAGCAGAAAATAGACCACATTTTATTATTATTCGCCTGGCCACACTGAGAAGCGAGATTGTCTTTAACAGTAGTAAATTTAATGTATCAACAACCCGCAAAAGATTTTTACTACGGGCGTTAGTAAAAATGGTAAAAATTTACTACTCATCACACAGCCAGCCCTTAGTGTCCTACGTAATAAGATTACGTCTACTTCCGTCGTTCTTGTCTACCTCTCTGGAGACTTAAGCGTGATGTTATGAATAAATTAATTTACATGAATCTCAATAATAATTATGCCGGGGACTTAGGGAGTAAAGTAAACCTTAATTTTTGTCTATGTATAGTCAATCATTCATCCAACTTTTTCGTTATTTTCCTGAGTGGGAGGGAGTTTTGTAGCTGATACTGTAGATGCATAAAGTCACTTCATTTTTGACATGGCTTTGCAAGATTACCTATAAGCCTAACACGAACAGGCGATCTGGTAGTTTCGTTAAATCAATAAAATTATTTTTTTCCAAAAAAGAAAATTATATCATTAAAAATAATTATATTAAATAATGATAATATATACATACTCAAAAATTAGGCAGTTTGAAAATATACAAAAAATTAGTAAACTAGAAGGTCAATTTTAAATTTCTCGAAGATTACACCGATGGATTACCCACAGTACGATGAAACGATTTTTATAAGACTATATAAATGAGAGCACCCCTACAACAACACTGTATATCGGTTGTGAGTTGATTTGAGATCTTATGAATGAACAACGTTAATCTTCTTGGGCGTCTAATGATATACTAAACAACCATATAAAATAAATAAAAATATTACTGTTCGATCTTTATGATTCATGAATCGCCGATCGCCGTCTCGCGCGCACGTGAACGCGTAGATATAATGGTTCCAGTCTATTACCTATTCAATACTCCCTCTCCTGATACCCAGAACATAACCTTTTCCTGTAGTTTTGTTCTCTGTGGTTTTGGACGAGTCAAGAAGTTTGACTGGCAGTTATCATTTACCAGTGGTACGGTAGACTGTGAAAATTGCTTGAATTATCTTCCTGCTGTATGAGAATGATAAATTGACGGAGAGTGTACTGTGTGTATTCGGTGTCTCGCTACCGTGCGTGCCGATTAGTAAATCTTACTATTGTTCTTGTTGTGTCACACTTCGCGCCATGAACGAGTACTTCGTGCGGAACAACGGAGTACGTGCTCTGAAGATTTGTGGCTCTAGTAAAGAAATTCCAGATACCTAAAAGAGCATTTTTCAGGTGGGTCGCATTTCTCCCATGTTCTGGTGGGTCCTTCAGTCCCATGTTCACTTTTTCTTGTCCCTCACCCAAATTTCTTCCACCCTTCTTACATCCCGTGTTTTCCCAACCCCCTAGTTCAAACAATTCCTAAACACATTTTCTAAGTGAGCTTCCTTGCAATAACACTGAATATCATCCAAGATAGCCAATGATCAATTTTCAATTAACAATTGTAAAAACAAATATGTAGTATTGTTGCAAGGGAAATGTTAAAAGTAGGTGTCCGAAGGTAATTGGCAAAAAAAATTTTAACCCTTTCAAAATTACGCATTATCTGACATACTATAAACTTGATATAATGTATTTATATTATTGAGATAGTGGGTACAGTAGTTCAAAATAGATACAAGGATCATAATAATATTATTATGATATCGTATTTTGAAATTTCTGACAGTAGATTATTTTTTATAAAACGTCACGCATTCATCTAATTCGTATTTTTTTTTTAAATTCTCTTTAATCTGATGTAATATATCAATTTCTGTTTAAATTTATCCATAAAGAATGCTTTATTTAAATGTATTTTGATAGTAATCCGCTATATTCTAAGGGCCGGTTATGTGATAGGTAGCAACTATTTACTATAGTAAAGAAGTTACTAAAGTAAATTTTTTACGAAAACGTGTTGTTTGATCGTTTAAAAAAATATTTACTTCTGGGAAGTAGTAAAAACGAGAATCGATAGTTATGGCAAACTTTTTACAGCTGTTCCAAAAGTCATCAGACACATTGATACATTAAAAGTTGCAGTACGCGACAATTAATCATTCAATATCCAGCTATTTTAGTGGTGAGAGTTCATCAGATGATGATCTCGTTATTTAATACGTAATAAGAAAAAAAAATCACAATCAAAATGACAGATTTCGAATGCCTAAGCAAAAAAATCCACAAATAATGCATAGACTAAAGTAATTTCATGACTATTTGTCACGCCTATAGACATCTCCATCTGGAATTGTAATAAATTTGATGTATCAACAACTAGCAAAGGATTTTTATTACGGGCGTTAGTAAAAAGTTACCATAGTAAAAAATTACTACTAATTACACAACCGGCTCTAAGAAATATTTTTAAAATTGAATACCTACTTGAAAATCTCTCCGAATACTGATTAGACCCTTAAAAATCTCTCTAAATTGGGAATAATATTCGCTCCCCATATATCCGGTCAAGAACCTTTAATTATACGGTACACATCAACTGACCATGCGTTATTCTGATAATATTATATAATATTCAACGCTATCCGGTGACGTAACGCATCAGCTGCTATTCAAGAAAATAACTACAGCACTGACAAAAGGTTTTTGTCCTGTTGGTTTAGGACAAAATATATACTATCTTGATAAAACAAGACACGCGTATTTTTTTAATATTATTTTACATACATAACTTGAAAAACGTGTCCGTTCATCAATTTACACATTTTTCAGTACGTCGTAACATTTTCATGTTGTAAAAGGTTATGTTACGGAAATAAGATGAAATCAATTTTACTCTACACACAAAATATTTTAGGAACGTTTCTGAAGCAATTGTATGAACGTATTTATTAGATATCGTAAAAATAACAGGAAAAAGGGTAGCGATGGTTGATATCGTCGATTTACGGGAATACCAGTTCCAGTTTCAGATGAATATCAGATCATTTGACCGGTCTGTCGGCACCCAATCCCCCCTTCAACACATTTTTTTGAACGATGAATATTATCACGCATTAAAATCTGGAACCGTTACCAAAAATTAAAACTTCACAGTAACCGGTTAAAAGTCACAGTGACATAAATATGAATTATCATAAATTGTTTTCATGTAAGCAAAATACAACTGATGATGTTCGTGGATGATGACGCAAGTCAATAGAAAGAATAAAAAGACATGTTTTTTTTCCTTTTAGTGTCTACAAAGATACTAAATAAACTTAAAAATATAATTAAATTTTACATTCCTAAATTACAAACATAGAACTATACTTCACGTGCGCTATTTTTATCATTCTATTTTTAACGTTTTGAGAGAAAGCTTCCGACAAAACATGTTCTATGTTAAAAAAGTAACACATTTTCATTATTAAGTTTGTACTAATAATCAATTCAATTAACAAATCGTAAGTGTAATCAGCATAATATACATATTAATAAATAAATAATTTTATAATTCATAGGTGCTTTCAGCATAATCTATATATATATGTATACAGAATGCACCAACTTGCACTGACTGAAGTAAAACGCATATAACTTTTGTAATTTTAATATTTATTAAAAAAATATATTATTACATGAAAGTATACTTTGTTAACTTTTTTTTAATCTATGTGTGGAAAATAACACCATTTAAATGACCTCAATTTTCTTGTTGACAAATAATTGCTCTTTCTAAAGTATATTGCATTACATTACGCAACGTTTCTGTCTCCAAATTTGTTATTTCTGCAAGAATATTTTGTTTAAGCTCCTGAATTGTTGCTGGTTTGTTCATGTCAACTCGACCTTTAATTAGCCCCATAGTAGAAATTAGCCGGTCACCGAAAATAGATTGTCGCGAAACATAATAAAATTCAATAATTTTAACGCGCTCTTACACTGGCCATGTAGCCATTATAAACTTTCATAAATTCTTTATTAACTGCAAAAAAATATATAATTAAAAATAAACCCCACCAAAATTATAAATTTTTAAATAGTCAGCCCAAGTTGGCCCAAGAGTGTTTGTTGGTTTGTTTGTTTTTTATACAAATCTACATTTTTATTCCGAGTTTGATGAAATTTTGCACACCTTCAAAACAAGAGAAAGGTCACTGTTTACATGAGATTTCTAAAAACTACCCCCATCCCCCTTTCTTTTTAAAGCATAATTTTGGTACTTTTTGATGTAATTTTGCAAACTTGGCTTAAATGAAGCCTCGGACAACGTCGGATACATCAGCTAGTGTTCTTATAAAATCAGCACTATTATCATGAAAATTTATGGGATCTAAAATCAAAAAGGATCGCTTACAAGAGGTACCGAAATAAAATGGTGTGAAGCATTGACACATTTTAATTCCAAAAAAAAAATTACCAACATACCTAAAGATTTTTATGAAATTTTGAATTATCTATTGCATTCGAATACATCGCCCAACGTTGGGTAATAATTGATTAAATGTTTTAATTAGAAATATATACATATAAAATCAATTAATACATTTAATTTGTATTTAAAAAAATATCACAAACCTATGTTCTGAATAATTACAACTTCACAATAAGAGTGTGTCCTCCTTAATAATAACTGATTAATGCATTCTTTGGCTTGCTAGTCATACTTTCTTCACCATATCTTTCTATTACCCATATTAAACTTGGGATCCCCCTTCTCACTATGCAATGTTGAAATAAGGAAGACAAAGCTATTACCAGCTTTAATTCAATGTTGGCTTCTGAGAACAGAGCAACTTAAACTCGTTCATTATATTATGTTTAAATTTACTAGGGTCTGTAAAAATGTCGTTGGTAATCTTTTAAATTAAAATATATAATAATCTGAATCTCGTTAAAAAAGTTCCGATTTTAAATAGTTTTAATATAAATTAAATTAATCAAGTAGCAAGATATAAAGAAAAAATCTATTTATAAAAAAAAAGATTAGTTGCTCCTGGGATTCGAGCCTGGACCTTTTTCTATCCTGGGAAACGTGTTAACTATCCCACTACGGCAACCGATTACGATCATTGTGATTATACATAATAATTATTTTGTTTTAACACCACTTTATTTGAATATATAAACCAATTAGTTTAAATAAAACAAAATAAAAATAACATAAAAAGAAAAAGAAAAAGAAAATAAAATAAAAAATGTATTTAATTAAATTAAAAATTTAATAAAAAAATTTAATTGAATAAAAATAAAAGAAAACATGTTAAATGCACAAAATAGGAGAGTAATAGTGAAAAACTTGCATTAATCTCTAAAGGGAAAAAAAAGAGTGGACTAAGCAGATAAATTATGAGACATGGAACAAATATTCAAAACAGATAGAACAAATATTCAAAACTAATTAAGAGAGAGGCTGACAGCCATTACCTTCACCTGCAAGACCTATACGTCTCAGGATCTCTCAGTGAAACACCCACACACCCAAAAACCCCCGAAAGAATCCGAAGTTCCTTTCATTCCTCATAATATCGTTGTTCCTAACCGAATGACGATCGACCACATCTAATCCCGGAAACTTCCCTTGCGTCCCTCATAATCACACATTCCCAGAGGGTATTTTCCGGGATCTGACAAACACGGTCGCAGACGTACCATGGTCTATAATAAGTTTCAAGTCCAAAAATTAAGCCCGAAACTCACCATGACTCGAGACAATCAGTGTTTATTTACCATACCAATTGCCTAAATAATTGTTATTTTTCAGAGGTTTTAATTTATTTTTCAAGCGTTCATAGCACATTTTTGCTTTGCTGTGATTATCTAGTTTCTAACCCAAAGTATAGCGGGAAACTACTTTATATTATACATTGTTAACGTTTTCTTAACACAAATGAGAAATCATTTTATAATTTCATTTCTTTCATCCAATTGCAATTTCATCCAGTACACCGTACGGTAAAGAAGTATTAATAATTGGAGCGACGGGAATGCTCATTCCGGTCGATACCCAGAAGAAGAACAACAACATCGGACCAGCTGCGACGCGAGAGCATCAGCACGCTCAATCAAAGGTTAGTTGTAATGTTCACATTTCATATCTGACCATATTATCAAAAGAAAACCCGGGAACCACAGCTATCGAAAGAAATTACGGGAACTCTGAGGGTTTGATCAAAATGTCATATGGGTATGTGTCTCTAATACTAAGAGGTCATGATAATTAATCAACGTTAATTGAAAAGGCACAGCCTCACTTAAAGGTGTTGTTTTACATTGCAACTAATTCAGACAAATGTCAAATTGGTTCCAAATCACCGCCATCACACCCACTCAACCATAACGACGCTCGGAAATGAAAGCAACGTAATATTTGTATGAGCGTGATTCAAGCTTGCCAACGTGATAATTCAAAATCCCTGACTACCATAAAGCGATTATTTTAGTGCTGCATCGGGAATATGAATGGCTGCGTCGTACCACGTTAAATAACAGACAACTGAGAATAAATTTCTCTAGAAATTTCATTTAAAATTGTTTACATTTTTTCTATGTTATAAAAGAAATATAACTAGGATAATGAATAGAACTCTTTAGATCAATACCTTTGAGATTATTGCTGAAGATATGCTATACGTACCATGGACAGCAAGATGCACAAATGTCACCATTCTGTAGGAATTAAACGTCAAGAATAGACTATCAAGCATTTTTATAAGATGATATCTTAGAAAAACGAAAAGAAAATAGCTTGTAGAACCATACTATGTCGTACAAGTCATTATTATGACATGTCACGTCAAAGTACAAATAGGAATAGAAAGATCCCTCACCCATCGGTAGTCAGTGTAAAAAGTAACAGGTATTTCTTTGGTGACAGCTAGATCTACAGGTCAAGAAAAATGAAGAAACATTGTCAAAAGGGCGGGTGTTTATGGAGATAACGATTTCTATAAATGATGCGATTGCTTGAACGAGGAACGGATGAGAAGTGACGCGCAGAACGGAATGCGTCAGCGAAACGCCCAGCTAGACGTTTCATAGAGCTAGTGGCGTGCCTGTAATCCGCGTTTTAACAGCGCTTGACGAACTTCACGGTGCCCATTTGGCTTTATTTAACGAAGACACTATGTCGAGCTCACTATAAAACCAATAGGAATAACGCTTACAGAGCAGATTACTCGCGTACTGGAAAGAGACTAAAATTAATGTATTCTGCATGTTAAAAACATTTTATACAAATAATAATATAGAAAATTTACTCATAAATTCTAAAACAAAGATGTTAAATTTAACAATTCTGGTGTCTATAAACTTAGTTGCAAGGATTGTGCTGCATTTTATATTGTTAAAACGGGTAGAAATTTTAATAAAAAAGTAAAGGAGCATTTGAGATGTTTGAACAATGGTGGGTTTTCAGAATTTTCTAATCATTTGATAAAAATGGTCACGGTTTTGATAAAAAATTGTGATTGTCAATTTTACATATAAACGGTGTTGATCACAAATTAAATAATTTAGAATCATTGGAGATAAATAAAGCGTATAAAACTAATCAAAAAATTATGATTTTTTTTTTAAGAAATAGATTTTGGTCATGAAACAATAATATATGTTTTTAGTTAGTATTGACATCCTGAAGAAGAAAATGGTATTTTTCAAAACCGGTAGATGTATTTAAACTCAATAAGTGGTTAGTAAAACAAAGTTAACAAATAAAAAAAAGAACATTTCTGTCACACTGTAGTGCCTTGGTAACAAGAACAATTGGCATTGTTATCAATTTTCCCTTTGACTGATCCCAAAGTAGATAGACAGATATAAAAAGAAATTTATACAAATAATAATATTAGATAGAAAATTTCTTACATATTCAAAAGATATAGATGATAAATTTAATAATTCCGGTGTTTATGTTGGTAAAACATGTCGAAATTCCAACATTTAAGATGATTAAACAACAATCATCATTTTTCAGAATTTTTTAATCATTTATTAGAAAATGATTATACTTTTGATAAAAATTTGAAATGGTCTTTTTTTACATTTAAACAATGTTTGTCATATTGAAATAAGTAATGTGTGTAAAATTAACCAAAATAATCTTTAAAAAAAATTCCAATAATTTTGGATCATTAAGTCAATTTACACATCTTTTATCATCGTAACAATTTATGTTAAGTATACTAGATTTTTTAAATTGAATTTTAAAACATTAGAACAATTTGACGTGTGATTTTAGTTAGTTTATTTGACATCTATATATCTTGATGTATATAGATATGATAAATAATCATGAAATATGCTTTATTTTATGCATTATCTATGGATTTTTTCGCTCAGGCGTTCGACTTCTGTCACTTTGGTGGTGATATTTATTCGAATTATGTGTAATAATGTATATTTAATAACGAGATAATCATCGAACAAACTCTCATCACTATTGCGGGATATTGAATGTTTAATTGTCGTACACTGCAACTTTCAAAGTATCAATGTGTCAGATTACTTTTAGAACAGCTTTGAAAAGTCCGCCATATTTAACTATCGATTCTCGTTTTAACTCTCGGATATCGCAGAGTAAAATAAGTTTACTACGGGATGTACATTCAAGAAGTAAATATTTTTTAACTAACGATCAAACAACCCGTTTTCGCATAAAATTTCACTTTAGTAACATTTTTTACTATAGTTTAAAGTTACTAGTGATCACACAATCGGTTCTAAGTGTTGTGAAAAATCAGCAATACGTGTTTAATACAAGCAACCAGTAAAAAAAAAACGTTTTTTTTTATCTCACACTGTATATATGTATTTGGTAATCCGAGTATTTACCCCATTACAATTTCAAACCCTTGTTTTACACATTCTGTATATTACGTACAAAGTGAAGAATGAACAAATTAGGAATGAAGGCATAGTTGTTAGTAGCACAGTTAACAAGAATAATTGAGGGTCGCTTAGGTGATTTGGCCACGTGAAATATGTGAGTTAAAGGGTAGATAAAGCTGAATGACATTTACTCAACAGAACACAACTAAACATGGCACGTCAGTGCAAAATAATGATCTTTGAAAACTGACACTAGGCCTTAGGGAAATAAGAAACTTTATTATTATTTTCGATTAATGATTTGGTAACTAAAAAAGGATAAATTCACAAAATTAATTGCTCTCTGTTTTTCATAATAATATTTGTATAATTGAAATAATGTCATCTAAAATGATTATTCTAACACCTCCTTCCCCCTTCTCTCTGCCTCACAAATCCACACTTGAACACCAAACAAACTGGATGTATTTCTTGGTTAACACATTTTTTCTTAAATCGTATATAAAGGTGGTAGAAAATGTTCAAGTTTAATATTAAATAAATAAAAAAACTGCAATGTTATTCTAATTTATTTATACAAAAAAGAGTTTAATGATACGGATATTATGTTTTATAAACAATATCGTCTAAATGCCTTTCATTTATCTCAAGACAATCTTGCAATCGGACTTTTGAATTTGCAAATACGTGAGAGCAAAGCGTTGGTTCAATGGCAGCAACTTCACGGCGAATATTTTCTTGTAGGGCCTAAATTGTTCGAGTATTGTTACTGTAAACTCTCGATTTAAGGTTTCCCCACAAAAAAATATCGCACGGTGTAAGGTCCGGTGACCGAGTGAAAAATTCCCCTTAGCTTCTCCAATGAAACTCTAACTGTGTGTAGAGTGGCCCTGTCTTGCTGAAATTATATTTTTTTGTTGAACTCAAGAAATAGTTGCAGTTGCGGTACCAAAAACTCGTTAAAAAAATAAAGGCCAATTATTCCTTGGGCAGAAATTGCACACCACACTGTCGTTTTTGGACAATGCAAACGTTTTTGATGGAATTCTCTTGGGTTATCGGGGTATCAGTATCTCATGTTCTGTTTATTAATATAGCCATCGATATCAAAATGTGCTGATCTCGGAGGAGTTTGATAAACCATTGTCCCTTCTTGTCTGAACTTTTGAACCCAACACCAGATAAGTTTGGTGCTCGGCCCATCACTTACATGTCGAATATCAAAGTGAGTACAAAAAGCGCGACGCGTACGAACCAATGAATATCGCACTTTAAATATTGCTCAACAGCGAACGCGCGGTGCGCTTCCGACCAGTGACTCATTGCGACTGGCAAATCCTATACATCCAATACCCCTCCCACTTACCACACCCTGATGGTTTACGAGAAATTATTTCCTGCTGTTTTCCCGCCACTGTCTACTGACTCAATTTACACTCTCATCTTTTATTCGTTTTAATACGGATGACTCGTTATATATACACTCACTTAAGTTTAGTAGTCTATCTGGTTAGATTAGGTTAATATCACAAACTACCAAATATATAGACATGAAATTCCTTGTTTCAATATTTTGATTTTGGTGTCACTCACGTGATCATTTCGGTACTATTTATTTACCCAATCTACCCAAGCTACGCGATTTTTTTTTAAATACAAATCTATTGAAACGAAAATTTAAACGCTGACAATATAATATGCATTAATGTAAAAAATACGTCTTGTTTACACAAAGATTAAATTTTCGAATAGTAAATACTTTTACTGTTGCATAAATGTGTCATAAACTATTGAATTTATGTTTCCACAAATAATGTGTATAGAATACCTCTCGTCTCTGAACTAATGTTCCAAACCCATATTCAATATCTACACTTTATTTTAGGTCTATTCATTTATTGGTCTGTGGTTAATATACTTTTTTTTACATTTTAAGTAGTTTCAAAATGTATTACAAATTGAATCAAAAGTTATATTCTATCTAAAATAACTATTTATATTAATTAGAACACAGCAAATAGTAGTGGGTAGATAATACGAAAGGTCCGTAGTAATTACGAAGAACGTATAAACACTTCCCTGACCATGCTACACGACCATGAACATTCTACGTAGTCTAAAGGTCTTTTTGGAAGCTGAAGTCCTCGTCATTGATTCCATTTGATAAATTCCATATCCTGCAACTCCTTCTCACTGCCTTCTATTATTTTAATATCTTTCTGAAAATTCTGAAAATAAAATATTAATATCGTTAAGCAAACAATTCAAGAAAGATCATTTTCTCTGAAAGAACGTAAAATTTTCCGAGTACATTATTCAGATGTTTGGAGTATATAATTTAATTATGAGTTTTTAGAAACAGGTTTCGAAAGCTTCGTGAAAAGAAATCTCTGAATCCCTGGGGTATGAATTCTACCTGGTTTTGTGTTAATACATTATTTATCTAGAATACATGTCGAGTGAGTAAAGAATTTGCGGGCTTTGAATTTATATTTTTTTGCAGGTTCAAAAACACTCACTCTTTAATTCACGAAAGATCCTTTCAAGAAAAATTTTATGTATGTTCATTTATAGTATTTTTATATTAACACAAATTAAATAAATCAATTAGAAAGACATACCTACAGAAATAATATATTTAAAGAAAAAATATTTGATTGCTACCGGGTTTCGAACCGAAACCTTTTCCTATTTGGTAAAATGCGTTACCAATTTATAAGTCGTTATTAAATTTAATAAAATGTATTGAATTAATTTTGGTGTATCCTAGCGTGTATTACTCAAAGATATTTTCGATTCATCGCGAGATCCTTATTATATTGCATTTCCTCATATTTATTTCTGACTTGCTGGATGTATTGGATGTAGTGTCATTATGGTTGTATATCGACACAGAATTTCTCTAGTGAGACGGGCACAGTCCAAACTGATTTGTACATAGTATTATATAGTTACTAATAATAAATAATAATAAATAAAATAAATAGTGCTTGATTAAACGGCCAGATCTGTGAAACACGAACAGGGCAAAAACGAACGTGTTTTTAATATCTCTAAGATAAGATTAGTTATATGTTTTCTCTTGTGATGGTCTTATTCGCACCCCATAGACACGGTCGCATAATGAAATCACTTAACAGCCATACAATCCGACTTGTATCCACCAAACCAGATAGCAATACTCCGCGCCGCAACCAGTCCGAGGAAACCTGGAACCGATCACTTTTCTCATGGCCAGCTCCTCGGAAACATCTACTCGCACCTTGGAACCGCCTACAGTGTACCATGTCTATCTTATACTTTATGATATCAATGTAAATTAATTGTCTAAATAAACGCCAACCAGTAAGTACTGATTCATTTCCATAATATACCAGCTCTAGTTGTACATGCAAACACAAATCACAGTAATTCATACGGGAGAATCGAGAAGATATAGGGCCCTCGACTCTCACACAAATAATCTCTATCGGTGACCATAACGAGTCTACAAAAACATTAACCACAAAATCGCCTAAACTCTTTTATATACTTAATAACAGTGCGTAAATATATATTCAAGTGTACATTTTCATTGTTACGAGTAAGAAAAAACATACACGATATCTGACATCTTTTCTTATCTACTATATTATATACTGTCAATGGTATACCATAGATTCTACTGAGACTCTGACCGCTCAACGGTCACCAATAACCGCGTAGCTATAATAGCCGCCCGCAGGTCCTAGCAGTAAGCAAACGGCGATAGCCGATGAGACCATAACCATTTTTTATCTGCTGGTAAAGTTGATTGCTTTAAAAAATGGAGTAATAAGTATATCAATTCTAAAAATTAGAGAACATATGCTAAAAATGTATCGAAAACGTGTTCGCTTGATAAAGCGAAGTTGATAATGCATTTTTTCAGATTGGAAAAGGTCCAAAAACGAATATCGGTAGCAAGCAAATATTTTTTTAGTATAAAGATTTTTACTGTATATATTTCTAATTAACTCATTAAATTTGTTCTGAAATTGCAACTTCACAACAAAAATGTGTTTTCTTTAAAACTTTTATATTGCTGTTACGTGTATTATGCAATAATTCAATTATAAAGTTTTTTTGAAAACTTGATTCCGGAAAATACCCGACATTTTGTAATTACGTAATAAATCATCTGGCTTGAGAAGCCGAATTGAGACGTCCATCTTTTATAATAACAAGTGCGAGGGAACGAAATCTACCAAGCTGTGCCCAAGCAAATCTTATTTTTCTATCTTATATATGCAATTGATCGATTCAATTGAATTTGTAAAAAAATCTAGTTAGTACTTTCGTGATTATGTGTAAATAATGCGTGTGTGTACAGTTTACTGAGAAGGAAGGAAATAAGGGATGAAAATTTATTACATTTCAATATTTCATGTTAGAGAACGGTTTCTTAGCTTTTAATTTAGTGAAGGTAGGTACTAGGTACGTATGTTGAAACGCGACCATTCCCCGAATAATAAATTCAGTTAGATAAGTAAAAATTAAAAGCTCACCGAACCCCAGAATTCCGCGTGACAGGTGTAAATATAATACTTATTATTATTTCTAGTTTTGCTACCGTTAATTCATGTTAAAATTCCATTTTAATGATTAATTAAAACACTTTTAGCTTTAAATATTGTAGCTTATGAGAAAAATACACCAGTCTGAAGATGGCGGTAACAGGCTGAAACCGGTGATACCGGTGATACCGGTGATACCGGTGAAACCGGCAGTAAAATAATAAATAGTGAAAAAAATACAAAAACTGTTTTAATAAACCATAATATTTACTGCTACATTGCCGTAAAAAATACGTAAAATTAGCAACAAGCAATTAGTTTACAAATATCTTAAGCTCATTGTTGATTCTGCCTTATTGCAAAGTTTAACAAATGTAACTTTTTTTTTCACAAAATTACATACACCTGTTAAAATATAAATGTAACAATCTAATTCTAATCCAAAAAATCAGCATCATATACTTATATAACAATTTAGTACCACAGTCTACTAGGGCAGTAACTAGAACCTTTTTAATTTTAAATAGCTGGTGGTGGTAAGATAAAAATAAAATAATAAGAGTATTTTAAAATCAGGTACAATTGAACAGTGCATTAAATTAGTATACTACAATAATAATAAATAAACATTAAATAAATAAACCTAACCTGAACATGCTAAATTTTTATTATTTTATTGCACAAATAGTTCGTTCTAAGGAACAAAGTATTTTTTTTAGTGTACGAATTAATAGTTCCCTTTTTGTAACGCAATTTATGTGATAAATGTTACTGTGAATGAACATTTTATGTATTTTATGCTAATATATTGTAATAAATACAAGAATAATAGGTACGCCTGTTTTACAAGTGAATTTACGCAATATGTCTCTGAAAATAAATAAAAATCGATTGATTTATTAGAATGTTTTTAATGAAATCACGAGCCTTCCCGTGTCCTCGCCGACCGCGACCCTCCGCCCCACATCTTGCAACTACCCACATCAACCCTCGGCATAGCCTGCGGCTCGGGGAGGAAATTTGTGTATTAATCACTTTCAACCTATCATGCCTTAGTCTCGCTCTCATTTGATTTGGTTTGTGTGATCGGGGTTGTTTTTAACCATTAGATAGGCTTTGTTTTAGGGGGGGTTAATAACAGTAATGGCCTTCGATAATCAATACTCATTATTCTATCAGTATCCGCGTAAACGGTTCCCATAGTGATCGAATAATCATTCAGCCATTCATTCCATTACGCCAATATCCGCGATGAAAACATCCATCATTTTCCTGCGCGATCATGACCCAGTCAACCGTTTCATATTTATTTATTAACACACTACTTACATAAACTTGAAATATTCCGTCAACAAAAGGCGGGAATAGATTAGTTTTATTTAATATTTAAAATTATTTACTCATGACATTGATTTTTTTAAATATATTTAATGCAAACACGGAGTGGTTATTCATTTTAATAATAAATAATTGATTCACTTTGTTTTTTAACCAGTTTATTATGTTCACCAACTTTTTTTTTTTAATATAAGGAATTTATCATTTTAAAATACAAATCTAGTACCTAACTTGAATTTTTTATATGATGAAAGATGTGAAATTTGACATAATGATCCGAGAATACCATAAAAATTTTAAGATCGTAGTTTAATTGGTTATTTATGTATGTTGTTTTATTTTATTATTTTATTTTAACCACTCCGTCTAGATTTACGATGGCTTAGTCATATGATACCCCCTAGCAACAACAATGTACATCGATTTTGGGACGATTTAAGTTATGAATGCCATAACACTATATATCATTCAAGATGGCCAACGTTTCATTTATCTATCATTATGTATAAAAAACGATATACAGTGTTGTTACAAGGGAGGTTTCACATAACTATCACTAAGCCATCATAAATCTAGACTGAGTACCTTTCTATTAGAAAATTTAAAATCTTTATGTGTGTGTTGAAATAAATTAATATATTTCAAAGGAAAATTCACTTTTCGGGACTTGAACCCGAAGCACTATTTTACCGGCTCAATTAAGCTACGATAACCTAAACAAAAGTCACCAAATTTCATCTTCATATGTTTGCTAAGTGAGACGTCTATTTTTATTCTGATGAATACAACTTTAATCATAACCTTTTACTAGATGGCGTCAGGACTCCCAGCCCATTTATTTAATTATTATTAACATTAACGTAACTAATTTTAATTTTATTTGTAAAGACTTGATTTTTCAGAAAAAATTAATATAAGTAAGAAGATTAATTTAAATTTGTTTCATATCACGGAACTACTGATCAATGGTATAACGAACTTCATGAGCTGTTAATATTCGTATATTCGAGATCATTGATGTCGATCCTGTTAGGATCAACTCGATGAATATTTCAAGAGTTTTGTAAATTTTCAATACGTGGGTGTCTGTTACCCGGGTATTCAAAATACATTCCATGTATACAAAGTAACCAATCACTCAAAAAAAAATGTGGCAATCCGGGATCTTTGTTGGAACGCAACCGATTTTTTTTTAAATATGTTTTCTTGAGAATTTACACTGAAAACACAATCAACGCCAAAAGGGTTCAATGCCTACACGACCTTACCTGGATGCCGACTAGTCACCGCTGGACATTTATGGTCGTGCATTTGCATATAAACGATTTTAAGGGAATGTCTTGTACCATATACATGTGTATTTATATAGCAGAAATCACAGACCACCAAATAAATAGACATGAACTCTCAGATTCGATTGTTACATGGGGGAGGGATAAGGGCTGAGCCCTCTTGTCTCCGACATACGAGGTAACAACAATGGCGTAAGATGTTTCAGGGGACCCAATTCAGGGAACATGGTCAAATTATTTTTTTTTTTAATATCAGGTAACCTTAACCTTGTATATTTTGTTCATTCTTTTATTGTTTGATTTTGTTGAATTTTTTACAAATTTTTATATTTTTAGTGAAAGTTATTATATTATTAAGAAGAACACATTATTTTTGTGAAGTTGTGATGTTTTGAATGCTAATTAAATATATTAATTATAAAGGTATACATATAAAAGCAATTTTATTGAAAAATATTGTTATTGCGCTACGGGAATCGGAACCTGGATCTCTTTTTCAATCAGTTTACTCAATGGTATTTGAGATTCCGTAAAAACAATGTGGATAGCTTTCAAATAATGGAACGATTGATGTGTTAATTTGAAAAAGTGTAACATATGGGTTCGAAAATTTGTCGTCCAAAATACTGTCGATGTAGCATCGTTGGTAATGCACCTTCCCAGGATTGAGAAAGAGATCCAAGTTCCAATGACGTTTGTTGATGAGTTAAATTAAAGTTTAAAAAAATTAAATGAGCTTCTTCGCTCGTGATGATTTCTTTCTAAAAGTCGGATTTATGTTTGTTTTAATATTTTAATAACCTTAACACGTTGTTGAGATGTTAACCCTTCCCAAACACAGGTCTACCATCATTATTAAACCTGTAATATTTCGGTAAATATATGCAACATAAAACTCATATTTTAGATAATCTTAAAGAAAATATTAAGCCCTGTAATTTCCCCCTCCATATTTTATATATATAATTTCCATTAAAAATATAATAAAAAGAGCTTCGTCTCTATGAGATATCTGATATTTATTTAATAATATATTTAAGTTAAAATACGTGGTTCTAAGAATAAATTACGTTTTACAGAAAAAAATGTTATCTCATTTTCTAGAAGTCCAACCATTTTACATGTAAATATTTTTATAATTTTCCGATGGATGAATGTGACAACATATAGTTTGGGATTCTCTGAATAATCCATGTTATTCATTTCGTATTTAAATACGTTCGAAATACCTTATATTCTATACCTAGTGAGCTTTTTTATTTTATTTCATAAAAAGTTATTCATTTACAATATGTAATGTATTCGCTGCCTACCCTCTCTTCCCAATCTGTGTTTATAACTGTTTTGATGGGTCTGTCGGACCATTTTTAACTATTTATTTATTTACACCCTATCCCGAATCCATTTTGAGAGTTGTTTACTGTCGTTTTGATTCGTCAATTAAATTCAGAAGGCAGCCAGAGAGAAGCTATAGAAATTATGCACCCCTTAAAGAGGAGGGTAGACGTCACATTTATGTGTTGCAGTCGCAGAACTCGGTCACAGTTCATCAGGCAGAAATTCACCCAAAGTAAGAACCCAAAGTAGAATACTCCGTTAGGTCTTTCTATCCACTGCTCTTCCCGACATCGTCCATCCCAGCAACCCCCAGTGAGAGACCCATACCTTAAAATTCCCGGAAATGTTCCAAGATTCCTTTAATTTCTTAATAGGTCATCGTTTCGTGGGATCCGATGACCTGTTCCTTCTAATCCCGTAATCATGATTTCTTTTGACGATTATATATCGGGTCGAAAACGGACCCACCACTTAGATGATATGTGTTTAGTTAACCTGTAAAATAAGGATCACTATTGTATCTGTTGCCGCAATTACCTTCAACAGCTAGTCCTGAGTTTTCTATTGGTATGTTGAATATATTCATTCAGCCAATGTAAATGAAAAGACCTTTATGAAACTACGCCGATTTTTCTACCGATGGCCGCACTCTCTGCAGTCTTGAATCTTCTGAAAACTCGGCTGGCCAGCCTCTGAAAGTGTAACATAATCGTTAATCCGAAAAATATAATACAAAATGTTTATATATCATCGCCGTAAAATATATGACCGACTCCGAAACCGGTCTGAACTGAGTCAGTTTTGTATTTGTTCCTGTTTTAAATTGACATAAATGGAATGCACATTTTCAAACTATAATACCAGGCCTACCCATCGAAGTATAAAATGCGAAAACAATATCAAATAGACAAAGTTGCCTTCGCACTCTGATTCACAATGTTCATTTAAACATAGCGTTGAGTTCTACCGGAGAAACATCTGTTGTGTATCTGGTGGAAGAACCACTAGTAAAAGAAAGATACACTCGGTTACAATATGAGGTGGATTATTTTATTAGTTGCAAATAGCTAAATATTATATCGGTTAACAAGCAGCAGCTGCTGGTTTCACGGCGAGGGAAGAAGTGAAGTAGGTAGCTCGCATTGGTGATGAAGCGCCCTCTGATATCCACGCTAGCACGCCACTCTGCCGGGTGTCCAACACACTAGTTGCATCGCCAAATGAGCCTGTGAGTAGCGCCGTAAGATGACCTACGCGAGGTGATTCGCCACACTGTCATCCGGGCACAAAACAGCACATTATTTATCTTTTCACAATATCCCTGACACCGCTATAAGACATCCTTCCTAAACTCTTCAACTTTAGAACAAGCTCTTAATATCTACTCGTTACATACAGCAACGCGTTTAAAATACATGTTATACAATAATTAGGTTTTTTACGTAGTCAGAGTTATTTGATTTGATTTCAAATTATTTACAAATTAACAAATTCTACTTAGGGATGACGTTTTAGAAGCGTGATATTAAATATTACTGAAAAATAAAAAACATTGAATTATTATAATTGTACATTATATCTCGACATTAGTTGTCACCTCCAGTAAGTAAACTATCTCTTCCCGAGCAACTGTTAATGTCGTTGCTTTATCGAGCTCATAATTTCTCTCTCTAAATGTCGCTTTTTGTGAAATGGATCGTCTTCTATATCTATGAAATACGACAAACACTTTTAGATACCTACATAAAATTTTAAACACCCTATAAAAATAAATTCATATTAATTTAAATCACTTAGAGCAGCAGTGCAATATTCTATTTTTTTCTAATATCTAACAATCGATTTTTATATAAACACTTAATTCAGTACCGATAGGTCATATTTACATTTTCAAAAGATTTTACTTTAAGTGAGTGCGTGGTAAAGAACTTATTTGTGAATTCAGTACCAACATGGTACCTACCTAAAAATTTTAATGAAAAAATATTACCTACCTATACAAAGTAGATATAATGCCATAATAAAACAAACGAAATTTTAAAACGTAAAAATTAAATGCAATAAAATATCATTTCTACCTTTCCGGTGAACTGTATGCACAACACGCACACAGATATACTCTCATACACACAAACGCATGCATTCACCCGATTTTTAGACGAAACTATTTCCCGTACAAAATCTGGCGACGTAAAAATATACGTATCAATAAATTAAGTGGGTATTTGTAGTAGTATTTGTTAAGAATTTGGCTCCGTGATAGACTTAATATTGATGCGAATGCCTATTTTATTTGTTATCTAGATACAGTGTATTTTTATATTTTATCTTTTCTTTATTATTTTTATATCAAACAGTTACAACAGTTACAATAGCCGGCTAGATAATGGCTAATGACCAACTAAAAGATATAAGGATTTGAAATATGGTACGTGAAATATCGAATGTATATATTATGTTACAGTGAATGTGAATTCCCAGTGAAATCACTGGCGTTTTAGTGAAATCATATCCGAATACATTTTCACTGGAAGATATTTATATATTTCTTCAAGCGAAAATATACTTCAACTGACAGGCGCTAGTGAAATTATATATTTTTTTATTTTTTTTATTAGAAGATTTAATGAGATATAATACATTTTTAAACATAATCAGTAAAAAATATACATATATTTATTTTTACATTTTTTTCTTCTCTATGAAATTCTAGATAATTCGTATATAAGAGAGTATATAATTTATGTATCTGCTAGTCTATGTACATATTTTTTGATTTCAGATACAAATTTATAATAGTGTGTAATTTTTCGAATTGTGAGAGGGAGATTATTAAAGAATTTGATGCCTTGATAAATAAATATAATGATTTTGGGTTGTGGTATATTTAAGTTTTGGAATATCAATTTGGTCTAAAAATCTTATAGATCAGAAGTTGCTTCTAATATTTCATTTTAAAAATTTGAAATATTGAATTATTTTGTATATATGGTATGTCTATTAGTTTTGGTAATATGCATTCTGCAAAGAATTGGACACTTGGATAGTCTTTTTTTTTAAATCATTTTTTGAGTAATTTCTAATTGTGATATTGAAATTATATACCAGATCGTCTGTTTGTGAACAAGTTTCACTGATATTGAACAGTGAAGCGATTTGTGAATTATATATTTTATATGGATTAGAATGAAGCGTGTGGTATATATGTGCCTGCCATTAACCACTCTCAGATATTAAGGTCTCATTGAGAGATCGTGGATATGAGTCAGTTGTGAATTGACTGCCGTCATGAACTTCCAAGTCTATTAAGAAGAAGATTTTAATATATTTTTTATTTAGCTCAAAGACAAAAAAAAAACTGTTTAAAAGTATGCATTACATTAAATCATTTTATTTTTATCTGCCTGCATAAAAATATATAAATAAATAAGTTCACAAATCTACAACGGTATAAGTATTAAGTATAAGGGGAGAAGAGTTAAATTTAAATCATCATATATTAAATAAAGCATTTAAAAATGGTGTCCGTAGTGCCCGGGTAATATTAACATTGAGATAGGCTCGCTTGTCTTGATATTAACAATTTTCCAGTACTTTTGCTGAACGTACATTATTTTTTATTTTTAAAACGGACCATATCGTTTTATGTAGACGATTACGAGGAGAAATGTTGAAGAAAATTCGGGGTTCAACTCAAAGGAAGGGATGATTTACCCTCGTTATTTTTAACTGGCAAACACACTAATATAGGCGCGGAGTGTAACAGGGTAAACCATAAAATATTGTGTACTACAATATATTATGGTTTTATGGGTTAATGCCTAGCCAAGGGCTGAGACGAAAATTTTCCGACTGAGTGTAAAAATTCCCTAATATTTAGAAGATAATCTAAATTTAAAATGTGTTTGTTTTCATATTCTTATATACGAGTCTGTTGTCTGTCTATACACAAAAAATTACGGTACAACCGTAGGAGATATAAAGATATAAATGAGTTGTGGGAGATTTATATCTCCTGCAAAAAAGTACGGTTGTACCGTAATGTTTTGTAGCAACGCATTGACAATGGCGCGTGTTACCGTGCCAAAACGTCGGCCTAGGTTTCCCCAAGTAAACCATATTCAAATAACGCAATCTAACCCAGAACTGAAACAATAGCTTATATACATTCTAAGGGCACAGCTAAGAATGTAATAGCAATAATATCGTACTATTATTAATATTCGATTGTAATGTAATAAAATATGTTTATATTGACAAAAATCAATGATAATGGGGTCGCAACAATAATTATACAATCATAGTACGCACCTCAAATTATTATTATAAATAATATAATCTAAGCTGTGTTATATAAAATTTATTACAATATCACTTTTCTTTTTATTATTTGTAGTATTTAAATAGTATAGTTATAGACGCAAGTTGAGTGCCTACCCCCAGTACATTTTTATTATTTACTAATATTTTTATTTTATTTTATTCTCTAAACAGTTTATCAGTAAATACGAGATTTACAATAAAAGTTAAACAATAATTGAATCAATAACATGTTTTCTCTGATGATACAAAATACTTTATACAGTGAGTACAAGTAGAAAATAAAAATTTTAACATAGAGAAAAAAGTTATTAAAAATAAAGTAAGAAAATATTCGAGGGGAAAGGAAAAAAATCTGAGTGATAAAAATAAAAAGAAAAATATAGGCCTTTAAAGTTTAAGTATTGAATTTAGATTTAATTGAGGTAACTGAAGTATTGATCATGTCTAGTTCGTTTAAGTCTGAATTGAAATAAAGAGGTGCTCGGTAAAAAAAATAGACTTTTTTGGCATTGGTGGTGCAATGTAGAAGATTAAATGTAGGATTAGTTTTGGTTGACCTGGCTGGCACTCGAATAGATATACGTCTGAGTAAATCAGGACAGTCTACTTTAGAGTTGGCTATTTTGTGTAGGAAAATGACATCGGCCATGTCTCTTCGAGTTTGTAGTGATGGAACATTGAAAAAGATTGATGACTCGGCAGTACTATAAACCTTAATATACCTGTCCCGCTCTGACCAACTAATTACTTAGTGATTTCGCCAACGTGTGAATAGATTGCCTTCCGACACAAAATGGTTAACATCTGTGCTTTTTTTAACGTTCGCGAGTAGCGCCGTGCGTAATGCTAGAATAACGAAGAAGCGGTGTTATAAACATCACCGGAAGTGCAGTGATATATCTGTTCTTCACTACAAAAGTACGAGTCAACTGGGGGTGAAAACTTGACGTCCAACCCAAAATCGAGATAAAGGTAGGCCAGATCTATTTGCCAATATTCCTCTTTGTTCCAATTCGGATTGGGTCAACTAACCATTAATTTAATCGATACAGTCCACGGGATCTTATCCCATCAATAGTTTTTTTATTAATTTATATCATCGATCGGTTCCGATCTCTATTAGATGACGAAGATACAATGGTATTAAAACCAGTTACTTTATCTAGTTAATAATTATATTTAACCATAAAGTAAGTGGCAGGCACAGGAAACACTTAATTCGTTTTTCTGTCTTTTATGCTTTCACCTATATTCTAACAGACAGTACAGAATTATTTAATAAAGTAACACCACAGACCAATAAATGAAGACATAAAGTATAGTGTACATGTTCTTCTAGCATTCTACACACATTCTTGGTGGAAACATAAATCCGATAGTTTATAACAAATTTATGCAACAGTAAAAGTATTCACTCAATCAAAAAATAAATCTTTGTGAAAACAAGACGTATTTTTTACATTAATGCATATTATATTGTCAGCTTGAAAATGTTCATTCCAATCGATTCATATTTTTTTTTAAAAGTCGCCGAGCTATTTGATTGCGCAAGCGGTACTAAAGTGATCACATGGATGACACCAAATGAAAACATTGGTACAAGAAATTTACGTTAGTTCATGTGTTTATATTTGGTGGTCTGCGAGTAACACATTGTCATGGCCTATATCAGTCATTAAAGGCACGATGTACCGGGTGCGTCATTCTAATCCAGGAGCAAAACACATGTGATGATGATTCATAGAACACATCGCGCTGAACTCTGTACTGACCTTTATCTTGTTTTCGAAAAGAATCTCGAAGTAAATCTCATCCGTGAACTTACACCGTTGAGAACAATCTAGACTTTTATTTGATTCGCTATTCAGGCTGTCAAAAATTCTTTCTCAATTATAAATAAATCAGGGATGTGGTATTGAAAAACCATTTGTGAATTATCATAGAATATCAATAAAACCAAACGTCCCCAGCCAACTTACAAAAAAAGTTGTTCGCGGGCTTAACGGCCTTAAAAGCTTTTTGATGAGCGAACAACTTTGGCGGGATGACGTTTTTTGAAAGTTAAGGCACCGAAAGTTCTACGAACGAGAGAGAGTTTCAAGATTTTTTTTGTATTATTTTACTCAGCATTAAATACAATCTGAGAAAAACCTATCCTAGATTTTGAGAATCTGTGATAAACCAATACGAAAGACTATTCTCCTAACAAACCGTTGGGGATGTTTTCGAACAGGGTGAATTTAACAGAGAGAAGTATGTTGTATAGTCTCACTGGAAAAATTTGTGTTGAGACGGGCACAGTTCAAACAAAATTATACATATATATATCACAGACTAGTAAATGAATAAACATGACATATATAGTGTATTTTTATTTATTATCTTTGTTTTATTAACCACTAAAATGAGTTTAAATACATCTACCGGTTTCGAAAAATACCATTTTCTTCTTCAGGATGTCATAACTAACTAAAACATATATTATTTCTTTGACAGAATCTATTTTTAAAAAATGTATTTATATATATATACTCAAATCATTACTTAATACAAATTTACTCGAATAATTTTTAGGAAAAAATTTAAAAAGTGTTTGAAAAATTGAAAAATTTAAAAGTGGTTTGGAATATTATTTGCGGGATGAGGGGCATTCTACACACACATATCCAACGAAACATAAATCCGATAGATTATAACATATTTATACAATAGTTAGATAATTTAATCTTTGTGTAAAAAAGATGTATTTTTTACATTTTAATGCATATTATATCGTCAGTGTTTCAATTTTCATTCCAATCGAGTTTTAAAAAAAAAACTCTTTGATAGCGTGAGTGGCACCAATTATTTTGGGACAAGGAATTTGCGTTAGTTCATGTTTAATTATTTGGCGGTTTGTGATAGGTATGTATTATATAGATAATTAAATTAATTAATGAAAATAAACATTTTTCATCGACTCGAGTGTACTAAATTTACCAACTTTTAGAGGTAAAAAATTATTGTGTTTTTGATACAAAGTTTAGTTTTAAGGAATAATTGAACCCCTAAAGCATGTAAATAAATACAATACATTTATTAAAATTACTTTTTTTTGTGACTACGAAGCATTTTAAAACAATCAACAAATTAAATAATGTCATGCAAATTTAACAACTTATAGCTATATTAATTTTATTTATCTTCGAAACTTTGGCTTTGAGCCAAGAAAACATATTCTGGATATGTACAGATTTTTCATGCTTAGAAATCTTTCTGTCACACTGAAAACAAATTTAATATGGTCGCAATATTTCAATTAATGCCTGAATTGTCTTAATTATAATAAGAATAGTTATCTTTTATCTGAGTTATTGCTTTTTAAAAAATCTAATCCAGTGTATAATTTCTGATATAAATAATAAAAACTCACATTTACACAAAAATGCGATGAATTAATTTCGAAAGGGGACTCTTAAGAAGTATTTAATAAATATTTATATATTAGGAGAACACATTCTTATTGTGAAGTTATAATTATTCAGAACATAGGTCTGTGATATTTAATTCATATTTAAAATATCACAGACCTATGTTCTGAATAATTACAACTTCACAATAAGAATGTGTTCTCCTAATAATAAAGTTGTATCAATGTGTCCAAAATTTAATAAAAATGAATTGATAATTCTGGCGTCTGCTATCAGTTTACTCAAAGGTATTTGAGATTCTATAAAAATAAGTAAGATGGCTCTTTCAAATAATGGAACAATTAAATGTATTAATATCAAAAAGGTAACATATAGGTTCAAAAGTTGTCGTTAAAAATATTGTCGCTGTAGCATAGTTAGATAATGCACCTTCCCCGGTTAGGAAAGAGATCCAGGTTCGAATCTCGGTGGCGCAACAACAATATTTTTCGATTAATTTAATTTTATATGTATATCTTTCTAATTAATATATTTAATTCATATTTAAAATATTAATATAGTACGTTATTACTATAATATTACATCATTTCTATCATTTTAACCCGTATTGTAATATAATACAAATGGCATATATGGCACTAACACATGTAAATGTTTTATACAATAAATTGTAGCTTTGGTTTATAGTTTATAATTTTAGCTTAGATTCTAAAATATTACATGCATTTATAAGCATAGATAAAAGATCCTCAATCTCTTTTACAATTAATAATATTCTATTTTTTTATCGGCGACATTGCAAGTATTCAAAATATATCGTACCGTTATTATTAAACCAATGTAGATAGCAGGCGCGGTCGCTTCATACATGGTTTGGATGCTCCGCATCCCTTGTGTTCTATATTCAAAAAGCTTTGGACATTTTATTTCTAGTCTAAAACAGCACTGCTGCAAATAAATTCGTTCTTTAGAGACCAGTCATAACACACTACAACAGGTGCGCGCACGAAACGAGTCGAAATACATATACACACAATCTCAACTTTCGAACATCTATGAATGGCGTAAACACACAGATACCAGCAACAGTTGATTCTATATTTTTTTCCGTATCAAAGTTTGAAAGTATTCGATATTCAATTCTGCGTGTCAAGGTCTTCGAATACTGTATACGCTTTTGTTAACAGCATCCAATATACAAAAAACGACTTTAATGCTTATGGGTATAATGCACAAAATAGCATACATATTACGAAGCGAGCGCATTGTTTTGAGGAATTTGTTTGTGACCCATTTTTGACAGTTTGGCTTGAATATTATAGCCGAATTATTGAAACATTGAATATCCTTCGACTATATGTTATATTTGTACATTTGACAGTGTGTAGGTATAAACTTGTCATCCAGCATCCCTTCTACAAAAAGTCACCGACCGCCACTGGTAGATATGTCTCTGAACCCAAACCGAAAAAGACAAATATCTTTCCGATAAAAATTAATTTGAACTTGAACCCGGAACCCTTTTATTTCCGGTGGGCTGCTCTAACAACTGAGCTGTACCAACGCAGCGGCCCATACGTACTTATCATTTTTACCATTACGTCATAATTTTATTTTAAGTTCAACATCTTTTCGAGTTTCATAAACTTTCTGAAAACTGTTCAAACTAATAAAGTACCACTCTTAAGCAAGTGGACGGAATATGGCGGCACTTTTAATATCACTACCCTTAAAAACTTAATTATTAATGGAATTAATATTTTATTATTCTTAGAATTTTCATAAATTTATTACACTTTATGAACATTGAACATTAAACATAGATCTTATTTTTTTAACATGATTTAGACTAGAGGATCTCTCTTGAGTAGGCCCAATTTATCTCTTAGGCAGATGCTGTGATAAGCAAGGGTGTTTAAGAAAAAAGATTTATAACAGACAAGCTGTGTTCTAGTTAAGCCGGGCTGCCCGCTTGTCAAAATTCCTACACCCTCGCATTTCAAACATACTCTCACGGAAATAATTTTGTAAAAAGTACACATAAAAAAAAAACATTTCGTTGTTTTCGCTAGCATGTTACACTGCGAAGTTAGGCACGGCGTGCTTATGTGGAATAGTCACACTAAACATTGACCACGCCTTTTTATTGCCGTACGTGTTCCACATTCTCAGGAAATCCACACGCATTGAAAGCGGTTTGGTTGTTGTAAATTTTTCCGCATAATATTTGTTTCAATGAAAATTCTTCTTTTTAAAGCAAATATGTATTAGCACCTATTTTTTTTTTTACACTTTTTTAATTGATCGTCAACGTCGCCGCTCCTGAAGGGTGACACCAGTGATATCTACATCCAGGGTCCAGAATCACCGCTTAGTCTGGCTCGATCGCTAGCACCGCCGATGAAATTCCGCTCCACCGCGGCGCTCGAGCGCCGAATTGAACCGAGACCGAGCGCCACCGACTCGCTCCTCTTATTCTTCATACGTCACGCTCCGTCATCTTCTGTACTAATAATAAACGATTCGACGTGAAACCACGCGTCCGTTTGAGTGTTCTTTTATATTTGTAAGAAATTTTGATGACTTCATTTCTTTATATTTTTTATATAGTGCTTATCGTTAATTCCCTTTTATCGTCTCGTTGCTTAATTCTATAATCCACTTTATAATTAGTTTCTTAAATTTTGCTCCATTTCTTGTATCATTCATGTCCATTGTCACTTTGTTTTATTTATTTAGACACATATAACATACAAGCACTGTACAGTTACAAAAAAAAATATAGTTTGTTACACAGATTTTAAAATGCATTGCCCAACTGGGCAAACCTGTTTTAGGGCAAATAAGTAAACAAATTATATTTCACAAAACCAAATAACTCATTGAAGGCAAAACACAATCAAATAGGATACGTAACATACGAGGCAAGTAAACGTGAAAATATAAAAAAGAGAAGAAAAAAAATATATATTCAATACAATATGTAAGAATGTAAGCACATACAAGATCAAAATACACAAAATGCAGTTATATAAATTACGTCATTATATAAAACAGTTTACTCTTAGTGTCTACTCTTCCCGATTTCAACAACCAATTTGAAACATATTTTTTAAAAGCCTTAATGTCAGTTAAAGTTCTAATTTCATTTCCAATTTGATTGTATATTCTGTGAGCTTGAATGGTGAATAATCTTTGATCAAAAATAATTTTCATCCTTGGAGCTATTATAAAATTATTTTCTCTTGTTGAATATCTTTCAGTCTTTACAGATGGAGCGCTTATTTTCCTATAAAAACTAGTACATTCAGCACGTATAATTGTCTTATATCCAAAACCTGAAATTCCCTAAAAAGTCACTGCGGTGTATTACTCTGAGTATAGCCTTCTAAGCAATGCTTACTAAATACATACATACGTAGTGTTTGGGACATATATTCTAATATATTATATACCTTGAACGAACTAGTGTTCAGTGCCTCCCACCTTCCCGCTAGAGAGCGGTCAGTCAATCGGCGACCTTGAATCAGAACGGTTAGACGCTGTTATCAACCTCGAAGGCTCCGTGAGTCTACGTGTTAAACTTTGGCGAAATAGTTATATAATTCCACATAGTCTACTGTATCAGAAGTGATTGATAAACCCAGGAAAAGCCGAATTGTGTGAGTCTCTTTTTCTTGTTCCTGTGTTTCTGGCACCTAAGGTGCGATTGCACTACGCAATATTCGACGATAATTATAATAAATGATGTTAATATATGGAGCACCCTTTGCATAAAAAATTCATCCCAGAGGTCAGAGGTGGGTTGCCAATATAATATATTAACAAGGGGCTAGAAGATCCCAGAACTATTGGATCGGGTCCTCTAGACAATTGTTCGGGGCTCTTATTATTTAGCGGTTGGAATGTAATAAATACGTTGTTAAGAGTAATTAGTATCTCTGTATAAAATATATGTTTATTTTTTCTACAAAAGAGAACACTGTTTGAACTTGAAATAAATCTTTGAAGAGATCATAACAAAATACAATGATATGTTTATGAGGTGTAACAGGGTGAACTAGAAAGACGGGGTGAAGTGTTTCTAAGACACGTTACGCATTTTTTTTCTGTGGCCTTCATAATTTGTCAAATCCTTCAAATAAATATTCGTGATAATTATTGGTGAGCCAGAACGGTTTGAGATATATTACTTAATTATTAAAAATTGACCATTTTTGCTTTTAGTGGACCTAAATAGTAATATTACCCGCCTGAAATGCGATGTATTTTAGGTTTAGGGTGTATTTGTAGGTATTCACTAGGGAGGAGGAAGCGCTCTTCGGCGGCTGACCCGGCATCTCACGTGCTTGGGGTCCTTTTATCTATTTATTCTAAATACAATAGCCGTTAATGAATAGTCTTGTCAAAGTTTAAGTCTCGTAGGAAATTTAATTCTAAGAAAAAGAGTTCCGATAATCTTGGGTCCAGAATCGCTTCATTCGTTTATCAAGTGAGTAGGTACTTACATTGTGTGCGTATACGTTATGTGTACAATTAACTTAAATTATTATTTGCAAGAAAATCACTACTCATCATTCTATAATACTTTATACAGGTAGATACAAAGCATGTATTATTTATTATATCAATTTTTTAAATAGGCGTCGTGTAGATAGTAAATTCACAAATAAATTATTTACCTACCTGCTGGGATGCGAAAGGATGAATTTTAATTAAAGTTTGATTTTTATGGGTCTTAAATAAAGTATATAGCAGCGGCGTGAACTTAGGTCCAGTTTTTAAAGTTACTAAAGTAAAAAAAAATGCGAAAACGGGTTGTTTGATCGTTAATAAAAAATATTAACTTCTCGAAAGTACACCCATAGTAAACTCATTCTATTCTGCGATATCCGATAGTAAAAACGAGAATCGATAGTTAAATATGGCGGACTTTTCACAGCTGTTCTAAAAGTTATCTGACACATTGATACTTTGAAAGTTGCAGTATACGACAGATAATTATTCATTATCCCGTTATTTTAGTGATGAGAGTTCGTTCGATCATGATCTCGTTGTTTAATATACATTGTTACACATAATACGAAAAAATTTCACCGCCAAAGTGTCATCTTAAAATCCATAGATAATGCATAAAATAAAGCATATTTCACACCTATAGATATCTCCATCTATGCTTTGACAGTAGTTAGTTTGATGTATCAACAACCTGTAAAGGATTTGTACTACGGGCGTTAGTAAAAATGTACTATAATAAAAAATTACCATAGTGAAAAGTTACTACTGATCACACAACCGGCCCTTAGGTTATGCTGCTAATATCGATAATGTAAAAGCGATGGATTAGAGGTTTTATTCATCATTCACTCTTTCAGAAACATGTTTTTGTGTCAGTATATATGTATGAGTGTATTGTTATTATTATTATTATTATTATTGGAAAGTTTTTCAAGTTATTAACTAAACTAGGAGTGAAAATATGTTATAATATAAAATGTAATGTATCGTGATGTAGCGAATGCATGACGCGCGCATTGAAATATAATGTAGTGTGGAAGGGATAAAAGATCGCCGCGCTCGGATGCGTGTCCTCTCGCACCAGAGTTGTGGCTCGGAACACATATATTGCATTTATACTCATAACTGTAAGCTCTGTAATAAACTGTATTGTTGTCACATCGAGTTATTTTGAGCTACCTCAATCCCGCACACTGAGAAATCACCAGCAAGTAATCCCAGAAGACATCATCCTATTGCAGCCGTTAAAAACCGGTGATAGGTTATTGCAAATTGGCGCAACTAGACATTACATAAAATAATACAACAATGTATTGGAATTTATTCAGTCAAGTCCGCTTCAAAAACATGCTTGCGGCGTTTTGCAACACGTCTGTTAGAGCGAAGACTTGTATTCAGAACACCGCGCGGTGCGAGACTTGCGTTTAGTTCGTATACGTCTGGAAAAGTTTTTCGAAAAATCACATGCGCAGCTTTAAATTCTATTTATTTAAATTACATTTATTTCGTAAAGATTGTAGTTATGCACAGCTTTTTTGATTATATAGGGTGCACGCCTTTTGTATATTTTTACCACGGTAACGAGTATTTTTATGAGATTACTTCATTTTTAGGAAGGCTGTGAGCTAAAATGTTCACTTGGACGTTCAAAATATGCAACGCCACAAAAGAAAACTCTTCTTTACGGCTAATAATGATTTCATTATTTCCCAATAATAGAGAAAACTACGTCTTCTAGATTTACAAGGCTAGGTCCTCAGGCCTTCTACAAGATATAGTAGTACTATTTTAAAGGGGTTCTGTAGAAGTTTTCTAGAAGTTCCAAAGTAGTATTCTCGCAAGAGAAGCAAAGTGTATACGTACTAGAGAAACAATTGCATGTGTATATTTTAGAGTATCTTTCATGTTTATTTCTGAATTAAGAAGTTTTTATAATTCATACAGGAACCACTATATATTTATTTATTTTTAAATTAACGGCTCCAATTGATCCTTTCACACTAGACATTATAAATTATAGTAATACATGAAGTAACATAAAAACAAAAAATATAGAATGAAAACAATAAGTACACGATAAAAATTATATCATTAAATTCATGGCAAAAATAATATGTACACAGTAAAAAGAAAATAGAAATATTGTCAAGCATCACATTTAAAAATCTATCTTTTATATACATACTGCGATGTCGTCTTTTATTCGTCTTCCGTCTCGCTTAGTGTAAAGCCTCTCTTCCATATCAGCAGTCATTCTCAGGGAAAAATAATAAGATTAGTTTTAAAATTTACAATATTATAATTTAATAGTTATGCTTACAAAAGTTGAGCATGCTCAGATATGAAAACGTATGAGTTTACCAGGTGAAAATATAATTAAAAAAACATATCGCTTAAATGTCGTTACACATAAAGGTTTTTGACAAATCTTTCTTCAACAAAATAATAGATTTTTATCAAATCGTCAATACCAAAATTAGCATTTAGAATTAATTGTAAGAATAAACTTTATGATACATTAGATCTTCAAAATTTCATATCAAAAGTTATTTTACAACAATTTCAAATACCAGAATCTTCGTTCTTCAGGAGCAATCCACCGTTTTCGTCTAGTTTTGATATTCCGAGGCACCCGTAGAATACTGTGTTTCCTCCCATGGCAAAACGTCAGGAAGGCTGGATCATCTGCTTCCTTTTGAAGTCGCACAGAACGCTTGCTTCTTGCCTTTTTTTGCTGTAAAATAAGTTAAGTTAGAGATTAAATTGAGCAGAGGGGACCTAATCGTGTCCCCGCCCAGTTTAGTTCAAAAGAAATCCTTCACCAGGAAATAGTATTGTCCTCTACATCATACCTCTCTGCCGTCAGGTAAGAAAGGGATGCTACACATCCTGCAAATATGCAAGTGAAATAGCAAAAACTCTCAACTAACGTGGTGCAGGATAACACAGATACCCAATATATATGATTATTTTCACTCTTCCTCGTTTAAATATGAAATCACATCTCCTTGATAATAGTATCACGGACAGCTGCTATCGCGCTATCCATCCATCAACCGACAAAATAACATTGAGAAATTTCTTTCCGCGGTGCAATGTTGCCATTTGGTAAATTTCAACTCGAATAACATCTCGTGATCGGTAGATACCAGATGTAATATTATAATACTTAATAATAAAATGTATATAAGAAAAATTCGATAATTTTTTTATATAAATGTAAATATTAATTAACATTGTTTGTAGCTTGTGTTAGTCACAAATCAGTCCGTCCGATCTGTCAGTCATAGACAAACACGTTAGAATTCCTCTGTATTTCGGTAATAATATATCACCAAATTAATTGGGTAATTTCTTAACTCTACTTTATCTTATAATTAATGGATTAAGATAATATGCGGAAAGGGTTCCCTCTTACTATAATAACAGTGCATAATATATCACTTATTGGTATCCAAAGGAGTCAAAAGGCTACCCGAAAACTCTCTGCATTGGTGAAATCGTGAAGTTCTACGGAAATGGTAGCGGCGAACAAAAATGGATCGAGAAAATGGGAGACACTTGGGGTAAACCTCATCCAAGTGAATAAAAAATAACATTATGATAATGATAATGAAATCATTAATAATGAGCTGGACATAAAGTGGTATCTATTATTACAAAACCAAACTAGCATCATGACGTCATCAAAGACGCCTAGCGTCACGTAGTGGGCCGTATCATCGGGCTTTCCGCTGGTCGCGTCATTTCCTCACCGGGATCCACTCAGACGACGGCTACACTCACAGGACTCCACCTCGTGTTAATTTATATTTAGAGCTGCATATCATATATATCGCAATAAATCTGTGATAAAACAGTAAATATTTATTTTTCTTAAGTGCACCGCCGTCTTCGTTTTATTCCTCACTGTAAGTCAAGTTGAATACAGAAATACATAAATGATGGTCTGATTTATGGAGGAGAATTATCATCACTCTTTTACATCATAACTATTTTCCATATACTATTAGTGTAACCATATTAAGATTATCGTCGTGTAACCATATTATTACTGTCGTAAAAATATTTTATATATTCAAAATAATATTGGAAACTGTCAATTAAACTACATATTTCGCAATAATAAACTTGTCTAATTTTAAGTTCACGTCAAAATACGTCATTCAAACAGTTTCTTGAATTAATTCATTATTAAATTAAGCTCAATTTAAATAAAATGTCTGTGTTTATAATCCGAGAGTAATTATTACTTATTTCGTATTTACATATTTGTTTCGCAAGGTTAATCTTCGAATTTCCATTTCTCCGCGCTACATACTCGGAATAAACCTTTCAACCCCATTTTAACTCCAACAAGGTAGTATTTCACCCTCGTCAGTGGCACGCACACAGCCTTGAGGCTAAAGTTAACCCTATCGCCGCAGCCACTACTTATCGGTCCGTGTAGAATGTGAGGCAGTTCTGAATGAGAGCTCGATACAATTGAACTAGTGCCTACCCTTAATGGGATTGTCCAACTTTAGATATAACTTAAACCTACTTTTTTAGAAATATTTCCATACTAGTCCCTTCGTTTCGTTTTAGAATGGAGTCCATGTCACTCTTCAGATGTCGTGCGCACACAATACTCTTTCCTAAGGACCAAATGTACATCTTTATGTACGTGAAATATATTCCCAACTCCTTTTACGTAAAGCATTGCTTACTTAATAAATAGGCTATTTTTAGTTTTCCTTATATATTTTAAGCATTCTTTTTTTTTTCTCCTTCGTGTGAGTATTGACATAATATGTATAATATTGTGTTAATACTATAGAAAAAAAATAATGGCTAGTAAGCACTTGTGGAGGAGACCCCCACAAGTAAAATCAGTGGCTCGCGTAACAGTTCGTACAAGTGATTAGCTAAATTATGTTTTTTTATTTAATTCGTGTATTGTTATATTGTGCAGCGCACGCATATTAGTGATGAAACTGTGATCACAGTCACAGTTTCCAATCACTGATATCATCAAATATCAATCACAATTACGCCAGTGAGTCGAGAGTAGCATTCTTTCTCATCACTATCAAAAGTACTTCCGGATAGAGGATTAAAAATAGTGTATGATAGATAAATAAATATGAATTAGCCACAGAGATAACAAGTAGTATGTCAATAGTGCGATATTCTGGATATATATATCCGGTAATAATATAATATAATATATTTAGATCTTTTGAAAAATTGTACAATATTTTTCGATTTTTATTTACTCGTAATAGCTATTTTGCCACCGCGCCGGTAAATCACGAACGAAATTCTTCTTCTTCATCGTATGACCAATGTTTAGCATCGTGAACGCAACGTAAAAGCAACCTATAGCGCCGCTCTGATATGTCTGGAACTTGATATATAATATATATATACTCATACATGGTTTAAGCCATGTTGATCTTAGTCTTTAAAGAGGACCCTGTAAAAATCATTTTTTGTTCATTTTGTAAATCTAGTTAAAACATTGTTTTCACTATATTTTATTGTGTTAAACGTTAGAATGTTTTCGGAAACATCTTCCCATTATCAATATATAATTCAAATAAAATTAAAAACACATTCAGACAGTAATATGGTACAGTATATGATGGGTAGAATCTCTACCCAATTGGATCTCACATTGAGTGCATATTTGAGTTATTTTTTTACAAGTGAACGATTTTCGGAGGTAAAATTATATATAAAAGTTGATGATATGTCGTTGTGCTCTCGAAATTGGTGTGTGTGAATATAAATATTGAATCAGTCTAAACTCATTGATGAAGAAAAATAGAATAGTCATAAAAATATTATCAAGTTACTACTCATTTTTAGTAAAATAAATTATATCAAACGAAGATTAGAATAATGATAATACTTACTAATTAGTAACAAAAAAAAATTAACTAAGCTCCCAATTTTTTGGATCTTAGATTCACCTATGAAAGAGGGTTGAGCTCTGATTTTCACATTTAACCCTTTTAAAATATTAAACACCAAGAGCTTAAACATTCTTTCATTTATCAATTGTGTTATATATTCGTTTTCCAATCATATTGTATTACGATCACATTAATTACATAGAAAAAGTACAGCATACATTAATCATCTTGAAACATATATTTTAAACAAAAGCAAAATTCGAATCTGTCACAATAATTTTGAATGTGGAACATCGTTAATTGACATAAATAAATAGGTAGGTACCCGTATATTCATTTTCCTTTAATTAACAGTGAACATCACATGGTCGCACATTTCTTGAGTAACGAAATCTGTTCATAGCCCTAACTTCACAAGTAGCGGGATTTTTTTTTTTAAACACTCACAGAAACAGACGATCACCTAAAGTCGTATCTCCTTGAGCGGTAGGCCACTAGCGCTCCGTGCGGCGCGAACATATACTACTTTGCGAACGACCCTCGTAATTTAAATTATTTTGCTATGTGTAAACGCAGACCGACAGATGAAGAAGATTAAAAGTGAATAGGTACTTAACATTTTTGTTACATTGTTTTTATTACTCGTTTTTTACTATAAATTATTTATTTATTTTAATAAAGCCGGATAAATTCAGTAAGGTGGGGTGCCCGAATACTATAACAAAAATATTATTTTGTCACTATCATTGTGAGCTGGATACAGAACGTCATCTATCGACGGAATACTGAAGTAAAGGACGTGTTATGCCGAACGCGACTAGGGCCATGTAACATACTAGCTAGACGTATTTCCGGGAGCCCTGCTACATACATGTTTACATTCCATCTCATTCTTAATTTATGGCCGCGTAAAAATGCCAACCTGGCAATGAACGAGTAGAACCGGTATGAGAGCTTTTCTCATAGAACGATCCTGGGTAAGAGGACGATCGCCATTCAAAGTCGCGTAATACTATAAATCGTTATTGAATAAATCAAGTATTTTTGTGAAAGTACTTATATTATACCCTGATTCCTCATTGTAAGCCAAGCTGAATACTGAAATACCTTAACACAAATAGTTTGAATTATGAAGACGGAACATCGATACATAGTATTTTGATGCATTCAATCTCGTAATCAGTTAATGATATATTTTTTTAAAATATATAAATAAATTTTAATTTTAATTTGGTACGAATATATGAAGTTCAGTAAAATTCAGAAACAATTATTTATTTTTGAAATGAGGTAATTTATTTTTCAATTTGAAAAATGTACCTTAAAAAAACATATCTAAGTTGTATTTCAAAAGAAATTGACTCTTTCGGGTATCAGTTTACTTTCAAATTTACCTAAAAAGAAAGCTTTATACACAAAGGGGATGAACATTTCATTTCTATATAAAAAAAAATATATATAATTATAAACAATAAAATCGCTAACTTGCAATCAAACTCGGCTTATTTAACGTGTTAACTTTAATTGCATAATATATTTTTACAAATTTTATTTATGCATTCATCAATATTCTATTTTCAAATTATGGCGGGGTCTATTCGGGACTATTTGCCTGTATCAGAAATTTTGATTTTTTATACATTTACTTTACTAATTTTTTTATTATTTTTTATTTTATTCACAAAAACATAGTTAAATAATAAATACAGAAATCACAGTGAAAGCTTAACAATAATTAAACCAATTACATGTTTTCTCTGAAAATATAAAATACTTTAGACAGTGAGTACATTTGAATTTTGAGGACAGAAAAATGTGAGAAAAAAATTTTAACATCGAGAAAAAAATTATAAAAAAGAAAGTAATGAAATATTCGAGGGGTAAGGAAAAAAAATAAGATAGGGAAGAAGATCTGAGTGATAAAAATAAAAATAAAGGCCTTTAAAGATTATGTATTGAATTTAGATTTGATTGAGGTAACTGAAGTATTGAAAATGTCTAGTTCGTTTAGATGTGAATTGAAATAAAAGGGTGCTCGGTATAAAAATCAGTTTTGTTTGGCATTTGAATGTCTTAACATCTTATTTGTGAAGTTACAATTTTTTCTAGTATATAGTTATATGATAATTATAAAAAAATAGGTTAATCACTTACAAAGATACACTAGATAGAATATAGTCACCACCGGGGTTCTAACTTGCAACAAATAATATATAATCCCCCCCCCTGGCCGCCCCACCACGCTTACCAACATAAATATGCATTATGTTGAATGCCATCCGTTTCAACATTTATATTTTTTTAAATACTAATTTAAATGTATTAATTATAAATATATACATATAAAATCCATTTTGTCGAAAAATATTGTTTTTGCGCTACCGGGATTCGAACCTGGATCTCTATTTCCAATCCGGGGGAGTACACTACCAATTGTGTTATAGTGCCAGTATTTTTCATGACAAATTTTCGAACCTATATGTTACACTTTTTCAAATTAATACATCTATCGTTCCATTATTTGAACGCCATCTACATTGTTTTTACAGAATCTCAAATACCTTTGAGTAAACCGACCGCAGACGCCAGAATTATCAATTCATTTTTATTAAATTTTTGGACACATTGATACAACTTATATTATTAAGGGAACACATTCTTATTGTGAAGTTGTAATTATTCAGAACATAGGTCTGTGATGTTTTTTTAAATACTAATTTAATGTATTAATTATAAATATCTCCATATTTACGTGTTTAAAAATTGATCCCGGTAGCGCAAAAACAATATTTATCGACAAAATTGATTGTATATGTATATATTTATAATAAATACATTAAAATTAGTATTTAAAAAACATCACAGACCTATGTTATGAAGAATTACAACTTCACAATAAGAATGTGTTCTCCTTAATAACATTTATATATAAACATATGCACTTCAGGATCTTGAAGAATATATGAATACCCCATCACACCCTCCAAATGACTTACATCCCCTCAATTTGGACCAAATTTTGCATCCGCCGTTACTCTTACAAAACAAGGACTCTAACCCTGGTCCCCCGTGAATCCCGCGCAACACCGTACATGAACCGTTGGTATATTAAAGAAACAACTGAAAAATCAACATAAATTATAAATTATTAAATAATTTGTATTATTAATTAGTATATACACGAGGGCGAGTCAAAAATTATCAACACTTTCGCCATAACACACCTTCAAGGTTGTCAAGTAGGCAGGACTGCGGTCACGTGTACGAAATTTGATCCCAATCGCGTAATTTGCCTTTCAACTATTACAGTGTAAACATTTACGCTCCGCTAGCAATTTTCACCAAGGAGGAACACGAGTAGTGATACCATTTCTATGGTCGGAGGGAGTGAAATTGGCTGAAATTCATCGTAGACTTTTATCACAATACGGGATGGGGTCACTTGCCCACGTATATATGTATTTTCATTAATATTCTCCAGCGAATGTCAATCAAGAGATAGTCGTTTCAAACCTTCAAAAGACAGCTATATGTTAAATACACGTATTGTGTTAATTATTTATATTGAGTGTATGGATATGAATACTGAACGTACGTACGTCAAAATAATTAAAGGGGTAGCTCTCGCCTCAAGCCGCAGTCACATAGCTTGCGGGCGCACCCACTCCGCAGAATAACCGCACAACGTACACCGTACGTGAGGAACCTCCCCTAACGTGGATGATATTCAGAACACTCTGTATCTGACGTGAAAAACGTTGCAATTCAAAGGTTTACGCCTCACTAGGTAACCTGCATACTTTTTTGTTCATGAACTTTACGTAACAATACGGGCTGGATAGCACCGGCGGATAAAAATAATAATGATACATTGTGCCATATCAGGATACGGTGAATATTATTTTGGTTACGGTTAACCCTTTCTCATTAATTGTCCATTTGAATGAACGTGAACTTGAAAATTATTTTCCAAGCAAGTACTTGACGAATTTTAGTTGTTATAAAACAAATAATAGATATCTCATTGAGACGAAGCTACGATTAATGGGTGAGAATGGTGAACGTTATATTTATATAAAGTGATCACTTAAGCTAGCCGAAGACAGGTCGTAATTCCTGCAATTATTCCATACATTTCCATTAAATATAATAAATAATATCTTCATCTCTATGAGATATCTATTATTTGTTTAATAACAGTGCCAATTAACAGATAACAATTGTGTGTTCTGGGGCATATTCAAATAGTTTTTGTATTTTTTCTTAACAGACTAGTAAATTACGAATTAACAATTTTTTTTTTAACCATTAAAAGTACAAATAGCAGCCAAATGTTGTACTATTACAACACCGCATCAGACAGAGAAACATTGTCTGACGCGGTGTTGTTTTACCCAGCGTCATTGTTTTACCCCGCAGCTCCACTAATTTTTTCTCTATTGTGTGCTTATTCTATTGTGTCTGTATACAAGGCATGCATTTTTTTTATTACTATTTACAATGAGAAATATATAAATTGTCAGATGATGTGATATATATATATTTCTTTATGACAATCGAACACCCTCTCAACTATGCAATGGTTGATGAGAGTACCACCTATACAAGATACATTGTTTCGTAACTAACGGTCGGTACCCGACATTGCTCGATATTCAGATTTAATTATAATTAGAGATACCGATGCTTTAATCTACAAAGCTATTAACTCCACTCATGGTCAAAAAACAGTTTTTAATGCCGTTATTTTCCATTTTTATTGTTCTATGGTACACAAAAGGCTAAAACTTTTCATCAATTTTTAAACACGTGAAATCACGTGTTTTAAAATAACAAAGAAGTGCTAGGTGCTGAATAACCTTACATTGATTCTTGTAAAAACCTTAAATGTTTACCTGACACCAGTGTTGATGGCATGAGAAATAGAGAACGTCCGTGAAAGTCTTGGCACGACCAGGTAAATCAGATACTGGAGGACGATCATGATAGAAGGCTCAATAATCGGCGAGCTTCTATGAGAAGATGTATGAATGTGGATGAGGTGAAAATTGTATATCAGAACAGAAGATTGTGGTGCTCTATTCTCTTTGCCTACACCCGCAGAGAAACAGCGTGATAGTAAGTTATTTAGTTATCTAATTATGTTTTAGAATTGTCAAAAAAAAATCATAATGGTTGCACTACATTATCATGCTACAAATTCAGCTAACTCCAAATATTCTCTATAAGTTCGAGAGAAATCAAAATATCAATAAAATTTCTCAGCCGCCCTATTTCTGCATTAACAATCTACCAAAGTGTGTTTTAAAATTTTCGTAATCCGTTTAATTACAAAATTAATCAAATTTCTGTTCCTCCCGAATATTTGAGAAAAATAGAGTTAGCTGCTTTACAATTTAAGGTATCAATATATTTTAATTGCTTTTTTACATTTTCCGAATCTGAGAGTCACCAAAGAGGTGACTGTTGCTTTTTTCACTAAGTTAGTCCAACGGGTGGGGAAACTTTATCTTCCTCTCCGTCCTTCGACATAGTCTACCACAACCATCCATCTTATCTTTTCGTCTTAGTTGAGAGTAACTCTTTAATACGTAGCTCTTGTAATATGTAGATATTTATATATATTTGCGCAGCATGTGTCTTCATCACCACACATCAAAGGCATCAATCCGCCATTTATTTTTTGCCATAATAGTCTACAATTCCACACCGTAGAGAAATATTGAGAGCACCAGAAACCTTACAAGCTTAACCTTGGTTGTTTCTGATGTACTGTGCTTCGTATGGAGGCAAAAAGTTATATGTCCAAGTTGGAGGTAGGATAATTGGGAATAATAATTAATTGGAAAACGTGTACCATCGTCTGATATGTATCTACTAATCTAATTACGGTTTGGTTTAAAATTACCACTAGTGGATTCATCGAGAGAAAATATAGTTTGAAACTTATTTTGTTATTGTTAACAATTCTTCTTATAACACTGCTGATTGTATAGGTGTATAATGTACAATCAACAACGTAGTTTACAAAGGCCCTTAAACTTTGCATCCCTCCGGCGTGGGAGTGGATATTCCTCAAGGAAGGAATTTCGCGAAACGAAATATTTATCTAACTTGATTGCAATTTACAATTTTCTTTTGTTATGTTTTGCTTCAATTTAGATTCTTTGTACAGCGTCTTATGTTTGTTGTGTTCATCATTAGTTGGATTATTAGATAGATTTCGATAAAATTGTACATATTGGAAAAAGGTCTCAGAGATTCTCATTAGCACGGTGATTCCGAATTTACCCACCATTAAAATATATATATATATATACCTGTTCGAGTAAATATTATGAATTGTAAATGATTTTTTGAACACGATAAGTCCCATACTTATCTTATTAAATTTCGAATTAATTTTTCTGAAAAAATAATCACGTAAATATACTACTGTACGCACCGAGGACAGTTTTCTGGGCTAATCTGCCATGTACATCTGACCTTTCTGCCTGATGATGGACTCTGCAATGGGATTCGAAACGTAGGCCAGAATGGTCAGATATACATGGCAGATCAGCCCAGAAAACTGTACACAGATGTATGTACCAAGTATACTAATTTAGCATTTTAAACACTAATTAAATGTATTAATTAGAAAGATATGGTGGCGCAAAATTAATCATCCAATTTTGTTTTGAATAACTTTTTTACTAAATAAAAAATAATATTTTGAGTGATGGAAATCTTTATTTGGACCTTTAAATTTTTTTCTGTTAAGTGGAAAAGAGCTCTGGCGGCAGCCACTTGACGGATATCATGTTTTCCAAGATTTCCATCACTCAAAATATTATTTTTTTATTTAGTAAAAAAGTTATTCAAAAACAAAATTGGATGATTAATTTTGCGCTACCCTGTACAGATAAAATCAATTTTACCGAAAAAAATGTTATTCCGCTACCAGAATTCGAATCTGGATCTCTTTTCCAACAATATTTTTGATAACAAATTTTCGAACCCATATGTTACTCTTTTTCAAATTAATACATACTGATTAGAAAGAGATCCGTGTTCAAATCCCGGTAGAGTAACAACAATATTTTTTCGGTAAAATTGATTTTATATGTATATCTTTCCAATTAATACATTTAATTAGTATTTAAAAAATCACAGACCGTCTGTTCTGAATAATTACACCTTCACAATAAGAATATGTTCTCCTTAATAATTTAGTATTGTTTTAAAATTTCGGTAACATGGAATTCCTACAAGGTACAATAAAACTAAAACTTTTCTTTCACACTAATGAAATCTACTTGATTCCACGGAAGATAAGGTTATTATTTTGTAGAAGCATGCGTGTAAGCACTTCAATAAAGTTTTACAGATTATTAATAATCTAGTATTTTCATTTAATTTGTATTTAATTATCAATGATTTTATCTCATTTTCGGAATCAAAATATTTGCAAAGTTATCTTAATAATTAATTTCCAATTATTTAATATCGATATTCACGAGAGTCACATTGTTAAACACAATTCTCATTCACAAATATTTTAAATACTAATTAATATATTTATTTAGTATTTGAAATATCACAGACCTATGTTATGAATAATTACAACATCACAATAAAAATGTGTTCTCCTTAATAATGTAATACTGCCTGATTTATTTTATTTTCGGTGTCTATTTTCAAATTGAAATTAGATCCATTTTCTACTATTACATTTTTATTTTATTTTATTATGATTCATTGTTCCCACATTGAACAATAAATTACTGGTGTCTATCTGCTTTTGAGTTTTAACTCCAAAGTTTGACGAAAAAACACAAATAAATCTTTTTTGTTCTATAAAGTGCTGAAATTTAAATAAATTTGAAACACATTCTAATAAATATAAAACATCCATAGTGGTTAACTAGAAACCAAACTATTTCTTTTAACTTTGGCGTTTTTAAAACCTAAATAATATACTTTACTTTCACATCATTTTTCAACTTTATTGCATAATCGTTAATTTTTTTATATAATTATGCAAATAAAGACATTTGTCTGTGGGTACATTCAGATCCATTTTATTACATTTTATATAATCTAAACATTACATCTAATCAGTGTCACAGTTTAATCAATTCATTTCAATGCTTACAAGTAAGACAGGTTATTATCGACAATCCACTTTTTTATTATTTCTTCAAAATTGGAAGAAAGCGTATTATTTTGTAAATCCCAGGTAGTTTATTTTTTAGTGTAGGAACATCAAATTCTAATGTTCTCGATCCATACTTATTGGTAATTTTGGGAATTGTAAAATTCAGATTAGGTACACATTTTGTATTTTTTCCGTGTGAAGCCACCCTATTTAGAGTATCGTTATAATTTTATTCTATTAAAAGGAGCAATAACAGCCCGTGTACAGGAGAACGTATTTTTAGATTGTCTCCAATTAAATGCTTCCAGGCTTACAATATTTGAATTACAGGAGTAACTCTACGATCGGATCCCATATCTTAATAATGACTCAACCAAAGAAAAATAAACTATTCGTAAAACCGACTTTTGTATTATGAATTTTGTATAATCTTCCTAACAATGACCTTTCATTTGAAGTGTTCATCAATAATTAAACCAAGGTATTTATGTGACTTAACAAATTCAACTGAAGTACATAATTTCTTATAATTTATTTTATTTGTAACTATATAATACAATGTAAAAATCTGTTTGGACTCTGCCCGTCTCACTAGAGAAATTCTGTGTCGAGACGTGCATGTTATTATGTGTGCGGTATATCAATACGTTACTTACGTTACACGCCAATAACCATTTACCCAAGACACAAATTGCTTTTTTATTATCCCAAACATCCATCAAATGCTGCCGGTAAAAGCCTGGCGGTAACACCATATACCAAGGCGTGCAGAGTACATAAGAAAAAAAACTGCCCATTATTAAAGATTCTGGGAGGTAAAAATAAGTTAAATAATCCACATTTTATGAAATACCCTATAAAATCGTATCCGAATTTAGGTAACCCACGGCTAGACAAAAGTCTAGCTCTGTGTTATTTATAAAAATTGCGAACCATTTGTGTACAACTTCGTGGCAATGCTAGCAGGCAATTCGTTAATACATACGCTTTGGTAAGAGTCTAATTTGTTTGTTCAATCTGTAAAAGAATCATACTGAACTAAATAATTTATATTAAAAAAATTATAGATATCTCATAGAAACGAAGCAACTTATATTATATTATATGGGAAGTATGGGTATTACAAGGCTTACAACCTTTCTTCGGCTGGCTTAAGTGATCACTTTATACAATGCAATATTCACCATTCTCACCCATTAATCAAAATCCATATCTATCAATTTTTTTGCAAATTGTATATATGTTAATATGCGGAAATACTTCGAGTACAACTATGTGAACTAAGTACTCTTACTAAGATTGATTAATGGGTGAGAATGGTGTACGTTATATTTGTATAAAGTTATCACTTAAGCCAGCCGAAGATACGTCGTAAGCCCTGTAATTACCCATTCTTCCATATTTTTCCATTAAATTTAAAAAATAGCTTCGCCTCTATGAGATATCTATTATTTGTTTAATAACAGTGCCTTTGTAGGTGAAAATCCAGTAATTGTGTGTTCTTGGGCATATTCAAATATTGCTAAATATTAAAATCTTTTTTTGTTTGTGTGACAATTTATGGTTACCTCGATATAAGAAAAATATTAAATAAGCCTATAATAGTTCTAGCATTCATTCTCATTTTTATTTACTATCCTCACTGTTAGTTTTCTTAAATGTATCATACACATCAGATGTTTACACTGGTTGAAAAGGTAACTAACGTGAGTATAATTATTTAAATCATTGAGTTTAAAACAACAATCAACCTCCATATCTATAAAAAAAAAAAGTTGTAGATATGTTACCATGTAGTAACACTTCGAATATTAACTACCACTTCACTGTCGCCATCTATCTTCCATTACTTCCATAGCTCCTATAAATAGTTTCGTCTCTATGAGATACCTTAATTTGTTTAACCTTTACTATACCGTGATATAAAATACGCATACGCAGCCGTGCTGTCAACTCGCGTTACGATAAGAAATTTGAGTTTTTTAACATTTTAAAAGATTACATTAAATGGCTTTAAAATTGTTAATACTAATAACTTACTCTAAATATTGAGCATTAATTGGGAAAATGGGACCAATTTCCTAACATATTTCAGAGCATTCATCAAGTCTTAGATAATACGACATTTTTTCTTATCTCTCTTCATTTAATTAGTGAAAAAGAGAGATTATATATTTGTGTGCTTTTTATTATTTTCGTTGTGAAATTAATGTGTCAGCTCTATACCACAAATGGTATTTTTGTCAACGTATTAATTTAACAACATACTGCATTGAAAAATAATTATTTTTGTAATATTCGCATTACATAATTGACTTTTCACTAGTCAGTTCTAAGCATAAATGTTTTTCTTAGAATCAACTAAAATGTGAAATTTATGTTGCGTATATTTATCGAAATATTACAGGTTTAATTGGGGCAGTAGAGCTGTGTTACTTCATGGTTTTGGAAGGGTTAATAATAATGCCTTTGGAGGTAAAAATCCAGTAAGCCAGTCCAATGTTGGACATATTCAAATATTGTTAATAAATGATTTCTTACTGAACTTATGTTAATGTTTCGTTGGCATCTTTACGTTTGCCAATTTTCTGAATTTTTTAAACAATTTGTGTTTAATTCTGTTGTCTTCAAAAGCGATTAATCTTTACTGAAAACTACGTGCAATGACACCATCTACATATTTGATTTGCTTAACACAGTAGGTGTTCGTCAATTTATTAAATGTCAAAAGAGTGAGTTTTCATTTTTTGGGATAATATTAAATTAAATGTTGAAATAAATGTATTACTTTTATGAGCTTCGGCTATGGTAATATGTAAAGTTAATTATATAAATATACGTTATTGAGCACTGCTAATGAAACATTTTAAATCCGCTGCTTGAAGAAAAAATATTATTTGAAAATATAATTGAACGTAGGTACAAAACACATCTAAAGACAAATAGTATCCTCAACCTATTAGTAATAAATAACATGTGACGTTAAGTATCAAAGTGTGACATCTCCATTTTTAAACAAAATGAGTAATGAATGTAGTTTTATAGATTATAAAACTTATGTTAAGCGTATGAAATCATAAGATTATATATCCTTATGAATTTAAAGCATTTTGAATTGTAAAAAAATGTTATTATTTCATAGGATTAACCGAAGTTTTTTTTTTATCATCTGCAAAACTACATTCATAACTCATTTACTTAACGTCACACATGGCGTATTTGTAAATATTTAGTTGAATGCTGCATGTTTATTTAAAACACTATATAATGTAATACTATTTTAAAAATAAAATTATATGTATGTTAATTAAATATAATATGAACCTACAGACATGTGTCTAGAAAGAAAATTTTTAAGATCATATAAAAAATGGAAATTAAAAAATTATTAAATTATTATTTCATATGAATACTTTACCATTAATGTTTTTAATTTTCACTGCAATATTTATAGTATATTATACATATTTTTAACTATCGTAATAAATAGTATACTTTGTCCATACCGCATATCAAAAAATTTAACAAATTTTGTTGCAAACACGTAAAAGTAATGGTAAATTACCTCGAATGCTTCATAAATTTGTAAATATATGGAAATTCTCAGAATTCCAATGAATAATGTTGTCCCTTTTCATCTCATGCAAATATAAATAAATGATATAAACGCAAGTAGTTGAATTAATTTGATAATACCATTGTAAGACGAAACGCGTCTCAAGTAAATTAAACGAATGAAATCAAAAAACAAGTGTTTTATTTTCACATATTTTAATTTATTGCTATGTTTCATCCCTTGTTGAGTTGAGGCTTTCCCGAAATTATGATGATTGCAATATCACGCAAAATGTTCAATTACAATGACCATGTTGTGTCATCCAGAAACTTGAGTGACTAACGCGTATTTCCCGTTGTCCAGATGATAAATGGCATACTCATCACGACAGATTCCTCGCACACAAATTTCCGACAACTGCAGGCGGGGGGTGCTCTGGGAGGGTTTGAACAGTTCAACCCTAAGGGGTAATCTGGTATTGACTGTATCTCCTCTGTCCCTTGAGGGCATATTGCGAATCTTAATAAGTTGCCGTTCAAGTATTAAATTATTATTATTATTTTGTGAAAGTAAAAGTGGGCGTTATAACCAAAAATTTTAAAAGATTATTGATGAGCCTAAATTAATAAAATTGGAGAGGCTTCGATGACTAAACTAACCTCCCGAGATGCCTGATAAATAATAATAAAATAAATATGAATTAAATTTATTAATTAGAAAGATATACATATAAAATCAATTTTATCGAAAAAAATTATTGTAATTATCTCTTTCCTAACCGGGGAAGGTGCGTTATCAAACTATGTTACAACGACAATATTTTTAGCGACAAATTTTCGAACCTACGTGTTACCTTTTTGATATTAACATATTTAATCGTTCCATTATTTAAAAGAGCCATCTACCTTATTTTTACAGAATCTCAAATACCTTTGAGTAATCTGATAACAGACACCAGAAATATCAATTCATATTTATTAAATTTTGGACACATTGATAGAACTTCATTATTAGGAGAACACATTCTTAATGTTTATGTATATCTTTCTAATTAATATATTTAATTAATATTTAAAATATCACAGACCTATGTTCTGAATAATTACAATAAGAATGTGTTCTCTTTCAATAATAATAAACTTAAAGGAAAATAAAAAATAGATAAACCAAAAATAAGGCAGTCTAATCCAGGAATCGTGAAAATGAATAATAGCCAAGAATATGTTATAGCAATAAAAACTAAAATAATTAAGAAGCATGGAGCAAGTACATTGAATTGAATCCAAATTAATAAATTTAGTTCCAGTAATTATTACACATACATTTTCATAAAAATATAAAAACCCGTATGCCACTTTCTTCTATGTACGTAAATTTGAAAGGAAACTTATTTATTTTTTTAGTGATTCATTATATCGGAGTGATGAGTAAATTTAGTTTAACATGTAAGTTTTTATTCTGAAACTAGATTTTTCAGACAGAAAATGAAAAAAAATGTAACCTATTGAATGACAAATTGCCAAATACGATTTTTTGTTTTAATACATGAACAGTCATATATTCTGCACAGAAAATGTTTAATATAATAGTCTATAGTCCTCTTTAACTTTTATAAACAAAATTAAAAAACGAATTATTCTCAAATATAAATTAAATATATTAATTGGAAAGATATACATATAAAATCAATTGTATCGAACCTGAATCTCTTTCCTAACCGGGGAAGGTGCATTATCCAACTATGCTACAGCGACAATATTTTTATCCTATCCCGGTGGCGCAACAACAATATTTTTCGATAAAATTGATTTTATATGTATATCTTTCTAATTTATATATTTAAAATATCACAGATCTACGTTCTAAATAATTACAACTTCACAATAAGAATGTGTTCTCCTGATAAGAAATATTCTCCATATTTTTTTTTATTTCATACCTGTAACGTCATCCATTATATACCTGCCAGCAAAAGCACACAATCTATATGAAGTTTGAAAATTTGTATATATATTTAAAAAAGTTACGTAATATGTAATTTTTTATTTATGTATGTTATATACCTTATTTGTACTTTAATGGAAAGTGACAAATCACTTCGAAGTAAAGTTTTATTTTAAAATTATTAGTATGAAATATCATTATGTTAGATATTCTATGAAATACTCGAATTACGTGCGTTATCAGTAACATTTCAGAATCAAGCAGCTAGAAACATATACATTGCACACGTGTTATATTTACCCTATGGTAGGTCAAGCCAACAACTCTCAAGCTTCCAGCCCCCTCCTACGTCTTTCTCGGAATTAAGGGATGAAAATTTTCAGAGCTCAGAATAATAACGAATATCTAAAAGCATATAATAAATAAATATTATGTTATTGGTTGCAAATACTTTGAAATACACATTGAATGCTCTGATATTTTTTCTCTTTTTCAATTAAAAATAAATCAATGTTTAATAAAGTGTACACCAGTAAATGTACTTTAAAAAAATTACATTAATATTATGTAATTGCAATTCTTGATACATATATATGTATTATAATATATATATTGTATATCCCTCAAGTTGCAATTTTGACAACTGGCTACATTTACACAGAAAGGTCAGTCGGTGCTGCCGTACGCAGCGACGCGGCTAATAGCGTCACTTGCGTTCGGGCAGAGGTGCGGGGCGCGTTACGCGGCCGCTGGCCGCAGTTAAATCGTACACGATCAATGGAAGGGTAAGATTAATATCTTTGGGATGCTAGTGCACGTCTGTATAATATTGAAACTAATTGCATTGTACTCTCTTCCTATGCAGAAATACAATTTCCTTTCCTGACACGAGGTAAAAGCATCAGCTAGTATGGAGATTGGCGTCTTGAAGAGCTGAGATGTGCGGTGAATGTTAGACTACATGCGGGATGGAGCGACGAGTTGTTATCTGCCGTAGAACAACGATTTCATCCAGCCTGACGGCCAAGAACCTGCGCGTAGCGCAATGTGTTTAATCAATTCAAACGCAAACCTTTAAATATATCGAAACAAAAGAAACATGACTTAGACCACTTTCATAATAATGGGCGCATATCGCACATCTAGATCAAAACTAAGACAACTCAAAAAAACAAGAATTTTGACTTATTATTCTATTCGGATACTGTGTCATATACGCAACTAATGTATCCCCAGTCGTCGAATATTGTCATTTTAGGATACATTTATGACCTAAAATGTTATTTAGTTTCATAACTTCAGTAACAACAAATAGAGAAAAATGTTTTTATTTTTTTGACTATTGAAAAATGAATTTTTGAATTGTCTTAGTTTTGATCTAGATGTGCGGTATGTGTGATTTAAAACATGCATTTACTATCGTATATTTATGATATCCACAAAAATAAAGGTAAAAACGATAGGGTGTCACATATTTCCATCCCAACGCACATCTTTATCTGTTGTTGATGATCATTCGTATACTACCTTGACATTTTGTAGCTATTATCTGCAGTCCCTTTGTACCTGACTAACTATCCAGTCACCACTCATGAGCTCCGTGCACTACACACCTTTTATTATTCGATTAGGTTTATTCGATTAAGCTTATTCGCTCTTCTCAACCACTGCTCAATTTCCATTGCTTTTAGTTTCCTTTCACCCTTTCCTATTTAAATTTTTCACCAGCTTAAATTAGCCTCTAAAAGGGTTTTAAAACTTTTTACATAAATGAAACGTATTTATGAAATTAAGCAAAATAAAATAAAGTATTAAAACTATTTTTACTTGTTGAATCTTTGGTATTTCGGCAGTGAGTAAGGATGCCTATAAAATGTCTCGTCATAAATCTAAAAGTTTATATCTGTCATAGAAGAGTAATTCTATTATGATACAAAACTTTATGAGCACCTTCGATGACTCTCAAAGTTTGCCAATTATGTTTTATTTATTTATAAACAATTCAGGGGTAAGTTTTTAATACAAGTTAAATGCATTAATTAGAAAGATACGCATATAAAATCAATTTTATCAAAAATTATTGTTGTTACTACCGGGAATCGAACCTGGATCTCTTTCAATGCGGGGAACGTGTATTATTCTATTATGCTACATCACACAGTACTTTGACGACAAATTTTCGAACCTATATATTACACTTTTTAAATTAATACATCTATTGTTCCATTTTTTGAAAGCCATCTTCTTTATTTTTACGGAATCTCAAATACCTTTGAGTAATCCGATAGGAGACGCCAGAATTAATAATTATTTTTTATTAAATTTTGGACTCGTTGATACAACTTATATATTATTAAGGAGAACACATTCTTATTGTGAAGTTGTAATTATTCAGAAGATAGGTCTGTAATATTTTTAATACAAATTAAATGTATTAATTAGAACGGTATAAATAGCGGAGAACGTGCATTAACCGATGGATTGGAAGAGATCCAGGTTCGAATCCCAGTAGCAACAATCATATTTTTCGATAAAATTGATTTTGTATGTATATCATTCTTATTGTGAAGTTGTAATTATTCAGAACATAGGTCTGTGATATTTTTAAATATGAATTAAATATATTAATTATAAAGATATACATATAAAATCAATTTTATCGAAAAACACTGTTGTTGCGCCACCGGGATTCGAACCTAATTAATAATTAATAATTCTGGCGTCTGCTATCAGTTTACTCAAAGGTATTTGAGATTCTGTAAAAATAAGGTAGATGGCTCTGTCAAATGATGGAACGATTAAATGTATTAAAATCAAAAAGGTAACATATAGGGTCGAAAATTGTCGCTAAAAATATTGTCGCTGTAGCTTAGTTGGATAAAGCACCTTCCCCGGTTAGGAAAGAGATCCAGGTTGATGATTTTATATGTATATCTTTATAATTAATATATTTAATTCATATTTAAGTATATCTTTCTAATTATTACATTTCATTTGTATTAATTATATTTTATTTATTTTTAAACAATTCAGGGGTAACTTATATAATGTAATATTTTTTTTAAACTTGTATTTTAATGGAACAAGTAGACTATTTCATAATTTCATTTCTATAGTTAACTCTGAACTAAATAATTTATCGTGAACCATTTTGCTGTCATCACGAAAGTCTTGTTAATGGTAGATATTATAAAAATCTGAGTATCCATGATAATCTCTCAATGAGACTTTAAACTCTAAGAGTGTATAAATATACGTCATTTTACGTATCCGGGAGCAAAACACATGAACGTTGTTTCACAGATCGCTTTGGTTGGTACTTACGCACTATTGAAGCAGAACTTAATTCTTATTAAAATTAAATTGAAGAATTATAATAATTAAAATAATATACAAAGATTCCTGACTTTAATCTCTATATCTTGTAAATAATTTATTTCGATACCTAAATCTGCAAAGCAGCTTTTCTAAAATGTTCAGGAGCAACAAAAAACCGTTTTATTTTGTAATTAAACTGGATTACGAAAATTCCATAACACACTTTGGTAGATTTTTTATGCGGAATAGGGTGGCTGAAAATTTTTATTGATATTCTGATTATCCTATACTTATAGGGAATATTTGGAGTTATTCTGAATTTCTTAAGCAAAATTGTAAAATATTATGAGTCAGCTAATTTTCCATGATAATGAAGTGATTAAGATTTCCGCAGACGTCTTATATTTCTGGTGCCATCAACACTCGTATCAGGTAAACATTTAAGGCTTTTACAAGAATCAATGTAAGGCTTTTCAACACCTAGTACTTATTAAATAGTAAAAATAATAACGGTTATTTACCATTGGTGGGTCAGCTGCTTTGCAGATTACGGTATCTATTTGCAAAACTTCATGTATAAATTCGATTATTTTAGAAAGGTCAAGTGTTACATATATGGCAATCGTTAGGATTGTTAGTCCACTTTCTAAAATATCGAGATGCATTTTTTTTTCTTGTACCATGGGTTATTTATTTTCACTTTTCTCTCGCGATGTGCCTTTAGTCTCTGCATTTGATTATAACATCAATTTTAGTAAAGATATAAACGAACATAGCAAACAAACATTAATACGAAATGTAAGCCACTAAGAAAAGTAATAATTTCTTCTTCCGACTGACATGTTCACTACATCAGGACATCCGTGAAAATATTATCAATTTTAACGGTTAACGAATAATGTACTAATTAAATAACAAGTATAGATTACGTTGCAAATGCAATCTCGCTCGGTCGCTAAATAAATGATATGGGCCTGCGCGTACGAAAGGGGTGATACCACCATCGGTGTCGTCTCTTTTGCACCCACTTTTAAGGGTTTAAATTATAAATATTTCACAATGTTGCAACCGTAAACAACGTGAATTTTTTTAATGAAATAATCTCTTTTTATATCATTTAAAGATGTAAAGGTTGTTTTTTAGTGGTGTAGAACTTTAAAATGAAATAAAACATATAAAAATTACGGTAATGGTTATAACTAATTTTGTGCCATTAGTGTTTAAATATGATTTCGCGCATACGGGCGCCTCGGTTGGCTCGAATAAAGCGCAATCTATATTTCCAATTTTCGACCACTTATGCAGCAGCTGGGACGGTATATCGCCAATAACGTGACGAATGTTGATTTCGATCTAGCGATTTCATATATCTCTGCAGAAAATAATCCAAAGGTGTTAAATCACACGATCGTGAAGGCAATTATGCGCTCATCGAATGTTTCCTTCAATAAATTGATTGTGGCGCACGCTGTGTGACATGTTGCACTATCATGTTGCTCTTCCACATTAATTCCATTCAATTAGAGAACAAAAAAATCAGTAATCATGGTTCTATAGCGCTCTCCATTAGCTGTACCGTCCTGGCCGGCATCAATTTTTGAAGAAACAACAGCTCTTTTGGTTCGCACTTTACGACGTCTCTGCGGATGCGTATTATCAATTAAAGTAGGCGTGGTGCGAAAACGATCCATGGTTATTCGAATTACTCGCTTGAATGGACGATTATGTCGACCGTAAAATGGACGCAGCGCACGGTAAGTTTCACGAACTGAACCACGATTTTCTATATAAATTTACATAATTTTCAAGCCTTATTCTGGCGTAAGTCTATTCATAGTGAAATGACAAACCAAACCGAGCACAAATCAGCTATAAGCTGTCAAATTGATACCCAATCCTTCTGACACACTATTTACACAATTATCTTTCATAGAGAGGAGAAGACGATTTGTAGACACGCGTTGGCGTATCATGAACGGCGAGACGCACGTCTTCATTCTGCAGGAACTGAAGATTAAGGATAACCATTTGCCTGAGACGAATCCTTCAAGTTGTTGGGCATCTTGCGAGAAGCGAATATATCTTGGAAAAGCTTGTTGTTGTGGGCCACGTCGAAGGACGAAGATCTCCCACTCGTTGAACCGACCAAGTGAAAAAGGCAACAGATACTCCTCTGATTACAGCTTTAAGATCTACATGGTCAAGAGGGTGGGAGTTCATGAAGATCGGTACTCTCAACCATGAGGGAACTATCTTTATTTATATCTCCATCTTTATGTATATATAAATGCACTCCTTTTGTATTTATGATTAGTTTTAAATACATCCTGACAAAGCTTGAGATAAGCAAAACCGGTTGACGTATAATAAATTTCGTAGTTTTATACAAAGTGATTGTTTTTTATTTTATCTTATATGTCAATCCACGAAGTGATTGCTTTCTACGAAAATATTTTCATTATTAACGGATTGTTAAAAATTCCGGTTAATCGTGTTAAAATTTTTCAAATCTATTGATGCACGTAGATAGGTAATTTAAACAAAATAATATTTTTTCGTGTCAAACTTTGAGAACATTTGGAAGGTCTAAGAGCTGAAGGGTCTAAGCTACTCACAGTTCATGCCCGAACCTAAAATAACTCGATAATCCACAGTCCACAGCATGACACATAATAAATTTAACAGGTGGAATACGGCGAACCAAATACCTGGGTACTCCAAAAGTTATCTCATAAACAGTTCAGAGAACTGAACACATCATGTATGTGAGTATCTTTAATTAAAATCTAAATCAAAGCACGATAAACGCCGCTGTTGAATGTATAATATTTGTCCATTTGCATGGAAGCTACACAACATATTGTCCTAGTAACATATTCCGTGTATTGATGACTTGTTTCCAGTCATAACATAAATAGTGTGAGTTCTTTGGCGAACGAGTGTATGACGTATGTGTTTGTGAATATGTTTTGGTAAAATGTTGTGTGTCTGAAATCGATATTGTTTACATGATATCAAATTGGACAATATCTTATTTTCAAATATGAATTAAATATATTAATTAGAAAGATATACATTATTATCCCGGTGCGATTGTAATTATCCCGGTGGCGCAACAACAATATTTTTCGATAAAATTTATTTTATATGTATATCTTTCTAATTAATATATTTAATTCATATTTAAAATATCACAGACCTATGTTCTGAATAATTACAACTTCACAATAAGAATGTGTTCTCCTAATCTTATTTTCGACTTGAATTATATATTTGTTTTCATTTATTTAGAAAACGAAAGAATTTGTGTTAATTCAAATTAATTAAGCATTAACTAATAGAGATTTTAAAATAATTTTGTGATAAAAAAAACACTATCAAAGTTAATAATGTTATGTTAAATAAAATACAATCACTTTGTATGAAATCGCGAAATTTATTATACGTTAACCGGTTTCGCTTATCTCAAGCTTCGTCAGGACGACGATAAGATTTACTAGATGTAAGAAATTATTTACAACTAATAAAAAATATGTATATATATATAATATATCTACAACTATACAAATTGAAAATTAACAAAATGTTAAGAAATTGATTAGATTAGAACTTGGGAAAGAATTTTGAAGACTTTTAAGCCATTTTAGAACCTCTTTTTTTAGCACATTTATATGTGCTGCTAATTTAATTGATTTTAGTAGTTGGTTATACAGTCTAGGAGTAATGTACGATGCATGCCTATTCCTAATTTGAACATTTTAAAAATAACACGTTCATTAGTTTAACTCTGATATATATTTTTATTTAATCTTTTAAAAAAATACATAAATAGATAGTTTTTTTTATATAAAGAAGATAAAAACTAATACAGGAAAATCTTTAAAAACTTGTTTGGTTGGGTAATCTTTAGCCTTGTTAAAAATTATTTTTATTATTATCTTTCGAGTTGTTATTATTAGTAGTATTACTATACTGCGATAGCTTAACACGACACACCAGCGGGACATTATTGCATACATCGATAATGTATTCAAGCGTTTTTTTTAAATTTTATATATCTTGCTATGGATTACTGTTACCACCGGGAAAGGTATCGACACTCCCAAAAATATCAATGGCAAATGGAATGGCAATGCACTGCATTACGCCACTGCCCTTAAAAGTGTGTTCAGTCAGGTCAACATATATATAATGTATTTTAAAATATTTGTGGTATACTTATAAAATACACTACCAGAAAAGCATTGCTTGCTACTAGGCCCTGCGGACGCCTATTGTGACCACTTTGCGGCCGATAGGTGTCCGTGAAATCTATATTTCAGTGAGTACATTCCTTATTATATTGCTTTAACAATGCACCATGTAGTATACACAAAATATAGGTATAATTAAATATATGTTCCTAAACCTGTCTTAAATTAATATGATTATCGTCAAAATGTTATTAAAAGCATAAACATGAATGATATAGTGAACTTAATGAAATTAAATAATATAAACAGGTAAAATAATTAACTTAAAATCTTAATTGAATACATCTATTGGACAATGTGGAAAGGTTGTAAATAAATATCAATAGTTATTATTATTTTTTGGCTAATCTGTACTGCCATCAAGTGAATTTCTAAATAAAATACCAATACTTACTAATTCAATGATTTAGTTAGTGATTTTACACTAAGTTTTTGTTTTTAAATAATTATCTTTTAACAGTTGACTAGCAATATTCTACAAAGTGAAAAAAATTGCATTTCAATATAATTTTTATTACACTTATGAGAGCGAATTTCTATTTTTATCTAGCAATATTGTAATAAAACTTGTGTCTGTACATTTAGCAATTTTCCATTGTATAACGCCACTGGATATTGCTTATGTAGCAAATAATCGCTAGCACATTCAAACATAAAGACAGGGATATAAAAAATATAATATTTGCAAAATTACTTTGTGGCCTCATTTTATATTAATAATTATACAAAATACTTTGTTAATATTCATCATTTTATAGTTTTGTTTTCATCTATGCTTGTATTTTTTTAATTTCGGTATACATTGTTTCCTGAATAATATACCATAGGTATCTAAACATGTAGAAAAATTAATAAATAGTGGTTTAAACAAAGTATTTTGTATAATTATTTATTCAATATTTTACTGCAGAGTTAACTTTGAAGCAGAGTCGAATCACTTTTTGGAAGAGTTTTAAAAAAAAAGATTTGTAAAATTTAAAAACCTACGTGTAGTGGCACCAGCCAAAATTAGGATATTTATTATCGACTAAAATAAATTTTAAACATATCTAACAAAGATTAATGTATCTCAAAAAAAATGGTGGTTTGCATACAATTATTGTTTTAAATAATTGCAATGCACCCCCAAATAAGAAAGATATTGAATTATGAGAATAAGTCTTATCGGAACTATTAACTCGTGGAACTCTTAGAAGTCTATACTTATCTATGTAGTAGTTTGAGATATAATATTTAAAAAGTGGATGAAGTTTCGTGGATGAAAGTTCTTAAACCTCATACTAAATGCTGACAAAATAAAAAAAAATAACAATATTTTACTACTAAGGAGAATTTAAAATACGCTTACATTTAAATAAAAATATTAATAGAAGACGAAAGAGAGAAGACAGATTGACGCTTTTGAGATGGTATTGGAGACACATTTTGCGCGTACAGTGGACGGCGACACTGAACATCAACGACAGACTGTCAACCATTTGCCTAAGATGAATTGTTCAACTTTTTGAATTTCTTGCGAGAAGAAAAGGGAAAGAAAGAGGGCCACGTTGAAGGACAAAGAGGAAGAGAAAGATCCCCACCCATCGAACCGACCAAGTTGAAAAAGCAACAAGCACATTTCTGTGACAGCCCTAAAATGTACAGGTTGCCGACGTCAACATACCGGATAATCTTAAATAAGCTGGGTGGTCTAGTAGCGATAATATACACTTGCTTAGTGATCTAGTGATTGAAGATTTGTTCGAGATAGTTCTATTTTCATTGCTTAGACGCATTTATTGCACAATAAGTTTGAATAATAATAATAATGTGTTTATTCCAGTGAGATCGAGTTTTTTTTATGAAGACCCGCTTCGCCATAAAGATATGAGATCTATTATATAATACATGACGATATATTATATACTACATTTAAACAACAAAATAATATTTATGCTATGAAAAGAAAAGAAAAAAAATGTAAATTAATAAAAAGTTCACACACATATATATATATAAATAAGAACAAAATACAAATACTACATTTCAGTCACGGCTATTATTGTATCTGTAGCTATTCTGTAGTTGTTGCCATTCTCTGGTCAGGGAGTCAGCTTTCCATGACAGTGCCGCTTGCACTAGAGAGTTGGTGCTGGGCTCCAGTCGCAGCTTTGTCTCAGAAGCGGAACAAATCCATGTATACGGCCTTCGGCAAACATTGTTGATGCGCTGCAATAACACACCAATCCGAACAGTATTCTGTATGAGCTGTTGTACTGAATTCGGAGACAGTTGCACGTCACTTGCTTGTATCATATTTCGACCAGAGCTCGCAGGTATATAAGCTGGTAAATAACAATTTAAACGGGATCCTCTTCATCTCCTTACTGCATCGGTAGGAACACCGTGACATATTCGAACGAACGCTCAACTGTCTCCTCTGTCGTTCTATGTCATCATCGTCATGTCTATCTTTATTGAATATATGGTCAAAGTAAATCGTGTATGCCTCTCCAATTAAAAAATGATAAAACATAAAATTGATTGAAGTAAACTATACCCAAAATAGATATTTAGAAAAAATATATATTATTTGAGAGTTAAAATTGTTAGTGCAGCCTTGAGAAAATGCGCTAATGATATAAAGTCGATTGTGATAGATAAACTTATAAAGAATAAATTGAACTTTCCAATTAGTGATTCACGAGAATAAAGTACGTGGCTGTATTAAAACTGTAAAATAAAAAATGAAAAATGAAGGTCTCCTGTTTAATGGTAATTAACTTATTATTTGTCATTTTCCCTTCTCTCTCACTTTTCATGCCATCCCAAGTTGATCCTGATTATCTCTTTAGAGCTGGGTCGCCTCATTTCATTAAGTTCTCCTGAATAAGCAAACACAAAAAAATAATATACATAATTACAAAAAAACCTTCAAAAATTACATGGCAAAGTAAACGAAAGGTCAGCTAAAATATTAAAAGGTAATGTATTTTATTCCATTTGTGTAGCAACTAGCGCTATCTACTTCTTCGAGTTTCAGTTTCAAACTTCGAGGGTTTCGATACTCACCCTGGGAGACCACCAAGTTAGTCCTAGTTTCATAACACACGCATTTAACTTAGTTTGAAAATGTTTCATTCTCTAACAGAGGTTGAAAATTATCTGTGGTTTTTAGAGGTATGCTACTCCGAACAATGATTATGAACTGCAATAAAACGAGAAATGCAAGTTCTTCAACGATTATATATATTATTAAGGAGAACACATTTTTATTGTGAAGTTGTAATTATTCATAACATAGGTCTGTGATATTTTAAATACTAAGTAAATGTATTAATTAGAAAGATATACATATAAAATCAATTTTATCGAAAAATAGCGTTGTTGCTATCGGAATTCGAACCTGGATCTCTTCCAATCCGAGGAACGTGCATTAACCGATTACGCTACAGCGCTCTTCAGAAATCTTCCCTAATTTGGTACAACGGGGGTAGAAAGAGAAAGGGGTTTATATTTATGTGGGTATATTGTATAAAAATCAAAATAATTTACCAGGTTGTATGAATGATGACACTGCTTAAAATGTGAGTTATGGGTGCCCCAATATTCATCCATCGCACACTATCGCGGAATGTATTTTGCACGTGTGCCCAGAGCAGGTTATATGTGAAGGAAAAACTACTTACGGTTAACACTTGATTTATTTACAACGAGGCTCAAACCCCCGACCTCTAGATCACTAAGTGAGTATCGTAACCACTAGTTCACAAGCACTTCGAACTCTACTGAAGTGTCGAACGATTATTATTATTATATTATAAAGAATGTACATTATTGATACAAGATGCCATTGGACTCCTGATTATATGTATATCTCAAAAAAGTGAAGTGAAGATAATGTATCCACTGTATGCTTTGTCGTGCTTGTTGGTCTAGTGGTTAAGACACTCGCCTATTGATCCAGTGGTCGTGGGTTCAAACTTCATTCTAGGAGACCAGCAAGTTAGTCATATCTTCATAGCACAAGCGTTTAGTTTAGTTTAAAAATAATAATAATACCGATGTGACAAGTATTTCGTGTACATATCTCTATTTTTGTTAAATAAAAAATGTATGTAAATAAAATAATTGAAAATACGACTATTTATAATACAACTATAGAAAATAATATAATACAGTCCGCATCAAAATAAATGCTACTTTTCGCTTAGAGAAACTTTAGTGAAAATCATAAACTTTTATTTGATGACGATGATGTTCTGAACTACCCTGTTTTAGTGAGTTTCTACCCCAATTACACCTTTGGCGCTTTACAAAATGAAAATGAGGTAGCACATTAATATTTAAACAAACTAGGCAAATGTTAGCTAACGGTCAGTTGAAATTGCTGCCATACATTCCTGATAGCACTTAATTCAGCACATACTCTATAAAAGATACAACTTTTGTATCAAATTTAACAGAAATTCCGTATGAGAAAATATTTCAAATATCATTTACATGCCAATTGTAATCTACACTCAATCTAGCGGAGATGAATATTTTATTTATATCAGTTACTGATGCTATTTCTTATCAGATGCGTTGTATCTGGCTGGAGAGACCCCAAAAGTTGTGAAGTTAACTAGGACCGAAGTTGGTACATGACTGATTGAGACAACTGTGTTAATCCAGACATGAAGAAATACAGAATCATCATATTTTCATCAGACAGATTATTGACGCTGTTAGTTACAATATCCAGCTGTAGGATCCGTAACGAGACTTCTTTCTGAGAACAAAAAAAGAGTAAGTTCTGAGACAATGAGTTTAACTTCACCTTGAAAAGAAAGTTACAGTCAAATTCTTTATTTGCATATTAATTTAACGGTCTTAGACATTTGCAAAGCATTTTTAATACAACAATAAATTAACCATCGTCCAAAGGAACGAAAAGTAATGTAACATTGTTTAAATGTATTAATTAGAAAGATGTACATATATAATCAATTTTATCGAAAAATTTATTGTTGTTGCTACCGGGATTCGAATCTGAATCTCTTTGCAATCAAGTGTATCAAATACAAGCAAGTGACGTATAACCGTCTCCGAATTCAGTACAACAACTCATACAGTATACTGTTCGGATTGGCGCGTTATTGCAGCGCATCTACAATATTTACCGAAGGCCGTATACATGGATTCGTTCCGCTTCTGAGACATCGAGTTGCTGGTGTAAAGCTGCGGCTGGAACTCAGCACCAACTCTCTGATGCAAGCGGCGCTTTCATGGAAAGCTGGTTCCCTGACCAGAGAATAGCAGCGCCTACAGACTAGCTACATATACAACAATGGCCGTGACTGAAGTAGTTATATATGTAATATTTATATTTTGTGTGTATATTGTGTGAACTTTTTACTTTTTATTAACTTTTAAATTTATTTATTTTATTTATTAATATTTTCCTTGGTTTTCTTTTTCATAGCATTATATTTATTTCATAACCTTTAATGTATAACATAATATGTATTATCTTTATTGCGAATCGGGTTAAAAAAAATTGGTTCACGCTGGAATAAACACATTATTATTATTATTATTACGTAGCATAGTTGGATAATGCATCTTCCTCGGATTGGAAAGAAATCCTGTTTCGAATCCCGGTAGCAATAATAATATATTTTTCGATAAAATTGATTATATTTGTATATCTTTCTAATTAATACATTTAATTAATATTTTTAAAATATCACAGACCTATGTTCTAAATAATTACAACTTCACAATAAGAATGTGTTCTTCTTAATAATATTGTTTAATTAATTAAATAATTCTCTTAGTTGTGCAACACTGTATATTACATATTTAAGCACGCACTCATATTTGATATAATAAGGGTTATCAAATCGTTAGCGTCAAGTGTCGCAATTTGAGTTGAGTGTGGCTTGATACGTAGACACGCAAATATAGTAAAGAAAATTCATTATTTCATATTAATACTCGTTTGTTTTAATTTTATCCATCGATTAGGCTGACATTGAATCTTAAATTATGATTATTGAATGTAGATAAATCTATATTTCAATGCATAATAATATAGCTATGATATATTGATAGTAATCTCAACAATATCAAACACATAAATTGGCGAAAAAAAAATACAACAAGGGAAGACATTCACAACAGCTTTTACTCATGAACATGTAGGAACATGTTTTGGTTTTTACGACGAGCGCAAGATGTTTCACACAGCAAAACTTCATACGGGATTACGTGGTAGACCAACATTTTTCTTCAGCCATTTATAATCCATTAATCACGATATGATTTGTGGAGAATTGTCCGAAGCCCTTAAATAATTACGTTTTTTGATGGCAGATGGCGCTCAACTTGGTTTTTCGGTATAAATCCACGATGAAAAGGGGTCGGCTTATGTTTTCTTTATATAATATGATGAAAGATTTTGAATTTATATTTTTAAATGAAAGCTTTCCTTTTGTAATATTGTAATGCTTTATTAAAGTATATCATTACTAAATAACTAAATAATAATAAATAATAAATTTTAAACAAATAATAATAGATATCTCATTGAGACGAAGCTATTTTTAATGGAAATATATTGAAGTATGGATATTTACAGAGCTTACGACCTGTCTTCGGCTGGATTAAGTGATCACTTTATATAAATATAACGTTCACCATTCTCACCCATTAATCAATCTCCATATCTATCAAGTTTTTTAATGTTTTATATATGTTAATATGTGGAAACACTACTAGTAACACTACACTATCATCATCTATGGACTAAATTTGATAATTCATTTCCCTGAAACAGTATATATGTCACAATGGAAAACTAATTATTTTTTTGAAATTATTTAAAGATAAAATTCTTTATCTTTAAAATGTTTTTAACACATTATACTAGAATACGTACGTAAAATTAATATTTTCTTATTTTGACCAGCAGTGTTTATTATTATTAGACATATTCAATCATTGCTAATTTATTTTTATTTTCAAAATTTTAATGTTATTCCTGTAAAATTCTAATTGATATTTATTTTTAAATAAAATCTCTCTCGCGTTTTTGTTATGTTAACATGAACATAACACTGTTGTAAATAACACAGCTCAGATTTGAAATTATAGACGACATTGTAATCTATTGTATCTCAATGATGTATCGAAATTATCGGCTTAAATGTGAATTATGATAAGACACAAATCTACAGCAAATAAACAATTTAATGGAGAACCAATAAGTACATCAGGCAACGACGTTGCATGTGTATTAAATGTATGTCTTATAGGAGCTAAGAACTACAGAAAGACTTTCGACGGCATGCAAGAGAAGCGACTTTCCGCATATATTATTGTTGTCAATTTGCGAGACGGTACCAGTCGTACCTTTGAGGTTGATGCGAGCTTGGTTTACCAACTAGGTAACTATGAGATGCGTTCAGGTTCTCCACAAATTCTCACGTACTTTAATATAAGCAAGTGACGTATAACCGTCTCCGAATTCAGTATAACAACTCATACAGAATACTGAATTCGAATTGGCGCGTTATTGCAGCGCATCTACAATGTTTACCGATGGCCGTATACATGGATTCGTTCCGCTTGTGAGACATTGAGTTGCTGGCGTAAAGCTGCGACTGGAGCTCAGCACCAACTCTATGGTGCAAGCGGCGCTTTCGTGGAAAGCTGGTTCCCTGACCAGAAAATGGCAGCGCCTATATAGTAGTTATATATGTAATATTTAAATTTTGTGTGTATATATGTGTGAACTTTTTATTTATTAATAACTTTTTTTATTATTTTTTTTATTTATTAATATTTTCTTTGATTTTCTTTTTCATAGAATTATATTTATTTCATAACCTTTAATGTATAACATAATATGTATTATCTTTATGGCGAATAGGGTTAAAACGCATTATTTTTATTATTATTATTAGACATGTTTCCAGAAGAAACGACGAATTTTTTAAGAAGCTCGTAATCATGAAAACAGTTGAAAGAAAGAGAGCAAGACGACGGTCTCCTGCAAGATTTGTTTTCAAAATTTAAACGTCATGTTATTTTTCTCGATGTTCTATACATTTCATTTGACATAAGATCCATTCACGTCGGTTTCTCATGACAGGATCGTGATCTCAATAAAATCACGTCTTCTTGTGCTCTTCCATTATGCTTCTCTACTTTTCTTGGTATCCTCCAGATCTCAGGTCACTAAAACTTTTCAAGGTGGCTCACCACAGCAAACTTCTTCAAGCTATCTTCGTTACCCGCAAAATGTCCAAAAGAATTGAAAGATTAATCTCCAAGATGATTCAATTAGATAGAGAAAAACAGCAAAAATTGTGAACTTGTATTTTTATTAACTTTGATGAGCGGATCCAAAATAGAAGACCTAGCTTCTAAACCAGTCCCGGGAAAGGATGGTCCTCCCCCAAACGCCAACCGATTTTCAGTCCTGTTTTATTTCATCAACTTGCTCTAGCCGAGCACCAGCACCTATACTCACACACATGCTCCGTAACATTAATATACACGCGTGAGAATCTGAGAAGGGTTGGGGCTTCATAACCTATAAACATCAGTCGCTCCAACCGAGTGATTCTCACAATATACAACCAATATAATCCCTAAACAAATTCCTATATGATGGTAAAATGCAAACGTAGACGTACAGATGATGTTTTTTACAACGCCAACCATCCTACGCATGTACGTTGTAGGCACCCATCCTAAAACGGTTTAAACACATTAATATAATGACGTAACTATAATATTATTCTGTAAAAATAAATTCACGTACAATTAATGAACAAATAAATATATCAAACACCTTTTGTAATGATCACTAGAAGTATCTTGTTAATTAATATTTATTGCGTAGAGTGTAATGCCATTTAATAAATCACTCCAAACACCCGCCTGGTAAGATACATGTAGGTAGTACGGGTACCGACCCTTCGCAAAGTTTTTCCTCCCTTCTTTTTATTCTCCATTCATAACAAATTCAGTTTCCTGTTAATTGTGATTTAGGTACTTGAATAAATTAGCACGTAGCTGAAGGGTGTCAGTGTCAAGTGTTCCTACTGAGAAATCAGGTCCTGTACAGATGCGAATCTTCTGAAATCTTAATGTTTATGGGAAACGGATATCCGGGAATGTGACCTTTTTCCAGTCAGTAGGTTCTGGGCACAGATTTACCCCATTAGCAGAAGACCCTACTTTGATTAATTCTCAACATCTGCGAAGCTTTGAATATTTTTTTACGGATCTAGTCAAATATAATTGAATTTTTTACATTTTTTTGGCTTTCTTATTCCGTTAGATGTGATTTTTTGTAAAAAATATCAAATCTTAAAAATTATTCTGTGTCTCGGTTATTTTTTTATGAAAGTTATCGATATGCCTTGGAACGTTTCGAATTTTTCGATTCGGAAAAAAAGCATTGCACGCGTATTCCCAGACCTGTCTTATTTTATTTATTTTACATTGCTTGGCGTTATTTTTTAGTGATTTATTCCCGTACCGGGTAAAACAATCATAGAGCGACTACAGCATACACAACGAAGTTTTGAAGCGTGGCTAAACTTGAAAAGGGGGTGTTTTCTTATAAAACTGCTCCTATGGTCCTTGCTCTTTTGGATTGTGCCTACCTCGGTGCCATCGCACGAGACCAGAAACAGCATTTATATTTGTTATCAGGGGCGTGCAGTGCATAAGAAAAAAACCTGAGCATTACTTAAAATTCTAGGAAACAAATATAAATTAAATAATCTTTCATATGGACCGTGAACGTATGTTTACGGATTTATTACAATTAGTGCCATCTGTGTATCAGTAGAAACTTTAATGGCTTAGTTCTAAAAATTATCACAACAACTCACCGCTGCAGCCGTAGCATTAGTAGCTACTACTACGTGTTGATTTCGTGGTCGTTCTTTGCGTTCGAGGTGCATATTGGTGCATGTATTTGTTTTTGATTTGGGAAAAACAAAAAGCAAAACTATTTCCAACCTTAACCTTTAGTAAAAATAATTATTTTATTTAGTTATTACGTGAAGGATTTTCAAAGAATAAAATAATCATGTTCAGTCATGAAAAGTGTTTTTCATATATATATTTATATATTTTACGTTAAAACTTAAACTTTGAAAACACTATTAATAGTACTCTAAAATTATAAATAAATACATGGTAGGGTCGTATAGACGACGGATTAATTGTGTCTAAAGACGTTGGTTAAACGAAAGTTCATAATCATATGTACGTATTGTGGTACATGTACTATATATGATTGTATAGTATCATTGTTAACAGCATAACATAATTCTATACCTACTGTACGCAATTGTTTGTTATATGGTGATATGTTAATAAATTATTATTGTATTATACCGTAACCGTATTCCAGTATCTGGTTTTTCTGGTCGCGCTATGGTTTTTTTTATTTCAGGTGCTATCAACACTTCACACACAAAGTATTAGGGATTTGTTCAAAAACATTTTTTGCCGTCAAAAAAATTTTTGTTTACAAACACATAATGTAAAACAACCACATGGCCTTAATAGTCGGTCCTGCTCGCGCCCTATAAAGCCTAAAACGGTAACTCGATCATAAAACAACAATTTGCACATGAAATTTCATAACAAAACTGTGAAATAAAAATCTTTTTGAAACTGGGGCTGTCTGTCGGTGCGATTCACAAAATAAAAAAATATTATATACTTGAAAATGACTTTGATTTATTACCATTTTTCCTCGAAATTTGAAGGCAGGCAGAAAAATAAATATATAATATTACAAAAAAAAAAATTTCAGGAATTTCTGATAGAGAATTTTTGTATCAAAAATGAAAATTTAAACTAATCTATTATAACGATCCTGTAGTCGATTCTTCGAATATATAATATATTTAAGACTGAGTGTTTAAAATCAGAATTTTTTTCAAGAATTGTTAATTGCTTGCATAAATTAAACATCAAAATGTATAAACTATATTATTTTCGAGTAGCTTATTGGTCCAGTGGTTGGGGATTCGCTCCTCGTTCCAGAATACCAGCAAGTTAATTCTATTTACATAGTACAAGGGTTAAGCATTGTTTTAAAATAGTAAGAATATTGATTTAATAAAAAATATTTTAAAAAGCTGCAAAATCAGTTACTTTTGTTTGCCGAATCTTAAATTCTTATTCGTCATCATTATCAATTACTTTCTACTATATTTACTGAAAGATGAAGGCCTCCCCAAGCGTATCCCAATCTTCTCTTGTTATTCGCTACTAATTTGATGATTTTGTCAGTCCAACGATTTTGGGGCGGGCTGTCGGCATCTTGATTGCTTTCGAACACTATTAGATGACTACGTCTGTCACTCCCGGCGATGTAGACCCAATTAATTTATTTTAATGTTAGTTTTTTACTGGTCAAGTGCATGTATTTAAAATAACAAATTCAACGACATCTCTCGAGGTTTTAAAGAAGTATCCTCCTTGAACACTGCTTTTCTGCTGAATAAAACTGGCATCGCAGTTTTTCCGACCTGATTGGATCCTTTTTACTTGCTTTCATTAAACTACAGTAGGTGTCACTGTACCCATAATCATATAGATAACCGACCATGTAAGACAACAGACATACTGCCGATAAATTAAAATCTCGTTATGTAGAGACTATGGAATAAATTACATTTAATCAGTGAAATTAAAATTAAATGATTTGCTAGCGCAGAAATATTTTTAAATGAAATATAATAAATGGTTTGGATTTATTATAAATAATCATAAATTTATTTTAAAACCTTTGAGAAATTAATGTCTTAATATAGTAGTTATACTTACGCACTATTTAATTCGAAATTTTACTAAAATAATTTTTGCTGTAATAAACTTGTAACCTTAAATTAATCGGGCTTAATTCAAAATTGGTTCTTCGGATATTGACAGTTTAGAAATAAATTTAATATTATACGTTTACAACAAAATCCAATTAATTATAAATAATAACTTTGATGCATACCATATTTCGGAATATGTTGCCATAATAATAAACCATAATTATTAGTTAGCAGCATCTATGGTGAACGGAGAGAACTACAATGAACGTTTATGAAGAAATAATTTACAGAGGCCTCTCACATTTTCACGCCATATTAGAAGACTGGTTTTTAAGGTTGTTCCTAAAAATAATTTCTAAATCAGACTTTTTCAGTACCTACCTGAACGTGTAGATAATAATATTCTTCCAGAAGGACAACAAAATCTAGTACACCAGTGAAAACTCCAGTTTCCATAATATAGATGACTCAATTCTCCAGGATGGTAATAAATTAAATTGGATAATCCACCAAAAAAGATACCAGTTCCGTATACACTCGTATATATCAACAGGTCGTTAATAACTCTATTAGTTAGCTTTAGAATTAACGAACAATGTAAAAATAAAAATATTTTAAAACAATTAAGAGAATAACATGTTACAATGTAATAATGTAAATATTTAATTGTGTTAAGGAGAATTAACAAGATGTGGTGGCCCTACACGCACCCATAGACATGGCCGTGTAAGGGCTCACCTATCAACCATTAGGGCCCGAACCAGAGGGACCAATAATCAGATGCAAATAAACCGTTAGTACCAAAGACAGATACAGCTCAAGCAGCAAACATCACTTCTTTGCAGGTCGTCCTAACACCAATGTCGCCATTCAACTGCATCTCCAATGACCCACTCCAGAGTTCAACAGCGCATTTAAATTGTATTAATTCATCACTTAAATTAACAAAACCTTGTAAGTGCTCTTTCATTTCAACTCCTTGCTCTAGTTATACAGTCACTACTTCCTACACTGCGACATACAACCAATACGCGTGAGACAAGAAGAAGTTAAGAGCTTCTGTCTCACAGTATCATAACCTTCTGACGCAGTCTCGAGTGAATCATAATTTGAAATATGAATTAAATATATTAATTAGAAAGATATACATATAAAATCAATTTTATCGAAAAATATTGTTGTTGCGCCATCGGGATTTGAACCTGGATCTCTTTCCAAACCGGGGAAGATGTATTATCCAACCCACGAGTTTCTGTACCTCTGTATTTGTACAGTAGTTTTACGTCGGGGTCACCAGTGTAAGAGTTGAGGTGTGTGTATGTGTTAAAGTTATTCAAATTATGATTATTAGGAGAACACATTCTTATTGTGAAGTTGTAATTATTCAGAACATAGGTCTTTGATATTTATCAATATATTTCTAATATCAAAAGAGATCCAGGTTCCAAATCATCCACCAAATTTGAATTATCACATTTTAAAAATAATTTCCCACGTGTGTACAATAAAAATGTTATAGATATATACAGTATAATCAGCTTAGTTGTTGGGTTAGGGATCAGACCACCGTCGCAAAGAGAAAAGCATCGTAAAGCGACGCAATGATTTTTTGTTGCGAATGCATGTAATTGCCTAAAAACACTTTATTTCATGAAAGTCTAAATATTATACGAGACAAATGTTGTCTTTATTATTTAGATCATAGATCGTAGTAATACTTATTATTACATATATTAATAATAAAGAACAGCTGGAGGGAGGCTTTCATCAAAACTAATAAAAATACGCGATTTTAATTCAACAACATATTCAAGTTTATTCAAAACGAAAAAAAAGAGCAAATTCAATGTGGTTATTAGCAATTTTCGCAAAAAAATTAAAATTTAGACCCTCCAGCGTCCCTTAAGTGCTATCTTTATTCATAGAAAAACATATAACATAAATCCATAGAACATAGTTTTACATGTAGATGGAAAATTAATGAAAAATTAAGGTGCAGTAGTTCAAGGCACTCAGGGATCCATTCATCAAAAAACATTTCCAAAAGAGAAACAGTGGACGAGACACAAAATGGATTGAGTCACACTTACACGGACAGACTAAAGGGGTTTCAAAACACGAGGTATGAAGAGTGAGAGGTAGGCGTGTAGGTGGAGATCCCACCCACGCAGCCCGGCCTAATTACCTACCTAAGGAGCTCCAACGTATCACCCATACCCGAAAAAATTACGTACACAATAAATACTGTATTTCTTCTTCTTATTCTCTCTCAGGCGCTAGTTTTTCAATATTCACAATATTTTGACAAACTGAGACTGATTATAGAGAGATGCGTGAAGGTTGTACATGCGTCCATTGTTATGAAAGTGATCTAAGTCATGTTTCTTTCGTTCCGAGATTTAAAAGTATGCATTTGAATTGATTAAAAAAAAATATATATATATATATTATACAACACAATGTTTCAAATTTTATTTAGTCTACTAGATTTATAATTTATTTCGACATATAAATTTTGCATGACAAAATTTGAAATGACTTACTCTATTATTAAAATAAATACTAGCGGAATACCGTTGAACATCGTAATAATACACTGAATATAACGCTTCAAATTTTGCACAATTGTTACAATTTGGATCATATATAAATATAAATTTAAAACAATGTGACGCGAAATAATTGATAAACTTATTTTTTTCAATTTATTGATTTCACTTTCATAACAATAGGCACATATTAAGATTTTATAATTTACTCCGACAATAAAAACTCGGTTTGTTGTTTCACGCTGTTTCCCGAAATCGTCTTAAAAAAATTATATAAAAATAAATATATATATCACGTCTGCCATACCCATACCATATAAAAAAATAAACATCTGTAAGCCAAAAATCCAACCAATTCCTATATCCAATATCTATGTAAAGATACGTATTTTTACATATGAAATAACATAGGAATTGGTTGGATGTTTGGCTTGCAGATGTTCATTTTTTTCCCATGAAAATGCGGCACACAAGAAATTTTCGTATGTGGAGTCTTATGTACTTGTTAGTTTGTGGATAGACGCACTTACATGGATTCTTGGTTATACATGTTCGTAACACTTGTTATTAACGAGTGTATACAAAACATATCAGGAGGGCCCCTCCATTTTTCATTGGACCCATTTTTTGGGTTACGCTGATCTCGTTGCTCAAACGAGATCATGTTCAAAGAATATAAACATACCGAGTACTGAGAGAATATATGATATCCTTTATGTACTTACTGAGAGACTATTAACAATTCATTGTTTTTCAATAGGAATTTTATATTTCGTAATTACTTATTTTTCGAGAAAGTTATTAAATTCAATTCCACAATAGCAGAAAAGTAATATTTTTCTTGCCATGAATATTTAAAGAGAAACATAAAAAAAAATTAAACGTTTTCCCTTTTAGCGTTTCCAATAAAATACTTTTATATTTTAGTTTTCTGGGAGTTTTATTACATTTTTCTATTCGGTCTTATTAAAGGTTATTGGCCCTTTTTACATAAATATGTAAATGCGAGATATCAAAGATCTAATAATACGTTTGAACCCCTCTTGCCTCACGAGATACGTGAATTACCTTTTTTCAGAAAATTGTATAGATTTTTTGAACAATACAATCAAAAATGTATAATTTTAGTTGGGCTTTGTGCATGTTGTTAAAAAGGAAGCGGTTAATCAGAGCTATAAAAGAACCCGGGTACAAAGGAAAAATAAATAAATTTCGATCCACATCCAATAACTCAGGGATGGCAAATAGGATGTTACCGACGTGTCAAATAAATATAATGTATGTATGTCTTTATATCGTGTGCTAGTAGAATTGAACATAAAGAGTTTATACAATAAAATAATACTATGAAGTAAGCTATAGCTTCTCTCTGGCTGCCCTCTGAATTTAATGTGATAACAAGTCTCACATCAAATTGTACAGGTATGGCTCTGGTACGATGCCAACCTATAAAAAAAAATGTAATATTGACGAATCGAAACGAGAGTAAACAACTCTCAAAACGATTCCGGGATAGGGTGTAAATAAATATTAATATGAAGTAAGTTCATAGTAATTTTATTACTCCTTCACTTTCTCTTTTTTCACTGTTTCTTTATAAATATTTTTTTACGATGCTTTATATAATCAACGATTATTTTTTTGCTATTGAAAATGAAATTAAAGTTTATACGTAAAAAAATACTTAAACATATGTTTTGTTTTCGCTATATATGATATACACATTTCTTCGTTACTTTTTCAAATACACCTAAACCTCGCTTACGGTCTAGATATGTAGGTGAAATACTGTATAATTATTTTCATACAAACTCATACAAATTCCATAGAATTCGTTTCAATTATATTAATAAAAAAATTAATATGTCTCAGATCCATAATTACTGACGGTAGCTGCGAGCTATAAATTAAATGACACTTAGAAATGGCCAAAAATTCTATGTCCAGACATGACAAATTATGGAAATACCGCGGTATTTCCAAGACAATGAAGGTCAAGCTTGTACAGTATTCGGTGCATCCTACATTTTTGTATGGTGTAAAATCATGGACCCTGAAGGCAAAAAAGAAAAGATGGATTGATTTGAGATGTGATGCTGGAGACACGTGTGTTGCGCTTACCGTGGACGGCGAAACATACGAATGTCTTCATTTTTTAGGAACTGAACATCAAAGACAAACATCTTGCAAGAAGGGAAGCTTCTTTTGATGGGCCGCATTGAAGAATGGAGAAGAGGATCACCCATCCGTTGGACAGACCAAGTAGAAGAGACAACAGGCACTCCTCTGGTGACAAATCTAATTCTACAGAATGCCGAGAAACGTGAAGGAGCACAGTCAAGAGGGCGGGAGTTCATGGAGGTCATGATCTTGTCACGAGGGACCAAAATGGATTTCGGTACGATTTCGAGTATTGCTATGCACGGAATTTATTCACGCAGATTTTTATCACACAGATTTTATTCCGTCATATTTTCCTTTTTTTTCCCCTCACCCTCCCGGTTTTCTGGAATATTTTCTTCTTTATAACTTTTATCTCTCCTCTGTTTATATTTTTATATTCTTATTTTCAACTTTTTCTCTCACTATTTTTTTAAAATTATTTTTAGGAGAAAGTTTAAAATATACTGTATTTTCTGAAAAGATAAATTTTTTCGCTTTCATTATAATTGTTGTTTTTATGTTTTCCTAATAAGATTATACATTAATTTAGCTTATTTTTATTATGCATTTATACATCCACATTTTGAACACTCCAACACTGCTTCGGTGGAAGTCTAATTTTTCTCACCATACACCAGGACTGAAGAAAGATAACATCGTACCAATCTCACTCGAAGTACAACATCAGGATCGTAACAACAAAAAACATTTTTTTGAATAGAGCGCTGGCTTTTCTATTCTACCTTTATTCTTCTATTTTATCTACTTGGAGTGATCTCAACTCTCATACAATATACAACCCAGATAATATGTCATTTATTGTGTTCGTCATATTTGTATTTCGTTTGCCTGTATTTGTTTAATATTTGGTTAATATCATATAATTAGTATTATTTTATTTTAATATTACTTACTTACCATCACGCCGTTTCTCCGCGGGGTTAGGCAGAGAGAATAGAGCACCACACTCTTCTGTCCTGACACAATTCTCGCCTCATCCACATTCATGCATCTTCTCATACAAGCTCGACGATTATTGAGACTTCTAACAGGACCATCCTCCAGTATCTGGTGTACCCACCGGTTGTGACAAGTCTTCCGCGGACGTCCTCTATTTCTGGTACCATCAACGCTTGCATCATATATCTTCCTTACCAAACCACCTACGTGATCTGCTTTACATTCATTCCTTATTTCTTCATTCTTTACTCTGCCATAAATGGATCTGCCATATATACACGCTTTAGTGATCTTATTTCGTTCCTCTTCTGCCAGCTCCAGTCCTCACTTCCATTTTTTATTCTATTCTATTTTATTATTTCATTCTATTATATTCTTATTATATTCTATTATTTTATTCTAATCCATATATAATTTATAATACACTATCGTTATAAGATTTATTTGTATAAATCTACATACTTGCAATCCAAGAAAACAGCAATGTTAGCATACAAAATATAAGTTTTATTTACGTGAACTTTCTCTAGGTTAATAATGGTTCCCAAACCTTGTGCCACATTCATGAATAAAACACTCCATACAAAAACCTCATCGATATCACTTGCACCAGTATGGCCGCAAGTAATAAAAAATGTGTCGCGAGGTTTTGTTACATCCAGTATAATTCAAGCATAGTATTCATACAATTTTATCGTATACAGGGTGTTACAGACCTAGTCAACAATACTTTATGGGTGAATACCTGACTAAATTACAAGTCTAAAATGTTCAAGGGATATGTGCAAATTTTACACTGTTACTGAAAAAATGTGTTAAATTTTTACAAAATCGTATTTAGCTTGAAATCTACCTACTTCGAAATAGGCATTTGAGAAATTCTGGACAAGGTTTGTTCACCTTGTATAATATACTATACTATGCTATTAAGAAAAACTTTTATTACAAAAAAAAATGTTTTTGGTTATTTTTATTCCGATTAAATGTTAATTTAAAAGATTCAAAATGTGATATGTGAATCCATAACTATTCTGCAGTGTGCTGTGAAAGTTGTGTTATTTTATTAGTGCGCTGTGACGTGAAAAAGGTTGGGAATCACTATTATAAGTAGACGCCGTGTTTTCGAGTAATAAGGAAAGTACAATTCTATTTGAAAATTTTTCAGCGTGCCACCAGAAATATTTACGCGTGCCAATTTTGACACAGATGCCAGCTATTTGCCAACTCGGTCTCAGGGAGCATGACCGTCGTTCTTTAACATAAATCAGAGCAGAAGGTAGCATTAGTCAGTTATTAAAGCACTTTCCACGATTCACACTCAGCATTTTTAAATTATGCCAACATTTCAGAGACTGGCTAGTTCTTTGAAAATATGTTAATAAAATCTTAATTAACCTTCAAAACATTAGTAATTTATAACGTTGTAACGGATTAATGATATGTCCCAGGTCAATGTGGTTTTTTGAATAACTAGGAAATGAAACAATTTTTTCATTTGATTTTTATTCATCGATGATAAGGTTTATTAGAATTACGTATGAAATATGATATCAGCTATGTGGCCATCTCTAGCAGCGGCACAAATGCGCGCTCTTTTAACCATATTTTTCATAACATTCTCGCACACTTCGCGTGTTATTTCAGTAATTTCATTTCGAATATTGTCCTGTAGCATCGGAATGGCGTAGACCTTTCCTTTCACGTAACCCCACAGAAAACAGATCGAGGAGGCCAGCCGATATCAACACTTTTTGACATCGTAAAATTATCTCTTTCTCTTTCTGTTGTAGGCCTAATTGATCCAATTCGGCCACCAAGAAGTTTTCAAACATGTAACGATAGCGATCATTATTAATGGTTACAGCATGGCCATTATTATCTAAATAAAATATTTTAATGACTTCAACACGTTGTTGAGGCGTTAGATAATCCATAATAAATTGTAATCAACTACTCTCTACCTCAGCCAAATTTGAACTGCCGCATGTCTAATAAACCAAAATGGCGACCAAACAAAATACAAAAAAGTTCACTCCAATATTTTAATTTTCATAACTAAACTTTGTACTACGCACATGTTGGGATATAATTATTTATTTTTATTATTATTATACACGCCCTATTCAGACATTAAAATAATTTGTGAAATAACAGAAAATTATAACAGAAGTGCAATACACAAAGAAAAAAATTAAATAATGTCAGCATGTTATTTCATAATCATTCATTCATAATGTGAAGTAAAGCAATTTATCCGTCACTATTGAGTTGAGACACAAATAATTGTAATAATGTAGTTCTTTATAGAGTTAAATTTACAGCAATAATATCGACTTCCTCCGCATATTCATTCCCTAAAGAATGCATTCTGGGGACTGCGGAGTTAGTAAATGCATGAGTTCTGACATTACCACCGTAATAGAACAATGAATTGTGTCTCGATGACCTCAATGGTGCGCGAAAGTCAAGCAAACCAACAATCTGGGGGCAGTCACTATTTGTCATACTTGACATATTGTCACTAGTTTAGTTTCAAGAGGTGCAGTCCGTCTCATCATCAGGTGATAACTAAACTAAATAATATAGTGTTGTAATCTATTCGGGTAAAAGGGCGGAGCTCAGGTGAGATTTTGGTCGTTAAGAGGAAAATGAACAGTAAAGGGGAAATGTTTCAGAATTTGGTGTTGTTAATTAGTATTTTCTCGACATTTAAATGCTTTTGTATTTTAACGGTTTCTTAATTGTTTATTATTAATCCGAGTTAAGCTCACTCCATTTCAAGAAAGTTGTACCTAACTAGATAACTCAGAATTAAATATTCAACTAATAATATTACTCTCGTTAATGTAATCGTTTTTAAAAATTTCAGGTAATAACTTTGTATTAAGATATTTTAGTCATAAAAGTATGAAACATAGTTTTATAGTTTTAACCACTGATATTTTCTATTTTATCGCCACTTAGTTAAGGCTATCCATTACTTTTCAAAAATTGGGATATAATAATATTTTTTTAATTTAATGGTTAGTATGATACCGGGACGGGTGAATAACTATCAGAGGTGACACCAGCGGCGTAACTACGCCAATGTAACCAATGTGGCGCATTGGGGCCCACAAAAATTACCTTACAATAGTAGTCGGGTTAGGGACCAGACCATCGCTAGAAAATAACGTAAATTGAAGCAAGGATTTTTTCAGTTTGGTATGGATTTGGTTTTTTTCGCGAAAGTGTGAATATTATAAGAGATCAAAGTTTTTACTATTTAATTAATAAATTGTGTAGTAATATTATCTTCATATCTTATACATAATACATGTTTAGATCCATCGGTCTTCCATGTCTTTTATTCCATTCTGCACACGTTATTAGTTACGCCACTGGGTAATAAATACTTGATACTGTATACGGTATTCTTGTAAATATTATCGAGCATTACACAGAATTCTCCGCGCATTATTCCGACAAAGTAAGTAATCATAAAAATCTCAAATTATTTCGAAACCTATCTTACAAAATATAAACTATTTGTTTCCAAAAATTATATGTATAAATTATAAGCATCTGTTTGGGATTTCGTTTCAAAATGTTTTAAGGGTTCGGCACCCAAAAAGGGATAGTGTTTACTTTATTAGTATGCTGAAAATCACCTACGAAATATTCGGCTCATTTTAGACTCTGAAATTTATAAAATATTATGTATTTCTCCCTTACCATAGACAAAAGAAAGGACGACAGATGTCAATATACGCTTTTGATAAAATATTATTCGTAATAAATGTACACTTCATTTCAAATTTAATATATATTTATGTACAGTTATTAAACATATAAAAGAGAAAACATTTAAGTAATCTTAACCGAGAGATATTAAAAACCCGTTCGTTTTTACAAACCTGGCCGTTTAATCAAGCACTTAATGACACTACTGAAGCCGGCATCCAGAAAGTAAAAAAAATGAAGAAAATAAATGTTTTTTTTTATTTTTAAATTATCACACTCTAGTCGAAGACACGTTGAGATGGCTCAAGCTCCTGATATATAGCCAGGCAATCCTATCCTATTACAAGTCTTTCGCCTCTTACAACCCATTCGTTCTTCAGAATTTGTCTTTAGTGATTGCCCTCGACTTATTGCACCATCCACGTTCGCTTTATAAATCTGGCTGAATATCCTTTCATCAGTCATTCGTTCCACGCGGCCTCATCCCATCTGAGCATCTGTCAAATATGCTCGCGTCGGAATAACGCTACGTTCTTACATCTTCGTATTTCCGCTTTTCTTCAATGATCGCTTTTTCACCGTATTTTTTCCGTTCATTTTTCATACAGAGGTGATAAAAGATTATAAATGTTTTAAAAGGATAGAAGAGTTTAACGTGCACTTATAATTACTGTTTTATTTTAAATAAGAAAATTAATATACGAGTGTATTAATACAAATTAAATTAATCAACTAAAATTCGGAAAATATATTTAGTAAAAATTTTTTGGATAGATAGATTTTTTCGTATATATTTCTAGTTGATTCATTTAATTAAAGTACCACAGAACACAGAGTAAAGAGTGGAGAAATAATGAAAGAATGTAAAACTATAGCAAGATTAAGAAAGGATCACCTAGATGGTTTAGCCATATGGAACGGATAAATGAGGAGAGAATGATAAGAAAGATAATATGTCCTCCGTGAAGTTGCTGCCATTAAACCAACGCTTTGCTCTCGCGTGTTCGTAAATTTAAGAGTCCGATTGCAAGAGTGTCTTGAGAAAAATGGACGGCATTTAGATGATATTGTTTATAAAACTTAATATCCGCATCTTTAAACTCCATTTTGTATAAATAAAATATGAGAATAATATTGTAGTTTTTTATTTTATTTAATATTAAACTTGAAAATTTTCCCTGGACACCATTTATATTACGCAAGCGTTGATGGCACCAGAAATAGAGTACATCCACGGAAGACTTGGTATGACCAGATAAACCAGATACTGGAAGATGGTTTTATTAGAAGCCACAATAACCGGTGAGCTTATATGAATGTGGATAAGGCGAGAATTGAGTGTCAAGACAGAAGAGTGCGGCGCTCTATTTTCTCCGCCCTCCCCCCGCGGAGAAACAGCGTGATGGTATGTAAGTATGTTCTGAAAATGCAACATTACAACAAAAATGTATTGATGGTAATGTCACATTTTTTTAAAATAAGATGAATACGTGAAGACGCAAAATCGCAATAAAAATAAACATAATGTGTAACATTTTTCTATGTAAAATCAAATTTCCATAGAATCTATATTTCAATGCGGAAATACTTTATTATATTGCTTCAACAATGCGCCATGTAGTGTACATCATCTTTTTCCAGTAAGAACATATCTAGTTGTATTATGAATATTTATTTTGGTAAAATCCCCTTAATTAATTAAATGAATAATATTATAGTATATATATTAGTAAAAAGCTATATACATATGTATACCTAGATCTATCTTAAATTAGTATGATTATCGTCAGAATTTTATTAATAGCATAAACATTAAAGATACAGTATAGTTAACTTAAAGAAATGCAAAAAAATATGGACAGGTAAAAAAAATTAACTTAAAATTTCAAGTGAACACAATATTTTATACGTTTGTAACCGTAATGCTAAAATAATCAAGTACTCTTAATATATCCCAGAATTATTCATAGCAGCTTTTGACTAATATTAAACTGCGAACAGATATTTTCGTACTTTTGAAATTTGCAAAATTATCTTTGTGGTAAAATTCATTATTTTTATTTGTTAACTTTGTTTTATTAACCACTTATTGAGTTTAAATACATCTACGGGTTCCGAAAAATACCATTTTCTTCTTCAGGATGTCAATACTAACTAAAAACATATGTTATTGTTTCTTTACCAGAATCTATTGTTAAAAAAAACAACAATTTTTTTTTTTTTAAATTTAGTACCTAACTCAAATTGTTACTTAATACAAATTTACTCGAATAATTATTAGGAAAATTTTTTAGAATGGGACTCGTAGTTAAATTTAGTTAGTTTTTAATTTTTGATTAGTTTTACACGCTTTATTTATATCCAACGATTCCAAATTATTTAATTTGTGACCAACACCGTTTACGTGCAAATTTGACAATCCCAATTTTTTATCAAAACCATGACCATTTTCTATCAAATGATTAGCAAATTCTGAAACCCCACTATTGTTCAAACATCTCAAATGCTCCTTTACTCTTATATTAAAATTTCTACCCATTTTCCAATATAAAATGCAGCACAATCCCTGCAACTAAGTTTATAGACAACAGAATTGTTAAATTTATCATCTTTGTCTTTAGAATTTATGAGCATATTTTCTATATTATTATTTGTATTTCGTGGTAGGTATTTAGATATTTATATGTTAAGTTATTATCTTTGTTTTATTAACCACTAAATTGAGTTTAAGTACATCTACCAGTTTCAAAAAATACATTTTTCTTCTTCAGGATGTCATAACTCATACTTCATGGTTAATAAAACAAAGATAATAAATAAAAATATGAATTTTAACCACAAAGTTAAAATTGCTAATTTTAAAAGTTTAGATATTTGATTAAAAAAGTTATTTATGTATCAAATTCTACGTCAATAATCATTATTTTTTATTTGTGATTTATATAAAAATTGATTATATTCTTTTAATTAATTTTTTTAAATAGTGTCTATCAAACCTGTACTATACCCGTTATTAACTGCTATTTTTTAAATTGTATTCAATTCAATATTGAAATTTGGATGTTGACATAGGAATATTGACTAAACGATGTATCATGGAGTGGAACCCTGAATGTTTGTGCGATATTGGATGATTAGATTCACTATGTATGATAGTATTTTTAATGTAAATGCATTGAATATATTTTTAAAAAAACTACGCTACATTAAAAAAATTACCTCTACGGGCAGAGATATATTAATCCGCCGCGTAATAATTTATTTATCCGCTTTGAACAGCGACACCTACTTCTATCACACTATGCGAAAAAATTTAAATAAATATTAATATTTTTTCTTCAATATTTGCAAAATTACTTTGTGGTCTCATTTCATATTAATAATTATACAAAATACTATTTATTCATTGCTCTACATGTTTCGATATATTTTAAAAATCGGGGGTCTACAAATAAATTTGCAATGATTGCAATTATTTTTTCATAGTAAAAACTTGTAGAAATTTTGATATTAAAATTAAACAGCATTTGAGATGTCTAAATAACAATAACTATTCAGAATTTTCCAATCACCTTTTGGAAACAAACCATTTCTTTGATATTAATAAGAGTTTAGAAATAATACCAGGGGTTTACAGTTAGATAAATTAGAAATAAGAATAAGTGTTAATGGCAAGCTTAATATTATAAATAACCAATTCTTTTTTGCAAATAGTCACCTTTTAAATTTGTTTTCATATTAGTTTTTACTTATTCATTATTTTCTAGTTTTTTTTTTATGTATACTTGTATTTTTTATTTTCTGAAGATGATAGATACCATAGGTATCGAAACATGTAGAATAATGAATAAATAATAGTTTAAACAAAGTATTTTGTATAATTATTAATATTTTTTGCTAATCTGTACTGCCATCTAGCAGATTTCCTTACCTAAACTGACAATCACGCTAACAATGAATACGTTGGCGTAATAATATTATAAAAAGTTATAGTAAAAATATATTTATTCCATTGTATGCGCCTTAAATAAGTAAGTAAATATTAAATAAAACTGGATACCTCCTCAATACTTTCACAAATCACTGGGATTTCCAACTCTATTTCACAATACCAATCTAGGCTATTTCTCTGCCCTGCCTAGAACCCTTAATTACTACGGCGAGATCCATTAACGCTAAGCTGGATATATTCTTCGTGAAAAAGGCTTAGTTTAAAAACAAAATTATATTGTACGAGGTGGTTCGAGTGCGAACAAGCTTACCATACAGTCGAGTTCGCATTATTCGCTTTCGAATGCTATCGTCAAATTGCCAAATTCGATAACTATGTATCACTCATCACCAGTTTATTTTTGTCCTTGGAACCCATGCACTTTGTACCTGTGTGATAGTTTTAACATCGTGATCATTTTCCTCGACTATCAATTTTTTTAACTGTGTTTCTGAATTTACAAAAAAAAACATTGCAATCTGTAACATTTTTTTCTCCTCTCTCATTGTAACATGTTTTTATCTTTTTAATCATACCTTTTAAAACATTTCCATCTTCACATTTTACTATGAGATATTTTACAGTATACTGTATGAGGTATTTTGTTTATTATTTTCAACTAATATTAACGTATTTTTAACTAATATTTATAATCATTCACCAAAATAAAAATAAATAAAAAATATAGTTATCAAACCGCTTACCAATTAATGCCCACAAAGTGCATTAATAACAATAATAATAAACATTATTATACAGTAGAACATTATCGTCATCTATTGCCTCCAATGTCACCATCGCCACCGACGGCACTGAACGCACCTTTCACATAGCTGTGCGTAAAACGGAGCACCTAACAGCCGTAAAAATGCACCCAGTACCGACGTCGGGTACTAATAACATGCGTCCGCAACCGTCTAGGAGACCTCACTCATTTCGCCGCCGCCTTCCAGATAACATCTCTATGAAACTCTTCTATAACTCGTCGCGAATAAACATTTTTATTGTTCAGCTTAACCATTTTTGTGAATTGTGCTAAACAATAAATCCAGTGGCAATCGTAAATAGTTCACGTTTTCAAATCTACTCCAGTCATACGATCTCATAACATAACTTTATAATCTTTAAGCCCCAAAAAATATTTATAGTATATAATAATACTTATGTACTTGTCAAAATTGCCTAAATAAGCTATATAATATTTCAGTAACAATATGAATTGTTTGGATTAAAATGTGTATCAATTAAGTTATTTCATGTTATATTATATATGGTAGATTAAATAAATAAATTGATCGAAAGGATGATTTTTAATTGTATTATTACAATATATTATAGTTACCCCTGTTACGAGTATATCAAATATATATATGTATGTACATACGTAGAAAACACGAATAATTTATAAGTTATACTACGTATATCGGCATAGTTACATCACATCAATATTGATGGAAATGACCTCAGTGGTCTCCCGGCCGAGTATCCAACCAACTTGCTCACTAGACAAATGTCTAACCGCTAGACCAGTAGACCATAAAAGACACATTCAAAAATAGTTCAATTTTACTAATACTACTCCGCGTTGTCGCAAGTATAAAAAATATATTCGAGTGTCACCCAGATTTATAAATATATTTAAAAAACTTAAAAAAAGCCCTCTGTACATTAGTAAACATTTCATCCCTTTGAGAAAAAAATTAAACAAGGGATTTCATTAATTAATATATTTTCAAATGAATTATTATTTCTTTGAAGCCTTTGTCACAGGCTGTCACGTTTTTTTCTATTATTTAGGAATTTCTTTATTACAAAAAAGGTGTCCACTAATTGTTCTGCTAACGAGATCCATTCAGGACCCAAATTGACATTAATTATGAACCTTTTTTCTGAAGAGTTGCGACTCGGATGAGGATTTTTTTGGCACAAAAATCTTGTTTTTCCTACAGGGCGACACAAAAGCGTGATCTCTATCCACTTGGGTGTATTTTTGTATGTTTCATTCCATTGCTGGTACAACAATTTATATAGAACGAAGCCTGTTAAAATGTAAAAAAAATATGTGAAGTTTTCAACAAGTCCTCATTTTTTCTAAAACATTTATTTTTTTATCTTTGAATATTTATATAAAAATAATTTCCCAATTATATTAATACTTTAAAGCACATTTTTGTCAGTTATAGGTAAAAGTTGCTGTGTCACCGTATATAAAAATCCTATATATAATCAATGTAAATTCATGTATTTTAGATAATTTAACGCTGTTTTTTTAACCACTTAATACATCAACTGGTTTTAGAAAATACCATTTCCTTCTTCAAGATATCAATAAACTTAACAAAAACTTATATAAGATGTTATTCTAAGGGTTGTAAAATAATCTATTTGTAAATAAAAAATATAATAATTATATTAAATAAAATATGTCAAACCACTTTTTTACGAGAAAAAATAATAATTATTAATATTTTAAAATATAACTAGTAATATTTTTAAGTTAAATTTTTAAAATAGGACTTGTGGTTAAATTTAGTTGTAAATTATAATATTTTGGTTAATTTCTAATGATTGTAAATTTAAGACCAACATTTTTTATATGTAAAACAGTGCAATAAATGAAGGGAAAATTCTGAAAAACCAAAATTGATTTTGTTATTTTAAAAATAGCTATTATTCAAAATAAAATAAAATCATTAATGTTGGAATAATTAACATATTAGTTTTTAATAAAAACACATATTTGTATGAAGTTATAAGCCTTACAGAATATAATTCCTTGATAACTAACCAGCGTGTTCAAGACCCGATTCACCATATAAACATACGAGTACAATGTAATACATAAAAGTTACAAAGTAATATTTATATTAAAAAAAGAAAAACACACATGTTAAAAAAATATATGTAATGAATTTCAGTTATGGCTATTATATCTGTAGCTACTCTGCAGTCGATGCCATTCTCTGGTCAGTGAGCTAGCTTTTCATGAGAGCGCCGCTTGCACTAGAGAGTTGGTGCTGAGCTCCAGCTACAACTTTACGCCAGCAACTCAATGTCTCAGAAGCGGAACAAATCCATGCACATAGCCTTCGGCAAACAGTGTAGATGCGCTACAATTACGCGCCAACCTCAACAACGTAACTTATTTATAGTTCAACCAGATTATATTTTTCTATCTTCTCTATGGTTTTGGACCAGTTGAGAAGATTGAATGACAGTTAGCGTTTTCCATCGGCACGTTAGGCTGTTAAAACTGTGTGAATTATCATCCTGATGTGTGGAGCTGATAATGTACTGTTTGTTTGTTCGGTTTGTCGCTAGGTGTACCGAAACTTGTGAATGATGCTGTGTGACACTTCGCCCTATCACCGAAGTATTCTAGAGTACTTCGTGCGGAACAATGGTGTACGTGTTCTGAAGCCAGAAGACCTGTGGCTACAGTAGAAGAAGAAAATCCAGATAGCTAAAGAAGCAACTCTCAGGTCGGTCGTGTTTCTTCCTAGTTCTTGTTGGTCCTTCAGACTCCCTGTTCCCTATTCCTGTCCCTAATTCCAAATTCTTTCCACCATATATTCTTACATCCCGTTTTCTCAACCCCTTGTTCAAACAAATGGGAATATGAATTAACGACCAAAAATTCCGAATAGGTCAGCTCAAAACTGTATTTAGACCAGTAATCGCCCGATGATTAGAAGGACTGCACTTCTCAAAACTATAATTGTGACAAAATAACTCAAGGTATGTGTAATACAAAACAAAGATATTTATATAATATATTCAACTATTATTTGAATATTAAAGGTTGTGCCCAAAGTGTTGGATGATCAATTCTCAATTAATGTGACATATTTATAATTTATTTATATTTATAATATACAAATTTTGAAATTATAAAAAAATATATACATATTTTAATTTATACGTAATATTTACATATATTTCAAATAAAATACCTAGATAAATGACGTAGCTTAAGTTGGAAGACTTCGCGTAATGGAATTTAATTTCTTTTATAAAATTTAAAATATGTTATAATTCTCTGACTTTTTAATCTCATAATCGTTTCGACCTCAATGACAGATATTTCTTAAAGTAATGTAAAAAGTGTTTCCTTATTTATTTACTGTCGTGTATCATTATTCTTAGTCACCTCTGTTCTCAGTTATTTAAACTATTTAACTGATTCAAAAGCTTACGATGAACGGCGATAATGGAGGTAGCATATGTCCTCTACTCATTTTAGGGTATTTTGTTTTGGCAATGCCGATCTATTTCTCATATCTCTACTGTGCATTACGACGAAATCCGTGCGCATTACGACAGTCACTGGTTTACGACTAATGAAACATATATCATTTGCATTTGCCAATGAGATATCTACGCTATCCTTTCACTAATTTCTAATCACGTACACCAAAATTAGATTAAAGACCAATCGGAATAGTGGATCTCCTTGTCTAAGGCCACTTCTAATTTAGAAGGGATCTGACATTTTGCTAACGGCTCTCACTCGGCTGTCAGTCTCATTGTTGTAGAGTTTTACAAGTGCTGTCAATTTTTTTGGAATTCCCAATTCAACTAGTAGGGGAAGAGTGACATGAATGAGCCAGTTTTAGAAGAGGGTCAAAAATCATTAAAAAAACAATTAAACACTTCATTTATTACTCCAATTTGACATGTACTTATACATTTATGTAATTTAGTAAATAAAAGTAAAAAATCAACAAGATTAGTGGTTATATTTCCATTTATAAATAAGTTAAATTCGGTCCTTTCATAACACAGAGCCATCAAATGTCACGAAAGAGCCGATTTAATCTTTACATGTAGATTTTTGCCATTTTTAATTCGGACAAATATGAATATTTTACATTTATTACTTATATTAATCATTAAAATAATAATTTACATATAAATATATATATATAAGTGAATATTTATATCAATTACTGTGTAAAAGTGATAAAAAACATTGATCATAACGAACGACAGCAGAAGACACGTCTAACTCGGCCAGAGCACGCTCTGCCACAAAGTGATGATCGGCATCCGACACCCCCGTATTGTTGTTGACAACCCACTATTGTTGCGTATGGTAAAAGCTAATATATTGTAATTATTTTATCCAATACATATATATTATTACGGAGGTATACCTAAAATATTAACTTTATGTTTAGTATATTTACAGGGATATTTCACAAGTTTCACATAAATCTAAAATGTTTTTTTTATACTTAGACTTTTAAGAAAAATCAACCCAAATTTTTATTTATTATAATTGGAAAATTATTGAATGCCTGTTTTTTGTATCTTAAAAAGCAATGTAGAAAAAATAATACAGTGCTAGTTTTATATAGAGAACCAGCTCTCTAATCACATATTGTATGGCACTTACAAAATATTTTCGCTTAGAAATTATAATCTTAATCTAAAACCAATGGCTGCAAAATATGTACGTAATTACAGACTAAATACATGCCCAAAACCTTGATATAATCATTTTCGCGTTACTAAGAAAAAATCACTTAGGTGGTTTGGTCATATGGAACGCATAAATGGAGAGAAAATGGTAAGAAAGATATATGATATAAGTGTTGATATTGCCAGAAATAGAGGACGTCCCCAAAAGACTTGGCATTACCAGGCAAATCAGATACTGGAGGATAGTCCTGTTAGAAGCCTCAACAATCGGCCAACTTGCATGAAAAGATGTATGAATGTGTCAGGACAGAAGATCGTGGCGCTCTATTCTATCTGCCTACCCCCGCGAGAAACAGCGTGACGGTAAGTAATTAAGTAAGTAATTGAGTCATAGGACTTTTAAGGTCAACAAAATCTTGGTGCAACGTGTGGGCGTACTCTCATTATTTTTCCACTATTAGCTTAATAACAAATATCTGATCTATCACAGAAAGTTTCCGTCAAATTAATAATTTTAATTTTTCCAATAAACTTTAATAAAAATTATTAGTAATTATGCTTACTAGATCTGCCTCTACTACTTTTTAAAACAGCACTTTTAATTTTTACCCACTGGGATTAATTTAATATTATTCTCTTTAACGTATCACGCAGTCAAATCGAGTTATTTTTGTAATCTGGCAACTCGGAACACATTTTCCTATCGCTAATGGGAAAAATCGAAAAAGGAAATCCGCTAACGATGTGTGACACGATGAAAGAAATAAGGTTATTCCAACATACAACCTCCGCCCTTAAAAACATCCATCAGGTTTAATGTGTTTTTCCCTGAAAACCTTAATTCTGTCAAATTCTGAGAAGATTTCTGAGGATATTCTCAATCTTAACATATCTGATCGAAATTTCTAGATCTAGATAATTATTACTCACTCGGTCTTACTAAATCTCTAAATTAAAAAAAAATTTACCCAACATCAATTTTCTGTGATGAAAATTTAATGGTATTTCAGATATATTTAACCTGAAATGTTTTTTAAATATAAAGAAAAAAGAAATGATTAAATAAAATAATTCTTTAGTTTTAAATCACTTTGTTATGTACATATATATTACTAAAGTCAACTAGTTTCAGTTGGACCCAACCTTCTTCGGGACAATATATAGCACAGATATTTAAATATGAGGTAAAGAAGAGAGAGCAACAGTACATCAGAGTGGGACTGAGTATCAGGTAGAGGGTGAGAGGGAAGAGTGGGGATCACATGGAAACATATTTAATATCGGTCTATTGGATAGATTTATTTAGTTATTATTATTGAGTGATTTATTAATTTCTATTACTTCTTAATTGTTAAGGCGTAAACCTATTCCATTTTTATGTAACACTTGTGTCCCTATATTCCAATTAAAAGTATGGTTACAATTAATTAAGTGTTCGGCAAATTCCGAAAAATCTATACTTGTTAAGCGTCTAATATGTTATTTTATTCTAATATTTATGTTCCTCGATGTTTTGCCTATATATCATAGATAGCTGGACAATCGTTGCACTAAAGTTTCTAGATGCCAGAATGGCTTATTATGTATTCTTTATTCAAGACAATAGATCAGCCCACCTACTGTGAGATACGGTTCGTGATTTGTTTCTTGAATGCACGAAACATGAAACCAGCTGACATTCATCGCCAAGTGTGTCCTGTTTTGTCGCCAAGTGATTTCCATATTTTCCTTCATCTGAAGCGGTTCCTTGGTGGTAAGCGTTTTGATGACGATGATGAACTCAAGACAGAGTACCAACATGGTTTTAATCCCAGGCGGCGTCGTTCGATGATGAAGGTTCACAAAAATTGGCGCCTCTTTATGACAAGTGCCTTAATAATAGTGGCGACTATGTTGAGAAGTAGTGTATGTAAGTGTGTAGCGTCCGAAGAAAGTAAAGTGTTCTAAAAAAACTATATTGCGTTTCTTTAAAAAAAATTACGGTCTTTACTTAAAACACGCGCCTCGTATATTGCGTTACAATATTATTTGAGGAATTCTATTACTGATTTTCATAGCTAGTGCTCTAACAATCCAATTAGCTTAAATTAGGTTATATTAGGTCAAGATTGGCTTGGGTAGAAAGGGAGGGTCACATGGTCAAGGAAGGTGGCGAAACGCTCTGCTACGAAGGCTAACTCTATACTAATCAAAACCAGATTGTTGATCATAACACGTGGGCTCAAAAATGTACAAATAAAATGTTTTTTTTTTAATTATTTCGATGATTTTCAAGGCCGTGTGTGAGCATAACTTGTTTCCACCTCTTTGTAAAAAAATTTTTAGATATATTATTAACTCTTAACCCTTTCAGCATAAACATCCCCGTGAGTATGCGACTTTTTTAAAATGAAACCTAAGAATTGAGACTGAAATTTCACACTGTGGGAATGCATGCAAAAACAGACCAAAAGGCAATACATTTACCTTATAGTCTGTTTTTTTCTGAACAAATTAGTTTTAACCCCATGTTGATAAGACAAGTAGGAGCTGAGTTATATCACATGAAAAATACGCTACGTCCCGTGAAACAAATATGGGTACCACGCAAAAATCAAAAATATTAAAATTAAAATATTGATAATTTTGAACTATCAACAAGTTTAAGTAATTACATAAAAAATATGAGAATTTTTAAAAATGGTCAAGCAACTAGTGCTGAATCATTTTATATGGATTGACGCAAAAATAAAAATAAAAAATACGGTATAACAGACCTGTAATGAATTAAAAATATTGACCGATAAGAAGGTTGTATATGTACCACCCAATAAACCTATCGTATTAATTTATATGATTAAAAATATTTATACAAAAATTTATAAAAATTTCAAAAATACTCGTTTTTATGACGGTGTAATATTACTTTCAAACACTGCAATTTTTAAGTGACAAATAAACCTAAGTTTCTCCAACTCAACTTGGAATAAACATATGTTTTTTATTATAAAGAAGCCTAATCCACAGAGTTCTTTAAAGTTCCACACATCCAAAAAGATTTGTTATACATTTAACTCGCTCGCAACTCGCAATACAATAACGTACGCTTTACTAAGGGTTGAAATCCAATTTTCACCGCGTCGTTAAGCCTTATGGGGGTTGTTGTGATAACACAAATAAAATCAGCACTTCTTAACTTAAGTATATCAGCTCAAAACAATGAAGCCTATGATTTTTAAAAAGAGAATTTTAGTCTTTTTCTGCAATATATATATAAAATGTATACATGTATTTTAACTTTGTTTATATATTTCTGATATACATTAAATACATACACTGTAGTATTTTTTAAGTGAATGTAAATATATCTTTTACAGGGTACCTAGGTTTTCTACGGATTAACCTTTCCTCTCCTATGATGTAAATTGAGCTGACATTGCCGCCCAATTATGTGAATATCTCTGTAAATATACTGAATACAGAGTTTATACTTTAGGTATTCTTCCGTAGTATATTTATGTACTAGATAAAATAATTACAATGTATAAGTATTTATCATACGCAACAATAAAAAATATTTTCTCAAGGAACCTGACGTGAATTTGTCAATAAGTGTATGTGTCCGTACGGAGGGGTGCGGAAGGCACAGTGCAATCTTCACGTTATCATTATCCGTTAGGAGGTGATATTTCATTGATTAATGAGCTGTATTGAGTTATAAAAAGGATTTACTTTTAGTGAGACTGAGGGCCCAAATCCCCCAGATCTTCGTGTATTTAATGTCGCAGTGTATATATATATATATATATGTGTGCGTGTAGATAAGCCTTGGCTAGAGCAGGTGTATTTTATTAAATATTTACAATTGGAAGCGTTTACTGAAGATCGATGCACAAATAACAGTACACTAGTATAAGTTAAATTACAGATAAAGTTGAAGACTAAGAGTGCTCACTGGAAATGCTTCCGAGAAGACAGTTATAAGAGAAGTGGTCGCTTCATGAGGGCTTCCCAAAGTTGTTACCTTGCGATGTATTGTTACTATATTTCGGTCGGTACTGGGTAAATGGCTGTAGAACTCTGGTTAAATGGCCAGGTACAGTGAGGCGCAAGCAGGCTCTCTAAAGATTCTCACATGCTTTGGATACATTGACAGAACAAACGATAAAAGTCTCTAGAAACTTGCAATCTTAGGGATAGTTAAGAAAAAAGGTTGAAGAAGATGGTTTCATACACGATAGATAAATCAAATAAAGGAGTTAACTTGGTTAGAAGGGGTAACCGGGAAGAATAGAAACCAATCAACTTATCAATTATCAAGAATTATTAATCACTTATCGAGAATCAACGATTACGGTTTGGTACCAATCTATCCGACCTATAGGGATGGAGCGTGGAAGGAGATTTTTTCGGTTGATATAAAAAATGATAAATTGGCACCAAACTGTATTTAACTCACTCATAATGTTTAACTGATAATAGATCTCAGAACTGTAAAGGTCTATCGCCTCCACTCTTATCATCATCAGGCGGACCTGCATACACCCTTCAATACCGGTGCGTGAAAAAAAACTCGTAAACGTAAACACAGTACCGACGCCATGTAACAATACTAATGCGGGCAGTCTCTCGAACGCCAGTCTTTTTACCACCCAAATAGTTACAAAACCTCCGTAATCTATTCGCGCGTAGTAACCTTATTGTTTGATCAAACTTCTCTATACAGGATGTCCTGTAAGTAGTGGTCCAAATGAAAACCATTAATAACTGAGACCATGCCCTATCAGAATAACTCATCAAAAGTAGCATGACTTAAGTAACCATTACCTTGAAAACTTCTAAGTTTAAAACCAATTTAGTAACAATTAAAATATATATATATATTTCTACTTAAAAAAAAGTTATTGCTATTTTAATGTCGAAGAGGGCATTTTATGAAAAAATTCAAGGTAATCTTTTTTAATTGCAGGTCTTTCTTCTGGTGCAAACTTGCAATAATGCATTAAAATGTGCAGTAATTTTAAAAAGTTGCCATTGTTTTATTAAAATTTTACAGAAAAAAAAAATTACAAATCTTTTATTCATTTGAACACTCTGTATATGTAAACTGCACCTATCAATTAATCACGTTATTTCATTTACATAGCCTGCTCTGCCTACATGCATATTCACAATACATACGCAATATATATATTCGCGACTACCAGACACATGAGTAATAAGTGAATATGGGGGCATCAACTACTCAACCACCACCAAAATTCTTCTAATACCTGTGAACCAACCATACCCCATAGTGGTAACCTTACATTGTACATGTTCATACAATATGTCGATAACTCAGTCCTCATAATTGGTAACACCATCGCGTATTAATTTAATTCTCCATAAAACTATAGTATGATATATAAAAGTTTAACTCAATAAGTGTATAATACTTCTTAATCCTTCTCTATACACGAGTCCTACTCTCACAGAGAAGTAATAAATATAATAAGAAATATATATATATATCCTACTGATTATTCTTAAAATTTATTATATTTTCTAATATTAAAATAAATTTAAAAAGTACTAAGCTTAGTTTATTGAATAAATTACTCAATTAATGATAACTAGCAGATAAGCAATCGGCTATCGCGGGTGGCTTTGAGGCCGATTCGCGGCCAATAATGGCCGCTACGCGGCCATTGGTGACCACTGCGCGGTCAAGGCCTCAATAGAATCTGTATTTCAATAATAGAACTTTCCCCAAAATAAACCACACGTAAACAGGGTTATAGGCGTAGGCAAGTAAGGCTGTGCCTAGGGGCGGCAAATTGGCGGCATAATATAAGTATTAGATATAATAAAAATATTAGAATCATCGTTTCGTATACATAAAAGCAAAAATAAATATTTAAAGGCATTTTAAGGGTCCATCTTTCAGAATTGTGCGAAAACAATTCGACAAAAATATATGGAAAAATATCAAAGGGCAAGAATGTCCATAAAATTATGCTGTAAAAATTTGGCGAATGAAGGTAATGCATCATAAAACAATACAATTTAAAAAAACATGAATTTAAACAATACCTACATATTGATAGGGATAGGTTAGGTTAGTAAAAATAATAGGGGTGGCATTCTAAAATTTGCTTATGCTAGGGACGTCACTACACGCAAATAAAATTTCGATTATTCCACCTTTGTTTGCGGAAAGACAATAAACAAAAATCGGTGTTTCGACGTTGCAGAAAGTGCTTTATTTTATGGTATACCATGGACAGTATAGATAAGAAAACATGATAGATGTCGTGTGTGTTTTTTATTACTCTTAATAAAAACAATGTACACTTCTTTTTAAATTGAATATATATATATTTACGTACTGTTATTGAATATATACATATATGGAGAAAACATTTAAGTAATCTTAACCTAGAGATATTTAAAACTCGTTCGTTTTACCTTGCTCGCGTCTCACAGACTATACAGCTATAATGACACTACGTCCAATTAAGGATACTAGCAAATTATACTGACGAAAGATTGTTAATTTTATTTATTATGTTCATGTTTTTAATATACGTACATATTGTACATTACAAACATTCTTATAAATATAAAAAAAAGGCGAACAAGCTTCATAATGTAAGAGATGTTCACTGTTTCTTTGTTCTGTGTTCTTAACTAGACCGAAGCCTGTACTAAAACAGACAGGATCATCCATTGTCTATCATACAAATATGAAAACCATTATTATTATTTATTTATTTTTATCTGAACCAAAAATATTAGGAATGAAGCAAACAGGAATTCAACAGAATTCTAATAACATAATAAATAAGTAAAATACATTATTGAAACACTAGGGATAACAAAAATGAATATAAAGAAATGATGTTCTGTTCATGTGATCATTTCCATGAATCTTTGCTCAGTTTCCTTTCTGCCAACACCCAATAACCACCATACATACTACATCCAAGACGTCTAGAAAGTTATAGAAATTGATGGAGAAACCCAATATTTAATAAGGATGTTGAAAATATTTACCTAACTTCTGACTTCAACTTTAATATTTAAAAAAATCCAAAATAATTGAATTCTAATAAAATGAAATAAGAAACTCAATCAGCACATTGCAAAAGAAAAATATCAAATATCTCTAGAATGAGAATTGGGCATTGCCAGGTAGCCTCACATTTATTCAGATTGAACTTAATAGATTCCCCAATGTGTGAGTGTGGTGCCGAAAAGGAAACCCTTGACCATATATTTTTTGCTTGTCCATTACGGATCACAGGTTTTTTTTACCGTAATCTAATATAATAGCAATTTTTTGAACGACAATGGTACTAACTTGTAATATAATATTTCCTATTCTATATTATTATTGTACTTTTTTCTATAAAATAATGTTTTAACTTGATTAATGACATAAATCACTCTTGAAGAGTGGATTGTCTATTTAAAAGAAGAAGAAGAAAAATCAGCACGTTGCGTTACATGAATCTTTTTAAATACGTTATGTCAACATCAGTGTCAACTTCAGAAGGATGGATTATCAAAGGTTTCAAATATTTTCCTCATTTTCGAAATGCCTCATTAATTAAACCGGACGGGTGGACGTAAATTAAATATTTGTTATTTGAACAAGGTTCAAATCACACTGGGTACTTACGAATTACGAAGTACGAATTAATACAATTTCCCTTGTAAATTGGTAAAACCATCCATTTGACAGTGATACAAGATTTCAATCAAATAAATGAGTAATTTTCACTTGTTTATTTATTTATGTATTATACCAGTTGCTTTTGTAGTGGAAATGCGGTCGCTCATTTATTAACGATCATCATCAGTACTGGATATATAACCTTTGATGGATCTTGGTCTTCTCAAGAACTTTTCTCTATTGGTATCTATTACGCGTCGTTTTTATCTAGTCCTGAATTTTCAAGATGCCTTTGAAGACATTACCATTGGCTTTCTAAAACTCCTACACCACAATGGTCTAGTAACGACTTAGGTGACTGTTGTTTGATCATCCACTCTACATACTACAATCACTGAAGTATTCCTATTTTAACAAAGTTGAGACGCTTACCTCATTATACAAAGTAGACCTCATTATTATTCATTTTCTAAAATCGGACCAAAGATACGCCTCAAAATGTTCATTTCCAAAACGTCCAGTGTACGCTCATATCTGTTGAAACGTGTTGCAGGTGTGACATTAGACGCCGTAGTACTTGGTGACATATTTTACTTGCAGTTTACGAAGTTTATTCGCAAAAGTTACAGCATTTTTAATATGATGCATTTATTGAATTAAACATACCAAATATTTCACCTTTATTAAAAAGAAAAATCATACACACAGAACTATTTCCGATGTTAAAATTTAATAAAAGTAATATTTTTTTATTTACAGTTATTAGATGAAAAAGTTTTTTAAACAATTAAAAAATCGCGATCCATTTCTAGTATTACTATTTTTTAAAATCTTCATTAAAAATATATTTAATGTGTATAGATAGGAAGACTTCTAAGTAAATATAACGACAGAGTGAAGAATTCACAAATTAGGAGAATATTCGTCTGTTTGTAGAATAGACACCTTTTTTGACGTCTCTTTTACCTTCATTTAAGAGATCCTCCCCAGGACGTCAAGTCCGTGCATTGGTTGGTAAAAAGATGGTAAAAAATCAAAAGCTTTAAACTTAAGTTAATTGTGATAAAGTAAAAAGAAGACGTCATCTTCAGAATCATGTAATGTGTAAATAATATATACAAAAATTATGAAGATTATAATTAATAATATAATTAAATAATGCACCTTCCCCGGTTTGGAAAGAGATCCAGGTTCGAATCCCGGTGGCGCAACAACAATATTTTTCGATAAAGTTGATTTTATTTGTATATATTTCTAATTAATATATTTAATCACTTTGTGGCTTGACGTATTAAATTAAATAAAATACAAAATACCTTTGTATGAAACCACGAATTTTATTATACGCCAACCGGTTTCGCTCAGCTCAATCTTTGTCAGGACATATTTATGGGATGGAGTAGACTCCACCTCTGATATATACAGCGTTGTCCTGGCTACTTTTCTAGACTGAAGTCTGTGTTAAAGTAGCCAGTTTTTTTCGTGCTGTTGTGGTATTATTTAATTCAAGAAAGATAACAGAAATGAAAGTATAGATAAAAAAATATATATATAAAGAATTAAAAAATGAAGTGGGAGTGTTGTAGAACTAGTGAATTATTAGTGTAGGTACTGTATAATGATTATGTTAGAATGTTGGATAGCCATGCTTCTGATTGATCTCTACCCCATTGGATCATATGTCAAAATATGGTAAAATGATGATGAAAACTGATGCGACACGATGGTAAAAGTATACCCATGGAAGAAAAAAATTATTGTTGTCATAGTACAATATAATGAGGCTTTTAAAAATTATTACATGTGTATACATAGGATTTTTGATTAATTTTGGTCTATGACATATAATATATTATTATAAAAAATATTTAATTTTAAAAGTAAAACAGTTAATTAAAGTCAGAATTATTCTTGTGAAAGATTTTTAATTAAGTTGATTTATGATGATGTACTGGAAACTTGTAATTTTTTTACTTTGTAAAGAAAAAAATTTAAAATTTTACAAAGTATTATTTAAAGCTAAAAATTTGTAATTTAAAAATAAAATGAATTTATAAAAACTGAAAGGGCGTATTAATTCGTTTGACCAATGACGTTTCGTGTATCATCGAATATTTCTTATTTTATATTATGTAACGATTTTTTTCCCTCTTTATAAATTTGTGAAGGATTTTAACATCAAATATGATGTTTAAGTTTGAACATTTTATAAGAGGTTCACGAAGAACGTTGGTATGGCTATTAATAATAATATATATTTGTATATACCAGTGACCAAAGTCGAAATAATACTTATGTAGAGGAAAAAAACATTTTTTTTTTAAATATTTAAAACAAAAAAGTAATACACCCTATTTGGGTGCCTGCGTATGAATGTATTGTGGCTTTCTAATAATTTTTATGTTAAAATGTTACGATATGTTATTATTTTGAGTGATTAAGTATTATCAAAGTATTCCATCTTGCCGGGGAGAAAAAAAAATTAAATCAAATTCAATACTTATTCATCTTTTGTGTTTTTAAATATTTATAAAAGCTTGGCGGCTCGCAGGTGTTGGTGCGAGCTGGAACACATGATTAGTACAGCCTCAACTTCGGTCGCACGCGGACGCTTATAGGCCAAGCCTCCACCCCTTACGAAAGGCTTCGCAACTCGTCATTTTAATTCTCAGCTGTCTTATTCCTTCATTTATTTAATCGCGAATTTAAAATAACAGTAAATAAAGAGTACATTTTAATAGATTTTTTATTATATTAAAAGTGTGTTGATAAATTGATATTATCATCTTTTAAAAAATAACTTTATAAAGTTAATAGTGGACAATACATATGTTTAAACATCTTTTCTACCCTGAGGTAAGAATTTTTTTTTTCATATATTTGTTCTTAGCATTGCATTTCTAAAATTTTATTTTAAATACATAATGATAAAACGATAAAAATATTAGTACCAACTTATATTTCTATAACAAAAACATTGCGTTGATATTAAATCAAATATAGTGCCATATTTTCATATAGGAACATTGGATCGCATTCTAAATTAATCTGCTATTGATATTATTCTTTTTTAAATTAACGATTCAATTTTTCTTATTTTTAATAAATCTTATTCTTAGTAAATGAGTTGAGTGAACCCAAAATACACTAATAAATGGACATTTAAGTAAAAGAAAATAAAAAATATATACACTAGCTAATAGCAATAAGTATTTTTTTTTTATTTAAAATATTTGCCTGAAATTCATAAATCTACTCCACAAATAACATAACTAATTAAATTATATGTAAGTTTATTAATTTTATTTTAAATCAGTCTGTTTAAAAATAATATTGTTTTAATTCCTTTAATCATCACATTCAACAGTAGTTTACTATTTTAAATATTAAATAAAATACAACTTTGTGCAACGATTAGAGTAAATTATTTACGTAATGTGACTTTGCACCCGTGTGATTTAATGGTAATCTATTAGCTAACTACAGTCTCGATATTAAAATAAAATTATCATCTGAAAAAATTAATTGCGTTCGTGGTTGAAAAAACTATAATTAATTGTCTCACACCTATAGTTATAAAAATTTTCACTACACAAATTTGTAGTACAGTACTGTAATAAAAATGCAATCAAATGATCTTTATAGCCCATGCACACTGATGAGATTTTCGACTCGAAACAATCTCTGAGACAGGGTTGAGCACACAAGTCTCGGAGATTCTCCGTCTCACGCCTCACTTCACGCTTGTCGTAAGTCAAACGTGAAATATCAGTTTATTGGCCGTTAATATTTTTATCGCCCCCAGCATCAGTTTAAACGTAATAATGTTTGTAAATTAATGCTTTTTGTTTATCTAACTTTCCAGATTAAATAGATTTAGTTTTTCTGGTTCTAAGTGACGTTTGTGCGCACGAGTCAAGTATCGCTGTCAAATCTGCCGTCATTTACGCGTGTTTGAGTTTATATCTTTTTATGGCCAATCTCGATCTGATGTCTGAGATCTCTAAATCAAAATCTTAGCACGTACGCAGTACTGAGATAGGCTCTGAGAATAAATATCGTCGTGTCTCATTCCGTTAATACGGGTTATTAGATTTTTATTATTATTAATATTGTCGACATGGATGATTCACGACAGAAAAGCTTTATAAATTAACACAAACTCTGCGGTGGTGGGTCAGATTTGATCCAGGTGTTTGTAAAAATATGAATTACGCTACAAATATTCGTTTAATTCTGTTTTCCTTCTAGCTAATCTTTTATTAAATATTCAATTTGATTTCAATATTTATATTGTATTTCAAATAATTTGAGATACAAATAAATGTTATTGGACGAGATTCAAATGAGTTATTGATAAAAATGTAAGAAAACGCTCAAAAATCAGTCGCTTTTACGGGATTGAATCTCAGCGCTTACACCGAAATATATATTGTCAACATTGTAAGCGGGTAAACAAAGGATACCAGGTATGGACGCATACCATGTATTTGTTTTGACTTATTTTCGTCTGGTGGCCCCTAGATAATGCCAGTAATATAATTATTTGAGGAGCGTTGCGCCTACCTGCAAGTTTTATGACACTACCTGCTCGGATTTCGACGAGAAGATCGCATGTTCAGTGGATGTTTGTATTTTGGCTGTGGAGGGCGTCTGTTGATGCGTGAAAATATGTACATTATTCGTAAAAGGTTCGTATTGAAGTGGGTCTAAAATGACCCACCACCGCCGGACGTGTTCTGTTTTGACCCACCGGGCTGTAAGTATTAATAAATGTCTCCATAATCATCATCATTGTCGTGTTCTTATTCTCGGAAGATTATAGGTTCAAAGTCTCGACAAGGCACTTTCATCTTCATACTCGTTAAACACTTAAGATTCTATCTGTCTCCATATAGTCATTACTGTTATTTATCCCAACTCAGTCTGAGGCGATCCACCAGTTACGCTCCCTCCGGAGTTGATAAGAATTATTCGATCCTCTGGTATTCTCAAGACGTGTCCAAGCCACCTTAACTAAGATCTTTCTATAAGTAGAAGTAGAGGGGTTCTGAGGGCTTTCGCTATATTTATTACTTCTTACTTGGTCCAATAAATATACTTCTACTGTTCTCTTTAAATAACTGGGAATTAATAAAATGTTGAATCACCCATTCCAGTGAAAAGGTAAAGATAATAATAATTATTATTATTATTATTTATTTATTTGATTTTTAGTACAGTGTGTTATATTATAATCGGATAAACATTTCAGCAATGTAAGACATATATTCGGGTACCCTGCCTGCTACACTAGTATTTGACTGTATTATAGCAGACAGTGTTCTTCCGGTATCAATCATCAATGTACAAAATAATATATAAAAAGTTAAACAAGATGTCATTAGATTAGGTAAATACTTTGTAAAACTTAACGTAAATGCATTGTTCAATGTATAAGATATAATATAGGGTATAAGTAAAGAGTATAGTAATATGCAATTAAATAACATATAATTAAATCGTAAAACTTAAAGTAAGTCCAATGTATAAAAAAAAAAAAATTATGTATATATAAATAGTAGAATGAGATTTAATTCAAAATATAGCATATAAAAAGATATATAAAGAGTAAAACAAGATGCAATTAGGTAATTCAATATACTATTGTAGCAATTTTAATCTTATATTTGGACCTTTAAAAGTTCTTGGACGTAATTTCTCTGTATTTCGTGGAGCCAGAACTGCACTGCAAATATGCCAGACTATGGTTGCAATTTTTCACGTTTGCATTTAGACTGTTGTATATTTTTGGTGCTAGAAACAAATGGAATCTTTGTGCAAAAATTTTGTTTAATTTTGGCACAAGATAGTGACAGTTAGCCTGTGTCCTTTTTAAGTGAGGGTGCATAATTTGCCGGTAATATTGTTTATGCCGATAAAAGTATTTTAGTATACCGAGAATATACATTTGACGGATGTCTAGGACGTGACATTCTTTGAAGAGTTAATTTGAAGAATAGCGAAAGGGTTAGATAGATAGAAAGAAGAAGAAAAATAAGAGGATGATCGAGAAATCGATTGTAAATTGATTGAGATAGCTACAATGACAAAAATGTATCTTAAAAACATAATGAAATGTTTAGATATGTTACAATAATATTTTCTTTGCTTAGTTATATAAATAAATAAATTATTTGGGTTGAATATGTATCCTCACGCTCCGTGTCAAGGAAATTCTAATGTACTATACACATATAATCTCAATACCATCCATTGTGTCACAAGTTGGGAAATTGATTACGACGATGTGTCAATTTTCTTTGAAATGTTTATACATGACTTATGTTCGGGTCTAAGGGTCCAAGGGGTCTATGTATGTATAAACAAAAATAAAATAGAAAATACCAGAAGGTGAATGTATGGTAAAATCCACATCTGCAGAAGTGCAAACAAAATAAAATAATTAGTAAGTAAACAAATATCAGATATCTCATAGAGACAAAGCTATGATGGTATAGTGGTACTCGAAGTAAGTCCACATACTAACATATATACAACTTTTAAAAATTTGATAAATGTGGCGATTGAGGGGTGAGAATTGGTTAACGTTATGTATATATATATATATAAAGTGATCACTTAAGCCAGCAGATGACAGGTAGTAAACTCTATAATTATCCGATACTTCCATATATTTTTCATTAAATATAATTTTAAAAAAGCTTCGTCTCTATGAGATATCTGATATTTGTTTAATAATAGTGCTTTTGTAGGTAAAATTCCAGTAATCGTGCGTTCTTGGATATATTCAAATATTGCTAAAATAGTAAATAACACAAAACGTATAAATTTTTCTGAAATGAGTAATAATTTAGATAAGAAGTTAATAAATCAATGAATAAAAACACTATTAAATCGTATCAAAAATTTTATAAAGTATTGCCAATAGAACAACTAAAGAATCTGATGTTGCTACTGTATATTAGGATCACAATAAGGTACTTGTTTAATGGAGAACATCTGTATACAAATACATAAAAATAACAATTTATCATATACAATATATACATGATGCAATACATTTCTACTCCCGCCATTTTCATTTTCAATTGTATTTGATGTCACTTAGTTTTTTTAATAAAAAAATTGTCCAAAAACAATCTTAAATTCAAAATTCTACAAACACAGTGCAGTACATATTATTTATAGTTTTTATCTCTGATGTAAACATTTTAAACTATGGAAAACTTTTTAAACATTTTAATACGAAGATATTGTATTTTTAATTTATTGAAGTTAACTTGTGAGTTATGATGTCAATAAATATTAACTATGCAGGGTGTAACAGATCTAGTTCATAATATTTTATGAGTCTAAAATATTCAAGGAATATGTGCAAATTCTGCACCTTTAGGGATAATATTATTGTTTGAAATTTTTATAAAATCATGTTAAGCTTTTAGTCTACATACTTCGAAATACATAAATGGTCCTAAATCATGTAACAAAAAATAGCCTAGATGTTCGAAATTCGATAATTTTTAATTTTTTGTATTCAATATATAATTTGGAATCAATAAAATATTTCAATTTATCGAAATAATCCCATCATTGCGATTTTTTTGAAATGTTTGTATCTCTGACATAGTTGAGATTAGGTACATATTACTTGTACATTTTTGACTCAAATTTAGTTAGGTATTAGTAAAATATTGTGGACTAAATTTGTTACACCTTTATATAATGTACTTTATGTTCTGGAGATACATTTTAAAAATATTTTAATTTGAAATATTGTGATGCTGCCATACCGTAGGTTTACTTATTTAAATTATTACATTTTTTCACAGAAACCGTCCTGTGTACGCCTTTCGCGTTTGTCCTACGACGAATTTTAAATGTCAGCATTTTATATATTTTACTTAAATATTGTACACTGATATGAATCGAGTATACTGAATCTTCTATTATATAAAAAAAAACAAAATAATAAAGTAAGTTCAAACAACAACAAAAAATAAACAATTGCAAAACAAAAAAGAACAACAAAATTATAAATCTCTCTTGCCTTAATTAAATTGTTCATTTTACCCTACGCGTGATTCAAATAATATATATATATTTAAAGGCGGTTTTTCGTGTGAAATGTTGTTGTTTAGCTTTATCCGAGTAGGAGGTTAAATTTCTTTGATCAAAACTTGTATTTTTGTTAAGTCTTCCAATACATCTGCTTATTATTGATTTGATGTATTATAGGCATGTTATTTCATAAATTTGATTATCTCAAAGATTGTTTTATATTTAATATTTTAACATAATATTGATACACAATTTTTATTATCATTATATTTTTCAACGACGAAAATTTTTTGATAGTTTTATTAATGTACACTTTATATTAAATAAAATTAAAATAATTTTGTATGAAACCATGAAATATCGTGGCTTCATACAAAGTTATTATCACTTTATTTAATATAATATGTCAAACTACAAAGTGATGCTTTCTACGAAAAAAAAAATTAGTAATAATGTACACTTTGTTTTAATTATTTATTTGTTTAGTTATATAACGTAGTTGTTTACTGGACTTAATTTATTTATTTAACGCTAGGATGCATTTTTCCGCTAACGCGCTTTTTCCCTTTTATTCGCCGAGGTAAAAGTCATTAGTTTAACCCTTAACTTGCTTATCACGTGAAACTTTTTTCAATGGACCACAATATTAATTATTTTCTATCTTTGTCTTCTCGACTATTTTCCTGAGACGAATCTTTCAATTTTTGGGCAACTTGCAAAAATGGAAGATAGCCTAGAGAAGCCTGTTGTATTGGGTCATGTCGAAAAACTCTAGTGATAGCCCTAAGATCTACAGGATGTTGAGAAATGTGGAGCAGTATTGTCAAGAGGGCGGGAGTTCATTGAGATTACGATCCTCAGTCATGAAGGACCGACGTGGTTGATCTTCGTCTTATCCTCAATGAGCAGTCGTAATCGTGGATTACAGCATGGATGATTTGTCACCACTTATTCTGGTCCCTAGCTTTTATTGTGCATTCCACGAATGGGCTCTGCATCGAAGTATTGAGCAGTTTATTCCATCGTGCTGATGATATTCCACAATAACCAGCCATCCATTTCTATCCAACAACCCCATGTATTTCTCCATGATGTTCGCATATCTGGTAACGTGGCCAAAATAGACGATAGATGCTATTCAATGCGTAATAATTATTCCTCTCTGATCGATGAATTTGTTGTGCGGGCTGTTCACGAAATGCGTCCCAGCACCATATTTCTAAAGCACATATCATATTGCGCTTCCATCTTCCGCGTCTTTGAGTTAGAGAAAGATTTGACTAATGTGAATATGTGTAATGTTTTAAATCGTATTATATATTATTATGTATATGGATACGATTTAACAGTGCATTAAAATAAATACTTTGTTCCATAAAACGAATTATTTGTGCATTATAATAATAAAAAATTAACATTAAATAAATATATATCTGTTCAATAAAAACATACCTAACCTAAATTAACCTAACCTTACCTAATCTATATTAACCTTGCTAATATTGTATTATTTTATTGCACAAATAATTAATTCTAAGGAACCAAGTACAGTGGAACCCCTATTTTAAGTTTTTGAAGTGACCAATAAAAATATATATAAATTGGGGGGTATTAAAAAACATTAAATTATTTTTTTATTGAAAAAAATCACACAATTTTATTTGATGTAGGTTTTTTTGTTGTTTTTAAATATTCTAAATTAAATTAAAGGTTTCTGGTGGTACATTACCAATACTTGTAAAATATGCTATGAAGCCTCCAATATGCCTCATTGCATCGTCTCTTGTAGGGGCTAGATTTATGAGATGAACAGGAAGGTTCTTCTTCTGTCAAGTTTTCGTTTATACGACTGTCCACTATTTCATTAATTTCCACTATGTCCGATGTTTTTAAGTTGGAGTCAACGTCTAAGTAAGTCTGCAAGGGTTATTCATAGATTCTTTCCCAGCCATCATTGTAATCTGTACTATCTTTTAGGCAATTTTCTTGCTGATTCTAACTTCTAAAAACTAATTTAAAAATCTAAACGTAAAAATTACATAGGTATGAGGATGAAAAATGTGTATAAACGACAAGCAAACGACCAACACACTCTTGGCTCTATAGCGAACTGGCTGAACAAATTTCAATTAATTTTAGACGTAAATCGCGGGAAAGACAGACGTAAAATAGGGTGTTTTATGTACTGTAATGACGCGAGATATAATAATATCCACTCTAAATTGACTAAACTAGACGAGCGACGAAAGCTCTAACCATATATAAAACAAGTTTTTTGTCTGACGATAAAAATATTTATAATAAGCAATGAAATGTGTACAATTAATGTAAATAATAAAAGCAGTAAATACAAATGGAGTTTAAATTGCAATACGGTATTATTGGATGGGGAGGTGCATATAAAACTTCAATGTCACAATGTGATAGAAATCACTCAAAAAATGATAATAAAAATTATTCTAAAAAAAAAAGACTATCCAAGTACACAACTTTTCACAGATTTTTCTAGAACCAAAAATAGTAGACATATACAAAAAAAAATCAATAATTCAAATTTTCAAAATTAAAAATCAATTAAATTTTAGAAGCGAATTCCAATCTACAAGATATAGAGATCAAATTGATATCCCAAAACTAAAATATACCGCAACTCAAAATCAATATCAAGGTATCAAATTTTTTTTAAATCTCTCTATCACAATTAGAAAAAGTAAAAAAAATATGTACACAGACTAACTGAAACATAAATTAACTCGAATATACTCCTTCTCTATACACGAGTCTTACTCTCACAGAGAAAAAACAAATGTTAAAATATATATATATATATCTACTGATTATTGAAATTGTATTATATTTTAATATTAATAAAAAAAGAAAAAGAAAAAAGTTATTTTTTAATTTTAATTAAGCCATCATTCATTATTCTTTAGTAATCATGGATTTTCAATGTAGAAAATTTTAAATAAAATACAACGAAACATTTACTTTAAAATATTCACAACATTGTTTGGGTTATGTTTTGTTTTGTGAGCTTCAATACTGTGAAAGAAGTGGCTTTGTTCGGTTCGAAATTCAAAATAAATAAAATCCTCGCAAACACTGCTGGTATGCAAAAAATTTATGACAGAAAGGGTATGAAGCAGTTTACCAGCTGTGCAACGATGCATAGAACCGCATAGCGCCACCTAAGGGTTAACTTAATTCTAACTGTGTTTAGAAGTTTCTTCCGGTTTTTGCAATGAGCTTTTTCTAGTGATTTATCGCGTAGCATTTTAATGCCAGTAAATTCTTCAACGAGTTTTGTTGTTAATGCAGTATGTTTGTATTTTCTTTCCAAATTTTTTTGTACTTTGTATGCTTAGAAAATACATATGTGTATTTAATGTTCGTTTTATGCTTAGGAGATACGCGTACTTAATATTTTTTATATGCTTAGGATATAGATTAAAGGATGCGGATACATGGGAATGGGAATATAGTCCTGTGTACCGAGATCTTAGCTCACTTTACAGTTTTTAAGAATCTCGGCATTAGCATTCTAGATTAATTTTGTGATACCAAAATTAGATGAAGACTAAATCATGGAACATTCGTGCATTGCTTTTACTTCTGGCATATTATTCATAAGAATTGTGGGAATAAAGACCGGCGTTCTATCCTCTCACCGGCTAGTCAGTGGAGAACACAAGATTCGCGGATTTTTCACCTCAGAAACCATACCCATCTTATTTTGTCACATTTTGCCTTCATCCTAAACTGGGAAAATTTTATAAAAGTAATACCTGGAGGTGATAAACAAAAAGGTGTTATTTATTTTAAACGTGGCATCTAATCATAAAAAAGAAACACGAACAAAGTAAATATAATAAAGATACAATCCATATAAACAAATCCTAATTTCGTCATGTTGGGCGCTTCGACGTTCTGCGATGCAGGCAAGTGACATCAAGATGTTCCAATAGATGGCACCACTCCTGTCTATCATCGTATATTATCCTCGGCATCCAGGCCAACGCAATTGGATTCACATACGGAAGTGTATGAAATCACATACCCCGAGGTTGTAATGTGAACCGAAGGAGTGAAAAACGTAGCCTACGGTGAGTATAACGAAGGGGAAGAAACCAAAGGGGAAACATCTCGTTTCCAGTAAAGATAATTAACAATGCGATTAGATGAACATATCATAATAAAATATGCACTAGTGATTGTTAACGTAAAAATAATTACACTTTGGTTATGTTGGATTGCTCACATTATTAGTATTAAATATCAACTTAGTCCACATAAAGACATTCTTGAAAAAACCGAGATCATGTTTACATAAATAATTAAATGGTGGTAACACACGTACATATTATAATCTGTCAGCGTCGCGTCATTCTTTGATAGTGCGACCAAAGGTAAACTTCGTACGGTTTCATTCAAGGCTTCTATGACACAACGTGAAATGAAATTACGATTGCGCAATGTTTTGATTCGCAATGTACACTTCAATTCAAATTGAATATATATTCACGCACTGTTATTGAGTATGTTGCGTAAAAACATAGATGCCGGAAGAAACAGGATATTCGGAAGAAAGTTCCACTCACCACAGTCCCGTTCTTTCGGCACCTCCAAGGTGGACTATAACTTTAGGTTTTGTAACACTATCTCCGTTCAGGGTCTTGAGTCCTTCAGATTGCACAGAATAGACACTTAGACATACGTCTCACTCGTTTGTTATACTGCGAAATTTACTCGTTACCGCTCCGGTTCAGGGTCGCCGATCGACAGACACGGTGGCAGGTGAGGAAGGGAGGGGAGGTGGAAGGCACAGTACATTATCTTCGTTCAAGCATAAATATATGTCTCAAACAGAGTATATAAAAGAGAACACATTTAAGTAATCTTAACCGAAAGATATTGAGATAAAGACCTAGCCGTTTAATCGAGCACTATACAGCCATGTAGATCAAATACATTCAATACGTCCTAGATATATTTTATTAAATAATGTCAATCTTACAAATGAGTAGTAATAAATAATTATTTTTTTCTCGAAAACCAAATTAATATTCAATATTTTTATTTAAATAAATGATTTAGTACGTACCGACTGGAGAATTTCAAATCAGTATTGTCCGCGGTTATTTAGCTCCACGTCAAATTAATCTAATTTATTAAATAAACAGATATACACAAATGTGTGTGAAATGTATGTGTAGTATACCACGGGTCCAGGGAGAGCAGAGCGACAGTTCATTATTCTGCTGGACAGGTGGGCGCAATAGTCAACTGGATGTAAGCCAATTGGTTGACAATATTACTGGCAACAGCCAAGTAGGAAACATCGGCTGAAAAATTAGGTTATTTTCACTATTACATATTCTTTATCCTCATATATATGTAATAAACATCATTTTAATTAGATCTAGACACCGAGTATTCTGCACAATTAAAGACAATCCTTTATTTAGCACCTTAATACGCATGATAACGTATTCCTTAATCCCACTTATCTTCAATTGCATATTCTTTATTTGGTATTTAGAAAATTAATCAAATATTTCTATGAGTACTAGTGACAAAATAAATCGTTATTGTGACTATGACGATATATATACTCTTGGTATTTACTTGTAACGATAAATATCAAACTTATACACGCAATCGCATCCCTATATTAAAGAAGTTCTGCGTGTGTAAAGATCAATGGATCATTCACACCATGATTTGACGACATTACAAAGGGTGTCAAGCAGGGTTGTGGAATATTTTCATGACTGTTAAACTTGTATATGGATTATTGTGAGAAATAACTGGAATATATGAATGTAGAAGCGAAAATGGGCGATTTGATTGTATGCTGTTTATTGTACGCTAATGATGCAGTATTAATGACAAATAATTATCAAGAATTACAGAGCCTAGTGAGTAGAATGTACGATATATACAAAGAAAGCGACCTTATTATGAATGTCAACATGTCGAAAGTGATGGTATTTGAGAAGGAAGAAAGCAAGATAACGTGCAAAATACTTGTAGGTAATGAATGTTTGGAACAAGTAGATGAGCTTGTGTATTTGGAAGTATGTTCTATAGAAACGAAAAGACAAAGAAAGATATCAAAAGAAGGGTGACTGCAGGAAATAAAGTCCTGGTGCCGACGCTGATGTATGGAAATGAGGCCTAGAACTGGCAGAAGAGGAACGAAAATAGACTGAATGCAGTAGAAATAAGATCCTTTAGGTATATATATCGCAGATCCATTTATTTAAGAGTAAAGAATGAAGAAAGATTAAGAAAGGATCACTTAGGTTCGGATGAATGTGGAGAGAATGGTAAAAATGATATATGACGCAATTATTGATGGCACCAGAAGTATAGGAAGTCTGCGGAAGACGGAAGGCACGACCAGTTAACCAGATACTGGAATATGGTCATGTTAGAAACCTCAATAATTATCGAGCTTGAATAAGAAAACGTATAAATGTGGATGAGGCAAGAATTGTGTGTCAGGATAGAAGAGTGTGGCGCTCTATTTACGGTGTGATGGTAAGAAATTAAGTATAATTGGTTACTGAGATTTAACTACTCCAGTATGGAATAATTGGGTGAAAAGGAGCATACAATAATATAATGAACTCGGTAAAAATAATAAGGCGAACAATCATCAAAGTAATATATAAAAAAAAAGTTCCCAAAATAGAAAACAATTACAAAAAATCTCAATTAATTAAAGGAAATAACACTAAAATTTGAAACAAGCACATCTCTAAATGTCTAAATGTCATACCAAACACTATCAGCAAAATTTTATATACTTAGGAATAAAAAATTTCAATAGCCTCCCTACACAAATTAAAGAAATAAAATATATAAAAGAGGTTAGAAAGAAATTAAATAAACACTTCAGAAACACATAATTAGAAAATAAACAATATTATAGAACACTTCAGAAGCACATAAACAGACAATAAATAAAATATTATACAAAATTATTATTGTGTAACTCCCTCTCCAAGCACAAGAGCTAGTCTATTTTTTGGAGAGATAAGCGAAAAAAAAAACATGTAATTTTAATAATGTAAAGTACTTAATTCATGTTATAAAAAAATTGTAAAAATATCAAATTTATATATATATATAAAGCTAATCTTAGTATAGTGAGTAAGACTAAAAAAGGATCACATAGGTGGTTTGGTCATATGGAACGAATGAATGGGGAGAGAATGGTAAGAAAAATATATGACGCAAGTATTGATAACACCAGAAGTGAGGACGTCTGCGGAAGACTTGGCACGGCCAAGTAAACCAGATGCTGGAGGACGGTCCTGTTAGAAGCCTTAAGAACTTTAGAGCTTGTATGAGAAGACGTATGAATGTGGATGAGGCAAGAATTGTGTATCAGGATAGAAGAGTGTGGCGCTCTATCTACGGCATGATGGTAGATAAGTAAGTATAATTGATTACTGAGCTTTAACAGAGTTTATAGTGTACTGAGTTTCTAGTAATTGTTTACCGAATTGCGAATAGTTACCAGTTTCTAGTCATCGTTACAATTGAACACAATTCTCGCAATCACAGTCACAATCATGGTTTAGCTCATCACGTACATATATCTGACATTGAAGATGATTTCGTTTTTTATAACGCAATGTTTTTCCAAACATTTGACACTCCGCTGCTCAAATTTTCAACTTTGCGTTAACTAAATTTCAATTTTGACATTGAAAAAAAATGAGTAGAAAATAAAGAGAAAAGTCCTTTTTAAATTACCAAATTTATCTTTGTGGTTAAAATTCATATATTTATTTATTAACGTTGTTTTATTAACCACTTAATTGAGTTTAAATACATCTAAATCGAGTAAAACTAATCAAAAAATTATAAACAACCAACTAAATTTGACCACGAGTCCCAATTCAAAATTTTTTTCCTAAAAATTATTCGAGTAAATTTGTATTAAGTAACAATTTGAGTTAGGTACTAAATTTATTTTTTAAATAATTGTTTTTTTTTTAGAAATAGATTCTGGTATATAAATATTAATATATATTTTTAGTTAGCAATGATATCCTGAAGAAGAAAATGGTATTTTTCGAAACCGGTGCATGTATTTAACCTCATTTAAGTGGTTAATAAAATAACATTAACAAATTTAAAAAAAGAACAGTGTTCCGAATTCTATTATCGCCAATAGGAATTATGGAAGTTCGGGTGCTAACACTAATATATGGAAGTAAAGCCTGGAATTGGCTGCATGCATTTGAAATACGATCACTCAGACATATGTGTATAAATAATAATATGTAGATATGTATGATAGAATTAAGAAAGAATCGCTGAAATCTATATATTTGACATTTTTCCCTAGTTCTAATCTGATCAATATCCCAACATTTTTATATTTTGTTAATTTCCATATTGCATTATTATAGATGTATGTATATACATACATATATGTTATTTTCTATTTGTTGTGTAAACATATTCTTATATCTAGTATATATTGATTTTGTATTATATAAATGTTGATGGCCACCCCCATAATTCAAGATTTTTTTTATTTTGGGGTGCATAACTCTACTATTATCGAATGTATAAATATAAATGAATAAGGTGGTTTGGACATACGGAACGTATGAATTAAATGAGAATGATACACGAAATATATACGGCGAGTATTGAAGGAAACAGAACCAAAGAGCCTCCGCAGAAGACCTGGCATAATAGAACGACACTGTTAAAAGCTTCAATAATCGACGAACGTGCATAAAAAAGGACAGAAAAATGTGGCGTTCTATTCTCTCTGACTACTTCTGTGATAAGTATGAAGAAAGTTAAAATTTGATAAAAATTGTAATTTGAATTTGTCGTAAACTCAAAATCTCTAGAAATAATCAGACGACAGAATTACCCGGATGACTTGGGTCATTTGGTAAACTTTGGAATAACCGAGCTTAGCCAAAGACTATATGGATTGAATAAACAAGAGACTAAGTCACAATACATTCTGTTTTGAACTAAAACTAAGTATAAAGATTTATGCATAATATTTTTACGTATTTTTATAAAACACTGTATCTTTAAAAACCAATCATCTCAATCTCGTGGACCCGCCCACTACCCTCATATATCATCCCTGTATAATATTTTTGATGAATTCACATCGATATTTTAAAATCCACGATCTCGTTTGTGAATCCACCTACTACCCTAATATATCATCCCTTGAGAACTACATGTAGGGAATCATTATCACTTTTTATTTTTTAAGGTATCTTATATATTAAAAGTATATATATATTCTGTTATATCTCATTTATTACAGTTTTATTATTTATTTATTTTTGTTTATATACCTGTTAAACTTTAATATGTATTCATAAAGTTATCTGCAATGTCTAAAACCTGATTAATATTATTATAAAATATATGTATTTTAATGAGAAAACACATTTTTGTTATGTATAATAATTTCATAACATATTTCTGTGGTATTTTTAATACAACTTAAATTCATAAATAAGAAAGATATACAGAAAAAATCCATATATCGAAAAAATAATTTTGGTTATCTTATGTCGGGAATCAAACCTGAACCTTTTCCTATCCCGAGAAATGCGTTACTATTCCGCTGATTACGTTTTCGACAAATTTTTAAATTATATTCTGTTGTCTTTTTTAAAATTGATACACTTATTATTCAATTTTTGGAAAGGTATTTACTTTATATTTCAATGAATCTCAAATACCTCTGAGAAGTACACAATAGGAGATGTTATGTTTGCTATTGATCTTTTTTTTCGTATGGTTATGACCTACCTACAAGGCAATTAAACTTAGGAGAGGGAATAAAGCTCTTTTACTCTAAAACTCAAAGGTCAACAGAGCGATTCAACTAAATGCATTTAACTAGATCGCTAACAGCATTAGATTCAACTAATTCAATTAGTTTGAGACTTAGTTTGGTTATTAATTGTTATTAGAATTGCACGGGAAATATTGGGAAACCATATTCCGGAATTCTACCAATTAGAATTAGTAATTTGAACGTATTAATAAAGTAAGCTTAATATATTACATATTGCTTCGATAATGAAAAAATATTTAAGATAGTTGTGCCAGATTTTCAAATATTTATTTTGTTATATTACATGCTATCATTCAAATTTTAAACTTCGTTTATGCTATGTTTACTGATGATATCTAAATAGCCAAGTTTTCATATTATTCATACATTCTCTCTACGTCAGCTTTATAAAATTCACAAAATGTCTTGCTGAAGTAAAGCCATATTAAAAATATATAAAAAATAAAAAGTAATCAAAATTAATGCAATCTGTACAGCTAAGTTTATAAATTTAATAATAAATAATTTAATAAAAATTTATTTATATAAAATACAGGTTCTAAAAAAAAAATGGGGTTGCTTAGTAAAAAATAGAGTAGAGTTGTCACATCAATATTCTTATTATTTTCAAACTAAGCTAAACGCTTGCACTTCAAAATAAATAATATGTATTTTTGTAGCTTAGATTATTTCATATTAAAATTCATTTTACATAAATTATGGTCCTATTCTGGTATCTATAATTATGAATTTTTTGATGATTTAAACTAAAAAATTACTTGCACATCACAGAACAATCCACAAAACGTAAAACGATGTATGTAAAAGACGTTTTGAATAGCATTAAAAATATAAAACTGACTATAGTATGTATGTATTTAAAATATGAATGGTTTTAATAAATATAACTTATGTTTTTTTTAAATTTTGATACTATTAATTTAATGATTTATTTAATCACTTTTTAACGTTTTTCCACTATTTATTATTTATTATTTATTATTACCGATTTCAGCCTGTAATGGCCATCTTCAGAGTGGTACATTTTCAAAAAAAAAATTATATATATACACTCACTTAAAAACACCCCTGTATTGATTTGTATAACCTTTGTATTAGAACAAATATGTTTTTATAAGAATACATTTTTGTTGTGAATTTGTATTTTCAGAACATAGTTCTGTGGTAATTTAAATAATATGACATTGACTGTTTTAAAAAGAGATTTATATTATAAATATGTCAATTAGAAAGATTACAGAATATAAGATTTATCAAAATTTGTCGAAAACGTATTTGATTGCTATAGTAAAAATAGTAACGCGCTTTCCCCGGATAGGAAGACGTCCAGGTTCAAATCTCGGTAGCAACTAAATATTTTTAGATAAATAGTTTTTTTCTGTATATCTAGTTGATTAATTTAATTTGAAAAATAAAAACAGTGTCCTAAACGTATGTAGTATATAAAAGTAGGTACACTATACTACCCGGGACTTTTTGAGATTTAAGAGAAAGATTTCCTCCTATCAGCTTCTTTTCTGTATTCTCATACACATAACATGAGATTCAGGTACATGTTTAATTAAAAAATACATACACTCTAATAATTTTGATATTGCGGATCACAGGTTTTTTTTTACAGTAATCTCGTCAATTTTAATTTTCCACTCCCGCTTAACTTGTGTCATCTTCTTTTCCTTAACTCGCCACATTTAATCTATATAATAGCAAATTTTTGTACGACAATGGTATTGACTTGTAATATAATATTTCCTATTCTCTAATATTATTGTATTTTTTTGTATAAAATAAAGTTTTGACTTGATTAATGGCACGAAGGGTGCATTGCCTATTTAAAAGAAGAAGAAGAATCATTTCGTTGTGATTTTTATGAATTTCGACATAATATAATACATGAATAATAATAGAAATAAAAAAGACAAATTTTGTTCTACTCACCTTTTCTAGTGATGGATCAGTGTGGCTCGAGGGACTCGCACACACACTATTTTCCAGGATACCTTCGATCGTAGCCAGTTATAAAACTAAAACGTATCGTCAGCGTAATAATACGATGACGATCGACGTCATCACGAGGATTGCGCTCGTCACACTAGTCGGTCGACGAAACAAACATTCACAACAAGAATACGGAACAATAATCGTAGGTAGATTGTTCATTGTTCACGGACGGAAAAATACTAAACGTAAGATATCCACGCAAATGAACAGAATTAAAGACTTCAATTACACACACGTTAAACAAATCAAATATTTGCGGTGTTGAATATATATTATACTAATTTAAAAACAAATTGTGTGCACGACAAGCGCTTGCAAGTGAAACGTTTTTAATATTTTTTCTTTTTATATTTACATATCAATTTCAAAATGTTTTCTTTATTATATTATATTTAACTCCACGATGTATATTTTACGTATTCATTTAGTATAATTATAATTTTGAAAATCCTCCCTTATGTAAGATACAAAAACATTGTAAATTATTTTGTGGTCTCGCGTTTGGACTATTGCAATGGAATTCATTTTATACTGGTTAGCCAAAATTTCAGCTGTGCTGAGTACAGCATGTTTTCAATGCAGCATAGTCTGACTGATATTAAGTGTAAGAAAATATTTCCATACTCTGAAATATTGTTTTCACTGGCTTAGTATTCATAAGAGAAAACACTGTAAAATATGCTAATTAATGAATATGTGTTTTAAGAATTTTCGAAACCGTGTTATAAATGGAAAGACGAAAAAAATTGTGATGTTAAGAAGAGTGTCTTCTTCTTCTTCTTTATATTTTTATATTTTGTTTATATACTTCTTCTTTATCTGTCTACATGTTCATCACGTTTAAAGTCTCCTTTATTAGGTGTAACCATCCTCTTGCTCGCTTCTCCTCTCTTCTCCCTGTGATTGCTAGGAAGGATTGAGACACGTGTGCGCCTCGCGGTCCTCGAGATATGCAGCATCCGCCTCCAGATGGGGTAAAAGAACCACTTCTGAACGAACAGTGAAGGGTTGGTTCGAATAATTTAAGAAATATAACGAACTTCTTAACGACGAAAAGGGACAAATTAATTTTAAACTTTAGGGAATATGTAACAAATAACCAGCACTGACTAACCGTAGAGAACCCATCTTGCTTCGTGACAACATTTGCTACTTCAAGCACTTCTGAAAAACTATGTATGGCAAAAACAGTCAATAACAAAAAAGCGGCAGAAAATTGTTTAACACGTAGACTGCCAAACGTATCCATTTATGGTTTTATCAAGTGGGTTTTTTGTATCCATTTGGATACTAAGAAAGATTTTGGCGATATGTATTCTCTTGGGACTCGTTTTCCTTCAGAATTAAATTAACTAAACGTGCCAGATAGATACTTATTGTCTGAAAGAAATATTTTATATTTGAACTTAATTTTACATATAAAATATATTACAAATACAAAAAAATATCCAAAAGGATTTGTTTGTATTTGTATGCTGGCAACCTAATTGTATGGCAACCTACTCTTAAATTTTAAATTATTATAGAAGCATAAATCAAATAGTTCGACAAAATTAATTTACTCCAAGTTGAGTCCTTGAAATTGAAGGTTAAAATCGACCACTGTTTTCGGAAAAACGTATATATTATAACATTACTACTATTGCAGTCGTAAAAAAGTTTCTACTGTCAATAAGGTTAACCAGACATGAAGGAAACAAGGTCCCATTTAAGGTAGGTCATTAAATTTAAAATATCACTCAACAAATTAATGTTGGAGGGACATAAATATTGATGAATACTTTATGAACTTGCCTAAAAAAATTTGTGAATGAAATATTAAATTTATTCACAATACATGTGTTCTTAATTCATTAATATTATTTTGTCTGCGTAATCTTGGTTTCAAGATTATGAGAAACTTTATTTCATTATTCAATTTTTCATAATAAACCACTTTTCCACTGAAATTGGTTGCGGTCTTTCTTATAACGTCTGTAATATTCAGTTTATAATTTTTATGTTAGTGAAAGGTCAAACATATAATATTAAGGTATTCAAACCGTTTTGTGTGTAATCTAAATTTTTATTTTTTTATTTATTTTTTGCCGATTTATAACCTTTTTTCATTTTCTTATTTTAACCTTTTAAATGCCATGAGCGCATTAACATGCCAAACTTGGTATATCGCACCAAGTTTTAAGTGTGTTAACACGCACTTTTGAACCTTGCAAACTTGCAGGCATTAAAGTCATATTTATAAATCATTTTGCCATCTGTAAATGATAGATTCCAGCTTTTGATAGATAAGTCTGGACGATTAAAGCCTAATCTTACCTTATGCGGTGTCTTTCATTTTAAATAGAGTTGGTAGTTAAAAGGTTAATTATATATGCTTCTACAATATTTTTCTTATTGTATACTTCAACTCCATTTAATTTTTTCACACTACAAAAAAAATTGTTCATTGTGTGTATTTCTACAGTATTGTATTATTTTGTATAAGTGCACATGTGTATATTAATAATTTTTAAAAGCCCATAATGGTGTAAATATTAATAAATAAATAAATAGACTATGATTAATAAAAATCCACATACTCGTTAACAACACGTAAAGACTAAATGGGATTCAATATCCTCTCTTAACAAAGTAAGTACACATTTTATTAATATTACAAGATAACACATGATGATGAAAAATAGTAGCTATACTAATGTTTTATTTTCTGAACACCGTGTAGAAATTTCACCTGGCGCTAATTTGTTGTAGTGTTGTCGTAAATTTTTATTTAAAAATCCGCCGCTTCTTTAAACACCAAAGGTAGAGTCATTATTCCGACACAGAATATTTCACTTTCGTCTTTAAGTCACGGCGTAGACCATTTTAAATTTCACTTAGCTGACTCGCTCGGAAAATGCGAAAATTATATTTTCCAGACAATACCTTCCGTGGTTTATGTGGTGTGAAGTCGTTATTCTTGAGGGAAATCTTGGTATAAAAAGACATTGAAGATATAATACCAGTTTTGGAGGGAAGTAAATAAACACAAACACGAGGCTTAAAAAATATCTTTCAACGCAACTACTTATTATATTTATTTGTATATAAACTACAAAGAAAATAAATTCTTCTCTGAAATTCCAGAGGACTGTAAACAACAGTTTGCTTATATTTGAGCATTCAGATAAAAATGTAAAGTAAAGCCGAATATCAGCTAGAGGAAGAAGAGATGTTGCAAATTTTAGACTGAAAAGATTTGCTCCGGATAGAGTTACATAGAGAACAGTTATATAGTCGGGTACAGAAATGGTTGACCCGTAGCCCCGAATAATGATGCTTGCTATAATAATATCTACATCTACAACGTATGTATGAGTGCATTAAATGCGTATCGCGAGTGCATTTAAACCTATTAAATATTCATATTTTTAATGGTCATTCGACAAATACCAAGTCAATTGACAGCCGAACAAATATGTCACTCCATCTCCTCAATAAACGAAACCTTGTAAGTGCTCTTTCATTTGTATGCTCTGCTCTAGTCACAACAAACACATTGTGACACACAACCGACACGCATGAGACAAGAAGATGTTACGAGCTTTTGTCTCACAGCATCTTAACCTTCTGACACAATCTCGAGTCAAACATATATTTAAATTAGGAGAACACATTCTTATTATATGAACAGACCTATGTTCTGAATAATTACAACTTCCCAATAAGAATTTGTTCTCCTAATAATAAAGTTGCATCAATATGTCCATAATTTAATAAAAATGAATTGATAATTCGGGTGTCTGCTATCAGTTTACTCAAAGGTATTTGAGATTCTGTAAAAATAAGGTAGATGGCTCTTTCAAATAATGGAACGATTAAATGTATTAATATCAAAAAGGTAACATATAGGTTCGAAAATTGTCACTAAAAATATTGTCGCTGTAGCATAGTTAGATAATGCACCTTCCCCGGATAGGAAAAAGATCCAGGTTCGAATCCCGGTGGCGCAACAACAATGTTTTTCTATAGAATTGATTTGATATGTATATCTTTCTAATTAATATATTTAATTCATATTTTAATATATTTAAATAACTTCAACACACACACATCAACTCCTACACTGGTGACCCCGACGTGACGTAACGAGGGACCGCCGAATATGAAGAAGAAGATATGTGAGTGAAGAGAAAAAACAATGATAATTTAAAAAAAAATTAAAATATATGTATGGGAGTTATGATTCACGGTCATAGGGAAAATATGTTTTGTTGATTATAACATATGTTGTATGTACCTAAGTTATGTGTGTGAGCTCTGGATGCCCCATATGTTTCATTCACCCAGCGTTCACGTATTTGTTTAATAATGATCTCGGAGATGTATTGTATATATGTGGTCAGAAAGTACTTACGGTAAACAGAAGTTTATTGTTGTTTACAGTTACAGTTTAAAAATATACAATAAAAAGTCTAAGCAGAAGTGACGTCAGTTATTGCGGTAGTTAGGAGCTATATTTTACCCAAGGTGTGTTCAGGGATCACCAGCGATGGTCAAATAGCCATAATGAAAAGAATTGTAAGCCTGGAAGCATTTAGTTTGAGGCATAATCTAAAATTGTTATATTCTTCCGTAAACGTTACTCCTGTATACGGTTATTGTTCTTTTTAATAAAAGAAAATTATAAAAATGTTGCTCTAAATAGGGTGGCTTCACATGAAAAAATACAAGAGGTGTAGCTAATCTGAATTTAACAATTCCCAAAATCACCAATAAGTATAGATCGAGGACAATAGAATTTGTTTTTCCTACAATAAAAAAATAGACTACCTAGGTTTTTACAAAAGAGCACGCTTTCTCCCAATTTAGAAAAAATGATAAAAAAAATAGCTTATCGATAATAACCTGTTTTACCTGTGAGAATGAAATGAATTGTTTAAAATGTAACTAATTAATTGTTATGTTTTTGATTTTATTAAATGTAACAAAATGCATATAAACGTACCTGCAGACAAATGTCTATCAAGACGTTTTGTCAGTCTAGTGTTAATTAAAGAAAAAAAAGAGAAAAAAGCAATGTTGTAGATATTTTTATGTATCGTGTTAGTCAATTGCTGGCTCAGCTACTTAGATCATGTTCCTTCAGAAGTCAATCATCTAGAGACAATGTTTGAAAGTTTTCAAAAATATGTGTTTTAAAATTTGTACTAAAAAATGATTCTGAAAGTTCTAATGTTATGAAACATCAATATAAAATAAAGTCCTCCATTTTCCTTCAACTTTTTTATATATACAAGTACAGTAGACCTGCTGTATGTTATATTCCGGGTTCTAAGTCAGAGAGGTGGGCAATTAACGTGAGCAGTCCAAATATCGCAAGCGTAACACAACATTGAATAGCGTGCTCAGACTACTCACCTTAACGATCTCCCCCGCTAAAAGCGGAACCTGTAATATGGCTGCTGGAGCTGGATTACCTGCTACCGCTCCGCCTCGTTAGTTATACTTCAGTCACTAATGTTGATTCGGTGAGTTTATTGCAAGCATGCTTTTCGTAAGCATAATAAATAATTCGTTATTGTTATTGTAAAAATATCAAATTTATTTACACCCTATCCCGAAATCGTTTTAAGGGTTGTTTACTCTCGTTTCGATTCGTCAATATTACATTTTTTAATGTTTTATTACATTCAGTAATTAACCCCATACATAGGTTGGCTCCGATATTATCGTACCAGATCTATACCTGTACAATTTGACGTGAGACTCGTTATCGCATTAAATTCAGAAGGCAGCCAGAGAGAAGCTATAGAAAACATGCACCCCCAAAAGAGGAGGGTAGACGTCACATTTGGGTTGCAGTCGCAGAACTCGATCACAGTCCGACAGAAATTCACCCTGTCCAGATCGCAAGAGGTGCAAGAGAGAGCCAGTAGAATGCTCCGTTAGGTCTCTTTTGCCACTACTCTTCCCAGCATTGTCGCTCCCAGCAACCCCCAGCGGAAGACCCATATCCCAATAAATGCCCGGAAATGTCCGAAATTGTCAGTTTTGAAAAAACAATTGCTTTTTGATTGTTTCTGCGAGCGGCTATAGTTGACGCTTTGCAGTCAATAGTGGCCGCTGTTAGTTTTAAACCTTCTCAAACCATGCGGTAACACCAGTCTACCGCTCTCATTAATCGTGTAATATTTCGGTAAATACACGCAACATACAATTCATATTTTAGTTAAATTGAAGGAAAATATTTACGCATAGATATAACTAGTGAAAAGTCAAGGATATAAGGCGAATTCCACAAAAAGAATTATCTTTCAATTCAATCATTGACAAAAATACCATTTGTGTCAAGAGAGAAATAAATCACATATTAATTTCACAGTGAAAAGAATAACAAACATACGAATATAATGGTGTATCTTTTTCATTAATTAAAGAAAGATGAAAAGGAAGGTTGTATTATATAATTCAACCTCCTATACAGGAGTTGATGAATGTTCTGAATTATAATATTATATATATATATGTGTTTTATATTTAATGCTTAATATTTATAGCATTAACCATTTTTTTCAAAAGTATTTTTCACATTTCAAAAGCTAATAGAAATCTAATTTTTTAAGGTAACACGAGTTGCGTACGAGTATTTTTTATCACGGTATGGTAAAGGTTAAGAAACGCTCTTCCTTGTAATTAGCGGCTGACCATTTCTTCTTATAATCACTCTTTATAGAATTCAAAGTACAACTTATGACACTTTTTTAAAATTATTTGGGCATTTAGTTACTTTTCTTCCAATAACAAAAAATCTTCATGGTTCTTTTGATTCTTGAATAGGATCATATAATACCTTTCTGGTAAATTTCTTGACAACTTTTGAAGAATCTGTAAAAGAATAACAAAAATCGTGAAAGTGAAGTAATTCAGCTTAGTCCTTTTTGATTTCAAGTCAGTATAAAAAAATAGCGGAAAGAAGCGGCCAGTTTTACTTATTTAATTAAGAAAGGTTTATTTTTTATGGGAGTAAAAACCAATTCAATCGATAATACCCTACATACTCAGTTCCAAAATTTAATTCAAAATTTGCTCAACGTACTTTCTTCTTTTGTGCTCCAAGAATATTTAATAAATTGCCACTAGACCTTATAGGGTGTTAAGTGATTAATGACTTCAAACCTAAAATAACAAAGTGGTTACTTGATGTGGGTAGAAAGCAAAATAAAACAAATTTGTCATTTGTACTAACCTAACTACCCACACATTCTTGTCACCGACTAATATATATTACTGACAATAATATTTTTATAACTTTTTTCAATATCTTTTCATAACTTCTGGTTATACTTTTTTCACATAACTTTTTCTAGACCTTAAAGGGTCTAAAGTGATTAGTGACTTCAAACCAAAAATAACAAAGTGGTTACTTGATGTGGGTAGAAAGCAAAATTAAACTAATTTGTCACTTGTGCTAACCTAACTACCCACACATTCTTGTCCCTTCCCTTGACTACCCACACATTCTGATATTTTTATAACTTTGTTTTCATTATTTTTTTATAACTTCTGATTATACTTTTTTTCACTTAACTTTTTATAAATCACTTGACATTATACTTACTTACCTCTTAACATTTACAACTTCTAAAAACTGTACAGGTAATTGCTTTAGAATAGATTACGCAATTACGCATTAGTAAAGCAATTACCTTTATTTTTCATATGTACTATTTATGCTATAAAATATATATATATATGTTTAAAAACACATTTATTATAATATTTAGAGTAAAATTTTCGAATTTCTATAATACTTATAAACACTACTCTTAAACATATTATTTAAACTGCAAAATAATGAAATACTATTTCAAAATAAAGTATGTACATACCTTCTTCTTCCACGTTCAAAGGTGTTCTAAACTTATGTTTGAAAGCTATCTACTTTGTTTTTACGGAATCTCAAATAATGGAACGATAGATGTATTAATTTTAAAAGTGTAACATATACATTCGAAAATTTGTCGTCAATCCACTGTGTTGATATAGCATAATCAGTGCACGTTCCCCGGACTGGAAGAGATCCAGGTTCGAATCCCGGTAGCAACAATAACATTTTTCGATAAAATTGATTTTATATGTATATCTTTCTAATTAATACATTTAATTTCTATTAAAAATATCATTGACCTATGTTCTGAATAATTACAACTTTGCAATAGGAATGTGTTCTCCTGAATAATATATCAGATAAACTTATACAAATACCTGCGCTAAGATATAACGACATAATATATATTTAAATGGATCGGTTTATTTCTCACTTATTTAGTTTTTGAATGATTACGTGTGCAGCATACGGCGTGCGAAGAATTTCATCAGGGATTGTTCTTCCATGGGATTTCAGCTTTATTAAGGCCGGAATTAAATTCTCGACTGCCATATTTCAGTGCATGCTCTGTATAAATTACGTAATAAACTACGTGATCTCTGGTCAAAAATTACCCTGACGGAAGTCGGAAGGGAGCCCCATAAAAATGGACCGCCTCTGCCTGCACGAAAGGGTTGTACCAAATCTGAATCAGTCGTAAATTATTAAATACATATATATATTTAATGTAAATTTATAAACCCTGTTAGAAATTTTAAACTAATAAACAACGAATAACGTTGTATTTAATTATTTGTTTAGAAAGCACAAACGGCGTTGTGGATCGAGCTATTAAGAAATTTATTAAGAAAGCTATTAAGCATAAAAAGTTTAATAATAAAAAATGAAAATAATAAAAAACGTATTACGTAAAAGATGTTTAAAGCTATAGGCACAAACATTTAATTTGGCGTTTTTAATAACAGTTGGTAGGTAGATAATCTTATTCTGATACATTATTAAATACCCGTGCAGGCTTTACCCAGGACTTGGAGTTGGTTATAGGTGGGTGCCATTGTTTTGTACAGTTTCTAAAGACATACGATGTTTGTAACATTTGTTCTCAAACATTGGTTTTCATGATTTATGTAATGGCAAGCGGCGGCAGCTATTAATAGGCTGCGCCGATTGAGATGTACTATAGCTATCCTAGATTGACTGGCTGAAGTACGTAATCTTGTATTGTAGGTTGATGATACGTTTGTTTTTTTATTATTTATTGTTCTTTCCTGGGAAGTATAGATTTATGCGACCTCAATCTGTTACATTTTTACTTATTTTTTATGTCGTTTCTTTTTTTCTCAACCTTTTCTTCTGATGTTTTTTATATTTTTTATTATGTTTTATGCTTTGTTTTTTTTTCATATTGTTAAAAAAAATCACTTAATTAAGAAGAGTCTGGGACTGTCAGTTTTGAGATGGCAGCTGTTCAGCTCCGTCCTGTCACTATGTGTGAGATGCAGCTGCACAGCTGCCTAATAGCATTAAAAATGCCAAGCAGGCGGCAAATGAGTAGAACCATTTATAAGCTTTTTTTATAAATGGTCCTGGGTAAGTAGCGGGTAATGGATGGCTTAGATTTAAAATCTTCCACAATTACGCCACACTACGCAATGTGATCTTTTCCTTCGCGGTGGACCTGAGAGCTACACCCTGGAGTAACACACACGCTCAGGTTTGACTGAAGTTAGCACTTACCCACAGGTAGAAAATATGAATTTTCAATTGTTGTCTAGTCGCCTGCATAGGTAGGGATACCTATCAGTTTTGTCACATATACTCTTCGGTTTACCTGTATAAGCGACCTGAACAGTAATACCGGCCAGGTATAACATCGCGTGTATGGCCGACTTTACAATCGCTCACTCAAACTTGCACACATACACACATAGTCACTCTGCACACCGCGCTGCCACGGTACACACACAAATGTGAACAACTCATGGACATCACACAATTTAATTCTAATGTCTTTAATTTGACATTTAAAATTTCTCCGCCAGAGTTAGTAAAAGCGGTTTGTCTTTAGCAAGTTAGTTTGAGAGTGTTTAAATATATTTTTTAAGAAATGCATATCTTTTAAAAATCTATAATATACTTCATTTCTGCTCATGCTACATGCATGGTCTTTGCGCTTTTATGAAGGTTCTGCCCGAACAAACTATTTTCGGGGTAGAATTAATAACATCACGTTCCCTAATGCTTCAACCCTATTTTCGTATTCCCAATTATGACCAGAATAAACCCTTCCCCCTTTCATGCCTCGTCCCACTACCCGAATAGGTCAGCACCAAACTCTATTTAGCTTAGTTATAATTTACATCTGATGATGAGACCGACTGCACCTCTCGAAACTATAGTAGTGACAAAATTATAACTCAACATGTGTGTAGTACAAAGTTTTATTCCTTAACGTTATTTAAATTAACCAAAATAAATGTATGTTTTAGATGATGTATTTTTGCATTGTTTTCTATTTAAGGTAGTTCAATCTTTAAAATATAATAAAAAAGATTTTATATTTTGTTAACTTTTTTAAATGTTCCACCCATTGAAACTGCAATTCTGGGGTTAGATTAGGGACGCCCCTGCGTGACACGTGACTCCCGTGTATGTTAACGTAAAAAAATCACTTTAAAATTCGTTAATGATCCTCGTCCATCATCACTTTTTGGTCCCGTTTGAACTTTATCTGACAAATGGGGACATAACCTCGAAAGTGAAAAGCAAACAGAGGAATGCCGCATCGTGTTGTGATTAATGGCGGGCGGAAGTCCAACTATCCGCACCCCTCGTGGTGCGCCGCTGCCGCTCCAACTTCCGGTCCGGACACTGGGTGCAATTAGCGCAATTTCCCACCGGAAGCAATTAGAATGATCGGTCGGACATCGCTCGGCTGCGCTCAGCACGCCCCTGTGCACATGTCCGCTGGGCACAGCTGTCCAGGAGTACAAGTGCACTGGGACCACTGGATTTTGATTCTCCCAGAAGTAACAGCATGCACCTACTTCTTATGACACTGGTCAATACCAAAACCTCATGTTTAAAAAAATAATAAAATTGTTTGTAATCTATATTATCTTCCAAAATACATAAATATAGATTTGTAATTTCTGATTCAAAATTTTTATGTCTACAGTTTTATAGAACACCAAAAAAAAATTATATAACGATTTTATTTTTTCATATACAAATATCGTGATACTATTTTAAACTTCTTTATTAGCTTTCATTCTTGTAATTAAAATCAGAAAGACTGAGTCAATATAATCTAAACAATAAATCTATAAAACTTTCGAAAACAAAAGCTAATAGTCCTTATTATTGTAACCTTATTAAAAAAGATGTAAATAATATTCGCATTACAAAAACAGATTCAAGAGTTTTCAAATTTATTTTTAACGGACGAGGATTTAATTTTTTGCAGCATCCTGCCATATTTATTAGCATAACATAAACTACAAAAAGATCTAGCTTAGTGGAGACTCTTTATTAACCCATTATATAATTATAGATTGATTAATGGGTGAAAATGGTGAACGGTATATTCATATAAAGTGATCACTTAAGCCATCCGAAGACAGGTCGTAAGCCATGTAATTACTCATATTTCCAAATATTTCCATAAAAATATAATAAAAAAATAGATATCTATTATTTGTCTAATTTCTTTATAAACCCATTGAAGTTCAATTTTCTTACTCATACAATCTTTAAATAAATAAATAAATGAAGCTATTGCAAGAATAAAATAAAATACAGCAAGCACAAGTGGAAGCTAACCTGACAGTTGTAGTAATGCTCACAGATTTTCAAGAAGTATATATTAAATTATTCTGCTTCGTATGTGACGTAAAATTCAAGCAAAGAGCAGCGAAAATCACAGACCACCAAATATGTAAACATGAACTAACGCAAATTTCTTGCCCCAATATTTTCATTTTAGTGTCAATAACGTGATCACTTTGGTACCACATACGGAATCAAATACCTCCGCGACATTTTTTTAAAATATGACTCGTTTGGAATGAAAATTTAAACGTTGACAATATTATATGCATTAATGTAAAAAATACGTCTCGTTCACACAATGATTTAATATTCCAATATTAAATACTTTTACTGTTGCATAAATGTGTCATAAACTATCGGATTTATGTTTCCACTAAGAATGTGTATAGAATACCTCTCGTCCCTCAACTAATATTCCAAACCCCTCTTCTATATGTACACTTAATTTCGTATATATTTATTTACCGGTCTGTGCTTTAAATTATTATAAAATATTTATACGAAATGGTGGATGAAACAAAAATTCTTCGGTCAGAATCAACACTCTTGAAGAACCGAAAAAAATATTATCCACCAACGTTGTCGGTGTACAAATAAAAAAGTATTGATTTACTTTTGATTATATGTATAACGGAGAGACATAAAACTATCTGCGCAGTGTAAGTGACATGGCGATGAGAATAACAGCATCCTGTATAGCAAATATATATTATTATACATACACAAAAGAATTTTAATTAATAATAAAAATATCACGCCCTCTAATATTTCATTCCAACTGTCCGTATTCCCATTAACGACCTAACTCCCACACCCCGCATTTAAAAAAAAAATTAATTACCCTGTTGGGATGAGGGGTAGGCCAATGACTTAAAGAAGGTTTATTAGGCAAGATACGCACTATGTACATCTTCTTGTATGATTATTATTTTTTTCATTTATTTAAGTTAATAAAGTATAAATATGCATAAACTAAAGCCTACTGGGAAAAGCTCAGAAATAATGAAAATAACTTTTAAAAAAAACGCTTATATTCCTAAAGTCTTTTGAAAGCATTACTCGGAATTTAATTTCAATATTTTTAATAGTTGGATAAAAAAACAATGATGTCTTTTTTTAAATCGCTTCACCCAAATTGGACCGCGCGTAGATGATAACGCGTCACGCGCTCCAATTGCTGCCGCCCGAAAAAAATGTATGTCACAAGCTGGTAACAGAACCAGCAATAGATTTGGATGATTTTATAACATATTTTTTGAAATTAGCTCTAAATATTTGCTGTAAATACCAGCAGCCTCATTGCGGATAGCATCGCATAACGTTAACGTTAGCAATCCAAATGTTGCGTACGTAACACAGCTTGGTATCGACATGCGTTTCTAGCGCGATACCCTGAATAAAGCAGCAAAACCTGGTGATTAATTCCATCTCAATCGAACATAGAAATTAAATTACTGACATCTATATTTCATAAGATAGAAGTCGTTAAATTATTCTGGGTCCTCGCTTTTACTGACCCATAGAAATCTAACCAACAACTGCGTATTTGGGATTACAATGTTTCAAAGCAATTATAATACGTCACACGACAAGTTTAGTCCCGCGGTCGCGCAACTCTATTGGAAGTTCGGTAGTATAATATATTGTGGTGACATTCACTGGATGTGTGGCCTTAAGAATTCTGATGCTGTCCATCATTTGACTTTAACAAATGAATCACTTATTTCCAAACCATTCAGTTATCAAAAAATGTATATTTGAATACAGTTTTATAAGGAAAAAATTATGCTTATAATTGATCCAAATGCTTTAAGACAAATGATAATAATAGAGAAAACAAAAATAAAACCTCCATAATTGACCAACTTACTTCCAAAAGGCTCAATACTGAAACTGACTGTGATTTAAATTGAGAATTTAAATTACATGACTACAAAATCAGTTAAGAATTTGACGTCAAGAGTGACGAATGTTGATTTTTGTCGGGTTTTTTTTGGAATTTCATTACTTAAATAATGAATAAATTTATTAAATTTTTAAGGAAAATACATTATTATACTGAAGTTGCAAGTTTTCAGAACATAGTTCTGTGGTATTTTAATACAAATTAACTTACTAGGTTGACGTGGTATAATGGTCAGCGCATTTCCTCGGATAGAAAATGTTTCTGGTTCGAATTCCAGTAGCAACCAAAATATTTTTCTAATAAATTGATTATATCTTTCTAATTGATATATTTTAATTTGTATTAAAATACCACAAAACTACTTACTTACCATCACTCCGTTTCCCCGCGGGGGTAAGCAAAGCGGATAGAGCGCCACACTCCTCTGTCCTGACACACAATTCTCGCCCCATCCACATTCATACATCTTCTCATACAAGCTCGCCGATTGTTGAGGCTTCTAACAGAACCATCCTCCATTATCTGGTTTACCTGGTCGTGGCAAGTCTTCCACTGACGTCCTCTATTTCTAGTGCCATCAACACTTGCATCATATATCTTTCTTACCATTCTCTCCTCATTCATCCATTCCATATGACCAAACTATGTTCTGAAAATTGTAAATTCACAATAATAATGTGCTTTCCTTAAAACTTTATAAGTCAATTAATTTAATTCTGGCATCCCCTATCGGGTTTTACTCAAAGGTATTTGAGATTCTCCGTAATATAAGGTGGATTGCTTATAAATGGTATAATATATGTATCAATTTAAAAAAGAACTGTAACATATAGGTTCGAAAAATTTTCGTTAACTTACTAGCTGGATGAAGCGAGAATTATGTGTCAGGACAGAGAAGTGTGGCGCTCTATCATTTTCGCCTAAAAACGGCGTGATGGTAAGTTAGTTAGTTAGTTGGAGAAAAGGTGGGTTCTCATACATTTTACAAGGATATCCAAACATGTTCAAATAGTCTAAATAATATTACAGACATCGAAAATAATGAGGACTTTTGCTGTTCAAATAAACCAAAAAATTTTAATATAAATTAAATGTATTATTTAGAAAGATTTAATACAAATTAAATGTTTTATTTAGATACATATAAAATCTATTTTATTTTAACGGACGAGGATTTAGTTTTTTGTAGTATCCTGCCACATTTATTAGAATAACATAAACTACAATAAGATCTAGCTTAGTGGAGACTCTTTATTAACCCATTATACAATAATTGTAGATTGATTAATTGGTGAAAATGGTGAACGTTATATTTATATAAAGTGATCACTTAAGCCAGCCGAAGACAGGTCGTAAGCCCTGTAATTACTCATACTTCACATTTACATTCTACATTTTAATAATGTTTTGAAAATTTGCAACTTCACAATAAGAATGTGTTCTCTTTAAAAATCAGAAATTGATTTAAGTTTATAAATGCCATTTATGTTACTTTTTCACCTTTATTTTAAATGTGATTCTTATGTACTCATTTGTATATATTTTTTTCATCCATAGTTAATCCTATATAAAATATATGTCTAACTTTTTAATTAACCTATTCACTTAAATTTTAAAAATTAAGACATTATTAAAAAAAACATTCAACTATTTATTTTTTTAAATAAATATACACTAAGAATTTCAAATCATTTTTTTGGTGATAAACGACTGTCTTGTACTGAGTAAAATTAAATAATGTTAGGGACAAACGTCGATAAAATACGCATGTTATATTTAAAACACCTCTATAAATGGTTTGGAGTGGCTAATACTAAAATCATAATTTTTTTTTTATTTCTCAAAATTGATAACATATTATTGACTTTTTTGCATTTCCTGTAGTTTCGATGCTTTCTCCGTATCTTTAAAATATCTAATGAAGCATTTAGATGAAAATTCAATTTTTAAACGTTTTGCGTAATTTCTGGGTTTTGTTAAAAATCCGTTATAGTGGGGTTTACAACTCAAATGTGTCCTTCCGTCTGTTTTTTAATAATGTAACATAAAATTGTTAATATTTAAGTTCGTAATATTTTTAGTTACCAAAGTAAGAGTATTTTTATAATACCATAAAATTGTTTTATTGAGTACGTTTTGAAATTTTTAATTTGTATAATGTTTATGTTAAATGTTGACTAAAGAAAATAAAGTTTTAAGTACAAAAAACAAGCATTTCTAACATTTTATTTTGTTTGAGTTTAACCAAATAGTTAAGACATGAATTGATAACTACAACCCATTAATACTACTATGGAGAATTAAAGATAATGAGAGGTTATGAAAGGGTGTTTAGATTAATGGTTAATGTTTGTATGGGCGGTGAATAAATCATCAATGCGAAAATACGTGGCAGTAAGTAACAATGGAAAAAACCATGGAATAAAATAAAAGTGGGAGACCTTCGTTTAGCAGTGAATAGAAAACGGTCAACGATGATATCAAGACGTTCATAGATAAAAATAAATAGTTTCAACATTATTATTCAATTATTACACCGCTTGCCTCCTTTAACTAAAAATTAATTAAAAAGTGAAAACAAGCGACTTCGGTTATTATTATAAATCAGAACTATCTAAATATCATCGATAATATCGCGCTATTGGGGCGCATCTGTTTTTAGACACAGGTATTCGAGATTTTTAAATATTTTTTTTCAGTTCGAACGAAGTTCACACTATTCCGGACCGGTGTTTAATATATTAATACTTATTTAATGTATTAATTTTATATTGTATCCCAAAACAATATTTTTCGACAAAATTGATTTTATATGTATATATTTATATTTAATACATTAAATAAGTATTTAAAAAACATCACAGGCCTATGTTCTGAATAATTACAACTTCACAATAAGAAAGTGTTCTCCTTAATATTATATTAATTACTTTACAACATTAATACAAAGAAACTGATTTATTTACTTTAAAAATTATACTTATTAATTATATACAAACAGCAATGATAGTGTTAGGTACCTTATATTCAACAATTTTCTACTAAAATAAAACTGATGTACCAATAAATTGTATTCTATAAAAATAAAAATAATTTAAATATTATTATTTATCACTCTACTACGTTCACCTCAAATATTAACGATTTCACGTAAACATGTGCACAAATGTATACACACACTATACATTCGGTCAGCAAGTACAGTGGAATCTTTATATTCGTCATTAATATATATGGAACCTGACTAATATAGTAACAGTTTTTACCATAACAAATAACTAAAATTCTATTAATTCATTCCCATCTCCCAAAAATAGTGCAAAAATAAATAAATTTTATGTTAAAACTTTACCTTTATTGTACTGAGGAGACATGATTTTAGAAACGGAAGAGGAGGAAAGTTACTAATATTTAGGAGACAATTTAAGCATCAGGTAACTCTAATTCTGATGATGGTTTTCGTTTGCTAATGATTCAATAGCTCTCCATTTAACAAAGATCTTGCTCAATGTTGACTGTTTCTGTCTGTTTTTTAAAACCTTCATGAAGCATTCAATCACATTAGCATTGAATCCATTTATGTTTTGGTTGACTATGGCATCATAGCATTGCCATTGCCGGGCGGTGGAAGTGACAAATATAGAAAAATTTATTTGTTATCAAAATGTTACGATTATCGAACCAGACGAATATAAAGGCTGACAAATACAGCGGTTCCATTGTAATTTGTTCAATATTTTTATGGACGTTTTGTGATACCTATTTCATTACTTGATACTGTAAATATACGCATATAATAAAAATTCACCAAATACATGGTGAATATTATGTTCCAGGCCGATGTTGTTTTTGAATAACTAAAAAATAAAATATAATCTTACAATTTGAGTTTTATTTATCAATTACATAATTTATTACAACTACGTATAAAATACAATGTTGGCAGCGGTATAATATATACGTGCTCTTTTAATCATATTTTTTATAACATTCTCGCGTACTTCGCGCGTTATTTCATCAATTTCATTTCGAATTTCCTATAGCAACGTAATTGTTGTTGGCTTATTGGCGTAGACTTTTCTTTTCATGTACCCTTACAGAAAATAGTCGAGAGCCTTCAAATCAGGTGATTGAGAAGGCCAGTCTATATCACTACTTTTTGACATTAATAATAATAATAATGTGTTTATTCCAACGTGATCGGGTTATAATTAAGCAGCCGGCAAAAATTTCTCTCAAAACTTCAAGCGTAGGTCGGGCTGTGTGTGAAGTGGTACTGTTCTATTGAAACCACATATGTTGCAAGCTCAATGGACCCAATTCGGCCAAGAAGTTTTCCAACATGTGACGATAGCGATCACCATTAATGGTTACAGCGTTGCCATTATTATTTAAATACAATGTTTGAATGACTTCAACACGTTATTTAGGCGTTAAATATTTAATAATAAATTGTAATCAACTACTCTCTACGATTACCAAATTCAAACTGACAAATGTCTGCCAAATTAAAATGGCAGCCAAGCTAAATCGGCCTGGAACATAATAGTCATTCTATATAATAAAATATATTACAAATTAGAAAATCTGACAGAAATTACTTCAGCTAAAATCGGTGAAAAACAGCTCTACGAAATAGTTAAACATAGCAGTTTACCAGCTGTAGAAATATCTCCAAGTCATGTCTCTACAAGAGCTCTGTTTTTTTACAAAACTTTACCAATAAAAAATGTATTTTATTTCACTAACTGTTATAATTTTAAACATTTACACAAGTTATTAACAGTGCTTGTTATTTATTACTATTTTAAAGCATTAGAAGACTGGTTAGAGTAACCGCTTCTTCATCAGATCAGAATATTTTAAATATATGCGAAAATATATACCCAACGATTAAAAACAAATTACTTATTATACAATCATTTTTTTTCTAATAATATCTTCTACTTGGGCCTGCAGCAAATATATTAATTTTTTATTCTGTTCAACAAGTTCATTCTCTAGTCCTTTTCTTGTAGACAAGGTCAATTGTAACTGCCCAGTTTCGGCACTGTAGGTTAAGACTCAAAGGAGGCGTTTATTGAAAACTTTTGTTTTGAAGCATTGTGAAATTTTACATTTATATATTTTAAATTCTTAAATGCTGCGAATCTTAGCTGTATTGATTTCTTTTGTGAAATTCTGCCATCCCAGCTGTATTTTTTTGAATTTCAATCGTGTTTATTTAACCTGTATTAATTATAAAGATATATTTAAGATAGTATTTAAAATATCACAGATCTATGTTCTGAATAATTACAATTTCACAATAAGAATGTGTCCTCCTTTATAATATATAAGATGTAAGATGTATCAGTGTGTCCAAAATTTAATAAAAATTAATTGTTAATTCTGGCGTCCGCTATCGGTTTACTCAAAGGTATTTGAGATTACGTAAAAATAATGGAACAATAGAGATAATAATTTGAAAAAGTGTAACATATAGGTTCGAAAATTTGTCGTCAAAAATACTGTCGCTGTAGCTTAGTTCGTAATATCCCTTCCCCGGATTGGAAAAGAGATCCAAGTTCGAATTCCGGTAGCGCAACAACAATATTTTTCTTATTAAGGAGAACACATTCTTATTGTTAAGTTCTAATTATTCAGAACATAGGTCTGTGATGTTTTTAAATACTAATTTAATGTATATATTTATAATTAAATAAAAAATACCTGGCACTAATAAAAAAATTGTTTATTTTATTTATTTAATACAACAATTTATCATTGAAGGCTTATTATGTTAAAAATTATTTACCACGTCAACAATCTAAGCGTATTTAAAAACTCATCCCCTTACTTTATATATTAGAAGTCATCGTCAATATGAAATGGTGTCCCATCCTTGCATACTTGGTCAACATTTATATCTTTTATAATAATCGGCGATATTCAAAGTCACGATGTCTGTTTTGACTGGCTATACCCATCCAGCATTCTTAAAATACTTTTGAAGAATGTTAACGGAGATTTTTTCTGTGTTATCTGTTGTGGGAATAATTACACCCACGTAATTAACTATGCAGAATTGACGTATTCAGATTTTGAGTCTAGCATGCATGTGTATTTTTTCATAAGGTCCGCATTACTAACTATAGTAAATATCTTAACTATTTCCGAATCATTCTTCAAGCAAAATAAATGACAATTTTTATTAATATCATTCGGAAAAGTGAGCTTGAGGGCGTTTCCATGTCCACAATTTCTGAGTCTATGATTACAACAGAGTTATTATTCAGGTCAATGTAGATAGGTGAAGTCAATTAAATTTTATCCAGAGTTTCTTGTAATGATTATTGAGTGTATTTATTCTTTATATCCTATTTTGAAATCCAAAGATACCTAGAATGACCAAAAACTTATAAGATATAAAACAAATAATCGATACTTAATAGAGACGAAGCTATTGTTTTGTTATATTTAATGGAGAGTTGTGGAAGTATAGGTAATTACAGGCTTAAATGATCACTTTATATAAATATAACGTTCACCATTCTCACCCATTAATCAATCTCCATATTTCTCAAACTTTTGGAAGTGGTGTATATATATGTTGCTTTGTGGAAACACTTCGAGTACAACTGCACTATCACCATCTAGGCTGTTTCAGGAAAATAAATATCAAATTTAGTTCATCAAGTCCATGAGATATCTATTATTTATTTAATAACAGTGCCTTTGTAGGTAAAAATCCAGTAATTGTGTGCTCTTGGACATATTCTAATATTGCTTATAACATATAAGTTGTCCATATAAATGTCCGATTTTGCCCTGAATGAGGTCTTATCATACATAACCTAGTCTCATTAAACGAGTTTTTTTTAAGAACAGTATAGTTGAATGATTTTTTGCTTTTAAGCTAAGTGTGATATTTAAATTTATAGTTTTGAATAAAATTTATCTTCTTGGGGTACTAAAAATAAACTAGATGATGAATTGAAAACAACCTTCAAATACACAAACGCTGCTCTTGTATAAATATGAATGAATAAAATACTGTTATACCTTTACTTGCGTTTATTTAAACTGCTCGAGTTTTTTACTTCACCTGTTGAGAGTTTCTGTTACTCTTAAAACTCGAATAATGTAAAAAACTCAAGTAGAGTTATAACGGTGTTTTATTAATATCCATCTCTTTTGATGATCATTATGAAACTCTACAAAGTTAAATTCCGTAAAAACAATGTAGATGGCTTTCAAATAATGGAACGATAGATGTATTAATTTGAAAAAGTGTAACATATAGGTTCGAAAATTTATCATCATTTATCAATACTGGCGCTATAACACAATTGGTAGTGTACTTCCCCGGATTGTAAATTGAGATCCAGGTTCGAATCACGGTAGCGCAAAAACAATATTTTTCGACAAAATTGATTTTGTATGTATATTTTTATAATTAATACATTAAATTAAAAATTAAAACATCACAGATCTATGTTCTGAAAAATTACAACTTCACAATATGAATGTGTCCTCCTTAATAAGATTTTATCAATAATATAGCTACTCTTGTATTTTCTATTTTCGTTTTAAAATAGTTTGACAGATCAAATATCTTTTTTTCTTTTAACTATAGAGAGCAGCCGAATCGGGTATGTTATTAATATTCATTTCCAGAATGCTCTCTATTACAAGACAGTAGAAAAAAAATGCAATTGTAACCAATTACCATTTAAATATAGTAACCCGGTGAGACATTTATTTTTTTCTGTCTGAAGCAATTATATTTTTATTAAGAAGAACATATTTTTATTGTGAAGTTGTAATTTTTGAGAACATAGGTCTGTGATATTTTAAATACTAATTAAATGTATTAATTAGAAAGATATACATAAAAAATCAATTTCATTGAAAAATATTGTTGTTACTACCGGGATTCAAACCTGGATTACTTTCCAATCCGGGGAAGGACCATGACATCACAGACCTATGTTCTTAATAACTACAACTTCACGTTAAGAATGTGTTCTCCTTAATACTGTTGTATCAATGAGTTCAAAATTGAATTGTTAATTCTGGCATCTGCCATCGATTTACTCAAAGGTATTTGAGATTCTGTAAAAACAAAGTAGATGGATTTCAAATAATGGAACGATAGATGTATTCATTTGAAAAGTGTCACATATGGGTTTGAAAATTTGCTGTCTGCTGTTTCAAAGATAGTTAGTGCACCTTCCCCGGATTGAAAGAGATCCAGGTTCGAATCTCGGTAGCAACAACAATATTTTTTAATAAAATTGATTTTATATGTATACTTTTCTAATTAATACATTTAATTAGTATTCACTATATTTTTACTTACAATTTAAAACTCGACTTTTTTATAACTATGTTATTCTTCTTTGTTTATCGTTTGAAGACAGACGGTATTCATTTTATAGAACTCCATTGTTATTGCTCCATTGCTATATTAAATTTTTCCAAATAATTCGACGATCGTTTCGGCTGTCTAACATAGAACAGTGTGGTGAACGTATGTCCAATTTTTATTACGAAATTGGACATTACATTTATTAGGTTGGGTATTACATATTAACTTTGTACATAAGCTCACCACCACACTGTTCAATGTTTTATCAGTTGATAATGGCCTAGCCAGCCGAAACGATCGTTCAATTATTTGGAAAAATTCAATATCGAACCAAAAAAATCGTGTTTGATTCATTGTGTTGATTATGCTGTTCCTATTTTATTTCGCAATCGGCTCTACTCGTATGAAGGTGCCATTTCTATTTTGAAAAGTTTCTTGACTTATGTTTGACCACCGGGATGCTAGAGATCTTTCTCTTTGACTTCTATTACTTTTTATTCTTAATGAGTTTTGAGTCATCATACCTTCTCATCACAAGTCTTAGCCTGTTACCTTCTTTACAATTGGTATAACCTTAAAACTGGCTTACCGAACTCAACCCATACTATATTTACTAAATTGTCACTACGTTATCTTAAATTCTCACAAATATACAGACTACCAAATATATTAGACATGAACTAACGCGAATGATCATTTTGGTACCACTTACGCATTCAAATAGCTCCGCTACTTTTTTTAAATATATGACTCGACTGGAACAAAAATTTAAACGCTGACAATATAACATACATTAATGTAAAAAATACATCTTGTTTACACAAAGATTTAATTTTCGAAGAGTAAATACTTTTGGAGTTGCATAAATGTGTCATAAACTATCAGATTTATGTTTCTACGAATAATGTGTGTGGAATGCCCTTCGTCCCGCAACTAATGTTCCAAACCCCTCTCCTATATATACACTTTATTTCATGTCTATTTATTTACTGGTCTATGCTCAAATATTATTTTTAATGTCTCGTGATGGTTTATAATAAATATTTTGCAAGTCGGCCAGGTTCTGACATAAAGGGTTACATAATATTTCGACGAACAAAGAAGTTGAATTATTTACCTCGTAATAAACAAAAGTTTCTCCCAAAAATAATGAAAACCATCCAAACCAATTTGCATATTGATAGAAAATTAAGCGTATTTTATCAATTCTCTGAAAGTTTCAAGTTCACTCGATAGGTTGGTTACTTTGTTCGCCATAAACCCAATTAGCCCGTGGGTCAGTAGTTGTTTTAGATAATTGAATTCGTACGTGCTAGGAATAAGCATTAACTGTGTCTTTCTTCTTATTAATTCAATTATGCGACTCGGCGCGTACTTATAACAATGTAAAAGTAATGGATTTAACTGTTTTCACTCGGATATTCGAATAAAATTGACCAGACCCTTTAAATGCTTTCGTTTAATCAATTTGTGAAATAAAATTGACTTAGAGGCTGGGCTTGATTATTGTTTTTACGGAATGACATGTTGCGATGTTAATGGAAGACCAGATAGTTTGTGAGATATCAGAAGCTTATTGTGAGATTACACCGAGCGCTTACCTGTTCGTTTGAATTATAACGCAAAGTGTGCGTGCGGGTATGAGTGTCTGTGTGTACAAGTGTGTGGCCAGAGTAGGATGAACAATGAATGATTACTTACAATAGATCGATTTGTATTGATGCTTGGATACAATATGAGCAGTAAGAAATCTTCAACTCGAAGCGTTTGTTAATGAACTCGTCTGGAAGGCTGACGCGAGAGAAGTGGCACAGGCTAGTCTCCAACGGCTACGGGCACGATGTATTGTCTGTTTTTCGGTCAGTGCCGTCGTGATTTTAACCTTTCCTCTCCAGTGATATAAACTGAATTCACATTTCCTCTAACTATGTGAATATCTCTGTAAATATACTAAATACAGAGTTCACATTTTAGGTATTCCTCTGTAATATATTTATGTATAGGATAAAATGATTGCAATATTTAGTATTTACCATACGCAACAATAAAAAATGTTTTCTCGATGAACCTGTGTACGTGCGGAGCGGTTCGGAAGGGGTAGTGCCCGGGGTGCGGGGTGCCGGATGCCGATCGTCACTTTAGTCAGTGGCAGAGCGAGAGCATACACTGATTGAGTTGGACGTGTCTTATGCGTCTTTGTGCTGTCGTTCCGTATGACCAATATTTGTTCTTATATAATTGATATATATATATATATGTCAACTATTATTTTAATGATTAATATAAGTATTAAATGTAAAATATTTATATTTATCCGGCTTAAAAATCGAAAAAGTCTCCATGTACACTGAGTTTACAGCACCGGAGCGCGCGTTATTATTTTAGCACTTTTAGGTTGATGAGAGTTTCGTTTTGCGCGTAGGTACAAGGTGCGTTCAGGTTGTGAAAGCAATAGACTTCCAAACTTTATAACTAATTATTTGATCTAGAGAGATGCGTATAACTAAATGTGATGTAGTGGTAAATAGTCCTTCTCAATCCTGAGCTAAAATTACAATTCCAGGATTTTGAAATACAATTTTCGTGATCAATTCCGGAATTAGAAAATACTGATTTGCTCCTTAATATTACGTTGTATATTTGTAAAAATACAAGAAAGATAAAGGTGAAGAAATATATATAAATATATTTTTTAGATTGTCTACTTTGTTTTATTAACCACTTAATGAATTAAATACATCTATCTGTTTCGTCAACTAATCAAAAACATATGTTATATTGTTTCTTTAACAGAATCTATTTACAAATATACGTTTTTAAAAAACAATAATTATTTAAAAAATAAAATTAGTACCTAACTTAAATTGTTACTTGATTATACAAAAATATAAGAATAATTTTTAGAAAAAAAAAATTGGTATGGGACTTGTGGTTAAATTTAGTGAGTTGCTTATAATATTTTTAATAATTATTGTTTTTTAATTTATTTATTTTTTTATTCTGTTAAAGAAACATTATATAACATATGTTTTTTATTCTGTTAAAGAAACATTATATAACATGTGTTTTTGATTAGTTGATGACATCCTTAAGAAGAAAATGATATTTATGTCATTAAATCTTGATTTAATTTATATTCCCTATAATGAATCCATAATATTATTATTTTTAGAACGAACATTTATGTATTTAAGAACTATGAGGGGAGTGGCAAAACTTTTGATAAAACATTTTGTTCGCAGAACGCATCTAAATATCATCAATTTTCACAAAAATGTCAAAAACACTAAATTTAATACAAAGAATTAGAAAGATAAACTTAATTTATTGAAAAAATATTTTAAAGTTTATAAGTACGCACTTCCCCGGATAGGAAGAGAACCTGGTTCAAATCCCGGTGGCAGCTAAAATTGATGCTTTCTAATTGATACATTTAATTTGTATTAAAATATAACAGAACTATGTTTTGGAAAAATTACAACTTTACTAATAATTATGTGTTATCTTTAAAATAATAAATAATAATAAATTTAATTGTGATATCATACTGGAAGAATATAATGTAATAACTAAGAAATAAATCATGACTTTTTAATTAAATTTTTATTTATCGATTTTGTTTGTTACAATTATGTGTAAAATATGACATTGGCCAAGTGAGCGCCTCTAACAGTGGCACAAATGGATGCTCTTTTAACCATATTTTTCATAACATTCTCGCACACTTGGCGTGTTATTTCATCAATTTCATTTCGAATACTATTTTAAAGCATCAGAATTGTTGTTGGCTTATTGGCGTAGACCTTTTATTTAAAGTACTCCCACAAATAATAGTCGGGATCCGTCAAATCAGGTTATCAAAGAGCCCAGTTAGTGTCATATTATACGGCCCAAAATTTCAAGCGTAACTCGAGCTGTACATGAAACCACATATATTTCAGGCTCAATCGATCCAAATCGGCCACCAAAAAGTTTGTACAGAATTGCCTCATGCATCCTGAAAAAAAATGGGCCCAATGATTTCGCTAGCTCACGTGGCGCAGGATTTTCAGTGCCCTAATAACGACCGTTTTGTTTATTAAGTCGAAATGAGCTCAGGATGTTTTTTCTTTCAAAAGTTTATTTTAATTTTTGAATAACTTCAATACGTTATTGAAGTTTTGATAGTTTATAATAAATTGTAATTAACTATTTTCTATGAATACTAAATAATAATTGACGAATATTTTTTAAATTGAAATGGCAGGCAAACAAAATCGGCCTGGAACATAATATTCAGTCTGCACATTGCCGTTTACCGATAAAAATAAAACAGTTAAAATTATTTGTGCAATTTTTTCTAAGGCATGTGTTGTAAGTACATATATACTGTATAGTTTGATTGGTGAGAGATATGACGTTACTTTCGTTATAAATAATTCGTAATAATTTTATTTCTCGATGATTTACTCTACTTTACCCGGTGTGTTTTACGGTCCTTAAGAGGTCAACTATAATCAAAATGTTTAAAGCCAGACTTTGTAGAAATTCTCTAATTTCTTTCTTTGTAAAAATATCTACAATGACAAAACAGCCGTAGGCGCCACACAACATTTTCAAACAGAAGTTCCTGGCCGGCATCCCAGAATTTTAGCAAAACATTATGTAATAATATTCCTTTATACTTATTTAAAATATTCGGGCCTGAAACGTCAGCCATTACGTCAGAGTAGCAAAGGATTACTTTTTGATGGCGGTATTTGGAATTCTGTGACAAATAAAATAATCAAGCTTTATCGCTACGCTTTCATAAAAAAATTACAACATTGTTAAAATGTCGCAAATTTATGAAAATTACTACATGACTGGAGAGGTTTTAATATATCCCCAAGTCTATGAATTCAAAGGTCCTATGCAAATCTGTACTTTATAAACAACTTTTAAATTTTTATCGCTTTAAATTATCAAGCTAAAAAAAACTTGTTAATGTACTTAATAAAAATAGATGGTTCTAGAACAAACATCCAAAAATTTGGAAAATACCTAACTTAATTTAACGTTACATTTAATATGTTAACTAACTTATCATCACTAGGCAGAGAAGATAGAGCATCACACTCTCTTAACCTGTCTCACGATTCTCGCGTTATCCACATTCATTCATATTTTCATGCAACCTCGTCAATTATAGAGGCTTCTAACCAGACCACCTTCCGGTATCTAGTTTACCTGGTCATACAAAATCTTCTGCGGACGTTCCCTATATCTGGTGTCATTAACATTTGAGTCATATATCTTTTTTACCATTCTCTTCTCAATCATCCGTTCCATATGACCAAACCACCTATGCGATCCTTTCTGAATATTACGAATATTGATTTGTTATCAATTAATAATTACTTTTTCACAAATTAAGATATAATATAATAAATTAGAGCTATATCGTCGAGTAGACGAGCGATAGACAACTGGTTATCTGGTGACGAGATACTTGTCCTTTAGTAACTCTTTAACTAACTTACTTTAGGAACATGACATGTCATCTTTAAATTCAGTTTCGCCATCCCTATTCTAATAAAAATTCCCAGAAAATTCGTGAAATTTAAAAAAAAAATTTAAAGTTAAAATATTCAATTAATCAACTAGAAAGATACATAGAAAAAAATCTATTTATCGAAAAAATATTTATTAATATTACCGAGATTAGAACCAGGACCTCTTCCTGTCCGGAGAAGCACTTTCATCATTTCGCTAAAGCAATCGAATTCATTTTCGACAAATTTTAAACTTATATTCTGTAATTTGGTACAATTGGTATATATATTATTCCAAATACTAATTAAATGTATTAATTATAAAGATATACATGTAAAATTAATTTCATCGAAAAATTTTGTTGTTGCGCTAACGGGATTCGAACCTGGATCTCTTTCCAATCCGGGGAAGGCGCATTATTCTAGTACTTTTTACGACAAATTTTTGAACCTACATCTTAAACTTTTTCAAATGAATGTATCTATCGTTCTATTATTTGAAAGCCATCTACTAATATTGATTTTATATGTATATCTTTCTAATTAATACATTTGATTAGTATTTAATATATCCTTTTATCCTTAATAATATATTATTTGATTTTTAAAAGCAATCAACTTTATGATCCCAAATACATTTGACTAAAACACACTAGGAGACGTCAGAATTTAATTAATTAATCCATTTTATTGAATTTGGATAAACTTTGATAGAACTTATATATTTTTAAGGAGAACACATTTTTATTGTGATATTGTATTATTTATATACTTACATAGGTTACAAATTAACTAATAAAGAACCGGAAACATTTCTGTTATGTCAAAATCTCATATGTGAGGTTTCAACTTTGACAGCTTTAATTTGTTACACCACACAAAGAGTGACATAAAATTTTTAATAATTTATTCATTACTCATTTTTTATGAGTTCGTAATGAAATGGTTTATGAAAATTTTTGTCAAATATAAAATTTTAGTATTTTTGGATGATATACATAAAATATTGGTATCTTTAGACGATATACTGTATATCCATATTTTTATATGACGTAGAACCGCGGATCCTGAAGGTAAGGAAAAGAAGACGGATACCTTTGAGGTGTGATGCTGGAGACACATGTTGCGCATACCATGTACTATGGGACGCATGAATGTCTCCATTTTGCAGAAACTAAACATCGAGGAGACGAATCCGTCAATTTTAGGGCATGAAGAGAAGAGATATCTTGGAGAAGCTTGTTGTGTGCAGGAAAAGATTCTGGTTCGAATTCCGGTAGCAATCAAAATATTTTTTGTATATATTTAATTTGTATTAAAATATCACAGAACTATTATTATTATTTATTCTTAAAAGTATGTATATTTTCTCTTATATAAACAAAATCAAAATCGTTTCTTTTTACTTGTATATACTTATCTTTCACATATCTATTTAGTTTCACTTTAAATCCTTCATTTTCTTTCCTCTTGTATGATGTTCGTGCTTATGTTGATTTGCATCAATTTTTCTTATAAATTCCGCTGATATTTTCCTAGTAGATAAATTCCATTACATTGAAATATATTTTCTGCTTAAAGGGTATCATATTCAGATCTTTTAGCATTGCATTGATTCGAGTATCTATTTTTGTGACTATTATTATTTTTGTTATGTACTATTATATTCAACTATGTTCTGAAAAACAGCAACTTCATAATAATATGTTCTCTTTACAAAATATATTGTATTTTGTTTTTGTGTAGATGTTGTGTCATTTTCACCAAAAATATCTGAACAAGACATGTAATGCGGAGCTGTACCTACGTCATGCACAATGTAGGCAAGCTATTTTGTTTAGGTTATGTTCAGAAAAGAGAACACCGAAAACCAGCAAAGAAGGCATTGTCTAGTAAACCAGAAAGGGTTATAAGAAGAAGAAAACTGTAACTGCGCTGACAGGATGATGTCTCATAGTTGACTTCACTAATGTGAAGGAAATCAACTGGCGAGCAGTTGCCATGGACAGGAACTGGGGGAGAATAATATTTATAGCACCCATTACTCATTTGGAATTATCTTACTTTTTCAATAATATAAAGAATTGACCTTTATCTTTTACCCTTTTGAACTGAATCTGAACTGGAAAGTATTTTTTTCAATTCTAACTCTTTCCACCCAGTTGACTCTTTTTGTACTGAACTTTAGAGCTATACAAATAAATGCTACCTACCTCGGCTACCTTTATAACTATAATTGAAGCATTATATACCTCGCAATAAAATAGAGGGTGGCTAACAACAACAATGGACGCTAACCCTCACCGTCCGCGTATTCAATATTCACGATATTCTTTAGAAACAAACCCTCGCGAATAATGAGGGATTATTGTATTGTACTGTATCAAAAACACACGTTAGATTTATTCAAAGAACTTATATTTTATCAAAATCAACGACCCACATCAAAGCACAAAAATTTCTATAAGTATTTGAACCATCAATCAAACCGGGTGATAGGTATTGATGTACAACAGTAGGCACCTGCTAAGAAAGAATCGGAAATAAATAAAATTCACATCATTTCAGAGAAATTGAAAACATAAAAATATTATTTTAAAAATATTTTCATTCACATGTATTGTTTGGTCGTGAAAATTTTTTATACATTTGTTACTTTGACTTTTACCATTAATTTTAGAAATAAGTTATACTTAAAATAGAAATATTATTTTATATCACACGTAGCCAAGAAAAGTACGACCTTGATGTGTCACACACGTAGACAGCATACGAATACGTCTGACATTAAACGTGTGAGAACTACTTGTTTTACCGAAACAACAACTTAATTTTCTTCTTCTTTCAATAGCCAACAGCGCTCTTTTTCATTTCTCACACACAGATAATTGTTAATTTATTTATTTATTTCTACTACCTTATGCGTGTACAATGCATGAGAAGTAAAAGGTGTTTTTTTCAGAAGTATAGAACTTTAAAATAAAATTAAACACATTAAAATCGTGATAATAGTCATGGATTGACTTTATTGGAAAGATAATGTTATACCACTAGTACTTAATTTGAAGTCCAATTTTCGACCACTTTTTGGAACAGCTGGGGCTGTAACGCAACGAACGTTGCCTTCCAAGTCACCTATCGTCTCTGGTTTATTGGCGTAGACTGGCGACTTTACATATCCCCACAGAAAATAATCACACGATCTTGGAAGCCAATTCACAGGTCCATTACGCGCAATTATGCGCTCATCGAACGTTTCCTTTAATAAATTGATTATAGCGCGCTATGTGGCATGCTTCGCCGTTTTGTTGAGACCACAGCTCTTCCATATTGATGCTATTCAATTGAGGAACGAAAAAGTCAGTAATCATGGATCTATTGCTGGGCACAATGGCGAATCGACTCATTCGGATCCTTTTCAATACTACGCTTCACTGCAGCAACAGCCTCTTCTGTGAGCACTGTACGACATCTCTGCGGATGCACACTATCAAATAGAGTATGCATGATGCGAAAACGATACTTGGTTATTCGAATTCTCGGATGGACGATTATGTCGACCATAAAATGGATGTAGCGCACGGTAAGTTTCGCGAACTGAACCACGATATTCGAAATAAATTTGCAAACGTTGTTCTGGCGTAAGTCTATTTATGGTTAAATGGCAAACCAAAATTAACACAAATCAGCTGTCGCTGGAAAAAGTGTTGCCAATTCGAAAAAAAAATCGAAAAAAACATAATTTAGATATATATATATAACATTTAATCACTTAGAAGAAGAAAATTAAAAAGGTTTAAAAATTGCTACACGATTTTGATTTATGAAGTCACCTGATACCTCACGCAGTAACATGGTACGAAATCAATTCAGTCATATTTGGAGATTTCACAGTATTATATTACGAGACAGTGAATGCTGATTTATAATTGTTACATCGTTTTTATCTGTTTACCTATGACACGCATGCAACTTGAATGATATAAAAAGTAGGTTTTCTCAATCTTATATTATATTAACTGTGAATGCTGCGTATTCCGTGGACCGCAAGACGCACATATATCTCTGTCTCCCAGAGTTAAAGATTACAGAAAGACTTTCCACTACATGCAGGAAAAAATTCTTACACACTTTGGACATGTTGTTAAGAAACGATGAATCAAGAAGTGCGTCGTTATAGACAGTACAGGAAAAGCGAGCAAGAAGGCGGTCTACAGCAAGGTGAATAGACCAAATAAATGAGTTTACGGGGTATTCTTTGAACGCAGCGAACAACAGATCAAGACCGGGAGAAATGGAGTCGTATTATTTAAGTTTCAGATACTCAGTGTCGTGCAGTAGGCATAGATCTGGGTTATGCTGTTATCAATGGTATTATAAAATCATATATAGTATATGTATTACAATATTTTGTACATAAGATTATTAACTTTCGTTTCACCAATATCTTTAGACAAAATGAATCGATCGTTTAACGTAAAATAATACCTTCTTACCCATATCAAAATCAATATAAAAAATATATGGACGTTTTTACGAACACTTTCTATGACCGAACATGATTCTTTTATTGTTTGAAAATCCTTCACGTACTAACTTAACAACATAATTATTTTTTATTAAAGTTTAACGTGGGAAATAGTTCTGCCAATTGCTTTATGTTTTTTCCCAAATCAAAAATAAATCCATGATAAAACACGATAAAAATAGTAAGATAGTAAAATTCGCGAATTAGTAAAAAAAGAAATAGACACTTCAATGATTTGCAAGCAGTTGTAAGCCTTTTTAGTGTTATTCTGTTAAAAAAAACTGCATAAGTAATACAGTAAATAGCCAATTGTATGTCTTGAATAATTTTCTAACTTAAAGGTAGAAGATAGTAATGTGAATAACTACAATGCATCGATTGTAGCTGCTAACGCTATGGCTGCAGCGGTGGGTTATCGTGGTAATTTTTAGAACTAAGCTATTAAAGGATCTACTGGTACACAGACGGCGCTAATTGTAATAAATCCGTAAATATACGTTCATCGACCATTTAATTAATATTTGTTTCTCAGAAATTTTAGTAATGCACAGCTTTTTTGCTTGTATGCACTGTATGCTTGTATGCAACGACGCTCAACAGTGAGCTTATGGTGAAAAAGATGAAGACGAATTTATTCATATTAAACAAATGTAAAATAAATATTCCCCTAATTGAATCTTTTCTCTATCGAAATAATATACTTCCAAAAATGTATATGCATGAAGAATCATTAGTATTTCAATAGAATTTATTGTTTCAGAACGTTATCAAAGACGTTTTGGTCCTTTCAAAAGTAAATTAAGCGGAGAACATTTTTTCCATGAATAGTTTTTCCGCGCCATGAATTTCTGAGAAATCAAAAGAAATGTAAAAAATTAAATTGCTCGTCGTGAAATTGCACGAAAATGTATTTTTTTGATATTTTTTCACGCGACAGTATTACACTAGAGTTGGTGAACAGCGTCGGTTAATTCAATTGAATGCTAAAAAAGATATTCTTTGGCTTAACCTTAAGAATAATCTTGCCGAAATGAAATTCAGCAAACATTTAAAATGTAAAAACATTTTTCCAGTTTCCGTTTTGTTTTTTTTTTTTTTTCATACGACTATTATGTTGAAATAATGTAAAGTGTGCAAACACCTCAGTTAAAAAATTGTTTAAGAAAAGAAATTCAAGTCGACAAAGATTTCGCATTGTTTCATTTCACGATAAAATGGTTTAGACATTTCAATTCAAATTTAATCACAATACACATTTCTTCTTCTTCTTTCAAACAGGCAATCCACCCTTCAAGAGTGATTTGTGCCATTAAACAAGTTAAAACATTATTTCATAGAAAGTAGTACAACAATATTATAGAATAGGGAATATTGCGTTACAAGTTAATACCATTGACATTCAAAAAATTTGCTATTATATAGCTTAAATGTGGCGAATTAAGGGAAAGAATATGACACAAGTTAACCGGGAGTTGAAAATTACCATTGATAAGATTGTTGTAAAAAAAACCTGTGATCCGCAATGGACAGGCAAAAAAGACATGGTCAAGGGTTTCGTCCTCGGCACCACATTCACACATTGGGGAGTCTATTATGTTCATTCTGAACAAAGGTGAGGCCACCTGGCAATGCCCAATTCTCATTCTAGAGATATTTGCTACTGTTCTTTTAGACACTTTCCTGTTAGAGAACCAAGGGGTCAGGGAATAGATCTTTGGATTATTTTAAGACGATTACCCTTGTGATTATTTGGATTCATCCATTGTGCAGACTAGATAGAATTCGTATATTTTTTACCATATTAAGTGTGTCATACATCGGGATATAGAATTGATGGGGAAAAACTCCGGAAAGAGTAGCCAGTTTATCAGCACATTCATTTCCCTAAATTCCCTTATGTGCAGGAATCCAAACGAATGACACCCGTTTATTGTTGCTGTACAAATTAAAAAGGCATCTTCTCAATACACATTTAGCCAGGCCGTATTATATTCCAGAGAGCCAGGTTCGGTACCCAGGGACGGTCACCAGTAATTGTGTTGAAAACTCAACTCTCGACTGAAACGTCGCTCTCCACGTTTATTAAGCCTTTCGGCGACGGATTCCGCGTGTATTACAAATATTTTGGAGCGCATCTTGGCTGAGCTGCACTTCGCTGAGCCTCTACAGATGGCGCCAGGTGTCCGCTATACATAACAGGTTTTAGATTATGTAGAATTTTAACATCTTGCAATACATCGGAATATATGCGGATATAAATTTGTGATAGGCGGCAGGTTATATGAACATAAACTATTATACTTACGGTTATACTACTAATACTTTTATAATAGTATAAATATAATAGTAATAAATTATGTATAATATATAATAGTAATTATATATAATATATAATGGTAAAGATATGATAATATATAATGGTAAAGATATGATAAAGAAAATAATAATATTAGTGAGAATACATTTTTGTTATGAAGTTGCTTTTTTAGAACATAGTTCTGTGGTATTTTAGTATAATCTTAATTAATCAACTAGAAAGATACACAGGAAAAAAAATTATTTATCGAAAAAATATGAAGAGGTCCAGGTTCGAATCCCGGTAGCAACTAAATATTTTATCGACAGATAGATTGCTTTCTAGTTGATTTATTTAATTTGTATTAAAATAATTATTATTATTCATTAAGAATAAATAATGAAAGCATTGAAGAGTGATGAAGGGCACTGAAATATTGTCCAAAATGTACCTACGATAAAAATCACATTGAAGAAATTCTATAATTATTAAAAATTTTGTAAGTGAAAAGTATTTTGAATAAAATTAACGTTCTTGATCAATTACATGTAACAAAATATTTTATCATTTTATATTATTTTATTCACGGAAATGTTTACAAAATATAAAATATGTTTTCAGTTCTAAGTGATTTAAATTCCACGTCCCCAACCTATAATTCTGTAATCTAATATAAAGTAAATTATCATCAATCATATTTATTTCAACGCTGTAATTTAGATATTGAACTAACGTTTTAAAATGATAACAATATGTTTTTTAACAAAATCTATTTATAAAGTATGGTGAAAATATATCATATATACGGGATAGGTTTCACGGCACGCGAGATACACCTAGAGCCGCTGTTAAGGTTATCAGTATTTGTAGGTCGGTACAAAATGCAAAAGACAACGATTAAATTAATCTCAACGTAAACACGCACCCTAAATTATACTATGAATGCCTGGCTGGAATGATCTGTGTTGAGACAGACAAAGTTTACTAAACAAATACTATAATTTATTTATTTTGATTACCATGCGAATACACGACATTGTTTAAATAAAGCACAGAATATAACAGTAATAATATATACATATATGTATACTTGTGATTAAAATCCATCCAAGGACTTCGTTTAACTTTTGTTTTACTGGATCCTCTTCCGTATATATTAAATACTATTTATTGTATTTATTATTATTTTATTATCACTTTGTGGTTTGACATATTAGATTAAATAAAATACAATCACTTTGTATGAAACCGCGAATTTCATTACACGTTAACCGGTTTCGCTTACCTCAAGCTTCGTCGGGACATATTTAAAACTAACAATAAATACAAAAAGATTGCACTTTTATATACATAAAGAGGGAGATAGACTATAAAATGACAAGTGAAAGAGAGAGACAGAATACATATGCAGTTAGTCGGAATATTAAGGGGGGGGAGAAATGCTGTGTTGATGGATATTAAATTAATTTTAAATAAAACATACGTAATATGGAGTTAATGGATTCATTAGCCCATATTTATTTGTTTAATTAATTAATTAATCCACAGAAATAATCAAGCACAGTAGTAATGAAGTGTATAATGTCGCAGTTTACAATGTAAAGTAACATATCATTAGTGGAAGAAGAATTGAAACTATGATTGAGGCAGACGGAGAGCAAGGAGATGTGTTTATGGGTAGAATCATTGGCTAAAATTGATAATGTAATGGTTCATAAAAAATATATTTTAGTGTAGTAAGGCCAATCGTGAAAATGTCAATTTCTGTTAAATTCTCATTATGGTGATACGAACGGTGAATGATGAATGAAATCTTCTTAATAACTAACGTCTTAGAACGTCAAGAAAAATATTTTGACTTTTAACATTGATAAACGAGCTAGACGATTTTATCATCGACAATCGACTTATTTGTTTTAAATACTAATTTAATGTATTAATTATAAATATATGCATACAAAATCAATTTTGTCGAAAAATATTATTTTTGTGCTACCGGGATTCGAACCTGGATCTCTATTTCCAATGCGGGGAAGTACACTGCCAATTCAAATAATGGAACGACAGATGTATTAATTTGAAAAAGTGTAACGTGTATAGGTTCGAAAATTTGTCATGAAAAATACTGGCGCTATAACACAATTGGTAGTGTACTTCCCCGGATTGGAAATAGAGATCCACGTTCGAATCTCGGTAGCGCAAAAACAATATTTTTCAACAAAATTGATTGTATATGTATATATTTATAATTAATACATTAAATTAGTATTTAAAACATCACAGACCTATGTTCTGAATAATTACAACTTCACAATAACAATGTGTTCTCTTTAATAATGACTTATTTGTTTACTATTTTCAAAATTTATCTTCAGTACAAAATGTCACAATATATGTCATAATATATATATATATTTTTTTATATTTATTTGATATTTTTCCAATTTTTTATAACAAGAATTAAGTATTTTACATTTTTAAAATTACATTGTTTTTCTTTCGCTTACCTCTCCAAAAAAGAGACCAGCTCTTGTGCTTGGAGAGGGAGTTGCACTACAATCATTTTATATAATACCTTACGTATTCTATTCATTGTCCATTTATGTGTTTCTGAAGTATTCTGTAATATTGTTTATTTTCCAATTATGTGCTTTTGAAGTGTTCATTTAGTTTCTTTCTAAACTCTTTTGTATCTTTTATTTCTTTAATTTGTGTAGGGAGGCTATTGAATTTTTTTATCCCTAAATATTTAGAATTTTTTTGATAGTGTTTGGTGTTACATTTAGAGATTTTAAAGTTATTTTTCAACCTTAATGATGTGATTGTTTCAAATTTGACAGTATTATTTTCTTTAATTAATTGAGATTTTTTTGTAAATGTTTTCTATTTTGGGAATTGGGAACATATCTACATTTATGGGAATTTAAGTATGTATTATAATATTAAGGAGAACACATTATTATTGTGAAGTTGCAGTCATTCTGATATTTTAATCAAATATTATGTTAAAAATATAATGCACTGTGATATTTTAATAAAAATTATATGTACTCGTATCAATAAGAAAGATAAAACCAATTTTCTTTATACTCCGTAAGTAAAGTTAAAAAAATGATTTTGAGAGTTATTCATAAGAACCCCCCTTTCGCTATCCTTCAAGTGAACTCTTTAAAGAATGTCACGTCCTAGACATCCGTCAAATGTATTTTCTCGGTATACTAAAATACTTTTATCGGCATAAACAATATCACATATTTATTTTTACACGTCACATGAATTGACAGCAGATCTTGCTTATTTTACGTACATCTGGAAATATATGAGACCATCCATGCAACTACGCTGTGTATCGTTTTTGGGTAGATCTGAGTTATGAATGAATATGCCTTGTATGTCTTCTTGGGCATTGAATGGTATATTAAACAACCATATAAAATAAATGAAAATACTATTACACACATTTTTTTACCATGTGATATGAAATTTTGTGGGTGTGATGTTGCAGGTGTGATGTTTTATATTTCTACGCTACGGAGATAAGGAAAATACATATAATCATCATCATCGTCAGCAATTTTCCTCAACTGCTGGATGATGCCTTATGTGGAAAAGATACCGTGGTTTGTCGTGAGTAGCGTGATTCATATCGTTTATGTACTAGTCTTCCTCCCACTTAGGGAGTACATTTTTTTATTTATTCATTAGACTTTATTGACATACATGTTTCTGTTGTAACAGAGGTGAATATATTATAACATAACATGATAAACATAAGATATAATTTATTTTTTTTGTAGCTGAATTTTTCTTTCAAAATGTATCATATTAACATATTTACACACATTTAAATACATTGCCCAACTAGGCAAGCCTGTTTTAGGGCAAATTGATAAACTAACATATTTTATAAAACCAAAACTCATCGAAGGCAAAACACAGTAAGATCGAATACATACATAACATATAATGTGAAAATATTTAAGGAGAGAGAAAAAATAAATAATAAAAAATGTTTATAAATATAAAAAATAGAAGAGAATTTTTTTTTTTTTTTTTATTAATTATGGTAAATCTCTATCCTTTATAGCCTCCTAATAAGTAACATGTCAACCTTTTCAACAATATGTTTTTGTTCGGGTGTAAAAGAGACGAATGCGAATAATAAATATTTGGTTTGATGGAACCTGCTGAAATAGTTTCGTCATAATGTCCATCTGTTTCACACCACCGAACCTTATACTTTGTATATGTCGTATCCTTGACTACTTATATGTACTTTGAATGAGTGTGAGAGAGACGGATGGTTGTTTCCTCTCTATCTCTCTCTCTCACTGTTTATAAGTAAAACTGGTTATTATATCATATTGTGTATTTTTTATATTATATTAACTTTCTTTGTTTACAAAATAAGTATAATTATTTTATATATTAGTATATGATGGCACACAGTGTATTTTAATTATATTAACTAACTGTTTATATACTTGAATATGTATGCTTATATTTCAATAAAGAAGTATGCCTAAAGGACGCAGAAAGTATTAAAGTCATAATTTGTAAAATTGCTAAACATGTCATAAATATTGAATTGAACTTCAATAACCTAATTCATAGTAAACCTTAAAGACGCAATTAATTAGCATCGATGAGTGAAGCCGATAAGGGAGTGAAAACTTCTGTACCGGCTATACTTCTGTACCGGAATAGGGTGGGTTCTTCATTCTGGATGAAGGCCTCCCCAAGTGTTTCACTTTTCTCTGTCCGTTGTTATTCGCTGCTACGTATTTCCGTAGAATTTGATGATTTCGTCAGTCCTGCGGGTCTTAAGGCCGTCGGTACTTGATTCCCATTTTAAAACTTTTAAATAATGTAATATTTTTTTATTAAATAATATATTCTCATTATACATTTTACAAATTTATGTTTATTAACTTAAATCTTTCACCATATGGATATAATAATTGTAAAGTTGTCTTGCAAGAACTCCCTGTGGATTTTGTGATGACGTTCTGGTCGGATTATTTCACAAACCAATCCAACATGGAAATAGTACTGTCGGTGTAGCAATTTCGAATAATCCGTATGACGTGACCGTCGACATTGTCTTGTTAAAATTTTCGCTAGATGCACAACTCCCTCGTGTCAAAACATATTCAGTCTCCACGTGACTTTCACGGTTTAACAATTAATCATTTTTAAGGAGAACACATTCTTTTCGTGAAGTTGCATTTTTTCAAAACATAGGTCTGCGATATTTTTAATACAAATTAAATGTATTAATTAGAAAAATATACATATAGAATCAATTTATCGAAAAAATATTGTCGTTGCTACCGTAATTCGTACCTGGATCTCTTCCTATCCGGAGAAATGCATTAATCGATTATGCTAAACGAACACAGTGAATTAAAGACAAACTTACATGTTCTGTTTATTTATATTTGTATTAATTTATGTATGTACATATTATTGTTACCATTTTATATAGAGGACTCGGCTCAGTTGTAGGAGTCTATAATATTATACCCTAATGAAAATTATTATTTAAATAAAAAACCTTTTGCGATATTAAACCACATCACAATGATCTTGTATTTTTAGTCAAGAACGATAAAAATGTATACTGAGCAGTCACTTCATTCATTTAACGTTGTTTGAGGAGAGAATACTGAACCAACCGATGTGTATTAATCAATCAACAGTTATAATTTTGATGGATTATGTATTTTTTTGTTTCTATTTTGATGATACAGAATTATGAAATGTTACAATTAAAATTTTCACGTCTAAATGATTACAAATGTTCACCACTCTTCAATTACTTGCGTATGTAAATATGAAACTGGAGTTTTAGTATAGAACATACACGTTTATTGTATGAAAACGAAACAAAATATTTTATTTGAAGTATTGCTCATCGCTAACTATACATTTTTCCTATCTCTTTGATAATTTGTGGATGCCATGCCAAAAAAACTATTGCTCTTTTGAGGCAAACCAATCATCGAGACATTTTCGTAAGAAGTGAACCTCTGCTCGGCAAATGCGCGTCCCATCGATGCAAATAAGTAGTAATCGGACGGAGCCAAGTCTGGTGAGTAAGGCGCATGTGAAAGTATTTCCCAACTAAACGTTTCAATCGTTTTCTTGACCGGTTTTGCTGTGTGATGGTGCATTATCATGAAGCAAAATCACTTTGTGTTGCCTTTTTTGATATTCTGGTCGTCTTTCACGCAAAGCTTGATTTAAATCAATCATTTGTTGTCGGTAGCGTTCAGTATTAACAGTTTCGCCAGGTTTTAATAGCTCATAATAGATCACACCCTTCTGATCCCACCAAACATAGAGCATTCTCACGTCAAAATCGCCACTTTTGAATTTTTGAAAGCACTGTGATTTACCAAGAGCATACTCACCATAAGCTTCCACGAGCATTTGATGCGATTCCGCAGCAGTTTTATTCAAATGGTAACAGAAAATCAATGCTGTCCGTAAATAGTAGTTTCCAGGCACAAAATTCGACATGTTCAACGCTATTAAATTAAATTTACTTAAAAACTATGCTGCTGTATAAAATTTGTGTTTTTATGTGTTGTAAATCTTTGTCAGATGTCAAAACAATAAAATGGCGCCAATGACGCGGTTTAACGGTAATTACATTGAGAGCTATGGGCAAATTCCGGTTTCATATTTACATACCGGTACATGTAAATTAAAATGTTGCAGAAAATTTTAAATCCTAATTAAATAATACGTAAAAAAAATCACGCAGATCTCATGGATGGTACCAAAATATTATTACACATATTTTCATGAAAAAATGTCGTATAAATGCATTCTTTACATAAATCATGTATTAGAAAATAGGTCTAACTCTTTGTTAATAAAGTTTTAACTATCTTGTCATAAGCTTACATATAATTAAAATTACAAAAAATATCATATCCGACCAAAACCATCCGATAAAAAACAATAGTTATTAAGGAGAACACATTCTTATTGTGAAGTTGTAATTATTCATATCATATTTAATTAGAAAGATATACATATAAAATCAATTTTATCGAAAAATATTGTTTGTTGAGCCACCGAGATAAATTGAACAACAATATTTTTTGATAAAATTGATTCTATATGTATATCTTTCTAATTAATATATTTAATTCATATTTAACATGATAGTTATTTAATAATTTTTGAGCTATAAATTACTGAGCTATAAATGAAAACAGTTTCAGAATTGATTGATTGTATTTTTTAAAAAAATATTCAGAACCAACCGGTATGCTTCGTCCTTTATTTTTACTCTCGCGCGACTCGAGGTCTCGTGTAAACGCACCTTTACAATATATCCTTTATAAGTCATGGCAAACTTTGTGTCTAGTTTCTCATGGATTTTCTCATCAATTCACTTAATTTTGATGACGGTTGATGTCTTCAACAGCCCTCTTTGTCCACGATATTACGGACTGACAGAGACGAATTTGAGGCGACTCGCAATATTGCTTTTTTACGTAATATTCAAGTTTGGGCATTCCTCGCCAACTTGCTTGTATCAGAAATATAATGTTTTAGAGCGATGGCTGTCGCTAACCATATAAAAGAAAATGTTATATTTCTAAATGATCAGACCCTACTACCATTCATATTTTCAAATTATGCCAGATTAATAAACAGATATTTTCAAGGGGAACACATTATTATTGTGAAGTTGCAGTTTTTTTAGAACATAGTTCTGTGAAATTTAATTCAAATTAATACAACTAGAAAGATATACAGAAAAAAACAATTTTTCGAACAAATATTTTAGATTTGATCATGGAACTTTTCTTATCCGAAGAAACATTTTCATTTGTAAGATAGGTATATAACAAAAAAAAAATTCATGAACAAAATATTATATGTTATATCCTCAACCGGACTATTACGGCTGCAAACAATGGTGTCTTCTCGTGTGCGGGTAGTCAAAAACTCGATGTACAACCATACAGATTATTACAGATCTTACAAGTATGATACGGTATAAGAGATGTGTTCTGATCTACGATTCCGGAGAGAGAGAGAGAGCGCTCTTTTATCCCTTTCACGCTGTCATTCTTGCCAACATGCGCGCGTCATACAATCGTTACATCATGATACATTACATTATATAATATAATAATATCAATCATTATGTTAAGTACTTGACATGATAGTTTTATTGAACGGTAAGACGCTCACCTTGTGGACAAGACACCCGGTTCTCGATCCTCGTTCTGGGAGATATAGTCAATTCTATTTTTTATACCACAAGAACTTAAAATATATTAAATATGAATTAAATATATTAATTAGAAAGATATACATATAAAATCAATTTTATCAAAAAATATTGTTGTTGCGCCACCGGGATTCGAACCTGGATATCTTTTCTAACCGGGGAAGGTGCATTATCCAACTATGCTACAGCGACAATATTTTTAACGACAATTTTCGAACCTATATATTACCTTTTTGACATTAATACATTTAATCGTTCCATTATTTGAAAGAGCCATCAGGTTCGAATCCCGGTGGCGCAACAACAATATTTTTCGATAAAATTGATTTTAAATGTATATATTTCTAATTAATATATGTAATTAATATTTAAAATATCACAGACCTATGTTCTGAATATTTACAACTTCACAATAAGAATGTGTTCTCCTAATAAAATATATTAATTATTAACAATTTAATTTAATACAAAAAAAGAAATATTCAAATGTGAGAAAGAAAGGGAGGAATATTTCGTCTGCCGGATGCTGGTTCATTTGTTGATTCCTCTCCACCACAAATACAAGCGTCGCGGGGTGTATACTAACACTCGCAAAAAGGATTATTATGTGTAAGCGAGATTAAAATAAGATTAATTAATAAAAATTAGCGAAGTAAAGCGGAGTGAAGCGACGGTAGTTATCCGTTCAAAAGTTTCAACCGCACTGAACTTGCTGCAGTTGGAAGACTTTAGGTGAGGAAAAAAAAAGGAATGAAATACGCAGGTTAAAATTTGATTATACATATGTATATAAACATATTGATCTAATTATTTATGATATCAAAAAAATATACATCTACATTTTTATAATACATTTATTTTTCGAAACTGATATAATATTATGTCAACAGTGTATGCATTAAATTAGGTAACAAAAATAACCACGGTATTCATTTTGTTATCATTCAGTGTGAAGTGACCAATCAGTGTCATCCATTTTATTAAAACTTCAGATCTACTGGTCCGATTTGAATAATTCAGAGTGTGGTGAAATTAACATCAAATATAGTATATAAAATTCTAACAGTTTATTTTTAGAAATCTGCAGGTTAAAAATAAATTCATCGCTTATTGCGATCTCCGTGTCTTAAGCGATGTGTGCAGTGTTGACTCACTGTTGAGCAGAAGCTCGGTGTACGGTTTCCATCTCTGGCAGACAGCGCCGCAACGTGATCGAACAACACGGACATTGTTACAGATTTCGTAATTTAAATTAGTTCCCTCAAACAACGCTCCAACAACAAACAAGGCTAAGCGGAGCATGAAATCTACAATATTAAGGTATCCGAGGCAGAGCATCCTAACGTTGGGTTCGCAGTCTAAATAACTTTGGATGGTTTACGAAAATTCTTAAAAACTAAAGCAATGTTATTAAAGATCTTCTTAATTTATTCATTTATTTCAAGGAACGCACTACTTATATAAGTATTTTTTTTAAATAAAAATTATTTCAAAACTATGGCTTTCGTATCAGGTAGTCAACTGTTAACATATCGCACATCTAGATTAAAACTAAGACAACTCAAAAATTCATTTTTCAGTAGACAAAAAATAAAAACGTTTTGCTCCATTTTTTGCTACTAAAGTTATGAAACCAAATAACATTTTAGGTCATAAATGTATCATAAAATGGCACTATTCGAGAACTGGAGCTAAGTTAGTTATAATATCTCAAAATTTTTGTTTTTTTGAGTTGTCTTACTTTTGATCTAGGTGTGCGACATGTATTCATATATATATATTATGAAGGTCTACCGCCTTCATAATCATCAACACAGCCGACAACCATTGAACGCACCTTGCAGATACCTGGGCTTAAAACAGAGCTCTTTAAAGCCTGAAAAACATGTCCAGTATCGACCTGATAAGGTGTTCCAATAACGTGCGCTGGCAGCCGGCTCTCGGCCGCCACTCCTCTCGTCTTCCAGTCAAGATCTCTATGAAACTCTCTGTGCTCAAGCAACAATAAACTCAACTGTAAGTAGTTTCACTTGATCAACCTGCTCACACACACACACACACATACACACTCATACATCTCCGCGATTATGTTCAAACGAACAAATGATGGGTGGTTGGGGCACTTATCATTCACACCACAACAAATCCTTTTCTGATTTTTAGACCACAGTTAGACATATATACACTCGTACCCGTACATATCTTATACGATCGTTTATCCATCAAGACTTTGAGCATACTCTGGGTATTATTGAGATATGTTAATCATAAATTATTATAGTAACTATTATAATGCTTTAAAACCAGTGCTAGAAAGGGAGCGAAAATAGTATAAAGTACCGCCCGCCTAGGAATACAGACCTAATTAGTAATGAGACGAATCTTGTTTTATATAAGACATTTATTCAAGTATGGGTGACACGTTGGAGCTCCTTAGTTAGGCTGGCCTGCGTGGGTGGGTATCTCCACCTATGCTCCTACCTCTCCCTTCATACTCCATATCTCGTGTTTTACAACTACGTTAGTCTGTCCGTGTAAGTGTAACTCAATTCATTTTGTGTCACGTCCACTGTTGCTCTTGGTCTAATGCACCTTAATTTTCCATCTATATGTAAAACTATGTATTTTATGAATTTATGTTATATGTTTTTTTTATAAATAAGGAACACTGGAGGGTTCAAAATTTAAATTTTGCGAAAATTGCTAACTACTAACTACATTAAATTTATTTTATTTTTTTCGTTTTATATACTGCATAAACTTGAATATGTTATTGAATTAAAGTTGCGTATTTTTATTAGCTTTAATGAGTGGGACCGACAAGGAAATCCTAGCTTATAAACTGGTCCCGGGAAAGGGTGGGTCCTCCTCTCCTCAAACTGTCTTCATAAAAATATTAAAAAGTACGGTTAAATTAAAAGAAATAAATTATGTATACAATATCTTAATGCTTCCATAGATATGAGCATCATATTTGAGTAGCAATTTTTTTTATTCTTTACGCATAGCCTTGAATAATTAGAGGTTTTAACATTAATTTTTTTGCTATGAACAGGATTATTCTAAAAAAAAAGATTTAAATATTGTAGGTATTAAATAATATAACTCACCTACAAAATATACGTATCAGAAATATTTCTGCTTTCCAATTATCACTTTTATGACCACAGAAAATTTCTTCAGAATAAAAATGTTTTTTTGGAAATTGACGCTTTAATGTAATAATAAGTTTCCTTTCCTTACGCATAATACATAAAGATAATGGGATATTATACAATATGAGGCGAGTGTTTAAAACCCGTCCTAGGACGGGAATGAAAAGCCTACATAATACGGTTTTAGTGAAAAAATTAATAACTTAAATAAAAGGCCTACCTGTAATTCAGCAGCATTACAATTTCTCACAAAAAAATTGTTCACTATTATGTTAAAAATACAGATCCACATTTCAAAGGAAATTAATACTTCATTTCACGAACGACGCACGTGATGATATTGGGATTGTTAGGTAAATTCTTTTTTCTACCTCGGCTTCATGTTCAGGGGGGAGGCATCTAGCCTAAACTGGTTCTTTTTTAAATATTGACAAGTCAAATGGTTATGAAATGAAAAAATATCTTTATATAAGAAAACTTATAATCTATATTTTAAGATACTTGCATGTGTTAAAAGTGGAAAATGAGCAATTTACTTTAATACTTATAAATAAGGCTATTCAAAATAATTACAATAAAATTAACATTAAATATTTGTGTTCATCATGTCAGCATAAAGTTCTCTATCAAATTGCCTATTGATATTGACGCTTGTCTGATGTAGATTATGCAGGTCCCTCACGTAAGGAATTACCTCTTAGGATGGTCCTGGATCCTGGACGTGAAGTGTGGTCAGCTCCTTGTGGTGCCAGCGTAGGGTGACGGAGTTCAGGCTTGTAGTTGATGACAATACGATGCTCAATTATCCAGGCAAACCGGGACTCTGGACGCGATATTCTTATGCTATAGCAACAGTCTATTCTCGCTACACCAATTATATTTATCAACTTTTTATAGATTCAGCGGGACCCTTTTTGATACTTTCACATCAACAATTAAACGCAGAGTACATCACAGTCTAAGCATTAACTCGAGGCGCACAGTTAAAATTTTCCCCGGAATTACAATTTATGAAGCGCTTGCTTGATACTTCAGAGACGATATAGATTTCATTTTCTAATTGAAAATGAAATCTCGTCTTTATGGAGCCATTTCTTCTGGCGGGGAACTTGAGAAGACTGCTCACCTATGGTGATGCATCTCTTAAGGTGCATTTGCCTACCTGACTCCAGTCACGTTCGCCTCATTACCACCGCTGTATTCACCACTGTACCCAAGTTGTGTCGGTCCACCTGCGTCTAACAATACCGAGTTTTTATCACCCTCCGTCCCTTACTTTGAGTAAGTGCTTTTGTATCGTTGAACAAAATATTGTTTTGGGTAATTTCGCATTCTAACAGGATTTTATATAAAAGAACGAATTAGAAGAAATTTAAGAAATAGTTTTTGCTAAAGCATATATAGTTTATTCGTTCACATCAACATTTTGTCAACAAATCATAATTGATGGTCATAATCAACAATCACATTCTAAGTGTACTCGAGCGAAAACTCAAAGAAAACTAGCTGTTCCGTTAATGAAAACCTCGTTTGCTCAAAGACATGCATGTTTTATAGGACAGAGGATATACAATAAGCTACCACGAGAGATGACAACGGAATCGTATACTCAATTTTGCGTGCTTATAAAGGAATGGCTTTTCAAAATTGGAAGAGTTCCTTAAATGATCAAAGCTACTCAATTTATGTAATTTTTTTTTGTCTTTACATCCCTACATATTTATTTTCTTTAACTTCTTACGTGTCTTTAGTCTGTATCAAAATTTTTACTTTGTTCATTTTACTTATTCTCTACTTGTCTCATTTTTGGTTTTTCTGTTTTTTACCATTTAATTTATTGTAATTTGTTACCTTACATCCAAATTATAATCTATTTAATGGAAAAAAATGGCTACCTACCTCAGAACAGGTACTTTATTGATGCAAGGTTTAAAGGAATGTTGTTTTAAAAATAAACGCATAAGTATATTGGTACTAAAAATGAAAGAATCATTGAATTTCCACAAACTTCAGACCACATGGAGGATGTTTAAGAGCCCCTGCCTGGCAAGGTAAACTTGAATACCCGAAATGTTGGTGTTAGGTTATTACAATATATTTTACGCGCCAAGAAATTTGATAATTATTCCAAAATCATGGTTGAAATAATATTTATTATCGAATTTTGCTTCGTATTTTGGATGCCAATAAATGTCACAATCTCATTTGTTGATTATTTTATACGATAGCTAATTAATATTGCCTTGCTTCAATTCATATTTTACACAATGTAAAGTTTCATAAATATTAAATCATCGCGATGAAATCTGACTGGTCTGATATTGTTTTTAATGCCGGTGTATTTATAGGTAATAAAACATTTTACATCAGTAAGCCAATTTATAATGCGAGATATTTATGAATCATAAATGACCCGTATTTCTTAGAATTTATATAAATAACAAGCAATATTAATGTCACATAACCTTTGTGGGCACCTAATTTCTTGTGTAATTCCCAACAGTGTGTATCAAAGTCATTTCTCGCATAAACACTTTGTATTACATGCGTCAAACTTGGTCAAACGGATCGTATTATTTTATTCGACGTTGTCCATTTAATTTCAGCTAATTATTAGATTACTTTAAATGTACTGTATTAAAAATCGAGTTAAGATATTGTTAGGATTTTAGTAAATAAACTCATATTAGCGATTATTTATAATGACACGTTTTAAAATGTGTTTGTTTTCGTTTTATTAATTTATTTTTAACATTTGCCTAACTATAGTTTTAGTGTTGAAGTAAACATTTTACATTGTCAATCAATAATCAGGAGATGCATAAAAAATTTACATTGAGAATAATAAAAAGAAAGAAAAATTGTAAATTATGAAAATATTTAAAAAAGAAAATGATACGATATTTAAACATGTAAAATATATAGGAATTTGTTAAGTATTGGACTTATAATTAAAGGTTGGTATATAAAAAAAATATGTAAAGAGGTATGTATAATAGATGAATAGTTTTCTTAAATTTTCATATACATACACAGAATTGCTGGATATTAGAACCAAAATCTAAAAAAACAATGTGATTATAATATCTGGCATCCCTTGTTAGTTAACATTTCCTTAACATCACTTAATTGGTGAAATATCAAATAAAAACTTAGCAATTAAAAAATTCAAATAAGAACATTTTTTCACAGATTCGTCGTTCTGAAGGACTCAAGGGCAGGTATGGTGCAGGTGTTACAGGGAACCAGATGTGAAGAGATAAAAAGGGTCAGAGGAACTGTTGCAGCATGAGATCGCTGCCACTCTTTCTTCTGACACTGTTACATCTTCGAGCGCCTGCCATGTCTGGTAAGATCCAAATTGAACTTTTAAATCATTTCAAAGTTGTATCCAAGTTTCCAAAACAAGATATAACTTTCAAAAGTTTTAAGTTTTCTGAGTCTAGATTAAATGCTCAAAAACCATTTCACTGTGCATAATATTTTTCTATTTTTAATGTAAAACATAAATTTTACCTAATTTATTCATGCATGTACTATACTTACGTTATTTAATGTCCCAATGATGTCTAACTTACCATCACGCTGTTTTCCCGTGAGGGTTAGAATAGAGTATAGAACGCCACTGTCTTGTCATACAATTCTCGCCTCATCCACACACTTCATCGTATCATACAAGCTCAACGATTATTGAGTCTTCTAATAGAACCATCTTCCAGTATCTGGTTTACCTGGTCATGCTAATTCATCTGCTGACGTCCTCTATTTCTAACACTTACGTCTTATACCTTTCAACACCTTCCTATTTACTACAATCAACTTTACATTATCTACTAATTTCTTCAATTTTTCCTCTATACATGTACACCTATTGCATTCATTTCAGGCCTCACTTCCATACATTAGTATCTAGGAGTCTATTGTGTACCGCTAGTCTTACCTCAGTTGACAAGATCCCATTAGATATTATTCCATTTAAAGAACCATTCGCTTTATTCCAACTTGACATGTTTCCCACATACTTAACATGTTTCAACATTGGTCCCGAAACAGGATTACTCAAGTTTATTGATTACTCAACATGTTTCTACATTGGTCCCGAAACATGATTACTCAAGTTTATTGATTACTCATGTTTCAACATTGGTCCTGAAATATAATTAGATACCTATCCAAGTTTATTGATCACTCAACATGTTTCCCACATACTGAACATGTTTCAACATTGGTCCCGAAACAGGATTACTCAAGTTTATTAATTACTCAAATTTCAACATTGGTCCTCAAACATAATTAGATACCTACTCAACATTGGTCCCGAAACAGGATTACTCAAGTTTATTGATTACTCAACATGTTTCAACATTGATCCCGAAACATGATTACTCAAGTTTATTGCTTACTCAGCATGTTTCCCATATACTTAACATATTTCAACATTGATCCCAAAACAGGATTACTCTAGTTTACTCAAAGAAATGATCTACAAAAACACGTCTTACCTTATAAAGACAGAGATAAAGAAAGATAAAATAATGAAATGACTTCAACAGAGAATTCTTATATTTTTTAAATAAGATATTCAATGTATTAACTATATATATTTTTTAAAAGTATGTTTTTTTCTAGATTTAACCACTTTGTCTCAGAGAGAAGTGGACCCCACACCAATGTCATTCAGTAAAAATATAACAGAAAACTTAAATCTAACAACTACGAAACAAATCGCACTCGAAAATAACTACAAAAGTAATGTACCAGAAAAAAAATTTGACACTAACAATAAAACGTTTAAAAATATGTCAATAAATGTGACAACTAGCGAAAACCTAATTACGCAAAATATTTATAATATTACTAATAATCCTTTGAGTAATTATACATTAATAAAAGAAATATTAAAATTAAACACTTCTAAACATTTTGATAAAACAGCAAGTGAACCATACAAAAATATCATTACAAACAAACCCAATAGAAATTACAGTGAAAATTTTATTTTAAAATCGTTATCGCAAACAATAGAACACGTACAAAATGTGAATAAAACGTACCAAAGTGTCAATAAATTTGTGGCAATTAAAAATGAGACTTTGAAATCATTAGGGTCCGTGGACATGATTGTGTCCAGTTTAAACGGAGAAGACGGGGCGAAGAATGTGGATCTAAATTTTAGTAAAATGTTAGAAAATAATCAAAATCCGACAAGGACCAACAGAACTGCTCTTCAAATACAAGGCAAGACAGATGCACCAATGCTGAATTATATATTTGATAGATATTCAACCCTCAACAAGCATCAACACAGAAACAGCAGGTATTTTATTGTTTTTATTTCCAATGTTTTCTTTTAAAATAATTTTTAACTCTTCTTCACAGATGATCATTTACTTTGATATATTTCAAATTCACGATTGCATTAAGTACTTTTTCATATCATTGACTAAATTCTCTAACATAATTCGGGCACATGGTCGCCTCACTTCATTATTCATTCGACGGCGGTTGAAAGAATCCAGAGAAAGTTTTTAAGATTCATTAATTTTAAATTAAATATACGCTCTGAGAATATTAATTATGATTATCTCTTTAGCCTTCTGAAATTGTTAAAATTATCAGTGAGACGTACGATGACCGACCTTATATTTCTATACAGGATCATCAATGATATGATAGACTGCCCCCATATTGTTGTTCTGCTTAACTTTCACGCACCATTGAGGTCATCGAGACACAATTCATTGTTCTATTACAGTGGTAATGTCAGAATACATACATTAGCTAACTCCGCAGTTCCCAGATTGCATTATTTTTTGCTATAAATTTAATTCTTTATACAACTACATTATTACAATTTATTGTGTCTCAACTCAATGGTGACGGATAAATCGCTTTATTTCACATTTTATATTTATTTTTATTTTTAATTTTGGTTATGAAAAAACATGCTGATATTACATAATTTTTTTCTTTATGTATTACACTTCTGATGAAATTATTTTACAAATTATATTAATACCTGAATAGGGCGTGTATAATAATAATAAATTATTAAGGACAGCACATTCTTATTGTGAAGTTGTAATTATTCAGAACATAGGTCTGTGATATTTTTTTAAATACAAATTAAATATATTCATTATCAATTTTATCGAAAAATATTGTTATTGCTGCCGGAATTCTCACCTAGATTTCTTCCGTGCATTAAATAATGGAACGATAGATGTATCACTTTGAAAAGTGTTACATACAAGTTCGAAAATTTGTCGTCAATGTGCTGTGTGCATGCAATGCACGTTTCCCAAATAGGAAGAGATCCCGGTAGCAACAACAATAATTTACGATAAAATTTATATTATATGTAAATTTTTCTAATCAATACATTTAATTTTTATTTAAAAAAATTCTCTTTAGTTTAATAAAAATTTATTTTACGACATGTGTCTATGGAGACACCAATTTTGGCGCGACCAATTATAGGATTAATTACCTATCGGTGTATTTGATTCCCTGAAGGCTTCCATAGATGTCTCATCTTCATGTTCGTCGTACTGCATTAATGTAATTGTGTATTAGTCTCAGTGGCGTAATTAAAAAAAAGTGCGTCCCAATGCAAAATGTGAAAAAGGGACCACTATATAAGTATTGTACCTATACAAACTACAATACTTATATTCTGGCTCTAATAATATTAACTTTCGTGGAAAAAAAATATATTTTACTCGCAACTGCAAACGCAACTGACAAAAATCTTGATTCACTTTACAGCTATTTATATTATATGTTAGAAGAGATAGACTGAGACAGCCATTCAGGAAGAAGGCTAAATCACAGAAATTGATGATGTACAGTGCGATGAAGTTTATCAATGATATTCCAGATTATATAAGAAAGCACTTAACTTTTATATATATATATATATATATATATATTTATTTATATATATTCCTTATATCTTTTTCAATATTTCATCTAACATCTCCTTATCTATTTTTTCCCCCTTGTATTATTTTTATTTATATAAAAAAAATGTTTAACTAGGTAAAATGCAATCCTTTCAGTTTGGCAAAAAGTTCAAATTAAAATGTATATTGATGTAATAAAGAAGAAATAAAAAAACATTGATTCAAAATGAGCAAGATAAAATAAAGTTTAAAGAAAATTTATTATATTGTTTATATATATATATATTAACGTATGCTCTATGTTAATAATAAATAAGTAAATTTAACCTAACCTACTACTATATACAGCATTTTCATAATGCGTGATAAAATATTTTTATATTGTATAATTCCATTTCTTACCAAGAATTTTAAGTCGCTTTTGGGCTCCTATTTAATTAATGCCCCAAAGTACCACATTGGCTGCATCAACATGGTTGCGCTACTGATTAATACATTAAATCATAAATTTTAACGTAAAGTTTTAACCTGTACAATTGCGACGACACTAACATTAACTTAACTTATAAATTTCTGAGACAACCCTAATATGACAGAATCCATTTAAATGTCAGGTAAGTCTTAAATGAAGTTTAAACATTTAAATTTAAACTTATTTTAATCTTAAGCTTATACCACCGGTCCACGGTATTTTTTATCATATCTCTCTTTGAGGATAACATTCTAAACTTGTATTTTAATTTCCTAGTTCTTATTTTTTTAGCAATCAATTAAAATATATATATATATTTTAATTAATATGTATTTAATTTTGTTTAGGTTTGGAGGTCCCAAATTCGAATTCTCCGATAGCAATTTAACAATTGTTGACACTGAAGCAGACGCACAACTAGATTGTGTGGTATCATCTTTACAGGATAAACTGGTAAAGAATTAATATTACATATATAAAGTTGTATCAGTGTGTCCAAAATTTAATAAAAATGAATTGATAATTCTGGCGTCTGCTATCAGATTACTCAAAGGTGTATGATATTCCGTAAAAATAAGGTAGATGGCTCTTTCAAATAATGGAACGATTAAATGTATTAATATCAAAAAGGTTACATATAGGTTCGAAAATTTCTCGCTAAAAATATCGTCGCTGTAGCATAGTTGGATAATGTACCTTCCCCGGTTTGGAAAGAGATCTAGGTTCAATTCAGAACAGGTCTGTGATATTTTAAATATGAATTAAATATATTAATTAGAAAGATATACATATAAAATCAATTTTATCGAAAAATATTGTTGTTGCGCCACCAGGATTCGAACCTGGATCTCTTTCCAAACCGGGGGAGGTGCATTATCAAACTATGCTACAGCGACAATATTTTTAGTGACAAATAGTTGGATAATGCACCTTCCCCAATTTGGAAAGAGATCAAGGTTCGAATCCCGGTGGCGCAACAACAATATTTTTCGCTGAAATTGACTTTATATGTTCATCTTTCTAATTAATATATTTAATTCATATTTAATATTACATATGTTTACCAAAAGTTCAACAAAATCGACAAATTATTTATTTATCAATGTTCATATCTCCTAACAAGAGTGAATAAAAATATTGAAATAGATGATGTTTGTACTGACGATGAGAGCTTATATTAAACGACTTTTGCTAAGAACAGATCCATTGTGTTCGTGCGAGCGAATATGATCTGTAAATTGATATTTATACTACCATTTCCGCCGCAAATCGACTAAATATGAAAAACAAATATACTACACAAATCATAAATGAACCCCAATAAATATTTATTTGTAAAACTGACAGATAAAGGCTTCGGACACATTTTTCATGATAGGAAAAAATCTCATGAAAATAGGCGTCACATTTAAGATGTGACAAATAATACTACTTTGTATATTTTTCTATGTACGTTACGATACGTTCATAGAAAGATATAACAATATACAACGCAGAAATTTTCAGAAAATCAATTTCATACGAATTAAATTCATATAAAATATTATAATAATTCATATTTCAAAATAATCTACGATATGATTTTATGAAACTTGTTGAATTTTATGGCATTAATTTTTTTTTAATAAACTTTGGAATCTCAAAATACACATCGTTTAGCAAATTTGAACATCTTTTCTCAGTGGTTATTTATGAATTAAAGATTTCAGTATTTTTATATTTTGTCAGTGTGATACATAAAATACTTTTCATGCCGTCTCTACGTGTTTGTATTCTCACTTGAACATTAAAATTAAGCCAATATTACAAATAAATATGCAATATTTTAAATAAACAAATATAAACTTATTCAGTGTATAATTCAATATTCATTTTAATATTTACAAGTAAACCATATTTACTTGTATTGTATAATTTATATCTAATTATATCTACTATTGTATAATTTATATCTATCTATCTAAAAATTTTAATTGAAAGTATTGACTGAATCAAAGTAAATATCAAACGAACTTAATAACGAATGAGTTAAACATGTACATCTAAATATCGACAAGACGTAGTTTCACTGATTATTTAAACGGGTGTATGTGAATGAAAATTATCGAAAATGGAACCTTTGAATAAAATTCCTTTGTATAAATAAATTTTGATTGACTTTTTCACTTCATTTCATCGTGAATAATCATTTTAAACAATCATGTATTATATTTCAAAGTATCCCCGGTATTAATTTTAGAAAAAAATACAAACTAAATCTATTTGATCGTTAAGTATATTCCCTCTTAAAGTAGCTCTTTGAAACTGATCTTTATCGCAAATAAACCGTTTAATTAAAGATAAAATTCTATTATTTCTATTGTTTTATCAGAAAATATATTTTTTAAAGTTCTAATACAAACGACGAGAAGATTATATGATACTTTTAAAATTAGGAATATTAACTTTGTTGTTAAAATTCATATTTTTATTTATTAACTACTAAATTGAGTTTTAATACATCTACCGGTTTCGAAAAATACCATTTTCTTCTTCAGGATGTCATAACTAACTAAAACATATATTTTTGTTTCTTTGCCAGAATCTATTTTTAAAAAAATATATATGTTATTTAATTTGATTATATAATTATGTCAATTTTTTAACATTACAGTGTGTGGTTATGTATGCTTGTTAATCGATATATATTTTAACTTTTATTTAGAAATCGACTACTACACAACAAAGGATTGAAATTGCGTATTATTCTAATTTGATATTACGTTTGTAGGTATCGTGGGTTAGACGAAAAGGTGATGACGCTTTGGAAATTCTAACAATCGGACTTCAAGCCTATACAGCTGATCCAAGGTAAGAATATTTTTACATATCTCTGCACTTTTTCCAGCATGTACTCGTCAGTTTCCAATGTTCCTGACTTAGTCTTCATCGCAATATAGGTCACTTTGTCGTGCCAAGTCTCAAGCTGAAAGGCCGTAAAACGTAGGAAGGCAGACATCCAATCATGCTGTAAGCCTTTTCTCAAACCATCAATATTTCTGACAGCGCTTGTAAAATCATAAAATAACATTTATAACTTGAAACTTCGGAAACAGTATGATACCTCAGATATCTTGAGGAAGGTGATATCATGGACATATAACAAAAGCATACAAATACCGTTACACGTATACCTACAAAATCAAAAAGTTCTGTAATCAAAAGATCAATCTTCTACTAAAACTTAGCTCATAATTAAGGATTCCGTATTGTCGACTTTCTATTAATTATTAATTAATTTAATTCCAAGAATCGAGACCAAGAATATTATTTAATATTAAAAAATATATATATTAATTAATATTCGTATGCACATGATAATTAATCGTATTAAATTGAATAAAAATGGTAACTTGTTTAAAATTAATAATATCAAGAAAAATCTGAGTCTCGAGACTCGGGTTTTTTTTTCCTGATAAATGAGTCTTTTTTGTTGTCTCAAGAGACAGTCTTCTTCGGCCCAAAGTTGTACCCAAGAAAACCTTATTTTCTAAGCATTCATTTTAACACATAACTAAAATGAAACAAACAGAATTACTGCCACCTAAAAATTTATCCGATATACGTGAAATACCAAACTAAATATGACCTATTGTTATTGACGATATTTTAAGTAGTACGAATTTTCGTGTATGGTCGTATGTATTTTCAATATGTACATGTGCATGTTTAAGGTGTTGAAGGAAGAAGTAAACCACCAAGAGACCTACCCTATCCCGGAACCGTTATGGGAGTTGTGCACTTCCGCATCGATTCCAGTCAACACACCAACGCGTGCATTTAATTATCAAAGGAGTCTAAACTTAAATTAGAAGATTACAATAAAACTGTGGTATCTTTGAGTTTACCAGTCCGGCTGAACCCATCATCGATTACTAATTTATTATATCAGAAATATATACAAGCAATACATGAGTGATTCTAAGAGCGTGGCTCTCGCACCTGTGCTCTGAACATATAAGTACATAATATTATTTAGAATTCATTATACAAGTGCACCACAAAAACATAAGTAAAAAGAATTGATGTCTCGATTATTAACTGTTCCGTCAGTTAAATTATACCTTGTAGCTTTGCTTTACAGTTTTTTCTTTACTATCAATTTTAGAGTACAAAGTATTATTATAGAGGTTTTATAATTATTATTACAATCGACGCATGAACAATTGAGTGGGTATAATTAACGCAGTGCAGCGGAAATAACGTTCCTGAAAAAAAAATATGTGTCACCCTATGCTGGATGTGCTTTACAAAAGTTATGGCCACGATCACTTCCGTTATACCTTTTCGGAAAGAAACAGGGATGTCAATTGATCAAGTACTGATGTATTTAAAGAGTATTTTTTTAGAGGTTTTTTTTCGAATTGGCAACACTTTTTCCAGTGACAGCCAATTTGACAGCTGATAGTTGATTTGTACTCAGTTTGGTTTTCCATTTCACCATAGATAGATTTACGCCAGAACAATACTTGCAAATTGTGCAAATTTATTTCGAAAATCATGGTTTATTTCGCGAAACTTACCGTGCGCTACATCCATTTTGCGGTCGATATAATCATCCATCCGAGCAAGTAATTCGAATAACCATGGATCGTTTTCGCATCATGCATACTCTACTTGATAATACGCATCCGCAGATATGTCGCACAGTGCGCACCGAAGAAGCTGTTGTTTCTTCAAAAATGATGCCGGCGAGAACGTTCCAGTCAATGGAGAGCGCTATAGATCCATGATTACTGATTTTTTCGTTACCCAATTGTATGGCATCAATGTGTAAGAGCTGTGGTTTCATTCCACACAAATTTATTGAAGGAAACATTCAATGAGCGCATAATTTCGCGTAATGGACCTGTGAATTGGCCTCCAAGATCTTTGAATTTTTTTCTGTGGAGATATGTAAAGTCGCTAGTCTACGCTGATAAACCAGAGACGATAGATGACTTGGAAGCCGACATTCGTCGCGTTATTGCCGATATACGTCTCCAGCTGCTCAAAAAGTGGTCGAAAATTGGACTTCCAGATTGCGCTTTATTATATGCACGAAATTACATTTAAACACTAATGGCATCTTTCCAATTAATCTAATACTATGGCCATTACTACGATTTATATATGTTTTATTTCATTTAAAGTTATACCTCTAAAAAAAAACACTTTTTAGATTGGCTCCGGTATTGCCGTATCGAAGCCATACCTGTACAATATTCAAAACGTGCATAGGTATTGAAAGAAGGGTAAAAAAGTTGTATTGTTACATTTCCTTAGATTTTCAATAGACTACTTGGAACCTCACACTTGGAGGCTATTGCTCCGCAGCGCTGTGCCATCCGACTCGGGCACTTACGAGTGCCAGCTCAGCACGCATCCTCCGCTCATCTCGAGGCATGAGCTCGTTGTTTACGGTGAGTTTATTTTACTTTCCTAGTACTATTTGAGGCGTCGTCTTACATTCCCCCCCAACTAACCCGTTATCCACGACACGCAGTAAATCACGACCACTTAAATACTTGCTTTGGCTAACTATGTGTAGATGTCGTGTGTCGTGTAACCAGAGCGGGGCGCTGAACACCTTTGTGTCGCGATTTGTTTTTCGTTCTATGAGAATTTTAATATTTTAGACATATTTTATTCAGTTTTATTTATACATACTTGCATAAATGTTTCATTTGGTGTCTTCGCCTGTTCTGCAAACCCAGTAGCAACCATTTATAATTGATTAATTTAATTTATATTATCTCATATATTTTTGACATATTATCTAATTAATTTTTTAAATAAAGTTTTAAACGTTGTGGTTTGACATTATAATTAAATAATAGAATGTTTAGTTTTAAACCACTTTATTATGTATATACACTAAAGTCAACTAGTTTCATTTGGACCCAACCTTTTTTAGGGCAATATAGTATATAAATAATTAGACAACCACTTTTTATTGATTATTCTACATGTTTCGATACTTGGTACCTTGTTCAGGAAACAATGTGTACTGAAATTAAAAAATACAAGCATAGATACAAAGTGGTGAATAAGTAAGAAATAATATGAAAACAAGTTTAAAAGGTGACTATTTGCAAAGAGCATTTGGTAATTTATAATAGTAGTATAAACAAAGTATTTTGTCTAATTATTTATATAAAATGAGGTCACAAAGTAATTTTGCATATATAAAAGACAGTCAATACTATATTGGTAATGTTTGAATATGTCCAAGAACACACAATAACTGGATTTTCACCTACAAACGCACTATTATTAAACAAATAATATTATTGGCTAAGAATGGTGAACCTTATATTTGTATAAAGTGATCACTTAAGCCAGCAGAAGACAGGTCGTAAGCCCTGTAATTACCCATTCTTCCATATCTTTCTATTAAATATAATAAAAAATAACTTCTCTCTATGACATATCTATTATTTGTTTTATACTATATTGTCTTGAAGATGGTTAAGTTCTACTGAACCTAGTTGACTTTAGTGCATGTATATAAAATAGTAGTTTAAAACTAAACATTATATTATTTACTCATTATCTAATTTATATTTGAGAATGTCTCTACCTATCTATGAACACTGATTCGTGGCGGGATGAAAGATTCTAAGGTCACAATAAAGGACTTACTTGGGGTATATTTCCACGCCCTTTAGCGAGTAGTATAAGTTAGTATGTTATAAAATCATGAGTTGAATCATCAATGATGAGCTTTAAATAATCATGTAGTGCAAAATAAATAAGATAATACGTTGGAAACATTTTTGTGCACGTGTTGAAATTACCATCATCATCATCAGCCTTGTCTCTCAACTGCTGGATACAGGCCTCCCCCAAATATCGCTGATTCTCTGTCTTCAGCCTTCCATTTGCTTCCCGGCACTCTTCTAACACCGTAAAATTATTATACATAATCGAAGCACGTAAAATCAACCAATCGCATCTAGGCATTGTTTCCTATCCTTAGAATGTTCGAACCATTGAAACTCGTTTGCTACAACCCTCATAACATTTGGTTATTTTTTTACGAACAAGGTCAAAATTATTTGATTAAATTATGATTCGGATTAAGATCTCAACAGACGTTGTTTCAAAACTAGTTGGCATTAAATAGTAAATCTTAAATGATAAAGTAGAAAATTATTTCACTTTGATTTATTAAAATGTTATTGATTTATTATAAATCTAATTTCAAAATTCGCCTTTCAGGACATCAAATCAGTTGTTCAAATACTTAATCCGATGTAATCTTTCTTTCAAGTATTCAATTTAATTTATTTCAAAATTTTCGAAAAGCTGACAAAATAAATATGCTGTTCCAATAAATAGATTCGACTTTTGATTAAATTGACAAAAATTATGTGTATTTATTTTTGTAATATGCCACACTTAGATAACTAAAATTTGTTAAACTATTTCTTTCATAATATAACTTGGTGTGTTAAATTAAAAAATATATATACATATCCATGCAAATATCAACTATTACAGAATGCATACCATCTGAGATGACCTTAATGTAATATACATACACTAACAGATAAGCAATCGGCTATAGCCGATTGCCTTGCAGGTGGCCATTGTGGCCGCTATTGAAATAAAATCTCTATGTAATTAAAATTATTCTACCTTTGTAATTTAGCTGTCAAAACGAACAAAACTGGCATATAGATGATGATATAAGAATCGCGAATTGACAATAATAAACACAAAAATGATATTTTATCAGTATAGTTCATCTAAATGGAGTTTGAATCGGATGAATGGTTTTTTTAGCAGATTTGAACATATATATTAGGTCGCAAACTTAACCAAGAATCGTCGCTTTGACATTGCGACTCTATGAGACTCTAGAGAGATCTTACCATAGACAGCATGGATAATAAATATGTAATTTCAATATACTTGCCAGTCGTCTTGTACAATTTTGCTAATGTATATTTTTTCTTACTCGTAATAAAGACAATGTATACTTAATTTCAAATTGAATATGTATTTCCTTACTGTAAAAATGCTATTTAATATATAAAAGAGAAAAATTCAAGTAATCTTAATCTAGAGATTTTACTCTACTCGCGCCTCATGGATCACCTGGCTGTTTAACCAAGCACTTTACAGCCACAATGACACTTCGTCCGAATTCAAATACAGAAAGTCATAAATATTATATGGAGAAACGCAATATTATTTTGGATATATAGGTGTATCTTCAAAATTGACTGTTTTGTTTATTTTATGATTTCTGAAAAATTATTTGGAGTCAACAACGTGCGCTGATTTCTGAAATCTCATCAAATGGTTATTTAAAAGTTAAGCATTTCAGTTTAATAACAGAGAAAATTAATATTTTCTCAAATAAACGTTATATGTCTCAGATAAATAATCTTCGTAAAAATATATACATTTTTATTTTTGAGGGGCAATACAATTGCTTGTATCTTTCATTTTATGGCGTATTAAACAGCCTGTTCTAAAAATATCTAACACGTTGTTTTTCTGAACATAAAATAGCACGATTATGATAATTTTAATATTATTTTTTGACAATGTGTATGATTTTATAAAAACTATGTTTCTCGTGTTACCGTTAACAAAATTTAATACATCAAATAGTGCGTTTTCTTACCAACTTACCATGACGCTGTTTCTCCGTAAGAGTAGGCAGAAAAGATAGAAGTTCATTTTCATGCATTTTTTTATTATTAGAGCTTTTAATAGGGCCGTTCTCCAATATCTGGTCCAACTGATTTTCTTCAATACATCAATAATTACAGTGACATACATAAATAAAATTATTAATCACAGCTTACTTGGTTAACAATCTTCCCATTTCTCAATATGTTCAAAAAACCTAAAATCAAGACAGAATAACCAATCACAATGCGGTAATCTCGATAGTTAAAATACATAGAGGCATTTACGGAATATTTCAACTAATCATGTCAGAAATGGGAAAATTGACAATTAAGCTTAACATAATAATTTTACAATAATAAAACCATTAGCAAACATATACATTATACATATTAACGGGGAATTTTTAATGATAAAGTAGTGCCTCTGAGAGTAAGAATATTAATATACATCGGTTCCACTGAAACCATCTAATTACCCATGGATAGAGGAAGGGGTATCTAAAATCATTTAAATATGTCGATTGTACGTGGTTTATCCACTGTTTGAAAATGGTCTTAATCGCCAAAACAGCTATAACATCTAAATAATTCTTACACAAAGTAGCAGACCTCAATAATTATATTTATTATAATTAGATTTTTTAAATTTTATTAAAAATAAACAAAGACTTCAATCAAAGTACTGATTGTTATAAAATATTGCTTACTTACCATCACGCCGTTTCCTAGGAGGATAGAGCGCGAAGATAAAGTATCACACTCTTCTATCCTGTATCACAATTCTCGCCTCATCCACATTCATACATCTTCTCATACAAGCTCGACGATTATTCAAGCTTCTAACAGGACCATTCTCCAGTATCTCGTTTACCTGGACGTGGCCAAGTCTTCCGCGGACGTCCTCTACTGCTGATGCCATCAACACTTGCGTCATATATCTTTCTTACCATTCTCCCCTCATTCATCCTTTCCATATGACCAAACCACTTAAGTGATCCTTTCTTAATCTTACTCACTATACTAAGATTAACTTTACATTCTTTCATTATTTCTTTATTCTTCACTCTGACATAAATGAATCTGCCGCATATACGCCTAAGTGATCTCATCTCCACTGCATTCAGTCTAATTTCTGCCAGCTCCAGGCCTCACTTTTATACATTAGTGTCGGTACCGGGACTCCATTGTGAACCGCTAGTCTTGCCTCAGATGACAAGTTCTCATTAGCTATAATTCCATTCAAAGCGCCATTCTCTTTATTCTCTACAGTCACCCTCCTTTCGATATCATTCTTTGTCTTTCCGTTTCTATCAAACGTACTTCCCAAATACACAAACTCATCTACTTGTTCCAAACATTCATCACCTACAAGTATTTTGCACGTTGTCTTGCTTTCATCTTTCTCATAATAAGGTCGCTTTCCTTGCATACATCGTACATTCTACTCACTAGCCTCTGTAATTCGTGTTAATTATTTGCCATTAATACTGCATCATCGGCGTACAATAAACGGCATACAATGAAATCACCTAATTTCACTACACTTTGAATTATTCATATCGAACCTTCTCGAATACGATCAGTTTCGACTTGTTAACATTCATAAGTAGGTTCATCGTACATTCTACTCACTGGCCTCTGTAATTCATAAAATATTAATATTTTTAATTACTGTATACCTTTTGATAATTAAACACCGATGTTTTGGCTTTTTCAATACTCTCTAGAATCAATATTAGTGGAGTTATGAAGTTTTTGAATATCCCCAATTTTTATAAAAGATAACAGATCATATTATTTAACAAACTTTCCGAGATTTCTGTTCTTGTATATTGTTCTTTTTTTCCGCTGAAGGAGTATATCTAATAACCAAAGCTCTGTCTACCTTATCAATGAATTTTAACCGTAGATACCTTGAAGCATTTATTAATAAAATTGTATAGGTTATGTTTGTTATTTTTGTCTCTGGTGTATTGTATATTATTGAATATATTTCTTATTATGTAATGATCTATTTATATTTATGTACATTATTGCATTTATACTAATAAAGAATAGCACAAAGGGCGCGAAAGAAATAAATGTAAAATCAATATTTCTCGATATTTTTTTGATCTTTCATTTAATAATACCGTAACGAACACAAACTCATAAAACGGGAAAGGATATTTTATTACGGTGTATTACATTAAATTTAGAATCTAAAACGTTCATGATTATTTCGTTCATAGCACCAGAAGTCGGAATACTGGAAGCTGCGGTCGACAAGTATTACGAGAGGAATTCCACTCTAGAGCTTGGCTGTCGAGTGAGACACCTTACTACCTCTGCCGTACAGTGGCTTCACCAGTCCAGGATGCTCAACGATGATACTCAAAGGGGTGGAATCAGGTTTGATTATTTTAACTCACCATAGTAATCAGGTTTTGTATGAACCGTATACATCTTATCGGGCTCTATAAAATTATAAGAGAGGTGAAGAAAACGTATCTCTCATCTGCTGAATATGGTTGAGGACTGCCAACACTTTTATTATTACGAGAACTCCATTTCAGGACCTTCCATCACCTGTTCGATAAATATTTCCCAATTTCCTAAATACAAATTAATACATTTAATTATTATTTAAAATATCACAGAATTATGTTCTGAATAATTGTTACTTCGTAATAAGAATGTATTCTCCTTAATAAATATTTCCTGCTCATTACCGCTTGAGCATACAGATTTTTTTAATATACATTTAACCTTGGTTCTTTAACGAATTTCTACGTTATTTGCTCATTTTGTTTGGAAGAATTTATTTAATATACGCTACCGGTTTCGACACGTACGTGTCATTTACAAGCTTTGTTTGAACTAACTTAAAATATACAAGTACAGCAAATAGGTGTTGTTAAGTTGGGGTAGTGGGAGGAAAATTTAAAATGTCTACAAAATAATAGCACCCTGTAAATCACCTTTACTAATGATGTTTCCTTATTTTGACCCCACCCACCAAATCTTCCCCGCTACCCTCCCCTTACAATACTTAATTACTGTACTTATGTATGCTTGTAAATTCCACAGACGTCTCGAAACCGGTAACGTATTCGATATAAAGTACGTCACAAATATACAATAAATAAACTCTTCAAGACAAAATGTATACAAAGCGTTACATAGTTAATACCCAAGAAATACAAAAAATTGTCTACTCATTTTTATATTACATTCGAGGTATATCCCTTTCCATTGCGCTTCTGGCAACTTTTAAGTTATGCCTGACATGGAGGTCCGTTTTAAGTACAGGGAACTTTAGTCTTTGTGGAATTTTGGCTTTGATGATATGCTCTAGCTTTTCAAATGCTGCCCGATCCAGCTGAATAAGTCAGAGATTACAACAATGTATCTATCATCAACTAGATTTAATATCCCAACGGCTTGCCGAGCTACTCACAATTAAACCAGTCGCTGTTCTCAGATTCGGTGTTCATTCAATTTGAACAGTTGGCAGATTCTGGGTACATTATTAATAGCTAACGATGCGTTTAACGTAAATTTTATTACTTACTAACGAGTACCCGGCATGCACTGCAATACCACTTAAAAAAAGAAAATGTTTGTATTTTAATTCTGATTATTGAAGTGCTTTTGGATACACAATATTTTTGGTTTTTCCGTCTGGTGCGTGTACGAAGAAGTTGCCAGAAAAAGCGATAATTTTTGGATATTCGCCATAGAGAATCCTAAAAATAGCCAATCAACGTGTCCGTATTTCACATTTCACGACATATGGTTTGTCATGAAACTGATAGTCGTGGCGCGCAGATCGCTTTCTGTGGCGAACTTTCTCATTGTAAAATGTTTGTACTAATTCAGAAACCTTCGCGGGCGTGCGCACAGCAACTCACCAAAATTTCATGGCAATAAACTATATGAAATACACACATTTGTTGTAACGACTCGCGCGCCACCTATTTTAAAATGATTGTACTAATTCAGAAACCTTCGCGAGCGTGTGCACAACAACTCACCAAGGTTTTATAGCAAGCGGATGAACGGTGTAGGAACGCATACGGGACAAACAAACATTCATTTTTATATATATAGATTACGTGACAAATCATTAATTTTTTTTTAGTAATGTATTTAAACTACTTGAAGTACTTTATTAAATTTTCATTGGGTATTAGGTACACAATTCGAGATTTATTTTCATGGTTTACTTGCGCAAAAAGCGGCTATGCCGTATAAGAAAAGTTTCATAACTACTCATAATTTGGCTAGTGGAGCTGACCCAGCATAATTATAATGCAATATTAATTTTGCAAATCATTGATTATGTAAAATAAAATATTATTATTAGTGATCAAATTTAATCACAACAGACGTGCACAGAATGTTTTTTTTTATAAGTTCATTGCGTAATGTAAATATAATGTGTTTTATTAATTTCACAATTTACATAAATATGACATGTAAATATCATATTAGAAAGTTGTTACAAACGATCGAATTGTTTATTATTTTAATTGAAATGTCACATTATTTCAAACAATTTTAAATACGTTCTTACTTGTATTGTACTCGAAACAACACGATTACACACTGTTTACAAAGTCGTAACTGTATTCAAAAATTATTTTGAACATGGTTCACTCAATAAATATATTTACATACAACATATTATAATATTGTGTTAAAACTTTGATTTAAATTGTATTGTTTGTTCTTGATGAAGATTAATTGATTTTCCTTTTTCTGTCAATTAAAATGTAGCTGCAAACCTAGCACGAAAGCTATTGTGGCATGTAGATTATCATTATTCTTAAATGAAATGACGACTCTCGTCTTTCTCAGTCTCAGAGATTCGCCGTATCGCGCTTTTTGATGTTCCGTTCATCAGTTGGATGAATTTGAATCTCCCCAGTAGCAGTTAAAATACAATAAATGTTTTCTAAGATTTATGTTTGTCTAACTTTTCATAATAAATAGTTGTTGGATCCTATTGTTCCCTGTGTGACATTTGTGCGCATTCATCGAGTCTCACTGTCAAATTAAACATTGTGTACACGAGTTTTTGTCTCTAAACTAATCTATAAACTAGTCTCTAATTTATCTCTAGATTGAACTCTCAACACATGTGGATTGTACTGTAATTTATCTCATCTTAATCTCTGAGATTTATATCAACGTCTCATATTGTATAGATATGAACCATTAAGGCTGCATACTATCAGAAATTATTTATATTTTCGATAATCAAAGTATAAATTAAGAGATTAGTTTTTTAACACTATAACAGAACTTGCTTTCAATTTCTTTTTAAGTTACTGACTTATTCCATTTAAAATCTATTATTTGTATATGAAATTTATAAAACTAAATTAACTAACCTATATTATATCATTTATCCCACATTTTTAATGATTGTAAACATTTCACTCTTATACAGGGTCAATGTTTCCTCTAAGGTGTGCGGGTGAGCATGCGCACACGATTTGACATAATAGCGCACACAAAAAAAATATAGCGCGCACACATTTTTTAACAAGGTTGGCAACCATATTGTTTACCCTGTATAAAATCGCGATCATTTTGGATATTGAACAATTTTCTGAGGTAACACAGCCAAGATAGTATCTTTAATAATAATAATATTTGCTGCCTTTTATCTTCCCGTGCATTATGTAAGATACAAAGATCATTTTTAAATAGCTGTTATTAGTTCTCTCGACTTATTTATGCGTCATAATATATCTTCATTAGTAGGTAATGTGGTCAACCCAGAAGATTTTTAGCATACGTCGAACGAACCACAAGACACTATCATTATACTACCAGTGGCCTTATACTGGTAAGGTAATTATTTTTTATTTATTCCCCTGGCGCACAAATATAATAATAGCATTAGTCTTTAAAATTGCACAAAAGATTTTTTATACGCACACCGTGATTCAAAACTAGAGGGGACATTGCACAGGGTGGGTAGCGCATGCTGATTTTTCTGTGTAAATTCATACGTAAAAAATCTACCATATCTTGTAGGGGTAAGTTGGGGCAAGTGCATTTATGAGGGAAGTACTCTAAGTCTCCAAATTACGTTTGAAATTGAATTCTATTTATTAAGAAATGTTAAAAGACAGTCCAGAGGTACAAATCAAAGTTTCATGAACCATTTCAAATTATGATAGTTTGCGAGTTGTGTATGCTTTTTCAATATTTCATATATCTCGATAGCCTTTTGTGCCAGGACGCTGATATTAGGTAAGTACCTTTATTTTGAGTTTTAGTTTGTGATGTATATATTAGTTTTGTAATTATTTTCACGGATTACGATTTGTAAGACCAGATACATTTACCTCATAAATGTTACACCGTGGGAGAAGTGTATCCACTCAGTGGTTGATATGATACCTCATATATTTTTGTAGGGGATTTTTTTAATTAGTAATGTGTAGGCAGTTTCATTATTTTTTTTAAATAATTAACCAATTTCAAAAACAATCACTGTGATATTTTGCACTATCCCCAAGCAATTTTACTAGATTTTTTTGTAATTTAGGACCAAAATAACTCATTAATATTGTCATGAAGCAGATCAGCAAAGACATTTTCATTATTTTAACAATTTGTCAGAAATAATGCAACTAGATGATCTTGCCCCAAATTTGGGGTAAATGCATCAACTCGTCTAATTTTCTAATAAAACGCTTTCAATATCAGCTGTCCTAAAAGGTTACATTCCGATTTTTAAATACTTAAATAAGAAAATGGTTAATGATTCTTCTACCACAGTTTCAAAGTCATGGCATCATCTTATGAAGTTTGAAAACAGTTCAAAGTTTTTGTCGATGATTTTTATCAAGATTCACCTTAATTCATCTGTTCTAGTGTAAAGATAGAGGCAGTCCCTGGCGGTGCAGACAGCACTTTGCAGGTCGCCAGACTGACGTCCAGTGATGCTGGGAAGTATACCTGTTCCGTCAGGCAAGGTCTTCAAGCATCTGTCACCGTCCATGTCCTCAACGGTTTGTATTATTCTCATTTTAACATATCTGACTTTATGTTTACCTAATATATTCATTTAAAAAACAATTTTTCAATCATGGCAATATGGGAGCTCATTGTAAAAAAATCATTGCAATCTAACTATTTATGTATGTGCCTATTATTATAAAAGTGGTCTAAGTCAAGAATTTGAAAAAAATTAGTATATCAATTATTTCGCGTCACATTGTTTTAAATTAGTATAATATTATGCAAATTGTAGTAGTTGTGAAAAATTTTAAGCGTTATATTCAGTGTATTGTTACGACGTTCGACGGTATTTCGCTAGTGTTTATTTTGACAATAGAGTAAGTCAGTTTTTTATTTCCTTATAAGCTACGTGTAAAATTTATATGTGGAAATAAAATATATATCTAATAGACTAAATAAATATTGAAAAATTGTATTGTGTAATATAAAAATATTTTTTAATCATTTCAAACGCATACTTTTAAATATCTCGAAACGAAAGAAACATGACTTAGACCACTTTCATAATAATTTACACATGCAATCTGAGGATAAGAGCGATACATACAAACAAATTGTTATATAAACATAATAAGTACTATATTTTTTAAGAAATTTTGTATGTTGATGAAGTCACTAATATAAGGTGTGATATTATCAAACGTTTCAATGTTTAGCAAGATATAGAGGAATAAAGAAATTTAAGATAATGAATGAGTAAAAGTCACGGTTAAAATCACATGGTTTATTCAGAAAAGTTACAAAACACGATTTGAAATACGACTATATTAAACGCGGTGTTACGAAGCGCGGCGACAAAATGACCAACGTGAACAATGACTGATAGTGCGCTCGGCCAGTAGGCGCGCAGGTCATCGTATCACAATGGTTCCCAACCTTTTTCACATAACTAACTATTTTTATCAATTTATTGATTTAATTATAATTAATATATGTATGCAAGGATTGTTATCAATTCATCAGCTTGCCGATTTATGTATATTTTTAATATAAATTTAACTGTAAAAAATATGGAACCCGTAGTATTTGATTTGATGTCAATTAATTATTTTTTCACAATGTGAGACCCAAAAGAGATACATATGTAATATGTTCGTAGTGATATTAGTGAACACTGGCGTGTCACCATTGACTCGCGTGTCATCACTGGACCAACTATCCAATAGCTACTTCTGACATACATTTTTTTTGCATAACTATTGATAAACTAATAAATAAAAAAAATTGTTTATTATGTCTTTAAATCTGATCTTGATCTCAACCTCAGTCAGATTACAATAATATTTAAACAGATTTCCATATATTATTATTTTGGTGATGGTATGATGGGAAATTCATTATGTATTTATATATTAAAACTTTTGACATTTAAAATCGCGCCATTATCTAACGGCGGTCGAAACACATAGTTCCATAAAATTCCATAGTTGCATCATTTTTGAGCCACTTGGCATTCCCAGCCACCTTCAACCAGTCGGTCTTTAGCCGTTAAACGTAATTTTTTTCATGTTAGAGCCCGAACTGTATTATTTAATTCATTTAAATTCCATTCAATTCACATTTGTATTTTATTTACGTTAATTCGTCGAACTAAGTTGTTTAACGCTTCCTTCCTTTTATGTTTATGGTAATGTAATGTTTATATTAATTATGTTTCCAACATTGAAAAATAGTTTTTATTGATTGCGGAGCTGGGCCAACACAATACTTATAAATGTGTAAATTGAAACATGTTTTTTTTAAACTTTATTTTTAATTTTTCACTTGATCTCACGCATGGGACAATAGTCACAACAAAAACTGTTCTCTTTTGTGTTTAATCAATTTCGGAAACTCTGGCCGACGTTTACCGATTGCTTTCTGTTAGTATTTCTAAAAAAATAATGTAAAATGAAGTAATGGTGTATTCTTGGGCATACACAAATATTGCTTATAAAATATATCAAATTAAAAAATATTTATTTTCAGGCGTATTCTGGTATAATGTGTTAAAAACATTTTACAGATAAAGAATATAATAATAATTACAAAAAATAATTAGATTCTCATTGTGACATATTCTGTTTCAGGGAAATAAATATCAAATTTAGTCCATAGATAGCAATAGTGTTGTAGTACTCTATTTTTACACATATTAACGTATATACATAACTAACAAAAATTTGATAGATATTGAGATTGAATAATGGGTGAGAATGCTGAACGTTATATTGTTATAAAGTGATCACTTAAGCCAGCAGAAGATAGGTCATAAACCCTGTAATTACCCATATTTTTCAATTAAATATAATAAAAAAAACAGCTTCATCTCTATGAGATACCTATTATTTGTTTAATGTAAAATAATTGCCTTTTATCTTGAAGAAAGCCTCGCAGAGCTGCAGCAGACATCAGGAGCCTTCGTGACGTCATCGACGATTCCATTTCATCGTTTCTTAATTACTTCACTGTTCCACAAAATGTTTTCATCTCATCTGTGGTGGACTCTGACTGCGCGTGCGCGGTGATGAACCGTTATAAATCTAAGTACGTATTTACTTTAAATTATATCAAAATAAGGTGCTATAAAAAATGTTTTATAAGTTAAGATAATTATCTGAATAATTTATATTATGATTTTATGATTTTATGACACGTGTAATTGTTTATTGTGTTATGTAACATCATTATATAATTATCCATGTTATTTATTACAAATGAAACATTAAACATTTTGAATTGAAAACAGTTTTACTTATTTTATTATTGAAATATGCCAACTGAATTACATTATATTTTCATTATCATCTAGTTGAAATAATAAATATAATTTTAATATGCGTAATTGTTTATTTTGATGGTCTAAAAACTAAAATAATTTATTACATAAATTATTTTCAAATACATATCTATATAGAATGTATACTACAGCCATCAATATCGAATGTGATCATTATTGCTGTAAATTAATATTGTGGTTTTTAAAAATAAATGAAACATTTAATGAAATATTTAGCTTTGAGCCGTTAAACTTTTCAATTAGCAAGATACGAGGTAGTTTAAGACGGAATTTAATTGGGTGTGCTAATCACGAACACCGGTGAGTGGGCAGGAAATTCCAAGACACATCCAATTAGCTTAAATCCCTATGAACCAACTCAACAACGAATGTTTGAATGAAACCATTAAATTTATTATACGTTAACCGGTTTCATTTATCTCAAACTTCATCGGGACATCTTTAAAACTGATCATAAATACAAACAGAGTACACTTATATATATACATAAAGGGGGTGATATAATATAAAATTACATGTGAAAGAGAGAGACAGAATACATATATAGTTAAATAGAACATCAAGGGAGACATAATATAAAATTATAATCCCTCCCTTAATGTTCCGTCTATCTGTATATGTATTCTGTCTCTCTCTTTCGCATATAATTTTATATTCTGTCTTCTTTGATGTTCTATTTAACTTTATATGTATTCTATCTTCCTCTTTATAAATAAATATATATATATATATATATAAGCACACTCTTTTTGTATTTATGATCAGTTTTAAATACGTCCTGATGAAGCATGAGATATACGACACCGGTTGATGTATAATAAATTTCGTGGTTTCATACAATGTGATTGTTATTTTATTTAATATAATATGTCAAACCACAAAGTGATTGCTTTCTACGAACACAAAAAAAATAAATTATGTTGGCTTGAACTCTGGTATTTCCGATCTTTTAAAATTTAGACTACGAAATAGCGAAATATATTGAATTTCTCAATCCTGTAATAAATTCGACCATTTCGTGTTTTATTTACGGTAATAAACAAATATTATTGCCACCTTATTTGTCAAAATAATATTCAAAAAATGGGCACTCTAGGGAAGTCTAGGAAGAGTGCAACAACGGTGCGGATGTGTTGCATTTGGCTGAAGAGACCCTCAATCACCTATAAGGGAGATGCTTTATGAACCGTATCTGACTATGAACCCGCTGTTACTGATATGAAGGACAAAAGAATAATAACACAACGCTAAGGAAGGAATAGATTAATGAACCACATATATGCATACGCATACTATAAAAAAAATAATGCAATATGTTTGGTGGTTTGCGATGTAAGTAAAAAATATTAATATAAGTCTACAAATACTTTTCTTCAGTAACTCATATGTACAACTGTGTATCAATACGATCACACAAAGAAAAAATATTACTGTAAAGATTTGATATATCAATACTTACATAAAAATGTCGTGTGAAAGTTTTTGTACTTGTCTGAATAATGACATCATACAAGCTGCACGTACAAGGTGAATGTTATGTTCCAGGCCGATTTTGTTTTTAAATAACTAAAAAATAAAATAAAGTTAATTAAGTTGGTTTTTATTTATTTATTACTTTATTTATTACAATTATGCACAAAATAATATATTAGTCAAGTAGCTACCTCTGGCAGCGGCAAAAATGCATACTTGTTTAATCATATTTTTAATAATATTCTCGCACACTTCGCGTGCTATTTCAGCAATTTCATTTCGAATATTATCCTGTGGCTTCAGAATTGTTGTTGGTTTATTAGCATAGATTTTTTTTATCAAGTACTTTTGCAGAAAACAGTCAGCAGCCGTCAAATCAGGTGATCAAGGATGCTATCACCACTTTTTGACATTATGTCTCGCAAAATTTCATGCGTAGCTCGAGCTGTGTATGAGGTTGTACCTTCATGTTGAAACTATAGGTGTTGCAGACCCAAACTACCCAATTCGGTCACCAAGAAGTTTTTCAACATGTTACGATAGCGATCACCATTAATTGCTATTTAGATAAAATATTTTAGTGCCTTCAACATATTTTTGAGATGTTAAATATTTAATAATAAATTGAAATCAACTATTCTCTACGACAGTTAAATTCAAATTGACAAAAATCTACCAAACCAAAATGGCGGCCAAACAAAATCGACCTGTAACATAATATTCACCCTGTACATGAAATAGGGATTTAAATAGTATGCAATATGGCTATGGTAGACATCAAATCTAAAAGTTTCACAGATTCTTAGGAATCTGGCACAGCATGAAGCTTTTAGACACAGCATAAAAAGTATTATATATTTATTTGTATATTTTACTAAAAACTTTTAGTAAAATGTAGACAAATGGAATATACTCGTATATATTTATTTAACTGAAGTATAAATAAAAACATCTCATAAAATCCCATTAACACATTAAGCACATTAACAAAAATAATTCTATCTAATAGGTCGTGCTTCTATGTGGAATTATGTCATTAGCAGTAATTCAAATCATTGTTTTTAATTAATTTATATTTAATAAATTGAATATACAATTTTAGAATCTTTCCAGATCAATGAAATATATACAAATTACATTTCAATGTTACTCAAAAAGATTATATAATTAAAAATCAAGGATTTGATTACCAAAAATATTAATGTCCAATGTTACCCAACTATCAATTTGGACCTCACTTAAAAACAGGGTTAAAGTCGTGTTTTTCTGTATTTTTGTTAATTATGTGGCCAAAATTAATTTAATAAAGTTGTGAAAACACCTCATAATCCAAATAATTATCTGACTATTTCTGAAAGCAAAAATATCTCAAAGTGGTCCAATGTTACCCGGAATGATGACGGTATGAAATATATTCTTAAAATATATATATATATTTAAATAATACATGGAACACTTGACAAAATTCTTACTTATTTTCAAACTAAGGTAATCGCTTGTGCCATGAAAATAAAATTAAGATAGTGGACTCCTGAGACGAGGCTCAACTCACTATCATTTGGTCATTAGCTATACTACTGCTTTACTAATTTATTAATAATGTTATAAGTAAGTCAAACATAATTTATATAAAATATTTAGGTAGGTACCTATTAAAATATATATTTTAAATTTTAAGAAAATTCATAATACAAGTCAATCATATACGTGCATAGTATATATGATACAGATTAAAATTTAAATTAAATAATACAAAATTAAGAAGAATGTGTAATTTAAATTACTATAGGTATGTACGAAACAACATTTTTAAATTAAATGTTTTTTTTTTTTTATATGTTTTAATTTTTGTTTTCAAGATTTATTATAATTTAATAAAAATATTGTATTTAAATTATAAATAATATTGTATTATATGATGTCGGCCAGAACTTTACAGTCAATGTAGACCTCTATAGATCCATAATTACTGACTTTTTCGTTCCTCAATTGAATGGCATTAATGTGGAAGAGCTGTGGTTTCAACAAGACGGCGCAACATGCCGCACGGCGCGCGCCACAATCAATTTATTGAAGGAAACATTCGATGAGCGCATAATTTCGCATAATGGACCTGTGAATTGGCCTCCATAATCGTGTGAATTTTTATTATTTTTATTTGGATTATTTTTTGTGGGGATATGTGAAGTGGCTAATCTACGCCGATAAAACAGAGACAATAGATTACTGGGAAACTAATATTCGTCGCATTATTGCCGATACACGGCTCCAGCTGCTCTAAAAAGTGATCGAAAATTGGACTACCAGATTTCGCTTTATTCGAGCCAGCCGCGGCTCTCATATACGCGAAAACATATTTAAACACTAATGACAAAAAATTATCTTACCAATAAAGCCATACCATGATTTTTATGTGTTTAATTTCATTTTAAAGTTTATGCCTCTAAAAAAACATCCTTTATTTACGACAAACTATCTCAAAATACAAATACCTTTTATTAGAAAAATAGTGCAAAAATGTTCATTGAAAAAGCCTGAATATTTAAAATGTCTACACTGTATAAATGTAAAATTTCACTTTTTAAAATATATATATATATATATATTTAAATGCGAATTCGATACATTTTTTTTTTAGTTTTCTCCTCCCTCAGTAATAAGTGCCATCGTTCGTAATCGAAAATGTCTCACTAATATACCTGTATTGCAGAACCTAGATCACAAATCATCTAAGATATTTATATTCAAATAAAACATATGTGTTATGGTATCATCCCGCCCGTTCATTAAACTAAACTAAAAAAAAAATTAAGGTAAAAAAACATTATATATCTAGATAGTTTTTGAGTACTTCCATGAAACCCACGCGTTTTCTTTTCGTAAGGTAAACAATCGAAAGGTTAATGTTATTGTTTTTTTTAATAATAAAATGAAAAATAACTTCCATAAACGTAACCAAAATGGATAAGGCAAATTTGTTTTGAGTTTACTAAAATAACTTGCTAAAAATAATAAACACGGTTCAACACTTTGCCAAACTTTATTCAAAACAATTATCAACGTCATCACAGATGACTAGTATTAGCGTTCGCAAGCACAACCAACATATACATTTATTTACATATTATATTTTGAAAAATCAAACATACATAAAAAGTACACGTATTTGTATTTTTATAATATTAGAGTAATTTTGAAAATTTACAAAATTACAGATATTAGAACTTTAAGAGTATTTGGCGCATTAAATTTTTCTTACAAATGTTAATAAACACTTGAATAACTTTTAAACAATAGATCACCTCGACACGGGATCATTCTAGTGAAGTTATCTAAAACGAGAAGAATAAAATATATACTATAAATATATATAATAACACTATATCGGTTTTGGGCAGATCTAAGTTATGAATGAATATACGTTGTATATCTTCTTGGGCATCAAATGGTATGTTAAACAACCATATAAAATAAATAAATATACTATTACAAACAATGTAGAAGTGATCTTACCTGCAACAATACTGTATATCATGTGTGTCCAACCGATCGATCACGATCAACCCATCAATCGCGAGCTAAAATTTGGTCGATCCCAAAACCATCAAGAAAAAATTTTAGATTAGATTTTTGTATTATTGTAAAACAATAAAAGATTGTATGATTTTTATTTTTTGTTTTTTTTTGCTCCCTAAAACGTTAAGACAGAAATGATAATACTGGATCATTTTTTAATATACATATAACGACGTTTCGTCTTTAAAGTGTACATTTAAACATTGAAGAATGATATAAAATACCAATTAAATTATCCATAAGAATCTTATTAGTAGTCGATCCCAAGCAAATTTAAAATAGAAAAGTAGCTCCCAGTGATCAAAAGGTTGGACACCCTTGCTGTATATCATCCAAGGTGGCCGACGTTTCGTCTATGTATCAACATTTATTAAAAGTGATATACAGTGTTGTTGCAGGGGAGGGGTCTCAATTACAATCTACAATTAATTTCTTTATTTTACATTGACAATCGACTACAGATACAGTTATATATTTTTGAAATCCAATGCGCGCCGTACCAGGTGAATAGGGCAAATATTCTGTACATCGAATTGTAGAAATAATATGCCAGACCGCTATTATTTAAAAGTGTTGAATCGTATATGATCTAATCTAGTCACTTATACAAGTGTCCTACAGATTGCAAATACTAAGTGCAGACCACTTATTCAGACTGACTTTTCATTTAAAATCATGGAAACATGGAAACGAAAATCCTCCTGATTCTCCAAAAGAAATGTCTCCAAAAAAACAATGTCAAATATCTCCAGAATGAGAATTGGCCATTGCCAGGTAGCCTCATATTTATTCAGATTGAACTTAATAGATTCCCCAATGTGTGAGTGTGGTGCCGAGGACGAAACCCTTGACCATATCTTTTTTGCCTGTTCATTGAGGATCACAAGTTTTTTTTACAGTAATCTCGTCAATGGTAATTTTCAACTCCCGGTTAACTTGTGTCATCTTCTTTCCCTTAATTCGCCACATTTAATCAATATAATAGCAAATTTTTTGAACGACAATGGTATTTACTTGTAATATAATATTTCCTATTTTATATTATTATTATACTTTTTTCTATGAAATAATGTTTTTACTTGATTAATGGCACAATTCACTCTTGAAGGGTGGATTGTCTATTTAAAAGAAGAAGAAGAAGAAAACGAAAATAAATTAATTAATTAATTTCTAAATATAATTCTTAATGGCATTTTTCAGTTCAGATATCTGCCTTTATTGCTTTGATATTGTTGGTGAATATTTTACTTTTTATGAAGCTATCTTCCAAAACAATTACATCAATTTATGGATATACGAGATCCGTGAGTCAACTCGTAGCATATATACATACATTACATAATTATTAGTCAGTTCAAAGCAATCAGTAGACAGTAAAGTTTGTTCTGATCAACAGCACATTCGCAAAATTCTACACAACATATGTATATACTGTTGGGTCAATTTTGATGTATACCAAGATATGATGAACAGCCTCTGAACGTGAATGAAATCTCTCTTACAAATAATTCTTACTATCTCACATAATATTATATCTTGTAATATTCATCGCATAATTAACATATTTTTAAGAACCTGAATCTCTTCCAATCCGAGGAACGTGCATTAACCGATTATGCTATAGCGAGCAGTATATTGACGACAAACTTTCGAACCTACATGTTACACTTTTCAAATTGATACATCTATCGTTTCATTATTTGATAGTCATCTTCTTTATTTTTACGGAATCTCAAATACCTTCAAATAATCCGATAGGAGACGCCAGAATTAACGATTCATTTTTATTAAATTTTGGACACATTGATGGAACCTATATATTATTAAAGATTAAGGCCTTCAAATAATGGAACGAAAGATGTGTAACATATAAGTTCGAAAATTTGTCATCAATCCACTGTGTTGGTGTAGCATAATCGGTTAATACACGTTCCCCGGATTGGAAGAGATCCAGGTGCAAATCCTAGTAGCAACAACAATATTTTTCGATCGATATATATCTTTTTAAATAAAACATTTAATTAGTATTAAAAATATCACAGACCTATGTTCTGAATAATTACAACTTCACAATAAGAATGTATTCTCCTTAAAAATTAATATATTTACTTTAAAAACGTTACAAATATTACTAGACAACATATAAAAATATATCATCATCATAATTATCAACCGTTTTATATACACTACTGGATGAAGACCTCCCCAAGTGTCTCCCACTTTTTTCTATTTTTATTCGCGGCCACGTATTTCCGGATAATTTTATGATTTCGTCAATCCAACGAGTTTTAGGGTAGCCTGTCAGCCTCTTAATTCCCTTCGAGTACCATTGAATGATTTCATACGTTCAACGATTGTCTATCTTCCGAGCGATGTGGCCTGCCCATTTCCATTTCATATTCTTGTTGCATTCGATTATATCGCTTACCCGTTCTCGTATACGCCCATTTCTTTTCATTTTAAACATAGTTTAAGATCATTTTGAAAATTTTATTCAAAATGTAGGTATATTATAAGGATATTATTTTCAAAAATATATATTAAAAGCCTATAAACGCTCTCATTTTGATAAATATCTGTACATGCCATAAAGCTCATCCTTTCTTTTATCCCCTAACAGTATATTTAGCCATTTGACACAAAGAAAAACATATCGATAGACATTAGTAGCACCTGAGGGCAAAAAGCAATCTTGGAGCAATTTGTTCCCTTAATGGACGCCGACATAAGGCTTTCAAATTCCTCCTTAGGCTAAAGTCACCCTGCGATATCTTTTTTGATAGGTTTTTTAGGCGCGTTTCACGTTTTTTGCCGCCTCCCACATTCTCCTCTCAAAAAATATGCTTCTCTCGTCGAAGTTTCACGTGAATATCGTAGTTTTAAAGACATTTTTTCGCAAACTACGCGATATCGCTATGATTGCCATGAACAGAAAAACTTCTGTCTACTTTTTACGATACAAAACAGAGTGAGAAATGTGTATAATAGTACAATGTAAAAAATTTACAAGATATGCCTTTTTTAAATAGCGTTGCGTACGTAAACGCAATACAAATCCTATTCATATTATTTTAAAAAAAGCGCTTGTGTCGATAAATATAACACTGACTTGGTGGTCTCTTGAAATGAAGCACAAACTGTAAATCTGATCATTGAAAGAGTGCATTTTATTAGAATACTATACCAAAAAAGTAAATCAATTTTTGTTCACATTTGTCATGAATTTATTTGAAGCATGAAAGAAATTTGGCACTCGTACGAGACTAACCCCAACCGGTTTCGGAAAATATCATTCAAGGATGTCAAATTAATTAACTTAAACCATGTATAAATAATACAAAAAACACCACTATTTATTGATACATAAATATGTTTCGAAACCTATGGAATTTTCTTCAGAAGACAATGTATACTAAAATAAAAACAGCAAGTATATATTAAACAAAGTTTTTTTTAAATTATTTATATAATATGTTGCCACAAAGTAATTTTCCAAATATTGAAAACGTAAAACCATGTACATCACATATTTTATCATCGTAATAATTTAAGTAAGATATTTGGTTATTTTTAAATAATATTATTAAAAATTAAAAACATTAACTTAATAAACAACAACTTGACATAATATATATGGTTTTAGATAATTAATTTGGCATCCTGATGAAGGATTTTCCGAAACCGGTTGGTGTTTTAAATATAACTCATTAAGTGGTGAAAAAACAAAGTTTTTATAAAATCTATATTAAAATTAATATAAACCATAAAGTTAAATTTGCAACAAATATTAAAAATATATTATTTTTTAATCAGCGAATTTTCACATTAAAAATATAGAAATGTGAATTTTCTAAATGGAAATATATAATATTATAAATATGTTGTGTTTGTGTTGCGCGAACACGGCTACCTGCATACATAATTCTAGGAAATCCGTCTGCTCCGGTAACGGACCTTTGCATAATGTACCTGACATCTCGGAAATTGCAAATTTGAACCAAGATGACTGAATTATGCTGACGGCTGAAATAATACGCCATTCCGCCAAGTGACCCCATTTATTTTGAAATTTTCCAAATGATATTATTATTGAGAATTCGCATTCAAGTCATTAGGCTGTATTGCTGCCGTATTATATTGATAGATTGAGAATTTCCTGTGGTTGGTTCTTTATTTCATAACTTTATTATTCATATTAAATGTTAAAAATCTTTAATTCCACCAACGCCAGTGAGCAGAGGCATACACTCTATACAATCAGAAAATCTTTGCGTAACTATAATCTTTGCGAAATAATTTTTAAACTAAATATTAATTTGATATATAAAGTATGTGGATCTACACGAAAATAATTCAGTTTTCATGTTAACGAGTTAACTAGAATCGTATAACTAGTATAAGAATTTAAAACTGACAAACAAAGCTGCGCATGTGTTTTTAAGAAAAACTGTCCCAGACGTATACGAACTAAACGCAACTCTCGCACCGCGCGGCGTTCTGAATACACATCTTCGCTTTAACAGACGTGTTTCAAAACGTCGCAAGCGTATCTTTGAAGCGGACTTGACTGTATGCATTTCAATATACTTTAAAAGTAGTATTATTTTATATTATAACATATTTTAACTTCTTTAGTTAATAACTTGTAAAACTTCCCAAAAATAATAGTAATTATACACTCGCAGTATTAATAATAATACACTTATAGTAATAATAATACACAGGTATACTTTCACAAAAACATGCTCCTGAAAGAGTAAATGATGCATACAACCTCTAATAATAATACCCATCGCTTTTGCATTATCGATATTAGCAGTATTATCTAAGTTCATGACTAGTGCATGCTGATGTCAGTGAGGTGTTCAAATTGTGGCGAGGCGCCAATACTGGCAATATACGAGATCATCACACACGCTTGTTGTTACAGGGTTGCTACATCGCTTGGGGCAGATCTGAGTTATGAATACATGTGCGTTGTACGAGTATACCGTTTTGGGCATCGAATGGGCTTAAATAACCATGTAAAATAAATAAGAGTGGTGAGATAAGATTCCGTGGACTGTATCAATTATAATAGGGATTAGTTGACGCAAGCCGAAGTGGATTAAAGAAAGAAAATCTTGCTCTAAAGTCCTGGGTTGGACGTCGTTTTCACCTCCAGTTGACTAACACGTTTTTTTTGAAGAACCGAGATATCACTGCACTTCCAGAATTGTTTAGAACATAGCTTCTTCGTGATTCGAGCGTTACGCACGGCTCTGTTTTCGAACGGCAAAAAAACGAACAAGATCTTGATAGTTCGGTGTCCCCCCGTCGGCGAAATCCTTAAGTCATTGGTTGGCCAGAGCGGGACAGGTATATTAAGGTTTTATATTAGAAGGGCAAATGCACAGGGAGTAGGTTCTCAACTTGCGTCAACAGTGAGTATTATTACATTAGTGAGCTTACCTTAAACAACACTATATATTCCAAGATGAAGAATCAGCATTTGTAAGAAACGATATATAATGTTATTGCAGAGGGGGGGGGTCTCATATTATTGCTCCATATGCTACACCGTACACATTTAAGGTGTAAACTCTTGACCTTGACACTTAACAGAAAATACTGAAAGAAAAATTCTCAGAGAAGTAATCGATTCGATGAGAGAGGTCAGGCCAGTGCCGTATTTGTAATAATTCAGAATTATAATATCTTTATGAACATCCTGGTTTATTTGTTGTAGTAAAATTTCATATGATAAGATAGGCATGAATAGAGAACGTGCCGTGAACCGTACTCATCGATGGGTCCCAAATGAACTCAAAAGTTTAACAAAAACTAAACTTATTAAGGAGAACACATTCTTATTGTGAAGTTGTAATTATTCAGAACATAGGTCTGTGATATTTTAAATACTAATTAAATGTATAAATTAGAAAGATATACATATAAAACGTTGTTGCTACCGGGATTCGAACCTGGATCTCTTTTCAATCCGGGAAAGGTGTATTAACCGACTACGCTACAGCACACAGTAGTTTTGACGACAAATTTTTGAACCTACATGTTACACTTTTCAAATTAATATATCTATTGTTCCATTATTTGAAATCCATCTATTTCATTTTTACGGAATCTCAAATACCTTGAAATACTGTAAAAATAAAGTAGATAGCTTTCAAATAATGAAATAACAGATGTATCATCAATTTGAAAGCGCAACATGTGAGTTCGAAAATTTGTCGCCAAAAGTTCTGTATGTTGTGGCATAGTCATTTAATGTACCTTCCCCGGATTGGAAAGAGATCCAGGTTCGAATCCCGGTAGCAACAACAATATTTTTCGATATAATTGATTTTTTTATGTATATCTTTCTAATTAATACATTTAATTAGTATTTAAAACTGAACTGAGTGTAGCTTGTAAAGCAAGTTTTAAACTGGAATATTGAATAAACCGATCAATAAAATCCTTAATTTTATACTTGTTATCGATGAAAAAGTATACAATTGCATTACAATATAAACAAAACAATAAAAGCGACTCCTTCGGATTTTATTTAAAGGTGTTTAAGATTTTCTACAAATATAAAGTAGATTGCTTTCAAATAATAATAATAATAATAATAAAAATAAGTGCAACATGTAAGTTCGAAAATTTGTCGTTTACTTATAATGTTGACGCGGTGTAATAGGTCAGCGCAATTTCGAGTTCGGTTTCGGTTCGAGTCCGGGTGGCAACAAAAATATTTTTTCGATCAATTTATTTTTTCTGTACATCTTTCTTATCGTTACATTTAATTTGATTAAAATATCGCAGAACTATGTTCTAAAAAAACTGCAACTTCACAATAATGATTTGTTCTCTATAATAATTTTATTCTTAAAATGCATGGTCCTTTTACATTTATCTAATTATCCCCGACTCTGCTGCAGTGCAGTGAAACGATTAGGACCTCTGTGGATTGTGCCACTAAGATAAACACCACGTGATAAACTCTAGAGTTATATCGTCTGTTTAGGATGAGCTTTTGTATACAAGGTCTGTGGTTACGCAAAAAAAAATCTGAGCTCACTGAAACCACACTGACAAATGAATAAAATGAAACTCTACATTTTTCATTTTTATTTTCAATGTCGTCTTTGTGCAAGAGGTTTTAGTTTTAAATTAGAATTTAATTAACAAGGTTCTTACGACATGGTCTGCGATAAAAAAATTCTCGCATTATCACGCCGCAGTGCCTGTCACCCCGACCACTCTCCAAGATTAATAAGAAGAAGAACAAATTTTCTAATTATAGCTTTGTCTACTTTATAATACTTGTGGCTCGTATCTACTGATGAGACAATCTCTGAGACAAGGATTATGCTCTCGTGAGGTTATTTTGAGACTTTCGTAGTTCATGGTGTTCACACCAAGTCTCAGAGATTCACTCTCTTCGTGATTATACGTAATATGCCAGTCCATTGACCATTGATGTTCTGTTCATCAGTATGATGAATTTGAATCTGCCAGCAAGTGTTTATTTATTTTTTTAAATAAACATATAGATGTATATACGGAGTACGTGCCGCATCAATATTCTTACTATTTTCAAACTAAGCTATGAAAACGAGTTATGAAAACAAGACTAACTTAATGGCCTCCTGAAATTAGGCTTCAGCCCCCGACCACTAGATCACTAGGCGAGTATCGTAACCACTAGACGATAATCATGTTAAAACGGAATAAATTCTCGCAATTTAATGACATCTATTCCTCTAATTTTACGACTCTAGGTGACGTCTGTATGCACGTGTAGAACCTCACTGTCAATGTCTCTTTTAACAATCTCCGAGTTTATCTCCAGATCAAAACATATCATTTAATCTAATATTTATTATTTATTTTCAATCATTATTATTAAACAAAATCAGATATCTCATAAAGACAAGCTATTTTTATTATATTTAATGGAAAATATATGAAAGTATGGGATAAATACAGGACATACGACCTGTCTTTTGCTGGCTTAACCGATCACTTTGTATGTATATAACGTTAATCAATTCGCACCCTTCAAAACTACAATTTAATTAAATTGTTTAAAGTTGTATATATGTTAGTATGTGGACTTGCTTCGAGTATCACTACACCATCTCCATCTATGGACCAAATTTGATAATTCATTTTTCCCTTTTTTTTAAACAGCATATATGTTATCACTACGAGAATCTAACGTGTATACAACTTTCAAAAATTTGATAAATGTGGAGTTTTGAGGGGTGAGAATTGGTGAACGTGAAGACAGGTCGTAAGCACTAATTACTTCATACTTCCATATATTTTTCGTTAAATATAATAAAAAAATAGCTTTGTCTCTGTGAGATATCTGATATCCGTTTAATATTAATTATTTATTATCAATTACTATTATGTTCATATTAATTATTTTTTTAATCATATAGGCGTGTACATGGAAAATGTATTTATGACATAGGAAAGTATAAACCAGTTATATGTAAACGTAAAACTGATCTTAATCACCTTGATCTTAGTCAGAGTGAATTAAACTAAACTCCCCAACAAGCAAACCCTCACCCCCCCATCAGGCCCCAAACTTTATGCTTTGATTCTGGTTCTCAGATTAGATACCACGTAATCAAATTTTATATGCGTCTTCAGATAAAATAAATTATTATTCAGTTTATATTTTTATTTATTATCTTTGTTTTATTAACCACTTAATTGAGTTTAAATACAATTCTGATGTCTATAAACTTAGTTGCAAGGATTGTGCTGCGTTTTATATTGGTAAAACGAGTAACATCCTGAAGAAAAAAATGGTATTTTTCGAAACTGGTAGTTGTATTTAAACTCAATTAAGTGGTTAATAAAACAAAGATAATAAATAAAAATATGAATTTTAACCACAAAGTTAATATTGCTAATTTTAAAAGTATTATTATTTAGTTGACGTGTTTATGTAGTCTAACTATATAAAGTGACAATTAGATCAAGAGAGAACTGAAAAATAATACAAATATATATATATATATATATATATATATATATATATATTTATGTGAAAAGAACATACCACATATAACATGTATAGCAGATCATATTAAATTCATACCATTGTATCCACGAGAAGAACACGACCTAGAAGACGCTCAAAGAGATAATCGAAGCAGTGGGAGTGACACGGCAAAGATTGGCGAAAGATCGAAGAGAGTGGCAGCCTTGAAGATATCTTACAGCAGTGGATTGACAGTGGTGATGATGATACGTTTCTCTATTTTTTTTAAATTATGTATGAATAAGTATTGGAACTCACGATGGTAAAAAGTTAATTAGTATTCCTAATAAAAGATATGTGAACACAATTCACGTGTATAAGATTACACGCATTTTCAATTTGTTTCAGATCTGCATTATTACATAGTATTTGTATATTTGTCTTTGTTCTTTAGAATAGCAAAAATGTGCCTTCAGAAAATCACACATATATTTCAAAAATCTGAAATAATAAAATTTAATTCATTTAAACACATATACTTAATTGATTTAATCATGTATAGTTATTTGTATTAAATAATACGTTTATGTATATTATCCGCAAGAAATGCCGAAAAAAACATATATCTGCGCTCATAGCTGTGTGTCATGAAATTACAAAATTGAAGATTTAAAATCCTAGTCTCACCAATTTAAAAAGTCAGTAATGTCATATAATTTAACATGATGCACCAACAATAAACGTTGAATCTAAAACGCCCTCGACCGAGATTTCGGTTTTGCAGTATTGCCAGATTTATCTTTCTTTTACGTTTTATCAATTTCGCAAGTTTATTTTCTAATACGCGTTATTTTTACATTTGAAATAATATTTTGTTATGATTTTCAACAGTGAATTAATAGCATGATAAAATCTGGAAACGGTTGTTTTTTTTGCTTTACAGAAATTGTTGTCGAGGTTGTTGCTACAGAATTTAAAGATTATATTGTATACAACACTGATACAACTTATCGCTGTATGTGAGTGTGAAAGTAGGTCACTTACTTTAGCGCAAGGAAGCAGGTTGCAACACGTGATAATCTAACCGGAGAACGGAGGGTTTGGAACTGCGGAAATGATATGCCGCACCGGATATTCTTAGTAAACATGGATGCTGCAGTGGTCGGGACGTGTAGAAAGATCAGACGAGTCCCGTATCACGCATCAAGTCCTCATACCCAAGCCAACGGGATAAAGACCGAGCTGAAGATTTAGATGTAGGTGTGCTGAGAGTATCAGGACAGTTTGGTAGGCGGTGCCCAACAGGGAGGCGATGTCAATGGACAGACGGCGCTCTGTAGTGAGTAAAGTCATGGACTAATGAAGATGAAGAATATTATTTTTAAAATTTGAAATTTGTTAGTGCCCCGGTTAATCTGCAAGCCTGACAATAACGGCCCCGGATAATTGAGTATACTGTAACTGACAAGTTATATGCTAAAACAACTAAAATTAATGACGGCTAAGCAAAAAAATATACAAAATGTTCAAATATTGATATAAAGGTGTCCAGCGGTAAATTTTCAAGTTTAATATTAAATTTTTAAAAAACTACAATGTTTAACGATGCTAATAAGCTATAAACTACATGAGTTTAACGATGCTAATTTAATGTTTTATAAATTGATTTTACGTGTATATCTTTCTAATTAATACATTTAATTAGTATTCAAAATAGTTTATACTGTAAAGGTTTCAAAATGTGAAGGAAGCAACTAATGTTGCTACTTTTAAGGTAAGCGCACAATATATAGTGTCTAAATATATCTGCTAATCATTTCATGTGTTTCTTGTGTATTTTTAATTCTTTATTTCTCAGTGATATACGATGTAATTAATTTTTTTCTTACTTTTTATAAAGTGTTGTATACTCGAAGTAAGAATTTTTTTACTACTAAATAAAAATATACATAAAAAAAACAGTAATGTATCATTGTTGCCTAAAAAATGTTTAATAAAAAATATGTTAAATATTATATATATCGTAAAATTATATATTTCTATTTTATCAATATACGTATTTACATTTATGTGTTCTCCTAATAATAAAGTTGTATCAATGTCTCCAATAATAAAAATGAATTGACAATTCTGGCGTCTGCTATCAGATTACTCAAGGGTATTTGAGATTCCGTAAAAATAAGGTAGATGGCTCTTTCAAATAATGGAACGATTAAATGTATTAATATCAAAAATGTAACATACGGGTTCGAAAATTGTCGCTGAAAATATTGTCGCTTCCCCGCTTAAGAAAGAGATCCAGGTTCGAATCCCGGTGGTGCAACAACAATATTTTTCGATAAAATTGATTTTATATGTATATTTTTCTAATTAATATATTTAATTCATATTTATAATGGTATTTATTTACAAAATCCTCAATAAGAAAAGCGGAATTTACATGAAAAATGGATGCAAATCGATGAGCATCGTACAAGGGGAAGGGATAGACTGAGACAGCCATTCAGGAAGAAGGCCAAATCTCAGAAATCGATGATATATAGTACGATGAATTTTTTAAATGAAATGCCAGAAAACATAAGAAAGGAGGAGAAATTGAATAGATTTAAAATTAAACTGACCAAATATGTAAAAGATAAGTTTTAGTAAAAGAAAATACTTTAATCTTTTTTTATATTAGAGCATATATAGGAGTGCTTAAGTATGCACTATATTAAGAATTTAATTAATTAATTAATACAATTATGTTTATGTAAACGCCTTTGATCGCTGGTTCCCAGGTTTCCGATTAACAATAGGTACACATATGATACACGAACTGCACTAACCTGTTAACCTCGCTGTCATTATATTTCTGCTAGTTAAAGCGCGCGCTGGTAGTTTTAGGACTGCTGGACTGGTTGAAGCACCGGAGGTAATGAGAATCACGCCTTCGTTACCGTCTTCTCTGATTCCGACAAGAGGCGGCACACGCACACGCATGCACATTATTATCAACCAGAAAACCCAGTGGTGCCAACCGAAGTAATCAAACACAATGTTTTTGTTCTATATTTAATTTTTTCTGAATAATTTAACGATCGTATCAACTATCTGGGCCATTATCAAATCAATTATTTATAAAAATTAAATATAGAACTAAGAACGTGTTTGATTTATTGTGTTGACTAACAAAGGAGTTCTATAAAATAATATTTAAAAAAAACAAAAGGAACATCAGCTCTTATTTGTTTTGAATTAATATATTAATGAAACTAAAGTATAGTCTATTAACACCACGTATACCGATGTTTAAAATTCAATCTTCGAAATTAGGTCATGTTCTGGCTCTTTTCTTATCACGGAAAAATCTTTAATATTCGAATGGTCAAAATAGAGGTAATTTTTTTTTTAAATGTCCACTCTCCATCGGCTCCTCCGGCGTGCATGAAAAGAAAATGGTGTGCAAACCACGTGTACAACTCTTCTGCCACAGTTATGAGCCGTGGTACCTTATGCGCCAGCGCTTATTAAACTTTCCTGAGCATATATTATTATTCCCCGGAGTTCAGGAGGATCTGCTTTAGCGCGGCCGGCAATAAACCTTGAGCAAACACTGTACCGCCGAGCCATGATTTCGCTGCACTTTCAACACCTCGTAGCCGACAGTGTAAACTTGTGAAAACTAAACCCATCGGTAACAGTAATGAGAGACGGAAACGATTACGGCACTCGTTAATCGGGCTTACCTGCTACCGGTCCGCCTCACTCATTCCACAGTGACACATTTTTATTCTGTTCGGACAAATATTATTTAGGAGAATACATTCTTATTGTGAAGTTGTAATTATTCAGAACAGACGGTCTGTGATATTTTAAATATTAATTAAATATATATTTAATTCATATTTAAGAATATGAGAATGTGTTCTCCTAAATAATAAAGTTGTATCAATGTATTTTTATTTATTATCTTTGTTTTATTAACCACTAAAATGAGTTTAAATACATCTACCGGTTTCGAAAAATACCATTTTCTTCTTCAGGATGTCATAACTAAATAAAACATATATTGTTTCTTTGACAGAATCTATTTTTAAAAAATCTATTTATCTTTAATACCTAACTCAAATCATTACTTAATACAATTTACTCGAATAATTTTTAGGAAAAAATTTTAGAATGGGACTCGTAGTTAAATTTAGTTGGTTGTTTATAATTTTTTGATTAGTTTTACATGCTTTATTTATCTCCAACGATTCCAACGAAACCGGTAGATGTATTTAAACTCATTTTAGTGGTTAATAAAACAAAAATAATAAATAAAAATATGAATCTTAACCACAAAGATAACATTGCTGATTTTAAAAGTATTGTATCAATGTGTCCAAAATTTAATCAAAATGAATTGATAATTCTGGCGTCTGCTATCAGTTTACTCAAAGGTATTTGAGATTCTGTAAAAATAAGGTAGATGACTCTGTCAAATAATGGAACGATTTAATGTATTAATATCAAAAAGGTAACATATAGGTTCGAAAATTGTCGCTAAAAATATTGTCGCTGTAGCATAGTTGGATAATGCACCTTCCCCGGTTAGGAAAGTGATCCAGGTTCGAATCCCGGTGGCGCAACAACAATATTTTTCGATAAAATTGATTTTATATGTATATCTTTATAATTAATATATTTAATTCATATTTAAAATATTAGTTTGATTTATAAATATTTTTTTAGAGACAACACATTTTTGATGTGAAGTTGCAATTTAATTATAAGGTATTTTAAATCTGGCAGAAGAGGAACGAAAGTAGACTGAATGCATTGGAAATGAAATCACTTAGGCGTATATGTAACAGATCTATTTATGGCAGAGTGAAGAATTAAGAAGTAAGGAAAGAATATAATGCTGATTTTAGTATAGTGAGTAAGATTAAGAAAGGATCATTTAGGTGGTTTGTTCATATGGAACGAATGAATGAGGAGAGAATGGTAAGAAAGATATATGACGCAAGTGTTTATTACACGACCAGGTAATCCAGATACTGGAGGTTGGTCCGATTAGAAGCCTCACTAATTGGCGAGCTTATATGAGAAGATGTATGAATTTGTATGAAGAGAATTGTGTGACAGGACAGAAGAGTGTAGCTTACCCCTGCGGAAGAGCGGCGTGATGGTAAGTTAGTTAGTTATAAATTAAATTAATCAACTAGAAAGATGTACAGAAAAAATATTTTAATTGTTACCGGAAGCAATCAATTTGAAAAATTATGTATTTACCTTTATTATATACTATCTACTCTTTTCCATTTAAATGGCAGTTGATTACTTCCTTCTTCAAAAAAACAAAACGCGTTATATGTCTTAGACTAAGGATTCCGTGCTCTCGACATTTTTCAATTTCTGCGTTTCGACAGTCCAGTCCCGGGAATTCCCCGGAATTTTATTAAATTAAAAAGTAAATATAGTTTAATAAATATTCATTTTTTATTGATATACAGTAACTTTTGAAGATATATTATTGTCTGTCTAAAAAACATACGTTAATAATAATTTATTAAAACAAATAAAAACGTTTGTTTAAATATTTAGTAATTCCAAATATGAAAGTTGTTTTTTTAAAATTAAATAATGTTTGCATATAATATTGAATACAAAAACACATATCTATATAAATTAAAAAACACAAACAAATAAAGAAAATTTAAAGAGCATATAAATATGAACTATTAATAAAGAAACTCGTAGGAATACAATAATGTGTAAACTGAAATCTTCTAATAAAGCTTATACGAAAACATAATCTGAGGACTAATTTCTTAATTCTAATCTTTATGGCTGACCATATAAACTATAGAATTTATTTTTTATACATATATACCTACTTATACATGTACCGTTTGTCACTGGGTCATACCTGCTGTATGACAATGGTTAAATGGGATTAATGCAACATAATTTAATGTATTAATTATATGTATGTAATTACATTACTTATGTCCTAACATATTTCACATAAATTAGAAAATTACACAAGGAAAAGTTAATACGTAGTAATTAAATGAGAGTAATATCAATGTCAAATGTATGAGAAAAATATGGCAGAAAGTAATAAACACACCGAAAAGGAAAAATTATTTACTTACTACTTCGCAAAATGTACTTTATTTGGTTTTTAAATCTTTTTAATGATACAATATGTAATATATCTATGACTATTAACAAATCATTGTAAGCTCGGCACATTTTCACTATAGGAAATAAACGTGATATTGAGGGCGGACCCACCGCTTACCCAGGACCGATGCAATAAGCTCAGGCTCCTATTTCGGTCCTACTCATTCGTCGCCTGGTTTGCATTTTTAAATGCTACTAGACAGCTGTTCGATAGCGCCCCGCATAGACAGGGCGATACAGTGCTGTACATCTGTATTTGAATTTAAAATACTATATTTTCAATGAATCTACATAGTGCTGCCGGGGTAATATTACTAGTTTGGTATCTCTAGCATTGGTATGCTGTCATAAGCACATCGACTGAGAGAGATAATTCATATACGTTGCCTGGAAAATATGTAGTTTTATGCAGAATGCCCTGCCACGGTCCAGAGTGATAAAATTACTTCTTATTTTTTCTTTCATGTTATTATTAATATGTAGTGACAATCTGATGAAATTCGGCTCGTAATGCACCTTCACAAATCTAGTTCCTGGGTCGCCCTTACAGCGCTCTCTCCAGCTAGATGCAACGTATCTATCTACCGCTGTGACACTTTTCTTGGTCTTTTTCGACCCAAAGCTGTACGCAGAATAATTTTTAGGTCGTCTCTTTGAAGCATAATGTGACCAAAGAATTGAAATAATCTTATGAACACTGATTACACAATCTCCGGGTCGCGCGTTTCGCGGAATGGAATACGACAATTCCGATCGTAAATCAGAATCACCGCAGGGTATGGGAGGATAATAAAGATTGTGACGATCTCCGCATCCGACTAAAGATGGCAATATCAAATGTGCATCCACGGCACACACAAACAATAAACACTACGATCACATAAAACACAGTCCTGATGCACTAGAGTTGAAAGGGTCCACACCGCGAATAGTATCGCGATGTCGAGATCGAACCTAATATCGCTCAAGTTGACGTCTGTTGGCGTCAAGGTCACATTTAACACTGGTGGGCAAGCGTTATGATAGGTCATGGGTAAGAAATTTGGACGCCGACATGCGCCAACAATAATTTTCGCGACCGATATTACAATGCGCTAAAGTGTGTTTTGAAAACATTTGTTATAAACACGGCTCGCTATGGTTATATACTATTTTATTATGTACTAGTTATTTAATTCCAAATAAACTTCACTGGTGTTATTTTGTATGCATTATGTTATTATTGTTACAATGTTTGATTCTCTAAAAATAAAAAATAAAATAAAATATATGTTGCAAGATTGAGGCGTTCGTACTTCATTTCTAAGGCATCTATTTTACGGCTGTCGCTATTGCGGAATATCAGGTCAATGCTGCATACATGAAGATGGAAAAGATGAGAGTGTGAATCGATATAATTTTAGTTGCTTGCATTACGCCACTGTCTTTGTCATACCAACTTTAGTTAATTGTATACGTCTTAGAATTTCCTGCCCACTGTCACCAGTGTCGCGCCCAAATGAAATACACCTCGACTACCTAACAAAAGTATTTATCACATAAAACCCTGTTGTTCACTCGGTCCACAACATATACATATTTCGGAAATACCCAGTTTAACCAAATTACTTTGGCGCTTTCAAATGAAGAAGAATAGAATGAAACAATGAAATTTGTTTGTTGCATACTGTGGCCTTCATTTTCAAAACCGTCCGGAAGGCTTTCATTGAGATTTTCTTTGTCTTATTGTTTTATTAAATTTGTTATTCCGGTGGTGAGAAAGGTAGAATGAATAAGAAATACCGTAATTTGCCCCCACTTTTAATTCAATTTGCTATCCGCCATTTCCAAGGCGAGTAAAGAGCACATTTCAAAGTAAATTAAGTCGTTTCATTTTTTAATAAAGAAATTTAAAAACTTTATGCATTTTACCTGATAATTTTTTTTCGTGATACCGGTACAATATTTTTTTATTACTATATTGCTCTAAAAAATTTAATACAATCATCAATTAATAATCTTCGTTTTTAATTACTGCGAATTTATTATTTTCACCTTCCGGTTTCGAAAAGTACATTTTTCTTCATCGGGTGATTAAAAAACTAACTAAAACCTTATGCTATTCAATTTTATAAAATATTAGGAAATTGATTTAAAAACAATGTTTTGAAATTTATAAATAAGTCCTAAATTTTGTATGATAATGAAAGATGTGACAATAGACCCAATAATGATCTGAAATTAGTGAAAAAAATTTTTGGATAGGACTTTTATTTATTTGTTTTTTTTTTAATATTTTGGTTAATTTACTTATTTCTCTAATGCTTCTAAATTATTCAATTTAAAACCAACATTTTTTATTTAATCATCTTAAATGCTTTTTAACTTATGTTATAATTTCGTCTTATTTTATTCAATTAAATAAATCAACTAGTAAGATATACAGAAAAATCTATCTACCGGGCAGGTTCGAATCCTGGTAGCAACAAAATATTTTTTCAATAGATAGATTTCTTCTGTATATCTTTCTAATTGATTAATTTAATTTGTATTAAAAATACCACAGAACTGTGTTCTTAAATTGCAACTTTACAACAAAATATGTTCTCAATAAAAATAGCTAATTAAAATATCACTGTTTTGATGTAAGTGTGTACTTCTAACCATTGCTGTATTTTTTTCTATTTTAATATTCCTTCCTTTATGATGAATTCGCAACCTACATTCATAGAACTTCCCATTAATATTTTGATAGCATTCTTCTATTATTCTCGCAATCTTCTAATTCTCAACGCAGCACTAGAAAAGAGTCTGCTCTTCACTTGTTCGGTCCAGGTGAGAGATCTGCCTCTCCTTCTGGATCATGACAAGCTTCACAATACCAGGCTGTATCTTCTTTTGGAATATATAGAATCATCAATGGTGTGATAGACTGCCCCCAGATTATTGGTTTGCTTGTCTTTCACGCACGATTGAGGTCATCGAGACACAATTCATTGTTCTATTACAGTGGTAATGTCAGAACTCATGCATTAACTAACTCCGCAGTCCCCAGAATGCATTCTTTGGAGAATGAATATACGGAGGTGGTTGACATTTTTTCTGTGAATATAACTCTTTATAGGACTGTATTGTTACAATTTGTTGTATCTCAACTCAGTGGTGACGGATTTATTGCTTTACTTCATATTTTGTATTTATTTTTAATGTTGATTGTAAAAGGACATGCTGATATTGTGTAATTTTTTCTTTGTGTATTGCACTTCTGATTATTGTTTTTTTGTTATATTACAAATTATGTTAATGCTTGAATAGAGCGTGTATAATAATAATAAATAAATAATTGAATACTCCTAAAAAGAATGTTAAAAAATGCATTTGTCATTATTTTTCACTCCTGCATTACGGATACTTGTATTCTGAATAAACCACATTTCAAAAGCGTCGATAATTTTTCTATATTTTTCCTTAATTAATTAAATACCAAAATCTACACCTGAAATTTTTTTCACTTGTCAACCATAAACAATATACTGTTTCTATTCCTATTCTAATTTTTTTCCCATTCAAATAATAATAAATATATAACAATATATTATGCATTTGCTACTCAATTCTCCAACACGTACATCTGTAGCAGTCTATATCCTGTAGCCCAGAAATATTTTTCTCGTCATCTGTCAAACCTGCTATTATTGTCACCCGCTTATTCTCATGTCAAAAACATTTTCTCTCGATGAGCCAGTCTAGAGGTTCTTGTGACATCGTTTGGTACTCTGTACGTTGTGAATTTGTGAATTGTGAACCTTTGTAATCTTACCAGATTACATAAATTTAGTTTTTTGAGTGTGTAACTGAACTGCAACGAAAACATGCGCTACTTTTACTAGCTGTCGTTCTGGAACAATTGTTTTCCAGAATCATCGTACGGGATGAAGTGTCACGAGCAGTTTTACTTTGTGACGTCACATTCTGATTCTTCAGTCGCAAAAGCTATTTAGATCAAGGTAAGTCGTACCATCATGGGTTCTAATAACTGTAATCATATAATTCTCGTTTCACGTTTCCGGAATTAATTTGATCCCTTTTTCCTGTTTTTTTTTTACATTATCAAATTTACGATCATCGTTAACATCAACCATTTTATAACCACTGCTAGATGAAGGCCTCCCCGAGTGTCTAACTTTGCAGGTTGTAACAGATCTAGTCTACAATATTTTGTGGGTGGATACCTGACTTAATTACGAGTCGAAAATATTCAAGGAATATGTGCCTTATCTCAACCATGTCAGAGATATAAGCATTTAAAAAAACATAATTATGTGATTATTTCGATTAATTAAAATATTTTATTGATTCCAACTTACATATTGAATGCATAAAATTAAAGGTCATCGAATTTCGAGCTGTCATACTATTTTCTGTTAGATGATTTAGAGCTTGAAGCAAAGATATAGATTAATAATTGATAAATTTCGCAAACTTGCTGGAAAAATTTCAAACAATAATATTTTTAATAACGGTACAGAATTTATTCGCATTCCTTGAACATTTTAGACTCGTAATTTAGTCAGGTATTGACCCATAAAATATTGTGGACTAGGTCTGTTACAACCTGTATATTTCCGCAGAATCTGATTATTTCGTAAGCCCAAAGGGTATTAGGGCGTCTATCAGCCTATTGATTCCGCACTACCAAATAATGCTGGGTGACTGCGTTTGATCAACGATTTTCCGTCCCTTAAGCGATGTTACCTACCCATTTCCATTTCACTTTTTTGGTGAATTCTACTCTTGCATCTTCTCTTATTTACACGTTTATGTTCCTGTCTCTTCGTGTGATCCCCAACATATAATATAACATTGCTATAAAATGTAGGTGATAATAATGATATAATAATAATTTTATAAAATAATGCCAAACAGGCTATTTTTATAAAAAACAGCTGAAGAAGGAGGACCCACCCTTCCCGGAACCGGTTTAGTAGGCTTCATTGTCGGTCCCATTCATCAAAGCTTTAATTCAATAACATATTCAAGTTTATGCAAAACTAAAAAAAATAAGAAATTCAATTTGGTTATTGGCAATTTTTGCAAAAAAATAATATTTAGACCCTCCAGCGTCCCTTAAATGCTAAAAAAACATATAACAAATCCGTAGAACATACTTTTATATATAGATGGAAAATTAAGGTGCAGTAGTTCATGGCAGACACTCAGGAATCAGGGCGAGACACAAAATAGATTGAGTCACACTTACACGGACAGACTAACGGAGTTTCAAAACACGAGGCATGAAGAGTGAGAGGTAGGCGCGTAGGTGGAGATCCCACCCACGTAGGCCGGCCTAACTATCTACCTAAGGAGCTCCAACGTGTCACCCATACTCGAATAAATTCCTTATATAAAACAATATTCGTCCCATTACTAATGTATTAAGTATATGAAATAAAATTCCCATTTACTCTACCAGTTGCAAAAGTGAGTTCTTTATTAACATAGAATATATTTAACAGCCGGCATCCTGTGAAAATCTGTTACTCTAAAAACAGATAACAATACTTTCATTCATTTATTTTTGTACATTGTACAAATGGAACGTTCCATCGTTTATTAATAACAAATTTCATTATTACACCCTTAAAAAAATATATCAAAACCGCCTTGTCAGGAGGACACTCAGATTCTTTGAAATTTGAAAGTTTTCAAAAAAATCATAAATCTATTCCGCTCCTGAACACCTCCATCAGCTCGCCTGATGTATTAGGAACGGCAATTTTTACGCGTTGACAATATTAGTTCAAAAACACGTGCGATATAAATAACATTTATAACTTTATTATACTGTATGATATTTAAAAAAAACGATTTTTTTTTGGTACAAAACTTTTGCGAGAATGTCTCAAAATAATATTATATTTTGTAGAAAGTGATGTGAGAGCTGTTCATCATAGTGGGCATGTACAAAAATAAAATTCGGTAAAAATTAAAATTACTCTGATAAAAAATACCTTCCGACACTGGCAATTAGAATTACGTGGATTTCTTTTATGTTTTTTATTTTTTTTCTAAGTCCAATATAAACGGAGTGACGAATTTTTTAGATTTTGAACCGCTGTCTTTTTTAAACAAGATGGCGAGATCAGACTACATTTAGAGAACATTTACAGGTGTACATATATTTAATATCTGGCATAAATAATTTATTTCTTCTATTTATCAGTCAGATTTCTAATCGTTTATCTAAATCGATTTCTGGTGCCACTGCTGTTTGGAAACAAATGACGCAGGATGCCACCGAGCGATTGATTAGAATAGAAGGATTGGTCAAAAATAATTATGAAATTTTAGCTGGACGTTTGAAACATTAATCAATGATTACTTTATTATTTTGTTTTATACAGTCACGTGTATGCAGGTACAAATGTACCATGCTTAGCGGTGCTTCAATTTCAATTCATAATTGGTAAAATCTATTTTTATAAATTATTATTTTTTTATTTTTTTTTGTTTTTAAATGTTATATAGCATGAGGTGCGTGGTTCTGATGCACAGAATTCACCATGTCGCCTGCCTTTCATATTAGCTACCATTCTCAGCGAAAATATTAAAAGTAATTTCAAAATTTATAACATTATAATTATTACGTACTTCACTTCTTAGTACGTCTTTAGTTTACACCTCGTAATGTGAAGGTCCAAGAAATAGACTTTGTAATAATTAATCTTTTATTACAATTTAGTACAAATTATATCACTAATATAGATAAAACTATTAAGCCGACGAACCACAGATAAAAGAGACGCGCGCACTCCTGCGTGCCGTCTTTATAGCCACACGTACCCGCATCGGCGGTGCGGCACACACACGCACATACACACACCATTCCAAGGACATCACAATATGTAACTAGTTTTTGCACTGATATGAAAATATATGAATTTACAAAGTAGAATATAGTAAGAAATTATGTCACTGGATGTGATTACCAATAAAGATGGACTAAAGTTTTATCAACATGTCAATATCAAAATTTGTAAGTTATCCTTTGGAATTAATGGAGGGATTTTTTTTATTTATTTCACGTGATGCGCGCGTCATCCCTGCGCAATTTTTCGGCGTCATTATTTAAATACAGAATTTACATATATATAATTAATCATTTTATGAAGAACCATAAGTTGAGCAATAACACGTCTAACAGTCAAGTTAATTATGTTAAGTACTAGATACATTTAATTACTAGAATCATAATTAATATTTTCATTTAAAAAAAAATGTATAGATTTTTGAAAACATTAGAATAACGTGACATATATGTTTTGGGTTATTTAATTTATCATCCTGAAGAAGGATATTGTATTTTCCGAAAACGGTTGGTGTTTTAAAATTACTCATTAAATGGTTATAAACAAAGTCAAATAATCCACAAAAAATTAACAACATGAACCACATTGTTCAATTTGCAAATAATAAAAATATTAATAAAGTTCTATTGAGTCATGATGAATATAATTCGTAAACACCTAACGTAGTGCACGAAGAAATTCTAAGTTGCAAGTCAGCTCCATACGAGTAACACCAGATACTAAAGAGAATATGCTTACCAGACAAGATTCCGGTTACAATATTCCGGGCCAAGATTCAGCCAAGCAAATCCAAACGTGCTTGAGGGAGATTCAAGTTTGCTACTCGTTTTCACCTCAATTTGTGTGGTGTATGTAACTAAATATTATATAAAATATTCGTATCATTTTTTGTAGTGGAAAGTCACCGACACCGATCATAATTGTATGAAAAATAAACAAATTAAAACAGAATGCAAATCTGATTGCAGTTTGAACGGATGACGTGACATTTAACCACAACCTGGTTAACTAGGTATTAGAAAATTGTCTAAATATTAGATGAGTGTTCGTCAGGACCTCTATGAATTTCTTATAAACAAGGCGAAATTGCTAATCAGGATAAAGGTGTTTGGCGTTATATTTGCGATATATATGTAAGTATGTGAAACATAAAGTAGAAATTGAAGTTTGTTGTATATGATTATATTTATACAGAACAATATGATGACAAAACACATAAAATTTATATAATATTTTACCCACCATTACCCTCCAATACTATTAATTGTATATATTATATTATAAGTACATATAATACTGTCCAGCAACATAATTATTATTATTTACAAAACAAACAATAATTAAAGTGTAAACAATAAATTCACTTATAATTTAATTTAAAACAATAATTTATTACCTAATAAGGATTCAGTTTTACGCTGCGTAGAATATAATAAAAAGAGAAAAAACTTTATCTTCTAATAAAGGAGAAGGAAAAAATCAATTAAAAAATTGAAAAATATATAAATTTTAAGTATTAATCTACTGTTCAAATCATAAAGTAATTAAAATGAAAATGTATATATCCACCACCGCCCTAAACTCCTAAACTTGTATTGTTCGCCCCAGATGTTTCTGTGTCTATCCCGAAGATAAACCACACTATTATATAAATATTCTAGTTTATTATATTTTTCCTTTAACCCCTGAAAATGAAAATACGCATACGCATACATATATCGACGTCTAAGAAGCAGCAAACTTGAGTTATGGTATGGTTGGATTCATATTGGTTCGATCTGTCAAACTAGTTTCTGGATTCAGTCGACTGCAGAGCCACTGTAGGCACTTTTGTCATCACTGCACAACTAAAATCACACAGCATCATGACACAACTCACACAGATACCATGGACGATGTTGATATGAGTGTTACACTGTTTTTTAGTTATTTTTTTGTGTATTAAAATCAAAATCACGATAATTTTCGGACACTCCATTCCCTTTCCGTACGTTATGACCACTTGGACAAGTTTATGAAAGATATTCACAAATTGCCTTTACATTATTGTCGCCAATCAACAAAGCGATTGTACCTTCAAACTGATATGACGTCGAAGACTCAACTCTACAACATTTACACAAACAAATGCAAAGAAGAAAAACTTACCCTTAAGCATATTCGTGTTTGATAGAAAGTATAAATCAGAAAGAATCGGTATTTTCACCCCTCGCAAAGATCAGTGTGACTTGTGTTATAAGTGAACTGGGAAAGGCTCACCACATTCGCAAAAAGCTAGCACAAGACGAAAGAAAAGCAAAAGATAAGCTGTTAGCTGAAGAAGAAATTTTTTTTGCCTTTTGTAGTGACTTTATGGCAGTCAAACTCCTACCTCAAATACCAGCAAACTCATCGTATTACAAAATAAAATTATCTATTCATAATCATGCCATTTATAACCTGGGTAACCATGACGGCATGGCAACTTAGTTGCTTCAACATTCTCATCTTGTATGGTTGAAGAAATAAAAAAATACCTTAAAAAAGTAAAAAAGGAAGTCGTACGAATCAGAATATAATGTAGTAATAGAGTTCTATCAAATGCTTTATTTAATTAGAGCATTAAAAATCAAGTTTTTATCTAGAGGTAGACAGTTTCCACAGTCATCGAAAACACTATACGAGGAAAATAAATATTTTTACCGTATGATTTCGTAAGGTTGTCAAAAAAGGCAAGGAATAAATCTTTTCCATACCGGGCAACTCTACTACATCAAGACGACTTTAAAAACTTTCCAGTTCAAGAATAAACGACGTACGAGCATGATATAACTTCACAAAAAATTACAGCAACATAGCATAACTTATTGATTTTTTTTTTAAATTGCTTTTAACTTAAAATCCATTGTTAACAATCTGTAAAATAATGTTGAAGGATTAAAATCCAGGTGAAAAAGTTGACAAAGTTAAAATAAAATAGTTTTTTCTGTGCTGAAAAGTTATCAAAAATGAGTTATGTCATGAAGCTTCTTAGACGTCCACATTTAATATCTTCTTTATCTAAAATAATATATTTTAATTTATTTTTCTATTGTGAGGTAGTTTTAATCAAATATGAAGGGAAAAATTAACGACTAAGGCGCTAGGATTACGAGATCCTGGCATACGAACCTCTTGCCTTAAAAGCATTAGAGACATCTCAATTCCTCTTCTGGGCAGCTGTAAAGCCGACAAGATCACCAGAATCCATTAACGGATAGCATTAGAAGAAGAAGATTAATTAATAATTCATAAATTGAATTAAATTGTTAACAAAACCTTCATGTTTTGTCACCTTAACCCGCACATTACTCCCACCCCCGCCCTGTGTAAGTGTGGGGGTTGATGTCACCCGGTCTCCTATTATCCCATCACGGCCAAGCTCGTGGGAAGCAAACTCATAGTAGGCAACGATTAATCTGTTTCTAGCCACATAAATAATGCAAACGATTCGTTTTTAATTCAATTGTGTACGGATGTTGAGCACACGTCCGTCCCACATTCCTCTCGTGAATTGAAACAAATAGAAACAGTGACAAATTACTGGTTTCTTTCGATTTAGAGATAGTTTAGTTAGAAAGAAAACAGACCTACGGTTCTTTTTCAGCTTAACCTATTCGTTGTATTTTAAATTATTTTAAATTCCTATAATTTTTTACTATGTATTATATTTATCATTAAATGTATATCTCTCTAATAAATACATTTAATTAGTATTTAAAATATCACAGACCTATATTCTGAATAATTACAACTTCACAATAAAAATATATTTTCCTAATAATTATTTTTATCAAATAATTAATTATATTTGGTGTTTTTATCTTTCATTTCTTCCTATATATTACTGTAATATATTATGTTTAATATAAAATACTCAATTGGAACCGTTAATTTTAAAAAAATGCATAAAGGGCTCTCTTATAGAGCATCACTCCTGTCTATCTACTACCCTTCGCATTCAGCTATTTCCTGCAATATTTTTTGCCATTAGTCCTGTGGGATGAGCCGTGCTGCAGCTTTCAAATTGATGTTTCCTCTAGAGGTCGATTTTTTACTAATGGCACTGTACAGTCGGCCACTGGCGAATCTGTTGCTGGTGTTATTGATTTATTATTACGATACATAGATTTGTTTAATGTTTTTGTAACTATTTTATGGGTAGGGAATGAAATAATAAATAAATTTACAATGTAAATAAAACAACGACAAATTGTTGGTTGTGCACACAACCGATACCACCTTAGTAGCAAGTGGCTGTGTGATATTCGGTGTGTATATACGGTGAACTACGAAAACCAACAATAGTCTCCAAACAATCTCAGAGCTATCTCTAGACAAAAATCTTCTGTTGATACGAATTATATTTCTCCATAAACGTGGTGTTGTATTTAAATGTTACTTTATTAAAATACTTTGCAAGAGAATTAATTTATTTATTTGAGATTAACTTATTCAAATGAGTTTTCTGCCCTTTTCTGTTTTTTATGCTCTAAATCCTTTGTTTTCAAATTTATCTAAACATTCTGCATTTCGAAGGAATTTTTATAAGGTAAACAAATACAATTTGTTAACTGAAGTTAAAAAAATATGTACACAGACTAACTGAAACATAAATTAACTCGAATATACTCCTTCTCTATACACGAGTCTTACTCTCATGGAGAAGAAACAAATGTTAAAATATATATATATCCACTGATTATTGAAATTGTATTATATTTTTAATATTAATATAAATAAATAAATTATATTGACCTTGATCTGAAGAGCTAACATAACTCTTTGTCTTCATTTGAAGAGCATTGACTTTACCTGAGATTAGATATAAATAATTCTTTCTTGACCAGACTGGTTAATCTAAATAAACATTCTTCATTTTGGAGAGATAAGGAATTGCATGAAATTAATCTAATTTGCTAAGCTAAGTGTGTATTCTTTGCATCTAACTTAGAATTTAGAGACACCATCACACTTTGTGGAAGTAAATTTTTTTTAATGTTTTCTTCACAGGAGGGATGTGAAAATGGCAGAAGTGAATTATTTCCTGAATCTTGGAATACGGTTCCACCTAACTCTGCGGCGACATGGCTTATTAGCAAAAGCGATAGAATTACGCAAACAAGGGTCTCTTTCCATCAGCGGTTTTCAACCATTTTTAACTTCGCATCTTAATACTGATCAACAAGATCATGAACCATCATGCAGAAGCAAAATATATATTTTTAATAGAAATAAACTTGTTTAAACATTCTATCAGAATAAATTTCAATGTCTGATTTGATATTTCTTATTTTAAATACTTTATAAACGATTTATTACGATTTTGATTTGGAAAATATTTTCGAAAACAATAAAAACATTCATTAACGATTTATAAAAAAAATCACGTTGGAAGACGTTCCGTATTTGCAAAATACACTTTGGCGCGTTTTGTAATATCGGGTGAGACAATTATTGTTGTTACATGCCTACGTTCAAAATTTTACTCATGACCTATCCTAACGCTTGCCCATCAGTGTGAAATGTGACCGTGTGGACCCTTTCAGCTCCAGTACACTACCACTGTGTTTTTTGTGATCTTGTGATATGTGTGCATAGTGTCAAGTATTTGTTTGTGCCATGGATGCAAACTGACATCGCCGTCTTCAGTCGGGAGCGGGGATCGACTCATCCACGCGCCATTATTGAGTGATTTTCGGCAGCGACCACGGGGATTTGCGAAGGCGTCATACTCAAGGTATCCCAGAATTTTCAGAATCTCGGTTCCCCTATCCCCTCACCGACCTCTCCCTGCACCACCTTTCCCTGCCTCCCCCCGCCCCCACACCTTACGGTGATTCTGATTTATGACCGGAATCGTCGTAATCCGTTCCGTGGGAAGTGTAATCTGGAAACTGCACAATTCAATAGAAATCATGGACTGTCAAAAGTTATCATTAAAAGTGTCATGTTTGATGATTGACATTTTTAATTTATTTTTAAGTAAGAAAAAAATCAAAAAGATAGATGAAATCTTTTATTTGTTTCGTATAAATTACTGGCATCTAGAATTAGTAAATAATTAATTTTCTAATTTCGATATGGTTCATACGTAACGTGGAACTATGAAGTTGTTTACATACTTCAAATACGATTTATGTTGTTTTATCCTGTGACGTCAACTATATTCAGCTGCGTCACTTTTTATCACTCTTGTTCGATGAATATCGGTTAAGATTGTGACGTAAATAATACTCGATAGTACAGGTAACAACTACGATAACAATAAATCTGTAGTTCTATCTGCGTTAGAAGACGTGAAGCGAAAGAGCGCGTTCACCCGCGGTCCGTCATACTTAACTTACACCAAAAATTATTATAGATGGTGAAAGTCTGAAGGAAGTGACTGAAATAAAATATTTGGGAGTCATAATAGATTCAAAATTGAATTTATCACAAAATACAAGATACGTGACTAAAAAGATTGCTAAGAAAATCTCACTTCAGTGAAGGATCAGAAGATTTATTAGTACTGAGTCTTGTAAAATAGTTTACAACTCTGTTATTGTTCCTCGCATCAACTACTGCAGCAGCATTTTATTTTTGGCTAACGAAGAAGAAATGCAACAATTGTCAGTGTTGCAAAATAAAACTATGAGAATAATACTATACCATACTAAAATAGATATACTCGGATCAGTGCAATGCTGAAAGATCTGAATATGATGACCTTTAAGCAGAAAATATATTTTAATACAATGGTATTTATTTACAAAATCATCAATAAGAAAATATCAGCGGAATTCACACGAAAAATTAATGCAAATCAACATGAGCAGGGGCATCGTACAAGGGGAGGGATAGACTGAGACTGCCATTCAGGAAGAAGGCCAAATCTCAAAAATGTATAGTGCGATGAAATTGTATAATGAAATGCCAGAAAACATAAGAAAGGAGGAGAAATTGAATAGATTTAAAATGAAACTGACCAAATATGTTAATATTTAATCTTGAATATATTAGAGCATATAATAGGAGTTATGTACACATTCTCCCTGACGTACCACCCCATACCCACACTTACCTACACACAGACCCTATCGTCTCATACGCGCGTGCTCCAATCATCCGTCCTCATTCGATAGACATCCCATAAGTAATACATTATTTTGACAATTTTTAAAAACTTATTTCTTTCAATATACATATTTTTTACAAACATCCCACAAATTATTATATATTAATTAATGTGTTCAATTACAGTATTTACATTACATAATTTTAGCACAGATGGTTAATAATAATTGATATTTGTTCAATCCATCATTCATCTTCATCCCCTTTCACAGCTTTTTCATCTTCCCCTACCTTGCGCTGTTTCAGTGTTTGATGGCCAATAAAGGCTCGATCTATCTTTATAAAACTTTTGTTCCCGTTTATTCTATAATTTAGTCTTGAACCCACCGGCCGCCTCTGTACATATTAATGGTAAAACTATTAGGTTATGATATAAATTGTTAATTTTGGCGTGTCCTATCGGACTATTCAAAGGTATTTGGTATTCCGGAAATATATAAATAGTTGGCTTTCAAATAATGGAACGATAAATGTATTCATTTGAATAATGTAACATATGGGTTCGAAAATTTGTCGTCAAAAGTACTGTCTGCTGTAGCATAGTTGGTTAATGCACTTTTCTTCTTTCAGCTTTGAATCCCGATAGCAACAACAATATTTTTCTATAAAATTGATTTTATATGTATATCTTCCTAATTAATACATTTAATTGGTTTTTATAATATTTTAAATATTTGTAGCTTAATTTTTAGTTTATTAATAATTTGTAGCGGTTTGTATAGCTAGTCGATAATTATGTCTATCTACAATAACATTTTTTTATAGCAGGAGGCTTATCCGATGAATTTTTTTGCTGAACAAAGCTGTACTGGACTGCATTTCGATGGTAAAATATAATTTTCAAAAGTATCTCAAACGAAAAACTGTATATAAAATTAACTTCAATCAATCCCTACCGCACCAAGGAGGCCACTCTTTCCGAAATTTTCTCTCATCAATTCCAAATCCCGATGCATGACAGACTAAATATGGTAAAAAAACGTACAAAATCTAACTGGACTGCACAATGGATGGATCCAAATATTCATAAGGGTAATCGGCTAAAAAATAATTCAAAGATCTATTCCCCGCACCCCCTGATTATTCAAAAGGAAAGTCTCCAAAAGAATAAATCAAATATCTCTAGAATGAGAATTAGGCACTGCCAGGTAGCCTCATATTTATTCAGATTGAACTTAATAGATTCCCCAATGTGTGAGTGTGGTGCCGAGGAGTAAACCCTTGACCAAATCTTTTTTGCTTGTCCATTATGGATCACAGATTTTTTTTTCAGAAATCTTGTCAATTATGATTTTCAACTCCCGGATAACTTGTGTCATTTTTCCCTTAATTCGCTACATTTAATCTATATAATAGCAAATTTTTTGAACGACTATGGTATTGATTTGTAATATAATATTTCGCATTTTATAATATAATTGTACTTTTTTCTATAAAATAATGTTTTAACTTGATTAATTCACTCTTGAAGGGTGGATTGCCAATTTAAAAGAAAAATCCCTGCAATGCTCACATAAGGCTACAAAACATAGACTCTCAATAAAGAGAGGATCAAAAATTTAGTAACGTATAAAGGGATGGAAATATGTGTATTGGGTATAGAAATGAAGAGAACAGACGAGGGTTGTTAATATTATTTAATATGCCAAAGAAATAAAATTACAATCCGTAAGTCGCATGACTCGGAGGACGGACGGGAATCCCGTGGTATCCGAGAGGAATCAAAAGGCCGACGTGCCGCCCTAAAACCCGCTTGACTGACGAAATCATTAAATTATAATTATAAATTATAATAAACGATATTTGTTTAATATCATTATTATATTTATACGAACGGTGTATAAGTTATAAAAATAAATAGGATTGAGATAATTACAAATGAGAGTGTTCTGAAGAGAGAGAAAAAAATAGGTTTATAATAGATACTAATAACTAATGAATAGGACATATTAGAATTAGATAAAATACACACTATTATTTATAAGAGGAAATAAATGTATGATTTACGGAATAAACGAATGGTTTTTTTTAATGCAGTTTTGTTCAAGATTTTAATTTTTTAAACGTGTTTTAAACTAACCAGAGTTTGAGAACCGCTGACGTAAAGTATTTACGATCAACAGTGGTGGTGGTATTAGACCCGAGATAATTCGGTTATTACTAAGTCAGAGACTTGACTGGGTAATCCGAGGCAGAAGCCGCAATGGGTTGTAAACCATCATACACTGTGTACAGAAAGTTGGACTCTCTCAAAACTACTCTTCTAACCGAACCCAAGATGTTGAAGCTTAAATCTTTAACGTTCCGGTAAATGCCTAAATTTAAATAAATTTGTTTACGAGACAACAACAGTTTTATTTTTTAAAAAAATGTTACTTAGCATAAAATCTTTAACGTTAAAGCGAGATCCGTTTCATCCCCATTCAATGGAAAGAAGGGAGGAAATTTTAATTATAATTAATTATAATGAAGAAAGGAAGGACGAAGAAGAGCAGTTAGACTGTTACAAGGACAATCATACGTCCAACTACCCACATACACATACAACTACTTGATAGGTAAGTGATTCTCCATCCTTCGTTCGATCCTTTCGTTTCTTCACGCCAATGTTTACTATTGTTTATATAAACACCTTCGATAGCTGGTTCCCAGGTTTCCGATTAACAATAAGCACACATATGATATATGAACTGCACTAACCACTTTTTTTCTGCCTTTCTGGTCCGATGCTGTTGTTCTTTTAGCTGGATCGATCGCTGGACTGATTGAAGCACGGGATGTAATAAAAATGACGCCTGTCGGTTACCGTCTTCTTAGCTTCCGAAAAAAGGGCGGCAATTCTCACACACACACACACTCGTATACATTATTATAAACGAGGAAACCCAGTGGTGCCAGTCGAAGTAACAAGGCGCGTAATCAATTATTGTATACAAAAAATGTGAAACTCGGTGCGAAATACGTGCGAATAAAGTTCATTGTTCTTTGGAATTGAAATTCTAGTATTTTGTAAAATCTGATTGAATCAACTGAATACATAACTAACAAATAGCTTTGTTTTTAAAAACATTAAAGCTCATTTATGAACGGTGTTGGCGTAGTTAAATAAATATAGCATTATTATTTCAGGTACTGTAAAGTAGACGAAAAGTTGTTACATAAAATAACATTATTGTGTGTTTGAACATGGATGAAATTTTGCCATAGAGATTTGATTCAATGTAAACTGTATCGATTGATACCAGTGGCGTGCAGTCGGTGGAGATTTAGGTTTTGCCGTTACCAATGATATTATACAATCATATATAATATATGTCGTATATAGGATTATGAACTTTCATTAACCAACGTCTTTAGACAAAACGAATCTGTCGTTTATACGACCCAACCTTGTATTTATTTGTAATTTTAAAATATATTATTAATAGTGTATTTAAAGTTTAAGTTTTAACGTAAAATAATACCTTCTTACCCATATAAAAATCACTTTCTATGACTGAACATGATTATTTTATTGTTTGAAAATCCTTCACGTAATAACTAAAGAAAATAATTATTTTTATTAAAGGAATTAGTTCTGCCAATCGCTTTTTGTTTTTCTCAAATCAAAATTAAATCCATGCACCAATTGCACCTCGAACTCAAAGAACGATCATGAAATCAACACATTAAAAATAGTGAGATAGTAAAATTCGCGAATTAGTAAAAGAGGAAGTGAACACTTCAATGATTTGCACGCAGTTGTAAGCCTTTCTAATGTTATTCTGTTAGTACACAAAGTGCATAAGTAACGACCAAGAAATCCAAGATCCATGCAAAACGGATCAACCGAAAGGAATTTTAAATTCAGTAAATAGCCAATTGTAGCTTCATTGACAATAGCGTTACCCCTGCAGCAGAGGGTTGTGTTGGTAGTTTTTAGAACCACGTCATTAAAGTTTCTACTGGTACACAGATGGCGTTAATTGTAAAAAATCCGTAAATATGAAAATAAACGTTGATTCATATTATAGAATATTTAAATAATATTTGTTTCCCAGAATTTTTAATAATGCACAGCTTTTTTTCTTGCATGCACTGCACGACCCTGTTAGTCGCTACGCTGCCATGACCAGTGTTTTCGTATAACCTGTCTTTCAGTGTAGAAAACAATTTTTATTCTCAAGAAAAGGTAAAAAGTCTAGCACAGTGTATCCACACAGAACATATTTCAATAGGCCCCCTGAATCAAATATTATGAAAATTTAAAGTAACACTTACATAAATTAGCCATCTGTCGTTCCATGCAGAAAATATTTCTAGATTTCTTGTGTTTAATTTATATTAAAGTGAATGAGTAATGATAGAATTATCAAAACCATGATCATATACTTGATAAAACAAAAATAAAATAAAACTCAAAAATAAAAACAGAAAAGTATTTTGTATTCACCCGGTTGCAGGTGTTGATTACACGCTGTGCTTTACTAGTCTCGCCTCTCTCCCCACTTCGCTTAAAACGAATTCAGAAAAAAAGAAGCGCGTTCCGATCGCCAATATAACATTACATTAGATTAGAAATTACATTAGAGTACATTAATATTATAAACGATTGAATCTGAAGAAAATCAACGAAACCAAAGGCATCATTATTTAATGTTTACATTTAGTGTTATAATGCCCTGGAACTGACATTATTTCGAAACTGGATGCTCATTCCGAAACCGAATGGTCACACCAATCGTTTATATTATACATATAAAATAATCCCGTAATTACAACATTCCACAAATGAACTATTAAAAACATAATCCACCTTTGTTAGATAAGAGTATCTTAGTAATCGAATTGATTAATTTATTTAACTTTTCTCATACGGTGCTAAATTAATAACGCGCGCTCCGGTGCTGTAAACTCAGTGTACATGGAGACATTTGCGATTTTCAAGTCTGATAAATATGAATATTTTACATTTATTGCTTATATTAATCATTGAAATAATAGTTGATATATTTATGTATATTCCCTCTCCGAGCACAAGAGCTAGTCTCTTTTTTGGAGAGGTAAGCGAAAAATAAAACATGTAATTTTAATAATGTAAAATACTTCATTCGTGTTATAAAAAAAATATAAAAATGTTAAATAAATAAAAATATTGGTCATACGGAACGACAACACAAAGGCGCATAAGACACGTCAAACTCAGCCAGCGCACGCTCTACCACTAACTAAAGTGACGATCAGCATCCGGCACCTCGCGCCCCGCGCACTACGCCTTCCGTACGTCTCCGCACGTACACATACATGTATGTATTGACAAATTCACGTCAGGTTCTTCGAGAAAACATTTATTACTGTTGCGTATGGTAAATACTTATATATTGTAGTTATTTTATCCAATACATAAATATAGTACGGAGGAATACCTAAAATATGAACTTTGTATTTAGTATATTTACAGAGTATTCACATAATTAGAGGCAATGTCAACTGAATTGACATCACCGGAGAGGAAATATTAAAAGAATAAAAGCATTTCTTTAAAATTACCACTGTTACACATGCGTATTTTCATTTAATAATCGCCTTTCATTGTTTATACGTTGTTTTCAGCAGCTGCTGCGAACTCGGCCTTTTCTTGCAGTCTTGCATTCCCAAAAGGTCCCAAAATGATATGTGCATCCAAGCGATATTATCTGAAGGTGATTGAAAAACAGAATACATATTTTATGCATCAATGTATATTGTAAATATGTATTCACATTTGATAGATCAATAACGTAAACCTATCTAGAAATTGACCATTTTTCAGGAGATAGAAAAACGAGTGTTTTTTAAGATAGAAAATTAATTTTTAGCTAAGGGCAGGCTGTGCGTAGTTTTTTACTAACGCGCGTAGTAAAAATCATTCGCGAATTGTTGGAACATTAAATTTACTAGCATTGATGAAGATGTCCATAGGCGCGTCAAATAACTACTTCTTTATTTTATGCATTATCTATGGATTTATTCGCCTATGCATTCGAAATCTGTCACTTTGGTGATGAAATTTGTTTGTATAATGTACCAATGTATATTAATCAAGGTATTATCATCATACGAACTCTCATCAATAAAATAGCGGGATATTAAATGGTCAATTGTCGTTTCTCGTTTTTACTATCGAATATCGGAGAGTAAAATGAATTTACTAACGATCAAATAACCCGTTCTCGCTAAAATTTTTACTTAAGTAACTTTTTTTAGTATAGTAAATGTATAAAGGTTGAGTTAATTTTTTAACCTTGTACATTATCTTACATTCTTTATCTCTTATAAAAATATTTATTTGTATTACGAATTAATAGTATTTGGTGCATGGGGAGATGTAAGTCTTCTTCAAAATGTCGGCCAAAGTTTCCTCAAGAAAGCCACCCACAAACGCGATCTAGTCCAGAAGATGTCAATTCTATAAACTAGTGTTTGCGCAAACCTCAAAATAAACATATTTTATATAGACAGACATTTTTAAATATATATAAGAGTAGGAAGAGCCTCGTGCAAGGAATCTTTGTATAGTTATTCGATTCTTCAAGGTAATCATACTCACGACATCTAAGTGGGTTAACTTATTATTAACTGAGTTATTCACAATTCCCCCGTAAACACCCGCGGTAACGTTAGCAAGAGCGGACTCTTTACTATTAGTTTTTATTTAATTTATTTCAGCACCCGTTGAAGGGTTCGAATCGAGGAATCTTCTAGATTGACCGTTCAACCAATAAAAACGTTATGTGGCGGAAAAATAACTCAAAATATCGCAACAAAATATTCAGGAAACACGAACAAAGAAATTAATACTAATGCTCAGATACTATGTGTTTTCGATGTTATACTATTGAAAGGACCCGTGGATACTTACCAAAGAAACGATAAGACGACTTGCACTAGCTGCTCTAGCGTTCTATCACTTACGCCCACATTACTATATGAATGCGAATCGTGGGTGTTATATAGCTACAACCTAAAGTTCCTCGAGAAGTATCATAACAGATTTTGTTTTGGCAGCTGTGCGGTGTCGCCCTGTCGTTATCGAACAGCTACCTGGTAGCATTAAAAAATGCCAACCAGCCGGCAAATGAGTAAGACCGAGATAGGAACGTTGCGCTTATTGTATTGTCACTCGACACATTCACTCTCTGCGGGCGATTAGACTCTGAAAGTTTGTAAGGAACGCATTGACCCGATTTGGTAAATTCTGATGGCACACAGGTGTCGATGAATGGTGGAATGATAAAATTCAAGCTTCTCTACTAGTTACAATGTGATTTTGTTTCACTAGAGTTTGCAGAACGTCCTCGTCGAGCTCTACCGATTTTCCAAAACGAGGCTCGTCTTCTAGGCTGTAATTTCCGGCTCAGAATTTCTGGAACCACGCTTATTGTCCGATCCCCATATACTTCTATAATATTCCTCGCACTTTCCGTTGGATTGTTAGCTTTTTTGGACTCGTAAAACAAAATATGCCGAATATGCTCCTACGTCACTTTCATCATAGATTTGAAACAATAACTGTTAAAATCAAATTGTGCTCGTCAAAGAATACTAAGAATAAGTTACTACCTTCTTTTATAACAGGTAGTAATATTCAGTGGTGTGCAGTAGGTATAGATTAAGAATATGCTGTAACCAATTATATTATACAATCATATATAATATATGTAATACAATATATACAGTACATAGAATTATGAACTTTCGTTTAACCAACGTCTTAAGACAAAATGAATCCATCGTCTACCATATATTTATTGTAATTTTAGAGTACTATTAATAGTGTTTTTAAAGTTTATGTTTTAACGTATAATTTATTCTTACCATTTTAAAAATTAATATAAATAGTGTATTGTTTAAAAATCCTTCACGTAAGAACTAATGAAAATAATAATTTCTATTAAAGGTTAACGTTGGAAATATTTCTTCCAATTGCATTTTTGTTTTTCCCCAATTAAAAACAAATCCATGCACCAAATGCACCTCGAACGCAAAGAACGATCGTGAAATCAACACGTTAAAAACAGTAAGATAGTAAAATTCTCGAATTAGTAAAAGAGGAAGTAGACACTTCAATGATTTGCACACAGTTGTAAGCTTTTCTAATGTTATTCTGTTAAAAAAACAGCATATATAGTGACAACTTTCAATTAAAAAATAGCCAATTGTGTGACTTGAGTAATACACAAGCTTATAAATAGAAGAGATTAATGTGAATAGCTATAATCGACGCATTGTAATTAGCGGTAGGTTGTCGTGGTAGTTTTTAGAACTAAGTCATTAAAGTTTCTACTGGTACACAGATGGCACTAATTGTTATAAATCCGTAAATATACGTTCACGATCCATATTATAGATTATTTAATTTATATTTGTTTCCCAGAATTTTTAGTAATGTACAGCTTTTTTGATTATATGCGCTACACGCCCCTAATGCAGGTAGTTTATCCCACCTCCCTACGACTTAGTTCATGTAATTGAAAAAACCGCATTATTTATGGGATGACCCAATAAATGCAATATTTATTTGTGTGGTGATGGTTTCCAGTGGCGGAACGCATCTTTCTAGTCCAGGTTGCGATATCTTTCAGACGATAATTTTTGAATATCGACGACATTACGAATTTCAGTTAATATTCACTCTCAAAAGATAACAGAATTTCAGAACATATAAACAGACGGTAGATCAGTCTTGGATGGACACTTAGGCAGTCTCGGGAGAAGTCCGGTATAGGAATTTTCCCTCTTATTTGTATGATCTCTAGGCACCTCTGTGCAGAATAATATTATTATTGAGTCAAGGGTATTTTGTTTCTGTGTTTGTTTGATCTCATATTGAGAAAGTTGTTTGTTGATGTGCGTCGGTTTGTTTTACAGCCATGTTATTGTGAAGTGGTGAGAGTGTGTGCTAAGGGAGGTTATTAGATGTAACATAATAGAAACACGATAAGGGCAGAAAGGTACTAATCTTATTGTGATATTAATGGATCCGTAACATAAAGCAAGCAATGTATTCCAACTGTTACCTGATCTCCATATTATCTGATCCGAGTGTACACATAAATAAGTCATTCAATTCACATGATATGTTCCACAATTTTTGGTGTTGGATTAAAATTGCTTGTTACAATTTCCTACTGAATTTTCGTAAAAATCGTAAAAAGATATTATGAGACGAAGGAATGAAGGAATGACGAAGGAATCAGACATATTCTTAAATGTACGTAAAGTACCATTCGGGAGTCATCGTTGACGGTCAAGTGTTGCGTTTACGCGTTTGCGTATTGCTGACTGGCGCGACGCCTATCGCAATAAACTGTAGCAGCAGAATTGTGTGGAATATGTTTTATTGCGCATCGGAAATAAAGAATCGAAACAATGATTTTTTGTTTTAATAATTTGGCGAACAATACTCAATATATTTATAAGAGAAACTTGCAATGTAAATGATATTATCACAGAAACCACGTAGACAGGATGGCGCAGGACCACATGACACACTTTGTGGCACAAGAATGACAACCGGGAAGTTGACCAATAGACGGACCATCCAAAAGATGGCAAGATAACTGGCGAGTAATATCCGAAGATAAAATCTTATTTTTTAAGAAGATCTCATTATTATTGTGAAGTTGTTATTTTTCAGAATATGGATCTGAGACATTTTTATTTTTATTTGTTAACTAAATAAAAATAATGAATCTTAACCGCAAAATTAATTTTGCTAATTTCAAAAGTATGAGTCATTTTTAATACGAATTAAATGTATTCATTAGAAATGTATACATATAAAAGCAATTTATGGAAAAAATATTTTTGTTGCTACCGATTCGAACCTGAATCCTTGTCAGATTGAATCAATTTGAAAGAACAACATGTAAGTTCAAAAATTTGTCGTCATCTTACCACGTTGGTGTATCGTTAATGCATTTCCCCAAATAAGAAGAGATCCAGGTTCGAATCTTGTTAGCAACAACAATATTTTTTCAATAAATTGATTTTATATGTATGTGTTTCATATTCATAGAACACATTTTTGGCTCATCTTGAGAATCGGCCGCGACCCATATTATTAACACCTTTCCACGTTCAAATTTCTACCCATCCTTTTTCCTAGTTGCTTGTCTTCAGTGTAAATAATGACCTTGATGTCAGCAGACGTTAATGCGACGTGATACTAGTTCGGTTGTGACACCGCGATTGTATTAGCGGTGTGATTCAGCTCCGGTACATTAGTACTGTATTGTGATCCTGTGATTTGTGCACAGTGATTATTGTGTGAGCCGCGGGTGAAGTGAGTGATATCGCCGTCTTCATTTGGAAGCGGAGATCTGCCCGCCCGCGTGCTGTTTGTGTGATCTCGGCTGTGACTGCAGTAGTAACGGAGGCGTCATACACACACATACATACAAAAAATCTAATTTTAAAGTAGAATAAGAAGATAGGCGCATCGAATAAATAAAGAATCAATATCACCCTGTTTTTAGTATAGTTTGCAGAATTAATTAGAGGTTACTGATTTTGTTGAGGCATGCAGAAAATATATGATTAAAGTGTTGGAATAAGAGAAATTGAGATTTTATTTTATTTATTTTTGAGAAACAAACGGTACAATAATAATAACTTATAAAACATAATGTATAAAATATTAAGAGTAGAGTTTCTCTGGAATTAAACAAAGAAGAGTATCAAACAAACTAAAAAATAAACGTAAGCCTAATAAACTAAAAAATAAAATTTAAAAAAAACAGATAAACAAATAGTTTTTTTACAGTGCATAAAGTGGAAAGGGTGAAAAGGGGAAGGAAATGGGATGCTATAAAAATGTAAATGTGCTGGAGCAATTTAAAAAAATTCACATACTCATACACATATATATATATATATTAAATAACTAAAAAATAAAACATTTGATTTTTCTTTATCGATTATATAGTTTATTACAATTATACATGCAATATGACATTGGCCAAGTGGCCGCTTTTGGCAGAGGCATAAATGCGTGCTCTTTTAACTATATTTTAGTAACATTTTCGCGAGTTATTTCAGCTATTTCATTTCGAGTATTATCCTGTACCATCGAAATTGTTATTATTGACTTATTGGCGTAGATCTTTGCTTTCATGCACTATTAAACAAAATAGTCGGAAGTTGTTAAATCAAGTAATTGACGAGGTCAGCCGAAATCACCATCTCTTGACATAATGCGGCCGGGAAAAATTTCTCGAGAAAAATTTCAAACGTAGCGTCAAAATTTCAAAATTTCTGTGTGTGAGGTGGCACCGTCCTGTTGAAACCATATATGTTGCGAGCCTAATCAACCCGATTTGCCCACTAATAAGTTTTCCAACATGTGATGATAGCCATCACCATTAATGATTACAGCATTGCCAATATTATTTAGATAAAATGTTTTAATAACTTTAACACGTTTTTGAAGTATTAAATGCTTCATAATAAATTGTAATTGATTATTCTTTACGACTACCAAATGTGAACTGACAAATATATGCGAAATCAAAATTGCGGCTAAACAAAATCGGCCCGGAACATAATATTCAGCAGGCATACCTTATGTATGTTAGAGATATTGGACCGCGCCCCTTAGATGGATAGAAGCATCGACATGCGATGAGCGAGCATGAAAAAAGAAAAAATTGGTCAAGGCAAGAGTGACATGCCAGTATAGAAAAGTGTGATATTGATATCTCTACCTAACCTGCGAGGAAATAGCCTGATGATAAGTTAATTAATTAATTATTTAAATAAATAATAGATATCTCAAAGAGACAAACCTATTTTTCTTTAATGGAGAAATATGGATTATCATTGTGACATATATGCTGTATTCAAAGCGATTCCATATATTAAAATATATACAACTTTCAAAAATGTTATAGATATGGAGGTTGATTGGGTGGAATGGTGTACGTTACATTGTGTAGAGTGATCACTTAAGCCAGCCGAAGACAGGTCGTAAGCACTGTAATTACCATATTTTTTCATTAATAAAAAATAGCATCGTCTCTATGAGATATCTCCAAAGAAACTAATCCCGCGTATTTTTCTGGTTCGCCCCGCCTCACCTCGTACACAAATTATTGTATTTTATTTATGTTTATTCAAACATCTGAATTTTATTCCATGTTCAGACGGTGCTATTTTATTTTATGGAAAATAAAAACGATATATTTCTGCTTCTTGTTTCACCGCATATTATTCTATAAAATATTAGGCACTTATTAATACGCTTTTTTTAAAGCAATTTCATAACACGTTTTTTCCAGGAAGCCTTCGAAAAAGCCTTTTTGATATGAAATATGTTTTTTCTTTCCTTTATGAAGTATCTACCTTAACTCGTATTGAGTTAGGGGATACGTACTTGATATTACATATTATTAGTGCGCAAATTCATCACTATTTATTTAATCTCAGTAAAATAATCATGATTTAATTTATTTAAGTAAAATTTGAAATTACATCCCTGAAATAGTAATATTAAATTTATTGTTTTGCAATCTCTTTATTCTAGGCAAAACTTTTTTTATATCCTCCATGTAATATAATCAGGAGCGTGCAGTGCATACAAGCAAAAAAGCTGTGCATAACTAAAAATTCTGGGAAACAAATATAAATTAAAAAATTGGATTAACATTAGCGAAAACATTATTTTTAAATTAGTGCTATCTGTGTACCAGTAGAGACTTTAATTAAATTAAATTAAAAACTCACCGCAACTCACCGCTGTACTCATGGCGCTCTTTTTTTATTCGCCGCATCGTGCTATTTACAATACTCAGTTCTGTCTTTAAGCTAGTGAATTACTCAAGTCATATAAATAGCTATTTACTGAATTGAAAATTCCTTTCGGTTGATCCATTTTGTATGGAGTCTTTACTTATGCTGTTTATTAACAGAATAATATTATAAAAAGTTACAACTGCGTACAAATCATTGAAGTGTCTACTTCCTCTTTTATTAATTCGCGTATTTTACAATCTTACCATTTTTAACCTGTTGATTTCATGATTGTTCTTTAAATTTGGTGCATGGATTGGTTTTTGATTTGAGAAAAACAAAAACCAATCCATGCATAACTTATTGGCATAACTATTTCCTACGTTAACCTTTAATAAAAATAATTATTTCCTTTAGTGATTACTTGAAGTATTTTCAATCAATAAATTAATCATGTTCAGTCATAGAAAGTGGTCTTAAAAACGTTCATACATTTTTTATATGGGAAAAAAAGTATTATTTTACGTTAAAACTTAAACTTTAAAAACACTATTAACAGTATTCTAAAATTATAAATAAATACATGATAGGATCGTATTCACGACGGATTTATTTTGTCCAAAGACATTATTATATATTATTTACAATAACTAATAAAATAAAATATTTTTAAAAATGCGATATAAGAATATTATAATTATTAGAAGAACACATTCTTATTGTGAAGTAATTATTCATAACATAGATCTGTGATATTTTAAATACTAATTAAATGTATTAATCAGAAAGATATACATAATTAAAAATAATGTCGGTGTAGCATAGTTGGATAATACACCTTTCCCGGTTTGAAAAGAGATCCAAGTTCGAATCCCGGTGCGGCAACAACAATATATTTCGATAAAATTGATTTTATTTTTATATCTTTCTAATTAATACATTTAATTAGTATTTAGTATATTATAAGTTTCGGGGTACATGTTTATCTTTAAAGTATTTTTTAATAGCATTGATTATTTCTTTATTATCATTAATCTATATTTTCATATTATTTTCGGGTAATCAATTAAAAAAAAAAAATCTATGTGCGTATAGCGGTGTTGTGAAAATGTATTGATTTTTGAGCATGAAAATACAAATTTAAACCTAGTACGATTTTCAGTAGTAAAATGATATTTTTCTTTTTCTTTTAATATTTGAAGAATAGAATTTATTTTAAATAGATCACAAAATGTTGGTATTTTGAATTCTTCAAAAAGTAATTTTGTCGAATAATCTTTTGGTTTTTTAATGTTACTTTTCTGATAAGTTTTTATACATGTATACTTCAGCTCTTTCTAATTGATATATTTAATCAAATTCAAATTGATATATTCCATTTTTTTAAAGTTATCACTTATTATTGCGACAAATTTCAAATACCTTTGAGTTATTCTTATATATTATCATTGTGATGATTTATTTTTATATATTATCATTGTGAAGATGGAGTTTTTTTAGTACATAGTCCTTTTGATATTTTAATACAAATTAAATGTATCAATTAGAAAAATATACAGATAATCAATTTATCGAAAAAATATTTTGGTTGCTCCCGGGATTCGAATCAGGCTCTTATCCTTCTAATTGATACATTTAATTTGTAATGAAACAATTTTTCCAGTAATACATTTTAAAGGTGTCTATTTTATACTTGTTACTATTGTGGACTACATACAAAACTGTCTTTCCATATTCTCGTTTGTTAGTTCATAGCAACTTTAGCTAGTTGTATTCGTCTACTAATCCCAAGTATTTGTTTAATTTTAATATATGCATATATATCGACATATTTTGCTCTCTAAATATTTTTGAACACAGATGTAACATAACATTTTTCAATTCAATTTTTCACGTGAGTTTACATTTTCGTTCAATCCCCTTCAATGCCTTCTGTTGGGGATGAAGATTGCTTTTCCCATTCCATATAATACTGTACATCGTGTAAATAAGTGACTGTATTATATGAAAAAGATTGAAATTCAAATATATGCTTTCATTCAGCGCTAAAAAAAATCGAACTGAAATATCGAAAGCACGTAAATGATGAAGTATATCCACCTTTGAGCACATTAATGTTTTCTTTTGAATATCTAAATCAATTGACATATTCAAAGGCTCTCCAAGCTAGACCTATTCTCGTATTGTGGGGCTTTTCTATATGGCGGTAAGGTTCTCAAAGTGGAACAGGCTGGCTTTTATCTAATGTTTCTGTGATTACGTTGTGAACTTGTGAGACACATTTCCTCTAATATTCCCTGTATTAACATTAAAATGATATTGACATATTATTTATTTATTTTTAATCTAGTTAATACACAAAAAACTCGATAAATGGCTAGACATTATAATTAATAAATAGAATTTTTAGTTATAAACCACTTTATTATGTACATACACTATTGCCAACTAGTTTCGGTAGAACCCAACCTTCTTCAGGACAACTGAATATGCTGTTTCTCTATTCTCTTAACCTTCGATGTAAATGTCTGTACATAAGTTAGTATATACTATCTTGTCCTGAAGAAGGTTGGGTTCTACTGAAACTAGTTGACATTACATTAAATACATAATTGTTTAAAACTAAATAGATTTTATGAAACAGATTTTTAAAATGCCAACTAAGTAACCCTGTTTTAGGCAAATTGGCAAACAAATCATATTTCACAAACTAAATAAACCAATATAACTCATTGAATGCTAGGCAAAACACAAATTAAATACAAAATTTATTTAATTATAATGTCAAGCCACAACGTGTTTACTTTCTATAAAAATATAGTATAAATATAAAATATTATTTTGGTGAAGCTTTATGGAATTCCATGATGATTTTGTAAATTGAGTTAAAACACTGTTTTATTCCACAATATTTTTTATTGTATTAACGTGTTAGGGAACATCCTTCCCATTATCAATATTATAATTCAACTAAAATTAAAAACACTTTCGGACAGTAATATATGGTGTGTTTGGAGTTAACTGAGGTAGGGGTGGGGGTGGAATTAAAACGAATAAAATAGGAGATGTAATGGGTGTTATTAGAATATTTATTATGTATTTATTGTTATTTTTATTATGTTATGTTATGATTTTTATTAAACATCTCAATTAAGTTAGTTAGCCTGATTGACCATCTTGTTTAAAATGACGAATGTTAAAAAAAAATTCTTTATTTGTAACTCCATTAATATTAATCCTAGAAAAAATAATACAATAAACGAGAGACATGCTTTCTTTTCAAACAGAGATAAAGTTCACTTGGGCAGTGCTAGAAATTTTTTTAAATTTAAAAATTGTTGACTGCGGAAAAATAAGATCCGTAATCGGAAAAGCGGAGAAAATCGTTGTTACGCGAGAACATTGAAACTAATACAAAATTAGCGAAGGTGCAACCGGCAAAGATGAAAATTTCCTGCTAAGTACACTATAAGGTTCTTATACAAAGCCCTTATATTACCTACATTGTACGCAAGAGTTTGAAAAGCCCTTAAAGTTTTTTGCAACAATGAATATTTAATGGAAACAAAGTAACAACTCCCTTACAGCTGTGTTACCACTTCTGTTCCGAATAAGGGTGAAATGATTAACATAACTCAGTAATTCCATTTGCACCCTTCACGTAATGTGAATGCCGTACCTTTGACAGTATTTGAATTTGGTTCTGTGGTTCTCGTGTTCGCTCAACTGTTTTACAAATTAATGTGTGCGAAATTTGTATCTAAAGTTGAGCAGCTTTGAGATACAATTATTAAAATAATAAACAGTTGCGAGATGGCAAAGAACCAGGTGTATCTTAGTTCTATGGCTGGTCTTAGGTTGATTATTATGCAAATGGAGAACTCGGTTGACTCAGGTGGACCAATTGACTCCAATATTCAGATGGAATTTACAGTGAAAATAACATCAGGGATGAGGTAATATAAATAAGTATACCTTGGGTCTTGTCATCAAGTTTATTGAAGTCTCCTGGTTATACACAAATAAGGTTTCAGGTAGTTCGTAAATTTAAGTTTAATAAGTTACAGGATATCATAGTGTAGTAAGAGACACTTTAGGTGTTATACAGTCGCTACTATTCTCACCGACCCACGAACGTATAATGGCTCGTGCTCGTTGTCTCGCGCCTCCTCTGCGCCCACCTCTATCGGATGAGCTACGAAATTATCGGCCTCGCTTCTGTTAGCGCTCGCTAGCGACCTGCTGTCAGAGCGTCTCTGCCGCACGGCGCCAGATGCCGCTCTTTATCCGCCTCAGTTCTTTAATTTCAATCTCTGGAGGATGTGAATCTGAAATTAAATGGAAGAATGCCACCATGACTCAATCACCGATGGACAATCTGAAGAAAAAATGAATTTTCTGTGGTATTCTGCCATGCAGCGACATTTCGGATTTCATTGAACGATCTGTAGAGATGTGCTTTGGCGGAGATCTTGAGACTTGACCAAAGACACTGACAACCTACCTGTAATTATTATTTCGCGAATTTCGACTAATGTATTTTTGGGGGTTAGGACGGTGGTTAAATGAAATGAATGTTGTTTGCGTGTTGACGTTTATTGCGACAGTATGATATGACAATGAAGACAGATAGAATGAATACAGTGAATGAATGAATATGTAGAAGGTGCACGTGTCTTATGAAATGAAATAAATTGGCGGTCTTGCTCGGCGAGACAAGACCGCTATTGTGAAACGATGAAACTGGAGAGACTGCCTGGCGGTGAATCTTGAACCCGACTTGTAGCAGCAGTCGGCAGCGCTAGCGTCGATGCCGACTGAGATGGCGGTAAATTTGAATTCCGATCGCTACATATTTAACTCATTTATCTAGTATCGAAAATACATAGCATTGTAAGCAAATTCCTTTGGTGCCAAACCGTGGAGAGATGTCCAGCTGAGACCCCGTTTCTCTCGTACTCTCTAAGAGATTTGATCTCTGAGAGTAGCTAAAGGTACGGGTATACTGTATGCGTCATTCTAATCCGCGCATTAAACATGTGGGATGGTGATTCATAAATCACTTGGGGCTCAAGTCTCGAATCGAATCTCCAAGAGAAATCTCATCCGTGAACATGGGGCATTCATAAAAAAGACGTTCTGGGACTTACCCATAGGTAGAAAATATGGATTTCCAATTGTTGTGTGGTCGCCTGTACAGTTAGAGACACCTGCCAGTTTTGTCACATACACATCTTGGCTTGACTGTACAAGCGACCTGAATAGGTATACCTGTCACGTAAACTATTGCGTGTATGGCCGACTTTACGCATGCAATGAAGAGATTGATTGTTCAAGATGGCGTTAATTAATCAAAAGTGGCTAATACAATTCTTTTTGGGTACGATTTAACAGTGCATTAAAATGAATACTTCTATAAAACGAAAACGAATTGTTTGTGCTGTACAATAATAAAAAAAGTTAAGCAACATTGGACGCGGTCAGTACTTGGATGGGTGACGGGTTAATTCATATTCCAAATGACGATATTCCACAGAAAGTATCATATTCAACGGTCATATTTATCACAATTCTCGCCAACGACCATACCACGTTGAAAGCACCGGTTCTCGTCCGACAACCGAAGTTAAGCAACATTGGGCGCGGTCAGTACTTGGATGGGTGACCGCTTGGGAACACCGCGTGCCGTTGGCTTTTTTATATTTTGTTAATTCATATTCCAAATAACGATATTCCACAGAAAGTATCATATTCAACGGTCATATTTATTGCGATTATTGCCAATGACCATACCACGTTGAAAGCACCGGTTCTCGTCCGATCATCGAAGTTAAGCAACATTGGGCGCGGTCAGTACTTGGATGGGTGACCGCTTGGGAACACCGCGTGCCGTTGGCTTTTTTATATTTTGTTCATTCATATTCCAAATAACGATATTCCACAGAAAGTATCATATTCAACGGTCATATTTATCACAGATTTCGCCAACGACCATACCACGTTGAAAGCACCGGTTCTCGTCCGATCACCGAAGTTAAGCAACATTGGGCGCGGTCAGTACTTGGATGGGTGACCGCTTGGGAACACCGCGTGCCGTTGGCTTTTTTATATTTTGTTAATTCATATTCCAAATGACGATACTCCACATAAAGTATCATATTCAACGGTCATATTTATCATAATTCTCGCCAACGACCATACCACGTTGAAAGCACCGGTTCTCGTCCGACAACCGAAGTTAAGCAACATTGGGCGCGGTCAGTACATGGATGGGTGACCGCTTGGGAACACCGCGTGCCGTTGGCTTTTTTATATTTTGTTAATTCATATTCCAAATTACGATATTCCACAGAAAGTATCATATTCAACGGTCATATTTATCACAGCTCTCGCCAACGACCATACCACGTTGAAAGCACCGGTTCTCGTCCGATCACCGAAGTTAAGCAACATTGGGCGCGGTCAGTACTTGGATGGGTGACCGCTTGGGAACACCGCGTGCCGTTGGCTTTTTTGCACTTTATTAATTGGTATTTCAAATTAAAGATATATATATATATATCTTTGTTCAATAAAAAATACCTAACTTAACCTTGCTAAATTTTAATTATTTTATTTCACAAATAATTCGTTATAAGGAATAAAGTATTTGTTTTAATGTGCGTATTGATAGTTACCATCCTTAATATTTATCTAATCACAAAGGTAAAATGAAAGCAATGTAAAAACCAATAAGATGCATAGATTATTCACGTCATACTACGTCTCTGCCTATCCTCGTGGGAACGCAGAAGATGTAATCTGTTTGACATACTGTAATACGTTATTTTAAATCTCACGCGTTAAATCACCACAAACAAAATTTGAGCACTTTTTTCATGTCAACAATAACAGGGTGACTCGTAAGAAAATGTTGCACATTATAACACAAATTTTTTAATTTAATGGCCCGTGTCCACGGTATCAGAGTCTTAATCGAATTAAATCTCAGTACCATGTGCACAAGTTGAGATTTTAATCTCGAGATAAACTCATAAATCAGCCAGAGATAGATACAAAGAGACAAAAACTCAAAACCGTGTACTCGATGCTCGATTTGACAGTGACACAAATGTCACCTAGAATCATAGATACCAACAAATATTTATTTAAACAAAGAAGACATTAAATTTCAATGATTCACTCTTTTTTAACTGATGCAGAGGAGATTCAAATTCACGCAACTAACGAACGTACATCAATGGTTAATGAACTGACTTTTCACGTACAATAAACATGAAGTGAGGCATGAGACGGTGAATTTCTATTTACACCGTGGACTACGAAAGCCGAAAATTGTATCCAAAAAATCTCATGAGAGTTTAATCGCTGTTACAGAGATTGTCTCCAGTCGAAAATCTTAACCGTGACATGTGTCATAATAGTGACATTTTAGTTTAAAATATCACAAAAATGTATACCTAAGCTGTTCTATTATGCGTCAAGATAAAAATATATTAAGTAGAACACATTATTATTAAATGTATGAATTAGAAAGATGTAGGTACAGAAAAAATATCCCAGTAGCAAAAACATATTTTTCAATAAATTGTTTTTTTCTGTATACCTTTCTAATTGATATATTTAATTTGTATTAAATACCACAAAACTATGTTCTGAAAAATCTGCATCTTCACAATAATAATGTGTTCTCTTCAATATATTAGTTGTATCAAAGTTTATCAAAGTTTTATAAGAAGGAATTGATTTCATTTCTGGCGTCACCTAGCGTATATTACTTAAGATTTGTAGATATAGATGGAATAACAGATGCATCAATTTGAAAGAACAGCTGCATATTAGTTCGACAAATAGAAGTTAACTAACTCGGTTGGCGTGGTGTAACTAGATAACGCATTTCCCCGGATAGGAAAAGATCCAGGTTCGAATCCCGGTAGCGACAAAAATATTTTTTTGACAATTGATTTTTTCTGTATATTTTTATAATTAATACATTTAATTTGTATTAAAAATATAATATATAACTCATTCCTTGGAAGAGGAGTTGAACTGCAAAATATTGAAGAACTGGATATCATTCGTGCTTCATCATTTAAAAATTATTAATTTCTGATTCATTTCATCAATTTGTCGCAAACCTAAATATGTCTGTTTATAAAAGACCTCCACACATAAGATATTTTCTCTAATCAAAATCAAGAAAATAAACACGTTATTTCAATGGCCCTTTCAGAATATTTTTGAAAAAAATTAACTAGTTTGTCTATTTTATTTATTATTTGTATGTTATGTATATTAAAAATTATTTTTAGATTATTTATGTATGTTAAAAACAATGTTAAATAATCTAAAAATAATATTTCTTTGAAGAACAATATAAATAGATGATATAGTGCTTATTGCAAGCTCTTGGGAAGACTTTAAAAAATGCCTCAAGATCTCAATGGCGTATCAAAACGTATTGAATTAAAATTGAATTTTACTACAACCAAAGTTATTTCTAATGAACAAACTAATAGAGAACCAAAAAAAATATTATACAACAACATTAAGTTTGTAATTGGGTTAAACTATATAACCATGGAGACAAAATCCAGAGGACGAAATAATATAAGCTAGAACATATCTTCAAACTCATAATACCACAATGTCTAAAGACTTGTGTGTGCTCCTAATATATACATACAGAACCGAGACATGGACCCTCATATTCAATTTAAAAAATTAAAAGATTTCCAAATAGAAATGGAAAGAAATACTCTAAGAACATTTTCGAGCGATCGAGTATCTAACGCACCAACTTGTCAGAAAATCAAAGTAAAAGATGTTGCCAAAGGAATATGCATGCTCAAGTGGCAATGGAAATAATGGAGAATGAACACCCTGGAGTGGAAGTCTCGCACTAATAGAATAAGTTTTAGCCACCCTCAAGCTTGAAGGAGAAGCGCTGAAGACAGAGAGAAGAGGCGATTCTTGTAGAAAGCCTGTATGTATCAGTGGAGGAACACTAACTGAGGTGATCATTCTCAAAACATTTCGTTTGTTTCTCTCTCTCTCTCGGTCGATATAATCTAGACTGAACATTGTGGTTCTCTATTTTGCTTTAGCAGTGTAAATTGCTACCCTCCACTTCCCTCCCTTCGCGATCTCAACCCTTGTTTAGTACAACGTGTAACGTGTAACAACGTACAACGTGTAAGGTCATTTTGTTAGAGATTGACTTCTTGCCCTCCATCCTTGCACATTCTCATGATCGCTAATTGTATCATGATAACTTCATCTCATCTACATTTTATATGGTGTAGAATTATGGATCCTGAAAGCCAGGGAGAGAAAACGAATTGATGCCTTTGAAATGTGGTGCTGGAAACACGTGTTGCGCATACCATGGACAGAGAAAGCATAAATATTTCTATTCTGCAGGAATTAAATATCAAGAAGAGACTCTCAACCTGCAGCGTGACACGAATTCAATTTTTTAGGCATCTTGCAAAAAGGGAAGATGGCTTAGAGAAGCCTGTTGTGATGAGCCTCGTAAAAGGACGAAGAGGAAGAGGAAGATCGCCCACCCGTTGGACTGGCCAAGTGGAAAACGTAACAGGCACTTCTCTGGTGACAGCCCTAAGGTCTGCAGAATGCCGAGAAAACTGGAGAAGCATATTTAAGAGAGAGAGAGTCATGAGGGATCAACGAGGATGAACGTATAGAAAATAATTATTTTCCTGCGTGTCATAAAGTTCCCGAAGAATGGAGATATTTGTTCATTTCGCAGTCTACCGTACATAACACCACATCTCGAAGGCGTCGAGCGTGTTATCAGGATCCATGTTTCGACTCTATACAGAGCTGTGGAGAACACCAGGGCTATAACCAATTGCACAATTACGTTTCTTGAGATGAACGGATTCATTCAAATTTGATTCAACATCGACGTAGCAGTTTGTAGTCGAATAGAAAAGCGACTCTTTGTTCATATGAACTTTTAAAACAGAAGCTTTTTTGAGTTACCCGCTGCGTATATTCAAATAATACGCAAACACTTGGCTAGAGTTTCGCCCCGTGTGTTTGTGTTTGTGGTTAGCTTAAAGCTTTTGAGGTTACCGTACTCGTTCAGCAAATAACTCTTCGGTTTCATACGTAAGCCGAACTTTAGAAGCGGCACGATGGTGTTTTGGTGTGTGTGTGTGTGTGTGTGTGTGTGTGTATTATAAAAGTTTATCGTTAATCAAATTAAGGATCCTTTCGCAGCAACAGTCATTAAAAGGATTCATCGGCGGAGCTGATTGGTTATGTTACCGAGAAAAACCTGACGCCTTTGGGGCTCGGTGATTTGTGAATCATTTCACAAGGAGAGTTTAACCAATCTTAGACTATTTAAAACTAGTAACCGTAAACAAAACAAAACTATGATAATGAAGTCAGACACACTTTACCAGGTGATGGTCGTAGCCAGTATGTTCGTAAAACCTGTTTTTTAATGTTGACATACAACTGCATTGCCGCCTAGTATCAGGTTCGGAATGTCACTTAATAAAATGGTTTGTATCTTGGTGAAAAAAAATATGAACTGGTCGACCGGAGATTTTAATCTGATTTCTGAATCTGGCTTCTTAGCACAATCAGCGACGACCGGTAATGTGAAGTACGTCGATATTATCATATTTATAATAAATGTGTAATATTTTACTTGCGTTGGTGTAGCGCAATATGGCAAATATTATTTTGCTCTTATATGCGCCAACGATTTATGATAAAGCTTGTAATAGAATCAAAAGTAAAAATTATTTTCGTTTATTTTTTGATCTTAACCTTTCCTTTCCGATGATGTATACTAAGTTGATATTGCCTCTAATTATGTGAATATCTCTATACTAAATACAGAGTTCATATTTTAGGTATTTCTCCGTAATATATTTATGTATTGGATAAAACAATTACAATATATAAGTATTTACCATACGCAACAATAAAAAATATTTTCTCGAAGAACCTGACGTGAATTTGTCAATTGTCAAAATAAGGTGCAATGCGCGGAGCGCGGGGAGCCCGATGCCGATCGTCACGCCGAGTCAGACGTGTATTATGCGTCTTTATGCTGTCGTTTGTGATGACCAATGTTTTTTCTCTATTTTAGCACTTTTACACAATAATTTTGATATAAATATACATATATACATCTACTATTATTTTAAAAATAAATATAGCTCCATGATGAGCAAGTCTCTTCCTCCGGTTCACATTCACACATCGGACTGTCTATTATATTTAATTTGAACAAATGGGAGGCTACTTGGCAATACCCAATCTCCAGTCTGCAGATATTGGATATACTTTTTCAGAAGATTTCTTTTTCAAAAACCAAGGATGGTTATATTTTTTTTTTAAATGTTTCAATGATTATTTTCTTATACAATTTATTTTTCTGTTCATTGTATGAGTGTGTTTTTTGAAATTGAGGAAATTGAGTCGAATGGGAATTATAATTAAAAATATAAATTTGACTAATATTTAGAAAAAATATAAATATAAAGTTATTTTTAAATACTGTTTTTAATAGTATAAGGAAGGAAAATTTGATCAGAAATGAAACAAGATAAAAGTAAACTCATCTAAGAAAACGAAAACTCTCACGGTAATAATTCCGCTGCCTTCGTGCCGAAACTTTTTTTATTAAAAAGTAATGGCTCTTAGAAACTCAAAATATTTATTCATGATACTTCAACAGAGTTGTTCAAAACTAAATATTATTTAAATCAGTTTGTAGTTAAAACTTTTAATGTAATACGAGTTTACGGGCACAGCAAGGTGGGCGAAATAATTTCCGAATAATAACGCGAGAATCGTGTAATTCTTCGCTAACATCCCTCTTGTGCTTTATCAATGTTTAATGAAATGGTATATTTCAATTTATTTATACAGTGGAACCTCTTATGATGAGACTAATTCGTTCCAGAATCTTACTCGTTATGTGAAACAATCATTCCCATACAAAACAACGGAAATGACAATAATGCGTTCCCTCACAAAAAAAATATTTTTTATATTTTTAACGTTTATTCTAATTATATTACATACTTATAAATTGTTAGAAGCGTAACAACATGGAATGTTTCCAATGTTTTCATTAATAGTGTCGCCTTGCAATTTCTTTTCGTTTATCCATATAAGAAGCAACCTTTCAACATCATCAAAAATAGGTAACCATTTCGTGGACATTCTTGACACTCCCTTTGAATCATCTATCTTCTTAATTTTGTCTTTGTTCTTGAGGATAGTGCAAATCGTTGATGTAGACCGATTGTATGTGTGCGCTAGATCAGCCACGCTCAAGCCTCGATTTTTTTACGTTTCATTTCTACAGTTATTTTTATTCTCTTATGGCTGTCTCTTTCATGGACATTTTTGCAAAGGTTATTAAACTTTGCACAAAAAAAAATTACAAATAATGTCTGAACACAAGTTTGGAAAAATGTGTGATCACATGCGACACTAACGTGCTAGCGGAACGAGTGCTAACCAGAGACTGATGCACTGGCGCGGAAGTCCCGGCTCACAAGTGAGTGATGTGAAGATGGGACTTTCCCACTCGTTATGCGAAATGTCGCTCGTTAAGGGAGCGCTTTTTCCACAATGTGTTTTGCTCGTTATACGAATTACTCGTTATGGGAGGTGCTCGTTATGAGAGGTTCCACTGTACATACACATTTACAATATTTACTAACCACTCCAGAGGCCAGTGCTCATACATAGATATAGTAAAAAAGATGAAAATTCACTACTGAACGTAAAAAACTAAAACTCGGTTATGTGATCATTGGTAAATTTTTTCTATAGTAAAAAAATGTATTTTAGCAAAAAAATATTTACTCATTGAAAATAGTAAATTAATTTTACCGTAAACCGTTAGTTAAAAATGGTGGACTCCGTCACAGCTGTTTCAAACGTCATCCGTCACATTGGTACTTTGAAAATTGCGGTATACGACAATGAATCATTCAATATCTCGCTATTTTAGAGATGAGAGTTCATTCAATGATGATCTCGCTGTTTAATTTATATTACCGAAGATTTTTCGCCAGAAAAATGACAGATTTCGGGCGCAGGGGTGAGTAAAGCCATAGATTAAGAATAAAATTACATATATAATGTGAATATTCAAATAAATCATTTTTGGTAAGATTCGTAGATTATATTACTACTAGGCGGGATTAACTTTGACAGTAGTAAATTTGGCGTACGAACAACCCGAAAACATTTTTTTCCACGGCCGATGATAAAAATTACTATAGTAAAAATTTTACTATGGTCAAAATTTACTACTGAAAACACAACTGGCCCTAAGAATAATATTTGGTGCCAAAAATGAAAACGAGGTGTGACGTATATATTACAACCATGAATTCGGTGAATCTTACATTGTGTATGTTATCAATGTAGCACAACTGAGGTGAGCCGGTTACGTTCAACCTCTTTGGTTGTGTTTATCTTGTCCACCGTAAGGGAGTGTTTTTCTTAATAGTCCGCCCCTCTGCTCCCCGGCCATCCTAGATTGTGCCCACTACTACAACCCGGAACATCATCTCTATTTATTGTATATAATAATATATGATAATGAAGGAAACCCCAAGGGTTCCACCCTATCCCGGAATCGTTTTGAGAATTGTTTACTCTCGCTTCGATTCCACTCAACAAAGCAACGCTAGCAATATTTTACATAATCTTCAAAGCTGTTTTGGAATTTATGTTAAAGTTAGAACAGTTAATTAATGTGAGATCTGTCACTTTTATATGTGTGTGTCAGACGAGTGGTGGGGTCATGGGATATAAGAGGCTGTCACTGGGGGAACGTCTCTTTCCCATCGTGCCTTCGCAATACTAGTAATAAATATCTGAGTTATACAATTGTGCATTCTGTAAATAAGTTGTGGTGATAAACTTTAATTGTTCCACGTATCTAGGAATCTGTGATAGTATTTCTAAAGACACCACACGGGTGCAGTCAAATTGGAAAGTCACTACTGTTACTAAACCTTCATAGTTAACTTTTTTTTTTCATTTATTACATGGCACAATTAATACATTTGGTCATTATTACATGGCACAATTAATACATTTGGTCATTATTGCATGGCACAATTAATACATTTGGTCATTATTGCATGGCACAATTAATACATTTGGTCATTATTACATGGCACAATTAATACATTTGGTCATTATTACATTCAATCATTAACTGATATAGGTTGGCTCCGGTATTATCGTACCAGAGCCATGCCTGTGCAATATGTATCAATTTGACATGAGATCGTTAACATATTAAATTCAGAAGGCAGCCAGACAGAAGCTACCCCAAAAACGGAGGGTTAACGTCACATTTATGAGTTGAAGTCGCAAAACTCGGTTACAGTCCGGCAGAAATACAAATATAATAATAAATATACTTATTAATGACTAATATTGTATTCAAATACTAATTAAATGTATTAATTAGAAAGATATACATATAAAATCAATTTCATAAAAAAATATTTTTGTTGCGCTAGCGGGTTTCGAACCTGGATCTCTTTTCCAATCCGGGGAAGATGCAACTATGCTACAGCCATAGTATTTTTGACGACAAAGTTTCGAACCTATATGTTATAATTTTTTTAAATTAATACATCTATCGTTTCATTATTTGAAAGCTATTTACATTGTTTTTACGGAATCTCAAATACCTTTGAGTAAACCGGTAGTCGACGCCAGAATTAACAATTCATTTTTATTAAATTTTGGATATATTGATACAACTTATATTATTAAAGAGAACACATTCTTATTGTGAAGTTGTACAGAACGTAGGTCTGTGATGTTTTAAATACTAATTAAATGTATTAATTATAAAGATATACATATAAAATTAGTTTTATCAAAAAATATTGTTGTTGCGCTACCGGGATTCGAACCTGGATCTGTTTTCCAATCCCGGGAAGCTACAGCTATAGTATTTTTGACGACAAATTTTCGAACCTATATGTTACACTTTTTCAAATTAATACATCTATGTTTTGAATAATTACAATTTCACAATAAGAATGTGTTCTCCTTAATAATATTGTGTTTCTTCACTTACCATGCGTTATAATAATATTCTTAGTAATAAAGAAATTTCTTGCCGGATTTGCTGGATTTTACCACTAAACTAGATCGCCCTATATTGTAGTAGTATGTATGTAAATTTCTGTAAATTAATTAATATATTCACTCGCAACTTGTTAATTTATACACCTGAACGACCTTGTTTCCACAGCGTTCAGTTTACTCTCATTCTTATCGTGCATGCTTTGGGATTTGATGACGGAATGGTCACGTGGTTGGCGAAAAATAAAACATGTTTTTAATTACAGTTATTTTAATGTGGTAATTTAAAATGTCTACTTACACAATTACTACTTCAATATAAATAATTAATAAAATATTGCAATTAATGGCTGAATATTATGTTTCAGGCCGATGTTGTTTTAAAATAACTAGAAAATGAAACACATTTTTTTAGATTTGTATTTATTTATCAATTATCATGTTTATTACAATTATGAATAGAATATGACAATGGCCAAGTAGCCATTTTTAGCAGCGGCACAATTGAGTGCCGCTGCCAAACTATATTTTTCATACTATTCTCGCACACTTCGATATCATTTAGAATAATGTCTGTTGGCTTATTGGCATAGTAACATTCTAACATAATCATTATACAGCGCCTACACTAATAATTCACTAGTTCTACAATACTTTCACTACATTTTCATTTTTATTCCTCTCGAATATGTATCTTTCTTAAATTAAATAACACCACAGACGGCAGTCTGGCAAAGTGGCCAGGACAATACTGTATATATCAGAGGTGGAGTCTACTCCGTGCCACACAATAAACTATGAGTATATATTTAATTACAATATAATTGTATCTTATGTTTATCATGTTATATTATAATATATTCACTTCTGTTACAACAAAAACATGTATGTCAACAAAGTCTAATAAATAAATAAATAAAAATAGCAAAGCTCAAAATTATCAAAGCATCGTTTCAACATTAAATGGATAACCGAAAAGATACAATAACAGTCCATCTCAGATGTAACGAGGACCAGGGGATCAACAAAGCTTCCTCGCAACATCCGTGATTCCATTGCCGATATGTAAAAATCTTTATTTTTCCACAATATCGACATTGTTGAAGAGGTCAAAGGAAACTTTTTACACATTCAAATATTTTTTACGCTACGAATTTAGACATTTTCGTGAATTGAAAGGCACATATTTTTATTAGCAGTAATATTTCTGACGCGTAAGTGTTCATCTCTAACTGATAATAATCTTTAAATATGTATACATATATTAATCAATATGAAATCTATCTATCGAAAAAATATTTGGATACCACCAAATTATTAATTAATTAAGTTATCGTTTCAAAAGTGCTGGGAAGTGTCGAAGTAAATTAAAGATTTGGCGAATACAAGGCAATCAATTACGCGGCCGCCTATGCAATTTTAATAAGGTCATCGTTGAAAGAAATGGTCAATGCCTAACCTCGGCAATGACTCAATCATAAACACTTAGCCGCCCATTCATCTTGGTTTATTATTCCAAAACTTGGAGACTACCTTAGCAATCACCGATGTGTGCAGTGTTTCACTGGGCGCCAAATATTATTCGCTGTATCCACATTTAAATTATTAGGGTTCGTTCTAGACGTTATATCGTTATAATCGTACTACTCGTTTAAATCAAGTTCGCATATGTTATTGCTTCTATTCTGTACAATTGTTTGGCAAATACTCATTAAAAATATTGGTAACCGTTCACTGCTTCTAGGACGTGTAGCCACGTATTCAAATGGTCTACGCTTTATGGTTTATGAAATCTACTGTTAAATTTTTGTTATATGTTTGACTTCAATCATAAAAAAAATAACTGTATAATTGTTTATCTATGTACACTGTTCTGTCTTAATATAATTTAATCCTCTCTTTTTGTATTAAAAAAAAAAATATATATATATATATAGTCTCTTCTATACATATGATTGGTGATTTGACTGGATTTAGACACCCCCGCCCAGGAATGCAGACCTAATTAGTAATGGGACAAATCTTGTTTTATATAAAGAATTTATTCGGGTATGGGTGACACGTTGGAGCCTCTTAGGTACGTAGTATCGCCACCTACGCGCCTACCTCTCTCTCTCTTCATACTCCATACCTCGTGTTTTGCAACTCCGTTAGTCTGTCCGTGTAAGTGTGACTCAATCCATTTTGTATCTCGTCCACTGTCCTTCTTTTGGGAGTGTTGTGTTACTGCACCTTAATTATCTATCTATATGAAAAACTATGTATTCTATGGATTTATGTTACACGCTGGAGGGTCTAAATTTTAAATATTGCGAAAATTGTTAATGAGTACATACATTGAATTTCTTTTTTTTTCGTATTATATACTGCATAAACTTGAAAATGTTATTGAATTAAAGTCGCGTCTTTTTATTAGCTTTGATGAGTGGAACCGACAAGAAAGCCTTAGATTCTATGCCGGTCCCGGGAAAAGGTGGGACCCTGTCCCACACCCACCTGTTTTTTTATAGTCCCATCTCCACATATTGTAGTTAGCAATATTTGATTGAGAAATAATTGAATATTTAAATTGGAAATGGAATGGATGTGAATTGATAGACTTGTTATGAATAAATCTTAAATCAAAGACATGAAATTAATCATTAACAATTTAAATACCAAAGCATACAGAATAAATCAGTTTTGACAGTAAATGTGTGTGGTTATCAAACCTCTTATAAATGCTCATAACACATGTGAGTTAAATTTGACTCCTCACCGTACAAATACTACAAGGCTATGAATTGTACGTTAACAATAAATACACATAAAAATGTCTAAACATACTCAAATAAAAATTTGTATGCATATATAAAAGCAGAATTCACTGGAGGATAAAAAAAAGGCAATAAAAAATCAAGACAACTACACACAGTGTCAATTGAGCACATAAACGAGAAATGAATGAGAAGAGAATGGTTAGAAAGATGTATGACACAAATGTTGATGGAACCAGAAGTAGAGGACGTCCGCGGAAGACTTGGCACGACCAGGTAAACCAGATGCTGAAGGATGGTTCCGTTAGAAGCCTCAATAATGTATGAGTGTGGATGAGGCTAGAATTGGCATATCTCCGCGGAGAATCGGCGTGATGGTAAGTTAGTAAGTAATCTTATCTAACCTAACTTATTTCAATACAACATAACGTAGCGTTATTAAGGAGAATACATTTTTGTTGTCAGAAAAAAGTTCTGTGGTATTTTAATACAAATTAAATTAATCAACTAGAAATAAATGCAGAAAAAAATCTTCCTATCGAAAATATATACATATATGTATATATTTCAGTATATCTTTCTAGTTATTTATTTATTTATTTAGTTAGTCCAAAATTTAATAAAAATGAATTGATAATTCTGGCGTCTGCTATCAGTTTACTCAAAGGTATTTGAGATTCTGTAAAAATAAGGTAGATGGCTCTGTCAAATAATGAAAAGATTAAATGTATTAATATCAAAAAGGTAACATATAGGTTCGAAAATTGTCGCTAAAAATATTGTCGCTGTAGCATAGTTGGATAATGCACCTTCCCCGGTTAGGAAAGAGATCCAGGTTCGAATCTCGGTGGCGCAACAATAATATTTTTCGATTAAATTGATTTTATATGTATATCTTTCTAATTAATATATTTAATTCATATTTAAGTTATTTATTCATTAAAATTGTATTAACATAACCTATTTCAAAGGAATGTAATCTAAAGTTAGATAATTTATATTGAACTACCTACTAATAATAAGTGGTTTGCGAACGAACTGTAATTTATAAGAACGTTTTTACGTGTATTTAGTATATGTGTAGATACCAACGAGGAAGGAATACGTAGAAAAATAATATTCATAAATCAGTGGTTTTTTTTAATTATTTTAGCTTTTAATTAAGTTCATTTTTAAAATGTACAATAAATAAGTTTACTGCGCATTTTTAAAGTCAACACCAAATTATTTTCCACCCCCCATCCGAGCGATATTTGCCGCAAAAAATTGCACGCACCGTTTTATAAAATTTGATAAATGATCATAAAAACTACAAGATATTGGTCCCGAGACGATATTGATATCCTGTACGGAATACTGATCGCCCGAGAATTTTGCGAAAATATAACTTAGATACTCAAAAATCCTTAAACTGAAATGGATCCCTAAAGTAGACGTCTGTGTTATTTACGTGACTGTACTCGGAATAAGATGAAGGTATTCTGCCCAAGATGTATTTATATTTACTTTAATATATTTTCACGTGGAGATGTCTTTGGGCGGTACGGAACACCCACAGCAATGTGTATTATTTTAAGTGTCTATATTTTTTGTTGTGTCTTTCGTTTAAAATTGACTAGCATGGAATCAAAATCCATATTATTCAAAAATCACGCTTTTAATTTATTTTTTAGTTGCATACATAGAGATAACGCTCGGTTTTCATAGTCTACGGTGATATCGTATCAATATTTACAAGTGCTGCTACGAACGATATTTTTAAATATATGATCGCAGATCATACGCATGATATCACTGCTACCGAAATAGCAAATAAGTCTTAACGGCTACTTATCGACATATCAAACTTCGATAATGCTATTTTTTAAGAAATATTTTAACATGTCTCAAAGAACACACAATTTCTGGAATTTTACCTACAAAGGCATTGTTATATTATTAAACAAATATCAGATATCTCATAGACTTTTTATTATATTTAATAGAAAATATATTAAAGTATGGGGTAATTACAGGGCTTACGACCAGTCTTCGGTTAGCTTAAATGATCACTTTATATATATAACGTTCACCAATTCTCATGCCTCAAACTCCACATTTATTAAAGTTGTATACATGTTAGTGTGTGGACTCGCTTCGAGTACCACTACACAATCGCCATCTATGGACTAAAATTGATAATTAATTTCCCTGAAACAGCACATATGTCACAATGAGAAACTAATTATTTTTTTTAAATTATTTAAAGCTATATTCTTTATCTGTAAAATGTTTTAACACATTATACTAGAATACGTATGAAAAATCAATATTGTATACATTTTAGTATGTGTACTCGCTTCGAGTACCACCACATCATCGCCATCCATGGACCAAATTTGATAATTCATTTTTACCTTTTTTTAAACAGCCTATATGTTATCACTATGAGAATCTTCCATATATTTTCTATTAAATATAATAAAAAATAGCTTTGTCTTTATGAGATATCTGATATTTGTTTAATAACACTATCTTTTTTTATTTATCTAAGAGCTGGAATAATAATACGTACTACGTACATAATTCACAGTATTAATTTAAAATTATAAAAACTGCAGTTGAGAAGAAATATGAACGGTTTTGACAGATGAACTATTTGTGATAAGATCAGGAGATTTCACTGAGGAAAATTTTGTGTAGATTCTTCATTCGAGGGTTGATATCTTTTACTTCGTCATGAAGATTCGTATCATTAGTAATACATATGTATTTACATGTCTATTTTATTCCTGTATTTACAGGTGCAAGTGGTTAGCGCATGCGTACTGTACATGCTGGCGTGATAAATTATTGGCACAGATTATCGTGCGCGTGAAATCACTGCTACCAAAATAGCATATAAGGCTCAACTGCTACTTTACAACATTAGTAGCATGATCCGAGATATTAAAAAGTAGCTGGATCGCTCATCTCTAGTCTAGTGATAAGATAAATAAATATGTATTTGATCTCGCACCTCACTTATTTTGTTGTATATTAAAAGTCAGGCCATAGACCTTTAATGTTCCATTCATCCATTGGGTGATTTTTAATCACCCCTGCAGCAGTTAATACAAAATAAAATTTAACACATTGTATTTACCTTTTTCACAGTTGTGGGTGTTAATGGTTCTAGATGACTTTTATGCACACATATATTGTATTTTGTTATCAAATCAATTCAGTCCTACCAATCTCAAGCGATGAGACCAAAATCTTAACACTCAATCGCTGAAACTTCCATCGATACGGGCCATTACAGATGGTGTTTATATTTAAATAATATTTCATTGTTAATATTGAATTAAATATTAGGAGAACACATTCCTATTATGAAGTTGTAATTATTCAGAACAAAGGTCTATGATATTTTAAATATTAATTAATATCGTAAATATCGTCACTGTAGCATAGTTGGATAATGCACCTTCCCCGGTTTGGAAAGAGATCCAGGTTCGAATTCCGGTGGCGCAACAACAATATTTTTCGATAAAATTGATTTTATATGTATATCTTTTTAATTAATATATTTAATTCATATTTGATATAATATATAATAAAATTTCACGAATGTGTACAATAAAATAAGATAAGATATACTTTTGTTGACATACTTTTTTATGTCTACAGGCTGCAATGGGTAATCGCATTATAGTGAAAACATGTATTGAGCTTTTTTAAAAGACTTTATAACCACATTTTTAATTATAATATAAACCATATTTCTTATGTGTTGTTTCATTGAATTGTAATAATGTATAAAATAATTGCAAATATAAAGTAAAATCCATAGTAAAACTAGCAATGTTCAATATTGTATATTATATATTAATATTGTTGTAATTCATGTACCTACTTTAAATAATGTCTGAACTTGTAATAGGTTTTGTGCGTGACTTTGTCCCCTTCCGATCAGAACGTAAATTTTTCCATTTAATATGTTAGGCCACGGTTAAAGGTTTTTCGACTTATATTTATGTTGTACATTTTTGATGCTTGAGACAGGTGAAATAAATATTTTTGCATTTGGCACAGTTTGACTGTGTCCTCGTTAAGTGAGGGTTTATTATTCAATAATATTGATGTTTATGTCATAGTATTTTAGCGTAATAAGTAAAATATGTTAGTTCGTATTTCTATTGAACTTTATCAAATTTTTTTTGAAAAACCAAGGTTCTGAAAACTAAGGATGCGTTTCGCAGCGCGCGACATGCTTATATAGACTTGAAACTCGCGTAAGGACAGTATAGACTTGTACGGTAAGTCTCCGGGACGCGAGAACAGAGTCTCATCCATGTACGCATGGCCTAAAGGTCGACACATATTGGTCGGTTCAATTTTCCTTCCGTTTTAAATGCAATAAATGTTTACGTGAATGATTCAGCAGTAAATATGTACTCCCCTTCAGACCCTTTTTCAAGAAGACAGCGGTTTCTGAGTGTAACTACGAGTTCCTTAGGTGACTAAATAAGTTGATTTTCATTTTTAAAAAAGTCTTAAATAATGCCACGAACATAATTTTAGATACATGTAAATTTTTTAATATTAATTGATGTAGATTTTTTAATATTAATTTGATGTAGATTTTTTAATATTAATTGGCGTGGTAGTTACTGTGTGGTGCATTATTTAATTTTTTTAGTGAACCAAACTTTGTACTGCACACAAGTCGAGCTATTTTATCATCAAGGTGCAGGTTCTCTCATCATGAGGTATGAATTTATAACTAATTATCTAAATACAGACTGGAGGGTCAGAGCAAGAAAGAGAGGGGTTAATAGAAATATGAATAGTAGGTAAAACATATTTTTTCGTTGTTAATTTGAATTTCTATTGGCACTGGGCAAGTACAACATAATTAACATTTAATTTAGAAAACTTGTGGGTTTTGATTCTATTATTTCTAATTAATTTCTTCTAGTGCTATTACAACGATACTATACGTAACTTTTTATGGTTACTTCTAAAAATAGTATTTATTGTATTTCATCCTTGGTGAAGTCGACTTTCTGGAGTAGTGCGTACAGGGAATACGCCATTTTAATAACCTATAAATAAAAATATATGGTTAGTATTCAGATATTGGGTAGATTCCAAGGTGGTGCGGTACTCACAAAAATCATACAGTTAATTTTTTTTATAATACATATAAAATCTGTGAGACTACACGCTTTCATCACACTGCACTGAAATTTCAGTTTCAAAAAAAAAATTGATATCTACGTATGTTTCATTGCAATAGTTTGTTTGCTTTCGCTGACGTATTTAAAAAGAATGTGTTGTGATTATTCAACTTAGTTCTTTGAGTTGCCGCAAAATACAGTAAATACATATTAAAAAAATAAATAAAAATTCGTAGAAAGCAATCAATTTGTAGTGTGGCATATTAGATTAAATAAAATACAATCACTTTGTATGAAACCACAAATTTTATTACACGCCAACCGGTTTCGTTTAGCTCAAGCTTTATCAGTTGATTTAATCAAATAAACTTATTATTCAATTGCAATTTAAAAGAACTGCAACATATAAGTTTGATAATTTGTCGACTATTAATAAGGCGGACGTTGTGTAATTGGATGTCGCACTTCCCCGGATAGGAAGAGATCCTGGTTCAAATCTCGGTGGCAGTTAAAATATTTTTTGAATAAATTGAGTTTATCTGTATGTATATTTTTCAAATTGATGCATTTAATTCATATTATATTTAATATGCTATGTAACACTGTTTCACGTATAAAATTATAAAAACACACTGTAAGAAGAATTAAATAAAAAACTCTTTTTTTTTCCATCGAACTGTCACCTGTAAGAATCCTTGTAAGTCAATGTACGCTGGACCAATCGTGATGTACAACGGCCTCTGGGAGCAAATAAGAGCAGTCAACACCGTACCGGAGACAGGAGTCGTGCTGGCCTCCCAGCCACAACTGTATAAGTAACTCGAAATGTCATCGCTCTGTTAAAAAGGCCAACATTTTTAATTTTTTGGACACATTGATGTGTCCAAAATTTAATAAAAATGAATTGACAATTCTGGCGTTTGCTATCAGTTTACTCAAAGGTATTTGAGATTCTGTAAAAATAAAGTAGATGGCTCTTTCAAATAATGGAACGATTAAATGTATTAATATCAAAAAAGGTAACATATAGGTTCAAAAATTGTCGCTTAAAATATTGTCGCTGTAGCATAGTTGGATAATGCACCTTCCCCGGTTAGGAAAGAGATCCAGGTTTGAATCCCGGTGGCGCAACAACAATATTTTTCGCTAAAATTGATTTTATATGTATACCTTTCTAATAAATATATTTAATTCATATTTCAACATTTTTTTAAATAAAGTTATATAATAATTTTGTGTAAATTCCTAATCATAATGTTTCAACAATAAATATTTAAAATATTTTATTTTATTTTTAATAGACAGATTCTCAAGAGGCTGTTAATGACCATGATAGATAGTCAATCATATTAAGACAATTGTGGAAATAGCATGTCACTGAATGCCCTTTGTTGAAATATTAGAATGATTTACAAAACAATGAGCAAAATATTTAAACTACAGTACAGAAGTACATGGGTTCCAAGGTCGATAACGTCGGTTCACGTGATAACAAATATCAATCACGTATAATACAAGTTCGCTATTAACCCTAGATTAGTATCGCACTTAAATTTGACATGTTGTTCAAACAAAAGCATTTGCTCCGCCCATTTGTCAGTTCGGACACCTCCCCCACTCTAGCAGTGCTCTCCCGGACTGCTGATGCAACACCTCACAGCTCAGTCATGATGGCTTTCAAATAATGGAACGACAGATGTATTAATTTGAAAAGTGTAACATATAGGTTCAAAAATTTGTCGTCAAAAATACTAGCGCTGTAGCGTAGTTGGTGATGCACCTTCCCCGGATTGGAAAAAGAGATCCATGTTCGAATGCCGGTAGCGCAACAACAATATTTACGATAAAATTGATTTTATATGTATATCTTTCTAACTAATGCATTTAATTAGTATTTAAAATATCACAGACCTATGTTCTAAATAATTACAACTTCACAATATTTATCAACAATACATTTTTTTTTAAATGAAATACAAGGAAACAAATAAATATATTATATATTCTTTCACTTTATATTTTAGGGGGGTCACTGGATTCTCTTTATTTTTTATGATGATTTATTTATTTATTTAGACTTTATTGACATATATATTTTTGTTATAACAGAGGTGAATATATTATAATATAACATGATAAACATAAGATTCAATTATATTGCAATTAAATACTCGTAGTTTATTGTGTGGGATGGAGTAGACTCCACCTCTGATATATACAGTGTTATCCTGGCTACTTTGCTAGACTGAAGTCTGTGTTAAAGTAGCCAGTCTTTATTAATGTTTTTAAATATTCGGGGCATAACACTCTCTCGCTCTCTCACCGTACACACTGTTCGCGATGGGTTCTCTCACTGTTCGACCCGACGATCTGGTTGAATAGCTACGGTTGAGGGTCAGTATTCATATTTATCATCTTATTATCAGGAGAACACATTCTTATTGTGATGTTGTAATTATTCAGAACATAGCTCTGTGATATTTTAAATTTGAATTAAATATAAAAATTAATGATTAATATATTTAATTAACCTATGCTCTGAATAATTCTCCTAATAATAAAGTTGTATCAATGTGTCCAAAATTTAATAAAAATGAATTGATAATTCTGACGTCTGCTATCAGTTTACTCAAAGGTATTTGAGATTCTGTAAAAATAAGGTAGATGGCTCTTTCAAATAATGGAACGATTCAATGTATTAATATCAAAAAGGTAACATATAAGTTCTAAAATTGTCGCTAAAAATATTGTCGCTGTAGCATAGTTGGATAATGCACCTTCCCCAGTTAGGAAAGAGATCCAGGTTCGAATCCCGGTGGCGCAACAATATTTTTCGATAAAATTGATTTTATATGTATATCTTTCTAATTAATATATTTAATTCATATTTTCATCTTATTATCGTTATTTATTTATCATATGTTACTTTCTTGTCAACTAACTGGTAATATTTTGCATATTATAAATTATTTGTAATAATCATTTTTACATAAACACTTCATCTGCACTGTATCTCCTGGGTATTCATCTGATGATCTTCTCAGAGCTGTGGCGCTAGTCGGTATTCAATTCAACCGATGAAATAATAATTCGCCATTAATATTCCGTCCCGGGAGCGTTTTTATTAGGTTCGACACCGATGGCGGCTAGATTATTAGTTCTAGCGTCTCAAGTAATGTGGAATACCCACATAAAACTTGGAGGTACATACCTCGCCTTTTTAAAAACTCAGGACTGCCAACCGAGACGTGTTTAACGCGCAAACAGAAAGACATTACATTGAAGATTTTTGTTTTAAATCCATTTGTGAAAGAATTTAGGGGGAGTCCAGTTTATTATTAACGATTTGTAAGATATCATTAGATCTGAGATCTTTCTTTTTTTCTAAAGATGTTAAGTAAATATTTTCGAGTATATTGTCGTATGTGTCAAGCGAATTGCTTAGACCTTGTCGGTAGACAGAGATTTAAGGATCTTTATTTCGATTCTTTTTCGTCTGTTGTTGTGGAATTCGTAATTGGATGACCAAATTGTTAATGAGAATTCCAGTAAACTTCTAATGGAGGATTTATAAATGGTAATTGGTACGGATGTATCGTTAAATTCTTAGTTGTTCTGAGAACGAAACCGAAAGTTTTGCGATACTTGCGATGCTGCCTATTTGATAGTTCAATTGTGAAATCATTGACTAATTAAATTTATTAATTTAACCAAATATTACAATAAGTGATAAAAAAAAATTCTACTCTTGAGTCACTGGTGTGATAGTGATTGGTATTAGATAATATCAATGAGTGAAAACTGTGACTGTGATTACAGTTTCATTATTAATACGCATGCAATGCTGTACGATATGATATCGCAATACACGAAATAAATTTAAAAAAACATAATTTTAAGCGTATTTGTTCATATTATTAAAACTTTATTTAATAATATAAACAATTAATTAATATAAATCTAATTTAATATCATCACAAAGAGAATGAAAACGCTTTAAAAAAAAAATTTTCGTTCAAATTCTCAGCAAATACTCGTAAAACGTTTTGGAAGAATCTAATAGATGGCGCTGATGACGAATTATATTCTCATTCCTTCATAATAAACATTTTCGTCTCAAATGCGCAATTTGAATCACGAATTACGATATTCCCAGATATTCGATGTGACTCAAAAATATCGGTGATTGACTCATGGTTCGTGATTTTGAGCTCATCGCTAATTACAATACACAGTGAGAACAATTCAACTTCATTTCTATCCAATTAGTTAATCTTATAATGTTTTAAAAAATAGACCATTCCAGTGTTGACCTTCGGATATAGATATCCACAACTTTAAGATAGTAAGTCATGAAAAGGACCATACTAAAAATGTCATTGTTTGGTAGAAGATATAATTCAAAAACAACCAATCCTAGCCTGAATACATATTTGTACTGGAGACAAAGCCAAATGTAGCGAAACATTTAAAATGTAGTAATAGTATTTAATTATTGTCTTGAAGCATAAGTTCGTAGCGTTTTGGTTTTCCAAGGCAAAAGTGCTTTAGATAGATTTTTTTTTGACATATTTTAATGCCATTTTATTAAACACGTCTTGAATTTTTCAATATGCAAAACATTTTTTTAGTTGTTAGCTGAATAAAATAGTGTGAGTAAAATTTTTAACACATCGACCCCTTAGAATAAGAATAACAAGGTTCCAACTAACATTTTGGGCTAATTTGAGTTATTGCGTGAAATGGGTTCCAAATGAACTATTCTTTATTTCTATTTAACGGATATTAAATGAAATAGCAAGAACTGAAAGTAATAACTGCATCAGTTATTTTTTCAATGTATGGATCATTATTGTTAATTTACATTATTTTATTTTTTTTTAATTTCTCTCATCTCACAGTGGTCATTAATAATACTGAAAATAAGTTAAGACCTTAAAACTGATCACATTTGCACACTCAAAACAAAATATACATTAATATATGTAGAAATTCAATCAACATTTTTGAGCTCATTATCTAAAAACAGTGTCATTATCAGATGAAACCTTGTTATTCTGAGGGGTCGATATTTTAATGCCATTTATTATTGAATATGTATTAAATTTTTCAATATATATATAAGGTATTTTTTAGTTATTAGCTCAAGGAAATAGTGCGTGTCAAGTTGTACCTACAAATAAAGTGATCCATTTGATTTTAGCCCAGGGCTTAAGGCATGATTTAAATACTACTCTGAGGTTTGTTACAAACAACTCCATCGCCTTGGGACCGGGAAGACGAGTGATTTTTCAACATGATAATGTCCGCCGGTTACTATTTTAATACTGGATATTCAAGATCTCCGCTGGGATATTATTTTGCATCCTTGTTCTCCTCATCTTGCCCTATTAAATCTTAATTTTTTCAACTCTGTCCAATAATCTCTGAGGAATCTGTTTTAAAAACGATGATGTTGTTCAAAATTGGCTTGACGGCGTTTACTCCTTCAAACCAACGGAACGTTGATAGCTAATCGTGAATAATATAGAAGAATATTATATAATATTATTGAATAGTTTACGTATTATATTTTGTTTATTGAAATAAATAATAATTAAAGCGCTACGAACTTGTGCTAGAATATTTCTCATTTACAATCCGACTTTATGAAATGTATGTCGTAAAATGGAAAATAAACACCTAAGCGTCGTGTTGAGAAATATTTTATATTCAAGAACTTTTAGACTTCTTAAACAGAATCGTGCCACGATTATTAAATATTTAATTAATATTTGTATCATACTTAATTGGATTTCAAAATGGGAAAAATGTAGATTAATTAATTAACATATTCAAAATATATTATTGATAGAATCGGCGTTAACTTTGTAGACTGTATAATAGATGGATATAAATTAAACAATGTTGTAACTCTACTTGAGTTTATTAGCACTATTCAAGTTCCGAGAAAAATAGTAACTCTCATCGACAGGTGAAGTATTAAACCTACCTGTCGTACTTCACCTATCGATGAGAGTTACTGTTTCTCTCAAAACTCGAGTAGTGCTAATAAACTCAAGTAGAATTAACACATTGTTTCATTTATATCCATCCATATTTAAAATAAACTTCCTAAAAAAATTCTAAAAAATGTTTTAGTACTATTGTTATATTTAGCACATCCTCTGCGGTGGTGGTTCAGATCTGACCCGGGTGTTTGTAAAAATGTAAATTACGCGATATATATTCGTTTAATGCCATTTTCTTTCTAGCTAATCTTTTATTAATTTTTTTTTTAATAATTTGAGATATAAATAAATATTATAGGACGAGATTTAAATGAGTTATTGACAAAAATGTGAAAAAATGCACAAAAACTGATCTAAGGCAGTCATTTTTACAGAATAGCCTCTCACCGTTTGCGCCAAATCGTATATTGTCAACCTTTTGGACAGAGGACATAAAAGATGCAGCTTCACTTCAACCATTCTGCATGCTAGTAATCTAGTCAAGTTATTTTACACATATTTATATTGTTATTTGTTTTGTCATATTTTTGCTGGCGCCCCCAGAAAGGAACCCCAATAGATAAGAAAGTTAGTTTTGTGGCACGCCGCGCCTACCTGGCTTTATCTGGTTTTATCCTTGTAAAAATGACAAAGTTTCTAAATTTTTCTGTGCAGTGTATCACAAGATAGTTTGTAAGACTCACAAGTAGGAAACAATTTACTGCTCGGATTGTAAAGACAATCAATTTTGATCGGTTGTATCTATTTTGTGTATAAATTTTGTTTATTTATTTTTCAAATTGTGTCAGTTCCAATTCTTTTATAATTTGATTGGATTTCTTATTAATTTTTTACATACATATATTTTAAATAATTATTTTCATTGTGACAATAACAAACAATATATTGCCCGGATTGTCCTCACAAAAGACAATAAATATAATATCTATCTTGAATATAGGTGGTCTATTGTTCCACTTATTAAAAAAATATGTAAATCACATTTATATTTTATAATATAGTTGATTGCATTTCGTATAAAAGGGATGTAATTTTTTTATATTTCATTTATAATATTTTTATTTTAATAACTTCTGTGTATATTTTGTTCTTATTTTTTTATTCTGTTTATAGCCAATATATTTATGTGCAAAAATAAAATTTTAAAAATTAATTCAGAGAATGTAAAATGTTTATAATCACTGTCACAAACCGGCAGGTAGCCGACGACGTACCGACGGTTCAGTGGATGTTTGTACTTGGTCCGTGTCGGACGTTCATTGATTCATTTTTTATAAAAACTTAATTTTTTTACTAGGAAGATTACGGCACATCGTGCCATTTCATTAAATCATATTTGAAATGATATATCTATAAAAAATATCTCAAAAAGCGGTTAAAAAACCAAAAACTTTTGGTTGGTCTTAAATGACCCACCACCGCCGGACGCGTTTTATTTTGACCGACCGGACAGTAAGTATTAATGTGTTTTGCATCGTTAACCCTATCGTAAATATTTTTGCGTCTAGTATATACTTCTCACTCCTAAGATTATCTGTCTCTCTGTCTGGTATCGCGGGTCTACTGTCTGCCCGCCACTGCTCGTGTAGCATCGATCGATCGGGTTTTTGTCTGCTCACATTCTTGAGTTAGTCACTGTCTGAGTATTTTGGCTTGCCCACTTTGTCATATCAACTTTGCCTCCTGGTGTCTTCGAGTTTGGTTTGTACGCATCCATGGCTCTTTGGATCCCGTTTAGCATTACCATCATGGCATCTGTCAATGTACATCTTTTACAGCACTACGTCAATATAGACAGATATAGGCTTTATTTTTAAGCTGTCGTGGCATATTCAATTTGAAGACAATCTCGGGCGTGCCTAGCGCGGTTTCCTTAGATAATTGTTATTAATATATATATAATATATTCATATATTATACTAATCATACATGAGAGTTAACATTTTGCTTACTGGACTAATTATACAGGGTGTAACAGACCTAGGCCACAATATTTTATGAGTAAACACCTGACTAAATTACGAATCGAAAAATTTCAAATAAAATGTGCAAGTCTTCGTACTTTGAAATAAACATTTGCTAAATGTATCCATTATTAATCAATTCGGACCCTAAATCATCTAACAAAAAACAATGTCCCCTCGAAATTCAATGACCTTATTTTTTTTATTCAATATATAATTTGGAATCATTAAAATATTTCAATTAATTGAAATAATTTTAATAATTTGAAATAATAATAATGTTTTTATCTTTGACATTGTTAATATTGGGCACATATTTAAAATGTTCTTAGGTTTTCACCGCCGTTTAGAATCTTGTATGTAGTTTTCTGGGATAATCTGCCGTGTATATCTGACCTTTCTGATGTGACATCGGCCCTGATGATGAACCCTGCAATGGGATTCAAAATGTCGACCAAAAAGGTTAGATATACACGTTGGCACATATTTATTGTGCAATTTTTGACTAGTACTTTAGTCAGGTTTCCACCCATAAAATATAGTGAACCAAGTCTGTTACAGCCTGTATAATGTATGTAACAAATAAATTTAATTTTAAATTAATATATTTTAATGATATCACATTTTGATTGTGAAGTTGTAATTTTAGAACATATTTATAACAAATTAATTGAATCAATTAGAAAATTATATAGAAAAAATCTAAAAAGCGAAGTTGATAGCTTTCAATTGGAAATAAAAGATGTCACACTTTCTGCAATTTTTGACTAGTACTTTAGTCAGGTTTCCACCCATAAAATATAGTGAACCAAGTCTGTTACAGCCTGTATAATGTATGTAACAAATAAATTTAATTTTAAATTAATATATTTTAATGATATCACATTTTGATTGTAAAGTTGCAATTTTAGAACATATTTAAAACAAATTAGTTGAATCAATTAGAAAATTATACAGAAAAAATCTAAAAAGCGAAGTTGATAGCTTTCAATTGGAAATAAAAGATGTCACACTTAAAGATTTACAAATAGTCTCAATTTGTTGTAAAATTAAATGATTAACATGGTTAAAGATAAAGCATCTCCGAGAAAATTTGTGGCTGGAGCCCTGATAGTAACTGAATATTTTTTCGAAAGATAGATTTTTTTGTATCTTTCAAATGTCAATCTATTTTTTTTATTAACTAATGACTGCAGCGAAACGATCTGTGAATAATCACCTTATCTTTTATAAGTTGTCCGTACCAGCAAAACATGTAGATCTCCAGTATTGCAGAAATCAACAAGAACGCCATGTGCACCGCAGAGTCCTGTAGATTAATATTAATCTGATGTGAAATACAACAAGCCATTTTCAACATAAATCATTATTTATTATAAATGTACTAAATTTATTATTAATCATTTATTAATTTTAAATCATTTACAGTACGTGTAAATGAATGAGATTGTCGACTCGAGACAACCTCTGAGACAGCGGTTATGCTCCTATGATATTCTTTGGAGACAACTCTCAGCTTTCGTTGTCCACCGTGTACATCAAATTTTCACACTTCGCGCTTATTATACGTCAAACGCCAAATGTCATTATTTTAATCATTGATGTTCCGTTCGTCAGTTGGGTGAATTTAAATCATCCTAGCAGCTTTACTCTTCATCTTTATGCTTCGCTATCTCCTGTATTCTTCCGTCTCCATATCTGACCGAATAAACGACTCTACACTAATCTTATGTTTCATAATTTCCATTCTCACCATCTCCCACGCCTTATACTATCTAACATTACAAAATTCATAGTTATCTATGATTCTAGGTGACTTGTGTGCGCACGGTCGAGTCTCGCTATCAAATCAAACGTAATATGTACGAGTTTTTGTCACTATCAATCTTAAGCACTTTCTGTGTCTACTCCAGATCAAAATCTCAACACGTGTAGGTACGTGACACTAAGATTTATCTCATCGTATCTCATTCCGTGGACATAGCTCTATGTGCTCTTAGAGCCTCACTACAATTAACATCCTCCCATTTTGTTATATGGAAAAATCTTTAAAATATTATCCTGGTGTTTAACAAAAGATAAAATTAAAATACGAGATCCAGTATATTCAAGAATCACAGAAATAATTTATGAGTTAATTCAAATTTCTTTACTATTTTGGACTAAATACATTAACAAACCTTTACATGATAAATCGTTACAACGTAACATTCACTTATTTATTACTGATTTATATCTTTGAGGGCGTATTTTAAATCTTTAGTGTACCCCTTTTTGAAATTCCCAGACCAATGAATAATTTTTCACATAGCTTTATATTTCCTCCCCTTGGAAGATTCTCACGACTAGAAATGCTAAAGATTTACCTTATCGCTGCTGTAAATTGATGTGCAGACTATACCCACGCTGCCGAAATACTGAAACAACAAATGAATCCAAAAGATGCTTTCTAATTTCCGAATGAATCTGGAACAAGGTACATATTAATTATATCACGATAAATTGTGCAGCTATCGCGTCAAATTATTTAATATTGTTGATATCTCATAGAGGTGTAGCTTTTATATTATATGGGAAGTATAGTAATTACAGTGCTTACGACCTGTCTTCGGCTGGGTTAAATTATCCCTTTAAACAAAGTAATGTTCACCATTTCACCCAATCAACCTCCATATCTATCAAATTTTTGGAAGTTTTATATATGTTAACATGAAGAAACACTTCGAGTATGTAACAACATCTTCTGTATCAGGACAGAGAAGTGTGGCACTCTATCCTCTCTACCTACCCCCGCGGGGAAACAGCGTGATGTAAGTTAGTAAGTAATTTCTCTGTCGTTATCTATGGACTAAAATTTGATAATCATTTCCCAGAAACACCATAGATGTCACTAATAAGAATCTTATTTTTATTATAAATTATGGAAGCTATATTCTTTATCTGTATATATGACAAATAATTAACACATTATACTAGAATACGCCTGAAAAGTCAATTTTTGTATTCTTAGATATTCTCAAATATTGATCTAAATATGAAATATATAAAATAAATAGCTTTGTCTTTATGGGATATCTATAATTTGTCTTTATAAACCTTTGGAGGTAAAAATCCAGTAATTGTGTGTTCTTGACATACTCAAACATTGTTAATTTAAGGTTGTAAAAATCACGAATTTCCCGTCATTATTGACGAGCTATTTCTGTTTGGATAATATTTTTCTTGAATATAACTTATACAGTTGCGCTATTTTAATTCAAGACCATATTTTAATTAATTAGTGGCAGCGCCATAAAAATACTTCATGAATTTTAAATACATCATTAGCAGCAATGATATTCCACTGTTGTTATATAATCTGGACTTCGTAATATTTCGCAGTGTTTCAAAAATATTTAGCGATTTCACTTTTCGGCATTTTTTAAGTATTTTGTGTTCAAGAAAATTTTCTCATTATAAAATAATAAAACTAACAATTTTTGCCAGGTCTAAGACAATTACTAGATTAAGTTTATTCTAAAATTAGTGGAATTGCACTTTTTATTTTGAGGTATGAGGTGTCTATAGATTTTCGAACTTAAGACATTTCACATATATTAGAATAGATTCAAAAACACTCACTTTACGATATCAATTTGAAACAGATTAATTCGAATTAGATTGTGATAAAGCTCCTTCGATTCACCCTGCGACATTTGCTCCACTGGTACCCCGTTTTTCTGGTCACCCTTGTATTTTAAAGCATCTAACCTTTCCAACATAATATCCAGGTGCGTCGTCGCTTGAAGCAAGAACATCAGAAGCATACCATCAAACCCGCACGTCACCAGCAAACAAATGGTCTGAATCCATATTTGAAAAGCGTAATTTATCCAAAAATGCAAGAGACTGTCGTTCGGCAACGGACTGCCCAACGACTCCATGGGCAAGTGCAAATTTGAGCTGAAAAGCATGGGACCAAAGCAGTAAGCAGTGACAGTTACCGACATTCCAATAAAAAGAACGTAGCCCAATTGTTTAGCTTTATTAATGGCGCCATTGCGAGCGTCAGTGTGCCTTCTGTTATCTGCGATATGTAAATTCAAATCGTTTGTTATTAGCTGTGCCAGTATGTTAATATCTTTTGAGAAATACACTAAAGATAGCGTTTTGACTGCCACCAAAAATGTCACAAAACTTGCGACCATATTTATTCCGAAGCCATCGTTATTTTCTTTGCCGATTTTCAAAACGCTGCACGTGCACGATGACAGGAGGCATGTAATACTGAACAGTGCTTTGAAATTAAAACGCCATTTTGTTTTCACTACGTCCAGTCCAATTACGTTCAGAAAAAATGAATCTAATGTATTGCTCATGTTAGAAACGTTAAATAGACAACTCGATTTTTTTTAAATATTTAGACATTACTTTGAATGCAACTTTTCGATAGATATTTGACCCGTTGTCCGTAATGCAATGCAAATAATTTCAGATCGAATACCCAGTTATATTGTTCTATTATAATTACTTCATAAAATATGCAGCGGTGTGACTGTACAGAATCAAGACTGAAATTCTTCATGATTTTTTCAAAGAATGCAATTATGTGAATTTATTTTATATCTGGTATAAATATTGTATTATTTTGTACATAAAGATTTTTGTATGATTTATAGTTATTATTGGTACTTGAAATTCGAGATTTATATATATAGTATACTTATTATTATATTGTTATTTGATACATAATACTTATTCTATTAAAATAAAAGATTAATTCAAGTATTAAAAAGTAACAAGAAATGTGTAATCCTTCATTCAAATTCTTAACAACGTTTTCTTAACGATATAAAAGTATTTTTATCCAAATCTCCTCGTCTCATCGCTTCTCTTAATGCTTGAAACTAAGGCCTCCTTGAGATGTCCCGTCCTCTTCCTCTCCAACCTATCACGATTCTGGTTACCACAAGCTTCTCCAGGTTATCTTCTCAGCGGGCTGTGTGTCTTGAGAGCCTGTCCTGAATATATATTTCTTGTAAATGACGGTGGTAGTTCACTTCCTCTCCAGCACCACATTTCAAATTTCGTTCTCTGGTCCTTTATTTTGCTTTTACAGTGCTAACTGATTGCCTATAGTTGACAAGTTATCGTCCTGCAGTGTGGGAATGATAGTTGAACTGTGAAGTTGACATCCTGCTATCGAACTCTTTTGATTGCTTTGCAAGACTTTGTGATTTATTATCATGCTGTGTGGGATTGACAGTTGAGCTGTTCACCTTGCTCTTTTGCGGTGCGGGTAGTACTCAGTTCGAGAGTGTTTCATGCGGATCAACGAAGTACGTGTTTCTGAAACTAAAAGACCTATGGCCCCAGTAAAATCCAGACAAAGGAGCACCTCTAGTGGGTCGTGTTTGATCCTTGAACCCTCTTATTTCTATACTGTCCTTATTCCAAATTCCTTCCATTCTTCTAATATTTCAAATCCCTACCCCGTGCGCGATTATATTGCGTTGGCCAAAGATTGCGCTTCTAGCAACATGCCCAAAATATTAAAGAATGATTTTCGTCCATGTTTGGACTTTATACAATACATAACTATGGGTTTATTATTATTAGTTTAATATAAACATTAAATAAAATTCAAGTATTAAAACATGGTGTAAATAATGTATGAATATTAATGTATAATACAAATATAAAAACCCATTCAATTCTGACATAATAATGTATCTACTTATAAGACAATTCGACACTACGGGGATGGTTAAATTGGCAGAGCGCTAACTTAGTACATTTGAGAGGTACCGGGATTGATACTAGTCATCTTTAAAATCTTTTTGATTTCATAAAGGTTTTGGAGATTCCCGGTATCGATCCTGGTACCGGTAAAGGTAAAAATATAACACTAGCTAAAATTGAGAACGTATTAAAATGTTACCAAATTTTCAAACTCACTATTTATAATACAGTTTTCATGCTGAAGTCTTTTATTATATATTAGCAATATATAATGTTTTAATTAATTTTTATTTTTTTATCTTTATTATCCGACTAAGTCTCGGAGTACAACAGCTGAACCGTCGATTTCAAAAGCTTTTAATTAGTGCGAAAATATAGCCGGCAATAGCAGTCCTAGAACTGCTAAAATACAGTCTATTTAGTTCAGTACAGCTCGAGCTGCTAATTGCAGATGATCAATTGGTTTTAATTACAGGATCTCACGGTGTAATTCTGGGCCGCGGCTATGGTCTGTCTATTGAAACTGCAGACCTGGGAGTAAATGGAAATCTAAATATTTAATTAGTTAACTACGCGAATTTTCCAACGTTTATTAGATTCAAGTGATCAGCACTAAATGATAATTATCGCAGTGGAAATGCGATCGTTAATACCATCTGCATAATGTTGGTAAACAGGCCCCGGTGAAAATCAATGTTTAGCAGACCAATAAAGATGGTGGCAGGTTACTGTGATGGTATATGCTTCTAGTGAAGTGTAGAAATTTGTATGATAATAACGCCATCATTGTTAAGAATTAGATTTCGTTGTAATACAAGATAAAATGTCAGAATTTTTTGACACACTAAGAAAATCATTATCTTTTTTTTTATTAATTTATGCATATATTGCTTTGCACGCCCCATGCATATCGTCTAGAATAAAATATTGTTTCCATTTTATAGTCCTTATCCACATTATCTTCTTAACCTTTAATGTTTGTTGATTGTCAACAATAAGTGACATTAAGGAACACCAAATGTGTTGACGTAAAACGTCAATAAATTTCTGGGAACTGTCTTCCGATGTCAGAATGATTTCAAAAGTATGATATTTAATCACGTACAAACACGCTTATGTCTTGACGTATATTGAAATTTGGCATATTTACTCGCTCATGGCGTAAGGAATATTGGCGATCACTATTTTATTAAATACTAATTAAATGTATTCATTATAAAAGATACACAAATAAAATCAATTTTATCGAAAAATATTGTTGTTGCACTACCGAGATTCAAACCTGGTTCTCTATGCTACAGCAACAGTATTTTTGACGACAAATTTTCAAATCTATATGTTAAACTTTAATGTAGATGGCTTTCAAATAATGGAACGATAGATATATTAATTTTAAAAAGTGTAATGTGTAGGTTCGTTCGCTGTAGCATAGTTGGATTGGAAAAGAGATCCAGGTTCGAATCCCAGTATTTTTCGATAAAATTGATTTTTATGTATATCTTTATAATTAATACATTTAATTAGTATTTAAAATATCACAGACCTATATTCTGAACTTCACAATAAGAATGTGTTCTCTTTAATAATATTTTATTCATAGCAGCTCTGATAACCAGAACACGAAGGCGGAAGATTGAGAAAGCCAAGGCTCGATTTAAGTTGTAGCATTATTAAAAAAGAAAAAGGAATATTTCATGCATTCCGTGTATGCATTTTTTATTGACACTCTTCTAAATATTCATTTACTGGTAAATGTCTGTACTTGTCTGGTAAAAAAATAAGATATTTTCATATTTCACTGATAACATCACCAACGACAATCGCTACACAAACATAGATGAGATATCAAATAAATTGTCGTGATATCGAAATCTTTATGAGACACCGAAGATGGAACCTCATCTTAACTGGCGATCCTCTCGGGGTTAGTCCGACAGGATCTTTTAATTATTTCTTACTGAAACTTTTCAAAAGTTTCCAAGTGCATCGGAAACTTTCTTGACAGTTTATAATTTCAAAGCAACAGCTCCAACTTTTATGTAAAATGTAAATGGAAAATTATGCAAAGAAAAAATATACTATAACGTAAATGTATGGAAACGTAAATGGGTGGATGAGTCATTATGTTTACGTAAGGCAATAGGAAAAAAATATATATTAGTGATAGTAAGAGATGAATTGTTTTTAAGATGAACACGCCCTTTAACTTTGAACGCACCCCACAGAGATACCTGAGCGTAAAACAGAGCTCCTAACAGCCATAAACACACAGCCTCTAAAGCACGCCCGGTACCGACGACATTTGCCAATAACATGCGCTCGCAACCTTCCTGAAGGTCCGCTCGTGAGCTTCACTCTTCTCACCGTCATCCTCCCGCTACTACTGCGCGTATCTTTATTGTACAGTCTCATTTCAATACACTTCGGTTAACCATTAGTAGTTTCTCTTCTTTAACCTGCACTGGCCACACATATACACAGTGGCGTGCAGGAGGTATAGATTTAGGTTATGCTGTTACCAATGATATTATACAATCATATATAATATATGTACTACAATATATGTTGTGCATAGGATTATGAACTTTCGTTTAACTAACGTCTTTAGACAAGATGAATCCGTCATTTATACGACCCTACCATGTATTAATTTGTAATTTTAATGCTATTAATAGTGTTATCAATGTTTAAGTTATAACGTAAAATAATAAATTCTTACCCATATAAAAATCAATATAAAAAATATATCGAAGTTTTTAAGAACACTTTTTATGACTCAATATAATTATTTTATCGTTTGACTAAACGAAATAATTGTTCTTATTAAAGATTAATGTAGGAAATAGTTCTGCCAATTGCTTTTTGTTTTTCCCAAATCAAAAACAAATTCATGCACCAAATGCACTTCGAACGCAACAAACGACCATGAAATCAACCAGTTAAAAATAGTAAGATAGTCAAATTCGCGCTAAGATTTATAGTAAGATAGTAAAACACGTTAAAAACAGTAAGACAGTAAAATTCTCGAATTATTAAAAAGGGAAGTAGACATTTCAATGATTAGTAAGTCTTTCTAATGTTAGTCTGTTAATAAAACAGCATAAGTAACGACTCCATATAGAACGAATTTTCAATTCAGTAAACATCCAATTGTATGACTTGGGTAATTCAATAACTTAAAAGTATACAATAGTAATGTAAATAGCTACAATGCGTCGTAGTACCTACTAGCGCTATGGCTACAGCGGTGGGTCATCGTGTTAATTTTTAGAACTAAGCAATTAAAGTTTCTACTGGTACACAGATGACGCTAATTGTAATAAATCCGTAAATATACGTTCACGGTCCATATTATAGATTATTTATTTTACATTTGTTTCCCAAAATTTTTAGTAATGCACAGCTTTTATCATCAACTTTAAACATTAATCCACACAAAGCATATATCTCATAATTTTTGATACAACATAATCGGTGAACTCGCCGATTCCGATCCCGGCTTTCTTTTATAATGTCGCGCAATTCCCATAATTCTAATCAATCATCCCTCTCTAGGGTCTCAAGTTACTAAGGTATAAAAAAATAATATAAAAGCACTTTATATTCAAAAAAAATATTGAATATACTCGTGCTTAAAGATTATATTACTTTATAATATATTAGCAGGCTGTGCCCCAAGTTGCCCGGGTTCCAGATTTGGTTATAATTTGAAATAGGGGCGGGGAGATGAGGTACATTTGTTTTGCGTATACCTTGAAGTGTAACGATTTATACAAAACTTTTTGCAAGAAGGGGAAATGTGAGAAGTTTTGAGGAGATTGGTGCAGTGATAATATTTTTCTCAGGATCCTAGAAAGAAATTGAACAAAAATTGAATTGCATTCAACATAACACATGTTTTTTTGATGAGTGGGGAGTACATCTATATTTTTTGCAGGGTCTTTAAGAGTATCTATGAAAATTTTTCTTTAGATCTGTTAAACGTAGGATTATGCAGAGAATAGACAGACATTCAGTTTTCTACGCATAGATTAATTGTTAATAATTTTCGTCGGTAACGCTGTCTTCTTTGTACACAAATTTGAAAGCAAACTGATACATTACACTAAAGTGTATTATCTTTGTAACACATTAGTATAAGGTGAATATATAACCTTTTTGTTTTGAAGGTACAATTATCAAAAATAAAAACAAACGACTTCATTTCTAATATATATATTTTTTAATTCATTTGTTTTGGATTTATAACATTTACAACACAGATAATAATTTTATATTATTACGACCTTTGTATTTACTATGAACGGAAATTTTTATATGTATGTCAACACATAAATGATCCAAGTTTAGTACGTCTGACAATGTGCAACGCTAAAAGATCGTTAATTTAAATAATCTATGATCGTAAATAATTAAAAAATAAAACATTTTGTTGTTAACAAACTTCGGGCACCCACCTTTCCAAATTTAACTAACAGTCAAGGTCAGTATTTCCGTAAAACCTATTTTCAATGTTGTAAATGATAGTTGGACGAGTGCATCATGTGTACATATAAATCATCAAGCATTGCTCAGAAGGCTCTTCTCGGAGTAATACACCGCCGTGACTTTTCCTCACCTTCAGAGCCACTTTTTAGGGAATTTCAGGTTTTGGATATAAGACAATTATATGTGCTGAATATTCTAATTACCTTTCATAGGAAAATAAGCGCTCCATCTGCGAGGACTGAAGTCCCACGAGACCAAATGAACTTAAAATAGTTCCGAGAATTAAAACTACTTTTGGTCAAACATTATTCACCTTTCAAGCTCCCAGAATATACAATTAAATTGGAAATAAAATTAGAACTTTAATTGACATAAAGGCTTTTAAAAGGGATGTTTCAAATTGGTTGTTGAAATTAGAAAGAGCAGATACTGAGAGTAAGCTGTTTTATATAATAAATTAATTCTTATAACTACTTTTGTGTGTTTTGATCTTGCATATTTCCATCTACCTTATATGTGATTACATTGCATATTATATTGCACGTTGGTATTTTTTTTCGCTCTTTTTTATATTGTATATATATATATATATATTTTATATATTTTCACGTTTACTTGCCTTGCATGTTAAGTATTCGATTTTATTGTATTTTGTCTTCAATGAGTTTTGCCTTCAAAATGTATTTGTTTACCAATTTGCCCTAAAACAGGCTTGCCTAGTTGAGCAATGCATTTTAAAATGTGTGTAAAATATATGTACAAACTGTATTTTTTTTGCAGCTGTACAAATGTTATATAGTTAAATAAATAAAATTAACATTATTAATTTTGTACCGTGAAAAGATAGTGATGTGAATCTTGAAACGTATCGATATTGTCGTATTTATATTAAAAGCATACCATCATACGTTGGCACGTTTCTTGTATTTGAAGTGCAATATTATTAAGTTATATCATCATAAGTTGTAAGCAGTATATGTTAAAGTTACAAGGTGCATTTGGCGGAAATATGTGGTTATATGTAACGAGATTCCCAAATATGTCACACACTGGAATTGTTGTCACATTGCGAGCCTGCTTGCTGCCTGCATTCTAAAAATTTTCGCCGATAGCCAAATGGCTGACGCCTTTTTAACGCAATTTATTTACCATTAAGCGTTGGTGATTTTTTCTTCCACAGACGCATTGCTTATTATTTGAATCAAAAAGATATCCCGTGGACACATTATGATTTTCTCTGTGAGTTTAGGCACTGTTTATATTTTTAAAACTTCTGGAGGTTGACAAAAGTGTACTGCGTTGTCTTACAAGTCTTTATCGTATCATTTTTATCTAGAAAACCCGAGTTAATAAAAAATAAAAAAATTATAAGTGTAAATGGCTGGCGCCTTATTTTACGCAATCTGTTTAACATCAAGCGTTAGTGATTTGTCTTCCACCGGCGCATTGCTTATTATTTGAATTAAAGAGATATCCCGTAGATACTTTATGATTTTCTCTCTGAGTTTAGGCACTATTTATATTTTTAAAACATCTGGAGTCTTTATCATATCTTCATCTTTATATCTTCGTCTTTTTTTATATGGAAAACTAGTTATTATGATTTATGAAAATTTTTCCTCATCTTTTTTATTTTTTTGTTCTTACTCTTCATAGTCTTTTAACGTATTTACTTCCGCGGAGGAGCTGCGGAAAGGCTAGTATTATATTAACAAAATAGATAGGTTTTTTTCAAATGAATTTTTCACATATTGTCTTAATTTTTGTATGTTTTCCGATTTAATTTTAAAAACCGTACCTCAAAGGTATTGAAAGATTGTTACATTACTTAGGCCCGCACTCCAAATATTAATTGAAAGCTTTATTGTGTACATCTATTAAGGATGTGAAAGGTTTCATAAATAAATAATTTTCATTTGAGAACAGAATTTGGGTTTTATATTTTAATATCTCCCCACCTCGAGTTGCTCATCTTTACATTTCCACTCTGATATTTTTTGGATGATTTTCATATCCTTGAAAATGATACCTGTCGCTTCTTAGGAACTTTTCCGATGGGAAAACTTTCAATTTCCTGATCCATAAGAAGGCTACTCAAGGATATACGGTAAATATATATTTCCTACGTGCTGGCTTTTCTAGTCATTTAGCATATTTACATTTCTCGATAATAACTATTTATATATTAAAGTTTTTATTAAATTCAACGGTGAAGACTTATACGAGTGTTTTCATTTATTTTTACACGAGGTATTCTCAAGCAGATTATTACATATATGCCCCCTAGCTCAGTGTATTTCAAACGGTGTGTCGCGCATTTCCTCGTAGTATTACCTATGAACAGCATAATATCAAACATAACATAAAACATCTAACCATTTAAACCCACACCCATGACAATGCTAGATACAATTAGTGATCATTGTCTTGCAGCTCATCTATATATGTATTATACGACGGTCGATCAGCAAACTAGTCGATCTAACGCACAATTCACTAAGCTGTACTCAGCATAGTGAGAAATATTAATAAAAAAATCACTTAGATGGTTTGGTCATATGGAATGGATGAATGAGGAGAAAATGGTAAGAAACATATGGGACGCAATTGTTGATGACACCAGAAATAGAGGAGGTTCGCGGAAGTCATACCACGACCATATAAGCCAGATACTGGAAAATGATCCCATTAGAAGCCTCAATAATCGACGAGATTGTCTGATAAGATGTATTTTATTTTAATATTAGAAAATATAATACACTTTAGAATTATCAGTATGATATTTGTTTCTTCTCTATGAGAGTAGGACTCGTGTATAGAAAAGGAGTATGTACGAGATAATTAATTATGTTTCAGTTAGTCTGTGTATATATTTTTTTTTACTTCAGATACAATTGATAGTAGTCTGCAATTCTTCTAATTGTGATGGGAATATTGTTAAAAAAATGTATGCCTTGATAAATATAGTGATTTTGATTAGTGATCTGTATGAATGTGGATGAGACGAGAATTAGGTGTCAAAACAGAAGAGTGTGGCGCTCTATCCTATCTGCCTACCCCCTCGGAGAAACGGCATGATGGTTAGTTAATTAGTTGTATTTACAATTATTAAGTACTACTTGCCCCAATTTGTTAATAATTTATTATATCCTTCTTTGAAGAATTTTTAAGGTTTTTATTATTCATTATTCTTCATCCACGTCGGTCCCTCGTGACTGAAGATCGCGATCTCCATCAACTTTGCCCTCCTAATATGCTCCTCCAATTTTCTCGGCAGACCTTAAAGCTGTCATCAGAGTAGTGCATGTTGCATTTTCCACTTGATCGGTCCAACGGTGGGGGATCTACCACAACAAGCTTCTCCAAGCTATCTTGAGAGACTGTCCTTGATGTTCAGCTCCTGCAGAATGGAGACATTTCTGTGTCTCCTGCACCAGCACCATTTATTAGTAGATACTATAACTATATACTAATTACTAAGAGACACCAATTTCCCTAATGCTCGTCTAGTTAGTGTGTAATGTGATGACCGATATTTGTTCAATCGCGACATCGCGATAGCATTCGCGGTGTGGATTTGTCAGCTTCAGTGCACCAGCACTGTAATTTGTGATATTGTGTTTGATCACGTAGAGTTTGTGTGACGCAAGTGAAATTGTGATATCGCTGTCTTCAATTGGAAGCTGAGATCTGCCCATCCGCGTGCCGTTTATATGATCTCGGCGGCGACTTTACAGGTGACGGAGGCGTCATGTACAAGGTAAGGCGAGCAGTCCTTCGGAATTCCGGTTCCCCGAGATTACTGGTCCTTCGACTGGAGTCCCTACCCCTCATCGACCCTTATCCCTTATATCTTAGGTTCTGTTATTTCCTTCCTTTCCCAATTCGTTCATTAGATCCTATCGACACAGGATTTACAATTTCCTTTAAAGCTGACTTTTATAAATATATTTTTAATTGATTTATCTAAATGTTTTTCAATAATCATGGACCAATACAGAATCAATAAAATGTAATTTAATTCATGTTCAAAGACATTATTACGTTTATTTTTAATTGATTATTTATTAATTCCATATAGTACCTAATTAAGTGTTGTTTACAGCTAAGTATTATAGTAATTGTATATCTTCCGTAAATCGCAATACGTTTTATTGACATTTTGCACCAGCAAAACACGAAAATACTATAGGAGTGATGAAAATACTCGGTATACAGTGGAAATTTGATCGCTGCGAATTGTACATGGGATGACTGAGAATGATCGAATAAGATGCGGAGGAATGCGGAAAGAATGTAAAGCCGGAATAGGTAAAATATGTTGATTATAAAAGATGGTCATGGATTGTTCGGATATATTGAAATTAGTCATGAATGAAAGGTTTCCCGTTTTATAAATTTGTTTTAAAACAATATTCATAATAATATGTGTGTTAAAATAGAAATATGTAGTATTGTATCCTTTAAATCTACCTTTACTGAAATACAACGTAATGGCGTGAAAGTCTATATTATATATTTATTATTTTTTTGTTTCAATTGACTTATTTCTAAAACAAATTATATATATAAATCAATTAAAATGATAGAAACGGAAATTATGTCAATCGAAGCAAAGCAAACGGTGCACAATGGAGTTCTGGTACAAACATTGATGTACGGAAGTGAGACTGGCAGAAGATAAACGAAACCAGACTGAATGCAGTGAAAATGATATAACAAAAAGTGACGATATCGACTGGCCTCCTCGATCACATGATTTGACGGCTCCTGAGTATTTTCTGTGGAGGTACTTGAAAGAAAAGGTCTACGCCAATAAGCGAATAACAATTCCGATGCTACAGGACAATATTCGAAATGAAATTGCTGAAATAACACGCAAAGTGTGCGAGTATGTCATGAAAAATATAATTTAAATAGCACGTATTTGTTCCACTGCCAGAGGCGGCCACTCGGCCGATGTTATATTTTATACATAAATGTAATAAATCAAGTAATTGACAAATAAAAATAAAATTAAAAAATTTTGTTTTATTTTTTAGTTACTTAAAAACAACATCGGCCTGGAACATAATATTCACCCATTCACCCTGTACATATGTGAGAAAATAAATATATGTAAATATTTATACCTCTGAATAAAATAATGTAAATAAATCTAACAGAAGAAGATGGCTTAGAGATTTTTTGGATTTACCTTGACAATACAGTTTTCTCTCCATCGTCACTTTCCCGGCGAGGGCTCTTTAGGGATTCATAAAAACCCTTCGTGATGATAAGTACAAAGGAAAAAGTGGGAACTCCTAAAACCTTTTCTATTCTGAAGTTATCAACAAATCGACTATTTATATACTCGAAAATAAATTGCCTTGACAACGTTATGTATTTTATTTTATTGTTTTCCGAAATGCTTTTTATTTTTGGATTAAATGAAATACAATCACTTTGTATAATACCACGAATTTTATTAAACGCCAACCGGTTTCGCTTAGCTCAAGCTTCGTCAGGGCGTATTTAAAACTAACAATAAATACAAAAAGAGTGCACTGATACATACATAAAAAGGGAGACACTGTTTTTTTAAATATCAATGCTGATGCGATGTTATTGTTACGTACTTGTCTTCTAAGTACGTCTTCAGTGTACACCTCGTAATGTGAATTCCAAAAAATAGAATTTGTAACAATTATACATTTATTACAATACGATACAATTTAGTACAAGGTTTATCACTAGTATCGGTCAAACGATTAAGCCGATAAACATGCCGATGAGCCGATGTCGCGCGCCGCCCTTTATAGCTTCGTGCGGCATTCACACACACACTCACACACAACCATACAATCCCAATAATATGATATCTCAAATATTATATTCCATTATTAATTTATAAAAATGAATTGATAATTCTGGCGTCTGCTATCAGATTATTTAAAGGTATTTGAGATTCTGTAAAAATAAGGTAGATGGCTCGTTCAAATAATGGAACGATTAAATGTATTAATATAAAAAAAGGTAACATATAGGTTCGAAAATTTGTCGCTAAAAAAAAAATATCGTCGCTGTAGCATAGTTGGATAATGCACCTTCCCCGGTTTGAAAAGAGATCCAGGTTTAATTCAGGATCGCACAACAACAATATTTTTCGATAAAATTGATTTTATATGTATATCTTTCTAAATAATATATTTAATTAATATTTAAAATATCACAAACCTATGTTCTGAATAATTACAACTTCACAATAAGAATGTGTTCTCCTAATGATATTGTTCATTAAAGTTTTCTCCGAATTCAAAATTTTAGTTAAATATACACCTGTCTTGTATCTAAACTAGTCATGATACAATTTAAAAAATTGTGTGTGTGTGTAGTACAAAGTGAAAATTAAAATGATATATTATTTTTAATTAACATATAGCACCGCAAAATAACTGCCAAATTATATTATTACGATAGATTGATTAATATTCCAATCATAAAAAATTCATATTTTTTAATGTTTGAATGATCGACATCATACTGAATAAGTGGGTAATTGTATTATATATTTTTTAACGATCAAAATTAATAGACGAAAGAAAAATGTATAATTTATATTTAAAATAATATCAGCAAGCTATGGGTATTATATGAAATCATACGTATCTACTATTACCCTTTGTTGAACTTGGAAAAACAGAGAATAGACTGAACTCTTCCAATGTTGAGGTCTCGAAGGAATTCTGAGGACCAGCATCTGAAAAGGACGAGAGTTCTCTATTGTGCACATTAATATGAAAGTGGTCTAAGTCGAGAAATTTATAAAAATGAGTTTATCAATTATTTCGCGTCGTATTGTTTTAAATTAATATAATATGATATATATGAAATTTGAAGCGTTATATTCAATGTATTGTTACGACGTTCAACGGTATTCCGGTAGTGTTTATTTCGATAATAAAGTAAGTCATTGAAACGTTACATATTTTATTACCTCATAAGCTATGTGCAACATTTATATGAGGAAATAAATTATAAACCTAGCAGACTAAATAAATTTTGAAACATTGTGTTGTGTAATATAGAAATATTTTTTAATCAGTTCAGACGCAAACATTTCAACATCTCGAAACGAAAGAAACATGACTTAGACCACAATGCACAACATGGAATCAACGTTGTGCATTGCTGAATTCTAAATCTTTATGATAATTAATAATAGTCTGATGATTATCCTTGACTGAACTAAATCATCATACCATATCACTCAAAAGTTTTTGTGGTTAAACTAGTTGGAACTGAACGTTGAACTGAAATTTTCACCCTTCAGTGAGTGAAAAGAAAACGTAGATCTCGCGCCGATAGGATCTACCGTTACGAATTGCGCGATCTTCGAGTCGCACGTCCCGCAGATTGGAATACGACGGATCGGAATCGCCGAAAGGGCGGCGGTAAAGGAAGAAAGGAAATAAGGGACTTGGATTAACTGGGATAAGGATCGATGATGAGAGGGAATCCAGTCAAAGGACCAGTGGATCTCGGGAAATCGGGAATCTGAAGGACTGCTCGCCATACCTCGTGTATGGTGCCTCCGTTACTCCCGCAGTCGCAACCGAGATCACACAAACAGCACGCGGGCGGGCAGATCTCCGCTTCCAAATGAAGACGGCGATGTGACTCACTTCACCCGCGGCTCACACATTATTCCACGTGCACAAATCCACACCACTAATGCAATCGCGGTGTCGCAACCGAATAAGTATCGCGTCGCGTTAACGTCTGCTGACATCAAGGTCACTATTCACACAGGTTAAGCAGTAGGGAAAAAGGATGGGTGAGAATTTGAACGTGGAAAGGTGTCAATAATATGGATTGCGACCGATTCTCAAGAAGTGATCTATAAATACGTAACAGTAAAAAAAAGTGAACTGAAAGTAGAGTTGACTGATCGAACCAACCTGGATCAACCATCAACCACAATCATTCAAAATACGGTAAGCCAAATGTACAATGCAATAATAATTGAAAAGCAGAAAAAAAACTTACGTTTTGAACCACCACTTTCAAATAATTTTGTAGTAGAATATTAATTATTTTCTAATTTAATATGATGATGCTTTATGAAAAAAAACTTGCCGGGTCCTATATAACTGTATATGTCCGTATATAGTTCTATAAATTGAGCGAAAACTTCGTCATAAGGAGATCTACAGAGTGAGAATTTGAAAAACAATGTATGCAGTTATTTCTATTGAAAAATACATTTCAATAAGTAGTGACAAATTAATACAGCGACGAAAATGATTTGACAAAAGATTAGAAATATTCAAAATCTTAGTCTTAAAGGAGTAGTAATCATATTTTTATATAAATTAGACTTTTATTATAAAAACAGATATTTAAGAAAATTTTTAATAACATACATATTACCAAAAACTAAGCCGAAATATTTATTTTTATATACGTTAAATTACATGTAAATGTATTCTAAATTTTTCTCGATTGCACTCTAAAACCTTGAGAAAAAATAGACACCCCGCGTCAGCACTCCCCCGCATCCTAAAAACAAGGGCGCCTCCTTTTCTCCTAATCTCGTGCAACGCCGGGTACGGCCAGTGAGTTATATAAAAAAAATTCTAATTAATCACCCTTACAAGGGCATTTTTTCTTAAATCCAAACCAGTGCGCGTACAATTTTGCAAAATCTTAAAGAATTTCCAAGCTTACCACCAAGATTGTGACGAGAGTTGTCACCAATAATGCGGTGATTGATCACGTGGCATAGAAGGGGTGACAGGAAGTATTATTGATGGGATTTTCTATTCCACTGATGTGAGTTCTTAAAGGACCAGGAATATCTGCAGGTCCTCGGAACGAATCACCTCAACCCTTCCCGTTTTCATATCATTCGGCAATACTAGATTTTTATGGTGTAAACTTTATACTTCTGTTAAAAAAACGCCTCAAATATCTCAAATACATGTTTAATAGCATCGCGTTTTTCTGGTTCGAAAACAATTTTCATAAATTCAATTTTAAATATTTTACGCTCTTTAAACTACTTTCAAGTAATTGCTTGTTAAAAAGATCACCAGGCGTGATTAATATTTCAATAAAATTCAGTATGAGTATAAAAAATTTATTTTAAGAATGCATTGTATAAACACTAAAGTGTATTAAATTCTAATACAAAAAAAATCAGTACTTATATAACCATTTGACACCACAGTGTATAATGGGGATAACAAGATGATAGAGCTCTTGTTTAAGATGTGACAAAGCGATCAATAATCGACGCCTTTGAATTTTTTTAATTTCAAATAGGCGAGAAAAGCTTAATACCTGTTATAAATAAATTATAAAAGGTGTTTTTTTTTCGAATTGGCAACACTTTTTGCAGCGACAGTTGATTTGTGCTCAGTTTGGTTTGCCATTTAAGCAAGTAATTCGTGTAATCACGGATTATTTTTGCACCACGCATACTCTGATTCATAATACGCATCCGCAGAGACGTCGAAGAAGTTGTTGATTCTTCAAAAATGACGCCGGTCAGAACGTTACAGTCAATGGATAGCGCTGTAGATCCATGATTACTGATTTTTTTCGCTCCCCAATTGAATGCCATTAATGTGGAAGAGCTGCGGTTTCAACAAGACGGCGCAACATGCCGCACAGCGCGCGCCACAATCAAATTATTGAAGAAAACATTTGACGAGAGCATAATTTCGCGTAATGAATTGGCCTCCAAGATCGTGTGATTTAAACACCTTTGGATTATTTTCTATGGAGACATATGAAGTCACTAGTCTACGCCGATACACCAGAGACGATAGACGACTTGAAAGCCAACGAGTTATTACCGATATACGGCCCCAGAAAAAATTGTACTCCAGATTGCGCGTTATTCAAACCAGCCGCGGTGTCCATTTGTGCGAAATCGTAATCAAACACTAATGGCATAAAATTATCTTTCCAATAAAGCCAATATCGTGGCTATCACCACGATTTTTATGTGTTTTATTTCACTTTAAAGTTCTATACCTATAAAAATAACACCAAGCGCGCGATAAATCTTTTTGAAATAGGGGTAAAAATATTCTATGTTTAAATTTGAAACGGAAAACAAATACCCTCTCAAAACAAATAAAATATAATAACATACATTCCCGCGTAGCCACCTACACAATTGAGAATATGAGACAATCTCTACACGGCTTGGGTAATAAAATATGTTACATAACAAATTCAAGAAACACGTTGCAAACCAATCACTGAGCGCCACGTCACATCTGTCTTGACATTTGCGAGTTGCCTCCGCGCGTTGCCAGGGGAGCTTCACGTCACGTCACGTGACGTCCGGTGCCGCCGAGCCTTTTGTGTGTGAGGGACGCAGATAGGGAATATAAAACTGCAAGATGCAATATCAGAAGAGCGCCGGAGACACCCTGCTTATCTCACCGGATTTTGAAATGAAATAAAAATTTCTGTACACCTACTAAATTGTTTTTAACCCAAAAAATGAATCACGAAAACTACGTTAGACATTTTTACTTTTACCTTGTTTTCTATTTTCAGTTTCTAGTTTCTAGTTTTCTAGTTTCACCGATACAAACTGCAAATCGTGCAGTTTCTCAACGAAAATGAATATTCTTTACGTGAAACCTTAGCAAGAACGATGCTGGAACGTTTTGGAACAGGACGAACGCTTGGAAACATATTTTTTACTGACGAAGCACATTTTCATATCGATGGCTATGTTAATAAATATAACATGAGATACTAGTGTCCCGATAACCCGAGGAAACGCTATCAAAAACGTTTACATTGTCCAAAAACGACAGTGTGGTGTGCAATTTCTGCCCGAGGGATAATTGGCCCTTATTTTTTAAACCAGCGAGAGACAGTCACTGCTGACGTGTATTGACGAGATTTTTATCGACGACGGTACTGCAACTGCGGCTGTTACTCAAGTTCAACAACAGAACATAATTTCAGCAAGACGGGGCCACTCCACACACAGCTAGAGTTTCAATGGAGGAGCTGAGGGGAATTTTTGCCAATAAATTAATCAGCAAGTACGGAGACATACCCTGAGCACCTCGGTCACCGGACCTAACATCGTGCGACTTGTTTGTGGTCATATCTTAAGTCGATAGTTTACGGTAACAATCCTTGAACAATTCAGGTTCTACAAGAAAATATCCGCCGTGAAGTTGCTGCCATTGAACCGAAGCTTTACTCTCGCGTGTTCGTAAATTTAAGAGTCCGATTGCAAGAGTATATTGTGAGAAATGGACGGCATTTAGACGATATTGTTTATAAAACGTAAAATCCACATCGTTAAATAATAAAATAAAATATGAGAATAACATTGTAGTTTTTTTTTAATATAATATTAAACTTGATAATTTTCCGCTGGACACCTTTATTACGACAATTTGGCACGGTAGCCAATAGCAGGCGTATCTAAGATGATAGAGCATTCGCTTAGAATGTGAGAGATACCACGATCGATACCCGGGGTCTCCAAAATGTTTGTGAAATAAAAATGATAATAAAACAAAGCAAAAAAATAACATTTATATTTCGTATCTATTATTTTTAATTTTAAAAAAAATTATTAATACACTTTTCAGTATTGTGATAACGGGTCTATATATTATATTATAACTCGAGCCTTCTGAACGACAGTGGAAAATAAAAGTAAATATTCGTAAAAAAAATATTATTTGCATTTAGACGAATGTGTAGGAAGATGATGTGTGAGAAAAAAGTAGGATTGATTCGATATATATAAAAAAAGATCTAATACTTATTTATACTGTTAGATGCCATAAAATGTGAAAAACAATATTTCTATTAACATTTTGTCCGTTTCATTTTAAGGCCCGTGTCCACGGGAGAATCTCAGAGATTTAGTTAAGATACATCTCAATACCATGTGCACGTGTTGGGATTTTGATCTGGATATAAACTTAGAGATCAGCTTGAGATTGGTAGAAACGACGTTTGACACGCATACATAAACGTCAACGTAGATCCGTATAATCATTTATTCTGGCAAGTTAGCATAACGCGTTAAATTACTAACATATATTCAGTTTTAACTGCTACTGGAAAGATTCAAAATCACTCAACTGACGAACGACATTGACATTTGACGTTAAACGTAAGAACGTAAAGTAACGCGCAAGACGACGAATCTCTGAGAAATGGTATGTATACGGGGACTACTAAAGCTGAGAGTTATCTGATATGTATTGTTTTGAGTAGAAAATCACTTAAATCTCTAAAACTGTATTCTTCTTGTACATAATGCATAAGTTGGTACATATACAAAATTTAATATTTTGTACTTACATTAATATTATGTATTATGTACATATTCGTTTTTTAATTTTTCTTCTTATATATTTGCTTCCACTCAGGGGCGTGCAGTACATACAAGCAAAAAAGCTGTGCATAACTAAAAAAATAGGATTACCATTAAGGAAAACATTATTTTGCAATTAGTGGCATCTGTGTACCAGTAGAGACTTCAATTGCTTAGTTCTAAAAACTCACCGCTGTACTCATGGCGCTCTTTTTTTATTCGCCGCATCGTGCTATTTACATTACTCAATTCTGTCTTTAAGCTAGCTAATTACTCAAGTCATATTTACTCAAGGCTATTTACTGAATTGAAAATTCCTTTCGGTTGATCCGTTTTGTATGGAGTCGTTACCTATGCTGTTTATTAACAGAATAACATTAGAAAGAGTTACAACTACGTGCAGATCATTGAAGTGTCTATTACTATTTCGCGAATTTTAATATTTTACTGTTTTTAACCTGTTGATTTCATGATTGTTCTTTAAATTTGGAGCATGGATTGGTTTTTGATTTGGGAAAAAGAAACAGCAATTAGCATATTTATTTCCTACGTTAACATTTAACAAAAATAATTATTTCCTTTAGTTAGTACGTGAAGTATTTTCAAATAATAAATTAATCATGTTCAGTCATATAAAGTGTTCTTAAAAACGTCTATACATTTTATATATGGGTAAGGAAGTATTTATTTTGTCCAAAGATGTTGGTTAAACGAAAGTACGTATATTGTATTATATTGTACATAGATTGTATAATATCATTCTTAAAAGCATAACCTGAATCTACACCTACTGCACGCCACTCTTTCTACTGTATATATATACACCTAGTCCACAATATTTTATATTACTAAATTACGAGTCGAAAATATTCGAGGAATATGTCCAAATACTGCACAGTTGCAGAAAATATTATTGTTCTAAATTTTTACAAAATCATGTTAAGCTTTAAGTCTACGTACTTCCAAATAAATTTTTGCGTAATTTATCAATTATTAATTTATACCTTTGCTTCAGACCCTAAACCATCTAACAAAAAATAACCTGACGTCTCGAAATTCGATGCCTTTTAATTTTTGTATTCAATATATAATTTGAATTAGGTCAGTTACACTTTCTTACTTACTTATCATCACGCCGTTTTCGCACGGGTAGGCAAAGAGGATTGAGCGCCACACTCTTCTGTCCTGACACATAATTCTCGCCTCATCCACATTCATATATCTTCTCATACAAGACCGCCGATTATTGAGGCTTTTAAGAGGAACAACGGTATCTGGTTACCTAGTCGTGCCGAGTCTTCCGCGGACGTCCTCTATTTCTGGTGCCATCAACACTTGCATCATATATCTTCCTTACCATTCTCTCCTCATTCATCCGTTCCATATGACCAAGTAAGTGATCCTTTCTTAATCTTACTCACTTTACATTCTTTCCTTATTTCTTCATTCTTTATTCTGTCATAAATAGATTTGCCACATATACGCCTAAGTGACCTAATTTCCACTGCATTTAGTCTACTTTCGTTCCTCTTCTGCCAGCTCCAAGCCTCACTTCCATACATCAGTGTCGGTACCAGGACTCCATTGTGCACCGCTAGTCTTGTCTTGGTTGACAAATTCCCGTTAGATATAATTCCATTGAAAGCACCGTTCACTTTATTTCCTGCAGTCACCCTTCTTTCGATATCATTCTCAGCCTTTCCATTTCTATCAAACATTCTTCCCAAATACATAAACTCATCTACTTGTTCCAAACATTCATTACCTACAAGTATATTGCACGGTGTCTTGCTTTCCTCCTTCTCGAATACCATCACTTTCGACTTGTTAACATTCATCATGAGGTCGCTTTCCTTGCATACATCGTACATTCTACTCACTAGACTGTAGTTCTTATTCATTATTCGCCATTAATACTGCATCATCGGCGTACAATAAACAGCATACAATCAAATCTCCCATTTTTGCTCCTACATTCATACATTCCAGTTCTTTCTCACATTTATCCATATAAAGTTACACCCTGTATATGAAATTCTGTCGTTATATATTTACTTATTTTGTGTATGTGATATAAATGCTGTATAAGCCCATAAAGATAATTTGTACATTCATTTGTGAAGATGTCTATGTGTATATTTTGTGTATAAATAAATAAAGACAATGTCGCAGGCGTACATGTAAATGAACTTTTCACTTTATTTTGCATGGCACGTGGAGCTGATCAGGGAACAAAAGTTATTAACTGTGGCTTCAGTGTCACTGTTGCCAGATTACCTTTTCTGGTCTCCTACCTCGTCCCACCCTTCTGGCATAATCTGAACTGACTCCGGTGTGAAGTACAACACGTCTTCCCTGGAACTCGGATCGGAATCCATTTAGGATCTTGTAAGCCACACACATATTTAATTCTGACCTATCTAACTAACTTTCCATCACGCCGATTCTCCGCGGCGATAGGCAGAGAGGATAGACCGCCACACTCTTCTGTCTTGACACGCAATTCTCGCCTCATCCACGTTCATACAAGCTCGCTGATTATTAAGGCTTCTAACGGGACCATCCTCCAGCATCTAGTTTACCTGGTCATGCCGAGTCCTCTGTTTCTGGTGCCACCAACACTTGCGTCATATATCTTTCTTATTATTCTCTCTTCATTCATCCATTCCATATGACCAAACCACCTAAACGATTCTTTCTTAATATTACTCACTATACTAAGATCAGCTTACATTCTTTCCTTATTTCTTCATTCTTTACTCTGTCATAAATGGATCTGCCGCGTATATACCAAAGCAATCTAATTTCCTACTTACTAGCTTCAAGCCTCACTTCCATATATCAGTGTGTACCGCTAGTCTTGCCTTGGTCCTGATCTAACTAACTAAAAATCATTTGACAAACTATAGATAAAAAAGATTTTTAACTAGAAACATAAACAGTAAATTTGTCGATGGATAATGCTTATTGGTCTAGTGGTTAAGATACTCGCCAGCAATTTCGACCTATTTTTATAACACAATTTGATGTGAAACACCACAATTTTTATTTTAAATAAAAAATGTTAAAAATCATATTTTCGAATTTACACAGAATAGTCAGTAGGTATTTACTGATATCGAATTAAATTGTGTTTGAACACACGGAAAGTAGGTACCTACCTATATTGGATATACAAATCTCAGTCAATTCATTTATATTAATAAAATGGAACGTTCAAAGAGAGAGAAATATTTTTCATATCCTGTCAAAGCGTCAGATGATTATGGAATTATTTTTTGTAAATGTCATATTATTTAAAATGTAATGTACATAACCACTTTACTTTTGTTATTTAAAACCAAATACCATCAAAACTAAATCCGAATATTTTATTTTGAAGTATATTGAATTATATTTTCCATTAAATATAATAAAAAATAGCTTCGTCTCTATGAGATATCTATTATTTGTTTAATAACAATGCCTTTGTAGGTGAAAATCTAGTAATTGTGTATTATTGGACATATTCAAATATTGATAATTTTATCTTGATTTTGGTTTTGTCTCAATTTTTTAGACCGAACGTAACTCTCTTACACAGCAATAAAAACTGGGTGTCCCAGATATTCCACAACAACTATACAGAGGTTGTACACGGTGAAACTAAGAGACATGGCATGGTTTCGTGGCGGCCATGTGCTTCAGCTAGGAAAAAAAGAAGTCAAATCTTCTGATTGTTCTCCATCAATTTCGCATAGTTATTAAATTAAAAATTTTAAAAATTGTATGTGTTATTAATGAATAAACTATTTGCGAATCTTACGTAAATAAATATATTTTAGATTAAAGCAATTTATTAAAAAATATTGTTGACAGAATTTTCACCCAGATAAAAAACGTCGCTTTTAAAACATTTTAAGAAGACCTTTTTAAAGAGATTTTTATGCTCAGTGACCTCTCTCCTTAGTAATTATAATTGGTTCAGAGGTGTAAAAAAAAAAATTCAAATATAAAATTAGTTGCGTGTTACTCGGAAAACTAATAAAAATGTATTTTTTTAAATATGTCAGCTTTCAATATTTTGTATTCATTCCCAATCTTCGAAACCTACATAGCTGTAAGCGCGTCCGCGAAGTACGAAACACATTGAGAATGGCCATACCTATCGGTTGGTTCAATCCTTTTGCGTATAAAATACAAAAGACAACATTTTAATTATATTTTATTTAAAAAATATATGAAAGTTACGACATGTCTTCGGCTGGCTAAAGTGTTCACTTTATTTATATATAACGTTCACCAATTCTCACCCATCAATCTCCATATCTATCAAATTTTTGAAAGTTGTATATATGTTAATATGTGGATTCGCTTCGAATACCACTATATTATCGTCATCTATGGACTAAATTTAATAATTAATTTCCTGACACAGCATATATCTCACAATGAGAATCTAATTATATTTATATTTTTATATTTTATTTTATTATGTCAAATACTTGTAAGCTTTTCATGCCTCGATACAGGTTATTCTAGTGAGACGGTATAATTCAGTCCATTTGAATTCAACGCGGGTCACGGTGAAATATTTTTCGGCGCTGTGTTGTAGAGTTTTTAAAAATACATTTTATATGTATACAAGTATTATATATAGAGCATTAAGTCTACACGGCGTGCACGCTCCCTACTTAAGGACGTGGACCCTCACCGTCGATGCCATACACAAATTAAAAGTCGCCCAAAGAGCCGTGGAAAGAGTTTACTTCGAGGTTAAGATCGAGAATCAAACGTACAAATGGTAATATACAATACATTACGTTACCCAAAAATATGCATGCTCAAGTGGCAAAGGCCTGGACATATCTATCGAAATGATGATGGACTGCGGGGAAATAACATCCGAGAATGGAAGCCTTATACTAGTAGAGGTGTTGAGTGATGACCAGTGGCATAACTACCTAAATTAGTATACCTATAAGATATACAAATCTGAATATATACTGAATGTTTTATCTATTAAATGGTAGTAACAAAATTAGTGTCTTGTCCCATATAATATTTACACTTTCATGAAAAAAACACAGTATTCTTAGGCATTTATATGCACTATCATTTAAAAAAATTATTTACTAGAAAAATTCGGTCAGCTTTTGCAGTCACAGTTTTTTAAATATATGCACATAAGGATTAATTTTTTTTTTTTTAATATGATAAAATTCTCTGGATACTCTAATAAATTTTAATTTAATAATTTAATTTTTTCATACTTTTTTGGATATTGCAATACACGAGACCGAACGTGAATTTCGACTATTTTGAAATCGTTATATAATGTAAAATATTCATTTGTGAAAGGAATTTCTGTTTGAACCTTTTATAATCAATTTATAAACAAAATTAATGATAAATCGTTCCATTATTTGACAGAGCCATCTACCTTATTTTTACAGAATCTCAAATACCTTTGAGTAAACTGATAGAAGACGCCAGAATTATCAATTCATTTTTATTAAATTTTTTACACATTGATAAACTTTATTATTTAGGAGAACACATAAATTAAAAAATAAATGTAAATGTATTAATATCAAAAAGGTAACATGTAGGTTCGAAAATTGCCGCTAAAAATATTGTCGCTGTAGCATAGTTGGATAATGCACCTTCCCCGGTTAGGAAAGAGATCCAGGTTCGAATCCCGGTGGCGCAACAGCAATATTATTCGATTAAATTGATTTTATATGTATATCTTTCTAATTAATATATTTAATTCATATTTAAAATATCACAGACCTATGTTCTGAATAATTACAACTTCACAATAAGAATGTGTTCTCCTAAAAAATTAATGATCTTTATATGAAAATATTTCGAGATTTGGTGTATCAAAGATAATTTTATTGCGAAAAAAATTCAATAAGATTTAGGCATTATATTTTCTTGGTGTTATTTACAATATATTTTACAGTATTTATAAAGAAACACCTTATAATTGAATAGATCTTTCATAATAAAATTGACTAAATCCACGTATTACTATATTTTTTGCAAAAATATTAGAAAACTTTACACTAAATTGACTCTAAAACACGCGTATCGTGTCCTGCTGCCTCTTAAAGCGACTTTCATTTTATGGTGATGGTCTGGTCCCCAACCTGACGTACAAACAGGGCACTGCTACTGAATACAACGATAATGTTTTATATGTACAGTGAAACCTCTATCTATCGTTTTTGAGGGGACCTATTGAAATAAACTATGAATGCGGGAAAACAATGAATACGGGAATATAGAAAAAAGTTACGCTTTTCATACATAAATGTTTAATACACATTCTAACAAAGATATATATTTCACATGTAAATGAATGTGTTTAAATAAAATAAAAATAGAAAGTTGCACAGAAATGTGGAATAAAATTAATTAATTAAATTTAAAATTTAGAGGAACGATCCACGCGATCTATTTTTGGGTGTTTTGTATGAAATTAATTCGGGACTGGAAGAAATAATCGATACGTACGGGAAAACGATTATTCGAGGAACGATCGATCGAGATTTCATTGTATTCGTAATGCCAGTGAGAAAAGTTTTTGTAAATTGTATAATTCCACATCTTGCTATGGAAAAGTAATCGGCATAGTTACGCCACTGGTGATGACATCAGAAGAGTAGCAGGCAATTGATGAATGTGGAGGGGATAAAGACAAGGCGAATTGGCGGTCCTTGGGGACCTGTATGATGATGATGATTTATGATGATGATGATGATTTTTCATACGACTCGTAGATAATAATACGGGGAGCGTGCATTATCCGATTACGCTATACCAACACAGTGGATTGACGACAAATTTTCGAACCTATATGTTACACTTTTCAAATTGATACATCTATCATTCCATTATTTGAAAGCCATCTACTTTGTTTATACAGAATTTCAAATACCTTTGAGTAAAACATTTCCTTTTAAAAAAAATGTAATACTTTACAACCACCTTAAATCTGAACTTTTTTCGCAATACTAAAAACATTCTCTTTCCCCGTAATTTCTCAAAGAAAGAGTAATTTTTTGGCGTCAAATTATAAAGTAATAAACACTTTCTCGAGATTCTTAATTAAATTGCTTCGCACCGTATTTCATTTTCAGATCGTAAGTCATAACCCGTTTTTTGAAACAAACAATATGTGACATCTAATTTAGTTATAACTTATAACGCTGGTTTCGAGCAATGCAAACTGTTCTTTGACATTCAAATTTAAATCATTTAACAATTTTAATTTATTTTTGAGCCAAACTTAAAAAAGAACTAATATCCAAAAAAAAAGTCGTGCGTAGAATTTTCCGAGCAACATTCTGACAAAATTAACCAAAACATGTACCAAAATTTTTCCGAATTTCACAAAAAATGGACGAATTGTTTTCAAGAATTAAAAATATTTCAAAATATTTTAACGTATATTATTTATTTTAATGATAACATGAAAAATATCCTCAAATATATTTATCATTATAGGTTTGCAATGCGCGTTATAAAAATGGATAAAATGTCTCAGATACACGAGTCCTACTACCCCTGTATATAATGTATTTTTTTCTGGTACTCCCCACCTCGTATATATAGATCAGAATGTTATTTTAACACAAGAAACACATATTCTATGATAACAAATCACAATCTAAATCCATTGCCCAAATAGCACAAGTTACCTTTAATGGCACCAAAAAATATATACGTACACCTAAAATGTATTCTGTCTATACTACAATTTGCATATTGGCACCGAACTGGACGAACTAGCACCAAAAGTCAATAAAATGTTTCTCGTAAACAAAATAATCTGCATTTGTGCTGCAAGTTACAGCCATGTGTGATATTAAGTTAATTTAAAAGAAAATTTATTTTAAATATGAATTAAATATATTAATTAGAAAGATATACATATAAAATCAATTTTATCGAAAAGTATTGTTGTTGCACCACCGGGATTCGAACCTGGATCTCTTTCCAAACCGGGGAAGGTGCATTATCCAACTATGCTACAGCAGCAATATTTTTAGTGACAAATTTTCGAACCTATATGTTAGCTTTTTGATATTAATATATTTAATCGTTCCATTATTTGAAAGAGCCATCTACTTTATTTTATTTGATAGAATTGATTTTATATGTTTATCTTTCTAATTAATATATTTAATTCATATTTAAAATATCACAGACCGTCTGTTCTGAATAATTACAACTTCACAATAAGAATGTGTTCTCCTAATAAGAAAAATCATTTTTTGGTATCCATTAAACAAATCATATACATAAATTTTTTGGTGCCGTGAGTATTTGTTTTGGTTCCACTTTCAAATGTTTACCGACCATTTCGATTTTATTTCATTGTCTTAAATACTCATTAAATGTTTATATTCCATTATTTGGTGCTCCAGTGTTCTTTTCAGAGACAAAATAGATATTTTAATCAAAAAACCAAAATCTTCACATACGTTGTGTATGCAAGACAAACGTGTATGCAATCATTATTAGAATATTTCACAAATAATGTCACACTTTGTAGAGCATACTTTGTAGACATGCTCCAGATATTTGGCCAACGCTTTCATATGTTCCTGGCTCCCAGGCTCCACAACGCAACCAACAAAGAGTGGGAGAAAACATCTCAAAGGAACAATAGCCAGGTGGGCGAGAGAGGTCGGAATTGCTTTTGACCCAAATTAGAGATTTATGAAATTATATTTATCTTAAATACTAATTTAATGTATATATTTATAATTAATACATTATATTTTTATTTATTATCTTTGTTTTATTAACCACTTAATTGAGTTTAAATACATCTACCGATTTCAAAAATACCATTTTCTTCTTCTGGATGTCATAACTAACTAAAACATATATTATTGTTTCTTTACCAGAATCTATTTTAAAAAAAAAAAAAATTTTAGTACCTAACTCAAATCGTTACTTATACAAATTTACTAGAATAATTTTTAAGAAAAAATTTTAGAATGGGACTCATAGTTATATTTAGTTTGTTGTTTATAATTTTTTGATTAGTTTTACACGCTTTATTTATCTCCAACGATTCCAAATTATTTAATTTGTGACCAACACCGTTTATATGCAAAATTGACAATCTCAATTTTTTATCAAAATTATAAACAACCAACTAAATTTAACTATGAGTCCCATTCTAAAAACTTTTCCTAAAAATTATTCGAGTAAATTTGTATTAAGTAACGATTTGAGTTAGGTACTAAAAAATATATATTTTTTTTTTAATATAGATAGATTCTGATAAAGAAACAATAATTTATGTTTTAGTTAGTTATGACATCCTGAAGAAGAAAATGGTATTTTTCGAAACTGGTATATGTATTTAAACTCAATTAAGTGATTAATAAAACAAAGATAATAAATAAAAATATGAATTTTAACCACAAAGTTAATATTGCTAATTTTAAGAGTATTAATACATTAAATTAGTATTTAAAACATCACAGACCGTCTGTTCTGAGTCATATCAATGTGTCTAAAATGTAATAAAAATGGATTGATAATTCTGGCGTCTCCCATCAGATTACTCAAAGGTATTTGAGATTCTGTAAAAATAAAGTAGATGGCTCTTTCAAATAATGGAACGATTAATTGTATTAATATCAAAAGGGTAACATTTAGGTTCGAAAATTTGTCTCTAAAAATATTGTCGCTGTAGCGTAGTTGGATAATGCAACTTCCCCGGTTAGGAAAGAGATTCAGGTTCGAATCCCGATGGCGCAACAACAATATATTTCGATAAAATTGATTTTATATGTATATCTTTCTAATTAATATATTTAATTCATATTTAAAATAAATATATGACCCAAGTGTTTCTGACACCAGAAATAGAGGACGTCCGCGGAAGACTTGGCACGACCATATAAACCAGATGGTCCTGTTAGAAGCCTCAATAATGTATGAGGCGAGAATTATGTGTCTGGACTGAATAGTGTGGTGCTCCATCTCTTCTCTGAATATCTCCGCAAAGAATCGACGTGATGTTAAATTAGTTTGTTCATTTTTATTAATTAATAGTGTATTAACTTTGTTTTATTTTATAAACCGCTGTGAGTTATTTATGACATTCGAAAAGTTAATAATTTCGGTGTTGATAAACTTGGCTGTGAAGATTGTATATTGGAAAAACGGGTCGAAACTTTGACATAAGAGTCAAAGAGCTTTTAAGATGTTTGAAAAATAATGGTTTTTCAGAATTTTCCAATCATTTATTATTTAAAATGATCGTACTTTTCATAAAAATTTGGGATTATCTGTTTTACGTACATACAATGTTGATCTTTAATTGACCAATAGAGACTCGTTGGAAATAAGTAAATCATGGTAAGGAGGAAAACAAGACAACGTGAAAGATACTTGTAGGTAATAATAATAATAATAATGTGTTTATTCCAGTGTTATCAGGTTTTTTTTTAACCCGATTGGCCATAATACATATTATGTTATACATTGAAGGTTATGAAATAAATATAATGCTATAAAAAATAAAACCAAGGAAAATATTAATAAATAAAAAATAAAATACATAACTACTTCAGTCACGACCATTGTTGCATATGTAGCTATTTTGTAGGCGCTGCCATTCTCGAATGAATGTTTGGAACAAGTAGATGAATTAGTGTATTTGGGAATTATGTTTAATAGAAACGGAAAGACTAAAGAAGATGTCGAAAGGAGGGTGGCTGCAGGGAACAAAGTGAACAGCGCCTTGAATTGAATTATAGCTAATAATAACTTGTCAACCGAGGCAGGACTAGCGGGAAAATATAACAAATCAAGTGAGTAATATTAAGAAAGGATCGCTTAAATGGTTTGGTCATATAAAACGGGTAAATGAAAAGAGAATGATGGTGTTTGGGACATATATTTGTGCTTGAGCGAGGATGATGTACTGTGCCTTCCACCTTCCCCCCCCCCTTCCTCACCTTCCACCGCGCTAGTCCATCGGCGACCCTGAACCGGTACGGTTACAAAGGATTTCGCAGTGTAAAATAGAGTGAGAAGTGTGTCTACGTGACCATCTATTGCAGTCTGAATCATTCGAGATCCTGAACGTGTCACGTCATCCTGAACGTTAGTGTCAAAACTCTAAGTTACAGTCCACATTGGAGGTGCCCGGAGAACGGATTGTGGTGACTGGAACTTCCTTCCGAATCCTGTTTCTTCCGGCATCTACGCCATTACGCAACAGATGGCACCAGAAATAGAGGACGAGGAAGACTCTGTACGACCAGGTAAACCAGATACGCGGGAAAGCAGCGTGATGATAAGTAAGTAAAATTAACCGACCAAATTTTACCAAAAATTTCCTAAAATAATTGATGAATAATTTTGGATCATTAAATCAATTTCTACGTCTTTCATCATCGTATCAATTTAAGTTAGGTACTGGATTTATTTTTTAAATTGAATTTGAAAGCATTTTGACACATTATTATTTTAGATGAATATAAATAATTCGCTGGAATGGTTTATAAAATAAACTATTAATTAAATCAATGTATTATTAATATCGTTAATTTACATGGCAGACGCTTTATGGTGCAACATGAATATTTTAACTTTTCACTAAACTAAAGTTTGTTCAACACACACGAGTTTAGTTCTCATCTGATGATGAGAGGGACTGCACCTCTCGAAACTATAGTAGTGACAGTACACCCCAACGTAAATAAATGTATGCTCGCTGGTATCCCAAGCGATGATGTATTTTATAATAGAATTAGAAATATCAATCTTAATCGTACAGTCTTTTGTTCTTTTTTTCAGAATTCGTTGTACTTCATTAGTTGTGCGATTGACCGTGACTTCTTGACCCTTCAAGAATTCCCTTCACGTGCTTACACTCTCAAGCAAACCTTCTATGCATAATATATATTACGTTCGTCGTAGCTATATCACTTTCCATATATAATATCATTTATTTCTCTGTCGTTTCCAAAAAACGTTGCGAAGCATTCAAAATACAAGCCCTCTTCATAAAAAAACCCTTACCTTTGAATTTCCCCAGCAAACAACTTAGCCGAGTCTTGAACCTTTTGCGTCTCCCAATAATTTCGGACGTCCGGTTAGCAACGTTTCGGCACTAACGAATATCTTTATACCGGTTAAACGAATCGTGTTTGTGCGCATTAGTCCGACCGGAAACCGGAAGACGCCATTTTGAAAGATGGCGACCTTTCCTCAAATCTTAAATCATTCTGTCAAAAGGATGTATACGTTCGTGCGTCACGGGGTCGGTTCTGGTTGAAAGTTGTTCGTAGGGCGACGGGCGAATATCACTCTGGCCGTTTAAATATTTAAATAATAAACTAGAAACATATACAGAAAAAATATTTAGTTTCTACCGGGATATGAACCTGAACCTGGTTCGTATCCCGGCAAGCGCGTTATTATTTTCGCTATAGTAATCAAATACCTTTACGACAAATTTTGAACTTATATTCTGTAATTTTTCCAATTGATACATCTATTATTCCATTTTTAAAAGCAATCAACTAAATGTGAGGTCCAGAATCATAAGCAGACATGGCCACTTTACTGGTTTTAGAGTAAAATGCAAAAAAACATTGTACCACAACAATTATATTGAACATGACCAAATACTGCCGTCTTGTTGGCTGGAAACATATTTGTCTGGGTTTGAATTAATTTTCTATTGGACATATCTACGATTGAAGTAACAAACAAAAAATTTTATAAGAAATTCAGCAATATTCGTCTAATTTTGATTGGACATGTCTGATTTTGATTCTATACTTCACAAATATTTTTTCGATTAATAGATTTTTTCTATACTTATATATTTGTTTTAAAATAGCACAGAACTATATTCGGAAAATGCAATGTGTTAAAAATTATTGTTTCAAAAATTCTCAAACATATTATTTATTTAAATAATCAGAAATATAATAAAGAAAATTATTTTGTTTTAAAAGCACCAATAATATTTTGAGTACGCGATAGTATCATCTTATTTTTTATTATTATTTATGTGTATTTATTACCAAAACAAAATATTCAAAAACGTGCCATTGGTCTCAGACATGCGTATCATACCATCAAGAAAGACGTGAAAACAACCGTTAACAAATAAAATAAGTTTAATGATTCTGGCTTATTAAAAAATAAACAGGGGTAACTATTTTTAAATAAAACTGAATATTAGTATTAGAATTTGATATTAATGTTTAAATAATAAAGTAGAATAGCAAAAAAAACTGTAATATACATGTTCCGGATTCGTAAAACACATTTTTGGCGCGTCTTGCGAATCGGCCGCGACCCGTGTGATTGACACCTTTTCCCCGTCCAAATTCCCCGACCATTCCTTAATGCTTGTCTTGAGTGTGAAATGTGACCTTGACGTCAGCAAACGTCAACGTGACCGATATTTGTTTGATCGCGAAATCGCGATACCATTCGCGGTGTGGATTTGTTCAGCTCCGGTGCACCAGCATTGTATTTGTGATATTGTGTTTGATCACGCATTGTTGTTTTGTGTACCGCGGATATCACCGTTTAAAATTGGAAGCGAAGATCTGCCCATGCGTGTGCTGTTTGTGTGATCTCGGCGACGACTGCAGGGGGTGACGGAGGCATCATACACAAGGTGAGGTGAGCAGTCCTTCAGAATCCCGGTTATCCCGAGATCACTGGTCCTTCGACTGGATCCTTACCCATCATCGACCCTTATCCCTTATATCTAGGTTAACTTATTTCACAAGATTTACGTCTTCTTTACAATACACTTACATGACAATTTGACTTCACACTCTACAATAATGACAACATTCTGAGGCTACTAATTGGATCCAGCGAATAATTCTAGTTGATTCTTATTGGTTGTAGAATTCGCCAATTTCACTCGTGCTCGATGTGACATATATATTTAAATCACGCAGCGGCATAGTGACTCAAGTGAAAAATTTCATATTTTACTAGATTACCCGGAGCTCCCGCAAGGATGCAAACATATCCTGCAGAGACGCAGTACTCTGTTGTCAATCTCCAAATTTAAAAAATTTGCTAATACACTGATAAAACCATAAAAAGTGTTTTGATAGGAAAATAAGAATAAGAAGGGAGAAAGAAAAAAATCTGTATGCGTTACACGTTTATCTATCACTAGAACTTTTAAATTTAAATATTGAACTATACCTCAAAATGTGTCCTCGGGATATCTCTTTAATTCAAATAATAAGTAATGCGCCTATGGAATACAAATCATTCAAATTTTAAATGATTTTTGCTTCGCATGTTTGTGTTTTTATCAATGTTTGTATTTTAATACTATGTTGGTTCACATTTCTTTTACAATTTTATGTATGCAGCGGAGAATTCAATCCGCAATAGCGACAAGTGTAAAATAGCTGCCTTCGAAATGTATTACTGGAGAAGAATTTTACGCATCCCGTGGACAGCATGACATTAACAAATCTAACCACAGCAAGCTACAACAGTGAATAAAAGATTCCTTAAATTATTTTCCATATTGTACGTCAAAGTGACCAGGTCAAAGGCTTTTGGAAGAGTAGCTACCAAAACGGTGAATAGATACTGTAACAAAGTTTGCAAGATCTAAAATTCCTGGTAAAAGAGAAATCGTTGGGATCGTCATTTAGTGTGCGAGGCCGCACACAATAGCCCATTGTTTGAAAGACCGTTAAAACATGCCCCGGCGACCTCGGCAGTTAAGGGATGTTATTATTTTAGAAAGCTGCCCTAGATTAATATTGGCATTTTTACCAGGAATTAAGATCGAATGGAGGCCGACAGACGAGAAAGCTGATAGGCCATTTAAAGCAATAAGTGGGAAAAGGACATCTCTCCCTAAGGGTTACCCTTGAGTGAGAAAGAGATGGAACCCAGAAATTGGACACGTTGCGTCCTGAACACAACTGAGTGATTCGTCGGAAGTTTTAATATACACACTCGATGTGAACGTATTTCATTCACCCTGACGTCATTCCAAAGCAACACACCCCCGGGCGAGACGTGAATGAAAATATTTATTTTACACTCGACGAACTTTAAGTATCTTGAAATATGTAGGCAAATAGCCCAAATAATACGAATATGCCGGAAGAATGTAAATTCGGCGCGTTGACTGATATCTACACTTTGTATTTCAAAAAGATATTTTCCAATACTCTTCGCTTCTAATAGATACATCATCCCACCAGCAACGAATACTTTCAATTATTAGGAGAACACATTCTTATTGTGAAGTTGTAATTATTCAAAATAGCTCTGTGATATTTTAAATATGAATTAAACGTATTAATTAGAAAGATATACAAATAAAATCAATTTTATCGAAAAATATTGTTGTTACGCCACCGGGAATCTCTTTCCAAACCGGGGAAGGTGCATTATCCAACTATGCTACAGCGACAATATTTTTAGCGACAAATTTTCGAACCTATATGTTCTGGCGTCTGCTATCAGGGTATTTGAGATTCCGTAAAAATAAGGTAGATGGTTCTTTCAAGCAATTGAACAATTAAATTGAACAATCAAAAAGGTTACATCTATGTTCGAAAATTTGTAATAACAAACTTCAGGTAATTCTGTATATTTTTCAAGTTCAAATATTATATTATTTCCTTCCTTATTTCTTTTTGTTGTAAAAATTTTTTATTTCCCAATCTTTCTCAATTTATATTTACTGATTTGCTGAACCAACCATCTAAAATATGATTATTGGTTAACCATGCAAAATGTTTGCTTCAGCACGGGCGAAGCCCAGTTCAGCAGGTATTAAAATATATTAATACTTTTTAAATGAAATAGTATAAATCTGTTTAATATTAAATAGATTTACATCAAATTTCCCCTGTTCGCATCTGTGGTATGGGGCTACCCAATGTATTAGTTAGAGTGAAACAAATAATAAGCACAATAACTTAAAGATTTAAGACGCGGGGGTATGATATCGACGCGCGAAGATCACTGGACCGAAAACAATATTTTTAAATAGTGTACGCTTAGAAATTTAAAAAACAAAAACTGACAAAATTTTCGTCACTATTTCAGTGAAGATTACAAAAAATAAGAATGAAATTGTTTTCATCATTATTGAGTTATCGAGTTTAAAGCGATCTATGGGGAATGTGAATACCCCGCTACGGGAAGGCAAGGTTAAATATGACAAATCGAATGAGTAACGCCCAACGTCTTCGAATTTTGAACAAAAATAAATTAGATTTCTGTTTGGATCAACAGGTGTCACCTTTACCATTTAGATTTAAGAACGTGTTTTAAGACATCTATTGCCACACATTGGAAACTTTTATTTAAATGTGTACTACAGAATAATTTGTATTTGTCGTTAGGTTATAAGCCGACAGGTGGCAATACTAAATAGTCACTCAAATATTTTATACAATTATTTAAAATAAGAGATTATCTAAAATGTGCAAATAGTTTAGTTGACTTGATATTTATTGTAAATCGAGGCCAAAATATTTCTATAAAAACGATTCCGAATAGAGTAGAGTAGAACTTAGAATAATCTCGTAAATATGTGACTCAGGGAACATAATGTTTATGTCTAATTGGCCGGGAGAGTCAAAGTATGTCCTTGCTGTAATTTAAAAAGTAGTATTGGATCAGCACATGCTTTTTGATATTTCAGAATTTTCTTATTGTGAAAGTTTGCTACATCTAGGAAGGAGTTAAATGATAGATTAGATCTTTGGGGGTTAGGACAGTGGTTGATGAATGAAATAAATGTTTAGGAGAACACATTCTTATTGTGAAGTTGTAATTATTCAGAACAGACGGTCTGTGATATTTTAAATATGAATTAAATATTTTAATTAGAAAGATATACATATAAAATCAATTTTATCGAAAAATATTGTTGTTGCGCCACCGGGATTCGAACCTGGATCTCTTTCTTAACCGGGGAAGGTGCATTATCCAACTATGCTACAGCGACAATATTTTTAGTGACAATTTTCGAACCCATATGTTACCTTTTTGATATTAATACATTTAATCGTTCCATTATTTGACAGAGACATCTAGGTTAGGAAAGAGATCCAGGTTCGAATCCCGGTAGCGCAATAACAATATTTTTCGATAAAATTGATTTTATATGTATATCTTTCTAATTCATATTTGAAATAAATGTTGTTTGGCGTGTTGAAGGTTTATTGTCTGTATGATAATAACAAGGAAGACATAGAATTAATACAGTGAATGAATGATGTAAAAGGTGCATGAGATGAAATGAAGCGAATTGGCGGTCTTGCTCGGCGAGCGCGAGCTGAACGATGAAACTGGAGAGACTGCCTGGCGGTGAATACTTGAGCCAGACTTGTAGCAGCAGCCGGCAACGCTGTCGCTAGCGTCGATGCCGACTGAGATGGCGGTGGATTTGAATTCCGATCGCTACAGATCTAACATTAAGAGCCGGTCGTGTAATCAGTAGTAACTTTTTACTAACGCCCGTTGTAAAAATCCTTCGCGGGTTGTTGATACATCAACTTTACTATTGTCAAAGCATAGATGGAGATGTCTATAGACGTGACAAATAATCATGAAATATGCATTATTTTATGCATTATCTATGAATTATTTCACCTAGGCGTTCGATATCTGTCACTTTGATGGTGAAATTTTTTCATATTATGAGTAATAATGTATTTTAAACAATGAAATCATCATCGGACAAACTCTCATTACTAAAATAAAGGATTTTGAATGATTAGTTGTCGTGTACTGCAAGTTTCAAAGTGTCAATGTGTCAGATGACTTTTGGAACAGCTGTGAAAAGTCCGCCATATTTAGCAATCGATTCTCCTTTCTACGTAATGTACTTTCGAGAAGTAAATAGTCACAGGTGTCAGTTTTGGTCTGGGCGTTTCTATATTCTTATGTTTGAAAGGATAATATTAGTTTATATAAAACAAGTTTGAAAATTTGCGATGATTAAAAAAATCTATTTTTATCTTCTTTGATTTAAAATTTAAAAAAATTATAAATCTCCAAAATGTGTATACATTTTTTTGGAACACCTTTTATATATTCCCCTGACGCAATATAAATAAAGCTGACTGCATTTTAAAATATAACACCTATTTTATAAATTGTTTCACTGGGCCCCCAATATGTATCTTCAATGATAAATCCGGCCCTGGTTGTCACTTATATCTTTATTTTTGAACACATATACATGTAAAATAGTCAATTTCTAGAGTCTCGGCAAGGTCTTATCCAAACTGAAGTAATATAATCAAATTAGTGAGAATCAATCCACCAACCTGAAAACAAAAAAAAAACAATTTGACACCATATTTTATTAGGTTGGTAGAGCACTGGCTTAGCATGTGCGAGGTACCGAGATCAATACATGATGCTTTTAAAAGTTTTTTGATTTCAAAACGATTTTAGAGACGCCTCGTGTCGATTCCGGTACTTGTAAATATGAAAATAAACCACAAGGTAAAGTGAGAGAGCATATAAAAATATAATGAAATTTGCTAACGCGCTATCGCAACAATTGATGTGTTAAAACACTATAGTAATAAATGTAAAGCTATTTTAAAATTTGGATTTTACCGTTGCTATTAGAGCTCTGTCTATTTTGCAAACATCCATAGCTGTGAATTCACCTGCCTGGTCTTTCAATTGTCTGAGGCAGTATTTCAAGTCAGATCTCAGACCGAAATCCCATATCACGGTCAAAAATTTAGTGGCGTCCATCCTAATTTCATTTGACTGGGGAAAAAACATTATTTTAGGTAATTAAATATCTGAAAATAGTTAGGCGAAAATAAAATATGGAAATTTTATTTCACACAAATTTCGGAGTCGATTTTATATTTGATTTCTTTATTTAGTTTTGTACATCTGGGTTACTGGACGCAGTAGAGTTGTAACAGATTCCGAACTGGAAGACAGTCCGGACAGAACCGGATCATGTAAAGATGAAAGTTTCAGAAGGTCAAGAAGAAGTTTAGTTAGATTTTTGTCATCTAAGCAAGCTGTAATAGTGATTGCTGTAATAGCTGTAGCAGCACTCGTATCGATGGGGACTTTTGACATTTTGTTTAGAACTACAATATCAAGGTGCATACCAAAATCCGACTTACAAGAAATTTTTTGGGAGCGCATTGTCTAATTTCACTGGACTGTGAAGTGAAGTCTGTAACTGGCAAAATATGAACGAAAGTAGACTGAATAAAGTGGGAATGTGGTCGCTCAGGCGCATGTGTATATAATATAATAATGATTATTACATATTTATTTTTAGATTCATATTGTCCTAAAAATAAGGATAAAACATTGCTTTAAAGTAAGAACATGTAATTCACTGCATTAAGACAAACAGTTTTTTATTCAAACTATAAATATAAAAAAGAGTAAAGCAAAATTATGTTAAATAATATATATAATGATAGATAATATGTACAAATATATGTATGGTACAGTAAAGAATGGACGAATTAGGAGCGAATGTAGATTTGTTTGTAGCACAATAGAACGGGCCACTGAGATGGTTTAGGCATGTGGAACATATAAGTGAAGAGAGGACAGTAAAGGCAATGTACAAATGAGGCCAGTATTGTAGGCAATAGAAACAGACATTCGCGAAAGGGCGTGATCAATTGGACCAAATATTAAAGGACCTGTATGAAAATGTGTATTTGGGGGTTAGGACGGTGGTTAAATGAAATGAATGTCGTTTGCGTGTGTTGAGGTGTTTATTGTCGGTATGATAAAAACAATGACAGATAATAATGAAAGGAATGAATGAGTGAAGATGTAGAATGTGCGCGTGTCTTATGAAATGAAATGAAGCGAGTTGGCGGTCTTGCCGGCTCGCGCTCGCCGAGCAAGACCGCCGTTGTGAAACGATGAAACTGGAGCGACTGCATGGTGGTGAATGCTCGAGCCAGGCTTGTAGCAGCAGCCGGCAACGCTGTCGCTAGCGTCGATGCCGACTGAGATGGCGGTGGATTTGAATTCCGATCGCTACATGTATGATAGTGAACATGGCAAGAGGGATATGCCAGGATAAAAGAGTATGGCATTCTATCCTCTATGCTTACCCCTGCTAGTAGACAGCATGACGTAATTAAATAAGTATGGTTTATATATATATTGAAAAGGATAAACATTTAAAGAGTGACAATCAAAAATCCATAATTATGTAATATATTTATAACGTACCATGGAAATTAAATATTTAAAATAATAATAATAATATAAACATTAGCCTCTGCGATGTGTGTGAATATATTTTATGTTGCTTTAAAAAAATATTGTTGCATTACTTACAATTTTGGTTACCCAATGACAGGATTCCACAATGCAAAGAAGTTTACACAGCTCACAAAAACAGTTCACAGCTTGAAAAAGCGCATTAATTGGTAGATTCATATCTGTAACATTTGATTACATTTGATGGCGTGTTATGGCGTGATGGTGTGTGACCAATATTGCTACCAACACAACAAATAAAAATATGTTTTTTAGACATATATATCGTTACCATTGTCAGTGGCTTAATTAAAAAAATAGGGCACTAATGCAAAATGAAAAGGGGCCCACTATATATTTATTGTATATTGTAAGACATAGTAGCAACAAAACTGGTCTCTTGGTTCCTATAATATAAATCCTATACTTTAATATTTTTTTAATGAATTAACTGGTAATAAACTAAATTAAATAATCTATAAAATAATGAAAAATCATTCCTTCGCTTCCCTAATCGTCGTATTAGCTGGGACTATCGTATTTTTTTATTTTATAATATGTTTATAAATTAATCAGTAGGATATATAATAGGTGTACCCATAAGTAATCAATTATTTTTAGTGCGGAATGTTTGCGTTAGTCTAGCTCGTGTAAAGACGTGTTTTGTGTTTTTTTTTAACGTATAAACAATGGCTTTCTCCAAATCAACTAGCCGTACCTACTCCTAAACCATCCCACACTTTAAAAAAGGTGTTATTATGCGTTTGGTGGGACTGTGGTGGCATAATTCATTTTGAATTATTGAAACCAGGAGTAACAGTTACGGCTGAATTGTATTGCCAACAATTGGATAGATTGCTCAACCAATTGTTGGTAAAACGACCAGGTCTGGTCAACAGAAAACAGCAAGATTAACACAAGAAAAAATAAGGCAGCTAAACTGGGAGGCTTTACCACATCCCCCATATTCCTCAGACAGCATCATCCGATTTTTATTTATTCCGGTCCATAGAACACTACCTGAAGAATTAATATTTAAAAAATGTCGATGATGAGCACGCTTTCTCCTAATTTAGGAGGAATTATTATAGAAAATAACCTGTTTTACCTGTATAAATGATGATTGATTAATTGTTATGTTTTTGATTTTATTAAATGTAACAAATGAATATAAATGTACTTGCAAACAAACGTCTATCAAGACGTTTTGTGGATCTAGTGTATATTAAAAAATATATATATAAAATGATATAGCAAAGAATACAGAATTACGGATAGAATGAAGAAATTAAGAGTTGCAGAAAGTGAGCCGCCGTAGCGGAGCGATGAAACAAAAGAGGGATCGTCGGTGAGCGATCGGGCCAGACCTGTAGCGGCAACCGGCAGCGCTATGTCGCTAGTATCAATACCGACTGACATGGTGGTGAATTTTAAATGCTCTCCCCTACAGAAATGATTGCTTATTAATTCACAATAAAATGACAGCACACCATAGTCGAAGATCAAAAGCGCACAAAAAATAATGGTTCTCTCTACAATGGACAGAACCATGACAAACAGCATCGGAGCCTGGTCCCTGCTCAGCAGACAACGGGCCTTGCTCACCAGCCGGTGTGCCTCAATTACAGACGACAATTTGCTCCTCAAATCACCACAACCACCTAAAATCACATTAAAAAGAAAGTCATTAAATTATTTACTCATTCTTAATTATATAAGTCATATACACACTCACATATAAACATGTCGCGATACTCTGTCTCCTTGCACACCCACAGAAGTGGTTAATGACTGCTCTACCAAACGTCTAAACACCATGTGTTTTACATAGCAACTTACACCACCCGCGATTTATCAAAACCACTTCTTAATAAGGAGAACACATTCTTATTGTGAGTTGTAATTATTCAGAGCACAGGTCTGTGATATTTTAAATACTAATTAAATGAATATGAATTAAATATATTAATTATAAAGATATACATATAAAATCAATTTTATCGAAAAATATTGTTGTTGCGCCACCGGGATTCGAACCTGGATCTCTTTCCTAACCGGGGAAGGTGCTTTATCCAACTAAGCTACAGCGACATTATTTTTAGCGACAATTTTCGACCCTATATGTTACCTTTTTGATATTAATACATTAATCGTTCCATCATTTGACAGAGCCATCTACCTTATTTGAATCCCGGTGGCGCAACAACAACATTTTTCGATAAAATTGATTTTATATGTTTATCTTTATAATTAATATATTTAATTCATAATTACAACTTCACAATAAGAATGTGTTCTCCTAAAATAAACTAATTAAATGTATTAATTTTAAAGATATACATATAAAATCAATTCTATCGAAAAATATTGTCGTTGCTACCGGGATTCGAACCTGAATCTCTTCCAATACGGGGAACGTGCATTATCCTATTATACTATACCAACACAAATTTGAATTGGAAGACTTCAAATCCGCATAATAATTTTATTTACCAACCAAACAAGTTTTTAAAGATTTTCTTGTATTGAATTTATCTTCTTTATATGAAAACTGTCTTATATTATTTTTTTAAAGAGGATAAAATAAAAATCCACCGTAACTATCAGACTAGGAACAAAACTAATGAACATGTTATTTTTAAAATGTCCAAATTAAGAATAGGACAGAGACATACATCATACATTGCTCCTAGACTGTATAGCCAACTGCCAATATCAATAAAATTAGCAGGAAATATAAATGTTTACAAAAAAGAAGTTATAAAATGGATTAAAGGTCTTCAAAATTAATAAACTATGTATTTGACATCTTTCCCTATTTATAATCTGATCAATTTCCCAACATTTTTATATATATAATATATTGTTAATTTTTATATTGTATTATTATAGATGTATGTATATTTTTTATGTTTCTTCATTTGTTGTAAACAAATTTTTACATCTATTTTTATATTGATCTTGTATTATATAAATGTTGATAGCCACCCCCATAATTCAAGATCTTTCTCATTTGGGGATTTTTTATTGTCGAATATATAAACAAATAAATTTGGCGCCTCTGCTGCTACCTCGTAATTCTGTGCGATACATAACCTATCTCGTTATTTTATAAAAATATGGTTTAATATATGATCTCCATTTATTAACCTTTACCATACCGTGATATAAAATACCTCCACGCAGCCATGCTGTCAACTCGTGTTGCCGTAAGAAATTAGACTTAATGGTTTAAATTGGCTTAATGGTTTTAAAATTGTTAGTGTCATAAATTTACTTTAAATATTAACCATTAAATATAAAAGAATGATATATAATAAAACAACTCATAACATTAGGATTCCCTTTACATTATTGATTTTTACTAGTCATTCCTAAGTGAAAAATTTCCTTAGGATTAATTAAAATATGAATTTTATTTTGCATGTATTTACCTACACATTACAGGCTTAATTGGGGCGGTAGACCAGCGTTAAGCATGGTTTGGGAAGGGTTAAAAAGCACTAAAATAAGTATTGAAAGATATTAGAAGGGGGAAATTGGAAAGCAAGGATGGGATTTGGATGTGGTTGGTGTTAGGATATCTTTCAAAGGGCTCGGATGTGAAGAACACTCAATAGCCTCATCGAGACATTCACTGTAATTTTGTATTCCGATATTATTTTTAATTACCAATATGTTAACCAACTTATTATTATTAAAGAAACCAAACAAAATCTCACCTGTTGTATAAGAATTTGTATAGTAATTAATGTTCTTTTTAATCAGATTCAATGTTCCATTTATTTGGGAGAGCGTACTTTTCATACAATATATTCCAGTCGTGAAAACTCCAATCATAGCAAAACTTATTGCGTGTACCCAACAAAAATACCACTCATATAATGGTAGATTTCCTGTTAATCACGTGTACAATTATTAATACAATATAACGAGAATTAAATAAAATTATAACAAAATAAATGTGCAATATGAATTTTGTTTAAATTAGTTAGTGTACAGTCTACTGTGCTTCAAAGGTGGTGATGAAACCTCTCTAAATTACATTAATTCATTTTATCGAAATATTCAACTAATTTTGGGTAATATTATTCATTGTTTAGGATTTATCAATGATACGATTTCGCCAAAACATGAATGAATTATCACACAAATATAATAATTGTTGTCGCCCGCATGCGACAGCGGAATTCGCTTCTAATATTTAATAGATTTTTAATTTTGAAAATTTCGATTATTGATTTTTTTTTGTATGTGTCTATTATTTTTGATAATTTGAAATCTGTGAAGAGAAAAATACTTGGATAGTATTTTTTTTAATAATAATTTTTATTATCATTTTTTGAGTGATTTCTATTTGTGGCATTGAAGTTTTATATGCTCCTCCCCATCCAATAATACCGTATTGCAAATGTAACTGTACAAACGCTGAATGTACAGATATTGAATTTTGATTATTTGCATGACGGTGTGGAATTTATACACACAGCTTCAAATTGTGGATAAAGTGTGTCACATTTTGAATTTTATTACATATTAAAATATTGTGGACTAAGTGGGTCACATTTTGTATTTTATTACATGTTAAAATATTGTGGACTAAGTGTGTCACATTTTATATTTTATTACATGTTAAAATATTGTGGAATAAGTGTGTCACATTTTGTATTTTAATACATATTAAAATATTGTGCACTAAGTGTGTCACATTTTGTATTTTATCACATGTTAAAATATTGTGGACTAAGTGTGTCACATTTTGTATTTTAGTACATGTTAAAATATTGTGGACTAAGTGTGTCACATTTTATATTTTATTACATGTTAAAATATTGTGGACTAAGTGTGTCACATTTTGTATTTTAGTACATGTTAAAATATTGTGGACTAAGTGTGTCACATTTTGTATTTTAGTACATGTTAAAATATTGTGGACTAAACATGTTATATTTTATGTTGTACATACTCATAATGCGCGAAGGATGATATATATGTGATAGAAAGCCAATAATCATCACTACATTCCAAAAGCACAAAAGTAATATCACGACGATCTTGTATATTTTGTCATCATTTTTGCTAATCTTGCTCCAAACAATCAATGACTGAGCCTGAAAATATACAAACATTTATCATTACTATTGAAGAGATGAAGTGTTCTGAAATACTAGAGTAACAGATCCTGCCTTAGAACAGTATAATCGTTATATAAACTGTTATTTAAACCGTTATTGTGACTGTGCCTGAGACAAATCCTTCAATTTTTTGGGAATCTTGCAAGAAAGGAAGATAGCTTGGAGAAGCTTGTTGTGGTGGGCCACGACAAACGACGAAAAGGAAGAGGAAGATCCCCCACCCGTTGGACCAACCAAATGGAAAAAGTAACAGGCACTTCTCTGGTCATAGTCTTAAGATATGCAGAATGCCGAGAAAGTAAAGGAGCGGTAGTTCATGGAGTTCACGATCCCCATCTTTAATTAATAAAGTGTGTCTAACAGAAAAATTTCAAGATTAAATTGTAATTGCTCACTATCAGGGGGAGGTAAGTGGGAGGGGTTATTGTTCGACGCGTGTGATTTGCTGATTTGCGATTCATTCATTGGTTCGTGCGTGTCGCGCTTTTTGTACTCACTTTAATTTTCGACGTGTAAGTGATGAGCCGAGCACGCAACTTATCTGGTGATAGGTTCAAAAGTTTGGACAAGAAGGGACAATGGTTAACCAAACTCCTCTGGGATCATCAACGTCAAAAGCAACGGCAGAAGAACGAATGATCGACGAGTTTTTGGTACCACAACTGCAGCTGTTTCCCGGATTCAACAACAGAACACAATATTAGCAAGATGGGGCCACTCCACACACAGCTAAAGTTACAATGTAGATGCTGAGGGAAATTTTTCCCAATAAATTAATCAGCAAGTACGGAGACATACCCTGGGCACCTCGGTCACCAGACCTTACACCGTGCGATTTTTTTTTGTGGGGATACCTAAGTCGAGAGTTTACAGTAACAATCCTCGAACAATTCAGGCTCTACAAGAAAATATCCGCCGTGAAGTTGCTGCCATTGAACCAACGCTTTGCTCTCGCGTGTTCGCAAATTTAAGAGTCCGATTGCAAGAGTGTCTTGAGAGAAATGGACGGCATTTAGACGATATTGTTTATAAAACGTAAAATCCGCATCGTTAAACTCAATTTTGTATAAATAAAATATGAGAATAACATTGCAGCTATTATTTTTATTTAATATTAAACTTGAAAATTTTCCGCTTAAATTTTCCGCTTTTCCGTTAAAAAATAATGAGTTTTTTTCCTTCGGCAACAAAAGTTTTTGAATAAGATTCTTGGTTAGGTTTTCCACAATTTCATTTATTTAAATTAAAATAAACTCAATTAAAAGCGTAAAATGAAGTTTATACACATTTCGCTGTCTGTGATGTGTGAATAGTAGTGGGCGAGGCATCTAATGATATGAGAAGACTGTAGATGGGCTAAGTAGGTGATCGAGTGGTGACCTCAGAACGGAGATGAAAATATGGGGCTGGACCGATGACGTTCGGGCAGTCAATTGACCCACGATACTGGTAACAGAAAAGCTTCAAAAGAATTTGGGGAGGCACATATCCTGGATTTACTGGACGAACGAAAATATGCTGATAATGGTGATTATGATTTTTTGAATCAAAGTACAGTGTGTTATGTTATATTGTTATAATCGGATAACACTGCAGCAAAGACATATATTTGGGTACCCTGCCTGCTACACTAGTATTTTACTGTGTTATAGCAGACAGTGCTTTTCTAGTATAGTAGTAAACGAAGTGTAATGTTCAATGTACAAAAATATATATGTAAAGAGTAAAACAAGATGCGATTAGATAGCATAATGTGTATTAAAACATACTTGCTTAGCTTTAAGACAATTTTTTCTTTTCGGCAATAGTCTGATCCTTAACCCTACTGCTACTGTATACATTGATAATGTTTTCACGTGTTTTTGTATTACACGTAGGTAAGAATTTTTAAGTTTTATGTTTTTTTGTTGTGGTGGATTTTAGACATTAAGATCAGTCCACATCAACACTGGAAAAGGTATTGATACTCGCAAAACGGATTGCAGGGCGCGTACTTTTTGTTCCCATATCTAACGTGGTCCCCAATGCACCGCATTAGCAGAATTTGCATAGTTACCCCACTGTTTATACAGGTAACCCCCGTTCATCGCGATCCCGTCGAGTGCGGATTCTTATTATTACGTACTTGTCTTCTAAGTACGTCTTCAGTGTATACCTCGTAATGTGAAGGTCCAAGAAACAGAGTTTGTAACAATTATATATTTATTACAATACGATACACTTTAGTACAAAGTATATCACTAGTATAGGTCAAACGATTAAACCGATGAACACGCAGAGATAGAAGCCGCGTCCTGCCGCGCGCCCCCCTTTGTACGCACGCCAGCGGTGCAGCACTCACACACACCCACATACACAACCATACAATCCCAAGGACATCACACTTACATCGCGATCTTTATGCCAAGAATCGTCATAATGAGTGGTTACACGTGCGTGCTATCTTTCTTTCTCGCTTACTCACATCATACACATGTGCGTATACGTAAAGTTACGAGCGTGAGTGAGACAAAAGAACGCCGGTGCCTGGTACGGCGAGCCAGTGCACAGTGCATCATTTGGGTCTATTCTTCAGTGTTTTAGTGTAATCTTAGCTGCAGTGTTAAATGCGCGCTAATTAAATTGACTACCTATATATTTTTATCCCTTCGTAATTTTTTAAATGTAAAAAATCGGTCGGCTGCAGGAAATGGACTGCCATACTATGTCCCAAGAGAATGACGTCTCGGAACCTATTCCCGCGCGAAAGTTAAGTGTCAAAATCATTGAAAATACGCTTTCTCTTCACAATCAATACCTGGAGTAGAAAGAAAAAAAAATAAGATTAAAAGTGAGTGAGTGCTGTGAAGCTTGGTTGTAACGGATTATTTGTCAGTTTTCGGCAAATTTTGCATAATAAATGCCAAACAAGGAAATCTAGATTATTTTTTGCAATGCGGAACAAAATTAATGAATTGTGTTATGTATGACTTTTTTTTTTGTTATTGATAATGTTCATTTTATTAATAAAGTGTTTTTCGAATTTTAAAACGATTTTATTAAATCCCCCCGTTGATCGCAAAATTTCGCTTATCGCGACCATATCCAGAACGTATCCCCCGCGATCAGCGGAGGTTACCTGTGCATATGCCAGGTATGTAAATATGAAACTGGAATTTGCCCATAGATGGCTCTAGCTGTCAATGTAGTTACCGTCAAACCGCGTCATTGGCGCCATTTTCTTGTTTTGACATCTGACAAAGATTTTCAACTCATAACAATACAAGTTTCACACAACAGCACAGTTTTTAATAGCGTTGAACATATCGAATTTCATGCCTGGAAACTACGATTTGCGAACAGCAGTGATTTTCTGTTACTATTTGAAGAAAACTGCTGCAGAATCGCATTGAATGCTTGTAGAAACTTACGATGAGTATGCTCTTGGTAAATCACAGTGCTTTGAGTGGTTTAAAAAATCGCTATGGACGGAAGACAATGCTCTGTGTTTGGTGGGATCAGAAGGATGTGATCTATTATGAGCTGCTAAAACCTGGCGAAACCGTTGATACTGAGCGCTACCGACAACAAATGATCAATTTAAATCAAGCTTTGGGTGAAAAACGTCCAGAATATCAAAAAGGCAACACAAAGTGAGTTTGCTTCATGACAATGCACCATCACACACAGCAAAACCGGTCAAGGAAATGATTGTGGCATTTAGTTAGGAAATTTGACACCAGACTTGGCTCCGTCCAATTACTGCTTATTTGCATCGATGGGACACGCACTTGCTGAGCAGCGCTTCACTTCTTACGAAAATGGCTCGATGATTGGTTTGCCTCAAAAGAGCAACAATTTTTTTGGCGTGGCATCCACAAATTGTCAGAGAAATGGGAAAAATGTATAGCTAGCGATGGGCAATAATACTTGGAATAAAATATTTTATTTCATTTTCATACAATAAACTTGTATTTTCTATACAAAAATTCCGGTTTCATATTTACATACCCAAGTATAGAGTGTTACCTTTTCAATCAACTTTCTCGCTTTGATCAAACATGTCGCGTGCGTGACACACCTAGCGCATCCAACAGTGATGGTGGCTATTCCTAATAAGATGTGAAGGCTTACTAGAGCCATTGCAACTTTTGTTCTTTTTCGTTGAATGGACGCATTTTTTTCTATAAAATGAATATATCCGAGAACCGCCATACCAACTGAAAATGTAAAGAGAAATTAAATTTATATTTAGCAGGTATAATGTACAAAACAAAATTATTTATTTGATTAGCATAATAAACAAAAGTCATGTAAATAATGGTACTCGTGTATTATGATAGTGTGTATATGTTCTGTGATTATGTGCCGCACAGGACCACAAATGGTCAAATCCCGGAAGTATGAGACCTCCATGCCAAAGATACTACAATAGGAAATGTTGAGGGGATCGCCTGTGCAGGAATGTGCAATATAATCTGTGTGTTTTCATATGGGAATATAATTTGTAAATGTATATTTTTGTAACCGAAATAAATGAATCCCTGGCGATCGCTCGACCTTGTAACATATAAGACATCGCGGGCACCTGTGGTAATAAAATAGTAAAATGCCCGCGATGCCTCTAGGTATAGGAATAATTTTGTTACTTGATAAAATGTATGAGCAAACTAGAATCTGCCGGCCTGAGCGCTACGACGCCCGACTGGGCAGCAGTTTCTCTCTTTCGCTACCAGGCGGCTGACGAGCCGGATCGCATGGGGCAGGGCTAGGGCTGTTGTCATGCAATTTTAGAAGTGACAGCAGACAGTGGTGACAGCAACGTTTTGGAAGGACGCATGATGAGGCTTTCAATAACATTTTTAATAATATTACTGATCATTATATTACACCGCGATGCTTAAATATACATATGTATTATTTCTGAGACCACACTGTCATAATAGTTATATTTTAATATATCAATTTTTCCACTCAGTGACATGCCATTCATTTTCTTTTATATATATAAAACATAAAAATGTGTACACTTCAACAATATTTTTCCATTAAATCATTTAAATGTCATTTGGTATTTAGATTTTCCATTTAAATCCAAACAGCAGAGAAATCATATTCACCAAAAAACTCTTTTACGATAGCCAGTCTGACCTGCCATCTTGTTTCAAAATGGTGACTATTCAAAACTTTTAAATAACTATACTTTTACTCAGTGGAATTACTTTTGTGCCAGCCATGCGCTCCAGCTAGAGTGGAAATGACAAAAGAAGCGTTTTAATAATGTATAAAACTAACTGGTAAAACTGACTAACATGTCTGTCAAAATGGGGTTAGTTTTAATGATAATGATGATGTTTAAAACGATCAAAATACCTGTAACGATATACATCACCCAACTGTAAATAGCCCAGGCTGTCGAATAAGACGCTAACCAAATTGTTCTATCGTGAATTTTGGATTTTCTTAATTTAATTGGAATTAATCCAAATACTCGACAAAACATCCAAATGCACACAACAAATCTACTGGTTTCCATTACTTCTTCATTGATTTTGCTGACTTTTCTTCGAAAAATGATTAAGGGATTCATCTTAAAAGACATTGTCGATCGCAATGCCATTTTTCTGTTCATCGATTTATATTTAAATATTTAATATTGTCTATCTCGTTGTCTATCACAAGAATAATACTTCAATAGAATCCAACTTGAACTGACAAAAATTTCTCTCTATGAATTCTGAAATATTATTATATATTTTTCTAGAACTGATATGAATTTATTTGGACATGTTTGGATAATTAATGACAGACTACATGATAAATGGATTTACATACAATTTTTGAAATATTTAATATTACTTTCTCTATCATAAAATATAATCTGATTAAAATCTGAGTATTACTTATTACTCTGACTGTAATAAAGCAAGTTTGCCGAAAAGAAAAGAAAAAAAAACAAAGCCAAAAAGAAAAGATAAACACGTTTATCATTACCATCCACACCTTAGTAGAATTTGTATTTCTGAATAGGAAAAATATATAAAATTAAAATCTCCCTGGCGAGAAATCGAACCCTGGTCTCCAACGTGACATGCAGGGATATTTATCACTATACTACCAAGGAATACAAGCAAGGCACCAAATCAAAAATCAATCTATGAACTTTTTGATTTCCAAATGGTTTTGAAAGTTCCCGATACAGGTAAAAATAAGAATAAAATACAAGGTAAAAATAAAAATAAAATTCATATTCTACAGGTGGCCCAAAAAAAGTGAGAACATCTCATAACACACGAGTTATTTCAAAACATAATGTAATTAATTATAATTCTTAATATAATTTTTTTAACACATGAAGTTTGAATAATATAAATAAATATTCTGAAAATTGTTTTTTTTTATTTATTTCATGTATTGTAATATCATGCGGCGCACGCGTATTAGTAATGAAACTGTGATCACAGTCACAGTTTTCAATCACTGATATTATCAAATATTAATCACAACCACACCAGTGAGTCAATAGTAGCATTTTTTCTCATCACTAGTCACTAATAGCAACACTAAAGCAATTACCACCTGGTAGTCCTAGCAGGAATTACCAACCAAAGCAATTTTTCTGCTGGTTTATAATAAACAGGCTAACTTCCATTCTCTGCAGTCGGCGTTAATTAATATACTTCAGAATTAGCATTCAATTTTAACAGAGAACAAAAAGAAAAGTAATAAAAATGTTTATTAAAGATAATTAATCAAAAAACACAATTTTTATAAATAATCTTTATTATAACAGAGATCATATTACATTTTCATTGTGAATACTATATATGTAATATAATAAAATAACATTTGAGAATATGCATTGCGTAATATAATCAAGACAAGAAGAAATGTTGTAATCTTTATTTTAGTGCACGTAACGCAATTTGCAAGTGCTAATTTAGTGTTTATCCAAAACTTATGGAGGTAATCAAATTATTTGAAAAATTTGAATACATTCTTAAATATTCTGAATGACCACAATCATATTAGTGATGATCAATCCCAAAATCTGAAAAATTACGACATTACGACAATCAATATCAAGCAGATTTTAATTTCCACAATATCTTAGATGGTAGATGTCAGGGGCAGATTGGCATCTTACAATCAGCCCGAGAAATTTTTGGAGCTACTAGTAAAAAGTGATGATATATAGGTGGCCCAAAAAAAGTGAGAACATCTCGTAACACATGAGTTATTTCAAAACATAATATAATTAATTATAATTTTTAATGTAATTTTTTTTGCACAATATTTAGCTAATCAGAAATCATCAAAACACCCTATATTGCATAATCTACTGGGTTTAAATCTGGTCTGTTTGATGACCACATGCCTGGCTCGATTAAATTAACATTCTCACAATGAAGAAAATTGATTGTATTTCTGCCTGTGTGAGATGGAGTAATGTTCAGTCATGCTGTAATGTCTAGCTATACTTTGTGCTAAACTGTGACTTTGTTTTGAAACTCTTTGATCATTTTTCTAATACCTCAACGTTTTTCAATTCGCAAATTTTTGATCAGAATACGGTCTTCTGCAATGATTTTTGTCATTCTGGTCAACAATTTGAAAAAACCAAATATAAATAATGGGAAAATTAATAATCATAGATGGCGACCGGAAATTTTAGAAATAAAACGTAATATAGGTAAATAGGTAAGCAAGTAAATTAGTAAACTATTTAAGCTATTGTTGATATAGTTAAACTAATTTTGATGTAATTATATCACATTTTACAAAATGTTCTCACTTTTTTTGGGCCACCTGTATATTTGTGTTCAAATTATTATTACAATAATTAAGTTAATACAGAATGGTTTTACTTTAAATGAAAGTAATTAATAAACTTTTATTTTATATTTATCAGTTCAAAAACTCACTTCAGTGACAAAATATTAATTTTCTTTATGACATAGTTAGATCAATAATGATACCATTATCAACACATACCATGTTTCTTTGTAACATCAGCGCTTCTAGTCTGCTGTCAGTAATAGTTCTTTGAAATCTACTTTTTACCCGGTTTTACAATATTGAATGAAAATAAATGATTTATTGCATGATGCAATAAACCTTTGTTGCTAGTTTAGGGTGAATTTTAATATTATATTTTTTACATAAAAAATAACAAACAAAGTCATCGCTTCGGTATTTTTTTCCCACCGAGATATCTCCATATCCCGCCCATCCGCCCCTCGTAGATTTAATTTATTTCAATCTGTATCTTACTGTTGCTATTAATGATCTGTCTATTTTATAAAAATCCATTGCTGTGAATTCAGTTGGTTCTTCTCTCAATTGCCTGAGACAGTATTTCAAATCAGACCTTAACCCAAACTCCCAGATATTGGTCAATAAATGTGTACCATCTTTTCTAATGTCATTGGTCTGAAAAAATAAACACGACTTTATAGAAATTAATACTAGACAATATAAATTCTAGCTCAATAATCAAGTAATATTATGTTATACAAATATAGACATCGGCGACATGTTTATTAACCCTTTGTCGGTGCACTGCTAAGATATATAAAAAATAGCACAAAGTTGTCGGCTAACCGCCAACATTTTGATTATTTTTCCAATTTCAATTTTCATAGTAATTTCAATATTTACTACACAAATGGAAATATAAGTAAAATGGACATTCCTCTCGTTATATAACCTTTTATTTAAAAAAAATTGGATAATAAATAAATATTTTATAATTTTTTTTCAACTGCCTACTTTAATTTTTGTTTATAATGAAATAATACTTGTGAATGGTCAAAACATACAATCAGCTTCTTCCTTATTACAATTTGTCTCTTTTACTGGATCAACCGTTTCCATACGACAAGCCCTAACACAGGGTGTGCGCAACTTACTATAAAAATATTATAAATTACCCAAAATAAAAAAATTACTGAACTTTGTATGTAACATACATATGAATAAAATAATATTTATTCTCTAGCTATAACAGGAAATAAATAATCTTAATTTATTTCAAAAGACAACAAAAATACAATAGAAAAATAATTTAAATTTTTAAATTGATATATGTACAAATATTATTGTTTATTAATTTCTTTATAAATTACACATTTTTTCACCCAGCCGAAAGTTAAAAAGTACGAAAATATCTACATATTTATTGTATCAATCAACGACGTTCCGCATTCAAAATTATCATAACAGATTGCAAGTCTACTTTTGTCTCAAATTGTTTATTTAAATATGTACTGGTGTCATATAATTTTGTCGCTTTATGAATTGCGCAGAATTGCAGACGAGAAGGGACACAAGGCTAAGTATATGGTGTTTGTAGTATATGAAAGATACTTTGCACTGCACATGTTTCTATATTGCACAAAGATAAGTAACTAACCTCACATATTTATAGTTCAACCAGATTCTATGTTTAAACGAATAAATTAAATTGGACGGATAAATAAAATTAGTACATACAATATGTACTAATTTTATTTCAATTTAACCTTTCCCTTACGGTGCTAAAATAAAAACACGCGTTACGGTGCTGTAAACTCAGTGTACATTTGCTCTCTGCCACTAAGTGACAATCGGCATCTGGCACCCCGCGCCCCATGACATCCGCACCTCTCCACACGTACACTTACACATATTGACTAATTGACTATTGACTAAACTATTGATAAATGCTGATATATGTATTGTAATTATTTTATCCAATACATAAATGTAATGTCCTTGGAATTGTAAGGTTACAAAAGGAGGCGCGCAGCAGGGCGCAGCTTTCTTTCTCCGTGTTATCGTCGGCTTAGTGATACTAGTGATATACCTTGTACCAATTGTATGATATTGTAATAAACCCATAATTGTTACAAAGTCTATTCCTTAGATCTTCTCAGGACGAGGTGTACACTAAAAACGTACTAAGAAGACAAGTACGTAACAATAAATATATTACGGAGGAATATCTAAAATATGACCTCTATATTTAGTATGTTTACAGAGATATTCCCATAATTAGTGGCAATGTTAACTCAGTTTTCATCATAGGAGAGGAAATGTTAATGAAAGAGTATGTCTTACGATTGTGGTTATCCAATGGCAGGTCTCAACGATGCAGAGAAGTTTAAATAATTCCGATAGACAGCTAATTATTTGAAATATTGAAAATAATAGATGTTTTCCTGCAAAATTATATACACACAAAGAATTATCAATAATCAATTTTTTACAAGTTTTCAGATTACCTTCCTAGCATTCTATGTATGCATGTTCTAGTATTCAGTTTAGTACATGGTCCAGCCATGATTAACTAACCAACATGCTTTTTCTCTGCAAGTACCTCACATTCTTCTCACTTCATCCATGCCATACATCTTTTCGTGCAAGCTCATCAATAATTGTTGAAACACATGACAGGACCATCATTCAATATGTAGTATATATTTTTTTAATATTTACAAATTGTACTTTATAGTTTATTATATTCATTTTTTTATAGATTATTTAACTTTGTTTATAATATTCACTTAATGGGTAATTTTAAAACATCAACCTGTTTAATGGTTAATAAAATGGATTATTCAATAATTTTGTGCCATTTTCTAATCTAAATATTTTTATTTTTGTATTGTTAGCGACGGCAAGGCAATGTTGTGCAAGCAGAGGCATATTAACCTTGTTGATTTTTCGCTCGGTGTATGACTCATGCAGAACCCGTACACTGCATTTCTAGACTTTTTCTAATGAATTAAGATTATTTAATGACTGTCTGAGACACACAACTGAGTTCCTTGGCCAATTCTCATATTGTTTGGTGATTCTTTTGATGGAGAACGGCTTGCAGGCACTCTTTATCAAAACCCACTGAGCGTTCACACCTATGGGCGTCACTGAGGAAAGAATAATCACCTTCTTTGAAGCTAAATAACTTAAAATAAATTGATAACATACCATAATCACTGTACATTATAGTACAAAAAAGAATAGATCTCCACACAATGGATAGAAGCATGATAAACAGCATAGGTGACTGATCTCTTCCAAGGAGAGCGCGAGCCTTACCGACAAGCCGATGTGCTTCAATCACTGATGACAATTTGATCCTCAGATCACCACCACATGCACCTAAAAATTCAATGTACTCTAATTTCATGTACTTAAATTCAATGAATCTATAGAATAAAATCAATTTTACGAAAACATTTCAATCATTTTTCTCGATTATTGTGATAAACTAAAATATTATTTTAAGCATATCAGACAATATTGGAACATGTACAATGACACAATTTTTATAGCTACTTAAGAATATGCAGAAATTTTGTGCATATGGAATTTAAAAATTTGACAATTCTTGGTTTACTCAAGAAGTACCACTGGTTTTGATATTACATATTTAACAAGAGTAATTTATAACTTACTTTCACGATTCACTCATGATTTTTTAATATATAGGCTGATTTCCCTAAAACGGGCACTGCTTAGTAAGGTAAAAGAAGAAATATTTAAAATGAAATATGTAATACAATAAATCATATAACTTAATTTAAATATTTTCATATGTACTATTATTATATTGATCTTATTGAATAACAAGTAGGTACTGTGTGAAATAAGAAAAGAAAATGTTATCATTAAAAAAAAAATCTAACATTTTATATGAAAATAAAACATGTTAATATTTTATATTTTATTTACACCGTGATTTTTTTTAATACTTTTTACTAAATTTATATAATTTTTTAAATATCTTAATTGGTATCTTATGTTTTACTATTTGTCTGTAAGGATATTATTGTTTTTTGCAATCATTTAATAAATGCTATCTTGTACGTCCGTGTCAATTCAGAAAGAGACAGCTAAAATGATGCAGGAAAAAGGGTGCGTAATAGTGAAAAATAAAATACACACAATAAAGGAAAATTCGTACATTCGTACATAATAGAGCTTACCTGTAGTAGAAGATTTCATATTTATACTCTTGTTAAGCTGTTTCAATGACTCATTGATTTGGGTGAGGGTAGTTTTCAGTGAGTACAATCCCGTAGTGAAAAGAATAATCATACAACATACGATACAATTAAACCAGGCGTAATACCACTGGTACAGCGGAAGTCTCACTTCAAAAAATAGTATAACAATTAATATTTTAAGTAATTTTTTATCGCTGAACAGTTTCAAACCCAAGCGCTTAAAATAAATCAATATTTCATAAATAATATCAATTCGAAACCAGTCCAATTCTATAAATATTTCTGTAGGGATTAAAATTCAAATCCACCGTCATCTCAGCTGGCATCAACGCTAGCGACAGCGCTGCCGGCTGCCGCTACAGGTCTGGCTCGATCCTTCATCACCAAGCTCTCTCTCCTGTCTCATAGCTTCGCAACAGCAGACCGCCAACCAGCTTCACTTTCATAACACACTTCTACATCTTCTACATCACTCATTAATTTCTTTCAATCTCATCTCTCTTCATTGCTCTATCCGACTCAATAAACACCAAAATGCCAATCACCTTTCTTTCATTTAACCACCGACCGACCTAACCCCAAAATTTCTAATAAATATGACACTTCACCTTTCCAAATAAAAAATAATAATTTTGCCCACAAATTATCATAGTCAACCATAAACAGCCAGAACCGTGTATGGCCAAATTTCTCGATATTTTGATGCATGATATTTTTATCAGCCACTCGCACATGCTCCACTATTGCATCATTCATAAGCGAGTGTGCTAATTTATTTATTTATAGCAAGCAAACTTCTAATACGTTTATTTCAAAGCGATCATCAATGAAGTTAGTGGTATTGTACATGAGGACCAATGTTCCATGTTGGATCACGGTGTGCGCATAAAATATATTTTGTGCAATTGTCTGGTCGAAATACAAGCAAGTGACGTATAACCGTCTCCGAATTCAGTACAACTCAATTTTTTTTTCATTTACCGATAAACAACCGGTAATGGGAAGAATTATTTACTGTTTACCGGTAATTGCAATTTGACGGTAAATTGCAAGCCCTGCCCTTGTGAGAACAAAATTATCTTTTACGTACATATTAAATTTGACTCAGGAATTATATATGATGTCAACCCACAAATCATCACTAATATCCAGAAACACATAAGAAATGTCACAATGATTTTATATGTGTTGTCGTTTACCGCACTTCTCTTGCTCCAGATGATCATTGACCGTGCCTGAAAACACAAATGCGCCCACTATAATTGTGACCAGCGACCAGAGCAATGAGAAATTCTAACCAATTAATGAAACAAAAAAATATAACATTTTGAACTCAATGATTTAATTAATTATACTCAAATTATTTACCTTTTCAACCAGTTTTCTCGCCTTTATTAAACATCTGATGTGTATGCCACATCTAAGAAAACTAACAGTAAGGATAGTAAATATAAATATGATGTGAACGGATCTCAGGACTGCACTAGACTTATTTAAGACTCTTCTAACATCCAGGTAACCATACATTGTCACACAAACTAAAAAATAATTTTACTTTTAAAATAAGCAATGTTATCTTTGTGGTTAAGATTCATATTTTATTTTTTATCTTTGTTTAATTAACCACTAAAATGAGTTTAAATACATCTACCGGTTTCGAAAAATACCATTTTCTTCTTCAGGATGTCATAACTAACTAAAACATACATTGTTTCTTTGACAGAATCTATTTTTAAAAATCTATTTTTAAAAAATTTTTTTTTTTTTTTAGTACTTAACTCAAATCATTACTTAATACAAATTTACTCGAATAATTTTTAGGAAAAAATTTTAGAATGGGACTCGTAGTTAAATTTAGTTGGTTGTTTATAATTTTTTGATTAGTTTTACACGCTTTATTTATCTCCGATTCCAAATTATTTAATTTGTGACCAACACCGTTTATATGCAAAATTGACAATCCCAATTTTTTATCAAAATCATGACCATTTTCTATCAAATGATTAGCAAATTCTGAAAATCCACTATTGTTCAAACATCTCAAATGCTCCCTTACTCTTATATTAAAATTTCTACCCGTTTTACCAATGTAAAATGCAGCACAATCCTTGCAACTAAGTTTATAGACACCAGAATTGTTAAATTTATCATCTGTCTTTAGAATTTATGAGTAAATTTCCTATACTATTATTTGTAGAAAAAGGCCGGTCTAATGTTTCGTGGTAGGTGTTTAGATATTTGATTCGAAAAGTTATTTATGTATAAAATCCTACGCCAATAATCATTATTATCATTATGTTTTATCTGTGATTTATATAAAAATTGATTATTATATTCTTTTAATTTATTTTTTAAAATAGTGTCTATCAAACCTGTATTATACCCGTTATTAACTGCTATTTTTTTAATTGTATTCAATTCAATATTGAAATTGGATGTTGACATAGGAATATTGACTAAACGATGTATCATGGAGTGGAACCCTGAATGTTTGTGTGATAATGGATGATTAGATTCATTGTGTATGATAGTATCTGTAAAAGTTGGTTTTCTAAAAATTTTGAATTCAATTTTATTATTATTTTTAATCAATGTTAGGTCCAAAAAATTTAGGGTCGAATTATTTTCCATTTCTAAAGTAAATTGTGTTTTATTATTAAATGTATTAATGAAATTTAAAAATGTAGTTAGTTGACGTTGTGAACCTGACCAAATACATAAAAAATACATAAAAAAAAAAAAAAAAATTTTAAAAATAGATTCTGTCAAAGAAACAATGTATGTTTTAGTTAGTTATGACATCCTGAAGAAGAAAATGGTATTTTTCGAAACCGGTAGATGTATTTAAACTCATTTTAGTGGTTAATTAAACAAAGATAAAAAATAAAAAAAAATAAAAATAAAAAATAAAAAAATAATTTAATATTTTGTAGTTTATTTCGAACACATAATGACCATTTAATTCATATGAAACTTGCAGAAAAGCAATCGTCAATTGCTTGATGCTAAGCCCTGCAGGCAGATGATGCTATTATTTATAAAATTTCATCAGAAGTGCAATATACAAGGAAAAAAATTACATAATGTCAGCATGTCCTTTCACAATCAAAATTTAAAAAATATATAAAATGTAAAGGAAGCAATCTATCCGTCACCATTGAGTTGAGACACAAAAAATTGAAATAATGCTGTCCTATAAAGAGTTAAATTTACAGCAAAAATGTTGACTACCTACGCATATTCACTCCCCAAAAAATGCATTCTGAGGACTGCGGAGTTAGATAATGCATGAGTTCTGACATTACCACTGTAATAGAACAATAAATTGTGTCTCGATGACCTCAATGGTGCGTGAAAGTCAAGCAGACCAAGAATGCACCATGTAGTGTAAACAAAACATTAGTAAAATGATATGTACACGTAGAGCTATCTTACATTGATATGATTAATATCAGAATGTTATTAAAGCATAAACATGAATTATGGACAGGTAAAAAAAATTAACTTAAAATTTTTAGTGAATATATACAATATCTTAATCAAAGACATCTATTGGACAATGGGTAAAGAAGGTAATAAATGAATATTAATATTCATTGTTACTTTTTGCTAATCTGTACTACCATCTAGTGGATTTCTAAAGAAAATACAATGGAGGGTGCAACGTAACGCAATTATAGTATTAGATAGATTAGATATATAAATTAGATGGACAGGTGACCGTATTGTTCTGAAGACAGTCATAAAAGATGTGAGATAATGTGTATTGTCATAGGTGGATAAAGGTTAAAAAATGGAACAATTTACTGGTAACGAATCCATTGAAAAAATGAAATATTACTAATCAGACTCACACTGAAAGCCACATGTTTTGTATTTTATTATGTACACAGATATATATATAGTTTATAAATACCTGACAGAACATACATCACCCGACTATAAATAGCCCACCCTGTAGAATAAGACGCTAACCATACCGTTTTTCCATTCTGTTTGGATTTCCTTAGTTTCATCGGAACCACTCCAAACAGCCGACAAAACATCCAAGTGAGTACAACAAACCGACATGTTTCTGTTATTTCGTCGTTAATTTTGTGAACTTTTGCAGGAAACAAAGCTGTAAACTTTTTAAAGAACATCTTTGAGCTGCTTGTCGATTAGCAAAGGTTATTTTTAATCACCAGAATTATTAAAATCTGGGACAATCACGGGGATGTATAAATATTTTGAATCACATCACATTACAGTCCTTATATTTTCAATTTTCAGGTAACGCCACAGAGGGTACTAAAAATATGTTTTAAATCATATTAATAAATTTGATTTGACTTGATGAAATGGTAAATTATTCTACTGGATACTTCATATTACGAAGCCAAAATAATATTGTAAAAATATGATTCATTCATATATTTATTTGCCACCTGGCAATACTTAATGAATGATAGTATTCATGAAAAATTAATTCCCTGGCATTAATGAATTTCCATAGATTTAATGAGATAGGTATATATGTTATCTTTATCTATCATCCGATAAAAATTTATAACTAACACATTAGTACCATAGAGTTGTGGTTCACTAGAAACAATTATTAAATTATAGATATCATATAAAATTAGTTTTAAAAATTTAGCAAGTACAAAATATGAGGGCTATCTCAAAAACTTCCGACCTCCACATGAAGATGGCAGCACTAGTCAACAAAGTTGGGAAACATGTTTTGCACATGCTTTGATAAGTATTCACCAAAATTTCAGCTATTTTGAACGCGCAGTTGTTGTTTGACAATCATTTGAGTGAGTCGATGTGAGTGTTTTTGTGAAAATGTAAAAAATCGAATATCGAACTGTCGTTAAGTCTTTGTTTTTGAAAGGCAATACGCCTACACAAATTAAAGACGAGTTGGACGCTGTGTACGGGGACTCTGCACTATCATTTACCACGGTGAAATTTTGGGCAGCTGAATTTAAACATGGTCGTACCAGTTTGGGTGACAATGAACATTCGGGACGGCCAAAAACTGCAACTACTGACAATAACATTACTCAAGTTCACCAAATGATGCTGGAGATAGCAGAGGCTATGAACATGTTCAAAGAACATGTTTGTCACATATTGAATCAAGATTTAGGCATGAGAAAGCTGGCCGGTCGTTTGGTGCTGCGTTTGCTCACTCCGGACCAAAAACGTGTTTAAATGAACATTTCCAATGCTCTGTTGGCGCAGTTTAGGCGCAATTCATCAGAGTTTTGGCGCCGATTAATTACTATAGATGCTTGGATATACTATTATACTCCAGAAACAAAAACACAATCAAAACAGTGAACTGCGAAGGGAGAATCGGGTTCTTCGGCTGGGAAAGTTATGGCAACTGTTTTCTGGGATAGCCATGGAGTTGTCTTAATCGATTATTTTGAAAAAGAAAAAAAAGCATTACAGAAGCATGCCATACATCATACTTGACAGGCTGAAGGCAGAAATTGCGGAAAAACGGCCACATTTGCAGAAGAAAAATTTGTTGCATCAAGACAAGGATACTACGATAAGTAATATCTCAAATGCACTACTATCTGGGAGGACATACAATATCTATACATTAATATATTGCCATTGGACATGACATACCGCGAAGGTGCAGATAAAAAAGTATAAAAAGTTAATAATACGACATTACATTATTATTTATTCTATCTTATTCTTTAAATATTTGTAACATGTGGATAGTCGCAGTTTGTGAGTTTTGCCAATTTGAAATTATAAATTACACACATCAAGCAACCACTTTGTTATTTTTGGTTTGAAGTCATTAATCACTTTAGACCTTTTAAGGTTTAGAAAAAGTTATGTGAAAAAAGTATAATCAGAAGTTATAAAAAGATTTTTAAAATATTATTGTATAATACTTAATTTTATTTTGTTTGCATTTTTATTTTACATTTTGTAGGAATGTGTATGCATATATGTGCAGTAATTTTCTACTAATTATTCTAATGATTTATGCTAGAATATGTTTTTTACACAAATGAAGTTTTAATAATATAAATAAATATGCTCAAAATTGTGTTTTTTAAATTTATTTAAAGTGATATCAGAAACTGTGATCACAGTCTCAGTTTTATATCACTGATATTATCGAATACCAATCACAATCACATCAGTATTTTTTCTCATCAGTACTTTACATTAACTGTCATTCTAAGAGATCATTATCATTTTAAGGTATGGATAAAAAATTTACTGTTTGCGGTTGTATTTAGTGTAATGATATGTAAATGATTAATGAATAGAAACAGTGCCGGAATAACTTTGATTTATCAATATTTAATTCTCTCACATTCCCTTAAAATAACCAAATAAAAAAAACTATTCCAATATCTGGTCAACTGCCAGGCTTTTCGCAGAAAGATATACACATAAAATCAATTTTATTGAAAAATATTGTCGTTCCTTTTAAAAAATCTTTTAATAAATACCTTTATCAAAAAGCTTTTAATAAGAGGAAAATAAAATGAATTTTGCTTTGTACATTATGAGGTGAGTTTTGAAGGTTGTAAAGTACATACTTGCTTAAACGGCCAGGTCTGTGAGACTCCTCTCATAGATAAGAAAAGCATCCTGTCATCTCGTCTATGTCTCATGGTCATATCGCGTCGCACTCTATGATTTCTTTCCTTATATATGTCGCTGTCAAATGTGACCTGAATGTTTTGTTCGTATTGCATAAAGAAGCATAAAGTAATCGATTGAAGCCGGTTGCGTATCTGCTAGTATTATATATAAGGACACGTGTTTTTACATACAAAATAACATGGGAATTAGTTGCATGTATGGCTGGCAGGTGTCTTATTTTTGCTATTAAATTCAGCACACAGGAAATATTGTAATGGGGCTTTATGTATTTGTTAGTTTGTATGCAGATGCACGTATATGAATTCTGTTGTCGACGTTCGTAACATTGGGTTAACTAATAGTTTTAAACTAAGCTAATTATTTGTGCTATGAAAATTAAGACAAACTCCCAGGCTGAGGCTTGAACTGACCCTTGATCATTAGACAAGTGTATTACCGCTAGATCAAACAAGCAATCATCATTTTACTAATAAAGGGTGTCCAGCGGAAAATTTTCAAGTTTAATATGTTATTCTCATATTTTATTTATACAAAATGGAGTTTAACAATGCTAATTTAACATTATTTTATAAACAATATTTTCTAAATGCCGTCCATTTCTCTTAAGACACTCATGCAATCGGACTCTTAAATTTGCAAACTCGCGAAAGCAAGGCGTTGGTTCAATGGCAGCAACTTCACGGTGGATATTTTCTTGTAGGGCCTGAATTGTTCGAGAATTGTTGCTGTAAACTCTCGACTTAAGGAATCCCACAAAAAAAAGTCACACGGTGTAAGGTCCGGCGACTGAAATACCCGGGGTATGTCTCCGTACTTGCTAATTTATTTATTGGGAAAAATTCCTTTCAGCTTCTTTATTGAAACTCTAGCTGTGTGTGGAGTGGCCCCGTCTTGCTGAAATTGTGTTATGATGTTGAACCCGGGAAACAGCTGCAGTTGCAGTACCAAAAATTTGTTGATCATTCGACAACACACATCAGCAGTGACTGTCTCTCGCTGGTTAAAAAAATAAGGACCAATTATCCCTCGGGCAGAAATTGCACACCACACTGTCGTTTTTGAACAATGCAAACGTTTTTAATGGCGTTTCTTGGGTTGTCGGGGAACCAGTATCTCATGTTCTGTTTATTAACATAGCCATCAATATGAAAATGTACTTCATCAGTAAACAATATTTTTCCAAGCGTTCGTGCTGTTCTAAAACGTTCTTGGTAAGGTTTCACGTAAAAAAATAGTTATTTTCGTTGAGAAACTGCACGATTTGCAGTTTGTATGGATGAAGCTGTAGTTTTTTTTCAAAATAACGTGCATTGCAAGCTGCAATCTTCCTTATCGATTTACGCGGATTGTGCATAATTTCATGTCGAACTTGAGCCACATGTTCTGGCGTCGCTGTTGACGTTGACGATCCCGGAGGAGTTTGGTTAACCATTGTCCCTTCTTGTCTGAACTTTTGAACACAACACCAGATAAGTTGCGTGCTCGTGGAATATTAAAGTGAGTACAAAAAGCGAACCAATGAATCACCGCACTTTAAATATTGCTTAACCGCGAACTCCCGACCAGTGACTCATTGCGACTGGCAAATCAGCAAATCACGCTCGTCAAACAATATCCCTCCCACTTACCTCACCCTGATGGTTTACGAGCAATTACAATTTAATCTTGAAATTTTTCCGCTGGACACCCTATATTTCATAGATATCAGCGCCTTGATAGCTCAGCGATGGAATACAAGTTTACTATGTATGATATAATAGATACAAATGTTTTCAGACCCAAATTAAACTGATTTGTAATGGGAATATATGACAGAAATACTTATACCCCACTAATTTTAATTTGGTAGAATGTTTTGGGTATATCACAACTTTATTTCTAGATATAATCGTTACGAGAACGTGAAATGTAAACACTTGGATTATATCAACTAGTGTCTAACCTTGAACTATCTCAATTACTACCACTACACCTCACTTCTCTAACCTCAGCCACTAATTTTAATCTGGTAGAGTATGTAGCGTGCTGACATAAAGCGATTACAACTTTTATTTAAGATTTAGATTTTTTCTTCATCCACTATTAAATTGTAAATACACCAAATCCAATTTCATATTTTGAAAAAGGTTTACATTTCAGATGGCTAAAATTTCAACAAGGGCAAAATAATATAGATAACTATGAGAACTGTTACTTTTATATGTGTGTGTCAGATGAGTGGTGGGGGTCATGGGATATAAGAGGCCGTCACTGGGGAACGAATAAGTCAGCCATCATTATCAAATTATGATAAAAGAAAATCACTTTCTGAAAGTGTCGTCCGGCTAGCTGTTGAAGATGGTATTTCTGTCAAAGCTATTACAAATAGTGCTTTTATTCGTGAATCCATCGAACAAAAGGGTTATACACTGCTGAAGAATCATTCGGTTACCATGAAATTAATTTTAAACTTTTATGAAGATTATTAGAAAAATAAATAATCTTAAAGAGTTGGGTGCTCGCTTCTGCCTATGGATTTTTCTAACTATGGATGAATGAACGAGTTTACGAAATAGAAGATATTTTAATATCATTGTTCAAAGTGAAAAATTATCAAAGTCTCAAGTCCCAGGAATTCTCGGGACTTTAAAAATTTTAGTCTCGAATCCCGGGAATTGAAAAAACCCGAGACTTCAGAATCCCTAGATGCGATGCATCTATCTTAAGCTGTGGTACTTTTCAGGTCTTCTTCGACCTAAAGTTGCACCCAAGATAATCTCCTTTTTTTTGACGAAAAATGTGGGCACTGGAAGAATTTTTGGTTCACTGCTGTAGAAACGGTTTACTGTGGTTGGATTTGTTTTAGGTCTGTTAAAATCAAGCTAAACTTGTGCCATGAAAAATAATAAACGGTCTAATTTCGAGTCCTGAGTGACACCGCTTGTGATCTTAAATAGTGTGTTGGCCTTTTTTGGACTAAAAAAAGCTAAAACTACTCCATAAAGTATTGATGATAGTCAATATTATTATTCCTTCGTTATCATTCCTTCACATTAGCAATAAGCAATATCTGACTTATATTATTGTACATTACTGTAAATATATTACTGTAATAAACTAGTGTTGTTACACGCATCATATTGAGTGTTTCACTACAAGCAACTTGTAACGAATCCGATGAATCCTTAACTCCCGTTGTTTCGATTATATTTCTAAATATGTGCGCCTGCTCCTAGTCCAAGGCACCACCGTGAAGGTTTCGATGCTTCCCTACTTCTCTAAGATCGAGGTTTAACGTAGACGTCTTCTACGCAACCTTAATATTAATTTGGCCAAATGATCATCTAACGGTTACGAATACCCCATGTCATGTCCGTAATAATCCTAATTCTTTTAACCCGCGTTTTCAATTATCAAATATCCAAAGTTTACAAATATCCAAATATTATAGCCGTTCAAATACCTATAGAGCAATTGTTAAAATAAATATACCGATTATCTTATAGTACGCGATTAAATAACGGAACCCTCTGATTATGCGGTATGATACCCGAACGCACTCGTCATAACATTAATTTTACTAGACTTCAATTTATTACCTCTAATTCTGAAATATAAGAGTGTGGAAGAAATTATACACAGGACACCAACCTTTTCGTAGACTTGTCCTCGTGACTGTGGCCGCCTCGTGGCGTCACCTAGCTGTTCATAAATTATGTGGACATGCTAGACAACATGCGACATGCTAAATGCCTCGCTTGGCAAATATGTTCCGTGATTATGATAAGTTCTCTAGACACCGGTCTGTTGCGCTCGCTCGGCTCCCCTATCCCCAGATTAAGATACCCGTACGCCTGGTGCCTATTCGCGGTAGGCGACGGGTGCTTAACCCCGAGCCCTCTCACCCAACGCGTTCAAAAGTTAATGATGATGATGCTGATGATCCAAAGTTTAGATTCGGCCGGTGTCTCAGTGAACAATATCATTTGTTATGACTCATTCAAGATGCATGGCCGAGGTCCTTATATCTCCAATATGCTGCTGTTCAGTATCGGTAGGAAAATGGCCAATCCGTGGCCGCGTCCACCACTGAAGGTAATTAATTGTGATGATTGTGACATGACAGTACGATTCTCAGGAAAATTACCATCCTTTAGGTGCGTCTGAAAACATACGTCATGTGACAACGGTGTGCGATAGATAGTTTAGTTAATCTGCAGGATGATCCTCGGTGTCTCGAACAATGCATCTCGAATAGAGCCAGGAACAAATAGTTAGGATTGTTATCACTGCATACTGGTGCGGGTGTGTGTGTGTTTGTGTAATTGTAGATCGTTTCAGGAACACTGTCTCTGGGTATTAACCTCTAGAGATCCTACTATCATCCTCCTCATACAACTGAAGTACGAGTACCACGGCGACCACACAGGAACCACCTCGATGCAACTCAGTGCGGACTAAACTGTTTATGCCAGGTTATATATCGGAAAAAGATCATGAACGGTAAACATACGTAAGGTTAGCCTGTAGCCTTGTGCACCCTACGCAGACCGATGATGTTCAATAACTCTTTCATTTTGGATATTCCTACCAAACCAATATAACCATAGCTAGCCCGTCCACACTTCATACCCCCGAATGACTCTGTTCAGCCTCCAAAAGCACCTTTCCTTCCAATCAAATCATCTTAGGAAAATTACAATTCACATAGGCGTTGAAAGGTGATAGAATGAAACACCTGGTTTCAGCTTGATAACCGAAAATATAATTATATACATAATGTAGGGATAAATATAGAGTCTTACTTGTGAGATGTGTAGTAAAGTAAAACGTTCAGTACGTTGTTAGTACAATATCAATAATAAAAGTCAGTATGATTTCCATACGCATGCAATAGTGCGTTTTCAAAGTAAATAAACCCACAAAGGTTCTCGGATATATTCTATCGTTTCTACCTACTGACCGTTGCTTCGGATCAAAATGTAATTCATATAATGTACCCTACAATGCCTTCGTAGCGAGGCTGTGAGTTTCCAGAGGCATATGCGTACCCGGATACATGATTATTTACATGGCCAAAAGTAGTTAATAATTAGTTCTAAACAATGAGATAAATATAACTAAGACTTATAGATTGGTGTTCCAAATAAATAAATAGGACAGTAATTAAATGAAGTGAAATATCAAATAGTCTAGCGATTACGCCAGCTCCCTTTTATGAATTGGTAATTACATGATGATCCGAATCACACTACAGTATTTGTTAGCGGTTTTAATTATGTATACGAGCATGCAAAAGGATAAACTTAGTATTTTGGCGGATCTGGTCCTCAGCGTCTGCGCCGATCCTGGTCAGCCCTCCGGAACCTGGAGTCACTGCACTCGCGATTTGAATTCGAACACGACCCCGCGAACCCGGAAACCCACGCGATCACCCCTAAAACACTCGCGACGTAAATCTCGAAAAGGAAAATCCGATTTCGTATCCCTAACAACGTTTATGTATACGTCCCTTTTTCCGGTTCAAAAGCGACTCTCACACGTACAACCCCCTAACCCTCCCGAAACCGACTGCCTGGAGAAGCGTTCGCCACCCCCGCTCATACTGTTCTCCTCCCCCGCCCCGCTACTCTCGCCCCTAACCGACCCGCTCTAGAAATTTCGTAGAATTCGTATTTTTTTACCATTTTGATATATGTGGATCATCACAAACTTGAGTGTACAAAGTAAGGAAATAACCCAAAGGGAATCTGGTGGCATTTCCAAGGATGCACTGATGCAGTCAAATTGGAAAGTCACTACAATAACTAACTATAATTCATATTATAAATTATAATTGATAGTTTGTGAACAAACGAACAGTCAAATTTTATTTTTATATTAAAAAACATTTAACTTATTAAATTTATTAAATAACTAACATATAAAACTTACTAAGTAACTAACTTATCAGTAACATAAGGCAGGGATGAAACATTGGAATGTCATAATGCCTTGACTTACAATAAATAAGTTAACCATTTTGTGATGGGACATGGAGCAAAGAACCTTGCTGTGAGTTATCTGATCGGCACTCAGAAACATCGCAAACTTCTTAATATCTATTCTGCAAATGATGAAGCCCTCGTCTCTTGGGTCATCCTCGCCTTCAACCACTTTGTCAGTATCTATAAAAGATAAGTAAACAGTTCAGTATTGAATCAGAAGTGACATTGTTAAAATTCAAATTTATTTATTTTTTCAATTAAATACAGTAGAAGTCCGATAATCCGGCACGTTCGGGACCGGCTCGGTGCCGGACTACCGAACGTGCCGGATTATTGGGCGGTAATTATAAGAACAATTAGGTTAATAATTAAACTACAAATACAGTATGCAAATACATACAACAAAGTTTATTTTACATTTCATATAATGTATGTACACGTACTGTAAAACATATTTCACTTAGATTTAAAAAAGTCACGAATGTCTTTTTGTTTTCTTGACTTTTGGCGTTTAGTATAAAATTCATTTCTAATGATATGGAAATCAATAATTTCTGAAGCACTGTAGCTAGTACTAGCCCCAGCAAAAGAGATAAACTTATTTAGTGATTCTGCAGCTTCTGCCCAGCTGATTTTTTCCTTTTCTTCCGTTTCGGCATCTGAGTCACTTTCTTCAAGATTTTGAGTAGGCTGAGGGTTTACTACAAGTTGATAATGTCCTCATCGGTTAGTTCTTGTTCAACAGGCTCATTCTCGTCGATTAGAAGCCACTCCTCTACCTCATCTTCAGGCAGGTTTTTCAAGGGATTGTCAGCACTTCTAACAACATCCAAAACTTTGGTCAGAGCGTCTTGATGGTTTTCTTCATCATCAGTCTGTAGAGTTAGGTCAGATGCAGGGTTTGCAGCTGGCCAAAGTTTTCTCCAGCATTTTTGGAGTGTTGTATTTTTTACCTGGTTCCAAGACAGTGCAATAGCATAGACGGCATCTTTTACTGTAAACTTTTTTTGAAAATCAGTCACGTCACAGTCGGCATTTAACAGGCCTTGAATAAAAGACCTTCTATAAAAGCATTTAAAATTTTGAATAACCCCTTGGTGCATGGGTTGAATCAAAGATGTTACGTTAGGTGGGAGCAGAGTAGCAACAATATTTTCAGAAACTAACTCATCTACTGGCGGGATGGGCTTTGCAATTGTCCAAAAGAAGGATGGCTTTAGTATCTTCTGGTAGACCAAGGCCCTTGAAGGATTCCTTGACCTCAGGCACAAAGTGGTGAAAAAACCAGTCTTTAAAGAGGGCGGCAGTCATCCACGCATTTGATTGAGCATCGTATCGGACAGGCAAGTGTGTAACATTCTTAAAAGCCCTGGGTTTTGCAGATTTACCTATCACAAAAGGGATCACTCGGTGGTTTCCAGACGCATTAGCACATAGCAAAACGGTTAATCTGTCTTTGTTTTTTTTTTTAAACCCTTGGCTGCTTTTTCTCCTCCCCCAGCTAGTGTAGATGTTGGTAAACATCGCCACAATAGCCCTGTTTCATCAGCATTGTAAATCTGTTCAGGTGTTAAATCATTATCAGCCACGATTTTCTCAAACTCGTCTTTGTATTTTTCTGCAGAGTTTTGGTTTGCTGAAAGTGTTTCTCCAGTTACATCAAGTCTTCGAATTCCATGCCGAAACTTAAAGTTTCTGAGCCAACCATCAGAATAATTACATTCACTTTCAGCAACTCCTAAATCTTGGCCGAATTTCTTTGCCTTTTCAACAATCATTGGCCCTGTTACCGGCTTTCCTTCAGAACGTACTGCACTAAACCAATTGAACAATACACTATCTAGCTGTTCCAGTTTTGGTTTTTTTAATGTTTGTCTAGAAGCCAATTTTTCAGTTGTTACTGATTGAGAAGCAAACTTCATTAGTTCATCTTTTTGTTTTTTAATGTCATAAATAGTTGATGAGCCAATATTAAACTCATTCATTAAAACATTTCTATTCTCGCATTTTTCTAGCCGTTTGATGATTTCTAGTTTCTGATTGAGAGTCAGTGTTACGTGTTTTCGTTTCTCTCCTTTTGAACTTGAAGGCTTAGGTTTTGAAAACATGGTCACTGTACAGTTAAAACGAAACTCACTTTTTTTATGAAGTTTCAAAAGTTACGTTTACTGCGATGTGAAAGGACACAAAACAACAACGCACAAAAAATGGCGAAGACGCTTCGTGATTGATTAACGAAGCTGCACTGCACCTGAATTTGTTGTAACAGCTGAGACTAGCCGGCCGCTAATTGTTTCCGAACAATACCGAGCGCTTCCGCATGATCCCGAACTACCCCGAATTCTTCCGAATAGTTCTCGAGCGTTTTTACTATTTGCTTTAAAGACACACTTTTGGAGAAAACCAAAATTTTTACAATTTTCCGGAGCGATGCCGGACTATCGGGCATTCCGGACTGTTGGATGCCGGACTAATGGACTTCTACTGTAATATATATGTAAATATTAATGCAAGTTACAACTTTAAGTTAACATACATCAAAATAAATATTTGCGAAACTGACCCATTATTATTGAATATCATTATATAATTCGGAATCAATAAAATAATTATATTAATCGAAACAATCAAAAACTATGACTTTTTTAAATCTCCGACATGGTTAAGATTAGTCACATGCAGCTCGAACATTTTCTACTCTTTTTTTTAATATGTATCGATCTCTATAATATTGTGTGAACAGAAAAAAAAAATATTTTTATTTATTATGTTTTAGAGTCATTTATGCCTAGCAGAAATCACTACCCAAATTTCAAAAATATTTGTACCTATTATAATATTTATTGTTTTTTTATGTAACAACTATAAGTGAAAAGTACCGTAAATATGATAAATATAATTGTTGTAAATGTAGAGAAATCTACATTTATACTACATTCGTAATTACTTTTACAAAGACGTTTAAAGTCAATGTTCTTTCATTTTATATTATGTAAATATGAATAATAAAATTAGTTTATACAATAAAACACACTATTTAAACCAATTCTTTGAGTTTTACTTTATCAAAACGTCTTTAACTTTAAACATTTGAGAAATTGTAAGTTTTAAAAATTACCTATTCTTAAAAAATAAACTACAAAATAAGGTATTGATTTATTATATTATTTTATATAATACATACCATCAAAGCTGTCCACAGTCATGTTCTGAAACCTGGATGAAACTGTTGCCATATCTGTTTTAATTTGAAGAATAAATTGACCGGAAGAATTCGCCTTCACTATCAACTCGGGAGACATACTTTTCATACGGTCCACTGTTAATCTCAGCTGCTTCAAGGCGGGCATAACTATTGATATCTGCAATAAGATTAAGAAGTAAAATTGCAATAGCCAATTTTTGACACAGCACCCAATCCATAATCCACAAACCCAATCCTTTCTCTCCACAATCATGTCCATCAGATTCCTAATTGTATCGCTAATACCACATTTCAACATAATTATTTAAAAAGAGCTTACAATTATAAACATCAAAAACATCAACTGATGAATAGAAGCTTCTGTGCGTGAAACAACTGCTGGAGTCGAAAATACCGAGTCAACAAAGCACACTGCTAATATATAAAACAATAATAAGACCTTTGTAAGAAACTAATTTATCATTAGAGGCATTGAAAAAATATATTCGGAATGGTAAACCAAAACTATCCTACTGCCAAAGAGAGAAGGAAACATAGTGCGGAATTTAAAAGAGATTGAAACACTGTCGGCAAAATGCCGACCAAATACAAACAGATAAAATTACCTCACAATTTCAAAGCAAAGACTTTAAAAAGTTCTAGAACAGTACAAGAAAAATAACCAACCCAAAACATCAGGCATCTATATCGGAATGAATATCAGACATATATGAAATTTAAAAAATATTCCGACCAGAATTTTCTGAGGTCAATGGTCAAGATTCCCCTAAGCACGCAGCTGAACGATTAACGGAAGAAGCTGTGTGCATGGATTCGTTCCACTTTTGAGACATTAAGTTGCTGGCGTAAAGCTGTGGCTAGAGCTCAACACTAACTCTCTAGTGCAAGCTGCGCTCACATGGAAGGCTGGCTCCCTGACCAGAGAATGGCATCGACTGCAGAGTAGCTACAGATATAATAATACCTATAACTGAAATTCAATATTTATATATATGTGTAACTTCTTTTTTTTCTTCTCTTGTTTAATATCAATAATATTTTATTACTTGAATATATTGTTTATGATATTCATATGGCGAATCGGGTCATCTTGCACTAACAACCCGATCACGATGGAATAAACACATTATTAATAATAATAATATCAAAAATGTAAATAATCATAATAAATAGCTAAACATATTTGTAAACTGTTACTTTCACATCTCATGAATTTCTCAGTAGCATAATAGTTAATATCCCTAGCCGTCATGCAAGAGACCGGGGTTCGATTTCCTACAATACATATGAATGTATACAATTCTATGCATGGGTGATATAATATACAGAGTGTAACAGACCTAATCCACAATATTTTATGGCTGGATACCTGACTATATTACGAGTCGAAATATAGTCAGATGAATGGAAAATATTATTGTTTGAAATTTTTACAAAATCATGTTAAGCTTGCATTCAATGTATTTCTAAATAAATATTTGCAAAATTGTTCAATTATTAATCTATCTTTGCTTCAGACCCTAAATCATATAACAAAAAAATAATCAAACCGCTCGAAATTCGATGGCCTTTAATTTTTTGTATTCTATATATAATTTGGAATCAACAAAATATTTCAATTAATAGAAATAATTGCACAATTACGATTTTTTTTTAATGCTTATATCTCTGACATGGTTAAGATTACGCCGTTGAACATTTTCGACTCGTAATTTAGTCAGGTATCCATCCACCCATAAAATATTATGGACTAGGCCTGTTATGTGCACCCTGTATATGTCTGAGACATGCAATGCATTTTTTCTTTTCAAATAACAATAAACAAACTTTTAACGTAACAAATGTTTTTGATAAGATTCAAGGCCAAAAACTTTTGAAAAAAATCTGTAAAATACATAGCAAGCCAAAGAAACATTTTTTGGGTGTATGTATTTATTATGTAGAAGAATCAATCAGAAACACTACAGCAGTATAACAAGTGTTAATAAAAAATTGTAAACATTTACATGGTAACTCTGTATATTTGGTTCGTTGTAGCTCCGCCATGCCTTTCTAGGAATTACCGTAACGGGAACATCGTGTGTGACTTGTCGAGTGTGCATCAAGTTTAGTGAAGGCTGAAACATTGTCACATATTAGAATACTCAAGTCTTAAGGAAAGTGAACAACTTAACTAATTTGTTTAAGAATTAGTGATTATTTTGATCCTTTTACAGCTACAAAAAAATGACTATGTTCGTAATGTTTTCGTACCAAATCAGTATTATTTTATTTTTTAATAGAGCATCACAATGAATATTGATCTACCATAGCCTAATTAAGGTGTCTAATGGGTTTAACCATTTCCAAGCCACGCAGTAACGCAGATCTACCGCCCCAATTAAACGTATAATATTTCCATAAATATGAGCAACACAAAATTAGAATTTTAGTTATAAGGGAGACATTTACGCTTAGAAATGACTAATATTTTGTAGAATTCGCTTTACAACTAATTATGTAAAACGAATCCTAAAAGTAATTATTTTTCAATTCAATCTAACTAATTCAGGCTAACTGTCACTATCTTGTGCCAAAGCCAAAAAAAACATTTGCATAAAGATTCCATTTGTTTCTCGCATCAAAAATATACAACAGTCTAAATGCAAATGTGAAAAATTGCAACCATAGTCTTGCATATTTTTTACGATAAGTGCAGTTCTGACTCCACGAAATGGGGAGAAATTACGTCCGAGGACTTTTAAAGGTCCAAACTTGAGATTAAAACTGCTACAACAGTATATTGAATTACCTAATTGCATCTTGTTTCACTCTTTATATATCTTTTTTTATATGCTATCTAATTGTATACGCTGAACATTGGACTTACTTTAAGTTTTACGTTGTAATTATATTTTATTTAATTGCATCTCTTAATAATCTCTAATTCTGTTAATAAATAAAAATCATATTTACCAATTCAATCTCAAGTGTTAAACAAGGAAATTGTTTATTGGTGAGTTTGATCTTTATACACTTGGCAGTCTGTTTCAAGGAAGAGAGAGATCTTGCTAAATTACCTGAAAATTAAAATTATGAAAATAATTTAAAATAAATAGTTTAACACTAATTTATTATAAGAAGTTGACAGACAAGAGCATTTATTGTGGTCCTCACAGAAAAATTATATGTAAAATATTCATTCAAAATATTCAATTTATTAGCTCCATGCGAGTCAAATCTGGTGAGATTATCAATGAAATTATAAAACCCACAGTAACATGTTTGATATACAAATTAAGAAAGAGAAATATACCTGTACCAAACCCTAAATATATTTCCCTATGCGTATCATCGACACCATCCATATGATATTCAGAGAAAAAAGACGCTTGATCAAGGTAACACCACACCTTAGGTGGTGTTGGGCTAGAATTCTCATCGGACACAATAAAGTACACTTTATCATGTGATAACCTCAATATACACTCCTTGGCGATCTTAGATAAAGTGGTCACTATATCTGAAAAAGATTGTATTTTACATAACGTTTAGCAAAAAAAAAAACTAATGATAGAGTCCTTATATCTGAAAATATGCACGGAAGAATATATGCTATTCAATGAAATATATCAAATAATAAACTTTCAAACCCACTACTTAGAAAACTTTGTTGTTTCATGAATACTGGGCATTTTTAATTTAAACTGATCTCAGCCACAATCTCCAGAAATGTTTAAATTTGTGAGTCACATTTATTGACTGCCTACATTTAGCTATGTTGTATTTGCAGATTTTATAATTAATACCAAAACATCATAAATTTAAAATGAATTTCAAATTCATACGTAGTTTCACAATACTTCGTGATTCACAAAAATAAAAAGGAAATACTCACTTGTTAATTCTCTCATGGGCACAGAATCGACCATGACAGCTCGAAACTTCATGTTTTATGAATAAAGACATAAATTATTGGAATAAAAATTAGAGTATTAAAGTTACGGTTTTCAAGCTTCAAACTTTTGTAAACATAAACAACAACTATACTTTGTATCACACAATCCACACAAGGCAAGCACGAATAATGACATTTGGCGATTTTCCCGCTCTCGGCGCTCATATGGTATCATCAAGTGCTTTAGACTTTCAACACAGGATGTCGCTCATCGTTCAATTATTTCCTAACTTCTATCGCTAGACAGCACCACTTCCTATGAAAGGAACCAAAATAAACGTTTTCTATTTCATATCGTGTCGTATTGTCTATCTCGCTCACACTAATGCGATTCCCGTTTTAGAACGAATGAAATAGTAAAATATTATACTTGTATACGCACTTTGGTGAAAATCAACGAAAAATGACATTATATCAATGATTATATTCGTAAATATGGACTTTGTTGCGAAATGGTGCTCATTTGTGACGATTAATTTGTATGAAATTTAATTTACTAAGTGATTATCGTAGCAAAAGAGGATGGCGCGCCGTGATATCGCAGAGTGAGTAATCAATATCTTAAAACCGTCGGTTCATTTTGAAACTGGAAACGTTGGATTCGGATACGAATTTTGTCCGTTATTTATTCATATCACTATCGGTCATTGTAACACGTAGGTCGATATCGCGAGTACAACAATTTCGTTGTCTTTTGTGATTATTATTTAGAGCATTTGTATTATCAGCAATTTATTCTCAGCCCATTTGATCTATCGGTGACATGGCATCGCTCATTCTTATTTTTTCTGCTATTGCACTTTTCCTAGACAAGGTTCACGTTCACGTGAAGAGTACCTAGCGCACAGCTGTCATTTTACCGAATCAATCATTGCACCGAATTATGTTCTTATGCACATTGAATATTCAGGGCGTTTTCCCAATCTAAATCGTTCTGATGATATTTTAATTCATTTTAAGGTGAGGCAAAATAAGTCATTTATTTTTTGGGACCAATGTGTTTTATCTAGGTATTTTATCTATCACGTGTAATCGCATTGAAAAATGATGTGTCGTGATTATTCTGCTGGCAAATTTTGAGGTTATGATTTCAAAGCCATAGTCGTTACTTCAGATTACTGAGATTACGTAATGAATGTCTTGTATACAGTTATTATATTATGCAAATAAATATTTTGCGAATGCATCCGATTGATTATTGATTATTTTTGTAGTGTTGATTGTTTACAACACGTTTTTAATTTTTACGTACTGAGTATGACCGTAGGATTTTTATAGTTTTCGTAGTTTTATTTTTGCGTTCGCACAAGAAGTAAGAAGTCGGAATTCATAGCTTGAGATATTTTTAGTATATCCCCCAAGGAATTCAGTTCAGCCATCTATGAAAAGAAAAAACAAACAGATCGGCAGGGGGGCGGTATTCAAGGCACAAGCGGTCTGTAAATTACGATTTGATTAAATTAATATGCTATGTGCCACCTTCATAAAAGATAACGTTACATCATATATGTATAATAATTAATAGATGTACCAAGATTTTTACCAGGGGCGGATTGATGACATGACTGACGACTTTAGAATTTGTATGGCCCCGTGAAGCGTTGGTAAAAATAGCCAAAACAAACTATGTATATATAACTCAACAAAACAAAAGAATGTCAACAAATTAACTGTTTTTTCAATAAAAGTTTGTTGTTAGCAATTTGATTGATATTATTACATCGAAAATAGTATGTTTATTGGTAACAGGTTTGTTAAGCAATGCTTTCAATAACCCGGGCGTCTTCCGGCCCTATCATTGGGCCATATTTTTTTCCTATCAATTTTATTGCGAAGAATGATGGCTTAAATGCCTATTCCAGGTGTATTCTAATTAGAAAGTTAATTTTATAAGTATGTATTGCATCTTGAAACCCAACTGTGAGAAATCGTCCAAGATTATGCTTCAAAGCCACAAAATAAACCTCCCATTTCTACAAAAAAACAAATCGAGATCTGCATCGACGATTATTGTCTCATTTGATCACAGAAATGATCTAGGAGCCAAACTAGAACAAAAAACAGCAGATTGACTGTCGGTCCTGTGGTGTCGGAAATGTTCGTTAAAGTTCCGTCGATTTTTACCTATTATATTAGTACTTATCGATTAAAATGAATATTTGGGGGTTAGGGCAGTGGTTAAATGAAAGAGATGTTGTAGATTTGTGTGTTGAGGTTTATTGAGATGGATAGATCGAACAAGGAAGACAGATAAAATGAATGAGTGAAGATGCAGAGATGTAGAAGGTATGCGTGTGTTACGAAGTGAATCAGCGGTCTCGCTCGGCACGCGTGGGCCAGCAAGACCGCCATTGTAAAGCGATGAAACTAGAGAGACTGCTTGCTAGCAGCAGCCGGCAGCGCTGTCAGCTGAATTTGAATTCTGAGCGCTACAAATATATAAACACATTTGTCGTTCCATTATTTTGATCAATTTGAAAGTGCAAAATATAAGTTCGAAAATTTGTCGTCAACTTACTATGTGGGTGTAGTGTAATCGGTCAATGCATTTCCCCGGATAGGAAAAGATCCAGGTTCGAATCCCGGTAGCAACAAAAAATATTTTCTATAAAATTAATTTTATATGTATATCTTTCTAATTGATGCATTTAATTTGTATTAAAAATATATTGCAACTTCACAATAAGAATATAATCATTTTGGGCCCTTTCGTCCTGGGCCCAGTGCCTGTGCACTTGCCTAGTTATGGCACTGGAAAAACATAATCTTTAAGTAAATTGCTTACGATAATATTATGATGGCTGGAATAGGAAATTTACACATAATATTTTGAAACACAACACCAATTATATTTCAATGGCGTGTTTATTTGGTCTGGCGGTAAGACACTCTTCTATCATCAAGTAGGTGTATGTTTACAGATGTGTCTATTTTTATTATTTATTTTCATAACCCACGCTCTTAGCTTACTTTTAATTTTTTTTTATTGCGTATTTTAATTTTTAAAAAAAAACTAAACCCACAAAGCGTCTTATTGAACGTTTATCTGCAGTTTCATATCTTTAATTAAATAATAAAGTAGAACCTCTATATTCATCAATAGTTTTTCCCATAACAAATAACTGAAATTCAATTAATTCGTTTCGACAATTAATAGTTGTCAAAACTTTACCTTTATTGTACTGAGGAGACATGATGGTAGAAGCAGAAGAGAAGAGAAGAACCTGGATCTCTTTCCTAACCGGGGAAGGTGCATTATGTAACTATGCTACAGCGACAATATTTTTAGCGACTAATTTTCGAACCTATATGTTACCTTTTTGATATTAATACATATAATTGTTCCATTATTTGAAAGAGTCATTTACCTTATTTTTACAGAATCTCAAATACCTTTGAATAATCTGATAGCAGATGCCAGAATTATTAATTCATTTTTATTAAATTTTGGCATGTATTATATATGTGGCAAATCTATTTATGACGGAGTAAAGAATGAAGAAATAAGGAAAGTTAAGATCAAGAAAGGATCACTTAGGTGACTTGGTCATATGGAACGGATGAATGAGGAGAGAATGGTATATGACGCAAGTGTTGATGGCACCAGAAATAGAGGACGTCCGCGGAAGACATGGCACGACCAGGTAAACCAGATAATAGAGGGTGGTTCTGCTAGAAACCTCAACGATTGGCGAACTTGTATGTATGAAGATGTATGAATGTGGATGAGGTGAGAATTGCGTGTCAGGACAGAGGAGTGTGGCCGCGTGGAAACGGCGTGATGGTAAGTTAGTCAGGGTGTGTGGGACAGTTTAATGTAGCTCGAATAATTGGTTACCAATCAATGTTACAATCACAGTCAAAATAACGATTTAATCGTCGCTAGTTTCTTCACGTGAAATTAACCTATTCAATGTTACATTATTGTGATTTTCTTTTATTAAAAAAAAAAGACAGTAACAATATTATTTTTTTTAAATACAAAATTTGTTCATTCGTCGTATCTTGGTTTATCTACACGGTAACCGGAATAGAAGGTGTTCAACAAATTTAATGGGATATAATTCAATTATTTTACATAATCATATTTCACATTTAATGCGAACAGGTGATTGCTATTAATTAGTGCAGGTTTTACTGAAAGGTATAATTATAGTATACGACGATCATCTTCAACACGTTCTGGAAGGTCGTAGACCTATTATTTCTACAGTGTGATGATAAATGATTGACTATTTTCTATTAAAAATGTATTTATAATTTCTATCTATCTTTTTTTTACCATTTAAAACTTCCTCTGTTATGTATGTACCTACACTCCGAAGCCGCATCTCTATCTTTTAGTTAGTCAACCTTAACCTTACTTGGTTCGAGGAGTTGTGAGTTGGAACCATTATTTTAATAGTTTTGTCTAATCTAAGCTTATTATTTATGCTTTCTGTAAGCGGACGTGCATTGAAACGATTATTTCATATCATCTAATTTATTGCATTGTTTACCCGGTACGGAACCCGGATTTAAATTATCTTCTATATTATTTAATGGGAGCAATATTTCTACAATTATCTTTATAAACTATAACACAACCCTTCAGAGATCAGATCGTATCTAACATCCGAACGAGAAAGAACTGAAAGTCTATTCGTTTCAATACATCTCCGTAAATACGCTACCTTATACATTTGTGCATCTATAATATATCAATAAACGAATTATTTACAAGTACCGAGTCGTGATTTTACGACCCTCCCGAGGAAGGAACATAAAATCTTCAACAGTGATGCCCTCCGAGAAAATGTCAACCGATTCTCTAGAGTAATTTTGATAACCGCTCTTAAACATTTTTATTTACTATCCTCGACCATCTTAAGTATTCGAAAGAGTGACACAATTTATATCATTTTGTTGGCCTAAATCCATTTAACTGTCTGCAATACTGGTAAATGCTTCAACATTTAGTTATCATGTTTTCGTACAAAGAGATCACTTTGTATGAAACCACGAAATTTATTATACGTCAACCGGCTTATTTCGTATTATATAAAGAATGATACCGTTTATAATTTGTCGTAAATCGAAACCGAACTATTATTTACTACTGCAAAACAGCTAACTCAATTTTTCTAGAATGATCAGGCGCAACAGAAAACTGTTTAATTTTGTAATTAAACGGATTACGAAAATTCCAAAACACACTTTGGTAGATTGTTTATACAGAAATGGAGAGGCTGAGAATTTATTGATGTTTTGATTTATCTCGTACTTATAGGGAATATTTGTTAGAATTTCTTTTATCAAAATTGTAAAATATTATTGGGAGTTAGCTGATTTTCCATGATAATGTAGTGCAACCATTATCCTCTATTTCTGGTGCCATCAACACTTGTGTCAGGTAAACATTGAAGGTTTTTCAGCACGTAGTACTTATTTATTATTTTTAAATCGATGGAAATTTTCGGCTTTTAGTGTACCATAGAACAATAAAAGAGGAAAATAATGGCATCAAAAAGTTAGCTGCTTTGCATGAGTTTATGTTATTACATTTTGAAAAAAACATTCAACCTCTAGCCCTCAGAGTGCGTGTACAAAATGCTCATTTCCATATACACGATAAATGCTTCCCTGGAACATTACCCTTTATACGGATAATTATTTACCCCCGGTGGCATTTACCACCCTATTAACAATTCCCACACTCGCTCGCTCAACCCCGCTCCGTCTTCATTAGCGATTCGCAAAAACATCCTAATTTTCTCGTTTTGTATTCGATGCACCTGTCTTTTGCTTCTTATTAGTATTTTTATTTGCATAATTACCGCACTGAAGCGGGCAAAGTGTATCATTTAGCCGTCTGAACATTATTCTTCCCAGAAATATGGTTTTAATGCAACTATATCGACGTCTTGCCGTCACTTATAAAAACAAAATTACGTATAATTTTTGATAAACTTGTCATATCAAATACTTAATTCCATAGTATTGGAATTTAAACTTGTAATTTTAATTCACTTACGATATTTTTACAATGATCGAACTTATTTTCCCAATTGCAATTACCGTACAAACTCCAAGATTATTTCGACAGTTGGCGCATGGACGTGAACCCCAGCATAAGTGCAGCTATTTTTTTCTCTAGAAGGAAAAAAAGAGCACTCCATACCGTAGAGTTTTTATGCATGCGATTCCTGTTACATGGGTCGATACTGTGAAATATCTTGGACTTGCATTTCACAAGAAAACTTCGCTGGACACAACACTTTAACAACATTAGCGATAGTGTCTAAATCTCATATGACAAACTATACCCCCTCCTAAATTCCTACAGTTCACTATCTCTAAAAATACAAAATACTCTTGTAAAAAGCAATCATCCGTCTTATACTCACATGCGCGAGCCCCATCTAGGGTTCAATTAACACAACAATTTTAGAATCCAAACAAAACTACACCCTCAGGAGAATCACAAACTCACCCTGGTTTGTCAGAAACACAATCATTCACAGAGACTCAAACATACCCTCATTCAAACGATACGTACACGATTTATGTTCTAAATTTTATTCTAAATTAATTTCCATCCCATGCCCTTCCATAAACTCCCTCGGCCTATATGATCCCTCATCCGATCCCCATCATCTTCGTCCTATTTCACTTCTTTACCCTGTTCTTGACCCTATTGAACATAATTTATAAAAAGAATTAAAACTTTCAATAAAATTAAAATAATATTTGATAATTTGTATAGCGTCATTTTCGTAAAAGCTTTCACCTCAAGGGCGCTTTACACATAAACTGTTTATAGTTAAATTATCTTTTTTTTTTAAATTTGTTATTTTCACTTACGGAAAGTCTCTGGTGCACTGTTTCTTATGACGCATTTGTAAATTGTAAAAAAATCAAACAATAAGAATTTAATACAAATGAAATGCATCAATTAGAAAGATATACATACAAATAAACTCAATTTACCGAAAAAATATTTTAGCTAAATATCCGGGGAAGTGCGGATTGGAAGAAATCCTGGTTCGAATCCCAAGTGGCAGCTAAAATATTTTTTCGGTATATTAAGTTTATCTGTATGTATATATTTCTAATTGATACATTTAATTTACACTACTTTGATGAGATAAACTGCGATTGTGTGATTGGTGTTAGATTGTAACAATGATTTGTAACTTTGGTTACAGGCTTAGTTACTGTGTATCGAAGATTACACAGTTACAATCGACGAATTTTGCGGTGGGTGTTTTGATTATATGTATATTTACTAGTAAAAGTTTAGGAGCGCGCTCAGCCTCTAAAATAAGTGGTGGACCCCCGTCCCGGTACGGTCCCGATTACATAATCGTATGATACGATGCCCATCTTGCATCGTATCATACGTTTACATTAAAATCACCATTCATTTATTATCTATAGTTAACCTTCTCAATTGTCTTGTACATAATGAACGATTCAGTCAAAAAGTAATGCCTTTTAAATGCGACACTGGAGATGTATGTTAATAATACCATGAACAGCAGTGAATATTATTTATTTCATATCATATGTTGTGTATACGTATATAATTTTAATATCTGCGTTACTGGGCTTGGCCCATGCTGAGGCAAACATTTTACACTATTAATCAATAATCATATTATGCATTAGTTGGTTCAGCAAATATAAATTTAGAATAATTCATTCATTCATTAATAATTCGTTCATTTTCGGCGAGTTTAAATAAGTTCAAATGTTAGAGTATTCAGTTAATAAGAGTTGTTCCAGGTTCGTGAAACGCACACACAGGCTGCTCACTCACTGGTGTTAGGGCTGAGGTCTTGCCGTGTTCACTCTCACACATGCATTTCTAATACGAATTAAATGTATATTAATATGAAAGACAAGAGATAAAATCAATTTATCGAAAGAATATATTTGTTACCAACCCGGACTCGAATCAGGAACCATTTTTATTCGGGGAAGTGCGCTGATCTATTACACCACGTCAACATTGTAGGTTAACGACAAAATTTCCAATTGCACTTTCAAACTGATACAGATGTTATTCCATTGTTTGAAAGCAATCTACGATATATCTACGGAAAATCTCAAACACCTTTGAGTAAAATCCGATAGGAGACGCAGGAATTAAATTAATATCTGTATATTTTTCTTGTTGATATATTTAATTTGTATTAAAATATCACAGAACTATGTTCTAAAAGACTGCAAATTCACAATAATAATGTGTTCTCCTTAATAATCATTCATTTCTTGTAGAACACAAATTGACTATGTACGAGTATATACATGTGTTATCGTGCCGATACGTCGACCTAGGTTACCTAAAGAAAACCATCTACAAAAACACGACCTAACCTTGAAGAGACGTTTCATATATATAGCTCTGTAGAAATATGACACATTGTGTGTACGCGCCACATAAGTTAATTATTTCAGGAGTATATTCATTTTGAGAAAATTATTGGTTCGGATGCCTTAGCGGAAGATATCGAGTGTGGCAGCCTATCATCAATTCTCGTACACCTTACACCCCGAGGGGCGGTATAGACAGGATGCTGACTAACCGCAATGTCGAGAAAAACAACCCTAAATTGTAAACGAAATCGTCAAATATATATTTATTTTTATATTTACATTAGACCGGCATTTTATACAAATAATAATATAGTAAATTTACTCATAAATTCTAAAGACAAAGATGATAAATTTAACAATTCTAGTGTCTTCTGTAAACTTTTAAAGCATTTGAGATGTTTGAATAATAGTGGGTTTTCAGAATTTCCTAATCATTTGATAGAAAATGGTCATGGTTTTGATAAAAAATTGGGATTGTCGTCATACATGAAATAATTTTGATTCGTTAAAGATAAATAAAGCGTTTAAAACTAATCAAAAAATTATAAACATCTAACTAAATTTAACCACAAGTCCCAATCTAAAATTTTTTTCTAAAAATTATTCTAGTAATTTTATATCATCAGGTGACAATTTAAGTTAGGTTTTATTTATTTTTTAAATAATAATAGTTTTTTTTAAATAGATTCTGTTAAAGAAACAATATAACATATGTTTTTGATTAGTTAATGACATCCTGACAAACCGGTAGATGTATTTTAATTCATTAAGTGGTTAATAAAACAAAGTTAACAATTTTATATTAATTTCTGAAATATTTAAAATAATGTTACCCATTGTATACATATATTATACTAGCTGAAGTACCCGGCGTTGCCCGGGCTTTGCGCAGGGTGAAATGGCTTCATTTGAGAGGTAGTAAACAATCATTTTCCTCTTGTTTTGAAGGTCAAGTGTGCAAAATTTCATCAAGCTCGGAATAAAACTAGATTTAGACTATAGATGCACATTGTATGATATTTATAAAATATAATATATATCAATAAAGTTTATCTTATCTTAATGTATACTCGAAAACATTAAAATCGATATAGTTATTTAATAAGTTTATTTTCGTAGAATTATTTTAGCAGGCAGAAAAATTCGCAACATTAAAAAAAATACACTATCCGGTGTTTATTAATTAAATACACTTTATATATAAGTTTATTTTGATGTGTATTTAACATTTTTAAATTGTATTAATATATGTTGCATAAATTATATTTCATCTTATACAAATTATTGTAAATTGAATATAAAATACGATATTAGTATATATATAGTAATCTTTTTTTTTAATACCAATTTGTTAGGCAAATACAAATATAACTACGTATTTCAAGAATAAATTTTACCTTGGTGAGATCCTGGCGGCCGCACGACGAACCGCCGACAAATTTTCGATGCACAGTTGATTAGTTTTATAACGTATCGAGAGATAGCAGCACTATCGTTCTGAATTAATATTATACCGTTTTGATCTCTTCAATGATACTGTTATAATTGTATTGTTATAACAATTAAAATTTTAAAAAACACCTATATTTTATCAATAATTTTTTTTATGCGATCCGAATTTAGTTTTTCAAAACATGAAGTTAAATTTAGTTAAAATCGAAACCGAAGTATCTAATAGCTAGAACTAAAACTATGAGCGATGTTTTATGCTCCTGCCCGCTACTTACTCAACCAAATCGACTTTAGTGAATGGCGTAGGAGAAGACAGGTGGAGCGGTAGCGAATAAACCTGTTTATGATCAAGAATTTGAATATTACAATTAAATTAAATTAAATTGAATTGAATTCGAACCTCATGTTTGTGACGTCAAAATATATCATATGATATATTATTAATTTTCTTGACAAGGCGCTTCCATGATCCTCTGTCTTGCACTGTTTCAGTGCATGATGACCATTTTCAAAGCCCAAACTCTCTGTTACTGTTTATCACAACTTAGACTGAGGCGACTCGCCGGCCACCTTTAGTCTGGCATTGTCAACCATTGTACCTTAACGTTTCTCTGGCATTCGCAAGACGTGTCCAAGCCATTTCAATTGAGATCTTTCTTCATGTAGAAGTAAGGACTCTATGCTCCCTTATCGCAATATTGTCTATAAATACATACGTTGTAATACTTAAAGTAAGTAAATGCATTGTTCAATGTAGAAAAATATATAAATATTTATAGATAGCTAATGAAATATATGTATAAAGAGTAAAAAACAAATGCATTTAGATAGCATATAAATACAATGTTCAATGTATATAAAAAGTAAAAAAAATAATATAGAAAGAGTAAAACAGGATGCAATTAATAGCATCTAAATATAATGTAAAACTTAAAGTAAATGCAATATTCCATTTATATAAAATTAAAAAACTGAGTAAAGTAAGAGTAAATATGTAAATAATATACAAATATGAAGTAAAAGTGTGTAAATTAAGTAAATAACATACAAATATGAAGTAAGCTTATTTATTAGAAGAACACATTCTTATTGTGAAGTTGTAATTATTCAGAACAGACGGTCTGTGATATTTTAAATATGATTTAAATATAGTAATTCGAAAGATATACATGTAAAATCAATTTTATCGAAAAATATTGTATTATTAAGGGAACACATTCTTATTGTGAAGTTGTAATTATTCAGAACATAGGTCTGTGATGTTTTAAATACTAATTTAATTTATTAATTATAAATATATAGCGTAAAAAATATTTTTTCGACAAAATTCATTTTGTATCTTTCTAATTAATGTATTTTATTTATATTTAAGCTTATTTATGTAAAATTATGTATTATCCTGAACATTTTAATGGTCAAACCACGAAGAAGGCAAATTAACTTCTTGTATTAAGTACGAGTCTATTAATTTATTTATTTTCCAGGGAAGAGGGACCCAAGTCGTACCTCCAGCACAAAATGGACATGATGAAAGCGGTGCAGGACCTGAGAAGAGCCAATTTTCGCAGCCTTCTAGAATCTAAAGCCAAGTAAGACATTAATAGTATATACGTATTTTGAATAAAGTGCAGTATTTTAATATTCCTGTAATAACTATCGTTTAGAAGTTTACGTATTTGAATTGTTAACAGTTTAAATAATAATAATAATATAAGTAAAGTCTGTGAATACTGCTTGAACGTTGTGTAGCGGTGAATGCGATCTAGAAATTCTGCGAAACTCGGCAAAACAATTCCGTGCTACGGGCGGTGCATTGAAACGACAAATATTATATATTACACATTTTTTTTAAATCTTTACAAATTTTTTTCTCTTCGTGTTTTGCTGCGTCAAACTTATGTTGAGAGTGGAAAAGGGCAAAACTTACGATAGGTTGATCAATTTTTATAAATTGTATTACAATTGATCAAACGTGTTATCATTCTACCACATCAACCGAGTACTCTTCCCTAGATAGGAAAAGATTCAGTTTCGAATCAACTAAATATTTTTTTCAATAAATAGTTTTTTTTCTGTATTTCATTCTAATTCATTCATTTAATTTGTATTAAATAACATTTTGACGTGATTTTGTTATTTATGTTGTCCAACAATGTAATGAGAAATGCGAACAGAAAACTGAATCGTCTGTGTAAGTCCTGGGGGGGCGAGGATTGCACTGACTACAAAGTTGAATAATTATTAATTATTTTAAAATTATAATTTACGTGAGATATTTAAATGCGTGCGTACGCTTGTCCCGTGTATGGGTTACTATATATGTATTTTTTCTAGAATCCTAGCTTGACATCCCTAATAGGCAGTGGCGTGCAGTAGGTATAGATTTAGGTTATGCTGTTACCAATGATGTTATACAATCATATAATATATGTACTACAATAAATGTTGTACATATGTTTATGAAGTTTATCAAATTTGGTATATAGATGGCGATGGTGTAGTGGTACTCGGAGCGAGTCCACATACTAACATATGTACAACTTTCAAAAATTTGATAAATGTGGAGATTGAGGGGTGAAAATTGGGAAACGTTATATATATGATCCATACATACATACTTCCATATATTTTCCATTAAATATAATAAAAAATAGCTTTGTCCCTAATATTTGTTTTATCAACTTTCGTTTAACCAACGTCTTTAGACAAAATGAATCTGTCGTTTATACGACCCTACCATATATTTATTTGTAATTTTAAAGTACTATTAATAGTGTTTTTAAAGTTTAGATATAACGTAAAATAATGCTTTCTTACCCATATCAAAATCAATATAAAATATGTATAGACGTTTTTAAGAACACTTTCTATGACTGAACATGATTATTTTATTATTTAAAAATCCTTCACATAATAACTATAGGAAATAATTATTTTTATTAAATGTTAACGTAGGAAATAGTTCTGCCAATTGCTTTTTGTTTTTCCCAAATCAAAAACAAATCCATGCACCAAACGCAAAGAACGGTCATGTAATCAACACGTTAAAAACAGTAAGATAGTAATATAGGAAGTAGACACTTCAATGATTTGCACACAGTTGTAAGCTTTTCAAAAGTGAATATCTCAGTGTATGACTTGAGTAATGCACTAGCTTAAAAATAGAAGAAAGTAGTGTGAATGGCTACGATCGACGCATTGTAGCGACTAGCGCTACGGCAATAGCGGTGCGTTTTCGTGGTAGTTTTTAGAACTAAGCCAATAAACTTTCTACTGGTACACAGGTGGCGCTAATTGTAATAAATCCGCGAATATACGTTCATTTCATACTTAATTTATATTTGTTTCTCAGAATTTTTTGTAATGCACAGCTTTTTTGCTTGTGTGCACTGCACGCCCCTGCTAGTGAGCAGGGACAGAAGCACGACAGTTTTTTTCTATTCTATAAATAATAAAATTAATGTACACATTTTGAGTTCTTATAATTTAGATTGCCTTTTAATAATTGCTGGAATGAATACATACTGTGAATCCGACTTTGAAGTTCTTAAGGTCAAACACATTATCGCCTGACGCAATTGTGCATGTTATTAACACCTCGAGTAATGGCGTGAACAAAGTGCACGGCTCGGTGCTTCGCGCGCAGCTGGTTGAATTGCAGCGGAAGACGGTGCACATATTGCACATGCACTTGTCTGCATCACGTAGAGATGTTTTCATGGATGAATGCCGTTTTGTGATTACTGAGATATTTGTATGTATAGAATAGGAGAATGTGCACTTTTAAGTGCACTTTTGTTATATATTTTTAATTACTTTTTAAAATAATAATACGTTTTTTAAAAAATTAATTGTGAAAATGTGCATGCTTTTATCGACTGAGACAGATTAAAAATATTCCGAGACATCTCATCTCCATGAACTCCCGTCCTCTTGACTATGCTCCTCCACTTTTCTCGGTATCCTGCAGATCTTAGGGCTGTCACCAAAGAAGTGCATGTTGCCTTTTCCACTCGGTCGGTCCAACGTGTGGGGGATCTTTCTCTCCCTTTTCGTCTTTCGATGTTGCCCACCACAACAGGCTTCTCCAAGCTATCTTCCCCTCTCGCAAGATGCCCAAATATTTAAGGATTCGTCTCGGGAAAATAGTTGAGAGTCTGTTCTTGATCTTCAGTTCCTGCAGAATCGTGCGTTTCGCCGTCCATGGTATGCGCAACATTTGTCTCCAGCACCACATCTCAAAGGCATCAATCCGTCTTCTCTCCATTGCCTTCAGGGTCCATGATTCTACACCATATAAAAATATAGAATGCGCCAGAAGCTGTTACAAGCCTGACCTTCGATGTCTTGGAAATTCCACGGTTTTTCCATATTTTGTCAAGTCTGAACATGACCTTTTCGACATACCTATCCGTACAGGAAACAAGAATGTAGACAAAGGTGGTTCGTTGATCTCAGCATGTCTCAACCGGCGACGATGATGATGATGATGATTGGTCGACGATGGTCAAAAAAAATGAAACACAAAAGATGTTCAATATCTATACACAACGGCGACACGACACAGTCAAGAATGGAATAATGCTCTATTTTTATTCTGATTTGTAACAATACATATAGTCATATTTGCAAGTACCTACACAGCGACAGACGTGTTTGTTTTCCGGAAATTTATCTATTTTTGGCGCCACGCCGATGATTACACCTTGACACGCCTTATTGACACGCGTCTTATCATATCAATTATACGGCGTCTATGCTGCGACCTCGCATTTCTGTGCGATACAACCGCTGTATAATTAATTCTAATTGGTAGTGAGAAAATGAGCCACCTTATATGTTCAACTCCAACAACGACTTCTCTCTGAATACCATCAACATGGGTAGCAAAATATTTGGCAGCATTGATTAATGCAATAAATCATGTTCAGATGATCCAGTATTTTTCAAACCATCAAAACATATTCTAGCTGGGGTGGTATGATACGATAACGATATTTTTTTTTTTTTGTTCCTTTAGAATGTACATTTACTTTCATTATTATGTGGTGTTTGTAGTTTCTTGCGGTTTTTCCATCGAACAATGTCGAAATGTCACTGCACTGTAAAATATTCAAAAATAAATCACCCAGCCACTTGGCGACAAAAGACATCGTGCGTTGACACGCCCTGTTCTTTTGGTGGTATACAGGTCGTGCGCGTGTGAACACCGTCCTCTGTGCGAATCTGGTTAATGGGAAAATTACGCAAAATAAATTATTAAAGCCATTTGCTCGAGATCGTATATATATAACGTCTTTCATCCCTCCGCGTCCGGGTAACAACGCTATTATACAATTTATACAATAACAATATGCATATAAATATATATTACAATTATATGAAAGCATATTTCGAATTTGTCACAATATTTTTGAATGCGTGCGTTAATACATCATTAAAATTAGACAAAATACTATGCTTAAACCACTATTTATTAATTATTCTACACCTACGGTATTTTCTTCAGGAAACAATGTATACTGAAATTAAAAAATTGAAACATAGATAGATACAAAACTATAAAATGGTGAATAAGTAAGAACTTATATAAAAACAAATTTAAAAGGTGAAAAGAGGATTTGGTTATTTATAATATTAAGCTTGTTATTAACACTTTTTCTTATTTCTAAACTCTTGTTAATATCAAAAGAATGGTTTGTTTCCAATAGGTGATTGAGAAATTCTGAATAGTTGTTGTTATTTAGGCATCACAAATGCTCCTTAATTCAAATATTTGAATTTCTGCAAGTTTTACCTATATAAAAATAATTGCAATCATTGCAAATTAATTTGTAGACCCCCGATTTTTTTTAAATATCATCCTTATCCTTGTTATTTAATATATAATTCTTTAATTTGTTATTAGTGTAAAAAGCTGGTTGTATAGAATTTGGGATATTTTTTATAATTGAATTTGAAGTAAGATTATTTAAAAACACAATTTTTCTCCACTGCTTCCCACTATCAATAATAGGTGGGTAAACATAATATGATCTGATAATCTTTTTCTTGTACTTTTTGTTTAACAAATTATCTATTAATTTAATATTATAACCATTATTAATTGTAATTTGTTGTTGTTGATGTTATATTGAATATAAAATAATTGTAGAAGTGAATACATCACTGATTGAAATTTCGTAATTTTCGTTTAAAAGTTTGATTTTTTCCATATTATATTGTATATATAGCACTTTCCCATCTATTATCTACGACTTAGTTCCGACTGTGTTGGGTGTAGCGTCATTTGCCAGTAAAAAAAAAAGTAGCGAAAATGTCAAACGTGTGTTTAATGTCTCTTGGTTAAGATTACTTAAATGTTTTCTTTTTTATATATTCAATAACAGTATATACAATTTGAAATGAAGAATACACGGTCTTAATTAAATTGAGTAAGAAAAAACATACATTAGCGAAATCGTACGAATTTTTACGACTGGCAAGTATATTGACCATCTGCCATTTAGCGTCGAGCTGTCAAATATATGTTTGAAATATTTAACTTTGTTCAATAATTATTTACATTTGATATTTATACAATTCAATACAGGGGTGTTTTTCAGTGAGTGTGTAATTTGAAAGTTGGTGCTAAATTGACTCTAATGTTGGGATTTTCCCTTATTAGTTGGTAAGTACTATTGCAGGAATTGTACAGGTTTGGTATTTACTGAGCTATTAGAGTAAATTTACATTTATTGGTTGAGTCCTTCTATGGTGATGGTCATTAAATAATAAATAGTGAAAAATGTTAAAAAGTGTTTTAATAATTCATTATAATGGAATTCTACCATGAATTAACAGTATCAAAATTAGTAGTAATAAAAAGGTCATGTTTAAGTTTGTTCGTATTTTACATATTTTAGCGAAATCGTACGTAACGACCGGCAAGTATATTGACATCTGTCATATTTTCTTATCTATACTGTATATGGTAAGAGAGATCTCTTACTCACCATATGATGCACTTTCTTAGTCGCAATGTCAAATGGACGATTTTTGGTTACGTTTGCGACCTAACATTTGTCAAAATCTGCTGAGAAAACCATTCATCCTTAAAAAAAACGTACGAATTCTATTTGGACTACTCAATGGATGGATCCATTTAATCATAAGGGTAATCGACTTAAAATAATTCAAAGATCTATTCCCCGCACCCCCTGGTTCTCCAAAAGAACAATATCAAATATCTCTAGAATGAGAATTGGGCATTGCCAGGTAGCCTCACATTTATTCAGATTGAGCTTAATAGATTCCCCAATGTGTGAGTGTGGTGCCGAGGAGGAAACTTTTGACCATATCTTTTTTGCCTGCTCATTGCGGATCACAGGTTTTACAGTAATCTTGGCAATGGTAATTTTCAACTACCCGATTTACTTGTGTCACCTTCTTTCCCTTAACTCGCCACATTTAATCTATATAATAGCAAATTTTTTGAACGACAATGACTTGTAATATAATATTTCCTATTCTATAATATTATTGTACTTTTTTCTCTAAAATAAAGTATTAACTTGATTAATGGCACAAATTACTCTTCAAGAAGAACCATTCATCATTTAATTAAATGCACATTATACTGATAAAATAGCATTTATGTGTTTGTTATTATCTATCCGCTAACAAAGGTGGAATAATAGCCGCCTGCAGGGCCTAACAGCAAGCAATCGGCTAGTAATAAATAATTTAACACAACTGTAAAGACTGATTAGACAACCCAATAGCATCTAGAAATAGGGGTTCCCTTACTTCTCACTCGGTCTATCAATGTTACCCCTGAGATGTCGATTTATTAAATCACAAATTTGTGAACTAACTCCAGTGGCAAGGCCACGCTGACACCAACTTAGGCAATTGCTGTCTTGCAAATTACACCTCCGTTTGCTCTCTGCGGCAGTTACTCGTGGCACTATGTCTGAACGGCTATCTCGCATTTCGTCTTTCATTCAATGCAACAAAGATGTCTGTAAAAATATGCGTTTGCTAAATGGCGTCCCGACATTGAATGTGTTGAATGATGAATTTAACACGTCTGACACCGATTGTCATTTCTCCTGATGGAAGGTGGAAACTCTGCAGGCAGACCATCATGATAATCAATTATCTGATGTAGATAAAGCTGATTTATCCCAGGTATGTAACTACGAACGATCTTGAACGATCCAAATATCTTGAAAAAATATTTATGTATTTTTATTATGGAATCAGTTGTGATGGTAAACCGTTATTGTGACTGTGATTGTTTTCGATTGTAACGGTGATTGGTAACTGACATTTAACTGTTGGAGGTTTAGTTTCCAGTGCAGTTAAGTTGTTGGGCGTGCACATTGATTCAGATCTTACAATGAATACACAAATCAGTAAAACAGTCAGTATATGCTTTTATCGACAATTAAAAATATTCGGAGACATTTTCCTCTTGAGGCAGCACGTCTACTTATAAATGCATTTGTGGTGTCACGCGTGGACTATTGTAGATAACAGCATATGTGCTGGTCTGCTAATGTTTCAGCTGGATGGATTGCAATCCATTATAAATGCGGCAGCACGGATAATATATGGAGCACCTTTTCAAAAAGTCATTTCCATAAGTGAAAATAACAACTTTAATTTTAAAAATAAAGATAATTGTAGAACTATAAACAGTTTATGTGTAAAGCGCCCTTGAGGTGAAAGTTTTTATCAAAATGGCGTTATTCAAATTATCCATTATTATTATTATTATTATTATTACTAGCAGACGTACCCTGCAGAGACGCAATACTCTGTTGTCAATCTTCTCAGATTAAAAAAATTAAAAATTCGTTAATACACTTTGATAAAACGATAAAAAGCCTTTTGATTGGAAAATAAAAAGAAGAAGAAGAGTGAAAGATAAAAATGTATATGCGTTACACGTCTGTCTATCACTAGAACTTTTTAATTTAAATATTGAACATAAAATGACTGAGAAAAACTTTAAAAACAAATGTGACGGGGGAACAGAAGAAGAATAATTAAGGGCAATTTTTTTTTAATGCGTAACAAATTTTCTATTGATAGAATTTTTCAAAATTAATATTGCACTTAAACTAATTAATATAATCAAAAACCCAGTATGATTACCAGTCATTGTTACAATCGAAAACAATAACAGTCGCAATAATAGTTTAACCATCTACAATAATCTATTCAAGCTTTTTTTTTTCGGTATTTATGTATGAGTAGAGATGTAATTATAAAAAATGCCTTTCGACACTGGCCTCAGGTATTAGGTACATTTCGTACATCTATGTAATATGCAAGTCTTTTGTTTTTTCTCTATGTCCAATATTAATGGAGTTATGACGGATCGGTCCGGTTAACGAACTTGGTCGAAATATCTATCACGTAAATTTTTCAGAGAAGTTGTCCACCAAATCTGTTGTATCCCATATACAGATAAACATTTTAAAATAGGGTGGTTTCGAAGTCTCCTTGTCACGATCGAAAAAAGTGTATTAAAATTTACTGAAAGTTGTACCGTGAAAACCTTGGAATATTATTAAAAAATATCATTATGAGAATAATTAATAATTTGTTTAACACAATAACCTCACATTCTCACGTGACAGCTGTCAATATATGTTTATTTTACGTTGCTATGCAATGCGGTTGGACGGAATTAAGAAAAATTATTCATTAATAAGTAATTTCGAATTTTATTTACTCATAAAATATTTTAAAGGTTGTCCAGGGGAAAATTTTCAAGTTATATTTATATTAAATAATAAAAAAATAATATAAACAACTGCAGTTCCGGTACCAAAAACTCATCGATCATTCGGCAATACACGTCAGCAGTGACTGTCTCTCGCTGGTTAAAAAAATAAGAGCCAATTATACCTCGGGCAGAAATTGCACACCACACTGTCGTTTTTGGACAATGCAAACGTTTTCGATGACATTTCCTTGGGTTGTCGGGGCACCAGTATCTCATGTTCTGTTTATTAACATAGGAAATTGATCAGATTAGGACTTGTGAATAAGAAAGATGTCGGAATATAGATTTAGCCATTTTAGAACCCTTTTTTTGTAACACATTTCTATTTTGCTGCTAATTTAATTGATTTTGCAGTTGGTTATACAGTCTACGTATAAGAAAATATATTTAATTATTATTTTATTTAATATTGTTAACAAGAAATAAGGGCGCTTTGGTGTTTGATTTCAGTTGATTGATTGACTGTTCTTAGCTCCCGGGGCCTAGTGTCAAATAGCTTTTCAAATTAAATACGTATTATCAACATGAATTGTTACAAAATATTTTTTATAAACATTTAAAATTAGTCATAGACATCTGGAATTCTCTGTACAACATTGCGCACTACCTACCTCGTTACTGTACAGTTTAATTCTCGCATGGGGTAACTTTCATTTTCGTACGAAAAAAGGACATTTTCATGAACGACGATCTGCGAACAATTGTATACAAATGTTTTACACCTTATCACACGGCGACGTCGCTTTGCTTGCTACTTATTAAAATATATCATCATTATCAACCAGCTGCTATCAAAACAAATAATTTGTTGTAGTGATACGACCGTATATTGAAAGAGTTATAAATTTATTTGTAAAAAAATCTTATAAATTTTAGATACTAGAGAACATTTCTAAATAATAATATAATCCTTTTGATTTCGTTTCGTTATATTGATAGAATGTTAAAAAATGAGTATGTTTAGTATGTCCCGGTTTACATCTGCTTGATAAACATGTGTGTTATTATTGTACGTGTGTTTGTGAGCGATATGTTGATACGGGGGGGGGCATGTGAATAACATTGGTGTATCGTATTTTTCAATTAATGATTAAATAAAATATATTTATTTATTTAATCGAAAATCGTTTTTTTGTTGGTTGGTTAAAGATATTAACAATCGCAAATACCAGAAATATCTCATCAATAATTTACAAACTTTACAGACTTCGGTCTAGCAAAGTAGCCTGGACAATGCTGTATATATCAGAGGTGGAGTCTACTCCGTCCCGCACAATAAACTACGAGTATATACTTAATTGCAATATAATTGTATCTTATGTTAATCATGTTATATTACAATATATTCACCTATGTTACAACAAAAATATGTATGTCTAAATAAATGATATTGTATTAAATATTTGTAATCGTATTTTTTTTAAATCAACTAAAATACAATAGCAAAATAATTCACTTTGTTTGACGCGATTAAACCACGTTTCTATGTGATATAATATGACACGGACAGCTGTCAATGTATGTTTGTTTTATGTTACTATGCCACGGATATTCTATGTTACTATGACGAATGGATGAAAATAAGGAAATAGGTTGTCAGTGTCACATTATCTACGCGATATAATGTGACACGGACAGCAGCAAAATTTCGTTGTGTGCGAAATGGTACCGTCCTGTTCAAATCACATGTGTTGTAGGCCCAATCGACCCAATTCGGCCACCAAGAATCACCATTAATGGTTACCGCATTGCCATTATTATTTAGATGAAATGTTTTAATGACTTCAACACATTTTTGAGGCGTTAGATACTTCATAATAAATTGTAATCAACTACTCTCTACGACTTATAAATGCGAACTGACAAATATCGGCCAAACCAAAATGGCGACCAATCAAAATCGGCCTAGAACATAATATTCAACCTGTATATGACGAAATATTATGTCTACTTAATTATTATTATTAAGGACTTAAAAAACAGAAATAAGTTAAACATAAACAAATAGAGTTAAATAACATTTATAAAAATTAACAAAATTATAAATCATGAAATAAGAAATCTCAATAACGCATACTACTCAGATATATGTAGATTACATTTTTACGTATCCGTTGGGAATGTGTACCTAAAAGATGTCATTAAATTTGCTAGACCTATCGTTGAAAATATCTACGCCATACTCGATTAATATAAATTGTAAAGGCGACACATTTGAGAAAAAGTTGATTCAACCGCAAAAAATATTGAGCTTCAACTCCCGCGATTATATATTTAGAAATCTCCCCACGATATACCAGAATCTATAATATTAAGAGAGACTAAATAGACTATATTTTGATTAATCCACGCTTTTAAAAGTCAGAAAAATGTGTAAAAACCCATATTCATAAAAACGGGTAATATCGGCCGCGAATAACGTTATTGTGACGTGTCCGCGTCCAAATTCCCATCCTCCATACATTTCCTACTGTTTGCCCTCAGTGTGAGTTGTGAGCCTGGCGCCATCGGGTGTCACTTGATCAATATTGTTTGTTTTGATCTTGACATCGCGATACCATTCGCTCTGTGGACAATTACCTCCAGTGCAGTGGAGCACTGTTTTGTGTGATCATAGTGTTTATTGTGTGTGTGTGCGGTGGGTGAACAGTGACACCACGTGCATGCAGTGTGTGATTTCGGCGGCGCCGCTAGGAATTTCGGAGGCGTCATACTTAAGGCGAGCAGGCCTGGTCCTTTGAGAAACCCTTTTCCCCTCATCAATATCTTGCGATTTCCTTCCCCACTTTGCGGTAATTCTGATTTACAACCGGAATTATCGTAATCCATTTCACGGGAAGTGCGACCTGCAGATTGCACACTATCCTTGACCAGACAGACGTAGAATCGGACTCTGCACGTTCGAATATACTGTACATGCCTAAAACCATTGATCAGATTAATCTCTTATATATAACCTTAATAATTCTAATATTTATAATTTATAATATGAAAACAGATGCTTACGGAAAATCAGAAAATACTCGTAAAAGGAATACAAGAAAATATTGGGAAATGTTAAAAAGAGTATGTACATGAATAGAAAACATGAAATTCTTATTATAATAAGAAAAAATAAATTAAGTCATTTATTTTCATTGGTATGCATCACGTTTTCATTGTTGAGCGAATACAATAGCTCACATCGACGTAATTTTAACGAACATTTCCGGTACACCGCTCGATTATCATTTTTTTCTGACTGGGCTCAGTAAGTGGTGAATTTAAACTCTTGTAATTCGTGTGTGTGTACATTCTGAAATACCGTACATGTAAAATACGTGTGTTTTAACAATTTGCAGATCTCCTTACTAAAATGTCTGAACCCACGCGAATCTGGACAATGTGCGTGGGCTGCCACGCTAACTGAAAGGCAAATGATATAACTCTAGGAGTTTAAAATTCTCTCTTCCCACGCACCGCCACTGCACTCTCGATAGCGCGCCCTCCCCCCCCCCCCCTCCCCACTCACCACCTCACCCGCTGGCTCTATTACACTGCTACAGGAGTAGTCAACCGATATATTACATATATATATATATCACAGAGACGAAGCTATTTTTTTAATTATATTTAATGGAAATATGGGTCATTTCAGGGCTTACCTTACGACCTATCTACGGCTGGCTAAGAATGATCACTTTATATAAATATAACGTTCACCATTCTCACACATTAATCAATCTCCACATCTATCAAATTTTTGAAAGTTGTATATATCTTAGTATGTGGAAACACTTCGTGTACCACTACACTATCGCCATCTATGGACTCAATTTGATAATACATTTCCCTGAAACAGCATATATGTCACAATGAGAATCTAATTATTTTTTTGAATTTATTTAAAGCAATATTCTTTATCTGTAAAATGTTTTTAACACATTTTACTAGAATACGCCTGAAAAATTAATATTTTTCAATTTTATACTGAGTGCGCTGTTAGAATCCGGACAAAATTGTGTTTGAAGTTCCCGCTATATTTGAATTCAGGGTTAGGCACTAGCTGGCACTAAAGTTAACTAAATATATTTTATTTTATTTAATTTGTTTCTTACATTCTTACATATTATACATTATATTATATATATATTTTTTAAGTATTATATATATATAAAAGGTGAACAATCTTTATAATGTAAGTGATGTTCACTGTCTCCTTAACTAGACCGAGGTCTGTACTAAAGGAGATAGGTTCATCCGTTGTCTGACATACAAATATGAAATTTTTATTTATTTTATTTTAATCTAAATCAAAAATACCCATCATTGAAACACTATGCAAATGGAAAAATGAATATTAAGAAATGATGTTCTGTTCATGTGATCTTTTCCATGAATCTTTGCTCAGCTTCCTTTTGAACACTATTGTCTTTAAGAATTGTTTCATACTGCTCGGCAAAATGTTATAGGCTTTGGGGGGGCAGAAACATACGGAAGGATTGTCCAAAGCTTGTTTTCATTTTAGGCTTCACGGTGAGCCTATTCTTTTTTGCTCTCGTAACATAACTATGAGATGGATATTGATGAAAGTATCAGCCTTTTTACATAGAGTTGTCGAATATCAAGAAGCTGACATTCCTCAAACAGTGAGTCAGAGGGAAATCTATATGGTTTTTTGTAGATGATTCTGAGAATGGATATTTGTGTGTTTACTAATTTGTTAAGGGCAATTTTTCCAACTCCACCCTAACCTAAGATCGCGTAGCTAAGAAAGAATTGACAAAGAGCAATGTACGTTTCTCTAGAACATTCCTAAGACATCTGAAGAAAAATGTCAGCTTTCTTAATTTAGCGCAAAGTTTATTAATGTGATCAACCCAGTTTAACAGTTGGTCAATTCAAATACCATGGTATTTAATACTTTTTACTCTCTCTAGCTCCTTATATTTGCATGCTATGTATGATGAGTATGATAAAGGTAGAGTAGTGTTAGTGTTACAATTATGAAGTTTAAACGAATTATTGAGATTTGGACTACGAGCCTTATTGATACACAAGTATTTACTTTTATATATATGTCAGTAAGACTTTCATAACCTGAAAATGGCCGAGCCTGTCAACCCATGCATGGAGTACGATAGAAGAGTGACGATTATAGAAAGCCTTCGTGCCGGAAGAACTCCCACCGAAATTATTAAATTCTTCAGGTACCCAAGATCGACTGTATATGACGTTGTGAAGAAATACACAGACTCAGAGGAGTCCAAGGTGGGCTCTTCCACTCCGGTAAGATGAATCACGATGGAGCGCCCGCTCACACGAGCCATTTAGTGCTCTCTGACAAGGTTAACATGTTTTGGTCGAAGGACTTTTGGCCTCCTAACAGTCCCGACCTAAACCCTCTGGACTACTAAGTGTACGGCAAAGTCGAGAGACAAACCAACAAATCTAGGCACCCTAACGTCAACTCCCTCCGGGCCGCTATCGAAGCAGAGTTTACTACCATATACGAAAATAGTGTGCTCGCGCTTTAGGGAGAGGATCGAGGAAGTGATGGAGGCGCAGAGTGGCTATATAGAATGAAAGTTCCCAGAAAGAATCCTTTAAATGAGATATAACAGCATTTTTGGTATCTTTATGGCTTAAATAATCCATTTTTTGCAATAACGTTTTTTGTCCGGATTCTAACAGCACACCCTGTATATTTTGTTATTTTGACCAGTATATATATGTAAATATGTCCAAGAACACACAATTACTGGATTCTCTATTTTATAGCGCAATAGAATACCTACACTCACTTTTACATTGTTTTTCATTTTCACCGAGGCGCTTAGTGTTGATCTCGGTATCTCCTACATGCCAAGCTAGTGCTCTGCCATCTTAGCTAATTCCCTAATAGACTGTGGTGTAAATTTTTCATATAAGTATATAATGCTGATTTATTTGTATTAGAATTTTTTTTTTAAACTATTTTTACTATTTATCCCCGGTGTACTTTGTTGCAAGCTAGTGTTAATAAAGAGTATTTCCTCAGCAGTGTAGTGGTTAGCATCGCCGCCTGTGTACATGAGATCAGGGTTCAGTTCTGCCAGTCAGAAATTTTTATTTTGCTTAATTAAATTTTTCTTGAATTAATTCGATACGTATTTGCAACAATTCGCATCATCACACGCATCACCGTTCAAGATCTTAAGGGTCATTATCGGTCGTTTGTTGGTTGGTCACCGCTGCGCCACCGAAAGCTCCAAATCGTAAACGGGGCTGTGGAACTCTGAGCTTTCGGAGCAAAATCAGTCGCGACACGGACGCCGAACGGACGCGATGTTTATATGATCTGTCACGCGGCCTACCACGCGAGACGGAGCATCGCAAACCAAAACATGCGGGGTTAATTCGATCAGCGTCTCGCCGCAAAGGGGACCCACTCGAATAATGAACAAACGCATATAGATTTGAAACAAAACAATGCTTCGCGTGTTTTTGTTTTCCGTCTGTTATTTTCGGCGTCGGCGCGAAACATCGATTTGGTAACGTTACGTATTTGAGTGGTTTGTTTATCATATTCACAAAGCCGTTCATTGAAAACGTACCCATTTCTGTTGTGACTACGCGTATTGATGAAGCAGTACTTTGAAAATAAAATTCATTTATCAAACAAAGGATATAAGCACTCGCCCAGAAGACAATAAATATTATTATATTTTTTTGAACTTTTTTTTCAAAACAGTTTTGACAATCTATTGACGATTTATGTGACATGTTTAGATGAAATATTGAAATATGAAACTAGTCGGTGATCGTGAATGGATCGAACACCGTGTCGTAGCGCGCGGGCTGCGGTCGGACCGCGCGTGCGAATTCCTCCTTCACGCCTCTCAGCTGCCAGCGGAACACAAACAGTGCCGCGGCCCAGCCTAGAAACCGGACCCTCTGAGACTCGAACCACAAAACTTCCAGTGATTTGTGTCGAACACATGGCCCCCTGAGAGTGGACAAAAAATACACCCAGAAACGGTATTCGCTCGACTTTGGTCTCTATGAAGGGCTCCTGCAAACGTAATATGAAACTAATCATAGTCCATTCGCTGTTTATTGATAACACAAACTGGTTTCAACACGTGTTGAGCATGTTTTAGCAGAGGTACGTCCCTATATACTTTCGATTCCCTGTGACTGGAGCTATCGTGTTTGTGTGTTGTGATCTGAATCTTATATTATGTTCATACATACAGACATCATCATACATACATCATTGCATTCAGAAGAAACATTAAGGCATCTGTAGTAGTTTTGTGAAGATTTGAAGAGCCAGAGAAGAAGCGCGGGATGCTGGGTGTTCCAGGGGGCGGACTGCCCTCGTATAAGTGAGTGGGGGGTTTTTTTGTATCGCTTGTGCATTTATTAAACAATTTCTTTTAGCTTGATTACTTAATAACGAGCGCGCCTTCGGTGAAGCTCGTATTTTTTTGCTTTGTGATCTGAACGTTGGGCTCTGACGTGCGATATATTTATTATCATTTATAATCCGCCATTAATTACGTTTGCACAGCGCAGGCGCTAGACTTTTTCCCGCCACTTGCAAGATTGTTTTTTTTCAACCCTATAGTAACTTGTGTAAAAATGTTTTCAATTTTTGCGAAATCATTCCAGTACCGCACAGGATTGCGAGGTCGCAGCAGAGGCGCCATATAATTGTTCTGATAAGACGCGTGTCGGTAGTTTAAAGGTGTAATCATCGACGTGGCGCCAAAAAACCCGTGAGATAAATTTCAGGAAAACAAATATGCAAATTATTTGCAAATATGACTGTATGTATTATAATTACTGCTTTATTAGGAAATAACTATAATGTTATTTCTCACTATTATCGTTTTGTAACTTGGGATTTTGTTTTTCAATATTAACATATTTTTCGTCCACCCCCTTGATGGCGCCTGCTCCGCCTGTGCATAACGCCTGCACTGCCCTGTGCATATTTACGTTTACTTTTATTTATTATCCTCGTTATCGTTATAATGTCTTTATACCAATTCTATAGAATAATGTTCGTTTGATTTCATTTGCTATGTAAAGAGTGTTTTTTTTTAGAGGTTTGTTTTTCGATTTTTTTCCAGCGACAGCCAATTTGACAGCTGACAGCTAATTTATGCTTTCATTTCACCCTGAATAGACTTACACCTGAACAACGCATACGAATTGTGCAAATTTATTTCGAAAATCGTGGGTCATCAGTGTCGATTCGCCATCGTGCACATTAATAGATCCATGATTGCTGACTTTTTCGCTCCCCAATTGAATGCCATTAATGTGGAAGAGCTGCGGTTTCAACAAGACGGCGCAACATGCCGCACAGCGCGCGCCTCAATCTATTTATTGAAGGAAACATTCGATGAGCGCATAATTTCGCGTAATTGACCTGTGAGTTGGCTTTCAAATTCGTGTGCTTTGATTGACCTTTGGAATATTTTCTATTTATAGACGACTTGGAAGCCAACATTTGTTGCGTTATTGCCGATATATGTCCCCAGCTGCTCCAAAGTCTTCCAGATTGCCATTTATTCGAACCAGCCGCGGCGCCCACATGCGCGAAATCATATTTAAACACTAATGGCATAAAATCATCTTTCCAATAAAGCCAATACCATGGCCATTACTACAATTTTTATGTTTTATTTCATTATAAAGTTCTATACCTCTAAAAAAAACATCATTTATGTATTTGAAAAATCAACACGCTGCATCATTTATCCTTTTATATGTTATTAATGTGTTTCGATGATATTTAAGATAACTTATTCATCACCATAATAGATTATTTTTGTCTTGTGCAGTAATGCGTCCCACAAAATAAATATGTTTTAGTTATTATTCCCGGCCATGTTCAGTACTTAGATTATTCTATTTTGGGGACTTCGAGAGGGATTGCAGGTTTCTAAGTGTAACAATAACCTAACCTAATCTAAATCAAAACAATCTTTATGTATTTGTAGTGATATTTTTATTTGTTTTCACCATATTCCGAATCGTTTTGAGAGTTGTTTACTCTCGTTTCGGTTCGTCAATATTACTTTTTTTTTTATTACATTCTATTATTAGCATCTTATGTTGGCTCCGGTATCATCGTACCAGAGCCATACCTGTAGAATTTGACGTGAGACTCGTTATTATTATCACATTAAATTCAGAGAGCAGCCATAGAGAAGCTATAGAAACCATGGGGAGTGTAGAACTCTATCACAGTCCGGCAGAAATTCACCCTATTCAGGTCGCAAGAGGTGCGAAGGAGAGCCAGCAGAATGCTCCGGCATCGTCCATCCGTATGTACGCCAATCCGCCTTCGTTTATCTATTTTTTCCTAGAAACTTATTTACGTCCAGCGTACTGAATGGCATGTTTCAATTCCTCTCGGTTATTCGCTCGCTTTGCATAAACCGGATTAAAATGAAATCAATCTTCATCCCTTGTTACGTTGGCCGGGCCGCACGCACAATATCCCGCGTGATGGCCGCCGTAAACAATCCCGAGAGATGCTCCACTAATCAAGGCGTAACCGTGTCCATCAGACGGGCACCCGCGGTAGATCGGCCGCGTCCCGTGTCTCGTTCCATCGCGCGGAACTGGTTTTCATCTCCCTCTCCGGGATATTTAGCCGGGTGGGTATCAGGTAGGTGAGTACTTACTTTTCTCACGGCTCGCCACAACATTCCCCGAGTACAGGGTGCATTAAGCTTCGGACTTTTCTTAACTCGCCGCTGTCGTCCGGTGGTGGTCACACTATCTGCCGCGAGGGATGATAGATGGCACTCAAACACTGCTGACATTTTGCCTCCGAAAGGTTATTTAACGTGCGATATGGATATCAATTCTATTGTCCTTTTTCCCAATCGATTCTGAGTACAGTAAGGCCCCGCTCAAGGGGGTCACTACCGAGGACCGTTTACGTTGAAAAGTGAGACCTATTTTCTCAGCAACCGCTAATCCGATTTCAATGAAATTTTGCACACTTCTGATTTAGTATTAAATACGTTAATGTAACTTAAGGGTTTAAAAAAATTTATTAAAATAAAAGCTGCAGATATTAGTAGATATGTAATTAATGTAATGAAAAGTATTTAACAATAAATGTTACAAGAAAAACTAATAAAGTAATCTTATGTTCTGTTTCATTTGTCCCCATTATTTACGTGTTAAGATTGCCTCGTTTAACACTGTTTCGTTCAGCGCTGGAACTTTTGGAAGGTATCCCCCGCGTTAAGCGGGGCCTTACTGTATTCTTTCATTGCGTATGTGTAGTTTAACCAGGACTCCATATGGTCTAAACATTCGTGGGATTCTTGCAAATATAGGTCCAGTTTATGGAATTATTGCAAACATGTATAGCGCCGGATTGTGGTAATTTATATTTTTTGCTATAGAGTTAAGTTTACTCCGATTGGCACCACTGGGTTTTCTGGTTGATAATATTGTGCATGTGTGTATTGCCGCCTTTTTTTGGGGAATGCAAGAAAAACAGTTAACGACAGGCGGTTCTATCAACCAACCCGTGCTTTTTGACCAGTCCAGAGGTCCATATAAACCGATCGTCGAGAGTGCGCACTTCGGTCGGTTGGAATCTACCCAGCCAAAAGAACATAAAATCAGCTTATCGCTCCCCCAGGATCGTGATCTCCGTAATCTCTCACCTTCTTGACTATGCTCCTCCGCTTTTCTCGGCATCCTGCAGATCTTAGGGCTGTCAGAGGAGTAGTTCCTGTTGCCTTTTTCACTCGGTTGGTCCAATGGATGGGGGATCGTCCTCTTCCTTTTCGTCCTTCGACGTGGCCCCACATAACAAGTTTCTCCAAGCTATCTTCTCTTCTCGCAAGATGCCCAAAAATTTAAGGATAAGTAATATACAGTGGAATGAAAAAACAATTAACATAGAAAATATTCTGCTCCCTATTAAATACTTTGTAATTTTATATATTTAGTTTCTTTTAACATGAATTAAAATACACTTATGGTCGGTTGTGTAACTTTTTATCAACGCCCGTGGTTAAAATCGTTTGCGAGTTGTTCGAACATCAAATTTACTATTGTCAAAGCATAGAGATAGAGATGTCTATAGGTGTGATAAATAATCATGAAATATGCTTTATTTTATGCATTATCTATGGATTTTTTCACCTAGGCGTTCGATATCTGTCACTGTGGTGGTGACGTTTTTTCGTATTATATGTAATAATGTATATTAAACAACGGTATCATCATCGGACAAACTCTCATCATTATAATAACGGCATATTGGATGATTAGTTGTCGTATACTGCAACTTTCAAAGTATCAATGTAGCCGCTGTACTGATCATACAACCGGTCTTTAACATGATAAGATTTGACATCTTAGAATAACAAAACGATCTCAAAATCAAAAAAATATGTAATTTTAGTTTAGTAAAATTCTCAAGTAACTCATATATTATTAAAAAAAAAATCTAAATAATAAAAAATCGCCGTCATGCGACGATGCCGTCACCAAATTGTTTGTGACGAACATTTTGACTTTGTCGAAATCTGATACTAAATAAGGTTGCCGCTTGCTGCACACCACCCATACCATTTTAGTTATTACCGGGATTATTTATCGACCACGACGTCACAGAATTGCTTACTGTTTATGACTAAGATTTAATTTTCTATCGATTAGGCTGACAGATGTCGGATTTCTTTTAACATGTAACCATGTATACCAAAATAAGTTTACAGAAGAAATATATATGTCTCCATTGTTTTATGACAAAAATATGTCAGTACTTATGTAATATATTATATACTTTAGGAGAACACATTATTATTGTGAAGTTGTAATTATTCAGAACAGACGGTCTGTGATATTTTAAATACTAATTAAATATATTAATTAGAAAGATATACATATAAAATCAATTCTATCGAAAAATATCACAGACCTATGTTCTGAATAATTACAACTTCACAATAAGAATGTGTTCTCCTAAATAATAAAGTTGTATCAATGTGTCCAAAATTTTATAAAAATGAATTGATAATTCTGGCGTCTGCTATCAGTTTACTCAAAGGTATTTGAGATTCTGTAAAAATATGGTAGATGGCTCTGTCAAATAATGGAACGATTAAATGTATTAATATCAAAAAGGTAACATATAGGTTCGAAAATTATCGCTAAAAATATTGTCGCTGTAGCGTAGTTGGATAATGCACCTTCCCCGGTTAGGAAAGAGATCCAGGTTCGAATCCCGGTGGCGCAACAACAATATTTTTCGATAGAATTGATTTTATATGTATATCTTTCTAATTAATATATTTAATTCATATTTATATTATATACTTTTACATAAAAATGAGTGCAAAATTTCGTATATTTTGTAAACCGTTCCGGTTTTTTAAATGTTACATTTCGAGCCCTGCATAATATTTTCAGTTTATATAAGCAATTTGTTTTTGTCAGCAGGTAACAACCTCTTGAAAAAATTTACATAACAAAACTCAAAATTCACGCCAGTTTTATTCATAACAATTACTGATATAATTGCTAAAGCTGTTATTAAAAATATATACGTATATATTTATTTTCATCCGAACGACGCGCCTCATCAGTGATTTATTATTTAAATATGCAAACTGTTTTGTCTTTTTGATGTTCATCGAATGTTCTATGTTATTTTGAAATGTTTTCTTGCGTGTAATATTTGTAATTTTTTACGTTTTTTTTTTTACGAATTGCATGGCGAATCGTAAATCACATCGCAACACGAGTCGCACGCATCGAATCTGTACATCACATTCCTCATTGAATTCCGGATCGAAATACATGCATAACTAACAGCTCGATTCTAGTACATCGATTGAGAGTAGTCTCTTAGTTTTTATGGACGGGCGTGGTGTTATTTTTCACATTTTGTTGTGTTGTTTTTTTTAGCTATTAAAGATTAAATATTTGATTTGGGATCTTCGTACGTTCGTGCGTTATGAATTTCCATTTCTTATTTGTTCTGTTGGATCATTTTTGATTCCCGCGTGATTACAGACCTTACACGAGTCAAGTGTTGATCGGCGATAAAGTGGTTAACATCGGATACTTATCTTAACCGCATCCTGCGAGACGCGGTTCGATCATCGCACCGTGAGTACCTACCTCTCTCTACCTACCTTCCACGACTCACACATGACGTGACGCTCACAATTACCTGAGTCCTTTGACGACTCGGCATAAATTTCTAGAATGAAACATATTTAATAATGTTTTATCTTTACTCCGGCCTCTGGAGCTATCAACATCTGTTAGTCAATGAATGCGGAGACCACGATATACAACCCCATTTTTTCCAAATCATCACATGAAATATCTTATCATACAGCTCTCTCAACAATTAACCTACTTCCCATTACCGCGATATCAAAATATCACTGCTTAGACTGATGTGACCCCAGGAGGTCACCGACTAACTGATCAGCATCAGATTGTACGTACAATATTTAACAAGGATTCTACCACACCCGTTTTATAGATATCTCTTTATTCAATTATAGTATCATCATCGTCAGCCCGTGTCCATCCACTGCTGGGCATAGGCCTCTCGTAATGTTCGCCATTCGGCTGCTCCCGGATACCTGCCTTTTGTCATCGGACCATCGAACTGAAGGATGACCCACTTCTCATTCGGGGTCTCCATTCCGACACTTTCTTCCTCCAGTAATCCAGTAATCATCATCATTATTATCAGCAGCCGTTTTCCATTCACTGCTGAATGAAGGACTCTCCGAGTCTCTTACTTTTATCTGTCTTTGATTATTTCATCAGTATAGCGGGTTTTGAGACCCGCCTGTCAGTATTTTGATTCTGTTTGACTGCGTTCGTCCAACGTTCTTGCGAGGCCATTTCATTTTCTTAGCATATTCGTTTATATCGGTTACTTTTATCAGCCTTCTTATTCACACGTTTATTTTCATAAATCTTCTGTTCCCCTTGTTAAAGAAAGTTCCTAGTTCCCGGTATAGATACCTTTCAACTTCCAGACATATACTTGATAACTAGTTACTCGCTCATTAGCGCGTCAGTCAGTGCTAATTCGGTCGCCGTACTGTAAACAATGATACCCGCGTACCTTTTCGAATTCGCGCCGGTCACCTACCTACACCGAGAAATATCTGCAAAGTGGCCAACGGTACCTTCTACATAATTTCCGAGTGTCTTTAAAGGTGACTCCCAGCATCCGTCGAGGGATTCTTCATTACTGAGCATGGAGAGCGAGAGGCGGGACTTTAAAAAGTGAGTGATAGTTTCTGAGTACTGTGTCATCCTCTTTCTTCCTCCACATTTCTTTTATACAGTCCACTCAATTATCCCTAACACCCATTGGCTTTACTGCCTTTGCATTTTGAACCTCTCTTTTTTTGAGAGTCCATATTTCGCAGCCATACGTACTCACTGGAAGTACACATTTATGGGGATTGCGTAACGTGCGGGCGTGAGTGGAATAATGAATGTGAGAGTAGTAGATGCCCCAGTATTCATCCACCACTCTCGTGTCCGTTTTATAGTCGCGGGATATATTATTTATGTCACCAGAGCAAATCGTGAGAACGAAAGACTGCTTACGGTTGACACTTGATTTATTGTTAAGCAAAGTTTACAAATATGGAGACGTTATGCTATACAAAGAGACGACATTCCAGACGGTTGCTGGCCGCATGATTATTCCTACTTGACGTCGGTACTGGAAGACTTTACGGTGAATGGGAGCTTTGTTTCGCTTTCGCGTACTGGTTTGTACCTGCTGGGTGAGTTCAGTACCGCCGGGCAGTGATGATATGAGTATAGGCTATAGATAGACCTCCACACATTCGAATATTACTAATACTTATTATATGTAGTATAGTTCAAATTTGATAACAGATTGATTTAGCTCTCCAGTGAATTAATCTAGAAAAATTCCGATAACCCCCCCGCCAAAGCCAATGTCAAATATTTTAACCTTGTCATGTTTCAGAAAACGCACTTTTGTATGCTGGATTAAGTTCCGAGAAATTTAATCTTTTACCCACGCGAAATGTAGAGAGAAATTTAATACATTGTATGTATATGTTAAACCATCGTGCTACCATTTGGCATTTTTATGACGTACTCGGTTTTTTTTAATCTAAATATTATCCATTATTTTAATTTGTTAACTTTGTTTTGTCAACCACTTATTGTATTAAAATACATCTACCGATTTTGAAAAATATTATCATGTTCTTCAGGGTGTCAAAAACTAATCAAAAACATATGTTATTGTTTCATTAACACAATCTATTTTAAAAAAAAACAATAATTATTTAAAAAAATTATTTAGTACCTAACTCAAATTGTTAGTTGATGATACGGAAAAAAAATTAGAATGGGACCTGTGGTTAAATTTAGTCGGTTGTTTATAATTGTTTGATTAGTTTTATACGCTTTATTTATCTCCAACGATTCCAAAGTATTTAATTTGTGACCAACACCGTTTACATGCAAAATTGACAATCACATTTTTTTTATCAAAACCATGACATTTTCTATTAAATGATTAGAAAATTCTTAAAACCCACTATTGTTCAAACATCTCAAATGCTCCCTTACTCTTATATTAAAATTTCTACCCGTTTTACCAATATAAAATGCAGCACAATCCTTGCAACTAATTTTATAGACACCAGAATTGTTAAATTTATCATCTTTGTCTTTAGAATTTATGAGTAAATTTTCTATATTTGTATAAAATGCCGGTCTAATGTTTCGTGGTAGGTGTAATTCACACTAAGAAAATATCGGCAGAATTTATAAGAAAAAATTATGCATATCAACATGAGCACGAGCATCATACAAGAGAAGAAGATAGACTGAGACTGCCATTCAGGAAGAAGGCTAAATCTCAGAAATCGATGATGTAAGATTTTTAGTGAAATGAAAGGAGGAGAAACTATGTAAAGATTCAAAATGAAACTAAACAAATATGTGCAATTTATGTTGTAGTATAAAAGAACATATGGATCTTGATTATATCATATACTATACGTATGTATGCAATATATTAAGAATAAATGAAGAGTTAGCTCTACCCTATATGGTGTCATCCACGTCAAGTTTGGTCGGCAAATAGAACGTTAAATAATTATCACAATTGTGTTACATTTTAATTCCATCCGGTTGTGGCCGTCCATCCTTAAGTGCGCCGGCAATTCCCGCGTGCATCGTCTTTCGGAAGCCTTCGAGCTGGGCGGATCGATTCGCTGTGACGAGTACTCGCGCGTTATTTTTTTCTTTGGTCAGTGTAGCAGTGGAGTATTCTCATTTGGCAGCCCGTAATTTGACCCTTTTCCCAAACAAAGGTATGACCGCAATTTCGGCAACCGCGTCAGACTTTATTGCGTGCGGCGGTTTTACTCGACCGGCTATTTCTCTTTTTGACCGATCGTGTTCTCCGCTTTAGGAAAGTATTTTTGAACACTTCTCCTTGTGTATGTGTGTGTGGGATGCTTGACGAAAGTTCTGCTCGACGGAAGTGAAGAATAAAAAAACTGCAATCACATAAGGAAATGGAGTTATTCTGGTTACGGTCTATAAGGTGCTCGACAAGTGAAATAAATTTATGAGGAACATTCCGACACTGTTTGAGGAGCTCGAGCTCCTGTATCAGTTTCATTCGGCAAAGCATCTGGTTCTAAATAATGTTTTTTTAGAGGTATAAATCTTTATATTTTTGTTATTTATTTAATTTAAATATAACAGTACATTTTTAATTGACATTGACATAAAATATAACATAAAAAATAAATATAATTTACATACAAATATTTCTTCAGTTCAGGTATGCTCCTGCCACAAAAAATGTCAACGAAATTCAACTTGTTACCAGCCGATGCTTCCGCGATATTGGCGAGTTAACCATAATTATTTCTATGTGTGCCTACAAAGAACATTTCATGTTGTCTCGTTTGAGTTGGTACTTTATATAAAACCATTTGTATCAACTCAGGGCAGTCCAACATGCTATTGATCATTTTATATAGATATAGTATATCGCTCACATCTCTTCTCTAGGCTAATTTTTTCAAATGAAGTAGACTCATTAAATAATCGTAATTTATATTTTCTATCGGAATATACAATTTAAAATTGATAAATCTTAGAAATTTATGTTGCACTCTTTCGAGTATAATGAATGAGACACATCAAAATCGTGGTAATGGCCATGGTATTGGCTTTATTGGTAAGATAATTTTATGCCATTAGTGTTTAAATATGACTTCGCGCATATGGGTGCCGGGGCTGGCTCGAATACAGCGCAATCTAGAAGTCCAATTTTCGACCACTTTTTGGAGCAGCTGGGGATGTATATCGGCAATAACGCGACGAATATTGGCTTCCAAGTTGTCTATCGTCTTTGGTTTATCGGCGTAGACTAGCGACTTTACATATCCCAACAGAAAATAATCTAAAGGGGTTAAATCACACGATCTTGGAGGCCAATTCACATGTTTATTACGTGAAATTATGCGCTCATCGAATGTTTCCTTCAATAAATAGATTGAGGCGCGCGCTGTGCGGCATGTTGCGCCGTCTTGTTGAAACCACAGCTCTTCCACATTAATGCCATTCAATTGGGGAACAAAAAAGTCAGTAATCCTGGATATATTGGTGTGCACGATGGCGAATCGACTCATTCGGGTCCTCCTCAATACTACGCTCCACTGCAGCAACAGCTCCTTCAGTGCGCACTGTATGACGTCTTTGCAATTAAAGTATGCATGGTGCGAAAACAATCAATGGTTATTCGAATTACTTGCTCGGATGGACGATTATGTCAACCGTAAAATGGATGTAGCGCACGGTAAGTTTCGCGAACTGAACCACGATTTTAGAAATAAATTTGCAAACGTTGTTCTAGCGTAAGTCTATTCATGGTGAAATAGTAAACCAAACTGAGCACAAATCAGCTGTCAAATTGGCTGTCGATGGAAAAAGTGTTGCCAATTCGAAAAACAAACCAAAAAAAAAACGCTCTTTATATGTGTATATTTTTTTCGAATATACTATTTAATACCGTTCAATGTTCGATAAGGTGTTAAATTTTTATTATTATTATTACACATGTACAAATAAAAAAATAAAAATTATATAAACAAATGATACAGTACTGTGCTGGTTACACATAATATGGCGCCTCTGTGTCTTCACTCTGTATTGTCCCTCTTGTCTCCGACATATGAGGTAACAACAATGGCGTAAGATTTTTTGGGGGATCCTATTCGGGGAACATAGTGAAATTGTTTTTTTTTAAATATCAGGTAATTTTAACTTTGTATATAATTGTATAAAGTAGTTGCAAAAATGGGTAAAGTTTTTTTTATAAAATACATTTTTTATTTATTTTATATTATGTTAATCCTTTTTTTGTTTGAATTTGTTGAATTTTTATAAATTTAGGGTCAATCAAGAACGGGGTAAAGTAAAGTGAAATGGGACGAAGATGATGGGGATCGGATGAGGGATCGTACGGGCCGAATAAAGTTTAGACGACAAATTGTGTATGTGTCGTTTGAGTCTCTGTGAATGATAGTGTTTCTGACAAACCAGGCCGAGTTTGTGATTCTAAGGATGCAGTTGTGTTTGGATTCTAAAATGTTTGTGTTTTACTTGAACCCCAGATGGAGCTCGCGTATGTGAGTATAGGACGGATGATTGCTTTATACAAAAGTAACTTGTTTTGTAGGGATAGTGAACTGTAGAAATTTAGGAGGGGGTATAGTCGGTTGTAAATTCGTCTACTCAATACACATCTAGACATCCATTTAAAATATGTCTGTGCTGGTTTACTGTTTTGTATCTATTTATCCACAGCTTATTCGAGGACTGATGTTAATATTTTATCGGTCACCGAAACTGGTGACGTAGACATATGACAAAATTTTGGAAGCAGTATGCAAAATACATTTATTATAGGGCGATAGTTAACAGACTCTAAAAATGTTTTAGTCACATCCTCTGGCTCAACACGTTGATACAAGTATAGTTATAAGTACAACACATTGATTGATAGATCGCATCGGTACGTTATATTGAAAACGCCTAGATTAAAATTCCTTATGTCGGATACGTAATACATACTGCGACATATTTTAAATAAATTATTATAATGTGGCAAAATTTTAGATTAATGGCAGTTTTATTATGTAGGTAAATTTAACAATAACTTTTCTCAAGCTGAATTTTTGTATTAAAATTAAATAAAATGTATTTTTACTTTTTATCTTTGTTTAATTAACCACTAAAATGAGTTTAAATACATCTACCGGTTTCGAAAAATACAATTTTCTTCTTCAGGATGTCATAACTAACTAAAACATACATTGTTTCTTTGACAGAATCTATTTTAAAAAAATCTATTTTTAAAAAAAAAAATTTTTTTTTTTTTTTTAGTACCTAACTCAAATCATTACTTAATACAAATTTACTCGAATAATTTTTAGGAAAAAATTTTAGAATTTTATGTTTTATGTTTTAGTTAGTTATGACATCCTGAAGAAGAAAATGGTATTTTTCGAAACCGGTAGATGTATTTAAACTCATTTTAGTGGTTAATTAAACAAAGATAAAAAATAAAAATATGAATCTTAACCACAAAGATAACATTGCTTATTTTAAAAGTATAAATAAAATGTATTAATTATTTAATTGTGACATCTCCTTGCATGTTTTACTGAAAGGTATTTGAGATTAAATAAATTGTATTGCTTTTAAAAATGGAATAATAAATGCATCAATTGGAAAGATTAAGGAATATAGGTTAAAGAATTGTCAATCATGTATTCGATCTTAATCAATAATCTTTGACCAAAAGTAGTTTTCATTCTTGGAACTATTTTAAGTTTATTTGCTCTTGTGGGATAATATAATTCAGTCCACACAGAAGGACATCACATTCTTATATTTCATAATACATTTAAACATAAATTTCAGTTAGATACTGATTTGTTCTGAGAATATATATTTTTCTTAATTTAACAAGCTGCTCGCCGGCCTAAATCAAATCTAACAAGGGGCTCGCGCGAGCCCCGTCCACTCCTAGATAGAGCTAAAGCGATGTAAAAATCCATCTCACTAAATAACACTTCCTTCCAACATTTGTCAGATAAATCTGGTCTTCTTAAAATACACGTAGCTATAGTAAATAGTGATGAGCTCAAAATCACGAAGCGTGAATCAATCACTGATATTTTGAGTCATACTCACTATCAGTGAATGAGTATCTGGAAATATCGTGATTCGTGATTAAATTTTTTTTGTTAAAAATTCTGTTATTTTCTGACGCCGCTGTTTAAATCGATTACCACCTGAATCGATGCCATCTACTAAATTTTCCGTAATTTGATTAGCGCCATCTATTGGAATCTGTTTTTATTGGTAATGCTTATACTTGCTGTTAACTTAATTTGTTTTTTTTTTTTTTTTAATTTTATAATTAATATTATAATTTCCTACTAATTATTTATATTTTTTACGCAAATGAAGTTTTAATAATAAAAATAAGTATGCTGAAAAAGATATTATTTAATGTATTGTGATATCAGTAACTGTGATCACAGTCACAATTTTCATTCACCGATATTATCGAATACCAAACACAATCACACCAGTGAGTCGAGAGTAGCATTTTTTCTCATCACTATTAGTAAATAAGCACGTGAATATCTGTTCATTTGATTTGAAAACTCATCAAGACAATGCCTCCATGGGAAGAACCGCGCAGTATTTTTTCCGTGAGCAACATCGTATGGACTTCCTTAATAGCCACGCGTGGTGGTTCAGACTCTCGGCCTCCCATATAAGCGCCGAAAACGAGGAGAACGGAACAGAGCGCGGCAGAGGATCCTCTCATTCCTCGTGCCATTGTTTCGTCCCCGCCGCGAGAGGTGAAACCAGTTTTCGCCACCTTTGTCGGCCCGCCGAAGGTGCTCGTTGTGCCCATAGGCGCTGGTCCACTCCCGTACACGCTCTTCGTCTCCGGGATCCGAGTACGCCATCGTCGGAATCAAGACGTAAGGAATCAAAAATAATATAGCGTCCAGATCATCATAATAATAAATAGCTGAAAAGCATTCGGATTATTCGCTGCTAGGCCCTGATTTCAATGCGAGAATCACTTAATATATTAATGTATCATGTGCGGTGGAACTCCGATTTTAAGTTTTTGAAAGGACCAACCAAAAAAAATGTAAATTGGGGGTAGTAAAAACAATAGATTATTTCTTTCTTATTTTTTTTGTCATGTTTTCGTTTATGCGACTGTCCACTATTTCATCAATTTCCATGTTATTACAATGGAGTCAACGTCTAAGTAAATCTGCAAGGGTTATTCATCAATTCTTTCCCAGCCATCAATGTTGTCTATACTATCTTTTATGAAATTGTATACAAAATTTATGTGTCGAAATAAATTATAAATCTAGTAGACTAAATAAATTTTGAAACATTGTGTTGTGAAATGTAAAAATATTTTTTATTACGAGAACACATTCTTATTGTGAAGTTGTAATTATTCCGAACATACACGTCTGGGATATTTTTAAGATTCTAATTCCGGTAGCGCAACAGCAATATTTATTCGATAAAATTGATTTTACATGTATATCTTTATAGTTAATATATTTAATTAGTATTTAAAATATAACAGATCTATGTTCTGAATAATTACAACTTCACAATAAGAATATAATCATCAATTGTATCAGTGTGTCCGAAAATTTAATAAAAATGAATTGTTAATTCTGGCGTCTGATATCGGTTTACTCAAAGGTATTTTAAATTCCGTAAAAACAAAGTAGATGACTTTCAAATAAAGGAACGATAGATGTAATCATTTTAAAAAGTGTAAAAAAGTGTTCGAAAATTTAACGTCAAAAATAATATCGCTGTAGCATAGTTGAATAATGCACCTTCCTCGGTTTGGAACGAGATCCAGGTTCGAATTCCGGTTACGCAACAACATTATTTTTCAATAAAATTGATTTTATATGTATATCTTTATAATTAATACATTTAATTAGTATTTAAAATAGTTTTTAATCCATTCAAACGCAAATCTTTAAATATCTCGAAACGAAAGAAACATGACTTGATCGCTTTCATAATAATTGGCACATATGTGCCAGGACCACGACACCCAGCACCGAGCACACGATAAAGAAGCAGAATATGGCTAAATTAACTAAACATGGAGAAAGCATATGAATATGAATTATATCTCAATTTGTTCTGTCTTGTTAAAACTAAATGATTTCAACATTACCATATATCGGCATTGGATTGCGATATATTTTTTGACAACGACAATTTTCCGTAGGTAAGTCCGCATACTATGTGCCGTGTTGTGCGAAATTCTTCTATCGACTTACCCGGATTTGAACCCGGTCTCGTTTGTTTCCCATTGAATTCGATCGCTCAGCCAAAATTAATATGTTTTTCTATTGACACTTTATTACTGTGTTGTTCTTTACGTATCTGACCTTTGGACGATCTATTATGATGGATTTTGATGATAGGCTGTTGAATAAAGCATCTAAAATATTATTGCACACTAGTAGAAAGCAATCGAGTATCGCCCAATATCACGACCCGTATTTTCGATAAAACCTTTTTTTTTCAACGACGAAAATATAATTTATTATCAAGTTTTTCGTAATTTGCGCTACTTTTCATAGATAATGAAAATGCCGAGTGTACACCACCAGTAATACTGGCGTTATGTTATTAAGGATTATGAATTTTTATTTTGACATCGTGGTTTATTTATTTTTATTTTTAATACGCATATAGGTCCTACAATTTTATTAAATAATATTTTAAAACAATTAAAGAGATATACTTATTGTGTTTAAAAAATAAGAAACACTAAAGTTAAAATAGTTGAGGAGAATTAAGAATTAATAAGATAGATAGATAATAATAAAAATACAATATATTTTAATGAGAGAGTTTTCTCCAAAACAAACCACACGTAAATAAAATGTCGATGTAATTAAAATTATTCCATCTTTGTCAAAACGAACAATAATAATGTATGAAAATCGTGGATAGACAATTTATTTGATAAGATTTCTCCCTTACCGTAAACGGAAGAAAATACGACACATGTCAATGTACGATTTCGCTAAAATACTAACCTAGAGATATTAAAAACACGTTCGTTTTTACAGACCTGGCCTGGAATTCGAACTGTAAAACCGGATCGATAGGATCTAAACGAACGAATTGCACAATCTCCGAGTCGCGCATCCCGCGGAATGGAATACGACGATTCCGAACGCAAATCGGAATTACCGCAAGGTATTGGAGGGAAGTAAGGAAACCTTGGTGCAGGATGAGGTCGGTGAGGGATGAACCGGGATTCGGAAGGACTGCTCGCCTTGTCTTGTATATGATGCCACCGTAATCACTGTAGTCGCCGCCGAAATCACACAAATGCCACGCGGATGCGGAGTGTGCTGGTGCACTGGATATGAAAAGTCCACACCGCGAATGCTATCGCGATCTCGAGATCGAACAAATATCGGTCAAGTTGACGTCTGCTGGCGCTAAGGTCACATTTCACACTGAAAAGACGAGCATTATGAAATATATTGATGGTAATATGGACGCGGAAATGTTTCAATAACTGGTCGCGGCTGAATTGAAAGGCGCGCCAAAAGTGTGTTGTACGAATTCGGAATATACACTATACGGCCATAATGACACTACCGAAGCCGAAGCCGGCATCTAGAAAGTCACAGATGTAGACGGGGAATTGTAATATTATTATTATGGATTAGAACCACCGCTCAAGTACAGAAGCGCATGAGTTCTAATTTCAACCATGTGAAGCGAATAGAGCGAATTTGGCTTATATTTGGTAAGCATGTATGACATGTTCAAACAACTAGTTTAAAGTTAATGGGTAGAGAAATTGCCCAGATTAGCTTTGTAAAACTTGTGATCGGACAGAGATTTTTGAACTAATCTCGCTGTGTTTTATATCAATTATTCTCCTTGCCGTTCATCGACCTTTCGACCAATTCCTGGGCGTATCTTGTTATCTCGGTAACCACTGATAATTTAACATGTTCCTAAACAAATTAACTACTTAAGCCTGTCGCTATCTTACCTGGTGCACAAGGTGCACAGTGCACACAATCAACTCAAATCTAGACAAATATTAAAACGGTAAATAACATTTCAAATACAGAATGGTCCACGGCGACGAGAGTTCTTCGGGTGCATTGGTAGTATTTTTTTACGGAAAACTATTCAGATGTTTTTAATACCTATGTAAGAGCTACTTCATCACACGAAATCCAGTTATTACCTATTTGCGTACATATATATTTTTAGTTAGTTGTAAAAATTATATAATTATATTCTTACTTCTAGAATACAACAATTTTGAAATAAAAAAATTAATACAAATTTAATGTATTAATTAGAAAGATATGCATATAAAATCAATTTTATCGAAAAATATTGTTGTTGCTACCGGGATTCGAACCTGGATCTCTTCCAATCCAGGGAACGTGCATTAACCGATTATGCTATAGCAATACAGTGCATTGACGACACATTATCTAACCTATATGTTAAACTTTTCAAATTAATACATCTATCGTTCCATTATTTGAAAGCCATCTTCTTTATTTTTACGGAATCTTAAATACCTTTGAGTAATCCGATAGAAGACGCCAGAATTAATAATTAGTTTTTATTAAATTTTGGACATATATTATATTATTAAGGGAACACATTCTTATTGTGATGTTGTAATTAGAAGAGATCCAGGTTCAAATCCCGGTAGCAACAATATTTTTCGATAAAATTGATTTTATATGTATAACTTTCTAATTTAATTTATATGTTCTGATTAATTACAACTTCGCAATAAGAATGTGTTCTCCTTACTAATACAAATTTAATTATTCAACTAGAAAGATATACAGAAAAAAATCGAAAAATATTTAATTGCTACCCAGTAGCAACAAAATATTTTTAATGTGTTGTCTGCAAATAATTTAATCTCGCAATTTTAAAAGCATTTTGTTATGTCATTCATATAAATGATAAATAAATAATGGTATATACAAGCAATTTAATATATGTATTTTTAATGCATATCTTTAGACAACATACTTATTTTAAGATTAGTACCTGATAGATCTAAAGGAAGATGTCCACTGGCAAAATGATGACCCCCACCCAAAAAAAAGTTTTTTTTTTTTTATAAAATATAAAATATACAACCCATAGTATTTGATTTTGCCAGGTGGCCTCTCATTTGTTCAGATTGACCTTGATAGATTCTTCAATGTGTGAATGCGGTGCCGAGATGAAAACCCTTGACCATGTCTTTTTTTTGCCTGTCCATTGCGGATCACAGGTTATTTTTACAGTGGTCTCGTCAATGGTAATTTTCAAGCTCCCGGTTAACTTGTGTCATCCTCTTTTCCTTAACTCGCCACATTTAATCTATATAATAGCAAGTTTTTTGAACGACAATGGTATTGACTTGTGATGCAGTATTTCCTATCCTACAATATTGTTGTACATTTTTCTATAAAACAAAGTTTTTGACTTGATTAATGGCACAAATCACTCTTGAAGGGTGGATTGCTTATTTAAAAGAAGAAGAAGAACTATTTGATTTTTCACAAAGTTAGACCCAAAAACGATACAAATATGTACGTAATGATCAATTCGAGCGTTGTTGTTGGTTAGACGTCTGGTGGCGGGACACGTGTTCTTTGATAACTCTGATATTAGTGAACGCTGGCGTGTCGCCCAAAACGCTGTGGCATGTCACCTTTGACACGCGTGTCATAGGTCCGCCATCATTGTTCTATGCCCTCCGCTTACCCCTTGCGGAGACAAGTGATTTTTGATGATTACAGCATGTTACATAAAGGAAATTTTATAACCATAAGAAAAATCATAAGTGCACAGAAAATGAAAACAAAAATCAACAATACTAGGAAATACATGTTGTTTTGTTGAAATTTTCAACAAATTGTTTTGCATCCATCATTGACCAATACCCTTCCATCAGGCGGTAATCCATTATTTCCAGGGGCGTGCAGTGCATACAAGTAAAAAGCTGTGCATTACTAAAAATTCTGGGAAACAAATATAAATTAAATAATCTGTAATATGGACCGTTAACGTATATTTACGGATTTATTACACTTAGCGCTGTGTATCAGTAGAAACTTTAATGGCTTAGTTATGAAAACTACCACGACAGCCCACCGCTACAGCAACTACATTCGACGTATTGCAGCTATTCACATTACTATCTTCTACTTTTAAGCTAGTGCATTACTCAAGTCATACAATTGCTTATTTACTGAATTGAATATTCCTTTCGGTTGATCTATTTTGTATGGAGTCGTTACTTATGCTGTTTTTTAACAGAATAACATAGAAAGGCTTACAACTGCCTGCAAATCATTGAAGTGTCTACTTCCTCTTTTACTTATTCGCAAATTTTACTATCTTACTGTTAATGTGTTGATTTCATGGTCATTCTTTGCATTCAAGGTGCATTTGGTGCATGAATTTGTTTTTTATTTGGGAAATACAAAGTGCAATTGGTAGAACTATTTCCTACATTAACCTTTAATAAAAAATATTATTTCGTTTAGTTATTACGTGAAGGATTGTTCAAACAATATATTATTCATATTCAGTCATAAAAAGTGTTCTTAAAAACGTACTGAAACGGTGAAACTTAAAAACACTATTAACAGTACTCTAAAATTACAAATAAATACATGGTAGGATCGTATAAACGACGGATTCGTTTTGTCTAAAGGCGTTGGTCAAACGAAAGTTCATAATCCTATGTACAACATATATTATGTAATATCATTGGTAACAGCTTAACCTAAATCTATACCTACCGCACGCCACTGATGTTCTGTCCATGCAGAACGCAGACAGCGCCGAGCGCTGGAAACCTAGGACTTGTAATATATTGTACCACCACTTGCACAGGAAATGGCCATCTAAATCATGACACATTGTAAGCAGAGTTTTATTGCCCACAGAGCTGTTTGCCTTTGGAATTGTTGACGTGATCATCATAGCATGGCGTCTCCGCTGGCGTGCCGCTCGATCCTTATGTGACCCGCGTATTTTTAACCTTTACCATACCGTGATTGATATAAAATACTCGTACGCAGCCATGCTGTCAACTCGTGTTACCGTAAGAAATGGAGTTCTATTAATTAACCTTTGAAATTAAACAAATGCTTTTGAAACAAATGGTTAATGCCATAAATATTAAGCATTAAATATAAAAAAATATATATAATATTATAATTCGGAGCATTCAAGTCCATTATATTACAAAACCTTCCTTTTTATATTTCTTTAATTAGTGTGAAAGTGACACCATTATATTTGTATGTTTGTTATTCTTTTCACTGTGAAATTGATATGTGATTTCTTTATGTCTTGACACAAAATGGTATTATTGTAAATGTATTAATTTTACAACAGATTAAATTGAAAAATAATTATTTTTGTAGAATTCACCTTGCATACTTAAACTTTTCACTAGTCATTTCTAAGCGTAAATATTTTCCTTCAATTTAATTAAAATCCGAATAGCATATTGCGTGTATTTACCAATATATTACATGATTAATTAGAGCGGTAGACCGGTGTCGCTGCACGGTTTGGAAATGGTTAAACTCATTTTAATATTCCGCAACGATTCTTTTTAATATCTCGTCCATGTTACAGTTGAGATTAAATTCTTGAAAATCGCCAGCCCGCGCTCTTTTCGCGTCGTGTCGTTTGAATTCGACCTCAAAAAAACTAACGAGACATTTTTATGGTGTGTGTTGTACACGTAATAGGACACAACTTTAACTTTAACGTTGATATTTTGATGTCAACATAAACATCGAGATCACTTTTGAGATTGATACGTGTGTACAAATTATATTTCTCGCACCAGCGTGGTGCCGAATTTAAAGGAGACGTACAATATCCTTTGTACACTTTGCAAAAAAAATTAATAATATTAGGAGAACACATTTTTATTGTGAAGTTGTAATTATTCAGAACATAGGTCTGAGATATTTTAAATATGAATTAAATATTTTAATTAGAAAGATATACACATAAAATCAATTCTATCGAAAAATATTGTTGTTGCGCCACCGGGATTCCTTTCCTAACCGGGAAGGTGCTTTATCCAACTAAGCTACAGCGACAATATTTTTAGCGACAATTTTCGACCCTATATGTTACCTTTTTAATATTAATACATTTAATCGTTCCATTATTTGAGAGAGCCATCTACCTTATTTTTACAGAATCTCAAATACCTTTGAGTAAACTGATAGCAGACGCCAGAATTATCAATTCATTTTTATTAAATTTTTGGACATATTGATACTAAAAATTCTCGCTAAAAATATTGTCGCTGTAGCATAGTTGGATAATGCACCTTCCCCGGTTAGGAAAGAGATCCAGGTTCGAATCTCGGTGGCGCAACAATAATATTTTTCGATAGAATTGATTTTATATGTATATATTTCTAATTAATATATTCATATTTAAAATTAATAATATTTTCGTAGAAAGCAATCACGTTGTGGTTTGACATATTAGATTAAATTAATGTATTTATTTAAAAGGAACTTACCCTGACCGAAACCCAAAACACAGTGATCTGCCAGCTATGATTTCGGTCCTCTTATCATCATATATCTTATATCCTATAATCATTTGTTCTCGGTTAATATAGGCATGTTTTGATTTAAGGGTAGATTTTAGTCCCAACAGTTTTTTAGAACCCTCGGTATCTCAAGTGGGCTTCCAAGTAACCGCGTCCGTTGGCCTGACATGTTACTCATAGTAAAAATAGATACGAATACAATAATAATATGTAGGTGTGAATTTAACTTGTATTGAATTTAAATTACATCTAATTTGACAAGCCGTAAATTAATAATAAGTAAATAGTATGAAGTAAGAAGTACATAAAAAACATTAGGTAACCGGAATATAACATACATGTCGTTCGACTTGACACGTGTGCACAAACCCGGAACGCACCTAGAACCATAGACACACCAATTCAATCGTGTCACTGCAGCCCGAGATGGGCGTTGACTACCCCATAGGGATCCCTCCATTCCTCTTTGCTTTGTGACCTTGTCTCACCGATCATCGATCATGAAACCATTCAGGTTCCTCCGGATCCCAAGTTTGGCAAACTCTTTCACTGTTTCCGAGGTAAGTTTGTAGCACTCCATAATCACATGTGTGAAAATAAAACACTTGTTTTTTTTATTATACTCCTTTAATTTACGTTTCGCCGTGTAAGGGAATTATCAATCTAACAATTTAACTCGACAACCTGCATTTGTATTTATAATGAGGGACAGCTATACAGTTTTATTTGCATGAGATGAAAAGGGACAACATTATTCATTGAAATTCTAAAGATTTTCATACATTTAGAATGCTTCTAATTCTTCTATGTAACCAAAGCGCCCTTGAGGTGAAAGTTTTTACGAAAACGGCGCTATACAAATTATCCATTATTATTATTCATGAATAATATCCCTTTTCATCTCATGCAAATAAAATTGTATAGCTGTCCCCCATTATAGTTATAAATACAAGTTGTTGAGTTAAATCGTTAGATTGATAATGCCCTTACAAAGAGAAGCGCGTCTCAAGTAAATTAAACGAGTTGGACAAAAAAACAAGCAATTTTGAAATATGTCCAAGAACACACAATTACTGGATTTTCACCTACATAGGCACTGTTATTAAACAAATATTAGATATCTCATGGAGACGAAGCCATTTTTTTATTATATTTAATGGAAATATATGGAAGCATGGGTAAATATTTTCGACTGGTTTAAGTGATCACACCATTAAATGTAATAAATATTTACTTCGTCTCTGAGATATCTATTATTTATTTTAAAAAGATGTGTTTTATTTTCACATATTTGGCAAACTTCTTCTTTTTCTTCAGTCGATTCTCTCATTACTTAAAATTTGGTTGTGACCTGTTGATAACCTTGTTCATTCTCCTCCTCCTTTCTTTGCAGCCCGCTGTTCAGATAGTTGTTGCAATAGAATAGCCAGTAGCGTATTTGATCTGATCAGTACATCGAGTTAAAGATTATCCATTCCCTCTCTGGCCTTCAACCATCAGTTATTCCAGGTTATCATTGTCAGCCAGATTGTGGACAATTGAGTAATGAGTTCTTAATTGTTAGGAAATCAAAAGGCATTGCTTCGTTTTAACTGCTGCAATAAAGATTCAAATTCACCCAACCGATGAACGGAAAATCAATATAAACAGAAATTTTACATACAACAAGCGTGAACTGGGGCGCGAGTCAAAATAAATAGCGAACCTCACATTGGCGGTGCTTGAATTTCTGAAACTGCAGAGAATGGTATCGAGATAGATCTCATCCCGATCTTGAGTTCAATAATATTAATTGAAATATTTTGCATCTCCCCCATCTCGTTTTGAATGTTTTTCATTCGTATTGTACCTTTAGAAGCAAATATTCTAAATCTTATTCTCTTCGCGAAGGTCGTGGGCCAAAAATTTGACATTGAATTTTAACCAGCCCCGGTTGGTAATTCATTCTCCTATTTGCATACCACAAAAGAGGACATTCGGTCGGTACGATAAGGTGGCTGGCTGGCTGGCTAGGCTTACCATCATTTTGGTTCCGTTTTATAAACTGTTTCACCGTGTACTGTTCTTCAATTACAATAATTAACCTCTCCGTAACTCGTTAATTTTTTGTCCCAATTTAAACGTCTCATTTGTTATATTTAATTTGATTTTCGACACCGATCTCCTTCAGGCTGTGTTTTTGTTTCATGCCGACCTCCGTTAATAGCAAATAACGATCTAGACCAGGCGGTGTGTTCATTTTTTATATTTCCACATCCACCATCAAATCATTCAGATATTTATTATTTCTACATTCGTCTGCTGAGTATTCCCGCTCCTGTTTTGTATTGGTCTCGTCGTTTTGAAGACAAACATCTTTGCCAGCACCTCAATATATATTTCTCACACGACTTCATGGAGTCACGGAGACCGTAACTATCTTCAAAAACAAAACTATTTATGTGAATGCCTTCGATAGCTGGTTCCCAGGTTTCCGATTAACAATAAGCACGCATACGATATATGAACTGCACATATTGTTGTTCTTTTTAGCTGGGTTGTCTTCTTTAGATTTCGACCGACCGAAGCGCGCACTTGTGGTTTATTTGGACCGCTCGACTGGTCGAAGCTCGGGATGTAATTGAATAACGCCTGTCGGTTACCGTCTTCTTAGCTTTCCTAAAAAAGGGCGGCAATACTCACGCACATACATGTTCATTATTATAAATCAAGAAACCCAGTGGTGCCAATCGAAGTAACAAGGCGCGTAAACACATACAAATAATTGCGATTTGAAGGAATAATACACAAACATGCCCAAAGTGTGAAAGAATTATTTTCCTCCATGTTGTATAGAACCTTTCTTTAACCTTTTAAATACCATGAACACGCACTTTTGGACCTTGCAAACTTGCGGGGATATTTATATTAAAGTCATATTTCTTAATCATTTTACTATGTGTGAACGACAGGTCCCAGCTTCTGATAGATAAGTCAAGACCTTTAAAACACTGTGTGGTGTCTTCCATTTAAAATAGAGTTGGCAGTTAAAAGATTAAGAATGGATACATTCGTTCGTCTCGCAGTTCATAGTACACAGAGCATACCAACACCACATCTCAAAGGCGTCGAGCATGTTTCTTCTTTGTACATTATGTAATATGAGTGTTACTAAAATATAACTTTTCTTATTTTCTTGTAAACAACTAGAAAATTTGACATGTTTGTAACGCAGTTCGAAAGATAAAATGTTAATACCATTGCGATATTTTAAATACTAATTAAATATATTAATTAGAAAAATATACAAATAAAATCAAATAATGTTGTTACTACCGGGACTCGAACCTGTATCTCTTCCAATCCGGGGAACGTGCATTAATCGATTATTTTGAAAGCCAATCTACTTTGTTTTTACGGAATCTCAAATAACTTTGACTAATCCGATAGGAGACGCCACAGTAGATGGCTTTCAAATAATAGAACGATAGATGTATCAGCATATAAGTTTTGTCGTAAATGTAATGTGTTGCTGTAGCATAATCAGTTAATGCACGTTTCCCGGATTGGAAAGGATCCAGGTTCGAATCCCGGTAGCAACAACAATATTTTTCGATAAAATTAATTTTATTTGTTTCTGTTTATAATTAATACATTTAATTTGTATTTAATGTATAGAAATGGCTGAAAATCTTGTATCATTTTATTAATCAATGGCTTGAAAGACGAAACACAGCGCAGTCGTGGTTTCTTTGTGAACTAAATAGAGTGGAGGGAATTGGGCGCCATTTTAATATTTATATTTTAGTATGCTCATAACGAGAATTCGATTTACTGTTAATAAATGGTCAGCTTTTTAAAATACAATTTATTTACTTAAAACATGTCGGAGGCTTACTTTCTACTGTACCAGTCATCGCTCGAACAATTGCGTTAATCAGTTATCAATCATCGTTACAGTCGAACACAATAACAGTCAAAATAACGGTTTAAATAACGATTTTACCATCACTAATTATTTCTTCAAATCCCAAATATTTGTATATGAGATACGCTGTATTGACTCTAAGCAATCGATATATGTACTTACACAAAGAGACAGATGTACGAAATTCTAAAATATATATCAAAAATTCTCTCTGGTTGGGATAGTTTGTTGTCTTATGGCAACAAATGTGTTTCATTCAATCAGAATCTAAAAATGATGAAACTCAAATACGTATCCGCAGTTTAAAAAAAAAAAATAATCCATGCTACAGGATTTAGCCTAGTGTTTGCGCCTCGATTTTGCCACCACCGCCGGAGGAGACGGGTCTCACGATTATCAGGCCGCACCTTTACAAATCGGGCCACAAAAAAAAAAAACTACCAAAATATTATAGTTATTCACATTGAGATAACCAAAATTCATGACCTCATTGGCGGGACTGTTTTTTTTTTAATTTTTATTTTTTATTTTTTTTATCTCGAATTAGTTGCGCCCGGTGTTTGAATACAGATTGCAAGAACTGACTGTACTTACTTTAAATATATCTTCTTCATTCGTTCAAATATATAATGAGCCCGCGTCTCTGACAACCATATCTGTTGAGATAAAAATTGTTTCATTTAAAACATTGCAAAGCGGACCATGTAGCGATATATTTAAGAAAAAAATTATGAGCGAATATAAATACGTACATCTTCTTCGGTGGTCCCGCGTTACTAGGATGATGCCTGCCATAGTTTAACGATTGTTAGTCCGAGTGTGTCTGAAGAGCCCTATTCTCAAACCGTACACCCTTCCACCAGAGGCGGTCGGTGACTTTTCGTAGAAGGGATGCTAGAAAATAAGTTTAAAATATACAAATATAACATATAATCGAATGATATTCAATGTTTCAATAAAACTGTTAAAAATGCGTCATACAAATAAATTTCTCAAAACAATTCGCTCGCTTCGTAATACGTATGCAATTTTGTGCATTATACCCATAAGCATTAAAGTTGTATTTTTGTGCGTTGGATGCTGTTAACGAATACGTATACAGTATTCGACGAAGTTTGCAGGCGGAACTGAATGCGCATGCGCGAATGTCGAATACTTTCAAACTTTGTGGATACGGAACGAATGATAGAATCCACTTTTGCTGGTATGTACGCGCGCCGTGTTTTAGTATGTGTTATGACTGGTCTCTAAAGGACAGTACGAATTTGTTTGCAGTAGTGCTGTTTTCGGCTAGAAATCTAAAGTCTAAAGCTTTTTGACTTTTGAACAAGGGCGCGGAGCATCTTTTCTCGGTCATTTCATCAGCCCTCTTCCGTTCGCATATTTCCTCGACGCAATATACTTGTCGATGCCATTATCCTCGATCATATAAATACATATGTTTAAAGTGTCATCATCAATTTCGACTATTCGCTGCTGAATGGAGAACTCACCACTATTCAGTCATCTGCCAATCTCTATGCCTTGTCACTCCCACTGCTCCGTTAGCTATATCTAATCTATCCATCGAGACCGGCCGTCCTTAAAGAATATTCTTTGTCTATCGATTATTTAAATGTCTTGAAATATGAAAGTTAAGAAGGAGCGAATGTAGATAGGTCAGTAAAATCATCATCTTCACCTATTATCGATCAACTACTGGGTGAAGGCATCCCCATGACTGCCACTCTCTTAGGTCCTTCGCCAATTTTCCGCCTCTTCCGATAATTTCGTTGATATACATCGATACTTTCGGCTTTCTTTTTTGCCACAAATAACAGAATTGATAAAATTAAATTCATTAAATGTGCTCGATTCTAGAAATTCTGCCAATGATGCACCTATTTCTCACGTCCTTATATGAATGAATGCACGATGTATGCAAGAAAAATGGTCTTATTAAGTCGAAAGTGATGGTATTCGAGAAGGAGTAAAACAAGACAACGTGCAGAATACTTGTAAGAGAAAGGTTATGGAATGTACTCTCTTGTTACGGGGTGAATTGTAAACTTATACACGCAATCGCATCCCTATGTGAATGACGTTCTACGTGTGTAAGAATCAATGGAACATTCACACAATGGTTTGATATTAAAAAGGGTGTCATGCAGGGTTGTGTAATGTCTCCATAGCTGTTCAACTTTTATATGGATAAATGTGTGAAAGAACTAGAATGTATGTATGTAGGAGCAAAAATTGTACGCCGATGATGCAGTACTAATGGCGAATAATGAACAAGCACTACAGAGTCTGGTGAGTAGAATGTACGATGTATACAAGGAAAGCGACCTCATGATGAATGTTAACAAGTCAAAAGTAATGGTATTCAAGTAGGAAGAATGCAAGACACTGTGCAAAATACTTGTAGGTAATGAATGTTTGGAACGAGTAGATGAGTTTGTGTATTTGGGAAGTATGTTTGATAGAAACGGAAAGGCTGAGAATGATATCGAAAGGAGGGTGACTGTAGGAAACAAAGTGAACGGCACATGAATGGAATTATAGCTAATAGAAACTTGTCAACCGAGGCAAAACTAGCGGTACATAATGGAGTCCTGGTAGCGACACTGATGTATTGAAGTAAGATCTGTAGTTGGCATAAGAGGAATATAAGTAGACTGAACGCAGTGGAAATGTGATCGCTAATGCGTATATGTGGCAGATCCATTTATGATATTGTAAGAAAAGACTGTAAACCTGATCTTAGTATAGTGAGTAAGATTAAGAAAGGATCACTGAGGTGATTTGGTCATAAATAGAGGACGTCATGTAACGGATGAATGAGGAGAGAATGGTAAGGAAGATATATGACGCAAGTGTTGATGGCACCAGAAATAGAGGACGTCCGCGGAAGACTCGGCACGACCAGGTAACCAGATACCGGAAGTTGGTCCTCTTAAAAGCCTCAATAATCGGCGGCCTTGTATGAGAAGATGTATGAATGTGGATGAGGCGAGAACTTGTGTGTCAGAACAGAAGCTCTATCCACTTTGCCTATCCCCGCGGAGAATAGGCGTGATGGTATGTTAGTTTGTATAAATGAACCAACAGAATCGTTCAATAAATACATATTTACGTCACATTATTTGAATATTACATTTATTAAGGAGAACACATTCTTATTGTGAAGTTGTAATTATTCAGAACATAGCTCTGTGATGTTTTAAATACTAATTAAATGTATTAATTAGAAAGACTTGCACGTAAAATCAACTTTATCGAAAAATATTATTGTTACCACCTGGATTCAAACCTGGACCTCTTTCCAATCCGGGGAAGTTTAGTAGTTGGCTTTCAAGTAATGGAACAATAGATGTATTAATTTGAAAAGTGTAACATATACCGGATGGCCCAAAAAAAGTGAAATCATCTCGTAACACATGAGTTATTTCAAAATATAATATAATTAATTATAATTCTTAATGTAATTTTTTTTCACAATATTTAGCTAATCAAAAATCATCAAAACACCCCATATCGCATAATCTACTGGGTTTAAATCTGGGCTGTTCGGTGGCCACATGCCTGGCTCGATGAAATTCACTTTCTCACGTTGAAAAAAGTTGATTGTATTTCTAGCTGTGTGAGATCAAACTACGTCCTGCTATAATGTCCAGTTATGCTATACTCCAGGCTTTGTTTTGAAAATCTTTGATCATTTACCTAGCACCCCAACATTTTTCAATTCGAAAATTTTTGATCAGAATACGGTCTTCTGCAGTGATTTTTGTCATTCTGGGCAACAATTTGAAAAAACCAAGTATAAACAATGGGAAAATTAATAATCAAAGATGGCGACCAGAAATTGTCGAAATAAAACGTAATATAGGTAAATTGGTAAGTAAATTAGTAAACTATTTAAGATATTGTTGATATAGTTAAACTAATTTTGATGTAATTATATCACATTTTACGAAATGTTCTCACTTTTTTTGGGCCACCTGTAGGTCGAAAATTTGTCGTCAAAAATACTGTCTTCTGTAGCATAGTTGGTTAATGCACCCTCCCCGAATTGGAAAGAGATCCAGGTTCCAGAATCCCGGCAGCGTAACAACAAATTTTTCGATAAAATTCATTTTATATGTATATATTTCTAATTAATACATTTAATTAGTATTTTAAATATTACATTTATTTATTTTATCTTGACGCGATGGCCACACAATTCGGGAGTAAAAAAAATATATAATATAAGCAAATCATTTCATTCATCACACTCAGCCTCCTCCGCCTCGAACAAATCTTACCTCGTTATCTCCGAAACCCGTATCCGGATGGCCGAACGACATGTCCGACCGTCACTCCCCCCGTCGAGGCTCGACGCTCGCCGGCTCGGCCGGGAAGTTCGCCCGCACGGCGCAGCGGCCCGTTTGTTCCTGGTTGTGCGGGGCTAGGTCACGCCCATATTCTCGACATGTGACATGTGGTCTGCCATCCGAGACTTGCGAACCGGCGGAAAAAATGGCCCACGAACTAATTCAGCGTGAGATATTATCGTCCGGTTTTCTGTTTGTTTTTGACTCGCTTCGAATCCAGTTTGTCATTATTTGCGTGTCCGTTGGCGTACGACGATTTTTCAGTTTTTCCATTATCTGTCGTGTTGTCCTTTCTGTTGGCCGTCACTTCAATTAATCCTCTCATAAATCCTTTTGTAGCTAATTGCATGTCAATTTTTATTATACTCGTGTTTTTGTGTCACGTGGTTTATATTTTCGTTTCGTGATTCGTTTATATGATATCAAACCGGATATAGTCAATGACGTCATCCATCATATATTATATATTCACCTTTTTTTTTTATGTATTCTGTTGTATTTTGGTACTATTCGATCATTAGTTTCAAAATAATATATAATTATCTTTCATTATGTAATTATTATCCATATACAGGGTGAATATTATGTTCCAGGCCGATTTTGCAGTCGTAGAGAGTAGTTGATTACATCCGTGATTTAGTATGGAGCATCTAACGCCTCAACAACGTGTTGAAATCGTTAAAACATTTTATCTAAATTATCATGGCCAGGCTGTAACTATTAATGGTGATCGCTATTGCCATTTGCATGGGTCGATTGGGCCTGCAACACGTGTGGTTTCAACTGGACGGTGCCACCTCACACGCATTGTGTTCCAAGCCGGTGTTGCTATTGAATAACTAGGAAATAAAACACAATTTTTTAATTTTATTTATATTTATCGATTATTTGGCTTAGTATAATTGTGTATGGAATATGACATCGGCCAAGTGACACAAATGCGTGCTCTTTTAACCATATTTTGCATAACATTCTCGCACACTTGGCGTGTTATTTCAGCAATTTCATTTCGAATATTGTCGTGTAGCATCGGAATTGTTGATGGCTTGATGGCATAGACCTTTCCTTTCAACTAACCCCCACAGAAAATAGTCGGGAGTCGTCAAATCAGGTGATCGAGGAGGCAAGTCGATATCACCACTCTGGCCGGCCGGGAAAAATTTCTCGTAAAATTTCAAGCGTAGCTCGGACTGTGTGTGAGGTGACACCGTCCTGTTGAAACCACGTGTGTTGCAGGCCCAATCGAACCAATTCGGTCACCAAGAAGTTGTCCAAATATATATGACGATAGGTATCACCATTAATGGTTACAGCATTGGCATTATTATTTACATTTTTTTTGTAATGACTTTCAATTTCATACGATCAATTTCTCTCTACGACTACCAAATTCGAACTGACAAATGTCTGTCCTGAACACTTCACTAGTTCATATTGTTCTTACCCAGTACTACTAATTTTCAGCACGTGTCCGGTATGATTCAGTACAGAGCCAAATTTATTTTAGTCGATGTTTGATATTGTCTTTGATTGTCTAGGCCCCATATCCATGTGATACTATTAGCCAGACATTCGTAGTTTTAAATTAATACTGTTGCAACCCAGGATGCCTCTCATCTTTTGTAATATGGAGCCATTTAGATCCTTGTTCTTATTTCTAGTTCACTTGTCTTCTTATCCTTCTCTTTGTTGTTCTCTGCTCTCCTTACCATTATTTTCCTTGCTTATTATTAGTTGCGATTACTAGTTGCTTTGATACGATTTATGAATTTAATAATCAATATAAAATATATATTTCAATGTTGAAAACATATTTTATTATCAAACAAAAGAAAGTGGTGTACCGCAGTAGGTACCATTCTGGCGCATTTTACATCCAAAAACTCTGGGTGGCTCTAATACACTGCAGTAGCTAAATTTTGTTGAACTATGTGTTACTGAGGCTGAATTTCTTATGTGTATCGAAAAGTTTAATTTATATTTATCAATACATCAAAATAATCATATCTGTTCATATCGTTACAATACGAACGTTTTTATTCAATATAGAATAATAATTATTTTAGAGTTATATTTGAACTTCTACATTCAAATCGTTGAAAATTTCAGGCTGATTATTATTTACGGTATTGTCAAATATTTGTGTGTCTTCTCTGGGAAGGGATACGCACACAATCGCTCTTTGTATGTTTGATATCTCCCGAGGGTATTTAGTACGGACAAGCCTTACATATACAATGTACACCGTGTGTATGTATGTATCATATATTGCGTATGTAGACAAAACCAAATATAATATTTAAAAGTCCAGCTTGTTCAAGGTCCGCGGTTGTTGGGATTGAATATTAATACCGATCACAATAATATTCACTCTGACATTTATCCTTGAGTTGTATCGTCAATGAAAATTCTAATTTTCTGCGTACCTCCGGCGATGGTCGGTTTTCAAATGCGAATTTATTTCGGTGTTCTTGAACTCAACATTTAAATTTTCATTTTATTAGTATTCTATTATTTAACACATTCTAATTGTGAAGTTGTAATTATTCAGAACATTCGTATGTGATATTTTAAATATGTATTAATTAGAAATGTATACATATATATAAAATTAATTTTATCGAAATATATTGTTGTTGCGCTACACCGGGATTAGAATCTAGATCTCTTTTCAAATTCGGGTAAGGTGCATTTTGACGACAAATTTTCGAACCTATATGTTACACATTTTCAAATTAATACCAGTATCTGAATGCCATCTACATTGTTTTTACGGAATCTCAAATAATTGAACGATTGATGCATTGATACATTTAATTAGTATTTCATTATTTTTCTTCTCGCATTACCCCTTCAGACCCGCTACATATTATGTTATACATTATTATGTAACAGTTTTTAATTATTGATATTATCGAATACCAATCACAATCACACATGTGAATCAAAAGTAGCATTTTTCTCATCACTACTATTCCTCGTTGTGGCACTTTTTCAGGTTTTCTTCAGACATTTTTTTTTTTTTATTCAAGGTCTTGTTTGAAATGGTTAAATACCAAAATTACCAATTGATCGGCAACATACTTAATCAGCTCGATTGTGGACTCAACCGGTATGATGTTATGTCTAGGGCTTGCATTACCGGTTTACCGGTAAACCGGTAAATCAACCAAAACGCACAGTAGGTAATTACCGAAAATTATTTAACCACGAATCAATTATAGAAACATGTATGTTATAACGAAAATTTATTATAAATATATTTTTTAAATTTTTATTCCAGCATATATACATATACACCGTATAAAAATAAATTTAAATAAATAAATATACATATATCCATATCAATAAAAACATTCGGTTGTAATATTATTTTAATTACGAATTTATATTAGGTGTATACAAAGTATATATTCATACACCTAATATATGTTTTATATACATGAATAAGTTAATAATATTAACTCCTCGCAGACAGGTAAACCAAATATTATACAGTCGTAATTCAAATTAACCAAGCTCGATGTGGCATATACATAAGTGATTATCTGATCTCTCATTACCATATCTCAGTATAAACAAAAAGGACATCATATACTATGTATTTATATATACATTTTTCACCTGATACGTATTTGAAATTATTTAGGTTTTAATCTAGGATACCGTTTTTAGTAAAGGTAGCCACATACAATTATACATACTTTAATCATCTAATCTACGTCTATTCTTTTTTCATTTACCGGTAAATAACCGGTAAACCGGTGATGGGACGAATTATTTACCGTTTACCGGTAAATTGCAAGCCCTAGTTATATCTTAAATATATCCTCTGCCTAGAATGTTTAATTACAACAAAATATAATCCATTAACGCTCACTTAGATATTTTTTTCATGATACAGGTTTAGTTTGAAAGTGAAATTTTATTTTACATGGTTAATAGTCATTTGAACTTACATACTTATCGTAAACCAAATGTCACGTGATGAGACTTCGTTGACCTTCAATCCCACGCACTTCTATGTTCTATGTTTTTTCACTGTGTCTGTAATTCCTCAGCCATACAAAGTGGATTCAATAACAACATTAGTTCTCTGTGTACAATTAAATAGTTCTGTGTGTAAATATATAAGACTACCACGTAAATAGTGCTAAATCAAAATCATGACAATCGCCACGCATTACTATACAGGAAAGAAAATTGAACATTAACAGATTTAAAAACAAGTAGCAAACATACTTAAGGCATGGCATACCTTTCAAAAATAATTCATTTTTCCTGATTTTTTACGAAAACGTGGATTTTCATTATTAATTTATAACAGAATTTATACACTTGACTTTTTTTGAAACTATTATTTAGATAACGTAAAACTAATAATCTGAATGTTATTTACCATAATTAAGAAAATTATTATGTTTTTGATATAAAACTTGATTTTAAATAGTAGCTGAAGCCTCAACGCATGTAAGTAAATATAATAAATTATTTTAAATAATTAGTATTCATTAACACAAAGTATTTTAAAAACGTTGAAAATTAATAATATGTATTGCAAATTGAATGATTTTGCTAATTTGGTTCAATGCAGATTTGTCTCCGTAATCTTGGCTTCAGGATTATAAGAAAATATATTTCGTATATGCGAGAATTTTCTATATTACGGCAATTTTGTGGCACGCGGAAAATAAATTTAATGGTCGCAGTCTTTCTTATAATGCTTGTATTTTCTTAATTATGGCAAATAGCATTCAGTTTATTAGTTTTACGTTAGTGTAAATATCCTATCTAAGTAATAGTTTTTAAAAATGTGAAATATAGTGATTAACTTTGATATAAATGAATAATAAAAACCCACATTTTAAGCCAGCGCGCCCTTAAACGTGCGTAGATTTAACAAGCAAAAAATACGCGAGGAACAGAGGACGTCTGCGAAAGATTTGACACGATCAGATAAGCACTATTTGTATAAGGTAATCACTTAAGCCAGCCGAAGACAGGTCGTAAGCCCTACTTTAAAATCTTTCCATTACATGTAATAAAAAATAGCTTCGTATCTATGAGATATCTATTAATTGTTTGATCCATATTTTGTTTGCAGCAACTTAGATTTTTCACTCGAGAATGTCCTTCGTATTCCAGAGCCTCTCCAGCTCGCAATTTTGCTTTGAATTATGAGATTTAGGGTCTTGATATTTTTCTAGATGTCTCGTTATATGTATGGTCAAAATATTAGCTTATTTTTAGAAGCCATCAGATCTACATCACAAATGCTTCAATTTCCATGGTAATAATTTGGTTCGTGTGTTCTTAAACATATCGTTCATGTATTTAATAACAAAGTTCTTGATTTTGTAGATCTTTATCTCTGTTTTTTTGTCGTTGGCGACATTTCCTGGTAGAAAGAAAGCTACGTTTACTTACACAATTAATTGGTCAATGTATTTCTGTTCATTATTATATTTTAATATTGTTTATTATTATTATTATAACTGGTTTTTTGTGAAGTTGTAACCCTTTTCGGCACACTGGTTTATCACTCGGAAGAAAGTTTTGGCAAGGATACGATGAAACCTGAATTATTCAGCTCGTCCCACATACCAGCGACTTATTAACTATCGTACCTTTAAAATTTCTACAGCCCTTCGATCAGAGCGACGCGACTCAATCACTACCTAAAAATATATATATATATTCATTTTGAAAAAGGAGAACCGTATCGTATAATCCACACGAGATTAATTGGTTTTATTCTGTGTGTATATTGAATGTTTCTCATTTACATTTTTATGTTCATTTTTAATTATTTCAAACCCATTTTGGTTTTTGACATTTTAACTCGGTCTGTCTAGATCTTGCACATTTTTTTTTGTTTTGACGTTTGATATTTTCATGCCATTTTTTATTGCATTCCATTTCCGTGAGTCATTTCACCGGCAGTGTCACCTGCTCGGCACATCAATTACTATAACATTAAAAATATCCACGAGGTATAAAATTCTTACTAGGAATTTTCTATCACATTCAGTTCTCACCCCTTTTATAATCTATCTTGAATAGTTACAATAGGAATTGAATAGGCAGTTATGAAGGGGTTATTAGAACCAGACTTTTTTTTGTCGGGGGTTCTATTCGGGTCTAGTACAACCAGTGGCGTGCAATAAGTATAGATTTAGGTTATGCTGTTACCGATGATATTATACAATCATATATAATATATGTACTCTCGTTTAACCAAAGTCTTTAGACAAAATAAATCCGTCGTTTATACGACCCTACCATATATTTATTTGTAATTTTAGAGTACTATTAATAGTGTTTTTAAAGTTTAAGTTTTAACGTAAAATAATAATACCTTCTTACCCATATAAAAAATATATGAACGTTTTTAAGAACACTTTATATGACAACATGGTTAATTTATTGTTTGAAAATGCTTCACGTAATAACTAAAAGAAATAATTATTTTTATTAAAGGTTAACGTAGGAAATAGTTTTGCTAATTGCTTTTTGTTTTACCTAATTCAAAAACCAATCCATGCACCAAATTTAAAGAACAATCATAAAATCAACACATTAAAAACAGTAAGATAGTAAAATTCGCGAATTAGTAAAAGAGAAAGTAGACACTTCAATGATTTGCACGCAGTTGTAAGCCTTTCTAATGTTATTCTGTTAAAAGAACAGCATACGTAACGACTCCAACGACGGACAGTAAATAACCAATTAATTCTCGGATAATTCACTAGCTTAAAGATAAAACAGAGTAATGTGAATAGCTCTATATGCGGCGAATACACAAGAGCGCCATGGGTACAGCGGTGAGTTGTCGTGGTAGCTTTTAGAACTAATCAATTAAAGTCTCTACTGGTACACTATTATGTACTACGTATTTAATTCCGAAGAAACTTCACTGGTGTTATTTTTCTATATTATGTAATTATCAGTTAATATTGTTACACTGTTTGTTTCTCTGAAAATAAAAATAAAATAAAATAAAAAATAGATGGCGCTAATTGTAAAATAAAAACCTAAACTATTTCCTACGTTAACCTTTAATAGAAATAATATAAATAAATATAAGTTATTACGTTAAGGATTTTCAAACAATAAATGAATCATGTTCAGTCATAGAAAGTGTTCTTAAAAACGTCCATACATTTTTTATATGGGTAAGAAGGTATTATTTTTTGTTAAGTCTTAAACTTTAAAAACACTATTAATAGTACACTAAAATTGCAAATAAATACATGGTAGGATCGTATGAAAGACGAATTTATTTTGTCTAAAGACGTAACAGCATGTCCTAAATCTATACCCACTGCACGCCACTGCCCACCTCACGATGTAAATTTGTTTCATATTGAATACTATCCAATCTAAACATTCCATATTTGCTCTTTAGGATTCTTCGCAAAATATTAAAACCATCCCTGATCCACTAATGTGATTGGTGGATTCACATCCAGTAAGCGGAACATTTTTGTTTTGAATTTATTATGTGCTTTTTATATTTTATCGTTTGATTTTTCACATTTTGCTCTAATGATTGAATTGACAAAACCGACATTGAAATTGTAATGTTCTTTTTTACTTCAAAACCCTTCAAATTATGTTACTTTTTGATGTTCGTATCTACACACGTCTTTAATGTCTTCGGGCATTCTCTATACCACTGCTTCATTTGTTGCCGCCCCATACCTGCCGCTCTAATGACCGACTACACCTGCTTCCACTCTTACTTCTCGTGCATTCCTTCCATCGGTCACTTGGCTCATTAGTGACATCACGATGCGAGCCGGATATGTCTATGACGCTGATTATACCGCGGTATCGTGCAGTTTTATATATTACAATCGGCTATAATTGAAGTATCACAGCAGACTCCGATATCTAGGATGATCGGGAAGTGACCGAGTGTACTTTTCCAAAAAAAGTGCATGAAATACAATTCTTATCTCCACAGTAAACGCTGAATTAATACAATCAAGATCACCCTGCTCCCAAATAACAATGAGTTTTTTTTTTATAAGCGGAATTTTTTCAAGAAATAAAATATTATGATATATTTTTAATTTAATCTCATTTTTTATGTAAAGTTGCATTTAGCATGTATTAACTCAAATATTTTTTGATATTCATGACAAATAATAAGATGATAATTATATATGTTATACAGGGTGAATATTGTGTTCCAGGCCGATGTTTGTTTTTGAATAACTAGAAAATAAAACACAATTTTTTAATTTGGTTTTTATTTATCGATTATTTGGTTTAGTACAATTATGTATGGAATATGACATCGGCCACGTGGCACAAATGCGTGCTCTTTTAACCATATTGTTCATAACATTCTCGCACACTTGGCGTGTTATTTCAGCAATTTCATTTCGAATATTATCCTGTAGCATCGGAATTGTTGTTGGCTTATTGGCGTAGACCTTTCCTTTCAATTAACCCCCACAGAAAATAGTCGGGAACTGTAATCGAGGAGGCCAGTCGGTATCACCACTTTTTGACATTATTGACATAATTTCCAAAATTTCAAGCTATTGTAGCTCAGGCTGTATGTGAGGGACACCGTCCTGTTGAAACCACGTGTGTTGCCGGCCCAATCGACCCAATTCAGCCACCGAGAAGTTTTCCAACGTGTGACGATAGCGATCACCATTAATGGTTACGGCATTGCCATTATTATTTAGATAAAATGTTTTAATGACTTCAACACGTTGTTGAGGCATTAGATATTCCATAATAAATTGTAATCAACTACTCTCTACAACTGCCGAATGCGAACTGACATATGTGTGTCTATCCAAAATGGCGGCCAAACAAAATCGGCCTGAAACATAATATTCAACCTGTATAAAATATAATTTTTTTCTGTATTTCTTTGTAAGTATATAATCATTAATTCATTCATTCGATCGATCTATATTTTAAATGCCAAATACCAAGAATTTTTTGTTTTGTTCCAAATCATGTCAAGCTTTATTATTTTTATTTATTTAGTGTATTATATAAATAAAGGATCACTTAGGTGTTTGGTCATATGGAACGGATGAATGTAGAGAGAATGGTAAAAAAAGATATATGTCGCAAGTGTTGATGACACTAGAAATAGAAGACGTCAACGGATGACTTATCATCATCATATAAACCAGAACTGGAAGATAAGTATGTTAGAAGCCTTAATAATCGACGAGCTTGTATGAAATGATGTATAAATGTGGATTATGTGTCAGGACAAAAGAGTGTGGCGCTCTATCCACGGGGAAAGGACCCACCCTTATCCAGAACTGTTATTGAAGTGGTTACTTTCTGGCCAGTTCCTCTCGACAAAGCAAAATAACGCGGGTCTAATGTATTCATAATTTAAATGCGGTATAAATGAATTCTTCAGCTAATGTTTATTACTCCTTTATTCTAGCTGTCAGCAGAATTTTAGTGGTATTTATTAAGAAACAAATGCGTACTCACACATGCATACCTACTATTCGCGATCTACCCAAAATTTAACCTGCGTATCTCCGTTCCTTTCTTTCCTAATCTATCCTTAAGCACGAGGAAAAATAAGTATGTCGCCTTAATTAACACTCTCTCCAGCTGCAGCGAGTTCAGTGTGCGTTTGGAACATTATACGGACTGACTACCGTCGTTTATTAATTAAACCTCTAACGCTTATAATCAATATTTCCTTTAATTCCGCTTATATAAAAACAATCCATATTCGCGAGTGTTTGCATAACCCCCGCAACGCTTGTTCTTGTGATGGAGAGGAATCAACAATTGTACCAGCATCAGGCAGATGAAAAATTAAGTTCCATCCTTTCTTTCCTCATATTTTTACTATACTAATTAACAAAGTGTAATTATAATTATAAGAGAGAGGGGCTGCCATAGAGTTTGTAGTATTATAGAGACGCCCCCTAAAGGCAGATCTTTATGTTCATGTTCTGTCCAGTTAGTTAGAGATGGATTATTTTTTCAATTTGTATCATTCATTTCGTTGCGGTATCTTCTGCAGCCGATGATAAAAATTACGCAAGTATATACCCAAAACATCAATGAATCTCTGGAAATTCTTACGTAGACTCTTAAAATACACCGCGATTGTGTTATCTATGTGGTGCAGTGACACGACTTCCGGTACTTGGTACCAATTCCATCGTGCTCGTGCAAAATTCAGCACATTCGCCGCTATCAATTGTTGAAAACATTTGTGCGGCTGGGTCAGAGTTCGCCATCTCTAATTGTGGGTGTACTCTGTTTTATACACTTTAATAATTTCTCTTTTTTGGAAAAGTGAAATGATGTGAATGGAAAGTAAGATAGGTTATGAGATCAGTAGATTATGCGTAAGTGTCCGAATGCCCCCCAAATAAAGTTACACCGAGCGCTTACCTGTTTGTTTGAAATATAACGCGGATGATATGCGAATGTGAGGCCAGATCAGGATAAACAATGAAAGACTCCTAACAATAGATCAATGTTTATTGATGCTTGAAATACGGTTATGGATACAAGAATAAGTGGTAAATGTTATTTTTTTATCTTTTATATAGGACAGCTTTCCCGGGACCGGTTTAGAAGCTAGGGCTTCGTTGTCGGTCCCACTCATCAAAGCTAATAAAAATACGCGACTTTAGTTCAATTACATATTTAAGTATGAGCAAAACGAAAAAAGAGAAGAAATTCACCGTGGTTATTAGCAATTAAGATTTAAAATTTAGACCCTCCAGCGTCCCTTGAGTGCTGTCTTTATTCTTAAATAATCATATAACATAAATCTATAGTAAATAGTTTAACTGGAAAACTAAGGTGCAGTAGTTAAAGGCAGACACTCAGGGAACCGTTCATTAAAACCCGTCCCAAAAGAGGGACAGTGGACGAGACACAAAACGTATTGAGTCACACTTACACGGACAGACTAACGGAGTTGCAAAACACGAGGTATGGAGAGTGAGAGGTAGGCACATAGGTAGAGTCCCACCCACGCAAGCCGACCTAAGTAGCTACAACGAGTCTCCCATACCCGAATAAATTCCTTACAAGAATTGTTGATTAATGAACTCGTCGCAAAAAAAGTGAGGCGCTTAGGGCAGGCTCCCTTTGCGGCTGCGGTCGCGTTGTATTGTTATCCGTTTTTCGGTCGGTACTGGCGTGATTTTAAGGTTGATGAGAGCTCCAGGTTGTGAAGGCAATAGACCTCCACACTCTTGATGATATTATTACATGAACAATCAACATCAATAGCGTTTTACACACAATCACAATCTTCGATGTCCTCGCCTCGTCTCGTTCATTTAGGGTCGACTACTCTTATTATTTTGTTCCACTTTACTGCATCCTTGTTCACATTGAAATCTTTAAGATCGCGACTAACTGAACCGCAGTCAGTGGAGGAGTTTTATTACAGCTGAGGGTTTTAATAAAATGTGTAAGGCCTAACAAACACAAATTAAAAATAAGCTCGTTCGAGCTTGCGTTTGATATGTGGTGTTGGCGACGCAAGTAAATAATACCGTGAACATCTAGACGTACGAATAGACCCATCGCAAAAAATGTTTGATATCACTGATAAATTATTATTCACTGCACTATGTCTTCAAGCGAATAGTTGGATGTTTAACATATTGCACGCCGCCGTGATAAAGACATCTTCAGATAAACGCGGTCCTTTGAAAAGTGAAGAACAAGCGAAGCAGGATGTTCTTCTATTTTATTATAAGAATGTTTACAATTTCGTCATTGTCCTTGTACAAAAAAAAGTGTAAAGAAATATATTCAAAATATATTTTTATTAATTAACAACAATTCTTTAGTACAAGTATTAAATACTTGTGACCAATGTTCGTTAATTGAAGAAAAATACTGTATCAAGTACCTAGGAATCATATTAGATAACAAACTCAAATGGAAAGAACATATTTACCAATCTTATAAACAAAATACGGATAACTAACTGCCTACATATTTTTAAGACTCTGAAACAAATCTGAAAATAATATATTACGCGTTTGTGCAGTCACATTTACAATACGGTATTATTGGATGGGGAGGAGCAAGTAAAACTTCAATATCACAACTAGAAATCACTCAATAATTAATGATAAAAATTACTCTCAAAATATCCAATTCTTCACACATTTCAAAGTACCATAAATAATAGACATATATATAAAAAAATCAATTAAGAAAGTTGATCGTATTTCTGGCTGTGTTAGATAGAGCTCCGTCCTGCTGTAATGTCTAGCTATTCCAGGCTTTGTTTCTACTCCAGGCTTTGTTTTGAAACTCTGTGATAATTTTCCTAGAACCGCAACATTTTTCAATTCGCAAATTTTTGATCATAATATGGTCTTCTGCAATGATTTTTATCATTCTGGGCAACAATTTGAAAAAACCAAATATAAACAATGGGAAAATTAATAATCAAAATTGGCGACCGGAAACTGTCGAAATAAAACGTAATATAGGTAAATAGGTAAGTAAATAAATTAGTAAACTATTGTTGATATATCAAGATCTTTGTATCTCAGATAATTGTAGAACTATTTATTTATTGTAAAGTTTATGTGTAAAGCGCCCTTGAGGTGAAAGATATTACGAAAATGGCGCTATACAAATTATCCAATGTTATTATTTTTATTATAGTTAAACTAATTTTGATGTAATTATATCACATTTTACGAAATGTTCTCATTTTTTTGGGCCAGCCTGTATATATATCCTGCTGATTATTTTAAAATTATATCTTCTAATATTAAAATAAAAAAAATTATGCAGACACGTTAATGGGCCCGGCTTGACGGTGGATTCGTTATTTTTCTGCTTTTGCTCACACTTTGGTACTTCTCATTATCTTTAATTCATGCAGCGTCCTGCAACGGACCACCTAGGATGGATCTATTAAAACAATCGCATTAATAGCCAGCCACTTGTGTGTTTTGTATTTTGATACCAGCGGCGGTGGCACATAATCTCAATGTATTTCCTGCGTCATGTTGTGTCCAGGGGCGCAGCTACTTTTAGGCAGCTCGGGTCCCTGGGGCACATCGGTCCTTTTTGAAAACTACACAATAATCTAAATACAAATTAATTGAAAAGATATTCATATAGAATCAATTTCATCGAAAAATATTTTCGTTGCTACCGAGATTCGATCCTGGATCTCGTCCAATCTGGGGAAATTGGATTATCCGATTATAAATTTTAATTTGTATTTAAAATATCTGAATAATTACAACTTCGCGATAAGAATGTGTTCTCCTTAATAATATATAAGTTGTATCAATGTGTCCAAAATGTAATAAAAATGAATTATTAATTCTGGCATCTTCTATTGGATTACTCAAAGGTATTTGAGATTCCGTAAAATAATGGAACGATAGACGTATCATGAATTCGAAAATTTGTCGTCAATGCACTGTGTTGCCGTAGCACAATCGGATAATGCAATTTCCCCGGATAGGAAGAGATCCAGGTTCGAATCCCGGTAAAAACAATAATATTTTTCGATAAAATTGATTTTATATGTATAATTAATACATTTAATTAGTATTAAAAATATCACAGACCTATGTTCTGAATAATTACAACTTATGTGTTCTCCTTAATGATACACAATAATCTTCTACTACAGTTAATATCCGATTATATTTTAATATAATTATTAATATATATTAATATATATAATAATAATAATATATATTTTACTAACTGTAATATAACCTATAATTTGTATAATTGTTTGCTCGTTTAAAGTCTCCAGCCTATTGCCAATTAACTTGATTATTCGATATGTTCTACTTTGGTCCTTTGCAATGCATATCTTAATCCTTCTCTCTCTGGGCGTAGTCCTTTCCACGGATCGCTGGGTCGTCCGTAACTTGTGAATGAGGCCTGTTGTACGAGGACACTTTCGACACTGTATGTCTGGAATGAGAAGAAACTGGTCAGACCCTTGTCTTGAAGCATTGCAGAATTACAGCTTTGAGTTGGTACATATATGTTTTTATTTCAAAAATAACTTGTGATATTTAAATTGGTTTAGGTTGAGATTAATTGATTCATATTTGTATTGATGGGTATAACGGATGAGCCTGTCGCTTTTTGCACAGACTTCGGTCTGGTTAAGGAGACCGTGAACATGTCTTACATGATGGGAGTATTGCTCAACTATTAGATAAAACTCTAATCTCTATTTATGTGCATTAAGATTTTTAAGAGACGCGACAGACTCACATTTATGGGTTTTTATTATGTGAACAACTTTTCAACCACTTTGAATTGATAATTTAACTGGTATTTATATACTGCTAAGTTTAGCTATGTGTACATAGTAAATATTAATACAAATGAAATGTATCAATAAGAAATATGTACAGATAAAATCAATTTATCGAAAAATTATTTTTGTTGCCACCCAGACTCGAAGCAGGAACTCTAAATTTCACAGAACTATGTTCTGAAAAACTGCAACTTCACAATAATAATTCGGTCAACGAACTTTCTTGTTTTGTGCACCGCGTATATTTAACAAATTGCCACTAGACCTTAAAGGGTATAAAGTGATTAACGATTTTAAACCAAAAATAACAAAGTGGTTGCTTGATGTGGGTAGAAAGCAAAATGAATCTAATTGGTCATTTGTGCTAACCTAACTACCTACACATTTTTGTCTCCAACTGTATTACAGACAATATAAATAATACAAATATTTTTTAATATGAATTAAATATATTAATTAGAAAGATATACATATAAAATCAATGTTATCGAAAAATATTGTTGTTGCGCCACCGGGATTCGAACCCGGATCTCTTTCCTAACCGGGGAAGGTGCATTATCAAACTTTGCTACAGTGACAATATTTTTAGCGACAAATTTAAAATATCACAAACCTATGTTCTGAACTTCATAATAACAATGTGTTCTTCTAATAAAATATTTTTATTACTTTTTTTACATAACTTTTTATAACTTGATTTACATTATACTTGTTTACCTTGCTTTATAACGATTGTACCTTAATAATTACAACTTTTAAAAACTGTATAGATAATTGCTTTAGAACAGACCACGTCTAGTAAAGTAATTACCTTTATTTTCATATGTACTATTTATGCTACGAAAATAAATAAACAAATAATGTGTTCTCCTCAATAGTAAATATTAAATTATTAACATAGGCAGTATTCTGCCATTGTAGCCACTTGGCCAATCTTCATCCACGTTGGTCCCTCGTGTGATCTCCGTGTACTCCCGCCCTCTCGACTATACTCCACTCCCGTTTCCTTTTGGCCTCTTCCTCTTCGTCCTTCGACGTGGCTCGCCACAACACGCTTGTCTAAGCTATTTTCACTTCTCGGAAGATGCCCCCGGGGGCGGTGATTCTTCGCCACGCCACTGATTATATTCCTACTTTGTATCGTATAGCACAATCACACATTGGTGAGATAAGGATAACCGCATGAATGAATGTGCTGCACTCGTTTCCCAACACAAGGCGCTGCCCACTGCCTACCCTGCGCGGTACACAGCCTGGTAACATGATCAGACGCATGGATAATACATTCATAACATTATAGTGAAATCAAGAGTCAAATAATATTATTCTTTCCAATGTTGAATGAAGAGGTGTGGCTGCAAAGTATGTCGTCACTTCTTTGGTATTCGTCAGCACACTTATGTATTATAAATACATTCATATTATTTATCATCACAACTTAACCGTCGAATAACTTCGCGATCTTCCGATCTTTTTTTACAGCAAAACAGTACCAACATTTTGTGATCTATTTTAAAAGAAATTCTATTCTTCGAATATTAAAACGATTACAACTCAAAAGATTACCCAATCAAACAAGTTTTTAAATATTTTCCTGCATTGAATTTAGCTTCTTTATATAAAAAAAAGTTTTTTTAAAAAAGGATAAAATAAAAATCCGCCATAACTATATCAGACTAGGAGCAAAATTAACGAACATGTTATTTTTTAAATGTTCAATTTAGAAATAGGATAGAGACATGTATCATACATTGCTCCTAGACTGTATAGCCAACTGCCAATATCAATTAAATTAGCAGCAAATATAAATGTTTACAAAAAAAAAAGTTATAAAATGGATTAAAGGTCTTTAAAATGATTAAACTATATATTTGACATCTCTCCCTAGTTCTAATCTGATCAATTTCCCAACATTTTTATATATTGTATTATTATGCATGTATGTATATATTTTTATTTGTTATAAACAAATTCTTACATCTAGTTTATATTGATCTTGTATCATATAAATGTTAAAAACCACCCCCATAACTCAAGATCTTTTTATTTGGGGGTGTATGAATAAAAGAAAAAGCAAATATAATTTTATTACTAAAAATCGTATTAGGTTTAAATTTGTATTTTCATGCTCAAAAATCAACAATCATTTGCACAACACTATACACACATAGGAAAAAAAATTAACATCTTAACCGAAAACATCAGCAAGATTTAAAGAAATAATCAATGCTATCAAAGAACACTTTAAAGATAAACTTGTACCCCGAAAATTATAATATTATCGCTATTAATTTGTAATAAGTTTTTTTTATATAAGTTAGTTATTGTAAACAATAATTATTAATATGTAATCCTCTTCTCTGCACAAATATATGATTTTTAGAGAAGTGTATAACAACAACAAAAAAAAGATTGTATTGTATCATTGTACTTATAATATTATATATATGTATATTTTTTACTTTTATTCGAACCGTTCGTGGTCTAGCGGAGGCAGTCAAGTTAATCCTGTTTTCATATCACAAGTGTTTAGCTTAGTTTAAAATAGTAAGAATAATGATGTGAAACGTATTCCGTTTATCTCCGCATCTTGTGACTACTAAAAATACGATGCTAGACTAATGTCTCTATCAAGTTAAATTGTCAAATGTTAAAAATAAATATAATAAAATATAGTTCTTTTCTTCCTTACCAGTGAACTGTACACATAATACACACACACACACACACACACACACACACACACACACACGATGTTTACACAAAACCTTCAGCGTACTAATTGTACTCATGTTATTTATTTATACCGCACTCTTCCACATTCCCAGAAGTAGAACGTCTTACATACAAAATTCATTCATTCACCGGTCATGCAAATACTGTAATGATAAATGAACAGAAATTGACTTTTTCAACATTAGCCTTACTACGCTTAAAGAGTTCTTTTTATGAACCACCACAATCTCAATTTTGGCCAATCATTCTACCTATAAACACTTCTTGCTCTCCCTTTACCGCAAGAATAGTTGTAACCTCCCCCCACCCTTTCTCCCACCTTTTTTCTTTGTATTTATCTTCTACACCTGGACATACTTATGTACTTAAACATTTCTGTGGATTTTCATAAATATTATCACATGTTAAATATTTATTATGTTCTATTCTATTTAAACTGTCAAAATCCCTTAATAAATTAAAATTAAATACCTTATTGACTTCTTTGCAATGTGGTGTTGGCATCGTATGCTGAGTATACCATGGTACTGAAAAAGGCCTCCATACATGCTAGTTATCTGTATGATGTTGCAGAGACTCAAACATATTTGCTCCTCTATTAGACTATTTAAAAGCAGGTTTTTTAAATTATCGCCAACAGGTGGCGCGTGTGTCACTGGAATGATCACGATACGATACATTGTGGCCGCTATCTAGTTGGAATTTATTTGACTAATACAATTTTGATGTTATAGCCGTATTGACGTTGTACCCAAGGTCGTTGTAGCCAAATTTTACTTTATACATATTACATAGGTATCTTTAACGTTGGTACTGATGTCCTCAACCGGAATAAACAGGTCCGATTGCCATCAGTTTTTGGTGGTAATCCGTAAATTGAATCCCTGAAGTCGTTATTTAACCGTTATTTTTGGATATAACGACACCATCAAACAGTTGTGTATCTTTATATCCAGAATTATTGATTATATTTGTTTATAAATTTTCACACGTAGGCATGATATTAATCAATATTACTAATATTCAGTAGCGTGCAGTAGGTATAGATTTAGGTTATGCTGTTACCAATTATATTATATAATCATATATAATATAAGTACTACAAGATATGTTGTACATAGGTTTATGAATCCGTCGTGTATACGACCGCACCATGTATTTATTTATAATTTTAGAATACTATTAATAATGTTTTTAAAGTTTAAGTTTTAACGTAAAATAATATCTTCTTACCCATATAAAAATGTATAGCTTTTTATGACTGAACATGATTAATTTATTGTTTGAAAATCCTTAACGTAATAACTATAGTAAATAATTATTTTTATTAAAGGTTAACGTAGAAAATAGTTCTGCCGATTGGTTTTTGTTTTTCCCAAATCAAAAACAAATTTATGCACCAAATGCATCTCGAACGCAAAGAACACCCATGAAATGAACACGTTAAAAACAGTAAGATAGTAAAGTTCGCGAATTAGTAAAAGAGGAAGTAGACACTTCAATGATTTGCACGCAGTTGTAAGCCTTTTTAATGTTATTCTGTTAAAAAAAAACAGCATAGGTAACGGCTCCATACAAAACGGATCAACCGATAGGAATTTTCAATTCAGTAAATCGCCCAGATAGAACAGAGTAATGTGAATAGCTCAATGCGGCGAATGCACAAGAGCACCATGGGTACAGCGGTGATTTGTAGTGGTAGTTTTTAGAACAAAGCAATTAAAGTCTCTACTGGTACACATATAGCGCTAATTGTAAATAATGTTTCCGTTTATGTTAATCCAATTATTTAATTTATATTTGTTTCCCAGAATTTTTAGTAATGCACAGCTTTTTTGCTTGTATGTACTGCGCACCCCTGCTAATAATAGTTTTTTGTATTATGCCGAATCTTTTTAGACCACGCCAATATTTACAAACTTTTTTCCTTCATTAATTAATTTGAAGTCCATTTGTTGTTTTTGTAAACTTTTTTTAGGAGTTTTTTTAAATTTTATTTTGATCAGTGTGTTATTCCGCAGCAAAAAAAATGAATGATGAATCTGAAGTGTTTAATGAAGATATTTCAAATGATGGCATACATGCGAAGACGCAAGAAGCTTAAGTCAGTTCGGACGAATTTTGGCTTAGTTAGTTAAATCTTTTTTTTTAATAGTCCCAAACTTTCACTCTTTATTGTCTTTATTATTATCATAATTTACTGTAGATATATTGTAATTCAACATGAGAGTTTAAATATTCAAGATTTAATGGAGTCCATTAAGAGTCATAGTTCTAATAAAATACTTAATTTAACTTCTTAAATTTTAGCAAAATTTTATGGCCACATATTATATAAATAATAAGACAAAACACTATGTATATATGTATATAATATATAATAAAAAGGATAAGGATGATATTTACAAAAATTGGGAGTCTACAAATTAATTTGCAATGATTGCAATCATTTTTATACAGGTAAAACTTGCCGAAGTTTTAATATTAGAATTAAGGAACACTTGAGATGCCTAAATAGCAACAACTATTCTGAATTCGCCAATCAGCTTTTGGAAACAAACCATTTTTCTGGCATTAAGAATAATACATACAAATACAAAGGGTTTACAGTTTGATAAATTTGAAATTTTAGAAATAAGTTAAATTTTATAAATAACCAAATCCTTTTTGCAAATAGTTACCATTTAAATTTGTTTTCATAGTAGTTCTTACTTAGTTACCCACGACTTATACTTTATATTTTTGTTTTTATCTATGCTTCTATTTTTAATTTTAGTATACATTGTTTCCTGAAAAAGATACCATAGGTATCGAAACATGTTGATTTATCAACAAATAGTGGTTTAAACAAAGTGTTTTGTCTTATTATTTACTTAATTTAACATTCACACGCAAGTATAGGAGGTCTTAGATAGATAATTTATAACTTTAAACCTTATCAAAACTTGTTTTAAAGACGAGCACATCGTAATTTATCAATTTTTATATTGACAAGCCTTACTTTCAAATTGCTTCCTTTAAAATCCCGTTTGCCCTTCCTACACCAATCCTAATAGACTAAGACGTGACCATAACTTCTGAAAATTCAAGGATAATATTGTTATCAAATAATACAGATTTCGTACGTATAATTATTTTGTCCCACACGTCCCATAAAATACAATTACGGTATATAATAATATATCTAGAATATTTATCTTCCTGTCGAATTTGTTGTTTTAATTTACCAATAGCTTTTTTTTTTTTTGTCAATTATTGACTTGAGTACTTTTGCTAGGCCGTCCGATTTGAGAAATGATATCCTCCGCCTTAGGAACGAATTAATATTCATAAATGAACGTACGCGAATTATTGCGTTACACTAGTATTACAAAAACAAAAAAATATAATAAGTTAAAACAAATTAATTGAATATTTTAACCATATTTTCGCCGCACACTGCTCTTCGGATAATCGAGACTTTACCGCATTTGTTAGTTTCTATGTTTTTTATGCGAGTAGACCAAGGGAGACGTGTTTAAGAGCAGGACATGAAGGTCCGGGAACTGGACAAGAATGGTCTGTGATAGGACTCGGTGGAGAACAGTTGATAGAACATATCTAGAAACCAAACTTCTGTCTGACAAGTGAGAATATCTACGGACAAGAGTACTAATAATATAATTGTTCTACGTTGCATCCTCTATCGTACTTATTCCTGTATGTATTTTATTTAGAAATCCGCTAGATGGCAGTACAAGTTAGCAAAATATAATAATGAATATTAATATTCATTTACAATCTTTCTGCATTGGGCAATAGATGTCACTGATTAAGGTTTTATGTTAAATTCTTTTACCCGTCCAACTTCATGTTTATATTTTTATTAACATTCTGACGATAATCATATTAATTTATGATAAGTCTAAGTGTATACACGTATTTAGCATGTATCCAGTGCCGCCGCAGGCAAGATTGTTTTTTCCGTCCTAGTAACTTAAGTGAAGATGACGCTTTCAATTTTTTGTAAAACCATCCCCATAAATTGGCCGCCCACGTGCCAAACACGTTAGGGGCGGTATTTTATTAGGCATTTTACCAAAAGACGTTCTGGACACTAGCGTTGACTACAAATTACTGCTTTATTAGGAAATCACTATAATGTTATTTCTTGGATTATTTTATACCTGGATTAATTTTATTACACACTATTATCGTTTTGCATCTTGGAATTTTGACATGCAGGCGCCAGCTCCGCCTGTGCGTAACGCCAGCGCCTGCATGTATCGTTTTACTTGTATTTTGTTTACACTGCGTGGTGTATTGTTAAAGCAATATCGTAAGGTATTTTCACATTGAATTATAGATTTTATTTCTCTCTCCCTACAGTGCGGCGTGATTCAGTCACGTGATATTATATCTAGCCACGAATTTTTGACTCGCTTCTCGAACAATAATAATTATTTTAAATAGACCACTGTGTTTACTGTAGTAGGGTATACACTAAACCGTGAATGTGGATAAAGTTTTAAGTTAACGGCTTCACGATTTTCGCTAATAGATCACTTATATCAAATCACTACAATCGTAGAGTGTACAATTTATTATAATTGTACAATACAAGATTCCAAATATATATTTATTTTCATCTATACTCTCGCTCGCAATACAAAATGTGAGACGCCAAACGCAACGGCAACTCCGCGCATTTTGTTTCATGTTGAATTTTAAATTAACATTTCGATAAAAATATTTTTATTTCGTTATCGTTTGTTTTTAAACAGCTGTCGATAGCGTCGTGTTCGTCGTTTAATATTTATTTACCTTCGATGAGTACCTACTTGCTGTAAACTATTTTTATTATATATAATAATCGTAACGATAAGCTATGAATATCAACATCAATTTTTATTACACATTTTATTATAATATCGCTTTACTTAGATTACTATATATTATATATTTTATTTCACCTTGGGATCACTCGAGGAGACTTTTATCTAGCAGTGGATAGAGAACTCCTAATAATAATGGACATTAATACATTTATTATTATTAAAATACCAAAATACCATACGGTTTAAGACGTTATATATATTTAATTGCTAACTCGCCAAATTGGCGAGACTGGATTTAGGATTACAACTCTCGTTTTTAATTAATACTGTATACGTCCAGTGTACAATTCATACAAAAATATTGTAATATCGACAATAATTAATTTCAAACCGTTATCACAAATTTGCATCGGCACTGCAAAATAAAGCTTTGAGAATAATACTCAGAAAAAATAAAAATACTCGGATCAGTGCAATACTGAAAGATCTGAATATTTATATGAACCTTTAAGCGAAAAATATATTTCAATATATTTATTTTAAAAATCCTCACTAAGGTAATATCGGCAGAATTTTTAAGAAAATTTGATGCAAATCAACTTGAGCACAAACATCATACAAGAGGAAAAGATAGACTGAGACTGTCATTCAGCAAGAAGGCTAAATCTCAGAAATCGATGATGTAGAGTGCGATGATGATATTTAATGAAATGAAATGCCAGAAGATATAAGAAAGGGGGAGAAACTACATAGATTAAAAATGAAACTATGCAAATATGTGCAAGATGTAGTGAAAATGAACATTTTGATCTTGTTTATATCAGAGCATATTTATGTATGCACTATATTAAGAATAAATGCATAAATTATAAATTGCCTTCTTCTTTTTCTTCATCACCGTTATCCTAATCGGGTTGGGAGTCTAATGCATGGACAGCACTCTTCCACCGCGCTGTGTCTATTACTTGGGGTCACTGATAGTTCCATCTTTTTTCTCAGCCTCTCTGTTTGTCTTTTCCATATTCTCCTGGATCGTCTTACAGGTCTTCTTTCAATCTTTCGTTTTCCATGTGGAGGACATGTCCAAGCAACGCCGGCGCTAGACTTTTTGCCGACACAGGCAAAATTGTTTTTTTCCGCCCTAGTAACTTAAGTGAAGATGACCTTTTCAATGTTTGTAAAACCATCACCATAAATTGGCTGCCCGCGTGACGCACACGTTAGGGGCGGTATTTTGTTGGGCTGGCATTTTGAACTTGCTCAAGACGTTCTGAACTGAGCTCAATCACTGATATCTTTGAGTCACACTCACTATCAGTGATTGAATATCTGGGAATGTCGTGATTAATTTTTTTATTTATATTTGGTTGTGAACCGTGATTCGGCCCATATGCATATGAAACGAAAATATTTATGAAGGAATGATGTTATAATTCGTGATACGGGCCATCTAGTAGATTCTACCAAAACGTTTTACTCATTTGACCCGAAATACTGAAACTCACATTTTTTAAAATAGTTTTTATTCTCTTTTTAATGATATTAATTATATATGCTAGAATATAATTTTTATGAAAAACTAAGTTTGATTAATGAAATTTGAAGTAAATACGCTCAAAATTAAGTTCTTAAAATGTATTTTGTATATTGTGATATCACGCGTATTAGTAATCACAACTGTGATCACAGTCACAGTTTTCAATCACTGATATTATCCAATATCAATCACAATCACACCAGTGAGTCAAGAGTAGCATTTTTCTAATCAATAGACACTAGTGTTGACTACAAATTAATGTTTTATTAGGAAATAACTATAATGTTATTTATTGAATTTGCTTTCTTGGCTTTTTTATACCTAGATTATTTTTATTACGCGCTATTATCGTTTTGCAATTTGGGATTTTGTTTTTAAACTTTTATGTATTTTTCGGCCGTCCCCTTGATTAGGCCGGCGCCTGCTCCGCCTGTGCGTAACGCCGGCGCTCTGTCCATGCCAACATTTTGAGATTTTTCTATTCGGAGCGCAGCAGCGGGTTCATCCCAAGATCCACTCGGATGATATCGTTCCTGATTTGACTCACTATCACATCTCTGCAGGCATTCTCGACAGATTCTTCTGCGTCACAATTCAAAGTTGATGGCTGTAGGTCAGGGTGGGGGCGTAAACTGACCTATGGCCATTAAGTTATTTAAAAAATATAAATTACCTTAAAATAATACTTTGACGACTAGCTCGGGTTTTTCTTTAACCATACACGGCAAGAGTTTTCAGACAGTTCAACATTCTTGTCGTTGTGATAATTGTTTTCCGTTCTCGTTACCGTCCGTTTGTGAGTCTGCTTTTTAGCGTCGGTGTAGAATGGCAAAAAATGTATTCAGTATTCTCGCACAATATCGAGGATGGGTTTTTCAATTAGAGTCCCGTGATTAATATATATATATATATTTTTTAAATAAAATAACAATCACTTTGTATGAAACCACGAAATTTATTATACGTCAACCGGTTTCGCTTATCGTAAGCTTCATCATGACGTATTTGAAACTAATCATAAATGCAAAAAGTGTTCATTTATATGTACATAAAGAGGGAGATAGAATATAAAATTAAACGTGAAAGAGAGAGACTGGATACATATATAGTTGAATAGAACATCAAAAGAGACAGAATATAAATTGTCTTGTGTCGAAAGTGTAACATGTAGGTTCGAAACTCTGTCGTCAAAAATAATGTCGCTGTAGCATAGTTAATAGTGCACCTTTCCTGGTTTAGAAAGAGTTTCATTTTCGAATCCCGGCCGCGCAACGACAATATTTTTCGATAAAATTGATTTTATATGTATATCTTTCTAATTAATACATTTAATTAGTATAATTATATAATTTGAAATCAATAAACTATTTCAAATAATCGCACAATTACGATTTTTTTTTGTAATGGTTGAGTTTAAGCACATATTTCTTGAACATTTTCGACCCGTAATTTAGTTAGGTATACACCCATAAACATATTTGCCATCAATACAATCAAGTTCGTACGGTTGAAATGTTTGATCGCCGCTGACTTAAGTCGACTTACAAACACACTCATATTTCTCATCAATGAGTCCCAAATCCTTCCGCACGGGCATGTGATTTCTACATTCAATTAAGTCAATGTGTACTCGTGGCGTCAATTATTCACCACCTTTTGAGGCCTCCTTAATATCAAATTGACAACATTAATAAAAACTCGAAACTCATATTTAAAAACGAATCCCCTGCGTATATTATTTCGGTGCCTTATAAAGTTGACCTCTATCATTATATCCGACAGGTGGTTGGAATTTTTTTCTCTTACATATTATAATTATTTCCTTAACTTTTTAAACAATCGTCTGAATCATTGTGATTACCCATCTTTTGATAATGACACCATTTTGATTTTTTTCTGTCTATATTAATACATTTTAATGACCAAATATGTGGTCGAATAATAATTGTATTATTTTAATTACGTAAAATATTTGCAAAATTGATTATTTTAACATGTAACATTTTTTATATTACCTACATACTCGTATTGTGACACGTAATACCGTAGACATGGCGAACTGTATTTGTAAAGAGATGTTGTAATATGGGTTCGATACCCATCCGTTGCATAACATACTTATTATATAAGTACATTTATATATTTATATAATATTATCTAATATCTTTCTTTTTATCCTCTCATCATTCATGCGTTCCGGGTGACCATCTAATAATACTATGGCGTATAAAAAAATCCACCCCTTCCCTCTTGTTAACGTATTCTATATGAAATAATTATAATATTCCACTGAATTCGGTATATTCAGGCCTATTCTCAAAATTGCAATATTGAAATGAAGGTGATTGTTACACCAACCCTCAAAAATAGACAGATAGTTTTGACAGATTATGGTACGTTTATCTCCCTCACTCCCTCACTCTCTCTCCCTCTCTCTCATTCAAATATAACACTATTTTTGAGGGTTGGTGTAACAATCACCTTCATTTCAATATTGCAATTTTGAGAATAGGCCTGATTTTCGTTCCTCTTTGCTGTCTCCAAGATTCACTTCAATACATGGGTGGTTGGTATCATAACACCATTATGCACTAATAACTTTGCCTTCGCTGATAAATTTCCATTAGCATTTTCTGCAATCAATATTCACTTTAATTCCTTTGGATATGTTTTCTTAGACTCACAGTAAAAACACGGTATCCTACAAGATTTCGAAAACTAGTAATCTCCCGAACTATATGACATATTTATTGTACAAAAATTTCGACCTTCCTCAATTGATGGCTGGCACATAATAATTGTAATATCCGATTTCCGGCTGCGTCAATTTGTGATATCGATTCTTATTATGTGCTGTATTTTGTAGTACATGAATAACGCGATGATGTGACAAAAGTGTTTTATTATACTAAACATACAGTTATGAATACAAAACAAGAGATGCGTTTCGAGCCACGGCTGCGATGCGAGAGAGCGCGTCCGAGTGCCCGGCGATATTTTATCCCTTTCACTCGCGTCGTTCTTACCAACATGCGCGCGTCACGCATTCACTACATCCAGATACATTACAATAATGGTTTCTCATCACTCTAAATTAACAATATACTTCGTATCTTTGGTTAAACTCTTGGCAGAGCAGTCGTGGTGGCTGTGATAATCGTGACACCATTGCCAAAATATTCGGCGCCATCTGCTCCGATCTACAAGCATTCCTGGCGGCTTCCTGGAATGAGCCATTGGTTGCAGGCCTCACCACATCTCTGCTTTGTACCTCCAGACTCTCCACTGCATCCGCGTTCCAAGTACATCAAGATACAACATGTGTTTCTTGTAATATATAATTTGTTTTATGAGCTGACCGTGTGATCCAGTATAATGGTATTTATTTATAAAATCCTCAATGAGAAAATATCAGCGGAATTTACACGAAAAATTGATGCAAATCAACATGAGCACGAGCATCGTACAAGAGGAAGGGATAGACTGAGACTGCCATTCAGGAAGAAGGCCAAATCTCAGAAATCGATGATGTATAGATAGTGTGATGATTTTTTTTAATGAAATGTCAGAAAACATAAGAAAGGAGGAGAAATTGAATAGATTTAAAATGAAACTGACCAAATATGTAAAACCCTTATTTTGTAAATTGAGTCAAAACTCAGTTTTATTCCACTATACTTTTCATTGTGTTAAATGATATTGATATTGATCAATAATATTGATTGATTTGTAATTAGTTGATCTATAATATTGATAATGGGAAGATGTTCCCGAAAACGTTATATATTATTTAACACAATGAAAAGTGTAGTGGAATAAAACAGAGTTTTGACTCAATTTACAAAATAATCATGGAATTCCACAAAGTTTCACCAAAAACCTTTGTTTATATTAGAGCATATTTAGGAGTGCTTATGTATGCACTATGTTAAGAATTAAAAAAATAAATAAAAATATGCGCCCGTGTTGTCTCAGGGTCCATATCCAGACCCTCACACAAAGGTTTGGAAGGTGCTTAAAATTTTAGCGAATTTACATTGTCGCAATTTTTTCACCTTCTCATTTTGAGGAAATCGCGCATTCATTAATGAAAAAATCTGTTGTGTCATAAATCGTTAGTTGTTCACTTCTGACGAAATAGTTGCACAAAACATGCTGAATAATCGGCTACATTTTGGGCCTATTATTATATTATCGACACACTGCCTGTTTCCAAGGCTCCACATTGTTATTATTATTATTATTATTATACAGGCTCTCGAAAATCCCCAATACTTACATGCGCACGCACACGCACACGCGTGCATGTATAATACATCACACACTATCTACCAATAGAATCATTGCCTTATCATCATCTTAGATTATTTTATGGTTATGTGTAATATTTCGTTACGTCATCTGAAATAATACTTCTGTCGCTTCTCAAGGACGTTGCGAAATATACTTTGATTTATTATTTAACATGTATATAGTGTACCTACCAATCATTTGCGAAAAAAAAAAAAACCTAATCCAAATAATAAGTTAATCACTTCTATCTTGTCAAGACTTCGATTAGAATCAATTCTTTGGAATGGAGAATTAAGACGTTTCCTTTCGGTTTTAATGTATTATTTCTTTTTTCCTTTTTAATCATCCATTGATCTGACATCACTTGTGATAATAGTCTTTGGGACTTGCAATGTCCCGATGTTGGATTTTATTCAAACAAGTATGATGAGATTTTCGACCGGAGACAATCTCTGAAATTTGGATTTCGCTCCCGTGAGATTCTTCACACAGGCGGGTCTTCAATACGTTCATAAAATAAAATTATAAAAAGTGATTTTTGAACATTTTTACATTTAAAATATAAACACTGTTTACTTTCATTAATTTGTTTTATTATAACATTTTCAATACTAAGATCGTCTTCAGTAATATTACTAAACTTTAAACTAAAGTAAGTAAGTAAGGATTAAGGTGAGAGTTGGGTGGGTGTAGGGGCGCGGTCAACAAGCGCAGGAGAGGGGATGTAATAGGTGTTTGAATATAATTTTAAATGGCCTTTCACGAGAAAATTTTGAAATATAATAATAAATAACAGTGAACTCAATAATAAATGTCATCATTCTGTGCTTGATATACGTTTTTAATGAACTCTCAGCTTTTAGGCGTAGGCTTTTTCAAGTCTTTGCCACTCTCCTCAGTCTCTAATGCTTTCACCTTTCCTTCGAAATATAAATCACCGTAATCATCCGCAATCCACATTCTCATCCATCCGTTGTCCTCACTCTTCTGATGTCGTTTCATCTAGCTTGAGAATGTTCAATACTTTTTTCCTGCACTTTCGGACCTTACTTCCGCACGTCATGTATAAACATACGTGTGGACTAGTAATGTAGTCAGGTATCCACCTATAAAATATTGTGGACTAGGTCTCTTACACCCTGTATATTAATGTGTTAAAAAGTGTCTATAAACTTTACAACAATGACCATATATATGCCTACAGATAGTAAGATATCCAAAGTAGATATTAGTGATGAGCTCAAAATCACGAACCGTGAATCAATCACTGATATCTTTGAGTCACATTCACTGTCAGTGATTGAATATCTGCGAATATCGTGATTCGTAATTCATTTTTTATTTTATTTACATTTGGTTGTAAATCGTGATCGCATCTGAATATGAAACTAAACTATTCATGAAGGAATGACGTTATAATTCGTGATAAGCGCCATCTAGTAGATTATGCCAAAACGTTGTTCGCATTTGACCCGATTTAAAATATAAGTAAACACGCTCAAAATTATGTTTTTTTATTTATTTATTCCGTGTATTGTGATATCGTACGGCGCTCGCGTATTAGTAATGAAACTGTGATCACAGTCACAGTTTCCAATCACTGATATTATCGAATATCAATCACAACCACACCAGTGAGTCAAGAGTAGCATTTTTTCTCATCACTAGTAGATATCCTGTCAGCTATAAAAGACATGTAATATCACCTAATGTACTTATTCATTTGAATATTATTTTTTAACAAAGCTTCGGCTCCCTCGTACTAATATTTACGAGTAAGCCTCTTCACGTATAATGTTACACCCTTTCAAAAATTTGACGAAGGGTTCGTTAGGGTTGTTTGTGCCTCATTCTGATTTAAGTCTCTCAGGAGGATGGTTCTTTAAATCTCGCACTTTGGGCCAGTGGCGTAACTACGCCAATGCGGTGCTTCGGGGCCCAAAAGTTCCGCGCCCTATAATAATTTATATAATTTACATTATTTATTGTATTGATACTTTTACGTGTATCGTTATTTTTCCCAGCGCTAATATGGACTAATCATTTTTTAAATCATTCTTCGCTTGTATTACGAAAATACGTGAAAATATTTTCGATATATACAGTAGTAACTCGTAGTATGTAGAGCTTAAAATCATGAATCGTGAGTCAATCACTGATATCTTTGAATCACACTCTGTGTAAGTGATTGACTATCTGAGAAAATCGTGATTTATTTTTTTATTACGTGATTCGGCGCATGTGCATATGAAATTAAAATAATTTGTAATAACCGCTATCTAGTAGTTTCTGCCAAAACGTACTCATTTGACCCAAAATGCTGAGAATTTAACCTGAAAAATAAACTCACATTTTTTTAAAGGGTTTTCATTATTTTGCCATGATATTAAATTATATATTCATGAATATGTTTTTTACGCAAATGAAGCAAAATTGTTTTTTTTATTATTTTAGTGCGGCGCACGCGTATTAGTAATGAGACCGTGATCACAGTCACAGCTTTCAATCACTGATATTGTCGAATGTCAATCAAAATCAAAGCAGTGAGTCAAGAGTAGCATTTTTTCTCACTAGTAACTTGTTAACGAGAGCAAGGAATTTTTTTCGGTAGCGTTGTTCCTTTATAAATATATGCTTAAAATTATTTACCACATTAATTTTTTTCATTTTGTGAAGTGACCAATTTTGTTCTTTTTTTTTCCTTGGATAAATCGCCTAATAATATTATTTTGATATCTTATATAATACAGTACTATTTTGCTTTGGGGTCCATTGCCTTTTTTGTATTGGAGCCCAATTTTTGTAATTCTGAAGGATGTACTGCACGTCCATTAATACATTTTATATAATTTAAAATTAAATTAATATTCATCAACACTGTATTTTCCCCTCCCATAATGTTCCGTCTACCTGTATATGTATTCTGTCTCTCTGTTTCATATGTAATTTTATATTCTCTTATTTATCTCCCTCTTTATGTATATATAAGTGCACTATTTTTGTATTTATGATTAGTTTTAAATGCGTCCTGTCGAAGCTTGATATTAGCGAAACCGGTTGACGTATAATAAATTTCGTCGTTTCAGTGATTGTATTTTATTTAATCTAATATGTCAAACCACAAAGTGATTGCTTTCTACGAAAATATAATATAGATTATTTTCCAAGAAATCACATTTTTATTAAAATTATCAGAGTGTGCAGTGTGAAGGCACTATTGGAAGATATTGATCTTGGTCGTCAGTATCCAGGTGATTCCATCGTCACCGAAAGTAATTTTACAATATACAACTACTACATCACAATGACGGCTCTTATTATCGGTGTGTTATTGTAATCGCTTTATTGCTTCGCTCTCTATGTGTGCGTGTGAACTATGTACAGCCGGTGGAATACAAAGGACCAACATTATTACTGGTTATGTAGTATTATATATATATGTATGTATATATATATATGTATATATGTTCTATATAAAGCTGTTTTCGCCGACGATCATGCGGTACTTGGTACATGGCAACTTTGGGCCGCAATAAACCATCTAAGAGCGATCAAATCTGTTCGCGGCGATCTCACGCGAGGTAATTTGAAAAATGAATTCCTCAGTTGAATTTCGAACGCCGCTATGTCGGAAATTTAAATTATTTTATTTTTTATTATTTGGGAGGTTGCGTCTATTATTGTACCATACACAGACTAGTAAATAAATGGACACGAAATAAAATGTATATATATAGGAGAGAGGTTTGAACATTAGTTGCGGGACGAGGGGCATTCTACATACATTATTTGTGGAAACATAAATCCGATAGTGAGGAGGTGAAGAGCATCCTGCTTAAATCGTTCTTCACCAGCATGTGTACCTGCGAGCTCTGGTCGAAATAATTTCTCCGAAGTCTCCGAATTTAGTACAGCAACTCATACAGAATACTGTTCAGATTTGCCGTAGGCCGTATACGTGGATTCGTTCCGCTTCTGAGACATCGAGTTGCAGGCGTAAAGCTGCGGCTGGAGCTCAGCACCAACTCTCTAGTGCATGCGGCGCTCTCATAGAAAGCTAGTTCCCTGACCAGAGATTGGCAACGACTACAGAATAGCTACAGATACAATAATGGCCGTGACTGAAATGTAGTATTTATATTTTGTTTATATTTATATATATATGTGTAAACTTTTTATTTATTTATATTTTTTTGCTTTTCTTTTCATAACATAAATAATATTTCGTGACTTGGACGTTTATGACGAATTGGGTCTTCATAAAAAAAAGCCCGATCACGCTGGAATATACTAATTATTATTATTATTATTAGTATGACACATTTATGGAACAGTAAAAGTATTTACTCTTCGAAAATTAAATCTTCTTTGTGTAGACAAGACGTATTTTTTACATTAATGTGATATCCTTGAGATCGAATATATGTGTGTGTGTCAGAGCGTCCGTACCGCCGGGGCGAAATGTATATGTGTGTGAGCGGAGATAAAAGGGTGACGCGCGCGAGGCGCGCTCTCTTTTGCGTTACCGTTTAGTCCCAAAATTAGTTATATACTTTGTGCCTTAACTGTATTATTCGTGTAATAAAAATGATAATTATCACATAAGAGTTCCTCTTGGACCACCAACAATCTACTACAAGGGGTGCCCAACTTGAGACATACTTCTTACGCAAGTACGTAATATTTAATGTATATTATATTGTCAGCGTTTAAATTTTCGTTCCAATCGAGTTATATATTTTTTTAAAGTCACAAAGCTATTTGATTGCGTAAGTCGTACCAAAGTGACACCAAAATGAAAATATTGGAATAAGGAATTTGCATCAGTTTATTTGGTGGAATGTCGTTCCATAGATGTTTCTAGAATAATCAAATATGTATAACAATTACAGGAGCTATATTAGCCAGAAGTGTGTGACAGACAGTGCCGAAACTTGGTCACTCGCAACATGCCTCGTAGCTCAAAAAGATCGCGAGAAGCAACTGGATATAGAGATCAAAGATATTGAGGAATGGTGGTTATTGACAAAGGCAAGAAAAAGAAAATGCATGGCACACATGATTAACACATCAGTAAGTAAATTATTATTGCTTAGACATTATCAAGTATTTATTGTCGTCATTTCAGTTTTCCGTAACAGTAATGTATTTATTATCCCATAAACTAACGGTGCTGTAGATATATAAACAAGCAAAATATTGCCAGTTGATGCATGAACAATGCGCCTGAATGTTGGCGACACGGTATTGTCCGTCGATGCGTGAACGATGCATCTGAATGTTGGCGACACGGTATTGTCCGTCGATGCGTGAACGATGCATCTGAATGTTGGCGACACGGTATTGTCCGTCGATGCGTGAACGATGCATCTGAATGTTGGCGACACGGTATTGTCCGTCGATGCATCTGAATGTTGGCGACACGATATTGTCCGTCGATGCGTGAACGATGCATCTGAATGTTGGCGACACGGTACACCACCAACGACGTCCCTAGGCAAAGTGCCGCCCATAAGCAATTTTTGAAATGCCGCCCCTACTATTTTTACTAATCTCTTGCTTATCCCTACCAATGTTTCGGTGTTGCTTAAATTCCTGTTGTCTTTTGAAAGTGTATTGTTTTATGACCGGGTGGGTTGCCTTATTTGGTTGCCTTGGTGGTTTGAAGTAATTACGTTTATTGAGTTTTAAGTGTACAAATAACCAAGTCACGGAGATGTATTGAAACGAATAGACTTTCAGTTCTTTCTCGTTTGGATGTTAGATACGATCTGATCTCTGAAGGGTTGTGTTATAGTTTATAAAGATAATTGTAGAAATATTGCTCCCATTAAATAATATAGAAGATAATTTAAATCCGGGTTCCGTACCGGGTAAACAAATCAATAAATTAGATGATATGAAATAATCGTTTCAATGCACATCCGCTTACAGAAAGCATAAATAATAAGCTTAGATTAGACAAAACTATTAAAATAATGGTTCCAACTCATAACTCCTCGAATCAAGAATTGTTACGGATGACTAACTAAAAGATAGTGATGCGGCTTCGGAGTGTAAGTACATACATAACATTTCGCCAAATTTGTACAGCATAGCAACATTTTGCCCTTTGATATTTATTTTTTGCATTTTTACATACGGGACGATGATTCTTATATTTTTAATATATCTAATACTTATATTATGCCGCCAATTTTCTGCCCCTAGGCACCGTCTTGCGTGCCTACGTCTATGGGACGTCCCTACACTTCACTGACGACCACTGATATGTCGTGAATCGATTACAAAAAAATGTATCTACAGCAAAATAACCCTGAATATGTTCGGATACAATGATCAGTTTATATGTATTTACATTATTCATAAGAATTTCTAATAAAAAAAAAAAATAGAATGGCATTCTTGACATTTTAAGGCACCTACCTATGTACGTATTGTGTTGAATTAGTTAGTTTAAAAGTTTACGACTATTTTTTTTTTGTATAAATCCACCCACATGTTTGCCAAGGTGGGGTCCATGTCACCCGCGAGGCGGATGTCGCGTGGGCGAGAAGGTGGGTCGCACCTCTCCTCATACAATTTGTTTTTCCGTGTGAATCCACCCATTCATCCTCCATCCTCCATCCTCATTACGCCATTCGGCTGCGCAGCAAGGTGACGATGTGCGTTATTGGTCGCTTCCCCGCGCGTCTCAATCAAATTAATAATAAACAATGCAGCCCCTCAGACGGACTTGATTAAATAATACACGTCCGCGCGCCACCACTACCAACATGGCCGCCGCGCGCCGTCACCTAATTGGTCCGTGGAATACTAATATAAATAAAAGTTGTCAACTTGTTTATTGATAAATTGTCCCCGGGGACAGAGAGGCGATTGTTCCCATACAGCGGCGCCGCCGGCGGTGATGTCATTTCTCAAAACGGCTAACTTACACTCAAATATTATATTACCAATGAAATAAAACCTGAACAAGATGAAAGCTTTCATTTATTTACCTTAGACCGATTTAATACAAACGTTGCATAATTACTCGCATGGAACCCTGCGCAGAATATAGGCGCGCACCCTCTGTCTGACCATCCAAATAGTATTTTTTATTTTTTATTTGTTAACTTTGTTTTATTATTTTCTTCTTCAGGATGTTCGACATATATTATTGTTTCTTTAACGGAATCTATTTTTAAAAAAACAACAATTATTTAAAAAATTAATTTAGTACCTAACTCAAATTGTTAATTACGAGTAATACAAATTTAATACGAATAAAAATATGAACACTCAAAGTTAATTTTGCTAATTTCAAAAGTAGTATTTTATTATTTATTATTAATATAGTGCATTTAAAAGTATTTATGTATGGTCTAATATAAACAAAATCAAAATCAGCAATACTTGAATATGTCCAAGAACACACAATTAATAGGTTTTTACCTACAAAGGCACTGTTATTAAACAAATATCAGAGATCTCATAGAAACAAGGCTGTTTTTTATTATATTTAATGGAAAATATATGGAAGTATGGCGTAATTACAGGGCTTAGTAATTGTGTGTTCTTGGACATATTCAAATACTGGTCAAAATAAGAAAATATATTTAAAAAATTCAGGCGTATTCTAGTATAATATGTTAAAAAAAACATTTTACAGATAAAGAATATTGCTTTAAAATAATTTCAAGAAAAATCCGACTCTCATAGTGATGATATATATGCTGTTTAAAAAAAAAGGTAAAAATGAATGATCAAATTAGGTCCGATGGCGATGGTGTTAGTGGTCTCGAAGCGAGTTCACATATTAACATATATACAACTTAGATATTTGTGGAGATGGAGAGGTGAGAATTGGTGAACGCTATATTTATATATAGTGATCACTTAAGCCAGCTGAAGACAGCTCGGAAACCCTGTAATTACCCCATACTTCCATATATTTTCCAGTAAATATTATAAAAAATAGCTTTATCTTTATTAGATATCTGATATTTGTTTAAAATCGAAATCGTTTCTTTTACTACACCTTATCTTTCACATATCTGATTAGTTTCACTTTGAACCCATGCAATTTCTTCTTCTTTCTTATGTCTTCTGGCATTTCATTAAAAAGCTTTATCGCACTGTTCATCATCGATTTCTGAGATTAAGCCTTGTTCCTGAACGGCAGTTTCAGTCCTTCTTTTCCTCTTGTATAATGTTCGTGCTCATGTTGATTTGCATCAATTTTTCGTATAAATTCCGCCGATATTTTCTGTTTAAAGGTCATCATATTCAGATCTTTCAGCATTGCACTGATCCGAGTATATCTATTTTTCTGAATATTATTCTCAAAGCTTTATTTTGCAACACTGACAATTGTTGCATTTCTTCGTCATTAGCCAAAAATAAAATGCAGCTGCAGTAGTTGATTTGAGGAATAATAACTGAGTTGTAAACTATTTTACAAGACTCAGTACTAATAAATCTTCTGATCCTTCCCAGAATTAAGATTTTCTTAGCAATCTTTTTAGTCACGTTTCTTATATTTTTAGATTTTATATGTAGCTCTCTCGCGGTCGATATGCTCATAACTAAGCATTGTGGTCCTATATTCTGATTCTACAAATCGAACTGCCTACACTCTTAGTGCGACGTATAGTATCCACCTTATTGGATTATTGAAGGTCTGTCGTCCTTCGTTCTTGTATGTTCCCCGTGATCACCAGTTTCTCCTTCTCTTCTAGCGACATACCCAAAGTGTGAATGAATTTTTTTCCTGCATGTTGTGGAGAGCCTTTCTTTAGTGCGATGTTGCTGAAGATTTGATACATTCGTTCATTTCGCAGTCCATGGTAAACGCAGTATGCGACGCCAACACCACATTTCGAAGGCATCGAGCATGTCTCTTTCTTTTCTTCTCAGGGACCATCTTTCGACTCCATACAGAGTTATGTAGAACACATGACACAAATTGAATAAATAAACATTTTTTAATCCCGAGATCCCGGGAAAATCAAAATCGAATCCCGAGATTTTGGCCCGGGATTGGATCTGCTAAGTGTGACGTAGACGCGGCGATTTTCGTTGTGATTTGTATCGACTAATGTGCGTATGGCGTTGTAGCGGTGTGGAAGTTATTTCCAAGGTCACGAGTTTCAGCGTATTTTCGGCGAGATTCGAATCTTGTTCGATTCGCTTTACAATTGCTGTTGTTCACGAGAACTCGAGGAATGTAGGACCATAATAAATGATCGCCGTCGGTGGCTGGAGTTGAGAGGTAACAATGGTATCGTTAAATGTTACCAAATTATATGCTGTAAAATGATCGCAGTGATCTTTGTGGATACAAAGAATGACTTCTGGCATTCTTTAGAGGATGCTCTGATAATATTTATTAATCGCCGCATCCCTGGCACTGGCAAATGAATAATGAACGTAAAGCAGTTCAGATACGAGTCGCGATAGCCGATAATAATTTATACGTTTTGAATGCACAACTGCTGTGTGCCGACAAGAACAAGGAGCATCTGTATAAAGTAGTGATTTTCAACATTACACTCGACCCTCTGCTAAACCAAGCGTGGACATGATAAAAATTAGACACAACACTGAAATAAGTACAATAGATTGACAAAGATTTCATTTAGATCAGTAACGCGCACAGCTTCGGCTACCAACGCAGTTTGCGACAATCCGGCTGTAGAGGATCCATGCTGAGGGTGTCCCTTATCTCGGTACTTCGTAATAATAATACTTCTGCTACTCCTCTAAGATAATTCATTTCGGTAGCCTGGATTATTAATCTAACCTTTTGCATCTAAGAATTCACATTTGGTGTCCATATATTAACGTAGTCCTGTAAAATAGTCAGTTCTGTCTTGACACTTAACTAGGATTTCTCTATCGATACATTATACATAGATGTATAAGAGGCGAGTTTTATATGTAAGTACCATTTTCGTATATTCTCGGTGTAGCGCTGTGGTTGTGATTTTGCGCATGGGCAATGGTTTCCTTTATCTGTTGACTCACCACATGCAACGTTAGAGACATTCACATAGTATGGTCATATTGTAGTGAGTTGTTGAAATGTTCAGACAATAGATCAGCCCCAGATACGGTCCGCGATTCGTTTCTTGAATACACGAAACATGAAACCAGCTGACATTCATCGCCAAGTGTGTCCTGTTTTGGCGCCAAGTGATTTCCATATTTTCCTTCATCTGAAGCGGTTCCTTGGTGGCGAGCGTTTTGATGACGATGATGAACTGGCGGCGTCGTTCTATGACGAGAGGAGATGGTGCCCAGTTAGAACAAGTTTCATAATGGTGGCGACTATGTTGAGGAGTAGTTTAAGGTGTACAGCGCACGATGAAAGCAAAGTAAATGATGTTGTTTCTTTAAAAAAATAAAATCCGGTACTTGAGAATCACGTCTCGTATGTTTTCCTTAGCGAGTTGTCATATTAAATTGCGAGTAACTGATGCCAACAATTTTCAAGAGCCATTTTTTTTTGCTTTTCATTTACTCTTATTATAATTTCGAGTTGACACTGCGCTGATCCTCGATCCGAGCCGAAATCCGATTGGACTATGTCTCGTGGCCGCTTGCTCGTGTAGTGGGAATACAATCTACCGTCCAGAATGCTTTAGCGTACCGCGCAATTTGCGTGGATTAAGAAATATTCTAATTGAACCATAGTTTACAACATGAACTTTGCATGTTCGAGCTGGCGGCTGCCTCTGCCGACCGGGACATAATAATTGGCCCGGGGCACAAAATCACCACCAATATGTCGATGCCACAATCATTCCACGCGTATGTATACTGGATATCAAAATTGGACTATCAACTCATGAAGCGTGATCGATTTCTTCGTATAAATTGGAATCTATTGAATATGTTTTGGAACATGTCTTCTGTACGGTTTAGAAGCTAGGGCTTCCTTATCGGTCCCACTCATCAAAACTAATAAAAATACGCAACTTTAATTCAATAACATATTCATGTTTATGCTGTATATAAAACGAAAAACAGAAATGAAATTATAATTATAATATATGCAAGAAATTTAAATTCTCTTGTATTATCTTGACCTTGTATAATTGGTTACTTACATCACCATTTAACCAATTTTTGGAGTTCGGTAACTGATAAACTATATTGTTTATTTTATTGGTAATCTGAAAGCCGTTCCCTAAAATGTTTAGTTCATTTTAATGTTGCAGCGCGATAGAAAAAACGCGCAGTAATATTTTATTCCGTACAAGTAAATAAATTATAGGGAACATTGAAATACATTGTTATTTTTAAAATAGGCTATATTGTAAGAGATATCGCGTGCTATTTTATATCGTGCTTGAATTATTATTTTAATGTCGGTTTCTTAATACATTACCCACATTTTTCGAAGTGGGTTCTAATTTGATTTTTGTAAGTGTTCTGTCATTCGATAAATCAATATATCAGTCAGATATACGACGTATGTAGTTTCTAGGAGAAAACATATGTGTAGATCATGTCGTCACGATTCTGGTCTTGGTATCAATCATGTGTAGAGCTATTCATCCACCATGGAGCGGCTGATAATAAACAATACACAGTCAGCGCTGAGTCATTATAAAATCAATACAAAATACTTTGTTTAAACCACTATTCTACATGTTTCGATACCTGTGGTATCATTTTCAGGAAACAATGTATAAATTAAAAAATACAAGCATAGATAAAAACAAAAATATAAAATGGTGAATAAGTTAAGAACTAATATGAAAACAAATTTAAAAGGTGACTATTTTCAAAGAAGATTTAGTTATTTATAATATTAAGCTTGCTATTAACACTTTTTCTTATTTCTAAAATTTCAAATGTATCTAACTGTAAACCCCTAGTATTTGTATGTATAATTTCTAAACCCTTATTAATATCAAAAGAATGGTTTGTTTCCAAAAGGTGATCGAAAAATTCTGAATAGTTATTGTTATTTAGGCATCTCAATTAATAATTAATTAATAAATAGTGGTTTAATCAAAGTATTTTGTATAGTTATTAATATAAAATGAGACCGCAAAGTAATATTGCGAATATTGTTGAAGTCATTATAAAATCTTTTAAAGAGAACATATTTTTGTTGTTAAGTTACATTTTCAAAACACAGTTACACTTTTTCAAAATAATACATCTATCATTCCATTATTTGAAAGCCATTTACTTTGTTTTTAATGCATCTTCCCCGGTTCGGTTGCGGTGGCGCAACAACAATATTTTTCGATAAAATTGATTATATATATATATATCTTTATAATTAATACATTTAATTAGTATTTAAAATATCACAGACCTATGTTCTGAACAATTACAACTTCACAATAAGAATGTGCTCTAATAATGCAACATAATTAATTGTAATTCTGAGTATTTTCGTACATTTTTAATGCTTCTATTTATTCTAAGTATTCTCGTGCAAATAAATTGTATTGCTGTCCCCCATTATAGTTATAAATACAAATTGTTGTGGTAAAATTGTTACATCGATATTGCCCTTGAAAGACGAGACGAATTCTAAATAAATAAACGATTCGTAAATTAAACGAATAAGTATAAATAAAAAAATAAGTGTTTTATTTTTACATGGAGTTCTACAAACATAACTCGGAAATTGTAAAAAAAAATGTATTAATATTGCAGATTTCCAGATTACAATATTGCTCCAGCGGCGAAAACAGACCACGTTTTTAGAACTTGATTTAGCCTCGTTTTATTTGAATGTAAAATTCATCCTCCGCGTGCAGTCTCGTTCGCCGAGGGTGCACTCGGCAGTAGGCAGTAGGCAGTAGGCAGTAGGGTCCCTACCCTCTATCGCGCGATGATCGCTGGTGTCTTTGAACCCTCGCAGGCCATCTGCCGCGACGCGCCCCCCGATAGGGGATGTGAATTCGATCGGAGGGAACACTCTGCACCGTGTTTATTTATTCCATTACTCGGGCACAGCGCCACTCGGCGGTGGATCCATGTTGAATCATTATATTATTTTATTAACTATATACTGAAGTTTGTTCTCCTACGGTGTATTTTTTTTGTATATGTTGTCTGTATAAATCTCACCGCACTTATCTGTCAACTAATTACTTTATTTATGTCTCAGAGAAAGAGAGTTTTTCTCACCGTATATATGAATCACGTTGCATTTTTCCTGCAATGTCAAGGAATCGCTTGGCTTTTTTTCTTACATTCGGTGAATCACGAGACACTTTTTTGCAGTCTATAAGTCTTGAGGCATATTTTTTTGGCATTTAATCGATCACATCGTGATTTTATTACATAATCAAGGAATCACAAGACATTTTTTTGCAATCTGTGTGTCTGAGGGTATTTTTTTGCATTCAAATTAAATGCTGATTTTTTTTTGCATAATCAAGGAATCACAAAAGTATTTTTTTTGCATTTAATGAGTCTCGGGACATATTTCTTGCATTTAATGAGTCTCGGGGCATATTTCTTGCATTCAATGAGTCTCGGGGCATATTTCTTGCATTCAATGAGTCTCGGGGCATATTTCTTGCATTCAATGAGTCTCGGGGCATATTTCTTGCATTCAATGAGTCTCGGGGCATATTTCTTGCATTCAATGAGTCTAGAGGCATATTTCTTGCATTCAATGAGTCTCGGGGCATATTTCTTGCATTCAATGAGTCTAGAGGCATATTTCTTGCATTCAATGAGTCTCGGGGCATATTTATTGCATTCAATGAGTCTCGGGGCATATTTATTGCATTTAATGAATCTCAGGGTGCTTTCTTTTTTTTGCACTCAATGCGTCACGAAGGAAACCGCGGTTCGATTCTCCGCCAGATTTATTTTTTATTATATTTCAATATTTCGTCCATGACCGCACTCACAACGGAGCACCGTACATCGCTTGACATCGCCTCCGTATCCAGTCCACCGGGCACCCCACCCCGCCTACCTCTAGCTGGGGCTGTCTGGACATTATCCGTCCATCCTAGTCTTGATTTCTGTCCTGTTGCCATGTGTATTAGGGCCCTGTGCGTGTTCTGCAGCCTCTTTTCTATATTGTATTTATTTTTTCCAATCAAAAAATATACATTCATGCCGGGATGGTATGATACGTATAACTAATGTTCCCTCTGAGGCTGAGGTGTGCGGGTATGCGCGCGCACACAATTTTCAACGATGTTTCAATATTAAGCAGATACTGTTATATAATGAAATAATTATTTTTTGTGTGTTTTGATCTTTCATATGTCTTATATGTGCTTACATTCTACATATTGTATTACACATTGGAATTTTTTTTTTTTACGTATTCTATTTGATTGTGATTGCCTTCAATGAGTTTTGATTTTGTGAAATGTAATTTGTTAACCGATTAGCTCTAAAACAAGCTTACCTAGTTGGGCAATGCATTTTAAAATGTCTGTAAAATATATGTAACACACTGTTTTTTTTTTGTAGCCGTACAAATGTTATATGTGCCTCCTTCTGTCGAAGGTTAGCCACCATGTTGTAGTATGTTGACATATCCTGTGTAAGAATCACCACCATACATTGGAGATTAAATCACTTTCTAACATTACACAGCCAATATGATGTCTTTCTACCAACACCTTTGCTACTTTTTATCTTTTCCTGCATAATGAATTGTAAAATATCACATTTTTCATTGCGGAAGATGTGTTCGAAGTATGCAGCTTTCCTTAGTAATAGTTATTAGTTCTCTTCACTTATTTATGCGCCTTAATACATCTTCATTAGTAATGTGGTGAACCCAGGCCCTACCAGTAACCTTACACTGGTGTGATAACCTTTATATTGTGGTTTTAAATAATCTTACTTCAAATTCAATTATAAAAAATATCCCAAATTCTAAACAGCCAGCTTTTTACAGTAATATCAAATGAAACAATTATATATTAAATAACAAGGATAAGGACAATATATTTAAAAAAATGGGTGTCCACAAATTAATTTGCAATGATTGCAGTTATTTTTATATAGGTAATACTTGCAGAAATTTTGATATTAGAATTATGGAGCACTTGAGATGCCTAAATAACAACAACTATTCAGAATTTTCTAATCACATTTTGGAAACAAACCATTATTTTGATATTAACAAGGGTTATGAAATTATACGTACAAATACTAGGTGTTTACAGTTAGATAAATTTGAAATTTTACAAATATTAAAAAGTGTTAATAGCAAGCTAAATATTATAAATAACCAAATCCTCTTTGCAAATAGTCACATATTAAATATGTTTTCATATTCGTTCTTACTTATTCACCACTTTATAGTTTTGTTTTTATCTATGTTTGTCATTTTTTTAATTTCAGTATACATTGTTTCCCGAAGAAGATACCATAGGTATCGAGACATGTTGAATTATCAATAAATAATGGTTTTAAACAGAGTATTTTTGCTAATATTGAAGAAGTTAAATTTATTAGACCGCTTGGTTACATAGTATTTTTTTAATATTTAATTATTTATTGATATTAATTCATTGCCTATTATAACCTTAACATAAATACTGCATTTAGATGCATTTTTCAACTACACTCAATAAAATATGTGTAATAAATAATACAACATATAAAAAGTACTGAATTTAAATTCGTGTGAGTGATGTTTTAATGAGTCGTCGGGCTGGATATCAAGTTCGATTCCTTGTTACGTACAGGGATACCGGCTTGTGAGGTTTCTTGCTGGTGCGGTATGGTATGGCTTCTCTGTGGCTGTCAAAAGTTATATTTTTCATTTCACCGATTATCCACTCGATTATTAATTTTAATTTATTTAACCAAAATGTTTCAATAATGTGCGAACTAAACAGTGGTGTCATGCTAATTGCATTTAGACACCTTTTTTTTTAATACGCAGGTGAGTTTTCGTAATTTTTGTTATTAAGCATGCATAATCCTATTATATAATTGCTCTTCGTCGTATCCTCCATCACTGTTGCTATTAAAAATACAAATTAAATGTATTAATTAGAAAGATATACATATAAAATCATTTTTATCGAAAAATATTGTTGTATTTATCGGGATTTGAACCAGGAACTTGGAGTTTTCATCGATTCAGACTGCATCTGTCCTGCGTATGCACGTGTGCGTCTTAACGTCCACCGTGCAGTGTACCCAAATCGATTCTGCATCCCCACATATTGAATCGATTCTTTTTGCTTCTTCCGAGGGTTTGTTTGCGTCGTTTTCTTGGGTCGGCGCAGGCACCCCCTGTGCCTCTGCTGATGGGTAGGTACCGCGGGTCCCGGCACGCGACCCCGACTAACATCTGCCCCCTTCCCAGGTAACGGGAATGCCGCGCTCCTCTGCCACTTCCGAGCCGCCTTATAAGGAGACTAAACATACTTCCCTTTGGGTATGTACGATCTACAAATAATAATTGTGTCCTTGCTTTGTGCAATTGGGAGCATCTGTCGTATTTCGTTAGATATACTGGGTGTAACCAGCGGCGTGCGCAAGGCGTGGACTTAGGTCGATGTGTATTATCATTAGAGGTTGAATTCATCATTGATTCTTTTTGTGTCAATATACCTGTGTGATTGTATACTATTACAAATATTTATGGAAAATTTATTAACTAAAGGAGTTAAAATATGTTATAATATAAAGTGTATTTGAATCCATACAATCAAGTCCACTTCAAAGATACACTTGCAGCGTTTTGCAACACGTCTGTTAAAGCGAAGACGTGTATTCAGAATACCGCGCGGTGCAAGAGTTGAGTTTAGTTCGTATACAGATTTTTCGAAAAAACACATTTGCATTCATTCTTCTTCTTTTAAATAAGCAATCCACCCTTTGCGCCATTAATCAAGTTAAAACTTTATTTTATAGAAAAAAGTACAATAGTATTATAGAATAGGAAATATATTACAAGTCAATACCATTTTCGTTCAAAAAATTTGCTATTATATAGATTAAATGTGGCGAGTTAAGGGAAAGAAGATGACACAAGTTAATCGGGTATTGAAAATTACCAGTGACGAAATTACTGTAAAGAAAAACCTTTGATCCGCAATGGACAGGCAAAAAGATATGGCCAAGGGTTTCCACCTCTGCACCTCACATTGGGGAATCTATTTAGTTCAATCTGAATAAATGTGAGGCTACCTGGCAATGCCTAATTCTCATTCTACAGATATTTGATATTGTTCTTTTGGAGACTTTCCTTTTAGAGAACCGAGGAGTACGGGGAATAGATCTTTGAATTATTTTAAGCCGATTACTCTTATGATTATTTGGATCCATCCATTGTGCAATCCAAATAGAATTCGTACGTTTTTTTATTATATTAAGTCTGTCATACGTCGGGATATGGAATTGATGAGGAAAAACTCTGGAAAGAATGGCCTCTTCGGCCAATTTATCAGCACATTCATTTCCAGCGCCCTCATTCTTTATATAAGGTATTATAGTAGATCAAGACCGCTTTTCCAAATACCACATTTTTATCATAACCTTCAAATTAGATTAAATTATTAAGAGAATTTTTAAACGACACTGTCGCTTGTAATTAAAATTCCAATGATATTATATGCTGTAGTAAGGCTTTCATCTTTTATATGTTTATATCAATACCAATATATGTACACATTCTTTTTAGCCTTTACCATACCATGATATAAAATACCCGAACGCAGCCATGCTGTCAACTCGTGTTACCGTAAATAACAGTTAGAAAAAATGTTTTTTTACCTTAAATGGCACAAATTTACTCTAAATATTGAGCATTCAATTTTGAAAAAATGATTAATAACATAATTTAGAGTATTCATTAGGTCGTATACAATGTGTCCTTTTTTCGTATCTCTCTTCATTTAATTAATGAGAAAGAAACAATTATATTTGTATGTTTGTTGTTCTTTTCACTGTGAAAATATTGTGTGATCTCTGTCTTTCATATCATAAATTGTATTTTTACCAACGTTAATTTTACAACGGATTGAATGTAAAAAATAATTGTTTTTGTACGATTCCTTTTTCAAAATTGGTTTTTCATTAGTCATTCTTAAGCGCTAATATTTTCCTTAGGATTATCTAAAATATGAATTTTATGTTGCATGTATTTACCGAAATATTATAGGTTTAATTATGATGGTAGGCCTGTGTTACTGCATGGTTTGGGAAGGGTTAAACAGTGAGTTGGTTATTATATGTAAATTTGGCAAATACTTACTAAACATGTGGTGAACATTTTATGAGCGAATTGATGACATCATACTTCTTCATATTCTTTTGACAGAGTTCCAATTTACAATTGATTAAAATTTAACAATATTTGAGTATGTCCAAGAACACACAATTACTGGATTTTCATCTCCAAAGGCATTGTTATTAAGACAAATTATAGATATTTCATAGAGACGGAAACTATTTAGATTATATGGGAAGTATGAAAATATGGGTGTTACAGAGCTTACGACCTGTCTTCGGCTGGCTAAGTGATTTTTTTACACAATGTAACGTTCACCATTTCACCCAATAAACCTCCATATTTATCAAATTTTTGAAAGTTGTATATATGCTACCATGTAGAAACACTTCAAGTATTGACTACACTAAAAGTCGTAAGACCTTATATGAAATAGTTTGAAAGTTTAATGAGAATTTACTTCAGTTTTTTTTTGTGTATACATTATAACATTATGTTATGGTACCTACCCGCGACTAGATTGGTTTGTGTTGACGTTTCGAACAATGGAAGCACTGCATCGCTGAAAAGAATTATGTCTATGGCACTTTCCGGTAACGGACTAGAGCAAGTGCAACAAGCAGCTCGTGCAATTAGATGTCACAAAATGTGATATCAAATTTAGAAAGGAAGGGTGGGAATAATTCGATATATTAGGCATCTGTGTTACGCTGTACCATGTTTTTTATGAGTTTATGTCGGGATGTAAAAATCCCTTTCTACTTCGACCTCCTTGATACTTAGGTGTGTTTTTTTTTGGTTAACGTCATTATTGGTTAACGGCCATCACAAGACATGGGAATGTGATGACAATAAAAATTTTCGTGAAGGATTACTCATGAGCCAAGAGCACGATAAGAATACGATTAGGTTCCAATTTGCTCAATCTGATTTTTACGACATGAGGACATAATAATTTCTTCGCTTCATCAGGATCTACGCCAATGAGCAAGTAACCAAAGTTTTGTGTCGTTTGCGATAGAAGGAGCCATCGAGTGAATACGACATGGTGACTCAAACCATTAAAAACTGAATTTAAATTGTGGATTGCTCCTGTATAGCGACGGTTCTATGTGTTTTACCGCTGTGAAGTTAATCTTTATATGATAAAAACTTAATTAATTACAATGTTGTTTTATTATTTTTCCTTGAGAGTGATTACTGAAGTGGATGGGGGACCGTATGGCGATTTCTGTGCATCGGATCCACGTATCTCATGCTTTGCCTCGAGCGAACCGGTGGACGTCACATCGTCGACGTCACAACATACTGTGTCGGATTTTCAATAAAAATTATTGGTTTAAACGTTGTACGTGTGTGTTGGTTTACAAGTCATGTCCTAACTGTTGTTATTAAATTGTAAACGTTTCGTGTATTCTTGCATACCGAGATGTAACAGTGTTGCAACCATGCATACCACTGTAATGATGGAGATTTTGATATTTTATGGTTTTAATAAAAAAAAATAATAATAAAAAAGTGAAAAAATCTACACATACGTCGTAAGTCTTTTTTAAGTGTTCGGTTTACAATAATGTCCTAAAATTGAATTGGGAAATTTAGGTACATAAAAATTATATTCATTATTTGTTGGTTTTACAATAAAGATAAATATTTTGATGACAGTACATATTCGTACTTACAACAATTTTATTTAATGTGACAATAAAAATGCAGTCATTAAATCGATGTCAACTCTCGTACAGTAGACAGAGAGAATAGAACGCCAAGCACGCTCCATGATTGTAATTTTGAGGCTTATTGTTAAAAGCCATTCTCCAATATCTAGACTAGACAGTGTGGTTAGATAAAAGTTATGGAAGGTACTGTCTAGGTACGGCGTGAATGGTAAACTTTTACAGGCTAGTTACAAACCCATATGAGGGAAGTAGTGCATGTGTAAGAATTAATATGTGATTCGGTGGTTTTATATTACAATAGGTGTCCGACAGGGTTCCGTAATGCACCCATGGCTATTCAAATTGCATACCAACAATTGTATTTGATTTATTAATTGGAAGTTGGAGCAAGAATGGGCGTTTTGATTACTCGTATATTCTGCAGATGGTGTGAATATATTTTCTTTTAAAAAAATTATACAATGTATCTTTTGCACAAACTCAGACAAGCCTGGTCTCGAGCGACATACTCCCTAACTTATTTATCTACGGATCGTGCCATTTTATTATTACGTATGATGCGAATTGATTTTAATTTATTGTGCCAATTAAATTGTGCAATCTTTTAAAAAATATGCTGCAGATTACGTCTCAAACAAGCGCGCTGCGCAACGTCCAAGATTATTATTTAGACTACCGATTATAATTATTATTGCGGATGTTGCGACATGTCCCGACATGTTTGATGTTTTTCTTACCTACCTTGTGTGTTTAATTGTTTATTTAGCATGCCCGCAAGCGCTGAAATTGTCGGGTCTATTACTTCTGCTCGACAGATGTCGTGTTATTTTGAGAACATCCTACTACAATTATGATTATTATTACTATTGTGTGTGTGTATGAGTGTATTTTCAACAAGTCTGACCATAAATGACTATTTATCAAAATGTTGTAGAAACTCTCCAGTCAACAATAATTGTGAAAATTATTCCTTAGGTATATGTCATAACGAGATTATTAATAATATATTTACAAGAATTCTCCTTTTAGCGAAGAAAAAATATTGTGTTTAAATTCCGTCCTGGAAAAGACGCGAAAAACGTACATATTAGTGATGAGCTCAAAATCACGAACTGTGAGTCAATCACTGATATCTTTGAGTACACTCACTACCAGTGATTGAAAATCTGGGAATATCGTGATTAAGTTTTTGTTTTGTTGAAAATTCTATTGATTTTCTGCCGTTTAAATCAATTGTCACTTGAATCAGCACCGTCTACTGAATTTTCCGTAATTTGATTAGCGCCATCTATTAGAATCTGTTTTTGCTGGTAATTTTTATGGCAAGCGCTAGTAACTTAAATTTGTTTGAATTTTTTTTTACATTTTGTAGGTATGTGTATTTTCTACTAATTATTATAAATATTTATGCTAAAATATGTTTTTTACCTAAATGAAGTTTTAATAATATAAATAAATACGCTCAAAATTATGTTTCTTTTAAAATTATTTCGTTAATTGTGATATCAGAAACGGCGATCACAGTCACAGTTTTCAATCACTGATATTATCGAATACCAATCACAATCACATCAGTGAGTCAAGAGTAGCATTTTTTTCTCATCAGTAGTACATATGACATTATATAAATAATTATCTACCTAGTTCATAAGATATAATTTAAATAATTACCCACCTACAGTACCTACTACTGCAGTTCTACTATTATTTAACTTCTGACAATAGAAATGGACTCCTTTGTTTCCTATTTAACCTATTTTCTAAAACTAATTCATATATTTCAAAGAAAATTAACATTTCACTCCAGTGTAATATATCAGTCTCCTTTCAAATTTCTCTACGCGTGACACACAGAAGGACATTGAGATGCGTTCTTCAGAATTGAGATCGTGATTTCTGTGAGAGTAAATATCTTCATGTTTCACGATTTTATGATGGACCACTTCGTATAATGTAGATACTGATGCTTCTTGTAATATGATCAAAATATAGTAAAATTCTTTTGAATGTGGAAGCTCTGGTTTTTCTCTTGAAGTATGGATGCATTTGTCCTCGGTTCAGGATTCGACATAATTCGAGAACGCTAATTTTGACGTCCATTTAAATACGTAACTATGCACTCTCCGTTGCCATATTTTTTTTTTCCATATCAATTTATTGACGATAATTATTATCGCCGCTAGGGTGGCGATCAAACCTTATGATTTTAATTACCATGTTGACAACTTCTCTTTTTTGGCGTAATATATTATGTTTTCAACATATACAAATAATATTTACGGAAATTCGAACGTAGCAAAAACAAATTTACTTTCTGCTAATCAATAACATTTTTTTATTATTAACGAGAACACATTCTTATTGTGAAGTTGTAATTATTCAGAACATAGGTCTGTAATATTTTAAATACTAATTAAACGTATTAATTAGAAATTATATACATATAAAATCAATTTTATCGAAAAATATTGTCGATGCTACCGGAATTCGAACCTGGATCTTTTTCTAATCCGAGGAAGGTGCATTAACCGACTATGCTACAGCACACAGAACTTTTGACGACAAATTTTCTAACTGTGTTACACTTAATACACAAATGAATACATCTATCGTTCTATTATTTGAAAGGCATATACTTCATTTATTTATGCAGACAGTTTTTATTTATCACTTCAACGTATGTAAAAACATACTACATATATATATATAATTCTTAACATTCATTTTGCTTACACAATAGACAGCACTCAGCTAGAAAATAAAAGCAATGTTAAAGACCTAGGAATAATCCTCGATAGCAAACTTCTTTTTAAGAATCACATTGACCAAATTACCTCCAAGGCCTATAGAATGCTAGGATTCATACTTCGAACCTGCAAACACTTCCTAAATCCATATTGCCTCAAAATACTGTATTACACATTCGTTCGTAGTCACTAAGAGAACGCATCTCAAATCTGGAACCCATGGCAGATTACATATATTGTGAGATTAGAACGAATACAAAATAGGTTTATTCGATATCTTAATATTAGATTTAATCTATCATTCAACTCCTATTTAGATGAAGCAAACTTCCACAATATGAAAACCCTAGAATATCGAGGAACACGTGCTGACCAAATACTTCTCTTCAACTACTACAAGGCCATATTGAATGTCCCAGTCAATTAGAATTAATATCTCTCCACGTACCATCTAGATCGACCCGGCAATCGGCTCTCTTCCACATTCCCAGAAGTAGAACGTCTTACATACAAAATTCATTCATTCACCGGTCATGCAAATACCATAATGAGAAATTGACTTTTTCAACATTAGCCTTTCTACGCTTAAAGAGTTCTTTTTATGAACCACCACAATCTCAATTTTGGCCAATCATTCTACCTATAAACACATCTTGCTCTCCCTTTACCGCAACAATAGTTGCAACCTCCCCACCCTTTCTCCCTCTTTTTCTCTTTTCATTTATTTTCTGCATCTAAACACACCTATGTATCTAAATATTTTTGTAGATTTTCATTATTAGTATCATATGTTAAATAGTTATTATGTTTGTTATAATATGTTTACACTGTCAAATTCCCTCAATAAAAATAAAATAAAATAATTATTTCATACGCCATTGTGGGTACAGTGTAAAACAAATAGTAGTCATTATTATATTTTTAAATCGTGCATTATAATTTTTAAAAATTATTTCTTCCACCGAAGTCCTACCCCAATGAGAGTCTTGACCTTCCGTCTCCTTCCGTCTTGTGTAACTTTTCGAAAACCGAGCCAAGATTGCCACCTCGCGAGAAAGGGAAAAAAATCCCCCCTCGATCGAATCTCCCTTGCAAAGGTGTTCCGAAAAGGTGAAGAATCGGAAAACAATGTGTTGTTACCTCGTAGGTACGTACTGCCTACCTACTCGCACGCACACATTTCTGATGTACAATTTTTGGCCTTTTGTGTGACTTCTACCCCTTAATAAATCTAATACGATGCCGCGCTGAATCGTCGGCCATTCTGGGTGACCGATTCGTATGTAAAAAAAATTCCGAACCATTTTTCAAATACAGCCTTAATTCAAGACACCTGGTTTGCGATCTTTCAAGTCACCAATATATTACGTATATATGTGACGATTTTAACCTAACCTATTTTTCGCAATCAATACATTTTTTTTTATTATGTATTTTCCATTAGATAGATTTATTCATAGATAGATTTTTTCTATATATCTTTCAAGTTATTATAAAGAGAACACATTCTTATTGTGAAGTTGTAATTATTCAGAACATAGATCTGTGATATTTTAAATACTAATTAAATATATTAATTATAAAGATATACGTGTAAAATCATTTTTTTCGAAAAATATTGTAAAAACAGACATGTTCTGAATAATTACAACTTCACAATAAGAATGTGTTCTTGATAATATACAAGTTGTATCAATGTGTGTGCTTCTGATGTGTGCTTTCGGTTTACTCAAAGGTATTTGAGATTCCGTAAAAACAATGTGCTCTCAAATAATGGAACGATGGATGTATTAATTTGAAAAAGTGTAACATATAGGTTCGAAAATTTGTCATAAATTTGGTAATGCTCCCGGATTGGAAAAGAGATCCACGTTAGAATGCCGATAAGTCTCAATAACAATATCTTTCGAATTGTTTCGTTTCATTTATATCACGAGAATATTCTGAAATTGCAACTTCACAACATGAAATGTGTTTTCATTAAAAAATTTTGAATTTTGTCTAATCTTGTGACTCCGCCATTTCGGCATATTGTGTATGTTTCATTTTAACACTCTGACCCGTGATAATATCAAAAATTGAATATTTAAAAAAGAAAAACACGATAATTAAAATAATAAATGTGTATGGAAAGAGACACTATATATGTAAATAAGCTGCTATAAATTGGCATTAGGCAATCTGTCGTGCCCTTCGTATCTATTATTTAACCTTTTAATTAATTAATTAATTTTTATTCAAAAACTTCAACCTCACCTTGACTTAAATACAGTGATGTAATGTAACTAGTTGCAGATTGTATTGTAAACAAATGTGTAGCGCTGTATTAAATTAAATATCCCTGCTTTATGTTTTTAAACTGGACAGTTTTCGTTTACGTGTTATACTTGATATTAATATGTGGTTCATGCATCAGCGTCAGGTCACTATATGCCGACCAAGAAGACATTGAAAGCATTAAAGAATTTGTATGAAACAAATAATAGATATCTCATAGAGACGAATTATTAATGCGAAAAATATGGAAGTATTAACAGGGCTTACGACCTGTCTTCGGCTGGCTTGAGCGATCACTTTACACAATGTAACGTTCACCATTCCACCCAATCAACCTCCATATTTATCAAATTTTTGAAGTTGTATATATGTTAATATGTGGAATCACTTCGAATACCAATATACTATCGCCATTTATGAATTAAATATGATATTAATTATCCTAATTAAACTAGATTTTTCGAATTCAAGGAACTTTGACACGAGTTTGAAATGTTATTTCGGCATTTTTTTAATCAATCAACCTTGTTTACTGAGGCATTACTAAATTATTTACAATTTTGTTATAGGTCTGCTTTTGTTATAAACTGCCGTCTTGTCATTTTAGTGTTCGAACTGTTTACTTTATTTTTTTCTCTTGTATCTCTTACATACATTATTTCAGCAATCGTATACATAAAACAAACAAGATATGATGTTAATTCTATCTCGTGAAAGTGTGCTGTTATTTTTTTACAAATCGGTTGCTTATTACTGACAGGTGTGACCTGTTGATGTTCTAGACGATTCTCATCCACTTTTCTACTGCCAGTCAGTTAGTCTGTTCGGATAGCCGTTGCATTTGGATAGCCAGGAGCGTATTTGATCTGATCGGTCCATTGAGTCGGAAGTCGCTCTGTTCCTCTCTGGCCTTTCACTATTCCACAGTTATCACCAACTTCTCCAAGTTATTATCCTCTCAGCAGGTGATGGGTCCGAACAATTAGATTCGTCTCAGACAAAGCGTGGATAATCTGTATTGAATCCTTATGATTCAAATTTGATGAATTTAGACAAAAAAAAAAAAAAATCCCGTCATTATTGACGGGTTATTTCGTATTCGAGTATGGCGTATAACCGTCTTCGAATTCAGTACAACAACTCATACATAATACTGTTCGGATTGGCGCGTTATTGTAGCGCATCTACAATGTTTGATACTTGGATTCGTTCCGCTTCTGAGACATCGTGTTGCTGGCGTAACGCTGCGGCTGGAGCTCAGCACCAACTCCTTAGTGCATGCGGTGCTCTCATGGAAAGCTAGTTCCTTGATCAGAGAATGGCAACGACTACAGATTAGCTACAGATACAATAATAGCCGCGACTGAAATGTAGTATTTATATTTTGTTTATATTTATATATATGTGTGAACTTTTTATTTATTTATATTTTTTTGCTTTTCTTTTCATAACATAAATATATTTTATTACTTAAATATATGTATTGAAATAATTTATTGCAATAATTATTGTTGGAAGTTTCCTTTCGATGTGCGCAATTATCTTCATTCGTGCTTTTTATGTTATATTTTTAATGCATCTCCGCTATTTACTACAATTAAATGTGGTGTATTTATAATTAGTTAGTTACCGTAATAACGGAGTCCGCGCCGCACGGCTTGGCAGCACCTGGATCCTTAAAGGTGAACGACTGTCCGATATAAGGGAGAGATCTAAGGCAGGATAAATTGACTTCCTTCGATTCGGGGATCGCCAACTGTTAAATATATATTTTTTAATATTCTGTTTTCGGTAAATATTTTTATGGATGGGTAAGTTTATAATTATTATAGTTTTATATCATGTTTTCTAATACTTTTTTGAATCGTATATTTTTTTTTAATTGCATTAACTTTGAAAATAAATCATTACAAATGCAAATTTAAATAAAACCCTCCCGTCACTGGCCGCAAGAACCATATAAATTTTGTCTGTATTTAAAAGGAAAAGATACTACCAGAATGTAGTCTACCATATATTTTTTCCTTAGAAACAATATTATGAAATTAAATAATATTTTTCTAATTTTTGAACATTTGCAATTTTGAAACAAGATGGCTAATCAGGTTAGCTAACAAACATAGCCTAAATATTTACTTGGTTACTTTTTCAGCAAAGTTTGATCGAAATCTTATTAAAAAAAAATTGTTATATCTCACAGCTCTTTTTGACGTAAATTAGTTATTCAAAATCGGTGTTAGTTGCAAAATCACTTTTGTCCGCTGCCATTTATATTGGAATTCAAACAATAGCAGTCTTCGCTGCTCAGTAAATTAAATAGCCGCCAGTATGGTAACTATCTTAATATACTATAAAATACTAGCAGTAAGCAACGCTAGGCCCTGTAGGCGCCGTCTGTTTTGGCCGCTACGCGGACATCGAGGACCGCTGCGCGGTCAGGGTTTTAATAGAATAGAATCTATATGTCAATATTAGAGCTTTTCCCTAAACAAGCTACACGTAAATAAAATCCCGATGTAATTAAAATTATTGCACCTTTCCTTGTTAGCAGATAGACAATAATAAACACAAAAATGCTATTTGGAATCGGATGATAAAACAAAACCAAAAATCATTGTTTTGACATTTCGGAAAGTGCTTTATTCTATGATATACCATAGACAGTTTAGATAAGAAAAGATGACCGATGTCATGTATTCAAAACACCTTCGTTTTGACCTGCTTACATCTCACAGATCTGGCCGTTTAATCAAGCACAATACAGCCATATGGATCCTATACATCCAATAGATCCTAGACGTCCAGAAAGTTGTAGAAATAGATGGGGAATCGCAATATATAATAAGGATCTTGTTCTTCAAGCTCATCTGTTTAAGACTTTTTTTTTAATAAAAAAAATGTACAGATTGCTGACTTTGCAACTAGTGTCTTAATAAGATCTTCTGTTGTAAGGAGAATATCTGTCGAAGTTATACTAAAAGGCTTTCTCCATACCAAAAATGTTGCAGTATATTTGGTACCAAAACCACGACGCACGTCTTGAATTGTGTGTAGCCCTGATGTATTGTGTCGTCGTTTCTTCCGCCGCAATGCCAGACGGTGTACTTTGCCGTAGATAAGGAAATTCCCCCTCGTGCCAAGACGACGAACAGCTGTTCGAGTCCTGACGGGTGTGCGGTGTCTTGCCCCGACGGGGATATAGAGCGCGAACGCAGTATACCCTTTGTCCGCAAGTGCGTTGACTCTCCGCCTAGTCTCGGCCCGAGGTGGTTGCACTCACGATGATTATCAATTAAAAATTGCAATTTGTCATTTCAATTATTCTGAATCATGATATCGTACTGAATTATTTATTTTAATTTTTAATTATCTGACATTAAAACGCCACGTCATTCGTTAATGTACTTGACGTCTCGCGTTTCATTATGTAAAATTCGCGATGGATTGTGTTGAAACATCCCGCTGGTAGAGATACGACACGGGATGCACATGGGACAATGTCATCTACGAATACGAAAGTATGCAGTTTGCTGACGTTGGTGGTCGAGGTTGACGTCATTCGAGGGGCTGTCCCTAATGCTGATAAATTAAGACAGCGTCTTTATACATTGTATTTTTTAGAGTTTATTCATAATGCACTTTAATTTTAATAGAAATTTAATTAATTAATTAGAAAGGTATACAGAAAAATGTATATTTATCCCCGAATAGGAAAAGCTCCAGGTTCGAATCCCCGTAGAAACCTTTTTTTTTATAGATAAAGATAACCAATAACTGGCAGGGAATCTATAAAAGCCGTCTTATTAGTCTCCATATTGCAATTTGTTTCATAACACTGTCTTAATTTGTAAATCGGACCTTGTAAATTCAATATGGTAGCTGGTTTTGTAAAAAAACTATTGTGTTTTAGTCAAATCTTAACAAACAATGTAAGTAATACAAATTAAATGTATTCATTGGGAAGATATACATATAAAATAAATTTTATCGATAAATATCGTTGTTGCTACCGGGATTCGATCCCGGATCTCTTCCAATCCGGGGAACGTGCATTATCCGATTATGCTAAACCAGCACAGTTTTGATAAAGCGACGTATGTCTCTATCTCTATCACATACGTACATATCACTATGCCGTATAGCAGTGAAGATAGAATACCATACATTCTAATTTAGAGACATGTATTTTTCGTTTTCGATCTTTCATCAGAAGTACACTGCATATGTTAATCTTTTATATTTGTAAATATCAACTTACGGACTATCTAAATAAAAATAATAATTTATATATTTGATTCTTAATACAGTGTTTTATATTATAATCGGATAAACATTTTAGCAAAGTTTAGACATATATTCGGGTACCCTGCCTGCTACACTAGTATTTGACTGTATTATAGCAGACAGTGCTCTTCCGGTATAGTGTAAACAAAGTGCAATGATCAATGTACAAAATTATATATATAAAGAGTTAAACAAGATGTCATTAGATTAGATAAATACTTTGTAAAACTTAACTTAAAGATATAACATATGGTATATGTAAAAAGTAAAGCAAGATGCAATTAAATAGCATATAATTACAACGTAAAAAAAGATATAAGAAAATAATGCACATTATTTTCTCATATCTCCTCTATCCTATATACTTTGCACGTCATTATGTATACTTTGTGAGTACGTGCAGTCCATACATTCAAATAATATGCGCATGATATTAATTTTAAGTTAGTTATTTGGAATACGTATGTACACAGTCCACTATAATATATATTTCATATTTATTTTACATACATTTTATTGCTATCAATATTATATCTTAATATATAAGTTATTTTAATAAAATGGATTATGCTTTTAAAATTAGAATATTAGATGTGTCAAATGGAAATAGTACAGAATATATAATATATGTAAGTTCAAAAATTTGTCGAAAATGAATTCGATTGCTATGGCGAAACTGGAGAACGCGCTGGTTAGGAAGATGTCCAGGTTCGAATACCGGTAGTGACTAAATATTTTTTCGATAGATAGATTTTTTATGAATATATCTTTCTAGATGATTCATTTAATTTGTATTAAATATTATATTTCTATTATATTCCTTACATTCATGTTAAAAAAAAAGTGTATATCTGTTATACTATTTATATTTTTATTAACTATGTGAGGTGTCAACATACTGGTGTACTTCTAGTTTGGCTAATTTCCAAGTTGAGCACTTTATTTCCCCGTTAAAATTTAAAAGTAAAAATGGCACGACGCAAGATGTGGTAATCTTGAAAACACCAGCGCCAACAGAACGTGAACCTTCGAACCGGCAACCTCTCCGTCCGAATGGATCGTAAAGAATAATCAATGGTAGTCTTCCGTGCGCGTCAAACGGCGAGTGAATGGATTATAGCATCCGCCGTGATGTAACTCCGGCATCCATCAGACCTCACGGCTCGGGTCATATTCGCGGGACCCATTAACATCCGCGGCACACCTGAGGGTTAACGACACTGTCTGGGAATCTCTTAAAATTCCACGGGAACCGGTTGTCCCGAAAGCCGTGCAGGATGACTCTTCCTGATTCTCCAACGGGGTTTGTCGTTTCAGGTTTTCGGCAAACTTCGGATCTGGACAGAAATGCGCGCTTTTTTCGCCCCCTCGTACGCGGCTTACAGCATCCATTCTCGGCACATCAGGTCTTTTGGCGCGTTTAATGATTTCCTTTGGGGCTTTTCATAAAATCACCCTTTCTCCGAAATTTGTCACATGGCAGTCTGACTAGTCTGCATTGTGTCCTTTCTGTTAACTGTATATATAATACTTTTAATCTGTTTTTTATAACCTCTTTACGCGAAATGTTTGCTACTCGCAGCCGCTTAGATTACCCTTTTGTGTGATTCCGGATTTTTGTTCCCCGTATTTCTGACATTACTTGATCGATCAACAATCGAACCGCTATATACGCTTATACCAACTTCCAAACTTGAATGTTTCTGTGATGGTTTTTGTTTCCTAATATAATAAAGGGTTGGTTTTTTTGAGAGGCCTGTTATGCATCTCCAAATTTAGTATTATCCTTCTTATATTCTTGTAGAACTATGACGAGTTTTAAAGTAATAATTCAATCTGAAAAGTATTTAATGACAGTCAAAATGACAATATTCATGAATAATATTTTAAATACTAATTTATAAATATATACATATAAAATCAATTTAGTCGAAAAATATTGTTTTTGCGCTACCGGGATTCGAACGTGGATCTCTATTTCCAATCCGGGGAAGTACACTACCAATTGTGTTATAACGCCAGTATTTTTCATGACAAATTTTCGAACCTATATGTTACACTTTTTCAAATTAATACATCTGTCGTTCCATTATTTTTGAAAGCCATCTACATTATTTTTACTGAATCACAAATACCTTTGAGTCGGTTTAGACTGCAGACGCCAGAATTATCAATTCATTTTTATTAAATTTTTGGACACATTGATACAACTTTATTATTAGAAGAACACACGTGGCTCTTTCAAATAATGGAACGATTAAATGTATTAATATCAAAAAGGTAACATATAGGTTCGAAAATTTGTCGCTAAAAATATTGTCGCTTTAGCATAGTTGGATAATGCACCTTCCCCGGTTTGGAAAGAGATCCAGATTCGAATCCCAACAATATTTTTCGATAAAATTGATTTTATATGTATATCTTTCTAATTTTCATTTTAATTCATATTTTAATATATATATATATTTGCGCGTTGCATTCTTTGAGATATTTATGAGGATTACAATGAATACCAGCTCATTGTTATCAATATTTAATAAAATAAGATTTTTGGGTTTTTGTTGTGCCCCGTTCCGGAACGGGAGTTTTTAAACACGACTTTTTAGGACGTGTTTTAAACACTTCTATTTGTTAAATTATTATCCGAGAAGTCTTATCATAAATAAGTACTATCTTATCATAAATGTAATATATATCGACTATCAAATAATGGCAAAGAATTTTTTTCAGTAAATAAGACATTTCCTATATCGATTCTACGGAATCTATTCGTATTTCATAGAAAAAATTGCTGGAACAATATTAGTATCTCTCCATTCATTCTTCTTTGAATTTTATAACCTTCTAGTTTGCACCAGGATATCCAGTAATTGTATGAAGTTGTATTTATTTTGAACATTGGTCTGTGATATTTTTAAAACAACTGAAATGTATTAATTTAAAAATATACATATAAAATCAATTTTATCGAATAGTATTGTTGTTGCTACCGAGATTCGAACCTGGATCTCTTCCAATCCGGGGAACGTGCATTAATCGATTATGCTTTGACGACAAATTTTCGAACCTATATGTTAACACTTTTCAAATTAATACATCTGTCGTTCCATTATTTGAAAGCCATATTTTTTGTTTTTATGGAATAGGAGATTTATTCATTTATTTTTGTTAAATTTTTGGACACATTGATACAACTTATATATTTTATATATTGTTAAGGAGAATACATTCTTAAAAATAAAGAAGAAACATATGATGACAGTTGATTGCTGTAAAGTCCAATACATTTCTCACTTAGATTACTACACTTCTCATAGTACCAGAACGAGTCTAGTTACCTATTGTGGATTTTTTTACACAGCCTTACTGATCTATCTTGGTATCATCTTTCCACTGGTCGATGTCCATATGGATTATCTGACCACTGTCATGTCATCTTTCGTACTGCAACTAACGAATGATTTAAAACCTACAGCACGTACATAATTATACATGTGTATTTCTGTCATTCTTTCTGAGTTTCAAAAACCATCAGTTTCCCATGTACTGTCGAGTGTATTTCATTGCGCTTCAAGTGTTGTAATAATGTACATATATTTGAACGTCGAAGGGTGCATTTCTTTTGTTTTAATTCACGCGGTACTGTTATTAATGGAGTTTCGCCATGCTGGCGTCAGGTGGTCTTCATAGGGGTTACTACATTACCTCTTTCGCATTTCTCATGACACCATATATATGACAGCGTTAGACCATATGGGCCTCTATGTCTTTAGTACTTAGTTTACATTTGTCAAAAGAGTGGACATATTAAATTTGTTTGTCATCATTTTTTCCTTTATTTTTTTTAAATCCCTCTTTTTTCTTATGAAATAATTAAAAAGTTTTATAAAATGTTCGCAAGTACAAAAATAAGTGCACATTTGTTTAATTCAATGATGACCATAAATACGCATTTCACAATAGCTATTTTAGAAGACAAAACGGAGATGTGTCTATATTTTATATCGCGCGCTGCGCTTGCTGGCCAACTAAAGGTACAAAAGATATATATCCAAACGATAGCGCTTGTTCGATTATTAATAATTATCGAATTTTAACATTTCTATTTGTGAAGTATTTTTTATTGTAAATATGAATTAAATATATTAATTAGAAAAATATACATACATTTAATTAGTATTTAAAATATCACAGACCGTCTGTTCTGAATAATTACAACTTCACAATAAGAATTTGTTCTAATATTTCTTATTGTTACTCTTATACTAACGTTACAATGTATTGTTTTTTACCTCTTCAATATTAGCAAAATTACTTTGCAGTCTTTTTTTTATAAATAATTAGACCTAGGTCATTTATTAGGTGTGACTTTAGCAGAGTTTTTAAATTCATATTTATTCCGCACTTAACTTTCGGAGTGTTACGCATCTCCAAATTTTTTATTTTTCTTCTTATTTAGAATTATGACGAGTTTAAATGTGACAATATTCATGAATAATATTAACTGGGTAAAATTTTGAAATGTTAATAAATTATCTCAGCTACTAACTACTACCTTTGGGACTTGATATCATTTTTTATTTCGGAGTGAAGAAGATTAATTACTTTCTATAGTCCATTGCTGTTTGTGATAGTTCTGCATTGAAAATCGGGCTTCTGCTGCAAGCAAGGCTGCGTAACAATGATGATACTATCGTCCATCCCACGCTCTCTCGTCTTCAAAAACTGCAACTTCACAATAATAATGTTTTTTCCTTTAAAAAAAAGTCGTTTTTTGAACGTTTTTGAAAATTTTGAACGTCAAGTCTGCAAAATTTCATCAATAAGTACCATAATTCTGATTTAAGAGTTGTAATAGGGGGGTGGGGGTGGTATTTCTAAATCTCATGTAGACAGTGACCTCCCTCATATTATCAAGTGTGGAAAATTTCATCAAGCTCAGAATAAAACTGTGAAAGTGTTTTAAGATTTTTTAGTGGAGGTTTTTGGACGACTTTACTGAAAAAAACTTTTTGCTAAAAAAAATTAGAAAATTAAAAATGTACCTACTGCTGTCATTGTTTCATCGAAAAGTCCCTTTGCAAGAGCACGCATTATGATGTACAATGAGTTTCTGTGAAACGTGGTATCCTTCGTGCAGGTAGGTACTTCCGCAACACATCCCCCTCTTCAGGGATATCGGGGTAGTAAAAATTTAACAATAATAATTGTGCCATATGGTATTCTGTGTATGGTATACCCTTATCAAAAAATGTCTGCCACGTTTAGTTCCGTTTAAGGCGTAATTTATGTGTGTGAGTGCTTCATGCTCATTTGTTGACTTTATGGTGTTCGTGTTGGGTATTTCCTTAATCACCGACGAGGGTTGCTCAACAAAGATGTTAATTTTCTGCTCTTAAATAGTCAATAAAGTACACTTACAATCCACGACGATAATTTTTTTTTCTGTTTCAAATTGTTAATAAGTTTTTTTTTTAAATTCATTTATAAATAGTAATTTTGCAAAATCTAAATCGACTTCGCAACAGCATCATCGATTAAATTTTCCTCCATTGACCTCAGTCGTGCACCGTTTGTCTCTAATTGTTGATCTCTAAGATATATCTTTCTTTGAGAACATTATTGCTCAAACCCGTTCATCTTGTTGTTCGTTTGATTTCGGTGTTTGCTATTCAACCATCTTCGGTTAAGATCGGATTGGATAATATATCCGAAATATATTTTTAAAACTAAATTTAACCTTTCAATAATGACGAAAAATTAATAGTTTTATATATCGAGAATCAGCTAAAATACATTTTTTTAATTTCTCTGTAAATTACGCAGGTTTTCATTTATCCATGAGTTTTTATGATAATAAAGTACCTATTTATTGTATCGATCGACGATGTTCCAATTGTTGTATTGTTGTATAATTTATTCGCTACGTGACGCATTTGGCTTCGTCCCTTCGCATAACCATAACATCAACATCAATGTTCTTACTAAATTTTAATTTACGGTAAGACATTGGACCATGAAAAATAGTACTAACTTAGAGGTCTCCAAGACAGGATTGGTCTCACTGCTAGACCAACAAGTGCTTGTAATCGTCATTTAAATGATGTTTAGAATTCTCTTGCTCTTTGTAGGAGCGATATATAAAATACATGAAAACAATCACTAGCTCGCCGTATGATCTGGGAACCATGAGAAAGAAAAAAGAAGACGAAGATTATTTTATCTTTCAAAAATATTCTAAATTAGATCAAAATATTATACCCTTAAATATTACCCCTCTGAATTATTTCGCAATATTCACTTTGTTTGTAGTATAACTAGTTCAAACTTGCATCAGACTGCGTGCATTCATAATGCCATCATCCTGATGCAATTTCCCCGATTCATGACCATCCCCCTATTAAAAGAGGTGCCTCAAATGATTGTACAGTAACGTAAAGGGGGAATGCAATATTATTTCTTGCACTTCACGTATCTGAATTTTTTTTTATTTACCTTACAATTTTAGATTCCATATTGATTACATACTATATAAATTATATTTTATATTAATTACATACCGTATTGCTTTTTTATTACATTCTAATTAGCCATAATTTTTATTGAAATTTTTTTTCTTTGAACGAAAAACAATTTTTTTTAAATTTAGTTTTCATATTCATCTTTGTAAATGGAAAGATCGAAAGTTTTGCAATGCTTTCGTTTCTATTGATAGAGTTTAAACTATGCACCCCGTGTAATTCAAATCATCAAACTGAAAATGCAGTAATTACGTCAAATCAAAAGAGTGAATTTATAATCCTTCTTTTTTATTCTTTTTACGATAAAAAAACATTACAAAAAAATGTGTGCATCGTGTATAAAAGACATTGCTTCATTATTTTTTTTCACCTTTGCTTGTTCGCTCGGTATCAATAAAGTTTGTCTCTGCGGATTCCTGCGCATCGCTTCGCACTACCCCTACTGTTGTGGGGGTCAATTTCCCCCCAGAAAAGTTCCGATCCGGCTTCGAGGTTCCCACCCCACCGTGGGAATGCACCCTCGTACCCTGCCTACCGCATTGGCCCACCTTCTCCCGTTCCCATACAGTCGGCACATTTTCAAATTCAGAATCGGCGTCGCCTTCTAAGGCGACGGGGGAAGAAATGGATTAAATGAACTCTAGCATTTTAAAAATTTCAAATACAAATGTTTTCATTAAATATTCCCACAACACATGCAGTTGTATTAATTGCACTGATCATCATTTTAACGTTTCAGATTATGTGTCACCTCAGTATTAAGCACATAATAATACCTGATGTGGTATATAATATTTATATTTTTTTCTATGTTTAGAAATACACCTTCATTATTATCATATTCAAAAAATTAATAATCTGATAAATAAATTAAGTTTAAAATTTTTTAAATACAAGTGTATTTATTACATATTTTCGCAGCATATATAGTTGTTATTGCACATATCGCACACCTAGATCAAAAACTCTAAAGTCATTTTTCAGTAGACAAAAAAATATAAATAATTTTCTCAATTTTTCAATATTTTGCTACTAAAGTTATGAAACTAAATAACATTTTAGGTCATAGATGTATCCTGAAATGGCACTATTCGAGAACTGGGGCTAAGTTTGTTGCATACAAAAAAATTAATTCAAAATTCTTGATTTTTTGTGTTGTTAATTTTGATGTAGGTGTGACATACAAAGAGGAAAGGGTAAGGAGAGACGGGAAATGGGATGCACAATTTATGTTTATAGTTATTGAAAAGTTGGCGAAGTTTAAATTTAAAGGGAAGCAATTTATCGTTGAAAATGTCCAAGTTATTAGAAAAATTTACGGCATTGTATTTTGATGTAGAGCGGATCACAAAGCCTTTTTTTATGTAATTAGTTCTGCCAAAAAAGATTATTTGATCGTGTTGGGTGCGTAGGATAGTTCTAATAAATAGGGCGAGTCAACTAAGTTATTAAAAATTTTATAGAGGTAGGATAAATCTTGAGTGTTTCTTCTATTTAAAAGGTGGTGGGGGGGGGGGGCGCAACGTGCAGTGCAAGTCGGTCGTTGTAGGTGGAATGATGTGTGTTCCAAATTACCGATCCGAATTCAAGTTTGATTGCGTACAAATGAGAAATAGAAGATGATAAAGAGTAAAAGGTGATTGGAATGGGTTAGACGTTCTATTTTGAGAAACATTAACAAAGTCAAAATTTTAATTCACAAAATTAATTGACCGATAAATTATATATACTCATGATACAGTAGTAGGTATCTCTTTCAATTAGTTATTAGGTAATGTTAATTATGCAGATCGCAAAGTCATGTTAAAAAAATTAATTTAATAATTTTGTTATAATAATTTTTATATTCAAAATAATAATTCGCTAGTTTTTTTAACCTTTACCATACCATGATATAAAATACCCGAACACAGCCATGCTGTCAACTCGTGTTACCGTAAATAACAGTTAGAAAAAATGTTTTTTTTACCTTAAATGGCACAAATTTACTCTAAATATTGAGCATTCAATTTTGAAAAAATGATTAATAACATAATTTAGAGCATTCATTAGGTCGTAAACAATGTGTCCTTTCTTCTTATCTCTCTTCATTTAATTAATGAGAAAGAAACAATTATATTTGTATGTTTGTTGTTCTTTTTACTGTGAAAATAGTGTGTGATCTCTGTTTTTCATATCATAAATTGTATTTTTACTAACGTTAATTTTACAACGGATTGAATGTAAAAAATATTTGTTTTTGTACGATTCCTTTTTCAAAATTGGTTTTTCATTAGTCATTCTTAAGCGCTAATATTTTCCTTAGGATTATCTAAAATATGAATTTTATGTTGCATGTACGAGTATTTACCGAAATATTACAGGTTTAATTATGATGGTAGACCTGTGTGCATGGTTTGGGAAGGGTTAATGATACTAAAATTGCCTTTTTCTAAAATAATGATTGTATTTCAATCAAAGTATTAAATTAATGATGTTGTCTAAACCTGAAAAACAAAAAGTTTGGCTACCCCGGAGGTTGCAATTTTCACATGGGGTCGTTTTGTATGCAGTGTTAGGGTGGCCGACTCATACGTCTACCTGTCACTGCATGCGAATGTGTGCGTCATCGGGGATCACCCGAACCACTCTCTTGGAAAAGGAGGTGGGTACAAAAACGGACCTCTGTATTACCTATTTGCAGTTTGGATAAAGGTTACCGCCGCTAAATGAACGGTGATTGCACCGAGATCCTCAAAATCAACACAATGGGGCTTAGTATCAATTATCCTGGAAATCTCACGATTTTATCCCAAAAAAGTATGGGAATTTTTACGTATTTGTTGAGGGTGCGAGGACTAAGTGACCCACAGTTAAATAGACGGACAAACGATACGAGAGAAAATTAACAAGGATTACAGACTCCTGGCTCTGGGGCTTAGAGGGTGGGAAATATTGATGTGGGAAGCAAATGTTTCGAGCATAATTATTATGTATTTAAATATATAATTTATGTACAAATAAGGGTGTAATAATGTACTAGTGTTTAAAAGAGGCACAAGAGGTTACGCAGGACGGTTTCTGTGAAAAAAATTAATACTTTAAATAATGACATACACGTTACATTACAGCAAAAATGGTCTGATTTGTTTTCCGTTTGATGTATCTTCAGAACTAAATGGTAAACTAATTATTGAAATCCGTACATTTCAATGAAATTTGACACACTTCGCTCCAATATATTGTAACACTTTCCTTTCAGAACATTGAGATATTATGTTATATTGACATTTTGGAATTATTGTAATTATAATAGTTTTTTGTTATGTTTGAATGTATAGATTATCAACAAGTCGTTGGTTTATAAAAACACTTCGGGGGATTAATGTTTGTGTAATGTAATTATTTGTGTCAGAAAGATTTGTACGGTGAGAATCTAGGGGCCTATATCTCCTCGCTTCTCCCATATATATATGAAATGTTAATAATTATCGTGATTTGGTGTTTGGGTGTACAGCTAGATTATTGCAATGAAACCGTACCTACGATAGTTGACTTTTATTTACAGATTGAATTTACACTTGTTTGTTATATTATAAAAAAGTATACGATAATCGTAGTACGCTGGAGACGGCATGTATCCGAGGAGCTGGCCAGGATAAGAGTGGTCGGTTCTACGCTTCCTCAGACTGGTTGCGGCGCCAAGTATTGTCATCCGGACTCTCAATTTAAAAGTATGGCGGCATACATCAATCAGGTTTTACGTGCATAGTTCGATTATTGACGCAAATTGCATTCAGAATTTTATGCAACACATTAATCCTTCGGCATCTGTGTTCTTTTGGTAATATTTTTAAGGTTTCGAATGAATGCGCCTGCCTCGATGTGAATACTGTATTCTGCTGGCCACGATTAAGATAAATGAGCTTCTTTGAGCATTCACAAAGGTGGTGAGCTTCATCAGGACAACGTGCATCTCCTTACTCCTCGAGTCATGCCGAAAGCCGAGAGATTATAGGACGTAGTTGAGGTCAAACTCGTACTCTCGTACTTTACAACGTTCATTAATATCACACAAATAAAAGCATATCTTTGTGCCTAATGCTTTCTTTTTATAGGCAATATTTGAAAGGAAGCTGATGTGTTTTTTTCTTTTTCTGAAAATCAAAACGAATTGATTTCTATTCCCGGGTTTTCACGGCTGTTCTGCCGCATGCCTCCGACCGACGGTTTGGATCCCAACCGTCGACATTTGGAAAAAAAAATTGCCCGCATTTTTGATTTTCTTTGCTCACTTTTTTAAACGCAATTAAATGACATTTTGGTTAATATTCTCTATTTTATACCGAAATTCTTACAATTATGTTATATTTATATCTAACTTAGAAAGATGAATATACAATAATATTATATTTTTAAGTAGAACACATTTTTGTTGTGAAACTGCAATTTCAGAACATAGTTATGTGGTATTTTTAATACAAATTAAATTAATCAACTAGGAAAATATACAGTAAAATCAATTTATCAAAAAAAAAAAATTGCATTCCGGTAGCAACTAAATGTTGTTTTTTGTATTATATATCTTTCTAATTGATTAATTTAATTTGTATTAATGATGTAAAACACTTATTACAAATAAATTGTTACTAAATTAACAAATTTATTAGTTTTGAGTGGGATGCTGTAGGTAGTAGGTATCACCTCTGATAAGATTCAGCCTTGTCCTGGCTACTTTGCTAGACTGCCGTATGTGTTAAAGTAGAAATTTTTTTGTTCGTGCTGTTGAGATTTAATTTAATTGATATTAATAAATTTATAAATATACAATAATATATAAAGATTGTGTTGAGAATTTAAAAATACATTTTTTATGTACAATTTAAATGTATCACTTAGGATTCACACCGGGATTCGATCCTGGATCTTTTCCTATCCGGGAAAATTCAATTAACAACGGTAGTAACAAAAATATTTTTTCGATAAATTTTTTCTGTATATCTTTATGATTGATGCATTTAATTTGTATTAAAAATACCACAGAACTATGTTCTGAAAAAACTGCCACTCCATAATAATAATTTGTTCTCATTAATTATAATTAAAATTATTTATGTGTTGTAGTATTTGTATTGAATTTAAATATGAATGAGAAATTAGACAAGGTTATTTTCGACTGATATCTACCCAATTGGATCGTTTATTGGGTCCATATTTGAATTATTTTTCTACTTGTGAACGATTTCCAATTCGTTTCAAGTGTATTGTATAGTTTCGGAGCTAAGAACTTGTAGAAATGTTGATAGAATGTCATTGTTGCTCTCGGTACTGGTGTGAAGATGTTTATTCGTTTCTTGTGTTGTGACCATGATTTATTACTGGGTGAGTATTATTATGTGAAATTAAATATTCAACAAGTTTCAGCATATAGATCTGTCTTATATCTAGAACATTGTACTCAAATGAATACCTAAAAGGGCGACCATTTATAACCCTAAGTGTTACAAGCATGTAATAATTCCAAGTAGTTTAAAAGATATTTATTTTCATTCATATTTTTGTTATAACGGAGGCGAATATATAATAATATAACATAATAAACATAAGATATAATTATATTGCAATTAAATACTCGTAGTTTATTGTGTGGGATGGAGTAGACTCTAACTCTGATATATACAGCATTGTCCTGGCTACTTTGCTAGACTGCCGTCTGTGTTTTTCGTGCTGTTGTGGTGTTATTTAATTTAAGAAGGATACATATTCGACAGGAATAAAAATAAAAATGTAGTGAGTGTTGTAGAACTAGTGAATGATTAGTGTAGACACTGTATAATGATTATTTTTAGAATATTGGATATCGATGCTTCTAATTGATATTATAGCAGAAAACAAAGCTATATTTTAGTATATAATACAAATAAAATGTATGTAGAGTAGTTTGTGTATGATGTGCTCGAAATCAGGAATCATTACTTTATTACTTTTGTAGGGATTGTGTTTGTAGAATATTATTGACTCGTGAGGATCATAATTATGTGATCGTACCAGTAAGCTTTATACATAGACTGAATCCCTTAACTCTCTTCTAGTCTCACGCGTGCTGGTGCACGTCGCAGTGTATATGAATTAGGCAGTGACTTTTTTTGTAAAAATTTCACCTCAAGTGCAAACTTTGAAGCTCAATATCTCATAGAGTTTGATTTAAATGTCAGATGATACAACCTGCTAGTGATGGTTACATCGTTATTTAAACCGTTATCTGTGACTGTGTTTGATTGAAACGATGATTGGTAACTGATCAACGTAATTCTTCGAGCAATGATTGGCACACTAAGAAACTGTGTTACAACCTCCTTACAAGAGTAAAACATGTCGGTGTTAATTTTTTAACATCTCAGATGTCTGCCTGCTTTATTAGGTCCCGGTATTAAAAATAGACTTTACAACATGCTCTAGACTCGAGTGTTACAGCTGTCGTTCTCTATTCGTGACACGCGCATTCTTTTAATGTATCCACCAGCATAATACGTCCTGGTCCATCTCCAATTGTTGTTTATCGTGTCCGTAAAATAATGTCATTAAGTTGTACATAAAGACGGCGCAAAATGAACTCATTAATACACAGTGTCGTGTCGCACGTCCGCGAACGACACATTCCTTTCAGCGCTTTGTTTCGCCATTAATTATCAACAAATAAGTATGGACATGCAACTTGTGCTCTCTGTCGGTCTAACAAACTTATATTACATATTATACTATATAATTAATCACTTTTTTTAAGAAAACTTATTAAAGAGGCTAGATTGTTTTTATTTTATGTATTTTGGAATATCCTATATATCGCATATATATCGCGCCACACTTTCTGTCCTGACACAATTCTCGCCTCATCCACATTCATACATCTTCTCATACAAGCTCGACGATTATTTAGGCTTCTGGCAGGACCATCCTCCAGTATCTGGTTTTTTTGGTCGTGCAAAGAAAACCAGATACTGGAGTCTTCCGCTCCTCTACTTCTGGTGCCATCAACACATGCATCATATATATTTCTTCGCATTCTCTTCTCATTCATTCATTCCATATGACCAAACCACCTAAGTGATCCTTTCGTAATCTTACTATACTAAGATCAGGTATATATTCTTTTATAAATGGATCTGCCACATATACGCATAAGCGATCCCATTTCCACTGCATTCAATCTACCTTCGTTCCTCTTCTGCCACAGCTCCAGGCCTCACTTCCATACATCAGTGTCGGTACCAGGACTCCATTGTGAAACGCTAGTCTTGCCCCCAGTTGACACGTTCCCATTAGCTATAATTCCATACAAGGCGCAGTTCACTTTATTCCCTGCAGTCACCCTAATTTCGATATCTTTCTATGTCTTTCCGTTTCCTTCAAACATATTTCCCAAATACACAAACTCATCTGCTTGTTCCAAATATTCATTACCTCCAAGTATTTTGCACGTTATATTGCTTTCCTCCTCGAATACCATCACTTTCAACTTGTTGACATTCATACATCGTACATTCTGCTGACTAGTAAGTTATTAATTGTGTTTATATCTTCGGTGGCCTTTAATTTTCCACTTTTCCAATTAATTTCACTTATTATTAGGACCGTGTCGTCAGCATATGATGTAATTTGATCGTGTTTTTATTGAAAATAAATGTCGTTTACATATACAATAAACAGTACTGGTCCTAATACGATCCCTTGGGAGATACCGAAATCTGACGTTTCTTGATCACTACAGGTATTATTAACTTTTACTTTCGTTCGTCTTTAGTGATTTTTTAGTGGTCCAGTTTATATTCGAAGTCATTTGTAGATCAGTTTTCTTGTTTTCTTATCTCATTAACATATCACAATGGTGGCAATTTAAACATACAATAAACAGTACTGGTCCTAATACGATCCCTTGGGAGATACCGAAATCTGACGTTTCTTGATCACTACAGGTATTATTAACTTTTACTTTCTTTCGTTTTTAGTGATTTTTTAGTGGTCCAGTTTATATTCGAAGTCATTTGTAGATCAGTTTTCTTGTTTTCTTATCTCATTAACGTATCACAATGGTGGCAATTTAAACATGAAACCATTTGTACGTATTTATTCATGCCATAATAATAGTTAAGGGATTCACCCTCCATTTTTTTGACCATACGTATCCATCGCGCTTTGTCAGCCCGACAAAGCTGCTGCCGAGATAATTATTTTAAAACATTAAAATTCCACTTACTGTGTGACGCAGTTATTCGTCTGTGGGCTTTCAGTCTGTGAAGTCTTTGTCAGCGTTGAAACGCCGTCTGCAGGCGCGGTTTGGATTCACTCGCCGCTTTTTGCGATTGAAAGCTTTCAATAAGTAGTTGCGCTGGACGCGTTTGTAAAAAGACGAGTGGGGAAGTCTTTATGGAGGAGACAGCGTATCTATGTGTCCCTGCGCGGAGAATGCCCGGAGCATCATTCATTCCTCATTCCGATTATAGCGAGACTGCATTCGCACCGAGCCCGCTGCACTTTACGTTGCAAAATTGCCCGCTGAGATTGATGTGCGGTGTACATGAATCGATCTCGTCCAGGCATTTGCGATGAAATCGACGCCAACCTCTTATTCGATACTGACAGTCTGTCGTATTTTGTTTTTGCATCAATCATAGCCAAGTGCCAGACATCTTGCATCTGAAATGAAGCATTCGCGAATCGATATTAATTTTTAATACAAATTAAATGTATTAATTAGAAAGATATAAATATTATTTTTATCTTTATTTTATTAACCACTTATTGAGTAAAAATGCATATACTTGTTTCGAATTATATCATTTTCTTCCACAGAATCTATTTATAAAAAATAATTATTAAAAAATTAATTTAGTACTTAACTAAAATTGTTATTTGATGATACAAAATTTATAGGAAAAATTTTAGAATGAGACTTGATCAATTTAGTTTGTTGTTTATAATTTTTTTTATTAGTTTTACACGCTTTATTTATCTCCAATGAATCTAAATTATTTAGTTTATGACCAACACCGTTTACATGCAAAATTGACAATCCCAATTTTTTTTATCAAAACCATGACCATTTTCTATCAAATGATTAGCAAATTCTGAAATCCCACTATCGTTCAAACATCGCAAATGCTCCTTTACAATGTTAAAAATAAAAATAATGAATTTTAAGCACAAAGTTAATTTTAAAAATAAAGATATAAGTTTTTAGTGAAACTTGAATCCATCATTATTTTGTAAATTGAGTTAAAACACTGTTTTATTCCACTATATTTTTTATTTATATTGGGAAAATGTTCCCGAAAACGTTCTAACGTTTAATACAATAAAAAATATAGTGGAATAAAACGGTGATTTAATTCAATTTACAAAATAGAAAGATATATATATGAAATCAATTTATCGAAAAAATATGTAATTGTTTTTATCGAAATATTAAGTGGATGAATGAGGAGAAAATATAGTAAGAAAGATATATGACGCAAGTGTTGGTGGCACCAAAACTAGAGAACGTCCGCGGCAGACTTGGCACGACCAGATAAACCAGATTGTCCTGTTAAAAGATCTTCAACAATCGACGAACTTCTATGAGAAGATGTATGAATGTAGATGAGGAAAAAAGTATGTGGCGTTCTGTCCTCTCTGCCCACCCCTGCGGGGAAATGACACGATGGTAAGTAAGCAAGTGTAATAAATGTTATTTGACAAATTCATTTCGTTAAAAATGTAACAATTCGACGCTTCCAGAAACATCGATTCAGAAATCTTAAAAGGATATGTAATCCAAGAATCCAACCGCACGAATATGTCCGTTTCAATTTCAAAATGTTAAATACAAATTAAATTAAATGAACACCTCAGAAGCATGAAGTTAGAAAATAAATAATATTATAGAACACTTCAGAAGCACACAAATAGACAATAAATAATTATTGACTACAAATGTATAATTCTCTATAAAATTATTACAGTGTAACTCCCTCTCCATGCACAAGAGGTAAGAGAATAAAAAACATGTAATTTTAATAATGTACAATGTTTAATTAATAACTCATTTTATAAAAATTTTATCAAGAAATATTGTTGTTGCTACCGGGATTCGAACCTGGATCTCTTCCTATACGGGGAAATGCAATAACCGATTATGCTACACATATGGTCAGTATTATTGTCTCTTTTAGTATATGTATTGGGTATGAAACTGATCTAGGGTAGACGATCGATATACATGATATAAATCTTGTAACGATACACTACATTCGAATCTCTTTCCAGCGGTGCGATTGTCAGCATTGTGTGTATCAGGTGAGTTATCTATTTTATAATTATCACGGTAAAGTGTTATAAATCAAACGAATTCTATGTGGTTTTTTCTCTCTCGTTGTTTTACAGGTCTTTTAGTTAATTGTGAACTGTATGACGATATATTCTCGTCAAAAAAAAATTATGTTTTGAGCAGGCTTGAAAGTCTTCTAACCTTGGGGCTAAAGCTTAGAAGGCGGTTTAAGGCCCTGTAGCCTTAAAGCTTATTAAAAGAAGATATTAGATGATTGGTACATAATGCATTATACATAAGAGCAGTATCGAAAGTATTCACATGTTGAAAGTGGTTCCATGGACTATGACTGAAAAATTAACGGATTTGAAGAAATGACTTTCCAACAGCGCCGGCGCTAGACTTTTTGCCGCCCTAATACCTTAAGTGAAGATGATGTTTTCAATTTAAGTAAAACAATCCCCATAAGTTTGCCGCCCTCCTACGTCGGCCGCCCGCGTGCCTCGTACGTTAGGGGCGGTATTTTGTTAGACCGGCATTTTGAAACTTGCCAAAGACGGTCGGAATACTGGTGTTGACTACAAATTATTGCTTTATTAGAAAATCACTATAATGTTATTTATTGGATTGTTTATACCTGGTTTATTTTTCTTACATACTACAATATTATTGTCTTGCATCTTTGGTTTTTGTTTTTCATTTTTTATATATTTTTCGGTTGCACAGGCGGGCGCTCGCTCCGCCTGTGCGTAACGCCGGCGCTGCTTTCCGAGAAAGCATCGCCCCGCGGTGTGTAGAAATGCATACAGATAATGTAGAGCCGCGACACGTGCATGACAAAGGCAAACAACTGAAATATGCGCTGTTCAAACAGGATCACAAAAGGACGACAATATGGTGAAAGAAGGATCACCAGAGGGAAGCGCATGTGAAGCGACCCTGGGTGAATGCCCTTTACCGTAATTACATAACAAGAACTCCATTCCTGGACAGATAAGTGATCCGGTTAATGAATTGATTCAGCGCCCGGAGACGAACGATTTCGAAAAACTTGACGTGGCATGCGTGACGTGGCAGATACCACGCTTCCCTTCGCTGTGGTCTTCTGTTGTTCGCCGCTCTTCGAGCACGAAGTCGCCACCGCTCCGGTCCATCTTCAAGGCTGAACGTTAATGGATATAATAACTTAAAACAACAACTAAATGTTTGCTGAGAAAAACAGTCATCTTCTGTGTTAGCTCCTCGTAATAATGGTTCACTCTCTTTTTTTGCAGTTGCGCTTAGTCGAATAAGTTTAGAAAGCTTCACAAGTCTCTCGTAATTTATTTAAATATGTAAAACTGCGTGTCATTGGATAGGACAATGGCGTGCAGGGTATTAAATTAACTCGAATTACCATCACAATTGATCTTCGAAGGGTGACATTAAGATGAACAGAACGATGCACACATAACGTGTCGTGTTTTTACATAATATCAGATCTTCTCTTTATTTATTCGCAAATTATCGCCACCTTTTATCAACCTCTGAGGGCAGTGCCACCTCTAAGCTGCGCGCGCGCTCGCGCAGTGCTCTTGCCGACAGCGCGCAACTGAAATATTGTCATTTATATATGCCTACCTATTGGTAATTTTTATATCGATAAATCTGTTAATATATCTTGAAAGTAACATTTCGTTATATTTGTGAGCTCCAGAATCAATGGCGGACATGTCCACTTTACCTATTTTCAAGTAAAATACAATAAAACCATTGTACCACAACGTCACATTTGGAATCATATTGAAAATGACCAGTCTACCACAGGTCACACGATCAAATACTGTCGTTTTATTGGCTGAACACATATTTGTCTGATTTTGAATTCATTATTTATTGGATATGTCTGCGATTGAAGTAACAACCAAATTTTAATTGCGTTTTGATTGATTTTGATTCTATACCTCGCATGCATGCGTTACGATCTATCAAATAAAATTTTCCTTATTATATATTGCGTTTCCTCATCTATATCTATGACTTCCTGGACGTCTTGGATTTGCCAGTAAATTAAGCATCTATCATCCTGTCATCTCATCTATGTCTCATGTTCATATCGCGTCGTACTCTGGTTTCTTTCCTTATCTATGGTTACACTGTCAAATGTGACATATGAATATTTTGTTCGTATTTTTCAAGAATGTCTTTAAGTGGATATATATATATATTTCAAAGTTAATACGTAATAGCACCGTTTGTTCATGTCAGGGAAAGCAATACAGAATGCACTAATATATTATTATCACATAACCTATAACGTTAAAGACAACAGAATTCATGAATATTTTTACTTTGCTTAGCATACACTAGTACTCCCATCTTAAAGGGAAGTTTGCTTTAATCCTTTCTGACGGTACTTTAAAGTATCATCAACTTTATCTAGTCATATATCTTACTATGTTGTCAATTCTCTAACTATACTACTAAGTCTTCGTATATAATAATGTACTCGATTTATTTAGCCTACTAACATTAGTCATTTTTTTGTTATGTCAACACTACGGCAGATGAAATTGTTCAGTTGCGCATTGTTACAAAGTTAGGTTTGAGGCGCTTGTATTCCTAAAATATTCAACTATTTTTTTAATATGTTAGATAGAATATTTCTTTCCTATGTTTAATACTATGCAATATATTTTTATTTTTTGTGTACGTCATCTAAGGTCTGACTGTACTTAACAGTAACAAATATTATAATTAATAATATTTATATTCTTATTTTTTTTTTTATCACAATTTGCTTATTTTATGTTTGAAGAATACTACAAAAAATATACAGTTGCTAGGCACTTAAATTTTATAATTCGGGATAGAAAGGGTTAAAGATGCTCGTTTTTCAGTATTTTTTTTTGCTTTTTGATTTATCTGGATCTAACGGGACTAATGACATGTCTTCCTCATAATGTTCTGATATTCTTCCACATACTTGACGTCCTTCTTGTTACATCATTATGAAAGTCGTTGATCTCCGGAGACAGGTTTATCCCTGCCAGCTTTTTCTTATTTCCCTTTAACAATATTGTTGTTCCTGCCTTTAGAGTCCTGCGCAAACATCAACAAGATCCTCGGGTGACACTCGGGTCCTTGACTCACCCATGACTATATCGAGAATGGCATTTCTCAGGTCATCGTCGCTTATTTACTCATTTTGCCTTTCCTTTTAATCCTTACATGATCCCATTTTTTTATTGTATTTTTCTATATTGAGAAAAGTTTGTTGTTTTTTTTTATACTTATTTTTATTTAACCAACTTAATTTTTTTATGATAATAACTATGAATGTAATACAGTAAAACAAAACCGTTAATATTGAAAAATAATAATTACAAGTATGAATTAATTATCCAACTAAAAACTTGCATTATTTTTAGTGTCTAATTGATTAATGCTAATATAAATTCATCTGGTTAATAATTTAGTATTGTTTCCAATATATGACATATCTATTTATGACAGAGTAAAGAATGAAGAAATAAGGAAAGAACGTAAAGTGACTAAGATTAAACCCTTCATACCTGAATTAGTTTTAAGGGAGAAAAAAATAATAATGGTGGATTAGGTGCAACAAGGGCTTAAATAAAACAAATATATAAATATTTTTTTAAAAATTGTTCTTTTGTTAGTAAATCAATGATCTTCATAATTATGCACAATAGGTATATAATATATAAAAAAACAGAAAATAATGTATTTATATATATTATTTTTAAAATGCATAAAATTAGTACTTGTTTTATTTTGCACAAGGGGTCCGAACGAGTTAAGAAAGGATCACTTAGGTGATTTGCTCATATGGAACGGATGAATGAGGAGAGAATGGTAAGAAAAATATATGACGCAATTGTTGATGGCACCAGAAATAGAGGACGTCCGCGGAAGACTTGGCACGACCAGGTAAACCAGTTACAAAAGGATGGTTTTTTCAGAAGCCTCAATAATCGGCGAGTATGTATGAGAAGATGCATGAATGCGGATGATACGAGAATTGTTCGTCTGGACAGAAGAGTGTGGCGCTCTATCTTCTCTCCCTACCCCCTGCGGGGAAACGGCGTGATGGTAAGTTAGTTAGTTAGTTAAGAATAATCTAATAATATTTTTATACAATTAGATTATCTCGTCTTTCATGTAGCGCTACTGCACTTTTCCTAGTACTCTCGGGACGCATCTCCTGTCGATTTTATCGCTCGCGTACAATAGCCCACCAGTGGCGTAGCGTGGCGACATTGCTCCGGTACAATGCACGTTATTATTATTATTGTAAGTAAGTCCATGCCCCCTTTGTGGCTCGCAGTGCGGGTAGATTGTGTCGCTGTACACCACAAACGGTGCACATTGTCGTGCATGTATTGTTTCGCTTCCACCATTTTTATTGGCATCTTTGAATAGGATATTTAAATTATGGTAAGCGTTTCTTCTTTATCAGTCGCATTGTCATAAACTCACAAACAGTTGACACGTGAGGGATTCCTTAATTTATAATTATTAATACGTTTTTAATTATCAAGTCATATATTTGAAAAAAAATCATTTCGCAGTCATTTTTTTAGATTAAATTTTATGCATGAGTATGAATAAAATTTAACATCTTACATAGCAACATGATCATAAATTGTATTTGTTCATTTTCATCTGCTTTTGAAAGACACATTCTTATTGTGAAGTTGCAATTTTACAGAACGTAAGGTTTGTGATATTTTAAATACTAAAAATACGCAAAAACAATATTTTAAAGTTCAACATAGCAAAAGTATATATGTATAAGAATATAAATCAATGCATTAATTTTTAGCACAAATAATCAGCTTATATGATTTAATACCACAGTATATTTGGGGAATAGTGAGATGATTGTGCACTTGCTTAGCTTGGTGCAATCGGATATTTGGTACCTCCGAAATGTGTTTGATTTTATAATGGATTTGATGTTGATCCGTGAAGGTGGAAATAAAATTCAACGTTAAAAAAGTGATAGAATATAAAAACATTCTCACGTGTTATTTCTAATGCAGTTTTTATGACAAATCTTACTGGGGTACTCGCTGTATATAGGTATATATTATATATTTAAAGATAGTTTTATTAATATTCCTCTTATTAGACACACGGTAACATTATTTTCTGCAGCTTCCATTATAGATCACGATCGCGGTCGCGGGCTGTAAAACTTATTTGTAACAATTTATTATAGTGGTTTGTTTTTAAAATATTCATATTTCTTTCAAAACCACAACATGGGGGCTTTACAATATACTAGCCTTCATTATTTACTGATTTTCTTTCAGTACTTGGTAAACATAAGATGATAGATAGTACAAAACTTTTCATAATATTAAATAAAACTTTGTATCATTATTATTTGTTATATATATTTTATTGATTTGATTAAGGCTTCCTTTTCAAAAATAATTCATATTTCCGCGTTTTTTACGAAAATATGGATTTTTATTAGTCATTTATCACAGAAGTTATATAGATTTTCCTTTTTTTTAATTATTACTTTGATTAAACCTTTACATTAATATAAAAAACTAATATACTGAATATTATTTGCCATAATAGAAAATACAAGAATTATAATAAAAACCGCGACCATTCAATGTATTTTCCGCGTGCTACAAAATTATCTTAATATTGAAAATTCTTGCATATACGAAATATATTTTCGTATAATCTTGAAGCCAAGATTACAGAGACAAATCTGCATTGTAATCATTTAAGTGGTTTGGTCTCGTGGAGCGGATAAATGAGGAGGAAAAATATATGACGCAAGAGTTGACTGCACCAGAAATAGAGGATTATCCTATTAGAAGTCTCAATAATTGACGAACTTGTATGAATGTGAATGAGGCGAGAGTTAAGTATCAGGACAGAAGAATGTGGCGCTTTATTCTTTCAGCCTACCTCCGCGGAGAAACGGCGTGATGGTATGTTAGTTAGTTAAATATTTAATTTCGATTTATTTCGACTACACGCACGCCCCTGGTATAAATATTTTTTAAATAATCACAAATGTCTTGAATGTTTTTAATTTTTTTATTATAACTTTCTTTACAATAACTTTTTATATCTTCTGATTGTACTTTTTTTACATAACTTTTTATAAATATGAATTAAATATATTAATTAGAAAGATATACATATAAAATCAATTTTATCGAAAAATATTGTTTTTGCGCCACCGGGATAAAATAATCGATAAAATTGATTTTATATGTATATCTTTCTAATTAATATATTTATATATTATAATTACAACTTCACAATAAGAATGTGTTCTCCTAATAACTTTCTATAACATGATTTACATTATACTTACTTACCTCACATTACAACGATTGTACCTTAACAATTACAACTTTTGAAAACTGTACAGATAATTGATTTAGAACAGACCACGTCTAATAAAGTAATTACCTTTATTTTCATATGTACTATTTATGCTAAAAAAAAAAAGACTTGTCAATTTCCAAGCTTTCGTCTCTCGGGTATTCGAAACCCCTGCATATCTACACATTCGGTTTCTTCAACCCTAGTATTGCCACTTTTTTAGGTAGGTACCTACTTATTACTTAGGTAGTTCTTGCACACCTTTCGCTTCCCGCCTGCGCACGAGCGTAATAATAGTTATTTTCTTCTAAAAACTACCAACAATATACCCTTACATTTATGAATACGCACATTTCTTTTGAGCAGAGTGTATTAAATGTAATCATCTGAATTTTTTTGCGACAGATTGACTATACTTTTTTATTATACGATAGAATTGTTGCCAGTTGTGTTGCATTTTTTTTTTGTTTTGCTTTATACAGGATGTAACAAACTTAATCCACAATATTTTATGGATGGATACCTGACTGAATTACGTCAGTCCATAGCTACTCACTCCATAACTGATAACCAAGTCGACCATCGCAAAGTACAGTGAGTACAGTGTAGCCCGGATACACGGAATTTTTAAAGTTAAATGGTACAAAGGTGGAAATTAATACTAAGATTAGTGGCGGATTCCAGAAGAGTGACCGCAAGTCGATCGAAGTACCCTACGTCTTTATGGCTGGTAGGAGTTGCTTTGCAAGTACCGCTTCGCTGGGTGTGTTCAGCTTCGCCGTGCGGTCTCTAGATTGACGAGAGAGGCGGCGAACCCCTCCACAACTAATAGAGCTCACAATTATCTGTCTTGATTATTCGAGTACAGATTTGGTTGACGTTTGGTTAGGCTACATGATCCACACAGGACGTATTTTATATTAAGTATTACACTCGTATTCATTTTGTATTTATTAATGGCTTTTATTCCATTATTACATTTGAGATTATTATTTATTCCTTTTTAAATTACTTTTATGCTTTGTTCTTGTTCAATGTTTGATTTTTATAAAATATTCACAAATTATGTATCGATACTAGCACAGCATAAGAAACGATAATGTATTAGAATAGCCTGTGAGAACGGAGCCAGCGGAAGATGTGGATGACATAATATATTCAAATGGCGTCATTTCGGTGTGAGAAGTTTGCCAGCAAGAAAGAGAACTTAATTCTGTTTTATTATGTCCTTAAATTATTAATGTATAAAAATTTTGTTCGTTAATTTGTTTCGTGCTTTAGAATAAATTATTCCCTTTTATTTGTTTTAATTTACGGAACTTTGTACTATACACACAACTATGTTAGTTATTTACTTACACCTGATAAAGATAAAACTCAGTTGTGTGTATAGAGCAAAGTTGAGTTAATATAAATTTAAAAAAAAAAACTCATGTTGCACCTTGTCAATGATAATTAATGAAAATAATTTCTTATTTGCTAAAATTTTTACCTTCGTAATTTTAAAATATCTTAAGATGACACTAGAAAAAGCGGCACAGCTCCATGCTGGCAGAGCTGGCTCACTGCAGCAATACGATTGGTGTATGTCACGTTCGTGCTAACCATATAATTCTAGAGAACTTATTTCTTTGTTAAGATTTGCCACAGCCACCATTAACCGTAACATCGATTTTCTGTACTGGTTATTCCTAGTTCTTGGTAACATGCTCAACTCACTTTGCGATAATTTTGTGCTCAAATCCAGGGCCAAATTACAAACGTCTTTATTGTTCTCCCATATTTTTTAATTGTCTGTTTACTCGCGTAAGAATGCAATTTAATATTCTACATGATATCTGTGATTGTGCTCGGTGTTCTCGTAAATTATAGTATAATAGACGACTATGATAGATGTAACATGTAACATGCTCGCACCATTTACTTACTCTACCGATAGTAAACTAAGGTAGGGCAAGCGAAGCTGAGACAACTTATGTCAGAGGCTAATTGGTAATAAGCGTTTCCGCTTAGTAAATTCAAGTTCTCTGTAATTTGTATTAAAAAAAAACCGTTATATGTCTCAGACTTATGTATCATAGACCCCACCACTCCATATAATGTTTTTTTTCTGTTTCGCCCCGTCTTACTTCGTACATAAATCGTTGTATTTTATTTTTGTCTCTTCAAACATCGTCCGAATTGTATTTACAGTTCAAATGGTGTTCTTCAAACATGATACAAAATAAAAATGATCATTATCAATCGTTTTCTATCCATTGCTGGATGAATGCCTCCCTGTGCTCCCACCTTTCTTCTTATTTTTATTCACCGCCATGTATTTCTGTAGATTATATAATAATATGATTATTCTGTAAAAAGTTACGCACTTTCTAACGCAGTTTCGTTAAACATTTTACCCGGAAAACCTTCCAAAATACGTATTTTAAATTGAAATCTTTCAGAGCGTTCTCGTTCTGTTTATATTCTTCATTTTAACTTATAACACAATTTCTTGTACCCATCCTTGCGGCGGCATAGTAAAGGTTACACAATAATAACTTACGTCATACTTAAAAATAGAATTTTATCACACTGTAAACAAAAAATTTAATTTCTACATTTCATTTATTTAAACACGGCCTCTTTTACATAAAGCGCTGACATCATTATAATTAAGTTAATGTATTTTATATAATATATCGTCAGATTTGTATTCTGTCAAATCGATATCGCCCTCATTCTAAATCAGATTTTAATTTATTTTTTTTTGACTGAGCCCACATATTGTTTTATTTGAACTGCTACAGTATATTTATAATATAATTTTTGTAATTATATTTATTTATATTTTATTACGTTATATGTATATAATATAATTTTATTGAAAAATATATTTTTGTTGCTAACCGGGATTCGAACCTGGATTTCTTTCCAATCCGTGCAAGTTGCATTATCTAACTATGCTACAGCGACATTATTTTTGACGACAAATTTTCGAACGCATATGTTATATTTTTCAAATTAATACATCTACCGTTCCATCATTTGAAAGCCATGTACTGTGTTTGGATAATACACCTTCCCTAGATTAGAAAGAGATCCACGTTCGAATCCCGGTAGCAACAATAATATATTTTTCGATACAATTAATTATATATGTATATCTTTCTAATTAATACATTTTATTAGTATTTAAAACATCACAGACCTATGTTCTGAACAACTTCACAATATGAATGTGTTCTCTTTATTTATTTGTTTTTTTCTGTCACATTTTCTTATTATTTTATTTATTTGTTATATTTTCTATTATTTTACTTATACAGGGATTAGCAGATCTGGTCCACAATATTTTATGGTGGGATTTCTGACTAAATTACGAGTCGAAAATATTCAAGGTGTATGTACAGTTACGGACGATTTTATTATCATGAGATTTTAACAAAACCGTGTTGTCTACGTACTTCGAAATAAATATTTGCGAAAATGTTGCATCAGTTTCCGACATCTTTGCTTCAGACCTTAATTAATTCAATTAATAATTCAAAATACAATTTGAAATCGACTACGACTCTTTTTTTATGCTTATATATTTGACATGATTAAAATTAGGCACATGCAACCCCTAAAATATTGTGCACACCCAGTATATCTGTGTGTCAATCCAATTATTATCTTGTTCTTGTGTATGTACACAATATACGTGTGTTAGTTGAAAGCTGTCAGGGTCCATCAACATTCAGTCACTCAATCTGTTCTAATCTGTAATATATATTAAATAAAATGAAAATATGAAATGTGCGTATGTATACACGACCACATGCGTAGCTAAATGCCTGTAATTTAGGAAGCGCGATAATTGAATATAATATTTAATTAATGCCTACGCTGCAATATCACACATCTCCGACTTGAATAAAGCTCCCAGATAAACTACGCAAACGAGTGTTGCACACCGGTGTGACGCGCCCCGATGTGCGCGCAACCGCACGACACATGTATGCTTGAAAATGTGCAAACGGATGAGGCCGCGTACACAAGATGCGATCATTTGATCTGTCACGAAACTCCACATAGGCGCCATGTCGGTGTAAAAATCTTGCTGTTAGATTTCGCGTCGCAAACGTAAGAGCCAGCCAGCGCACACGTACGACTTTCTGTCATAATGGCGAGGGCTATGGAAACATCTAGTTTAGGAGACAACTGGGCTTGTATAGTCTCTGCATCTCTGGTGCATTCTACATTTTTGACAGATTAATGCCTTTGAGATGTGGTGCTGGAGACACAAGTTGCGCAAAGAGACGCACGAATGTCTCCATTCCGCAGGTGCTGAACATCAAGGACAGACTATTTCCCTTGAATTTTTTGTGCATCTTCGATGATAGCTTGGAAAATCTTGTTATGGTGAACTGAGATTTAACGATGATTTTTAAGTAAGATTTAACTGTTGGAGGTTTACTTTTTATTGTACCAGTCATTGATTTAATAATTAGATTAATCAATTATCAATCATCGTTATAATCGAACACAATAACGGTTTAAATAACGATTTTACCATCACTAATATGCGAGCATTGACGAAAGCTCGTCTTCATTTTGGACTCCATGGTGAACCTATTTTCTTTTGCTGTCATCAGATACATGAGCGTTGGTATATATGATACATATTAAGTACTTATATTTCCGTAGTATCACTCAATTTGCATTTAAAAAATATATTTTTTTAGGTCATTTATTAGGTGCATTTAAAAAATATCTTTCTTTAAGAAATGTACACTTTTTTCGTAACTTGTGAATTCGTTATGTACACATTGTGTTGCGATTTGTGGCTGCGGCGTGACGTGTGTCTTCGGTGCGCAATCTCGCAGAGATATTTTTACAAGTACGCACATCACAAAAGGCATACACTGAATAGCACTTAATTTAGAATTTCCTCTCGTTAACAAGTGTCATAAAACACGCTCACTCGTGTGTTCCAATTTAATCCTTATTCCGTAGTGAACACAACTTAAATTCCCTTGACATCAATCCCGATACCTAAACATTCACAATCAAGGAATAATAGTTTTTGTGCATAACGTATATTTAGGTCATTTTGGCTTGTCGCATATTTTTAGGCGAGTGCTTGAAATTGCCCTTTACGAACTCGTGCCTAAGATAGATTATCGCCTGCCAGGTGGCATTTTTTTTTGTATGTAGGCGAGGGTAGGACACGAACGTGGGGTGAGCTATGCAGCTGTTTGGCGATGCAGATGTTCAGCACGGCAGTGTGTAATATAGAATTAATATGAAACTCTTCTGACTTGCCCCGCGACGCCACTCGCCTGTAGCTACCCGATCGATAATCCAATCGATGTTTTCATTGAATAAGTTGCCATCAATAAAATGTAATCTTCATTTTGGATATTGTTATATTATGAGTGACATCAGATTCTCGGCTTTTAATCGTTCAAAATGTGATGGTCAGATAACATCTGGCAAACTTGAAAACAAAGCGCAAGATAATATTCACACATAAAATATGAAACAATTTTTATAACTTTTTTAACCCTTCCTTAACCATGGTCACAGGTCTACCTCCCCAATTAAACCTCAATATTTCCGTAAATACACGCAAAACAAAATTAGTATTTTAACTAACCTTAAAGAAATCATTTACACTTAGAAATGACTAATGATTTGTAGGATTCACATTATAACTATGTTTTAATCAATCCCATGTAAAATTGCTACGTTAGAAAAAATAGTATTTCCAGTAAGACAGAAACACATCACAGTTTCACAGTGAAAAGAATAACAAACATACGAATATTATTATGTATCTTTTGCACTAATTAAATGAAGAATAATAAAATGGAATAATTTATTTTTTCCACTTTTATTCCTCAATATTTATAGTAAATGTACGGCATTAACTATTTTAAAACCATTTAAGTTCGTAAAAGTATTTTTTCTCATTAAAAATACTAAAAAAACTCTAAATACTTAACGCTAACACGAGTCGATATTTTCTATCATGGTGTGGTGAAGGTTAAGCAACATTAGTATTATGAGCTCTCAAATAAAAATGATCTATCTTAAATAAAACATGATCAAAATCTGTAACAGCACCATATATAATATATTATATAATAATAACTAATTTATATTGTACAAAACAAAGAAATGGAAATAAAAAATTAGAGCAATATATTATTTATTTATTATTAGACTTTTTAAATTCACAATAACAAAACTTTTGTAGCTCAAAAAAATATGATTTCATTAGTTAATTCACAATTTACATTAAATTTTTATGATTCACTTTATAACTAATTTTTAATTCGCGTAGGTACGCCCCGCCACGTCTTGGGACGGATATAATAAGTATTCCACTTTAAATAATAAAATAATTTCTAAGAGATACGTGCTTGAAGGTTATTACCGAAAATAAAATTTTGTGACTATTATAACAAGCTTTCAGCATTATGTATTGTCAGACGTACTGTACTTGCACGTTTATATCATTAATGTAGTTAAATACACGTCTGAGTTCACAGTATGTACAAAGATGATAATAGGTACATAATAAAAAATCCGTAATTAATTTTGAAATTGATGACGATAGAAATTTAGAAATTTAGAAAATGTACCTTCATGTATCCACTTAATTCTTGTTTCAAAGTAAATTGTAATTTATTTTTTACTAAAAAAAAGCTTTACATACTAAGCCTTGTTTTTATTTATATTCAACCAGATTTACTCGTCAATGACGAGAAAGATTTTAATTTTTATCACTGTAATTTATTTACAAAATCTTTAAGAATAACTATTTCTTATTTTTATTAATGTTATTGCCGATGTTTTTGATGATGTACAAATTAAATTTTTGCCGACGACTTGAAGATATTCAGATCAGTGAATAATGGGTCTGATTGCATGATAATACAAAGTAATTTGAATTCCTTATTAAAATGGTGTTCCAATAATCACCTACATCTTAATATCTCCATGTGCCAATCTATTAGTTTTACAAAAAAAATATCCTGTGAAATTTTCGTACTCTATCAGGGATGTTGACTTAGTATCAGCTAGGGAGATCAATGATCTGGTTGTAATATTTGACAGTAGATTATCATTCATTCCCCATATTGATTCGATAACTAATAAAGGTCTCTAAATATAGGGATTTATTTTGCGGACTGCAAAAAACTTTTCAGACCTCCACACATATAAAGTCCTCTACATTTCTCTGGTCAGATCTCATGTATATAATTCAGTCATATGGTCTCCACACTTCATTGTACACACGATGGCGGTTGAAAGAATCCAGAGAAAGATTATAATATTTATTAATTTGAAATTAAATATACGCTCTGAGGATATCAATTATGATTATCTCCTTAGCCGTCTGAAATTGTTAAAGTTATCAGTGAGACGTACGATGACCGGCCTTATATTTCTATACAGGATCATCAATGGTATGATTGACTGCCCCCTGATTGTTGATCTGCTTTACTTTCACGCACCATTGAGGTCATCGAGACACAATTCATTGTTTTATTACAGTGGTAATGTCAGAACTCATGTACTACCTAATTCCGCAGTCCCCAGACTGCATTATTTGGGGAATGAATATGCGGATGGTGACCGATAAATTGCTTCTTCACATTTTATATTTATTTTTAATTTTGATTATGCAAAAAAACATGCTGACACTATGAAATTTTCTGTTATTTTACAAATTTTGTTAATACCTGAATAGGGCGTGTATTATAATAAATAAATAAATAATTTACTTTATAATTACACACTTTCCCGTTTCAATTCTGAGAGTGTAGGGTGAGGTTTACGTCACCTGCAGCACGGGCATTACAGCTGTATGAATGTATGAGCAAGAGGCGTATGATATGAATGATTTGTTATCTCGTGTCTATAAAATAGGACACCTTGGTGCTGGGCCCTGTTTGCAATCAATTTATCCAACAATTCACTTGAATTCCACAAAAACATCATTCCTTGAATCAAGGTCTTCAGATAAGAACGTGAAAGATAAGATATGAACTTCAGGCGTGTGTACGAGTGAAGGAACCGAATGCTGGCAGGGCCGTCTCTAACCAACAGGCAAGAAAAGCAAAGTGTCCACGATTGAGATTTTCGACTCGAGACAATCTCTGAGACAGATTATGCTCCCATGAAATTTATCAGCGAATACTCGAGACTTGTGTATGCACCATGTTTCAAGAGATTCGCCGTCTCGCTTCGCACCAAATGTCAGTTCATTAACTGTCGATGTTCCGTTGGACGTAAGTTGGGTGAATTTGAATGTTAATTAAATGTATTAATTAGAAATATGAACATATATAATCAATTTTATCAAGAAATATATTGTTGTTGCTACCGGGACAGCAGACAGTACCTTTGTCGACAAATTTTCGAACCCATATGTTAAGATTTTTCAAAAACAAAGTAAACGGTTTTTAAATAATGGTACGGTTGATGTATTAATGTACATATGTTTGAATATTAAACAATGAAATTAATGAGGGAAGGACCATATCACAATTTGAAATCACTCACTTCAATATCACAATTAGAAATCACTCAAAAAATTATGATAAAAATTATTCTAAAAAAAATTACTATTCAAGTATCCAACTCTTCACAGATTTCAAAGTACATATATTATAGACATATACAAAATATATTAAATTTTCAATATTAAAAATCAATTAAATTTTAGAAGCTAATTCCGATCTACAAGATTAGAGACCAAATTGATATTCGTAAACTAAAATATACCGCAACCCACAATCACTATACTAATATTAAAACTAAAAATAAATGCTTATAAAAATTCTATATTTTACGTCAATTTATTGCGTTTAAAGAAATATAAGCTCGGCATTTTCTATACTATATCTGAGGGCGGCACAATGTCTAAGGACAGCCCTGATTCTCGATGTTCACTCTCAGCAGCGGCTTAATTAATATCCACAACCATTTAATATATAATTCATATGCTATGTACGAATTCACGTACATATAATATAATATTGTATTATATTATATGTTACCGACAAAGTGTGAAAACCAATTCGCACTTTGCCGGTAATATAATATATTTTTTATATATTTTCTTATCTTAATAATTATTTATGATATGGGGAACCCGTTTACTATATTTAACACTTCAAAACTGAATAAAAAAATCTGCACTCATAAGAAATATGCTTTTAAATCTGCCAATCGACTATCGATATCGTCTGCACATCAATAAATCAAAATCATGATTTATCGGTGAGCAAACGGTCTTGGTTCACTCCCCCCGCCCCAAAAAAATTATTATGGAGAAAAATAGGTGATGACAAAGTAACCAATCATATTCGTTTACCCGGCGAATATATATTTTATTTAGTACCTATAAACGTCAAACATACGTTTTGCCACTTTTTTGAAAATCCTCGTCTGTTCGAAAAGCCGGAAAACTTGCATTCGTAAATTAAAATATGCCCTTTCACGTAGCGGTAGGAAAAGTAACAAAAATATTTGTGAATTCAGTTTCTACGAGATTTCTGTTTTATATTCAGTATTTTTATAATTTAGTACCTATAATATATTATGTACATATATTATTAATACAAATATTAATTAGAAAGATAGACATATAAAATCAATTTTATCGAAAAATATTGTTGTTGTTACCGGGATTCGAACCTGGATCTCTTCCAATCCGGGGGACGTACATTAACCGATTATGCTTTAGCACCACAGTGCATTGACGACAAATTTTCTAACGTAAAACTTTTCAAATTAATACATTTATTGTTCGATTATTTAAAAGCATAGACCTATGTTCTGAATAATGATAACTTCACAATAAGAATGTGTTTTCTTTAATAATATAAAAGTGTCCAGCGGAAAATTTTAAAGTTTAATATTAAATAATAAAAAAACTGCAATGTTTTTCTCATATTTTATTTATGTAAAATGGAGTTTAACCTGCGCATTTTAAGTTTTATAAACAGTATCGTCTAAATGCCGTCTATTTCTCTCAAGACACTTACAATCGGACTCTTAAATTTGCAAACACGCGAGAGCAAAGCGTTGGTTCAATGGCAGTAACTTCACGGCGGATATTTTCTTGTAGGACCTAAATTGTTGGAGGATTGTTGCTATAAACTCGACTTAAGATATCCCCACAAAAATAGTCGCACGGTGTAAGGTCCGGTGACCGAGGTGCCCAGGGTATGTCTCCGTACTTGCTAATTAATTTATTGGGATAAATTTCCCTCAGCTTCTATATTGAAACTCTAGCTGTGTATGGAGTGGCCCCGTTTTGCTGATATTGTGTTCTGTTGTTGAACCCAGGAAACAGCTGCAGTTGCGGTACCAAAAACTCGTCGATCATTCGGCAATACACGTCAGCAGTTACTGTCTCTCGCTGGTTAAAAAATAAGGGCCAATTATCCCTCGGGCAGAAATTGCACACCACACTGTCGTTTTTGGACGATGCAAACGTTTTTGATAGCGTTTCTTCGGATTGTCGGAGCACCAGTATCTCATTTTCTGTTTATTAACATAGCCATCTATATGAAAATGTGCTTTGTCAGTAAACAATATGTTTCCAAGCGTTCGTGCTATTCCAATTCGCGTAAAGAATAGTCATTTTCGTTGTGAAGCTGCACGATTCGCAGTTTGTTTGGGTGAAACTGTAGTTTATTTTTCAAAATAATGTGCACTGTTGATTTTTTTATTCCAGTACAGGCTGCAATCTTCCTTATCGATTTACGCGGATTGCACATAATTTCACGTTGAACTTGAACCACACGTTCTGGCGTCGCTGCTGACGTTGGTGGTCTCGGAGGAGTTTGGTTAACCATTGTCCCTTCTTGTCTGAACTTTTGAACCCAACACCAGATAAGTTGCGTGCTCGGCCCATCACTTACTCGTCGAATATTAAAGTGAGTACAAAAAGCGCGACGCGTACGAACCAATGAATCACCGCATTTTAAATATTGTTCAACTGCGAACGCGCGGTGCGCTCCCAACCAGTGACTCATTGCGACTGGCAAATCTGCAAATCACGCGCGTCGAACAATACCCCTCCCACTTACCTCACTTACATACGGAGAATGAACCTGGTGTTTAAGAAGATGTAATGATGTGGAAGATAGTAAATAGTGGTTTTTGTAGCGTTCTTCTCCACCAACAATATAAATATTTTTTTTTTGTAAATTTATTTCGCCATACTGTTTTGTAAGAGTACTATTAAATCATCAAGTATCCACCTCTCAATGTGTCGGTGCAGTTATTTATGATGATGAAAACAAATTTGGTTTAATAGTTTGAGCTTTATTGAACATTTAAATCTCCTACAGATGCTGTGCACATAACTGCACTTTAATGCATCTGTCTGATATCACGATCATCTTAATGTTAATCTTGATTTTAATACGTAATATACACACAGGTTCTCAGGTTCTCAACCTTTAACAAGCACCGTTCTCCTCCTCAAATAATTAGTCACGATGAATACTTTTTTTAAATATTTATTCATCTAGTTGCATTAGTTTTGCGTAGAAACCCAACTGTTTTGCGAGACAAGGTAAAAATAATTTAATTACTTTAAATTCATCATTGTCAGCCGTTTTCTACCCACTGCTGGATGAACGCATCCCCAAGTATTTCCCAACTTTTCTTTGTCCGTTGTTAATCGCTGTAACGTATTTCCGCAGAGTTTGATGATTTCATCAGTTCAGGGTAGGTAGGGATTCTGCGTTCGTACAGACGTCATCATTCTACAGAAACATGTGTAGTTCGAGTCCTGTCTGACATTATAACACTTACTGACTCGGGGCATCTGGTCCTGCTTGCTTTTTTATATATGAGTGCTGCATTTGATACAGTCGATCATCAAATCTTGCTTGAGTGACTGCACAAAACCTATGGGGTAGATGGAAATGCACACGGTTGACTTAAATCATATCTTCGTAAAAGATCGCAATCGGTGCGATTTCAAAATTCAACTTCCTTTACATCTACTTCTAACATCGGGATACCTTAGTTAACTGTTCTCGGACCACTATTGTATATTTTATATACGAAAGATAATATCGTCTGGATTACGGCCTCGCTGTTATGCAGACGATTCGCAAATTTATTTTTTCTGTAAGCCGGGTGAGACAGAGGTATTAAAAAGAAAAATTGCAAGATGCGTAGATAAAATTGACTTACATTAAATCCATCCAAAACAGAACTACTATGGACAGCAACACCTAGAAGGCATAACTTAATACAGGAATCAATATCTGCGAACGCTAAATCTGCAGTTAAGTTGTTGGGCGTGCACATTGATTCAGATCTCTCAATGAATACACAAATCAGTAAAACTGACAGTGCATGCTGACATCAACTGAGACAGATTAAAAGTATTCGGCGACATCTTTCTCTTGAGGCAGCCCGTCTACTTATAAATGCATTTGTGGTGTCACGTGGGGACTATTGTAACAGCATCTATGCTGGCCTGCCAATGTTTCAGCTGGAAAGATCACAATTTATTCTAAATGCGGTTGCACGGATAATATATGGAGTTTCCAAATTCTCTTATATAACATCCCTTTTACATCAGATACATTGGCTCCGATTCCCTGAATGGTATCCCAGAAAATTTGAATGGTAGATGTCAAACTCTCAGGTCAGCCTCTACTTCAGCTGCAGGAAGGGTTGTAGAACCGACCAACCGTTGCCAGAAGTCTAAATTTTGCGAATGGGTATTTGCGGTGGCAGGCCCAAATGCGTGGAACTCTTTACCCTCCGTCATAAGAAACAGTGCATCAGAGACTTTAATTAAGAAGAAACTAAAAACGCACCTTTCCAAAAAGTCATTTCCATAAGTGAAAATAACAATTTAAAAAAATAAAAAATAAAGGTAATTGTAGAACAATAAACAGTTAATGTTTAAAGCACCCTCGAGGTGAAAGTTTTTACGAAAATGGCGCTATACAAATTATCCATTATTATTATTACGTACTTGGTCAAAATCAACTGATGTCTCCTAATAAAGTTTTTCAAATAATTTCATCCTATCCAAATGTTGTTTCAAAAAATTATATTTTACAAGGAAACATTATTTCATGTTTGAACAAACCGACGAAACCATTTGGGTACTTCGGTTTTTTTTATTAGTAGTAAATATCTAAGGACTAATTTCTCCATGCAAATCTTTACGGCTGACCATATGAGCTATGGAAACTTTCCATTTAATTTTTTTTTATATATTCAATCATTCACCGCTCGTCCCTGGGTTAATTCAACTTATTAAAATGAATAATATCGAGATAATTAGAGTTTCCAATCTCGGGTTGTAATATCCCGGGAATCGAGACAGCTAAAGTCCATGGAATTTCCGGGAATTCATTCCCGGGTAGTCAAACATATCAAAATACGCACGGATTTCACCCAAACATGAACAAATCGATTGGAATTGTCTTGACGAATGGTGGTTTTATCAGCCACCGAGCGTCTCATTATTTAATACATGAGACGACACGTGTTTTATCCAATGTGCAATGGTGAATGAAAATTTCTACAATTTAAGTCAGTTGAAAATATGTTTTTTTTATTATTTATTTTATTCAATACAAATTAGAAAGATATACATATGAAATCAATTTTATAGAAAAATATTTTTGTTGCGCCACCGGTATTCGAACCTGGATCTCTTTCCTAACCGGGGAAGGTGCATTATCCAACTATGCTACAGCGACAATATTTTTAGCGACAAATTTGATTTTTTTGATATTAATATATTTAATCGTTCCATTATTTGAAAGAGCCATCTACCTTATTTTTACATTTATTTTTATATCTTTCTAATTGATATATTTAATTCATATTTAAAATATCACAGACCTATGTTCTGAATAATTACAACTTAACACTCCTAATAACAAATTACATTCAATTGCGCACACGGCTACATTATTTTGACTATGCTTAAGTAGTGAGCATTCAAAATACATATATTAAGTTATTTTATTTTTATGACTACATATATCACGAATCAACATTAAGTTGCAATAGCAACGGACATGGCATGTGACTGCACGTTTCCTACCAAGGAACATTACGTAACACATGTGTTTTGGAACGTAATATCTTTATTGTGTTAGTTTTACGACCGTGTAATATGTACTGTACGACGAGCGGTGCTGACGAACAACAGTTTGACGATCGCTGTTTTAAAATATAATGAACGGTGTGAAATTACAGATTCAGTATGAATTAATTCCTTCGCGAGATAAATACACCAACGACATTAGCCTTATGTGTCTACAATACCTGTGTGACAATATTGACAGAAATCAAAAATAAATATGTATTAAACGTCTTCCTCTTCCTTACTCTTCCAGTTCTTCTTCGTCCTAATATCGTGGCTAGGATAAACTGTTGCTATAAAAAAGTATGATAAACTTGACAAAATTTTCTGCCTATCAGAAATGTCGTAGCCGTTAAATGCAATTATTTTTATTAAGAATAATATATTTTTATCGATTTATTCAACCAAATCCTTATCAGTTCTTATCGTATCGCTTTCCATTCATAAATAGTCCAAAAATATTTCCTTCTTATCTACACGGCACTATACACGCTAGATAATTTTTTCTCTACTCCTTCATCTATCAACACGAGGTATGACTACGATTTTCTCACGTAATTCCATTTTTTATTTATTTTTATTTACGTTTTTAAAATTTGTTGTTCAATATTATATGCCTCGTTATCAAAATGTTATGTCCTCGTGCACATCTCTTATACATGTATAATTATTATATATGTATATATTTAATATCTTTTTTATTTTCACTTATTTTTAGTGGCGTCAGATCTCTCAGGTATATTACAAAATAAAATTTATTTATTAGTATTTTGAATTCACTAATTGGGACATTTATGGAAATATTATTACGATTTGCCGGACAGCTTTGTCGGTCGACAAACTTTTAAAAGGAGGAATGTCAATATTGTTACGATATTTGTGTAAGGAACTACGAACCTTTGACATTTAAAGGACTATTAGATTATTCATTAATACGCCTTTATTACATAATTACCTGTTACAATTAAAGACTTTTTATTTGTACTGTAATGCTCGATATAATATTGAACATCATCTTAACTGCATTACTGGTTGAAAATAAAGAGAAATATCTAAAGCAATCGTCTCCTATACTGTACAACACACTCAGTACCAACTGGAAATCGGTCAACTCCAATAAGATTACACAAATATGGACCCAATATATGATCCAATCGGGTAGAGAGCAATCAAAAGCATGGTTATCCAACATTCTAACATAATCGTTATACAGTGCCTACACTAATAACACTCCCACTACATCTCTATTTTTATTTCTGTCAAATCTTTATTAAATAACACCACAACAGCGCGAAAAAAACTGTATACTTTAACACAGATCTCAGTCTAGCAAAGTAGCCAGGACAACGCTGTATATGTCAGAGGTGGAGTCTACTCCATCCCACACAATAAACTACGAATATTTAATTGCAATATAATTGTATCTTATGTTTATCATGTTATATTATAATATATTCACCTCCGTTACGATAAAAATATGTATGTCAATAAAGTCTAAATAGTTGTGGTGATCGAATATCGAGAAGGAAATGAATAGCGTCCATATAGCGTCCAGGAAACGTCAGAGCGTCCTGGCGCTCTCATTCGAGGAGAGCCTACTCCAAGGTAATTGGAAAAGGCAAATCATCCATGTCGATCGTTCATGACAGGACCGCGATTTCCATTAACTCCCGCCCTCTTGACTGTTCTCTTCCATTTTTCTCTGATCTAAGACCTATCACCAGAGAAGTGCCTGTTGCCTTTCCCACTCGGTTCGACGTTGCCCACTACAACAAGCTTCTCTCCAATCCATCTTCACATCTCGCAAAATGCCCAAAAAATTGATGGATTATTATAGAAGGAAATTGAAGTTGAGAGTAGAGTCTGTCCTTGATGTTCAGCTCCTGCAGAACGGAGACATTAGTGCGTCTCGCGTTCATGATACACCAGCATCACATGTCAAAAGCATCAATCTGTATTCTCTTCTTTGCCTTCAGGCTCCATGATTCCGTACTATAAAAATATAGAATGCACTAGAAACTGTACAAACCTGACCTACGATGTTTTGAAAATAAGCACGGATAATATATGAAGTTTCCAAATTCTCTCATATAACATCCCTTTTACATCAGCTACATTGGCTCCGATTTCCTGAAAGAGTGGAATTTAAATTGCGCTGGTTGATGTACAAGGCGACACACAACATGGCACCTCTGTATCTTCAAGAACTTTATATCCTAGACAATTTGAATGGTAGACGTCAAATTCTCAGGCCAGCCTCTACTTCAGCTGCAGGAAGGGTTATAGAACCGACTGACCCTTGCCAGAAGTCTAAATTTGGTGAACGGGCATTTGCGGTGGCAGGCTCAAAAGCGTAGAACTCTTTGCCCTCCGTCATAAGAAACAGTGCATCAGGCATTATTTAAGAAGAAACTAAAAACGCACCTTTTCAAAAAGTCATTTCCATAAGTGAAAATAACAAATTTTAAAAAACAAAGATAATCGTAGAACTATAAACAGTTTATGTGGTAAAGCGCCCTCGAGGTGAAAGTTTTTACGAAAATTGCGCTATACAAATTATCCATTATTATTATTATTATTATTATTAAACTTTTCGCCATAATTAAGCGACGATTAATTTCTAGCTCGCGGCCACCGTCCAGTAATCCCGAGATAACATAATCCAAAAATAAACTTTCCATAGCTTCGTGCGGGTAGGTACCCTAATGTGGATCGTATTATCTGTTACCGCCATTTTGAAAGTGCGTAGATGATTGTACCTCTATACATGTTCTATTTTTTTTAATGACATCTTATAAACATCAATCGCTTATCCGACTATGCTATTTCAAGCATTTAACTTCCAGTAAATTGTTTAGAGGGTTTTTTTATCAGAATTTTTTTACCCTTCCAATTCATGTATTAATATAAAACACTTATGATGTTTATTACAATAAGATAGTTAGTAAAAGTGTCAAAGCGATTAGCGCTGATGCACTTGTAGCAGTAGATTTGGCGGTCTAGCCGCATGTAGAGTACTCAGAGTATCGTAGACTCTAAGGAATTGGGGAAAAAAAAGACTGCTATTTTGCTTAATATTCTCGATATTTCAACATCGTTCCGTATCCATTACCGATCGAATTATATAGAATGTACAACATTCTCTAACTCCAGACTCTCCGATATCTCGGAACAATTATTTTTTTCAATCTATCGTCACGTAATAAAAGTTATCTGGGAATTACAGCACAGTAAGAACTCTGTGCCGACATGGAACCAATGTGTGAATAAAGATGAAGCACCAAAAAAGCTTATTGCTTGATTACTTTTCCACCTGTTACATTGTTTCGGTCCGGAAAGAGTAAAGACTGCGTTCCGGCGCACAGTTGGTCGCTGTACGCACAATTCATTATAAAATATGTTTGCCGTGTTCGAAATAAAAGATAGTAATGTTTAATAAAAATAATTTTGTTATATCGACCCATCAGAACTAACATTTTGGGCTAATTTAAGTTATTACGTGGAAAGGGTTCCAAATGCATTATTCTTTATTTCTTCCACACACACCAACTCTATTTAACTGATATTAAAGGAATCAGCGAGAGCTAAAATTTCCAACTGCGCCAGTTATTTATTTCAATTTATTGATCATTATTGTTAATTTACAATGTTTTATTTTATTTTTAATTTCCCTCATCTCACAGTGGTCATTGATAATACTGAAAATAAGTTAAGACCTTAAAACTGATTATATTTGCATACTCAAAACAAAATAAATATACATGAATATATGTTGAAATTCAATCAACACTTTTGAGTTCATTATCTCGAAGCAGTGTCATTGTCAGATGGAACCGTGTTATTCTGAGATGTCGATATATCAAGAATCTATTCATTAAACACTTGTCCGAGAGTTTCTGTGCTGTTCCACCAAAACCCTATTATAGGGGAATCCGGATATTATAATCACGGATAATGTTATCACAACCAGTCGGTCCCAAAACCCTGTTTATAAAATTTCTTTAAAATAATCCGCCTGTTATAATCAAACTTCGCCTATTATTATCGATACGTAGATACAAAATACGTCATTGTTTAGGAAATTCTTACAAAATGATCCCTTTTTTCGAATCTTTCTAAAAGTAAGTGCTTGACAATAATATCGATATAGTTAACGATATTGAAGTATTAACTACAATGACGGGTAGACTTAAATGGTAGACGTCAAACTCTCAGGTCAGCCGCAGGAAGGGTTGTAGAACCGACCAACCGTTGCCAGAAGTCTAAATTTAGTGAACGGGCATTTGCAGTAGCAGGCCCAAAAGCGTGGAAATCTTTACCCTCCGTCATAAGAAACAGTACATCAGAGACTTGATTTAAGAGGTAACTAACTAACCGTTTCAAAATATCATTTCCATAAGTTAAAAAAACAATTTTTAATTTTATAAACAAAGATAATGTAGGACTATAAACAGTCTACGTGTAAAGCGCCCTTGAGATGAAAGTTTTTACAAAATTGGCGTTATACTAATTATCCAATATTATTATTATTATCAAAAATTGTGATTAATAATTATATTTTTAATCTTCTGGTTAAAGTTATCAGCCGGCTATTGTTATCAAAAGTTACAGGTCCCATTGATCACAATAAGCTGTATTAATATTGTCACCAAGTATGACGTAAATTCAAACATTATGGTAATTTACCGTCCCAATATTGCAGATTCTTTTATTTTCCAAAATCACTTAAAATCGTAAAAACGATATTTTTGCCCCAAAAAATTGATCAATTCAGATTTACGCCATTAAAATTAGTCAATCATTAGATTCTAGAGTATGGCAGTGTAAGAATGCGGTTGAAATTATCTACACAGAAACGTATTTGAACAAGAGAACAAGGGTCTGCAAGGGCAAGTGCGTGTTATAACGCTTATAGCTTGGCGTGTTAACGCGCTCATGGCATTTAAAAGTCGATTTTAACCAAAATGTTAAATGATATCTTTGTTATTTTTAAAATAATATTTTTGTTTTATTAACTACTTATTGAATTAAAATACATCTACCGGTTTCGAAAAATTTCATTTTCTTCTTCAGGATGTCAATAACTAAGCAAAAACATATGTTATTATTTCTTTAACAGAATCTATTTTTAAAAAACAATAAATATTTAAAAAATAAATTTTGTACGTAACTCAAATGATACAAAATTAAATGAACAAAGTTAACAAATTAAAATAATGATATCTTCGTTGTTCTAAAGTCACGATATGTATTTTTTATCCCTTGTAGCTCATGATGGATCGTGAGAGGAAGGTGAACTGGTAAAATAAGTTTTTCATGAAAATGTACGCTTGCGTTCATAACTAAAAAGCCCTAGTTTCTAGGATCGCCACAGATCACTTGCTTGAACGCAGCCGTCGAATCGAGGCATCCATTGTAATAGGTCAGCGGTCGTTTTATATGGTGATGATGGCGTCCGTCGATTCTGTCGGCTTCCTAGAAACCGCCCCAGGTAGTCTGCGCGCGCGCGCGGGCGCGGGCCGGGCACCCGGGCTCGCGCCGGGCGGTGAAAGTGCACCGCGGTGCGAGAAGTGGCAATGTTAGGAACTGAAATTGGAACACTTTCGTTGCGTGTCGGATCGCCGTAATCCGACACGGCCGGATGCCACCGCCGCGCCGCTGATCGGGAACATTTGTACTTCGATCATTTGTGTATACAATTCTTTTATCCGAATTATCATTCGAGGATGCCGGCCCCGTCGCGAGCGACAGAGTACTGTTGATAGCGTACAAAACTTTCAAAGAAACAAAACGAAAAATTAAATATCACCGTTGGAATAATTTCGCCGTTTGTACGTCGGTCACACTTCAAATAATAGTCTGCGAGTGTATGCCGCGTGCAAGCGTATGTCGAATAAAACAATTTTATAATCAAACAAATAATAGATATCTCATAGATACGAAGCTATTTTTTATTATATTTAATGGAAAATATATGGAAGTATGGATACAGGGCTTTACAAACTGTATTCGGCTGGCTTAAGTGATCACTTTATATAAGATATAACGTTCACCATTCTTACCCAAATTTACTCCAAGTGAGTCCACATATTAACATATATACAACTTTCAAAAATGTATTTATTTATTTTTATTTCAGTGCAGCTCTTTCTAATTTTATTTGTATTTAAACACATTCATTAACATGTGAAACGTATCTTTTTTAGAATATGATGTATGAATTTAACTTTTTTTCTATATTCCCACATTCATTGTTTTCCCGCATTCATAGTTTATTTTAGTAGGTCCCTTCAAAAACGATAGGTAGAGGTTTCACTATATATGACTAGTGAGACACTATTCACTGGCGATCTTTGATTATAATTCTAACAGGCCAAGATGGCGTAGCTTTAATTATGAAAAATAATAAAGAAAGATATGTATTTGTAGGTTAAGAAGACGACAGTCTTAATTACGTTTGGAGAATTACTTAATAAAAAATTGAGAATCATCCAATGATCAACCACCTCTAAATGGGGTCCGAAGTCGACAAGGCTCTTCTTCCAATCTTGCCCTGTTTCAGTACTTGATGACCAATCATGTCAATCTGTCTTCATGAAGTCCTTGTTGCTGGGATTTATCTCATACATCTTGGTGATCGTTCCACGAGAAATATGTGCTCAAGCCGCCTCAATTGAGAAATTTGCGCTCAAGCCGCCTCAATTGAGAAATTTGCGCGTAAGCCGCCTCAATTGAGAAATTTGCGCTCAAGCCGCCTCAATTGAGAAATTTGCGCCTAACGTCTTGCAATACTGTTAATTAATTAATCAATATATTTTGGCTGACCTTCCAAAATGCAGATCTGAAGTTCTAATCTATATTCCAAATATCAATTAAATAGAATTTGTTCGTTCCATTATTTAACCCAAGTTTCTAGAGAAACCATTGTCTTTATGGGTTTATTTTGGTAACGGTCGCCAACTTGGGGTTTTCTGACCTGAAACTTTAGGCCTTTTGCGATTATTTGTAGCGATGTCGAGAAAACCATTTTACAATAATAGCCCACGATCTGAAGTATAACAATGGGTTTCATTTGCTTTTTAATGGCCGCTTCGCTCTAAAATATGTGTTTATTTAGTAAATGTTAATGTATATAAAGACGGGTAAATGAAATGTTGATTTTTTTTCTGGGAACGATAATAACACCTATTTAAAAATATTACTACTGATGTCATTATCCGTGGAGTGTTTGACATTTACTCTCGTAAGAATTTGAATCTTTATTACGATGTTACCCTACGCATGAATTTATATACTCATATTTTACGATGATGTATGTGATATTTTAAATACTAATTAAATGTATTAATTAGAAAGATGTACATATAAAATCAAGGCCTATGTTCTGAATAATTACAACTTCACAATAAGAATGTGTTCTCCTTAATAAAAATGAATTGTTAATTCTGTCGTCTGCTATTCGTAAAAACAAAGTAGATGGCTTTCAAATAATGAAACGATATATGTATTAATTTGAAAAGTGTAACATATGGATTCGAACATTTGTCATCAAAAGTACTGTCTGCTGTAGCATAGTTGGTTAATGCACCTTCCCCAGATTGGAAAGAGATCCCGGTTCGAATTCCGGTAGCAAAAACAATATTTGTCGATAAAATTGATTTTATATGTGTATCTTTCTAATTAATACATTTGATTAGTATTTAAATTATTTTTTGTCCATAACCGACTGGCTTACAGGTAAGCGGAGAGGATAGAACGCCACAGTTTTCGGCCTACGTTTATTTTTATACGTCTTACCATTTTTGATGCTTCTAGCAGGGTCGTATTTTAAGTTTCTGGTTTACCCGATCTCGTTATATATTTCGTGGATGTCCTCTGCTCTTGCTGCCTTCAACACTCGCTTCACACGTATCACAGGTGAATACGGTTAAGATGTATATCAAAATTATTTTTATAATAAATTAATTTCCGCATTTTACGCGGCGTCAATTTTCTTGTCTATTCGACAATGCTTAACAGTTCAATACTTTGAGCTGATTGATATATTCAATGCATGCTGACTGATTGATTATCATCAATCATCATCGTCTCTTCACTAACAGATACAGGCCTCCTCTAAAGATCGCCAATGTTCTCTCGAGTCCTTCTCATCTATCTGTTGCACGTCGCTCTTCTGATATCGTCTTACAGCCAACACTCCTGCCGTCGAGTGCGCGACCCGGGACCATCGTCCGTGGTCCATCATCATCGTGTGCATGTAGATTTTTTAAGCAGCATTTGTGAACTAGTTTCTCTGGCGAATTTGCACATTTGGCACTCGGATCTCTCACATATATTCCAAGCATACCCCATTGCTCTTTAGGCATCTTTTAATTTGTATATGAGTGAGGATCCACATTTCGGATCTTTTCGAAATTGCGGTTCATATTATATTTTGGCTTTGAAGATATCTTCTAGTTTTCAACTCGTATATTTGGCCATTCTATACTTAATGTTTCACTGAGTGTTTTGGTTTTTATCATGTAGGTACTTATCGGTTATGTCAAACATTTATTTGATTTTTTTTTAACTTGAATATGTGTCATTCTGAATAAACAGCAACTAATTAAATTATATATTTAAAATATGTTTTTATTAGCATCTAGTGTTAATTTATAAATTCGGTCGATATATCTTTTTTTTTTTTTTGTTATTTAAACTAGACCCACAAAATATCTTGCTGGACGTTCGTCTGCTGGTACATTCAGATCCATTTTATTATATTTGATATAATCAATACATACCAACTAATCAGTGTCACAGTTTAAACAATTCATTTCAAGCTTACAAGTAAGACAGATAATTTTTGATAAGTCACTTTTTTTTATCATTTCTTTCAAATTGGAAGTTTATTTTTTAGTGTTCTAATGTCCTAGATCCATACTTGTTGGTGATTTTGGGAATTGTTAAATTCAAATTAGCTACACATTGTATTTTTTTGCTATTTAGAGCATCGTTGTTTTAATTTTATTTTATTAAAAAGAACAGTAACAGCCCGTGTACAGGAATAAAGTTTACGAAAGTATGTAACAATTTTAAATTATGCCATAATTTAAATGCTTCCAGACTTTTTTTCACTCTGGCTGTTTGAAAATTTTGTATTTCTTTTATTTGGGATGTCATATCTCAATAATGACTCGACCTAAGAAAAATAAATTATTCGTAAAACCGGCTTTGGGATTACATAATGAATTTTGTATAATCTTCCTAACAAACTATAAAGCTTTTAATTATAAGGAGAGTATTATTATATATTATGGCGAAATACAAATTCCTTTTTTTGATGAAAGGTTCTCCATCGCAGCTTCGTGGTCAAACGCTTCTTCCTTTTTATGTTGTGGTATACTTAACTACTGATCATTCAAGTGTAACAGATTAGACTATCCTCTCAGTTGTACGATGTACCTGACGTACGTATTTTTTCTTTGATTATTCCAACTCAATTCCCCGGAGGTTTTATTAACTTTTTTACCCGTCAGAGGAGCGCCACCGAGGCGTGCCTAATCCATCCGTCTTCACATTTTATACACCAGATGTTTTGTAGAGTTTTCATCCCTTATCACCAAACGTGGTCGCAACGTTTTGTGTGTATCTTGCATATTTTCATTTACCTCATATGTGCTTACATTGTTTTGCATATCGTATTGCGCATTGGTATTTTTCTCTCTTTTTATATATTTTCACGTTTATTTGCCTTGTATGTTACGTATCCTATTTGATTGTGTTTTGCCTTCAATGAGTTATTTGGTTTTGTGAAATGTAATTTGTTTGCCAATTTGCCCTAAAACAGGCTTGCCTAGCTGGGTAATTCATTTTAAAATATGTGTAAAATATATGTGACAAACTGTATTTTTTTTATATCTGTACAATGCTTATATTTTATTTATCTAAATAAATAAAAATAAAATTATTAACATATCTTAAATCACGATTAATTTATAAGAATAAGGTATGTATTCTTTCAATGGATATATTTCTATTGTGGTGGTTTGGACACGTCTTGCAAATTCCAGTAACACTATCACAAAGATGTTACTTCTTGCAATACGTGACTTGCCTCGAAATAAGTTGGAATAAACAGAATAGACAGATTGGTAGTATTTGAATATGTCCAAGAACACACAATTACTGGATTATCACCTACAAAGGCACTTTTATTAAACAAATATCAGATATCGCATAGAGACGAAGCTATTTTTTATTAATGGAAAAAATATGGAAGTATGGGTAATTACAGGGTTTACGACCTGTCTTCGGCTGACTTATGCGATCACTTTACACAATGTTACGTTCACCATTTCACCCAATCAACCTAACATTTTTTTTTAAGTTGTGTATATATGTTCAAATGTGGAATCACTTCGAATCCCACTAGACTATCACCATCTATGGACTAAATTTGATATTCATTTTTCCTGAAACAGCATATACTCGTATGTCACAATGAGAATCTAATCACTTAAGCCAGCCGAAGACAGGTCGTAATTTCATATTTTTACATTAATACAAAATAACTTCGTGTCTATGAGATATCTATTATTTGTTTAATTTGTCATCAAATATGTACTGATAGAAACGCCTTGTTGTTTAAGCCCTCGACCCTAAGATAAAGGGATGAAAATGATGACGGACAGTACATAGGTATAGTTTGTGCGTCTGGTTATTTATTCTGTGGTGTTTATTCCACCAAATGTACCCATCCAGCTTTTGACGGCACAATTTTCAAATTGTACGCGCGTATATTTCTATATCTCATGGATCATCATCCCCCCCTCTGTTCTTGTGCATCCTTTCAAAATAAACACCGTATTATATCCATCCTACGCCGAAACCTTTTATAAACATTTAGGTCAAGTCGCACAATGGGTGTATAGTAAAGCTATGTAGTACCTATTACAATTAGAAGAGTGTATTTACGACGACGCATAACCCAAAAACCTGTTTTTGAAGCGAGGGACCGCGGTTCGATTTTCCCACACGGGGGCGCACTTGGAAGGGATGTTGGTCTCTATGTACTATGTATGTATTCGTTTTTTCCCTAGCGCGTGCGAATATATTCTATTAAACGTACAAAAAAATAATTATCTCGTCAGTTAGATTAAAAATTCATTTATAGTTAGTTATCTGCCAAATATACATGTATGGCCTAAATAATATATCTAAATCTATGACACGTTTGTTTATTTTATATTTTATACTACGTATTTTTCGTTTATCTAGCAATATATATTTTAAATAAATATCAGATATCTCATAGAGACGAAGCTATTTTTATTATATTTTTAATGAAAATGGTATATTGAAAATAATATATAGTAATTGTGTGTTCTTTAACATATTCAAATATTGCTTTAAAAAATTTTCGACAAAAATCAGATTTTCATTGACATATAATATTTGCTATTTTCAAGGAAAAATTAATTATCAAATTTGGTCCATAGATGGCTATGGTGTACTTGGTACTCGAAGCGAAACAGTGTAATAAGATATGTCAACTTTAAAAAATTTGATAAATATTGAGATTGAGGGGTGAGAATTGGTGTATATATATATCTATTTTTCTGGGACAATTCCGGTACAAATAGCTCAAAACTCTTTTTTTTTAAATATATATTTTTTTATTTATTCTAACTATTATAGAAACTTAATTACACTTAATACGGGACAGCGATTCCAATTCCGAGACAATCCCGGCCAATCCGGGACGGTTGGCAACCCTAACTGTAAGCTGTAATCGCCGAGTTGAAAAAATATTATGTTATAAATATTTTCGTTACAAAATTTCGATCCTTGAATGTCATTTGACCCTCGCCAGATCCTCGTGTAATATTAAAATAAGACCCCGACCACAGGACAAAGGCATCGTATGTGGAAACTTCTACAAAAGTGTCGCACTCTTCCAGCGTCGGCAAGAGGGTGAAGAAGAATCGAACGTGCGCTTTTATCGCGCGCCTCCCTAAACTTGATATCTTACGCAATCAACTAGCAGGGTTGCTCGAGTGGCGTTCTTTAAAAAAGGCGTTGTGTTTGTATAGCTCGCGCGGTGTTTGGGGATGAATTGCGTGGCGCCATTTTACAACGTGCCCCCCGTGAAATTCGAAACGTATGTTGTCGTTTTTTACGCGACCTCCCCTGTAGTGAAATTAGAATGGAGGGGTTGCTGGAGGAACCACGCTCCGCGGCACACCCTAAGAGGCGGTTTCCTACCCCCAGGTGACTGGGCATGGATCGTCGCCATCCTGCCATTGTTGAACTCTTCCTCCGAATACTAATTTGTCGCCCGTAGTGCGTAGACGAGATTCACGATAAAGAGTGTCTTCGAAGGAAGCGAAAGTCAAAGCGCGTGACGACGGTATTAAAAAAGAAATGTTATTATCTATATAAAATAAATAAATGGTAATATTCATGATAATAATAATGTCAATAAATAGTGGAATTCATGAATGATGATGATGATGATGATGACGAATCTCAAATGTCCTAATGTAAATAAATAAATTTAAATAAAATTTATACTATAAATATTGTATTTAATTAATAAAATTGAGTGTAAGTTTATTGTATGAATTTTATTCATTGAAACAAAAGCTTTTCAAATTTTTTTTTTTATGCTATCCTGACGAAGAAACTGGTTAGGTTATTTGGAAACCGGTTAGTTTATTGGGCAATTTTTATTAAAAGTGTCTAACCATAATGTTTTTGTAATAAAATATTTAAAATAAATCCATCATAAAAAACAGATATCCAACAACGAAGAATGGGCATTTTAGCTTGTTGGTCTAGAGTCTAGCCTAATGATCCTGTGGTCGGGGGTTCGAGCCTCGTTTCAGGAAATTAATCGTATTTTCATAGCACAAGCGCTTAGCTTAGTTTTAAAATATTAAAAATATTGATGTGACACGTACTCCGTTTAAGGATTATCAAATAACAGAATTCGCCAAGTTTATTAAAAAAAATACAGTAGATGATGTACGCGATGATTAAGTCGTAGAAATTGCTTTCTTTCTATTATCGCATTAATGAAATAATCAATAATTTCATCGAAATTCAAATTATTCAAAACTTCGTGCCCAACTTCGCCCATCGCAAAACAATGACAAATAAATAATATATGGCATATTCAAACTGAGGCATCCTCCGAAATTTTTGAGTTTATTGAATAGTAAGAAAAGTCGACATTAAAATTAAAATAATCTTTCGCCATAAGGCATTCTTCGATCAATTCATTCTCATTCAAATCATTCGAATAGAAAGCGGCAAATTCCGTCGAATTTTTTTCCGCATTATGGATTAAGTCCTGACTTGTATGTATTATATATATATATTATATTTGCGTCGTAATAAAATTGGACCTTATATAATAATATTCATACTTTCACATGAAAAAAATATGTTTTTATGCATTTTTATATGCTAAATATGAATTGAATATATTAATTAGAAAGATATACATATAAAATTTTGTCGAAAAATATTCTTGTTGCGCCACCGGGATTCGAACCTGGATCTCTTTCCTAACCGGGGAAGGTGCATTATCCAACTATGCTACAGCGACAATATTTTTAGCGATAAATTTTCAAACCTATATGTTACCTTTCTGATATTAATACATTTAAAATAAGGTAGATGGCTCTTTCAAATAATGGACTTTTGGGGACCTATTTAACATGAGATATGTAAAATAAATACGTCAATATAATTATATTTTATGTGGACATTGGTGACCGCTGTGCGGTCAGGGTCTCAATAGAATCTTTATTTCAATGATAAAGCTTTCCCTAAAAGCAAACCACACGTAAATAAAATGTCGATGTAAATAAAATTGTTCCATCTTTGTAAGCTAGCTGTCAAAACGAACAAAAATGACATCTAGATGACGTATAAGAATCGTGGATATAATTTCTATGGTAAGTAAGATTTCTCTCTTACCATAGGCAGAAGAAAATATGATAGATGTCAATATACGATTTCGCTAAAATATGTTTTTATTCTTCCTCGTAATAAAGACACATAATTTCAAATTGAATATATATTAACGTAATACTATTGGATATATAAAAGAGAAAACATTTATGTAATCTTTCCTGCTCGCGTCACACAGACCGGGCCATTTAACCAAGCACTATACAACCATAATGACACTAGTGAAGCCACATACAGAAAGTCATAGATGTAGATGGGGAAGCATAATTTTATTATGGATATAGATTTTTTTTTAAAATATTAATAATTAATAATTTTTTGATATTAAAATATTGAATTTTTATAAATAATCATTAGCATGTACAGTATATAGGTGATGAATAACAAATCTCGGAAGTATTAAATCATTTCGAGTATCATTTTTTTGCGTGTTAATATAACCCATTAAGCCTCGCGCGCAATCGGTATGAGTTCCACGTCTATTCCGTGGTCCTTCACACGAACATTTCGACCTTCTCAGAACGGCAATCTTTTAACCTACAGTCATCTTCAACCGCTGGCACCTGAGAATCATTTTAATACAAGAAATCTAAAATTATTGTTTTTTCTAACGGTATATGGGTATGATTCATATTTCTTCACCTTCGTCTTAATCTCAACAAGAGAACTGAGAACTGCGGCTAATTTCGGAAGACGGCGTGAGTGATATATCATTACTTTTTCCAGTCCGTGGCATTTCTTGTACGTAAAAGTTGTAACCGGGTCGATCCGTCGTGTTGGTGACCTCACGCAAAATCTGGTTCCTTGGAAGGAACTAGAACCAGGAAGGGTGGACCCTTTGATCACCAATGTTTCCATGGTACCTACCCTCGTGTCGGGTGTCTTGGTCAAATTATCTGAGGACAGATGCTACATATGCGAATTGTGCGTCGCCAGCATCACATTTCAAAAACTTATAACCTCTTATGTTTCCGTTCTCAGTTCAAAATGATATATTGCAGCGACAACCTTAACGATTTGGTTCAAAACTACCCCGATCAAATTATGTACTTTAAGATTTTTATAGTAAATTTTTTACACTAGAAACGCCAATAATATCATCCTTACACAGACAAGACGCAAATTGGTTTATGGTGATTTGTGTCTTGACTAAATATTCAGAGTAGCTATGAAAGGTAGCGCACGTGCGATGCGACATCTTATATGGTATACCGCGTGTATGGTGCATTTCCGTGAAATGCGTTAACCGATTACACCACACCAACATAGGAAGTTGACAACAAATTTTCCAACTTATATGCTGTTGTATTTGTCAATTCTTTTTTTTTTTTCGCCTTTGCTCGGTGATGATTTTTAAATATAATTTTTACAAATCTGACTACCCATTTGACAAATGGTTGAGCGCCCCCCAGAAAAATCATCAGCGGGCACTGTGATCATCTCGTCCGAACATGACACAACTTGTTCCAGACGTACGTCTTTCTTTCCGAATTGCCTCCCGTGTCTTTCAATGCACGCGTGTGAGAGAGACAAACTTGTATCGTCCTTTGGTATATTTTTCGTAGAAAAGTTGAAAAGTTAGAAAAGTTTTCTTTTCAAGAGAGGGACATATTTTTGATGTACTTGTGATGTTTTGGTATCTGGATATTATTTCACGACGGACGCTAAAAAAAATTATTAAGTACCGCTTTAATTGACGTGCTTGTTTGGTCTTGCGATCGACGGGATGCCGAGAAAAGTGAAGAAGTGTATATTAAAGAGAGCGCACATTCGCGAATTTACCATATCAATGATAGAACGCCATATGATGTATCGTTTAATTGATCACACCTGGCTCTTTCGGTGCCATCAACGCTTACGTCCTGACCACATCCTTTTCCTACTTAATCCTTCAACATTTCAAACTACTTGAGCGATCCTTTTTTAATCCTATTCATTGTGCTATGATCACTTTTATTCCCTGCAGTCAACCCTCCTTTCCATATATTTCTCGGCCATACCGTTTCTATCAAATATATTTCCCTAATATATAAATTCATCTACTTGTTCCAAACATTTAATATCTAAGTACAGTGGAACTTCTATATACGCCACACTTTGATAACAAACAAATGTTTCCATATTCGTTAATATTTTCTATATTTGTCACTTCCACCGCCCGGCACTGGCAATGCTGTCTGACTGGACCAAACTGGCACCCAAATGATGCCATAGTCAACCAAAATATAAATGGATTCAATGCTGATGTGATTGACTGCTTCATGAAGGTTTTATAAAACAGCCAGAAACAGGCAACGCCGGGCAAGTCCTTTGTTAAATGGAGTCACCTGAATTAGATTTACCCGATGTTCAAATTGTCTCCTTTTAAATATTAGTAACTTTCCTCTTTTCCCGCTTCTGCCATCGTGTCTCCTCGGTACAATAAAGGTAAAGTTTTGACATTAAATTTATTCATTTGTGTACTATTTTTGGGGGCTGGGAAGGAATTAATCGAATTTCAGTTTTAGTTATGGGAAAAACTGTTTCTTATATTCGTCAAGCCCTCAGGAACGGATTAATGACAAATATAGAGGTTCCACTTACACGTAAATACTTTATTTTACTATTTGTCTTTCTTTCTTTCTTAAATACCATGTTTTTCCACTTGTTTTCATAATAATGTATCTTTCCTCGCACACGCCGTACATTCTATTCAATAGAATCTGTAATCCTTATTCACTATTCGCCAATTGATACTGCATCATCTGCATACATTCAAATGACTAAGAATAGATTATTTATCACTTTAATAATTAAAAAACTTCAATATTTAAAATTAACAAATCCAACTTTATTAAAATATTACTCATAGAATTACAATAATATATACGTTGCCCCTTTTAACTCGGTGGCGCTTTTCTACCGAGCTTTTTATAAACTTTTTCACCCTTATTTAGAAGAGTCCTCGATCGTGAGTGCCAGTAACTCGACACCCGGCAGAAAGGCAATTTTCATTGAATGAATGACGCACTTTTGTTCATGTTCATTTTTTACTCGTGTGTGCGATTTTACCCGTCGCCTTTATGCACCGCTGCCATGTTTTCCCCTCGCTTGTCTTTCCGACACCGCGCGAGGAATTTCGGAACCAACTTCACTATTCAATATTCAGTTCGCTTTCGTTGGTCGTCCGGTGCGGTCGTGTCGGAGCAGTGGTGAAAGTGTCGCGTCTCGCACGGTGAAGCCGCGGGTTCTTACCTGGGGCGGTACTGAATATACATTATAAATAATACACATGTTGGGTATCAGTGGTCGTGATGATGTGTTCTTGAATCCCGCTTTGTAAGTCGGATCGTTGTATTAATAATTTTAAGATTTAAAAACTATTACTAACCACAAATTCTGTGCCAACACGTTTTGGAAATAGTTTTTTTTTTTTTTTCCCGTTATATAAAAAATAAATAATTATATAACTTGTCTTGTATGGGATAACAGACATGGTGTGTGTGCGCGTACGTGCATACCGTCGCGCCGCGTCTCTGACGGGGTAGGCAGTGAGGATAGAGCGCAATAGCTATCACAAATGCAACGACAGGAGATAAAAATCAGGTTATTATTCATTTATATTTATTTGCTCAAATTTTTTTTTTTCTTCTAACTTACGTTGCTAAGTCGTGTTTTTTTTATATATTGCTAGCATATAATTTATTTAAATAAAATACATGTACAAAATATGTATTTAATTAGCTTTAACGATAATTATTGATTATTACAATCCGCGTAGCAGTCGAATTACGAAAAAAAAATGACAGCGCTCGCCCAACGCTTTGAATACAAGCCATGTTCTTCTTCTTTTTCTTAATCTTTCGTCGCCTTGATCTATCTTCTGTCCGTTTCCAATTATTCTACCATGTTAAAAAATTGTTTGATAGCACAAATTGGCGTAAATCAAATATCTTTTTTTTTGTGCTCAATACTTTATGCAATACATATGTTATAATATGTTACAATATGTTAAGAATATACGGATTTAATTATTTTGTTTAATCTATGCATTAGTCAGAAAAAGTTGATACTTACTATTGATAGAATCGGCGTTAACTTTGTAGAGTTTCATCATCAAAATGGATGGATATATAAATAAAACAATGTTTATAACTCTACTCGAGTAGTGCTAATAAACTCAAGTAGAGTTATAACATTGTTTTATTTATATCCATCTGAAAGTTGATACGTTTTTTTCTTTTTCATAAAAAAATATTTTTTTAATTCTGCCAAATATGGCGCCGGTTTGGATCAAACCGCCTGGTTTTGTAAGACGACCACTGAGTGCGCTGGAGTAGGGCTGCAGATGGTCCAGTGCATCGATCAGTAGAAAAGTGGTCACACGCACAACGCGAAATACCTTACCGGTGATGACGTCATATTGATAAATATTGCACATAGCAAGATAATAATAATTTTTAAGTATATTTAATTCACGCGTTTATCTGTTCTTTTAATTCCGATCTTATACATTTAAATATTTATTTATTTAAATTATCCATTGCTGCAAGCCATAAATCATTCTGTATGTTCACAAATTCACATAATGGTTTTTGTATTTCGGTATCTACCTGTCCCAAATACATACTCGGAAATTCCGAATTAATGATTTCAATAATTTACCATATTAACACAATTTTGTAGCACGCGGATAAATGCATCTAATGGTCGCGGTCTTTCTTATAATGCTTGTGTATTGTCTTAATTATGGAAAGTAACTTGCAGTTTATTAGTTTTAAATGAGTATATAGGTCCTATCTAAGTAATAGGTTTAAAAAAAATCAAATCTAATGTATAATTTCTGATATAAATGAATAATAAAAACTCACATTACACACGTAGGTGTTGAGTAGTATTGTTTGATATTTTCTCATTCCCACCCTCAAGTTGTAGCGCAAGTGATCTTAAAGCAATTCTGAGATACATATTAATTAGCCGATGGTCTCTTTGCTTCTGTGGTCTAGTTAGGTCGCTAGTCTGTAATATTCCTGTGAATATGTGATTTACATTGTAGGGCACCGATTGCAGTTCTAACTTTGTCTGCGACGTCATTAACAAATCAAACAATCGCGATGATGGTGATGAGAAGGTCTAAAGTCAGAGAGAGCTAGCGATCCTCGAGTAAGGCCTATAACCAGCAGTAGAGTGACACAAGCTGTGATGATGACATGAACAATGTAAACTCACCTGTGCGTGAGATTATTTACTATATTTTTATAATAGCTGCAATTCATATTATATGAACTATACTAGTTAGGAATTAGCCATTCTTCTTCACGACACGCAACATCCCTCCTATCAAATTGCTAAATAGGTGATAATGAAATTGTATATCCTCGTAACCTGGCTATTTTATTGGCTGTGTGCCGGGAACGCGCGTTCTAATCGAAACTTTTCTTTCTTTTTTAACTTTTTGTAAAAATGAATTAATTATTTAAATAAAACACAACGTTGTTTAACATAAAACGTTTCCGACGTTTAATGCGTCATCTTCAGTAATAAACTAAATCTTGAAACTAGAAGACATACTATCGACTACATGGGGGAAAAGTGGGAGTATGAGAACAGTGTTGAGCAAGTGATTGTGGGCGTGTCACTTTTCACCGAAACCCCCTCTACCCAAAAGCTTTTTAAAAATTAATTATAATGGACTTTCACAAAGTTGAACACAAAAATTGTGAAATATTATATTATTAAGGAGAACACATTCTTATTGTGAAGTTGTAATTATTTTGATATTTTAAATACTAATTAAATGTATTAATTAGAAAGATATACATATAAAATCAATTTTATCGAAAAATATTATCCGTAAAAATAAAGTAGATGGCTTTCAAATAATGGAACGATAGATGTATTAATTTTAAAAGTGTGACATATTATTGGTTCGAAAATTTGTCTTCGAAAGTACTGTCTGCTGTAGCATAGTTTGTTAAAGCACCTTCCCTGGATTGGAAAGAGATCCAGGTTCGAATCCCGGTAGCAACAACAATATTTTTCGATAAAATTGATTTTATATGTATATCTTTCCAATTAATACATTCGAATGTAATATTTATGATTTTTAGAATATTATATAAAATTTGCGTATAAGCTTTCAAGTTCGTCAGTTTTTTATCGAACTCTATACACAGCACTGTAGACGATAATGCGTTATATGTTAAATCTGGATGATGTAATAACTTTGACCTTTAGTGACGTCATCATGAGAATTTGCACATAAAAATCCTTAAATCGTTATTAATGTGTCGGGATTGAATGGTAGTGTTCTTATATTGGGACAATACTGAAATATCTTTCACTGTGTTAGAGAGGAACATCAAAAGTTGGATTTGATTTATTGTATAATTTGTATTTAAATTAATGTTAATTTGTTTATATGGCTATCGATAGAATTAAAAAAGGATCGTTATGATGGTTTAGACGTTCGCGAAATACCTGCCACTATCGGGTTAACCAGGTATTATTGGATGAAACTCACTCAAAAAATGATAATAAAAATTATTCTAAAATAATAAAAGACTATCCGAGTGTACAACTTTTCACAGATTTCAAAGTACCAAAAATAATAGACATATAAAAAAAAATCAATAATCCAAATTTTCTAAATTAAAAATCAATTAAACTTTAGAAGCAAATTCCGATCTACAAGATCTAGAGACCAAATTGATATTCCAAAACTAAAATATACCGCAACCCAAAATCAATATATATTTATCAAGGCATCAAATTTTTTAACAACCTTCACATCGCAATTATAACAATTACAAACTACTAAAAATTTGTATTTGAAGTAAACTAACTGAAACATAAATTATCTCGTATATACTCCTTCTCTATACACGAATCCTACTCTCATAGAGAAGAAATGAATGTTAAATGAAATATATATATATATATCCTACTAATAATTCTAATATAAAAATATAAAAAGTATTACGGAGTAACACTGTAGTTACACCATGTATGTACACATTTTAAAATATGTGTGAATGATCTGATTCAATTTTTTTTTTACATTATTTACGGTTTCGACTGTTACGATGTGAAATAATTGTGTAACTTGAGTTCAACCTTAACACTGACATAGAGGATAGAGCGCCACACTTTTCTGTCCTTTTCATCTTCTCATTTGATCGTCGATTCTTGAGGGTTTAACACACGTTTGTGAATATATATTTTAGCGATAAAAAAATTCACATTGCGAATACAAAATATACCTACATTGTTTTGCAATTTCTACCATCGACCGGCCCCGGCGGTCGGCGCGGCATCGCTGGGAACTTTTTTTCCAACCGAGAGTTTACACACAAATACAGAGCCTTCGGTCGGTAGGTAGGTACACTCCAAATGGTTTCCCAGAATCCGGTCCCCTCGCAAAGGGCCCGGGTCTTTTCACAGGTAGAGGCCATATGACCGAGGAATTTTTGGCGGCAATCAGCTGTGGCGCTCGGCGCTCGAATTTGGCGGGAATACATCGCAAACGTCAAGCTGGTCTCGTGTTACCGGTTTTTCATCGGAAAATGCTCTCGACGGTCTTACGTCACTGCTGTCTTCATCAGATAGTCTCCAAGTGCCGATGGGTGACGTCAATCTTCGTATGGAGTGCAATGCTTTTGATAGTCGCACGCCTTATAATATATTGCCATCAAACTGATCGCCGATGATTATCAATACTGCTATACATATATATAAACTCCCCCTGCAAACAACACTGCATATCGGTTTTTACAAATGTTGACAGATGGACGGAGCGTCGACTATCTTGGATTACATACTGTGTTGTTGCTGGAAAGATTACTTAAAAATTGTTTGTAATCACCGACCTCCAAATAAATAGATATGAACATGAACACGTGATACGTCTTATTTATACAAAGAGTTAATTTTCGAAGAGTAAATACTTTTACTGTTACATAAATGTGTCGTAAACTATCGGATTTATGTTTCATTGAATATATGTGTAGAATGCCTCTCCTATATACATATACACTTCATATCATGTCTGTAATAGTATCTTTATTTATTTTATATGATTGTTTAATATACCATTCTATGCCAAAGAAGATATACATCGTTGTGGCATTCATAATTCAGATCTTCCCTAAAGCGATATATAGTATTTTACCATTCCCGTGCATGACCTTTGTAGAAGTGAATTCATTCTAACTATGCTTTAATCTCACGCTATTCAAGAATATAGTCTAAATGTTACACTTCTACCAACTTGCCACATGCGTTACGGCACACCACTCTTACCTCTTCTTCAATCATATATCTATATACTTCTTCCATGCACTCTTTTCGTTTATTAAAGTTTTTAACAGGGGGCCGTTCTCTAAATTCTGATTTATCTGATTATTCCAGATTCCCGTTGCTTTCAACACTCATATATTTTATTTGCCATCATCTTCCCGCTTATACGTTTCGCGTCACCAAACCATCTCACCAATATTTTATTAATTCTATCAACTGTGCCAGTTTTAGGCTTCATTATGCACCGCTGAACTGGCTTCGTGTGCTGAATTCTTATAAGCGATAATTGTATTCAGAGTACCATTTATTTAATTTTTAATATAGTGCATGCATATGCTCTAAAACTTATTTTTTACATATCTGGCCAGTTTCACTTTAAATCTATTCAATTTCTCCTCCTTTCTTATGTTTTTTTGGCATTTCATTAAAAATCTTCATCGCACTATACATCATCGATTTCTGAGATTTGGCCTTTTCCTGAATGCCAGTTTCGATCTATCCCTTCCTCACGTACGATGCTCGTGTTCATTTTGATTTGCATCAATTTTTCGTATAAATGTCACCGATATTTTCATATTGAGAATTTTATAAATAAATACCATTAAAATATATTTTCTACTTAAAGTTCATCATATTCAGTTCTTTTAGCATTGCACTGATCCAAAATATCTATTTTTCAGAGTATTATTCTCAATGGTTTATTTTGCAACACTGACAAATGTTGCATTTCTTCTTCGTTAGCCAAAAACAAAATGCTGGTGCAGTAGTTGATGTGTTACAAGACTAATAAATCTTCTGATCCTTTCCAGAATTGCGATTTTCTCAGTCATCTTCTTTTCGACGTCATTCTCAACCTCCCTAGTAACATACTTCCCAAATATTTACATTATAAACATTCTTATACAAACAGTATACAAAAAAGGCGAACAAGCTTCATAATGTAAGAGATGTTCACTGTCTCTTTAACTAGACCGAAGTCTGTACTAAAGGAGACAGGTTCATCCGTTGTCTGTCATACAAATATGAAATCCATAATTATATTTATTTTTTTATCTAAACCAAAAATATTAGGAATGAGATAAACAGGGATTTGAAAGAAGTTTTTATAAGTAAAATACTCACTATCTCATGATTGAAACACTATGCAAAACAGAAAAATGAATGTAAAGAAATGATGTTCATGTGATCATTTCCATGAATCTTTGCTCAGTTTCCTTTCTGCCAATACCCACTAACCAGCTCCTGAGATGGTGTTTGAGTTTATCCATCTAGAATTGTTTCATACTGCTCGGCAAAATGTTATAGGCTTTGGGAGCCATAACATATGGAAGGATTGACCAAAGCTTGTTTTCATTTTAGGCTTCACGGTGATCCTATTATTTTTTGCTCTTGTAAAATATACACGTCCACAATGATTCTAAATATTTATACAATATAAGTTGAGTAAGCCAAGCTAACCCATTAATAGAACAGCAACAAACATCATCGCTTTCCTGCAAGATTTCCGCATACAGATGTTAGTTGAGGCTACTTGACGTTATTAGGAGAACACATTCTTATTGTGAAGTTGTAATTATTCAGAACAGACGGTCTGTGATAATTATGTAATTACAACTTCACAATAATTACAACTGATATAATTACAACTTCACAATAAGAATGTGTTCTCCTAATAATAAAGTTGTATCAATGTGTTCAAAATTTAATAAAAATGAATTGATAATTCTGGCGTCTGCTATCAGTTTACTCAAAGGTATTTGAGATTCTGTAAAAATAAGGTAGATGGCTCTTTCAAATAATGGAACTATTAAATGTATTAATATCAAAAAGGTAACATATAGGTTCGAAAATTGTCGCTGTAGCATAGTTGGATAATGCACCTTCCCCGGTTAGGAAAGAGATCCAGTTTCGAATCTCGGTGGCGCAACAACAATATTTTTCGATAAAATTGATTTTATATGTATATCTTTCTAATTAATATATTTACTTAACGTTAACCTATCTGACATTCATTCTGTCATACGACAAAACAGTCATTAAAACATTATAAAATCATTCCCTATAATATGACGCCAGCATTGAGGACATGATGTATTCAGACGCTACTACTACTATAATTGCAGGAATATTCTAGAAATACTTCGTTCAATTGATTGTGACCCAGTGTCGCTTTTATATTTATCTATGTGTACTCACTCGGTGTATTTAAGATGAACGCTGCGTTGTGTTTCACATAATCCATATGTTTATATAAATTGTTAAATAACTTCCTCTTTTCCGTTTATCACATGATATAAATTATTACACACGCGATAAAAACACTGCCACATCTCGTTACGGAACATTGCGTAATAAATGAGGTAGGGGGTTATACTCGTAAAACGACATGAAACAAATATATTATGTAGGTATAATAAAATTACAAATTACGAACTGTTTTTATTCATATATATATATATCATATTATTTTATTAAGGAGAACACATTCTTACTGTGAAGTTGTAATTATTCAGAACTGTGATATTTTTAATACAAATTAAATGTATTAATTAGTATGATACACATATAAAATCAATATTTATCGAAAAATATTATTGTTGCTACCGGAATTTGAACCTGGATCTCTTCCAAATAATAGATGGCTTTCAAATAATGGAACGATAGATGTATCAATTCGAAAAGTGTAACATGTAGGTTAGAAAATTTGTCATCAATGTACTGTGTGCTGTAGCATAATCGGTTAATGCACGTTCCCCTGATTGGAAGAGATGCAGGTTCAAATCCCGATAGCAACAACAATATTTTTCAATTAAATTGATTTTATATGTATATCTTTCTAATTAATACATTTAATTTGTATTTATTTAACATATTATGTTTGTATTATTTATTTCATTTTATTTTATCTTGTAAATTATGAAGAATTTTGAATTTGAAACGGACGTATCCGTGCGGTTGGATTCTTGGATTACGTATCCTTTTAAGATTTCTGAATCGATGTTTCTGGAAGCGTCGAACGAATGCAATCGAATTGTTAAATTCCTAATGAATTGTTTTTTTTTTCAAATAATTTGCTTACTTACTTACCATCGCGCCGTTTCCCCGCGAGGGTATGCAGAGAGGATAGAGTGCCACACTTTTCTTTCCTCATTTACATTCATTATCATACAAGTTCGTCGATTATTGATGCTCCTTTAACAGGTCCATCTGGTTTACCTGGTCGTGCCAAGTCTTCCGCGGACGTCCTCTATTTCTGGTGCCATCAACACTTGCCTCATATAATATTTTCTCCTCATTCATCCACTTAATATTTCAATAAAAACAATTCCATAAACAAAATCTCACCAAAAGTACATCTAAAAAAAAACAAAAGTATTTGTTAAATTAGTGATATACCGGACGTTACACTTGTAGAATTGGTCGACTTTACGCAAGAAAGTTTACCCCTAGTGCTCCTCAGTCTTTTAGTAATAACACCCTTTTACTGTGTCTTTAGAACCTCCATTGCGTGCACGTACCTTTACCCGTCGAATTAACAGATTTTCACATGTTGTAAGGCGAATAAATTCAAGACACATTTCGTAAAAGAGTATTAACATCTTTCAGCCTAGTGTCAGTCAGTCGATAAAATGTATCGAAACAATCTGACAGTTTGCTGCCTGACCAGGTAACGTTTCACTGAAGATCATCACTCCCCACTGAACCGGTACAAGTGAATAAATTCTAGAGGAGATGGACCGGATACCAGGCGCGGTCGCTTCATACATGCTTTGGATGCTCCGCATCCCTTGTGTTCTAGAGTCAAAAAGCTTTGGACTTTTTGTTTCTAGCCGAAAACAGTACTACTGCAAATAATTTCGTCCTGTCCTTTAGAGACATACTACGACACGGCGCTCGCACGGAGCGAGTCGAAATACATAAACATTCTCAACTTGCGAACATCGAAGAGTGGATTCTATAATTCGTTCCGTATCCACAAAATTTGGAAGTATTCGACTTTCGCGCATGCGAATTCAGTCCGCCTATCAAGGTATTCGCATACTGTATACGCGATCATTAACAGCACCCAACGTACAAAAACTACTTTAATGATTATGGGTATAATGCACAAAATAGCATACATATTACGAAGAGAGCGGTTTGTTTTGAGGATTTTTTTTGTGTGACGCATTTTTGACAGTTTGGCTTGAATACTTGGATATCCTCGGAGTATATGTTATGTTTGTTTATTTGGTATAAATTTATTATTCAGCATCCCTTCAACAAAAAGTCACCGACCGCCACTGCCGGATACCTGCATCACTGGCCGGATATCAGTTGCATTCCTACTGGAGAGTATTTTTAATACGAATAAATGCTTGGTGCATGATCGCATAGTTCGCGTGAACGGCGCGGTCCGATCAGGTCCAGCGCTCTGCCGCGGCTAATATTGACATCTCTTATGAAAACAACACTGTCCTTGTGTATTTAAGCTAGAAGAAGACCGGAACATTAAAATTATTTATATTTGAGCCAAATGACGTATTGTAAAATTACAAAAAAATAATTGTTTTATTTTAATTAATTTTTATTAAAATAATTGTTGGTCTATTTTATAAACGTGTATTGACAAAAAGATGCCTAAAAAAAATTACCGCGAGTCAGAATGAAGAAACGTATATTTACTAGATTACTTATGAATTCGATGTGAAATTAAATGATGATGGTGTATCGGTAACTTATTCTCTCGTCAATTGAACGATCCTGCTTCGAGTCTTGGTGGTAACTGTATATTTTTTCGTTAGGTAGATTTTTTGGGTGTAATCTTTTTATTATTTTTATTCTTATTGTGAAGTTGTAATTATTCAGAACAGACGGTCTGGGATATTTTTAATACAAATTAAATGTATTAATTAGAAAAATATACATATAAAATCAATTTTATCAAAAAGTATTGTTGTTGCGCTACCGGGATTCAAACCTGGATCTCTTTCCAAACCGGGGAAGGCGCATTATCCAACTATGCTACAGAGCGACATTATTTTTGACGACATATTGTCGAATCTATATGTTACACTTTTTCAAATGAATACATCTATCGTTCCATTATTTTAAAGACATCTACTTTGTTTTTACAGAATCTCAAATACCTTTGAGTAAACCGATACCAGACGATAGTAATTTTTTTAAGCGATTCTTCTTATTTATTTTAATATATATTAGATTGACCTTACGGACAGCTAAAATAATGATAATAATACAGAGGTGGAAGTGGGGCTTATACAAATATTTGATAACAAGTGTAATGAACAAGTAATTATTGTTTTTTATTAATATTTAATATTCTTGTAACCTGGAATAAGCAGTAATTAGAGTTGTATATTTTTTGTTTATATATATATTTTACGATTATACGTTGGTATCCGTCAGCCGTAATTTAAATTAAAATATTAAATGGTTTTTTTTTTTTCGCAAACGAATACATACAATTAATAATAGTTGTCGGTGGTCCGGTAGTGTACACGAATTTATTTTTTGCCTAAAAATTCATCGGATCGCGGACGGGGTAGGTAATCTTCATCACATTTGTTTACGCTGTTGGTGTTCACGTGCCCAATTTATTATTTTACCTCTGTTCCCCCCTCCCGGCCGCCGACCCGCCACTGCGCAGGTGAGTTTTACGATTATGTATACAAAATTCTTTTAAAATTATAATTATTATCGCCTCCGCGGCGCTAGCATCGTGACCGGGTCTCGCACCGGCGGTAAAAGTTTTTGCGGAACTCGACTTTTTGGTTTTTTTTTTTTGTTCCCTTTTGCAATGCTCAATTCTCTCGCCGAAGGCGTTACGATGCGTGGTGTGCGGCGGGCGGCGAGTGAAGACACTTAATTATACGGATGCCGGTAATACGGCGAGCCCTGTGCTGGTAATCCGACTTCACCCAACTTAAACAATACGCCATCGTGATGATAAAATTTAATTTTAACTTTGTTATGCTCCGTTAATTGCAATTTTTTTTTCTCTACTCGACCAGACTCAACGCCTGTTACTGGTAATCGCCACAAGTGTGTATTATAGCAGAGCCGTACACCTTCTTCTTTTAAATAGGCAATCCACCCTTCAAGAGTGATTTGTGCCATTAATCAAGCTAATACTTTATTTTACACAATAAACTACAATAATATTGTAGAATAGTAAATATTATATTACAAGTCAATACCATTGTCGTTCAAAAAATTTGCTATTATATCGATTAAATGTGGCGAGTTAAGGGAAATGAGATGACACATGTTAATCGGGTGTTGAAAATTACTATTGACGAGATTACTGTAGAAAAACCTGTGATCCGCAAAAAAGATATGGTCGAGGGTTTCCTCCTCGGCACCACACTCACACATTGGGGAATCTATTGAGTTCAATCTGAATAAATGTGGGGCTACATGGCAATGCCCAACTCTCATTCTAGAGATATTTGATATTGTTATTTTGGAGACTTTCCTTTTGGAGAACCAGGGGGTGCGGGGAATACATCTTTTTAATTATTTTAGAAGCCGATTACCCTTATAATTATTTGAATCCTTCCATTGTGCAGTCCAGATAGATTTCGTACGTTTTTTTTTTTACCATATTGGGTCTGTCATACATCGGGATATGGAATTGATTGGGGTACACTCCGGAAAGAGTGGCCTCCATGGCCAGTAATCAGCACATTAATTATTTTATGTGCAGGAATCCAAACGAATGACACCTGTTTATTGTTGCTATACAAATTAAATAGACATCTTCCGATGGAACAGATTATCTCATTGTCTAGCCAAACTTTCATATTAGTAGAGAGGGATTCAAGAGGTGCTTGCGAGTCGGAGAATATAACAGCCTTATCGACGTTCCGGAGTGAGCAGATGTCCAAGGCCTCTTTAATTGCCTAACATTCTGCTGAGAAAACCGATGAATCCGAAGGAAGTCGTAGCTTCACATTTATTTCTAATTGAGGCATGAAGGCCGTGCACCTCATATAATAAAAATAAACTACATGACGTATCATTACCAAATGTTTTCTTTCCATTGCTGGATAAAAGCATAATGTCAAAAAGTGGTGATATCGACTGGGCTCCTCAATCACCTGATTTAACAGCTCCCGACTATTTTCTGTAGCAGTACTTGAAAGGAAAGCTCTACGCCAATAAGCCAACGACAATTCTGATGCTACAGGACAATATTCGAAATTAAATAACACGCGATGTGTGCGAGAATGTTATGAAAAATATGGTTAAAGGAGCACGCATTTGTGCCACTGACAGAGGCGGCCACCGAATAATCGATAAATTAAAAAATTGTATTTCATATCTTAGTTATTCAAAAACAACATCGGCCTGGAATATAATATTCACTTGTATTAATTTTTTTTTTATTGTTTCCTACTTATGTGAATCTTAAGTGCTATCTGTAAGTTAAATGATAATTAAATTATTAACATTCTTATTGTGAAGTTGTAATTATTCAGAACGTAGGGCTGTGATATTTTAAATACTAATTAAATGTATTAATTAGAAAGATATACATATAAATTCAATTTTATCAAAAAGTCAAGATTTATTCCAATACGGGGAACGTGCATTAACCGATTATGCTATAGCACACAGTGCCAATGTTCGTCAATACGACAAATTTTCAAACCTATATGTTACACTTTTCAAATTGATACATCTATCGTTCCATTATTTGAAACCCATCTTTTTCATTTTTACGGAATCTCAAATACCTTCGAGTAATCCGATAGCAGACAACTTATATATTATTAAGGAGAACACATTTTTATTATGAAGTTGTTTTGTGAGGATTAACATCATTATTTACATTTAGTATATAATCTACACTATACTAATCTATAGACTACAATTGAAGATTTTTATTGTGGGCGTAAAAGATTTTTTTTCTGTTTTTTTTTAGCATGTTAATGATGATTAGACTCTCTTATCATTTAGTTAACTAACTAATCATTTACACTTCTGTCTAAACAACTTGTATCGACTGGAGTGAACAATGCGCAAGCGCTAACGTGGCGCGCACGCAAATGACCTCGTTATGTGTTGGATCTGTTGTTCATACGTAAAATATATTTCTCTGGTACATAAGAGTATATACAAATATATTTGTACATAGACTGATAAACAAATACGTACCCACGTATTTCATTAAATTTGGAACTTCACTCCTTGGCACGTGGAATTAAACTAATAAGGCCCGGCGCAAGGCAAGTTTTAACACTGATCTATGACAGTTAAAAACCATTATGACGCTGGTCAGACCACACGAGGGATGCACTCGTCTAGGCGATGAGTCCCCCGCCCAAGGTGTAGGAATAAATCCTTTCAAATCAGAGGATCAGAAAAAAAAAACATCTGTACAAAGTTTTGTAGTTTTTTAGGCGTATTCTCGAGATTTCTTAGTCATAACGGATTACTAACGATAAGGTGCTCGAAATAATAGACACAAACTGCACGCTTGAATTCCATAAAATATTGAAATCTCAAGTACCTGGGCCACATGACGACAGGACCCAAATACAAAGTGCTCCGTCTGGCGATGACGGAGAAAATCGACCGAACATGTGGGTCGGTCCGAAGAAACTTTCACGGTATGACAGTGGTATGGATTACATGCAAAACAATCGTTTCGCGGAGCTTTTCAAAACAGCTGCGGTTGACGCCTGACGTCGGATCGTTGATGTTTTAATTAATTCTTTCATGTTCATGTATTTTACGGAGTGGAATTGAAATGATCCGACTTGAATTGACAGAAACAATGCGTTTATCAGATTGTTCAGCTGAGTTACAAGAAGCGTTCTTAAATACGACATCGAGCCGGTCAAAATCTTAACAGTAAAGGCCTATACTCTACGCAGCACCTGTCTGGGGTCACGCGGCCATTACACACATCAATAAATTACAATTCATCCAGAATAAGGTCATCAGACAGCGCTGCGTGCACCCAAATGGACCAGAATTACGCAACTCCATCACGATTCAGGTATTCTCCCAGTAAAATAATTCATAAAACACCTCCAAGCGTTTTTATGTTGAACTCCCACAGCACCGCAACCCCACGATAAACGTTCTGTCAACCTATGACATAGCGGTCCCCTTGCGTATTAAACGTCCCAAAACCGCCTCCTTTAGAGGTTATCTTCTGTCCCAGCTATCAGCCCCTGCATCATTGCAGTAATAATAATAAACACGCCTCATTTTTGCTAATGCGTCCGAAAAGCATATATGATGGAAGAACAAGGTGTGCAAATGGACCCGGTACTCTGAATGAAATGATACAAAAGTAGATCCCGGAAAATCGATTTATTATTTGTATTGTTATTATTGTATAAGTTAGTTAGTGTATTATTATTATTCATCGTCACTATTGGCTCTACAACCCCTGGTGGATCTCCTCAATGTCAGCAGTCCACTCTCGCCAAGGCGAGGCGCGAGGAGCCGAGCACGAGAATGTACTGCAGCTCTCGGCTTGCATCGCCTATCCCGTGTCATCTCGTGCCATCTCGCTTTGCCTCGCACGCCTCGCCTCGGCGAGAGTGAACTGTTGACATAAGAGTCTTCCTCCCGTAATCACTGCTTTATGTCGTTTCTCTCCAGTTTTGTATAATCTAAGGCAGATTATGTATTTGAAGATATTGTCGCTCCATCTTAGCTTAGATTTTCCCATGGCTATCTTCGTTTACCAAACTTTCGTCCCAAACTTGTCTGACCTGTTGGTCTACTATTCAGCAGTAGTTTCCATGTTTGCTCTTCTGTCATCCTCTCTACCTGACCCAACTTTGAGACGTTCAGGTCATTAAACATATTATAGAGCGCATTATTTTGGCCTCCTACGCCAAAACCGGCCTAAAGATACGCCTCATAATTTTTCTTTCAAGATGTCCAATGCACGTTTGTACATGTCTCAGACACTGGTTTATTATCAGGGGCATTATTATTGTATTATGAAATATTACAGAGTTCTGAATATGCATAAATAAAGGATAACCATTTTATTGAGTCGTTGCCACACACAATGTTCTGCAAAGTAAAACCTGTATAATTATTCTTCCATTCTTTAAACATTACTTCTGATGTGTATGTGTGTACATTTTCTGCAGCAATGAATAATTTCAAATTAATTGGAATTATTGTATACATTGGTATAATATTTTTTTGTGAATATTGTTTTTAACAATATTTAAATATGTCCAAGAATACACAATTACTGGATTTTCACCTACAAAGGTACTGTTATTGAACAAATAATAGATATGTCAGAGAAGAAGCTATTTTCTATTATAGTAATGGAAATATATGGAAGTATGGGTAATTTTTTTTTCAGTGTCGGTAAATCGGCGTTTAATAAAATTTATAACAACATTACTTTTATAGCTTGCATCAATATCAAAATCCTCAGTACAAATATTATAATACATTTCATTTACATGCAAGTCTGTTCCTACCTCGCTAGGTACATATAAAGTACCTGTTCTGAGGTAGGTAGCCATAAGGTTTCATAAGCTAGAATATAAGTTGGAAGTGAGGTAACAAATTATATTAAATGGTAAAAAAAACAGAAAAATCAAAAGGAGACAAGTAGAGATAATAAGTAAATTGAACAAAGTAATTTTTTTTGATACACCTAATATGATATAACCTCCATCCATATCTATCAAATTTTTAAAAGTTGTATATATGTCTATATATGTAATAGCCGGAGACAGGTCGTAAACCCTGTATTCCATATTTTTCTATTAATAAAAAATAGCTTCGTCTCTATGAGATATCTATTATTTGTTTAATATTGTTTTTATTTATTTATTCATTTTATATTGTTGCCGACGGTCTACCTGTGTTCCACGAGCTCGATATTATAAATTATGACATAATTTATTATTTTTAATAATGTGACGTACATCAATCGCGACAAGGCAGGAATATTGTTGTAAAAGCCTAGATTAATTAAATTAATATTTAGAAACAATGAATGGTCGCATCCTCCGCTTTTTCACGAATATACATGACGCCGTTCACTGCACCCGAGCAAATGGAATAGCTTTATTATAAAATATCAATTAACAAATATATTCACAAAAAAGGAATGTTATATAAAAATACAGGTTTATGCACAATCGTAAAAATACAACAGAAAAACATTTTTAAATCAATGCATGTCACTAAATATAAACGTTAGTGACACCCGTCCAATCAAATCGAGTCTGCCGCTAGTGACATTATCGTAAATTATCTTATTAACTTTGGTATGTAAAAAAGATTCCATCTCGTTAATAACAGCTTACCCGAAAACATCAGAAAGGTTAACGATAACAAAGAAATAATCAATGCTATCAAGAAATACTTTAAAGATACACATGTACCCCAATATTTTTATACCGTTGTTATTAATATATTGTATTTTATTTTATTATAAGCTAGTTATTACATAAATATTTTTAGAGCATATAATATTTTTTATTTCATTTATACTTTCAATACTAATTCATATTATTGCATTTTTTACGAAAATATCTGTTTTTATAACTAATTTATATATGTACCTACTAAATTACATATTTTATAACCATTATAGTTTACAAATGTATTATATAAATTATTACAGTGTAACTGCCTCTCCAAGCACAAGAGCTAGTCTCCTTTTTGGATAGGTAATCGATTATAAAAATTGTAAATTCACTTTCACTATGTACTCACAATTTTATTTTACACTTTCTGCTCGATATACAGCGTATCATAACGAGCAATTTGCATAACGGGCAAAACAAATTTTAAAAAACGGCTCCCTTAACGAGCGACATTTCGCATAACGAGTGACGCGCTTGTTTACCATTCAGAAACTCCACGAGCCTTCGAGAAGTGTAATGTCCAAAAGAGCAGGCTAAATGTGATGTGGAAATCCAACAGGAAGGCTTGGGTGACACGTGACATTTTTACTGATTGAATCAATGTTTGATCTTTCTGTGAAAAAATATTTGCTCGAGATGAATCTGCCACTCCATGTCTCGCTTGTTATGACCTCCTTAAAGAATTAAATTTCATCAAGATCCAGTTTCTGCCTCCCAACACCACTCCGTTACTCAAGCCTATGGACCATCAGGTTATTTCTAACTTTAAGAAAATCTACACTAAAACACTCAAGTGTTGTTTTGAGGTGACTGAAGGGACCGATCTCACCCTCAGAGGGTTTTGGAAAGATCACTTCCACATCTTTGCTTGCCTCAAGATGATTGACAAGGCGTGGGAAGGGATTACCGAGAGGACTCACTCATTTCTGCTTGGAAGAAGCTTTGGCCAGAGAGCGTTGTCGAATGTAACTTTGAGCGGTTTGAGACAATACCTGTGGAGTCTGTAGATTGTATCTTTGGCCAAGGGACTGGAAGTGGATAATAATGACATCGATGAGCTTGTGGAAGAGTTTGTCAGTGAAAGAGGAGGAGGTAGCAAAGCAACAATCTTTTGGCGCAATAAGAGAAATGGGAAACTGTTGCGTCGTATATTGAGAAGCATCTCCCTAATAGAGCGGTGGCTAGGCGCGCTACAAATTTATTTAATGATAATAAGTCATTTTCTTTGAATAAACGTTACAAATAAAAAAAATGTGTATTTTTTTCGACACTAAACGCATTATTGTATTTTACATTAATTTATATGGGAAAAATTGTTTCGCTTAACGAGTGTTTCGCATTACGAGTAAGATTCTGGAACGAATTATGCTCGTTATGAGAGGTTCCACTGGACTGCACTTCAATTTATTCATCTTTAATTGTAAAAGTCGCGGCATAACCGAACTCGACCTTTGAATAATGATATATTCTCTCTGCGGCGTTCCAACTGTCGGATGATATTTTAGCGATAAGGTTCCTCCTTCGTCAGAGCGGCCGTGGCCATTAGTCACTCCGCCGGCTGCCGACACTGTCGCGTAAATTATTTGCTGCTGCGTTATATCGATCCGTCGATTTTTTGGAGGAAGTCCTCGTCAGATTTTTCCAGCGTTTCTTACGTTATGATTTGAACCGTCAATATTTCCACTTCTTGTGATGTGAGACACAACAACCGCCTGCAGGGCCTAGCAGTGAGCAATCGGCGATAACCGATTGCTTATCTGCTAGTAAAATTACGATTTTAAATATGAATTAAATATATTAATTAGAATTATATACATATAAAATCAATTTTATTGAAAAATATTGTTGTTGCGCCATCGGGATTCGAATCTGGATCTCTTTCCTAATCGGGGAAGGTGCTTTATTAATTCATATTTAAAATATCACAGACCTATGTTCTGAATAATTACAACTTCACAATAAGAATGTGTTCTCTTTAATAATTACGATTAATCATAAAAAAAACCTTTTTATAATTTATTTTATTCTTTATGGTTGCGGGAAGACAGACCGTTGATGAATTGAACGCCAGCATAGGAAAGGATCACTCACGTGGTTTGGTCATATGGAACGGACGAATGAGTGGAGAATGGTAAGAAAGATATATGACGCAGGTGTTATAGAGGACGTTCGCGGAAAACTTGGCACGACCAGGTAAACCAGATACCGGAGGATGGTTTTATTAGAAGCCTCGGCAATCGGCGAGCTTGTGTGAGAAGAAACGGCGTGATGGTAAATTAGTTAATTATAAATGATCAATTTACAAAAAAAGTTCACAAATCAACTATTTTAAAATCGAAGTTTTGGTGAATGCGAGTTTACGTTCTTTAAATAATAATATAATATACGTAATTAATAATAATTTTTCAATGTATATGAGGTACATATGTATGCATATTATTTTTATGGTTATGGTTGATTGTGGTTATAAAATAATAATAATAATAAAACGCGAAGTAAATTTTGCAAATATTAAAAATACTTAGACATACGTTTTTAAAATGAGTCTCTAGTTCGCTTGACAGAATACACAAAATGTGTAGACTATTAATTAAATATATCCCAGGTCATATTATTCCCACAGAAAGAAAACGAGGTGTTTTAATTTTATTCGAGAGGACCTTCACCGCTGTAATAATGTATAAATTTATGCCGAATTTCGTTGCAAATATCAAATATACGAGATAGGTCAACAAGTTCATACATAACATCGATTTGCTAGTTGGAGATCTAGCGGGGTGTATTATTTCCTAGCAATCGTTAAAATAATCATTTGACACATTTGATTTACTCACCGGCTGCAGCTGCTCCGCGTGACAGGATATTGATTTAAGGTTTAACACGTCTCTTTGTAATCGGTCTCACGTGACTGAGAATCGCGACCTCCCCGGAGCCTCCCATTGATCCTTCCGACTGCATTCTCCATTGAAGAGTGACTTCACTCGGTCGGTCCATCTGCCCGACTCGCGTTTCTTCTGGTTGTGCTCGTAGTGCATTGGGCATGATATAGGCTTCGGTGTCCCTTTCCCTGTGAGGTCACAATACATCTGTGTGTTTTTGGACCTCGTAGCCTATTGTAGTATTTAAAATTTAATTAAAAATGTCCGAAACATTCAATAATGCTATCGAGTCTTATTTATTTGTAGATCCTGTAATATGAAGGCAATACGCGTCGAGCTGTCATAACATGTCTCCAGCGCCACATTTCAAAGGCATGGATCTCTTTTTATTTTTTATGCTCCATCCATGTCCCCAAAAGATGAATGCAGCAGATATATCTCCACTCCATTCAAGGAAATGCACGCACCACCTAATTATTGCAATATGCAATATAAACAGTGGTATAGTGTTAAATAAAAAAAGTAATTAACTAACTTCCCATCACGCCGTTTCCCCGCAGGGGTAAGCAGAGAGGATAGAGCGCCACACTCTTCTGTCCTGACACACAGTTCTCGCCTCATCCACATTCATACATTTTCTCATACATTATTGAGGCTTCTAACAAGACCATCCTCCAGTATCTGGTTTACCTGGTCGTGCCAAGTATTCCGCGGACGTCCTATATTTCTGATGCCATCAACACTTGCATCATATATCTTCCTTTCCATTCTTTTCTCATTCATCCGTTCCATATGACCAAACCATCTTAGTGATCCTTTCTTAATCTTACTCACTATACTAACATCAGCTTTACATTCTTTCCTTATTTATTTACTGTGTGATAAATGGATCTGCCACACATACACCTAAGCGATCTCATTTCCACTGCATTCAGTCTACTTTTGTTCCTTGTCTGCCAGCTCCAAGCCTCACTTTCATACGTCAGTGTCGGTACCAAGACGGTATTTGATTTAAAAGATATATGATTAAAAAAGTACCAGGGCTGTATTTGATTGGTTGAATGTTTAACATAATGTAAATTTAGGGATATCTTTTTATTTAAGTTGAGTTCACATATTTCATCTGTCTCCGAGTGCATGTGATTAATGGTTGAAAGAATTGGATACCGCCGCGCGCCCATATGATCCAATTATTAATTAAAACCTATAAATTTTCTCGTAACGACTTTCACGGTTTCTGAAATGTTCCGGTCCTATGTATTTTGTCATTCTCTTAAAATCCGTTCGTTGCACAATATTTTATGTACAAAATTATATGCTGAATATTTTGTATCAAAATATATTTATATGTACTTGAAATGTAAGATCTATTTCAATAAAGTACCAGGGCGACGCCTCAACACACCACTCAATATAATATATTGTTCGTTTAGAGTTCTGGCAAATACAAGAAATCCAGTATCTGAAACATTACAACTGCTAAATTTGCGTGGTTTTCGTTTCTAGATTTGACATTTCTAGAAAACCATTGACAAAAGTGAGAGCTTCTGGGCTATCTGTAACCAGGTACCAGCCTACTTGACTGGAGGTTTTTTTTTAAAGGACAGCTAGAAGGGGGGGACACACACCTTTTCCCGGGACCGCTTTCCCACTCATCAAAGCTAATAAAAATACACGACTTTAATAAATTCAAGTTTATGCAGTATATAAAACGAAAAAAGAGAAGAAATTTAATGTAGTTATTAGCAATTTTCACAGAATTTTAATATTTATACATTCCAGCGTCTTTCAAGTGCTGTAATATATATCATAAATCCATAGAATACATAGTTTTACATATGGATGGAAAATTTTGACGTAGTAGTTCAAGGCAGACATTCAAGCATCTATTCATCAAAATCACTCTCGAAAGAGACAGTGGACGAGACACAAAATGGATTGAGTCACACTTGCACGGATAGACTAACGGAGTTGCAAAACACGAGGTATGAAGAGTGCGAGGTAGACGCATAAGTGGAGATACCCACCCATGCAGGCCGGCCTAACCACCTACCTAAGGAGTTCCAACGTGTCACCCATACCCGAATAAATTCCTTATATAAAACAAGATTCATCCCATTACTAATTAAGTCTGCATTCCTAGGCAGGCGGTATCTAAATCCAGTCAAACTACCAATCATACGTTCTCACAAGCATCTCTAAATATCTCACAGCTCAACAAAATATTGTAGGAGTTATATGGAGGTTACAGGAGATGATTTTTCGTGCGCGTTTTAATTGTATTATTTTACTAACAATTAACCGGCGATTGATTTAAAATCGAGTTTAAAGGCATCCATGGACATAAAAAAAGCTTTGTGTTATACGTAATGATTAAGAATTTAAGGCATATTTTATGTATTTGTCTACTTAATACCTGACACAGCCTGGTAAATTAGATAAATCACTTAGGACGGTACACAGAGGAAATCTACCTGTCGAAAAAAATATAGTTACCATCTAAGCTCGAACCTACCAAGCAGGTTATAATTCAAAGGCCAAGAGAATCATTGCCATCAAAAATATGATACCTTCCATCAGGAAAAAATAGATGTCTCATTAAAAAAGTTAGGTGTGTAAAATTAGATAAAGCACGTGATTTCATTTATTTTTTAGATGAGAAACGTTAAAAGACAAGTCTTGAAAACGTTATCGCAACATTAAAAGGCAAGTCAACAAATCATTATTGAGACGTTAACCTTTCCCATACGGTGTTAAAATAATAACGCGCGCTCCTGTGCTGTAAACTCAGTGTACATGGAGATTTTTACGCTTTTTAAGTCGGATAAATATGAATATTTTACATTTATTACTTATATTAATCATTAAAATAATAGTTGATATATATATAGAAATAAGGAAAAAATGTAAAGCTGATCTAAATATAGTGAGTAAGACTAAAAAATAATCACTTAGGTGGTTTTGTCATATGGAACGGATGAATGAGAAGAAAATGGTAAGAAAGATATATGACGCAAGTGTTAATGGCGCCAGAAGTAGAGGACGTCCGTGGAAGACTTGACATGACCAGGTAAACCAGATACTAGAGGATGGTCCCGTTAGAAGCCTCTATAATCGTCGAGCTTATATGAGAAGATGTATGAATGTGGATGAGACGAGAATTGTTCGTCAGAACAGAAGAGTGTGGCACTCTATCCTCTCTACCTATCCCCGCGGGGAAACGGCGTTATGGAAAGTAAGTATATATATATCAATTATTATGAAAAAGTGCTATGAATAAGAAAAAACATTGGACATACGGTACGATAGCATAAGACACGTTTAACTCGGCCAGCGTTTGCTCTACTACTAACTAAAATAACGATCGGCATCCGGCACCCCGCGCACTACACCTTCCGCACCACTCCGTCGTACACATACATGTATGTACTGACAAACTCACGTGAGGCTCTTCGAGAAAACATTTTTTATTGTTACGTATGGTAAATATGAACTCTGTATTTAGTATATTTACAGAGATATTCACATAATTACAGCAATGTCAACTCAGTTTACATCACCGGAGAGAAAGGTTTAAAAGTGTGAAACATTAGTTTCATGCCGCGTGAACGTGAAATGTTATTGTAACATATTGAAAATATTATCTCATCAGTCCCGGCATTTGATCAAATCATCCACGCTAGGAATCTCGCAATTTATTGGAGTATTCATTTGCAGAATCATACACAGCGGGCAGGCGTCACCAACTATTGAATTATACCAAAACCCCATCGATGTACGTACAAGACCGTAAAATGTACTAGACCGGCCTCAGCTCGATACTATTGGGCGAAGGTCTCATTCATACATAAAAATATTAAACATCCAACCTGCTTAAAAATGACCGTCGATATGTTTTAAAAACTAATTAAAATTTGGATGTAAGAATAATCAAGTGTTGATGTGTGTAGCGTTTGGAGGTTAGACATAATTTAAAATTTTATTTGCGGTGGTAGCCACCCGCCATTTAATATACATATTTCCTATTTCACTCATGCCAAGACTCCGCCTACATCCCGTAATTGATGTCGTTTAAATTTTATGGAAAATAGTTCAGTTGTACGCCAGTCCTGACGAAGATACGTTAGTATAGAAACCGGGCGACGTAATAACAACACAGTGGTTTGAACAAATAATAAATACAGTATAAACATTAATAGTAGAGATATATATTTTTTAGTATACATATATTTTTCTAAGTAATTCATCTAATTTCTTTTAACTTTACTACATGATTTATAAGCGTGTCCCACCACTCTAAATGGAAATTCCTGTATATTATATTAACATACCAATTTGGTGTATGAGGTGTTCTTTTACAATTGTTATATTTCATTTATAAAAAATTTAAAAAATGTTTATAAAACAACAATAATAACTATGTAAAGTGCAATCCTTGCCGTAAAACTGTCATGAAGTTTGACAAAAAAAAATAAAAATATATATATATGTGTGTAATAAAGTTGAAATAAAAAAAATATCAAAGTGTTTTTTAAAAATATTTGAATTCAATTAGTGAAAGAATAACATAAAAATTATTTATATTTTGGTTTATTCTTGTTTTTAACACAGATAAACATCGCCGAATAAAAAGTGTCACGAAACAACGTAGAATAAAATTTAAAAAAATATATATCACATATATTAGTTTTTTTATTTTTCACAAAGTAAAATAACATCATCTGAACATGAAATAAAATTTACACGAGGTGGGGCGATCCGTGGTATTGTGTTAAGACGGCTTTGTGCGTTTTACAGGGACTCATCTAGTCTCGCTGCACATCCCACCCATTCCTGTCTCCTCGCTTGCACCTTATGCAGGATGTTTTGGGTGTGTTTTTGTATTTGTTTTTTTAAATCTATGATTATTGTTGTTTAAATGTATATCTTATAAATCTATTTCCCGATACAAATAATAAAGACAAATAGATAAACGAGTTTCCTAAAAAATAAAATAAAAATATTATTTAAATTCATTATATTTTTCATATTCCTCAATTATTGTGTTTTAATTAATAAAGTTTATATGTATGTGTGCGTGTATAATATCTTCAATAATGTGTATACATAGATCGTGGGTTTTCTATTGATAATATAAAAATTGTGTCACTTCAGTCGACTGATCTCCCAGGTGCAATCCGGACTGGACTGCTGGTTCTTCTGGCTGCTCTGATGATGTTCTCTTGGCTGGTCTCCGAAAATTAGTGGAGTGGAAAAATAGTGGACTGACCCCGATGACGGCTATATTATTTCTGTCACAAGTTAAGCAGCGTCTCTGCCAATACCAAGTATACGGGCCTACACCTCCAACAAAAAAAACCAGGACTACCAATCGAAGGATATAATAACGCGCAAACAATTGGTCTGTCGTATTATTCCTACATATAAATATATAATATTATACATCGAATCTACCCTGAGACACATTGTCACGTGCTGCCGGGCTGACCGGGCATCCTTTCCATGCTATGGATAGAACGCCAGGCCCCGAGCTCCACGTCACCGGCTGGCCACAAACGGCACTTTAAAATTTCGAGTTTTTACTGGATATCGTTCATGAGAGTTTCTTTTGTCTGTAGGTGATGGTGAATACACATTGATAACAATTTTTTTCACAATTATAAACTATATTTTAACAATAACATCTTTTATAACCTCCCGCGCTTCACTTTTGTAAATGTTTCACTTCACTTTCTGTTCTTCAACCACCTCTTCTTCTTTGATGAATCTTGCCGGTGGTCAGCACGGATCAGTTCCCCAAAGTCGGACCCCCCCCATTCGCCAGGATCAAATTGCAAAAACACGCTATCATCTCACCAGAAATATAGCTATTGACGCCCGGCTTCTAGTTATAGTCTTTACATTTTCAGCCTTTTCATCTTTGCCAGCTCTCTCTCTCGCTTCTCTCTCCAGAAAAAGTGACAGCTACCATCTTGCATCGCGCCATAGATCATTCGCCGAACTGCGGCCGGTTCCGCAGACGGTGCGACATTTTATATCTGACGTTTTTGGTGGGCTCGCACACATGGACGCATGCATCATAACGTCACAACATATTTATATGTAAATTGTAATTATATGGAGAATTAAATAATAATTGCGTGGCGAGTCGAATTGCACAAAGTGCGGCAGTTTAGGGCTCCTGGCGTCCTCCCAAACGGTTGTGACCCTATCAAAAAAATCGCACTCAATGGCTGGCGGATCGGCGAGCCGCTCTCGGGCGTATCTTCTATTTATCAAATGGGCAAAAACTCGTCTGAAACCTCAAGGTTGTTAATGTGATTGAATCACGGCGGTCGGATATTTTAATAATTCCGCGGCAGGCTCAGTTCATTAGGCACGATCGATCGCCGCTGTGTAATTGGAAAATGCCTCTTCAAACACATTTGCGTTTCCAATTTAGCCGGTTGTACAATTTTGCCGCGTCTATTTTTTGTTGCCGTCCGATGTGGCTTGAACAGTAAGTGTTGTGTCCGCGAACTTGACAATTTTTAATTACCTGATTGGCTATTATCATTGCACGTTAAGGTTCTAGATTCTTCCGTATTCTTTGAACCGAGATATTACTGCATTTTTCAGACCATAAGACGCACTTTTTTTACATAGAAAAATATACTAAAATTAATGTGTTTCTTATGGTAAGAATGCGCGATGTTCACTATCTCTTTAATTAGAACGAAGTCTATGCTAATTCATATGTTTACAAACGCCCGGGTCAGATCTGACCCACCACCGCAGAGGATGGGTTAATAATGTATATTTTATTAAGGAGAACACATTCTTATTGTGAAGTTGTAATTATTCAGAACTGTGATATTTTTAATACAAATTAGAAAGATATACATATAAAATCTATTGTATCGAAAAATATTGTTGTTGTTACCGAGATTCGAACCTGGATCTCTTCCAAATAATAGATGGCTTTTAAATAATGGAACGATAGATGTATCAATTCGAAAAGTGTAACATATAGGTTCGAAAATTTGTCATCAATGTACTGTGTGCTGTAGCATAATCGGTTAATGCACGGTTCCCAGATTGGAAGAGATCCAAGTTCGTATCCCGGTAGCAACAACAATATTTTTCGATAAAATTGATTTTATATGTGTATCTTTCTAATGAATACATTTAATTTGTATTTAACATAAATTAATACCTAACTTGTGTTTTTATTCACTCCTTTTACATCGTTTTAGTTACTATGTAATATTTCGGCACCACCGATAAATCGACGTAAACTGGTGGTCTTCGGCTCGCTCGTTGAAAGATATGAATGTATATTTTTGGTATACAATAAAAAAAATTTTTTGTAAAAATTGTCTGGTAAATTAGGAGCGTGTCTTATTGTCCAAAAAATACGGTATGTATTGCACAGTTCCACGACAACTGAACATAATACAGATGCGCATATAGACAACTGCGCGCAGTCAGCTTATTACACTACTGCTGTAACTTTGTCTTAAATAACCTAACCTAACTTAACGTAATCTTAAAGAAATGGTGAATTATCGTGAAGTAATTTATATGAATCTATCTAATATTCTAGTACTTTGTGTGCACTTGTCATTGTGTGTAGTTATCTGGTCACAGGATCACCTGTCTATTGTCGGATCAAATTGTTTTGGCACTTACACCGTTGTTAAACGGTTGTAGAATAATATATCGTTTTATGAGATCACCTTTCAGTATTATTTTTCACTTTTGATGAATAATAATAATAATGGATAATTTGTATAGCGCCATTTTCGTAAAAACTTTTACTTCAAGTGCGCTTTACACATAAACTGTTTATAGTTCTAAGTTCCCGTTCACTAAATTTAGACTTCTGGCAACGGTCGGTCGGTTCTACAACCCTTCCAGCAGCTGAAGTAGAGGCTGACCTGAGAGTGTGACGTCTACCATTCAAATTGTCTTGGATACAAAGTTCTTGATGATACAGAGGCGCCATGTTGTGTGTCGCCTTGTACATCAACCAGCACAATTTAAATTCAACTCTTTCTGGGAATCGGAACCGATGTAGCTGATGTAAAAGGGATGTTATATGAGAGAATTTGGAAGCTCCGTATATTATCCGTGTAGCCGCATTTAGAATAGATTGTAATCTATCCAGCTGAAATATTTACAGGCCATCATAGATGCTGTTATCTATAATAGTCCACACGTGACACCACAAATGCATTTATTAGTAGACGGGCTGCCTCAAGAGAAAGATGTCTCCGAATACTTGTCTCAGTTGATGTCAGCATGCACTGACAATTATACTGATTTGTGTATTCATTGAGAGATCTGAATCAATGTGCACGCCCGACAACAGCAGATTTAACATTCGCAGACATTGGTTTCTGTATTAAGTGTTGCATTCTAGGCAATAGTTTCCCCACTGTAATTTTTTCTGTGATCACGTGGCACGTGGTGAATTCGTGCAGCTTTCAAAATTACATTTAATTGAACACAACTTGCATATAATTTAAGGCACTTATTGTTTTTATGGATGTTCAAGACGCGAGTCGGTGTTACAAGGTTGCATTCTTGTTCCAGTCGTTCCGGCTATGACAGCGAGAGCAGTGATGATTCGTCTGACGACTCTGCAGCAACCGATGAGGCTGTCTCCGCCAAGGGTGGGGCCGGGAGGAAGTTCATCAACAAGGGAAGATGGAGCAAGGAAGAGGTAAGATTGTTCCATGGGAGCTAAAAATATGAAATACCTCGATAATGTTGTATTCTTGTTCATGTGAAAATCATTTTTTTTTTTTTACAGTAATGATAGTTCAAATATTGTTAGCACCATTAAATATATCTTTTGACGTCACAAACCATATCATAATAAACCTTGTAATTGCATATACAGCCGATTCCGTTTCCAGTTTGGCCCGATTAACCGAAGCGAGCTTAAAATTAAATGATGATTATTTTTCTTTAATTACGTAGGGCTCCCTTTAAATAACGCTGTAACCAGGCTATCATTTTTTTTTCTCCTGGTAACTTACAGGCATAGTTGAAAATTAATCATCAACGTCTTCTTCATCTAATTTTTGATGTTTCGATTTAATGCTTCAATAATTGCATCCCCATTCTTTATTTTCACCGTAACATGGTAATTTATTATCTATTGTCGAAAACTCTTGATAATTAACAATAGAACTTTTAACATGTCCTCATTTATCTCATTGCTCAAAATTTATGTATTGTAATCTTAAATTTACTGTCCCAACTACGCGGAATGTCGTCCCAATTAAGCGATGTGTATCACTATTAGTTCCTTGGTTTGGTTTTCGTTCCTTGAGATTTGGCCCAAATAACCGGCGGCCCAATTAAGTGGAATCAACTACTAACATTATTACCCATCGAAGGACGGGCGTGAAACGCGTACATAAGACATAGGTAATTTAAATAATTACCTACTTTACAGTACAACAGCATCGTAGTTTTGCAATTTTCAAATCTCTGACAACACAAATGGACTTTGTTTTCCATTCTAAAATTCTAATCCACCTAATTAGGTGTTAGATGGATCAAATCAATTTCTCTTTCAATGTTCCCTACGCGTGACAAACATGACATTTCTGGAATATTATTGTACATAGCAGGGGCGTGCACTCTATACGATCAAAAAAGCTGTGCATAACTATGATCTTCGCAATGTAAATTAAATATTTATTTGATATATTACATATTGAGTTCGTTAATCTACGCGCAAATAATTTAGTTCTTATGTTAACGTCTTATTTAAAACCGTATAACTAGCGGAAGAATTGAAAATTGACAAAGCTGCGCATGTGTTTTTTCGCAAAATCTGCCCCGGCCGTATATGAACCAAACGCAAGTCTCGCACCGTGCGGTGGTCTGAATACACGTCTTCGTTTTAACAGACGTGTTGCGAAACGCCGCATGTGTGTCATTGAAGCGGACTTGACTGTATGCATTCTGCTAATACACTTTAAACTTAGTATTATTTTATATTGTAAAATATTTTAGCTCCTTTAGTTAATAACTTGAAATACTTCCCATGAACAACAGCAATAATAAACGCTTACACAAAACAATGTTTCTGAGTGAATGATAAATACAACCTCTAATGATATTACCCATCGATATTAGCAGCATAACCTAAGTCCATGCCTAGTGCACGCCGCTGGTACATAGGTATATTAATTTTTATGTACAGTAATTCTCATCTTGCAATCATTCGAGAAGAGGAATAAAATAAATCAGCACGCAGCATATTTTGCACGTCTGCAATAATGGATATTTTTTCCATTCTTCATTGTGACAATCGCCGGGAATTTATCCCTGGCACAGGGGATAAATTATTTCCAACATTTCGGGTTTCGTCGTCATAAATACAGGGTGTCCCAAAAAATGTATACACAGCATGAATAATTATAACTTCAGTTTTTATTCACATATAATTAATATTTAAATTGCAAAATAATCTACATTAAATGTTGTTGAGTACGGTCCTACCATCTAGGAAGGCTGGACGATCTCCACCGGCTAGTCAGTGGAAAGCACGAAATATTGTGGGTACGTTGCCGGATTCGGATCACCTACTTATCTCGTACGACATCTGATGATCATCATCGGAGGATATGTGTGCTACACAAGTGTCGGTGTGACAAAATTAAATGCAACAAACGGAATAAATTTTAATCATGAAAAATCACAAATAGCTGAGTCTGGAGGAGATTTTTGAGAATTCTTGCTGTATACAAAATCTAACTTACTTCTACCCCATTATAACCTCAGTTTAATAAAAAAAGATACCAAAGTCGTGATGAATCAACCTGGAGAATTTGTGCATAACTTAGCTGGTTCACGCACGTCGCGGCGCTCCGTCCAATGTCCAAGATAGTACGCAGGGTTCGAGATGATAATTCCTGTTTGCCGAGTGTCCATTATCTCCTTCCATATTGTCACCAGTTTATCCATTCGGCCTGGCGGAAGCCAAAAACTCTGCCAGACATCCGATCGTCCACTCGGCCACACACTCCCCGGATCGATCGTACGCACAATCGCCGCCACCCTCCGGGATCCGATCTCGCCATCGGCGCACCTCCTCCGGATCGATCGTACGCACATCGGCCGCACTCCTCCGGACCGTCACCGTGTCTGGTCCGTTTGACCCTAGAAGGTTTGTACTCCGTCACGCAGGGGCGGCCTCGTATCATTTCTTGTAGATCTCGGCATAAATAGCCAACTAGCTCTGCCCGCGGCCCGGACGCGTCTGCTCGCACCTCGCTCTCCCTTCCGGTTGCAATATTTTTCATAGAAAACATTTTTTAACCGGTGATACCGGCGAATAATTCCCGAAACCCTTTTATTTTAATGTTTTTACAAATTCCACTGCTGATAACGGTGGACTATTGATTCTCAAACTTCAAGAAACGTTTCATTTGATATTGTGGCGTATTCTTGCTCAATTGCTGCTTTTAATTCTTATAGTGTCGTCGGTTTTCTGGCATAGACTTTATTTTTAAGGTATCCCCACAAAAAAAAAGTCGAGTGGCGTCAGGTCTAGGGAACGGGCAGGGTATTCTATGGGACCTCGTCTCTGGGCCATCTGTTCAGATTCATGATTCTCATCAAGACATGCTCTTACAACACGACGATAGTGTGGAGGTGCTCCGTCCTGTCCAGATCATCTTCACTGATAGCATGTACCATTGTTACAACTTCTTAAAATGCAATGGACACTTGATTAGCTGATGCCAATCTCACGACTTGTTTGTCTTACAGATTTTTTGGATGTTTCGCAATAACTTTCCAGTACTCTTTCTTGGCTGGTGAAGCTCGTTGATGTTATAGGTCTTCCGAATCGTTGTCTATGAACATCCTGAACAGTTCCATTTATTTGAAACTTATCTTTTATCCTATTGATTGTAAGTCTCGTAGGTAGATCTGCCTGAAACTTCCTGCACCATCGTATTTGTATTTCTACTACATTTTCATACTTACAATAGCATTTAATAATATTTTTTCTTTTTTCAAACGTCAAAGAGCTAGTCTACAATATTTTATGAGTAGATACCTGACTAATATAACATAAGATTATGTTCTTTAAGGTGGTCCCTGGGGTCTCATATTTTTTTTAAATGTTTAATAAGTTTTTATTGTTGAACAACTATCGGTCGACATCCATGTACATTGCCGTGTATTGGCGTGCGCATACACTCGACTAAACAGTCGATCCGCGACCGTTCAGTTGTATGGGAGCACGCACACGAATATCGGGAGATCTCATTGGCAACTGATTTATTATATCGCACACCTAGATCTAAACTAAGACAACTAAAAAAAAACAATAATTTTGAGTTATTATTGTATTCGGATACTCTGTCACATAAGCCACTAACTTAGCCCCAGCTCTCGAATAATGTCATTTTAGGATATTTTATGACCTAAAATGTTATTAAGTTTCATAACTTTAGTAACAGAAAATGGAGAAAAATGTTTTTATTTTTTTGTCTACTGAAAAATGACTTTTTGAGTTGTCTCAGTTTTGATCTAGGTGTGGGACATGTGCACTTCTAACAACTAAACAATTTAGCCGAGTAAAAATCTCGAGGTTCAACGATTTCGACTCAATAGTTTAGCCGCGGTAACAATCAAGTGTATGCCGTCTAGCCTTAAATTTAACAACCCATAAATTTTTCTTTTCATATTTCGGCGTTGTAAGATTTAAGTCAGTTTGTCATCCAGATCGCTTCTAGCATTTCTAGTCATGGTGAATTTAAGAGCAGACTTCACAGTCCCTCCTCCTCACGTTTCCGTGAAAACATCGACCTTCGGAACATATTCTTTGGTCCTGTCCAATTTTATTAGGATATCGGGCGGTGCTACAGGTTGATTTTTTACTCATGGCACTGTACAGTCGGCCAGAAACGAATCTGTTGCTAGTGCAATTTTTTTCATTATTACAATATAATAGTACATAGATTTGTTTAATGTTTAATTATTTTATGAATAGGCAATGAAATAATATTAATCACATCTTAATAATAATGATGACTGTCGGTGCCCTTCATCACCTGGAACCAGCAGGTAAAAAAAGAAATTTAGGTTAAAAGTGTATTGTATGTATATTTTATTATATTACTAATTAACTGGATAACCACCAATCAAAGTGTTAAATTTACTTTTATTCTGGGCGCACACAACGATACCATGCGTCAACTGACGTCAAGTGCGTTGTTGTATTACTATCTAGCGTGAAGCGGTCATATAACTGTCTCTTTCTCTCTTAGATAGCGCTCTCACGCACACATTGTCGCGTTATTGCCGATGTACGTCAATAAGTCAAAAAGTGGTCGAAAATTGGACTTCCAGATTGCCCTTTATTCGAGCCAGCCGCGGCGCCCATATACTACACTAATAACATAAAATTATCTTAGGAGAACACATTCTTATTGTGAAGTTGTAATTATTCAGAACATGGAACGATTAAATGTATTAATATCAAAAAGGTAATAACATATAGTTTCGAAAATTTGTCGCTAAAAATATTGTTGTTATAGCATAGTTGGATAATGCACCTTCCCCGGTTTAGAAAGAGATCCAAGTTCGAATCCGGGTGGCGCAACATGAATATTTTTTGATAAAATTGATTTTATATGTATATTTCTAATAACGCCAATACCGTGGTCGTTACCACGATTTATATGTGTTTTATTTAGTTTTAAAGTTAAAATATATAGTTTTAAAAAAAGGCTTTTTACTTGAAAGGGCGCCAAGGGCGCCGCCCTGGCGCCACACACCACTGGTTGTTGCATGTTATATTTGATTATTCGACTTGTTGTATTGCTGCGAGGTCTTGTTCAGTCATCACTGTACATTTGTATTAGAATATTTCAAAGGCGAGCTTCTCATTATGCGATGAGCATTTGTTAAATTGTTTCAATATTGAACATGTACCGCGTGTAAACTGTGTAACGAACTCTGGCGTGTTTCGTATGGCCGATAGTTTGGCAGTGATTTATGGATGGCAACACACAAAACGTGCGCGCGCACCGCGTACAAGTAGACGCCGTTTGTCGACTTCGCAAAGCCGAAAACCGGTCGGTTTTATGTATTGTACATATTATTTTATATCTAGTATTTCGGCCGAAACTTTACATTTTTCGTAATGCATCATCCTTTCCCTCTATTTTTGATATGCATACCATATTCACATTAAAACACATTTTCTTCGTATTCATAAAAAGTGGTTTTTAATAAATTGCAATATCGTATTACATTTAATTTATTTGTGTTTTATTCATTTTTGATTTGTTTTATTTGTAAAAAAATTGATGTCCGCCCCGAGGACTGGCGGCCTGTGACCGGCCTGGAAAAGTCACATTTTCTATAAAACTAGGCTCAAAAAATTAATTTTCTCTTAATTCAATATGTCTCTCTCTATCTCAAGATGCACGAATGCATTTGGCATGAATTTAATTTTAATATTATATTTTATGAAATAACACCATCGGCTCAGCCAGATTTCTCCCGGCCTTGCCTGCCTGCACTATGCAGTCCGAAGAACTGATGCGAATGAGAAGCCCATGGCCTGCACGGTATGGTCGGTCCAGCGAGGAGAAGCTCGTCCTTTACCTCTCCGATTACCGCCGACCTCTCTAGGTTATCATCTTCTACGCGGACGATGTGTTCAAAGAATTGGCGGACGCATCGCGAACCTACCCATCATGCTTGTCCAGGATGAAGGCGCTAATTCTCCTTGCTGTGCACGGGATCGTCAACATTCTTCTTCAGCACTACTTTGCAAGAGCGTTGCTCGCTCGTTCTCAAGGTCGATGTTTCCATACACGCCATACAGACACATCTTTGTTTTTTGTGACGCCTCTGTTTTTCCTTATCCAGCTACGACATTGTATTCCAATTCTGCTGATTTCTGCTTCACGTCCACCATTGTTAGCAATCCAGGGTCCAAGATCCTTCTGTTCCATTTACTACTGTATTTTAATTACTGTTATTGTTTCCAAAAAATGATAATAAACGAACAAATATTATATTATTTCAATACAATTTATTTTTACAAATCATATGCATTCGACGTTATCTCAATTTCTCGCATCATTTTTTTTCTGTAGTCGGTTTTATTTTCTATAAATAATAGTATACTAAAATTAAAAATACAAAACTATAAATAAGTTGGAACTAATATGAAAACAAATTTAAAAGGTGACTATTTACAAAGAGGATTTGGTTATTTATAATATTTAGCTTACTATTAACACTTTTTCTTATTTATAAAATTTCAAATTTATCCAACTGTAAACTCTTTGTATTTATATGTATAATTTCTAAACCCTTGTTTGATGTCAAAAGAATGGTTTGTTTCCAAAAGGTGATTGGATAATTCAGAATATTTGTTCTATTTTTAATTTCAGTGTACATTGTTTCCTGAAGAAGATACCATAGGTATCGAAACATGTTGGATAATCAATAAACAGCGGTTTAAACAAAGTCTTATTATTTATATAAAATAAAAGTAATTTTGTTAATATTGAAGAAGGTATTATTTTCATTTATCTTCGCCTAAAACTTAATACTTGAACATAATTGGAATTTGAATAAGTTATCTTACGATTCTGAGAAATCCCTTTGAGATCATATTGAGTAAAGTTTTTAGAAAAACTGGTTTTGCTTTTTAAGAGGTACGAACATCTGCTCAACTTGATATTCGATAATGAGTAGCTTCCTGAAGACTGACGAGAAATAATGACTTATTATAAAATTTAATTGAATCCATCTACTGTATAAATATACGTTTATAAGGTTGTATCTACAAGTGTTTGCGCGATTTTTGTCATTGTCGGTTGAAGCTATGCATACACAAATTACGTATTCGATAACGTGTATTTTTAGCTTTTGAAAAGCATAGGCTCTCCATCAGTAAATCTTGTCTTGCTCCTTCGGAAAGTGATAAACCACATTGGCCCAACTGGCCGTGACAAACTGGTTTGTCAATCATGTGGTCACCAACTCGGCCAGATCTGTTTGAATTAAATACTCAATTAAATGCCTCGACTTCTACAGCTGACGCGCTTGTGTCAATAACTTCGCACTTGTCTCAATATACTGTCGGTATTATTTCTTCTGGCGTTTATTACTGAACGTAAAACTTTTTGAAACGTTTTATGGGGCCGGTGTGAACCGACTTCGTCAAATGTGTCGTTTCTTGGAATTCCTGCCTACTTTTAGAGGAGCGTTCACGGTTGCGAGCAATCGTATTGTGTGCGTTTGTCTTGTCTTGTTTTTGATGAAACTCTTTCGTCCTTTGGTTTTCGGATGAAAGGATCACTAAGAAAAATGTTTGAGTGAAAGCAGAATTTTTGAATTTAAATTTGTGCTAAAATAAAAACGCGCGTTCCGGTGCTGTAAACTCGGTGTACATGTAGACTTTAGCGATTTATTAGTCGGATAGATATGAATATTTTACATTTATTATTTATATTAATCATTTAAATAATAGTAGTGAATATATATATATATATATATAAAAATCAATTTTATGTAAAAGTACTAAAAATAAAAAAAAATATTGATCAGCACTTCCGCTAAAGTGACGACCATACCTCTGACAAATTCACGTCAGGTTCTTTGAGAAAACATTTTTTATTGTTGCGTATGATAAATACTTATATATTGTAATAATTTTATCCAATACATAAATATATTACGGAAAATTAGCCTAAAATATGAACTCTGCATTTAGTATATTTACAGAGGTATTCGCGTAATTAGAAGCAATGTTAACTCAGTTTACATCATCGGAGAAGAAAGGTTAAAACTTTTCCAACACTTACAAAAACCACTTATTCGCTATGATGTCATACCTATACGTTTATTATATTTTTCCGTTCTTAAGTCAGTCGCTTGCTCCGGGTGGTGGCGATAGGAGCGTGTGACGCGTTATCATCTTCAGTGCTGTATCTCGCGTTGCCGTTAAGCCTTTACAGTAGAATACAGATGTGAAACCTCATGGAGAAATTTAAGGCTATTCAAGTATTTGAAAACAAAATTCTGTTCAAAAATATGCTGAGATTGTCGAGACGTTCCAACAACCAAATAATTTAAGCCGAGGAAGCTAAATTAAGCAAGACATGTCGACAGATGTGACGACTCCAGAGTACGTTGTAAGGTCTATGAGAGGACGCGAGGAGGCGCCATCTAGAACTCGGTCCCTGAGATGCCCAAGAATGTGATGAGTGAGCAGTGTTCGAAAGTATACAAGGAGGCTGTAAATTCCCGAAGAGTCTTGAATCTGTTGTGGACTTCTCTCTCTCTGTCTGCTGTGCTGTCGGGAATAAACCTGTAAAGCCCTTAGAGCCAACTATAGTAATAATAATTAATTAAAAAATATTTTTATTTCCTTTTGGCATCTAATATTTATTTTCCTCTTACCATAAATCAGTTCTTGATTAATAGTTAAGAGAACACGTTATTTTGTTATGTCTGGTTTAAAATCCTTCTTTATAAGAGTAGATACGGTCTACGAATCCGCTCCTTCAGAAATGAACAAAGGACAATCCTTTCGTCTAGTCACGATTATTTATCCCATCATCGTGTAGCTCCGAGCCGAACCCTCGGTTCATGACGCGATAAGGGTTAGAATGTCTAATGTAATAAATTATTACTTTACCTGCAAGCTAGTTCTCAGGTAAGGGCTGATGGGATGCACCGAATGCATTCACCCCTAAATCCAATTTAAAATAGAGGGTCAAAACCTGTTTCTTTAGTGCTAGAAGCGGCGTCCTCGCATTATTATTACATATCCTGTTTATTCTTGACACGTACAAAAGTTTTAGATTTGAATATGGTAGATATGCTTTGTTTTGGTTGGCTCGCCAGTTTGGTACTATGGTGACTATTTTTGGTAGAGTTTTTTTTTATTTCTCTATCTATCGTGATCTTTTAATTATCTGTCTACATCTGGATCTGTCTTCAGAAAATCTGGAAACTTCCTGTAGAGATGGAAACATGTCCTCGTTTACTTGGTCTATAAGGTTTTTTTTTTAGCCTATCACCTTGTCGTGAAATGTGTGCAAAAACAAAATCGTTGTAGGCTCATGTCTTAATTCGAACGTTTGTTCTTCTGATAGTCTATGGAATATAAAGTACAAGTCTCCAGTGCCACAGTTTGAAGGCCTGAATCTTTTCTCTCTTTCGATTTAATAAAAATATGAACAACATTAATAACAATACTAATAATTATGATGTGTTTATTCCAGCGTGATCAGGTTTTTTTTTAACCTGATTCGCCATAAAGATAATACATATCATATTATACATTAAAGTTACAAAATAAATATAACGTTATGAAAAAGAAAACCAAGGAAAATATTAATTAATAAAAAGTTCATACATATATGTAAATATAAATACTTCAGTCACGGCCATTGTTGTATATGTAGCTATTCTGTAGGCGTTGCCGTTCTCTGGTCAGGGAACCAGCTTTCCATGAGAGCGCCACTTGCACCGGAGAGTTGGTGCTGAACTCCAGCCGCAGCTTTACGCCCGCAACTCGATGTCTCAGAAGCGGAACCAGAGCGAATCCATGCAGATGCGCTGCAATAACGCGCCAATCCGAACATTAAGCTTTCTGGATGTCCGCCTGTCTCTCCATTTTTGCGAGACGTGTACAAATTCTGCGTCAGACTTTTGGTCCAGCTCCGGAGTTGCTCAGCGTTAATCTGAGATGAAAGTGCAACTGGTCGGAGCGGCCGACAATAATCTTTTTTTATAACGAGACAGTAATTTATGTGTTCGTGAAATGTTTTTAATGAATTCTCTCCAGAAGTACAAAATATAATCCTTCATGTAAATTGACTGAAATTAAGTTCTTATTCTACGTATTCGTCAATTATATCGCATCGCTTTTTTTGATTCCACAAATTATTATAACCTTCTCAAGGGTATTGCTGAAACTTGCTATTTTTTCTTATCTGCTCTCACTAAATCAACTTAATATCAAGTTGTTTTTATTAAGCACCTTTAATACTACACCACAATCCTTTTAAGCACTTCTTCATTTGCTCTATTTGTTTATTTCTGTCTAGGATAACCAACTCAAGGCGCTGGTGGATGAGCACAGAGAGCAGTGGGACGTCATAGCGTCCCACTTCACGGACAGATCGGATGTTCAATGCCAGCAGAGATGGACAAAAGTCGTCAACCCAGACCTGGTCAAGGGACCATGGTTGAAGGAGGTTTGTAAACATTACTTTTGATCTTATTTTACGTCGTCAAAACTGTATTATTCTGTGCGTTCATAAATCGTGCATCAAGATACTGTGATATAGGGTGTTCAGCGGAAAAAATTCTAGATTAAATTGTAATTGCTCGTAAACCATCAGGGTGAGGTAAGTGGGAGGGGTATTGTTCGAGGCGCATGATTTGCGGATTTGCCTTGTCGGACCCTACAAGAAAATATCCGCCCTGAAGTTACTGCCATTGAACCAACGCTTTGCTCTCGCGTATTCGCAAATTTAATAGTTGGATTGCAAGAATGTCTCAAGAGAAATGGACGGCATTTAGACGAAATTGTTTATGAAATGTAAAATCCGCATCGTTAAACTCCATTTTGGATAAATAAAATATGAGAATAATATTGTAGTTTTTTATTTTATTTAATATTAAATATATTTGCTGTTCGGTCTTCCCGCCCGTACGCGAGAGATGCACATTCCACAATATTTAATTCATCAATGATTAAACCCATATAGCCAAGCGCTCGTTGTGAAAGCACAAAGACGATAAAAATTAATGTATGCCCGTTTTGCATATAATGAGCCGCGAAAATTTGGCCAAAATTACTGTCTCGGATTGTAATTCAGCCGCGCGACAATCCCGCATACATACATGCAAATCTCCCATTGAACCTTCCATTATAATATACGGCAGACGATGTGACATTTAGCCAATCTCAACGCGTACCGTTCTCGGTGCGATTTGTTCGGATGAATTTTGACCACGTTGCAAATACGTGGAGTGTATCCGACGGCAGGTGTGTGTGTGTGATTTAGTTCCTCTGGCTACACCTCGTCCATTCATAACTAAGCAATGTTCAGTGTGTACTTGTTTTTCAATTTCCTGTACGCCTCGGGTCCCATTCCATTCAGGAATTCGATAAATCACTTGATATTTAAAATTAATAGCATTTTTCCTCGTGGCAGATTTTTGACACCCACGCTGTTTTAATCAATTTGCATTTATAATAATAATATTATATATATATTTTTTTTTTCCTACTGACAGTTTCGCCCACTCGATAGATATTGTTATCAGTCCCTCGTTTTATTTATCTAACGTACAGTGCGCCATTTCAGATGCAAGTTAATTATTTATTTCTTCAATATACAAAATACTTTGTTTAAACCACAGTATTTTGTATAATTAGTAATTATTTAATATTAATTAGTAACGGTTCACAATGGAATTCTGGTACCGACACTGATGTATGGAAGTAAGTGAGGCCCGGAGCTGGCAGAAAGTAGACTGAATGCAATGAAAATAAGATCACTTAGGCGTATATGTGGCAGATCCATTTATGACAGGGTAAAGAATTAAGAAATAAGGAAAGAATGTAAAGCTGATCTTAGTATAGTGAGTAAGATTAAAAAAGTATCACTGATCAATGAGGAGAGAATGGTAAGAAATATATATGACGCAAGTGTTAATGGCGCCAGAAGTAGAGGACGTCCGTGGAAGACTTGACACGACCAGGTAAACCAGATACTAGAGGATGGTCATGTTAGAAGCCTCAATAATCGTTGAGCTTGGTATGGGGAGATATATGAATGTGTGGCGCTCTATCCTCTCTGCCTACCCCCACGGGGAAACGCCATGATGGTAAGTAAGTAAGTTGAAATAAACCATTAAAATATTCATACGAGGACTGACAATTAAATTCGTGGAACATACTTTTTCGGTCATCTTCAAAATAATCAATCCTAAAGCAATGCACTAGTTCCTATGTTTTTTTCATTGCAGGAAATAGTATTCAAAGTCATTAGTGTGGTTGTTTAGAGCACGCGTCGTAATCTGTTCAATCTCCGCTCGTGACTCCCGATAGTGATCGTTCATGTCGTTCTTGATTTTGTGTAATAGAGTCAGAAGGGGCTTGATTTAATTGTTGGCTTCAAAACAATGTGCTGAAGCATTGTTCCGATGCAGTATCCAACTTTCGTTCGCAAACAATTCAGGGCAGGCACTCCTCACTCCTCACTCGCGCTCGTTACCGTTGCATCACCTCCAGAGAGAATGCTGCATTAACGGTTCGTTCTTCGGGAATAAATTCCTGTATTATTTCGCGACCAAACTCGTCGCCGAGTTTGCAGTGTTGCCACATTGTGTGCACGAAAAGTATTCTACGAACTAAATTATATATTATATTATTTTCCATGAAAGTGAATGAGCACTTGTAGTATATTATTGATAAAATCGGCTTTAACTTTGTCGAGTTTCATCATAATGGATGGATATAAATGAAACAATGTTATAACTCTACTTGAGTTTATTAGCACTATTCGAGTTTCGAGAGGAACAGTAACTCTCATCGACAGATGGGAGTATTAAACTAACTACACATACATATAGGTGACAAGGTTTAGGTGGTAGATATACAAGTATTTAGGTACTGACAGATGGAGGGGGAGGGGGCGGAGTTACTGGTGGACCGTGGATGGGTGGTTGTAATGGGAATATTGAGAGCAAAATTATTAACAATATGGCAAAATTATTAACCTGTACGCGTGTCGGAATGGAGAAGTTTAATGGTACGTGAATGATTATTATCCACGATGTGGTTCGCGAATTCAGAAAAGTTGTTACTAATTAGACAACGACGGTGCTCTTTTAATCTAATGTTGAGATTTCTAGAGGTTTGTCCGATATATTTACTATTGCAATCTCCGTATGAAATTTCGTAAACCCCGCTTTTTTCCAAGTTATCTTGTTTTGACTTTGAATTGAGAAGTAATACGCGGGTCTAATATGAGGAGGGAGAAATTTTGTTATTTTAGTGGATATTAAGCCAGTATATAGTATTTTCCTCCATGAAGTATTATCAATGGTACAAGTAATATTATGTCCGGAATATAAAAGGCGATCATACAATTTTGCATTTAGCACTTGAAGAGTTCTGAAGATTTTAGTGTTCCGAAAGTGGAATGATGTTCCTCCACTTGAATATTGAAAACTTAAGTGTCCCATACAAAGACGGGCGAAGAATTTTTGAACCATAAAATTTGGGATAAAATACTAAAATTATTATTTTAGTGTGAGGTTTGATGGTCGCCGACTCGAGTGAATTTTGCGAATACTTTAGCTTGGTTTTAATTAGCGTCTAATTGATTTACTAACATACGCGCCTCCTGAGCGCTGTAATATTTGATGTCTGGATCTGTGGTGCCGGTATCCTCTTCTGAATCGTGATCTCCAGAAGTTTCCGTCGAATCATTCTCGGAATAATGTATTCTCGAAGCGATCGTGTACATTGCATACAGATCTGAGAAATGATCTCTCGGTATGATTTTATTTTGCAGACCTCGAAGCTTGCTAAATAGTGGTACTATAAATTTTATATGTGTGTTATCATCAGCTTGTATGTTTTTATTTTAAAACCTGTCTTCAAACATCGGCACGGACACATCCAAACTAGCTTAATTATTTATTACTATGGTTATCCGAGTTCATTGTAGAGTCTACATTCAATTCGAATAATTCATGTTTTGTGTATACATGTTCTCTCGGGTAAGGATAACTCTCCAGGCTTATTCATCTCCTTATTCTAAATGGGTTTACGTCTTGACAAGGCGCCTCCATATTTCCCTGTCTTGCGTTGTTTTAGAATCCAATCTGTCATCTCGAACGTGGATCCTTTATTTTTGTAATTACTTATTAAATTACATATTATCTTTAATTAATGCTAAACCGCAATCAACCTCCACTGCGTACCGTCATACATTATTGTACATTTTAGCCGTGAATTTGTAAATTTTATTTCTGTTCTTTATATTTAGCCAAGACACAAACCGCTACAGCTTTAGCGAGACTCTGCCTGTGAATTGTGAATTAGTGGTATGCACGCGTATCGCTCTAAATTATACACTGTGGTGGTGCTTCACTTCCCTATCTTATGATAAATTGTAATTTCACCATTGAAAAATAGGTTTTACGGAAACATTAGCCGTGGCCATGCAGCGGCCACTTTTGTATAGTTTCTATTAAATCATCATTATATTTTATATATTACACTGTTTATATTTCACCCCATTGAGGAGTCACGAAGCGGCTAAAGATCTTTTGCAATCACATGTTTTTCATTTTTTCAACATCCGTTTTTAATTTCAATTAGCGCTGTGCGAAATTTCGGCCGGTTTGAAATCGACAAAAACATTTTCAGTAAAGTGGAATCAAATTAAATTAAATTTAACCGCAGTTCTTGAACAATTGCTACTTGTTTTTTATTTTATTTTTATTTATATTGTTCTTAACCCAACGTTAACAAAAAAACTTTAAAACTGCACGCGCCTCGATCGTGCGTTCGTAATTATATTAATGGTGTATATATCGATTTGACCTCGACTTTACATGTATATATATATAAAATTATTATGTGACCCTTGAACTTATCCATCTATGAACGTGAGTCAATCATGGTTTTACGTGTAAAACGTATATTTTTCACGAATTATTTTTGTACTAGATACATTAAACTACTTGCATTACACACATGCTCATTTCTAATGGGTATTAGTTGACATACATTCTTCCGAAGCCCATCACTTATAGTTGTTTTCAAATATTTTCAGATAAGGTTGTTATCGGAAAAAGTAAACCATTGTTATGTATGTGCCTACCCTCTGAAGCCAAAACCCCTTTTTTTAGTTTGTCAACCTTAACCTTTCTTGATGTGAGGAGAGATGTGGGTTAGAACCATTATTTTAATAGTTTTGTCTTATCTTATTATTTATGCTTTCTGTAAGTGAATGTCTGTTGAAACAATTATTGCATATCATCTAATTTATGACTTTGTTTACCCGGATTTAACATATTTTCTATATTATTTAATAGGAGAAATATCTTTTTAAACTATAACACGGCCCTTCAGAGATCAGATCGTATCTAACATCCAAACGAGAAAGAACTGAAAGTCTATTCGTTTCAATACATCTCAGTAAACGCGCTACCTTATAAATTTGTTCACCTATAATATTTCAAATATTAATTAAATATATTAATTAGAGAGATATACATATATAATCAATTTTATCGAAAAGTATTGTTGTTGCGCCACCGGGATTCGAACCTGGATCTCTTTCCTAACCGGGGAAGGTGCATTGTCCAACTATGCTACAGCGACAATTTTCGAACCTATATGTTACCTTTTTGATATTAATACATTTAATCGTTCCATTATTTGAAAGAGCCATCTACCTTATTTTTAGTAGTTGGATAATGCACCTTCCCCGGTTAGGAAAGAGATCCAGGTTCAAATCCCGATGGCGCAACAACAATATTTTTCGATAAAATTGATTTTATATGTATATCTTTCTAATTAATATATTTAATTCATATTTAAAATGTCACAGACCCATGTTCTGAATAATTACAACTTCAAAATTCGATGACCTTTAATTTTTTGTATTCAATATATCATTTGGAATCAATAAAATATTTAAATTGATCGAAATAGTCGCATACTTAGGAATTTTTGAAATGCTTATATCTCTGACATGGTTGCGATTAGGCACATGTCCCTTGAACATTTTCGACTCGTAATTTAGTCAGGTATCCATCCACTCATAAAGTATTTTGGACTAGGTCTCTTACACACTGTATATATGTATATACTCGTGGGCCTGAAATTCGGGATCGACTAGATCAACGAAATTATGCGATGGAGAAGATAAAGATGGGCAGCCTTTAAATAGTTTTATCACATAATTAATAAGTTGAAATCTCAACATCTCCAGAGACGTGTGCTTACACATACGGATCGCAGCACGGACCCTTACAAAAACTGACTTGCACAAAGAGTTATGGAACGAGCAATTGAGTATCAGAAACAGAAATACCATCGAGTGGACAATAAACGAAGGTTGTCAACGATCGCCAAGCTGAAGTTATGTAGCTGGTTATGTAGCGAGGCTTACGGAAAAGAGATGGGTCCTGTACAGGAATCTATGACTGGGCGGTAGAAGCAGAGGTCGACCACAAATACGGTGACATGATGAAAAATGTTGGCCTTGCACGGTGAGAACTGTACGAAACAAGAAAGAGTTAAATAAGAAGAAATCTCATTCCGTTGCTTTCTGTAGCATTATCTTCCAAGTGTACTCTTACATATTTAAAATTGTTTTTGCAGAGCCCGTCTGTATTTTTTAAACTGATAATATTTTAGGTCATTTTCTATCCGCTTTTGGACTTTCGACCACACAACTTGGCTTCATTTTGTTTGCAGTGTTTTCATCCACGCCATATGCAAATACCACGCTCCGGCGTACTTCACATATTGACCGATCCGAAGAACTACTAAAAGTTCTCTATCTATTATTTACTCTACGTTTCGTCATTGAGGTATTTCATTTGATCCTTCCATGCTAAAACTGCAAAGGAATAGGGCTGAGCTAGCCAACAGTAATGTTCTTTCGAGATTCCTCTGTTCGAGGTTGCTAGTTACTAGCAGGCAGCAGAACGGATTTTAAAGAAGTTTATCTCAAAAATGTAATCTTCTACGCTATCTATTCGACCTCTCTGATTCTCAAATCTGTTTCAAACGGGCGACGGTTGATGGGCGCGGTCAATTATGTTACAAATTACAATGCGGTAGATTTGATTGATGTTGCACGCATGTTTATATCATCTAATCGAGTTTCTTTTTCTAATTAACTTAAATGTTCCATCAAATTGGACACTCTCCATGTTTAGTTTTGTCCGTATTGTGTGTTTCAGTTTAGCGGCAGACACTGTTGTCAAACGCAAGGCCGCGCCACAACAGGATATTTTAGCGTTTCAAATTTTTTATCACCCAACCGAACTTATTTGAATACCGAATCAGCTGGACCGACCGGTTCGGGATAGTGACGTAACTCCGCATGTATTTTTTTTTTCCTTTCATTTGAGATACGGCTCGAAGAAAACGAAAAAAGCATTCAATGGCAACGTGCCGATAATAAATTAGCAACGGGCATTCTCACTATTTTTTATTTGCCTTTTTCAACATGCCCGCCTGATGTTTCATTCAACTTATTATTCTAATCATATGGCCAAATGCAAAAGGTGAGACGCTCCCAGCTCCTTGCCCGTGACACAAGGTTGTCAGGTTGCGTCTGTAATACAATAATACAAATGTTTGTTAAGATCTTTTGTAACACGGCGACCGGCAGTTTCTCTTTTATTATTATAAGAAAAGATTAATATTTCTCTGTGATGTGGAATCTGGAAAGAAGACAGATTTATGCCGTTATGAAGTGGTGTTGAAGACACAACGCTACACATGCCTCCATTCTGCAGGAACTACACATCAAGACTCTACCTATGGAGAATCCTTAATTTTCTTGCGAGAAGAGAAGATAGTGAGCCACGTCGAAGAACAGACTGTGAGAGGAAGATCCCCCCTCCTCCCACCCGTCTCTGGTTACAGGTCTCAGATCTGCGGGATGCCGAGAAAAGTACAGGAGTGCAGTCGAGACACGGCATCCTCAATTGTGAGGGACCGACCGAAGGAAAAAGAATAACAAATAAACGATCATAAACATTTACAGATGTTCTCAGCTGTTCCATACACCAACATACATATCTTAAAACTGGCATAACTCGCGGGTTAGTTTTTTATTACAGGGGTTCTCGAGCTTATTATTATATATTTTAATGTTTAATAATTTGGAAACAGTTGTACGCCAGAATGTTCATGTATTACAAGAAACCTACTAGTCCTTATTTCTCCCTCTGTTGACTCGAAAATATATCACCATGTGGCAAGGACAGCTCGACATATTTTCCTATACACTGATACTGTCACATTTTTTGCTTCCTGTCCTTCCAATAGCTTGTCTTTTTTACCGCCGGGTTCTGATGTAGTGACGTTAATACAAACATTTCGTTCCGATGATTAAAGAATTTCCATGTGATGACTTGGATAGTTTTTGATTATATACTCGTATTTACAAGTACTGGAGCGTGCTGCCCTAAAAAAAGGGGCGGCGCCTACCCAGTGTTACGCCATTACCAACTGCCAACAAACATCAACTGTGTCGGTCCTTTTTTACGTAGTGTACAGTGTACATATGTAGCGAATAGAAAAAACGTATTTAAAAGAACAAGAAGGATTAATTAAGTTGTTTAAAACATTCACGTTGGGACAATTCAAACGCTATTTGAATATAGTTCGTGTATTAATGAGTCTTCCTCCCACAGAGTTTTTATAAAATTCGACACATCTCGATCGGTTTAATCTCCTTTCCTTATAAAATCTAATATACATGCACGGTTCGAATGAAGCGCACAAATACATTAGACCTATTTCTGTGACAAGTTTCTATGTCTACTTGTTAATTTATATTACATTCAATCAAACGTTTTGAAAATAACAAAATGTTAATGTTCAAAGAATAATAACTTCCATCGGCACCACTTTGGTGTAGTTTCGTACAGCCCTGCGCCCACCTTTCCATCTGACACTAGCGGCCTTCAAGTGTAACGGACTGTTTTGCCGCCTTTTTCAGCCGCTTCGCTTCTTCCTCTCCGAGTCGGGAAAAATTCGAATTTTTTGCGTCGCAATAAACGCACGTTATATTATTATTACAATAATAATACAATGCTCAAATTTTTTCACATGCATAAGAGATGATTTAGCGTGATTTATTGTTTACACACACACTTGGGGTTACCACGTTTTTTGAGGTTAGTTAGGTATGTCATGTTTCCGTAATGAGAAATGAGGGTGTTCTCCAGATTTCCACTTTAAAATGGAGGATGAATGGCATGTTGATGAATAAATGAGCAGATTTATATATATATAACAATGATTTACTAAGTTAATAAAAAAATATAATGTTTTATATTATGTTGAAACAGAAAATGAAATAATTTTTGTCAATCTTTCGTAGATATTAACATATTTAGTCATTGTTTACGGCTTTGAAGTCATTTACATAAAAAAATAGAATAAATTAAAAGATATAAGCATTTATATCGAAAAATGCTTTGCTGAAAGGCTTTCTTCTTAAGATGCTGTGGCAAGCTTGATTTGGAGACCATCTTGAGGTATCCGGTGCTAGCCTAGTCAAGTGCTAATCACCTCTTCTAATAACTGCATGTCTTGTCTGTAAAATAATAAAAATAGTAAAATTGGTACTTGTTTATCTTATGAAATGTGCATAATATATTAAAAACTACCTTTATAATGTTGTTCAATCTAGGTCCACAGATTATCCTCATCCATTTTTAACAATATCATGTTGTTACTCTTTTTTCGTTTATTTCTGGATTGACACAATTAATTAGATGAATATTAAAATAATTTCTATCATTTACAATTTTTTTTTTGTAAATTTTCACAGAAATATCTGACAGTATTATCATTCCTACTGGACGTTCTCGCATGCATTTGAAAAGAGGATATGTTTGGGAAAATTTGGACATCCGGTAACCCTACGTAACTCCATTAATATCATTCAAATTAACTTTTTACCCATCCACTCGGAATGTTGCGAAAAAACACACAGAGTAGTTTTTAGAGTGGCAGTTAACAAAAAATATATCATTGCACTTAATTTATTAATACATTTCAATTGGGATTTTGACTTGGCTATTAATATCATCGGTTCTATCACACTTTTTTCTTGATTTTATTACCTATAACATTTGCATAACTGTCAAAATCCGTTGCGTTATATTCCCGAGGATAAAAGATTGCGTGCCTGGCATCTGTAAACAATTGACATTAGTTGTGTGAATTATGACATGCTTGTTTTTTCTTGCGATAAGATATTTTCACAAGTTCGACAGTGGCAGGGGTTCAATTCTCATTCTGCTTGTCCAGCAAGTTATTTCTGCTTTTCATAGCGTGCGCAGTTAGATTGGTTTGAAAAATGGCAAGAATATACATGTGATACATTTCCATGACTACTTTATTTAAAAAATTACAACAAATATCTTAACATTCACCAGCATTATTTATATTTAACACTCCGCTTCCTATCACCCCACATATCCTTCGTATCAACAGCACAGATGTATCGTTTACCCCTAAGTTAACTCGGGCAGATCTCTTAAATATTATACACGACAAATATTAAATATGTAGTATGCATTTTTAATGTTTATTTTTCAAATTACCCCTTACTATATTATTTGTCTTTGGACCTGTACCAATTTTGTACCATCGTAAAAAGTATTCAGGCAGTTGTTATTTCCTTATATATTTTTTTTTACCATATCAGTTTTATCTTTACCTAACTAAATTTATTTTGGTGAAATATATATACATATTCCCACTTTCAAATATTACTATATTGCGCTTTTTCTATCTATTAAACCATCATCATCTTATCTAATTAAACCATCTTCGTTTCCAGGAAGACGAGAAGGTGGTGGAGCTTGTCAACAAGTACGGTCCCAAGAAATGGACGCTGATCGCTCGCCACCTGCGAGGCCGCATCGGCAAGCAGTGCCGCGAGCGCTGGCACAATCACCTCAACCCTGGAATCAAGAAGAGCGCCTGGACCGACCAAGAGGACCGGCTCATCTACCAGGCGCACAGGCAGCTGGGCAACCAGTGGGCCAAAATTGCCAAAATGCTGCCAGGAAGGTAACTATTCAATTATGTATGGAATAATCTATACCTACTTTTACTTAATGTGGCTTTTATGTTGGATGCTGTGGTTCCAAATAGATAATTACTATGGAACATAGTCATAGGCAGGCAGAGAATATTCAATGCTCTTCAATTTTCTTCTTAAGCACTTATATGTATTATATATGTTACATTTAAAGTGTTAAATTTCAATAATGTATACATTAACTAGTCAATGTATGCACTAACTATAAGTTTTATATATGAATTAAATATATTAATTAGAAAGATATACATATAAAATCAATTTTATCGAAAAATATTGTTGTTGCGCCACCGGGATTCGAACCTGGATTATCCAATGCATTATGCGATGGATTATCTATTATCCAATGCACCTTCCCCGTTTAGGAAAGAGATCCAGGTTCGAATCCCGGTGGCGCAACAACAATGTTTTTCGATAAAATTGATTTTATATGTATATCTTTCTAATTAATATATTTAATTCATATTTAAAATATCACAGACCTATGTTCTGAATAATTATAACTTCACAATAAGAATGTGTTCTAATATATGTTTTAGTTACAGCTTACATTGCTGCATTTCATGTATACTTTCACTAGATATATATGTGTATACTGTAATTAAAACTCATAGTTGGTGCATACATTGACTAATTAATGTATACATTTTCGAAGTTTACACTTTATCTGTAATGTATATATTTTTATTTTCATGTCTGGGCCACACTTCAAGATTCACGATTTTGTGATTCTCGCAGATTTCTTACGCCATCTATTTTTATCTCATCACTATATTATTTGCTCTGTGAGAGAAATTAGTAAACTTCAATAACAGGATTATCTTTCTGTTTTTTTTTCTCTTTGTAAAATGTACTCTCAATCAATTATTGCGATTGATCACTGACTTCAATGTTCCCTCTAAAAGTTTTTACTTGCCGCCTAGAATCAAATATTTCTGTGTGGAAAAGTCTTAACCATTTTTATTTTGCGCAATGAAAATCTAATAATGCAAGCAATTAATATTTTGGAGGTGGTTTTCAACTTACTTATTATGAAATAAACAATAGACCTTATTAGATACTGAAATCCTAAAATATTTTGCAACAATGAACTAGATAGTGATGTATCTTTTGTAAAATTTCATTAATTCATTTTGTCAGAAAGATGTGAAGAGAATTTTGTGTAGTGCGCAGCAACATCACATGTGTTGTACAGCTTTAGAGGGAACGAATGCTGACCGGCTCAATTCTTGGCTCTTAAAATGAGATGTTCGTAGTAGGTTTTATTTGCACTTTGATGAAACTTACGATCCTGTATTAATTAACCTGATTATTTTATTGTCATTACAGGACAGACAATGCGATCAAGAATCATTGGAATTCCACAATGAGACGGAAGTACGAGAACGAAGATTCGTCATACTCTGTCGGGAGGCGGAAAAACTCTCGAGCGAAGCCGGCCAGCTACCACGGTAGCGGCAAGGCCAACACCTCCTCCAACAATGTGAATACCAACACAAGTAGCAACGAAACATTGTTTGCCACCCAGCACCTGCTTGAATCAAGCGGTTACTTGGTCGACTCCCCATACAGCAACTGTTCCAACGATGCCGTGACCGTTTCCGGGTCTGTGGAACAGTTGACTGAACTGCGGGGATTCGAACTGTTAGGCGGAAGTGTGGAACACTCGGATTGCACCTCTCAGTATCAGAATAACATTGGAATTGGAGTGTCGTCTGCTAACCAGTCTGTGAAAATCGCTTTCAGTGATGTTAGTTTGTTTTGTGTTTTGTTTTTTTTTTATTTATTTTTTTATTTTTTTATTATGGTTTGGTTTGGATAAAATTCGCTCACTTTAATAACAGTCAATGAAGATGTATATTGAATATTTTAAATCTTGTCTCCTGATGAATGTCAAATGGACATATATATATATATGAATGTGCACTTATAACCATGTCGCATGTATTACATTTTAAATTTAAACATTTTGCCATGAAAATAAGATTAAATTACCGTAGACTCTCGATTATCCATGAAAAAACAAATGGTAATCTAGATAACCTCTGGAAAAAATTATCCTATAATGATAATTTGTAAAGCGCTATTTTCGTAAAAACTTTCACCTCAAGAGCGCTTTACACATAAACTGTTTATAGTTCTATATTATCTTTGTTTTTAAAATTAAAAATTGTTATTTTCACTTATGGAAATTAATTTTTGAATAGGTTTGTTTTTAGTTTCTTCTTAAATAAAGTCTCTGATGCACTGTTTCTTATAACGGAGGATAAAGAATATTACGTTTTTGTGCCTGCCACTGCAAATGCCCGTTCAATAAACTTACACTTTTGGCAACGGTTGGTCAGTTCTACAACCTTACCTGCGGCTGAAGTAGAGGCCGACCTGAGAGTTTGATGTCTGGGATACAAAAGCGCCATGTTATGTGTCGCCTTGTGTACCGCCCGCTTACATCAGAAGTAAATACTGAATCTAAGCTCGCCCAAATAATTATTGCGGACAGCGGACCGACAATGCATTTGTTTGGCCAGTTTTATTTTCTGTTACATATTTCCAATTTCGGCAGTGTAATTCTCTGATAGTATAAGTATACTATACTATAAGTAGATAGTGAAAGAAAATTATTTTTACATTTTAAATAATATTTCTAAATGTTATTACCAAATTTGTGAATTTTTTATTGCTCCTGTTAATCTGCAAACCCAGATAATCGAAAGTCTACTGTTCACAATTGTTTGCTGAATAGAATTTACTACCGGCAATACAATATTATATGAAAGCGAATATTTTATTCAAACCTTTATTTTTTGTTGCATTTTATATGTTTTTATGTTTTATATTTTAATACCATGAAATGATACGAGCTAATCTTTAACCTTTTAAATGCCACGAGCGCATTAACACCTCAAAATATATGATGTCTTCCATTTCAAATAGAGTTGTCAGTTAAAAGGTTAATATTACAATAATGTATACATATTCAATAATACCACAACAATAATCTCTATTTAGATTTCACAACTTTTTAAATCTAATTCTTATAAATCTTTCCTTCGTCTTCTGAATATCTTTGATAGAGCATAGATGGACAAGCTTTTCACTTCTTCCCCATACATGCATCTTACACTTGCTTGTCACTTTTTACGCTTATCGTAAGCTTTATAACTTGGTGACATCTTCATTCTTTCATCATCTAAACTCCAGATGTATCTTCTGGTATAGTTCTCACTTATACCGTGTATTTTTCTCGAGTGAATTTGTATTGTAATTATTTTAATCTCTTTACTTCTATTTATATTATATACTCCATAGTTTCTTATATTATTTCATGGATTTTTAAATTAATCTATAATATGTTTATTCTATTTTGTCTTTCATTTTGTTTGTTTTTTGTCGCTCAATATGGTTCACAGCATCTTCATTCCACTGATCTTTTATGTCTAGATTAACACCATGTAATTGAACTTGATCAATAATAATTTTCCTTAACCGGTCGCCTGTCCGATAAAAAACTTTTTTTAATTTGCTTCATGACCAAGAAATAATGCTGAAAAGACAAAAATTAAATACATATCTCAGACACATGTGATTGCACCCCTGCAAATAATATATTTTCCGGTAATAATTGAAAATTGTTAAATAAATTAAAATTTATTTTGAATTGTCAAAGAAATTTTATCACATTATTTTTTGCTCATATATTTACCTCCTCGGGCAGTCAACCGGTTAATCATTTTTGACAATATTTTTTGTGAGAGATGAGAGAAATGATCCACAATATTTCCTTATTCAAATAACAAAAAAAAATTATTGCACTCTATAACGATGGACACACAGTTTAAAAACAAGGAAAATCATCAATTTTATTTTTCGCTATATTTTAATGTACCATTAGATACTATTTGACAAGAATTCTTGTATTACTATCGTATCAATGTTGCCAGAAGGAAATAATGCAGCAAAATTATGTACCGTGCGGTTTTATATTTAACACAAATATATACTATTTAGGAGAACACATTCTTATTGTGAAGTTGTAAATATTCAGAACATAGGTCTGTGATATTTTAAATACTAATTGAATGTATTAATTTGAAAGATATACATATAAAATCAATTTCAATGAAAGGTATTTGAGATTCCGTAAAAATAAAGTAGATGGCTTTCAAATAATGGAACGATATATGTATTAATTTGAAAAGTGTAACAAATGGGTTCAAAAATTTGTCATCATAAGTACTGTCTGTTGTAGCATAGTCGGTTAATGTACCTTCCCCGTATTGGAAAGAGATCCAGGTTCGAATCCTGGTAACAACAAAATTGATTTTATATGTATATCTTTCTGATTAATACATTTAATTAGTATTTAAAATACATACTTCCTGATTTTTTGCTATTGCTAACTAGATTATCTAGTTCATCATGGTATATTATCTAAATTTCATTCTTTTACAGCACACTGAAGAATACTACTTGCATACCTATTACATTTTTCAATCTCTTAAATTAACAACATATCTTACCTATTACACCAGAAAAATTAACCCATTCATTGTAGTAAAGGTTTTTGCAATTCATAATATAATGTATTATAGAGAAAACCGAAACAGAAAAATTATACATGGACAAACATGTTCCATAACAAATAATAGTGTTCATACTTATTACCAGTTTATTTTAGAAGTATACAAAAATATCACTTAATTTGAGCACACAACAATATCTTGCGACATTGTTCTCAATCATTTTGGAATCATTGATTTAGAGTTTTCTCCAGTCATACAAAACCTTCCAATTGTCTTCTGTAGTCCATTAATTTATTTACAATATTATTATCGTTTTTAAATGTTAAGAAATTTACTACTGCATAATGTATTAATGCATACGGTGGAACCCTAATTTTACACGCTCGGAATTCACGTTATCCCTCCATTTGCTTGTTGTTTTTGTAGTCCCGTGTCATTTCAGTGCATTAAAAACCCTATTTTACATTTGTTTTTCCCGCGATTTACGTGTAAAACTAATTGAAATTCATTCAGCCAGTTCGCTATAGAGCCAAGAGTGTGTTGATTGTTTGCTTGTCGTTTATACACATTTTTCATTCTTATACCTATGTAATTTTTACGTTTCGTTTTGTTTATTAGTTTTTACAAACTGGAGCAAGAAAATTGCCTAGAAGATAGTATAGATAACAATGATGGCTGGTAAATAATTTATGAATAACCCTTGCAGACTTACTTAGACCTTGATTCCAACGTTATAACATCGGACATAGTGGAAATTGATGAAATAGTGGACAGTCATATAAACGAAAACTTGACAGAAGAAGAACCTTCCTGTTCATCCCATAAATCTAGTTCCTACAAGAGATGATGCCACGAGTGATATTGAAGGCTTCATAGCATATTCTACTAGTATTAGTAATATACCACTAGAAACCTTTAATTTAATTTATAGTATTGAAAAAATTATTCAAAAACAACAAAAAAAAAAATTGTTTGATTTTACAATATAAAGTAATTTTAATGTTTTTTTTAATACCCCCCAATTTACATTTTCCCTCTGTTTACATTTTATTTATTGGTCCCTTCAAAAACTTTAAATCGGGGTTTCACTGTATATCTATAGCAAGGAGAACACTGATAAAATAGCATAACTGGCTTAATTTTTTAGTTTGTAATTTCACATACATTAACAATGTTTAAACACATTTCTTAAAGGACTGGCCGATTGAATTCTACAGCAACGATCCGTCCAACAGCTGTCACAGCAATGCATCAACTGAATCTGCCAACCTGCCCACTAGAATATTGTCTATGGTCAGCAGCATGCAACCTGTGAACAACAATAGATCAGCATCCAGCAATCACTCGGTGTCCAGCAATCATCACCAGTCCGGTAGCCATGCAAGCTCGAGCAACAGTCAACCGGCTGCTAATCATCAAAATACTACAAAGGAATTCCTTCACTTCAGGGAGCTTCTTAGGAAGCAAGTGGATTCAGTTGAACATGTTAAATCCAAGGATAAATTTGTTACGGAAGAAAATGATACCAGTTCTACGACAAGGTGGGTAGTTCTTTTTCATGCATATGTCAAAATTATTAGGAGAACACATTCTTATTGTGAAGTTGTAATTATTCAGAACATAGGTCTGTGATATTTTAAATATGAATTAAATATATTAATTAGAAAGATATACATATAAAATCAATTTTATCGAAAAACATTGTTGTTGCGCCATCGAGATTCGAACCTGGATCTCTTTCCTAACCGGGGAAGGCGCATTATCCAACTATGTTTTTCGATAAAATTGATTTTATATGTATATCTTTCTAATTAATATATTTAATTCATATTTTTAAAATGTCAAAATATAAATTTAATGACATTGCTTTATTTATTCTGTTCTACATTATAAACATTATTATAAATATATAAAAAAGGCAAACAAGCTTCATAATGTAAGAGATGTTCACTGTCTCTTTAACTAGACCAAAGTCTGTACTAAAGAAGACAGGTTCATCCGTTGTCTATCGTACAAATATGCAAACCATTAATATTATTAATTTTTATTTTATTTAAACCAAAAATATTAGGAATGAATTAAACAGGGTTATAAAAGAATTCTAATAACATAATAAATAAGTAAAATACTCTTGCTATCCCATGATTGAAACACTATGCAATACAGAAAATGAATACAAAGAAATGATATTCTGTTCATTAGATCATTTCCATGAATTTTTGCTTAGTTTCCTTTCTGCCAACACCCAATAACCAGCTACTGAGATGGTGTTTAAGTTTGTCCATCGAGAATTGTGCGATTTTCTCAGTCATCTTCTTTTCGACATCATTCTCAACCTCCCTAGTAACATACTTCCCAAATATTTACATTATAAACATTCTTATACAAACAGTATACAAAAAAGGCGAACAAGCTTCATAATGTAAGAGATGTTCACTGTCTCCTTAACTAGACCGAAGTCTGTACTAAAGGAGACAGGTCCATCCGTTGTCTGTCATACAAATATGAAATCCATAATTATATTTATTTTTTTATCTAAACCAAAAATATTAGGAATGTATTAAACAGGGTTTAATACATTCCTAATATAATAGATAAACAGGGATTTGAAAGAAGTTTTAATAAGTAAAATACTCTCACTATCCCATGATTGGAAACACTATGCAAAACAGAAAAATGAATTTAAAGAAATGATGTTCTGTTCATGTGATCATTTCCATGAATCTTTGCTCAGTTTCCTTTCTGCCAATACCCACTTACCAGCTCCTGAGATAGTGTTTGAGTTTATCCATCTAGAATTGTTTCATACTGCTCGGCAAAATGTTATAAGCTTTGGTGGCCAGAAACATATGGAAGGATTGACCAAAGCTTGTTTTCATTTTAGGCTTCACGGTGAACCTATTCTTTTTTGCTCTCGTAGCATAATTATGAGATAGATATTGATGAAGCTCTTTGTTAGAATGAAATAAAGGATCCGTCTTTTTACATAGAGTTGTTGAATATCAAGAAGCTGACATTCATCAAACAGTGAGTCAGAGGGAAACCTATAGGTTTTCTGTAGATGATTCTGAGAATGGATTTTTGTGTAATTACCAATTGGTTAAGGGCAGTTTCCTAACTCCACTCCAGTTTCATAGTATAATAAAATAGTTTCATTGATTCAGTCCCTTCCTTTAGCTCATCCACAGATAAGATTTTTCTCGGAGATTCGGAACAGTACAGAGTTCAGCACAAAGCGATCTATGAATCATCATCGCATGTGCTTGCGTATTAGAATGACACATTCAGTTAATACATATTTTAACTGACTCAGAAATTAAAGACTCGTTGAGAGATCATTATATTATATTCAAACAAATATGTAATTGACTGCCGAACACGCCCATGTTATTGGTTACTTTGTCTATAATAATCGCTATTCGTTACTGTTCTGCAGTCAAAAGCTGGCAGCCAATGAGTTAATTTTTTTAAATAACTACTCAGGGTTAAACATTAGATGGCTGGAATGTTTTTCGTAAATTTAGTTTAGGAAATTTATCCATTATGACTACAATAATAGAGATCCGCTTATTAACAATGGAAAAATTCACATATTTTGCTATTGGCAGCTACTGGACCAATCATTCTCCATGCCTACTATTTTCGTATTTATTATCGCCATATACTGCTGATAACATTAGCTATCCTTGAATGGCAATTATCATTTCTGACCTATTAATACTATTAAAAAAACATTGTTTATATAAAATGCGTGTTTTGTTTTCATTACAGATTTTCCACCTTCATCAAAATTCTGGACAATGAGGTACCGGTCAAATCGGATGCTCTGGTGCCACACGCTAATATCAAACAAGAAAATGATGAAGATAAACTGAAAACAGTTACCAACTCGCCAGGTATTATTTTCCTTATTCGATTACTTCATCTGAATAGAATGTCAGTTTAAATTAAAAACTTTTCTTTCATTCAATATTATTTATGCATTTTTCCCCTATTTTAAATCGCTCGAAGGAGGGGCACACGGGCGACAGCGCGCGTGAGTTTGGTTCTTGGAAATTAAGTCACTATGGATCACTTCACGAGGGAACAATGCGCGTTCTGCATAAAACAGTTTTACAAAAACAATGATTCTTATGTGATTTTTGTAAATTTTCCAAGAATATTTGATACAGTAAAACCGCGATATAACGAACCCCGATATAGCGAAAAATGACGTATATCGAAAAAAAAATCGAAATTTAGTCCCTAAAACCAATTTTTCATACAAAAATGCATTTATATAACGAAATCCCGTTAATATTTATAACAAAATCATTTTTGTCCCGTACGAAAAAATGCCAATATATTTACGTAAATTTATAACGAAATAAAAAAATGTTAAAAGATGAAAATATTATTTCGCACTTACAAAGCCGCGCTGCTGCATCTGCCGTATGCGAACGGAAACATATGCAATATATATGCAATATTCTGGAATTTACAAAAATATCTTCCAATTGGTGTTGAATAGGTTCTTTTCTTAATTTAATTTCTTTGATTATCTGTTATAATAACAAAACTACTAAAAATATGTAGGTATTCAGTTCCCTACGGCCTTCTTCCTCCTTTGTTTGCAGAATTTGCGATCTTTTTTGAAGCCGCGCAACATTTTTTTGCGACGGCGCGTAATATATAGTAGAATTTTTTAAATTTATTTCGTTATATGTGGGAATTCGTTATTACGAATTCTTATTTTTTGGGCCCTTGGATTTCGTTATATCGCGGTTTTACTGTAAATGATTGCTTTAATATAATTCTTCTTGATCTCTAGTGAAGTTCGATGAAAGGGACCTGCCTTCTATTGCAGTGTCTCCTGCAAAGAGCGGATCATTGAGGAACAATAATTCACCACCACCTATTCTGAGGAGAGCTAAAATGAAGAAGATCGGTGCAGGATATGCAAGCTCAGCTAGTCATGCTTTGGTAATTTTAATGTTTTTTTTTACTTTTACATTTCTAATACTTTTTGTTCTGACCAGGGTTCTCTCCCTAATCATTTCATTCAAAATAATTAATACATATAGTAAAACTCCATTAATTCGTAACCCTATACAGTGAAATCCCGATTTTAAGTTTTTGAAGTGAAGTAAAAATGTAAACAGAGGGAAAATGTTAATTGGGGGGTATTAAAAACATTAAATTAATTTTTTTATTGAAAAAATTCAAACAATTATTTTTTATGTGTTTTTTTGTTCTTTCAATACTATAAATTAAATTAAAATACTAATACTAGTAAAATATGCTATGAAGCCTTCAATATGCTTCATGGTGTTGTCTCTTATAGGAACTAGATTTATGGATTGTTCTTCTTCTGTCAAGTTTTCGTTTATACGACTGTCCACCATTTCATCGATTTCCACTACGTCCGATGTTATTACGTTGGAGTCAACGTTTAAGTAAGTCTGTAAGGGTTGTTCATAATTTCTTTCCCAGCCATCATTGTTGTCTATATTATCTTCTAGGTAATTTTCTTGCTGATTCCAGCTTGAAAAAACTAATAAAAAAACAAACGTAGAAATTACTTAGGTATGAAAATGAAAAATGTGTATAAACGACAGGCACATTCTTAGTTCTATAGCGAATAGCGAACTGGCTGAACGAATTTCAATTGGTTTCTATGTTTATGAAACAATTTGATTTGCGTATTTAGATACTAAAGAATCTAAATCATTCATATTTAAATTCTATGATATATATTTTTTCATTGTATATTGATCTTATTTTGAAAACTGACAAAAAATTTATAGGTATCAAAGATAAAATTGGGGGAAAAAATTCACGGGCAAATAATAAGCTTCAACCAGCGAGACGAGAGGATTTAAAAGTTTTAAATTATTTTTCACGCACATTTGAAATATTCCAATTCTGATGGAAAAGGCGGGTTCGATAACGTTCTGTTGCATCAAGTGGTGAATCGCCGCGTCACCACACACCTTTCTTATTCAGGAGAAATATGTTATTGAACATTTTGACACATAAGAAGCTGAAATGATGGAGATTTATCATATTTCAATATGAAAATCGCGATGTTGACAGCGGCGGCGCGCACAAAATTTCTTTCTAATGTTGCCTTTAAAAAACTTTGTTACGAATTAACGGAGTTTTACTGTATTAACGAGTGCTTCTTGTAACTGGTAAATTAGACATCATTACACTGCGATGACTTATATAAATTATGCATTTATCCATTGAATTACTCATTATTTATTCAAATTTTTCTATTATAGATGCTGAGTGATGACACACCAAACAAATTGTTCCTCAGTACGACGCCGATAAAACAGTTACCTTTCAGCCCATCGCAGTTCTTCAACAGCCCTAACAATCTCCTTCATTCCTTCCAATCTCCCACGCATTCGACGCCTGAGAAGAGGAACTCTCCGAGGATTATCAGGGTAAGATTTTTTTTGTATTATGTTATAGATGTCTTGGAATGGGCTATGTATTCAGTCTTAAAATCTGCCTGATTATTTTTTATTTGGATTGAATCTGTATATTGAAAATTCTGAATCCAATATTCAAATGCAATTTACTATGAAATAAATAGGACTTTGATTCTCATAGTCATCATTGAATCTGTATGACATCACAAGACAATGTAAATTATTTTAAAACTCATTTTCTGCTAAAACAATTAAATTGATCACTGATTGCAGATGGCTCAGAATGAAAACTACTTTTGGTCAAAGATTATTCCACCTTTCAAGTTCAAACAATATATGTACAATCAAATTAGATATAAAATTAGAACCTTAACTGACATTAAGGCTTTTGAAAGGGATGTTTCAAATTACTTGTTGAAATTAGGAAGAGCAGATACTGAGAATAAACTAATAATAATTCTTATAACTGTATCTTGCATATTTCCCTTTACCTCATATGTGCTTGCTTACATTCATATTGTATTGCACATTGGTATTTTTTCTCTCTTTTATATTTTCACGTTTACTTGCCTTGTATGTTACGTATTCTATTTGATTGTGTTTTGCCTTCAATGAGTTATTGGTTTTGTGAAATGTAATTTGTTTACCAATTTGCCGTAAACCAGGCTCGCCCAGTTGGAAAATGCATTTTAAAATGTGTGTAAAATATATTTAACAAACTTTTTTTTTTTAGCTATACAATGCTTATATGTGTCTAAATAATTTTTTTTTTAATGGAAATCAAATCCATCACTTTTGAATACATATATACTATATACTCTATAGCTTGCGAAATCTACTTCCACCCTTGAGCATATATTTAGCTTGTGAAATCTAGGTACCTGGGTGTTAAAACTATCATCACTGGATAGATTAATCTATTCCTACTTATTATATTTGGAACATGCACTTGAATTATGCATTTGATGAAATCGTCATCATTACCAATGATCACTGTTATCTTATTCAACTAGAATACCTTTAATTTGAAGCCTCTTTACTTCCTGGTTTACTATATTGCATGGTCTAGTTGCACCGGATTAGTTAATTAGCAAGTACAGCATAATATTGAAGGAATGAATGTATAGCTGATGATTGTCTGTAACATTTCAGGAAAGTGGAGTGAGTCCCTTGCACACCCCCACCCCGAGTATGTGCGGTCCCGGTGGTTCTCAAACCTCGTCCTACATCACTCCTGTGGCCACGAGGAGAACTCTTCTGCTGCACCATTCTCCCAGGTAAACTCCCTCATCGTACAATTAATTAATTCTTTTTTTTTTTAAGGAAAATGCATTTTTAGAATATAGTTCTATGGTGTTTAATTTGTATTAATATTATTACCAGTAATTACACTCCACATTATCAGCGTATCGTTACTTTTCATTTCTTTGTGGGTCACAATTTGATATGATACCATTAACGAAGTGCATAATTTTAAATACTATACGCTGGACTCACTTTTTACACAGTTTCGAAATAACACAGTACTGCATCCCTTGCATGTACTCAGTACTAAGCGGATAGAGGTATGCGGAAGAGGGCTAGGATAAAGCGGGGTGACCAATTTGGCCAGAATGTGTTAAAACTAACCATATTAGCCTAAACACATTCAGATATCATATCTGTGGCACATGCAATAGGTCGATAAGACTTTGAAGAGCTTAGGATTGAAAATATCGCTGAACTGACTGCTTTTCAACGAGGAAGAAATACTCAAAACCGTTTTAGAGGAGCACACCAGCCCCGAGGAAAGTAGTGATGATGGCATAAAAGACCCAATAACAACATATTCAATCAAGTAGCTAATAAACTTGGAAATCATTTTATAACAAATGATCACCAGATACTGGAAGAGGTGAGAACTGTGTGTCAGGACAGAAGAGTGTGGCGCTCTATCCTTTCCGCCTACCCCCGCGGAGAAACGGTGTGATGGTAAGTAAGTAATCACAACGTAGAACGAATTCACAAAAACACAGTCACAGCGATCGATAAAAGAATTTTTGTTTAAACTCAGTAAAGCCGAAAATTTGTAAATAAATATTACACCGATTCTGGATATCTCAAGCGATGTCGTACCAAATGTGCATAAACGGGTTTGTCTATTGTCTGATAGTGAATAATCTGTGTTATAATTTTTTTTAAGTTATTTTTTTTAATAAAATTCAGATACAAAAAACAATAATGAATTTTATTTTTTAATATTCTGAATTGATTGTTTTACACGTTATTGCATGGAACGTATCCACCGTATATAAAGAGAGTCCAGTATACATATACCAGGTGTGTAGATATGAAATCGGAATTTGCCCATAGATGGCCCTAGCTGTCAATGTAGTTACCGTCAAGCCGCATCATTGGTGCCATTTTCTTGTTTTGACATCTGACAAAGATTTTCAACTCATAACAATACAAGTTTCATACAACAGCATAGTTTTTAATAGCGTTGAACATGTCGAATTTTGTGCCTGGAAACTACGATTTGCGGACAGCATTGATTTTCTGTTACCATTTAAAGAAAACTGCTGCAGTATCACATCAAATGCTTGTAGAAGCTTACGGTGAGTATGCTCTTGTTAAATCACAGTGCTTTGAGTGGTTTAAAAAATTCTAAAGTGGCGATTTCAACGTGAGAAACAATGCTCTGTGTTTGATGGGATCAGAAGGGTGTGATCTATTATGAGCTGCTAAAACCTGGCGAAACTGTTATTACTGAACACTACCGACAGCAAATGATCGATTTAAATCAAGCTTTGCGTGAAAAACGACCAAAATATCAAAAAAGGCAACACAAAGTGATTTTGCTTCATGATAATGCACCATCACACACAGCAAAACCGGTTAAGGAAACGATTAAGGCGTTTAGTTGGGAAATACTTTCGCATGCGCCTTATTCACCAAACTTAGCTCCATCCGATTGCTACTTATTTGTATAGATGAGACGCGCACTTGCTGAGCAGCATTTCACTTCTTACGAAAATGGCTCGATGATTGGTTTGCCTCAAAAAAGCAACAGTTTTTTTGATGTGGCATCCACAAATTGTCAGAGAGATGGGAAAAATGTATAGCTAGCGATGGGCAATACTTCAAATAAAATATTTTGTTTCATTTTCGTACAATAAACGTGTTTTTTTATACAAAAATTCCGGTTTCATATTTACATACCCAAGTATGTTATTTGTTGCATAGATGTTCTATTGTATTGGTTCACTTATTTGCGTTTTATAAATTGTTGTTTTTTTGTTGTAATATTATTTTTATTATTTCTGATATTTAATCATTTACTCTTTATGTCAACATTTTTTTGCCAGTATTATAATTTGTCTTTCTATCTAAAATACCTGTGAAGAAAAGTGTTCAATAATATTTTTTGACGCATTTCCATTACAGGACGCCGACTCCTTTCAAGAACGCTTTAGCCGAACTGGAGAAGAAATCTGGTCAGATAAAGTACGAGCCTTCGTCGCCAGGGAACCTGGTGGAGGATATTACGGAGATGATCAAGCGGGAAGAGAGTTCCAATGGTTCCCAGTTGAATGATTCTCAATACTGCACAGAAGGAGAGTCCAGTGTTGCTGTAACAGAGAGCTCTTTCCAAAATGGCAGTAGTCAGGTAATATACATTATTTTTATTGTTTAATCATTTATCCAAAATTCATTTAAAAGTATATTTTGTGGATACACTGAACATGTAAATGATTGTGTCATTTAATAAATTTATTATAATCACAGAATTATACTATAATATTACAGTTAAACTCCGTTAATTCATAACTCACGGGACCGATATTTAAAAAAAAATGATTGTGAGAAAAAAGTTTTTTAAAGGCAACATTAGAAAGAAATTTTTATAAAAACACATCCACGATTTAGTGTGCGCCGCCGCTGTTGACATTGCGATTTTCATCCTGAAACATGATGACTCCATTATTTCAGTTTCTTATGTGTCGAAATATTTATCAAATAACATATTTTTCCTGAATAAGAAAGGTGTGTGGTGAGTGGTGATACGGCAGTCTCTCAAGGCAACGAAATCACGCACATTAATCTGATTGGCGGTCGAACTCACCTTTTCCATCCGAATTGTAATATTTAAAATGCGAGTAAAATTTAATTAAAAACTTTTAAATCTTCATGTCTCGCTGGCCTTGTTGGTTGAAGCTTATTATTTTCCTGCGATTTTTCAAGTTCCAACCCAGAAAGGTATTCGGGATTCGATTTTTTCTGCCAATTTTATCTTAGATATCAATTTTTTGTCAGTTTTCAAAATAAGTTCCATTTGTACAAATGGTCAAGGATTTATACGAATTACAAGATGTTGGTGCAATTTAAGGGAACGAAACGTGGAAAAAAAATGAATAAAATATATCAACGTATTTAAATATGAAAGATTTATGTAGTTTCTTTAGTACCTATATATGCAAATGGCAACTTTTCATAAACATAGAAACTAGATCAAGTGATTCAATGAAAACATTATTTTAACAACAAATCTTATAAAATGCAAAGTATACACATCATAATATGTACATGAGTTTTGCCATATGTCATATGGCAAAACTAAGTTCGGCACTTATCATGCCAGCGCGCGGCGTCGTGATTGGCTGGTAGGCGGGGCTAGTTGCAAATGTTTATGAATGGATGAAGGTCAAATGCCTAGGTGTGCAAATTTAGCGATTTAAAAACAATGGCAAATATACGAATTACGTTAACAAATTATTTATTTTGGATGTCAAAAACGCATACGAATTGCGAATAATCAGATTTTACGAATTATCGGTAGAAATTAGTATGAAATGTTATTTTCAGGGCAATTCTTTTTGAAAAAATTGAGAATTCCATCAAAATACGAAATATAGGGTTATGAATTAATGGAGTTTTACTGTATATATTAAATACATCTTCAATACATTTTCTAAAAATGTATAGAAATGTACAGCAAATACAATTTTTGACATAAAATACGAATCGAGAAACATTATTGTCAAATATGTTTCGAAGTGATGTAGAGTACGGCCAATGTAAGTTTGCGCATGAGATTTTGGCCACGCGCATCTATATGAAGACATTCGTAAAACTTCAGAAAAAGGGTGCACATGCCGAATGCTTACAGTAGGTAAACCAAAAAGCGATCTTCTGAATTTAATTGACTTTTAAATTTGGGCATTATTGAAAGATACACAAAATAAAAAGTCAAGTTTCATTTGATTTAATAAATATATAAGAAAATAACAGTTCACAAATATTTTAAACTCTTTATTAATACTGGCTTCTTACAAAATTTAACAGAAGTCACAATTAAAATATTAATATAAAAATTTGATATTAAGAGTTTATAATGAAAATTAAATTTGTTACATTTAACCGCAACAATATCACAATAAAAAGATTTATGAAAATTAAGTCATTTACAATTAACCCCAACAATATTATAAAAATAACATTAGAAATTAAGTTATTAACATTTTAACAATGGCACAATAAATAAAATATAGACATTTACATTTAACTGCGAAAATATTACTCATTTTTGAACTTTTTTCAAATCACTAACTCCATTGGCAGCTACATTAGACATGAACTTGTATACGTTGAATAATATTTCACACGCTTGCCCTCGTAGTGCTCATCCGCCTCCCAAAGATGATGAAGACATTTTGTAAATATTAAAAATTCCGTAACTCTCGATTAGGTTGAGTGTACCTGTACTAAAAAGCGATAGGAAATGTCCAGAGCACACAAACTCCTTGAAGGATCAGGGGTGACTAATTAAAATGAGAGCTGATTGGTGACACACTGGATTAAGGCCACACCCCTTCCCCAAATGTGTTTCTATGCAGATATTTTAATGCGCAAACTTAGACTGGTGGTACTCTACAATATATGGTTTAATATATGTAAATTACAGTACACAAATAAAATAAAAATTGATGTACACACACTATACATAGTATTTATATGAATTATTAAAATATCTAATCACAAAGTTATTGCTTCAAATATTAAGAATCCTATTTTTCTCTTTTGTTCTAATCTGTATTAGTATGTTAAGGACATATTTTGTTATAATGTGCTCCAACAATGTTTCAAAATTTGCCAGTATTCATATAAAATTTTCATAATTATGTCTTAAAATTATTTCATATTTTGAATTATCAATTTTTTCCAATTGTACTAATATTAGAATTCTGTATGTAAATTCAATGAAGGAGGTAAAAAATGGTGAATTTTTGGAATTATGTCAAAGTTTATGTAAATTCTATTATATATAACACGGGTCTGATAGATGATTCATAATTCAGTAGAAAACTGTTCTGTTCCTTAGAGAATACTCTGTGTTATTATTTCATTAAAAATATTAAAGATTATATGCATTAATAGTAATTTTCTTCATTCTATTTCAGTTGTTGTATGACTCTGGGATATCGTCCGCTTCGCTGAAACGCAAACCCTCGGATACGCGTTCCACGCTCCAGGGCAAGGAAAATGAAGTGCCCTCTGGCGGAGGTGCAGCGCACAAGCGGGCGCGCAAGGCCCTGCTGCCTGCCTGGACCACCAGCACGCCGCAGTCTGGCACGAGCGCCCCGCCACCCAACCCCGAAGGTCACACTCAGGCTGGACACAAGGTGCCGGACATGTTCATCATAGAAACCCCGGTTAGTGGAGAGATGTGTAACAAATAATATTATTTTTTATCAGAATTATTTTTAGACTAGCATACCTGATTTTAGGTTATCTTATATTGTTTTCTTTATACAGAAAATCCTCCTGTGTTTGCAGAATACCTTATTATGTTATATCCCATATTAAACTGACAATGGGTGTCTTGTTTGCGGAATTTACGTACTTTTTTAAAGACGCGCTACATTTATTTCTACGGCGCGTGTGGAATATTCATATATTAAGAAAAAAATGTTTGCTATATATGGGAATTCGTTATTATGAAATTTTATGTTTTGGTCCCTTGGATTTCACAATAACGAGGTTTTACTGTATTGGTTTATGATTTTGAGCTCATCACTTTCATTATGTAATTTCAACACTGTTTTATAATTTACTTTTATACATGATAAAACCATAGAAAACTCATCAGTTTATTAAACTCAAAGTACATTTTTATTTTTTAGAGCAAATCTCTCGCTGACACATCGGGGATGTTCTCTCCTCCATCCATTATCAAGGATACTCTCATCGGTGACGAGTCTACCAGCCTCCGCAGCATCCTCAGTCTCGACAGCACTCCGGGAGCCAACTCCTCAATTGAGGACCAAACCGCCGTAGTGCTGGCTTCCAATACTAATAAGGTACAACACAAGGAACTATCCTGTCTTCCGCCTCCTCAAAATCCTAACCAATCGTTCGACCCTCATCTTTACCAGCACCATGTTGGAAAATCAAATAATATATTCTATACTAACAACTTTCCGTTTGATTCCAATGTCAAAAACACCAATCAATACAGTCACGATTCAGAGATCAAAGTCAAGCAAGAAGTCAAGTGCGAAATGTATATTGATAATAATTACTATCAAGAAAATTCACCACCCGATCAAAGTTTTTCCAGGCTCAATGCGGAACGTTTTAAAGCAATTTCGTCGGGTGCTTACGATGATTTCAAAGAATCTAAAATCGACCGGGATTGTTTGAAAGATATAACAAACCTACAAAGGTTTTCCAATAACGTTTTGGCGCCGCGGCAAACATTAGCAAGCGCATTTGCCAATCATATATATAAAGTTACTAATCAAAAACCGTGCACTTCGACTATCGATAATATCCTCTCTCAGAAGATGATGCAGAATAAGATCGCTAACGCTGCGCAGGATACTGAAAGTTTGAACAGAAGTTGGGCTGAAAGTAATGTCAGGAGGCCGAATAGACGCAGTCAAGAGAATGCGGATAGTAGTCAGAATAATAAAAGTTTTTGGGAACATTACACTTCTATATAAAATATTACCTCTTATTGAGGGAAATTGTTTTAATTGTGATTTATAATTAAAATAAGTCAGTGTTGCTAGCACACACTTCACACTAAAATGAATTTTTAATTATTGCCATAAATCTGGATACCTGAATCCAGGTTTCAGAATTCAGTGCCAGATATTTATTGAATAGATTGTACTTTTTTTTTTTGCATAGATGATATTTAAGCGTTGCATTTTTTTTAACGTTCTGTAGTACAGTTGCTATTGATGCATACCTCGAATAAAAGTCTTGTTTGTCAAATTTATATTTTGTCAGAACTTCTGCATTGTTCAAGCAAAATTGCTGAATCGGAAATTTAAACCCTCGGGTTTGCTACAAGCTCGTTAAATGGTATTGAATTGTTTCACTAAAGAATTTTGCTTTATTTGAAGTGTTATTGACCCCCGAGGTAGTACAAATAAGTTTGCCATCTTATCAGTTCAAATTTTTGAAGCAGGAATTCGTTATTTTATAATTTCCAAAGAATTTGAATATTCTTCAATTAAACAAGAATTTAGAATACCTCCATGTTGTACATAATATATTTACTTGTATTTTAACACCCGTAATCTTTACAAAACAAATACAGTAAAACCCTGTTAATTCAAAATTGTACAAACATTTTCAGATCCAAATTGTTAATTTCCTAGTTGATTGATTACCCACATTTATTTGAAAATTTCAATAATTCTTAATTCTAAATAATTTTCACTCTTGTGCCATAAATCATTTTATTTCACATATTTTGAATAATTTGAATAATAAGATTATAAAAACTTATAATATAATATGTTGGTTTTTTAACCTTTACCATACCGTGATATAAAATACCCATATGCAGCCATGCTGTCAACTCGTGTTACCGTAAGAAATTTTTAACAGTTTAAATGTGAAGAAAGGTTTTATTCAGTTCAAAGGGCTTTAAAATTATTAATCCTATAAACTTATTGAGTATTAATTACGAAAATGGTATCAAAATCCTAATATAATTCGGAGCATTTATCAAGTCCTATACAATACTACCTTATTTCTTGTCTCTCTTCATTAAATTAGTGAGAAAGAGAAATCATACATTCGTCTGTTTGTTATTATTTTTATTGTGAAATGAATGTACCATCTCTATTAGTCTTACCACAAATGGTATTTTTCCCAGCATATTAATTTTACAATTGACTGAATTGAAAATTTTTTTTTTTTTGTAGGATTCGCTTTACACAACTGGTCTTTAACTGAATTTTATATTGCGTATATTAACCGAAATATTACAGTTTTAATTGGGGCTGTAGACCTGTTACTGCATGGTTTTGAAAAGGTTAAATAATTATGCATTTTCGAGATTGTTTCTTGGAAAATTTTAAAATTTTTTTTTTCTCAGAGTTGTTTTTTATGAATTTTTTTGGCACTTGAATTTTGAATTAACGGCGTTTTACATAATTGTATTTTTTCATTTTGATCCCTTGAATTTCGAATTAGTGGCGTTTCACTTTATATGGAAATATTCCTTAATATCTGAGTAAAAAGTACTAAGCATCTCGTACCATGGAAATGTGTACACAATTTAAATAATGATGAATTCAACAAGATGGCTTAATGTATTGAACAAAGAATTTTTAATATAATTCAATAATTTTATCGTTGTTTTAATTATTTATATCGATCCTTTTTTTTATATCGTACATAGTTCTTTGATAATATAAAGTATTTTATTAAGTTGTTTTCTATCTTGTTTCGTTGATTATAAATATAAATTATCCCAAAATGTGTTTTGAGTTTTATAATTATTCACTAATATTTTAACGATACGTTTAATTGTAGTACCTTAACTTAGTATGTACCTACAAGACGCAGTGAGCTATAGTCATAAAATGCACCAAAAAAGTTCTTGCACGGTTTTAATGTTATATTAACGCTTAATTTTTACAATAATAATAATTTTGTGGGTTACAAATACTTTGAACCGAGTTAATATATAAAGTTATATTTAAAACAATAATGTAGTTATTATTAAAAATAAATTAATATGGTATCTCTAAACCAAAGATGAGGAACAAACAGGTGTAGAAATATATCCTTTAAAGCAGAAAGCTTAGATAGCATTTCTCACATATGCACAAATATATATTTATTTTAATTTAAAACCATGTACTTAATATTTAATTTTGAATACTTAAAGTTTTCGATAAGCGTTCCTCTCGGTTTTACGTTTGTAAAATTTAAAATAAAATATTATTTTTATAAATATTTATTTAAAAATACAATTAAAAAAAAGACAGATTAATCGAGCCAACCTCTGTTGGAAAACGGCAACTATTGTTATTATTTTTTTATTCAGTTTAATAAATAAATAAATGTATTTACATATTGCATCATAGACCAAAAAATACCACTTAATACTTTAGTAATACTAGTTCTTGCTAGATTCCTCTTTTCTTATTATTATAGTAAAAATTGATCCTAAACCATTGAATGCTTTGCTTTGAGTTCCGCAAACATTTACTTTTCATTTCTGAAATTCTTGGACAATTCTAAAATCTAATTAATTATCATCGATAACAAAATGGACACTATCCCTATCTGTATAGATAATATATGCTGAATATATTTCAAATTTTATAAGCGTTTGTTATGAAAATGGGATTAACTTGGTGATCTTTCAGGACAAAACCACAATCACTTAATCACTAGACATATATCTTACCATTAGATCAGCAAGCGCACGTCAATAGGACTAGTTTTTAAAATAATAATTTAGTAGATGTTGATAACAAAATATTTTTTTCGTGCTTCATTATTAATTGCTCTTATTAATTGTACATTTCAATTAAGAAACGATTTACATAATCTTTATATGAAACTGATTATTTTCAAATCGCATCCTGCTTTCAGAATGATATTTTACTATGTTTTATGGCATGCTTCTTTTCTCCAGAATTTATTATTTACACAATAAAAACAATAGAAATAATTGTACCTTCAATTTTGATTAATGTCTTTATGATTAAAACAATACAAGTTTGGGTCGACATATCAAATTACAAAGTATATTAGAATATTGCAGTGTATTGCAAGTGTCAGTAGATTATTTGTATATGTACTAAGAATATAACCAAAACTAACAGTATCTTTACAAACATTATATTTTGGGTGTACTGTTGAATGACGTGTCTAAAGTTTTCAGTTTTTCATCATCATCAAAAAGAATGTTGAAATTTCTCTTTTGAAATGAAAATCATCTTCACAATGTAAATGTATACTTCGGTGTAATTAATGGATCAGAACCTGGTTTAGGTCTTAATAAAAAAATTAAGATTACAGAAAACTGATTTCTTTAAATATTTGTGATACTTTTTTTATATCTAAACGATTACAGAGTTTGTATACTTACAACTACATATTTTTTCCATAATGATTTGAACAATTTAGTTGATTTCATCTCATCGATGGTCGCCGACTTTATTTGTCGGTGTCGTTTACTAGTCGGTGTGCTATTTATCAAATGGTAAATGCGATCTATATTATTTGCAAACACAACTCCTTCCAATTCACTCGATTATCATTTTGTAAACAAAAAAAGAATACTAAAGAGTAATACAGCTTCAAATCTGCCTTGTTACCACACAAATATTGCATTCCAGTATGATGGTATATTCAAATGCTGCTCATTCCTATTTCATTAAGTTTCAAAAGCAGGTTTTTTCATTTTGGCCAATAGCCATCCTTGACATCCTTTGTCATGCGTGTGTCAGGCATGTTTTGTTTGAGAATTACTTGCAAAAATGGACTGTTCCAATGGGATTAATTATAAACACGGCTTATTTCACCTGTTACTTTCAAAGTCGGCTCGATCCAAACGTGAAATATAACTGTATTATCTTATTTATTCATAAATAAGTTATCAATTGAGTGAGAAATTGAATTAATTAATTTAGATTAGTGTACCAAGAAGTTTTTTGCATTATGCTGTTAAGTACATTTTATGGAATGAGTCGTGTTTGTAAATAACAGCTTCATAATCATTTTTAATGAGATTTGTCTAATTGGAAATAATTTATTTTGTCCACCACATTTGATTTTGATCATGATTCTGTCGCATGTAATACCGGCACAAATTTAAAAAAATTTCTATTGCACAGCACTTAAAAAAAAACCAAGAGTCGTGTCGTGAAAAGTGTCTCTGCTGTTGGAATTTAGCAGCTCTGGGCGCATTTCCAAGATTAATGTGATTGATGAAAAAGCCCAAATAGTGGACACATTTGAGAGTATATTATTTGATTTTCCCAAATTCCCCCCATGAACCCATCAATATTGACAGATGATAGATTCCGGTGTTGGCAATTAATGTACTATTTCTGTTTTGTGTTACACAAATTGGTTGAAGATATAATATTTTATTATTTATTGAGATTTTTATCATTTAATTTATTTTATACTTTAGTGTTTTTTTTATTTATTTGAAGAAATTTGTTTATTCCAGTCATGTTTTTGGATTGTATAGTGTTCTCACAAAGTGTTTTGCTATGGAAATGCTTTCAATAGTTTCTGTGTCTTCTGTCAATATTGTATTTTCCACAAATATCCATGTCCAAAATGTTCCGATTACATATTTATGTTTTTAAATAAATTTATTTTTTCTTAAATTTGTTTTTTCGTTTTTTGTTTTTATATTTTTTCTTTAACTCAATTTTCCCGTCCTCGTTTGATATTATTAACTGTGGAAATGTTTTTTTTAATGTTGCTTTTTAAATGTTTTTGATATTATTTTTGCTTTGATCCACGTGTCCACATTCGATCTTCTATGTATAACGATCTGAAACATCCGCTAATCGGTATGTGTTCTCTAACCAACTAACAAAGTATAATGAAAGGTTTTCCAAGTTAATATATCAAGTTTTCCTCCTTCCATTTGGAAAATGTACACATTGGTAAGTAAATAATAAATGTAAATGACAAAAATTCTAGAATATTTATTATTTCCGTCTCGGAAATTAAACTACAAAATACATTGTATGTAGGTTATATATATTTTGAAAATTGATGTTACCATTAAATATAAAAACACTTGGGCTTCTGTCTATGTCAACTGTTAATATAACTCTGGTTAAATATAGCTCCTTATTCCAGAAAGTGTTTGCAAGAGAACTCCTTAATACTATTGAGGAGATAAATTGTAATTGTGCGATTGGTGTTTGACTGTAACAATGATTGATAACTGTGATTTATAATTCGGCGAACAATCAAACGTTTCAATAGTTTACACTAGAAACTAAGTCTCTAAATCACAATCATATTATCACATAACCATTGTTACCAATTACAATTTATCTCGTCACTTTTTAGCACTCTTAATTAATAAAGGTAGCTGTGCTGGCATTCACATAACACAATACATATATATTAAGTTTTATGTTAATATATTATGAGTGCTTCAATTGGTTGATCTCTGGCACTTGTATTTCTTGCTAATGCTTTTTAAAACTCTATTTAGACAAAATTCTTCAATCACAATGCACACTACAAGTAAGCACTCTCTAATAAATGCTTTAGTTGTGCAATGTTTTTTAACAAAATATATTTATAACAACATGTAAAATATTCTAGAAGACATAGAAAAAAAAAAATCGAAGAATTGTTTTGAGTTATTACTTATGTACGTGATAAATTATTATATACCCAGTAGATACGCACTTATCTACTGGGCGTAATAAAATAATTTCAGTCGCATGCGGTATTCTTTTTCTTGTTAAATACACACATCGATGCTAAAAAAATTCTGTCACAGTGAGGGACAAAATATATGTGGATTTTTTACATTGTCGCTTTGTTTGCATTAAAAAATCTACTATGAAAAAAGTGCCTTGCAGCTCTTTAAAAATGAGTTATTTAAAAAAAATCTGTAATAATGTTTAATAATTCGACATTATATACATTAACGATTTTAAATCAAGATTGAGGTTCAGTTGTCTTTTACATGTATTGTATATGTATATGTATATAAGAGTCCATGACCAATAGTGCAACAGATTTAAAAAAAAAATATAGTTCCAAATATATAAAAAGTAATTGTTTGATTTGTTTTGCCTTCATTCCATGTAAAAAAAAAACATTTGTCCCTCAGAACAGATCAAATTTTCAACTTTGATTATAGCATCATAAAGACATATAATGTATATATATACAGATTCTTTAAGGTCCAGAATATAACATATCTTGGAAATTATAAATATGTCAATTGTAATAAATGTTGTAAACACTTCTGAATAACAAAAGGTTTTGTCCATTGGCGTGTAATCAATTGGCAGACACAAATATGATTTCAATTTTTATTTACTTAGATTAAAGTTTGGGTACACAATTATTTTTTTACAAAGATTTTATATTTGAACCTGCTTCGTGATAATTTTTGAGCAGATAAAAAATCATTCAGTCATTCGCAAATTGCTCTTCCAATTGACTACATGCACTTTCTTCCTTCTTGAACTACGTGTTGCCACTTGTAAAAATTCCACTCTAACCGAGTGTTGGGCTGTGTGTGCGTGCTTAACGTTGCAACATTTGGTGTTGTGTTGTCTTCTCAGTGGCGTCGCAAAGCTTCAAGCGCCTCCAGTCCGTACCAGAAGTCGTCGGCCGTGCGTTCTATCAAATTTGATGGCCACAAAGAGAAAAAAACAGCGGTAAGTAGTGCATGATCGAGGTTCAAACATTTTGACACATTCGGAACATTTTTGAAAAGTGTTACAAACCATCTTTGAAATTTATCTGATGTATTTTACATTTCTGGAATCTATATTTTTATAGTTTCTGGAAAATATTAACTTATCCTTATGATTAAACTATTACATATTTTAAATACTGGCATTGAATGAGTAAAACAACAAGTAATTCGAGAAGTAAAATATGATATATAATCTAATACCGAGAACATGGAATTGCATTTGAATCATTTAAATAATTAATCTTTAAGTTTAAACAAATCTTGTGTTTTCGGCAATTACATGATATTCTCTTCTTTATTGATGTTTTGGACTTTACTACATCATCGGTTTTCAGAATTTTGGTGTAGTAACGCAAAAGACATTGTTTAATCGACCGCATACAACACTCAAATGATTGATCTAACCTCACAATTTCCAGTTAAATTAAAGCCATTTGAGTCTGATCAATCAATTAAGTTTAAATAAAGATATCTTATATTATTCCAATGATCTTTATTTTCATTGAATCACCTGATATTCAAATATGTTCGCTGCTTCATTTGGTGATAAGACCCGATGTCACCATGTAAAGTGGAATATGTGAAAATAAGTTGAATTAAATAATTATTTGAGAAATTTACGAGGATATTTACAATAAATAAATATCACAAGGATGCTTTTTTTTGTTTTACGATATTTTAATTTATATTTCACAATTTGTATGCTAGTCTTTTCAATCTTATTTTTCCTTCCACTATTTTGCACTATTATTCGACGCAGAGCACATTTTTATTATATTCGATGCATGGGCAAGTCTTTCAAAGGGTTTATAATAAATATTGTATAGAATTCTTTAAATGTGCAACTGTAAATAAATACTCGACAACATATTTTTAGTCGCACAAGTATTTCGACATTCTAATGATCTGATTTAATTAATTAATCTTCTGTGTATAGTTTTCTGGCAGATTTGCCCAGAAAACTGTACACAATGATTCTGAACAGTCAGATTTTAAATTAGTTAATGTTGCGTGTTTTTAATTTATAATTTTCATTTTTACATTTAATAATCATTGTTTATTTCACTACAACACTAAATACTAGGCTCATCTTTGTATATTAAGCATATTTTTATTTTCTTAATTTAATCTGTGTGATGCTTTTTCTTATGTTAAATTTGTAATATTTTTTTCAGCTCGAAGATAAGTGGCAAGTGGTCGCCTGCGGCAGAACTAAGGACCAATTAGATTTAACACAGCAGGCTTACCTGTTTCTGAGGAAAACTGCTCTCAAACCACGTTCCCTGAACTTTTGAGATAAAACAGTGTAAATACGTCGGCGGTACTTACTTCGGCAATCAACGAATATATAATTTTTAATAGTCGAATTATAATACATAGTTAGTTAAACTGAGGGTATAGATAGTAATATAATCTCGACTTCCATATCATATAAATTTAAAATGTCAAAATTTAGACTATTTTATTTGAGATTGAATTGATATATACATAATAATAAATATTTGCCATGATTTTGTGTTTGTGTGTCATTAATATTAATTGAATTTAACTATAAATTTTTAATTAAATTTATTTCGCATTTAGATGTATTTGATGTCCATAATATTAATTATTAGTTACTAAAACTGTAAAAATATTTAGAATAACAAAGTTTTGCGACAAGACTCTTTGAGAAATTATTAGGTTGTTGCATAAATAATAGACAATTTTAACTTTCAAATTCATTTAAACACAACTTAAATAAGTTAACTTTATACCATTTGATTCTGTGCATTTTGCTGGCAGATTAGAATCCAATAATTTTCACATTTTCTACTACTTCTGTGGTATTGAATTTTTTTTCTGTAATTAATTATCGAGATGATAAGATGGGTCCTCATTGTTGGTTGTTTTTCGCTTGTTTAGTCCACTAAAACTTTCAATACGTCATTTTCAACAGCAGCATGACCCTCTTCTTAAAGTCTTAACTTTGGTCTACATTCCTAAACTTTTCAAACCGATGCCGCATTCTTCATTCACCTCGTGCTCGCTAACATTGTGAACTATTTGCGATGTATAATACTGTTTATAATATTGTTTATTTAAACATGCAGATAAAGTACACGTAATTATTTTATTTTCAATCCCATTTTTGAGGGATTAAAGTAATGCAATTTAAATGTCGGATTCCTAACCGCCAAACAGAAACAAAGAAACAAATATTTCCTATTACTGAAGCTTCAAATTAATACATATTAAAATTGGCCATTATTTTCGGATTAACCTAATACTTTATTTTTATCTTCTTGGAAGTGCCATGATATTATATGTTTTCTCACATCCACAATAGTATTTTTTTAATCTAGTTATATTTTCAGCCGTGTATGGACCAGTTATCTAAACATTTTCATATTTTGCTGACTACATTGGATGTAAATATACCTTTATATGGCCAATTTATTGTGTAATGTACAAATTACAATACTACTTTTAGAATTTGTAGTTTTATAGAATAAGTATTTCACACGATATATTAATGCGCGGTACCTTTTTAGGTTTAAGATTTATGGGTAGGATTTTGTAAAATGTTTTTTTTGTAAGTGTGATATTTATGTTATTAAATGATGATTCGTGTTTGCAATTTTATTTTTTAATATTTCTTACATATTGATGTGACAATTTAGTGTGCAAATTTCTTCCTGGCACAATATTCACTGCGCTAGATCAGAAATATAACACTGTATAAATTATTAAATTATCGCTTTATTTAATTTACAAATATTTGCGCGAATGAAAATATTTTTTTCATGTCATTTAATTGTTGCATATTTTCATTGGGATATCCATTGCTTTTATCAATATTCTCAAAGTGAAAAGATGGTTCAAAAACAATATTACAACTTACTTATTAGTGGGTGGGATTTGGCCTCCTCTGCAAGTGCTCTCCACCGATTCCCATCCCTGGCCATTCTTCTCTAGTTCCCGAACTCTTCCATCCTGCTCCAGTCTTCTTCCACACAGCAAGTTCACATCTTCCTCGGTCTGCCTCCAGGTCACTTCCACTGGTATCCATCTTCGGTGTCCTGTCATCTGGCATTCTTTTAACATGGCCAGCCCATCAGTCTTTGGGACCTATAAAATCCTTACAATTGTTTCTTGCTCAATAAAATTTTCGAGCTCATGATTAATTTTTATTGAGTTTCATTTTCTAATGTAGGTCTATAAATGTTTCTTAATATTTTGCACTCAAAAACTGCTTATTTATTTTCTTCGATTTGGGTTAGACTCCACGTTTCGCAACTGTACGTGACCACTGGTCTTATTATAGTTTTATATACATATTAGCAGTTTGTTTTGATCCTAGTAGAATTTTACATGCCTAAAAGCTTCTATTTCCAGCTAGATGTCAGATCTTCAGTTCATCTATTGTCCTACTTAACGTGTTTAAGTCCAGATATGTAAAATTATCAACTCCTTCAAATATATGGTGATCTATGGAAACGTCTCGGGTTGCCTCCTGTTCACGTGTACTGACCGTGTACTTCGTTTTTAAGGCGTTTACATGCAGTCCAAATTTTTCCTTTTCAGGCATAATTATTTATCATCATTGTTTATTAATATTGAACATCTTGGAGCATCATTGCTAATGTCACTTCATTGATTCCATCCATCCAGTGAAGTTTTGGTTACCAAATGCTTCATCATCCCTCAGGTTTAGTCAAATGCAAATGTGTCGGTGGTTCATCCTTGTTGCATGTCCTGAGTCGTGAAATATCGATAAACTTTAAAGGAATGCACTTGCAGAATCGTTTATTTAAACATCTCTAAATATGATAAAAGTTCTACTCCATCGCAATTAGAATGTGAATATGCTTGCAATGATTAAAGATGTAATATAAAAGAACTGATTTTTGTGTAGAAATTTCAGTATCCTCTAATTATTGAATCCGGGGAACTACATAGCTTTATAATTGTTGCAAAACAAAATAAAAGTTTGTGTGAATTTAATTTTAGATCTAGATTTATGTACGTATTTTAATAATTTATACTAAATATTGTGACCACAACCCAACTATTTCACTACATTGTGAAATGCTAAGTTTTATATTTAATATTATTTTTAATGTTAGACTAAAGGAAATTTATCTTGAATGTTATAATATAATTATATAATTTATTCCAGTCTTTCTGAAAATTATTAACAATCGTAATGTGAAAAATGTACGATTTTTTTTTTTATTTATGTCGAGAAATTAAATTAAATTTAAATGCTTTATAGAGTTCGATGTTTTGTTTTTAGTATCTGCAAAAAACTATTTAATGCTTACAACTTTAAATTCATTTTTAGTAACAATTTGTATTCAAAATTTATTTAGATATGTAATATTATATATTTAATATCATTGACGCTTATATACACCACCAAAGTGTGTTAATAGAATTTAACTCTATGAGTAGAGGCGTGACAAAAATTCTTTTTGATAAGAATTTTTTATGTAATACATAGTGCATTTTTTTGGGTATTTAAAAAATATCGATTCAGTGTCATAAATGCACATTTTTCTATAATTTTTATCTTGATACAAACATTTGAAAATACACTGAAATTAAATACAGTGTGATTAAAAAAAATCGATATCATAATTAGCAATTAGTTTGTAATATTTGTGTTTTTTTTATAAAATGTTTGATGTCTTAGTGGACTCGGACAATTCTCAAAGTACAAATTTCATATTTTTCAATACTTATATAAACAGTAGAAATAATTTGTAAATAAAGGCAAAGGAGTTTTTTTTTTTTTACTGTATTTTTTAGTTCAATGTTCAGATAATTAATAATTTTATCAGATATTCTAAAACTATTTATATCTTTGTTTTTAATTTCACATAAATATAACCAATGTTATTTTCTAACTCCTTTTGAAAATTTGTTTATTTTTTTTTTATAAAATGATGTGACTGAGTACAGATTTCCATTTGACTGTGTTAGATTTCGTAACGATGTTTGTTTTGTATTTGTGGAGTTTGCAATAGCTTAGAGTTGGAAAATAAAAATATATATAATAAATATTTTGTGGTCTTATTTGAAGTTCCTTAAAGGTGATTATAAGAGCTAACACACTTATGACTTTCTGTCATAATGGCGAGGGCTATGGAGATATCTAATCGTCAATGTGCGCTATCTATCATATATTTCCATAGCCCCTTGCTATTATAACCATAGATATATTATGACAGAAAGTCGTAGATGTGTGCTAGTCCTAAGTCATTTATACTCGATTTGCTATGTGAAACAGTATTATAGTCTAAATGAATAGTAATGTTGAGTTTACATTTGTCCTTACATAAAAAAAACAGTACATAATAGAAAATTGTTTGTTAAAATAGATGAACAACTAAACGATAGACAAATTTTGAAGGAAAGAGTAACTTATCTATGTAAGCCTATCAGCTGTCGTCTATAACCCTTGTTACATATATAAGAACATTCATATGCAAAACAATCGCTGCACTGCGAGCAGTTAAGTAATTAAAAAAAATTAGGCCCCATTGCAAAATCCAAAAAAGGGCTCTTTATAATAAATACAGTGGAAATCGCTTAACATGAAAAATCGATTAACATAAAGTAATATTCTGGTCCTGATAAAATACTATGTACATTCATACATTTGTTTTTTTTTTAACACAAAACAATAAATCGCTTGACACGAAAGATTTTCACATTTTGGAAAAATAACAAAATATACTTGCGGTTGTCAATCGCATTGCCACCAAAATGTTTAATGACTTTTTCTTTTGATTAGACGGACTAATAGAATAAACAATGGGTACAGTTACCGCGTGTTACCAATTCTCAGAAAAACAAACAAATGTGAAAATTTATCACAAGTATGAACAGAAATTTAGATGTATATTTAAGTGGCGAATGAACCAAACAATGACCGATATTGAACAATATGATGAAAAATAAGGTAGATGGCTCTTTCAAATAATGGAACAATTAAATGTATTAATTTCAAAAAGGTAACATATGGGTTCGAAAATTTGTCACTGTAGCATAGTTGGATAACGCACCTTCCCCGGTTAGGAAAGAGATCCAGGTTCGAATCCCGGTGGCGCAACAACAATATTTTTCGATAAAATTTAATTTATATGTATATCTTTCTAATTAATATATTGCAAAGCTCGCAGCTGATAAAAAGTCTGTGCTTAGCTTTACAACGATTTTCACTTTTTGGCGATTCCCGAACCGACATATTAGCAGGATGCTACTGTATACATCGGTAATGTTTTCACTTATTTACATAATTGTGAGAAATGTTTTTTAAAATTTTATTACTATTTCTCGCTGCGGTGGTTTTAACCTTTTAACTGCAAACTCTATTTGAAATGGAAGACACCACATAGGGTAAGACTAGACTTTAGCAATCTTGATAATCTATCAAAAGCTGGGACCTGTCGTCCACAGATGGCAAAATGATTTAAAAATATGAATAAATTAGGTAATAAACTAAGACATGTACTAGGAAAAAATAATTTAAGAATTATGTATCGATCTTTAGCAGAATCTGTAATTTTACATGGAATCCTAATACATAGCGGATTATTCCTTTAAAACTTACACAGACCAAATTGAATCTCTCCAACTCCGGCACACTTTTTCAAAATTAATTGACACTGGATGAACTATCATAATACTGACTTTGGAAGAAAATAAGACTCAATGCAACAGAAGAATCAGAATATGTGAACTAGGTTTCAATAAAGTTGACTAAACTGAGCTGAAGATGTTCAAAAATTTTTGAATGACAATGACAATTTTCTGACAAATGAGGAATATTAACAATTATTATATTAAAGTGTAGTAATCCGGTTTTCTCAGCAAGGTGTTTCATTCCACATTTTATCGAAAATTAATCCTAATTTTGCACAAAGCTGTACAATAAAAAGAAATGTATTAAAAGCTTGAACATGTTACAAGCGAGAAGTTATGTTAAAAGAAGAAAAATGTAAAGCAATCAACACTTGCTTTTTTGATTTTTATCAACAAATGAATAATGTTACTTTTTTTTGTTAGTTTTGTTCGTTCACTTATAAGAAAATTTTTCAAACCAACATTACCACAGAAGTATCATAAAAACTTAATTTAACGCAGTACACTTTTGTCAATCTCCAGAAGTTTTAAAAACATAAATAGTGCCTTAACTCACAGAGAAAATCATAATGTGTCCAAGTAATATCTCTTTAATTTAAATAATAAACAACACGCCTGTGGAAGCCGGTACTACAACTGTTTAAGATTTTCACTAGGAATTGCAGAACAGACCTTTCTACTTAGTATGGTTACTTAGAATAATTAGAAGCACTCAAAAATTGATAGCAATCCTCAGAATTCTAAAAACTAATGTTGTCCCTTTTCATCTCATGCAAATAAAATTGTATAGCTGTATTCCACTACATGTATAAATACAAGTTGTTGAGTTTAATCCATAGATGGCGATAGTGTAGGGGTACCGTGAAATGCTCCAACATTGCCCGCTTTTTTCATAAAACTTGATATTTCTCGAAAATATATTAAGGAAGGATATATTTTTTAAATAACAAGAGACAGTAACATGATCGCAGAATTGTATTTTTGAAAACAAAAACAGGAAAAATACAATAAAAAAGGTCAAAATTATATTTTTTTTATGTGGGCAAAATTACCTGCAATTTTAGCCAACTTTGCCCACTTCTTATTTTCATTGAAATATGCCCTTTACGAACCTATACATAATATATATTGTAATTGTCCAGGAAAAGACTAAATTGTAAATAAATACGGAAGATTAATTAACAATACGTAAGCCAAAAAACGATTGGGCAATGTTACCAAGCCATCTCCGCCTTTTTTCATACTAGCGGCTTCAACAGATTAGGGCTGCCACCAAACAATACTACGAACTGCAGAACAATAAAATAGCAACAATATTGTCGATTCTACGAAAATATTTAATGAACGAATACAATATTAATTTGTAAATGAGAAGGTGGTAATTATAATAAATAATTTCGTATAACTAAGCTAAGCTAGGCAGGTAGGTAATAAAGAACATATTGTAATATTTCACATATACATGTATTTCACCAAAATCAATAACATATGTTTTATGTATTCTGCTTAATATATACGAATTGTCAAAGAATGATCGAAGGAACTTTGTATTTGCTTTCATTCCACAATATTCATACCTCCTAAACAAAGTGTTTTACTGGATATTAGATTATTATTATTGAACCTTACTGAATATTTAAATTATTCATATCATCGTTAAATTTTAGCAATCCTCGTCGTATGGCAATAGAAATTGATAATATTTTGACAATATCAAATAAATTCACTCGAGACTCGTCTTTAACTTGAGGCCAGTAGAATATGTTTTTTTTTTCTCGCATAAAATATTTAATCAATATTTTTATACATTCGAGAACCCAACTTTCTTCTACTCTTCCTTGCCCGGATGCGAGGTTTATTTTTACTGGCATTTTGCGTTCTAACAATAAATAATAAAGGTGAACTAATGAAAAAAACTGAGAGTAGATTTATTATTATATCTATTGCATGTTAATAAAAACCACGGTCTTGTGATGTTTTTATTAAACAAGGTTGAAAAAACACCTATTTAGCTCAATAAAAAAATGTATTTAATAAAGTTACGAGTGATAACCCTGCGACATGTTTTGTGGTGGGCAAAGTTGACGCCAAGCAGACTGAATATTTACCCGTAACATTGCCCAGCGTCATTTCTAAGGTTTTAAAATAAATAATTCTAATGAAACTATTCTAGAAATATTCGGTTAATACTAGTTTAATAATACATATATGTAAAATTTACTCACTTGATTTTTTCCATTGAGCAGTTTTCGGCCAAATTGTGAAACACAAAATTGGCACCACAAAACGACACCCCGTTTGCACAAACTTTAACAGGCGACTGACTCACATTAGAAACAAAGCTGATTTGTAGTATTGCTAAAATAATGTTGAATTTTCTACTACAGGCCAAATATTGTTACCATATTCAATATTTTTTTTAATATTTCAAGTTGAACTTAAATCTTCCCTTATGGGCCAAAGATACCCCGCGAGGCAAAGTCGCAGTAAATAAGTGTTTCCACATATTTAACATATGTACAACTTTCAATAATTTGATAGATTTGGAGATTGATTAATGGGTGAGAATGGTGAACGTTATATTTGTATAAAGTGATCACTTAAGCCAGCCGAAGACAGGTCGTAAGCCCTGTAAATACCCATACTATGAGATATCTATTATTTGTTCAAAAAACAAGTGTTTCATTTTCACACAACTTTATTTTGTATGTGTTCACAATACATACCATTGAATTCTGGGATGTTCCGGGCATGGAGACTGGCAATCTCGATCTTCCCGACTCCTTTTCATTATTCACCATCGAGCTTTTACCATTGAGTTTTAATTTTTTACTAGTCTCTGTCTTTTCATGTTCATCAAAAATATTCTTATTGTTGCTTTCTCATGCTTCTTCATGCCCATACTGATTGTTTTCATTATCTCTCTGTACTTGTCTGGTCTCGAGACTTTGCTGAGGTAGAACATCATCAGCTGTGAAAAGAAGCAAATCAAAGTACCATAACTTGGGAACATAAACATCATCAGTTCCCGTACCACTTCTTTTTGAATAATCAACTTTTTTAAACTCCTTTCTAAATGCTGTTCGAAGATTTTGGATTCTTTGCTGAGCAAAAGCCTTGTTTGCTTCTTTATAATAGGTTTTGCAGTATTGTACTAATTCCTTGTAGGCATTTTTTTAATGTTTCTATTTGTGTAATCTGGTGATGTTATTTTCCATAAACACTGGTGATTATGGTAAAGTTCAATTAATCCACCAATAAACTCTTTGGATGACATTATAGTAGAATTTTAAAGTTGTATAAATTTCTTGTTTCACTTCTTTACCTATATTTACCTCAAATTTTATACCCAACAGATCGGCCGAGTCTGTCTGTTACCAATATATCGCTCGAACTTAATGTCTGTGTCGTGATGATACACAACACAGATAATTTGGACCAATTTATCTGTCACCAACATATCATTCGATGTTTCAGTTTTAAAGAGAACATTAACCTCCAGATATATCTGTAACATTTGGCAAATAAGAGAAAAATTGCTCACATTTGTCCGATAAAGATAAACTCTCTGTGCATATGCAGATAATCCTATTACAATCGGTAAATGAGATATTACTGTATACGGAGGAAATGGTTCAAGTCTTTACCAACTACGTTGAGAGAAAAAACTTCACCAATTATTTAATAGATGGCAGTATACACGTTATATAAGTATAATTTTAATGATGCATATGTTGTCTGCAGTCGTGGCCGAGTGGTTAAGGCGTCTGACTCGAAATCAGATTCCCTCTGGGAGCGTAGGTTCGAATCCTACCGGCTGCGAATATTTTTGTTTATTTTTTATATACATTCATTTCATATAACAGTTGATTGCATTTAACATAATATAAAAATATCTCTTTTTCATTCTTTGATGAACCTAATTGACTCATTTTAGTTTATTGGCTGACTTGATGGCAGATTATAAACCAATCGCATCTCACATCATGGGACACTTGAGTTTGAGCTAAATTTGTATGTTTTAAAAATATGTAGGCGCATTTAAAGTTAGTTATCGCTAGAAAATGTTTACTTAATTGAATAGCGTTACATTGACAGACACCCTTTCTGTAGCGTTACGGAAAATATTATTGCATGAGATTATTAAAAAATCATATTAAGTTTTAAGTCGACGTACTTTTAAAGAAAAATTTGCGAAATTGACCAATCATACTAAGCCATGTAACAAAACATAGTCTAGTATTTTTATTTGTATTCAATACACAATTTGGAATCAACATAATATTTCAATTAATCGAAATAATGCATAACTACGATTTTTTTTAAATGCTATGTCTCTAACATGGTTGAGATTAGATTAAGAGGATTAGGAGATTAGCTTAAACATTTTCGATCCATATTTAATAATAATACATTTATTAGGTTCACTTTTTACATGCATTATGTACTTACATTGATAAATAGTGTCTAACGGTCTGACGTATTACTCTTCCAAATTAAAATTCATTATGTATACATTTTCACCTAGTTCATTACTATGAGTGTTGCGTCATATTTCAAATATCAGACAAATGTACCGAGGGTATGCATATACAATTTGGCAAAGTAAGAAAATAAGACATCAATTTGGGTACCCTGCCTGCTATACTAGTAATTTACTGTATTATAGCAGACAGTGTTCCTCCGGTATAACAGTAAGTAAAGTGCAATGATCAATGTACAAAAAATATATACATAAACAGTTAATCAAGAGATGCAATTAGGTAATTCAATATACTGTTGTAGCAGTTTTATTCTCAGGTTTGCACCTTTAAAAGTTCTTGGGCGTAATTTCTCCCCATTTCGATTAGCTAGAACTGCACTATTCGTGAAAAATATGCAAGACTATGGTTGCAATCATTCACTTTTGCATTTAGACCGTTGTATATTTTTGGCGCTAGAAATAAATTTAATCTTTGTGCAAAAGTTTTGTTTAGCTTTGGCACAAGATAGTAACAGTTAGCCACAAACAAACAGACAAACAGTATTTTGTCCAAAATCTAACCCGTAGAATTCTTATTGCAACGCTGTAAGCAATACTTTGTTTATATCATTTTGTTTAATTAAAAAAGTGCATTTGTATATATTTTGCAGTAAGCAGGAAAAGGGCCGAAACACGAGAGTAAATTCATAAGACTCGCGATTTCTTAATTGAGGGGTTTAAAAGAAAAACTGCTACTATCCAATTGAAGAAATTGAGATAAACGTAGTTTACTTGTAACTGATTTTATAGTAGATGAAATATTTCAAAATTTATTTACTTTTTATAAAATACTTCTAAAACATACAAACATGTGTTAAAGAGCAGTTATCAATAAGTAAACAGCCACTGTTGCCAGATAATCATTTTCAAATACGTCATCTTTTATTTTTGTCAATTATATAGTGGCGGTTTTGCTTTCGAAAGCCTTATCCGAAATAGCGAAAGAAACTATTATTTTTCGTGGTACGGTATGGATAACGTGACCATACTTCCCGTTTTGAACGGGACCATCAAGTTTTTAGGTAGCAAGTCCGTTGTCCCAAGCACAGCTTCGGGACGCTAAAATGTCCCGTTTTCAGAAAGAGAGCAGCCCACGGTAACAATTTAGCGTATTCAGGTAATAGCGCCTAGTAGCGCGGCGATGAAGGCATGCGCAGTACGTCTCACGTATATGTTAGTCGGTCAGAAGCCTGCTATCTTGGTGGCCAGCTCGTGTAGACAGCTCGCGCATCTTTCTTGACGATTGATTATTGTTTTTTTTTATTATTATTGTAGTCAATTTAAATTTCTTGTACATGAGCTCTTTATTTTAACAATGCTTAAACGCACAGCAAAGAAGTCCTCTATCAGACGTCAAATGTGAAAAGTGTTGTACAAAATTTAGCGTAGCCCATGGAGAAGATGTCCAGTTTTGAGGAAAATAAATAAACTTTAGGTATTTCGACTTTGGGGCAGATGCAGTCATTCTCCATAGTCTCCCCCTGTCGTCGGGCCTGCGGGCACAGCATGCCCTGGCGCAGAGATGGCTAATTTAATGTATTCAAAATGTATTTATAAAGGAATGGCTTTCCAAAATTGGAAGAAGTCAGCTGGAAGAGTTCCTTAAACGATCAAAGCTACTTATTATATGTAATTCTTTTTTGTCCGTACATCCTACCTTGTACTTATCATGTTTTGTTTGCTCTCTGCCCTTTTCTTTTACTTCTTACATGTCTTTAGTCTGTATCAAAATTTTTGTCTCCTTTTTGAATTTTCTGATTTAAACATTTAATTTAATTTGTTTCCTCACTTCCAATTTATAATCTAGCTATTGGAACCTAATGGCTACCTGCCCCAGAACAGGTACTTTATATGTACCTAGCGAGGTAGGTAGCAGCTTCCATGTAAATGGAAGTTTGCGAAGAAATGGATATGTCCGATTGTTGTTTATATATTATGTTTATACATAACGTGTTGCACTTTATCGAAGTAAAAACCTTATTATATATTCTGAGACTAAGGCTAGACATACACTCGATAACCGCGATTAGTCGAAATCGAAGAATCGAGATCTCCCAACAGAACGGTCGCGGATCGACTGTATGGGCACGCCAATACATGACAATGTACGTAAGCTATTGACCGATAGTTTTTCAACTGTTTTGTCAAAATTATGAAGTTTTATGATTCTTTTGTCGAGCAACTATCGTGTCGATGATATGCACACTCCCATATGATCCAGATATGTTCCCCGCACCCCCTGGTTCTCCAAAAGGAAAGTCTCCAAATATCTCTAGAATGAGAATTGGGCATTGCCATGTAGCCTCACATTTATTCAGATTGAACTTAATAGATTCCCCAATGTGCCAGTGTGGTGCCGAGGAGGAAACCCTCGACCATATCTTTTTTGCCTGTCCATTGCGATCACAGTTTTTTTTACAGTAATCTCGTCAATGGTAATGGTTAACCTGAGTCATCTTCTTTCCCTTAACTCGCCACATTTAATCTATATAATAGTAAATTTTTTGAACGACAATGGTATTGACTTGTAATATAATATATCCTATTCTATGATATTATTGTACTTTTTTCTATAAAATAAAGTTTTAACTTGATTAATAGCACAAATCACTCTTGAAAGGAGGATTGCCCATGTAAAAGAAGAAGACGAATGACTAATGGAACACTTCGATGACTAATGGAACAGTTCGATGACTGTTATTACATATTATTTTTATTATTCGATAAAATACGCCGACTCACGCGAGTTGACGTTTCACAAATTTATTAAGGTCAAACTAAATTTTTTGTGTAGTTAAGTTTATTGCTCCAATTCCATTAGTAATTCAATTAATAATTCATTTAGTAAATATCCCGAACTATGTAGCTGGGAAAATATAAAACTACCCCGGAAAGCGATTCCTAGAAGAACGCCTGCGAGCGCTAAGGGTTTAAGCGGAAAAGTAATTGGATGTTAGTTTTAACGCCTAATGTTTTAGCCAGAAAGGAAAATGTTAAAGTTCAGCTATGTTTCCCGGTACGGGAAGGCTTTCCGTGACGCGGTACGGCGGGGGCGTTCAACATTACCACCTCTAAATAACCCTAGGGTGGTTTGAACACTTTCAACTGAATAGATTGAATTCGTATCAACTCAAATAAATAACATATTACTAATCTTACAAACAAAATAAAGAAAACTGCCTACATATTTTTAAGACTCGGAAACATCTTATCACTTACAAATCTGAAAATAATATATTACGCATGTGTAGTCACATTTAAAATACGGTATTACTTCAATATCACAACTAGAAATCACTCAAAAAATCAGAAGCGAATTCCGATCTACAAGTTTTAAAGACCAAATTGATATTCCAAAACTAAAATATACCACAACCCAAAATCACTATATTTATCAAGGCATCAATTTTTGTAACAATCTCTCCCATCATAATTAGAAAAATTTGTATCTGAAGTAAAAAAATATGTATATAATAAATTATCTCGCATATACTCCTCTATACACGAGTCTTACTCTCATAGAGAATAAATAAATATTTAAAAAAATATATATCCTACTGATTATAAAATATTACAATATTTAAGACTTGCGAGACGTCCAGAATGTCATAGAAATAGATGAAAATAGACGGGGATACGTAATATTATTATGGATTATGCAATATTCGATTGCTTTAATAATTATTGCGTATAATTGTATAAAAATCCGTCCTCGCTTCGGAACACCGCGAATAGCTTTGAGATTAAGCGAGCCCCTTGTTAGCGTATTGGCAGCCCACCGCTGACCACATCCAAGACGTAAATGTAAAAACACAGATCTGAGTGTTGTGTACATTAAAATTTCGATGTTTCTGAACAACATATAGGTAGTGTGCTATATTTTCTAACCTCAATCTATTTACGTCTTATTTTATTTCTAAAAGCTCTCTTGTGGGTGTGACCGCGCGTGACAAAACAAATCAAAACCAAAATAACCCCCCCCGAGATGTGTACATCACAAATGATGTATGAAGGCCAGCAGCTGTTTTTTTGCACGTGAAAAAACGCGAGTCTGCTAAAAATGTCTTCGATGCTGATGCAGACTATTGCGGTCACTGGTCACGTTGGAAAGTCGGGATACGTCGTGATGGCGGGCACGTATTTGACGTAATGCCGTGGCACTTCGACCACGTGACATTGTATTTATATCTCAACGATATTTTCAATTATAATAAGATATAATCTCGCATTTTATTTCCTGACCGTTTGCGGTGTCCTATACCTGAGCAGTAGCGTAACTATATCATTTCAACCAATGTGTTGCATCAGGGCCGGCGCAGCCCCTATCCCACATTCTGGGCGCAAGATCTATATTAGATGCGTATTTTATGCAATAACTTAATGATTAAGAAGGGACGATCGAATATATATTTTTAAATATGAATTAAATATATTAATTATAAAGATATACATATAAAATCAATTTTATCGAAAAATATTGTTGTTGCGCCACCGGGATTCGAACCTGGATCTCTTTCCTAACCGGGGAAGGTGCTTTATCCAACTAAGCTACAGCAACATTATTTTTAGCGACAATTTTCGACCCTATATGTTACCTTTTTAATATTAATACATTTAATCGTTCCATCATTCGACAGAGCCATCTTATACCTTATTTTTACAGAATCTCAAATACCTTTGAGTAAACTGATAGCAGACGCCAGAATTATCAATTCATTTTTATTAAATTTTGGACACATTGATACAACTTTATGACCATCTGTTCTGAATAATTACAACTTCACAATAAGAATGTGTTCTCCTAAATATATTTTTAATATTAATTGATAGAAAATCAACGCTGGATGCGAGAGTGCACGATGCAGATCTGATACTGACACTGACATATGAAAGTGATGTGTTGATTTGACATACATGTAATAAGAGTGAAAGTGTCCAGCATTCTGGTAATCAGTTGGAAGCGCAATGTCTATTTTCACTGGACTATCATTATATGTAGCTTGTTGTATTGGCACTTATCAGAAGCGTTGTGCTACTAGCACCAATTCGATGCATTTAATTGGTTTGTGAAGATGCTGAAGAAGATGATGTTGATGATGAATTGGTCTAAAGCAGGTCACAATAATAACTATGGATCATACTCCCGGCAGCCAAAATCCTAGTGGACCAACATTCCAAAATGAGGGAGAGAGGGAGAGAGGGAGAATCCGTTTTTAAGTTCTTTTTTATTTACGACATTTTCAAGACGTTTGAAATAATTGATATTAGATTAAATAAAATAACAAACATTTTGTATGAAACCATGAAATTTATTATACGTCAACAACCGGTTTCGCTTATTTCAAGCTTCATCAGGACGTATTTTAATTTAATTTAATCTGATATGTTAAACCACAAGACTTCTATACTTCTATAAGTAGGCCTGGTATAAATTTTGAATATTTGTGTAAATTTAAAACAGCAAACAAAAGCGAAACTGCTTCTGTGAGAGACAGTTTCGGAATCGGACATTATATTTTACAGCGGTGAGATAAAACATTTTGTGTATTATTTTTCGGTTATTAGTTATATAAAGTTTCGGAGGCTGATCAGCATAGTTTGAAGATTGAAGTTTGAAAACTGCATGGCGAGCGACCATCGGCGTCTAACAGCCTAGTTTCACAAAGGTTGGTGTATTTTTATTTGCATGTATTGAATTAATATATTTAACAATACCAATAGGAAACCCAGGACTAGCTATCGAAGGGTAATTGCGGCAACACTATATATGATGCTAAAGAGTTCAAGAGAGTGAACAAGTCACTCAGGTGATTGCAAAGTTCCATGTACGTTCGAGGTGAAATAAACGATCTTGCATGTAAAGGTTGTTGTTTTTCGAATTGGCAACATTTTTTCCAGCGACAGCCAATTTGATAGCTGACTGCCGATTTGTGTTCAGTTTGATTTGCTATTTCAACATGAATAGACTTACGCCAGAAAAAACGCTTGAAAATTGTGCAAATTTATTTCGAAAATCGTGGTTCAGTTCGCGAAACTTACCGTGCGCTACGTCCATTTTACGGTCGACATAATCGTCCATCCGAGCAAGTAATTCGAATAACCATGGGTGGTTTTCGCACCACGCATACTCTAATTGATAATACGCATCCGCAGAGACGTCGTACAGTGCGCACCGAAGAAGCTGTTGCTGCAGTGGAGATAGTATTGAAGAGGATCCGAATGAGTCAATTCGCCAACGAGAGCGCTATACATCCATGATTACTGACTTTTTCATTCCCCAATTGAATGGCATTAATGTGGAAGAGCTGCGGTTTCAACAAGACGGCGCAACATGCCGCACGGCGCGCGCCACAATCAATTTATCGAATAATAGCGCATAATTTCACGTAATGAACCTGTCAATTGGCCTCCAAGATCGTGTGATTTAACATCTTTGGATTATTTGCCGTAGAGATATTTGAAGCCGTTAGTCTTGCGACGACTTTCGTCGCGTTATTGCCGACTTCCAGATTGCGCTATTTAAACACCAATGGCATAAAACTATCTATCCAATACCGTGGCCATTACCACGATTTTTATGTGTTTTATTTCATTTAAAAAAAAAAACATCCTTTATAAACGAGATAAATAAACAACGTGCCTATTTTGTATTTCCCACACAAAATTACCACAATATATTATATTTCCAATGTCGTCTGAGTTTATTTTATTATTAATTTATTAAATGCGCACCTATTTAAATATCTATTGTACATTCAAGTTTTTCCGCGTTTCTTCTGCGACTCCATATTAAGTGAGTAATAATTGTTTTCTGTATTGTCGAAAGGTTCGCAGCTACGATCGTAACTGCCGCCTCGCGCTGACTTCCCCTGGAGGTCACTGGACTACCCCGACTCCAGCCGCATTCTGCAATCGGAGTTGGTGCGACTGTCTACGCAACTTGTCGGGAAATACCGCCGTTAATTCGATACCTAACGAGGAAAACCTTGTTCAATTATTAGCATTGCTTTGTACCGTCATATTATAGTACATTAAAACAAGTACTAAGCCAAGTGTCCACTGGTGACATTTTTATAACATTTTCGACTTGTTAATGTTAAACGCCAATCGTCAGTCCATTGACCATTAATATTCCGTTCGTCAGTTGAGTGAATTTGAAATGTTTGATATTTTTAATTTTTAATATTTTAAAGAACACATTTTATTGTGAAGTTGCAATTTTATTACGATTATTCAAACAGATTAAATCATAAGGTCCCGGAATTTTTCTCGGAATGTGAAATTGCGAGATTGATATAGCAGTTACAGACGAATCTTGTTTTATTTATGGAATTTATTCGGGTATGGGTGACTCTTTGGAGCTTTTTAGGTGGGACCCCACCTACGCGCCAACCTCTCACTCTCCAAAACACCTCGTGTTTTGCAACTCCGTTAGTCTGTCCGTGTAATCCATTTTGTGTCTCGTTCACTGTCCCTTCTTGGGAGTGTTTTTTGATGAATTGATCCCTGAGTGTCTGCCTTGAACTACTGCACTTTCATTTTCCATCTGTATGTAAAACTATGTTCTATGGATCTATGTTATATGATTTTTATGACCACTTAAGGGACGCTGGAGGGTCTAAATTTTAAAATCTTTGCGATAATTGCTGATAACCACATTAAATTTCTTTTTTTTCGTTTTGCATATACTTACATATGTTATTGAATTAAAGTGTCATATTTTTATTAGCTTTGACGAGTGGGACCGACAAGGAAGCCCTAGCCTCTAAACCTGTCCCGGGAAAGAGTGAAAAAAAAAGTTTCCTAGCAAGGTAAAGTTCCTGGTCCGTATTCCGGTGGTAACCAAATACTTTCACGATTGATAGATTTTTTCTGTGCATGTTTGTAATTAATTCATCTAATTTATTTTAAATGTTTGTAATATGTAATTCATAATAGTTGTAGGTGTCTATGGTTTTATATGACGTGTCAAGCCTCGCCTCTCAAATCGAACGTCGTATACATGGATTTGAATTTTTATCTCTTTTTTTCCAATCTCAAGCTGATCTCTGAGTTTATCGCCGGATGAAAATCTCAAAGCGTGTACATGTTACTGAGATTTATCTCGTCTCTTGTCTCATTCCATGAACGCGGGCCATTAGACTAACACCCGACTTCCGATACGCTGTTGAATTTTAATGAATTCAAATGAAATGTCTAAACAAAGTTTTGATATTCTGGGTATTATTTACCTTATTTAACAAGAATTCGTTATTATGTTTATGAGAACGATAATTTTTTGTTTTTATCTTTCATTTTTAGCCGACAGACAAACATATTTTCTGCCGAATTAAACAATTCCGAAAACTGTTACTTATTGCCGATATTTCCATTGTTTTGCTGGAATAAAAATACATTTATTTAAAAATTTTAAAAACATCGTATTTAGAACTTGTTTCATTGTTTTTAGATGATTCCTGGATGAGACTCAAACTATCGAATGTACCTGTTGATTTAAGCAGTTAATTTTTTTATTTTTAAACATTTTACCCCCCCCCCCACTAAATTTCATACCACAGTAATCTTGACAAAGTGACCAGACGAGTTTGTCGTACTCGTTGCCATGATAACTACATATTATTTTTCAGTATTAAAAAAAATCAATATACACATTTACATATTTGAAAATTAATATACATTCTTTCACGTCTTGGTAGATAGGTAAATAATTCAATATTTTCAATAATTCAACGACTTGTTTAAAGGAGACCAGCGAGTTAGTTTGAAAAAAGTAAAAATATTGATGCGACACGTAGTCCGCTAGCGCCTACATACTACCTATACAAAATACAAATGAAATATTAAAATGTCATTAATAATAATAATTATTATCATTTCCATCCTTCCCAGAGAACAGTACATATAACACACACGCAATGTCACCACGGCATCGAGTGTGACCGCGATTCTGCTGAGAGTTATCTATTCTTTAGTTATGATTGCTATCTGTGATTTAAAAGTTTAGTCGTTCGCCAAATTACGAATAATCACAGTTGCCAATCACCCTTACAATTTAACATCGATCATCAAACACGCCCGCAATCTGTGACATAATACCGTCAACCTGTGTTCGAATATGCGCGCATAAACCGGTTCGAACCTACATATAATAGTATTATATAATATATTAACGTGTAGGATATAGGGGATAACATTAACATATCGCATTGCGTGTTTCTTCGTTATTACATTTTTGTCGTGACGTTGCATCGCCCGAAATGACGTAGCCGAGTTCGCAGTAGATGGGATCTTCCCGGTACCGAAAAAACTAATTATAATATTGGTGTTGATTGTGACGTCTTTAGCGGCGAGAATTTTATTACAGTTTTTATTATCAACTTGTTTTATTTATAAACCAGTTGCCCCGCGGTACGACGCTATGGACTGTTGCTTTTATTTTATTGCACCGAAACAGGTAGGTAGCACATTAAACATTTATTAAACAAATAGGTAGCACATTTATTTTTATAATTGCCGTTTTCACCAATTGTTGAGTCAATTGAATTTTATACGCAAAAAAATAACATCTTTTGACAAAATTCGTTGTAATGCATTTAAAAGGACAGCTGGAAGGGGGGGGAGTTTAGAAGCTAGGGCTTCCTTGTCGGTCCCACTCATCACAGCTAATAAAAATTCTTTAATTCAATTACATATTTAAGTATATACAAAACGAAAAAAGAGAAGAAATTCAACGTGGTTATCGGAAAGATTTTAAAATTTAAGCATAAATCAATAGAACATAGTTTTACATACAGATTGAAAATTAAGGTGCAGTAGTTCAAGGCAGACACACTCGTGGATCCATTCATAAAAAAAACACTCCCAAAAGAGGGACAGTGGACCAGACACAAACTGGATTGAGTCACACTTACACGGACAGACTAACGGAGTTGCAAAACACGAGGTATGGAGAGTGCGAGGTAGACGGGCCGGCCTAACTACCCATCTAAGAAGCTCCAACGAGTCACCCATACCCGAATAATTTTAGATATTTACTATATATACTAGTATTTGACTATATTATAGCAGACAGTGCTCTTCCGGTATAGTAGTAAACAAAGTGCAATGATCAATGTACAAAATTATATATATAAAGAGTTAAACAAGATGACATTAGATTAGGTAAATACTTTGTAAAACTTAACGTAAATGCATTGTTCAAGGTATAAGATATAATATATGGTATATGTAAAGAGTAAAGCAAGATGCAATTAAATAACATAATTAAAACGTAAGACTTAAAGTAAGTCCAATATTCAATGTATAAAAAAATAAAAATTATATATATATGTATAAAGAGTAGAACAAGATACAATTAGGTAATTCAATATACTATTGTAGCAGTTTTAATCTCAAGTTTGGACTTGGGCGTAATTTCGTCTGCAGCCTTTTCGCACGGCTTTAATGTTTGTCTAATGAATAAATTAACTAATGTCGTTCTCAGTGACGGGTAGGTGTTAATATACGATACAGTGCAGAACAACTTTGCAATTAAAGGCTTAACCCTTCCCAAACCATGCAGTAACACAGGTCTACCGTTCTGATTAAATCTGTAACATTTCGGTCAATATACGCAGCATACACTTCATATTTTAGTTAATTTGAAGGAAAATATTTACACTTAGAAATGACTAGTGAAAAATCAATTATGTAAGGCGAATCCTACAAAAATAATTATTTTTAATTCATTCCGTTGACAAAAATACCATTTGTGGCAAGACAGAAAGACGTAACACATTAATTTCAGAGTGAAAATCAATAACAAACATACGAATATAATTAATTGTCACTAATTAAATGAAGACGAATGCTCCGAATTATAATATTACATAATTTTTTAATATTTAATAAAAATAATACTTAAAGTAAATTTATGGCATTAACCATTTTTTCACATTTTAAAGGCTAATAGAACCCTAATTTCTTACGGTAACACGAGTTGACAGCGTGGCTGCGTGCGAGAATTTTATATCACGGTATGGTAAAGGTTAACAGATGCCAAATGGCAACTGAAATTTGCTAACAATCTTCATTCGTACAATTCACAATATGCAATCGTTACTTAGCGATATGTCCACACTGTACCAGGTACTTTAATGAACTAGTTCTTTATACTCACGCTTCGCAGTTCGCACGTTTTAACCCTTCCAAAACCATGCAGTAACATAGGTCTACAGCCCTAATTAAAACTGTAATATTTCGGTTAATATGCGCAACATAAAATTAATATTTTAGTTAATTCTAAGGAATATATTTATGCTTAGAACTGACTAGTGAAAAACTAGTTGTGTAAAGCGAATCCTACAAAAATAATTATTTTTCAATTCAGTTAGTTGTAAAATTAATATCCTGGAAAAAATACTATTTGTGGTAATACAATACATATGGAACATTAATTTCACAATAAAAATAATAACAAAAAGATGAATATATGATCTCTCTTTCTCACTAATTTAATAGAGAGAGATAAGAAAAAAGGTAGTATTGTATAGGACTTGATGAATGCTGCGAATTATATTAGGATATTGATCCCATTTTCGTAATTAATGCTCAATATTTAGTAAGTTTATAGGATTAATATTTGTATTGCCATTTAAACTAATAAAACCTTTCTTCACATTAAAAATGTTAAAAATTTCTTACGGTAACACGCGTTGACAGCATGGCTGCATATGGGTATTTTATATCATGGTATGGTAAAGGTTAAAGCGCGCCGACGCTTCAATAGTTCAATACTTCACACCATATCACACGCTAGCAAATAATTTAGTTGCCCGCAACGAAGCTCTCACTCAGCAACGTATCAAATGAACTGCGAACTGTGTGAAAGAGTTTGCTGCTTACTTCATGTGATGCTTTTCGCTTCGCATTTCAGACACTCCATTGAAGTACAGTTCAATAACGACTCAATCACACTTCTTCGAACTATATGAAGTGGGAAGTAATTTCGACCTGCATCGGGAGTGGGCCAACCGGTGGTACCAACATACTTCGAATGAAGCGTTCATTTTGAACGCTTCAAGTTGGTGAACGTGCATTTCGTGATGGGTGAATTACGAAATATAATTTCCATATGACAGCTATCAAGTATCAACTTCCAAAAAGCACCGCTAGGGAAATGACGACAATTTTAAATCGACTACCTCTTGTTGGAACATCCACTAGATAGTCCCACAAGGACATATTAAACTACGATTTAACCCTTCCCAAACCATGCATAACACAGGTCTACCGCCATAATTAAACCTGTAATATTTTGGTACATACATGCAATATAAAATTCATATTTTAGATAATTCTGAAGAAAATATTAGCGCTTAGGAATGACTAGTGAAAAACCAATTATGAAAAGGAAATCGTACAAAAACAATTATTTTTTCCATTCAATCCGTTGTAAAATGAATACGTTGGTAAAAATACAATTTGTGATATGAAAGACAGAGATCACACACTATTTTCACAGTGAAAAGAACAACAAACATACAAATATAATTGTCTCTTTCTCACTAATTAAATGAAGAGAGATAAGAAGGAAGGACACATTGTATACGACTTAATGAATGCTCTAAATTATGTTATTAATCATTTTACAAAATTGAATGCTCAATATTTAGAGTAAATTCGTGCCATGAAAGCCATTTAACCTAATAAAAACATTTTTTCTGACACGTATTTACGGTAACACGAGTTGACAGCATGGCTGCGTTCGGGTATTTTATATCATGGTATGGTAAAGGATTAAGATAAAATAAACAAAAATCGCGTACAATAACCAAATAGAGCTAGCCAATAAATAAGAAATAGTGCGAAACTCGTGATCTTAATTAACCATTAGGAAGCTCGTCGGCTATTAAACATGAAATTTATTATACTGAAACTAGACGATTAATTAGAATTTTTGAAGTAAGCTCTTTAGCCACGATGTGCCTGTTGTCACACGAAAATTATATCATTCTGTACGTTGTGAAATATTTCAAATACATTTCTTTAATCCTTAAATCGTGTAATCAAAATACACAATCATTTCCGTGGCAATAGCAAACATTTTTACATTTTGCCTTCAAACTTATCCATACAATTCATATAATATTTTGTATGGAAGTAAAAGGGGACAAACATATGAGTTGAAAATATTTCTGTCTCATTTCAAATCATTAGAATTTTACCAGTTTGTCATGTTTTTAACAATGCTTTTGTTAGTTTTTATTAATCTTTATTTATAGAAATTATTTTTATGTTCAGATAAAATTATTATAACGCGATATTGGTGTATTAAAATATCGTTAATACGTATTTGTCAACAATATGCGCGTCACTGTAGTCGGAATGACGTCGGTATAATTAATAAATTACGTATAATCGAATATAAATAAAAATTCAGCTTTGTGACTATTGCTAACTAACTAACTTATCATCACGCTATTTCCTGTAGAGCGCCACACTCTTCTGTGCCGACACACAATTCTCGCCTCATCCACATTCATACATCTTCTAATACAAACTCGCCGATTGTTGAGGCTTCTAATAGAACCATCCTCCAGTATCCGATTTACCTAGTCGTGCCAAGTCTTTCGCGGACGTCTTCTATTTCTGATGCCATTTCATGCTTTCTTTGTATACAAATAATAATAATACTATAATAATAATAATAATACTATTAAGAAGAACACATTCTTATTGTGAAGTTGTAGTATAGGTCTGTGATATTTTAAATACTAATTAAATGTATTAATTATAAAGATATACACATAAAATCAATTTTATCGTAAAATATTATTGTTGCGCTACCGGGATTCGAACTTGGATCTCTTTTCCAACCTGGGGAAGGTACATTACCAACTATTCCACAGAAACAATATTTTTGACAACAAATTTTCGAACCTATGTTATACTTTTTTTTTTAAATTAGTACATCTATTGTTCCATTATATTATATTATTTTAAATATGAATTAAATATATTAATTAGAAAGATATACATATAAAATCAATTTTATCGAAAAATATTGTTGTTGCGCCACCGGGATTCGAACCTGGATCTCTTTCCTAACCGGGGATGGTGCATTATCCAACTATGCTACAGCGACAATTTTCGAACCTATATGTTACCTTTTTTGATATTAATACATTTAATCGTTTAATTCATATTTAAAATATCACAGACATATGTTCTGAATAATTACAACTTCACAATAAGGATATGTTCTCCTAAAAAATATGAAAATTTACTTCAATAATGCTAACTAAATACTCGTTTTTTTAATATTTTTTTATTGTACTGTTACATTATAAAATTTAGAATAATTTTATTTATGATTTACCAGCTTTACTGCATACACAGCGCTGATGCGGCGGCAAACTAAATTATTATTATTCTCGTACATTAGACGTTGGCTGTCCGTTGGCTGTAGTGAAGAGCTCAAAATCACGAAATGTGAGTCAATCACTGATATCTTTGAGTCACACTCACTATCAGTGATTGAATATCTGGGGATATCGTAAAACGCGATTCATTTATTTATATTTGGTTATGAACCGTGATTTGGCGCATGTGCATATGGAACAATAATATTCATAAAGAAATGACGTTATAATTTGTGATAAGCGCCATCTAGTAGATTCTGCCAAAACGTTTTACGCAATAGATCTGAAACATGACCGAAAAATAATCTTACATTTTTTAAATGGTTTTCATTCTTTTTTATGATGATATTAAATTGATATGATATATATTAATTATATATGTTGAAATATGTTTTTTATGCAAATTAAGTAAATACGTTTTTTTTTAAATTATTTCGTGTTGTGATACCGTGCGGCGCACGCGTATTAGTAATTCAACTGTGATCACAGTCACAGTTTTCAATAACTGATATTATCTAATACCGATCACAATCACACCAGTGAGTCAAGAGTAGCATTTTTTCTCATCACTAGTTGGTTGTAATGAGTGGCCCGGAAAAACTGCAGACCTCGGATGTTGTAATCATGATGTTCTATTTCTTCCAGGGTCCCAATTTCCACCGATCTTTACCTGCATTGTGAGATGAAGATCTGACACTTTTTTCAGATATTTATTTTTATATATGCTCTAATATAAACAAGATCAAAATTAAAATACAAATTAAATTTATTTATTGTTATTGTGTTTAGTTTGTAGAATGTTTATTTTTTAATTAAATTTTAAAAATCAAATTATAATAAATATTATAGCTAGTTTAATCAACCTTATATATCCTACTCGCCATAATGAAACTAATAAATTTGCATGCTTGGAATTTTTCGGTCCAATATCATTAAATTAAGTTAAAGAATTTAAAAAATGCGGTTAATATCGGAACACATCTGAAAAACTCGAAAAGCAGAATACAAAACTTAATAAATAATGGCATGTATAAATTAACATGCGACCATAAAGACTGCAATGCCATATCGGACAGACAGGAAGGGTTTTTTCAACTAGATTCACCAAACATGAAAATTACCGAATTATTAATTAATAATACCGAAACTTTTCACATCTAATGAAAGATAACTATTTAGGACAACACATTCTTATTGTGAAGTTGTAATTATTCAGAACATAGGTCTGTGATATTTTAAATATTAATTAAATATATTAATTAGAAAGATATACATATAAAATCAATTTTATCGAAAAATATTGTTGTTGCGCCACCGGGATTCGAACCTGGATCTCTTTCCTAACCGGGGAAGGTGCATTATCCAACTATGCTACAGCGACAATATTTTTAACGACAATTTTCGAACTTATATGTTACCTTTTTGATATTAATACATTTAATCGTTCCATTATTTGACAGAGCCATCTACCTTATTTTTACAGAATCTCAAATACCTTTGAGTAAACTGATAGCAGACGCCAGAATTATCAATTCATTTTTTCCTTTCCTTTCCTTCCCCGGTTAGGAAAGAGATCCAGGCTCGAATCCCGGTGGCGCAACAACAATATTATTCGATAAAATTGATTTTATATGTATATCTTTCTAATTAATATATTTAATTCATATTTAAAAGAAAACTAAGTCCCGCTTAATAATAACAGGCACCTTTGCATATAGAAACCAAAGGTTTTAGATTAAATTTGCTTGAACAATTTAAAATTAACAAAATAACAAATGACCCAAATACAACTGTATTCAATAATCAACAGAAAATTATCTTCTTCTCCCCACTTCTTAATATGTTCAAAAAACCTAAAATCAAGACAAAATAACCAATCACAATGGGGATAATCTTGGTAGTTAAAGTAAATAGAGGCACTTGCAGAATATTTCAACTAATCATTTGAGAAACGGGAAAATTGACAATTAAGCTTAACTATTAGCCAAACATAGATGTTATGCATATTAGCGGGAAATTTTTAATGATAAGGTAGTGCCTGTACGAATAAGGAATATTAATTAATATTAATATACATCAGTTCCACCGAAACCACCTAATTACCCATGGATAGAGGAAGGGGTGACTAAAATCAGTTAAACAAGTCGATTCTACGTGGTTTATCCACTGTTTAAAAATTGCCTTAACCCCCGAAACAGCTGTAACATATAATAAAGCTTACGCAAACTAGCAAAACTCAATAATAATAGTTATTATAATTGTACTTTTTAAATTTAATTAAATAAAGATATACATATAAAATCAATTTTATTGAAAAATATTGAATTGGGTCGTTTGGGCCTGCAACACATGTTGTTTCAACAGGACGGTGCCACCAATTACATAGCCCGAGCTACGCTTGAAATTTTGTTAGAAATTATTCCCGGCTGCATGATGTCAAAAAGTGGTGATATCCTCCTCTATCGCTTGATTTGACGGCTCCCGACTATTTTCGGTGGGAGTACTTGAATATTTCTTCGGTTCAGGTATGCTCCTGTAACGAAAAATGTCAACGAAATTCAACTCGTTACCAAGCCGATGCATCCGCGATATTGGCGAGTTAACAGCATAATTATTTATATATGTACATTCAATAAGCCAACAACAATTTCGATGCTACAGGACAGTATTCGAAATGAAATTGCTGAAATAACATGCGAAGTGTACGAGAATGTTACGATAAATATAGTTTAAAAACATATATTTGTGCCGCTATTAGAGACATTCATATTAATTATGTAATTGTAATAAACCATGTAATTGATAATTAAAATAAAAATTAAAAAATAATGTTTAACTTCTTAGTTACTCAAAAACAACATCGACCTGGAACATAATATTCACACTGTATCTTCTCCAATATCTAATTTCAAACTATTTAGATCGTGTAGTTAACAAATATTTGCCGGCATTTTATCTACAAAGTTTGCAGTTGTCGGTAACATCGTGTCAAACGAGTCCATAGATAAATTGTAATAAATAAATCCAAGTGATGGTATGTTTAGAGACTTGTTAAATATTTACAAAATACAGAATTATCGTCTGTGTAGGCCGGGCGGGAGGCGCGACGTTCATTGGTCGGTGCATTGCGCAACTCACTGCGGCCTTATCTACGAAATAATATTTTGATGATTCATAATTATTATTCTTCAAGTCGCGGGGATTTCTTCAGTCGGGCCGCTGAACCACAGGTATCCTCCCGGAGGCCGATATGTACATATCTTCAGAAATATAGTCCACAATATTTTATGGGCGAATTGCCTGACTAAATTACGAACATTTCAAGTAGTATGTACAAATTCTGTACCGTTATGAAAAATATTTTTGTATCAGATTTTAACAAAATCATTTTAAAAAATTCCACCCTGTAAACTTTGTATATTTTGAATTGTGTCATTTTTCCATCGACATAGCGATACATTGCTTTGCTGTGTGGGCCAACTAGAACTAATCTCACATTCAACCTTCCGAAAGAGAAACTGCTTTACTTTTAGCTAGGTTTGAGCAAAATTGATATGGGAGCACCGAGCCTAAAACAGTTTTGGGGAACTGTTGGGGCCAATTAATGGTCAAAGAAACGATGAGAGTCTCGAGAAGTTTGTGATCATAGGGATGATATGGATAGACCAAATAAAAGAGGTAGTAATCTTAATAATAACTGGGCAATGAGCTAGGAAATCAATGAAGATTCAAAATTTGAATATTTAGCCCATGTGAAGCGAAACTTGAGAGATGTGTGTAATACAACACTCTCCACCTTATCATCAGGGCAAGATTGAATTACGAAAAAGAGGGTCTGGTCAGGAGGACGTTATAGCTGCGGATTCTGAGAGAATGGTTTAACAGATCAAACGTTTTTTTTAAATCAGGGATGGGAGCGCCCAGAAAAATTTCGCCCGGGCGCCACAGAGGCTGGGGCCGGCACTGAGTGGTTAAGACGTCGACCTAGTGATCTAGTGGTCGGGAGTTAGCGCCTCGTTCCAGGACACCAGCAATTTAGTCCTGTTTTCATAGCACAAGCGTTTAGCTTAGTTTGAAAATAGTAAGAATATTAATGTGACACGTATTCCGCGTTCACGTCTCATGTTCACGGGAAGCATGGAGACATACTGTGTATCAAGTTTAAGATCACCACGCTCACCATTGTGCAAATGATGAAGAAGAAAACACGTTTTCTGAAGAGCTGTGGTATCTTACGAATGCTTCCCACCGCAACCTTTTAACCCCGATCAAAGAGTATATATCGTACATATATAATATTTTTTATTATCGCTATACTTTGTCACTTGAGCAATTTAGATTTCCCGTGTCTATAATGTACATACATTAACAGACACGACACGAAACAGTGCAATATAATATTAGCACGGTTTTTCCTCGTGTATCAGGTGGTGTGTGAGCGTTCAGTATCTGGGGGAACCGCTCGCAAGTAATAGGACACGTTTGAATGAATAAAAAACTATTAGATTAGCACTAATTTTACGACTACTACGTATCTAGCAGCTCTAGTGCCTACTTGCATACGTACGATTGAAAACATTGACGCACGTCGGGTCGCGCGTAGTGTCGCGAGATGGAAAAACATATTATTAAGTTATTTTTAATTCAACGAATGCTGCATTATGGTAAATATGGCTCTAGAATTGAAATATGGACTCAAACTATGAACCGTCTAGAAGTATTTGAAATGTTCTTCGAATACCATAGACAGATTTGATTATCTATTAAGAGTAGGTAATAAGAATTGGAAGTTAATACATTAGCGAGTACTTGGATATGGTCGTGTGTTAAAAAGATTTTATTTATTTATTAGACTTTATTAACATACATGTTTTTGTTGCAACTGAGGTGAATATATAATAATATAACATGATAAACATAACATATTCATAGATAATTATTCGACAGGAATAAAACAAAAAATGTAGTAAGTGTTATGGAACTAGTGAATTATTAGTGTAGGTATTGTATTATGATTATTTTAAATATGAATTAAATATATTAATTAGAAATATATACATATAAAATCAATTTTATCGAAAAATATTGTTGTTGCGCCACCGGAATTCGAACCTGGATCTCTTTCCTAACCGGGGAAGGTGTAATATCCAACTATGCTACAGCGACAATATTTTTAGCGACAATTTTCGAACCTATATGTTACCTTTTTGATATTAATACATTTTAATCGTTCCATTATTTGAAAGAGCCATCTACCTTATTTTTACAGAATCTCAAATACCTTTGAGTAATCTGATAGCAGACGCCAGAATTATCAATTCATTTTTATTAAATTTTGGACACATTAAATAATCATAATGAAATAAAGGAACGATTAAAATGTATTAATATCAAAAAGGTAACATATAGGTTCGAAAATTGTCGCTAAAAATATTGTCGCTGTAGCATAGTTGGATAATGCACCTTCCCCGGTTAGGAAAGAGATCCAGGTTCGAATCCCGGTGGCGCAACAACAATATTTTTCGATGAAATTGATTTTATATGTATATCTTTCTAATTTATATATTTAATTCATATTTAAAATATCACAGACCGTCTGTTCTGAATAATTACAACTTCACAATAAGAATGTGTTCTCCAAATATTATGATTATGTTAGAATGTTGTATATTGATGCTTCTGATTGATCTTTACCCAATTGTATCATATATTGGGTCCATATTTGTGTAATCTTATTGGAAGTGGACGTGTTGTACAGTTTCGGAGCTAAGAACACGTAGAATCTTTGATAAAATGTCATTGTTGCTCTCGGAGCTGGCGTGTAGATGTTCGTTGTTTGTCTTGTGTTGTGTCAGTTTTTGTTGGCATGGAAATATTGGACGAGTCTCAACATATACATTTGTCTTATGTCAAGGGCATTGTACTCTTTAAATATAAGATGAATATATAAAGGGACGACCATTTATTATCCTAAGAATTGTCTTTTGTGCTCTTTGAGCCGACTCCAATATTGTTTTGATCTACCAACTTCTACACAGCAATATATAACGGGAAACGTCGGAGACAGGCTTCTTGACTGAGGGTCATTGACTTGACCTCTGTGACTTGACCGGAATCAAAAGGATATAGAAGACAATAAGAAGATTTTTAATTTAAGTAAATAGTAAGATATGCACATGGTTTTGGGACCAAATAAATATTTAATGTACATAATATTACGTACTTTTACAACCCACGCTTACAAGATAACGAACTCGAGACAATATTTTGTACAATAATATCCGACTGGAAATTAGCTTATGCAACATACGTCGATCTTGTACAACGCATGTAGATGATCAAATTTTCAAGTGCACTTTATTTTCGATTGTTCGGGTCGATTGGGAAAAAAATTGACCTGTACAAAAAAAAATCCGCCAAAAAGAATTCACAATTTGACGAGATGCGCCCGCCCACGTTGCCTTAATATTTAACAATAAATAATGCAATCAAGATCGCCCTCGGCTCCCAAATAACAATGAGTAAATTCTTTCAAGCGGACCAGTTTTATTTTCTCAGTCGAATGCAATATTATCAGAAGTGCAATACACAAAGAAAAACATTACATAATGTCAGCATGTTTTTTCATAATCAAAATTAAAAATAAATATAAAATGTGAAGTAAAGCCATTTATCCGTCACCATTGAGTTAAGACAAACAAATATAATAATGTAGTCTTGTAAAGAGTTAAATTTACAGCAAAAATGCCTACCTCCGCATACGCATTCCCCAAAGAATGCAATCTGGGGACTGCGGATATAGCTAATGCATTTGTTCTGACATTACCACTGTAATAAAATAACGGATTGTGTCTCGATGACCTCAATGGTGAGTGAAAGTCAAGCAGACCAACAATCCGGGGGAGTCTATCATACCATTGATGATCCTGTATAGAAATATAAGGTCATTAAGGAGAACACATTCTTATTGTGAAGTTGTAATTATTTAGAACATAGGTCTGTGATGTTTTAAATACTAATTTAATGTTTTAATTATAAATATATACATATAAAATCAATTTAATCAAAAAATGCAATCGGTTTACTCAAAGGTATTTGTGATTCCGTAAAAACAATGTATGTTGGCTTTCAAATAATGGAACGACAGATGTATTCATTTGAAAAAGTGTAACATATATAGGTTTGAAAATTTGTCATGAAAAATACTGGCGCTATAACACAATTGGTAGTGTAATTCCCCGGATTGGAAATGGAGATCCAGGTTCGATTCCCGGTAGCGCAAAAACAATATTTTTCGACAAAATTGATTTTATATGCGTATATTTATAATTAATACATTAAATTAGTATTTAAAATATAAGGTCGGTCATCGTACGTCTCACTGATAATTTTAACAGTTTCTGACGGCTAAGGAGATAATCATAATTGATATCCTCAGAGATTATATATTTTTTTACAGCTTCTTTTATAATATTAACAATATTTGAGAGAATACTGTGATTGGAAAAATATGTAAAGAGCTCATCTCAGATGAACATTACACTACATGGCCGCACATTGCCACCTTCTTCTTCAAATATCCTTGTACCACATAATCTTAATTCTCTCAAGTATAACAAGGCTCTCAAGAGTTGTTTTCTCGTACGGTCTACGGTCCCGATCAGACATCAATTTGCTCGTGAGACCTTGTCGCCTGTGGTCTCGTGGACCTGCATCTGGATCCTACGGTTATGTCATGCTATGTACCAGTTATCACCTAGATTTTCTAACAGACGGCCTCAGGTGAATACTTTGTTTGAACAGCCGCACGCGGTGAGAAAGAATATACATACCCAGTAACGTAACAACATAAATAGCGCTTCAACGCAAAATGGAAAAAAGGCCTTCGTCCCCAAATGCAAAATGGTGGGGTATTATAGTACGCAGTTTTATCACATTATCAAAAACTGCTAACAGAATTGGTCTCGCCTTGGTCCGTACAGGAAACAAGAATGCAGATAAGGATGGTTCGCCGATCTCAGCTTCTCTCAACCGGCGATGATGATGATGATTACGATATCAAAAGAAATGAAACACAAAAGATATTTAATATCGGTACACTATGGCGACACGACACAACCGAGAATGGCTCCCCGCCTGCAGAATACATAACAATACATACAGTCATATTTGCAAGTACCTACTCAGCGTCAGGCCGCCGCTGTGACGTTTTACTAAGAATAATAGTTTTCCTAAAATCTGTCCCACGAGTTTTTTGGCGCCACGCCGATGATTACACCTTTAAATTACTGACACGTGTCTTATCGTATCAATCATGCGGCGTCTCTGCTGCGATTTAGCAATTCTGTGCGATACACAGGAATAATATTTACTTTCATGAAAATAAAATAGCATTCGTATGCAACTGAAAAATAATATTTTGACGTGTGACACTTGAGAAATCATTTAAAACAATTAATTGTTCCATTTCTTGCTGTTGTGGATATAAAAAAATATAAAGTGGGCACCGCATTGACGTGGTTACGCCACTGTGCATACCTATTATATTATCTAATGATTGTACATGAAGAGAAGTACTAAATTACATGGTTATAGAAGAACAATTATAGTTTGTATAACCGAAAAATGAAACATGACCCGTTATGTCAACGGTACCTCTCCTCTTAGGTTATGCCACGGAGCAGTAATCTTTGAATAACATTCCTTACTCTGTATGCCATGCCCTGATTGCTGCTTTAATCCGATGACTGTGACTTAGCAACCATTGTTTAGTGATTTTATTTATGAAAGCATTGTTAATAATTTTTTAAATGTGAAAAAATAAAAAACGAAAGCAGAAGAAATACACAAAAAACAGAGAATTAAAGAGAGCATGGGCTATATGCTTGTAATACTGGAGGATAATACGATAAAAATGTGTTTTTTTATTTATTTATTTCCACCCTATCCCGAATCGTTTTGAGAGTTGTTTACCCTCGTTTCGATTCGTCAATACTACTTTTTTTATTACATTCAGTTATTAACATCAAAATACCATAATAGGTTGGCTCTGGTATCCTCGTACCAGAGCCATACCTGTACAATTTGACGTAAGACTCGTTATCACATTAAATTCAGAGGGCAGCCAGAGAGAAGCTGTAGAAATAATGCATCTCCAAAAGGCGAGGGTAGACGTCACATTTACGTGTTGCAGTCGCAGAACTCGGTCACAGTCCGATAGAAATTCACTCTGTCCAGGTCGCAAGAGGTGCGAGGGAAATCCAGTAGAATGCTCCGTTAGGTCTCTCTAGCCACTGCTCTTTACAGCATCGTCCATCCCAGCAACCCCCAGCGGTTGTTTAGTCAAATAAGTTAATTGTTAAGTTGATATGTTTTTTTATTTTGTAGTGTAGTGATTTTCTTATCGTGGAATGCGACTTTATCATCCCCCAATGTGATTTACTTAGATGAGGTGCTACTCTCACATCCCCAATGCGATTTACTTAGATACGGCGCCACTTTCGATCCCCAATGTGATCCATTTAGATACGGCGCCACTTTCGATCCCCAAATGCGATCCATTTAGATAGGGCGCCACTTTCGATCCCCAAATGCGATCCACTCAGATAGGGCGCCACTTTCGATCCCCAAATGCGATCCATTTAGATAAGGCGCCACTTTCACGTCCCCCAATGCGACTTATGGCACTACTTGTGACTTACTCAGGTTAGGCGCCACTTGAACGTCATTCGATACGACTTACTCAAGCTAGGCGCCACTTTCACAACGACCAAAGTGGATTCTTCAGATTAGTCGATGTGAAAAGGGAGATTATGTTAAAATGTGAAAGTAATTCCTTTCCGTTCTTCCTTAAAATAATTACATGCGTAATTTTTTTATAATAGTCTATTCAGGGCTGTCGCAAGGTGTTTTGCCGCCCTTGCCTCCCTAGCCGCTCCCTTAATTGTACTATCATCACTCTGCCCCTATCATCAATAATTAATGCATTCGATATAAAAGAACTTGTATTGATAACTAAATAAGCACAGATAATGATTTTCTTCGTTTTTAAATTTCTCGTCTAACTTTAATAGTGTTTTGGTTTCTTCCTCTCGATCTTGATCCAATGGTACCTTCCATGCCTTCCATGCAAAGCTAATAAGATCTCTAATGTCAAACTGGTAAGCCATGTCTTTTGGATAGTCCCACGAGTCTCTTAATTTTTTTAAATTTAATTTTTGAGTAACTCCTCTCCGCACTTGCCATTGATATCGTCAAGTTAAAAGAATACGAAGAGCTACGAACAAATGTTTTAACTTGTTTTGACACAAATAGTTCAACACATATTTGGGTTTCGCATTTTTTTTGTATTCGATGACTTATTCCTGAAGTTCAGAGTAGAAAAGTGCCGCGTCAATGTCCTGAAAATATGATGTTTCTAATTTGATGCACAAATCTAAGAGTTCTCATCTAGACGTCACATAAATTGTTCCACATGCTTATGAAAACAATTTTTTTATCTCCTAATTTATTCAATTTTTTTGCTGTTTGATTTAAAATTTTTTTTTGCACCCCTAAAATTTTGCGCTCCGGGCGGCAGCCTTGTCTTGCCTAACGGTAGGAACGACCCTGAGTCGTATTATATGTTCAATGCTGATTCAGTCATTCAGAATTCATAAGCAATTAATATGTTAATAAATCTTTTGCATCAGTAGAAGTACCAAGTGGCTGTAGTCAAACGGAGCGAGTACCGCCGCATGTTTAACCCTTCCCAAACCATGCTGAACACAGGTCTACCATCATAATTAAACCTGTAATATTTCGCTAAATAGATGCAACATAAAATTCATATTTTAGATAATCCTGAAGAAAATTTTAGCACTTAGGAATGACTAGTGACAAACCAATTATGAAAAAGGAATCCTACAAAAACAATTATTTTTTCCATTAAATCCGTTGGTAAAAATGCAATTTGTGATATAAAAGATAGAGATCACACACTATTTTCACAGTGAAAAGAACAACAAACATACAAATGTAATTGTCTCTTTCTCACTAATTAAATGAAGAGAGATAAGAAGGAATGACACATTGTATAGTACTTAATTCTCAAAATTATGTTATTAATCATTTTTTCAAAATTAAATGCTCAATATTTAGAATAAATTCGTCGCATTAAAGCCATTTAAGCTATTAAAAACATTTTTTCTAACTTCTATTTACGGTAACACGAGTTGACAGCATGGCTGCGTTCGGGTATTTTATGTCATGGTATGGTAAAGGTTAAATTCCTCAAAAACAGCCGGCAACGCCCGTTTTCTCAAATTTGAAGTATTTTTGTAGGTCATTGACATTTTTTAAATCAAAAGAATGTGAACTTGACCTATTGAGGTCGTGAATCATGATAATGCGAGGCTAAAAGTTTGAAATTAGTTCTACTAACCAGTACAACAAATTTAATCATCTTATTTTTAAATCAAATATACGCCACGCAGCTGTCATGTATATCGTCGGCTAACCCAAGGGTAACGAAACTTTTAGGTTTAATTACCGGGTACCAAAAATTGTTTGCTATGGCCATTGTTTTGTCAATCTTGCGTTATTTCGTCTGTCAAAAGGGTTAAGGGAAATGATAAAAAAGGCGAGTACAAAAAAGAGGTATTTAGATTAAAAAGTATTTATTTATTAATATGCAATTTCCTTCTCACAACCATCATACAAGGTAGGTACAGTATAGATTTCCGTTCAGCAGTGAAAAAATTACAAAATTTATTTATTTATTTTAATATATTATTTGCATTGCATAACAAAAATAATATACACCATTCAAATATTATTCTACTATTTTCCTTCACTGAAGGTACATATTGATAATTATAGTTTAGAACACTTTAATTTCATGCCTAATCAATAACCATATCATTTTTCACATTAAAAATGTATAAAAAAACTACATGCTATATTGCAAATATAAATTTTTAATTCATTTACTACTTAAATATTATCATTTCAGTAGGCAACACACGTGTGTGTATTTGTCGGGCCCATTCATATTAATATTTCAGTTGAACATCGTCATAATAAACCTTGATAAAATATCTATAAACTCCACTTAATTATGTAACAAAATTCGACATTCTGAATACAAATTTTCTATGTAATTAATCACATTACGTGGGTACATAGTCTAATAACTGATATCAGATAACACCTCATTCAATTGCTTGTATTAGATGTAATTTTAGATTTTATCACATGAACGTTGATTCTCGGAACTGTTGAAAGATAACATTGAAAAACAAAAAAGATTTAAGCCACGCGAGTATGCTTAAAAAGAAAAAGATAATGAATTCGATTAGGTACCTAGATATGTTTTTAAGAAAGAACAATTAATTTCACACATGGGTGTTTTTTTTATTATTACATTGTAGAAATTAATGTTATTAACTAAATAACGAATGATCTAAATATAGCTTGAACCAATAGCTAACAGAAAATTATCTTCTCCCCACTTCTTAATATGTTCTAAATCTCAATGGGGTAATCTTGGAAGTAAATAGAGGCACTTGCGGAATATTTCAACTAATCATTTACAGAATGGGAAAATTGACAATTAAACTTAACTATTAGCAAATATAAATGTTATACATATTAATGGGAAATTTTTAATGATAATGCAGTGCGCTTCTGAGAATAAGGAATATTATTAACATACATTGATTCCACCTAATTACCCATGGATAGAGAAGAAGTAATTAAAATCAGCTTAACATCTAACATCTAAATAATGCTTACACAACCTGGCAGAACTCAATAATAATATGTATTATAATTTGAATTTTAAATTGAATTAAAAACGTACATGGACACGGTCTAGGCACATTACAGCGTACAATACTAAAAAAAACATTAATTGTGCTAAAGTATCTAAACATACAATTCTCCTTTTAAATATTATATCTAGGTACCAAAATTTTAAAATATTATTTTAATTGAGTCATCTTTCCGAAAATGATTTAAAAATTCCACATCTTCGATTTAATATAAAAAAATAAATACAAAACGTAATATATTAAATAAATCTACATAATTATTACCTTGAGTGATTATCGCTTGGAATGTTAACATCTAACTTTAATATTTAACTACCAAATAAGCAATTAAAAGTCAATTATTTAAATTACGTCATAATAAGTTACGTCCAAACATAATTAGATGCAAGCTATCATTATGTTATATATATTATTACATTATCCATTTTCCTTTTTCATCTTTAGAGAGCACAAGCCCAATTAGATTTAGAAACCATTTTGCAAAGATCTATAAAAAGATTTTTGCAAAATACACAATCCATCTGGAATTAACTAGATTTTTCTAATAAAATACTAGATATTAAAAAAAAATTGTACTATTTTCCCTTACTTGTTGGTAGTTCAGCTCAAATCGACTTGTATTAATAATTAAAAGTCACTAAACGTACCAACCAACTGTCCGTATACGACAAAATTCCGGACCTTTTTATAACCCCTGTTCCAGATGAACACATTTTTCAATCGACACCACTAAATCTTCGATTTATCAGATTCTCGTGCCGACGGAAAGACTTGTTCGATATTTTCAATTACGATTTCAAAGATTTCTAAATCCAAAACTCTTCCTCTCTTCACTGTTCGGGAAGTCTAATGATCGGGGTTGGTTGTATGCCCCACATCTGTTCACAGTGCTCCGCCAACGCCTTCTCCGGAAGAGAGAGATGATCCAAATTAGCTCTCGGTGAATCGTCGGAGAATGGATCTGCGAACGGCTCGTGAATCAAGATGCAGCAGCAGTCCCGAGAACTGTATCCGGGCAACAGGTTATGAAGTTTTTCTGCAGAATCCACCTGCGAATAAAGAATATAGCAAATTAGATAAGCAAAACATGATTTTAAAATTAAAGCCTCTCCAAAATAATTGCCGAGATTAACAAATGCTTATGTTATCTTGTTACTATCAATGGGTGGATATCTGTTGCATGTGTCTATTTACCGAAGGTCGTTTCAAAAGCAGAACTATGCCAACATTACAGAGATAGCGAGCAAATTGAAAGCTGAAGGGGGAATTAATTGTTTTGTAATAAAAATTAATGGCTCACATATTAATTTTAGTTATGTATCAGAGATGTGAGAATATGTATTTCATTGCGTCAATTGTATTACAATATTTAAAAAAAAAATTATATCCACCTTTGCAAACAGTGCATCACAAAAAGTAAGTGAAACAAGTTATTTATTAAATTTAAAATTAGTGTAAATAGTGAATATTATGTTCCAAGCCGACGTTGTTTTTGAATAACTAAGAAATGAAACGCATTTTTAAAATTTGATTATCATTTATCGATTATGTGGTTTATTACAATTATTTATGCAATATGACATCGGCCAAGTGGCCGCCTCTGGCAGCGGCACGAATGCGTGCCTTCTTTAACCATAATTTTCATAAGATTCTCGCATACTTTTTAATTTCTAATATTGTCCTGTAGTATTGTAAATGGTCAGGAGCCGTCAAATCAGGTGGTCGATATCACCACTCTGACATCAAGCGAAAAATTTCAAAAGTAACGCGGGCTGTGTGTGAGGTGATACCGTCCTGTTGAAACCACATATGTTGCAGGCCCAATTGGCCACCAAGAAGTTTTCCAACATGTGTAACGGTAATGGTAACAGCATTGCCATTATTATTTAGATAAAATGTTTTAATGACTTCAACACGTTGAGGCGTTAGATGCTCCAACTACTCTCTACGACTATCAAATGCGAACTGACAAATGTCTGCCAAACAAAATCGGCCTGGAGCATAATATTCACCCTGTATTATGTAAAATATGCATTACCTTCACAATGTAGATGTCGTTTTCAAAGCAGAATGCTTCGAGTAGAACTTCTTGCATATGTTGCGCAGAGTCCCCGGGTCTGGACGGGGCCAAGAGACAGAATAGTGCCCCATCAGGTTGTGACGACAGCCGCTTCACGCACGACAGCAGCCCCACGGTGAGGCGCTGACTGCTGCGAGCTGACCGGAGGATAGTCTTTATGGAGGACCCCACACTGCTAAAAAAAAAGAACATAGTATTTAATTTAAGTTTGAAATTTCAACAATTTGGTTCTACTTTAAAAAAAAATTGCTATTGACAAAAATATTACCATGTACGATGGTTTTCTGAGACAGACATAATTGGCATTCGGATGAAAAATTTATAAATGAAAATAATTATCTTTTAAATCAGAGAATGTATTGGAGCGAAAAAAAAATCTCCCCGGCGGGGAATCGAACCCCGGTCTCCCGCGTGACAGGCGGGGATACTTACCACTATACTACCGAGGAATACGACAACGGCGTCGTAAATGTACATCTTAAATAGGTAGCTATCGTTCAGTAAAGTTTAATTCAAACGAGATTATCAATTTCACATTGTTGTGAAATACTATACATAACATTATGTTTACTAGTAGGAATTATCAATTTCACATAGTTATGAAATACTATACTAAACATATTAAATAGTAATACTATGTAATACACTAGTGCTAGTGTAAGATAGTAATTATGCGAGTCGGAAGTCTTGTCGAGACGGAAACTTATTTATATTCAAAATTAACTGAAGGTGAAGTAGTTAAACATGTTAACGTTCGCGTAATTCAAGGTGTTAAGCAGTAAATGTAAATCTAAATACATAGTTATAAATTAGATTGCACGAAAGATTAATTTGAAACTACCCATTTCGCGGCGTTGATTGTCTATGTTAAACGTTCGCGAAATTCAAGGTGTGAATTTAAAGCAGTGAAAGTAAATTTTAATATTATGAATCAAAATTGTTTTGAGAGATTAATTAACGGAACCAACCATTTGGCAGTGCTGAACGCCTCCCTCGCGCTGCTCACGGTGGTCGCTTGATCTTCTAGGCACATCTTGGATGATTCTTCTTCAGAACTGTCACTGCTGGAATGTCTCGACAAACTTCTGGGAACACTGTAATATTTCTGAGGGAAGCCTCCGCGAAATGAGGAACTTATCTGCTCCAGCTTTTATTTTATTCGCACAAAAACACAGAACAACAGCCACAGCGACAAACAAAAACTTGCTTCAAATTTGTCCGCAACAACACTTTATATATATCACTGTTTGTTTGTTATCGTTTGCTGATCAAACCACAATTTTAGTTATCCAAAATATTGCTCCAAATATCACCGAACCGCCAGAGAACTCACTAGTGTCGGGGGCAGGACAATTTCACAATGAGTACAAATTTCTGGTCGGCGCGCTTATATAGACTCGCGCCCTGCGCGTGCGCACGAGGCGGCGTTTAGTAGCGATATCGGTCGCGTGATGCGGAGGTGATTCCGAGAACGCGTCGTTCGATACGAATTTAACGTAAGCGCCATTCGGTGAATCACCGCCGTCTACACGAAATTTTAATGCCACCAATTAGTTGCCCGGTTTCGAATCGCCCCAGAGCCATTTTATTTTATTCAGCATGACGGAAAAAATACAAAAAATGTGAATTGTGAACCACATGGATTTGTTATGTCTAACATATTAAGGCCTATTCTCAAAATTGCAATATTGAAATGAAGGTGATTGTTACACCAATCCTCAAAAATAGTGTTATATTTGAATGAGAGAGAGGGAGATAAACGTACCATAATCTGTCAAAACTATCTGTCTATTTTTGAGAGTTGGTGTAACAATCACCTTCATTGCAATTTTGAGAATAGGCCTGATTATGTGAGTTGTTAGACATGATAAAAAATATCAATATTAACTAGATGTATCTAGTCAATAATGACGGGAATATAATTCATTTTAAAAATACAATAGGAAAATTATTTTTTTATTTTTTATTTATTTGACATTCTTGCGATTTTTTTATAACATGAATTAAGTATTTTACATCATTAAAATATCGTGGTTTTTCTTCGCTTACCTCTCCAAAAAAGAGACTAGCTCTTGTGCTTGGAGAGGAAGTTACGCTATAACACTCTTATATGAGAGTTATAACATTTGTAGTCTATAACTAATTATTATCTACTTGTGTGCTTCTGAAGTGTTCACTTAATCTCTTTCTAAACTCTTTCATATCTTTTATTTCTTTTATCTGTGTATGGAGGCTATTGAATATTACTGTTTATTGTTTTTCTATACATTACATATTTTTATTATGCAAGTACGTACTTATTTAGCAAAATATTGATCAACTTTTGTTTAAATGATTTATTAAAATACATTAAATTCAAATTAAAATGTATTAATTAGAAAGGTATACATATAAAACAATTTCATTGAAAAATATTGTTGTTGCGCTACCGGGATTCGAACCTGGATCTCTAACAATCCGGGGAACGTGCATTAACCGATTATGCATACTTTTCGAACCTATATGTTACACTTTTCAAATGAATACATCTATCGTTCCATTATTTGAAAGTCGTCTACTTTATTTTTACGGAATCTCAAACACCTTTGGGTAATCCGATAGGAGACGCCAGAATTACCAATTTATTTATACATATCAATCAATTTATTTATATATCATATACAACTTATATATTATTACGGAGGACACATTCTTATTGCAGATTTGTAATTATTCAGAACCAGGAGAAGAAGAGAATAAAAGCCATTTAAATTAAATCAATTGATATTGCATGTTTAAAATAAGGGTTAGTTGCTATTCCCCCTAAAATGAAAACAACCAATCACAACGCTTATTGATAATCACGTGATCTAAAATCCAGCAAGGCTGCCGGAATGATATAGTGAGAAAAAAAATACATTACAGAATTGTCTCTTGAAAAAATGCTGATGTAAAAACAAACATTTTATACATTTACTTTCAAAATATACGTTTTCATCCATAATTCAAAAACACATAAAGTCGTTAGGGGTTTTTGGAATTAGGCGCTACGTATGTATATATATATTTATTTTAATAAAAACAATTTTTTGTTGTAAAGTTGCAATTTCAGAACATAGTTCTGTGGTATTGTTAATACAAATTAAATTAATCAATTAGAAAGTAGTAACCAAATTATTTTTTCGATAGACATTTTCTGTAACTAACTAATTTACGATCACGCCGTTTCCCCGCGGGGATAAGCAGAGAGGTAGAGCGCCACACTATTTTGCCCTGACACACAATTCTCGCCTCATACACATTCATACATCTTCTCATACAAGCTCTCTATTTCTGGTGCCATCAACACTTGTGTCATATATCTTTCTTATCATTCTCTCCACATTCATCCGTTTCATACCAAACCACCTAAGTAATCCTTTCTTAATCTTACTCACTATACTAACATCAGATTAACATTCTTTCCACTGCATTTATTCTACTTTCGTCCCTCTTCTGCCAGCTCCAGGCCTCACCTCCATACACCAGTGTCGGTACCAGGGCTCCATTGTGCACCGGTAGTCCTGCCTCGGTTGACAAGATCCAGTTTGATATAATTCCATCTTTCTAATTGATTATTTTAATTTGTATTATAAATATTATTTCTCTACTTATTTATATATATAGTTAGATAGTTTTTTTTTAGTTCAATATATCTTGTCTGCAAATGATACAAGAGGAATAAACACTGCCCGCCTCGATACGGACAGGAATCACGAAAAAAATAAAAATTATAAATGGATTTAGAGGAATGTTGAACTAGACCACTTGAACGTCTACGCGTAACATTGTCGGTGTGCGCGGTCGGCAATGGGCAGACACCAATACTCGCCCAAAATTTCCATTTGATTTTATTTCACAATCCACAGCAGATCTACATAGCAACGGAATTTCTCGGACGCGCTCATTTCAAACTCGTTGGAATTTCCCGCGCCAGCCGTACTGGGAACTGGGAAGTAAGATGGCAGCTGTGATTGCTAATAACGACTTCGGGTGGAGGGGTTTTTACACAATATTTGGAAATGTTTTGTTTTGATGGCTCGGATTTACAATAACAGTCGGATAGGCGGCGCGCTAGGTTTACAATCACAATAATATTATGATACAGAAACATGTTGGACGGGGCGTAAATAGTCGATAATGTCACCTCCTGGTACCGGCAGAATAATATAAATTCATACTAAATTAAGCGGTCTCTATTATTCGGGATAGTTGGAAAAAGAAGTGTTCGGGTAATCACCGTTGAATAATTCGCTTCAAAAGTAAACACTGAATCTAAGCACGCTAAAATCATCAACTAATCATCGGTTACATAATATTATCAATTTTGCAAGTACATTTTTTTGTACCGAATGTTATGCAATTTTTTTTTTTTAAATGTCAGATTTATTTTTACTGCCGCAACCCGAATAATCAATTCACGTAGTCGTCATCATCATCATCATCATCATCATCCTTGCAATTCTTGCAAATCTTTCATCATCTCAGATAATTTAATTTGCATTATACACGGTGTACTGGTCCACAATGTTTTATGGGCGGTAACCTTACTAAATTACGTGTCGTAAATGTTTAAGGAATATGTGTCTAATTTCATCCATAAGCATTTCAAAAAATGCTACTATTTCGATTAATTTAAATATTTTATTGATTCTAAATTATTTATTGTATACAAAAAATTAAAGGTCATCGAATTTCGAGCGGCCAGACTATTTTTTGTTACATAAGATGTATATTAATAATATATACATTTTGCAAATAATATATTTATTTCGAAGTACGTAGACATGTTAATATGATTTGGTAAAAATTTCAAACATTAATATTTTCCGTAACGGTGTAAAATTTGTATGTAATTTTACACCGTGTAGTAATTTTCGACTCATAAAATATTGTGGACTAGGTCTGTTACATATATGCGTCTTAAAAATAATGCCCACCCATTGCCGTTTACGCTTTTTAGCAGAGACAATGACACCCTTCACCTTGGTATACTCTATTAATACAAATTTCATGATTTTCTTTTCTCAGAAATTTTATTTGGCGCTGCTAGTTCCCGTCAAACTTGTGAATTGGTTTGGGTAATAATAAGAAATGATAAATTTCCGGAAATTTTTACGATACTGTTTGAATAAAAAATATAATTTTTGATAGGCGTGCGCTAAAATCATGATAAAATACACACTCGAGAATTTTAAATGGCACCTGTGGCATAATTGGATATAAGGGGAGATTGGTTTATTATCGCCTATCGTTTGAAATATTGTCAAAGCAAGAAATTACAGATTAATTAATTAATGATTGATACGATTAATTTTTAAGATCGGATCACACAATTGTCGATTATAATGACAAATAAAATAAACAGAAATGAATGAAAAATCCCTGTTATAATGAATAATTAAATATTTTCTATTTAGCTATTTATTGTTTAACCATATTTATTGTTTTATCTTTATTTTATTTTTTTATCATGTAAAAACTAGGTATATTTATTGTTCTTATCATGTTTGTGTATCTTGCTTTTACCCTATATTTATTGTTTTTATCAGGCGTATCTTTTTTTTACCCAATATTTATTGATTTTATGAGGCACATCTTACTCTTACCCTATTCTTATTGTCTTTATCATGTCTGTGTATCTTGTATTTACCCTATATTTATTGTTTTTATCAGGCGCATCTTGTTTTTACCCTATATTTATTGTTTTTATCAGGCGCATCTTTTTTTTACCCAATATTTATTATTTTTATGAGACACATCTTGCTCTTACCCAATATTTATTGTTTTTATCAGGCTCATCTTGCTTTTACCCTATATTTATTGTTTTAATCATGCATATCATGCTTTTACCCTATATTTATTGTTTTTATCATGCATATCATGCTTTTAACATATATTTATTATTTTTATCATGTACATACTGCTTTTATCGTGTATCTGTTGTTTAATTTTACTTTATATCTATTTGTAGCATGATGAGTTTAATTAGGAAAAGGTTACCGAAATGTTTATTGTTTTTATCACGTATGTACACAGGTACTATGTACTGCTCTAGCTCTGTATTCATTGTTTCAACTTACTATCTGTAGCATAATTGATATAATTAAGAATGAAAGAAAAAGCCACAAGAACAACAGACAACGTCCGTGACAGACCTGGCACCATCAGATACTCTAGATATTGCATCTGGTTACGTTCGAAACTGCAACAATCGACGGGAAGAATGGTATGTCAGGACATAAGAGTGTGGCGTTCTACCATCTCTGCCTACCTCTGGTGCTTATATATATATATATATATATTTTATCATTGTATTATTGTAATAAAGCAGAATTAAATAATTCCCAGTAAAACTGACCAGCGCCAGAAATCGTACATGTGTTATTTTAGATATAAATACTTTTTCTGGCGAAAGCCAAATGAGTGGTCTTTAGTTCGTCGTGTTTGCGGAAAGATATTTTTACTTTTCTCATTCTATATTTAATTTCGGGAAAGTGCTTCGTTTTTTTCTTAGTCTTTTTCTTTCGCATTATTCCGATCATCTGAGGTCGACAACTCTCATCATCCTGCTCTACTTTGTTCAAATCCGTCAATCTGGATACTTGTGGTTTCATAAATCATTTGATCTTCCTCCTTTCGCGACACATGTCTATAGCAATTGACCATTGAGGATCGTTTATAAGCAAAGACCCAATCGCTGCCTGGTTAGTATTTTTAAAAATGCTATTAGGCAAAAATTTAAAAAAATAACATGTAATTTAAAAAATGTAAAATACTTAATTCATGTTATAAAAAATTGTAAAAATGTCAAATAAATATAAATTCCGTCCGTCACTTAAGTGACAAAACGGAGCCGCTTAGCCGCCATCACAAACACCCTCATTGTCCCCAACCTCTTAATTTATTCAGAAAAATACATAACATTGTGTAGGCAAAATCATTGAATACAAAAACATAGTACATAAAAAATACTAACATACAAAGAACAGTTGAATTAAATTTAAAAAATGCCACATAAAAATCTCACAGAGTTACAGATTTTCAGACATAAACCAGACAGGGATACAGCATGGTCAATGGAGCTGTAGTCGGGGACTAGACACCACCAGTTTATCTCAGCGACGCGCTAATTGTCCATCTGATACATTACATTACAGAAATACGTGGCAGCGAATAACAATGGACATAGAACCTGGGAAGCCTTCATCCAACTGACAGAGAACAGCTGATTACGATTGTTATAATCTCGGCATACTTTGTTAGAAGCATCCAATATCGCAAATATCACCTAAGTAGGTATAATATAAACATTAAAATAAATAACATTTCGACACTCTTATCTAAATTATACACGTTTACTAAATATCAGTCTGCTAGATATTGGCTATCTATAATAAATTCAGAAATATAAAATTAAGTCGATCTTATCGTCAAAACAAACCCCAAATATATTACCTATCTATTACCACCTATCACAGTCCATTTGCTGAATAAATACACCCAAGTAATGTGCCTTGTATTTAATTGTTCTTCCGTTCATGTGTACAATTCGATAAGGGTAGGATAAATTACACCCTTATCCTCAATGTCACTTGTACTAGCACGATACCAAATTTATTTATTAGATGTTGAGGTATATCTGCGAAGATACCTATATTTATGTAAATTAAGATTGCCACAGTTGCAAATACCACGAACATCGTTTTGATGGACTGACTCATACAATTCTCACCTCATCCGCATTCATACATCTTCTCATGCAAGCTCGTTGCTTATTGAGGCTTCTGACAGGACCATCTTCCAGTATCTGTTTCACCAAGTCTTCCGCGGACATCGTCCATTTCTGGCGCCATCAACCTCATTGAACCGTTTTATATAACCAAACAACCTAAGCGATCATTTTTAATCCGCTATGCTGAAATCAGCTTTACATTCTCTGATAATTTCTTAATTCTTTACTCTGTATAAATGGATTTGCCACATATACGTTTAAGTAATTTCATTTCCACTGTATTCGGTCTACTTCCGTTTCTCTTCTGCTAGCTTCTGGTCTACTTCCATACAGCAGTGCCATCAAATCGGTGACCTTCATAAACCTTCAATATTTTGCTAATCAAAATAGTGTCATTCAAGAATCAGATAGATTTTTTACTTTTTCTGTAGGATCAATATTATTGGAGTTTAAAAAGAGCTGCCATTTTGACACAAAATGGCGGACCAGGCTGGCTAACGAACTTTGCCGAGATTTTACAAAGTCAATTATTTTCAAAAAACTTTAACGGATTTATGATAATAACTCCACAAAATCTCGTACACTCCTTAATCATGCATGTATTCTTACGTATCTTCCTCGCTCCTCGTTCTCGTGAATCGGCTTCTCCCATTCACCGTCTCCTGGCAAATTTGCAGATGTCATCGTCACCTCTTGCGATGTCAATGGACACTATTTGACAACATGTTTGCTTCTCGTCCATCTAACCTCATCCATTCCCGCAATGTGTCGGGCCCATTCTCACTTCAAACTCAATCATATATGTCACAATGTCACTGACCCTAACCCAATCTATTCATTGCGTTGTATGTCACGCTGTGCGATTCCGAGCATTTGGTGTCTCCATTGTTCTAAGGGCAACTATTCATAATTGTATACAGTGGCCACTTCACCTTCGTTGTCTCGGCTCCGTACGTGATCAATGACAGGACACACCGCCGGGCGAAGACCTTCCTCTTAAAAGAAATTGGCATGTGGCTAGTCATGGTTAAACCTAATTTACCAAACGCAATCCAGACAAGGATGGCCAACATTTCGATTGCCCTTTGATTGGACCCTACCCGGCATTTAAAATAGAGATTTAGGGGGAAGGGAAGAATGAAGTGCCTATTTTATGCGCAGGATCCTGAAAACTTGTAGGATAGGGAGAGTACAGGGTTCTGAAGCGTACCTATGCAAAATTTGAAACGAATAGAGCATACAAACATAAAAGCAGTGCATTACTAAAAATTCTGGGAAACAAATATAAATGAAGCATTATTTTACAATTAGCGCCGTCTGTGTACCAGTAGATACTTTAATTGCTTAGTTCTAAAAACTACCACGACAACTCACCGCTGTGCCCATGGTGCTCTTGTGCATCCGCCGCCTGGAGATATTACTCGAGTCATATAATTGGATATTTACTGAATTGAACATTTCTTTCGGTTGATCCACTTTGTATGGTGTCGTCACCTATGCTGTTTTTTTTTTAACGTAATAACATTAGAAAGGCTTCCAACTGCGTACAAATCATTGAAGTGTCTACTTCCTCTTTTACTAATTCGCGAATGTTTACTATCTTACTGTTTTTAAAGTTTTCATGGCCGTTCTTTGCGTTCGAGGTGCATTCGGTGCTCAAGTATTATTTCCTTTAGTTATTACGCGAAGGATTTTCAAACAATAAACGAATCATGTTCAGTCATAAAAAGTGTTGTTAATTATTTATTTTTTTAATTGATTTTTATATTTTATATACAATAACGACAGACCCATTTTGTCTAAATACGTTGGTTAAACGAAGGTACATATATTCAGGCCTATTCTCAAAATTGCAATATTGAAATGAAGGTGATTGTTACACCAACCCTCAAAAATAGTGATATATTTGAATGAGAGAGAGGGAGAGAGAGTGAGGGAGTGAGGGAGATAAACGTACCATAATCTTTCAAAACTATCTGTCTATTTTTGAGGGTTGGGGTAACAATCACCTTCATTTCAATATTGCAATTTTGAGAATAGGCCTGATTATATATGATTGTATAATGTCATTGGTAATAGTATAATCTAAATCTATACCTACTGTACGCCACTGAATATATAGAAGGAAGGGATGGGCGGGCCAGGATATGTGCAGGATCCTAAAAAGTAACATTGCAAAATTTAGTTTAGTTCAGTGAAAGGATATAGTATTGTATAGAAAACAAACGTTAAATTTTATACACTCATATTCTTAAAAATATTTTTGTTAAATGCTGAACTTGGGGTTTTTGCAAATTTATTCTTAGAATAACTCATCATTCATCAAAATCTCATCTAGACATCTGTAATCTTTTTAGTGGAAAATGATTTAATCGGCTTATTTAAAAAATAATAATATTTTAAATACTATAAACAATCCGTCAACAATGTTGGGAAATCAATCAATTTGATAACGTTAATTCATTTATAGCATAATATTTTACCTTGACGCGATAACCGCACACTTTCGCGTGATAGATTTGACAACATACATTGTATGTTTTATGTTATCACATTGCCGCGTATGACAACATATACGGCGGCGTCGGCTTCACTCGGCGCAGCACTGGTAACATTTGCCGTCTCATGTCTTACAATTTTATGTTTATATAATAATTTATTTTATAATTTTATAAAACACTCCCTATGTAATATTCAGGATTGTTTTGATAATAATTCACAAACAATTCTACCATCGGGACATTAATTTAATATGTCAAGTAGTCAGAAAGAAGGTGAGTAGAGGACAAGAGTGTGATATTGTACTTAAATATGAGTATACAGGTCGACTTTTTTGGTCATCACACTTCAAGAATATGTTGGTATCAATGTGTACGTGAGCGCTATCTAAGCGAGAAAGAGACAGAGTTATATGACCGCTTCACAACAACTTGGATAACGTTTTAGAATTGTAATTGATAAAAATACGTGAAATTGGGACTAAACTTAAAAAAATATTATAAATAATAATTATTATTAAATACTAATTTAATGTATTAATTATAAATATATACATATAAAATCAATTTTATCGTAAAATATTGTTTTTGCGCTACCGGGATTTGAACGTGGATCTCTATTTCCAATCCGGGGATGTACACTACCAATTGTGTAATAAGGTCAGTATTTTTCATGACAAATTTTCGAACCTATATGTTACACTTTTTCAAATTAATACATCTGTTGTTCCATTATTTTTTTAGCGCAAAAACAATATTTTTCGACAAAATTGATTTTATACGTATATATTTATAATTAATACATTAAATTAGTATTTAAAACATTACAGACCTATGTTCTGAATAATTACAACTTGATAATAAGAATGTGTTCTCTTTAATAATAATTATTAAGTCATTTTTAAAACTTTTCGAAATTTCTTGGTGGTTATCCATTATATCAATATAATAAAATGTATATCATGTTCACTTTTAACGAAAGATATTAAGATGTGATTAATATTATTTAATTCCCTATCCATAAAATTACTAAACGTTAAACAAAACTATGTACTATTATATTATATTGTAATAATGAACGATGTCTATCCCATACGACATGAGAAATGTATATATATATACGTGTATACGTTGTTACGTTGTATTTTTTCCGTCCTCCGGCTCGCTCAGGGTATACCATGAGGTGCGTGGTTCTGATGCACAGAATTCACCATGTCGTCTGCCACTCACATTAGCTACCATTCTCGGGGAAAATAATAAGATTAGTTTTAAGTTTTTACAATAACATAATTTAATGATTTAATCAGATACGAAAACATATAGAATGTAGTAAGAATCCTGTCACTTGAATGTGATTGCATAGAAAGATTGATTGGCAAGTCTTGCCTTAATAAAGTAATAGAATTCTTACTACCTATTCTAAATATTACTCTTATTCTAAATCAACAAGTTATTATCTAAAACTAATGGTGAGATAAAACACTTAGATTACTTGTATATGAAAATCTTCACTTTGGAAATTATATTACAACAATTTAAATCCGCTGATGAGTTTGTAAGGTCAAATATAGCAAAAATCGTATAAAATAAATGTGATCAACAAGATTAGCAAGTTATTATTTGAAATTAAATAGGTGAGAATAAAAACTACAATACTTCAAATATTAACAATTTACATCGAAATTCGTTTTACAACTATTTAAACGCGAGATGTCTTCGTTTTTCGGCAGCGATCCACAGTCTTCGTTCAGAGTTGATGTTCCGAGGCACCCGTAAATACTTGTATCTTCTTACTTATCAAAACGTCAGGAAGGCTGAGTCATCTTCTTCCATTTGAACTCACATGGAATCCCTTGCGTCCTCTGCTGTTGTAAAATAAATTCAGTTGTGAAATTAAGAAGCGGAGGAGACCAAATCGTATCCCCGTCCTGCTTTGTTCATGAGAAATCCTTCATGAAGAAAAATTATTGTCATCTACATGACCTCTCTGCTGTCATATAGGAAAGGAATGCTTCCATCCTACAAACATAAAAGCAAAATAGCAAACAAATTTCACAATATGGTGTTGGATAACACAGATGCCTAATATATTTGATTATTCTCGCTCTTCCTTAATTCAATACGAAATCACATCTTCGTGATTTTAGCATCGGGACAACTTCCTCGTGCTCGCAAACTGCCAAAAGAAAAGAATGCTACCGATATTTTTTTTCTTACGCGGTGTAGTGTTGCCATTTGGTAAATGTTAACTCCCAGCACATCTCGTGCGCGGTAGGTACCAAATATAGCGTCATAACGTATGTCGATAAAAACAACGTCTCATAAATTGTCTGTTTGTCCGTTGAATCAGGCGTGATGACGCATTTCAATCAATTAATAAATTGTTATTATAGGGAATGCAAATAAGTCTGTAGTATCGAAACAATAACAAACGGACACTAACAATGGATTGATAAAGTTGTATTTCTATGTATTTCAATTGTAGGTACTCACATACTTCAAATTGACGTAAATCCTACTTAATAACGTCATCAACCTCACCCTCTAGGCATCTACCTTGACTTTGACTTTGATTTCATGACGCTTCGGAGTATCGGGTCCGTAGGACCCCTTGCTCCTTCATCGGGAGTATACCGTAATGGCCTGATAAATCGTATTATTATGTTAATTTATTATTAGGATTAAACAATCTGTAATTAATGTGGTGCTAGCTGGCACAGTGACTTTTTTCCTCTAAAGAAGGACGGATTTGGGTCGCTTAAAGCGTGACGGTTCGGTTGGGTCGTATTTAGCGTTAATCGTGGTGTTTTGGTGCTTAGGGAGTCCATCATAAAAACGTTTGGAGATCTGTGTTATGAACTCTTTGTCTAATGCCCGACTCGTGATGAAGTTGTGTGATCCTTGACCATTTGGGTGCACCCAGCGCTGACCGGATGAACTTATTCTGGAAGGTCTGTAATTTCTTCATGTGTGATTGAGCCGCGTAACCCTAGACGGGGGCTGCGTATAGGAGTATAGGCTTTAGAACGACCTTGTACAAGAGAAGCTTGTTGTCTGTGGCAAGTTCGCTATTCCTGCCTAAGAGTGGATACATTGCGCAGAGTGCACGTGATCCAGCTCTTAATTGCTCAATGTGAGTTTGGAATCCAGCGTAACATCGAGGTATTTGATATCGCTAGGCATCTACCGATGATCGTCAATTCCCTCTGTCTTCTTGTACATTACATTCTCGTACTCCCATACCAATTCCATGAACCGGTTCCCTGACAATTGATCCCCCGACAGTTGATCCCTCCGATAGTTGTTCCCTCGGACAGTTGATCTCTCGGACAATTGATCCCCTGAACACTTGATCTCCCAAAGCTTCTATTTATGTTAGTAAATACCAGCATCCGTGAACGTTATAAATAGAGTGGGAACAAATATTGCTCTCGTACGAAATAACATATAATTCCAGATAATTAAAAATGTTTTCATATTTATAATATATCGTTTTTATGTTCAATATTATTACTTTTACGAATTGCGATAGACCATTTTTAATTTAAAGTTTTAACATTTTAGTTCAATTTTTAATTTTAATTTTATTTGTATTTTAATATAGTGTAAATAATTATAAAACAATAATTTATTTCAATTAAACGATTGAAAATATAATTTTATATTATTTAGACTATAGTTCCGCCGATGTCTGGAACGCCAGATTCCCGTGGTGTGTATGAGAGGCGCGCTCGGTTTAGGCCCCCCGCAGGCATCCGCAAAACGTTCCCCAGCCATACGAGTCTCTTCTTTTCGATTTCAGCGGTGAGCATTTGTACACCAGGTACAAATATATCTTAGAGTTATACATTGGAATTCTTTAATTTATGTACGACATTGACGTTGAGCGTTTAATAATATTATTACAAATGTGGAGGCCCTGCTCGCGCCTCACAGACCTGGCTGTTAAACCAGACATTCAGACGACAATACATCGCGACGCAACCGGTCCGAGAAGCCAGCCGAAGCGATCACTTTTTCCTTGGCCACCTTCCCGGACGCGTCTATAGGAACCACAAAACTTACAATTAAATCTTCAAACAGTGTAAATTTATTTGTGCTTCATTCAAGTCCCGTTTCATTTTATCAACCTGCTCTAGCCGCAACACCAACACCTATACTCACACGCACGCTCTGTAATATTAATATACACTGCGACATTCGTATACACACGTGTGAATCTGTGAAGGATTAGGGCCCTCAGTTCTCACCATATTCAACCTTAGTGATATACATAACCAACAAACAATAGTTGCTCCATCCGAGTGACTTCCACAATACACAATAAAATCAATCCCTAAACATATATAATGTTAAATTTAAAATGTGTAAATAATAGATCTTAATTCATTAAATCCTGTTCCTTATCTGGTGCTATTTTCGTACGCGTAAGTACATACCATAAAGAATGGAAAATTACTTTAAAAAATAAACATTCTTAAATATCGACATAGCTTACGTGTAAACATAAAAAAATCTTACCCATATAAAAAATAGCAGCGGAATTCTACAGGTAACAGAAAACTAACGCGTTTCAGCCATTAGATAAAAATATAAATGGAAAAATTCCACGAAGAGGCTTCAGGGGTTTTCTGCGGTACTAAAATAGATTCTATTTTCGTGTTGTTCACAACACGTATTAGTTTTCAAGGTAAAATAGAATTAACACTAAAAATACTAAATAAGACAAATAATAAATGTATCTGAGAAACTCTCTCTACACTCTTCTCATACAAGAGATTATGACAATCCTTCTAGATAAAAAAAAACATTATTTATTTATTAGATCACATACATATTTTTGTTCTAACAGAGGTGAATATATTATAACATAATAAACATAAGACATAATTAGACTTCACCTCTGATATATACAGCGTTGTCCTGGTTACTTTGCTAGACTGAAGTCTGTGTTAAAGTAGCCAGTATTTTTTTAAAAAGAGAGAAAAAAAATATGTATAAAAAAATAAAATATATGTAGTGGGAGTGTTTATATGACTAGTGTAGGTATTATATAAATTATATTAGAATGTTGGATAGCCATGCTTCTGATTCATCTCTACCTGATTGGATCATATATTGGGTCCATATTTGTGTAATCTTATCGGAATTAAACGATTTCCAGTTGGTACTGAGTGTGTTGTATAGTTTCGGAACTAAGAACATGTAGAATCTTTGATAAAATATCGTTATTGCTCTCAGAACTGGTGTGTAGATGTTCTTTGTTTGTCTTGTGTTGTGTCCATGATTTATTGCTTGGAGTGAGTTGTTGTTAGCATGGAAATATTGAACGAGTCTCAACATAAAGATTTGTCTTATATCTAGGACATTGACTGATAGGCGTAGATAATACATATAAAACATCGGAAATATCTTTGCGAACTTTTTCTCCTAACACATAATCTATTTAGAAAACTCAGTATACATTGTGTGTAATCCAAGAAGGGATGATTCACGCGGTTGAGACGCATTTTGCGACTATACGACTAAACGCAGGTTGTACTCGGCGGAACTGCGAGACACGGGATTGACATGGGTGGTCGAGTATTTAACACATAGTCAAGAAAATAAGGTATCATTTAAAACAAGGTTCGTAATTATACTTACTTTCTTACTTACTTACCATCACGCCATTTCGGCAGAGAGGATAGAGCGCTGTCCTGGCACACAATTCTCGCCTCATCCACATTCACACATCTTCTCATACAAGCTCGCCGATTTGATCGTCCTCTATTTCTGGTGCCATCAACACTCGCATCACATATCTTTCTTACCAATTATATCCTTTTGTTAATCAAAGAAAAAGTTAAATATTTATAATGTATTTACATAAGAAGATAATTGCCATTAAAAACTAATTCCGCACCGTTAAGTAAACATGAAAAGATAAAAATGTCATTAAAAACAAATTCTGTATCAATAAGTAAATATGTATACATAAATAAGTACACGGTGGGTACAATATGGGCGCTTGGTTACATTATCTTATATTTGAATCTAAAATGTTTCGATAGTTATCTGACAACTATTTCCTTTCAATTGTTCTCTACGTCTATCAGTTTCGTAGTAATACAATACAAGACGGGTATTGTTAGTAAACAGACTCAGTACCGTGGAATACATTAATATATTAAATTATCCCGTGATCTATTTATTAATTCCTTCTAGGAAGCCTCGGTAATTACCTAATTGATTTTGATAAAATTTGTTGACTGAAGTACCCATTACTAGGCAAGAAAAGCAAACTTGCCTCAGACAGCAAGCTCCTCCTGTACGAGGCCATCCTCAGGCCTCAACTCCTGTACGCAGCCCCCATCTGGGGCCACGCGGTCAAGACACACATGAAAAAACTACAGACCTTCCAAAATAAAGTCATTTAGACTAGCTCTGAAAGCCCAGAGTGGATTAGAGTCACACAACTACACCGCGACTCCGGCATACTCTCCGTCATGGAGTACATTAAACAAATCTCCAAGCACCGAAACCCCATGATTAATACACTCTCAAATAATGATATAAACGTCCCGTCTAAAATCAACCGTCCCAAGACAGCCCTCACCTTGAGGCTACTAAATCACTGCGCCATTAAGCAGGAATCATGCGCGTGGTTAAAAATTAAAAAAAAAATTATTGCAGTATAATAATAACAACACTAAAAATAAATTTTATCAGGCCATTATGGCAAACATCATGATGAAGTGGCAAAGGGTCCAGCGGACCCGGTACCCTATTAGACATGAGACCAAAGTCCAAAAAGACAGAAAAATATCTATTATAGAACTCGAGAATCCATTGAAATACATTTATGTATATATTATTTATTTTTTTAATTGGCAAAATTAACTTTGTGGTTAAAATCCATTATTTTTATTTGTTATGAATTAAAATACATCTACCGGTTTCGAAAAATATCATTTTCTTCTTCAGGATGTCAATAAATAATCAAAAACATGTGTTATTGTTTCTTTAAAAAAAACTATTTAAAAAAATATATAAATATTGTTTTTGCTGCTCCCCCCCAGCCTAAAATCTCATAATTAATTAAGGAGTAGCAGAATGCAAAGTACACCGATCTTAAGAGTTTATAGTCAATTATACATCGTATTCTTTTAAAACAGTAAATTAGTTTTCTTCTGCGTTCAGCTAGTTAAATGAATGTTTCAAAATTTGTAGCATACCATTCAAATCTGCTACCTAAGATGATTTAAATAGTGCAATTTTTTTTTTTTAATGTTTAAAGTATACGAGATTGATTGATTTACTAATTACGTTATGAATATTATTATTTTTCATATCTTGTATATTTTATTATTATCAAATTTTAATTTGATTTGTTTACAATGTTAATTTGATATCATTTACTGTTTATCTCATCTTATTATAGTATTCTAAAAAGTCTCATAAAAATTGCATACGTGGACACGAGCCATAAGAACTGTGTCGGTGTCGTGTAGATATCGGTAATTTGAAAAGGATTCTAAACAGATAGTGATGTCAATTATTATTCATTCCCCAGATTGATTCGATATAACTAATAAAGGTCTCAAAATGTTGGGATTTGTTTTGCGGACTGCAAAAAACTTTTCAGACCTGCACACTTCTCTAGTAGAAAATAATTCGGTCATGTGGTCGCCTCACTACTTTGTTCACAAGACAGCGGTTGAAAGAATCCAGAGAAAGTTTTTAAGATTTATTAATTTGAAATTAAATATACGCTCTGAGGATATAAATTATGATTATCACCTTAGCCGTCTGAAATTGTTAAAATTATCAGTGAGACGTGCGATGAACGACCTTGTATTTCTACACAGGATCATCAATAGTATGATAGATTGTTGGTCTGCTTGACTACTCTCACGCACCATTGAGGTCATCGAGACACAATTCATTGTTTTATTACACGGGTAATGTCAGAACACGTGCATTATCTAACTCTGCAGTCCCCAGTTTGTGTCTCAGCTCAATGGTGACGGATAAATTGCTTTACTTCACATTTATTTTTAATTTTGATTATGAAAAAACATGCTGACATTATATAATTTTTTTCTTTGTGTATTGCACTTCTGATGAAATTTTCTATTATTTTACAAATTATTTTAATGCCCAAATAGGGCGTGTATAATAATAATAATAAATATAAATGGTCATTAAAACAATTAAAATTGGAAGATTATGATGAATGACGTTATCTGATATGTGGCGCTTCAGTATTCCGAGAAATGATGTCATTTTAATGTTCACAATTATGAATGAAAACTTGTTATTTTTACCACCTGTTAGTAATCATGAATCACCTTTATTGATTTTACAGATTTCACATGTTTCAGATGACTGTCATCACAGGTGGAACTGTCCTACTGTAATAAATTATTTTTCACATTTATGTAAGTCTTTCACAGTATCACGCAATAGCATTACAGCGAAACCTCTGTCTATCGTTTTTGAAGGGACCTATTGAAATAAACTATGAATGCGGGAATATAGAAGAAAGTAACAATTTTCATACTTAAATGTATAATACATATATACTAAAAAAGATATACATTTCACATGTGAATGAATGTGTTTAAATAAAAATAAAAATAAAAAAACTGCACAAAAACAAAAAAATAATAATAACAAAACTCAAAAATAACAGCAGCATATTTTATTTTATTTTAATATTAGAAAATATAATACATTTTTAGAATAATGAGTAGGATATATATATTTCTTTTAACATTTATTCTTCTATCTGAGAGAAGACTCGTGTATAGAGAAGTAGTATATACGAGATACTTTATGTTTCAGGTAGTTTGTGTATATATTTTTTTACTTCAGATACAAATTTATTGTAGTCTGTAATTTTTCTACTCTCTTTTGGGTTGCGGTATATTTTAGTTTTGTAATATCAATTTGGTCTCTAAATCCTGTAGATCGGAATTCGCTTCTAAAATTTAATTGATTTTTAATTTAGAATATTTGGATTATTGAATTTTTTTTTGTACATGTCTATTATTTTTGGTACTTTGAAATCTTTTTTTTTTTAGAATAATTTTTATTATCATTTTTGAGTGATTTCTAATTGTGGCATTCTCTCTCTCTCTCTCTCTCTCTCTTTAACTTTCTCTCTCTCGAATGTTCCGCGAATTGTTGAAGAGTGCCGTTAATCGAAACGAAGCATTTAGCTACAAAGTATCCTGTAAAATGATGCATATAGGAACGATCCATGCGATCTATTTTAGGGTGTATTGTTATGAAATTAATTCGGGACTGGAAGATATAAACGATGCATGCAGGAAAACGATTATTCGGGGAACGATCGATCGATATTTCACTGTATTAACATGTGACTAATATATGAGAGTATAATCACATTAGAGAAGATTATATGAACGAATGTGTAATTTTGCAAAACTGAAGTACACAGCAGTTACACTCTGAATCCTGACGAGCGATTCCCACACCGATAATGCAAATCAATCAAATTTTCAATATTATTTTTCATTTAAATTGAAAAAAATATAGTTGCGCGCACACGGAATACATGTTACATCAATATTCTTACTATTAAACGCATGTACTATGAAAATAGGACTAACTTGCTGGTCTCCTGGAACGAGGTATGAACCCCTGACCACTACTAGATCACTGAGCCAGCGTCTTAACCACTACACCAACAAGCTACTCAGTTATTTGTTCATCGATTATCTTTTGACCATCAACAATGACATTCATCTCGTGTGTTTCTTTTTCTGTATCTTCTAGTGATTCCAAGAATACTTCTTTTCATATTAAGTATAATACTCGTAGTTTTTTGTGTGGGATGGAGTAGACTCCACCTCTGATATATACAGTTTTTTACCTAGCCAGTTTTTTTGGGCTATTGTGGTGTTATTTAATTAAATAAAAATAAAAATTCAACAGGAATAAAAAAATATATATATATGTAGTGAGAGTGTTGTAAAACTGGTGAATTATAAGTGTAGGTATTGTAATATGATTATGTTGGAATGTTGGACAGCGATACTTTTGATTGATCTCTACCCAATTAGATTATATTTTGGGTCCATAATTGTGTAATCTTATTGAAGTTTAACGATTTCCAGTTGGTATTGAGTGTGTTGTACAGTTTCGGAGCTAAGAACATGTAGAATCGTTGATGAAATGTCGTTGTAGCTCTCGGAAACGGTGTGTAGATGTTCGTTCTTTGTCTTGCGTTGTGATCATGATTTATTGCTTGGGGTGAGTTGTTGTTAGCATGGAAATATTGGACGATTGGTTCAAATAAAATTAAAATAAAACTAATTTTAAAAAATATCTTAGGCCACATCATTGTCATAACATCGTTACGACGCGTAGTGTACACCACTGATATACAGGTAATATTTATATCAGGTAGTGTAATATTTTTCGCAGCCAACCTGTTCTACCTTCATAGTGATCAAGCTTCACCGGCGATGACCTCTGTCTATTGTTTTATCTAAAATATATTTTAATTGTATTGGGCTTTGCCAAATACCGATTGATTTGAAAATCGTTTGACCTTAAGGCATAAATAGTCGCAAGGTCAAATGCCAGGAATTTAGACGTAGAGTTACAATATTATCTTACAACTTCTTTTTGAAGATGCGTTAAACTTTGTTTTGAATATAATTCAGTGTGTTTCTGATACCAGCTTTCTTTCTGGTGATTGGGTGGGGTGACTCTAAAATAAAATGAGTCGCATATTGCGCTTGACTTCACTTACATGTATTCAGTTGTTAATACGAAGCGTTTTATTATTTAGGAGAACACATTCTTATTGTGGATAATTATTAAGAACGGTAGCAACAATATTTCTCGATAAAATTTATTTTATATGTATATCTTTTTAATCATGACAGACTTATGTTCTGAATAATTACAACTCCATAACATGTAAATTGTATCAATGTGTCCAAAATTTAATAAAAATGAATTGTTAATATCGGTTTACTCAAACGTATTTGAGTATTGAGTGCCCCAAAACAGGATTGCCTAGTTGCGCAATGTATTTAAATGTATGTAAATATGATACATTTTGAAAGAAAAATTCATCTATAATAATATTATATTATATTAATGATAACAAATATATAATCAATGCTATCGAAAAATACTTTAAAGATTAACGTGTATCCCGAAATTCATAATATTTTTATATCGTTGTTTTAAATATATTGCATTTTATTTTATTATAAGCTAGTTATTGTAAACAATACTTATTAATATGTAATCCTCTTCTATGCATTGTATTGTATCATTGTAATTATAACAGATTAATATTAAAAACAAAGCAGATGGCTTTCAAATAATGGAACGATAGATGTATTAATTTGAAAAGTAACATATAGGTTCGAAAATTTGTAGTCAATCCACTGTGTTGGTATAGCATAATCGGATAAAGCACATACCCCGGATTGGAAGAGATCCAGTTTTGAATCCCGGTAGCAAACAACAATATTTTTTGATAAAATTGATTTTATATGTATATCTTTCTAATTAATACATTTAATTTGTATTTGATACATTTTATGATATCGACTAGTTGTAAGTGGTTTTATCTGGTTGGTATTCGCCGAAATAAACCCCGCCTCACCTCCTGCCTTCGTGGACAAGGTTTGGTCTACTCTGAACCCTGAACCGACATCTGTTTTTTGATAATAGATAAAGTGTGTGACTAAATTTTACAGCACTTGCAATGAATCATAGTATATTAAAACACCTTAATCAATTTACTGCGAAATTGTTATCTTCAACACTTCCTCAAAATCACCCACGGCCCGTGTTATCTGGCAAGTCCTTGAGACGAACTTTTAATGTTGCAGTAATAAATACAGTTATAAATACAGTACTAAATACAGTACTAAATACAGTTATAAATACAGTAATAAATTATACAAACTATGATTGTATAATCTGAGAGCTTGAAAGGTGAATAATCTTTGACCAAAAGTAGTTTTCGTTCTTGGAACTATTTTAAGCTTATTTTCTTTTGTGAGATAATATTTTTCAGTTCTCACAGATGGAGCAAATATTTTCGTACGAAAGCTAGTTAGTATATTCAGCACATTTAATTGCATTTTATCTAAATCCTGAAATTCCCTGAAAAGTGGCTCTGAAAGGTACGAAAAGTCACTGCGGTGTATTACTTTGAGCAATGCTTAGTTGATATATATGTACACCTGATGCACTCCCCCAACTGTCAATACCGTAGCTCAAGATGGATTGGCACAACGCATAGTATACAGTTTTCATCTTCTTTTTATTCAGAATATTATTCTAAATATATAAATTAATTTTTGCAATCTTTTAGTATTATATTATCCATAGCCACTAATTCTTCCAGTTTGTATAGCAGTTTTTTTTCATCCACCAAAATCTTCTATTGGGATAGTTTTAACAGGCTGTAAATACTTCAATTAGCAAGAATAATAAATTCGTTAAAATAGTAATTAAATATATTAATTAGAAAGATATACATATAAAATCAATTTTATCGAAAAATATTGTTGCGCCACAGGGATTCGAACCTGGATCACTTTCCGAACCGGGGAAGGTGCATTATTCAACTATGCTACAGCGATAATATTTTTAGCGACAAAGTTTCGAACCTATATGTTACCTTTTTGATATTAATTTTGGAAAGATATCCAGGTTCGAATCCCGGTGGCGCAACAACAATATTTTTCGATAATAAATTGATCTTTCTAATTAGTATATTCAATTCATATTTAAAATATCACAGACCGTCTGTTCTGAATAATTACAATAACTTCACAATAAGAATGTATTCTCCTAATAATAAATATTTTCAATATAAATATTCATATTACAATTGTTTAAATTACTTTTCAGCTCATGTTCTCGAGGTTATTGAACCGAGATTTGGAAGCCCGTCATCTTCCCGTGAAGTCTTACGCGACCCATCCAGGGGTAGTCGACACGCAGATGACCACGTGGTACAAAACGAACCCCATCACAGCAATTATCGCGAAACTGATGAAGTCTCCAGAGGAAGGCGCCACCACGGTGCTGTACTGCTGCTTGTCTGACAATCTCGAAGGAATCGGCGGACAATTCATCAGCGATGGGTCCGAATACTATTCTACTAGATTTTCCAAGAGTGAAATTCAGCAAAAGAAGCTCTTTGACTTCACAATGAGTCTACTTAATATCAAAAACTTTGGCGATGTTGAAGAAAATAACTAAAAATATATTCGATAGAAGAATTTCTTACGTTATTAAATAGAATGTGTTCTCCTTAATAATATATAAGTTGTATCAATGTGTCCAAAATTTTATCAAAATAAATTGGTAATTCTGGCGTCTCCTATCCAGATTACTCAAAGGTGTTTGAGATTCCGTAAAAATAAAGTAGACGACTTTCAAATAATGGAACGATAGATGTATTAATTTGAAAAGTGTAACATGTAGGTTCGAAAATTTGTCGTCAAAAGTACTGTCGCTGTAGCATAGTTGGATAATGTACTTTCCCCGGTTTGGAAAGAGATCCAGGTTCGAATCCTGGTAACGCAACAACAATATTTTTCGATAAAATTGATTTCATATGTACATCTTTCTAATTAATACATTTGATTAGAATTTCTAATTTAGGTTATTTTGTCTTTGTCGGATTTTGTTGCAGCCGAAGTTTCGGGATGCATTTTGAATTAAATTAATAACAAAGGGGTTCGATAAGGCTGTGTATTGTCTCCTGATCTCTTTAATATCTATGGAGAATATATTATATTGAAGAGGACACTGGACAGCTGGGTTGAACGTGTTTCAATAGGTGCCAAAAATTCTTTAACCTTCGATTTGCAGACGATACCGCACTGATTTCGATCAGTGAAGACGAATGAGCTTGGTGTACTACTTTTTATTTAGAGAATTCAATTGAATTAGTGTGAGTAGTACCATACGTAATATACATATTATAACAGTGTATTGATGCCGCTCAGCGCTTTAATCGGTCAATGGGCGGAGTTGTCTTTTCACATAGACACGGTGTAGAAAAATACAAAAAATCATATATAGCAAAAAATAATGTATGTGAACATTTAAGCTCTATATTCTTGTTGTGTGTTATATTTTCCGCGTATTTTTCAGTACTAATCAGCAGATTAACATTTTTTTTTTTAAGTAAGTAAAACATGTTTTTGGAATAGACTATTATTCACACTTACCCAATTGAATTCTCTAAATGAAATGTAGTTTTTAGAGTCTTGAAATAAATAGAAAATAGAAGCGCGACAAAAACACCTAACGATCGTTTTATAAAATACCGAGAACTAATGTATGACTGCGAAGAAGTGAGTGGGATAACTCGTCTCGAGAAATAAAGGGTGCAAGTCGAAGTCCGAAAGAGATTTGTTAAGTCCAAGTATGTTGTGTCGAAGCTGACCAAAATTTGGAAGAACTGCTCAATCTCAAAGAACATAAAAGTCCTACTGGTTAAAACCCTGGTGTTCAATTCTTCAGATACAATAGTTCATTTTGGTTGAGACGATTATAATACAAACATTAAAAAGTTGTCCTGCTAACATTTGTCAGTTCATATTTGGCAGTCGTAGAGAGTAGTTGATTACAATTTATTATGGAGTATATAACGCCTCAACAACGTGTTGAAGTCATTAAAACATTTTATTTAAATAATAATGGCCATGCTGTTACCATTCATGGTGATCGCTGCCACCACATGTTGGAAAACTTCTTGGTAGCCGAATTGGGTTGATTGGGCTTGAAAGACATGTGGTCTCAGTAGGATAGTGTCACCTCACACACGGCCCGAGCTATGCTTAAATTTTTGCAACAATGTTTTTCTAGTTGCGTAATGTCAGAAAGTGGTGAAATTGGCCTCCTTGATCGCCTGATTTGACGGCTGAAAGAAGACAATATTCAAAATGAAATTGCTGTAATAACACGTGAATCGTGCGAGAATGTTATGAAAAATATGGTTAAAAGATCACGCATTTGTGTCGTTGCCAGAGGCGGCCACTTGGCCAATGTTATATTTCATAAATAATTGTAATAAACGAAGTAATTGATAAATAAAAACCAAATTAGATAATTGTATTTTATTTCTTAGTTATTTTAAAACAACATCGGCCTGGAACATAATATTCACCCTGTACCAATACAAGCAAGAAAACAGGTCTTTGACAATATAAAATTATATTTTATTATAATACGGATTTGACTAATTTTGGACGTAGTACAACCTACAATCATGTTTAAAATAATTAGTTGTAACGTTCTCAGTAGATTGCTTTCTACTGATTACAATTGTGTTATGAAGTGCACTTATATATATTATTATTTTTTTAAGAGCACAAAAAGTGGAATAATTCAATATGATTATACACCAGATATCAATAACAACGGTATATTTAGCATCTAACGCCTCAACAAAACACCCTTGAGGCACTGAAAATCATTGTGGCCCTATTCCTTTCAGGATGCAAGAGGCAACGCTGTAAAAACTTCTCGGTGGCCGAATTGAGTCGATTGGGCCTGCAACAAATGTGGTTTCAACAGGACGGTGCCACCTCGCACACAACTCGAGCTACGCTTGAAATTTTGATGAATTAAACAACATCGGCCTGGAATTTAATATTCACGCTGTTGAGGTACCCGAGGAATAAAATAATATTTAAGTTCGTGCGGTCCCCAATCATAATAGACTTAACTATCGATTGAATATATCCGGCGAATTGTTATTTGGCAGATTATCCAGAGGCGGTGAAACAGCATACATGACGATTCTTATTATTGCTGTGTGATATTATATTATTTGTACTTAATTAAACACAGCAGTCACGCGCTTATCCCGAGGGGATTCTTTAGCGTCACCAAAATGTGCAATACGTGAATCCATTCATTTCTGTGCTTGCCAGGGCTGGCAACTCTCTAAGATATAAATGATAAATTATTGTTTAAATAAAACTGATTTAGCATTTCGGAAATAAAGCAAGAAATATTTCATTGCACTCGAGATGTCATTGGTCGATCGCATTAACAAGTGAGAGATATAGAAACACAATCGCCACTATCCAATATAGAAAAAATAAAAGATGACGTGTTAGAAAAATTACTTATTATTTGACAATAGTGGTAGTTTTACAATTTATAACTGCTCTTGAATACGTGTTCTTATGTCTAAATTTTATCAAAAGTATATTAATTTTAAAATCTCCGCTCTGATTGTAAAATCAGTTACAATTACGTATATCTTAATTTCTTCAATTGTATTGTGGATTCTGATCCTCTTAAGAGGCATAGTATTAACTATAAAATTTTATATGATTAAAAATTAAAAATCAAAAAATCTTTTAGCATAAAATTATGAATCAGATATTATTAACCCTTCCCAAACCATGCAGTAACGCAGGTCTACCATCATAATTAAACCTGTAATATATCGGTAAATATATGCAACATAAAATTCATATTTTAGATAATCCTAAAGAAAATATTAGCGCTTAGGAATGACTAGTAAAAAACCAATTATTATAAAAGAATCGTACAAAAACAATTATTTTTTCCATTCAATTCGTTACGTTGGTAAAAATACCATTTGTCATATGAAAAACAGAGATCAATCATTATTTTCACAGTGAAAAGGACAACAAACATACAAACATGATTGTCTCTTTCTCACTAATTAAATGAAGAGAGATAAGAAGGAAGGACACATTATAGAGGACTTAATGAATGCTCTAAATTACGTAATTAATCATTTTTTCAGAATTGAATGCTCAATATTTAGAGTAAATTCATGCCATAAAAGGTTACACGAGTTAACAGCATGGCTGCGTTCGGGTATTTTATATCATGGTATGGTAAAGGTTAAAGAGAACACATTTTTATTGTGAAGTTGTAATTATTCATAACATAGCTCTGTGATGTTTTAAATACTAATTAAATGTATTAATTAGAAAGATATACATATATTGTTGTTGCCACTGGAATTCAAACCTGGATCTCGTTCCGATCTGGGGAAGGTGCATTAACCAACTATGCTACAGCAGACAGTACTTTTGTACAGTCTGCTATCGGTTTACTCAAAGGTATTTGAGATTCCGTAAAAACAAAGTAGATAGCTTTCAAATAATGGAACGTTAGATGTATTAATTTGAAAATTGTAACATATGGGTTTGAAAATTTGTCGTTAAAAGTACTGTCTGCTGTAGCATAGTTGGTTAATGCACCTTCCCCGGATTGGAAAGAGATAATATTTTTTGATAAAATTGATTTAATATGCATATTTTTCTAATTAATCAGATATTTATAGTGAAAGAATGTTGCCAGCCGATTTTTTTAAGGGTGCAGAGCGAACTGCCGTTTCTTTCCTATTATTTTCTTCTTCGTCCTTTTTTCCCATATAGTTGGTGTATCGCACAGAACTATTCACCGAGGAGGCGCCATATAAATGATATGATAAAGACACAAGTCTCACAAATCCACAAAATATGGTCAGGCGTCTGTTCCTCTCTGCCACATGTACACCAGGGGGCATCCACAAGTCTAAACTCAAACAGTTTACTCCGGAATTGTCTATGCCCCGTAATCATCTGCCATTCTAAATGATTTAGGTCTGGAGGTTGCAACTTGATTGCTTTTCAACTTGACGGCGACGTTAGGAAGAAATGAATAAGTCCATCTTCCCAGCGTTGTCCAGGAAGTCCATCTTTGGACAGCAATGTGTACTAATGCCGTTCCACCCATCCATGCCGCTGGCGACCTGCAGCTCTGGAAGAACTGCGGGCTGCAGAGTACAGAGAATGGTGACATGCCGACCTTTAGCAATAACGCTCCGCGATGTGAGAGCAAAGTTTCACCCGTGTACACATTACCTAAAGAAGGCCATTGGCAATTGGCAACCATAAGTCCTCGCTGAGAAATCACCGCGTGATAAGAGGAATTACCCGGAATGTTTCCAGTAATTCTGGTCTCGCGCAATTATCGTCTCATGTTCGGTCTTGTTGGTTTTGGTTATCTCAAACCAGCGCTTGTACATGCGAGTCAACACTGGCCCACGGCCCGGCGATACCAGATACCAGTTTCAACTGCGTATGCGTAAAGGTTACAGAGGTGCAAGCCGCGAGCTGACTGAGTGGCGCCGCGCCGTGCGTTGTGCGTTTCCATTCAGATGGCTTCCACTGTAGACCATAGGGCATATCTCTGTTTGTTTACAAATTTGGCGTATTGCGTAATACGTATATGTTATTTATTACCTATATACTCACGTTATCTTTCAGTCCGGATTCCATTATTATTGCTCTCGTTCACTGAACCACCAATATAAACGTAGATGGTGTATATCTATGTACTTATCAATTATATATAGCGAGTTAATACGCTTTGCATGTCACGCCAAGTCATAAGCGTGACTGCACGCACTTTTCGAGTTTACAAGACAAAACATCATTTCCAATAACGAATATTTTATTTTATTAAGGGATTTAGACAGTGTAAACTTAATATAACTAACAAAATATATTTTTTTAAGGCGAACACATTCTTATTGTGAAGTTGTAATTATTCAGAACATAGGTCTGTGATATTTTAAATACTAATAAAATGTATTAATTAGAAAGATATACATATAAAATCAATTTTATTAAAAATTAATTGTTAATTCTGGCATCTCCTATAGGTTAACTCAAAGGTATTTGAAATTTGGTAGATGGCTTTCAAATATTGGAACGACAGATGTATTCATTTAAAAAGTGTAACATATGGGTTCGAAAATTTGTCGTCAAAAGTACTGTCTGTTGTAGCATAGTTGGTTAATGCATATTTCCCGGATTGGAAAGAGATACAGGTTCGAATCCCAGTAGCAACAATAAAATTGGTTTTATATGTATATCTTTCTAATGAATACATTTAATTAGTATTTTAACATAATAAACATTTAACATGTGATACTATTTATGAAAATGATAAAGGGAGAGCAAGATGTGTTTATAGGTAGAGTGATAGGGCAAAATTGAGATTGTGGTGGTTCATAAAAAGAACTCTTTAAGCGTAGTAAGGCTAATGTTGGAAAAGTCAATTTCTGTTAATTTCTCATTATGGTATGTGCATGACCGGTGAATGAATGAATTTTGTATGTAAGATGTTCTACTTCTAGAAATGTGGAAGAGTGCAGATTGCCGGATCGATCTAGATGGTATGTGGAGAGATATCAATTCTAATTGGCTGGGACAGTCAGTATGGCCTTGCAGTAGTTTGAAGAGAAGTATTTGGTCAGCACGTGTTCTTCGATATTCTAGGGTTTCATATTGTGGAAGTCTGCTGCATTTAAATATGAGATTTAAGATATAAAACAATAATAAAACCAGTGGTCACTTATGGCTACCAATACCACCCTATTTACAGGTACTGGTACTTGATAGATTATTAATTAAATATATAACGCACGCAATATACAGTCGAATTTTCAATTCAATTTTTATAACACATTTTTGGGAAGTTTTTTGATCTGAATTAAATCATTTAAATTAAATTAACTTCAACATCAAATACGTATACACTACCAATAAAAAAATAAATTGAAAACAATAATATTATTCTATTTAACATAGCCGAACGTGGTCAATCAATAAATAATAATAAACAATAAATAAAATGTTGAAACTACATAATTGTTCAAACACTCTTTCCAGTACGTGTATATATTTGTATTCTCCATAATTAATCAAATACGGCAGATTTCACGTAAGGATTCAATTGTGTTGAATTTTATTATTTATTTGAAAATGATTTAATAGATGTATTAATTCAGGAAATAATATATAGATATCTCATAGAGACGAAGCTATTTTTTATTATATTTAATGGAAAATATATGGAAGTGTGGGTAATTACAGGGTGGTTTACGACCTGTCTTTGGCTGGCTTAAGTGATCACTTTATATTTATAAATATAACGTTTACCATACTCACTCATCAATCTCCATATCTATAAATTTTTTGAAAATTGTATGTATGTTAATATGTGGACTCGCTTCGAGTACCACTACACTATCGCCATCTATGGACTAAATTTGATAATTCATTTTCCTGAAACAACATATATGTCACAATGAGATTCTAATAATTTGTTTGAAATTATTTAAAGCAATATTCTTTATCTGTAAAATGATTTTAACACATTATACCTGAAAAATTCATATTTTGACTAGTATATTTTTAGCAATATTTGAATACGTCCAAGAACACACAATTAGTGGATTTTCATCTACTAGTTATTATATTTAATGGAAAATGTATGGAATTATTGGTAATTGCAGGGCTAACGACCTGTGTTCGGCTGGCTTAAGTGATCACTTTATATAAATATAACGTTCACCATTCTCACATCTCTTCACTCTTCACTCTTTTTGTATGGTTAACATAGCGAAACCCCTGCAAAAAAATTATTCTGGCTCGTATACCGGTAGTAATCAAATATATTTTCGACATATAGATTTATCTGAATACGTTTTATCTAATTGATTCATCTAATTTGTTGTAAAAATATAATAGAACTATTCTAAAATTGCAACTTGATAATTAGAATGTGTTTTTATTAAGATTAAATTTAATGTTGACTTTTCCAATTTTATTTAGGATTTTCCTAATCATCTTTCTAAAGATAATTATCTAGCCTACAAAACCATTAATTTGACGATTTTTGTCAGTCTTAGAATTTCTAAATGTAATTTATTTCCATGCAGCACTCGGACTTAACAGGCCAAGGTTGCTATATTTTGCTGATAGTGATATCAAATTTACGCGATATTAAAAATTGTTGTCTACGACGTTTTGGCGGGAGAGTATCGATAACCAACTGGCCAACTTACCATCACGCTGTTTCTTTGCTGGGGTAGGCGGAGAGGATAAAACGCCGTACTCTTTTGTTCTGAGACACGACTCTCGCTATACAGATGGTAGTCGATTATCGAAGCTTCTAACGAGACAACTTTCTAAGAACACAAACTTACCAAACAAACTTTTACCCTTCTCAAATGCCATCATTTTCGATTTTCTAACATTCATCATAAGGTCGCTTCTCGAATTGTTAACATTCATCATGAGGTCGCTTCTGGATTTGCTAACATTCATCATGAGGTCGCTTCTGGATTTGCTAACATTCATCATAAAGTCGCTTCTCGAATTGTTAACATTCATCATGAGGTCGCTTCTGGATTTGCTAACATTCATCATAAAGTCGCTTCTCGAATTGCTAACATTCATCATGAGGTCGTTTCTAGATTTACTAACATTCATCATAAGGTCGCTTCTCGAATTGCTAACATTCATCATGAGGTCGTTTCTGGATTTGCAAACATTCATCATAAGGTCGCTTCTCGATCATAAGATCGATCACGTATCTTCGCTACAACATTCCAATTCTTTCACACAAATTAATCAGCCATAGTGATACCGCCCAACACAATGGCAATGGGCAGGCCATATTTCAAGAAGCATATAATCTGAAAAATCGACCAAGAGCACGCACAAAGTCTCGATGATAGATTAAATTATCAGAGCAGTGGGAGCGACCTGGCAACGATTGCCATGGTACAGAAGAGACTGATGAGTCACGAATAGGCCTTCGTTCAGCGGCTTATAATAATGATACATGTGTACCATTTAGTGAGCCGTGCTGTTAAAGTTGAGCCGTTTGGACTGTATTGGAGCACTATATTCAGACCAGACCTGCGCGCTCATATATTATATTTATTTAATATGAATTTAAATATAATGTTTCTAATATCTTTTAAATTCATCGTAATAGCCTAATTGCAACCTTGTATTAGGACAAAGTACAAATTTTATCAATTTTATATAAATCAGTTTGAAGGTGTCAACAACCTTTCTAATTAAGTATCCTTTCCGGTATTGTATTGTGGATTATTTTATTGTTGTCTGGCTTTCTTATCTATCTTAAACTGGTTCCATTTTAATTTATCTCACACTCATATTTATTCATAAATTTCACCATCGAAAAGACTACGCACTTGAGGATGTCGAGTAAGAGTAATCAGAAAGGAAACATGTTCAACTTTTGAAAAAATTTCATCCTTCCTGGGAACCAACATATGAGATGTCTTTGTAACATTGAACACGATTAAAAAATGGTAATGCACGATCCAAGCTACTGTCAAGAAAAAACAAATTTCGCATCTACAACGTTAGCGTTAATACAATAATACTACATGGATGTGACATCTGGAACCTCGTGAAGAAGCAATTACAGCGGAACCTCTATATTCATCATTAATCCGTTCCTGACGAATATAGAAACAGTTTTTCCCATAAAAAATAACTGAAATTCGATTAATTCGTTCTCAGTCCCTAAAAATAGTACACAAATGAATAAATTTTATGTCAAAACTTAACTGTTATTGTACTGAGGAGGCATGACGGTAGAAGCGGAAAAGGAGGAAAGTTACTAATATTTAGAAGGAGACAATTCAAATATTAGGTAACTCTAATTCTGGTGGTGGTTTCCGTTTGCCGCTGATTCAGTAGCACTCGATTTAACAAAGAACTTGCCCAATGTTGTCTGTTTCTGTCTGTTTTTTAAAACCTTCATGAAGTAGTCAATCACATTACCATTGAATCCATTTATGTTATATGGCAACATTTGGGTGCCACTTTTCGACCATGTTCTACGTTTTGGCCCAGTTAGACAGCATTACCGGGCGGTGGAAGTGACAAATATATAAAATATGGACACATTTGTTTGTCATCAAAATGTGACGAATATCGAACCAGACGAATATTAATTAGTTAAGGATAATCGCCGAAGACGCACCCGTACAGCTTAGCGAAGCCTTCCAACTAAGAAATATTTCAACAATATTGAAATTGAAAAGTCTAAGATGAGCAGAACATATCAGATGTGACGACCAGACCTCTTCAACGCTTTATACAATAAGCTACGGCAAGAGATGGCAACGGTATCGTATCCTCAATTCTGCGTGCTTATAAAGAAATGGCTTTTCAAAATTGGAAGAAGTCAGCTGGAAGAGTTCCTTAAATGATCAAAGCCACTAATTTTACGTTTTTTACCATTTAATTTAATTTGTTACCTCACTTCCAACTAACATTCTAGCTTACGGAACCTTATAGCTACCTACCTCAGAACAGGTACTCTATATGTACCTAGCGAGGTAGGAAGCGGCCAACAGGCTTACATGAATTATAATATTTATACTAAGAATTTTTATATTGATGCAAGCTATAAAATGAACGTTGTTATAAAAATAAACGCCGATTTATCGCCACTGAAATGAATTACCCATAATTCCATATTTTTCCATTAAATATAATAAAAAGAGCTTCGTCTCTATGAGATATCTATTATTTGTTAAAATTTATCCGTTTATAATCTCACATTGGTATTGGATTATTCATCCGAAACTGTTGTTAGGTCCGCCGTATCTGGGCGTTGATGTATTATCAGCTGTTATCACGTGGTTATCACGGCGCAGCGCCAATCAAGTCTCTGATAGCGTACATTGCAAAATTACCCAATTTTTTTTGAGTATGTAATTTTTTTCTACTGGGTTAATCCAAAAAAATAATTGAATTATGTATTTATTATCTACGCGGTGTTTGTTTGTTTGTTTGTTTGTTTGTGCCAAACTGCACCGCACAGAACGATCGGAAATGACGTTAGAAGACAAAAGAAATCGCAAGCAATTAGAATCGGATTTTAAATTTTTGGGTATTTGCTTGTGCAATCTTGGGAAAATGTATGACTAAACTGTTCAGATTTTCTGAAAGCAAAATCAATGCTATTTATATAATGAAACTTATGGGAAAAATACCCCAAATGATCATTATGTAAATATTCATTTGATTTATCGATTTATTATTGTTTAATTGACATGACGCAAGTGTTGATGGCACCAGAAATAGAGGACGTCCGCGAAAGACTTGGCACGACCGGGTAAACCAGGATGGTCCTGTCAGAAGCCTCAATAATTGTCGAGCCTGTATGTAGAAGACGTATGAATGTGAATGAGGCGAGAATTGTGTCAGGACAGAAGGGTGTGGCGCTCTAACGTCTCTTCCTACCCCCGCGGAGAAACGGCGTGATGGTGAGTAAGTAAGTAAGTAAGTATATTTGTGAATCTAAAGTATTGGAAATACAAATCCAATTCTCTGTTAACAGACAATCAGGCCTATTCTCAAAATTGCAATATTGAAATGAAGGTGATTGTTACACCAACCCTCAAAAATAGACAGATAGTTTTGACAGATTATGGTACGTTTATCTCCCTCACTCCCTCACTCTCTCTCTCATTCAAATATAACACTATTTTTGAGGGTTGGTGTAACAATCACCTTCATTTCAATATTGCAATTTTGAGAATAGGCCTGATTGTTACAAGGAAAAAATAATCCGATAATATGTTGTACCAATTACATTATATTTTGCGAGGATTATTGGATCTCCCCCGCGTGCATTTTAATTGGTACATGATGAAATACCACACGGTATTTTTCCAGGTAGCGTGATCACCGGGTGGATCCATTTTTGGTATCTGTCACAGACGAAGCGTGTCAAGTGCCAGTCATATCCGTGCATAAACAGCGTAGTTTCGGCCATTACAGTGCGGAGTGACGGAAACTTTTTAATAGGCTAATAAATACATCGTTATGATCATCTGTTCCACCGATATCGTCTTCATTACCACGCCGAAACTAATCTGATCATATAAAGACCATTTTCTATTATTATTTTGATGGGATATGAATTCATTCATCAGAAATTAATATACGAGGCAAAATACTGAATTTCATAATAAATCATGTATTATTTATTAAAATATGAATTAAATATATTAATTAGAATGATATACATATAAAATCAATTTTATCTAAAAATATTGTTGTTGCGCCACCGGGATTCGAACCTGGATCATTATCATTATCCAACTATGCTACAGCGACGATATTTTTAGCGACAAATTTTCGAACCGATATGTTACCTTTTTTATATTAATACATTTAATCGTTCCATTATTTGAAAGAACCATCTACCTTATTTTTAATTTTTATTTTTACCTACGGTAACTTTTTCAGGAAACAATAAATATTGAAATTAAAAATACAAGCATAGATAAAAACAGAATTATAAAGTGGTGGGTAACTAAGTAGAAACTAATATGAATACAAATTTAAAAGGAGACTATTTGTAAAGAGCATTTGGTTATTTATAATATTTAAATAATAGTGTTAATAATTCGGGGAACGTGCATTAACCGATTACGCTATAGCAAGATAGTGCATTGACGACAAATTTTCGAACGTATGTGTTACACTTTTCAAATTAATACATATATTGGAAAATCCATCTTTTTTGTCGTCAATGCACTGTCTTGTTATAGCATAATCGGTTAATGCACGTACCCCGGATTGGAAGAGATCCAGGTTCGAAACCCGGTAGCAACAATAATATTTTTCGATAAAATTGATTTTATATGTATATCTTTGTACTGAATATATTTAATTAGTATTTAAGATATCACAGACCTATAAGACCTTCACAATAAGAATGTGTTCTACTCTATAATACCATACACATTGATTGAAAAAGGTTCAAACAGAAAATTTTACTTTTATAAATGAATTTTTTAGCATTGGTTATTAAATATTCTCTTACCACCTGATTGGATGGGAGTTTTTTTAAATCTTCTTCATTTTTTGCTCAAGAGCCCTTGAAGTATATGAAACTAGGTGCACCGTTCCTGCCGGTCTTGAGCCATGTTGATCGCAGCGCTTGAAGAGGACCCTTTCAATTTTTTTTGGCCTATCCATCTTACAGGAGACCATTGTCTTCCTCAACTGTCATCAACAATCACGAACTTCTAGAGACACTCATCGTTTATTCTGGTGTTCCTACTTCAAAGAATTTTTTAAATTTTATTTATTTCCACCCTATCCCGAATCGTTTTGAGAGTTGTTTACTCTCGTTTCGATTTGTCAATATTACATTTTTATTTTATAACATTAAGTTATTAACATCTTAATACCACCATAGGTTGGCTCCGGTATCCTCGTACCAGAGCCATACCTGTACAATTTGACGTGAGACTCGTTATCACATTAAATCTCATCAGTTACGCAATACGTGCATGGGGTGGTGCAGCTCTTACTTCAATGGATTCTCTAATTAAGGCTCTCAGCAATGGGTCATCAGAGTAATATAATTCTGAAGAACTCTTTAAATCCCTAAATGTAACACTAAACACTATCAGCTAAATTGTATATACTGAAGGATAAAAAAATTTCAATAGCCCCCCTACACAAATTAAAGAAATAAAAAATATAAAAGAGTTTGGAAAAAAATTAAAAGACCACTTCAGAGCACACAAATAGACAATAAATAAAATATATAAAATATCATATAAAATTATTATAGTGTAACTCCCTCTCCAAGCACAAGAGCTAGTCTCTTTTTTGGAGAGGTAAGCGAAAAAAAAACATATTATTTTAATAATGTAAAATACTTATTCATGTTAAAAAAAAAATTGTAAAAATGTCAAATAAATAAAAAGTAAAAATGTTTCGAGACTATTTGTTTGCAATCTATGAACATGATTAGGCGGAAAATTTTAGAGAAAATACAAACATGTGATGCAATAACCTAACGTAACAAATGATACAATTTGTTAGAGATTATTTCTATATCACAACATCGTGAAATTTAGGTCACTTATCGTACACATTCCAAATTAACGCAGCCACGAAAAATAATGTGGATTACGTTACTCATCTGTATCAGTGATGAGAAAAAATGCTACTATTGACTCACTGGTGTGATTTGGATTGATATTCGATAATATCAGTGATTGTGATCACACTTTCATTACTAATACGCATGCGCCGCACGATATCACAATACACGAAATAAATGAATAAATAAAAAAAATAAAGAATTTTTAGCATATTTATTTATATTTTTAAAAAAATTTCTGCGTAAAAAACATACTCTAGAATATATAATTAGTATTTATTTCATTTAATATCATCACAAAGATAATGAAAACCCTTATAAAAATGAATAGATGGCGCTGATCACGAATTATAACGTCATTTCTTCATTAATATTTTCGTTTCATATGCACATACGCCGAATTTCAATTCACAACCAAATATAAATCAAATAAGAAAATGGATCACAATATTTCAAGATATTCAATCACTGATAGTGAGTGTGACTCAAAATATCAGTGATTGATTCACGGTTCGTGATTTTGAGCTCATCACTAATCTGTATACATCATTCCCTCACGTCAGCTTAGTTATTAAATCATTTATTAATGAAGGCGGTGGCTTAGACGCACGTGTGAAAAATCTTTGTACGATAGAGTAAATAATATATAAATTAAGAGCAAATGTATAACTTTTTGTAGCATAGTCGAATTGTTAAAGATTGGCTGAGATGGTTTAGTCATGTAGAAAATACGGAAGTAACTTATAATCTTTAATGTTAGATATATTTTTTATTTAATTTTACAGACCACTACGTTCATGTAATTAATATAAAACATTATTATTGTTTATATTCTTATTTTCCCTTAATAAAATTAGCTTTATTATTATATTATTTTTATTACATTTAATACAATCAAAAACATAACAACTAATCAGTGTCACAGTTTAAACAATTCATTTCAAGCTTACAAGTAAGACAAATTATCATTTTCTTTCAAATTTGGAGAAAGTGTATTATTTTGTAAGGACCCAAGTAGTTTATTTTTTAGTGTAGAAACAACAAATTCTAATGTCCTAGATCCGTACTTATTGGTGATTTTGGGAATTGTTAAATTCAAATTATCTACACCTCTTGTATTTTTTTTTCCGCGTGAAGCCACCCTCTTCAGAGCATCGTTTTAATAATTGTATTTTATTAAAAGGAACAGTAGCAGGCCGTGTACAGGAAGAACGTTTACGGAAGAATATAATAATTTAAGATTATGCCTCAATTTAAATGCTTCCATGCTTCCATTTTTTTTTTCTCTGTGGCTGTTTATAGATTATTATATATGTGAGGTATAGAATCAAAATTAGACATGTCCAGTTTTCATGATTTTTGAGTTAAGTATGTATTGTAATGTCTACAAGACTAGCCTATCGAAATTAGACAAATGTTGCTGAATATCGTATAAAAATGTATTTAAAATTTGCGCGTTGCTTCAATCGCAGATATGTCCGATAGACAATTAATTCAAACCCAGACAAATATGTTTTCAGCCAATAAGACGGCAGTATTTGGTCATGTGACCTGTTCAAATATGATCTCAAATGTAACAGTTGTGGTACAGTGTTTTTTTTTCATTTTACTCGAAAACAAGTAAAGTGGACATGTCGGCTTTTGATTCTGGACCTCACATATTATGTGTTGTGTATGATGTTACAATCCCATAGAAAATTACAGAGCTTCAGTATATTAAACAATTTTATTTTATTAAAATTTATATTACCATTTGAAATATATATTTAAAAAATTGTGAAATATAGATAAACCAAATTTATGTCAAAGGCTTAAACAATCGAATAGCGGTGTGCCAGGACAGAAGAATATGGCGTCCTATCCTCTGTCCATCCCTGCGAGAAAACGGTAAGAAATTTAGTATTAAGTATGGCAAGTACAGATATAAAAAAATTGCATCCGGTATCATAGGTTGCAATTAAAAAAAAAATTATTAAGGAGAACACATTATTATTGAGAAGCTGTAATTATTCAGAACATAGGTCTGTGATATTGTAAATACTAATTAAATGTATTAATTAGAAAGATATACACATAAAAGCAATAAATAATTAAATGAGATGGCTTTCAAATAATGGAACGATAGATGTATCAATTTGAAAAGTGTAACATATAAGTTCAAAAATTTGTCGTCAATGCACTGTGTTGGTGTATCATAATCGGTCAATGCTATTTCCCCCGATAGGAAGAGATCCAGGTTCGAATCCCTGTAGCAAAAATAATATTTTTCGATAAAACTAATTTTATATGTATATTTTTCTAATTAATACATTTAATTTGTATTTAATTTTTTAAACGTACCTACATGTAATACATGTCTTACGATTTTCACTAAGAAAAGCACTCGTGCTATGAAAAACGGAAGTAACTTGGTAGTCTCCTCGGATAAGAATTGAACACCGACCATTTGTCAGGGATATATAAATATATATTTATTTAGAGGTGAAATTTTTTACGAAAATGGTGCTATATAAATTATCAAATATTATTATTATATTAAACGTCACGTACTAGAACACTGTCTAGTAGTGTTTATATATTATTTATATAATACATACGAGTATATGTATATGATATAGTGATCGTAAAATGGTTATTTAAACTGTTATTTATTACTGTGATTGTGTTCAATAGTAACGGTGATTGATAACTGATTAACATAATTCTTCGCGCAATGGCTGGAACACTAGAAAGTAAGCCTCTGATAGTTAAATTTCAGTTACCAATCATCGACACAATCACAGTCACGTAACGGTTTACCACATGTGTGAATACATTGTATGTATTATGTATAACTATCAATTAGTATTTATCAAATAAATAAATACAATTATTTGAATAGTTAAATACCGACGCAAACTACAATAATATTATACATATATACAAAATTCATTCATTCACCGGTCATGCAAATACCATAATGAGAAAATTACAGAAATTGATTTTTCTAGCATTAGCAATACTACGGTTAAAGGGTTATTTTAATGAACCACCACAATCTCAATTTTAGCCAATCATTCTACCTATAAACACATCTTGTTCTCCCTTTACCGCAACAATAGTTGCAACCTCCCCACCCTTTCTCCCGCCTTTTTTCTTTTTATTTATCTTCTGCACCTAAATATTTATGTGGATTTTCATAAATAGTATCACATGTTAAATATTTATTACGTTATATTAAGTTTATACTGTCAAAATCCCTTAATAAAATAAAAATAAATATGTATAACTAATAAAAATGGTATAATATGCAGAATATTACACCAAAATTTATAAAATACATACGTAATGTCAATATATTAAAAGCCTCTCGTTTAAGGTATCGCAACGCTAAGAAAAAATGCAAAATATTTTGGTACGGGTCATATAAATGATAAATGTCTCGTCTTGATAAGTAGGACAGTTTTGTAGTTTGAATCGCACCTGATTGAGCAAGTCTGCATTGGATCGGTGTCCGCTGACCTTGGCTAAGACATTGCCTTGCCACAGATCCTTGGTATATAGAAATATATGCTGGTAGCCGGCAGAGGCGTGCACTGCATACAAGCAAAAAAGCTGTGCATTATTAAAAATTCTGGGAAATAAAAATAAATTAAATGATCTTTATATAATGAAAAGACCCTATAAAATTCTAGTCGTTATTACCCGGATTAGCGTAACCATGTCTAGCCGTGGGTTATTTGCGAATCATTTATTATACTTTATGTGCATTCTAGTCCGCGATTTGCTAGCACTTAGATATTGAATGAACCTAACATGTTTTTCAATCTTTATAATAATTTTACGAAACTAAATATTTTTTTACTGAATCTGTGTCGATATCTTGACGTTTGCGGATTTTCAGCATTATTCAAACAATTTGTGCTTAAGGCTGCTATTTTCGAAAGAGATTATCCTTACTGAAAACAGCGTAGAATAACATTTCTAAGTATTTATTTTACTTGACAGACAAAACGTTTGATTTTCTTAGTGTATTCCAACTTATGATTCCATATTTCGGGGTTTGCGTAGATAAAATTTATAGGTTATTTGCATTTTTCAGGATATTATTAAGCTAGATTATTACCTATATTAAATTAAATGTCAAAATAAAATTATTTCTGTTATGAGTTTCGGCTATGCTGATTTGTAAAGCTAGTTAATTAAATTAAACATTTTAAATCCGTTGTCGGAAGGAGAAATCGTAGAAAATATTTTAAGCGAAATCGAAAGCAGAGTACGGTACCGAGCAACAAAAGAACTTGCCTATTTTAAATGAATAAATGTACAATTATAGTCTATTTTGAAATTGAAAGAACTAATTGTTCTCAAAATTAAAAAAAAATCAAACTTTTTTTTTTGATACGTAGTATACCTACCTATTGTATAGTTGGTTAGCGTCGTCGGTAACAGCATAACTTAAGTTTGTGCCTACTGCACGCCACTGGTAGTTGGTATCATCCCGCGTCACGCATCAAGCAAGGTGTGAAACACCGATATGTACACCAATGATGAAACATGCGACGTTTTTGTGGCACCCGTGATACCAGAAATGATTCATGTTCTTTAATAAATCGACCCCTCCTAATGATATTATTAATCAATCTAGTATTTCGCATGTATTTGATATTAATTTATATATATATATATATATAATATAAATGTATTACCAGTGAGAATATATTTTCACTGCGATTTCAGTGAAATCATATCCGAATACGTTTCCACCAGTGAAAATATATTTCTACTGGTGGAAATATAACTTCACTAGCAGGTTTTAGCAAATGTATATTCTACCCTAACCTATAATTGAACCTAACCTAACCTATGTGTTGAAAAGGAAATGAAAATACTATAAGCGAATAAAAGTGACAGTTGTAAATGCCGCCAAACTATTTGTTGCCATGCCGTAGGGCGACGCATCAACACTTGAGGCCAAATATTCCCGCGCGGCGTATTCTCGCTTGTCAACGAATACAAACTCACTAAATGTAAACCAGTGAATTTGTATCTTTATTGTTAGATACACATCCATTGACCGACTTAGCGAAAATATACTTTCACCAGTGAAAATATATATATATATATATATTGTTGTCTATGATGTAGGTACTAATAAACATAATACTGTATTATTACTTATTTTAACCAAAAACTTATATTTTTAGTCGAAACACGAGAATGGAAAGACGTCGTTTGCGTGATTTGTGCGGTATAGTTGTACCTTATCAAGGCGGTATAGTTGTAAAAATTGCCCATTTGGAATTTCCATCGGGTTGCACAGTATTCAAAGTTCACAGAAAAAGGTTTGTTCATAAATTACCTATTGATTTCCTCATCCGCAGCGTCGTAGTGAAGAATCACGGCCAATCCTGTTGCCATTTTTATGTTTTGATAGATTACGGTACGTTTATCTCCCTCACTCTCTTTCCCTCTCTCTCATTCAAATATAACACGGACGTTAAGTTACATACTGTCTATTTTTGAGGGTTGGTGTAACAATCACCTTCATTTCAATATTGCAATTTTGAGAATAGGCCTAATTGTATATTTAAGGCGATCACGTAGAACACGGTTGCTTAATGATAGCGAACGCTGCGTGACAGCGCACAGCTACTGATGGAAAGTAACGGAAGAATTGCCCAAGTAAAGCTGGCGACCGGCAACCTTGAGGAAGGAGACGTGTCGACTCCACGTACCGCGCGGTTGCTTTCCATTCAAAAAGCGGAGTGGAAAAGTTAATCAATTAAAATATATCCAAATTAGATAAAAACTGGTTTTCAATGCAGCGTAAATGTAATGATTTTTATTGTTGAGAAGAAAATATTGAACTTACTAGTACTAGAACTTAGAATCACCTAATTTTTAAATTCAAAATTTTCAGCCATCATATTTTTATCTAGAATAGAATAGTAACTATTTATTCTTCCGCCAGTGTCTGTCCGCCTAACTAAAATTATCGGTAAAAAAAAATATTTGCAGTTGGACTGTGGACTTATGGTGTTTTAGCTTCTTCAGCCAGGATTTTCTCCGTCTTCCAGGGCTTTTTCTGCTAATAATGCTACCTTTAATGAAGAGATGCAGAATCTGATCGGCCAAAATATTGTTATTTCCGGGTTTTATTTCTCCTTTCACATCCGAATCAATTGTCATTAGTGACCAGTAGCGTAATTATACCAATGCAGCCAATGGGGGCTTATAAAGTTCGTCCCCTGCAATCTATACGGCATTGATATTTTTGCGAGCATCGTTCTCTCTCTCTCTCTCTCTCTCTCTCCCTCTCTCTCTCTCATCAATTCATTTTCATTATATCGCCCATTCACAATAAATGAATCATGGAATGGAAATATCGCTATCAATTTTGATAGAGCATTTAATTTGATATTTTCCTTTCATTGATCAACTATTACTATCAAATTAAATATTGAGTGATGTACGTTGCACGTGCGAGAGTTTCAAAATTGTACAAGAACCGAAACTCTCAAGGTAATTGTTTGATCAAGAATGTTGTAATTGTTTTAGTTGCATAGTGGCACGTGTCACGACTTCGTCAGAGGTGTCATTAACCTTTCGCGCGTCTAAAAACAATTGATTTCTAAAAAAAAAATGAATTGTTTAATCTTGGTTTAATTCGCGAAACTTAGATCGTCGTTTCGTCATCAGTCACAGAAGTAACCTTGATGTAATAAAAATAACGCTTCAGCGTGTCAATACGTCACTGCATCTAACCGTGTCACTTTCACTCTCTCGGCTTTGACCCCAAAAAGACAGCGAAATGCCGCATACCGATTGGTCAATAAAATTTCTCTGGAAATTGATGCCGGCCCAGATAACGTTGTTTAAACAAGTATTAAGGTCACATCAATATCAATGTGCAGGTACGACAGGTAACGGCGGGTCGCAAAAATACTTAGATTATTCTTTTTTGATTCAATTTATTAACTATTGAATAACTGGCAAACAGAAGAATTTAACAAATTTGAGTGTTATCAAAACGTGCATTTTAACCCTTCCCAAAACGTGCAGTAACACAGGTCTGCCGCTCTAATTAAATCTGTAGTATTTCGGCAAATATACGCAACATATTTTAGTTAATTTGAAGGAAAATATTTACGTTTAGAAATGACTAGTGAAAAATCAATTGTGTAAGGCGAATCCTACAAAAATATATTTTTTTAATTCTTTCCGTTGTAAAATTAATACATTGACAAAAATACCATTTGCGGCAAGACAGAAAGAAATCACACATTAATTTCACAGTGATAACAATAAAAAACATACGAATATAATAATGTCGCTTTCTTACTAATTAAACGAAGATAGATAAAAAAGGAAGGTTGTACTATACAATGTAATCTCCTATACAAAGCTTGACGAATGCTCTGAATTATAATATTACATTTTTTTTTTATATTTAATGCTCAATACTTAAAGTAAACTTATGGCATTAACCATTTTTTCACATTTTAAAGACTAATAGAACTCTAATTTCTTATAGTAACACCAGTTGACAGCATGGCTGCATACAAGTATTTTATATCACGGTATGGTAAAGGTTAAATAACAGATTAATGATGGTTATATCGTTATTTAAACCGTTATTGTGACTGTGTTTGCATTCGGTTGTAACGACTATTCGTAACTAGTTAATGGTTCGCTATCACTATAACATATTTTACGAAAGTTAATGTTTTTCAAACAAATAATACATATCTCAGAGACGAAGATATTTTTTATATTTAATGAAAAATATATGGAAGTATGGGTAATTACAGGGCTTACAACCTATCTTCGGCTGGCTTAAGTGATTACTTTATATAAATATAACGTTCACCATTCTCACCCATCAATCTCATTATCTTAAATATATTGTAAATCTTTTTAATTAAAATATTTATATAGTACAAGTTTATAATAAATTGGTTTGATTTTAATTCGAAATGGATGATACAATAAGGATAAATATTGCCATCTAGCGATGGAATATATAAGCTTGAGTAAAACGGAAAACCATATATACTTATACTTTTTAATTTAAGTTATTTAAATGTGATAACAAACATCTATGAACATAATTGGTGATTATTTTAAAATTATGTTCTGCACAGGAACACACAAACAAAATTAACATAAATATCTGTGTCGTTGGTGCTTCATTGCCATCTAGCATCGGTACACAAAAGCTTGTATAAAATTTTACTTTTTCTCATAAGCACTGATATTCGTTTACTGAATAGTGTATACGTCTGTTTGTTCATACAACACTAAATCCATCCATACGAATGTATTTATTATGTACCTATAGTTAAATATACGTACACATGCTAATACAAAGCAAGTTCTGTAAACTGCAATTGACACAGTTAAAAAACAAACAGTCGACTGAACTTTTGAGAAATCTTAAAAAATTAAATACTAATAAAATATCTGACACAGCGAGCTGTAATTAAAATACAAAAGATACTTTCATTTCGAATACACTGACAATTTTAAGTGTTATTTCAAAAGTGAGACAAATTTTTCATGATGAGAAAAAATTCTGTACTTACATAAAACGGGTAGGTACTTTAATGATTTACGGCCAGTTGTGAGATCATTAGTCACTATTTACTATGGTAACTTTTTACTAACGCCCGTGGTTAAAATCGTTTACGGGTCTTTCAAACGTCAAATTTACTATTGTCAAAGCATAGATGGAGATGTCTATAGGTGTGACAGTAGGCTTCATTTTATGCATTATCTGTCATTTTGATATCTGTCATTTTGATGATGACATTTTTTCGTATTATGTGTAATAATGTATATTACACAACGAGATCATTATCGGACAAACTCTCATCAATAAAATAGCGGGATATTGAATGATTATTTGTCGTATACTGCAACTTTCAAAGTATCAATGTGTCAGATGATTTTTGGAACAGCTGTGAAACGTCCGCCATATTTAACTATCGGTTATCGCAGAGTAAAATGAGTTTACTACGGAATGATCTTTTGAGAAGTAAATATTTTTTTACTAACGATCAAACAACCCGTTTTCGCAAATTTTTTTACTTTGGTAACTTTTTTTACTATAGTAAGAATACACCGCTGTTCACACCACCGGTCCTTAATTAAATAATACATATTCTGTGTACATTGCAAAATATTTTTTGTCATTATTGTTAAATGAAATAATCAAAACTTCATTATTTAAAATACAAAAACGCTCAGCAGTACATAGGCAGCGTTTGGCGTATTTGCGCATGTGAAAGAATAAAACAAGCCAACATTATTTGTATTTGTTTCATTTTACCAGAGATGTTACAAAAAACATATTGGAAAATGTTATTTTTAATACATGTTCTCCTTAATAATAATGAAAATGTTACACCGATAAAAATATATTTTTAAAACACAATAATATTAAATATGAATTAAATGTATTAATTATAAAGATATACATACAAAATCAATATTATCGAAAAATAAAAACATTGTTGTTAATAACTCTAGCGTCTGCTATCAGATTCACTCAAAGGTATTTGAGATTCTGTAAAAATAAGGTAGATGGCTCACTCAAATGATGGAACGATTAAATGTATTGATATCAAAAAGGTAACATATAAGGTCGAAAAATTAATACATTTAATTCATATTTAAAATATCACAGAACCATGTTCTGAATAAATATAAATAATAATAAAAAATAAAAAAAAAATAAAAAATAATAATAATAAAAAAAAAATAATAATAATAAAAATAAAAAAAAGCAATAATATTAATATTACAGTATATTTTTGACAAAACATGATTTAGTACAGTGGTTAATAAAAACTTTTGACGTACACCAAGGATGCAAAACTAGCCTCGAGAGCTTTACACTGCATAAGATATAAAAATATCTACTCATTATCTTGTACAAATCCAAAATTTTTAATCTTAAGGAGTTTCGCAGTGAAGTCGAAGAGCTTTTTTTGTTCGATTTTATTCTTGGAATAACTAGTAGAATGATACTCGAAGCCATCGCTGATGAATTGTCCGCCGGCGCCTTCAAGTTTGTCAGATAAACAGCAGTACAGCACTGTGATGGCACCTTCTTCTGGAGACTTCATCAATTTCATGATGACGGCCATGAAAGGGTTCATTTTATACTTTGAGGTCATCTGTGTGTCGACTATCCCGGGGTGGGTCGCGTAAGATTTCACAGGAAGATTGCAAGACTCCAAGTCGCTGTTCAGATATCTTGAAAACATTAACTGAAAAGTAATGATGACTGATGTAAAAAACATTGTCTTTTGTTAATTGGAATTGCATTCTAAGTCAAAAGAATTTCAAAATGGGGACAAAAATCTGTGTAACAGCATCGTACTGATTTATTTAATACTGAGTCAATCACTGATATCTTTGAGTCGCAATCACTATCAGTGATTGAATATCTGGAAATATCGTGATTCGAGATTAATTTTTTTATCCGTTTTATACCTATTTGGTTGTGTATCGTAATTCGGCGCATGTGCATATGAAACGAAAACATTAATGAAGGAATGACATTATAATTCATGATCAGTGCCATCTAGTAGATTCTGCCAAAGCGTTTCGCACAATATCTCCGAAATGCTGAGAATTTGACCAGAAAAAAAAACTCACATTTTTTGATAAGGGTTTTTAGTATCTTTGTGATGATATTAAATTAGATATATACTAATTATGTATTCTAGACGCAAATGAAGTTTAAATAATATAAGTAAATACGTTAAAAATTATGTTTTTTAATTAATTTATTTATTTCGTGTATTGTGATATCGTGCGACGCATGTAACAGTAATGAAACTGTGATCACAGTCACAGTTTTCAATCACTGATATTATCAAATATCAATCACAATCACAACAGTGAGTCAAGAGTAGCATTTTTTTCTCATCACTTCACAGTTTAAAATTTGTACTGAATATGGTACTGATTTTTACCACTAATGACATATTTGTAGTTGTTATTGCAACAGCTATTTCACCAACTAACCTAACTTTTTTGTTGTGTTTTGAGATAACTAAAGGGGCATAGTGCTAGAAATATAGTTCAGATATACTGTTTTAGTTTAATACGTTAAAATAGGTCATCGCGGTCCCTTTTCATACTTTTACAAAATATGGTCAGTTAAGGCATTCACAACTAATTGTTAGTTTTGTAAAAATAAAATACACACAAACCTACTTATTCGTTAAAGTAACAAATGTATTAGTGATGGTTGAATCATTATTTAAAGCGTTATTGTGATTGATTGTTTTCGATTGCAATTAGTTACCAATCATCGTCAAATCTCAGTTGCCAATCATCGTTACAATCACAGTCACATAACGGTATACCACCACTAAAATGTACAAATTGAAAAAAATAAGCTATAAATGTGAATACCAGTGGCGGTATAGATTTAGGTTATGCTGTTACCAATGATATTATACAATCATATATAATATATATCGTTTAACCAACGTCTTTACCTTTAGACCAAATGAATTCGTCATTTATAAGACCCCGCCATGTATTTATTTGTAATTTTAGAGTACTATTAACAGTGTTTTTAAAGTTTAAGTTTTAACGTAAAATAACTCCATACAAAACGGATCAACCGAAAGAAATTTTTAATTCAGTAAAGAACCAATTAATAAATACACTAGCATAAAAATAGAAGGAAGTAATGTGAATAGCTACAATAGACGCATTGTGATTACTATCGCTACGCCTACAGCGGTGGGTTGTCGTGGTAGTTTTTAAAACTAGGCTATTAAAGTAGGCTTATTTTACTGGTAATTGTAATAAATCTGTAAATATACGTTCACGATTCATATTATAGATTATTTAATTTATATTTGTTTCTCAGAATTTTTAGTAATGCACAGCCTTTTTGTTTGTATGCACCGCACGCCCCTGGTGAATACATATATAGACAAAATTACGAAAGCAAAGTGTTTAAACCTGCGCAAGTTTTGACTGTGAATACGCAGCAGCCAAATGGTACTCCCCCATCAGATTGATGTCATCATAAAAGATGTTGCACGACGCGTGAGCGCAAGAACTGACGTTCACAATTCTGGAGCAAATGTTTCCATTCTTCCCGGCCAGTTTTAAATTCTTCAACAGCATGTGCGTGAGATAGAAATGTCCATAATAATTGGTGGCCATGTGAGATTCGAACCCGTCGTCGGTGATTCTGTGTGGTGCATCGTTGATGCCCGCATTGTTAACCAACAGGTGTACTTCGGGGTGTTCACGTCTCACCCTATCAGCAAAGGCTTTCACTGATGCCAATGACGATGTATCCAGTTGAAGAAATTCTACCGTTCCTGGGTGGTTTTCTTCTTGAATCTCATTCGCGAGATCTTCACACTGTTCTGGTTTTCTTACTCCTACTACAACGTGCATACCGCATCTGGCTAAACCTTTGACTACGTGTACTCCAATTCCTCTTCCTCCTCCGGTGATGACGGCTATTAACCCTGTTCTGTCAGGATATTTATCTATTTTGTTAAACGGTCTCATGATAGCGCCAGCCAGCATTGAAACCGCTCCTCCCGTCTCTGAACGGAGCTGGTAGATCTTTCCTCTTAGAGAATATCCTAAGGAACTTTTATGTTTCGAGATAAACATTATGAGACCAAATGTCATAAAGATAACGCACAATATTTCTGTAATCATTTTACAATAATTTTTTAAAAAATATATATATATGTGATTTGACCTGTACGACGCCAGATTTACAGCCTACGTAGAAAGAATCCTATACAAATAAATAAATCTTTTTCTGTATCTTGCAATTTGGCCTTCATGACGTTTTTAGCGTCTTCACTATTACAGTCAAAAGCTACAAAAAAAATTATTCACTATACTTATTAATAGTTTATGCGATAATTACTAGACGACACATAACACAATTTATTTTGTAGATACCAATAATTTTATTACAAAAATTTTGATTATTTGTTTAAACGTTACATTTTTACTACGCATTTTAAAAAATGATTTCTTTAAATTCAATACATAAAAAAGATTTTACCAATAAAGAACGTGTCACTCAAAAGACGTTAAGTCAAACACTGACTCGGCATTCAACATTGTCACCGTGTAATATTATAAGTACATTTTTTTAATGGAGGGATCAAAATGTAAAGATGTTTTCACGGAATAATGCCGTTTTGCGAACAAGTCAGTTATTAACCTTTACCATACCATGTTAAAAATACCCCACGCAGCCATGCTGTCAACTCGTGTTACTGCAAGAAATTTGAGTTCACTTGAGGCACTTTAAAAGTTTAAAAAATTGCTTTTACAAGTTTAAATGACTTTAAAATAGTTACTACAAATATAATAAGAAATAATAAATATAGTAATTTAATACGTTCATTCGTCAAAAGACTCATCTTACATGATCTTCATTTTTATCTCTCTTCATTTAAATTAATGTGTGATCTTTTTACGTGGTATTTTTAACGCAGATAGCATGCAACTCATCAATTATATATAGCGTTGAATTAAAAAAGTATTATTTTTATTATAATTCGCTTTACATAATTTGTTTTTCGCTAGTCATTTCTAAGCGCAAATTATATTTTTAGAACTAGGTAAAATATACGATTTACATTGTGCGTATTTATAGAAATACGATTTAATTGGCTCGGTAGACCTATGTTACTGCACGGCTAGGGAAGGGGTAAAGAGAACATACATTTTAGGCATTCATTGTTGAAGGAAGATGCATCGGCTTTAAATAGAAATAATCTTGGGGATTTAAGGAGACTCAAGAAATCACTTTGAACATTGATTTCGTGTCATACGGAGTATCGGATCTCGTGGACCCCTCGCTCCTTCATGTTGTATGCCTTATGGGCCTGTTAAATTTTATTATTAGTTTTCTGCAAAAGGGGACAGAGAATGCTAGCTGACGCAGTGACTTGTAATCTTTAAAGGAGGATGGTTTTGGGGTGTTTAATTCGCGAGGGGACCGTTATATCATAATTCGATAACACGTTGATCGTGGGGTATTGGTGCTAGGGGAGGCCAGTATAAAAACGCTTGAAGAGGTGTTTTATGAACGCTTTTTGATCCTCGTCCATTTGGGGGCACCCAATGCTAGTCGGGCCTTATTCTGAAAGATGTGTAGTTTACTAATGTGTGTTTTGGCCGCGTGACCCCAGATGGGCTCAAAATCACGAACCGCGAGTCAATCACATATATCTTGAGTCACACTCACTATCAGTGATTGAATATCTCTGTTTCGTGATGATTCGGCGCATGTACGTGCGACGCGAAAATATTCATGAAGGAATGACGTTACAGTTCGTCATCTAGTAGATTCTACCAAAACGTTTTACGTATTTGATCCGAAAAATAAATTCATATTCTCTTTGTGATAATAATGAATTATTAATGCTAGAATATGTTTTTTACGCAAGTTATTTGTTTCATATATTGTGATATTGTGCGGCGCATGCGTATTAGTAATGTAACTCTGATCACAGACGCAGTTTTCAATCACTGATAATATCAATCACAATCACACCAGTGAGTCAAGAGGATCATTTTTTCTCATCACTAGTATAGGCCTTACGACAGCCTTGTATAATAGAAGCTTGTTTTCGCATAATTACTATCAACATCCTTACTCATACATTTTGTTATAGAAAATTTAAGAAATTGAATTGTTAGTTTTTAATTCAATATACGATGTTTGAGTTTATTTGTCCATTCATTGCGTAATTGTATTGATCCTAAAAGATTAGTATTTCCATTTAATCGAGATAATTTACTGAGTTGTTAATTCACTAATTGTGTAATAGAGTGTGGAGAGTATCATTTAGATAATATATTACATGTCAAATTGTAATATGCTTAATGTATTGTAATATATACTCCATATGATTAGGCTGCGATTAAGAGTTCGTAAAATATTATAAAGGAAAATATTTAAAACCGTTTGAAAAGGTCATATTGTGATATTTTAATCCATAAATTTGTGGTTAAAATAGAGATTTTAAATATAGATTAAATATATTCATTAGAAAGATATACATATAAAATAAATTCTATCGAAAAATATTGTTGTTGCGCCACCGGGATTCGAACCTGGATCTCTTTTCTAACCGGGGAAGGTTTAAAAAAAGTTAAACCTACTGTATAACTTCTGATACAGATGAATAATATAAACTCACATTTTCGTTAAAATCGCGATAATATTAATTATTTTTGAAAGCGTGCCCTTAAATGAGATTTATTTTTATACATGAGGGTCAGGTTAAATGAAATTAAATTTGTATAATGTTATTTTTAACTATTGGGAATAAAAATTTTTAATGTTTAGTTTAATAAATGTTTTAACACGCAGTGGAGATTTTGTCTGTGTAATACCTATTCAATTTTCATTAAACATTGAGCCGCAAACGAATGAAGAATTTATGATATAATTATTTATAAAAAATCATCTGCAGCATTTTCACATCTGATAATAAATAAAATTTTACCAAAGTTATTATACCGAATCATTTCAGACTAACATTAATACATTTAAGATATTTTATGAACACATCTTACGTAAGTTTGCCGGATCAAGGACGTGTTCGACGAAGTGTTTTTTTGCGAATAGACATTTCAAATGAATATTTTATTCTCCGATCGATTATTTAATATTATTTATTAATTTCGTCAAATACAAACATTAGATTTATATTACGTCAATGATTGGTATAGATATTGAAGTTTATTCTGTGCAAAACGAGCCTGGTGATATTTATTTTACAAGATATGCTTATTTATATTAATACAAAATTAAAATGTTTGGTTTATGATTATCAATGACAGGTGCGCAAATTTTATACTATAATATTAATAAAATTATAATATGAAAATGTAAATTACAATTGAGTAAGAAAAAAAAATGCAAAAATTTGGAGATGCCGGGGATCGAACCCGGGGCCTTTCACATGCAAAGCGAACGCTCTACCACTGAGCTACATCCCCATGTGTTAGTGGTGATACTAAATAGATATATAAATAAATTAGCAAAATAAAAGTACTCATAAACGTAATATTTTATCTAGAAAAATAAATAACGTATGTCCAATATTTATTTTGTTAGTACGTAGTAAGTATCTTAAGTATACACCAATATGTACAAAAAAAAGACCTGGCACGATTAAATAAACAAATATTGGAGGACGACCATGTTAAAAGCTTCAACAACTGAAGGATAGAGAGTGATGATAGAACGCCACACTCTTCTTTCCGTGAACTCTTGCTTCGTCCACTTTCATACATCTTCTTATGCACGCTCTTCCATTGTTGTTGAACCTTTTACCGGGATGTTTTACTAGTTTGTAAAAATAGCAAAACGCAACGAACATCAATAATATATAAATAAAAACTATAACTGCAGATTTGCGACTAGCGCCATCTAAATTTTTAATGTCGAAATATAACATTGATAACATTAATATAACAAGCATACAAGTAATGTGACCAGTTGGTGTTTGGGTGCGAAAACAAATATCACCCAGCCTTAAACGACACAAAATCAACATTCATTTGGTAAATTTGATAAAAGCGTGCATTGTTTAACATTAAAAACGAAACACTATCGGTGAATGGCGGTCAAAGAACAAAAATCTGTAAACAATATTTCTGTGTACGCAATATAAATTAACACGCGAACAATTTTGATAATATTGGTTATTTTTCATATTAAAAATGTCTACAGACGCAAAGCATCTATATATATAAGTACAAATGTGTGTAAGATCCACTTGAGTAATCAGATTTTTTTAAATCTCAATTATTTGCATAGATGTACACGAATCCACTCATAATTTTTTTTAAACTAATTATGTTGAAAAAACTTTATCCAGTTCTAAAGGAAAGATTTTTTTCTATTTAGCTGGTGTATTGTACACAATAAATTTCCTATAATATGTATGCATTAATATACCAATACACGAAGAATAGGTAGGTTATTCAATATCATTAATAATAGAATATTCACATACATAAAGTATAATAAAACTCATGAAAGAAACAGAACTAACCTTATTTCGGGTATCATACAAGTATTGGTTATCGCGCTCAGACTAACAAAATGCGTCGCTAATTTTGATACCTGTCCAAAATGAGGTCGATCAACAGGAATTGATACTAATGAACTCCCGTTAGAAGGCATAATAATCAGGTCATAAAATCCGAACCGTTATTTTTAATGTATATATAAAAAAAAGTATATTATTTGAATCTAAAAATATTGCAAAAAAGACAAAAAATATATCATTAGGGGACACCCGGGTTTGAACCGGGGACCTCTCGATCTGCAGTCGAATGCTCTACCACTGAGCTATATCCCCGAATGAGGTACACGTCCAAATTGCAATTGATACAATAAACATAAAAGTACTTGCTGATCTAGCTTTATTTGTAGAATTTAGATTAGATTAGAATAGAATAGAAATTAATCTCGCCTGCTCTGACAAATAACTCACCCCGTTCTCTCCGATTCATACACCTTATTATACATGCTCGTCGCTTGACGGGCCTATTTATCCCACAACTGTATTATATATTTCACGGAAGTCCTCTAATTCTGAGGCTATCAACGCGAAGTACTATTTTCATAATATCCTCTCCTCACTTCTATCCACAAACTCCAAACCACTTCAACGTCCCACTCGTAGTACTGATCATCATGAATACAGTAAAATAATTTCAGAAAGATGTAATAATTAGATATATAAAAGATTAGATATAAAAAAAGAATTCATTCGTAAATAAAAAAACGATCGGCGTGGTCAGAACAATATATATTTATATAAATCAGTGGAGGAACCAATTTTTTATTAAAATTGATAAATAAATTTAAAAAATAATCGCCCCCGGGTGGACTCGAACCACCAACCTTTCGGTTAACAGCCGAACGCGCTAGCCGATTGCGCCACGAAGGCTCTTGGGTCCTGTTTCAAAATTATCGTATATTTTCAATATTACGTACATTTAAAGTACTTATTCATTTTGTTCTTTTACTCAATGTACTGAAGAATACTTAATAGGTATTCTTTGGTACATCGCATAAAATAACAAGAATACCTAATAGGTATTCTTTGTTACAATAAAAAAGGGGAAAAGGTGAAAATCAACTGTTAGGTCCAAACTGAATTATATAAAACATGAGTGAAGTAAATAAATTTATAATAAAGATTTTTAAAAAGAGTTGTTCTATTTAATTATCTGTTGGATTACCATAATTTGTTCAGATATTCAAGTAATTTTTTTATTTTTCACAATGAGGCGAACAAATAGTTGAATGCTCTATTATTAAAAAAATTGTAGGTACGAAGATAATATTATCGTATTATGTTTTGATAAACCAGAATGAGTGCTAAATCTGGAGTTAAGTTGTTGGGCGTGCACATTGACTCCGATCTTTCAATGAATACACAAATCAGTAAAACTGTCAGTGTATACGTTTATCAACTGAGACAGATTAAAAGTATTCTTTTGGCAGCCCGTCTATTCATAAATTCATTTGTGGTGTTACGTGTGGACTATTGTAAATAACAGCATCTATGCTGGCCTGCCAATGTTTCAGCTGGATAGATTACAATCCATTCTAAATGCGGCTGCACGGATAATATATATATAACATCCCTTTTACTCCGATTCCCTGGAAGAGTTGAATTTAAATTGTGCTGGTTGATGTACAAGGCGACACGCAATATGGCGCCTCTGTATCTTCAAGAACTTTGTATCTCAGACAATTTTAATTGTAGACGTCAAACTCTGAGGTCAGCCTCTACTTCAGCCGCAGGAAGGGCTGTAGAACTGACCAACCGTTTGTTTCCAGGCTAAATTTAGTGAACGGTGACAGGTCCAAGAGCGTGAAACTCTTTGCCCTCCGTCATAAGAAACATAGTAATCTTGCTTCAGATAATTTTTTTGATCACAGTGACCAAAATATATTATTTATAAACAAAATAAAAAAATTTGAGTAATTATTGGTAAAGTTGTCTTAATATGGTTTTTTATCTAGTGTTCTAATGACGTAAGGCAATACGAACAGTAATATTTTATATTTATTTCAAAAATACATTAAGTAGATAGTATACCATACACACCACACGAAAGAAATATTAAGGTCAAAGATATATTTTTAGGACACAATAAGATAATAGCATTTGTTGTATTGATACATTAACCTACAAATTATAAACGAAAAAAATTGTAATAATAAATCTTATATAAATTTACGTTCGAAAATAGCAAAAATATTTGTCAGAAGTGGGATTCGAACCCACGCCCTCAGAGAGGACCAGAAGAGCTCGGAACCCGTTTGTACGGGTAAGGTATACCTTGAGTCTGGCGCCTTAGACCGCTCGGCCATCCTGACAATTGAGAGAGCGTGCGATTTAATTGTATATATACAAAAGATGATTGTTATGTAACCAAAAACAAAAAAAATATTGCAAACTACAGAATACAATCACTAGATTTTTCTATCATAAATAAAGCAATGTAACCCCATTTCCAATTCATATTTTATATAAATTATTTTCATAAACATGTCCAACGCTACATATCACTGGCATAATATAACATATTCTCTATATTAGCGCCATCTATACTAATTACTGGAAAGTTTTCTTTTGAGGTCACGCATAATAATAAAAATAACAATGATGTAATATTATGATGAAGATTATAAATTAAAATACATAAAGATAAGAGAAAACGTTAACAATTTTAAGTAAATACTCTATTGACATTCACTATAAAATTCAATAAACAACTCCTTTAGAATGAAAGCTTCCACTGTCTCAAATATCTCTTCGTCTAGACGATAGATGTCACTTTTACATAGTTAAAATTTATTTTAACTTTAAAGACTTCTCGCAGGGATAGAGGTACTTGATACAAAATTTGTACGTATTGCAAATTTTATTTATATTTATTACAAGCCGGGGCGCCGAAAAAGCTGAAATAAAAAAACAAAAAGCTGAGAAAGAGCTACAGTTTGAACAAAATAAAAAGTTTATGAGTTTTTTATATAATACAAGAAAAGCAAGAAGAACGTCATATAGATCCAGAAGAGCCATCTTCTGCTTCTTCAAATATCATCACAGATGTCTCAGCTGAAGTGTGGCCCTGGAGAATGGCAGTTAATTCTGCAGTATCACTATAGTTACAGCTCATGGGGTGCCGTTAAAAGAGACTGACCGAAAACCTGAGTTGTAATCTTAATTATAACTGGGAAATGAGTCAAGAAATCAATGAAGATTCGAAAATTTGAATATTTTGCCCATGTGAAGCGAAACTTGAGAGATATATGTAAAACAATACTCTCCACCTTATCATCAGTGCAAGATTGAATTACGAAAAAGAGGATCTGGCCGCAGGAGGATGAGAGTCTGAAAGAATGGTTCAATACACGGACCTTATTTTTTTTTTAAAGTAATGGTGGGGGCACCCAGAAAAATTACGCCCTAGAGCGCCACAAATACTAGGGCCGGCAGTGTTTACATTGCATTAATTATATAATATAAGGTGAAATATACATTTTAGGGGGAAATTGTCTACTATGATATATACTAATAATGATAAATAATTTTAAAAACTGCTTGTTACTGAGTAGATCTGACATTTGCATAGTATCCGTGAGTTTAAAAAAATTCCATAAAAATGTACGGGAGAAACATTCCACGCATTCTACAAATGATAATGATATATATAAAAATATTTTTCAAATAATTATTGACATTCATAGTGTGGCTAGTACGAACACAAACATTTCGAATAATTTATATACAGGGTGTCCACAAAACTTTATGGGTGGATACCTGACTAAATTACTAGTCGAAAATTCAGCACAGTTACGGAAAATATTATTGTTTGAATTTTTTACAAAAACGTGTTGAGCTTGAAAACTTCCAGTACTTCAAGCCCTGAATAATCCAACAAAAAATAGTCTAGCCGTTCGAAATTCGATGACATTAATTTTTTGTATTCAATATGTAATTTGGAATCAATAAAATATTTCACTTAATCGAATTAATTGCAAAATTACAATTTAAAAAAAAAAAGCTTATATCTTTGACATGGTCGAGATTAGACACATATCCCTTCAGCATTTTCGAATCATAATTGAGTCATGTATCCACCCATAAAATATTGTGGACTAGGTCTGTTACACCCTGTACATGGTCGAGATTAGGCACATATCCCTTCAGCATTTTAGACTCATAATTGAGTCATGTATCCACCCATAAAATATTGTGGACCAGGTATGTTACACCCTGTACATGTAAGTTGATTAAATTATCAACTTTATTGAAGTATTGCGAAATAATTCGCTATTATTTGGCGATGCGTACCACACTTATTTGTTATATAATTTAATTGTGTCTACGATTATGTATAAAAAAATTGTATCATAATTGAGTTTGGCTTCCTGATGAAAGTGTTGTGTGAAAATATTGCACAACTGTTGGAGAATTAAAAAATATATCAGATTTTCTACATTAGCTTTTCAGTGTGTACGTAAGAGAGAATATATAATAAACAGTATGCATATTACATATTACACATAATCAGGCCTATTCTCAAAATTGCAATATTGAAATGAAGGTGATTGTTACACCAACCCTCAAAAATAGACAGTATGTAAATTAACGTCCGTGTTATATTTGAATGAGAGAGAGGGAGAGAGAGTGAGGGAGATAAACGTACCATAATCTGTCAAAACATAAAAATGGCAATAGGATTGGCCGTGATTGTTCACTACGACGCTGCGGATGAGGAAATCAATAGGTAATTTATGAACAAACCTTTTTCTGTGAACTTTGAATACTGTATTAGTACTTATTTTAACCAAAAACTTATATTTTTAGTCGAAACTCGAGAATGGAAAGACGTCGTTTGAGTGATTATTACGTGATAAAAACCACAGATAAAGCATTTCATGTATGGTGAAATTTCGAAACCTTTTAAATACTGGCAACCGGATATTTTTTTCATTTTTGAAGTCTTCGCACTTATTTCTACAGGAAAATATAATTTTGTAAAAATCCGAGTAAACACAATATTAGCCTATTTTATTAATCCAACGACGATAAACTTGATTGATACAACTTTATTGTTTTAGGAGAACACATTCTTATTGTGGAGTTGTAATTATTATATTAATTATTATAGTTGGATAATGCACCTTCCCCGGTTTGGAAAGAGATCCAGGTTCGAATCCCGGTGGCGCAACAACAATATTTTTCGATAAAGTTGATTTTATATGTATATCTTTCTAATTAATATATTTAATTCATATTTAAAATATCACAGACATATGTTCTGAATAATTACAACTTCACAATGAGAATGTGTTCTCCTAAAAAAAAATATTTAATTACCTCATGCACTACATACACACATATCTCTAAGCACAAGGAAGAAAGAAGATGCGACAAATTATATTATATATAATAATCATTTTTTCGCGAGTGTTTATATACACGCCGCGACGCTTGTACTCGCGGTGGAGAGAAATCTATGAATGAACTAGCATCCGACAGACTAAAACAGTAAGCGCCTTCCTTTTCTTCCTCACATTTCCACCAGTAGTACCTATTAAATTTCATACATTATAAAAAGCGTATTAGAAATTAATATGAAATGCAAAATTTCTAACATTCAAATAGAATTGCGTTTCTACGTGTGAAATCCGCCCGCGGGTTATTCAATAAAATAATATTTTGCGCTCATCACGTGCCGTACGTAACTGTGAATTCACACGACTATCGTGTCGCCTGCACCACGACGCAAAAAGACGCACGGTACACAAAAAATGCACGACCTTCATTTAAAATATTAAACGAGCTTTTTACTAGGTCCAGAGAAACTTCTTATTTTTGTCGCTAGGTATAAATAAAGTTAACCAAGCGATTTGTTTTTAAAATACAAACATAGATTGCCCAGGCACTATTTCCTGCGGCGAAGTAACACGTTTTAAAAAAACAGCATAGGTAACGACTCCATGCATAACGGATCAATCAAAAGGAATTTTAAATTCAGTAAATAGCCAATTATATGACTTGAGTAATTCACTAGCTTAAATATAGAACAGAGTAATATTAATAGATCGATGCGGCGAATACACATGAGCGCCATGGGTACAGCGGTGAGTTGTCGTAGTAGTTTTTAAAACTAATCAATTAAAGTATTTTTTGCTTGTATGCACTGCACGCCCCATGATTAACAGACAGAGAGGATAGAACGCTGCATTTCTGTTTCTCATCCATTTTCATAGATCTTCTCGTGCACGCTTGTCCATTGCTAAAGCTTCTAACACGGTCGTCTGATCATGATCTTTCGGGCCCGTACTTGGTTTCTGATGTCTCCAACACACGCGTCATATTTTCTTTGCCTTGTCACATATCCTATTCACATCTTCAAGAAAGAATTTCATGATGTGTGACACATGAATGATACCTTGTCGCGTCGTTAAATTTCCTAATAAAAAAATATTTTCCCATAATTCTCTATCGTTTGGTTATCTTAATGTAAACACTCATAAAAATAAATCCGCAAGTGCCTAACCGAGCAGACAACTAACTCCCTATCGAGTCAGGTAGGCCCGCACAGGTGTAGGTTTCACCTCGCTGGCGCGCATTTCGCCACCGCCGCGTGTTCGCATCTATCTACGGTTTAAAAAAATACCGAGATCTTTATTTGAATATATCGAGTCCCATTCGCGAATAAATTGCCAACCGTAAAGGCGCAGGCCGGTCAACGCGAACGCACTTCGCGATGCCGTATTTGGTGAAATATTGAAACTAGAAACTGGTTGATATTTACAAACGGGTGTGCAATTACGTCGAACGCATTTACTTTTAACATAATGTAAACGTGTCGTGTAATTTTGTAGCAGGGTGGAGTAATCTCGTCGCAACTTAACTTAACCGTAGCGCAACCCGATATTTGAAAACTGAATCGACTGCTGATTTTTAATGTTTTTTGTTATTCATGATCGTTTTGATCAAATTTAATCGACTATTGCCATGAAAATAATCCACAAAAATGATTAAATAGTTAAAATAATTTCCGCCGTTTGTACGTCGGTCACGGCTTAAATAGCGTAAGCCATGCGCACATCGACTAAAATAATTATACAGGCCGTGACAGACCTAGTCGAAAATGTTCAAGAAATGTGTGGAAATTCTGCACCGTTACAGAAAATATTATTGTTTGAAATTTTTACAAAATCATGTTAACACGTCTGCGTAGGTATTTCGAAATAAATAAATAATTTGCAGTATTTATCTATTATCAATCAATGTCTTCGCATCAGGCTCCAAAATATGTAACAAAAAATGCTCTAGCCGCTTGAAATTCAATAACCTTTAATTTTTTTATGTTCAATATATGTATAATGTAGAATCAGTAAAATATTTCAATTAATCGAAATAATCGCATAATTACGATTTTTTTTAAATGCTTATATCTCCGACATGGTTGAGATTAGGCACATATCCCTTAAACATTTTCGACTCGTTATTTAGTCAGGTATCCACCCATAAAATTAGGTCTGTTACATCCTGTGTAAGAGTTTGGCACTTTAACACATGACTGAATATGAAAAAATGTTGCTCTCTGAAGGATCTATTTTTTCAGATGTACCTTTTGTACATTCTACCCATGCAGTAGCGTAACAACAAATTTTTAGGCTGCCGGCCAAATAACACATCTCGCTTTAGTTTTTTATTCAATTATTTTTATTAGTCTATTTATATTTTCATATTTTTCTTTTTATACGCACACTTTAAAAATAGTTAATGTAAATCACTAATAGCTATTATTACTGCTGCTGTCGTAAAACGGATAGGTATTGGTTGGACGTTTAAAATTTAATACTACGTACTCCTCTATGGTACTATAATATTAAAATTAAAAAACTCATTCATTCGTAAATGAAATTTTTAATTCAATGCTGTAATTGCGGCGATTGTTGAACGACATATTAAATTTAAAGATATATTTTTTTCATTTCATTATTGACTGACTATCACCTACTTACTATGCATACATATATTAATTAATCATAATGGTTTGCGAGCGATATCGCCCTCATTTGCAATGATATTATTAGGTACAGAGAAATTTGTAATATTTTGAAGACGATCCCCTATACATTAATTATTATCGAAAGTTATAATGTAATATTTATGAAGATTAATACAAATTGAAATGAGACGCGCCATTCGCGCATCTAAATGCTATTGTTGCTAGATGTTGTATTGTTAATGCTATGAAATAAGGGATTTCCGCATTGAAATATACAATAGGGCCTAGCAGCGAGCAATAGGCAACAGCCGAATGCTTTACTGCTAGAAAAATATGTTTTTTTTAGAGGTATAGAACTTTAAAATGAAACTATGGTAATCGCCATGGTATTGGCTTTATTGGAAAAATAATTTAATTAATTTCAGCTGGGACATATATCGGCAATAGCGCGACGAATGTTGGATTCCAAGTCGTCTTTCGTCTCTGGTTTATCGGTGTAGACTAGCAGCTTCACACATCCACACAGAAAATAATCCAAAGGTATCACACGATCATGGAGGCCAATTCACAGGTCCATTACGCGAAATTATGCGCTCATCGAATGTTCCCTTCAATAAATTGATTGTGGCGCGCGCCGTGCGGCATGTTGCGCCGTTCTGTTGAAACCACAGCTCTTCCACATTAATGCCATTCAATTGGGGATCGAAAAAGTCAGTAATCATGGATCTATAGCGCTTTTAATTGACTTGCTCAGATGGACGATTATATCGACTGTAAAAACTGAATCACGATTTTCGAAATAAATTTGCAAGCGTTGTTCTGGCGTAAGTCTATTCATGGTGAAATGGCAAACCAAACTGAGCAAAAATCAGCTGTCAGCTGTCAAATTGGCTGTCGCTAGAAAAGTGTTGCCAACTCGAAAAATAAACCTCTTTATTTTATTTATTTATTAAATTATTCTGTTCACGTTCTTAATGTACGTACATATTATACATTATAAACATTCTTATAAATACATATACAAAAATTCATCCGTTGTCTATCATACAAATATGAAAACCATTATTAATATATATATTTTTTTTATCTAAACCAAAAATATTAGGAATGAAGAAAACAGAATTATAAAGAATTCTAATAACATAATAAATAAGTAAAATACTCTCGTTCTGTTCATGTGATCATTTCCATGAATCTTTGCTCAGTTTCCTTTCTGCCAATGTCCAATAATCAGCTGCTGAGATGGTGTTTGAGTTTGTCCATCGAGAATTAATTCATACTACTCGGCAAAATGTTATAGACTTTAGGGGCCAGAAACATGTGGAAGGATTGACCAAACCTTGTGTCAATCATCATTTAAGGCTTACCTTTGCATTACAATATATTTACATATGTACAACCTACACATAATGGGATAATGGTATGTGATCTTTATTATAATTGTATTACTTACATATTGGATTTGGTCAGGGTAAACGCACTATTGAAGAAACGGAGTCTAATGGGCAATACGTGCGTTTTCTCATGATCAGAACTGAAAATTACCACACTTTACTATTTTACGACACCATATTGTATACGAAAATATTGATACAGGGTTGACAACATTTCACCAACATCATTAGTAAATATTCATTCATATAGTTAAGTGGTAAGAAGCCGTTAAGTCCGCTAATAACATCGGAAAATTGAGGACTACGTGCCGCCGTATATAAAATACTGAACAGTCATTGCAATTGAGTTTATATATATGTGACTGTTTGGTATTTTATACAGGTAAAACATCTCGTCTTTTTAATATTAAAATAAATGAACATTTATACTTGATAATAATTTTTATGAATTTATAACCATCTTTTATAGACAGATCATACTTAAAAAAAAGAAAATGGCATTAAAATTTTATACATAACCAATAGATGCCTTTGTGGTTGCAATCATATTTAAACAACAACAATATCTACAAATTTAACGATTAAATGTATTAATATCAAAAAGGTAACATATAGGTTCGAAAATTGTCGCAAAAATTATCGTCGCTGTAGCATAGTTGGATAATGCACCTTCCCCGGCTGATTAATTATTTTTATTTAAATCCTTTACATCGAATTATTTTCGCTTTTATTTTTCTGCATTTTATGTTAATTATTTAAATTATTATTTGATATTGTATATATATGTATGTAATTAAAATGTAAAATAATCGGAATATAGGCGTCTGCCTAAATAATCTCTAATATATTAGGAGAACACATTCTTATTGTGAAGTTGTAATTATTCAGAACATAGCTCTGTGATATTTTAAATATGAAATAAATATTTTATTTAGAAAGATATACGTATAAAATCAATTTTATCTAAAAATATTGTTGTAGCGCCACCGGGATTCGAACCTGGATCTCTTTCCTAACTCGTTAAAATTGTCGCTAAAAATATTGTCGCTGGAGCATAGTTGGATAATGCACCTTCCCTGGTTAGGAAAGAGATCCAGGTTCGAATCCCGGTGGCGCAACAATATTTTTCGATAAAATTGATTTTATATGTATATCTTTCTAATTAATATATTTAATTCATATGAGAAGATATATGAGTGAAATACGTGTGAAACGAAACGAGGCAAGAGTGGTATGACAGGACGGAAGATGAGGCGCTCTGTCATCTCTGCGGTGAAAATCCGTGATGGCAAGTACAAGTGAGCCATCTACAAGTGAAAATAATGCTAAATAATACATTTATGATTTAAAAATAGGGCATCCGAAGTGTTTAATCCGGCCCTGTAGGAACGTATGTCTAAACCATGGGTTATAGGAATAATGGTGTCATAACTCAAATGATAGAAGCACACTTTCGCGAGTGATTGTTTGATTACTCCGCCAGTGCCACTAGAAGGCCTACTTGGGCTTCGTGTCGCATTCTTTAAAGATGAAGTAAAAGCTAAAAAGTCGATACAAAACACCCGCTTGTAACGACAAAACGATAATTCGAAGGTAACAAAAATTAATGATAATATTTGTAATGCGCGAAATATATTTATTTATTTTTAAATATTTATAATTTTACATGTTGTCACGGAACTATACTAGCAGATAGGAGGGTGATGTTACAGAATTTAAAGATTAAAGAACAGGAGAAAGTCGCCATCACCTTTATAGCCATCATTATAAGAGACTAAGCCGTTGAATCGGTTATCATCATTTATCATTATTATCGATCATCAATGAGAATAAAATAAGAAATTATTTTTCCAAATTTTCTTTCGGAAGGACATTTAAAATTACATATATTACATAATAATAATAAAAAATTAAACTTTATATTTTTATGAGTTTTTCCAATAAAATAAATGGAATAGTTTTCTCAAAATTTCCGGAACAATTCAGCATTCATCCGGGATACGGGACAGCGATTCCAATTTCGGGACAATCCCGGCCAATCCGGGACGGTTGTCAACACAAGTCACAATCCTTTGTAGCTTCACGCGAAATAAGAATGGTAAAACAAAGAAATACTTAAATAAGCATTTAAATCTTTTGCATGTTTGTGGTGTTGGCGTTGTAAAGAGGTGTGTCTCTGTTTACATATTAAATTCTCGACTTAATGATGTGCGAAAATAACATTGACTTATCTTCACGCATATCGAAACTGAACGATCCCAATCGCCCCACTCTTGTTGACTGGGAGTTATTTCTAAAATTAACACCAATCACGGTTTCAAAACATGTTCGTAAAAGCACGGAGCGGAGAATTCTTACAGTGTATTTGTGGGCAGGCCGAACTGTAATTAAAATGCTCATTGTTTAGTTGAAATTTATTGCCTCCTGTGAGAAAGTGTGTTTGTGTTTTATATTACCTACGCACACCTATTTAAAGAAAATGACAGGTTTGCGAAATTTTCTGTGATATAGATATAATAAATAAAAATTTTTGCAGCTAACGCTTTATTTGTAGGTAAATTTGAAAATAACTGATGCATTACATGTGAGTATTGCCGCCTTTTTTCGGAATCTAAGAAGACGGTAACCGAAGCGTCATTCTCATTACATCTCGTCCTTCGACCAGTCCAGCAGTCCTAATAAACCACCAGTGCGCGCTTCAGTCGGTCGAAATCTAGAGATGGCAAAGTTAAAATGTTAGTGCAGTTATTGTTAATCGGAAACCTGGGAACCAGCTATCGAAGGCGTTTACATAAACAGTAGTATTACAAATCAAATACATTCTAAAAGATATAAACAACGAACAAACAATAAAATGGCCGATGATCATTTCTGGACTTCCAATTTATTGGAGGCGTCTTCATTATATAAGTTACTATTGTCCTATTATGATATTTGACTCTTAGGCTGTTTCGCAAGTGCGAACAAATGTTTCGTATGGTATTTTTGAACAATCTACCTTTTTTGCTTTTTAAGTAAGACTAATTAAAATTTTTGTTGTTTACTTTTTCTACACTTTGCCACCGTTTGAAAGTGCCGCCCTTAGGCGCTGTCTTATTGCTCAGGGGCGGGACCGATTACACAGAGCGAATATTATGTTCCAGGCCGATGTTATTTTTGAATAACTATAAAATGAAAGATAATTTTTTAATTCTGTTTTTATTTATCGATTGTTTTGTTTATTACAATTATGTATAAAATATTATATTGGCCAAGTGGCTGCCTCTGTCAATGGCACAGATGTGCGCTCTTTTAACAATATTTTCATTTAATTCTTGCATACCTCGCGTTTTATTTCGGCAATTTCGGAAAATAGTCGGGAGCCGTCAAATCAGGTGATCGAGGAGGCCAGTCGATATCACCACTTTTTGACATTACGCAACCAGAAAAAATTTCAAGCGTAACTCGGGCTGTGTATGAGGTGGCACTATTCTATTGAAACCGCATGTGTTGCAGGCCCAATTGACCCAATTCGGCCACCAATAAGTTTTCCAACATGTAATGATAGCGATCACCATTAATGGTTACAACATTACCATTATTATTTAGATAAAATGTTTTAATAACTTCAACACGTTGTTGAAGCGTTGTGGATATTCCATAATAAATTGTAATCAACTACTCAACTCCTAACAATGCGAATGCGAATGACAAATGACAGCCAAACTAAAATGGCGGCCAAAAAATGTCGGCCTGGAACATAATATTCACCTTGTAGATACATCAAAGTAAATTCAGGTTAAAAAATATATGTAAAACACTATAAAATCAAAACCAATATATTAATTATGTTAATTTAAGTACAGCGCGTGAAAATTGGCAAATTATACGGGTTATTTTTCAAGGTTAATTTATTAATATTTCTAATGTATATAGTATCAAAATATTCTACAATCTTCGATATGCTGATGGCACAGCGTTCATTGCCAAATCAGAAAAAAAAATGCCTTAACTTCTTCAGTGCAGAAGAACAAAGCAGGCGTATGGAACACGAGGTAAATAGAGCAGAAACCAGTCGTGTTTTCCGATCGAGCCGGAGATGGAGGATAGTCCTCGATCTGTGCACAAAACAGTTTGGAGATCATGCACGACTTCATTTATTTCTGGTAACGTATCTGAATAATGGTCGAAGTGAGGAGAAGAATCGGGGGGATGAATGCAATGTCAAGGTTTGATACAATTTTGAAGAATTAATTCATTAGCAATATTTGAATATGTCCAAGAACACACAATTACTGAATTTTCATCTACAAAGGCACTGTTATTAAACGAATAATAAATATCTCATAAGACGAAACTATATATGGAAGTATGGGTAGTAAAGGCCTTACGACCTGTCTTCGGCTAGCTTAAGTGATCACTTTATACAAATATAATGTTCACCATTCTTGCCCATTAATCGATCTCCATATCTATCGAATTTTTGGTAGTTGTATATATGTTATTATGTGGAAACACTTCGATTACAACTACACTATCGCCGTCTATGGAGTATATTTGATATTCATTTCCCCGAAACAGCATAGATATCACAATGAGAATCTTATTAATTTTTGAAATTATTTAAAGCAAATATTCTTTATCTGTAAAATGTTTCATTTTTATTATTTTTTATTATATTTCATTACTGATAAATCTAAAATATATTATATTTTATAATATTAAAATAAAAATTGTACTTGCTGATTTTCTGATCCGACGTTGTTGTTCTTTTGGCTGGGTAAATTTCGACCGTCCGAAGTGCGCACTCCCGACGATCGGTTCATTTGGACCTCTGTACTGGTCGCCTGTCGTTTACCGTCCTCTTGCATTGTTCGAAAAGAAAGGCGGCAATACACACACGCACAATATTATCAACCAGGAAATCCAGTGGTGCTAACTGTAAATGGTTTATTTCTCATAATCTGTCGCCTGCCACGAAATGAACTGTTGGTGAAATATTGAAGCATTTACAACTCTCACACTGAATACATCTCTCAAAAACCTTCTGATACTATTTCAACATACACTATTTCATAACCTCTGTGACTCCACAGTGGTATATTTGACCCATTCAATATTATTAATACAATAACGCTACAACTAATGATCTTTGAACGATCTAATGGACCAGTCATATAATGGCTTTTTTTCTATATCCTAATCACAAATCATTCTTATACAATCTTACATCAGCTAAAACATTAATAAATATCATAATAACCGTTGAAATTTGCTCAACCTGTTTAAAGAATCATAATGACCTAATGATGGCTGTCAACCTTCGCAGTACAAGAAGTTTCAGGTGAGATCTGATTCGTTCACAGGCGTCAATTCAATTTGTACTTTAAAGGTTAACACTTTTTGTGAACAAACTACAAAGACCATTCGTGAATAATAATTAAAAAGCCAACATGGTTGTCGCCGTGCACACCAGAAGTTGCGTTAAACAATTCACAAGTTTTTTCCATCAGATCGTAAGTAAAGAGTACGTTGCAATATATGCCCAGTACTTCAGGTATGCAAATGAAAAATTGAAAAATTTCCAAAATCTCAAGTGATGGTAATTTTTACAAGTTTCGAAAACTGTTTGTAATATTCGAGTGCGAGTCGAAAGTGATGACATTCGAGAAGGAGAAAATGAATAAAATTTTCACAGACCTATGTTCTGAATGATTACAACTTCACAATAAGAATGTGTTCTCCTAATAATATATAAGTTGTATCAATTCTGGCGTCTGCAGTCGGTTTACTCAAAGGTATTTGATTGCGTCAAAATAATGTAGATGGCTTTCAAAAATAATGGAACGACAGATGTATTAATTTGAAAAAGTGTAACATATAGATACGAAAATTTGTCATGAAAAATACTGATGCTATAACACAACATTGGTAGTGTACTTCCCCGGATTGGAAATAGAGATCCAGGTTCGAATCGCGGTAGCGCAAAAACAATATTTTTCGACAAATTATATTTTATATGTATATATTTATAATTAATACATTAAATTAGTATTCAAAATATCACCAGATTGAATAATTACAACTTCACAATAAGAATGTGTTCTCCTTAATAAGAATAATTCCATGTTTTGACTCACTACGCCGTGTACTATGTTTAGTCTTGCTTACTTACTTAGAGCGCCACACACTTCTGTCCTGACACACAATTCTCGCCTCATCCACATTCATATATCTTCGACGATTATTGAGACATCTAACAGGACCGTCCTCCAGTATCTGGTTCACCCGGTCGTGGCAAGTCTGCCGCGGACGTCCTCTATTTCTGGTGCCATCAACACTTGCGTCATATACTATTCACTCCTCGTTCAATCGTTCCATATGACCAAACCTTTACATTCTTTCCTTATTTCTTTCTTCTTTACTTTATCATAAATGGATCTGCCACATATACGCCTAAGTGATTTTATTTCTACTGTATTTTGTTCCTCTTCTGCCAGCTCATTGAGATTTTGATCTGGAGATAAACTAAGAAATCTGTTTAAGATTGGTAGAAAGAGACAACAGCGCAGTTAGACAAAGAGAAACATATATTTCGTTTTAATGCTGCTGTGGAGATTTAAATTCACATAACTGACAAACAAACAAATTGATATTGGACATACAACAAACGTGAAGTGAGGCTTGTTTGAAAATTTCATACGTGGACCGGAGCCATTCATAGATTCTTTCCTAATACTTTTATACTCTATCATAAGTGGATTCACAATTAGTACACTTCCATTGTATTCAGTCAACTTTCATCCGCGATGGTTCCAGGACTAAATAATACACCGTTAATCTTGCCTCCGCTGATAATTTTCTGCAATTGACTGCATTCAAAGCACCATATACTTTATTTCCTGCAATCACCATCCTTTCGACATCTTTGTATGCCGATATGGGTTAAATAAATAATATTTAAATTGTTCATAAGAAGTAATGTTTTTATAAACATATACACTGTTTTTGCAAAGCATTCCGATTGTTTAATATTCAATATTATAATTCAACAATAACATGTTCTTTGCGCAGTGCCGAACTGAATAGGGGCTGGACGGGCAACTGCTCAAAAATACTCACGAAGTTTGTTTCCGTTAAAAGTTTATTTTTTACTTGAATGTAACGTATCTCATTTTTTGAAGCTCTTATGGCAATTTGCAAGATTTTTTAATTCATTGACGTGATCAATTTTGTTAATTTTGTTTAGAGTATACCAGAAATATGAAACAGGAATTTGCCCATAGATGGCCCTAGCTGTCAATGTAGTTACCGTTAAACCGCGTCATTGGCGCCATTTTCTTGTTTTGACACCTGACAAAGATTTTCAACTCATAACAATACAAGTTCCATACAACAGCATAGTTTTTAATAGCGTTGAACATGTCGAATTTTGTGCCTGGAAACTGCGATTTGCGGACAGCATTGATTTTCTGATACCATTAGAAGAAAACTGCTGCAGAATCGCATCAAATGCTTGTAGAAACTTACGGTGAGTATGCTCTTGGTAAATCACAGTGCTTTGACTGGTTTAAAAAATTCAAAAGTGGCGATTTTGACGTGAGAAACAATGCTCTGTGTTTGGTGGGATCAGAAGGATGTGATCTATTATGAGCTGCTAAAACCTGGCGAAACTGTTAATACTGAACGCTACCGACAACAAATGATCGATTTAAATCAAGCTTAGCGTCAAAAATGACTAGAATATCAAAAAAGGTAACATAAAGTGATTTTGCTTCATGATAATGCACTATCACACAAAGCAAACACGGTTAAGGAAACGATTGAGGCGTTTAGTTGGGAAATACTTTCGCATGCAGTTTACTCACCAGACTTGGCTCTGTCCGATTACTACTTATTTGCATCGATGGGACACGCACTTGCTGAGCAGCGCTTCACTTCTTACAAAAATGTACGAAAATGGTTCGATGATTGGTTTGCCTCAAAAGAGCAAAAGTTTTTTTGGTGTGGCATCCACAAATTGTTAGAGAGATGGAAAAAATGTATAGCTAGCGATGGGCAATATTTCAAATAAAATATTTTGTTTCATTTTCATACAATAAACGTGTAATTTTTATACAAAAATTCGTGTATTTTTAAACCCAAGTTAGATAGATTTATTTAATAATTTTTAATAACACAGAATGAAAAGAAATCGCTAACTATTAATTCATAATGAGTTCGGTGGACGATATTTTAGAGTAGGTACTTCGATATTACTGAAACATGACACATTACACATGGGTATATTACGTTTTAAAAGTATGACCGAACTACAAACGGTGAGAACTATTTTAATACAGATTTTTCCTAATGATACTTTTAATTTATTAAAAACTGGGAGGGATCCTGAAGAAACAAAATAAGGCCCAAAGAACCTTCATCAAGATGCCTTCTTGAATAGTGCGACAGAGCGCTGACTCTGTCACTGACAGTGGCGAATGATCTATACAGGGGTAACAGACCTAGTCCACAATACTTCAAGGATGGATACCTGACTAAATCGAAAATTTTCAAGAGATATGTGCCTAATCTCAATCATATCAGAGATATAAGCATTTCAAAAAAAATCATAATATGTGATTATTTCGATTAATTAGAATATTTTATTGATTCTAAATTATATATTGAATACAAAAAATTAAAGGTCATCGAATTTCTAGCACCTAGACCATTTTTTGTTACATGATTAATAATTGAACAATTTCGCAAATATTTTTTCAAAATACGTAGATTTCAAGCTTAACACGATTTTGTAAATATATCAAACAATTATATTTTTCGTAACAGAGCTGAATTCATTGAACATTTTCGACTCGTAATTTAGTCAGGTATCCACCCATAAAATATTGTGGACTAGGTCTGTTACACCCTGTATAGTCAGACTTATATACTGAAAACAGGCTCCATTAATAAAATACCTATGTAATACGGATTTTCTGGAGAATGAACGGCGCGGGTTACAATTGAGCAGGTTCTCAAGACGCACATCAAGGAGAGATAATAAAGAAAAACTCTATACTTTGAATAAATGCTAGACTCCCAAATTCGTCATAAAAAATGGAATATAACGTTCCCTTGGTTGAGGAATAATTGCTAAGGAAAATATTCGTTTCGCAAGTTGTAATTGCGACGGGCCCCGTTTTCAAATGAAATGAAATATTTTGAAAAAGGCCTAGAAACACTGTTTTAACTCCAAAAATACATGCAAATACTATTGCGCTTAACTGTAATTGGGTATTCACGACTTGATTTAACGCGTATGCTCAGTCTTATTGTATGTTATTATTATTAATAGTTTAACCTAAAACATCGTCTGTGTATCTTCTGTGTTGCTCTAATAGTTTAACTTGCACTGTGATATATATCCCCAAAATGTCCAGTGAGAGAGATCACTGCACCCTAGATTCGTCCGATAGATGGGTGAAGAGTAGTAATGAGCTAAAGCGTTATTGTGACTGTGATTGGTATTCGATTATTATGATGATAGGTAACAATTTTCTAGTGTACCAATGATGGGTCACAAAATTACTAATGTAATCAATCATGATTACAATCACACTTGCGAATCGAAATCACAACCACGGTTAAAATAACGAATGTGACATTTAAAAATTGCGCGGCAAACCGAACGCCACATTACCGATCCGAGTGGCAGCGGGCGGAAAAAGTGTCAAGGCGGAAAGAAAAGGAGGGACTTGGACTCGAACCAGCGAGGCGGGTGAAACGCGCCGAACGGCGCCCCTCCGACAAAAAGGATTTCTGAGATATGGTAGATACGAGAGGTTTGAGGTCTCCGATCAATCCGCATCATGGACCCATCCCCTGGTTGGAGGCAGATGGAGAATCTCGGCTGGTAGCAATGCGGACCGGCACATTAGAAATGGATCATGTAATAATCTGTAAGTCTCTCGATAGCGAGAGATAATTTTGGCACGCCTGCCACATCGTTGATTCAACATTCAAGTAACTTCTCAATATTGTAATAACCATAAGATTAGTGTTAAATTCATAACACACTAGTGTATTACGTGTTTCATGTGTAAAACAAGTGTTTTACTTGTTTAAGACCATTCCCATCCGTCCGAGACAGCCACACAGGCACGTTGACACCCACAGACTGAGCCTAGCCGGTGGCGTGTTGCGCTACGTAACACGGTCTAGCGTGGAGTTCTTTCAGATGACAGAGGACCAGCAGAATTTTCGTTGACATTCTATGAGAATATACCCTGAAGAATAGTGTTACGTAGTTAGGAAAGTGGGGTCAATTTTTGTACTTCTCTGTACCCGAAACCTTGAGCCGGCCCTGGCAAAGGTTTCAGATTATTCTCAGACGCCATTCGTGTTTGTTATTCTGAAGGCGACGCGTGAAGAGCACTTATATTGGCCAGAGAATGGTGATCCGCAGGATAGGCTAATTAGTATACTGAACGCGTGTCTGAACTGGATAATCACAGATATGCGAACCAATTGACCTTATACAATGGGAAAATCGCCTAGATTCCGGCGGTACATGTCAACCATCTGCCGATATTAGTGTCAGAAGGACATGCCTGAGACGTTAGCAGTCTCTTTTAAAAGCATTTTAGTACGGCGTGCCGCGTATTTTTAGATAAATAATTATTTTGTGAGTCAGCTAGGGAACTGTAAATCATGAACCTAGTGATTAAATCAAAACTGGTATAATACACGTCGATGTATTGAAAGAAGCAGATGCCTAACTCTTTCTCGTTAGACTTGAGATACGAACTGACTCAAATCTTAGTTTCATCGACTCATTAATTTACCGTCATTATTAATAAGTTATACCTGGTGTATAATCATATTGAATTTTCACTTTTCGTGCACTTAAAAAAAACAATAGTATCAGTGCACTTCAAAACACAATTGTAATAAGAAAGCGATCTAATGAGAACGTGACAACCAATTATTTAAAACATGATTGTAGATTGTACTACGTCCGAAATTGGTCGTATCACGGTAATCAAATCCATATTATAATAAAATATAATTTTATATTGTCAGTCAAACACCTGTTATCTTGCTTGTATTGGTACAGGGTGAATATTATGTTCCAGGCCGATATTGATTTTAAATAATTAAAAAATCAAACAATTTTTTTTAATTTTGTTTTTATTTATCAATTATATCGCTTATTACAATTATTCATGGCAAAATAGCTGCCTCCGGCAGCAGCACAAATGCGTGGTCTTTTAATCATATTTTTCATAACATTCTCGAACACTTCGCGTGTTATTTCAGCAATTTCATTTTGAATTGTTATTGGCTTATTGGTGTAAACCTTTCCTTTCAAGTATCCCCACAGAAAATAGTCGGGAGTCGTCAAATCAGGTGATCGAAGAAGCCAGTTTCATCACTTTTTGACATTATAAGGTTGGGAAAAATTTCAAGCGTATCAGGGCTGTATGTGAGGTAGCACCATCCTGTTAAAACCACATGTGTTGCAAGCCCAATAAACTCAATTCGGCCAAAATAAATTTTCCAACTTGTGATGATAGCCGTTCACCATGAATGGTTACAGCATGGCCATTATTATTTAGATACAATGTTTTAATAACTTCAACACGTTGTTGAGGCATTAGATGAACCATAATACATTGTAATTAACTACTCTCTACAATTACCAAATGGGAACTGACAAATATCTGCCAAACTAAAATAGCGGCCAAACAAAATCGGCCTGAAACATAATTTTCACCCTGTATATACTAGTTAGAACGAATTGATTAGAAATCATTACGTATTAATTTATGCAGATTTAATTATCTTACGATCACAGCGTTCACCCAAAAAGGTAAACAGAGAGGATAGAGCGCCACAATCTCACCTCTTACACGTTCATACATCTTCTCATGTCAGCTCGGTTGCGTAAATCGTTTATTTTTATTAGGAAAAACTTTTAGAATAGGACTTATAGTTAAATTTTGTTGATTATTTATAATATTTTGGTTAATTTTACACGATTTTTTATTTCTAATGATTCTAAATTATTCAATTTAAGACTAACATTTTTTATGACACAAATTTTTATCAAAAGTATGTTAATTTTCTAAGGTTGGAAGATTCTGAAAAATTATTACTATATAAACATCTTGAATGCTCCTTGACTCTAATGTTAAAATTTTGACCTATTTTATAAATATAGAAAGCAGTACAATCTTTACAGCTATGTTTATGGACACCGGAATTATTAAATTTATTACTTTTGTCTTTGGAATTTATGAGTAATTTTCCTGTATTACATAAAATGCCGGTCTAATGTTTTGAGGTAGGTGTATAGATATTTTAAATACGAATTAAATATATTAATTAGAAAGATGTACATATAAAATCGATTTTATCGAAAAATATTGTTTCCGGGGATGGTGCATTATCCAACTATGCTACAGCGACAATATTTTTAGCGACAAATTTTCGAACCTACATGTTACCTTTTTGATATTCATATATTTAATCGTTCCATTATTTGAAAGTGCCGTCTACTTTAATTTACAGAATATCAAATAGGTAGATGGCTCTTTCAAATACCATTAATGATTAAATATATTAATATCAAAAAAGTAACATATATGTTCGAAAATTTGTCGCTAAAGATATTGTCGCTGTGGCATAGTTGGATAATGCACTTTCCCCGGTTTAAAAAGAGATTCAGGTTCGAATCCCGGCAGCGCAACAACAATATTTTTCGATAAAATTGATTTTATATGTATATCTTTCTAATTAATATATTTAATTCTTATTTAAAATATCACAGACCTATGGTCTGAATAATTACAACTTCACAACGAGAATGTGTTCTCCTAAGTATGGATATTTGATTCGAAAATTTATTTATGAGTAAAATCCTACACCAATAATCATTATTATGTTTTATCTGCGAACTATATAAAGTATGATTAGTACCAAATATATTATTTAAATTTATTTTTTTAAACCATGGATATTAATTCTGTATTGTACACGTTAAATGCTAATTGTTTAATGGTATTTAATTTAATATTGTTATAGATTTTTAAAAACGATATATGTATGGTTTTGGTTAATTAATTTGAGGTTGGTAACAGGTTGGTGTACTCTATGGAATGTACTTTTTGATTACGGGGTGAATAGTAAACTTATACACGCAATCGCATCCCTATATAAAGGAAGTTATGCGTGTGTAAGATCAATGGAACATTCACACGATAGTTTGACAATACAAAGGGTGTCAAGCAGGGTTGTTGTGTAATATCTCCATGGGTGTTCAACTTGTATATGGATAATTGTGTGAATGAACAAGAATATATAAATGTAGGAGCAAAAATGGGCGATTTGATTGTATGCTGTTTACTGTACGCCAATGATGCAGTACTGATGGCGAATAATGAACAAGAACTACAGAGTGTAGTGAGTAGAATGTACGATGTATGCAAGGAAAGCGACCTTATTATGAATGTTAACAAGTCGAAAGTACTGTTATTCGAGAAGAAGGAGAGCAAGACAACGTGCAAAATATTTGTGGGTAATGAATGTTTAGAACAAGTAGATGAGTTTGTGTATTTGGGAAGTATGTTTGATAGAAACGGAAAGGCTGAGAATGATATCGAAAGGAGGGTGACTGCAGGGAATAAAGTGAACGGCGCTTTGAATGGAATTACATCTAACGGGAATTTATCAATCGAGGCAAGACTAGCGGTGCACAACGAAGTCCTGGTACCGACACTGATGTATGGAAGTGAGGCCTGGAGCTGGCAGAAGAGGAACCATAGTAGACTGAATGGCAATGTGGCAAATCTATTTATGACAGAGTAAAGAATGAAGAAATAGGGAAAGAATGTAAAGCTGATGATAGTGTAGTGAGTAAGATTGAAAAAGGATCACTTAGGTGGTTTGGTCATATGGAACGGATGAATGAGGAGAAAATGGTAAGAAAGATATATGATGCATGTGTTGATGGCACCAGAAATAGAGGACGTCCGAGGAAGACTTGGCACGACCAGGCAAACCAGATAATGCAGGATGGATCTGTTAGAAGTCTCAACAATCGGCGAGCTTGTGTGAGAAGATGTATGAATGTGGACGAGGCGAGAATTGTGTGTCAGGACAGAGGAGTGTGGTGCTCTATCCTCTCTGCCTACTCCCGCGGAGAAATGGCGTGATGGTAAGTAAGTAAGGTTTGTGTATTAATTAATTAAAAATCTATATAAAATGAACATTAATCGCAAAATTGCTTTTGGTAATATTAAATATAGAGTAAAAGATATTTGGAATAAATTTTATGTTTATTAAGAAAATTAATATCATTATTATTATTATTATTAGTTGTAATTTTTAATCACCCGTAAAAATAATATTCATAAAAATAACTTCATCACAACATAGGAGCTGACCCCTCTTTGGCCAATAATGTGTAAAAGAATGCAGAAAAAAATATTAGATAAAATAGCAACGGTCAAAACATGTTGTCTATGTGTACATATATGTGTACAATATATTATAAGATAGTATGTATTCGCACTCACGTCGAATGGGCACTCACCTCGGAGGCCCGGGCAGATTGCTGTCTTGAACGCGCATTAAAATACGTCCTGCTAGGATAGAGATGAATATAATCAATACCCAAACACCAAAAGCATAAAAAAACATGTTTACTGTTTTTCAACGATCATTCTTGCGCGGCACATCACCTCTAACAACTAACAACAATTCAAAATGTTATTCGCGTGATTCACGTCTCGTCCGCAGCCATTAAAACGTCTACTCACTTATGCATTAGCCAATATGTAACTATCACATCGCTTTTACTGATAATTTATAATATGTATACTTTGAACACTTTTTTGAATGGTTATATTTTGCTTGCTGCATCACGGTTGTGATTTCGACGCGACGGACAAGGCCTAACGAAAAGGTAGGAAAGTCAATCGCTTCACGAATGCCTTTGGTTGCGTTCACGATAATGCGTTCTCACATAGTTGGAGCGATCGTTGAACAAAATACGTGTTTGAAATGTTCGTTTTGAAAGTATAATTTAATTAAGAAAATAAAGCGAACACATCTAGTATATACAAAGTAATTTTTAAAATTATATTTGATTATTGTAGAAATAATATAGCTTTAACTAATTCATCTTAGATGAAGCGAAATATCTTAAAAAATATATTAATAAATTTGGTATTTGCAAGTAAATACTAATTACTAAATTACTTGGAATACAATATACCTTAGGTAAATTAATTTAATAACTAATGCATATTTATAACAAACAACACATTACAGACAGCAACATGTCATCAACCCGAACATTAACAATTTCTAATGATTTATTATTTTCATAAGGTCTATGTACTTCCCAATGGATAAAAACAGTGAAATTTGAAATGATTTTGTAAATTGGTCGTAAATAAAATACGAGCACTACAAGATCTTGACGTGAGCGTAATATGATCCGGAACGCAGCCAATGCTCACGAATGCCATTCTTTCGGCACAACCGCCTACGGACTGCCTCTACCTCTAGTTTCTTAGCGGCCAGTGTCGTGTTCGTACGTGGCGCGCTGTTTCGAACAGAGTGAAGTTAGCACGAGTGGTTTTGTATTTATTGACAGATGAAAAATTCAAAATCGTTTCCGACTCGTCTGCAAGCGAAATAACTTTACGTATTTACCTGTAGCGCATTGAATAAAACATTTTCTTCGTGCGAAACAATTCGCGTTGTGTGTTTGTTGTGCAGTTTTTAGACATTTACGAGAGTGTGCGAGGAGTCCGTCGTGGAATAATGTCCTTCAGAAACAAAGTTTGCTAGTTTTGAAAACACTGTAAAAGTAACTATTCTTCTATAACACCGCAATATTATTGGTTCTGAGTTTTCAAACAGTTTTCTCCACTTTTTTGTAAGTACGCATTGTTAAATTACTGTAAAATAGTTTTTTTTGCAGTGAACAGTGAGATATTGAGTGCTCGTGGGTTTTTTGGAATCGCAAGCTGTCGAAGTTATACTTTTCTTTTTAGAAATTCTTGAAGGTAAATTTTATTTTATTTGATAATACACATTTACTTCTTATAATTTTATTATTTTCTAATTGTGTTAAATTTGTTTTGTTATTTAAAACAATGTATTATGATTATTACCCTGAACCTAATGTGAAATTATTCACGCATTTGTTTTGCGTCGTTCTTTTTAAAATGTTCTGCAGTACCGATAAAATTTTAGGCGTCAAAAATTTTCTTTTTTACTGTATTGAAATTTTAAATGAAATTAATTGAAACCTTGCAATTTAGTTTCGTACTCACGTACGTATGACACTGAATTGAATTGTTCCATGAGTACCTACCCTCCTAATCAGATTTAAAAAATAAATATAAATATTAATCTAATTTTCTTGATTGTCGAAATGGTAGGTAAAGACTTCTACACAGCCTTATTGCATTTTATATGGAAAGAAGATTGCCGAACCTTATTAATAACGGAACGACACGCGCTTCGCGCGCGCACACTTGGAGCCTCAAAATAATAATTATTTTTAATTTTAAACAATCTGGCGGCCCGCATCCCCCGCGCAACGCCAGTCACGTACACTTGTTCGTAAAAGACACTCATTCATACTTCTTATTCATAATAAATTGACATTAAATCCGAATAAAATATGATTGTTTTTTAACGTTTATTTTGCGTGACCTACATGCTTGGGAATTTATTGTCTATTATTTATTCAATTTCTCGCTATGCAGCAGTACTTTGATACATAATATACCCACTTTCTTTTCACTTTCGTGCCCAAGCAACTGAGCTGGAATGATGCATGCATGTGTACCAATTTAGAATAATAAAAAAATCTACATTTGATTTGAATATCTAATTGACAGAAGATATTTTGTAATTAATTTTGAATTATATAACGTTTATATACTGAACCAATACCTTCGGTAATTTTTACAGGAAAACAAACATTGGCCGTAATTCATTTTTTCATTAAATAAAATACGGAAATATTTTAGACTCGACGAACTCGTGACCTCTGGATCAGGAAGTAAAGCATCTTACCTGCATACTATCGGGGCCGTGTTTAAGGTCGTATTTTTTTCAAAGACAGGCATAAATAAAAATGGGTAAAAACAATCGGATTTTTACTTTTTTTGCAATATTTTTTTTTAATATTTCGTCATCATCATCATCAGCCGTTTAACTTAACTACTGCTGGATGAAGGCCTGCCGAATGTCTCATACTTTTCTCTGTCCATTGTTATTCGCTGCCACGTATTTCCGCAGGCTGACGAATTCGTCAGTCCTGATGGGCTGTCGGCCTCCTGATTCTTCTCGGTTGCCACTGGGATGACAGTGCTTGTCCAACAATCGTTCGTCCTTTAAGCGATGTGGCCTGCCGTTGCCATTTCATTTTCTTGGCGTAATTAATTGTATCCGACTACTCTCGTGAACATTAAACATTAATTTGTGTGTGATAAACTTAACATTTTTCTTAACGTCGCATGATTTTAATTATTTTTAAAGTATTCCTTATGTATTGAGATACCTGAGAGAGATGTTGAGATAACTTGAGATTAAAGAATAATAAAAAATGACCATATTTCATAATATTATTACCCATTAGCGCCACGTGTCTTATCAATAAATTTAATTATTTTAGAATATATCTACATAAACATTAAAAAAAAGTATTGAAACAAAATGCGCAGATATCTGAAAAGACGTAAAATTGTTTTCGTGGGGTCGTGATCTTAAACGCAAAGTCAATGTAAATTCGTATTTAAAATCTGTAGAATACTTGTGTTAACGATTTGTCTTCCACAGGAGCTTTGCTAATTTCCATATGCTACGTGGAGGTAGAAAAAGTGTTAACAAACATACATATATACATTTTAATGTTTTATAATATACATATATGTAGATAACTTTTTTTTTAATCGATGCTTTTCCAAAAATTGCTTGAACACGAGCGCAAATTGATAATAAAATGCAAATAACGAACCTACTAGTCAGGTGTGTTGTCTGGGCTGGCTCGTAAAACATTAATGGCTTTTTATTCTCAAGGCTGTATAGAGTATTAAATTATGGCGAAATCGTTTCCTATTTGGGTTTTTACCTTTTAAATCGAAATGTATTGTTGAATTCCATAACGTAAACAAAAAACCACACGCAATGTCGTCAAATTTTGGTAAATCTTAATGATTTTGAGAAATGATTAGTTTTTCGGGGGACTGATGACAAATGTGTAAGGACGTTGGGCTTGGATACCTACCTAACCAGTGACGAGCTCCAACTCGCGTATTGTGAGTCAATCATTGGTATCTTACAAGTCATAATCACCACCAGTGATTGGGTACTAGAGAATATCGTGGTTCGTGATTATTGCGTGTACTGGAAAATATCGTAAATTTGAATAGTGTCGTCTAGTAGAATCAACGAACGAGCTCAAACTCAAGAATTGTGAGCCAGTCACTGACATCTCATAATTCACAATCACTGACAGTGATTAAGTACTGGAGAATATTGTGATTCGCTATTCTTGTCTGAAAATAGTGTTAATTTAAATAGTATCATCATCCAGCAGAATCAACGAAAATGTGCATGCTCGATTGCTGGTTAGTCATTTGTATTCGCGTATGTATTTGATGATTATTTGCACAGAGGACGTCAGTGGAAGACTTGATACGACCAGGTTAACCACATACTAGTGATGAGTTCAAAATCAAGAACCGCGAGTTGGTCACTGATATCTTTAAGTCACACTCACTATCAGCGATTGAATATCTGGGAATATCGTGATTTGCGATTCATTTTATTATTTTATTTATATTTGGTTACGAACTGTAATTCAGCGCATGTGCATATGAAACAAACATATTCATTTAGTAATGACGTCATCTAGTAGATTCTGCCAAAACATTTTACGCATTTGACCTGAAATGCTGAGAATTTGACCCGAAAAATAAATAATTTTTTTATGGTATTCATTCTCTTTGTGATGATATTAAATTAGTTATATATTCATTTTATACTTTTTACGCAAATTAAGTTTGAATAATATAAGTAAATATGCTCAAAATGATGTTTTTTTCTTTATTAATTTATTTCGTGTATTATGATATCGTGCGGCACAACGGTGTTAGTAATGAATCTGTGATCACAGTCACAGTTTCCAATCACTGATATTATCGAATATCAATCACAATCACACCAGTGAGTCAAAAGTAGCATTTTATCTCATCACTACCAGATACTGAAGATGGACCTCACTATCACTCTATCCTTTCTGCCTTCCTCACGGAGAAGCGGCGTGTTGGTAAGTAAGTTATTCACACAACGGTAGCACATGATCTGAATATATTTCAGCTTGTGCCCAAGAAATAAACTATCGACTGTGTCGGGCCTTAAGATTTTATTTCAGATTTCTATTAACACACTACTATTGAAAGTCTCAAATAATGTAAATAAAAAAAGTATGTAAATATTGATTGTTGTATTAAATTACAATAGTATTCGAACGGGGATTAGTCACAGTTTTCAATCATTGATGTCATCGCATACCAATCACACTTAACCAGTGATTTAAGAGTAGAAATTTATCTCTTCGCTGTACTTATCTAATACTAGTGCACTTTCTTATATACACACAAAATACATATTTTCACTGTGTGCTCCAGAGATTCCAAATCATCTGTCCATCAAAGGGTTGTAAAGAAGACGTATTTTTTGCTGATGCCTAAAGAATTTATCATGTACCGAGTAACGCATTGCGCAATTATTGCGTTAAATTCGTTTGGCTAAAGTCGTGCTCAGTCTCGAGATCGCATTCGAGAAATTTCCATTTTATATAAGATTAGCGCTCCCTACGGTAGTGGGTAGTGGGGTACCGCAGTTTTAGGCAGGCTCTGAATAATAGCTATTATGTATGTAAAATGCAAGTGAGTTCAATTGATTAAAATTAGAATGGCATTCAATAACCCAAGTCCTGGTTTCCTTAAGAATACACCTCTACCGGTCCTCTGCACCTGCATCTGCATTGAGCACTTCTTCATATATACGATGGCCTAGCCGCATTGAGGTCTCCTTAATTTTTTGAATTTTGAATAATTGGTTAGATGTCACCTGACGAAGATGTTTAATTACCTACCCTTTAAGCAGGGGCGTGCACTCTATACAATCAAAAAAACTGTATAACTATAATTTCTGCGAATTAAATCTAACTTAAATATTTATTTGATATATTATGTATTAAGTATGTAATCATTTAAAGTTCTCAAGTTAATGTTTTAACTAGAACCATATAGCCAACGAAATGATTTAGAATTGACAAATAAAGCTGCGCATGTGTTTTTTCGCAAAATTTTCCCCAAATGTACACGAACTAAACGCAACTTTAGTCCTGCGCGGTGTTGTAAATACACGTCTTCGCTGGAACAGACGTGTTGCAGAACGCCGCAAGTGTTTATTTGAAGCGGACTTAAATGTATGCGTTTCAATACACATTAAACGTGAACTCTTTCAGAAGTATACAAAAATACTTCTGAAAGAGTGTCTGATAAATACAACCTCTGGTTATAATGCCCATTACTTTTACAGCATCTATATCAGTAGCGTAGCCTACGTTTACGCCTAGTGCACGCCACTGCTATTAAGACATGTAATCAAAAAATATATAATGTGTATTTAGTTAGGCACAGCTCAATAAATTTCAATAGCTCAATAAATTTCAAAAGACCTAGAAACAAACAGTTTAATATTATGCATGTTAGATCAAAATTCATTAGCGAGAGATCTAGAATGTGATGCCTGGAAGGTTAGAAGAAACGAGTTGAATAATTAATCACTGTTCATATTTGTACTACTGTCATGTTGTATTCTCGCTTTGCATAGTATTCCAGCGTGTTCCGCAATTAGGTAATGTTTTTATTACGAAACGTCTCCGTTAACACTTAACAGTGGATTCATTTTTCAATAACGAATTTCGTAATTGCACGCGGTTTTTAAACATAGCTCACCAAATAATAATAATTTATTAACTTGTAATATTTTTTACACTTAATATGAATTTCTGTGACACGTGTTAGACACGTCATTCTTCGTCCTGTCTGCTGCGCTAGTTTTTTTTAAATATATGTTTTCAGTGTTATTTTGTTGAGGTAAGAAACGCAACATATAACATACAACTAAAACTCATAAAAAATATAAAAGGCATATGTACTTACATGAAATTCGTACCTAGACGACATTCTATAGGGCACTTGGTAATACTATCGACCGTATTTTTTCGATACATAGAATTTTTCTGTGTGATTTATCTAATTTATTTTAATTATAAAGAAACTATGTATTATTAGGAGAACACATTCTTATTGTGAAGTTGTACTTATTCAGAACAGACGGTCTGTGATATTTGAAATATTAATTAAATGTATTAATTAGAAAGATATACATATAAAATAAATTTTATTTAAAAAATTGTTGCGACACCGGGATTCAAACCTGGATCTTTTTCTAAACCGGGGAAGGTGCATTATCCAAATATGCTACAGCGACAAATTTTCGAACCTATATGTTACCTTTTTAAATTAATACACTTTAATTGTTCCATTATTTTAAAGAGCCGTCTACTTTGTTTTTACGAAATATCAAATACTTTTGAGTAATCCGATAGCAAACGCCAGAATTATCAATTCATTTTTATAAAATTTTGGACACATTTATACAACTTATATATTATTAGGCTCTTTCAAATAATGGAACGATTAAAATGTATTAATTTAAAAAAGGTAACATATAGGTTCGAAAATTTGTCGTCATTAAATATGTCGCTGTAGCATATTTGGATAATGGACCTTACCCGATTAAGAAAGAGATCCAGGTTCGAATACCGGTGGCGCAACAACAATTTTTTCGATATAATTGATTTTCTAATTAATACATTTAATTAATATTTAGAAACTATGTGATTCAAATAATCACAAATAACATGATTACATTATAAATTGAAAATAGTAATGTTCTAGAATATTGTCGTATATTATTTATTTTATATGTGAACTTTTACTAGGTTTTATGGTAGATTTCCTTACTTTCTTGTACAGTTAGAACTTAATTTACTTTTGCCGTAAAATATGGTTAAACATTATCAGGTTTAATACCTAGTAGACAAATCCAGTATCGTGAGCTATGATTCGATAGTTTCCGATTTCGGAGCTAGTATTCAACTCTTATAAATATGAAAGGTTCGAGTAATCACTATAATAATATTGAAAAATGTTAAATATACACTATAATATTGAAGAATGTAAAATGAACATTATAGTATTGAAAATTGAAATTAGTATTTTAAATACTAATTAAATATATTAATTAGAGATATATATATATAAAATCAATTTTATCGAACAATATTGTTGTTGCGCTACCGGGATTCGGACCTGGATCTCTTTCCAAACCAGTGAAGGTGCATTATCCAACTATGCTACAGCGACAGTACTTTTAACGACAAATTTACACTTTTCAAATTAATACATCTATCGTTTCATTATTTGAAAGAGCCATTTACTTTGTTTTAAAATATCAGACATATGTTCTGAATAATTACAACTTCACAATAAGAATGTGTTATCCTTAATAATTAGTATTTTACATTATTCTTTATCGAGTGGAATTCTGAATCCTGCAAGCAAGGTAAGTACATAAATTGACGTCTTCGAAATGAAGTGTTGGCAACGAAATTTTCGAATTCCCTGGATGGCACTTATAACATTTTATCCATACTATAAAAGCCATATCGATACCTTAATCTACAAAGCAGCTAACTCCACCTGTGGTTAAAAAACCTTTTTTGATGCCATTATTTTCCTCTTTTATTGTTCTATGGTTACACTAAAAGTCAAAAATTTCGCCTCATAATGTAGTCAGGTATCCACTCATAAAATATTGTGGACTATGCCTGTTACATCCTGTATATTCGAACACAGGAATTCTGTGCCCGGATGCACGTACGCTACCTTCACTTCTTTCTCCGTTGTTATTTTCTTTCATCACTATTTTCCCATTCAGAAAGATTCATCTCGTTGGTCACCGAAGCGTGTGTCCAAAAATGTCGATGGGGCTTTTGGAAATATGGTAATTTTCTTGTTATAATTACGCAGATGGCTGGCTCTCTCTTGCGCCAGAACTGCCGGAACCTGTTGGTCCATAGTGAAATTTTTCGGTTTTTTGTACTCTCATACGAAAGATCCACTTTTCGCACAACTCAAAATTATGGGCGGAGTAATGAAATCGTGAGCATGAGGGTCCTCGACGGCCTGTGCGTATACTCTTGAAACGAGAGAGCTGGGTGAAAGCGTTTCTTCGTTTCAACATTTTCAATTAGTTCCACCTTTTAATTAGAGTGCCCCTATGATATTAGAAGCCTATAATTCAATATTTATCGGATTTCTTTTTTCACTGCGGTCTTTGAAATGTTTTTGAAAGACGATTACTAATTTAATTATTAACAGCAATTTTTTAGCATATATCGAGGATACATCCCACACAAAATGAGTTATATTTACATATGCTAAAGATGTCCTGGGTTGACCATATTACATTACCAACGAAGTGGTACTAAGACATCAAGACAACTAACAGCAGTTATCAAATGAAGGAAAGCTGCATACTTCGGATACATTCTTCGCAATGAGAAATATGATCTCTTACAACTCGTTGTGCAGGCGAAGGTAGACAATAGCAGAGGCGTAAGCAGGGGCGTGCACTGCATACAAGCAAAAAAGCTGTGCACTACTGAAAATTTTGGTAAACAAATATACATTAAATAATCCATAATATGGAATAAATGGACAATTTATTACAATTACCCTATCTGTGTACCAGTAGAAACATCAATTGCCTAGTTCTAAAAACTACTACGACAACCCACCGCTGTAGTCGTAGCGCTGTTGTCGACCGATGCGGAGGTTTAAGCTATTTAAATTGCAGTCTTCTGTTTTTAAGCTATTGTCTTACTCAAGTCATACAATTGGCTACCTACTTAATTGAAAACTCCTTTCGGTTGATCCGTTTTGTACGGAGACGTTACTTATGCTGTTTTTGAGCAGAATAACATTTGAAAGGCTTACAACTGCGTGCAAATCATTGGAGTGTCTACTTCCTCTTTTAATAATTCGCTAATTTTACTATCTTACTGTTTTTAACTCGTTGTTTTCATTATCGTTATTTGCGTTCGATGTGCATTTGGTGCATGGATTTGTTTTTGGTTTGAGAAAAACAAAAAGCAATTGGGAGAACTATTTCCTATGTTAACTTTTAATAAAAATAATTATTTGCTTTAGTTATTACGTGAAGGATTTTTAAACATAAAAGAATCATGTTTAGTCATGAAAAGTGTTATTAAAAACGTCCATAAATTTTTTATATTGATTTTAATATGGGTAAAAAAATATTATTACGTTAAAACTTAAACTTTTAAAACACTACTAATAGTACTCAAAAATTACAAATGAATAAATGGTAGGGACGTACAAATGACGGATTCATTTTGCCTAAAGACAATATATATTGTAGTATATATATTATTTATGATTATTATTTTAGATTGTTAACTTTATTTTATTAACCACTTAATGAATTAAATACATCTACCGGTTTCGAAAAATATCATTTTCTCCTTCAGGATATCATTAACTAATCAAAAACATATGTTATATTGTTTCTTTAACCTTTACCATACTGTGATATAAAATACTCGTATGCAGCCATGCTGTCAACTCGTGCTACCGTAATAAATTAGATTTGTTTTAACCTTTGAAATGTGAAAAAATGCTTAATGTCATTATTAAGCATTAAATATAAAAAAATATATAATATTATAATTCGGAGTATTCATCAAGTCCTGTATAGGAGGTTGCATTATATTATATAATAGAACCTTTTTATACATCTTTCTTTAATTAGTTACAGTTAGTCTCTAATTAAGAGACACCATTATATTAATATGTTTGTTATTCTTTTCATTTCAAAATTAATATGTGATTTCTTTCTGTCTTGACACAAATGGTATTTTTGTTAACGTATTAATTTTATAACGGATTGAAATGAAAGATAATTTTTATTGTAGGATTCGCCTTGCATACTTGATTTTTCACTAGTCATTTTTAAGCGTAAATATTTTAATTTAATTTAACTACAATATGAATTGCATGTTGTGTGTATTTACCGAAATATTACATGTTTAATTAGAGCGGTAGACATGTGTTACTGCACGGTTTAGGAAGGGTTAACAGAATCTATTTTTAAAAAACGATAATTATTTTTAAAATAATTTTAGTATACCTAACTTAAATTGTTACTTGATTTAAATTATTAGAATAATTTTTAGGAAAAAATTTTGGAATGACATTTGTGGTTTATTTATTTAGTTGGTTGTTAATAATATTTTGGTTAGTTTTGCACGCTTTATTTATTTCCAATGATTCCAAATTATTTCATTTAAGACCAACACTGCTTACATGTAAAATAGACAATCCCAAATTTTTATCAAAACTATTTTCTAACAAATGATTTTAACCACAAAGTTGATTTTGCTAATCTTAAAAATAAAATCAATATAGCTCATCTTTTGTAGAAAGAAATATATTAACTTAGCTGCGTAACAGAAAGTGACTAAATGTCCAAAATCTATACATTTTGCGCAAGATAATGCATACTTGAACATATATTTGGTCACCAACATTGAATAGAAGACGGCCCATGAAGAAGATGATCAATTAGAAACACATTTTTGTTGTGAAGTTGCATTTTCAGAACATAGTTCTGTGGTATTTAATATGAATTAAATTTAATTTAATTCTAATATTACGTAAGGTTATTTTCATCATCATATCCTACATATACATATGTACACAAATAAGTTGAATCATTCTGTTATACATTTTGAATTTTTACTACCCGTTAGAGCATAGTTCTTCCCTAGTAACCTTTACCCATGCCATTACTACTCACTATTTTTGGAAATATTTATAGGATCTTCAACTACGATGATATCTTGCTATCTGGAGCAGTGGGGTATCACACGTAATCGATAATTCTTACTCTGTAAGTCTTTTGTAAGTTTTTTTTTTAGAAAGAAAGAAAGAAAGATTTATTTCTACAATAATTTTATATAATACCTTACATATTCTATTCATTGTCCATTTGTGTGCTTCTGAAGTATTCTGTAATATGATTTTAAAAGTATAATATTATTTATTGTCCAATTATGTGTTTTTGAAGTGTTCATTTAGTTTCTTTTTAAACTCTTTTATTTCTTTAATTTGTGTAGGGAGGCTATTGAAATTGTTTATCCCTACATATATAGAATTTTGCTGATTGTGTTTGGTGTTACATTTAGGGATTTTAAAGTTATTTTTAAACCTTAATGATGTGCTTGTTTCAAATTTTATAGTGTTATTTTCTTTATTTAATTGATTAATTGAGATTTTTTTGTAAATGTTTTCTATTTTACATATTATATTATATATTACGTATATAAATAATAGTTCCACTCCCGCCAGCCGCGGTAGACATGTCGTCACCAACCTGATCACCAGAGCCGCACCGCGAATGCGACACCAGCGTGATATTTACCATCGGTGCAATTATTATTGCCTTCGGTTTGTAATTCGAAACTGCGATCGATCTGGCTCTTAGGTGTGTTTGTGCGAATAAATAAAAATGCCCAGGACAATGTCCTCTGAGGCCACGAGCTCGAAGACACACGATACAATGTCGTAAAATCATCGCACCGCGTAACCTTCGCGGTCTGTCAGCGAAGGTGCGTTCAGAGGAGCGGTTTTAAACGGCGTATGGCGACAGTTTATTTTGCGGTTATAAAAACATATTATTAGGTTGATGCATAATTATTCGCCGGTTTTTTTTGCAAAATTTTGTTTTTTGAATTTGATGTTTATAATTAAATGTTTGAATTAGAAAGATATACATATAAAATTAATTTTATCGAAAAATATTGTTGTTGCTACCGGGATTCGAACTGTTAATTAATTCTGGCGTCTCCTATCGGACTATTCAAAGGTATTTGAGATTCCGTAAAAATACAGTAGATGACTTTCAAATAATGGAACGATAGATGTATTCATTTGAAAAGTGTAACTTTTGTCGTCAAAAGTGCTGTCTGCTGTAGCATAGTCAACAATATTTTTCGATAAAATTGATTTTGTATGTATATTTTTCTAATTAATATATTTAATTAATATTTTTAATAGTTATTCAAATTAGATTTTTTAAATTACATAAAAAGAACATTTTTTACCAGTGCTAAGCCTCCACCCAAAACCATCTTTTCTCACCGTCCACCATCTCTTCGGCAGACAACTTGAGTATTTCTTAATCCGAGTATATTAAATTCTCTTGTTGTTGAGGTAGGTCAGCGATTAATTTTCGTCCGTTACGAATATGTCGTTAGTAAGTACTTTTTTATTCTCGCCGGATTTATATGAAAAAAATTTATATGGTAAGTTTTTTTTATTCAATGTCCTTGCGTTTCAGCTCGTTAGCAATTTTATTAATAAGTATTAATGTTTCTTATTTAGTTTTTATCATTGATGCTAAGTTGGCGTGTCGTTTCCAACACTGTTTCAGTTAATGTTAAAATTGTAAATCATTTTTAATATATATTTTTTTTGCTGTCGGTTTAGATTTGAATTATTTGCGTTTTTCCAAAAAAACCATAATGTACTTGGCCTATTTTACTCTTAACATAAATCTAATACTAATTTATTTTCTTTGGCACATATTCGTTTATATGCGTTTTGTATTATAGATCTTCGAAAAAAAATGGAGGTGATGACAGGTTTAATTAATTTAGAAATGGGATTGAAACTTGGCTACTCAGACGTGGTTCGGGCCTCGTTCCAGGAGTTCAGCAAGTTAGTCCTATTTTCATAGTATGTACAAGCATTTAGCTCAGTTTATTACGTGTGAAAAAATTGCTAGTCCAGTAACTCATTTCCACTACCTGGAGATTAGCTCGCATGTTCTTGATAATCCACAGGCCATACGTACCAGGGCTTTATTTGACTTTAACCCTCCCCCCACCTTTTTTTTTCGTTATTAAGATATGATTTTAGCCAGAAATAAAATAGCTTTTGTAAACGCTAAAAACATGCATGTGTAAAAAAACTATCCAGTTATAACCTGTATACTTAGGTATGTCTGTTTATTTAAGTTGAGTTCACATATTAAACCGTCTCCAAGAGCATCTGGTCAATGGTTGAAAGAATGGGATCAATTCTTAACAAAAAAAAAAAAACTATAAATTTCCACGTAATGACTCCGGTCCTATTTTTTTTTTGCTTTCTCGTCGACTGTATGATATTTCATGTTCAAAATTCAATACGGAATATTTTTTATTAAATTATTTTGAAATGTACTTTAAAAGTAAGTTTCATGTCATAAGAAGTGCTGGCGCCTAACTACACCACTATTATTTGGTTTATAAATTTTTCGCTTGTAAGGAGAGCGTTTGGCCACCCATCTAGATGCTGTCTCCAAAAAATACGGCTTATCTTGCAATGATTAATAGATGCGTGCGCGCGTGACCATAGAACGAAATCTACTGTTAAGTTGGCACCCCGTGTCTCGGTATATCTTTGGCGATTATCTTAATTTAAAAAATATAAATTAGCACGTTGGACGCAATCACCCAAGCTTATAGAACGGTGTTAAGGTTTTAACAACATGAATGATCTTTGTGAAAGTTTGAGATATTCTTTAAGATTCAGCGCTGCGATTAACAAATTAAGAGCTATTAGTTGAACTAGAAACAACACTTTTAGATGGAGCACTTAACAATAAATTACGTTAAGTTTGAGTACTTTACTGTTATTTGAATTTAATGTTTATATGAGGTCACTGACACGATATAGGGAGTTATTTTAAAATGAAAAAGTTTTGTAATCATATGTTCAGCAGGATTCACCAGCCTTGTGTCGGGTGTTCTATTCATTGTTACGACCTATTGTATTGTATCATTGGAAGCGACGTTTGGACTGCTCATGTTAACGATACACGTCGATAGCTTGAAACTTGGCGTCACGATGCTAGAAGCATTCATAGTTTTTACATACCAGCAGCGTAGCCGTGACTGCAGCCAATTAATTATTGAAGAGGACTAACCAAGTCGTTTTTCCGCGTTGATAGATGAGACATTTTTCTTTCCTGACAACTTTATCTTCTTGTACATCCTCTGCAGTATCTGGTCATGCCAAGTCTTTCGCAGACGTCCTCTATTTCTGTTGCCATCAATACTCATTATCTAAGTTTATTACCATCCTCTCATTTATTCGACATTATTCCACAAGATCAAAACACCTAAGTGATCTATTTTAAATCTGTAATTAATTGATAACTATTAAAAAAAAACATATTGTATATTTTTATGAAGCCATATTATATTATTCAAATGATTTGAATATGTAATGTATCGTTCCGACGATGACACACGTCCGCACCGTTTTATATCCATATCTCGTACTGTCGTGCGACGTCGCCTGGCGACAGGTTATAGTTGAACTTGATGTTTTTTCTTGCTGGCAATACAGAGGCGAGAGAGAGCACTGCTGGCATTCGTGGTATAGTACAGATGAATATTATGTTCCAGGCCGAAATTATTTAATTCATTAAAATTTCAAGCGTATCTCGGGTTGTGTGTGAGGTGACACCGTCCTGTTGAAACCATATCTGTTGTAGGCCCAATTGACCTAATTCGGCCACCAATAGGTTGTTACAGCATTGCCTCTTGCGTCCTGAAAGAAATAGGGCCCAATGATTCGCTGGCACACGTGGCGCACCATTCAATACAAGTTGGGTGTAAAGAACGTCTGTGTATCAATTGAGGATTTTCAGTGCCCCAATAACGACTGTTTAAAAGTCGAAATGAGCTTCGTCGCTCATGATGATTTTTGTCCAAAAGTCCAAGGTTTGTGTTTATTTTAACGTTTGAATGACTTCAACACGTTGTTGACGCGTTAGATGCTCCATAATAAATTGTAATCAAGTACTCTCTACGTCTACCAAATGCGAACTGACAAATGTCTGCCAAATCAAAATGGCGGCCAAACAAAATCGGCCTGGAACATAATATTCAACCTGTATAAGTAAGGATTTTAAAAAATTGATTTTGGTTAGTTTTGAGTAATTTATTTTTATAGTTCTTTTGATTCTGAACGGGCTTCACACACACGCGTGTTAAATCGCTGAGTCACCTATGTGGCACGCACACGGCCGCCAAATGTTACGGCGCCCCGCGCACTTCCGTTGCGCGGTACTTGCACTTCCTGAAACAGTTGGAGCCACTTTTCTCATAACCATGCGGAAGACGAGCTCAATGAAATTTTTTGCAATCTTCATCAGGATTTCCCGAATTAATGCCAATTCAAACAGTATATTGTTGTGTTTTTATGATGTGAACAATAATATTTTATTAAGGAGAACACATTCTTATTGTGATGTTGTAATTATTCAGAACATAGGTCTGTGATATTTTAAATACTAACTAAATGTGTTAATTAGAAATATATACATATAAAATCAATTTTATCACAGACCCATGTTCTGAATAATTACAACTTCACAATAAAAATGTGTTCTCGTTAATAATATATAAGTTGAATCAATGTGTCCAAAAATTTAATAAAAAATAATGTTATCGGTTTACTCAAAGGTATTTGAGATTCCGTAAAAACAATGTAGATGGCTTTCAAAGAATGGAACGATAGATGTATTAATTTGAAAAAGTGTAACATATAGGTTTCGAAAATTTGTCGTCAAAAATACTGTCGCTGTAGCATAGTTGGTAATGCACCCCGGATTTGAAAAAAGATCCGGGTTCAAATTTCGGTGGCGCAACAACAATATTTTTCGATAAAATTGATTTTATAAGTATATCGTTCTAATTAATACATTTAATTAGTATAATTTAATAACAAAATAATATTTATAAGAAGTGAAGAGAAATTGATCAAATCCAATACATTATTTATTTATTTATATCGAAGACCTGATGTAGACAATTGTTGCAAACTGATTAACATAGGTAGATACGTTATTTTGTGTGTCTGAGTGCAGAGTAAAACAAAAACGATAATTTAAAAATAAAACTAACAGCAGAAATGGATCGATAGATGAAATTTCATATGTGACTAGTGTTTGTACGTATGAAAACAATAAAATCATCAATATATCCATCAGATCTTATATTTCAAGAGTACAATGCCCTAGACATAAGACAAATCTCTATGTTGAGACTCGTCCAATATTTCCATGCTAACAAAAACTGACACAACACAAGACGAACAACGAACATCTACACGCCAGTTCCGAGAGCGACAACGACATTTTATCAAAGATTCTACATGTTCTTAGCTCCGAAACTGTACAACACACTCAACACCAACTGGAAATCGTCCACTTCCAATAAGATTACATAAATATGGACCCAATAGGGTAGAGAGCTATCAGAAGCATCGCTATCCAATATTCTAACATAATCATTATTCAGTGTCTACACTAATAATTCACTAGTTCTACAACAATCTCACTACATTTTTTTTTATTCCTGCCGAATCTTTATCTTTCTTGAATTAAATAACACCATAACAACACGAAAGAAATTGGCTACTTTAACACAGACGGCAGTCTAGCAATGTAGCTAGGACAATGCTCTATATATCAGAGGTGGAGTCTACTCCATCCACACAATAAACTACTAGTATATACTTAATTGCAATATAATTGTATCTTATGTTTATCATGTTATATTATAATATATTCACCTCTATTACAACAAAATCATGTATGTCGATAAAGTCTAATAAATAAATCTTTCAATAATCTGGAATTCCGCAACTTACACTAAAAGCAGGGATACTTAATACAAAATTCATGCGTTACTAGTGTGAGAATTTTTCTTTTAGAATATTTCAATAACAATACATAATACGATCGTAAATGTCCATTTATGGATACTGCCGTATCGGTGGTATTTACATTCGCATGTACACATTAGTACAACAAGCAACAATTAAAACTATTTTAAGAGCAATAAAAAAAAACTTCCCCCCTCCCCCCCGCCATTCCTTGCGACGGCTTGGGAATTCGAGAGTAATTACACAATAGTTCGGAATTAACAAGGCAAACTGTTTGTTTTTAATGTCTGCAATTTAAAATAGATCAGAAATAAAAATATTTCGAAGTAATCACCGCAAAATGTACACAATTGTGTTCTGTTTCAATGCGATGCATTATTGCCAAAATAAAAGCAAGCGCTGCTGATGATGGAATCGGACGGGACGGAGCGGGGACAGGACACGGGTGAATGCGTAGTTGGAAGGGGTTGGCGAATGAAAGAGGGAGTTGGAAATGATGGGATGAGGGTAAGGGAATCCTTCGACAGCGGATAAGGAGGACAACTCGACTCGCCCGATGATGACGGTTTATCCTGAAGTTCACCCCAAAACTTGAACTGCTCGAACCGGCGATTCTGATGAATCCACCGCACTCTGAATGATTTCTTTCACACATACAAAAACGAACTAGGCGAGCTGGGAAACAGGTGTAGACTGATTGGAAATAGGCTGAGGGGTAGGAACAAAACAAAATCGATGACATTACATTTAACAATAATAATTTTGATTCATTTATCGAAGTATATGTGTTCATATATAAAAAAAATGATGATAATAATACGGAACAACCGTTTTTTTTTTTTTTTTTAATAATTCGTTATCTCTGTTCTCTGTCCACCCAATCAATCAATCGAGATATTCCTGCACTCTTTAACCAATTTAAACCAAATTTTGCATAGTTGCTCTTTAGGATTCTGCGCAAAACATGCCAGTGATGGTTGAACCGTTATTGTGACTGATTATGGTCGATTGTAACTGATTTTTCGTGTTTATTTGAGCAATCTCTGGTACACTAGAAACTAAACCTGTAATAGTTTAATCTCAGTTACCAATCATCGTTACAATTTGATATAATCACAGTCACAATAGCGGTTTACCATCACTAGCTGCAATCACGTCACAAGTCAAGCAATTTCTTTAACCAAAGATAAGCTTCATGCACCGCGTTTCCTTTGAATCTTCCCCTGTCGCATGACTTGTATATTTCATTGTCCAAATTAAATGTAGTAGATTAGAATCTCTATTAACACAGGCTTATCTTTTGATAATCACGATCATACAATTTTATTTTAAAGTCTTTCCCTAATCGATCTTTGATTTTGGCACATTTTTGTAGCGTTGAAATATTTTTTGTCAGTTTGTTTTGTTTACGGCATATCCCTCTTAACTAAATATTATAAATAATCAAATCCTTTTTGCAAATAGTCACCTTTTAAATTTGTTTTCATAGTAGTTCCTGCTTAGTTACCCACCACATTATAGTTTTGCTTGTATTTTTAATTTCAGTATACATTGTGTCCTGAAGAACAAATAGTGGTTTAATCAAAGTATTTTGTCTCGTTGTTTACATAATGTATTATTTCCACATTAAACCTTAAAGTTTGTACAGCGGATTGATTTTTTTTGGCCTAACGTATTTAATTTTAATTTAACAGATTAATTTTTTTGACGTAAGTTGAGTCTTAATACAGGCACGCTTCTTAGAAAAGCCCAATATTAATGATGTAATCTTTTTAATAGACATCAAGTACCTACAGATGTGGATAACCATCGCACTAGTGTTGAGCTTAAAATCACGAACTGTGAGTCACTCATTGATATCTTTGATTCACACTCACTATCAGTGATTGAATATCTGAAAATATCGTGATTCGTGAATCATTATTTTATTTTATTTATATTTGGTTGTGAACCGTGATTCGGCGCATGTGCGTATATAGGAAATGAAAATATTCATGAAGGAATGACATTATAATTCGTAATAAGCGCCATCTAGTAGATTCTGCCAAAACGTTTTACGCATTTGATATGCTGAAAATTTGACCCGAAAAATAAACTCACATTCTCTTTGTGATGATATTAAATTACATATGCTAGAATGTTTTTTACCTAAATTAAGTTTGAATAATATAAGTAAATACGCTCAAAGTTATGTTGTTTTATTAATTCATTTATTTCATGTATTGTGATATCGTGTATTAGTAATGAAACTGTGATCACAGTCACAGTTTTCAATCACCGATATTATCGAATATCAATCACAATCACACCAGTGAGTCAAGAGTAGCGTTTTTTCTCATCACTACACCACACTGTGCAAGCTGCAAGGCCGTATTTTATAATGCAGTCGTCGTAATAGGTTTACCTATTCAGGGAAATCATTTCCACGTTTGTGATTGGTTAGTAAAAAAGGCATTCGTTGCGCAGTCACACGGCGGTGTGCGGTAGACTCGTATGATTGATTGCAAGAATAAAATCCGCATTTGCACGTTATGCAACGTGGTGTCGGATTCGTGCATTTTTATGCGAAATGCATCGTGATCTTTTAGACTACTTCTACAATATGGACTGTTGTCCCTACTTTGCGATCCTATCGCGTATAGCGAGGCTCTGGTCATGGTGTTGGTCCAATTTGCTCAATCTGATTTTTACAACATGAAGACATAATAATTTCAACGCTTCATCAGGAACTACGCCAATAAGCGAGTGACCAAACTTTTGTGACGTTTGCGGTGGAAGGAGTCGTCAAGTGAATACGACATGGTGACTCAAACCATTAAAAACTGAATTTAAATTGTGATTTGCTCCTGCAGAGCAAAGGTTCTTTGTGTTTTACTGTTGTGAAGTTAATTCCCAGTTGTATAATTTTGAAGAAGTTTATAATTTTTATTCACACATCTCAGACCTTATTTTAATGCCTCGTTGCTATTTTGATGAAGATAATTTGTTTAAATCTCTTGTTAAAGTAAACGCTGTTGTAATATTATTTTATGCTATAATACTTTGTCGATGTTAACATTTTTTTCTTTTATTTATGATTAATCTTTTTATGCGACAAATACGAGATGGGCTATCTGCTGTTTTCAATATTATTCATAAGTATCTACATTATCTAAATAATTAGACAAAATACTTTGTTTAAAGCACTATTTATCGATTATTCTACATGTTTCGATACCAATGATATCTTCTTCAGGAAACTATGTATACTGAAATTAAAAAAACAAGCATAGATAAAAACAAAACTAAAGTTGTGAATAAGTAAGAACTAATATGAAAACAAATTTAAAAGGTGACTATTTGCAAATAGGACTGGGTTATTTATAATATTTATCTTGCTATTAACACTTTTTCATATTTCTAAAATTTCAAATTTATCTAACTGTAAACCCCTAGTATTTGTATGTATAATTTCTAAACCCTTGTTAATTATGAAAAGAATGGTTTGTTTCCAAATGGTCGAATAATCAATAAATAGTGGTTTAGGCAAAGTATTTTGTATTATTATTCAAAAATAATAATACAAAAATATTCCACATTGATATTCTTGCTCTTTTGTAGCTCAATAAGTAAGTTTGAACCCCTCCACATGTTTGTCGTCAAAGGTATCCTGTCCATTCGACTACGTTCTCTGCAAGATTAGAATAAAATATTATTATTATAAAATCTCGCAATGACATTAAAATTAGTAATAGCTTTAAACACACACATTAGTAATGTTTATACGTACGTTTGTTAAATAATAAAAGTTACCCAACACGCTTGCGTTACTTCTGCAGTCGCACTTTGTGACTGTGTAACGTAAGAATATATGCGGAAAAATAATAAGGTATTCGATGTTGTAAATGTGAAAGTACATTCCTTATGTAACTAACTAGTTCTGGCGGCGCTAGATGCCTTCGTGAGATGTACCGGAACAGGGCTAGGTCCGCACAATGCTAGAACACTCGCCGTCTCAAGACTGGTAGCCGGGGTAGTCAATCATGTGGGGCAGTCAGTCACGCGGGGCAGTCGGTCTGAGGGTAGTCAATATCTTTTTTTTTTTTTGAAATAGAGATGCGTACACGGAATACATCGATAATTTGGTGGACTCCTGGGATGAGGTGTTCGAATGAATTGAAATAGATGAGAGATGCACTGTAATTATTATTTGATAATCATTAAATTTGCTAAACAACGACTGTTTAGTTATTCAGTCGCGGTACTAATGGGCAATACGCGGTCACACTAATTTTTTATGGAGAGAAGATTTAAGCAACCGTATATATATCGACCTTTATTGCCACACGCTAACACTCGAAAGACGTGTTACTGCCCATAGTCATAATCCTTTCTCCGCGAAGTGATGCCATATATACATACCTATAGATGCACCCTACCTTGATACGGTGAAAGAATTATCACATAATTTAAAAACTATCATTCAATAAAAATGTATTTTTGTTTTACTAACTTTTAAATATTGAAATACGAAATGTGTTTTCTAGCCTGTTTAATTTACTCTATTTGGTTTTCAGATAGTGCAGTCTGTATTGCTCTCCCTAGAATTGTACATACGGTGTTCTTACGTATTAACTTTGAAATATATGTATCCACTTAGAGCCGGTTGTGTGATCAGTAGTCACTTTTTACTATAGTAAAAAATGCTACTAAAGTAATTTTTTTTGCGAAGACGGGTTTCTTAATCGTTAGTAAAAAACATTTACTTCTCGAAAGTACATCCCGTAGTAAAATCATTTTACTCTGCGATATCCGATAGTAAAAATGAGAATCGATATTTAAATATTTGAAGCTGTTCCAAAAGTCATCTGACACATTGATACTTTGAAAGTTGCAGTATACGACAATTAATCATTCAATATCCCGCTATTTTAGTGATAAAAGTTCGTCTGATGATGATCTCGTTGTTTAATATACATTGTTACACATAATACGAAAAAATGTCACCATAAAGTGACAGATATAGAACGCCTAGGCGAAAAAATCCATAAAATAAAGCATATTTCATGATTATTTGTCACACCTATAGACATCTCCATCTATGCTTTGACAATAGTAAATTTGACGTTAGAACAACCCGCAAACTATTTGAACCACGGGCGTCAGTAAAAGTTACCATAGTCAACAGTAACTAAAGATCACAAAACCGGCCCTTAAAGACATTCTTGAAAAATACGTACAAATCATAAATACGTCACATTTGACAGTGCTACCATAGATAAGAAAAGAAACCACAGAGTGCGACGCGATATGACCATGGGGCATAGATGAGATGACTGGATATTTTTCTTATCTGTGACATGATGACACATGCTCAGTTTACTGCATTTGCTACTCACTACATCCAACACGTCCAGGGTGTCATAGGAATAGATGGGGAAACGCAATATATGTATAATAACGATACCTTTAAAGGACTCTATGTAGAAAGATCTATGAAATTGTTAATAATCCGTTTATTATAGAAGATTACTAAAACAAATCTTCTTTTTAATGTTATTCAAGTTTCAATAGATAATATGAATCAATATTCAACATTAGCAAAATTACTTTGTGGCCTCATTTTATATAAATAATTAGGCAAAGTACTTTGTTTAAACCACTATTTATTGATTATTCGATCTTTTGGAAACAAACCATTCTTTTGATATTAACAAAGGTTTAGAAATTATACATACAAATATTAGAGGTTTACAGTTACATAAATTTGAAATTTTAGAAATAAGACAAAGTGTTAATAGCAAGCTAAATATTATAAATAACCAAATCCTATTTGCAAATTGTCACTTTTTAAATTTGTTTTCATATTAGTTCTTACTTATTCACTACTTTAGTTTTGTTTTTATCTATGCTTGTATTTTTAATTTCAGTATACATTGTTTCCTGAAGAAGATACCATTGGTATCAAAACATGTAGAATAATCGATAGATAGTGGTTTAAACAAAGTATTTTGTCTAATTGTTTAGATAATGTATATACTTATGAATAATATTGAAAGCAGCAGATAGCCCATCTCGCATTTGTCACAGTGATCGTATCACTAAAGCTTTCACTTACACGAAGTATTTGTATAGAAACACAATTTACTAACACACACTACTTTTGACTCACTGGTGTAATTGTGATTGTGATTGATATTCGATAATATCAGTGATTGAAAACTGTGACTGTGATCACAGTTTCATTACTAATAACATATCATATCATAATACGCGAAATAAATTAATAAAGAAAAAAACAATTTTGAGCATTTTTAATTATATTATTCAAACTTCATTTGCGTAAAAAACGTATTCTAGCATATATAATTAATATATAACTAATTTAATATCACAATAATGTATAAAAATGAGAGTTTATCTTTCGGGTCAAATTTTCAGCATTTCTGGTCAAATGCGTAAAATGTTTTGGCAGAATCTACTAGATGGCGTCTATCACGAATTATAGCGTCATTCCTTCATGAATATTTTCGTTTCATATGCACATGCGCTGAAACACGATTCACAACCAAATATAAATAAAATAAAAAATTAATCACGATATTCCCAGATATTCAATCACTGATAGTGAGTGTGACTTAAAGATATCAGTGATTGACTCACGGTTCGTGATTTTGAGCTCATCACTACATGGTAATATTTTTTCAATCCCTTATCACATGATTTAAATAAATTAGTTTCACAAGAGACAGACGAAATAATTGCTGATGGCCGAAAAGGGTTCATGTGTAAATTAATCGGCGGTCATAAATTGTTCGGCCTTCCACAATGAATTCTGTGTACGCCCACCTGTTGGGCAAAAGTCAAAGCTCGCGTTCCGCTCGTTACTGAAATCACCGTACGTTTCGATACGAAAGATAACCCAGATTCTCACCGCACCGGGTGATGGAAAAAAATCTATTTAATTTATAATTTAATAGCTTCGCACGCAATGAGGCAGTTTTACTAAAAGTTTAACAAAAAATAGCCGTCTGTTACAATTCTTGCGATAATTAAAATCGATTTATTTATTTTTGTTCAGAGGTTATTTTCTTAACCGTTTCTCACGGTCGTCCATCATAGCTACCTATTATTTTTCTTATATTATTATAAAAGCATGCAAAATTAATCTATTACAATAAATATATACAATCAAATAATTTAGACCTGAAATTAAACATAGTTGTAGATAAATGTTATAAAATGGTTCGGATATTTGTAGTGACTTTATCAATAAAACGAGACAGCGTCAGGTGTGAATATTACAGGACCTCAAAAATGATGAAATACGGTATGGAGAATGCACAGATATAGAAGAAGCCAACAGTGGTTTCAGGACATGAGTTTGTGAGGTTCAAAGGTTTGTCCGCAACAGGGGAATTCTGTAAAATAAATAAAAAAAATTACAATAAAATGTATTAAATTGTGTATGATTACTAAATGTATGACTATATTAATATTTCAGATTCGAATAATCTGATGTTTGAGAAATGCACAGCTGTAGCTATTTTATTAAAAATATCTATTTGTTTATTATTAATACTACAATAATGAGGAGTGGACCCACCGCTTACCCAGAACCGATGCAATAAGCTCAAGTCTCCTATCTCGGTCCTACTGGTTCGCCGCCTGATTGGCATTTTTTAATGCTACCAGGCGGCTGTTCGATAGCGTCCCGCATATATGCCAAAACAAAATATACCCTCATTATCCCAGGCTGACTCACTTTATTAACACATAAGATATTTATAATACAATTAAAATATAATAGAATAGTCGACAGCGAGAGAGACAAGGTGTAACAAGGCCGCGGAGCAGAGGGGAAGTGAAGAGGCACTCCATTCCGGGAAACTAGACGGCACAAAAAAGACTCATCCTCCACGCACCACTGCCGGCAGATTTAACCCACAGAAATATCGCAGATCATATTTGAACAGGAGGTAAAAAATAACAATAACAGACCATAAGGATCAAATACTGTACTGAAAGACATCACAAAAACACCCAGGCAATCGAACCGGAGCCCCCGGTATGAAAAGCCAAGGCCGCCAAATTTCTAGTGTATGTAAAATATCAATAGTATTAATGTACGGTAGTTTATTAAAAAAATCAATATTATTAATTTAGTATGCGTGGAAAATTTTAATGGTGTTAATGCAAAGTTGTAGCTCGTTTATTAAAATATCAATTTTCTTAACGTACGTCAAGTTAATAGATACGTAAGCTAAAATTATAGTTTTTTTTCATTTGTATAAAATTTTAACGTGGTTAATTTTTGTGCTGTAATGATAATCTGTCACTAATCGCTTATTATATAAGTGACACATTTGTTATATGTACATATTGCTATATACGTTTCATAATGAATATGTGTGTATTTAAATAATATATTAGAAATATCATTAAATACACGTAACCTTGAGTTACTAGCGGTGGCTGACTGCGGAGTGTCGGGTTAGTGATCAACAATTACAACTCACGAGCGAAAGTGTACTGAAAATATAATTAATGATCTCACTAAACGCTTCCAAATGTTGATTACTTTATTAATCCTGAGAAAATTACTTTTGAAATTGTACGATCTTTTTTAATTAATAAAAGAGTTTTTTTTTCAATAAGAACGAAATAATTTTAAAATGAAATAACACAAAAACAGTTTAAGATACAACCGAAAATTGTATTTATTTTGAAGCACTAACGATTACGTTATGTTTTAAATAAAACCTCGGCTTCGTTTACAGGAGTGAATTCGTTTATCCTAATTTTCCATGACTAACAAATAAATTAGCAATATTTAAGTGTTATTGAGTATTCAACTATTGTTAATATAATGTACTGGACTAAATAAGAAATATATATAAAATTGAAAATTGACTTTTCAGGCATATTCCAGTATGACGTGTTAATCATTTGTCATATATACAGATAAAGAATATAGCTTCCATATTTTCTAAAAAAAAAAAGATTCTCATTAGTGACAGCTATGCTGTTTCAGGAAATGAATATCAAATTTCAGATCATAGATGGCGATAGCAAAGTTGTAGTTAAATATAAGTGTTTCTACATGGTAACATATACAGGATGTATCAGACCTAGTCAGGTGACTAAATTACGAGTCGAAAATGTTTAAGTGATATGTGCCTAATCTCAAGCATTCTAAAAATCGTAATAATGCGATTATTTCGATTCATTGAAATATTTTAAAGATTCCAAATTATATATTGAATACAAAACATTAAAGGTCATCAAATTTCGAGCGGCTAGACTATTTTTTGTCAGATGATTTAGGGCTTGAAGCATAGATTAGATATCTATTAATAATGGAACAATTTCGCAAATATTTATTTCGAAGTACATAGATTTCAAGCTTAAGTAGTAAGCCCTGTAATACTTCCACATTTTCCCATATAATATAATATAAATAGCTTCGTCTCTATGAGATATCTATAATTTGTTAAATAAATTAGGCCTAATGTCGTGAATACAGCGTTCGATATTTAATTTCTATTATCAGAATTTAAATATTTGAAATATGTAATACTGCCGCACTGTATATAGTTAATTATTTAAATTATTATATTTTTCACAGAAACCATAAGTCCTATGTAGGCGTCTTTTGCGACCCTTGTAGGATGCGTTTTAAACATTAGTTAATAAACAATATTGGTAAAGTTGTAAGTGGAACACCGTGTAGTGGCATTATCCGTCTGGAGTACATACCGGGTGCCTAAGTAATAATAATATCGATCACTTTTTGATCGAGTGTAATGTCAAATTAGTACCATAAATATTAAGCACTCGCAATAAATACTTACAAGGTATATTAATTAGGTACTGAGGGCTGACCCAGAGCAACTGTCATTTGATTTAATTCCACCTGTGAAAAATAAATACGGTCGGATAGTACACACGCAGGGTTGTGAGTAGAGATTAGAGATATTCGAATTATTTGGCATTTTTCTACAATTCGATACTCGAATATTTGTGCAGCTATTCGAATAGTATTCCTACTCATTTCTAAGAATGAAATATTAAACAATTCTCAGGATTGTGATTCGGACGTGGAATAGATACCTGTTGCTTGTTCGAAGAGTTCATCGACGTCCGAATTGCAGACTGAATCAAGAAGCGCCATTTTATCCCTCGTAGAAACTACAAATGTTCGTTCAAATAATCTAAAAAAAGATTTTAGATATTTGGATAATTTAAAAAAAAGACGTTAGACCTACTATTTAAAACACTTAACAGTTAAGCCAATGTCAACCGCTACTGAGCGGGTATTTTCAACTGCAGCGACGATAAAAACAAAATTAAGAACAAATTAAAAATACGAAACGTTCAATGCGTTGTTATTTTTAGAATATATATTTTAAATCTACAATAAATAAACAGTTTATGGTAAATTAGCTCGTTTTATTATACATTTTGATGCACTTACTTATAATAATACGATTTATTTGAAATATTTAAAATTAATTTAATACTGATATTCGAATAGTTGGAATCTCCAGTTGTGAGTTGTGAAATATAGGTTGTGTCAAATAATAATTCCAATTCAATAAATAAATTCCCAAGATTCCGATTAATAATAGGTACACATATGATACATGAACTGCACTAACCTGTTTAACTTTGGTGTCGTTAGATTTCGGCTGACTGAAGCGCGCACTGGTGGTTTTAGGACTGCTGGAATGGTCGGAGCACCGGAGATAATGCAAATCACGCTTTCGTTATCGTCTTCTGCGATTCCGACAATAGGCGGCAATAATCGCGCACACACACACATGCACATTTTTATCAACCAGGAAACCCAGTGGTGCCAACAGTAATACAATCAGTAAGATATTCGTTTCTGAGAATATCTTCCCGATTAATTTCAAAAGGTGGGAGACGCCGCGGCGCACACTTTGGGAATGTTTGTGTATTGTTAATGTATTGTGCGAGTACCAGAATATTAATGTTCTATCTCTCTCTCACTCTCTAGTTGCAAATGCGTGAATTGAGTTTCTTCCCTCCTCTCGGTACTAGACATTGTTTAAACGAACATGTAAAGTTGCTTAGCAATTTATCATTCCATCTTATAGATGATCAACGTCTTGTTTTTCTTCGTCTTTCCACATTCTTAATTATTATTATTAATATTCCCTAAGTATGCAAGATTTGTTGTTGTGAATAACTTTTTCTATTCTTGTGTATCTAGTCTTGAAGAATGGAGTTATATGAAGAATGAAGAATGCGTGTCGCAGTCCAAGGTGTGCGTGTGACGCCAAACACATATTTATCATGCCAGTCGATATCGTATTGTGCTAGTCGACCTTTATTCAATTAGTGCTCGACCATAACCAGGGCCGGCTCGAGGGGGCGCCGGGCCGGGCAAGCCGGGGCAAAACCGTGTTGCCCTGGAGAATGTCAGCTAATTCTCCAGTATCATAATAATTATAGCTTATAGGGTGCTGTTAAAAAAGACTGGCCGAAAAATTCACCCGGGCTGTAATTATGAAGATACGGAAACTGAAATATTTTGTAATACACCACTCTCCTCCTTATCATCAACGCAAGATTTAACCACAAAAAAGGGGGTCTGGTCGCAGGACGTTGTAGCTGCTGAATCTGAGAGTCAACAGATCTACCTTTTTTTTTTAAAATCAGTAATAACTCTACCTTTATTTAATTAGTGGTATATTGAGGCGGGGGGTGAAGGAAAATTGACACTTTGATTGGGGCACAATTTTTAAGAACCATAAAGATCGTTAATTCCACTCAAATTTGACCGATTATTTGCGTAACCGTTACGGAGACATCGCGCAACTGTAAGGAACTGTTATATTATTAGACGTGTACATAATTTTTTTTTAAATAATGAAATTTTTTGCATGTAATCAAACCCTTATAAATTATCTATTATCTTAATCATCGAATTCATAGAATCACTTTAGGTTTCCTGCTTAACCGTGCATTGAATTGTTTTCATAGAATACATAAAAATAAACCCGGTTGTATTATGTATTATATAATACATACTTCGATCGGTATTACTAAAATATACAACGTTTATAATTGCGAACACCTGCTTGAATCTTGATAGTCTAAACGATAAGCGTCTGTAATGTGCTGGTTATAAGAATTGATTAAAAAGTAACGTAGGTAGGTCATGTGTTCACTATTTTTGTCTAATTGTCGGGGTATCAATCGTCAGGGAACCAATAATAAGTTCTCTCTCTCTCTCTTTCTCGGTCGATGTGCTCATGACTGACCATCGCGACCCTGTTCGCAACGTTTCTCAGACTTGGACTGTCCATCTTATTAGAGATTGGACTCCGCCCTCCATCCCCCGTGATCACCAACTTCTCCAGGCTATCTCCATCTCTTTTAGAAACATGCCCAAAGTATGTAATAACAGTATGCATGTTGTAGAGAACCTTTCTTTAGTACGGAGTTCCTGTAGAATAAATAAATAAATTCGTTTTCCTGTCCGTGGTACGCGTAGTGTGCTACGTCAGAAATCTCACGGGCGTGTTTCAATTATCCTTAGTACTTTTGCGTTTTGTGAAATGGAGCGGCTCAATCAAATTTTAGTTTACTTCGACATGGCATACTTGGCCTTACCAATTGTTCTTCGTATCTCGACCTCGCAGCCTCCATTTCTTGACACGAGTTATCCCAGGGATATAAAATCACTGACCTCTTCGTAATTGTTAGGAACATTAGTTCTCGACATTTGGTCAAAGCGTTCTACTGTGAATATTTCTATTTTGACAATGTTTTGCTCTCCCTCAATGTGTGTGTTAAATACCTTCAATTAGTGATGAGAAACTCTTGACTCACTGGTGTGATTGCTATTCTAAAATATCACTGATTGGAAACTGTGACTGCGATCACAGTTTCATTACTAATACGCGTGCGCCGCACGATATCACAATACACGAAATAAATGAATGAATAAAAAGTAATAGCATTTTCTTATATTATTAAAACTTTATTTACGTAAAAAACATAGTCTAGAATATATAATTAGTATATATTTTATTTAATATCATCACAAAGATAATGAAAACCTTTAGTTATGTGAATTTATTTTTCGGGTCAAATTGCGTAAAACGCTTTGGCCGAATCTACTAGATGGCGCTTATTTCCAGATACACATTCAATCACTGATAGTGAATGTGGCTCAAAGATATCAATGATTGACTCACGGTTCGTGATTTTGAGCTCATCACTACTTTCAATAGCGATAAATCCTGATCCTGGATATTCTGTTAATAATGTGGCGAACTCATAATGCCACCTGGCGGTGGTTCGCGGAAGCACGATGACACGTCGCATACTGGTTCACAGCGAGCTTGCTGTAGACAACGACAGAGGGACGCGGCGCTAGTGGGCGATGAGACCGGCAGACGATAATACTAAGCCCAGAAATCGATTCTGGTTCCGTGGCTGGTGCTCTCAACACGTTCTCTTATAAGTGTAACTTATTTTGTACTTGTAAATATAACAGCTACCTGTACTTTATACTGTGTTCAAATAAACCGGACAAAAAAACCCAAGGTATTGTTCTCTTAATTTAACACATCTGAGATGTCATTCTTCTTTACACGTTTTTTAAATGGCTAGTACAACCTGCATCAGCTGAGTATAATCGCTGTACCTTTAAACTAATACCAACACAGTAAGACAGATCACCACTAACCTGGACAGTCGGGCGATCTTACACATGCAATCCAGACTGCTGGCCGATCTTCTGATGATTCCTGATGTGTGCTTTTGTCGGTCGCCAAAAATTCCTCACATGTGCCGAATAATTTCCTAGACCGATTTCGATGGCGGCTGGATACTTTCTGTCAAGTTAAGTGGCATTACTGAGCAAAACAGGCATACCGACAACATAAAACCCAGGGCTACCAATCGAAGGTTGTCAAACACGCGTATATTATGTTTTGCCATTTCGTCTTCACTGGTAGCAATTAGTGTGGAATCTGCAAATCGAAGGTTGGAAGGCTTTTTGCCGCCTATTGAAACAAATTAGTGCCTCGTTAAAATGTATGTGCGTGCTGTATTTTTTTGTGTGCGGTATATTAGCGAATCGTGTGCGCGTGCACACAGGTTATAAGGAACATTGCGTGTACTTAATTAGTCTAAAAGTTTATTTATAAATATATATATTTCTACGCACCTTTTTTAAAATCAGCAACATTATAGTTTTTTTTTCTTCATATACAGTGAAATCTCGATCGATCGTTCCCTGAATAATCGTTTACCCGCATGTGTCGTTTATTTATTCCAGTCCCGAATTAATTTCATATGAAACACGCAAAAATAGATCGTATCGATCGTTCCTCTACGCATCATTTTACCGCATTAATCGTTTAAATTACGCAGCATGTTTAGGTACACTGGCTTGTTTTATAATTGCCTGCCTAATGTTAAACAGCGAATCCTGCTACGGTGGGAAAGGGTTGAAAGAGGGGATCTCTGCTTTGCGTCGACAGCGATAGAACTGACATATGCAAGCCAATCGTCATTGGCAAATCGCTGAAGCCTGGGTGTTTTGGGAGTACGAAAACGAATATTTTAAATTTGTTATCAAGGGACCCACCCTGACACAGAAATGCCCGTAAAACAACGAAATATTTTATTGTTGTTTTGATTACTGTGCAGCTCGCCCAATGATTCTTGAATTGAAGAAGACAGCAGAAGAGGTTGAAGATGTCGATGAAGAGAATCCTTCGCCTGTACTTTTGTTTTTAGAAGCACGCACGGCCTTCGAAAAATCGAAACTTTTCTTTTATGCACATTCAATAACTGATGCCGAAAAAAATGTTATTTGCAACACTGAAAAAATACCGTTTACATACGGCAATAACGCAACAGCGTTATAATTTTATATTATTTAAATACTAATTAAACGTATTAATTATAAAGATATAAAATTTTATCGAAAAATATTGTTGTTGCACTGCCGGGATTCGAACTTGGATCTCTTTTCAAACCGGGGAAGGTGCATTATCTAACTACGCTACAGCGACATTATTTTTGACGACAAATTAAAATTAAATTTTTGGACACATCGATACAACATATATATTATTAGAAGAACACATTCTTATTGTGAAGTTGTAATTATTCAGAACATAGGTCTGTGATATATGTAATTAATACATTTAATTAGTATTTAAAATATCACAGATTTATGTTCTGAATAATTACAACTTCACAATAAGAATGTTCTAATAAAATGTGAAATATGTATCATGTATGAATGTAACTTTTTTCTATATTCCCGCATTCATAGTTTATTTTAATAGGTCCCTTCAAAAACGATAGATAGAGGTTTGAATGAGAAATAAAATATTTATATATATGTATTTGATTATATTATTGTTACGCTAACGTTGGCAAGAAAATATACCATTTTTATACCTGTTCAAAATCATTCATCTATTGGTTGAAAGCTAATCCATTATAATCTTATTAATTCTTTATTTTTACACGTTTTTTTTTACCTTACGAATACAATCGCTCACGTTCTGATAGAAATAGGAATGAGCTCACACTGCATGCATCCCGATCGCGTCACGTGTGCAGTCATGAGTTGGAACATTGTGACGGCTATTCGCCACTTATAAGGAACCCATTAAATACTTCATAAAGGGTGTCCAGCGGAAAAGTTAAATAAAAAACAATACTACAATGTTATTGTCATATTTTATTTATACACAATTGAGTTTTACGTTTAATAAACAATATCGTCTAAACGCCGTCCATTTTTCTTCCAGACACTCTTGCAATCGGACTCTTAAATTTGCGAACATGCGAGAGCAATGTGTTGGTTCAATGGCAGCAACTCCACGGCGGATATTTGTTTGTAGGGTCTGAATTGTTCGAGGGTTGTTGCTGTAAACTCTCGACTTACGATATCCGGTCCGGTCCGGTGACCGAGGTGCCCAGGGTATGTCTCCGTACTAGGTGATTTATTTATTGGGAAAAATTCTCTTAAGCTCCTCCATTGAAACTCTAGCTGTGTGTGGAGTCGTCACGTCTTGCTGAAATAGTGTTCTGTTGAACCCTGGAAACAGCTGCAGTTGCGGTACCAAAAACTATTCGATCATTCGGTAATATACGTCAGCGGTGACTGTCTCTTGCTGGTTAAAAAACAAGAGCCTCGGGCAGAAAGAAGAAGAGCGGTAACAGATAACAGAATTCAGTGTTATAAATTACTAGCGATATTTGAACAAGTCCAAGAACACACAATTACTAGATTTTCACCTACAAATGCACTGTTATTAAACAAATAATAGATATCTCATAGAGATGAAGCTATTTTTTATAATATTTAATGGAAATATATAATAATCTGTCTTCGGCTGGCTTAAGTGATCACTTTATTCAAATATAACGTTCACCATTCTCACCCATTAACCAATCTCCATATCTATCGAACTTTTGAAAGTTGTATATATGTTAATATGTGGAAACACTATCACCATTTATGGAATACATTTGATAATTCTTTTTCCTGAAACAGCATATATGTCACAATGAGAATCTAATTATTTATTGAAATTAAATATAAATAAAAAAAAAGGTTCGTCTCTATGAGATATCTATTATTTGTTTTATAAATCACTATTTGGGAATGTCGTACTCGTTTCGTTTGTGTATGTGAAACCTTCATTAGGAGTGTGAATAATGTCGCCGGTGAGACCGTACGTGGGGCAAGGCGGGCATTTCAAAGAATCCATAAAAATGTATCGTGTCGGACATTGCCGAATTAATTGCCTTTCTCGTGTCTCAACTCCGCGGTCGCACCGACGTTTTGTATGAATATAATAGGCGAGGGCGTTGCTATCTTTCTCGCACAGGATGGTGTAATATTAATGCAGGCACAGGCATTTAATTTTCCGAGCATTTTGCTATAGAAGATTAATAATAATTTGTGGAACGTGGTTAGGTTAGGTTACCTACCTGCGCACATTTCTCACGGAACTAAATACCCGATGGTTGAGTGTGTTTTTGATTTAATAAATATTTTACGGTACAAAATGGAGTCCTGGTAATAACTGATGCTGGGCGAGCAAGATGTCCGAACACGATGTTGCGTGGTTTTTGATTTAATAAATATTTTACGGTACAAAATGGAGTCCTGGTAATAACTGATGCTGGGCGAGCAAGATGTCCGAACACGATGTTGCGTGGTTTTTGATTTAATAAATATTTTACGGTACAAAATGGAGTCCTGGTAATAACTGATGCTGGGCGAGCAAGATGTCCGAACACGATGTTGCGTGGTTTTTGATTTAATAAATATTTTACGGTACAAAATGGAGTCCTGGTAATAACTGATGCTGGGCGAGCAAGATGTCCGAACACGATGTTGCGTGGTTTTTGATTTAATAAATATTTTACGGTACAAAATGGAGTCCTGGTAATAACTGATGCTGGGCGAGCAAGATGTCCGAACACGATGTTGCGTGGTTTTTGATTTAATAAATATTTTACGGTACAAAATGGAGTCCTGGTAATAACTGATGCTGGGCGAGCAAGATGTCCGAACACGATGTTGCGTGGTTTTTGATTTAATAAATATTTTACGGTACAAAATGGAGTCCTGGTAATAACTGATACTAGGCGAGCAAGATGTCCGAACACAATGTTGCGTGGTTTTTGATTTAATAATTATTTTACGGTACAAAATGGAGTCCTGGTAATAACTGATGCTGGGCGAGCAAGATGTCCGAACACGATGTTGCGTGGTTTTTGATTTAATAATTATTTTACGGTACAAAATGGAGTCCTGGTAATAACTGATGCTGGGCGAGCAAGATGTCCGAACACGATGTTGCGTGGTTTTTGATTTAATAATTATTTTACGGTACAAAATGGAGTCCTAGTAATAACTGATGCTGGGCGAGCAAGATGTCCGAACACGATGTTGCATGGTTTTTGATTTAATAAATATTTTAACATATAGTCTTCATAATAACTGAAGCATGGAAGTGAAGCTTGGAGGAACGAAAGTAGACTAAATACAGCGGAAATAAGAGTCGAAATTTTGATATAATGGTCAGGGAGCATTTGAGATGTTTGAATAATAATGGTTTTTCAGAATTTTCTAGCCATTTGTTAGAAAATTATCATACTTTTGATACAAATTTGGGATTGTCTATTTTACATGTAACCAATGTTGGTCTTAAATTGAATAATTTGGAATCATTGGAAATAAATAAAGCGTATAAAACTAACCAAAATAGTATAAACAACCAACTAAATTCCCATTCTAAATTTTTTTTCAAAAAATTATCTAATATTTTTGTATCAAGTAACAATTTATGTTAGGTATTAAATTATTTTTTTAAATAATTATTGTTTATTAAAAATATATTATATTAAAAAAACCATATAGCATATGTTTTTGGTTAGTTAATGATATTCTGAAGAAGAAAATGGTATTTTTCGAAACCGGTAGATGTATTTAAACTCAATTTAGTGGTTAATAAAACAAAGATAATAAATAAAAATATGAATTTTAACCACAAAGATAATATTGCTAATTTTAAAAGTATAGAAAAGCATTATGGTTAATGAATTAAATTAAGCAGTTGTATCAATGTGTCCAAAATTTAATAAAAATGAATTGATTATTCTGGTGTCTGCTATCAGATTACTGAAAGGTATTTGAGATTCCGTAAAAATAATGTAGATCGCTCTTTCATATAATGGAACGATTAAACATACCTAATGTGGGGCTAATGAATAAATTAATTTGATTATTAAGAATTGGCGCACCACATTGGTTGAACGGTTGACGTACAATAAATTTCGTGGTTTCATCAGATTGATTGTTATTTTATTTAATATAATATGTCAAACCACAAAGTGATTGCTTTCCACGAAAATACAATTTAAATTAATCAATTAGAAAGATATACAGAAAAAAATCAATCAATAGAAAAAATATTTAGTTGTTACCGGGATACGAACCTGGACCTCCTCCGGGATGGTAGCAATTAAATATTTTTTCGATAGTTTTTTTCTGTATATCTTTCTAGTTGATTGTAATTGTAGCGGCTACTAGCCGCCCGCAGAGCGTAGCAGCAAGGAAACGACGATAGCCGATGAGACTGGCCGCGCAGCGGTCACCAATGGCCAAGCTAGTAATTTAAATTATTACCATGTACCAAAATATCAGACTTTTGGAAAAATTATCATAAATTTCAGCTATTACCGACATCGAAATATATTCTATTCTTCAGTCATCTCTTCCTGTTAAAGGAAAACCAAGATGCCGAGACACGATTTCGACAAATAGTAGTTAGGTAATGCTATTCGGGTTTAGAAGGAAATGTAGGATTGTGAATTCAGCTATGTTTTTATTTTATTAGCTGTGTCATCCCGCGAGTTAGTAGACACTAATATCGACAGTGCGACTTATCATTATACGAGATACATTCTATTCCAATCTCTTTAATGTATTTTATTCTTCTATTGTTTGATCTGGTGCTGTCGAGAAGTGGATATTTCTCAACTGACGGTTATTGTTGCGTTCAATTACTTCTGTGTATGTAACATACCCATTTGGTACTGCACCTTCAGTAAAAGTAGTTTGGCGGGGTCGATGTTTTATTTTTATTTATTTTATTTTATTCATGTTTTTAATATACGTACATATTATAAATTATAATAAACATACTTATAAATATATAAAAAAAGGCAAACAAGCTTCATAATATAAGAGATGTTCACTGTCTCCTTAACTAGACCGAAGTCTGTACTAATGGAGACAGGTTCATCTGCTGTCAATCATGCAAATATGTTTGTTACCGACAAAGTTCGGACTGTATGAAATACAAAATTTTATTTACAATACCCACGAAAATAGACTCTCACATAACACAGATTGCTCAATTATTTTATAAGTAGCAGAAAATGTATTTATTGTATAATGCTTGTTTACACAAGGGGTGGTGAAACGGGATGTATGAAAGATGGTAGGACTTTGGTATAAGGACAGAACAATAAGGACGAACCAGGAAGAACACGACTTACCCATATTTTCTTGCTGTATTCACAACTCGCCTGAACTTCAGGATACTTCATCGATGATCAGCACGAAGCACTGTGATACACATAGCCGTTGCGGCAAGCACTGCGAGAAAACCGAAACATAATAGCACCAATAACTTTACAATGACTTCAAGTCGGTGATGAGCACGAGCAGGACGTTCACTCTTCCCGACAGTTCACAAGTCATAGATCTCATACATAAAAAGTCATGCTCTGTGGTAAGGGTAAAGGAGGAGGGGGGGGGCAGATATGTATAGTAAACCTAATGGAGCATCCACACGCGTACGGCGATCGGCGATCTGGTCCTGCCATAAATATAGAACAATGCTCATTATAAAACGATTAAAACGCATAAATCCAACCCCTATAACAATATACGAGTATAAATGAAAGTATATACAATTAAATACTAATTAAATGTATTAATCAGAAAGATATACAGACTGGGCCAACTTGCATATAACTTTTGTAATTTTAATATTTATCAAAATAATTAATTATTATATGAAAGTGTACCTTATTAACTTTTTTAAAATCTATGTCTGGAAAATACGAGAAATATTAATATATATATGGAAAATACGAGAAAAAAAAAATATCTCGTAACACCATTTCAATGACCTCCATTTTCTTGTTGACAAATAATTGCTCTTTCTAAAGTATTTTGCATTACATTACGCAACTTTTCTGTCTCCAAATTTCTTATTTCTGCACGAATAATATGTTTAAGCTCTTGAATTGTTACTGGTTGTTCATGTAAACTCGGCCTTTTAAGTAGCCCCACAGAAAGAAATCAGGCGCCGTCAAATCTGGGTAACGGGGAGGCCAAGCAAACTCTGCATTTTTTGAAATTAGCAGGTCACCGAAAATAGATTGTCGCGAAACATAATAAAATTAAATAATTTTAACGCGCTCTTGCACTGGGTATGTAGCCATTATAAACTTTCATAAATTCTTTATTATCTGCAAAAAAAAGGATTAAAAATAAACCCCACCAAAGTTATACATTTTTAAAAACAGTCAGCCCATATTGGCCCACCTTTATAAAATCAATTTTATGAGTATATGTTTCTAATTAATACATTTAATTAGTATTTAAAATATCACAAACCTACGTTCTGAATTTTCTAACACAGTTTTCGTGACAAATTTTACTAGGGTATCCTCTGAATAAACAATAAATATTAATTAATTGAATCGGCGTTAACTTTGTAGAATTTCATCATAATGGATGGATATAAATGAACCTGGATATGAATTCACCTGTATTACTAGGGAATTACTGTTCTCTCGAAACTCGAGTAGTGCTAATAAACTCAAGTAGAGCAATAACATTGTTTCATTTATCATCCATTAAATATAAACGTTAAAATTCCTATTATTTCCTGCCTTCTTGGCTTCGCTGGCACCACAATTAATAAGACCTTTGCATTGTGCGATATAATGAATCAGCTACAGGTTAGGCGAGTGTGTTAATTGCGAGGTTACCTAACACAAGTGTCTACGTTCTTTTTTATACCATACATAATTATTTATCTCTATAGGAATTTACTGTCAGGAGATTTGAGAAAAAAACTTAATGGTGTTGCCTACGACTACTCGTAATGATCTGTACACATATTACGTGTAAGACAACGTAACATCGTATGGGTAAGTTTGCCCAACAATTGAGTGTCAAATTTAGTGCAAAAGAAATGACAGCCGACAGGCAATAGTCAGGTGAGTTTGAAATTTCGGCATTAGCTGGCACAGCAGTGCGTCACACCTGAGTTCAACAATCAACACTCAACATTCAGTGTCTTAAACTAATTTTTTATTATACGTCGTACCTATTTAAAATTTACACTTCTTATAAAATATGTAAACATTCTGTGTCCTTGGAACAACAAGGTATCATCTGATATTTATATCAAATTGAGGTATTTCAAGTTTTAAATATTTATTTTTTGATTTCTTTGGCGGAGTATGGTTCGTCGCCCGCGAGGTAAAATTTTGTATTTTTGCGGCTGATGAGAGCCTAGTTTTACACGCAGGTATCTGCAGGGTGCGTTCAGAGGCAGTCGGCGGTGTTACTGATTGTGAAGGCGATAGAACTTCATATATATTTTTCGTTTTAATCTATAAAATTCCAAGACCTTCCTGAACTTTTATTCTATAGGACCAATATTAACCATTTTTAAACAAGATGACGTATCAAACTAATTAATGAACAAGTAAATTTTTCGAAAATATTTAATCGAAATGTGCTAAGAAATACGGATTACAAAATATATTATATTGTAATTGAGGAGAACACATTTTTATTATGAAGTTATATTTTCAGAACATTATTATAATAAAATACCACAAAATTTAATTGAATTGGTTTTATAAATGGAATAGTAGATGTACCAATTGGAAATATTACAGAATATAAGTTCAAAATGCATTTGATTGCTATAGCGAAAATGGAGAACGCGCTTTCTTGGGTAGGAAGAGGTCCAGGTTCGAATCTCGGTAGCAATTAAATATTTTTTCGATAGATTTTCTGTATATATAAAAAAGATATGGTCAAGGGTTTCCACACTCAAACATCGGGGAATCTATTAAGTTCAATCTGAATAAATATGAGACTACCTGGCAATGCCAATTCTCATTCTAGAGATATTTGATATTGTTCTTTTGGAGACTTTCCTTTTGGAGAACCAGGGGGTGCGGGGAATAGATTTTTAAATTATATTAAGCCGATTACCCATATGATTATTTGGATCCATCCATTGTGCAGTCCAGATAGAATTCGAACGTTTTTTTATCATATTAAGTCTGTCATACATCGGGATATGAAATTGATGGGGGGAAACTACGGAAAGAGTGGCCTCCTTGGTCAGTTTATCATAATTAATGTGTACATTATATTCCATTTACGGGTATAGATATTAATAACTTTTTATCGGAGGGTGGTTTCGGGGTCCCTGGTCATAACAGAAGATAGTGCATTAAAACATTCCTGAAAATTCATGAAACTTTCTACAATACATAGATGTTCTAATATAATTGTTATTTATTTTAAATGATTAATTTTTCAAAGTAATAGAGCGCGCGCTGCGGCATCGATCTCGTGCCAATCACGCCACTAATCTGGTATTTATCATTATGCAACGTGGTACAGAAACGACTCCGCGATAAGTGTGTCAGGCCGGAGCTCACAGCTCGACATGCCGAGAGTCACCTCACGTGTTCCAGATCTCACGACTCGGCGAGTCAGTCTCGGAATTATGATACCCGAAGGTTGTTCAACAATTATCAACATTTCATTGCGCTCGTGTCATGCGACATGCATTGATGTATTATTTTCTTATCGTATTATCGGTATCAAGAATAAACTGCTAAAGCGACTCGATTGTAAGTACCGTTTGGCCAGGACCGATTTATGAAGAAAAGTTCCCATATCGGTTCTTTACATTCACCGTCAGGTTGGCATTTCACTTGGCAACTGTATTATGTCGCAATGCCGCATAGCGGCAATGCAACCAAAAACCATTCACTGTCCGTACAGTGCAGTAAAAAACATTTCTTTAATAAAACAACATAAATGCGTACAACACGATAGATAAAATATAGACACAAGAATGTAGGCATTGAGAGAGACAGCAAATGGTGGTTCCTACGTCACTCACATAGTCCTTAAAAGGGAAAAAGAAGACAATATATAAAATAAAAAGATCGGCAGATATTAAACCTAAGGTTTTTCGAGCAAGAATGGGAAGAGCGGATGGCCCTCGCCCTCTTGTATAAACACCTGACCGTCTCATAATTTCCCATTGAGACACCCACACGTACATAAACTCCCGAAAAATTCCGAAATTCCTTTCTTTCCGAGAATTTGGTCCGGAACTCGCCATGGCCCGAGACCGTCTACACCGTATGATGATCAAACGCCGGAGGACGCCTCCGGCCTTTCTCTCTCACAGCCACTCGGGGGAGGAAGGGATGAGTCCATCTCCCCGTCGTGGTTGTGTCCCATCTATCTTGCCATTTTCCTAACGTAATGTTCCTCGATCTAATACCCAACTCCTGGTGTTGTGTCTGAAGGGCTGAGGATATTGCCAAAGTAGTCTAACTCCAGGCCCCTCGACGAGTGACGGCCATTCATTGATTGTAAGTACAACAATACTGTTCCTCGCATCCTTGCAACTTAAACGTTTTTTTTTTCTTTACAATATCGCCTCCCTCTTTTCTACATAAAAAAATATAAAATGGATGTAGCTACGAAGTCACGTATAAATTATGCCATAAGGTGATAAAATCTTATATTTCGATATAATAATTATTTACATTTATTTCCTTCAATTAATACACCTTACATATTCATCACTTCCAAAACACGATCATAAACCACACTATACTTGATACAGGGTGAAAATTATGTTGCAGGCCAATTTTGTTTGGCTGCCATTTTGGTTTGGCAGATATTTGTGTGTTCGCATTTGGTAGTCGTAGATGGTAGTTGATTACAATTTATTGTAAAGCTCCGAACGTTTCAACAACGTGTTGAAGTCATTAAAACAAACACAAGCCCGAATTTTGGAAAACGACGGATCTCATTTCGACTTGGTTTTGTTAATAAACAAAACAGCCGTTATTGGGGCACTGAAAATTCTTAATTCATCCACCAACGACCTTTACACCCACGCAGAGGTACTGTATGGTGCGCCATGTGGGTCAGCGGAATCATTGGGCCCTATTTCTTTCAGGATGCAAGAGGCATGCAACATATGTGGTTTCAGTAGAACGGTGTCCGCTTGAAATTTTGATGAATGAAATCACATCGGCTAGGAACATAATATTCACCCTGTATTATGTGGTGCATGATTAGTATATGTACTATGTAAATATGTACGTACTGTGTTGGACCAATATCTAATAGATATATAAATTGGACTCCTTTGGAGATGCAGCATCCAGGTTCATGAGGTAGCTGAGGTGGGGATCTTTTATTTCGGTGTCCAATACGAATCCCACATAGCTGACTTCATTTCGGGCTGATCAGGATGTTGTCGTAGTTATAGTTAATTATAGGATAATTCCAAAAGATTTGTTAAATTTAAAATCGTATTTAAGTATTTCAGCTAGTAAATAATTATTTTAATTCGAAAAATAATTATAAATATTCTGTCATAGTTTCTACAAACTACGATTCTCGTGCAATTTATTTATCTCGCAGTGCGATAAACTTCCCCGCCTCTGCCCCCCTCCCGAACAAACCTGAATACTCAATTCTCATCTTGAATGCGTGGAAGTGGTGAAATCTCATGCAGCGATAGGAAGGTCGTTTGTAACAAAGGCGGTTTTTGTTGGTGATTTAATCACTTCCTGATTTGCAAAGATAAGCGTGTTGCATTTATTCAGGCGCGCTTGTTAATGAAGTATTTAACATCCGCGGTGTATTTTTAATATTTCAACTTCCGACAGCCGGATCGCCCCGTCGTCTGCAATCCCCCTACACAGCTATGTATAATTTAAAACCATACGTTATTTTGTACTGGTTATTCTCCTCGCGTCCGGCAACATCGACATTACTCGTACTTGTTCGACAAGTTTCACGAGATATTGTGGAAGAAATATGGGATTATAAGACTTGTTTTCCATTCGGATCAGTATAACCAGCTCAGACGTAGCCTCAAGTTGAATCAACACCATTCATTTTGTAAAAAAAAAGTATCGAACTTGTAGTGACACATGATTCACTATTCGTTTGTATACCGTACTCTTATTACTATTCGTTAATAATTTTTGTTTTATACCATAATCCACGCTTCACATCTCGTTCGTTTGCCATAATTTACGGTTCACAATTCGTTTGTTTGCCATAATCTACGGTTCACTATTCGTTTGTTTGCCATAATCTACGGTTCACAATTTGTTTATTTGCCATAATCCACGCTTCACAATTTGTTTATTTGCTATAATCCACGCTTCACTATTTCACTTACCGCAATCCACGCTTCACAATTCGTTTATTTGCCATAATCCACGCTTCACTATTCATTTGTACACCGTAATCCGCGCCTCACAATTCGTTAGTTTGCCATTATCCACGCTTCACTATTTGTTTGTATACCGCAAACCACGCTTCACAATTCGTTTATTTGCCATAATCCAAGCTTCACTATTCGTTTGTACACCATAATCCGCGCCTTACAATTCGTTTGTTTGCCATAATCCAAGCTACACTATTTATTTGTATACCATAATGCCAAATCCACATCCCCAATTATTTGAATACTGCAACGTGTGTTTCTCTATTCTCACGTGTGTATACCGTAACACGTTCTTTGTGGTATCCAAACAGTGGCAGCATTTGTGGTTTATAAGTTTTTTTTTTTTAAATGTGGTTCAGTTAGGTCGGCCAGATTTTAAATGTATTTATACTTCATATGTGTCTTCCTGTTTATCCTTGCATTACATGTTCATTAAATGCATTTATTTTTTTCGATTACAATGCATTGAACACCAATGTTCAAAATAGTGTCTTTTTTAAGCGTCATAAAAAAAAAATATCAAACTTTTATTTCATAATATATAATATAACGTTTAGAACGTATTGGAAGCATTTTGCATTTAATAGTATATTATTTATTTTTTATACACAACAAACAGTCTAAAATATTTCTTATGACAATTTTTATAAAATAAATATTTTTTATGCATATATTTGGGTAGGCGGCAACTGCAACAGTTGCCATTAGGTTGGTTGATACATTTTGTTGAGGTTATTGTCTGTCGCCCACTGGATCCGGAGTTCGAACCCCACGCGAGATTCTTGTTCAGTTTGTGCGTATTTGAATATTCCAAAGATGACTAACTTTACAATGTATCATGCAATATATATTTCTTTTGTTTTTATTTGAACACGTCTTTTTGAAAACAAAACTGTGTTTTTTCTAAACGAGTTTCTATATTAAATATATTAATTAGAAAGATATACATATGAAATGAATTTTATCGAAAAATATTGTTGTTGCGCCACCGGGATTTGAACCTGGATCTCTTTCCTAACCGGGGATGGTGCATTATTCAACTAGGCTACCTTTTTGATATAAATATATTTAATCGTTCCATTATTTGAAAGAGCTATATACCTTACTTTTACAGAATCTCAAATACCTTTGAGTAATCTGATAGCAGACGCCAGAATTATTAATTTATTTTTATTAAATTTTGGACACATTGATACAACTTTATTGTTAGGAGAACACATTCTTATTGTGATATTGTAATTATTCAGATCATAGGTCTGTGATATTTTAAATATGAATTAAATATATCAATTAGAAAGATATACATATAAAATCAATTTTATCGAAATATCTTTTATATATCTTTATCTTTTTCCTAGCAAATTGTAAAGAGTAATATTATATTTTACGTAATTAAAACGTCTATAAGTTAGCAATATGACTTTAAATTAAATTTTTAATGTTGTCTTAATGTTTTTATATTGTACCTAAATGTCATACTAAGACTATCTATAATTAACTACCTGTTGATAATCTCTATATGAAAAATAAATAAATCAACGACAATGCAATCGTAATTTTGATCAATTGGTTGGAAACAGAGAATATTTTCTTTTATTATATATGTATATCTACGAACTGACCCGCAAACACGTACGTAAATTAATTTGTTTTGGATTTTTTTTTTATTTAAAACAAAGTAAGCAAAATCTGAACTGTCAAAAAATTGCTATTAAGAATTTAATTTTTAAGTGTGACGTGTGAGCAAAAAAAAATCATGAAGACAAATGAAATCTTTACAAACCAACAATAGATATCTCATAGAGACGAAGCTATTTATATAATATTTATTGGAAAGATATGGAAGTATGGGTAATTACAGGTCTTACGACCTGTCTTCGGCTAGCTTAAGTGATCACTTTATACAAATATAACGTTCACCATTTACACCCATTAATCAATCTCCACATCTATCAAATTTTTGGAAGTTGTAAAAATATTAATATATGTCACTATAGCCATATATGGACTAAATATGATATTAATTTCCCTGAAACAGAATAGATGTCACATTGAGAATCTAATTATTTTTGAAATTATTTAAAGCAATATTCTTTATCCGTGAAATGTTTTTTTAACACATACCCCTGAAAAATCAATTTTTATATATTTTCTTATTTTGACCAGCATATTATTAGCAATATTTAAATATGTCCAAGAACGCACAATTACTGGATTTTCACCTAAAAGGGCACTGTTATTAAACAAATAATAAATATCTCATATGGACAAAGCTATTTTTTAAAATTATTTTTCAGTTCATGATGCTGTGATCTTCATTCATTGTTGTTCAATCAGCGAATGTAATATACTTACTAGTAGCTTATTTGTTGGCGATTTGTCTTGCACATATGATTTGATAATTTCGGTATAGTACTTGCATGTTGGAAAGTGTTAACTTACATTCGTATGCATTTTAGTATTTTCAATAATATATTTATATTGAGTACAAGACAATGAAATATTTCAAGAGCACGCTGGCCGTGAGCGGCGGACGTTTGGGAGTTGTGACTCCTGGTGACACACTAGAGATTGATGTTCCCATCCAAGTGATTCAACCTGTGTTTCAAGTAAACACCAATTTATCCAAGATTAGTGATAGTCGACGGCTTTGCTTAAGATTTTTGTTTGTTCTCCGCAGTGCTAATGATGATTGGTAAATTAGAGACGTCCTTGTATAAAGGCGAGCCCATGGCCGTCTGGCGAACCCTATAATGGAATAATTTCTATTACGTAATTTTTATTTTTATATATTACCTACGGAAATTGTTGTTAAAAATAAACAAGGACAAAAATATATTTTCCATTAAATATAATAAAAATATAGCTTTGTCTCTATGAGATATCTGATATTGTGTGTTTTTGGACATATTCAAATATTCCTAATATGATTTACTGGTCACAATAAAAAATATTAACTTTTCAGGCGTATTCTAGTATAATATCTTAAAAAACATTTTAAATATAAAGAGTATTGTTTTAAAATAATTTCAAAAAAATCAGATTGTCATAGTGATGACATATATGCTGTTTAAAAAATGGAAAAATGAATTATCAAATTTGGTTAATGGATTGCGATGGAAGCGAGTCCACATACTAACATATATATATAACTTTAAAAAAAAACTGATAAATATGGAAATTGAGGGGTGAGATAGAATATATATATATATAAAGTGATCACTTAAGCTAGCCTAAGCTAAGCTAGCATGTAATTATCCCATACTTCCATATATTTTCCATTGAATATAATAAAAAATAGCTTTGTCTCTATGAGATATCTGATATTTGTTTAAGGGCAAAACTAGGCAACAAGACAAGGCTATGTGGAAGTTGACTGCTGCGGGATGGGAGAGTCCGGGAACTGGAGAATAATGGCCAGGGATAGGAGTCGGTGAATAACACTTGTGGATCAATTTTTTTATGATATTGTGACTTCTGATGATGTTGCGATTCCCGTAGATCGTTAGGTGCACAAATTTTTATATCCTCCAGGAGCTATAGATAAACTTTTGAGAACAGCATGATGCAGGTGAAGGATTCTTGCATATCTTGGATATGTTACCAAAAGAAACGATGAGTCTCGCGAGAAGCTCGTGATCATAGGGACATATAGACCAATAGTTAACAGGGTCCTTTTTAAACGCTGTGATCAACATGCCACATATTGTGCACTGAATTTCACATATCACATTTAGGGTATGACGATGCTAAGCATTAAGCATACGATGAAGAAGAAAGATCAGTTTGTTTATTATGTAATTTAGCGGGCAAAACCAACGGTTTGATTTTATTTTCTCATGAGTATATTTGCAATTTTTCTTGCCACATCAACCTAAGATACCGGTTACAATACAGATTTTTTTCTAAGTCAGACAACCTTTATTTAAAGGATAATTGGAGGGGGGGGGGATCCACCCTTTCCTGGGACCAGTTTAGAAGCTAGAGCTTCCTAGTAGGTCCCACTCATGAAAGCCAATAAAAATACGCGACTTTACTTCAATAAAAAATTTATGTTGTATATTCAAATGCAGTATATAAAACGACAAAAAAGAAGAATTTCAATGTAGTTATTAGCAATTTTCGCAAATTTAAGTGCTGTCTTTATTCAACATATAACAAAATCCATAGAATACATAGTGTTACATACATCGAAAATTAAGGTGCAGTAGTTCAAGGCAGTGGGACAGTGGATCAAAAGAGGGACAGTGGACGAAACACAAAATGGATTGAGTCACACTTACACGGACAGACTAACGGAGTTGCAAAACACGAGGTATGAAGAGTGAGAGATAGGCGCATAGATAGAGATACCCTCCCACGCAGATACCTACCCAATGAGCTACAACGTGTCACCGATACCCGAATAAATTCATTTTATAAAACAAGATTCGTCCTATTAGGTCTGCATTCATGGGCGGGCGGTGTCTAAATCCAGTGCAACCACCAATCATAAGTATGACAGCCCTGCAGTAAGGTTAAATGTCGTTAAACCGTGTTATGTTAAAAAGGGCCGCGAGGAGGATGCTAATAATACTGTTTCGAAATCCGCGCAGTGGCGCAGCGCCTACCTACAAAGACGCGTGCGACCCAAATGGGAAAATTGCCGTGCGATTATATTATGCGGTCAGGTATTCATGCGGCTTTACCGACGGTATTATAATTAAAGTGCTCGGTACTAATTTACTAGCTGTTTTATCTCCTTCGTCATCCCGCTCCTCGAAGATAGAGACGTACGAGTATACGCCAGGGACATCCATTCCATGCATTTAAAAAAAAAACTGCATTTTTGAGAAATTAATCAAAATTAAAAATTGACAACCAACTAATTACTTAGGGATTTCATCGATGGAGGGGACAGATTGCCTTCTGATACCGAACTGTCAAGATCTGTGTTTTTTTAACGTTCGAAAATAGCGCCGTGCGTAACGCTAGGACCACGATGAGGCGGTGTTCCAAACAGTTCCGGAAGTGCAGTGATATCTCAGTACTTCACTAAAAGGGTGCGAGTCAACTGTAGGTGAAAACTTGACTCGACAATTGAAATCAAGGTAGGCCAGATCTATTTGCCAACATTCCTCTCTTGAATCCATTATTGTAATCGATACAGTTCGCGGGATCTTATCCCACCACCGTATGTACTGAGAAGTTCGGCCTGCTGTCACTGAAACAGCGGAGGTCAGGGACATCTGGAAAAGCCTTGTTCGGCGAATTGGGATCATCTGACCCTCTTAGAGCAAGAGGAGATGAAGAAGAATATAAGAAATAAATAGCTGGACTGACATTTTTAAATTCGAAAAAAAAAAGAATATTTTATTGCACTCGAAGAGAATTGAACCCTTGACCCCTGGATCTAGGATGCCAGTATTTAAGACTATCGGGGCCGCTTTTTGCGTATACATATCTGAACTTTGAATCAAGTAAATTTTACTATGGCCTCCATCTAAGAAGTCTTAGGAATTTGTTTGAGTAGGTGTGATTTTTATATGCGAATTAGGAAAATTATCAAAACCTTTAATCCGTACATACACTATGCCAACTACATGTCATTGTGAAATACAGGTATGGATGTATGCATGTTAGCATCTGAATCATCATTGTATCTGAAAGTTTGTCACGACTGTTGGACCAGGGTTCGGCGCCTTGAACAAAAATTCTATTAATCATGGCAAGGCCATATCGACTGTCCCAGTCAATTAGAATTAATATCTCTCCACGTACCATCTAGATTGGCCCGGCAATCCGTACTCTTCCACATTCCTAGTAGTAGAACATCTTACATACAAAATTCATTCATTCACCGGTCATGCACATACCATAATGAGAAATTGACTTTTTCAACATTAGCCTTACTACGCTCAAAAGGTTCTTCTTATGAACCACCACTATATCAATTTTGGCCAGTCATTTTACCTATAAACACATCTTGCTCTCCCTTTACCGCAACAATAGTTGTAACCTCCCCACCCTTTCTCCCTCTTTTTCTCTTTTCATTTATTTTCTGCATCTAAACACACCTATGCATCTAAATATTTTTGTGGATTTTCATTATTAGTATCATATGTTAAATAGTTATTATGTTTGTTATAATATGTTTACGCTGTCAAAATCCCTCAATAAAATTCAAATGAAATCATTATATATATTGTTTTAACTAGACATACCGTACGATATCATTGCCAGTAAAAAATACATATAAGTAGCGAGATATTTCGAACGTTTTTTAATATCTCTAGATTAAGATTATTTAAATGTTTTCTCTTTTTATATTCAATAACATTTATTTAGCATTTACATTACTTATTTATTTTTGATACATTAAACATTGCATTTACTTTACGTTTTACGTTATATTTATGCATTGAACAATGCAGTTACTTTAAGTGTACATTACATTACACTCTGTTTACTACTATACCGGAAAAGCACTGTCTGCTATAATACAGTAAAATACTAGTGTAGCAGGCGGGGTACCCAAATATATTTCTTACTTTGCTGCAATATAACAATAATACTGTACTATGAATCAAAAAAATAAATTATTATTATTATATACCTAAGAGTATCGGAAACGCGTTGCATGCTCGAGTTTGCTCAATGGATATAATTCATCGTTTTACTATTTTTTAGTTCGTTTAGTTAAGATGTCAAGCCCAATGCTCGATTTTTCCACGGATTATCGGATTTCTCATTCATTCCTTTCTCAAATGGATTTTTCTAATATTGTTTTTTAAATCTTGTCTGATTTTAAATAGATTCATGTTGGCTAACTCTAGGTTAGTTGTTGACACTTAATGCTCGGTGGGTCAAAACAAAACACATCAGGCGACGGTGGGTCATTTTAGACCCACCTCAAGTTTTAGATTTTTCAACCGTTTTGTAGGAGATTTTTTATAGATATTTCATTTTAAATATGCTTTAATGAAATGGCATGATGTGCCGTAATGTTTCTGCTAAAAAATTAAAGTTAAATATTAAAAAATATTACGAATAATGTACGTATTCTCACGCATCAACAGTTGCCCTACAGTCAAAATACAAACATCCACTTTGCATATGATCTTCTCGTCGGTTGGCGATTGCACTACCAGCTGGCGTGTAACAGTGGTTATAAACAATTAAAATGTATTATTTATTTTTTATATATTAGTATTTTATACACGTAAATCGGATAAAAAAATTTGAAGAAAATATTTATGAAAGTGAAATAAATATATTATAAGTTTTTGAGCGTTTTTTCACATTTTTATCATTACCTCATTTGAATCTCGTCTGATAACATTTATTTATATCTAAAATTATTTGGAAATATTTAATAAAAGATTAGCTAAAAGGAAAACAGCATTAAACGAATATTTGTAACGTAATTTATATTTTTACAAACACCCAGGTCAGATCTGACCCACCTCCGCAGAGGATGTGTTAATATTAATAATAATGGATAATTTGTATAGCGCCATTTTCGTAAAAACTTTCACCTCAATGGCGCTTTATTGCCAGTAAGATTATACACCAAAGTAGCGAGATCGCATGTCTTATACATAGATTATTTTAATATGTTTAAATTATTTATTATCCGAGCCATTTCAAGAAGGGCCATTTATTGAGAAAATTACTTATTTTCCTCAATTTTAATAATTAAAAATTGAAATTGTTGAATTTCGCACAATACACAGTATACTATGAACGCACTCCATATCGTTAGCAATAGCCGCGTGGTGAGTTTACTTCCACACCAGGGTAAGGCGTGCACAAATCATGGCTTCTTCTTGCTTATAGTCGCTTAACGCTGATGTAAGCGGCCCAAGGTATTGCCAGCACACAGACACACCGCACTGAACCTACGCACGAACCTCGAAGTACGTTTGCGTCGTGAGCGTCACTTGATACCCAAGGTGGAACAGATTGATCGTTTCCACCGCATATTATTATCCGTCACGCGGTGTCCTCTGTCAGAAAGGTACGCCCATGGGGCAAGCAAAACAGATGAGGCGGTATTGACCTCCGTATTATTAACCTCTTGTAACATTACTCTCAGTATTTTTCTTCAGACAGGGGCAATCATAACTATGTAAAATAACTTTTTATTAATGACGTCTTATTGTATGGGGGTGTCCATCGGAAAATTTTCAAGTTTTTGGAATACGAAATGGAGTTTAACGTTGCGGATTTTACGTTTTATAAACAATATCGTCTAAATGCCGTGCGCTCCCGACCAGTGACTCATTGCGACTGTCAAATCAGCAAACACGCGCGTCGAACAATACCCCTCCCACTTACCTCACCCTGATGGTTTACGAGCAATTATAATTTCATTTTGAAATTTTTCCGCTGCACACCTATATAATGTCGTTATGTTTGTGGTTTTTACGACGTTTTTATATTGTTTCTCAAAATTATTCATAATTATTTTCATCCCCTTATTCTAGGAAGATTGCGGCGCGGGGGAGGGGGAGGGGGAGAAGTTTTGATAAATTCATCTTCCCTGTTTTTATTTATGTCCAAGAGCACACGTTTATTGGATTTTCAACTACAAAAGCACTGTTATTAAACAAATTATAGATATCTCATAGAGACGAAGCTATTTATATTATATTTATTGGAAAGATATGAAAGTATGGGTAATTACAGGGCTTACGATATGTTTTCGGTCGGCTTAAGTGATCACTTTATACAAATATAACGTTCACCATTCTCACCCATTGATCAATTTCCTTATCTATCAAATTTTTGGAAGTTGTATATATGTTAATATGTGGAAACATTTCGAGTACAACTACTTCCATATCTTTCCATTAAATATAATAAAAATATGTACGTTTCTACGAGATATATATAATTTGTTTTATACTATTTTTTATCTGTCTATAAAGGCATTATAAAAAGTCATATATGCTGTTTATCCTAACTTAGGCTAGGCGCATACATACAATTTTTAATCGCTCGACTATTTAGTTGTATGTCAAAATGCTATTATGCTCGAAAAACTTTATCGATGGTCTTTTGACAAAACAGTTCAACTATCGGTCGACATGTATGTACATTGCCATGTATTGGCGTGCGCATACACTCGACCAAACAGTCGATCCGCGACCGTTCAGTTGTATGGGAGCACGCACACGAATGTCGGGAGATCTCATTGGCAACTGATTTATGATATGCGCATTTCTAACAACCAAACTCCTCTTAAGATGTTTCATTTCGGTGCCCGCCCACAACTTTCAGCAGTCAGTTCGATCCTTACACTTAATTCGTATTTCTTTATCACCGCAAAATAGATATCGCTATTTGTTTTTCCTGTATTCTGTCGCTAGAGAACTCCACTCTGGGGTAGTTGAATTTGTCAACTCTGCGTAGTGCAATGCTAATCTTCTCGAGTACATTCTTTGTATCGCACAGAATTGTGAGGTCGCAGCAGAGGGGGCCATATAATTGTTATGATAAGATACGTGTCAGTAATTTAAAGGTGTGATCATCGGTGTGGCGCCAAAAAAACCCGTGGGATAAATTTCAGGAAAACAAATACTATTATTCTTAGTAAAACGTCACAGCGGCGGCCTGTCGCTGAGTAGGTACTTGCAAATGTGACTGTATGTATTGGTATGTATCTGAATAAAAACAGAGTATTCTGTTGGCGGGGAGCCATTCTCGATTGTGTCGTGTCGTCGTAGTGTACCGATATTGTACATCTATTGTGATTCATTTCTTTCGACCTCATAATCATCATCATCATTGTTGAGAAGGTTGAGAGAAGCTGAGATCGGAGAACCACCCTTGTATACATCTTGTTCTTGTTGTTGTACGGAACACTCTTCATTAAAGGAGTTAAATAATATAAAGCTTAATAACTTAATTATATAATTTTGTCTTTGATTTCGTTGATCAGCTTGACATAAACTTACAATTATTTTTTAGAAATCTGAAATGTTTGAATTCGCAGTGTGTGTTCCACAACCCCTAGATCCTAGAAACATTAAATCATGATGAAGGAAAAAGTATTTTCCGAAACCGGTTAGTGAATACAATGAATTCACAGTCATATAAAATCAAAGTTAATAAATTATTAAATATTAAAATGAATATATAGATTTTATTTTAGTTTGCGTTTTATTATGATTCTGACCAGCCATCGAGAACAGAATACCAACCAACCAAACCACCTAACTTCGTTTTGCGTTTGAAATTGAAACAACACCTTCAACTGAGAACCATAAATATTCACCATAATTTACCATTTCAGAAAAATAATGTTACGTTTGTCCTCGACGTATTTATTTAACTAGTATGATAATAATTCATGCATTCAATTAACATGTGTACGCGGGCACGCAAATGTGAACCGTTTCGCAATTGACAATACGTATCATATCGGCTTGTGAAGAAAACTTTTTACAGTGATGTTTACGAGTGATCAATGAAATGTGTCAGATATGTTGTTTTTATGATCTTTCAGAGTTTAACGATTGCGATAACATACATAATTTTACTGAAATACGTGTTCGCTGATCGTGATTTTTATACGCATATTTTTTGCGTACAAAAAAATCAAAAAATCTCGCGTGTTCTTATTAATTTTAATTGGATCGAAACGACCTTGAGGTGAGTGACTGATTGGCTTGTAGAAATCTCAGAAATATTAATTTGTTTCAAATTAAGATGCCAGTCATTAGAAGAAATCGTAATTCTATGTGTTTTTAATTCAAATTTTTGGGTATTTTATTATTTTTTTTTTTTGCGTACGCGGAATACGCGTCACGTCAAGATTCTTACTGTCTTCATACTAAGCTAAACGCTTGTGTTATGAAAATAGGATTAATTTGCTGGTTCTCTGGAATGAGGCTCGAACCCCCGACTATTAGATCACTAGACCAACAAGGACGTTTTTTCCTACCTACTGGCACTTGAAAGGACATTTTAATTTATGAAAATGTGAATTCATCAAGTATCCAAACGTTAAGTTTCACATTTATAGGTAATGAGTTTGACGAATCTGTTTTTGGTTACGTTTTCATCATATTTTTCTTCCGGGTGGAGAGAGAGCTAAGACGTCTAAAATCATTAGAAAGCTTTAACATTAAGGTTGTGGCACGTATTGACACCGTATAACCAAGTTGAAATAAAACGTCTACAAACATTAATAGGTGTAGTAAAGAACGTTACATTTGAAAGAAAAAATCTTTAATATAAGTATTGCAATACAAGCCGCTTTTTAAAAATTATTTTGTAATAATATCTTAGGCTCAGAGGGTAGAGCGCTACAGTCCTCTTGTCGTGACGCACAATTCTCGCCTCATCCACATTCATACATCTTCTCATACAAGCTCGCCGATTGTTGAGGCTTCTAATAGAACCATTCTCCATTATTTAGTTTACCTGGTCGTGCCAAATCTTCTTTATTTCTGATGCCATCAACACTTGCGTCATATATCTTTCTTACCATTCTCTCCTCATTCATCCGTTCCATATGACCAAACCACCTAAGTGATTTCTTCATTTTTTACTATTATAAACAGATTTGCCACATATACGCCTAAGTGATCTCATTTCCACTGCATTCAGTCTATTTTCGTTCCTCTTCTGCCAGTTTCAGGTCTCACTTCCATACATCAGGTCGGTACCAGGACTCCGTTGTTCACCGCTAGTCTTGCCTCGGTTGACAAATTCCCGTTAGATATAATTCCATTCAAAGCGCCGTTACTTTATTCCCTGCAGTCACCCTTCTTTCGATATCATTCTCAGCCTTTCCGTTTCTATCAAACATACTTCCCAAATACTTGTTTAAAACATTCATTACCTCCAAGTATTTAGCACGTTGTTTTGCTTTCCTTCTTCTCGAATACCATAACTTTCGACTTGTTAACAAGCTGTATTTTTGTAATTTATACATTTTTTTATTATAATTTCTAACAGCTAATGTAATGAATGGACTACACAATAAATCTATATTTACGTCGTTTTTTTATAAGTATATATATTATTATTTGTGGCGATAATAAATAATGTTTAATGCAAATTAACTGTTCAGTATGGTCATAAATAAAACTATGTTCATTTTATGGTTTTAGCTTAATGTTGTTACGTATAATGTTGCAGTAATTTAATGTTTTTTATAAAGTATTAATGTTCCAATGGAATATTTATAAAAAATTATCTCCTGCAGATAACTCGGAATTGCTAGAGTGTAATAAAATCATTAAATTATGAGTTATCTATTAATCTGGGATATATGACCTGTAGTACTTTTTTTGTAAAACTTTTAAAGCCTAAAAGTCTCTATGTTCTGTTTCGACTTATCTCTAATGGCGCGTGTATACAGATGAGACTCTTGTCTCGAGACAATTCTCAAAAGTCGCTTAAAGAACAATACATCGTTGAGCGCGGAGAGAGCTGTCATCCGTTGTTTTATTCTCTATTGCATTTTGTACGCAGAACCGAATGACCAATTGACGTCTCTTAAGCAAAGTCTCTTCAAGAAAGCATATTTTATGCGTCCTCATAGTTTAATCGCTGTATCGAATTTAACGTGTCCACGATTTTTTCCGCCTTAGCACTATTTATCCTTTGCTCAGCCTAACCGTGATGATATTCTGAGGAATACTGCATCAAAATCGGTTTAACCGTTCTCGATTTTAAAAGTAACAGATTGAACAGCGTTGCCTTTGTATTTGTAGCATTCATCGTTCGTCATAGACATCACACGTAGAATCAAATGTAACATTATAAAGTATCGTGTGTGATTATTACAAGTACAAATCAATAAATTGTACCCATATTATTAATTGCAAGTTACTTAGCAAAATAACCAAAATTTATTAGGTGAAGTTGTAATTATTCAGAACATAGGTCTGTGATTACAACTTCACAATAAGAATGTGTTCTCGTAATAATAAAGTTGTATCAAATGTGTCCAAAATTTAATAAAAATGAATTGATAATTCTGGCGTCTGCTATCAGTTTATTTAAAGGTATTTGAGATTCTGTAAAAATAAGGTAGATGGCTCTTTCAAATAATGGAACGATTAAATGTATTAATATCAAAAAGGTAACATATTGGTTAGAAAATTGTCGCTGTAGCATAGTTGGATAATGCACCTTCCCCGGTTAGGAAAGAGATCCAGGTTCGAATCCCGGTGGCGCAACAACAATATTTTTCGATATAGTTGATTTTATATGTATATCTTTCTAATTAATATATTTAATTCATATTTAACCTAAATTTGTTTCATATGTTGTGCTGTGCTAACGAACTATATCTTAATGTAGAAAAATGTAAACAATTAAGTTTCATTACAAGTAAAAATCAACTCCTTTTTCAATACAGCATTAACAATGTTGATCTAAATAGATGCGGGATTTGGGTGTGCTCTTCGATCGAAAATTGACATTTATTCAAAATTACAACACAATTTGTAATAAGGCGATGAAATCCTTACAATTTGTGTTTAGGACAGCCAAAAATTTTAAGTCGCTCCGCTCTCTAACAACTTTATATACATCTATTGTAAGAAGTACGCTGGAATTTAACTCCACTCTGTGGTCTCCCTACTGTGGCTCACATATTATAAACATCGAAAGAATGCAACATAAATTTCTATGATTTATCAATTTTAAATTGCATATTCCGATAGAAAATATAATTGACTATTATTTAACCCTTCCCAAACCATGCAGTAACACAGGTCTACCATCATAATTAAACCTGTAATATTTCGGTAAATACATGCAACATAAAATTTATATTTTAGATAATCATAAAGAAAATATTAGCGCTTAGGAATGACTTGTGTTAAACCAATCGTGAAAAGGGAATTGTACAAAAACAATTATTTTTTCCATTCAATCCGTTGTAAAATTAATGCGTTGGTAAAAATACAATTTGTGATATGAAAGACAGAGATCACATACTATTTTCACTGTGAAAAGAACAACAAGTACAAATATAATTGTCTCTTTCTCACTAATTAAATGAAGAGAGATAAGAAGGAAGGACACATTGTATACGACTTAATGGATGCTCTAAATTACGATATTAATATTTTTTTCAATATTGTATGCTCAATATTTAAACTAAATTCGTGCCATTAAAGCCATTTAAGCTAATAAAAACCTTTTTTTCTAACAATTATTTACGGTAACACGAGTTGACAGCATGGTTGCGTTCGGGTATTTTATATCATTATGTTAAAGGTTAACGAGTCTACTTTGTTTGAAAAAATTACCCTGGAGAAGAAATGTGAGCGATATAGTATAAAATGATCAATAGCATGTTGGACTGCCCTGAGTTGATACAAATGATTTCGTATAAAGTTCCAACTTAAACGAGACAACATGAAGTGTTCTTTGCAGGTACACATATAAATAATGATGCTATTAACTCGCAAATATCGCGGATGCATTGGCTTGGTAACAAGGTGAATTTCGTTGCAGGAGCATACCTGAATTGAAGAAATATTTGTACGTGAATTATACTTAGTTTTTTTTCATGTTATATTAAAAATGTGCCGTTATATTTAAATTAAATACATTTTTATTCTTATGTTAAAGCCCACAAAGGTGTTGATGGAAATAAATAAATAAATTGAGAAAAAGCAGAGGGTACATGAGTAAAAATAATTTCAATTCTTGTGTCTGACACAAGTAATCAGTTTTTTTTAATGCGACAGTAAAAGTGTAACCAAATCACATGCACGAATCACAATTTGACAATCCCAATACAGTACAGTCTCCAAAATGGTTATAATTAATTAATCAATTTATTAAAATTATATACTATTTTATTTATTAACGAGTTTAAATAATCAATTTATTATAAATAATGTTAAATGGAAATCGATATTGCTTTACCACCTGCAGATGTTGACTAAGATAAATATTGCAAATCTGAATCAATCATTGAATACACTTTTAAATTAGTCTCGCTTAATTAATTTGATCGATTAATTTTTTTATTATGATTCAAATTATTATAGTGGATCGGTGAAGTATTGCGTGGTGAAGCGCGTCCAGATCAGTGACGAAACTTCGGCCATTTTAGATAATTATCCGAATCTTTCGCATCATCTCAGTTTCATCCGAGAGAGTGAATCGGATCGGTGGTCCAGATGGAAGTTTGTTACAGCGATTTCCCGCAATTCGATGTGTACTGGTGTTTATTTACCAGCGCGGATCGCAGCGATCGGCGTGAAGTCTGATAATCCGAGACACCCTTATTTTATGAATTTCTCTCAGCAATTACTTTTAATACTCCTGTCCGTCGTTATAGACACGTTTCTTTTTCATATAAATAATAATAAAACTAGTGCTGTTACGAATTCATCTCTAGAATATCGAAGAACACGTGCTGACCAAATACTTCTCTTTGAAATTTACAGAAATCGACTTTTTCAACAATTAGCCTTACTACGCGTAAAGAGTTCTTTTTTATGAACCACCACAATCTCAATTTTTTTTTAAAACTATAAAATATTATATATGCATTATGGATTACCCTCGCACAGAACATGTATATAAAACTTTTTTATTATCTTATATTTGACCTATAAACAAATCTAAAATTTTAATAAATCGAATAAGTGTTCTTAGTACGTCTTTAGTCTACACCTCGTAATGTGAAGGTCCAAGAAATAGACTTTGTAACAATTAATCTTTAATTACAATTTAGTACAAGGTATATCACTAATATGGGTCAAACTATTAAGCCGATGAACCGCAGTTGAAAGAGACGCGCGCACTCCTGCGCGTCGTTTTTATAGTCACACATACCCGCACCGGCGGTGCGGCGCACATACACACATACACACATAGTCCCACCATTCCGAAGACATCACAATAAGAAAGTACATATTACTGGTAAGATTCCGAAAAATGTGGTTTATATTGTGTTGACCCAACAGCTTTTGAAGTCAAGTTAATCGTGCGGTCACAATTCGGATGCATTCTTATAGTGCAGCCCGGCCCACCTTCTCCTCTCTTCCAAGATCAGCCCGTTCCTGACACGGAATGCGGTAAATTATGTTAAGTATCTTCCATTGGGCTGCCCGTAATATGATGTTCAATATCACGACGATGCATCAACGTCTAGATAATTATTACGGAATACCGAATTCAGGAAGTCGCAACCTTTTTCTTAACTTAATGTAAAAAAATCGAACGTGTACAATTAAACATAGTTATGTAGGGCGCAACCAGACACAGAAAACTCAAACTCAGAATTAATAAAAAAAAGTAATTAATTTAATTCTACAAAACTTGATATATATTTTCCTTTTAAAATAATACATGGATACCAAATTGTGTATGACTACATTTAATTTAAGAGATTGTTGTATTTATCATATTACGAAGATTTTATAATTTCAAAATGACAATTTTGCTATTAATAAAATTTTCAGTAGGCGATTATTATGATATGTTAATACAAATTAAATGAATCAATTAGAAAGATATACATACAGATTGTGTTGCGTACAAAGCATAGATGCCGGAAGAATTACAGGACAGTAAGGATTTCGGCACTCGCCACAATCCGGATTCTGCTGGCATCTCCAAAGATGTGGACTGTATACTTTAACTCACTATTTCGGCAAGGTTCCGACACGAAGTGTAGACGCAAAGTCTCGAATTAGTATATAATGGGATGAGAAGTGGAGGGAAAGACACAGTACATTATTTTCGTTCAAAAATGAATATATTTATGAACACCTAAATATATACTAATTTAATGTATTAATTATAAATATATACATATAAAATCAATTTTTGTCGAAAAATATTGTTTTTGCCGGGATTCGAACCTGGATCTCTATTTCCAATCCAATCATTAATAACACAAATATATGTCCTAAACACAGATAAACTCTATTTATCGAAAAATTAAATATCTTTCTAATTGATGCATTTAATTTGTATTAAAATATCACAGAGTTATGTTCTGAAAAAATTACAATTTCATAATTAATAATGCGTTCTCTTTAAATAAATATATATATATATATATATCTTTCTAATGAATACATTTAATTTGTATTAAAAAACATCATAGACCTATGTTCTGAATAATTACAACTTCACCATAAGAATGTGTTCTCCGCATTAATATATAAGTTGTATCAATGTGTTCAAAATTTAATAAAAACGAATTTTTAATTCTGGCGTCTCCTATCGGATTACTCGAAGGTATTTGAGATTCCGTAAAAATAAAGAAGATTGGTTTCAAATAATGGAACGATAGATGTATTAATTTGAAAAGTGTAACGTATAATTTCGAAGATTGGTCGTGCTATAGCATAATCGGTTAATGCACGTTCCCCGGATTGGAAGAGATCCAAGTTCGAATCCTGGTAGCAACAACAATATTTATCGATAAAATTGATTTTTATGTGTATCTTTCTAATTAATATATTTAATTTGTATTAAAAATAAATGAAATATTAGAAACAATTTCAGATCTACAAGATTTAGAAACCAAAATGATATTCGAAAACTTAAATATACCACAACCCAAAACCACTATATACATCAAGGCATCAAATTCTTTAATAATCTCCCCTCACGATTAGAAAAATTACAAACTATTATAAATTTGTATCTGAAATCAAATAATATGTGTACAGACTATCAGAGAAGAAAAAAATGTAAGATGAAATAAATGTGTAATTACTGATTATGTTTAAAAATGTATGCGTCTTTTAATAAAAAAAATGTGTGTATGAACCTCTTTATTACCTCGCTGGGCGTCAGTTTGGCGCCCCTGATCCGCAGTAAAAACTCTTTATTTGACCCACTTTGTAATGGGCAACTGCAGGTGTTCTTACGATTTGATATCTACTTTTCGATTCAATCTAACCAATGGATGTGTTGGGTCGAATTATAAGACCATATTCATTTTATAAATCGGTCCTTAGAGGATAATATTTCTTCGTGCCCATTAATTTTATTTCTTGACTAGGTATCGTAATTTCAATTGTTATCTATAAATTGTATAACTTGTATTTTATTTTTTCTAGTTTCACTATTCTTTTATTTCTTCTCAATTTTTATTTTATTCGTTATTAAGTATGTCGCTGTCTTCGATCCTCCGGTGATCGTTACCATGTCATTCCCTCTGCTCCGATAATTTCGTCCATAGAGTATTTGGGCGTCCTCTAGGTCGCTTTTTGTCTTGGGAATATATTTCAAATCTATTTGTCCATCAATTCGTGTGCGTTAGGCATGGACTTAGGTTATGCTGCTAATATCGATAGGTGTCATAATTAGAGGTTGTATTTATCATTCACTCTTTCAGGAGCATGTTTTTGTGTCAGTATACCCGTGTGAGTGTGTATGGTTACTATTATTCTTGGGAAGTTTTTCAAGGTATTAAATAAATCAGTTAAAATATCGATACCTCAATCTGCAAAGCAGCTAACTACATTTTTCTAAAATAGTCAGGAGCAACAAAAAACTGTTTAATTTTGCAATAAAAACGGATCACGAAATTCCAAAACCCACTTTACCATACCCAATAATTTACCAATTATCAATATATTTTGATTTATCTCGTACTTACAGGGAATATTTGGAGTTAGCTGAATTCCTTTACCAAAATTGTAAAATATTATTGGAAGTTGGCTGATTTTCCATAATAGTGTAGTGTAACCATTATGATTTCCCCAGACGTCCTCTATTTCTGGTGCCATCAACACTTGTGTATGGTAAACATTAAAGGTTTTTGCAAGAATCAGCACGTAGTACTTATTTATTATTTTAAAACACGTGAATTTTTGGCTTTTAGTGTACCATAGAACAATAAAAGGGGAAAATAATGGTATCAAAAACTGTTTTTTTGACCATGAGTGGAGTTAGCTGCATCGCAGAATAAGGATCAATATGTTATAATATAAAATTAAATCACATTTCAACTGTTTTGGAATACATGCATTCAAAGCCCCTTCAAAGACACACTTGCAGCGTTTTACAACGCGTCTGTTAACCTTTTAACTTTCAACTCTCTTTGAAATGCAAAACACTACATAGGGTAAGACTAGGATTTAAGGGTCTTGACTTATCTATCAAAAACTGGGACCTGTCGTCCACAGATGACGAAATCATTTAAAAATATGACTTTAATCCCTGCAAGTTTGCAAGGTCCATAAGTTAACACGCTTATAGCTTGGCTTGACATACAAAGTTTTGCGCGATAATGCGCTCATGGCATTTAAAAAGTTAAAGTGAAGACGTGTATTCAGAACACCGCGCGGTGCGAGAGTTGCATTTAGTTCGTATACGTATGAAACCGTTTTTCGAAAAAATGCATGCGCAGCTTTATTTATCCATTTTAAATTCTTCCACTACACGGCTCTAGTTAACATGTTAACATGAGAACTGAATTATTTTCGTGTAGATCTACATACTTAATACATAATATGTAAAATACATATTTAATTTAGATTTATTTCGCAAATATTATAGTTATGCACACTTTTTTGTTGTTGTATAGGATGCATGTCCCTGCTTGTGCGTCTTGAAATATGGTTCGGCCTACGATCTATCATTTAGTAATGACACCTTTTAGTAACGATTATGTCATCCTTCACCTTGGTCTGTGCTATGACCAACTTTTTTCTTTTTCTGTCTCTTGTCTCAGCATACTTATTTTCCTAGCAATATTTGAATATGTCCAAGAATACACAATTACTGGATTTTAACCTACAAAGCCACTGTTATTAAACAAATATCAAATATCTCATAGAGAAAAAAGCTATTTTTTATTATGTTTAATGGAAAATATATGGAAGTCTGAAGTAAATATTACTCAATGATAACAAATGATCGATTTAAATCAAGCTTTGCCTGAAAAACGACTAGAATATCAAAAAAGGCAACGCAAAGTGATTTTGCTTCATGATAATGCACCATCACGCAGCAAAACCGGTCAAGGAAAAGATTGAGACGTTTAGTCGGGAAATACTTTCGCATGCGACTTGGGTCCGTCCGATTACTACTTATTTGCATCGATGGGACACCCACTTGCTGAGTACGAAATGTACGAAAATGGTTCGATGATTGGTTTGCCTCAAAAGAGCAACAGTTTTTGGCATGGCATCCACAAATTGTCAGAGAGATGGGAAAAATGTATAGCTAGCGATGGGCAATATTTCGAATAAAATATTTTGTTTCATTTTCATACAATAAACGTGTAATTTCTATACAAAAATTCTGGTTTCATATTTACATACCCAAGTACACTCGAGTTCTAAACACGAGAAATCTCTCCTAGTATTTGTGGTTAAATGTGTAATAAAAATTATCTGTTAAAAATAACATTATTTATAAAAATGATTTTTGTTTTGTTTCAGTGTGCCTCAATTGTTCGGCATTTATATATCCAAGAGCACATTGATACTACCTGTAAGTACTGCCTTTCATTAATTTAGTCAGCCTTATATTGATATCTAGACATTTTATTCGCTGTGTGCATTTAATTTCAATATTAATAAAAACTATAAAAAACCACACACACGTTGCATGTTTCAGACACATGTGCCATACATATAAGAAGATCTGTACCTGTACCTATTCATTAAAATGAATTACTTTCTATGAAGTCATGACCTTGAATTGTACGTTTTCTGTGTCCTGCTGTATGAAATGCTAGACCGGTGATGGCGAACCTATTGGGCTCGGCGTGTCACCCCCAAAAAAAAAGTTTTTTTAATTTAAATTTAACTGTAAAAAAATATGTATTATTATATAATTGATTTGGTGTCAATTAATTAATTGGTTATTTCAATTAATTGTTTTTATCACAAAGTGAGACCCAATAGAGATCCCATAATAGGAGCACACTATGCATCGTTTCTTGTCAATCTGAAGGCAGAAATTGCAATGTTTCACAAAGAGAATGCGCCGTCTCACATCTCAGCGGTCGCCCAGATGAAAATCTACGAATTACGGTTTGAACTGCTTGTTCACCCTCATTACTCACCAGATCTAGCCCCGAGCGACTCTTCTTTGTTCCCTAAGCTAAAAGTTGCGCTCGGAGGACAGAAATTTTCGTCAAATGAGGAGGTCATCACCTTCGAAAATAACTATTTTGCAGAGAAAGACTCCAAGTACTATTTGGACAGGTTAAAGGGCTGGGAGAAGTGTATTGATTTACAAGGACACTGTGTAGAAAAATGAAAATAAATTTGAAGAAAAATGTTTTGTTTCTTTGTTAGGTCGGAAACTTTTCAGACAGCCCTCGTGCATATGTGATATGTACGTAGTGATAAATTCGAACGTTGTTGTCGGGTAGACGTCTGGTGGCGGGACACGTGTTCTTTGATAACTCTGATATTAGTGAACGCCGGCGTGTCGCCCAAAACGCTGTTGCGTGTCACCTTTGACACGCGTGTCATAGCTTCGCTATCACTGAAGTCGGTAGTGTTGAAGCGTTCTATATGTGGATATCCAGACACCCGATAAAAAGCTGGACTCATGACACCGTACTAATGTAAATGAAGAAAGACAAGGACATCGTTAGTACTATAAAGATAAGGGGATGTACTTTGGACGTGTCATGTGACATTCTGAGATTTATGAAACACTGCACCTTGCCATTCAGGGACGACGAACTTCGAGGAGGGCCGAACCTTTGAAAATGATACGCCCAGACACCTACGTTTCTTTTCCAAGCAGCTGTTAATAAATACCGAATAGCTAAGATGTCTCTTAGCGGATAACGCTTAAGAAAAATAAGAACACAGTTCTATTTTTCGCAACAAAAAAAAATAGTGCCATTTTTATAAATTACTGCACAATATTTATCGTCGCTGTAAATTATTAGTATAATATTTATTTATCTGAGAAATGTTTATATATGAGATATATTTATAATTTATACTATGTACACCTACAGACACACAGGAACCAGCCGTATGGCTGATTGAGTAGTAACATCCAAACTTCTTGTTCAACATTTTATTGTGAATAAAATCTAATCATTTTAGTGCTAGGTAAATCATTATTTAATTTTATTTATTATTTATTAGACTTTATTGACATACATGTTTTTGTTGTAACAGACGTGAATATATTAAAATATAATATAACATGATAAATAAACATAATTAAGTATAATACACGTAGTTTATTGTGTGGGATGGAGTAGACTCCACCTCTGATATATACAGCGTTGTCCTGGCTACTTTTCTAGACTGCCGTCTATATTAAAGTAGACAGTTTTTTTTCGTGCTGTTGTGGTGTTATTTAATTCAAGAAAGATAAAGATACGACAGGAATAATAAAATATATATGTATGTAGTGAGAGTGTTGTAAAACTGGTGAATTATTAGTGTAGGTATTGTATTATGATTATGTTTGAATGTTGGACAGCGATGCTTCCGATTGATCTCTACCCAATTGGATCATATATTGGGTCCATATTTGTGTAATCTTATTGGAAGTGAACGATTTCCAGTTGGTGTTGAATGTCAGTTGTGTGATAGTAATATTTCCGATTCAAAGCATTATATGGATAAATAGGTAATTATTATTTAACTATCGTTTTTCAAAAGTGTATCAAATACACGCGAAATAATACAACAACAATAAATGACCTATTTTTTATTTACGATACTTAACGTTGAAGGGGTCGATATGTTTTTTCCTCATTGCGAAATACCTGTATAAAATAGTCTTATCTACAAAATGTTTTGAAATTTTCTTTTTTTGTTTCTATCGTTCTGGGAGAGCCTCAGAGTTAACACAATATGCACAGCAAAATATCCTTAACCCTGTACATGCATATTAGTTAATTGAATATTATCATACAAATAATTGTTATGTTGTGCGTAGATACATTATAAAGTGACAGAGATATACAAGTTGGTGAGTGAAATAAAGACAAAAATACTTCTGTCGCGTTGAGAATAAATGCATAATTTAAATAATTCTCGTTGTCTGTGATTTCCTAATAGAAATTCTATATGGATTTCACGCCCAGCGTTCGGAAAGGAATGTCGATTATTTATGGTTTCATTTGTATTCAAAGTATTCGGCTAGAAATTTGTGATGTAACGTCATAAACGAACACGTTCATTTAAATATATTATGCACATTTACTGCGGAGGTCGCGATTCAGGAATGTCGTAGGTGCATTATTTAATTGTACGCGTCCACGTAGATAATTGGCACCGCGATCAAAATCGCCTGTAATCTGTACGAAATTGAAATTTTCCGATACGTAATGTGGTTGCGTATGCGATGAACGTCATTTGGATTCGAGTACGCGTCGACTAGAAATTAAACGACGCATACTTATGGCGAAAAGTTCTATGTCCAGACTTGACAAAATATGAAAAGACCGCGGTATTTCCAAGACAATGAAGGTCAACCAAGACTAGTACAGTCACTGGTGCAGTCTATATTTTTATATGTTGTGCAATCATGGACCCTGTATAGGAGATATAACGTATTTGATACCTTTGAGATGTGGCGCTAGAGACACATGTTGCGCATATCGTGGATGGCGAAACGCACGAATGTCTCCATTCTGCAGGAGCTAAACATTAAGGACAGACTCTCAACCCTTATTTACCTGAGACGAATCCTTCAATTTTTTGGGTATCTTGCGACAAGGCTAGTTGTGGGCCATTGAAATAAAAAGACGTGTTTTACCTTGGTGCAGTATTGTAAGATGTAAGATAAATGTAAGATTAAGATAATTCTCATTCAAACCATTTTTTATACTAAATTGGAACATCGTTTAAGGTTATTTTACAGTGATTTAAATATTATAAGATTATTTTATTAAAAATCATAACATATGAGTATGTATAATATGTATATATAAATACGTAATAGAGCATTGGAAATGTTCATTCGAACACGTTTTTGGTCCAGGGTGAGCAAACGCGGCACCCAACGTGCGGCCAGCTTTCTCGTGCCTAAATCTTGACAAACACATTCTTTGGACATGTTCATAGCCTCTGCTATCTCTCTAATCTTAATTCGACGGTCGTCCAGCACCATTTCGTGAACTTGAGCGTGTTATTGTCAGTGGTTGCAGTTTTTGGCCGTCCCGAACGTTCATCGTCATCGTCGATACTCGATTTTTTCCATTTTTCAAAAACACTAACATCGATTCATTCAAACGATTGTGCGACAACTGCGCGTCCAAAATAGATGAAATTTTGGTGAGTACTTATCAAAGCATGTGCAAACATGTTCTCCAACCTTTGTTGACGAGTGCTGCCATCTTCATGTTGAGGTTGGAAATTTTTCAGACAGCCCTCGTAGGTACAATGTACTGCCAATGCTTTAATTATATACTTACAGGTTGTTACATAATTCAAAACTCATTTTTTGTGTTATAAACAAGTATGTTAAGTAAAAATTGTTAATCTATATATATATATATATAAATGAATGTTTGTTTATTTATTTGTTTGTCCCGTATGCGTTCCTATACCGTTCATCCGATTGGGATGAAACTTTGGTGAGTTGTTGTGCACACGCCCGCGAAGGTTTCTGAATTAGTACAACCATTGTACAATAGGTGACGCGCGAATCGTTTCAACAAATGTGTGTATTTCATATAGTTTATTGCCATGAAACTTTGGTGAGTTGCTGTGCGCACGCCCGCGAAGGTTTCCGAATTAGTATAACCATTTTACAATGAGAAAGTTCGCCGACGAAAGCGATCTGCCCGTCACGGCTATCAGTTTCATGGCAAACCATATGTCGTGAAATATGAAATACGGACATGTTGATTGGCTATTTTTAGGATTCTCTGTAGCGAATTTTTCAAGAATTATCGCCTTTTCTGGCGACTTCTTCGTATACTCATCAGAGGGAAAAACAAAAAATATTGTGTGTCCAAAAACACTTCAATAATCAGAATTAAAATACAAACATTTTCTTTCTTTAAGTGGCATTGCAACGCATGCCGCATACTCGCTAGTATTATATAAAATTAAAATACACACACCTATCGACATATATATTTGGTAATGTTTCATTAAAAAGATCTCCCTAAGTTATTTTATTATTTTTGTATTATGTTTTTATATTAATAGTAATAATATAATTTTAGAGTCGATTGGTTGGCAATGATTCTATTAAATTTAAAAGTAAAACTACTTAAAAAACAATGTCTTTGACTACATCATTACGATGCATAGTGTACACCACTGATATGCATGTAACTAAGTGCAATATTTTTCACAGCCAACCTGTTCCACCTTTGTAGTGGTCAAGCTTCACCGGCGATGACCTCTGTCTTTTGTTTTATCTAAAATATATTTTAATTGTATTGGGTGTTTCCAAATACCGATTGATTTGGAAATCAAATGCAGTGACACAAACACTCGCAAGGTCAGATGCCAGGAATTCGGACGTAGAGTTACAATATTATCTTATTAGTAGTCAGGTTTAGATGTAGAGTTACAATATTATCTTATTAGTAGTCAGGTTTAGATGTAGAGTTACAATATTATCTTATTAGTAGTCAGGTTTAGATGTAGAGTTACAATATTATCTTATTAGTAGTCAGGTTTAGATGTAGAGTTACAATATTATCTTACAACTTATTCTTGAAGATTCGTTAAACTTTGTTTTGAATATAATTACGAATTCAGTGTAGCAAATTATGATCAACCAAACTTGGTTTAGATCCATCATTCAGTGTGTTTATGATACCAGCTTTCTTTCTGGTGACTGCATGTGTGTGACTAAAAATAATACAAATAAAATGTATTAATTACAAAGATATACATATAAAATCAATTTTATCGATAAATATTGCTGTTGCTACCAGGATTCGAACCTGGATCTCTTGAAATCCGGGGAACGTGCATTAATATAATTGAGCAGTTTTTGAGGACCTTTTCGTATTCTCTACGTATCACTATCATCCAAGTATAGTTATCATCGTACACTCTCTGCCAATGTTTTCTGAAGAAATTTTACAAAAAGCTATATTTTTTTTTAAAACAAATTGTAGATATCTCATAGAGACGAAGCTATTTATATTATAATATATTATGTGGAAAAAATGGAAGTACAATTTGTTTAATAACAATGCCTTTGGAGGTAAAAATCTAGTAATTGTGTGTTCTTGGACATACTCATTGTCATTGTTAATATAATATACTAGTCTTAATAAGAAATATATAAAATTGACTTTTCAGGCGTATTCTAGTATAGTGTGTTAATCATTTGTCATATATGACAGATCATACATGGCAACAGCGAAGTTGTAGATAAATACTCCAAGTTTTTCAATATGGTAACATATGATATGAAAAATTTGATAGATATGGGGGTCGATTGGTGGAATGGTGAACGTTATATTGTGTAAAGTGATCACTTAGGCCAGTCGAAGACAGGTCGTAAGCCCTGTAATTACCAGCGGCGTGCAGTCAGTACATTGAAATAAGGTGTAATTGACTAAAATTTCTGGGAAATAAATCTAAATAAAATGTGCATCTCGTAATATTCTCATTACAATTATTTTCATATTATTCATGTTTTAATATATGGAAATATATTTAATTTCTCAAAATATATTATTAAGGACAGCTTATTTCAATATATTGACTGCACGCGCCTGGTAATTACCCATACTTCCATATTTTTCCATTAATAAAAAATAGCTCTATGATATTATCTATTATTTGCTTAATAACAGTGTGCTTGTAGGCGAAAATCCAGTAATTGTTTAATAATAACAAAATATTTATTTACGTTTGTGTATGTTCGTATCTCTGAAAGATCGTAAATCGAAAGTTCGTTAGTAGAAGAGCGTCTGTACTCCTATTATTGTTTATATATATTTATTTTTTCAATCACATTTTTCTTCTTCTATAATTGTTAATAGTTAAAAAATATAAACGATGTTCCACATTCAAAATTACTCATGAGTAGTATGTTTTCGTATATTTTTTTTATATTATATATATTTTCCACTATAATATAACATAAATAGCTTCGTTTCTATGAGATATCTATAATTTGTTTCTTTTGAGGTAATAATCCAGGAATTGTGTGTTCTTGGACATACTCAAATATTTTTAATATATATTTTTTTGTTTGTCTAACCATGAACTTTATATTTTGGCGGCGGTTTTCAAAAAAATAAACAACAGAACTCTTCAAATATTATATATAACACGCGGACACCATACGGCGAAGTAAGTGTCAATTGTTGCGGTTCCAGGGTCAAAATATAAAAATAAAAAAAATTGTGCAGTGTCACAAATCTTTCAGACATATTTGTGGAATTATTGTGCGAGAATGGAGCACTGCTCTGCGCCTTTCCCGCTATGTATAAGTGGTATGTGATCAATAAATTCAGCATGCTCGAAAACAGCAATTTAATGGTAAAAAAAATAGATTTATGATTACGTCTTGTCACGCATGGCGGTGCGAGCATATTGGGTCACACTCCATTTTCCGAGCGCGACGTCTCACGTCCGCTCTTTGAATAATTCTCCGCCGCCTCATTCCGGATTCCGCGCCCGCTCCGCTCACTGTAGCCGGCCGCCTGCACCGCCTACCGTAGTTTATGAAACGCTTTGACACATAAAAGGCAGTTTCGCAAAATGGACACTTAAGAAATGATGCAGCCGCCGTACCTGCGTAAATTACATATTTCGTATTATTTATATTCATAATTTGTACGCGGCCGGTCGCCGGTAACGGCCACTTTCTTTTTTTCTTTGACTTTGCAAATGTATGTATATGAGATGAGAGGCAGTGGCGTAACTATGCTGCGCAGCCAATACGGTGCATCGGGGACTACGTTAGCTAGGGAGTCAAAAGGTCCACGCCCTACATTACTTTTCATATAAATTATTTTATGATTTTTTTTTAATATGTAGTGTCATTGAACTGTTGATACCTCTGTACATTATTATTATATAAAAAAATATATATAATGGATGGATATAAATTAAACAATGTTATAACTCTACTCGAGATTATTAGCACTACTCGACTTTCGAGAGAAACGGTAACTCTCATCGACGGGCGAAGTATCAGAAAATGCAATTTTTTTTTCGATTGAAATACGTCCAAATTGTTTTTTTTTTATATAATTAAATTTGCAAAAAAACATTGGTTTAGGGTGTCGCTCTACTCGCATTCAGACAAGTTTCTTGATTATTGATACTGATCGGGAAGCAGTATTTTTCCCCCTTATCAACACAACAAAAGCACACCGTGTAGCCGAGAGTGCAATGTTCGTGTGCAAAGCACACTCGAGCGTCTGTATTCCGATATTGTCGACCTTGGGAACCATACGATGGATTTGATATTCATTCTCCTGAATCGTTAATCGCAACATTTTTTTTTGCAATATTAGAATACGTCCAAGAGCACAGCACACGATTACTGGATTTTCACCTACAAAAGCACTGTTATTAAACAAATAGATATCTGTAGTGACTTTCCAATTTGACTGCATCAGTGTGGTATCTTTGGAAATACTATCACCGATTCCCTTGGGTTATTTCTTCTTATTGTAAACTCATGTTGCTTGTAGTAAAACTCAGTATGATACGTGTAACAACGCTTCGTTTATTACAATAATATATTTACAATAATATAACTCAGATATTGCTTATAACTATTGCGAAAGAACGATGGGAAAAGAGCCCAGTTCCCCTGTGACGGCCTCTTATATCCCATGACCCCCACCACTCATCTCTCACACACACACACACACACACACACATACAAAAGTGACAGTTCTCACAGTATATCATAGAAACGAAGCCATTTTTTATTATATAATAAAAAATAAAATTATCGTTTATGAGTTATTTACTCTCGTTTCGATTCGTCAATATTACATTTTTATTTCATTCAATTATTAACATCTTAATACCATCATAGGTTGGCTCCGGTATCATCGTACCAGAACTATACCTGTACAATTTGACGTGAGACTCGTTATAACATTAAATTCAGAGGATAGCCAGAGAGAAGCTTTAGAAATCAAGCACCCCCAAAAGGGGAGGGTAGACGTCACATTTATGCGTTTCAGTCGCTGAACTCGGTCACAGTCCGGCAGAAATTCACCCTGTCAGGTCGCAAGAGGTATGAGAGAGAGCTAGTAGAATGCTCCGATATGTCTCTTTAGCTACTGCTCTTCCCGGCATTGTCCATCTCAGCAACCCCCAGCGGGAGACCCACTCCCTAATACATACCCGGAAATGACCGAGATTCCTTTCATTTCTTAATAGGTCACCGTTCCGGGGTAATGTGTAATATTTTTATTTTCTTAACTGATATAATGAATATGCCATATTATCTTGATACCGATGATGAATATGACATATTCTCTTGATTCTGATGATGAATATGACATATTATCTTCATGCTGATGATATGTTTGTTAATACCCGCTTTGTTGAATATTCTACATTCGGTATAAAAATCAATTTATTAAAATCCACTACTCCGGATTTAATTTTATATCTCTTCACCTAACAGTGATTTCATCACACGTTTGCCCCGCATGACCAAACTAGCGAAGCGTCCCTTTCTTCATCTTATATTTATATACGCTAATTCCGACCTTACCTGCAGTCTATTCTCGTTTCTTATTCGGTCAGTCTAAATTCATTTATTAATATTACAGATTTGAACACTCGTCAGATGATAATATTCAGCTGTTGGTCCATTACACACTGAGTCCCGAAGAGGGTCATCAAAATGTGATCCTAAACGTCGGCATTGACAAAAATTGACCCACGGCAGAATAAGCCAGAAGAAATTCTATTGTCGAGCTGGATTTGTTGTGATAATTCGAAGATTCATAAAACTCTGCAGTTAATTCCGTGTAGCTATCTATACATTTATGCATGTACGCGATGCCTGGTGGGATGAAAAGATCTAAGGGCACAGTAAAGGGTATATTTACTAGGTATCTTTTCACGATAATATAGGCCTGGTATGTCAGGTGGAAGTTGTAATTATTCAGAACGTAGGTCTGTGATATTTTCAATACAAATTAAATTTATCGAAAAATGTTGTTGCTGCCGGGATTCGAACCTGGATTTCTATGGATTTATTTTTCTTTTTCCTTTTTGACCACACTCCACTTTCATATTTAGAAACCTCTGTATTTCTTTTATTGATTATTGTACCATAATATTTCATTGTTCATTTAATTGGTTGGTGTGGATGGATCATATGTTATCTTCACGCTTTTGTGTTTCGTGATGTTAGTGCCGTTTAAAAATTATTTAAAATCTATTAAGTTTTTTGGCGTTTGACTTGTTGCCTCATGCCTACACTCAGTTCGCTATTTACCCAAATTTAATCTGCGTATATATTCTTCCCTTTCTCACCTTCCCCTATCCTTAAGCACATGGAAAAAAGAAGATGTCACAGTGATTAAAAATCTATCAACTGCAGCAAGTTCAGTACGGAAACACTACCGTCGCTTCACTCCACTTTTTAGTTAATAATCTTACCTTAAAATCCGCTTATATTCCATAATCCTTTTAACGCGAGTGTTATTATACACGCCGCAACGCTTGTTCTTGTTGTGGAGAAGGAATAAACAAATGAACCAGAATCCGGCAGACGAAAAAGTAAGTGCCTTCCTTTCTTCCTCATATTTCCACCACATGATATGTATTGATTTGAATGTATTTTATTAAGGAGAACGCTTTCTTATTGTGAAATTGTAATTATTCAAAACATGCGATGTTTTAAATACTAATTAAATGTATTAATTCTAAAGATACACATATTAAATCAATTTTATCGAAAAATATTAGTTTTGCGCTACCGGGATTCGAACCTATTTATATTTTATTTTAGATTCTCTAGTGTTTTTATATTATGTTCCTGATATTGATAATTTTTTTATAATAAAGATATTCAATGCGCTCCATGAGTCGCATGAACTGCGTAAATATAAATGAAAAAAAAATCTAATTGGTTAGTTTGTGTGGAATTAATAAACAACCAACAACGAACAAACACCTTTCGGGTATGGGTAGGATATACAGTTATATTTATGTTATTGTGCGACAGTATCGGTAGTCGTCGTATTTTCTACAACAGCGTATTGAATTTATCAATATTTGTCGAAAAAATGAAATGAAAAAAAATGCGTTTTTTTTAGGTTTGATCGGCTAAAATCGCACGTACGCTGGCAGCCGACCAATCTAAATTTGATGACCAAAGAGTACATTGAAACATAATCATAAAAATGAGCGTCACGCAAAGCTGCAATTTTGTTCACAAATTAACATGGAAAGTTATAATTAAAGTGCGGTCAAATTTTGTGTTAAGCCGTCCATACGCGCAACGTTATACCTGACAGGTCGCCTGTATTGACAAATCGGAGCGTGTATGTGACAAGACTGCCAGGTATCCCTACCTGTATAAGCGAAATACTAAAATCATATTTTTTAAATTATTTATTTATTTTTGTAGCATGAAATAATACATATGAAAATAAAAGTAATATTTTTACTAGACGTGGTCAGTTTTAAAGCAATTATCTGTACAGTTTTTAAGGTATAAAAAGTTTTTTTGACTATTATATAGTTGAAGACAAAATGTGTAGGTTGTTAGGTTAGGTTAGGTTAGGTTAGATTAGATTAGGAAAGGTCGCATTGCGTAGTTCGAAAAAATGGCGTCTTGCAAGCGCAGCATAATCGTGGAAGATTGTATTGAATTGTATAAATCTGAGTCATGCATTCTTAAATAATGACAGTAATCTCGAGGCTCTACATTTGATTTCTTTATCTTTTTAACAATCATTTTTTACATCACTTTTGTCGCGGTTTTCTTTCTTTCTTTCGTAGGATGACGAGAAGACCTACCAGCGCTACCGCATCGTCGTAGTTGCGCTGTACCGATATCATGGTTGACTGAGAGATTGTCACATGTTGGCCGCTACGTGTATGGCCAAAGTTGAGCTTCGGTCAACTTGTCATGTTTACCTGTCAGGTATACCGTTGCGTGTATGGCCAGCTTTATGCATCAAAAAGATAATCAAGCCTAATACTAAATAACAGAATCACTAATTAATCTCTTTTAAATGTAAGCATCTTTTAATCTGCTTCTGGACCTGGTTTAGTGCGACGTGTACCGAGGTTGCGATCATTTCTAGGTCTGTCTGTTAATTTTGTTGGAAATCGAATTTAGTTCTTCGTGATCACTACTTTCTCCAGGCTGTGTCCCCTCGCAACGTGTCTAAAGTATTAAAAAAATATTATTCTGCATGTTATCTTGAGCCTTTCTTCAGTATCGATCAGATGTTCTCGCGGTCCCAAGTTACATGTGGCATGCGACGCCAACACTACATCGCAAAGATTTCTAGCATGTTTCTAACTTTCATTCTTAGCGTCCACGTGTCAACGCCATATAAATGGTTTTCACTAGTCAAACTATTATATTATGTTAATATAAATTATTTATAACTTTGTTTTTAACCACTTTATGAAATTTAATACACCAACCGGTTTCGGAAAATACAATTTTCTTCATCAGGATGTCCAATAAACTAACTAAATTGTGCTAATGTTTTAAAAAAATTTTAGGATAGAACTTGTGGTTAAATTTAGTTGGTTATTTATAATATTTTGGTTAATTTTACATCATTAATTATTTCTAATGATTCAACATTATTCAATTTAAGGCCAGACAATCCCAAATTTTTATCAAAAGTATTAAATTTTATTCATATTTAATATACTCATATGGTTAATAAAACAAAGTTAGCAATTTTTAAGGATAACACATTCTTATTGTGAAGTTGTAATTATTCAGAACATAGGTATGTGATATTTTAAATACTAATTAAATGTATTAAATAGAAAGATATATATATATATATATAAATTGATCTGATGAAGATAGCTCATATTCTCAATAGAATAATAAATCTAATAACGTATAAAAAAGTATAATATTACCACATTATGAATGCAAAACCTATATGTACATAATACCGCGACTGCAAGGGTTAATAACTTCTCATCACGACCCCTCAAAGAATACAAAAAGGTCCGACAAGGATGAGCGCTGTCTTCGGATCTCTTCAGCATCTATCAAAAGTATGATCAATTTCTAACAAATGATTAGAAAATTCTGTTAAAGAAACAATATCACGTATGATTTTGATTTTTTGAAAAAAAGGAATTTCGATATTAAAATTTTTGGTGCCTACCTACTTATTGTCATTACCAATGAGCCTTGAATATACTCGATTTTTGTAGGTCGACTAGCCGTCTACTACTTTTTCTCCGTAGTGTATTGTATGCATATGAGGTGTCGCTGGCACGTGGGCGGCGGTCATATTAATCGTGCTAAACCGCCGAAGGGGTGAGCAGCGACGATGACTCACCAAATTACAGATCGTAAATTGATTACGGACAATACCGAAATCAATCTGTGCAATAGCGGTAAATTTTACCATAATTCGCCTTCTTCATTGGTTGCGAATTCTTTCCTATTTTTTTTTGTGCACCCAAGCTGTTATAAAAAAAATGCTATCCGTCATCGGATTACATCATGCGATGCCATTTCTATACACACGATGAACTGTGTAAGTTCTTGTCGATTGTTTTTTTAAATTTTTTTATTTAAAAAAAAAAAATTATTCATTTTTTTTTATTATTATTTCCAGCCCAATTTGCCAATTCAATTTTCAAAATTAGACAATCGCTCGACTTTGTGTGTAGTGTAGTGTAGCAGCACACGTTGTATTGTCTAGTTTCATAATAATTATATAACACTAATCTGCCAATTTAAATAAAAAAATCATATCTATAACTTATTCGAAAAGCAGCTGACTCAATTTTTCTAAAATATTCAGGAGCAACAAAAAAATGTTTAATTTTGTAATTAAACGGATTACAAAAATTCCAAAATACTTTTTGGTAGATTGTTTATGCAGAAATAGGGTGGCTGAGAAATTTTATTGATATTTTGATTTATCTCGTACTCATGGGGAATATTTTGTTTTTCTGAATTTGTTTACCAAAATATTATTGGGAGTTAGATGATTTTCCATGATAATGTAGTGATTATGATTTCCGCGAACGTCCTCTATTTCTGGTGCCATCAACACTTATGTCAGGTAAACATTTAATGTTTTTACAAGTAGTACTTATTCACCTAGTACTTATTTATTATTTTAAAACACGTGTCTTAAAATTGATAGAAATTTTTGACTTTTAGTGTATAATAGAACAATAAAAGAGGGAAATAATGGAATCAAAAACGGTTTTTGACCATGGATGGAGTTAGCTGCTTTGCAGATCAAGTTATCGATATGGATGCATACGAAACGTATGAGTTAAGATAAAAGGTAAAGAAATTATATGAGACGAATGTTGAAGATGAATTCTTCTCCAATCGGTTCCATCATTACTGGAAATTGTGATCTGTTGACATCCTTGATAGTCAAAATCACGAACCGTGAGTCAATCACTTATATCTTTAAGTCACATTCACTATCAGTGATTGAATATCTCTGGGAATATCGTGATTCATTTTATTATTTTATTTATATTTGGTTGTGAATCGTGATTCGGCGCATGTGCATATGAAACTAAAATATTCATGAAGAAATTATCATTTAGTAGATTCTACTAAAACATTTTACGCATTTGACCTGAAATGCTGAGAATTTGACCCGAAAAATAAACTCACATTTTTTTTACGGTATTCATTCTCTTTGTAATGATATTAAATTAGTTATATATGATAAAATATGTTTTTTACGTAAATGAAGTTTGAATAATATAATTAAATATGCTCAAAATTGTTTTTTTTCTTCATTAATTTATTTCGTGTATTATGATATCGTGCGGCGCATGAGTATTAATAATGAAACTGATCAAAGTCACAGCTTTCAATCACTGATATTATCAAATATCAATCACAATCGCACCAGTGAGTCAAAAGTAGCATTTTTTCTCATCACTAGTCCTTGATGGTTATCTCCCACGTATCTGCAACCCGTATTTTGTCGATCTATAGAATTTGAGATCGTCTCCTTCCTCTGTGGTCTTCCACCATTCCAGTCACCACCAACTTCTGTTCTGCGATCTAACTGAATATATATCACATGATCATTTAAATAATCAAAAAATATATCGACATTCGATTAATAACTACTTTGACAAATTAAGTGTTACCATTGACAGCGAATGTTTTATCCGTGGCATCCGTGACCATGCGCATCAGTGCCCGGGTACCGTTCTCTCGGTGAACGACGCTTCCTGGTCTTCGGTAGTCTGTTTCCTGGTCATTACACGTGGAACGTTCAATTTACAATTGCTAATTGCCTGCAGAGCAATAATTAGATGATTATACGAGGTGGGTTCGGTACAGTATTTAATATACGGAAGTTAAATAATATTGGTAGTTGGTGACGAAGTCGTTGTTGACTATCTTATTTTCATAGCCACAGGTATCCATTCTTTAAACAATGATAGTTTAACTATTAACTTTTTTTTTTTGTATATCTAAGTGATTGAGTTGGCGTAGTACATTCTTCATTGTTTACTCATTTCACACCCTCTTCTGTATCTGCTAATCTTAAATATCTGTGTCATAGCCACGCTTGTATGTTGATTTTCATCCTTCTTCTTCATCCTACGTCCATGTTCTGTTGGTTAGAGGCTTTACTTGGTCAATACCACTCCTTTATATCATCTTTCCTTCACATTTAATTACTTCCTTTAATATTACTTATGTCGTCGGCCCAGTGATCTGGATGGTTTGTGCTTCGGCTTCTAATACAAAGTCTCAATTCTAACTTTTTGTTTACCCCAACAATTGTTGTTCCTTAGGTTAATGTGACAAACTTCGTGATAATGTTTTAATTAAATTTTTTATCTAGCAAGGACACTTAGAACATAGTCTGTTTCATGGCTCACTGGTTTAAACACTTTCATTTTTACTTTTAAAATTAGCAATATTAACTTTGTGGTTAAAATTCATATTTTTATTTATTATCTTTGTTTTATTAACCACTTAATTAATTAAGTGGTTAATAAAACAAAGATAATAAATAAAAATATGACTTTCATTTTTGCCCTGTTCATATATTCCACAAATTCAAACCACGTGTTCCGAATTCGTACACACACTTTTGGCGCTTCTTTTCAAATTAGCTGCGACCAATATTATTGACACATTCCGCGTCCAAATTCCAACCCATACATTTCCTCATGCTCGTCTGCCAGTGTGAAATGTAACCTTGACGCCAGCATACGTCAACTTGAACGATATTGTGTTCTATCTCGACATCGCGATAGCATTCGCGGTATGGACTCTTTCAGCTCCAGTGCACCAGCACTGTATTATTTGTTTATGCCTTGGGTGAACTTGTGACATTGCTGTCTTCAATTGGGAGCGGAGATCGGCTCATCCGCGTGCCATTTATTGTGTGATCTCGACGACGACAAGGCGTCATATACAAGGTAAGGCGAGCAGTCCTTTCGAATCCCAGTTCCCGAGATTACTGGTCCTTCGACTACAACCCCTATCCCCTCAGCGTCCTCATCCTGTACCACGTTTCCCTACTTCCCTCCCTACCTTGCGGTGATTTCGATTTACGATCGGAATTGTCGTCATCCAGTGACCCGGAGATTGCACAATATACCACATAATTGACCTTTTTCTAATTTTATATACTACACTACAACAATTTACAATATTTATTTATTTACCGACATACATGCCCAAGGCGCTTTTACAGTTTTTAATAATTTATTGTTGGTATATCAGATCTTCATATATTTTTTAGACCCTTTGATATTGACCTTTACTTTCCTTTCATACATTCCGTCCTTCTACAAAAACTGTTCTCTTAATTATTTCTCATTTTATTGAAACGATGACTAGATATTAGTTTTAATTTTTCGTCATGATGTGAAATAATATTTTTTTTGTTCATGTTAATTTTACATGCGCTTCTCATTTCATTTTGCTCGCTTCTAATTTCTTGCAATGCCTTTATCACGCCACGGTAGATCTTCTGTATGTAAAACACGAAACCAATTGAAAATGTCTTATTGCATTCCACTTTCGGATGTTAATCTGACACATTAATCTTACTTTCTGTAACAATCTCATTTTTATGTTTTAGCTATCTACGGTACATAACAAAAGCATAACAGAATCATAGTCTTTATTTTTTACTTTTTCGCTCTTTTAACCTATCCTTTAATTTGTCACTTGTCCTTTTGCTAACCTATCCATTTCTATTTTGGTGTTCTAAGTATGGGAGGATGACAGTCAAAGCGTGATAAAAACGTGTCAAAGCGTCCGGTACGGTAACACGAAATTACATTGAGGTAGGTATAAAGTATTTAAGTACACGGTAATTTACATTTGATCAGACATGTACAAGACACCAGCCGCGATAACAGAATCGGTATTTCGTTCCCCGCGCCCGGCAGCCTCGCGGGATGTTCCCCTAGCGGGCGTCCGACACATCGCTACACTATTAAGACATTTTCCTGGGTTAAATGTGTACAGGTCTTAAAATTATTCTTGATTTCCTTTAAATTAGTTTTTATTTCTAACGCTCTTGGTAGTAGTAGTGTCCTGATGGCTTTCTGGAGTGAGAAATTGTAGTTACCACATCTGTATCCTTGTAGCACCAGTCTCTTCATTGCATTGTATTGTGGAATATAGACGTAGTTCAACATCTATTTAATAAATATTAGATATCTCATAGAGACGAAGCTATTTTTATTATATTTTTAATGGAAAATGATATATAGAAAGATGGGGGGTAATTACAGGGATTATGACCTGTCGTCGGCTAGCTATATATATAAAACGTTCACCAATTCTCACCCCTATATCTCCATATTTATCACATTTTTGAAAGTTTTATATATCTTATTACATTGTCTAGCTTCGAGTACCAGTACTTGGACTTAATTTGATAATGCATTTTATCGTTATCATTTTCCATTATATTAAAAATATGATAAAAATGGCTTTGTCCCTATGAGATATCTGATATTTATTTAATAACAGTGCCTTTATAAGTATAAATCCAGTAATATGTGTTCTTTAACATATTCAAATATTGCAACATCTTTCTTCGAAAAAAAAATATATTTGTTGTATGGGATTTTCGTAGGATTTTCATCATACATCTATTTTTCTGCGCTCTTGCTGTCCATGTCTCAGATTGAAAGACTTATTTTTTTCGGATCAATTTTGTTTCATCTCTTTATTATTCGACTCGTTCTGTCGTTTTTTTCTGTGTTTCCACTTCTTGAATACATCATCAGATTTTCTGCAAGAACGTGGTGTTCATCAGCACGCCAACTTTCATTCTTCTGCTTACTACGTGTGTCGCTTTGTGTGAAATCAATTTTTTTTATCTTGATTTTGTTTTATTATTTGTTCTGGTACGGTCGCTGGATTAGCAGCATGCAATACATATTAAGCCATTACAACTAGCTTACCTTAACTTGAACAAAAAATACCGTTTATTGGGAGACGATAACATATTTTTCTTTTCTGAATCGTGCGTTATTTATTGTAACAGCATCCAGACATTTGAAAATAAAACTATTGTTTGCCAATGCGCTTCACATTTACATGGGTTGTTTGAGGGAGGCCTATACTCAATGATGGATGCAAAATAGTTGATGAGGAAAATGAAAATAAACACGGTTTGTTCCAGTGAATTCCTTCGACAGTGAATTTCGGGTTTCCTATTAATAATATGATCACCTATGCAGAATGAAAAATCACCACTAACCTGGATTGATAGTAGCTGTTTCTCTGCCCACTGCACCTATTGTTCTTCTTGTGCAGGTCTAATCTCCAGGTATTATTCCGACTGACCGAAATGACGCACTCCCGGAGCTACTTATTAGGAGATGTTTATCTGGGTAGGTAGCGACCGCAATTGTTCTCCAGCAGTGGTTTGACAGCGATCCTTCGGTCGCCGAAAGCGGCGACATTCACACTACATAAATTAATCATACCAACAACAAGAAAAACCAGAGGTGCCGGTCGAAGGAATAAGAAAGTTAATTTTTAAATAGATCAAAGCCTGCCTTACCAAGAATTTTTCTCGCACTTGTTTTTCATTTTCGCATCCCTACCGTGATATGATATGAGGTCAAGAGACCACTTCTTCGCTTTGTTGATGTCTATGGGCGTTAAGGCGCGAAGCACGTCCATGCGTAACACCGTTAGTTTCATAAAAATATAAGTTCTACACGAAATCATTTTGCACGCTATAGAAAATACCATACATGCATACACATATTAGATATTAGACACTCAATTACTTTCGAATGTGCGCTTTCACACTTCAGTGAAATCATATAATAACACAACAGTAGTTTTTCCTCTTTTTTTTCATTTTTATTGTTGATATTGTTCGCCATTCCAAACATGATGGTGATAATTGCATGTTTTTCCTAACAGCTGCTTAACATCTGTAATTTCATTATGTTTTCTTAGAGTTTTGATTGTCAACACTATTTGACTACTGTACTACATAGGTTCGGTTAGGTGTTGACTTCAGATGTCGTTTAAAAACTGAGAATCCTTGTCCACAGGTGTGGTAAGATGGTTTCAATTGCATGACAGTGATAGTTGCTCAAAGAGCTGTGCTTGGAGTACCCCTGATAGTTGGAGTACCTAACGTACACACTCACAAATGAGGCGGACCCACCGCTTACCTAGGACCGATGCAATAAGCTCAAGGATCCTATCTCGGTCCTATTCGTTCGATACCGCACAGCTGCCAAAATAAAATTTGCCCTCATTGTCCCAGGTTGACTAACTTTATTAGTAAATAATATTTACAATAAAATAATACAATAATACGATTAACAAGCAGAGGGTAAGTGAAGAGGCACTCCATTCCGGGAAACGAGACGGAACAAAATAAAAACATAGGAGACTCACCCTCCACGCACCACTGCCGGCAGATTTAACCCGCAAATCAATTTGGGCAGAAGGTAGAAAATAAGAATAACAAAGTGAACAAGAGATAATCATGAAGCTACTCAGCAGTCCTCCGGAGGATCTCCCATCTAGAGATCCACACAAACAACTTCAGATTCCTGCCACGCTTGAGCAGATCGGAGTTACTGATGGAGCCTCGATCTACTCCTTCCATTCATATACACCAGAGAACAGATGTTGGTCAATTGATCCGCACCATCAAGTGGCTGAACATATTTTACTAAAATATGAAGGCCTTGCGTTGGTAGAATAAGTGTTGACTATCCTCAAGATCGATGGAGTGACAGAATTGGTGGCAGGAAACAGGTGATTGAACAAGATTTAAAAATTGGCGATCCTTAAGGAATCCTATATTCAGCAGTGGCGAGGTACAGACTGATGAGATGATGACTATTGTACTTTCTATCAATGATGATCATTTTGGTTTAATCTCGATTTACTTATTGCGAGGCCCATTTCGTCGCTCACACTTTCTAGGATGGAGAGATATCGCCAGAGTAGTATCATCAGCATAGCGAACTTCGTTTTCCACCAATAGAAATCCCTCTGTTCCAAAACTATTCACATAAGATACACAACGCAGTGATATGGTGACAATACATTCTTGTTCAATTTAGCACCACAAATACAGACTGGATGTATCGCATTTATTTATTACATACGCCTTCCGTCTTACTCTAAACAATAGGCCTCGGTGTAGCCAGTTGTATTGGCGTTTAATTCGCCTCGGTCATTATCTTGAAACTTGGCAATCGTCCGGTTGGTGTTTCTTTAATATTGTTGCATCATTCCACCGATCGAAGGCTCCCAAAGGAGCACGAAATCAAATATAAGTGAGAAGTGAAAGGAACATAGTCTTTGATGGTAACTTATTATAATACTTACACCTTGCGTTGACCCTTCCCAAATCGTGCAGTGATACAGGTCTACCATCATAATTAAACTTGTAATATTTCGGTAAATACATGCAATATAAAATTCATATTTTAGATAATCTTAAAGAAAATATTAACGCGTAGAAATGACTAGAGAAAAACCAATTATGAAAAGGGAATCGTACAAAAACAATTATTTTTTCCATTCAAACTGTTGTAAAACTGATACGTTGGTAAAAATATCATTTGAGATGTATCAATATCATGAGAAAGACAGAGATCACACACTATTTTCACAGTGAAAAGAACAACAAACATACAAATATAATTATTTCTTTCTCATTAATTAAATGAAGAGAGATAAGAAGGAAGGACACATGGTATGACTTAATGAATGCTTTAAACTATATTATTAATCATTTTTTCAAAATTGATTGCTCAGTATTTAGAGTAAATTCGTGCTATTTAAACTAATAAAAACATTTTTTCTAACTGTTATTTACGGTATTACGAGTTGACAGCATGGTTGCGTTCGGGTATTTTATATCATGGTATGGTAAAGGTTAAGTCCGCATAATGGATTAAGAAAGTAATTTTTGGATGTACGAAAGGTACGCACAACTTGTAGATCGAGTGAAGTAGATACACGTAAGAAGAACTTTTAGTTTACGACCATCGAAAGAATGGTTAGTTTCAATTATATGATTAGAAATTACGAGAACTTATTATTTTTCAGCATTGCTACACCCGCCCACTTGCAAAATGCATTTGCTTCAGTTATTTAACGATTTGTATCATAACTAGAGGACGGTGCTCGGGGTTGCTCGGGACTTAGATTTAATTGTAATTAGAGACAGGTCTTAATTTTTTTTTTGTTTGATCAGAACATTTTCTAATAATACTAGATCTATATTTTTTCTTTATATTTAGAAGAATAACTTTGTATATGAAATAGTTACGTATGAAAAGTGATCGAAATGTCGCAATTTATTGTCATTTAAAAGTAAAAAGTAATTTCTTCTTTATTCGCAAAATTACTTCGTGGCAACATTTTATATAAATAATAAGAAAAACACTTTGTTTAAAACCACTATTTATTGAGACATCAATATGTTTCGATACCTATGGTATCTTCTTCAGGAAACAATGTATAAAATTATAATTAAAAATGCTAGCATAGATTTTATTTTTTATTAATATTATAATTATAATACAATTTCAATAATCAGTGGATATATAATATATATATTTTAACATTTGTTTCTTCTCTATGAGAGTAAGACTCGTGTATAGAGAAGGAGTATATTCGAGTTAATTTATGTTTCAGTTAGTCTGCGTACATATTTTTTTAACTTCAGTTACAAATTTATGATAGTCCGTAATTTTTCTAATTGTGATGGGAAGATTGTTAAAAAATTTGATACCTTGATAAATATATTGATTTTGAGTTGCGGTATATTTTCGTTTTGATAAAAGTTTAGATAAAACCAAAACTATAAAAATAAGTGGTGTGTAACTAATTAGGGATTACTGTGAAAACAAATTTAATAAGATTTGGTTATTTATAATATTTAATTTGCTATTAATACCTTTTCTTATTTCTATAATTTCAAATTTATCTAACTGTATAGTATTTGTATGTAAAATTTCTAAACCCTTTGTCAAGATAATGGTTTGTTTGTTTCCAAAACATGATTGGCGAATTCAGAATAGTTGTTTGCTATTTAGACATCTCATCTTATTATTTATAAAAGTAATCCCTTTGAACTCATATTCTTAGATGATTTTATAGCTAGATGGAAGATAATTAAAAAAAAAAAGTTATACCTACGTACACAATTATGTTAAACTACGTTCTTCTCCTTTAGAGAAATTGCATTACGGATGAATTATTCCTGCCTACGTAAGATTCCCAAGAATCTCAACCAATTGTGAAAGTCACTTTTAGTGTTAAATTTAGCTGTTCATAATTTGTAAGATCACCGTACAACCGAATAAGAAAACGTATCAATTATACTTCATTATTAAGGAGATAACGTGGGTTTATACGCAAAGATAATTGATTAATCAAACGTTTGTATATTGAATCAAAAATTACTGTTTAAAGTTTCTCTCGAAGATCGTGTTGTAAATGTGAAGTGACTAGTTTCTACTACATAAATACTTACGTCACCATTATTGGTGGTATGTATGTTGTAGATGACACATTACATCGCATACCATTACAGTAGGGGTATCAAAGAATTAGGTCCAAATTTGGTCAATTTATGTTGAAAATATTTTTTACTTATTGTTTGTAACAAATATATTATAACGGTATTGATTGTAAAAAAAATGCTATTGACGACTTGCGACCACAACGGGGTCGAACAGTTCATAAATTTTAGAATTTCAACTCGCGCAATAAACAAAATATTAAAACCACAGTCTGCGGTCGTCATTAATACAACAAATGGATTCATCTGAGAGACGATTGTAGAACATTCGAATTTAATTGGCATTTAAAATATACAGGATGCGCCGTTAGAATCCAGACAAAATTGTATTTGAAGTTCCCGCTATGTTTGAATTCAGGGTTAGGCGCTAGTTGGCGCTAAAGTTAGCTAATTATGTCAGTAAGACTTTCGTAACCTCAAAATGGCCGAGCCTGTCAACCCAAGCATGGAGTACGATAGAAGAGCGGCGATTATAGAAAGCCTTCGTGCCGGAAGAACTCCCACCGAAATTGTTAAATTCTTCAGGTACTCAAGATCGACTGTATATGACTGTATGCTAGTTTTACCTATATAAAAATGATTGACCCCCGATTTTTTTTTAAATATCTTATATTGTTTCCTGAAGAAGATACCATAGGTATCGAAACATGTTGATTTATCAATAAATAGTGATTTAAATAAAGTGTTTTGTCTTATTATTATATAATATGTCCACAAAGTAATTTTGCTAATATTGAAATAGCTATCTGTTTTGAGAATGATTTGACTGACTATCGTATTACACACTTCATAAGAATATTACTTCCTCATCAGGTCGAGCATTACAATAATTACTCCCGTCTCCGGCTTGCCCAAGATACCGAGATTCGTCTCCTTATTACCTCGATTGAAAAGATTCGTGAGTAGAGCCGATGTAAATGTTGCATCACGGTTGCATACAAATTGCCATAGTTAACGGCTTTTGGTCATTTGTGGCGAGGTGATGTCACCGTATACGGACAAACTCCATCCATCCATTCCAGTTTTGATTTGAATTTCTAATCGAGCGGTATTTTCTCCCTTTTTGGGCCATTTTGCAGTGTTTCTATGGGGTCCTGAACCGGGGTGTCTCTATAAACCCTTGCAAACTGATATTAAAATTCATCCAGTCAATCTGAATGATTTAAAGAGTTTAAAGGAGGTACCAAATAAGGAAAGTACCAATACAAAATAGTCTTTAGAAATATATCGCCTTCTATGAGCCCCTCAGAACATCTTTCACTCGCTTTTGCACTTCGATTTTGAAATACCCTTCCAGTATTTGTAATTTGGAGCGAATACAAAAGGTTTTCGGTGATTCTGGGTCTCTTTTCACAACATATAGATAAAAGGGTCATTCTTGCATTTTAGCTGCGTAATTTTTTTGAATAATATTTCGAATTAGCAGTGCATATTTTCGAATACTCACAAATTAAGTAAAATGGATACGATATGGACTTTGAAATCTATCGTACTCAATCTTCTTTCTTGATTTTATTTTAAGGACAGTTTATCACAGGTTGTTTAACGACCCCTCTAGATAGATAGTCCTACAAAGTACATATAAAGATGGAACAGACAAAAAGCCAATATGGAAATGAACCTGTTGGCGTAAATGAGTGGAGGTAAAACATCTAACAAAACACATTAAAACATTTCAGAAAATTTTACAATTGAGGAGAAATAACAAAATACCTTAAATATAATTCGTACAGTGTAAAGCGCGTGGCTTGACATTACACACTCCATTTCGGTTTGTTCAATAGTACGAACTTGGTTATAAGCATGTATTACACTCTTGGACGGATATCAACCAAGTACTGTATAATTTCGCATAATATTCGTCATTGTTGCGTACTCGGTATACATGTCACATGAAAATAGGACTAACTAGATGGCCCCCTGGGACGAAGCTTGAACCCCCGACCACCAGATCACTAGGCGAGTATCGTAACCATTAAGACCACAAGCAATATTAATTGTCAACGTAAAACTAATAATAATAATAATATTGGATAATTTGTATAGCGTCATTTTTGTAAAAACTTTCACCTTAAGGGCGCTTTACACATTCACTGTTTATAGTTACATTATTATTGTTTTTTAAAATTAAAAATTGTCATTTTCATTTATGCGAATGATTTTTTGAAAAGGTGCATTTTTAGTTGCTTCTTAAATAAAATTTCTGATGCACTGTTTCTTATGACGGAGGGCAAATAGTTCCACGCTTTTGGGCTTTCCACCGCAAATGCCCGTTCACTAAATTTAGATTTCTGGAAATGGTTAGTCGGTTCTACAACCCTTCCAGCGGCTGTAGTAGAGACTGACGTGAGAGTTTGACGTCTACCATTCAAATTGTCTGGGATACAAAGTTCTTGAAGACACAGAGGCGTCATGTTGTGTGTCGCCTTGTACATCAACCAGCACAACTTAAATTAAACTCTTTCAGAGAATCAGAGCCAATTTAACTGATGTAAAAGGGGTGTTATATGAGGGAATTTGGAAACTCTGTATATTATCCGTACAGACGCATTTAGAATGAATTGTAATCTATCCAGCTGAAACATTGGCAGGCCAGCATTGATGCTGTTATCTACAATAGTCCACACGTGACACCACAAATGCATTTATAAGTAGACAGGCTGCCTCAAGAGGAAGATGTCCTCCGAATACTTTTAATCTGTCTCAGTTGATAAAAGCATGCGCTGATAGTTTTTCTGATTTGTGTATTCACTGAAAGATCTGCATCAATGTGCACGCCCAACAACTTAACTACAGATTTAGCATTCGCAGACATTGATTCCTGTATTAAGTTTTGCCTTCTAGGTGTTGCTCATATACGGATCTTACCTTATTCTTGGTGCTTTCTCCCTTCCACACTTAACGTATACGGAGCTTACCTTATTCTTGGTGCTTTCACCCTTCCACACTTACCCGCAGCTGATTGTATTCAGAGCGTCGAGGTTGAACGAGATGAGATCCAGTTGGGCAACGTATCTACCTGTTAACAGGCATTTCTCAACTCTTGAAATGGGTGATGATTTGTGGATAATAATGGCTCTTGGTCAATTTTGTCGATAATTTCAATTTTCTCTGCTCGCTTTTTGTGGATGTCTGTTACGGTTAAAATGTAACGCATTTTTTATCTTTCGTTTCTGTGTACCATGTAATATCGTGTTTATTTCCTTATTTAGCGTTGATTTAATATCTGAAAACTTATTTGCATACTTAATTACGAATATCAAACATTTTTTCCAGCGACAACCAATTTGACAGCTGACAGCTGATCTGTGCTCAGTTTTGCCATTTCACCATGAATAGACTTACGCCAGAACAACGCTCGTAAATTGTGCAAATTTATTTCAGTTCGCGAAACGTACTGTGCGCTACGTCCATTTTACGGTCGACATAATCGTCCATCCGAGCAAGTAATTCGAATAACCATGCATCATTTTCGCACCGCGCATACTCTAATTAATAACACGCTTCTGTAGAGATGTCGTACAGTGCGCACCGAAGAAGCTGGTGTATCTTAAAAAATGATGTTGGCCAGAACGTTTCAGTCAATGGAGAGCGCTATAGATCTATGATACTGCTTTTTTCGTTCCTTAATTGAATGGCATAAATGTGGAAGTGTTGTGGTTTCAACAAGACGGCGCAACATGCCGCACGGCGCGCGCCACAATCAATTTATTAAAGGAAACATGGAACTGTGAATTGGCCTCCAAGATCGTGTGATTTATCATCTTTGGATTATTTTCTGTGGGGATGTGTGAAGTGGCTAGCCTACACCGATAAACCAGAGACGATAGGCGACTCGGAAACCAACATTCGTCGCGTTATTGCCGATATACGACCCAAGCTGCTCTAAAAAGTGGTCGAAAATTGAATTTCCAAATCGCCCTTTATTCAAGCCAGCCGCGGCGCCCATTTATATTCAAACACTAATAGCATAAAATTATCTTCCCAATAATGCCAATACCATGTCCATTACCATAATTTCATTTTAAAGTTTTATACCTCTAAAAAAAACATTCTTTATAAAGTCAGTATGTCTCTTAAACTTACGTGTTGTATATCCATACATAATGATGTCTACAGTGTTTTTTATATGCGTGTAATTTTTGGATCTGAGATTTTTGGCAGTGTGACCCAAGAAAGCACAAGAGAGGATATTATTATATAATATGATGGAATTATTGACTATGTGAAGAGACATGGCGGAGGTCAACCTTCTCTCAGCCCTGCGAGCGAGGAATCGAAGGTCTCGGCCAACCGAGGACAAGCGGCACTATAGAGGGGTCACGGCGCTCAGGCGCGAGAGACTGACGGAGAAGAGAGAGTGATATCATGTTGTGTTTATGGTATACTTTTGTCTACGTATACAAGTACGGAGATGCTTGGCGAGATGAAGGGTTCTAAGGGCGTATCTTTTAGGATTCTCGGCGTGCGACATTGACCTATATCTTCGGGTGAGATTGGAATTGTGCGGGTGCATATTGTATATTTTACTAATTATGCAATAATTATGTAGTTCAACGCTATATACCTATAATTAGTTTTTTTTTGCGTTATTCTTCTTTTTTCAAGACGATAACGCTGATGACTTCCTGAGACGAGCCCGGCACATGGGTAAGACGGCGAATGCGGATAACGCGTGATAACTTTCGTGAATGAATTTTAATCGCCGTCATAGAATTTCTCTTAAAAAAAATACTATTAAGCGACACATCAATGTCAATCAAATAACGCTGCAACAAATGTAGGTAGGTTGATTTTCACAAAGAAACAAGAGTGTGGTAATTGGTTTTTAAATTTTTTAAATCAGTGATGAGATTAACTGTTTTTGGCGGTGGGTATTGATATAAATAATTTTTAAAATAACATTTACCGATCATTGTCACAATTGAGCACCGATCAGTAGCGCAACTAGAAAGATTGGTCCCTAATGCCCTAAAGTTTTTCTTCCCTTTACGGTGATGGTCTGGTCTCTAACCAACGTAATAACGAGGTACTACTGTGTACAACAATAATGTTTTCACGTATTTTGATATGTATGATTTTATAAATCCATGTCTTGCAAAATATCGATACCAAGATTTTTGTGCGGTGCTGGACTTTTGGACACTTATTCAACGTGGCCCCTGATGCATCGCATTGACTGCATTGGCGTAGTTAAGATACGATGAGAAAATCTCAGAGATTTATTTATTTAGTTAGACACATCTCAATACCACGTACACACACGTGTTGAGATTTTGATCTGGAGATAAACTCGGGTAGAAAGAGACAAAAACTCAATCCTGTGTACACGACTCTCCGATGATGTAAACTGAGTTGACATTGCCTCTAATTATGTAAATATACTAAATACAGAGTTCATATTTTAGGTATTCCTACATAGTATATTTATGTGTAGGATAAAATAACTATAATACAATATATAAGTATTTACCATACGTAACAATAAAAAATGTTTTCTCAAAGAACCTGTCGTGATTTGTACCTGAACCTGAAGTTTCGGGGAGAGTGGACTGGTAGCATTAGTGGCAGAGCGAGATCATACGTTGGCCGAGTTAGACGTGTCTTATGCGTCTTTATGCTGTTGTTCCGTATGACCAATGTTTTTTCTCATTCTTAGCACTTTTTCACAATAATTGATATATATCACCTATTATTTTAATGATTAATATAAGTGATAAATATAAAATATTAATATTTATCAAACTTAAAAATCGCAAAAGTCTGAGTTTACAGCACCGGGGCGCGCGTTATTATTTTAACACCGTATGGGAAAGGTTAACACGTGCATACAAGCGTCATATAAAACTTCCATAGATCTGTATAATTATTCATTCAAAGAAGTTAGCATAAGTCATTAAACATTAATATTTATTATTTTTTGTTGTGAAGTTGCATTTTCAGAACACAGTTCTGTGGTATTTAATACAAATTAAATGAATCAACTAGAAAGATATACAGAAAAAATCTATTTATCTAAGAAATATTTATTTTTATATCCCGGTAGTAACTAAATAGGTTTTCTATATATTGATTTAATTTCTATTCATATTTAATTCAAAATCACTCACCTGACGAACGACAATGATATTTGACGTACGTGGCGAGCATGAAGTAAGGTGAAGAACGGCGAATCTCTAAGATATAGTGTGTACATTGGGACTACGAAAACTGAGAGTTTTCTCCAAAAAATGTAATTGGAGCGAAATCCGTATTTCAGAGATTATCTCGACAAGAAATCACAATTACAATTTAAAAGTTTATATCATCACTGCTCACAGCACGCTCTCGCGGTGGTGTCGTTGCGCGACGATTTAGTTACCTTTCGTGTGAAAGACGAGTATTTCATAAATGCACAGATGTCGTTTTGTAACTTCGGTCCAATTTAAAAAAAAATTAATCATTATCTTTCCGTCAATCTCCAGTGTCACAATATTTTTTATATTGCGCCGCCGCGATGAAGATTTATGAACAAATTAATAAAGCAATAGCTCCGAGCAACAATAATAAACAACTCGCTCGATGTATCTATCGCTTGTAATATTGTTTTTTTTATTTTTAACGAAATCTACCGCCAAATGATGTATATGAACATTATTATCTGGGTTACGATCGCTTAACCTCAATTATTGTTGCATTAACAGGTGAGTTTTAGTTAACTATTTACGTAACACTTAACTTTGATATTAATATTTTATGCGAAACTTGTATATTTATATATAGACCCAATTGCGTAACACTTATTCATGTCTTAATCCAGTGTGAATAAAGAATAGCAAACGCGATTTGTAGCGGTATTTTTAGGTAGATTTCGATAGATATACTACCTATTACAGAGGGTCTCATGACGTAATTTCTGGAAATATTTATTTCAATTTCTTCGACCAGGAGACGTCAAATGTACCCTCCGTTAATATCGCATTATCATCATCATCAACCACAAAAATTGTACGTTAACCTTTACCATACCGTGATATAAAATACTTGTGCGCAGCCATGCTGTCAACTCGTGTCACCGTAAGAAATTAAGAGTTCAATTAGTCTTTGAAATGTGAAAAAATGCCTTTGAAAATATTGCTAATACCATACATTTACTATAAATATTGAGCATTAAATATTTAAAAAATGTATAACATTATAATTCGGAGCATTCATCAAGTTCTGTATAGGAGGTTGCATTGTATAATACAACCTTCCATTTAATTAGTAAGAAAAATACATAATTATATTCGTACGTTTGTTATTATTTTCACTGTGAAATTGATGTGTCATTTATTTCTGTCTTGCCACAAATTGTATTTTTGTCAACGGATTAAATTGAAAAATAATTATTTTTGTAGGATTCGCTTACATAATTGATTTTTCACTAGTCATTTCTAAACGTAAATATTTTCATTATAATTAACTAAAATATGAATTGCATGTTGTTGTGTATTTACTGAAATATTACAGGTTTAATTAGGGCGGTAGACCTGTGTTACTACTGCATGGTTTTGGAAAGGTTAATATGTGTACAGAACTATCTGTTATGGCCCGTGTCTACGATGGTCTCTCAATGAGACATTGATGCGTGTGATTCTAAAGGTACGTGCGTCATTTTAATCCGTGCGCAAAACATATGTGGTAAATCGTTTCACGCTGAATGGTAAACTGTCCTTTATGCAGACTCGAGTCGAATCTCAGAGAGACATCTCATTCATGGTCGGCCACGATAACTTCTGTAATTCTTATCAGATTTCGATCAAACTTTCTGAAAAATCCATCTGATAGGTTAATTTTTTTAATTAGCTTAAACCGTCATCCTGTTTGAAAATGGCGGCTGTTCATGAACATAAAAAATCTTAACTTCATTAATAATATATTAATTAATTTCTCGCGCTTTTACCGGTATAAAAAAAAAAAAATTTTCTTTTTCAAATTAAAAATTTAGAAATTCGTATTTAAATTTAGTGAAAAAAATAATTACACGAATTTATCTGTGATTATTCGTGCTCTAATATTTGGCACTGCGAGTTCATTACCTTCGATGCGATCGCAGTAAAATTCTCAGGTCACACACATTGTGTGGTCCCGGTGTAGTGAAACGCGTGGAGAATTTGGATTAGAATTTGACCGGAGCTTTGATTCTTTACACCTAAAAAAACTCCTCACGGTTGTACGAGATTAGCCAAAGGAAATTTTCAAAAATATGCATGTTGGGTACATCAGGCAGATACTTACTGCGGCCTGCTCAGGTTCATTAGCCATGATGTTATAGTTTTTGTGTGTTATGTACTTTATATAATAAAGATTTTTATATGGAGTCATAGGTGTAACGATGGATGTTTTGGTTGGCGGCCGCGCGTCGTTGCTAGGGCTCTTATGCACTGAGCTGCGTTGCACGGCACACCTGGCGGTGATATACCGTTAGCGATGGTTCCCCCTCATTAGCCATGATGTTCTCCATCTTCCAGGGACTTCCAGCAATCTTTCACTGCATTGTCAGTTGCAAGATGTCACATGTCCGTAATATTGAACTTTTCGTAAATTGTTGAAAGTTTTTCTATAATCCTGCACTCCTGGAGGATAGTGGTAGGGATAATCAAGTGGACTGTATGAAAGAAATAGGATGATACTCAAGAAACTACCACTCACCCTTTGTAGTCCCGCCTCTCTCTCCACGCTCAGTAATGAAGAATCCCTCGATGGATGCTGGGAGTCACCTTTTAAGACACTCGGAAATTATGTACAAAATACCGTAGGGCACTTTTCAGGTATTTCTCGGTGTAGGTAGATGACACAAAAGGTCCCCAGGTTTTATTGTTTAGAGTACGGCGACCAAATTAGCACTGATTGCGCCACACCAAATGGGCTAGTGAGTATGTGTCTGCAGGTTGAAAGGAATCTATACCGGGATTAGGAACTTTCCCTAACAGATAGACATTTGTTCGCGTTGCTGTCCACTGCATACATACAGCATCCACCTTTAGCACCACATCTCGAAGGCATCTGACATATGTATTTCTTTCTTTCTTAGTTTATATTCAATGCAGTGTGGAGAATACCATTATGATTTAGTTTTTTTTAGGATGAACCAATTTCCCCATCTTGTCAGACTAGTGATCACTGATTTTGAAATTCCAACTCATCTTCTTGGTATATTTCTATTATTATTTATTTACATCCTATCCTGAATCGTTTTGAGAGTTGTTTACTCTCGTTTTGATTCGTCATAATTACATACTTTTAAATTTTATTACATTCAGTCATTTTTAATATTATCATCATAATACCATCATCAGTTGGCTCCGGTATCATCGTACCAGAGCCATACCTGTACAATTTCACGTGAGACTCGTTATCACATTAAATTCAGAAGGCAGCCAGAAATAAGCTATAGAAATCATACATCCCCAAAAGGGGAGGGTAGACGTCACATTTATGTGTTGCAGTCGCAGAACTCGGTCACAGTCCGGCAGAAATTCACCCTGTCCAGGTCAATGAGTGAACCAGTAGAATGCTCCGTTAGGTCTCTCTAGCCACTGCTCTTTCCGGCATCGTCCATCCCAGCAACCCCCAGCGAGAGACTCACACCCTAAAAATTCCCGGAAATGTCTTCTTAAATTAATATTTTGGGTTAAATTTTAAATTGAGGTAAACATAGAAACTGGTATAGAATATTCGAATGAAAACAAAAAAAAAATGAAACCGTATTTAGATTCGTTTTACGTGACGTGCTTGCATTGTACACCGGGCTCAACTTGAAAGTGCCGAGAGGCTAAAAAAGCGGTCGTTGCTTCCACAAAGGGAAAATGACGAAATCTTCAAGCACAACAATAATTATACTTCTTTTCCAACACCATTGAATGGCCTTTTATATTTGTTTTTTTTTTTTTTTCTATTTTTGTGAAACTATTCGAGACAGTTAGTGGGCAGGGTACCCGCTGCCTGCCTACCCACACCAGCATGACGCATATTGTGTCTTCAGACAATACCCGCGTTATTAATAACATGTGAATTATTTCGTGGCTAGTGACGAAACGCATTTACGAAAGTCTTTTATGTGCAAAGTGCGGGCGCGCGGTGCGAGAGATCGCCGCGGGGATATTAATGACGAAAGTGCGAATGTGACGAAGTTTCGTGTGTGTGACACGAATAAATCATCCGTATAGAAATCTCTAATCTGCCGTTTTTGTATGAGATTTTGAACCCTTTTGTGGTAACACATTTCTCTACCGGCGACGCGGATCAACTTTCTTAGACAAATACAATATTTTCACTTGTTAACATTGTTTTGATAACCACTTGTTGAGTTTAAATACATTTACCGGTTTCAATTCAATTTTAACAACAAATAAAATAATTAATTATAATCACAAAGTTAATTTTGCTAATTTCAAAAGACAAATACAGTACCTAAATCTATGACAACTGCACACTAGGCAAGCGCATACAGTTGGCTTATTACTCTGCTGCCGTATTGCATTGTGGGGCGGGGTGTTAATATCGAACAACCAATATTGCCAGCAGTGGCGTGCAATAATTATAGACTTAGGTTGACTTACCTTGATATTATTAAGTTGAGTCATAAATAACTTCTGTTTTTTTTTTCATACATTTATTATTCAAGAACAAAAAAAAAAATTCTCCTATATTTGATATGACTTGTTCCCATCTTGTTTTCAATTTATCAATTCCTTCCCCATAAAATTTGGCTGGTTTGGACCGGAAGAAGTTCCGGACAGCCTCATTTACTGCCTGGTCAGAATTGAAATTTTTTGCCATTTAAGAAATTCTGTGAGCAGAAAAGGTGGAAGTCTGAAGGTCCGGTGAGTATGGTGGATGAGGCAGAACGGACCAGCCAAATTCGAGAATTTTTTTTTGAGTCACCCTTGCTGTATTACTGACTTTCTCCAATTTCTCGAGGTGGCGGTAAATAGTTCATTGCGACGTATTGAGCTTCTCTATTGTTTGACGTGAATTTCGTTCCAATATTGTCTTCAAAATTTCGTCATCGAGGTCTGAAGGCCTGAAGGGCGGCTCGGTTCGTCTTTCAAGGTCACGTCTCCAGAACGAAATTTGACAAACCATTTTCTAACTGCCCGATTGGTTATCACTCCTTCACCGTACACACGGCATATTTTCTGAGCCATGGCTGCAGCACCATTGCCTTGTTTAAATTCTCAAAGCATCTCACGGCGAAAGTGTTTTTTTTTTGATTCTCCATTTTGAACGTAATTTTTTTTTAATGTAAAGCGCACAACACTAGATTGTTGTTTAAAGACTAACCAAACTTTTAACTGTGTAATGAAAACAAAAATCCCTACTCTGGGTAACCCATTGTGTGCGTAAACAACAATAGTATGACCCAACCTAATATATAATACTACGTAATGTACCATATTCTACATTGTACATAGGTTTATGAACTTTCGTTTAGCCGACGTCCTTTAGCAAAATGAATCTTATCATAATAAAAATGCATTATTCTGGAACGCAAACGTTTGGTAAGGTAGTAAAATTAGCGAATTCGTAAATGAAGAAAAATATGCTTTGATCAGCTCTAAGCCAAGTTAAAATCCTTTCAAATGCCATAACAGCATAAGTAAGGACTCCTCAGTACAACATGGATCAGCTGATCCATTTCTGACTCTGCCGAGTGGAATTTTCAATTCAGTAGGTAGAAATTGTATGGCTTGAATAGAACGATAGATTAAAACAGTGGCTAGCAATTTTAGTAGCTATAAATTAATATAGGTAGACACGGTAGCATCCAGAACTACGAAACTAATGATTATATTAATACACGGTGGGCGCTAGCGTAATTATAACATATTACAGATTATTTAATTTATATTTGTTTCCCAGAATTTTTAGTAATGCACCGCTTTTTTGCTTGTATGCAGTGCACGCCCTTGGTTGCCAGTGTGCAAAACCGAAAGATTTAAGTGCACTGCCCACATTGAGAGATGATACGTCTCCGCGCTCACGTGCAACTCTAAATAGTAAACGGCTAGAAGCAAAAGAAGAATATTCATATTTACAACCTAACCTAATTCTTCAACCCAAAAAATATCCACCTACTATTATTATTTAAATTGCTATTGTTGATATAGTTAAACTAATTTTGATGTAATTATATCAAATTTTACGAAATGTTCTAACTTTTTTTGGGCCACCTGTATATGTTAGAACATGAACTCGCTTCGAGTACCACTATACCATCGCCATCTATGGACAAAATTTTATAATTCATTTGTTCTTTGAAATAACATATTTGTCAAATCAATGAGAATCTGATTTATTTTGAAAATTATTTAAAGCAATATTCCTGAAAAACAATATTTTTATTTTAACCAGTATATTATTTTTGCAATATTTAAATATGTCCAAGAACACACAATTAGTGAATTTTTACCTATAAAGGCACTGTTATTCAATAAATATCAGATATCTCATAGAGACGAAACTATAAAATATTGTGGACTAGGTCTGTTACTGTATGTGAAAAACTCGTCAACACACGGTATTGGCGGTTGATATACGGATAATGTGCTTGAATACTGGCTACACGGTATTGCTAGCTGGCTTATAGCTAGTTTTGCGGTTCGTCACTGCATTTTTCATCACTTTAGCCCTGAAACGTCAGTCGCGATGCAATAATTCAGAATAAATTGTATTATTTTCAATTAAGGTATTACGATTAATTGCGATTAAAAATGTAATTGATAAAACATCACATTAATGTTTACATAAAATTGTTTTCATAATGTCAGCCTTACCGGGCTACGCCCGTGCTGAAGTAACACTTTACTTTTTCTGTTTGTCGATGTTTGATTTCTAGAACAAAAATACATAAATCATATAAGACACATATTGCACTCCCTTAATTATATACTTCATGTACTATGTTTAAATTAAGGCTACAAAGTCAACTAACTATACGCGAATACTCAGGAATGTGGGCTAGTTAAGTGGTAACATCCAGCATTAAAAAAATCTGAAAGTTTAAACAAACTGTTTTACTTAATACAAATTAAATGTGTTAATATGTATTTTTGTTGCTACCTGGATTGAATTTTCCTGTATATCTTTCTTATTGATACATTTAATTTGTATTAAAATACCACAGAACTATATTCTGAAAAACTGCAACTTCACATTAATGATGTGTTCTCTTTAATTAATTTATTTATTTATTTCCTTCAACGCCCTTGTGAGCTTTTACATAAGAATATATTTTTATTTAATTTAAAAAATAATAGTTTAAATATAACAAAAAATAAAAACTAAGTATAATTTATATAATTTAATATTTCTTCAGCTAAAGTATGCTCCTGCAACGAAACTCAACTTGTTACCATGCCGATGCATCCGCGATATTGGCGAGTTAACAGCATAATAATGTTTTATTTAAGCTGTAAATCGATGTAAATATAGATTTACAAATGTTAATATTAAATAGTAATTATGGCACGTAGGCAATTTCCGGCTTTATTGATGTTTTCGAACGACATCTCTATTTTTTATCTAGTCAGTTAACATTACTTACATCGTTTCTGCAGCGCCTGATTTAATTTCACAATTGTATAATCCCTACAATATCACAATCTCTGTGGACTAATCTGTTATAAGCGATATAAAGGAAACGATTAAGTACTTTTTTTATAATACACCTACATATATTTATAAAAGCGAGTACATGATATCACTTTCCGTTGAAATTTCCCACGGGCTAATGTACGCAGCAAGCAATGGCGCTTTCTCTTTTCTGCATGAGAAACAAATAACAATAATAATAATTATGTATTGACAATTTTGAAATTGTAAACGATACGATCGTACTTGAAACTGTAACTCACGATCAGACTCTAAACTGTAGCTCGTGAGGGAACCAATTGGCGAGTCTCGTGGGGAATGCACACCATTTAGTTAAATAATTATTGTTGATGGAAACAATAAGTAAGTCTAAAATAATATTGATACGGTGTCTTTGGGCCTTAGAGGATAGGAAGCCATAGAGGCCGCCACTGATCTAGCTTATACTAGGTCCTCAAGTGAGTGTGTGTGTGTGTGTTTTGGTGTCGCCTACTACGTCGGATGGGATCTAAATAATGGGATTGATTCAAATGCATTCGGATCTCATTTTACATATTTATTCACAAAACACAATTAAACTCGACATTGGATGGACGAAAAATGTTCTTTAGATCTTCCTTCTTTAGGTCAACTTTACTCTGAGGGAGGTCGCTTTTATTTATTTCTTCTATTTATGGAGTTTATCTATTGCTAACATCAGCCAACGCGGCCGTGGGGTGCTTATGCAGCTGAGGACCCGGATCGACACATGCCCTCGCCGGGATTCATATCATCCATCGGCCATCAACCCGCCGGGTGGACTGGGACCATCTATCTCTGGGTCCATCGCGGTGATCTTACTTTTAATCTCCGCCATCTCCCGCCGCCATATTCCTCCGGAGCGCAGCTATACCGACGCGCCTATTTTCGAACGTTCCCACCCAAAAGTGACGTTTTGCTCAGCTGCATATTTTTGAGTGCATGCGATTTCAGACGAGATTAAAGGTTCTAAGGTTACAGTAAAGAGATTACTAGGGGTCTTTTCATGGTGGCTTAGAACAGATAAATATTTACTACGGTCTGAAAAATATGCTTTTATATAATATATAAAATTGGCAAACATGTGTAACGAGATTTTGTAGCCTTCATCTGAACGTAGCTTCACTTGGTGGCTATTGAAATATTATAGATCGTTGTACAAACGGTTTCTAGAACCTTCGTGTAACTTTTAGATGGTTCTCAAGGATTCTCGTAATATTTTTATATCCTAATACTATTATTTTATTATATGTATACGAGTTCTTGTAACATTCCCAGGTAGCCTCACATTTAAATTCCCCAATGTGTGAGTGTAGTGCCGAGGAGGAAACCCTTGACCATATCTTTTTTGCCTGTCCATTGCGGATCACAGGTTTTTTTTTACAGTAATCTCGTCAATGGTAATTTTCAACTCCCGGTTAACTTATGTCATCTTCTTTCCCTTAACGCGCCACATTTAATCTATATAATAGCAAATTTTTTGAACGACAATGGTATTGACATATAATATAATATTTCCTATTCTATAATATTATTGTACTTTTTTCTATAAAATAAGGTTTTAACTTGATTAATGTCACAAATCACTCTTGAATGGTGGATTGCCTATTTAAAGGAAGAAGAGTTCATGTAAACAATATTTTTTATTAATATACTGTCCATTTCTCTACACAAGCATATATGCTTTCAAGAGAAGTGTAGCATAAAAAAAAATATTGCACATTAATATTGTTGTAGCATAATTTGAAATTTTTTGTTATAATAATAATTTTAAAAAAATCATTTGAAGATACTTTGTGGTTAGACTACAATACACTTTTAAATGAAGATATCAAACACTTTTGATCAGTTACGCTGTGGTGCCTCACCAACCGTTACGTCAAATTATGACGCAAGGCGAACGTTTGTGAAGTGATTAATGAAATAAGCAAGTGTTGCGTTTTCGTATAATTATGTGTACGTTCATTTATTGTGCAGAATGGAAAAAGTCGCACAACGCGCATTTGAATTTTAGAGCGGCAGTTTTAGTTGCGTCACTAAAAAACAAACGCTTCTTTTCGAAATTTTCGTATATTATATATTTTACCCCATTACGAGCGCCGCCTAGCGGGGTTATACAATCAGCAACGAGACATGTGCGTAACGTTTCGTCGGCTATAAGTTTGAAGCATCGATGGACAACGTAGTGCGATTCAGACTTACGCGAGTGTCTAAGGGCCGATTGTGTGATCAGTAGTAACTTTTACTATTTTATTACTAAAGTAAAAATTGGGTTGTTTGATCGTTAGTAAAAAAATATTAACTATTCGAAAGTACACCTCGTAATAAATTCATTTTACTCTGCGATATCCGATTGTAAAAACGAGAATCGACAGTTAAATATGGCGGACTTTTCACAGCTGTTCCAAAAGTCGTCTAACACATTTGATACTGTGAAAGTTGCAGTGTACGACAACTAATCATTCAATATCTCGCTATTTTAGTGATGACAGTTCGTCCGATGATGATATCGTTGTTTAATATACATTATTACACATAATACGAAAAAATTTCACCACCCAAGTGACATATATTATATCGAATGCCTGGGCGAAAAAATCAATAAATAATGCATAAAATAAAGCATATTTCATGATTATTTGTCTCGCCTATAGAAGTCTCCTTCTATGCTTTGACAGTAGTAAATTTGATGTATCAACAACTCGCAAAGGAATTTTACTACGGGCGTTAGTAAAATGTTACTATTGATCACACAACCAGCTCTAAATTGTAAAATTATGGTGCTAATTTGAAATTACATAGAAAAAATTAAATGCAGTGTAAATTACACACATTCACAATTTCATATTTATAAAAAAAAAAAAAGTGTTTTTAATTATTAACGCAAGTTAGATGAGATGATAGGTTAGGTTATTTAGATTAAAAGTTCAAATTGAAAAAAAAAAATATTTTTGAGTAATTCTTTTCATTCGTAATTTTACCATTGTGTAATTTAATCATGAAACCTAAAATTATCATTCGTCATATTTGATTTTATTGGGTCAAACTTCGGCGACTTTGGCTACACGCGCGAACAGTTCTTGCCATTTTTTGTTGGGTAGATATTGCATCTAAACCTGAATTGTCTCGGTCTATAAAAGTGCACACCCATCCTGCCTGTCTAAGGCCGGGTTGCGTCATCCTCGGTAACTATAAACTTTACTTTTAAACTTAGTTTATCCGAAAACGCGTTGCATCATCTCATTTTTGTCGCTTACTTTTGACTTTAACTATAAACCGCCGAAAATCTCCGCTTAAATGTAAACTTTACTAATGCACATGCGCACTGCGCGCGAGCCACTGACAGATGTCACCGAAATCGAGTATTTTTCAATTTTAGACACTGTAGTATCGAAATGTACAATATTATGTCGGATAGCAGTGATATCGCAGACTTTTTTGATAATAAACTAATTATACAGTATATTCTTAACAGGAAAAGTAAAACTTGGACCTCGGCACATAATTTTTTGCGGGAAGAAATGGGTTTTAAAAAATCTTTTTCCGATAACGGATTGCATCCACTGGATTTGTCATCTAGGGCACATTTGCATTATGCGCATCCACTTGACATCCGTCATTAAAAGCATTCTTTTAAATTTTTCGACGTCGTATTATTGAAATGAACATTATTATGTCAGATAGCACTGATACCGATTCTTCTGACGATCAAATAATTGTTCAATACATCCTTAACAAGAAGAGCAAAATCTTTTAGGCCACAAAGTGATCATTTTATATGGGAAGATATAGATTTTATTGTAAGATTCCGCCTGTCCAAAATTATGGTTAGGTAACTGGTCTTGCTTATTTCAGACAATATAATGTCATCTAAAGTTATCTACTTCATAGGTATATAATAATATTTTTGATAAAGATCAGAAATCATGCAGTTCGTCCTGTAAACCAGGTCTCGATAACTTTGCATTTCTATGCCACAGGATCAATGCAAAGATGCACGGGTGATATATCTGGTGTACACAAGAGCACTATTTCACGGATTGCGAATAAAGTGAGCAGAGTAATAGCCGCTCTCAGATCACAATTTATGTATACCTGTATCTACCAAAGAAATTCAGCAATATCTGAATCAATTCTTCAACATTATAAAATTTCCAAACACGATCGGTGCAATAGATTGCACTCATGTGGAAATCCTATTTCCAGGAGGAAATAATGCGAAATACTATCAAAATATAAAGGATTACTTCTCCATTAATGTGCAGGCAGTAATAGATGCCACAATGAAATACACAAATGTTGTTGCAAGGTAGCCAGGCTCAACACACGATAGTATTCTAGTCATTCTACATTAAAAGGGCAACTAGATGATGGTATTTTTAATGAGAAACATCTCATTGGTGACCGTGGTTATCTACTCAAACCATACTTACTTACTCCATTTACAAATCCAATATCTGTGGCAGAAAAACTATATAACGAGAGCCAAATCAGGACTGGGAATGTTGTAGAAAGAACATTTGGGGTGTGGAAAAGGCGTTTCCCCGCAATAGGTATGAAACTCAGGCGGAGTATTGAAAGAGTGGAAGCAGTCATTATAGCCACAGCAGTGCTGCATAATGTTACCGAGTCACCAGACTTTGTGACAATATTATATGAAATTGACTCTGAACCTGCACAGGATGGAAATAATGTAAGACGAGATCTAATAAATGGCTATTTTTCCCAATTATTAAACCAGCCATAGCATTTCATTTATTTATTCTTAATATTGTGCGTACAAATGTAAATATATATGTTCTAATATAAATAAGATCAAACTTATCTTACACATATTGGCTTAGTTTCATTTTGAATCTATGAAGTATCTTCATCTGGCATTTCATTAAAGATCTTCATCGCTCTGTACATCATTCATTTCTGAGATTTAGCCTAAATTGTTGTCACATTTATTTTACAATAATATTGGATCTATAATAAAACAATTCTTCCTCTGTAAAAACTCTTTTATTATATTTATATATATACCTTTTAACATAAATCACATACAGAAATTACCATCATAAATTGAGTAAAGTCAAGTAAGTAAAATTAAAGTCAATAATTAGAAACTGTAAAGCCATACGACATAACTACACAATATTATTTTAGTAAATAGAAAAACGGTTTATGTTAATATCTTAAAATGAAAGGGGGTGAAACCACATTAGCTAAACACAGCGCGAGGCAGTAAACATTTAAAAATAGAGAAATTGTTAATGTTTATAAAATTAAAGAAGTAAATTATTTAATTAATTACATATTATTTTTTTCTTTCACTAATTTAAAATTTAGTTGGGCCAAATATCTCTCAGCTTGACGTCTGACTAAAATTACAACATGCAGTTCTTGTGTCATTTGGGGTGATTGAATTCATTTTGCGTTTTGATTTATCTGCGAACAAAGAAAGGGTATATATTATAAATGAAATAATTAAACTAAATAAAAGCATTATCGATATCTAATATTTATATTTTATTACATTATGTAAGTGTGCATACACCAGAAAATTAATTAATTATATTGTGAATTATCATTCTGTGCATTTTTTTGAGGTGATGCCATGAGTTGGTATTTGAATGCAATGCCAAGATATTTAGACTTGAGGCCTGTGCTCAACATCTTCCACCTATGAACATACAAACATATTACATTTGTATAATTGATCTGCTTACAATTGGGGTGTGCATTATTTATTTGTTTTTAAAAGGTAGCATATTAAATGCAAAATGAGTGATAAGATTTGCATTGCAAGGCCTTGCAGAGTACTTACAGTTAGAATCTGTATCATCATCAAATACCGAAACCCGCTATCCATTCACATCTGCATCATACCTCGTATCCATTCTGCTGTTCTTGCTTCGTCTTGGATTGTCTGAATAAATATTAAAAATAATGTTTACTAATACGTAATTTACAACATAAACTTTTAAATATAGTTAAAATACAAGAATACTTACTTTATATTGACATTCATCGTTCAAAAACGGTCAATTGCTCATTTCGGGAAAGCAAACACACCAATTTAACGTAAACGTCAAATGTCAAATGAAGCGTTCTACACGTGTTGCCATAAGCAAAATTACTCGCGCGGCATTTGTTTTTGAAAATGAGATTTTAAGAGGCCTATGTAATTGCTACACTGGATAACTATAAACTTTGTTGACGCAACTCGATTTCTGTCAAATTATTTGAATCTCGTTTAAAAGTAAACGAGTTTGAAAGTAAACGAGTTTGAATCTCAGTTATAGTTACCGAGGATGACGCAACCGGCTGTAAGCTGGTGATGTGGCCTCCTGAGTAACAAATTAATTTGAAAGAGATATATTATATTATTTATTTTAACTACTTAATGAAAATTACTAACATTATCCCTCCTTCTTCCTTCCTAACCGGAAACAGCATAATATATTAATGAATTTTTAATTTAAATTTAAATTTAATGAACGTCTTGAACAAATTGAACGTCTAGCCAGCTAGATAATAGCGAATGGCGGACATAAGAATGTGAAATTTTTAGAAGTTTACATAAAGCTGAACCATTCAACGTTCTAATAAAAACGGCCCTGCAAGAGATACGTGAGCACACTGGACCAAAACGGCGATGTTAAGAGATTTATGACACTATGTTGTGGCTGCGGTCATGGGCTTCCGAGTCCCATGATGCCTTTAAAGATAAAAGAAAAAGAAAACATTTGATGGATATAAATGAAACAATGTTATTACTCTACTTGAGTTTATTAGAAACAGTAACTCTCATAGACAGGTGAAGTATTAGACTAACTACACATAAATATAGGAGACAAGACTTAGGTAGTAGACATACAAATAATTAGGTACTGACAGATTGCGGGGCGGAGGCGGAGTTATTGATGGACGGTGGGGGGGTGGTCGTAACGGGAATGTTGAGAAGAAAGCGGATGAGTTAGAAAATGTAATATTGTCTAACAAATTAATACTCAGGTAGAGTAATAACATTGTTACATTTATGTCCATCTATTATGATGAAATTCTACAAAATTAACGCCGATTCTATCAATAATATAAAGAAAACATTATTTGCAGAAAAACCTGTGAATTGCACGTAGGTTGTCTAATAAGTATTCTATATCAACACAGTGGATTGACGACAAATTTTCGAACATATATGTTACACTTTTCAATTTAATACATATATCGTTCCATTATTTCAAAGCCATCTTGAAAGATATACATATAAAATTGATTTTATATGTATATCCTTATAATTAATACATTTAATTAGTATTTAAAATATCACAGAGCGTCTGTTCTGAATAATTACAACTTCACAATAAGAATGTGTTCTCCTTAATGATAATAATTCATTTCATCAAATACTGCCTCATGCAATTTTCTTGTATTTAGTTAAATTTTTGATATTATTCCGTGGGATATGTTTTCGTGATCCAAGTAAAATATTACGTATTATTTCATTATAACATTACAACAACCTTGTATTATTATTGTTTTCGTAAACAGAGTTCTCGCAATAAAATCGACAAGAATTTTTTTAAATATTGAAATTCAATATTTATAATGGCATGCAAAAAATAATTATATATCTTTGTTTTCGTGATTAAAAATACTCGTATATGATTTTTGGTTGTAACACAAGAAAGTTTGTATAAAATGTGTGAAATATTCTTCTGATTCGCCCATTGCTGTTATAAAAAGCTTAATAGTATAAGATCAAAATGCCGTAAATAATCACGTATGCCGCAGTACTCGTAGGCAAATAAGTGTAGAAATTTTTTGCCCTATGTATAACATAATATCACACCAACGAACTTTCCAATAATTCGCACCGATCAATCAACGATCGACAGGTGTGCAATTAGCTTTATATTAGCTAGGTGGAATTAAGCGGTCATGTTTGGCAGTTTAGCATAACGATCGATCGGCTAAATGGCCGATCTAACGCACAATGAGGTAGTGGAGTCATTTAAAAAAAAAACAATCTTCGATAAATCTCGTTTACAAAATTGAAGGAATTTTTTCGATATCTTGAAATATGGCAGAGTTACATATGTTCAAAGTTGCGTGTTTTGAAAACGATCGATGTGTGAGATGTGACGTCGCAAGTCGGTACTAGAGTGTTTTTCAACAAGCCCAACTTTGATCGCCAATATCTCAGAAAGTATTGCACATTTTGAGAAAATTCAAAAAGCATGGTAATCTAGATTTTTAATTTTTTTTTAATATACTACAAAAGCTCATTTTTGACATGCTCCTCTACCTCATTAACCTTTTTTTTTTCATCCTGTCTACTGGCGAATTGTTATCCAAAGCTGCGCGCGTCCCTTAATAAAGTGAAAACTTTGTCAATCGCACAGCATTGACGAAATTTTGAGACTCACTTTGTTCATCTCCTTCGTGTCTCTGTTTGTCTCTTGTGGTCCCCTGAAGTATCTGGCACCCTATTATAGTTATAATATATATTTCTTTTTTTCCCGTCAAATCCACGATTTTTAGATTAGTGGTGGGATAAGATCCCGTGGATTGTATCTATTAAAATTAATGGTTAGTTGACGCAATCCGAATTGGAACAGAAAAGAAATATTGACAGATGGATATGGCCTACCTCGATCTCGGTCCTGGGTTGGACGTCAAGTTCTACCTCCAGTTGACTCGCACTTTTGTAGTTAAGAATGGAGATATCACTGCACTATTGATGCTGAACAACTTCGCTTTTTTTTCGTAATCCTAAAATAAACATATGTGTTGGAATGCAATATGAAATCCCTAAGTAATTAGTTGGCCAGAGCGGGAAAGGTATGTTACAGTTTATTGGATAGACGGATTGCACATGGAGTATTCAACTTGCGTCAACAATTATTTTTATATATTTTTGAAACACTGATTCAACTTTTCGCAAAGAAAAAAAGTATCAAGTTATCAAGTTGGTTGAGCTTCGTCTACTATAAAAATAAATAAATATAAAGGGTGGCTAAATAATAGCAAGAAACAACACGAGTGATTAAACGAATCCACCTCTTGATAAAAGCAGTTAGTTTCGTATCCCGAAATGATTAAAAATACTTTGTTCAAATTACAATGTGTAAGCCCCATCGTGAAAGCTACAATAGTGTATTTGGTACTGACACGCGATCAAGTTAACAGCGTTCGCGTGACTGCGACTAATTGACCCATCCGCGCAAACAAGTTCTGTTAAATATGCGTGGCGATTTTTTTTTCCCACGTAAGCACTGCTTACAAATTAATATTTTTTTGGACGGTCAGTAGATTCTACATTCACCAAATAGTTAGATGCTACTAAATTTCAATCATAACAGTTGAACAAGAGTAGCGGGATAGATATCATAGAAATCAAAGGCGGTACGTTTTATTTGAAACACATTAAACCTAGTGCATCTTAGTCGGTCGTGTCGACATGTGGATGAGCATAGTGATGTGCTGTTCAACATTTAATTATTTCATATATATACATACCTACTTAATAACTATATTTAGAACATGTCCTTGAGATCAGAGATTTGGGTGTGTCATAAACTTAATTTTTAAAAAAATTAATTTAAAACATGGAAAAAAGTTGAGGTTCGCTGCCGCGTAATCGGTTTTTTTTTTATATAAAGACCCGATTCGCCATAACGATAACACATATTATATGATATATTAAAGTTACGAAATATTATTTATGTTATGAAAAGAAAATCAAGGAAAATATAAATAAACAAAAGTTCACATATATAAATACTTCAGTCACGGCCATTATTGTATTTGTAGCTATTCTGTAGTCGTTGCCATTCTCTGGTCAGGCAACCGGCTTTCCATGAGAGCGCTGTTTGCACCCGTGCTGGACTCCAGCTCGATGTGTTAGAAGCGGAACGAATCCATGTATACGGCATTCGGCAAACATTGTAGATGCGCTGCAATAACGCGCCAATCCGAATAGTATTCTGTATGAGTTAATTACGAGTGAAATAAAACAATGTTATAACTCTACTTGAGTTTATTTGCACTACTCGAGTTTCTACCATTAAACGCGTAAAGGTAATAAAATGAGTAATTTTGAAAGTTTAGAAATAAAGTTTCTCCAACTCATCTCTTCTCCTCTCAATATTTTCGTTACAATCACCCTTCCACCAGTAACTCTGCCCCTTCCCCCTCCTTCTATCAGTATCTAATTGGTTGTACATCTACTACCTAAGCCTATATTTGTGTGTATTTAGTTTAATACTTCACCTATCGACGAGAGTTACCGTTTCTCTACTACTAATAAACTCAAGTAGACTTATAATATTACCGATTTTATAAATCTATGCAGGATCATCAATGGTATGATAGACTGCCCCCAGATTGTTGGTTTACTTGACTTTCACGCACCATTGAGGTCATCGAGACAAAATTCACTGTTCTATTACAGTGGTAATGTCAGAACACATGCATTAGCTAACTCCGCAGTTCCCAGATTGACATTTTTGCTCTAAATTTAACTCTTTATAGGACTACATTATTACAATTTTTTGTGCCTCAACTCAATTGTGACGGATAAATTGCTTTACTTCACATTTTATATTTATTTTCTTGAATGAGACTTTGATCTCTCGTCTCAGAGATTTGTCGATACATGTAAAATCGAGACTCACTAATGAGGACGTATTAAGACGCATGAATATGTGGAGAGAACTGATAACAACTATTAAACGAAGGAATTCGCTATACTTCGAACACTTGAGAAATATGATGTGCTCTAAGTCATCGTGCAGGGGAAGGTAGAAGGCAGAATAAATGCATCTTGCATAGGATAAACTTGGTCACCAACGCTCGAAAGCAGACGATACACGAAGAAGTAGCGTACGTACCTACTACGCCTATGGATAATATCACTTCTTGACCTCGGTGTCGGGAGTCTAACTCCAGTGCATTCGGAACATATCCGCTGCAACGAATGTTCGTTATTTTAGTATACAGTTATTACGATTTGTGTTGCGTGAATTCTAAATTAGATTACATATTATCAACACACGCAACGGGTAATAAATACAGTTACGTCATTTTTTACGTCTAGCGAACGTTGTAAGTATTATCTTCACGTATAACCCTATTGCGATTTGCGCTCCACGCTGCGTTTGAAGGTATTCATAACTTTGAATTAAATTAAATGCACGTTTTATGACAACATCTCGTAACGTGTAATTGCGTATCGGTAGATTATCCAATAAAACGTCTCTATATTTTTCATGTTGTTGATCGTGCTAATGTATCACAATAAACTAACCAAATAGCAGGATGTGAGGTAGTTCAAGAGGCAATATTTGGGCGCGCTGATCGCAAACACTTATTTATTTAGTAATTTTTGAATATGTCCAAGAACACACGATTACTGGATTTTTACCTACAAAGGCACTGTTAATTAAATCAAATATCAGATATCTCAAAGAAACAAAGCTATTTTTTTTTATTATTAGGTCCACATACTAACATATATACAACTTTCAAAAATTTGATAAATGTGGAGATTGAGGGGGGAATTGGACTACCACTATAACATTGCCATCGATGGACCTAATTTGATGATTCATTTTTTTTTTTAAACAGCATATATGTCATCACTATGAGAATCTGATTTATGTGGAGATGAGAGGTCAGAATTGGTGAACGTTACATATATATAAAGTGATCACTTGAGCCAGCCGTAGACAGGTCGTAAGCCCTGTTATTACCTCTTACTTCCATATATTTTCCATTAAATATAATAAAAAATAGCTTTGTGTCTATGAGATATCCGATATTTGTTTAACTAAAATTATGTTGGTTCACAGTCTTGTCTTTCAAATATTCATGTACGCAGCGGAAAGTTGGGCAGTCCGCTATAGTGACAGGCGTGAAATAGACGCCTTCAAAATGAAGAAGGGTTTTACGTGTCTCGTAGACAATGCGATGCACGAATACCTCAATTCTAAAACAAATTCAATCATAACAAGCCCTATCTACAGCTGTGAATAAAAATTCTTCGAATTCTTCGCCCACATTCTTTGTGACAGCGTTGAAAAGAGATTATCCTGGACACAACTTTGGGCTAAAAAAGACCTGGAAAAGAACCACAGCGGTGGATGTATGCGATGCATCTAGCTGATGAACCTTAAAGTCAATTATTTTGGTTCATTGCTTAGTTGGCTACACTCAGAGTAATACAATACACCGCCGTGACTTTTCCTATCCTTCAGAGCCACTTTTTAGGGAATTTCAGTTTTTGGATATAAGACAATTATATATGCTGAATATACTAACTAGCTTTCATAGGAAAATAAGCGCTCCATTTGTGAGGATTGAAAGATATTATCCCACAAGAGCAAATAATCTAAAATAATTCCAAGAATGAAAACTATTTTTGGTCAAAGATTATTCACCTTTTAAGCTCTCAGAATATACAATCAAATTGGAAATACGATTAGAACTTTCACTGACATTAAGGCTTTTAAAAGGGCTGTTTCAAATTGGTTGTTAAAGTTAGGATGAGCAGATATTGAGAGTATACTGTTTTATATAATTAAATAATTCTTATAACTATATTTTGTGTATTTTGATCTTGCATATTTCCCTTTACCTTATATGTGCTTTAATTCTTTTACATATTGTATTGCACATTAGTATTTTGTTCTCTCTTTTTTATATATATTTTCACGTTTACTTGCCTTGTTACGTATTCTATTTGATTGTGTTTTGTCTTCAATGAGTCTTTGTTTTGTGAAATGTAAAATGTGCGTAAAATATATGTAACAAACTGTCTTTTTTTTTGTAGTTGTACAAATGTTATATGTGTCTAAGTAAATAAAAAAAGGGTGGCTCTGGATCAGGACTTGTGGAGTGCATTTAGAACCGAGTCTGAACTGATTGAGTCCACTATATATGTAGATATTCTTCATATTCATTGAATCATTAGAAATATATTATTAATCTTCGTTGCTCAACTTCCTGTTCCTGTTATTAGATTAGAATATTATCAAAACCACAAAGGTTTCAGTTGCTGCGTGCGGCGATTGCGAAGGGCACAACACTGTATGATGGTGAGGTCTATTTTTATAGCTGTGGCCAATAAACACACTGAAGCATATATAGATAAATTACGCGTGATAAAATTTTTGCATAATTCAGTTCTCTGAATGCATAATTCGTCTCTACGAAGCTATTATATTATATGGGAAATATGGAAGTATGGGTATTGCGGGGCTTACGACCTGTCTTCGGCTAGCTTATGTAATCACTTTATGTAACCTTCACCATTACACCCCTACGCATAAGCCCTGTAATACCCATACTTCCATACATCCCATATAATATAATAGCTTCTCCTCTATGAGATATCTATAATTTGTCTCAATAACAATGCCTTTGGATATAAAAATCTAGTAATTCTGTTTTCTTGGACATACTCAAATATTGTTAATTGAAAATAATTTTCTTATTTTTTTTTGTTTTTAAGCGAATTTTATGAGATGTCTAAGAAAATGGAGTATGGCATATGAACTTTACGACCTATGGTTTGTAAGGTATTCATCCAACACATCCCAAAAGCATCAATCTGTTTTCTGTCATACCATAGAGAAATATTAAATACGCCACTGTAAAAGTGTGACATTAAATTATTGAGATACACCGCGGTATTTCCATATTCTATCAAGTCTGGACATAGAATCCTTCGCCTTACCGTCCAATATTTATTTTTGTACGATAAAAATACTTATGCACATAATAAAAAAAAATATTGTTCAATCTCACATCAAGTAGTGTCTGAAAAACGAGGAATTATTTATTATACGCGAATATTAATGAATGTTAACAACATTTGTACAGATGGTAGTGCAGATAGCAAATATGTTTTGTCAAGAATCAAAAACTCGATAACGAGCAGATGAAATTTGTGATTCTAACGTAACCACCGATATGCAGTTTGGAGTGTCTATTGAATTTAGTGAAAAATTACACGTACTGTTAAAAATAAAATATGAGACGTTGCACCTAGTACATATAATTATAAGATTTTTCCGGGTGCGTCAGTGATGTCACGAGCTCAGTATATTTCACTTTTAAAATTAGCAATATTAACTTTGTAGTTAAAATTCATATTTTTAATTTATTATCTTTGTTTTATTAACCACTTAATTGAGTTTAAATTAATTTTTTCCTAAAAATTATTCGAGTAAATTTGTATTAAGTAACAATTTGAGTTAGGTACTAAATTTATTTTTTAAATAATTGTTTTTTTTTAAATAGATTCCGGTAAAGAAACAATTATGTTTTAGTCCTGAAGAATCACATCCTGAAGAAGTTACATCCTGAAGAAGAAAATGGTATTTTTCGAAACCGGTAGATGTATTTAAACTCAATTAAGTGGTTAATAAAACAAAGATAATAAATAAAAATATCAATATATTTTATTCGAATAAATATTAATTAATTTTTAATTTAGATCAACAGTGCAACATTGTACGGAATCGAATTGTAAATAGACAACGATGTATGCCGATTATCGGAACTAACAAATATGTCCATTTTAGTTCTAGAATTTGATATTTTTTTGACAGTTATTTTTTTATATATAGATATTATATACACCGGCTGATAGGAGGATGGAGTCGATCAACTTTCGTGGCGAATTTTCGTTTAGATGTATTTGGCATGCCGGCAAAAATGTTTCACGCCCAAAAAAAAACAATTATGAACTTCTAAAGGTGTTTTTTTTAGAGGTATAGAACTTTACAATAAAATAAAAATCGTGGTAATGACCATGGTATTGGCTTTAGTGGGCATATGGGCGCCGCGGCTGACTCGAATAAAGCGCAATCTGGAAGTTAAATTTTCGACCACTTTTTGGAGCAGCTGGGGACGTATATTAGCAATAACGCGACGAATGTTGGCTTCCAAGTCGTCTATCGTCTCTGGTTTTTTGGCGTAGACTAGCCACTTCACATATCCCCACAGAAAATAATCCAAAGATGTCAAATCGCACGATCTTGGAGACCAATTCGCAGGTCCATTACGCGAAATTATGCGCTCATCGAATGTTTCCTTCAATAAATTGATTGTGGCGCACGCTGTGTGGCATGTTGCGTCGTCTTGTTGAAACCGCAGCTCTTCCACATTAATGGCATTCAATTGGAGAACAAAAAAGTCAGTAATCATGGATCTATAGCGCTCTACATTAACTGTAACATTCTGGCCGGCATCATTTTTGAAGAAGCAACAGATTCTTCGGTGCGCACTGTACTACATCTCTGCGGATGCGTATTATCAATTAGAGTATACGTGGTGCGAATACGATCCGTGGCTATTCGAATTACTTGCTCGGGTGGGTGATTTTGTCGACCACCGTAAAATGGACATGGCGCACGGTAAGTTTCGCGAACTGAACCACGATTTTGCACGATTGCACAATTTTCAGGCGTTGTTCTGGCGTAAGTCTATTCATGGTGAAATGGCAAACCAAACTGACCACAAATCAGTTGTCGACTGTCAAATTGGCTATCGCCAATTCAAAAAACAAACCTCTAAAACAGCACCTTTATAAGTGCATATGGTAATGTAGATACCACATACGCTACCTGATTTTTAATTGATTGACTAATTAATTGTTAAGTTATTTAAAAAAAAATTTCGAGTATCACAAAAGTTCGAATAACTTCTAAACCGTTGAATTTCGAATAACCCTATTTGACGCTCGAAGAGTTTCTGGTGATGTCCCCTAATCGTAAGCTCTGTCTGGTATGTGTGCTGCCTCTAGAACTCCTGTATGGATGCATGAATTGGAAGAGTAAAAAATTATAAAAAAAACTCTCTAAACATTATTCATTAAATTCATTTGAAATGTCTTTCTGCTAATTTATATATTTACATAACAATATTATTTTTGTATAACAATACAATCACGCGTGTTAGTTAACCGGTGATAATTTAACACAACTCTTTTTTTCTGTTACTTAACCAATGATAATTTTCGAATCGTCTACTCACTTTCTAAACAATTTTTATTCCACCGCGCCTGTTGAGATGTTTCGCTATTATTTGTCTAATTGATATTTATGCGTGTAATATTTTTTATTACGAACGGAGTGACATAAATGTATTTTTACACTGGTAAACGATTTCTCTTTGCGTCTGCGCTTTGATTTCAGTAATTACACATTTGTCAGAAATGATGAACGCAGCTATTTTCGCCCAGTCTTCGTGCTTGGGTGATTTTATTATTTTATTTTTCATGTCAGTATTAACATATAATGGCTCAATCAGATGAGACTCGGCTTATAATGCATACCGTGCCAGGTCTTCTTCAGCGCTTTGACGTATAATGTGGCCGAAGAATTGGAAGAATCATTTGCTGTGGTTGGATTTGTTGCAGCATTGAGGACCCCTATACTATTATTTTGATAGGAGGATGATTATAAATGAAAACATTCAATTCGCTACTGATCGAAGACTTTGAATCGACACTCAGCCAATAGCTAAGAATTTTAGATAAATAACATAATATTATCGTATTAATTTTAAGATATACTAGTGACAATCGAGATACGTATTACAATATAAAATGTGTAAACTTTCGGACAGCAAAAGTAATGATATACGGAGCAGGCGCGGTCGCTTCATACATGCTTTGGATGCTCCGCATCCCTTCTGTTAGAAACAAAGAGTCAAAAAGCTTTTGACTCTTTGTTTCTAGCCGAAAACTGCACTGCCGCAAATAAATTCGTCCTGTCCTTTAGAGACCAGTCGTAACGCACGTTACGACTCGAAATACATATACATTCTCAACAGCATACATATACCAGCAACAGTGGATTCTATCATTCGTTCCGTATTCACAAAGTTTGAAAATATTCGACAGTTTCATCTGTCAACGTATTTGAATACCGTATACGTACTCGCTAACAGCATTCAACGTACAAACAACGACTTTAATGCTTATGGGTATAATGCACAAAATAGCATACATATTACGAGGCGAGCTATTTGTTTGTGTGACGCATTTTTGGCAGTTTGACTTGAATATTTGAAGCCGAATTATTGAAACATTGAACCATCCTACTAATATATGTTATATTTGATAGTAGTTATAAACTTGTTTACCAGCATCCCTTTTACAAAAAGTCACCGACCGCCACTGATACGGAGGTGAATGTGAAATTAATACAAACATTTAAAATTATTCCAGTACGCTGATCGAATTAAAAAAAGCGAAACCATCCTGTTCAGAATTTTTTTTTTTTTATATTAAAAATTATATTTTCAAAATCAAAAACGCGTATCGTACTACCCCTGCTGGTGTTCGATTTTAATTCAATTTTAATATGTGCAGTCCTATAAAATATTACGCAATTTTCTATCGCACCTTTTTGAACGCATTTCCTGAGAAGCCTCCAAAAAACATATTTCACGTTAAAAAAAAAATATTTCATGCACAATGTGACAATATCCCATACCCCCTCCCTCTTTCTCTTCGCCGTTCGTTCGCATTCCTCACATTCTTGCGCCTATTCCCATCGTCTTTGAGAATAAATCGAAAGTGTATATAGAAGCAGTCGCGCAGAAGAACATTAACATACTAATCAATTCTATTAAGCCGTGGGCAACCTGGCGTGAAGTGATGTTGCTGGGGAGGGGTAGGGGGGGGGAGTGCGCTTCGATTTCGACGGACATGATGCATGTGAGTCGAAGTTTCTCTATCTCAACGGAACGAGAGCGATCTCAGCCAAGCGACTCTATCTACATCTCTTGGAAATAAAAAATATCCAATCTTAATATTATTGAGTCACAGCCACCACCTACCGTAGTCACATTTCAAAGCAACGGCCGGAGGTTCGTCGAACTCGGCCGCAATGTATGACCGCGTGTTCATCCGCAATCATTTCAAGTTGTTTTAAATCCTCGAAGGCAATGTTGACCGGACCACGTGTCCCCGGGCATTTTGTCTAATATGAAAATTGGTTTAAAATATACATACCTATATCAACGCTAGAAATTTCAATTAGTCTACGGGAAAAATGTGTTTGTTAGCAATATTTGAAAATGTCCAAGAACAGCCGAAGACAGGTCGTAAGCCCATATTTCTATATATTTGCTTCATCTCTATGAGATATCTGTTATTTGTTTAAAAGTATTTTTGTGTACAAAAGAGGCTCTGATTTGATTGTTAAAGGGGTGAGGGATAAGGGCTGAGCCCTCTTGTCTCCGACGTATGAGGTAACAACAATGAGTAAGATTTTTTTGGGGGACCCTATTCGGGGAACATAGCATAGTTAACTTGTAATTTAAACTTTGTTTATAATTATATATTATGTTAATTCTTTTTTTATTGAATTTAAGTGAATGTTTTTAATGAATCTTTTTATAAATTTTGTTCAATAGGGTCAATAACAGGGTACAGAAGTGAAATGGGATGAAGATGATGGGGATCGGATGAGGGATCATATAGGCCCAGGGAGTTTGGGATGGAAATTAATTTAGAATAAAATAAATCGTGTATGTGTCGTTTGAGTCTTTGTGAATGATTGTGTTTCTGACAAACCAGGCCGAGTTTGTGATTCTACTAAGGATATAGTTTTATTTGGATTCTAATTTTTTTGTGTTTCATGAACCCCAGATGGGGCTAGCGTATGTGAGTATAAGACGGATGATTGCTTCGCACAAGAGTAATTTCTTTTGTAGAGATAGTGAACTGTAGGAATTTAGGAGGGGGTATAGTCGGTTGTGTCACAAAAGAGGCAAATCAGAGTATGAAAATGTATCAAATGCATATTATAACTAAATATGACCTATTTGTTGCTACGTTGCGTAGGAGGGGTTAATTTATATATTCATATACTGGGTGTAAACACATCTAGTGTACATCTAGTATATTCATATACTAGGTGTAAACGCATCTAGTATATTTTAGTAATATGAGTTGAATATGTTTTAGCTGCGTGTGCCTTTCTCAACCACATCAGAAAAATAAGTATTTAAAAGAATGTCGTGGTTATGGAATTATTTCGATTAATTTAAATATTTTATTATTATAGAGAACACATTCTTATTATAAAGTTGTAATTATATAGAACATAGGTCTGTGATATTTTTAATACAAATTAAATATATTAATTAGAAAGATATACATATAAAATGAGTTTTATGGAAAAATATTGTTGATGCGCTACCGGGATTCGAACCTGGATCTCTTCCAATCAGGGGAACGTGCATTATAATGTATTATATATATATATGTCTTTCTAATTAATACATTTAATTGGTAATAAAATTATTTTATTGATTCCATATTATATATTGAATACTAAAAATTAAAGGTCGTCGAACTTTGTATTGTACCGATATAAAATAATAATGTGTCAAATATGATTTTGTAAAAATCTCATACAATAATGTTTTCCGTAACAGTTTAGCATTTGTACATACTCCTTGAATATTTTCGACTCGTAATTTAGTCAGGTATCCGCCCATAAAATATTATGGACTAGGTCTGTTAAAAATAAACACTTTACCGTTTCATAGCAATTCTATAATTCGATTCATTCCGTTTTTTACTAGTACGTCCTCCTCTTCGCTTCGCTCCTCAGAATGTAATTAAATTTAATAGCTTATTGCTTTAACGAAACCTACCCTAACCTAATCTAATTGCGGATTAGGCGTGGATAAAATGCCTCCGGACCTAAACAGTTTTCTGAGTATAATTTTTTCGACACCAATATATGTTGAACAACTAATCAATCTTCAGACGTAAAACATAAATTAATTCCATCTAATTTATATATGAAATAATAACTCCTGTTTCAAAAACGTAATTTCGTTATTTTAACGATAAATAACTTTTAATAAGATACGTTACTGAGAGCAAATCATAATGATATTGTTTGTTACTAGAAATATCATACAAATTCGAAATTTTCATTAATAATGACGTAGCAGCTAGGGCATTCAATTTTTCTCAGAATAACAAGCTTCCATCTAACACTAACACTGTTTTGAGATAATAGGCTCAGAAGTGTTGATTGAATTTCAACATATATTCATGTATATGTTGTTTTGAGTGTGCAAACATGATCAGTTTTAAGGTCTTAACTCATTTTCAGTATTATCAATGACCACTGTGAGATGAGGGAAATTAAAAATAAATAAAAACATTGTAAATTAACAATAATGATTCATAAATTGAAATAAATAACTGATAAAGTTGGAACTTTCAGCTCTTTCTATTTCATTTAATATCCGTGAAATAGAGTTGGTGTGTATGGAAGAAATAAAAAATAATGATAAGGAGAACACATTCTTATTGTGATGTTGTAATTATTCAGAACATAGGTCTGTGATGTTTTAAATACTAATTTAATGTATTAATTATAAATATATACATATAAAATCAATTTTGTCGAAAAATATTCAAATAATGGAACGACAGATGTATTAATTTGAAAAGTGTAACATATAGGTTCGAAAATTTGTCATGAAAAATACTGGCGCTATAATACAATTGGTAGTGTACTTCCCCGGATTGAAAGAAGAGATCCAGGTTCGAATTCCGGTAGCGCAAAAACAATATTTTTCGACAAAATTGATTTTATATGTATATATTCATAATTAATACATTAAATTAGTATTTTAAAGAATAATGTATTTGGAACCCATTTCACGCAACAATGGTTCTGTCACATGGCTCAACAATCGGCGAGCTTGTATGAGAAAATGTATGAATGTGGCGCTCTATCTTCTCTGCCTACCCTCGCGGAGAAACGACGTGATGGTATGTTAGTTACTTAGTTCACGCAATAACTCAAATTGGCTCAAAATGGTTGTTGGAACCTTGTTATTCTATGGGGTCGATATGTCAGTCACGTGATATTACAACTTTTAAAATTATGTTTTCACTCTGTAGTCTATTGCCCATTACTGGGGGATTTGATCCTGGATCCTGTCTGCCTCAATAACCCTTCTCCGTTCTTCTCGGTCTTTTTCTGCACGTAAGTTCTTGTATTTTTGTTGTTTATTTTTTTTATTTAATCCGTCCACCTTGTGGGGATTGTCACCGAGTATCGTCAGTTTTTTCATGTATTTTCACCTCCTGGCGATGAATGTCAGAAGTTTTTCAATATTCGCTTTCTGGGCGGGGTCTATAATCAGTCCACAAAATGGACAAGTTCCTGAACGCATCTAGCACATATTTTTATTTTTATCTCAGGGGCCGCGTGCTGTTTCTGTGCTGCCGCAAGGAGTTTGCCAGAAACATGTTTGCAGTGGTGTATCATATACAGAAAACAAATAGGGTAACAGACACGAGTAGTTCAAATAATAGACTATATATAATATACCAATAACACATAACAGATATTGGCCATGTCACATTGCTTGGAGGACGAATAATTTTTGCACTTACTCAACCATCCAGTGGTATCCAAGGGGAGGCGAGAGACTGAAAGGCCACTCTTGAAACGTGCTGGAAAGCGAACAACAATAGACTGCGAAAAATGAGACACCTGGATCAGATAGATAGAAAACAGCTGATAGTGATGACGACACATTATTTGTAATAAATATTTTATATAAATAATTAGACAAAATACTTTATTTAAACCACTATTTATTGATTAATCAACATGTTTCGATACTTATAGTATCTTCAGGAAACAATGTATACAGAAATTAAAAATACAAGCATAGATAAAAACAAAACTATAAAGTGGTGAATAAGTAAGAACTAATATGAAAACAAATTTAAAACGTGACTATTTGCAAAGAGAATTTAGTTAATTATGATATTTAGCTTGCTATTAACACTTTTTCTTATTTATAAAATTTCAAATTTATCTAATCGTAAACCCCTAGTGTTTGTATGTATAATTTCTAAAGCCTTGTTAATACTCGTATCATAAGAATGGTTTGTTTCCAAAATGTGATGAGAAAATTCTGAAAAGTTATTGCTATTTGGGCATCTCAAATGCTCCTTAATTCTAATATGAAAATTTCTGCAAGTTTTACCTATATAAAAATAATTGCAATCATTGCAAATGTGGCGACAAAGTAATTTTGTTTATGTTGAAGAAGTAAATATTTTATCTTTGAATCATAATTTTGTAATTTTATTTATCTTTTGCACATCAAAATTGAGAAAGTTGACTAAATGCCCTGATAGATAACATCTTAAACGGCAATTTGTCAAGATATCGAATTGCGGTTAAGGAAAAAACATAATGCCCAACAGCGAAGAAGACTTTGGACAGTCGGCCGATGTTGCATTGCTCCAGCCTCGGGACACGTGGAGTTTTGCGTGTACTTGTGTGTGTGTGTAAGGTGGATGGACCAAAAAGTGAAAGTTCTTCATCTCCGACGGCGGGAGGTGTGGTGGGCCGTGCGGATGCTGCTGAATCTTAATGGTATCAAATGGAAATCGAGAACGATGTTCTACCGCATTCTTTAATCAGACAATTCCGCGTACCTAGCGCGAAGTTACGTTATTATTTTATTTATTTACGTCATGTATTTTAGAACTTCACTGGTGCAATTTATGTTTCATTGTAACATTGATATCTTCGTGTTGATACATTTACAACCGACTATACCCCCTCCTACATTCCTACAGTTCAGTATCCATACAAAACAAGTTACTCTTGTACAAAGCAATCATCCGCCCTATATTCACATACGCGAGCTCCATCTGGGGTTCAAGTAACACAAATATTTAAAATCCAAACAAAACTACATCCTTAGGAGAATCACAAACACATCCTGGTTTGTCAGAAACACAATCATTCACATAGACTCAAACATATCCCCACACGATTTATCGTCTAAATTTTATTTAAAATTAATTTTCATCCCAAACCCTTCCATAAACTCCCTCGGCCTGTATGATCCCCCATCCGATCCCCATCATCTTGGCTCCATTTCACTTCTTTACCCTGTTCTTGACCTTATTGCATAAAATTTATAAAAAGATTCTATAAAAACTTTTACTAAAAATATAAAAATTTGTATAAAATTCAACAAAAAAAGAATTAACAAAATATAAAATAAATAAAAATGTATTATATTAAAAAACTTTACTCATTTTTGCTACTACTTTATACAATTATATACATAGTTGAAATTCCCCGAATAGGGTTCCCAAAAATCTTACGCCATTGTTGTTACCTCACATGTCGGAGACAAGAGGGCTCAGCCCTTATCCCTCCCCTCTTTTACAATCGAATCAGAGATGTTAATACATACCTATAATAAATCGATGTGCTTGTTTGATGCCGTATGATTTTTATTAACAAAAAATCTTTGACATCTTCACGTACCTGCATGCAATGCATGTCCTTGCTTGATTTGCTAGATCAGTGTTACAATCTTCATCTTGGTAACCACCAGGTAAGTTCTATATTTCATAGCATAAGTGTGTACATGTTTGTGAAAAATTAGAACAGTATTCTTCCCTCCTCAGACGTAGACTCCCAAGTTTTGTGATCTTGGTTCATCTCCTCGGCATAATGGCACATTTTCAATAGACTGCATGAGTATTGTCTTTCATCTGGGTGCCGTATTCTCACATTCTCATATCTCATATAGACGTCCATTCTGACAGACATCCATCTTCCAGTCCTCTGGATTTCCTTTCGGATCTGATCACCTTCAACACCTGTCCATCGGCGAATATTTCTCTGCCAAGAAAATCTTCGACCTTCATCAATTTAGTATTACCAATTTATATTGACGATCTTGTACGTGTACGGTACAGATTACAATATTATACTAATTCGAGACTTGACGAAATGGTGAATTTAAAATATTCAGTCCACATTTTTGGAGATGCCAGCAAAATCCGGATAGTGGTGAGTACCAAACTCCTTTCTGTCCTGACGTTCCGGTATCTATGTTTTGTACGCAACAACAGCTACATTTATATCATATAGGTATTGACCGGTAGGCTTGCAAACATTAAATTACATTTAATATGTATTAAATAAAAGATATGTCACAAACAATGTTGTTATTTTACCAATAAACGCGTATTAACATATTTATTATGGAGGATTTTCTAATTTATTATTATTTTTAATTCTTAGCAGGTATTTGAGATATTACTTCCATTTTATCCAATTGTTGTTCACGTCCGAAGATGTGTGGTCCAGTTTTTATTGGTCAATGTAATTTAGACCGAATTTTTTGTTGAAAAACATTCGGTCCAAAATAATTGCACCCGAAGCTTTTTTGTCCAAATTTATTTTGTCCACGCCTATTCCGCTCGAAGTAATGCAAGAAAATTATACGCTCTATGAAGAAAAACGATAGCAAAACTAATTCACAATTTGATCTATCTGGTCACGCCAGATTTCACATGCTCGCTCCTGATTCTTGAACTTACCACATTCACCTTTTACATACATATATCTAATTATTCTATCATTGTCGATCAATTCATTTCTAAATATGAATTAAATAATTTGAAAGATATACATATAAAATCAATTTTATCGAAAAATATTGTTGTTGCGCCACCGGGATTCAAACCTGGATCTCTTTCCAAACCGAGGAAGGTGCATTATCCAACTATTTTTGTTTTTAAGAGGCACAGTTGCGTGTCGGAAAAGAGCAGAGTAATGATATTGAACAATTTATACTTTTTTTTTTTGATGAGCATCCCGCTTTTGTTATCGAGAAGTTTATTAGAAATGGTCGGTAGCCGTTAGCAACACAGCGTGCGTTTCGAATCCACTTTGCGCACCCATTTTCAATGAACATGGCGCACTAAATGTTTGATGTTTGCAACGCCTATACATCTCGTCGTTCTCCAGAAGTCATCGAAAAAATGTTTCCTGGACACGTTGTCTCCTCGCATGTAGATGTCGGCTGACCTCCACGCTCGTCAGATTTGATTTTTTTTCTGAGGTATTACACCAAATCCAAGGTATTCGAACACTTACGCTCAGTTTCATCTCGATTTCAGCACTCGGGTGCTACGCACGAAGAGCGCTCCGAAGAGGTAACCCGAGTGGCACACGAATCGCATTAGAAATCAAAGTGTCCACCACACTAAATTAAACCCGTCTCGTTATTCTGCCTGTGTGGCACAATTATTTAACACCTTGAAATTTCTAAATCGTCATTCCACTTGTCTCCAAACGCAGAAAGAACGGGTGAAAGTGTTTTCCGTAATTGATATTGGCATTTTGTGTTTACGATAATATGGTACAATTTAAATAAATTGGTTAGTATCACCGGTCAAATTTACGACTTTATTGAATCGATGTACGAACGATGTATATTTGTAATAGTCATTTTAAAGTAGTAATTTGAAAACGATTCTTCTTTCCATAAATGGAAACTTTAATAAATAATTAAAACCATTACTAAATTGTTAAATACGTAGCATTAAAAATAAATAACATTTATGTGCCAACCACACAAATTAAACATATGAAACACAATATTCGTACGCTGAAGGGCGCCAATCGTAAAATATTTTTAATATTACGTTGCTTATGTTTAAAACCCTAGAACGGTCTGAGAAATTTTAAAATTTCTGATTTATTTTCTGAAAATGAATATATATGTATAAACAGAATTAAATATAAATTATAGTATATTGATAACAAAAGTTATAGGTTATCGAATTTTGAGTAGTCAAACTATTTTTTGTTAGATCACTTAGGGCCTAAGGCATGTTGATTAATAATGGATAAATTTCGCAAATATTTATTTCTAAATACGCAGACTAAAAGCTTAACATGTAACATGCTTTTGTAAAAATTTCAAACAATAATATTTTTAAACAAATAATAGATATCTCATAAAGACGAAGTTATTTTTTATTATATTTAATGTAAATATATGAAATTATGGGTAATTACAGGGCTTACGACCTGCCTTCAGCTGACTTAAGTGATCAATTTATATAAACATTACGTTCACCATTCTTACCCATTAATCAATCTCCATATCTACTAAATTTTTTGAAGTTGTATATGTGTTAATATGTGTAAACACTTCGAATACAACTACACTATCGCCATTTATGGACTAAATTTGATATTCATTTCCCTTAAACAGCATAGATGTCACAATGTTTTTTTTGATAATTATTTAAAGCAATATTCTTTTTATGTAAAATCTTTTTTTACAACACATTATACTAGAATACGCCTGAAAGATCAATTTTTATATTTTTTCTTATTTTTACCATTTTCAAATATTGCTAATAATATTTTTCGTAACGGTGCAGAATTTGCACATATTCCTTGAATATTTTCAGAATGTAGAATACATTCTGTATAATATCTGCCGTTAATATATACATTAGTTCTAGAATTCTTTTTCTATTAATTACATTTTCTTACACATTTGTCGTGTCCTAGCTTCTCACAGTTTTACTGTGGCTTTTCGGAGATGTTTAACCAAGTAGGGGATGTGGCGGAGATATGAGGAAGAAAGGAAGGCATTTACTTTTTCATCCACCGGATGCTGGTTCATTTGTTTATTATTCTCCACCACAAGAATAAGCATTTGAACGAAATGTGTAAACTAGACTCGTGTAAAGGATTATTTTGTTAACGGTTAATTAATAAGCGACGGTAGTTAGTTAGTCCGTATAAATTTCAAAGCGCACACTGAACAACTGCAACATCTTCTTTCTTCCTTGTGCTGAAGGATCGGTTAGGAAAGAAATACGCATGTTAAATTTTGGTAAATCACCAATAGAAGGTATGCACGAGTGAGGCAACAAGTCAAACGCCAAAAAACTTAACATAATTTAATTAAATATATTAATTAGAAACATATACATATAAAATCAATTTTATCGAAAAATATTGTTGTTGCGCTTCCGGGATTCGAACCTGGATCTATTTCCTAACCGGGGAAGGTGCATTATCCAAATAAGGTAGATGGCTCTTTCAAATAATGGAACGATTACATGTATTAATATCAAAAAGGTAACATACAGGTTAGGTTAGGAAAGAGATCCAGATTCGAATCTAGGTGGCGCAACAACAATATTTTTCGATAAAATTGATTTTATATGTATATCTTTCTAATTAATATATTTAATTCATATTTTAAAAAATGGCCTATATTTTCAGATATGTTTATCACGTTTTGGTCGTACATCTAGACTATTATTATTATATATTTTTTTCAATTTAAAAAATCAAGCATTTATTCACAAGTCATCATCCATTTATAAGTACAATAGATGTGATTTATATTCTTCCACTGTCTTCGGCATTCTCCCCGTACACCTGTGTAATAATGGTATAATAATTCAACGCGTATAATTTTTTGCGCGGTACGTTTTTTACGACGCTGTGAAATTGATGCTGACGCCATCTCTTGTTGAGATAAATTCATCGTTTAACGCAAATATTTGGTGAAAGTTTTATCGCTCGTCCGTGGAGGTATGAGAGTTACGCACCGCACTTTGCCGAGATTTTATTATGAGCCTATTCAATAAATTATTTTAATATTACATTTTGTGAGTATTGTGGTATTATTATTACAGTGTGTAATAATAATACCACAAGCAACATTCCCTCTAAGACGGGAATGTCATCGAATATCGAGGCGGCCAGACTATTTTTTGTTACATGATTTGATATAGATAAATAATGACTTATAAATATAATAATACTTAAAGTTTAACATAATTTTGTAAAATAATAATATTTTCCATAACGGTGTAGAATTTACACATATTCCTTGAACATTTTCAGCCATAGCATATTGTGGACTAGGTGTTACATCCTGTATATATTCGCGTTTAATAGGAGTCTATGAAATGAAGACTGTTTTGTATCGTATTATAAATTTTAACACAAATGTTTTTTTTTAGTAGTGTAATTACAAAAATTTAGGCCCTGATACAAGTTGGAAAGAACCCTCGGTATATAATATATAAGAGTATTTAATACTATTCGGTTTGACCCATTAAATCACTAAGAATAAAATTGATGTCTCGTTTCCTATAATAATCACACTTAAATGAAATAAATGTGTGATCCTTGCTTAACTTTATTTATTTATTATTATTATACACGTCCTCTTTAGGCATTAACATAATGAATTTTTTTTGTTGATAATATCAGTATATTTTTTCATAATCAAAATAAAAAATAAATATAAAATAAAGCAATTTATCCGTCACCATTAAGTTGAGACACAAAAAATGGTAATAATGTAGTCTTGTAAAGAGTTAGATTAACACCAAAAATGTCGACTACCTCCGCATATTTATTCCCCAAAGAATGCAATCTGGAGACGGCGGAGTTAGCTAATGCATGTGTTCTGACATTACCCCTGTAATAGAACAATGAATCGTGTCTCGATGACCTCAATGGTGCGTGAAAGTCAAGAAGACCAACAATTTGGGGGCATATATGAGGTCGGTCATCGCACGTCTCACTGATAATTTTAACAATTTCAGACGGCTAAGGAGATAATCATTATTGATATACTCAGAGCGTATATTTAATTTAAATTTAATGAATCTTAAAAACTTTCTCTGGATTCTTTCAACCGCTGTTGAGCGAACAATGTAGTGAGGCGACCTTATAGCGATGGCTTATTGTCTAGTCCCTAACCCGGACATATTAACGAAATACTACTGCTGTGTACATTGATAATGTTTTTACGTTCTTCCGTAATACACTAAGTAATGATTGTTTACAATTTATAATTTCACTTTTAAAATTAGCAATATTAACTTTGTGGTTAAAATTCATATTTTTATTTATTATCTTTGTTTTATTAACCACTAAATTGAGTTTAAATACATCTACCGGTTTCGAAAAATACAATATTTTATTTAACACAAGGAGTTAGTTATGACATCCTGAAGAAGAAAATGGTATTTTTCGAAACCGGTAGATGTATTTAAACTCAATTTATTGGTTAATAAAACAAAGATAATAATTAAAAATATATATTTATAATTTCATTTTTTGCAGTAGTGAACTAATAAAAAAAATAGAAAAGTATTAACGTAAGATCAGTGTACTTTGCACTCTGCTACTCCTTAATTAATTATTCGATTTTAGTTTGGGAAGGACCAGAAAAAACAATATTAGAGTCGGCTAAAAGAGCACAAAAGACAATTCTTGGGGCAATAAATGGTCGTTCCTTTAGAAATCCATCAGATCTTATATTTAATACAATGTCCTAGACATAAGACAAATCTATATGTTGAGACTCGTCCAATATTTCCAAGCTCACACCAAGTAATAAAACATGGTCACAACACAAGACAACGAACGAACATCTGCACACCAGTTCCGAGAGCAACAACGACATTTTATCAACGTTTCTACATGTTCTTAGCTCTGAAACTGTACAACACACTCAACACCAACTGATAATCGTCCACTTCCAATAAGATTATAAAAATAAGGATCCAATAATAATATTGGATTATTTGTATAGCGCCATTTTCGTAAAAACTTTCACCTCAAGGGCAATATATGATTCAATTGGGTAGAGATAAATCAGAAGCATCGCTGTCCAACATTCCGACATAATATCAATACAATACCTACACTAATAATTTACTTTAGTTTTACAACATTTACTTATTTTTTATATTCCAGTCGAATCTTTATCTTTCCTAATTGAATTAAATAACACCACAACGGCACAAAACAACTGTCTACTTTAACACAGACGGCAGGCTAGCAAAGTAACCAGGACAATACTGTATATATCAAAGGTGGAGTGTACTCCATCCCACTCAATAAACTACGAGTATTATAATTAGTTATAAATTAAAATATTAATTAAATGTATTAATTAGAAAGATATACATATAAAATCAATTTTATCAAAAGATATTGTTGTTGCGCTACCGAGATTCGAACCTGGATCTCTTTCCTAACCGGGGAAGGTGTATTATCCAACTATGCTACAGCGACAAATTTTCGAACCTATATGTTACCTTTTTGATATTAATACATTTAACCGTTCCATTATTTAAAAGGGCCACCTACCTTATTTTTACAGAATCTCAAATACTTTTGAGTAATCTGATAGCAGACGCCAGAATTATCAATTCATTTTTATTTTTATTCACCTCCGTTACAACAAAAACATGTATATCAATAAAGTCTAATAAATAAATAAAAATAAATTCTAATAAATTGTAGGGCGAGGACGTTTTGGGCCCTATCTAACGTGGGTCTCAATGCATTGGCGTAATTACGCCACTGGTTCTTTGAATCGTTAAGAATTTTTGGTCTTCACACAGTAATCGTAACATTATTTACAAATTGGTTCAAATGCAAAGCGGATCGTATTCCTTCGCAATCGATGTCCAAAGATTTTCAATAATTACTGTGACAGAATGATGCAGACATCATCGTGTGAAGTATTGCTGTGAGAACGTCTCATTATCTTACTATTTCGATACAGCCAGCATCCGAGAGCCGAGATGAGACTGTGGACGTCAATCAAACACGGAATCCTGCACAGCATACGCTTATTATCAATGGCTCTTACAAATTTGAGATTTCTAAGCCCATTAAGTAGATCCATTGTTTGCTAGACGAACGATGAACGCAAAGCTGGATTTAGAATTGTTAAAACATTTTTTCTGTCTCATTTATGCCAAGGTTAGGGAACGGTTCATGTGATACTTGCCGACTGACGTTTTCGAAAGTCAACGTTATAAACATGTACAAATATTTTTCGCGTTTTGTTTGGATGTTTGCGGTGGTGAGCCGCTCTGTGGGTGGCAGTAATCTCGAGTCGGGTAGCTAAATTACCCTTGTTTAGATTTTTAAATTTTTTTCATTAAAATCTAAAGACAAAATCCCACAAAGGCACGCTTGTGCATCGGCAGGTGAATAGTCAAGTAGTTATATATATAAATTAGTAATTAAAACAATTTTCTTATCAATTTTATCCTTCTAATTCAATTGCACGTAACTTTAAGAGTTACGTTACTTTCTTAATCAAAGTAAAAGTTATTTGATTCTGTACATTTTTGTCAACTAACTACAAGCTTATTTATCCTCCATATACTCAGTCTTTTGCTGCTTTAGAGAACTTGTTGAGGCCCTGCTCGTCCCTCACAGACATGGCCGTTTAACCGAGCACCGAAAATCTAGACGACATAACATCGCAACGCAACCGGTTCGAGAAGCCAGCTGAAGCCATCACTTTTCCCCTGCCCCTCTTTTCGGAACCACCTCCAGTGAGCATCGCTTGTCACTAACTTTAACTTGCAATTTAACCTTCAAACTATGTAAACCTGCTGTATAGCTGCAAATACCTAACATTCACATGCACGCTCCGCAACATTTATATACACTGCGAAATTTACATATACGCGTGAGATCTGAGGAGGCTTAAGGCCTCAGGCTCACCTTGAACAAGTCCTTCTGACTTCATTTCCTACAAACATTAGTTACCCCTTACTGGTGACTTAACACAATGTCACAAATCAAATTCTCATTGAAACCCTAAACTGGTAACCCTGACTCCGTAAATATCAATCAAGCCCACAGACTGGACCACATGGATGGGCACTCTGTAGTGGGTCCCTTGAGACCGTTAAAAAACAAGAACTTCGTCAATAAATAGAACTAAACCACGCCCAATGATCTGATGTCGTTTTTCATACAGTATTGGCAATGATTTTGTCACGTAATAGCTTTAAAATCCCAGGTTGGAGGGGTGACCATACTTTGAACACATGCTCGATCAGAAAGTTTTGAGTCGACTCGTTGGCAATGTTTTGTTATTCGGCCCTATTCATTAAACGTACGTTATAACGAGTATTATTGAATATTCCTCACTTTCGCTGTAATGAATTGTTGGTTCAGTACGCTTTTATTCACGATGGCATCTATAGAACGTTACCGAATTGCGAAAAATATTTAACCAATGATGCGTGGACGCAGAAAAATCGTGAGCTCGTCCAGTGAGACGGAGGGTCGAAGTACAAAACGATACTCACGCGTCAAGTAAATATTTTACTATCATCTGACTTATTATTACGTGCTTTCGATTATATTTTATCACATTAAATTTTTTTTTATAGAGACATCAGATGTAGAACTTGTGAAATATGATAATATGTAGTCATTAAACCGTTTACAAATACACAGCATTTACGTAGTTAACAATTTGATAACCTACCATGGTCTAGGTTCAGATCTGAATAAATCAAAATATAAAGATAATGAATGCAATAAGTATTTTTTTTTTTTTTAATATCCGCCATTTTGATTCAAGTTGGCGCATCGGGCCGCTTAAGAAACGAGATATTTAAAAGGTCATTTTTTCAGAAAGTTTGATCAAAATCTGATAAGAACTATGGGAGGTATCGTATCCAAAAAATATAATGTATTACCAATATTGTTCACGTTTTAATTTAGTCAATAATTAATTTACAAATAACATAAACCTGATTTGTGGATATACGTGCGTTTGTAGTTACTAAAAACGCAAAAAAAAGCTGCAATTATTCTACGAGCAGCCTATCAACTAGCTGGCTCACTTTTAAAATTTAACCCTTCCCAAACCATGCCATCTATCATCATAATTAAACCTGTAATATTTATGTAAATACATGCAACATAAAATTCATATTTTAGATAATCCTAAAAAAAATATTAGCGCTTAGGAATGACTAGTGAAAAACCAATTATGAAAAGGGAATCGTACAAAAACAATTATTTTTTCCATTCAATCCATTGTAAAATTAATACGTTGGTAAAAATACAATTTATGATATGAAAGACAGAGATCACACACTATTTTTTACAGTGAAAAGAACAACAAACATACAAATATAATTATCTCTTTCTCACTAATTAAATGTAGATAGTTAAGAAGGAAGGACACATTATTTACGACTTAATGAATGCTCTAAATTATGTTATTAATCATTTTTTCAAAATTGTATGCTTAATATTTAATGTAAATTCGTGCCATTAAATCCATTTAAGCTAATAAAACATTTTTTATAACAGTTATTTACGGTAACACGAGTTGACAGCATGGCTGCGTTCCGGTATTTTATGTCATGGTATGGTAAAGGTTAACCAAAAAAAATTCAGGAGAAAATAATCCAGATCGTTTTGTAATTCAATTCAAAATCATCGATGATTGCAATAAAATTCGCATTATAATAACAGATAGTGAATTATCGTCATGAAAAATCGAAATTAAGACGCTAATAATAATAATCAACCGTTTATGGCTTAATATTTATTGGATTATTCTCTGATGCGTACATCAAAAGAGTTGTAATTTTTCCACTGCTGGACATTACATAATAATAATTATTATTATTTGTTATGCTTGTCTGATATTTAATATTTTGCGTCAGTATTCATATTAAAAAAAAATTATAATTTACAAAGCATTAACAGTTTATTGACACAATACATACAAAAATATGGTAGGTATATATATGTATTATAGAGTGGAACTCTGATTTTACATGCCCGGAATTTACCTTTTCCCTCCATTTGCGTGTTATTTCTACGGACCCGTATCTTTTTAGTACATTACAAACCCTATTTTACGTTTGTCTTTCCCGCAATTTGCGTCGAAAATTTGTTCGGCCAGTTCGCAATTCGCCATAGAGCCAAGAGTGTGTTGGGTGTTTGCATGTCGTTTATACGCATTTTTCATTGTCATACCTACGTAAATTTACGTTTCGTTTGTTTAGAAACAGGAATCAGCAAGATAGATAGTATGGACAACATTGATGGCTGGGAAAGAATTTATGAATAACCCCTGCAGACTTAGTAACACGTTGACTCCAACGAAATTACATCGGACGAAGTGGAAATTGATGAAACGACGGACAGTCGAGTAAACGATAACTTTCTAGAAGAAGTGTGCTCATCCCATACGCCCAGTTCCTACAAAGTACGATGTCACGAGGCATATTGAAGGGCTCAAAGCATATTTTACTAGTATTAGTAATGTGCCACCAGAAACCATCAATTTTATTTATAATATTGTTAGAACTTTTTAAAAACAACATGCAGAAAAAAACATTCAAATGAAAAAATCAAACATAAATTTAATTTAAGATTGTATGGTTGTGTGTGTGAGTTTGTGTGAATGCCGCACCGCTGTGTGTTCATCGGCTTAATCGTTTGACCTGTGCTAGTGATATACCTTGTAATAAATGTATAATTGTTACAAACTCTATTTCTTGATGACGTACTAAGAAGACAAGTACGTAATATTTATACCCCCAATTTACATTTTCCCTCTGTTTACATTTTTTTTTGTTGGTCCCTTCAGAAACATAAAATCGGGGTTTTACTGTAATTCAAAATATAGTACTTAAATCTTTTACAAACACTAATCACGTGCGTTTATTATCGTATGACTATTCACCGCAGCCTGTACTACCATGGATTTACAATGAAATACAATGTGCATAAAAATTAATGTTATAGCATATATCTGTACAAATTAAAATGAAAAATACATGAAAGAAAATAAGAACATGGTTATGTACAGGAATTATACATAAATATTTAGCACCAATATGTACAAACATGGTTTCAAGAAAATGTTTTTTGTGGCTTAGTAATGACTTGGAGAATAGGCATATGAATATATACATGTTGTAACAGACCTAGTCTACAATATTTTATGAGTGGATACCTGGATACATTTTGAGTAGAAAATGTTCAATTAATGTGTGCCTAATCTCAACTATGTCAGAGATATAAGCATGTCAAAAAAAAACGTAAATACGCAATTATTTCGCTTAGTTGAAATATTTTATTGATACCAAATAATATATTTAATATAAAAAATTAAAGATCGTCGAATTTCAAGCGGTCATACTATTTTTTGTTATATAATTTAGGGGCTGAAGTAAAGATATAGATTAATAATGGATGCATTTCGCAAATATTTATTTCGAAGTACGTAGACTTGAAGGTTAACATGATTTTGTAAAAATTTAAAACATTAACATTTCCAGTAATATTTGAATATTTCCAAGAACACACAATTGCTGGATTTTCACCTACAAAGGCACTTTTATTAAACAAATAATAGATATCTCAGAGACGAAGCTGTTTTTTTTAAATATTATATTTAAGAAAATATATAAAATTGAAAAATATTGATTTACACATTACATATATAGAATACATTTTACAGATAAAGATAAATTTAAAAAAATAAAAAATAATAAGATTCTCATTGTGACATATATGCTGTTTCAAGGAAATGAATTATCAAATTTAGTCCATAGATAGCGATAGTGTAGTGGTACTCGAAGTGAGTCCATATGTTAATATATATATACAAAATTCGATAGATATGGAGATTGATGGGTGAGAATGGTGATCGTTATATTTATATAAAGTGATCATTTAAGCCAGCCGAAGATAAATCGTAAGTCATGTAATTACCAATACTTCCATATATTTTCCATTAAATATTATTAAAAAAATGCTGCGTCTCTATGAGATATCTATTATTTGTTTAATAATATTTTTCGTAACAGTTCAGAATTGGACATATTCCTTGAACATTTTCGACTCGTAATAATATTGTGGACTGTGTCTGTTACATCCTGTATCTATATATCATTTACTGCGGATTAAATAACGCAATATTGCTGTGATAGGCATCTAGTCTGAATGTTTCATGCTTCCTTAATAATATGGTACTTGCGTGAAGCTTCACTTTAGAGACCAGTGTGCTGTCGACCAGGCCATTAACGATCTTGAACAGAAACATCGGATCAGCAATATTGCGATTAATGTTGAGACTTTTTAGTTTATTGTTTATCAAGGGTACACATTTCTTCCTAGATCTGCTCTGAATGATAATGTTTATATGAAACATGTTTCAACAGATTCCGAGAGATTGTTGTATTATGCACTACGAGGACTAATGATCTATGTTGATGAATATTATTCAATTCTCCAGTGTCGGCCATAAGTCTCCTTTATTTTTCTTTTTTTTTTTTCTTTCTTTCTTCTTGTCGGTATTGACATATAGTGGCTGTTGCGTACAAGCATAGATGCCGGAAGAATTCAGGATACGGAAGGAATTTGGCACTCACCACAATCCGGATTCTGCTGACATCTCCAAAGATGTGGACTGTATATTTTAATTCGCTATTTCGTCAAAGGTTCCGACACAGTATAGACGCGAATTCTCGAGATTGTATAATATTTTAAACTGTAATCAAGGTCGCCAAGCGGCTTGGTCAGAGGAAGGTGCAGTGCATTATTTTCGTTCAATAATAAATATGTATTTACACAAATAAATATATGTCCCAGATAAGATGAGAGACCGCTGTAATGCACCATCTACAAGACTGTCCCGGGTAGTCTTCTTCGTTTTAAAGTTGTGGCCTAAATTATTCATTTTTTTAGGAGTTTTAAATACGCAAATAATACGTAATAATATTGTATAATTTTTATAATATTTACAATATGGTGGCCCTTGTAGTCGAGTTGGCGTGACTCTAGCTTCGCATACCGGATAATCATAATCCTTTTATCGCGAGTGATATTATATACGCCGCAACGCTTGTACTAGTGGTGGAGAGGAATCTATCAATGAACCAGCGTCCGGCAGTCGAAAAGTAAGTGCCTTCCTTTCTTCCTCATATTTCCACCGCCGGGTTAGATTCCCGGTATGTACACAATACATCTATGTCATTTTTCTGATACCCCCCACCCTGTCCACGTAAAAATCTAATCGTCATGAAACTGTTACAGCGGAGAAATAGACGGGTAGACAAACGACCAACGCAAACGTTTAAGGGTTTGAAGTACGCTGGGCGGAATGTCAGAAGTCTATATAAATTTGAAGCATTCAACTCTCAACTCAATGCCCATTAGATTAGACCACGTGGTGATTGTCAGGGATGGTCGTGGAGTCCCGTGAAACCGTTAACCTTTCCTCTCCCGTGATGTAAACTGAGTTGACATTGCTTCTATGTAAATATCTCTGAAAATATACTAAATACGGAGTTCATATTTTAGGAATTCTTCCGTAATATATTTATGTATTGGATAAAATAATTACAATATATAAGTATTTACCATATGCAACAATAAAAAAAGGTTTTCTCGAAAAACCTGACGTGAATTTGTCAATACGTGTAATTTAGTTAGTGGTAGAGCGTACGCTGACCGAGTTAGACGTGTCTTATGCGTCTTTGTACTGTCGTTCCGTATGACCAATGTTATTTTAATGATTAATATAAGTAATTAATGTAAAATATTCATATTTATCAGACTTAAAAATCGCTAAACTCCATGTACACTGATTTTACAGCACCGGAACGCGCGTTATTATTTTAACACACATATGAGAAAGGTTAAAGAAGAAGAATAGAGGCGGAGCTGTAACCGATGAGGCAGTTCAAGAACCGAGATTATTTTTTAATTTTTAAAATTTGCAAATCTTGGTTCACGATCTTTCGACAGTTGCCTATCTCCCTTTCTTTCCCAATTTAAACGATCTAACCTCAAATAGTGTTTTTAATTACCGGTTTCAGTATCGTTCAATAATTGCAGGTTGTATCCCGTGTGATGGTCATTATTACCATACGGAACGGAGAATAATTGGCCATTCAATTCGGAGTTGTGCGGCGAAAGTGTAACAATAATGGAGTCTGAAACGTACACGGCCGGTATCTGGTATCACAGCTGATTATCTATTGTGTGTTCTTGCAGATAGATCTGCCTATTATTTTTCGTGTATCTTTTTCTCTTTTTTTTATTATTTTTATTATATTACTTTAATTCATTTGTTATACTGTCGACATATTGTTATTGTTTGTTTTTCATTTTCATACACGTGTATGATACCATTTATTGTTTACTTATGTATGTATGTAATATAATATATTATGTATGATGAAGTCGTATCAGAAAGATGAGATTTGAATAGCAATCTACCTCCATGCCGGTTTACTGTTCTATGTTAGTGTAGGTATCGTGACGTTTATTTAAGTGGGTTTTGTAGCGGGATGGCAGACAGTAATGACAGAAAAGGTAAATAGGACAAGAAACGAATACGATCGCGATTTTAATTAAATTTAAATTACTATACAAAAGTTTAAGTAATTTTCCGTCTATATGTAAAACTATGAATTTATGTCATGTTATTTTTATGAGTAAAGACAGCAACACTTAAGGGATGCTGGAGTATCCAAATTTAAATTTTTGCGAAAATTGCTAATAACTACATTGAATTTATTTTCTTATTTCGTTTTATATACTGCATAAACTTGAATATGTTATTGATGAGTGAGACCGATAAGGAAGCTCTAGCTTCTGAACCGGTCCCAGGAAAGGGTGTGTCCATCCCCCCTCCAAGTGTCTTTAAAAAAAAAGGTTGAAGTATACGCAGTGGAAACGGAGTGAGTTACAAAAGCTGCTGACAATGCTGAAGCCAGAGAGAAAGTTAAGAGCGAAGTTGGGGAACTCGCTGCAGCTCATGCTGTCAGTGCATGCGTTTATTTAGTGGTACGCGTCTTTGCTAAGGCTAGTTTTGTTTGATGATCCATAGATGGCGTATAGGAATACATTGTCTATCCTCTTGGTGGCTCCACTGTTCTACAAGGTCATACTAGTACAGTATATTTAAGCATCCTCTATACAGCCATAATGACACTAGTGGAGCCGGCATTCCGAAAGTCATAGGGATAGTCGGGGAAATTTAATATATATATTGAAGATGAAATGTGTTGTTCACATTTAACCAAAATTTATTTTTTCACCTACTAGTTTCAGTCGTTATTATTAAGATGTGATTAATATTATTATTATTTCATAAAATAATTAAACATTGAACAAATCTATGTATTATTATATTGTAATAATATATATATATATATATATATACTAGCGACAGATTTGTCAGTGGCTGACTGTATAGTGCCACGAGTAAAAAATCTTAAAATGCAAGTTCACAACAAAAATGTGTTCTCATTAAAAAAATACTATCCTTTTTGTTAACCGTAATAGAAATGGCAACGATCTAATTAAATACTTATTGTGCTATTTGTCATTATTCATATTTATTTTCATCTTCTACCTCTTGCTCTAGAAGGGTCTACAATAAGACATCTTCAGCCTATTGTAGGTCAACCTTCTGTTTACTGGTTCTCCAATCTGCTTTCCCCAGTTTTGCCTGGGGCGACCCACCGGGCGCCTTCCTTCTAGGATTGGAGAAACCGTAGGTGCAATTTTTCCACTGTCATTCTGATTACTAGGGTTCCATACTAAGGTGCTCTTGATCAATTAAAATAATTAATATGTTTAAAAATTTCAATTTTAAGCTAAGAAACATGAAGATGGCAGCACTCGTCAAAAAAAATTGGGGAACATGTTTGCACATGCTTTGATAAGTACTCACCAAAATTTCAGACAATTTGGACTCGCAGTTATTGTTTGAATCGATGTGAGTGTTTTTGTGAAAATGGAAAAAAATCGAGTATCGAGCTGTCATTAAGTATTTGTTTTTGAAAGGCAATACGCTTACACAAATTAAAGGCGAGTTGGACGCTGTGTACGGGGACTCTGCACTATCATTTACCACGCTGAATGTTTGGGCAGCTGAATTTAAACGTGGCCGTACCAGCTTGGGTGACGATGAACGATCGGGACGGCCGAAAACTGCAACCATTGATGATAACATCGCTCAAGTTCATCAAATGATGTTGGAAGACCGTCGAATTAATGTTAGAGAAATAGCAGAGGCTATGAACATGTCTCAAGAAAGTGTTTGTCACATATTGAATCAAGATTTAAGCATGAGAAAGCTGGCCGCACATTGGGTGACTGCTTGACCACCCTCCTTACTCACCAGATCTAGCCCCGAGCGACTTTTTTTCGTTCCCTAAGCTAAAAGTTGCGCTCGGACAGAGATTTTCGACAAATGAGGAGGTCATCACCTTCGTAAATAATTATTTTGCAGAGAAAGACTCTCAAGTACTATTTGGACGGGTTAAATCGCACGTTAGGTCGGCATCGCTGGTAGATGTGTATTGACTTAAAGGAGACTATGTAGAAAAATATAAATAAATTTGTTTCTTTGTTAGGTGGGAACTTTTAATTTTTTTTTTTTTAATTTTTCATTTAGCTGTTATTACGTATAATCCTAATACTCACAAATATTTTTTTCGTTTAATCGTTGATTTGATCATTGTCGCATGTGGCGTTCTCTTTCTAATATGGTGATTAAAATAATGAATTGAAACCTCGTCCGTTATGATAAGATCACAGATATTTTTCATCTAACCTAAATTACGGTCAATATTAGGAAAACCAGTTTGAAACAAATCGAATCACGTTTACTTGTTTATTTTTTTTATTTCTCCTGGCGGCGCGGCCACGAACCTTCAATAATAATGCCGCTGCTCAATTCTCATTGGTTCATATAATAAATGCTCACATTCGTCTGTTTATTGTTCACAGGTTTGGACCTCGGGTGATCTTCGAGAGATGCTGTAATCTTCGACGTAGAAATTCGCGGTGAACTGTGATTTTTTTTTTTTTCGTTTATTGAGCTGTTAATATTACCGACCGACTATATGTGAATGTTTTAATTCAAATTTGTGTTTTTGTTTAATCGTCAAACATTACATAAATGTTGTTTTCAAAAGTGTCGTGATAGCGGTGTCGTGCGGGTGACGTTGTCGCGAGGGTGACACTCGTGCGCGTGCCGGGGTCGTAACGAAGTGACGATGGCGGCGTCGATGTCGCTCGCCGGTAACAGGACTGCGGGTGGATTCGCGCGGTCGCTGGCTGTATTGGTGGCGATCTTGGGGTGCTGGTTTTTTGAAAATGTCGACGGTCACGTGGCTTTGACGTTCCCCCCCGCCAGGAAATACGATTTGGACTTTCTGGACAACAGCAGAACGAAAGCGCCGTGCGGAATGCCGAGAGGTGAGTGTCGTGTTTTTTCAGTTTACTATTATCGCACTGTTTATTGTATTATCGTAATTTATTTATTTTGAAACGCGGTCGAGTCGAGTGAGATGCAAATTCGCTGAACATATTTAAATGTCAAGGAAAATTGTGCCCATTGTGAAATAAAAATGAAAACATCAACACTAATGATATTTAATCGTATGTATCCAGTTTTTAATAATCATAACATTTTCAAAACAAGTTAAACCTTACGATTTAGTAACATTTTACGTTAGATTGGGTAGTAAGTTATATTTGTATATATTATATATTCAATTTGACTATATAATTAATATTTTCATGTATGTAAAATAAACCATACACAAATAGTACAGATATTTAAATATGAGGTAAATAAGAGAGAGCAATAGTATATCAGAGTGAGACAGAGTATCAGGTAGGGGGTGGGAGAGAAGGTTGGGGATTACATTTCTCACCCCCCTACCTTTCGCTACTATACTACCGAATCTTTTTCAGGACAATATAGTATATAGACTCTCTTATTTATCTCATATTTAAATATCTGTTCTTTGGTTAGGTTAGATTAGGTTAGGTTAGGTTATATACTATATTGTCCTGAAGAAGGTTGGGTCCAACTGAAACTAGTTGACTTTAATATATGTGCATAATAAAGTGGTTTAAAACTAAAGGATTATTTTAATTAGTAAATAGTGACTTGTCAATAAAAAATAAAACAATTATATACATCTATCAGGGGTGTGCATTGCATACAAGCAAAAAAGGTATGCATTACTAAAAATTCTGGGAAACAAATATAAATTAAATAATCCATAATGTTATAATTACGCTAGCGCCCACCTTGTATCAGTAGAATCATTAGTTGCGTAGTTCTGGATGCCACCGCGCGACGCCACCGGAGCGTTGTAGTCCTCTACTGGATCAATATTCATTTATTGCTACTGATTTAATCTATCGTTCTATTCAAGACATACAATCGCTACCTACTGAATTGAAAATTCCACTCAGCAGAGTCAAATGGATCAACTGATCCACGTTGTACGGAGCCCTTATTTATGCTGTTTCCTAACAGAATGACATTTGAAAGGTTTTGAACTTGGCTTAGAGCTGATCGAAGCACATATACTAATTCGCAATTTTTACTACCTTACTAAACGTTTTGTTTTCATGATTTCTCTTTGCGTTCGAGGATAATGCACGTCTGTTAAACAAGTGTTCATAAACCTAAGTACAATGTAGTATATAATATATTATATAATATCATGGTAACAGCATAACCTAAGTCTATACCTACTGCACGCCACTGACATCAATAGCGATGACAGATGCGTCTATCTCTGATCAATTTTTGAGGGTAGTGTGTGTGTGACTCGAAGAGAAATATCAATGGAATATTTAACCCTAAAATATTTGGGGTTCATTAAACAATTTATAACTATATACAACATTTTATAACTAATAAATTTACACGCAAATACATACATATTTTTTGACTTACACAAGTACAGTTAGTTAGCCTACCTGTATTTGACATGTCTCCAAAGATTCCAGTTTTTTTTATTCGTATTAATATAAAACTTTTTTAATAAACCTGTTTATTATGCATGAATGTCGTTTATATATTTTGACGTCTAAAGATTTTAACGAATAAGAGTTTGTTCGTATGCCATGTATTATGTAGGTATACCTACGTTTTTAAATATATTTAAATGTTTCCTGATAACAGTGGTTTAAGTCCATAATTTATTTATTTAATCGCTTACTTACATATTTATTATGTAGAATTCCGTTATTTTATTTTATTTCAATTATTTTAACACAGTTAGCTCGACTCCATCAGCAGGTATTAATACCCCATTAGTTTAAAATTATTGATTGACTTTTGAAATTTTTGTTAACTGACTTACTTACCGACGCGCCATTGGAGGTATAACGTAGGACGCCACACATGTGTATCCTGGCAGACAACATTCGCTTCGGCCGCTTTCATCGATCATTGCATAGTCTTACTTACTCCAGTATCTGATTTATCTGGTCGTGTCAGGTCTTTCGTGGACGTCCTCTGTGAACCTGTTCCATCTAATTTTATTGCGAAATAAAATATTTCCGCGCGGCAAAGGTTTAATTTGTTTATTGTTATTGCGTTTAGTTTGTAGAACTCCATGTATAAAAAATCAAATTATAATAGATATTATTATTGAGTTTAACTAGTTTGCGTATAGTTTTATATAATTTAAATGTTACAGCTGTTTCTGCGGTTAAGGCCTTTTTCAAACAGTGGATGAACCACGTACAATCGACTTATTTAAATGATTTTAGTTGCCCCTTCCTCTATGGGTAATTAATTAGCTGGTTTCGGTGGAACCGATGTATATTAATATTCTTTTTCTCAGAGGCTTTTTCTCTCACTTATCGTTAAAAATTCCTCCTTAATGTGTATAATATCTATGTTTGCTAATGGCTTAATTTGAAATACTAATTAAATGTATTAATTAGAAAGATATACATATAAAATCAATTTTATCGAAAACTATTGTTGTTGTTGGATCTCTTTCCAAACCGGGGAATGTGCATTATTCAACTATGCTACAGGGAACCTACATGTTACACTTTTTAAAATTAATATATCTATCGTTCCATTATTTGAAAGCCATCCACTTTGTTTTTACGGAATCTCAAATACGTTCGAGTAAACCGATAGCAGACGCCATAATTAACAATTCGTTTTTATTAAATTTTTGAACACATTTAATTAGTATTTAAAATATCACATACGGTCTGTTCTGAATAATTACAACTTCACAATAAGAATGTGTTCTTCTAATATTGGCTTTATTAAAATTTTATGTATTTTGATTGTTTAAATTTCATTAAAGGTTTAACTGCTTTTTCGCGCGCTGCATGTATAATGAATGAACTGAGAATGTCGAGGGGAATTTTCAGCTTACCAATCAAATAAATAATATATGGATATAATATGGCGATGTAAATACTAATTATTATGGTTCAGGGTCAAGACACTCGTAGATAAAATCTTTCGGAGAAATTTGAGTATATGTTTTAACATTAGGAGAACACATTCTTATTGTGAAGTTGTAATTATTCAGAACATAGGTCTGTGATATTTTAATTATGAATTAAATATATTAATTAGAAAGATATACATATAAAATCAATTTTATCGAAAAATATTGTTGTTGGGCCACCTGGATTCGTGGGAAGGTGCATTATCCAACTATGCTACAGCGAGAATATTTTTAGCGACAAATTTTTGAACCTGTATGTTACCTTTTTGATATTAATACATTTAATCGTTCCATTATTTGAAAGAGCCATCTACCTTATTTGGATAATGCACCTTCCCCGGTTAGGAAAGAGATTCAGGTTCAAATCCCGGTGGCGCAACAATAATATTTTTCGATAAAATTGATTTTATATGTATATCTTTCTAATTAATATATTTAATTAAATTATGTTAAGTTTTTTGGCATTAACGGTTAATTTATAAGCGACGGCAGTTAGTTAGTCCGTATAAATTTCAAAGCGCACACTGAACAACTGCAACATCTTCTTTCTTCCTTGTGCTTAAGGATCGGTTAGGAAAGAAATGCGCATGTTACATTTTGGTAAATCATCAATAGAAGGTATGCACGAGTGAGGCAACAAGTTCATATTATATATTTAGTTATTAATATATTTAATTCATATTTAAAATATGTTTTAACGTTTAACATTTTATGAGCTTGCGCGTCTTCTAATTTTATTATTATATCTATATCGTATCTATTTATTCTTTATTCTATCATAATTTTATGCATTTTAATATCAATAAAGATATAAAACTACACGATTTTTTTATGAAAATTAACATTATAATTATAAATAGTTGATTTATTTTATCTCGATGAATTGAGCGAAGAGACGATAGTAAGATCGTCGGCGAAGACATGACCAGATAAACCAGATTTTGAAAGATGATCCTGTTACAAGACTCGGTAAAACATGCCACGCATGAATGCGAACAAAACGAAATTTTGTACCGGGATAGAAAAATTTGCCTACAACCATTTTATTTTTTGCATACCTCGCGGGCATCAGCGTGGTATTAAGTAATTTAGTAGATAATTCAATAAAAAAATATTTTTATGCCTATTCGGTGACAATTTTGAAATAATAAATTGTAATTAATTTTAACAAAGATATAAAACACATCCACTCGCAAAACTGAAATACGAATTTGAAATGATAGCCTTGTCCGTTTGGTGTTTAATTAATGTCGCAATAACTCATAATGAATATAGTCGTACAAAAATATATTTTTATTTAACGTTTATTAACATCAAATAAATGATGAAAGAAGATGTTTATTGTCGTGAAAACCTGCTACATTACCATTTTTGTATTGAGAACGGTGAAAGATATTCATTTTATACGCGGCTGTTGTTCGTAGCAATTTAGAATTCATCTCAACTATTCGGTCTCCATTCTATAAAGTGCATGAATTAATATGAGAAAATGTTCAACATAAATGTTGAAGGTTTATTAACTTCAAACTGTATATACCCCCGTTCAACAATTGAATTATGATTTTCTAATGAGCATTATTAATTTTAACTAACTTGTTATTTATTATTTTTATTTAAAATAGTAATACTGGACGCCCTTAATTTGACTGAACTGATTGTATACCACGTTCCTGAGCGGAGTACCAGGTCGTCGGCGCTGTTCCATGTAAAATGCATCATATACTCATTTTTATTGGATTGCACCCATATAAAGACTTCACAAGCTTGGTAACGATTTTGGTTTTGTAGATATATTCCGATATTCAATGTTTAAATATAAAAGTGATGTTTTTGATGCTGTTCTGAGTCAAAGATACAATTGATTTTGATACTCAGCCATTCTGTGATAAACCTATTTTTTTTCTGTCTTGAACATTAATTTTTATAGTTTGTTTTTCTTATTAATTTTTTTTTAAAGCTATATATATATATATTCCATGCTACTTGTGTAGCTGCTCATATTTTTTTATACTTAACCAATTTTTTAAAAGATCATAACGGCGTAAATTAATATAATAAATATATATATATTTTTTATTTATTTATATCTCGCATATCTGCTTCCTTCATTATGTATTGACATTATGTGTACACGCCTCATAGTGCACCTCCACAAGTGCCGGTCCTGGGTCGCCCTCACAGCTGACTCCAGCTCCAGGGTGTCTCCAGCCAGATGCAACACATCCTCCACCGTTGTGGCACTCTTCGTACTGAAGTTGAGGGTGAAGAACGGCGTTCCACCCTCATCACCGGCTAGTCAGTAGAGAACGTAGGAACGGCGAGTTCTTCACCTCAGAAACGCATACCAACCTTGTTCTGTCACATTTTGCCTTTGCCCTAATTTGGGAAAATTTATTATTAATACCTGGGAGAGATAAATGAAAAGATGTTTTACGTTACAAATAAACAGGTTAAGTTAGAACAATTACAATCGAAATAAAATAATCAAAATTCCGCCGGGTTGATTCGATGAGTTTCAGTGCGGGCTGGTGACAACAAGATTTAAATTGAACATAAGTATGGAGTAACTTCAAAATCCATCCTCGTCCATGCGACGTTACATCGTATTCCATACTGCAGATGCCTACATAATCCGCATACGCCAGATATCGTCGTCACGTCAAATCAGGTCTAGCATCCCAATGATGCCATCATCACGTATATAGTTACCTTTTTGACTTCCCAAGCCGACGAAACAAGAAGGTAGAAAAAAATTTAGATAAATAGTAATGTAGGGAGAAGTAATGTAGACAGAAAGGAAACATCTTGTTTCCTGAAAAGATCGTTCATCATGCAATTAGGTTAAAACAAATTACTTTAAATCGTTCACTAGTGATTTAATAATAAATAAAGTATTTACCCTTCGATTACAACTTGGATCCTTACCGTTATATCTTGGATCCTTACGGTTACATCTTGGATCCTTACGGTTACATCTTGGATCCTTACCGTTATATCTTCGATCTTTACGGTTACATCTTGGATCCTTACGGTCACATTTTGGATCCTTAATAAGTGGCTTCGCTGGCCGTAGCTAGCTAAGCTGCGTATTGTGACAGCTCCGAGCGAAAGTTAACCTAAACCATAGACTACGACCGATTTTATAGATGTTAAAACCGCGCACATTGCCAACTTGTTCGTAATTACTAAGGTAGTTGGCATTAAAAATAATGATAGGGCGATTTCGAAAGTGACATTAGTTTTGTAATGTCACAATATATATTTTGTTTTCTACCGTAGTTAGAGTTTGCCGCGGTTAAATTTGTTGCAGAGTTGAGGAATTGGGTGAGTCATGTTGTTCACGGAGCAACGTAACATCCATTTCGAAGGCGTCTGTCTTACGCTTGTCGCTATTGCGGATTGTTCACTTTTTTTTCTCTCCGTCCGTTGTTACCCAACGACACGTATTTCCTTTCATGATCTCGTTATTCCAACACTCTACACTCTTGGGCGCAGATATTCTGGGAAATAAATGGTTATCTGACAAGTGTTATGATCACTAGCGCAATTATTATTGTTTTGTTTGTTACAATATTTAGTATCGATTTATTTATCACAAATTGCACTTGCACGTAACTGACTGCACTCACCCGATGTTTATTATTTCACATGGCATTTATTCAGTTTTGCAACACCATCTTTATTTATAATTGTAATTGCTCATTCTCTTTTACCCTCAAGTTGTGCCACCCATGATTGCTTTATATTATATGCGCCCGACCCCTTCATCAGTCTGTGTGTCCGAATCTTAAAACTTTTCACTGCGTCTATTTTTAATTATTATGTTAACTGTGGATTGGCATTCTTTCAGTGCCTCGGTCATTCCTGTTCGGTAAATTCCATTTCGTAGTCATCACTTCTCAGATCTCCTCATCGTCCGTGGCCTCAGCCGGCTCTGAGGTAAGCGTGTCGTCATCCCATCTCATCACTGGCCAACAAATATTCATCTAAAGTACAACATCTTTGAACTTGCAACCGACCGCATTCATTAGCGATTGAATTTTATGTCGAAATTTAAATAAGATATGTCATCTCGTCTTGAGAATCGAGACCAGAAACGAGAGGGTGATGTTGTAATTTGAATTTAATATTTATTCGTTCCTCTACTTACTTAGTTTTAACTTTTCTTGATGAAACTGACGTGAAATTCACCAAACTGGTGGGATGTTGGTTTGTTCGTGTCACGTCCCATGTGACACCATTGGAAATAGTCAATATGACACTTGAACGTGTTGTCTTCTGCACAGAGCACCGAGTCAAATCTAAGTATGCAACAGATAACCAGCCAATATCCGGTTTAACGAGATTCCGCATACAAACATCAGGTATGATAATTAAAATAACATATAACAGTAGATCCACATTGAGTTTGCCAAGTAATAGGCTATTGTAGATATATTTTAGTATTATCAATATACCCGGCGTTGCCCGGGTTTCAGATTTGGTTATAATTTAAAATAGATGACCAGCAGTGGCGTGCAGTAGGTATAGATTTAGGTTATGCTGTTACCAATGACATACAATCATATATAATATATGTAATACAATATATGTACTTTCGTTTAACCAACGCGTTTAGACAATTTAGATCCTACCATGTATGTATTTGTAATTTTAGAGTACCATTAATGGTGTTTTTAAAGTTAAAATTTTAACGTAAAATAATACCTTCTTACTCATATAAAAATAAATATAAAAAATGTATGGACGTTTTTAAGAACACTTTTTATGACTGATCTTTTATTGTTTGAAAACCCTTCACGTAATAACTAAAGGAAATAAAGGTTAACGTAGGAAATAGTTCTGCCAATTGCCTTTTGTTTTTCCCAAATCAAAAACAAATCCATGCACCAAATGTAAGTACGATCATGAAATCAACACATTAATAACAATAACAAGTAAAATTCGCAAATAAGTAAAAGAGGAAGTAGATTTGCACGCAGTTGTAAGTCTTTCAAATGTTATTCTGTTTTAAAAACAGCATAAGTACAAAACGAATCAACCGAAATGAATTGTTAATGCAGTAAATAGCTAATTGTATGACTTGAGTAATACACTAGCTTAAAAATAGAACATAGTATTCCAACATTGTTATTCGGCTACATATTTTAGTTCGATCCTCCTGTGTATCCATAAATTACTTCTATAGCTAGGTCAGGTCTTGGTTTTCTATTGGCAGTATTCACAGAGTATGCTATTCCAAATTATGCAGATAATAACCAATCTCCTTGATGGTCTTCCGTGGACCTCCGGCTGGCCAGTTCCGATCCGATAACAGCACGCAATTTATATCTCGCATTCACCGCGATATTAGATGATAAACGAGAGCGTCCCAATTGGCTCTGGTCCGCCGCTTGTTCTACTATTATACTCATGCATTTTTGAAAATCAGGGTTAGCAACCGAACCATGTATAACGCCTAAATATCTTCATTCCTCATTCGTAACGGCACTCCGAGCATAGTCCGTTCATCAGTTACACACGACCAAACCATGATATGATCATACTTTTATATCTTGGTCAAAGTATAGGTAGTGAGATACAACATTGAAACATCTTTACACAAAGTGTATCCGTATTGTAATAGGTACAGTGTATTCCGCTGCGGTGACCCGACTCCGGAATGCTGTCGACCTTGGGGGCTAGGACCCTCTAGTCTGTATCCGATCGGTAACCCTTCACGCGCCGCGGCCACTCAGCAACACGGAGTCATTCAAAATATTACTTCGTTCGTTTATAATATAATATTAATAACCTGTAACGGTTATCGTTATTCGAAATAAATAAAATATTTCGTAACCGTTATGCTTTCGATTCAGATCTATCAGATTATTTTGTACGTTTGTGCCAAGAATTTTTAATAAAATTAGTAAAGTATTATTAATCATTATGGAAAATAAAGAGACGTCTGTGAACACACTCAAATATAAAATCAAGCACATTCTTATCTAATTATTTGATTTCTCTATTGTATTCTATTTAAAAAAAATTAGTTTACTTTTACTATGTTACTTACTTAATTTTTTTTTGTACGTACTTTAATTTTAATTTACTATGTTCATTACTTTAATTGAAGGGCAATTCTTGCTGCAAAACTGCTATGCATCATAAAAATAAAAAAAGTAATGTGATATGTATGAAATAAAGTTTGAATAAAAAAAATTAAAAAAACGTATTTGTTGTGGAAAACGAAGAGTATGTAAAGTATACTAAAATTATTGCATTTAACCATATGAAGCTAGATTGGTACATGCATTTTTGAATGTACCAAGTTTTAAGTATCTACTGTACCATTCGAAGAACGAATATCGACATGCGAACATTAATTACGAAAAGTGATTTATAAAAATTAATAACTTACAGATCAGCGGTCCATAATAGAGTCCCGGTACTATCGCTTATATATGTAAGTAAACACATGAGCTGGTAAAAGGAGAACGAAATTAGACTGAACGCTGGGGAAATGAGGTCGCTCAATATCGGCGAGTTTATAAGAAAAATTGATGTAAATCAACAAGAGCCTGTCATTCAAGAAGAATGAATCTCAGAAATCGATGATGTACAGTGCGATGAAAATTTTTTATGAAATGCTAGAAAACATAAGAAAAGAGGAGAAACTACATAGATTCAAAATAAAACTAAGTGTAGGAGTTGAAGAGTGTGTGTTGAAGTTATTCAAACTATGATTATCTCGCGATTGTGTCAGAAGATTATGATGCTGTGATACAGAAGCTCCTAACTTCTTCTTGTCTCACGCGTGTTGGTTGTATGTCGCAGTGTAGGGTGTCTGTTGTAACTAGAGCAGGGTATATAAATGAAAGAGCACTTGCAAGGTTTCGTTTATTGAGGTGATGAATTAATACAATTTCAAATGCGCGGATGAACTCTTGAGTGGTTGATCCTGGTGTTCGGATGACCTGCGGAGAAGTGATCGCTAATTCCTTGGCTGTAACCGTCTTTGGTGCTAATGGTTATTTACTGGTGCTCATTGGTCGCTCTGGTTCGGGCCCTAATGGTTGATAGGCGAGCCCTTACCCGGTCATGTCTACGGGTGTGTATATGTGAAAGATATTTTGATCTTGTTTATATTAAAGCACATATAAATATATTTATGTATGCACTATATTAAGAAGAGTTAAAATAAAAAAATGTACACATGGTTACTTCATTTATGAAGAAATAAGAAGGCAATATAAAGCTGATTTTAAAGATGGCAAAAAAGATGTACGATAGAACTGTCGATTGCACCAGAAATGGGGGACGCCCGCAATCTGGTAAACTAGATGCAAGGAAATGGTTCCGTTGGAAATCTAAATGTATGGACGAGAAGAGAGTTTTGTGTCAGAACAGAAGAGTGTGAGCTTTATCCTCTTCCAATTCCTGGGAAAATGGCGTGATGGTACGTTGGTTAGTTAATAACTTCAAACATCACTTATTCACGCAATGAGATAGTGAAATTTCTTAGCCGGCACTAATGTACAATTCACACACGAGTAAAATTCTTTCATAGAGATGAAAATATGTTACGGAAGTCATTATGTCAATCGCTTGTTCCGTGCGGTAGCGACTGAAGCGTGCAGGCGCTAGTGAACCGAACAAAAAAAATATTTTTAATAAAATTTTTAGATATTACTTGAAATGTAAAAATATTTTTTCATTTGACTACGCAATATGTTCAAGAAAATTAAACTGGCGATATTGCAATATGGGAGTTCATAAATTATTATTTGGGCGTGCTTAGACCTAATGTTTACTTTTGATGCAAGTTTTTTTTTTCGCGGATATATCGCACGCCTAGATCAAAACTCAAAATCATATTTCAGTAGACAAAAAAATAATAACACTTTTCTCCATTTTTTGTTACTAAAGTTATGAAACTAAATAACATTTTAAGTCATAATTGTATCCTAAAATGGCACTATTCGAGAACTGGGGCTAAGTTTGTTGTGTATATAACCGTGTATAAATATGTGTGTGTGTGTGTGTGTGTGTGTGTGTGTCATGAAAGTGAGTAGATGAGTGGTGGGGGACGAACCTTATAAGAGGCCGTCTCTGGGGGAACAGCTCTCTTCCATCACAGCTTCTTCTGAATGACTAGTTTATTTATGTATGTATACTTTATATTTTCTGTATAACGTGTTTTAATAAACGTATAATATTGTTACCTGGAAAGACTGAATTTCACTTACAAAGAATTGGGACCCAAGTAATTAGATAGTAATCAGAGGATAGAACCTCAAGAGAATCTGGTGGTATTCCAAGAATTATCGCACTTAGTTTTGTACTTATATATTTATTTATATATTTTGTACCCTATCGACCCAGTCAAGTCTACTGTATAATGTAAAATAAATTTGTCTAACTTTTGGAACGGGAAGGGTTAAAACGACGTTTTTTCTGCAAAATTTTTGATTTGCTAATAATAAAAAGGTGCAAGTGTATACTTTATTGTAACTCCTACACAGATAAAGATGCATTTCCTTTTTTACTTTTTGGTCATCTTTGTATCCAAGTTCAAGGTTTGCAGTAATCAAAGCTTGCATAGCGTTTTTAAAATGTTTAAGAAAATGATTCCTTATCAAAAATATTAAAATGATTTTTATTTCAGACCTTGAAACGGAGTGTTTACGATCCATATAAAATATAATATTTTAGTTTAATTTAATATTATTAAAGTCATCTAAATGGTAGGGATAAGTTGCATTTTCGGTGCATATCCCTAAATTATAACAGAGTACATAAATAGAAAGGAGAACTTTAAAATAATATTAATTAAACTGTGGTCGCTGTGTTATCTAGAATCAGATTAATCGATATGATATGCTTTGATACACTCTTATTTTTTAAATTGATATTTAAAGACTTGAATCACATTTTGCATAATCCCACCATGCCTTAAATTTAATTCAAACAGTAAAAATAATTTTTCTAGTTTACAATATGGAAGGTGTTTTAAATGTTGTCTAAAGTCTACAAATTTTAGTGTTAATAAATAAATAATTATATCTGTTGACATTTAAAAATTGCGCTACATTACCGATCCGAGCGGTGGCGGGCGGAAAGAGAGAGAAGGCGAAAAGAGAAGGGGGGACTTGGACTCGAACCGGCGAGGCGAACGGCCCTCCGCCGACAGTATGGATGAATGATCCAGAAGAAGGAATTCTGAGATGCGGTGGATACGGGAGGTTTGAGGTCCCCGATCCATTCGCATCATGGACCCATCCCCCTGATTAGAGGGAAGAGAAGAATCTCGGCTGGGAGCTGTGCGGACCGGAACGGGAGAAATGGAACATGTAACAATCTGTAACCTCTCAACCTTGTAATAACCATAGGATTAGTGTTAAATCCATAACAAAGTAGTGTCCTCGCCTGAAGGAAAGAACGATAACAAGTGAAGAAGATAGAAAAACTCAAATCGTGCAAATATGTTGTCGGTTATTTGTTGTGATCGTGAAGAAATTGTATTGTGTGTTTCGTGTAAACCAAGTGTTCCATTTGTTTAAGACAATTCCCATCTATACGAGACAGACACATTACACCCGCAGACTGAGCCAAGTCGGTGGCGTGACGCGCTGGCGTTTGATCCACCGGGCCTAGCGCATTTCGTAACACTGTATATAATTATTAACATCTTCATATTCGGTTCAGAACGAGATGTTACTCCGATTGCATCGACGATTGTCCTCCACATCACTCGGCGTTCTGTAGAGCGAAACACTTCTGTCAAGAGCAGTCTTATGGCACTCTTCACTGTGTCATCCTTTTCCCGACTGACCCTTGACCCTACCAATCACCATAGCCCTCCAAAAATAAAATCTACGTTGTCGCTCTCTTTTCTAACGACACATTCAAAGAATTGCAAGACATGAAATTAGATGAATGTTTTGCGTACACCAAGTTTTTAGACAGTCGATGCGTAATTGAGTATAGCTGTTCATGATATTCTGCCTCCTGAGTTCATTGTCCAGGTTTTGCTATGGAGGAGACCAAGGATTTGACTGAGCGCATTTTGGTGTGTCTGTTATCATGCCCACCAGTACCGACGTTTTGTTTTTATCTATGCTTGTATTTTTAATTTTAGTATACATTGTTTCCATAGGTAACGAACATGTTGATGTATCAATAAATAGTGCTTTTAAACAAAGTATTCTTCTTATTATTTAAATAATATGTTGGCACAAAGTAATTTTTGCAAACATTGAAGAAGTTTAAATAACTATTTAACCATCACTATCAGTGATCCTATCTCGCTTATTTTTAGATGTCGTCTGTAGATCCACGTCTCAAATTTATTTATTTAATTATTAACATAGTGCATACATAAACCACTCCAATATATGCTCTAATATTAACAATATTAAAGACTTGTCTTTTACATATCTGGACACTGTAAATCTATTCAGTTTCTCTGGTATTTCATTCAAAATCTTCATCGCACTGTACATCGTAGCAGTCTCGGTCTATCCTTTCCTCTTGTACGATGCTCGTTGTCGTGTTGATTTGCATCAATTTTTCGTATAAATTTATTGAGGATTTTATAAATAAATACTAAATTCCAAAATTGCCCTAATACAGGCTTGCCTAGTTGGGCAATGTATTTAAATGTGTACAAATATGTAAATATGATAATGTTTGAATAACTAAGATCTTGATCATGTTTTTATATAAATGTCGATAGCCACCCCCATAATTCAATATCATCCTTATTTGGGGGTGAATAACTCTACTGTTGTTGAATGTATATATATACATATATATAACTCGTACATTTCATTTGTATTTATATCAACAGTTCTAAATAAATAAATTATATTAAAATATTTTTTCTGCTTAACGGTCATCATATGCAGCTCTAAGCCTTTTTAGCATCATTTCAGCGAGCGTCCAAAAGTATCAATTCCACATTTTGACAGTAACCTAATAATAGTTTATCATCGATGCAGTGAGCGACTTGACCCACTGTCGTCGCCCAGATTCCCAGAACGACAGAAAAGAACACTCGCATTTTTTTCCTGAGAATTTCCGTTGGAAGTTAACGGCCCTCTTGCGACGTTGGCCAACGTGCGGCATAATCGGACGGGCCGGTGGCGAAGGCTGGTGGAACAATGGATCCGGCATCGTTCGAGTGCAAGTCGAACAATTAGACCCGCGCATATAGACCTTGGAAATGCCGGCCTGCTTAATTTAATTGGCACATGTTTACTTGCATATATTAGCGGTGAATTTTTCATTGTTTTTTTTTTTTTTTTGCATACGTTCTCTTGTTTAACCTTTACCATACCGTGATATAAAATGCTCGTAAGGTGCCACGCTGTCGACTCGTGTTACCGTAAGAAATTTGAGTTCTATTAATTAGCCTTTAAAATGTGAAAAAATTGTTAATGCCATACATTTACTTTAAGTATTGAGCATTAAATATGTAATATTATAATTCGGAGCATTCATCAAGTTCTGTATAGGAGGTTGCATTGTATAATACAACCTTCCTCTTTATCTATCTTCATTTCATTAGTGAGAAAGAGACACCATTATATTCGTATGTTTGTTATTATTTTCACTGTGAAATGAATGAGTGCTTGAATGAATTAAAAATAATTATTTTTGTAGGATTCGCCTTACAAAATTGATTTTTCACTAGTCATTTCTAAGCGTATATATTTTACTTCAAATGAACTAAAATATGAAGTGTATGTTGCGTCTATTGACCGGAATGTTACAGATTTAATTAGAGCGGTAGACCTGTGTTACTGCATGGTTTGGGAAGGGTTAAGACGCCACAGTGCGAAAAGCGCTTGATTGTAGACTAGCTGCTTGCTAAAATGGAGTACCGCAGTCCGCTTGCAGACCAAGAGTTGATTGAAGTTCTCGAAGGGACGTTATTATGAGCAATTTTATTCTAGATTAAATAAAAATAACAATCACTGTGTATGAAACCACGAAATTTATTATACATCAACCGGTTTCGCGTATCTCAAACTTCATCAGGACGTATTTAAAGACTAATCATAAATACATAAAGAGCGAGATATAAAATTACATGTAAAAGAGAGAGACACAATATATATATAGTTAAATAGAACGTCAAGGGAGACAGAATATAAAATTATATGCAAAAGAGAGAGAGACAGAATACATATACAGATAGACGGAACATTAAGGATGGGGAAAATACAGTGTTGATGGATATTAAATTGATTTTAAATGAAAAATACCTAATATGGGGCTAATGGATAAATTCATTTGTTTTCCCGCATTCATAGTTAGTTTTAGTAGATCCCTTCAAAATCTATAGATAGAGGTTTCACTGTATTAATAACGTATAATACGAAGAAAGGTCGCTTTGATCTTCTACGGCAATTATATCGAAGTCGAGGACTTACATCTAAAATTTTATTTTTGAAGTTGTATTTATTTTCTAAAGTTATTGGCAATATCATGGACCTTAATAATAAACGTATGAAGGTGTTTGAAGGTGGAAGAAGCGATGCGAATGATAAAACCCTGACTGTGCAGTATTATAATATTTACAGGTGGATTATTTAATCGGAATATTATTTAATTGTTTATGTATTATCTGACATTTTTATGCAGTGCATTAAATAAAGTCATTCGTTGCTGGTAACAATAAATTGTTAAATGTTTTGTTATTGTTCGACTCTATGTTCTTATATGAAAATAATGACGCCATCGCTATCAGCAGTCGTGGCCGAGTGGTTAAGGCGTCTGACTCGAAATCAGATTCCCTCTGGGAGCGTAGGTTCGAATCCTACCGGCTGCGCATCTTTTTTCTTTTTTTTTCGGTTTATATTTAACGAAAAATATTCGTTTCAAATATATATATATTAAAAACAAACATACAATGATTATGGTTTTAAATTTATTTAATGATATATTTTTAAATTATATTTAAATATAATTATATCGTCTGCAAAATATTATATAATAGTGAAAAAAATCTGATCATTCCATCTAGTCAATTTTATTTGTAACTTACGCAGAAGTGTCGTCCACTCTGATAATGGTCGAACCGATTGTGAATTAATCCGGGGGGTGTCTTTCTAAGGAACGCGTTTTCAAGTGAAAATCAATTTTCTGGTTCTTTGTACATGATGTTCTGAAAATAATTTCCGATATATATAAATATATAATTAAATATATTTATCATTTTTAATGTTTTGAAGGTTCTTTGTTAGGAAATAAGTTAGTCGAATTTAATTAGCATTACTATAATTCTTCAGAAATGGAATTGAAAGATAAGAATTACGGGGAATTTTTTGCATGGAATTGAAATTGGACATTATGCATCTCAAACAGCACGCAGTGTTATCCCAGCGCGAGATGAAGAAACCCCTTCTGAACGAACGGTGCGGCTGCAGTGTACAGGGCGTTGGTTCGAAAATTAGATTGAAAGCTTTAGTGGAAAAAAACACGCGACAAACAAACAGCACCGATTAACTGAAGAAGACCCATCTTGCCACATACAGTATTTGAGGCGTGATCATGGCTGACGATATAATCGATATGTATTTAAAAGAAAATATTTTTTTTAAATTTGATTTGTGTAATAAGAATGGTCCTAGTGTCATTGTTAAACAAAGATAAGAGTTTGGAGAATTTTCAACATCACATAATATCCAAATTTCATCGCCAATTCTCTCCACACTTTAGCTTTGACTAATCTGATTTTTAAAAGTGGATGACTAGGCATCCATATTTCAGGCTTTAACTGAATTTCACATAATATTTGTTCGAAGGACATCTCGAACATCAACACAAGACGCTGTTTAAACACAGACTGGTTTAAACTTGCACGAGCACGCGACGCTGCACGCAAATATGCACGCTCAGGACAGCACACTAAGAAGATAGACGATGGATGCTCTGGACATGTGGTACTGGCGACACACGCTCACATAACGAATGCCTCGATCATAGAAGAATTAAACATTGAGCAGCCTATGCTTAATTATATGGTTCTGGATTTCTCAGATATTTTGACAGATGTGAGAACATCTTGTAATAATTGGTGATCCAAGGAAGGAACCAGATCAACACGATGAACTTCGATGCAGTGCCTACTTCTGGACTGCACAAGAAATGTCACGGACCGGAATAGCTGGCCACAAATCATCCGTGCCGTCATCCACAATAATTAGCCGCGGTTCCATGATCACGATTCTCATCGAGAGCGAGCTGAAGAACATAATGTTTATTTAAAGTAATGTTTAGTTGAATTTGAAGGTTAAAAAATCTGACGTTATTTTCAAAACAACCTAATACTCGAAAATAAATCAGAATACTTTTTTAGATTATTAATATCTTAATGGTTTTTCTTTATAAATAGTGTCCGTAATATACTACAACGATAATTTTATCATACATTGTGTACTCGTAGGTCGGTCTCCATTGTTTTACATACGCGAGTTAAATATGTGGATAAGAAGTGTCAGATAACAGTGTGGCCTTTTCTGAGCTCTTCTGCCGTAGCTAGATTTTGTTACAGGCACGGCATAATCGTCCAAATCAGACTAATATGTTGCTGTAATATTAAAAGTGCATTCATTTAAAAAAAAAAACAGGAACATCAGTTTTTTTTCCTATATTTCATGAGCCATCTCGAAAATAGCACGCGACGTTAACCAAGTATAAAGTAAAGGAACCACTTCTGAATACATGTATGAAATAGCGCCGAGTTTGTTCGCTGAGTCATGTACTGAGACTAAAGATAAAGACGTCCTGCTACTGTTGAAAACAATGAATTGAAACATAAGTGAAATCATAATAAGAGCATAGTGGTTGGAAATGTTGTGAATGGTAATGTCTGTATAAGTAGGTTCGTCTCCCTCTTTTCCATAAATGTATATGTATTCTGTCTTCCTCTTTATGTATTTATTGTTAGTTTTAAATACCCCCTGACGAAGCTTGAGCTAAGCGAAACCGCTTGGCGTTTAATAAAATTCGTGGTTTTGTACAACGTGTTTGTGTTGTATTTAATCTAATATGTCAAACCGCAAAGTTATTTATTTATTATGGATAAAAAAATATATAACGCATTATTCTTTTCGGTTTGTACTTTGAATCACGAGACACCGATATTATCGTATTCTTTCACGAAGAAAACAACCGTAATGTATGCAAAAATGCATTTGTGTTCATGTTTATATAAGCAGTGCATCATCATACCTAGTTGGTCACGGTCATAAGTATGGAACGCTATTCCTCTCGATTTAGCGTTTTGCGCGCCGTCCTACGCCCAATGTCAACAGCAACAGCTGGAGACGGCAGTCGCTATTGTCACCTGTCAGGTGTCAGGTTGACATTAGCAGTGTTTAGACTGACGGCGATTGAAGGGTCACCTTAGATTCATATTTTAATATTCTGAATTGAATTTTAATGACGCGCTTGGCGGGATATTTATTTTATAATTAAATAACATTATACAATTACCCGTAGTTTTGTAAATATTAAAAATATATTTTTTCTTTATTTTAATTATTTATTAATGCATGAATTACCAAATATGAGAAGATTTTTTTTAAACACTTAAATTTTTGAAATCAGTTAAATTGTTCAATTTTGAGAACAATTTGGTTCGAGCCCGGGACAACGTCACATGACACATTTCTGTGTTTTTATTGTTATGCGATGCAATAAATTTCGATTGCACAATATATAAAGGAAAACAGATGTATTTTGAAATATTTTTTTTTTACTTTTGAGAACGATTGTAAACAATATAAAACTTTGACAATTTTACATAGGTTCTTTAGTATGAAAATACTTAAATTATTTGTTTATTTTGATAATTGGGGTGAGAACATTTTAATTAATCATTTGAAACCAATGTCTTACTTTCCATTTTGCTGTTTCCCCACAGAAGTAGCCAGAGTAGTTAGACTGCTACACGCGGAGCTCTCACCTCAACCACCCTTATACATCTTCTTACATAGGCTCGTCGATTGTTGAGGCTTCTAGTGGGACTCACAGCCAAGTCTTCCAAGACTGGCCAAACCGTCGCTTTAAGTTCTTCAGCCATGATGTTCTCCTTCTTCTAGCCCTCCCCCGACTTCTAGCAATCTTTCCCTGCATTATGAGGTGCAAGTTCTCGCACTTCTCCGGATGTCCCATCGCATGTTCGAGATATTGAAGTTTTCAGATTTTTATTGTTATAAATAAATTTTTTTATTCATCTTATTCCTAACCCAATTTAAACTAACATAATCAAATATCTTAAATATCGATATTTTTCCTTTAATTTTAAGTAATCGTATTTTCAATTAAATATATAATACATGGATACTATTTATTTTATTTTAAATATACGGATTATCAACATATTATTAATGACAATTATGACATTAAAGTACGATATAAAAACATTTAAAGACAATTAGGAGCATAACATGTTACAGAACACACTTTTTTATGGTTGAGAAATTACAAACACAATTCTCAATATTATATAATTTTCTGAAAAGTACGTTAAAATATTTTGCTCTAAGAAGTTATAGATCTGCTTCTTCATATAACGGTGATAATAATAATAATAAAATAGAATTTTATATCGAGTAGTAAATGAAAGAATTAATTATGAAATTAATAGGTGTGAATGGTGAACGTTATATCTGTATAAAGTGTTCACTTAAGCCAGCCGAAGACAGGTCGTAAGTCCTGTAATTACCCATACTTCCATATCTTTCCATTAAATATAATAAAATATGTAATTATTTGCTCGCACTTTATATGTGACATTGACTTTGTTCTCTCGGCAAACAGAGTCCCGGGTACTAAGACACCTTGATCCTTCATCTGTTGTAGCAACCGATGCGGTGATTGGGTTAGGTGGTGTTCAACAAAGGGGGAAGAGAGAGAAGTTACTGCTGGCATGTGGCAGGGATCTGCTTTCTTGAGGCAGGGTTTTTAATAATCTAGTTGGGACATCTTTGGTCGCCTAAATCTTTGATCTAAATCGGAAGGGAGAAATTAATTCGTATGTTGAGAGGGTATTTATGGTGGGGTTCGGGTGGTTTGGGAGCCCGGCATAAAAACCTTTGGCGAGATGTTTTATGTGATCCCTTATTAGGGGGATGAATGAGTGCAACTCAGGGCTAACCGGATGGCTTTAATTTGGAAAGTTTGGAGTCTTTTTATGTGACTTGGAGTCGTGACCCCAAATGGGGGCTGTGAGATTAGGCCTGAGAATGGCCTTGTATAGCAGGAGCTTGTTGTCAATGGACAGTTTACTATTTTTGCCCATTAGTGGATAAAGAGTTGATGGTGCTCGTAAAGCGGCAGCGATTTTATTCTGTACGTGAAGTTTGTACGTAATAATGCTGATTAAAAGTATTTGTGTAATTATGGGCACCATCTATAGCAATAAGCGCGAACTACATACACTTGATAGAAAACTTCTGCTGTGCACAGTGACATCTTCTGTTTTTATAAAAACAATACGTACACAGTGATTCGAAAAATATATTTATATATATATATTTTTTTTTAATATAAAATAATACATTTAAAATAAAGGTAATTACTTTACTAGGCGTGGTCTGTTCTAAACCTGTACAGATTTATAAGTTGTGTATTGTTAAGGTACAATCAAAAGTTATGAAAATGATGTTTGTCTGTAATATAGTTGGAGACAAAATGTGTAGGTAGTTAGGTTAGCACACATGACAAATTAGTTTAATTTTGCTTTTTACCCACATCAAGCAACCACTTTGTTATTTTTAGTTTAAAATTGTTAATCAATTAGGAATATTGTAAGTCTAATGGCAATCTATTAAATATATGTACGCGGTACACAAAATAAGAAAGTTCGTTGACCAAATTTGATATCCATTTTGGTACTAAAAATTATCCTAAGGTTTTGCTCCTAATTTCCTTTGAATCGGATCGTGGATGTGAAGTTAAGGTTGATCTGGTAAACAGTTGTCTTATATCCAAAACTTGAAAGGATTAAAAAAGTTATTCAGAGTTATATCTGATGATCCATTTCTGAGTATTAATTAGAGAATCCATTAAAGTAAGAGTAATATATTACGTATTTGCTAGTTGCAAGCTAGTTACCAATCTGTTAAAATGGTTGTTTTACTATTTTCTCAGTGTTTCTTGTATGACATACCTATATTTTTTATATACATATGTACATATTTAACTCTGAACTAAAAGCCCCTTTTCCCTGTGAAAATGGTCACATGTCAAATGTCGTGTTCCTCAAAACTACCCCATATCTATGTTTAATATTCAATAAATTATTCACTTTGTTTGCACATAGGAATAGAAACTCGACGTCTTTCAACGATTAACCCCTATGCACGTGAAGCGGGATTTTAAAATACCCCAAAATATTATTTTTATTCATTATGATCATTTCAAAAAAAAAAAATCACTGTAAATGTTTGTAGGTGATTTTTTGATAATTCAGGATCATTATTGTAGTCATGTTTGGTGCGAAAATAAATGAAATAAAAAAATTGTTACATTTTTCGAACAAAACTCCGAGGATCAAACTCAAATTCTTACATCAAAAGGTGAGCTCGTTACAGTGTTGCCAAAAGTACATTTTTTTTTCACATATGAAACGTAATCATTAAAAATCTATTTAAATTTTATACTTTGATGTGTAATTCACAAATACATATAACAGTGGGCTGCCAATACGTTAACAAGGGGCTCGCATAATCGAGATTTATTATACTTATATATTAAAGCAATCGAATGTTACTTAATATAATTATATTATGTAACGATACGCAATACGCCGTGAAATAATTAATATCAATAACTGAAAAATGTACTAAACCTACCTTAGATTGCAAGAGTGAAGAGTTCCAAGATTGACGCAGAAATAGGTGCTATTCTTTTCGTCACAATTCCATGTTTCAAAACAGAACATTGACTTGAAATTGAAGTTCTCCTTAGTAAATAATGGTACAGTGTAATAAATATTAGGAACTGCCCTCAATGTGTCCTTTTGTGCACGATTACAGTAAAGGGAGAAAAATGTGCACGTGTAAAGTATGAAGGATAATCTTTCATAGCATCGTTCACAAAAATATTGCGTTGAACATCTAAGAACATCTGGAAGTAATACATCGGCGATTTTAAGCATTGTTAGACTATAGACAAAATAATAATAATAAAGGATAATTTGCATAGCGCCATTTTTACTCAACAGCGCTTTACACATAAACTGTTAATAGTTGTATAATTATCTTTGTTTTTAAAATTAAAAATTGTTATTTTCACTTATGGAAATGACTTTTTGAAAAGGTGCGTTTTTAGTTTCTTCTTAAATAAAGTCTCTGATCCACTGTTTCTTATGACGGAGGGCGAAGAGTTCCACGCTTTTGGGCCTGCCACCGCAAATGCCCGTTCACTAAATTTAGACTTCTGGCAACGGTTCGTCGGTTCTACAACCCTTCCTGCGGCTGACCTGAAAGTGTTATATTTCATAATACCATCTACATAAATTGCAGTTAGGTTATTGGTATAGGTTAGAATATTGTTTTTTTCTTCATTTAACAAGGGGGTTGACAGCCTAAGTCAAATTTATTAAGGGGCTACCCCTCCGGGTCATCTCTAGCCCACCCCTGAATACATGCATATACATATTCAGTATAGTAGTTTATTGTTGTTAATTTTATTTTACCCTTTTCCCCTTTTCGAGGGCGTGTTCTTTTCCTCCCTCGGCTACCCGACCAAAACTAAATTTTTTTTTCACCTATTACGTCTATTTAGGTTTGTTAACTATCAATAAAAGAGTATAGGAGATTTTGCTTATAAACGGTCCTGGGTAAGCAGCCAGGTAAGGTACCCACCATCATTGTTTTTTTTTTTATGTAGTAATATTACGTAAAATAAAATAAACATATTCATGAAAAATTATATATTTTTTATTTTTGATTGTGATATTTAGTAATTTATGTGTAAAATTATGAAAAGATTTTTGAAGAATTTTTTAAAATTTATTTATTAACGCCCTGCCCTTATGGGCTTTTACAAAGTTGGTTTGTTATAAAAAAAACAAAAAAATTAAAGTGAGCAAAACAAACAATAAAAATTTAGGTTTGACACAGAATGACCGAGTATCAAAATCAATTGTATCTTTGACCGAACTTTGAAAATCGGAATATACCAAAATCGTTCCCAAGCCTGTGTAGTCTTTGTGTGGGTGCAATCCAATAAAAATGAGTATATGATGCATTTTACATGGAACAGTTTGGTATACAATCAGTTCAGTTAAATTAGGGGCGTCCAGTATACCATTTACTATTTTAAATAAAAATAATAGATCACTTAAAGTTCTTCTACACGACAAGTTAGTTAAATTGGTCATTAAAAAATCATAATAAAATTGTTCATCAGGTATACACAGTTTGAAGTTAATGAACCTTAAAAATTTATGCTGAACCCTTTCTAATTTTAATTCGTGGACTTTATAGAAAAGGAAACTAAATAGTTGAGTTGAATGGACACGATTTTGTGAATTGATCACGGGGTGTGAAAACAATGTTTTCGTTACGAACCGAACCAGTTTCGTGTTAATGGTTCCTTTACAGCACCTGGTATTACTCCCTTATTCAATAAATGATAAATGACATTATTTGATATGCGGAAGGCTCCTGTAATTATCGATCTGTTAAAAGTAGATTAATGAATACAAATTATTATGTAAACACAGAGTAAATTTAATAGCCGGATGGTTTAAATTTTTAGTGGAATATTTAGTGAGAATAGAATTAGTAACGTGCACTATATTTGTATGTATTATTAAGCATTATATAGTAGAGGCTTATAAAATAGAAGAATGAGATTAGTTATTGAACAAAATTCTCAAATAATGTTCGCCTGGCGCATGCCTCATTCAAGCCTTGAAGCATGCGCGTCTTGTACGACTTTATATCTAATAAGTTATTATTGAAGATCCCGTCATCTGACCGTGTGGCCTAATGGATAAGGCGTCGGACTTCGGATCCGAAGATTGCAGGTTCGAGTCCTGTCACGGTCGAAAAATCCTTTTTGCAGTTTTTATTCCCATGTGTTTTTGCTTTTTTTTTTATGTACCGCAATGAATAATTTTTTTCTTTCGTTTCAGGTTCCATCAAAACATCACTTCTAGCAGGATCAACGATAAATGTTACGTGGCATCTTGCTTATGCACATAGAGTACGTATTTATTTATTAAGTATAAATGACGATCGTTCCACCTGCCCGGCTAGCTCAGTCGGTAGAGCATGAGACTCTTAATCTCAGGGTCGTGGGTTCGAGCCCCACGTTGGGCGAATATTTTTTGCGCTTTTTTTCTTACTTTTATAAATGTAATTTTAATACATAAATCATTTTAAAAGAGATTAATTAAATTTTGTACCAAGAGTTTCTTGAAATTATTTATTCTTAATATATAAATTTTTAATCGTTTAATGCGTACCGATAAAAATAACATTTAATTTATTTTATTTTCAGGGTGGATTTAGTTTACAGATTCTCGACTTTTTAGAAAGGTCAGTTTTGGATCTTACGCCATTTGTTGCCGGATCCAAATTCATAAAGGATGATGTTACGTAAGTGTTTTTGTTTATTTTTATTATTAGAAATCTCAAAATTATTTTTTTTATATGTCAATGCGCAATATATTTTGCTATTTCGCCAAATGGTATAGAATGTATCATAGAAATAAAAGTACGATTACAGTGACATCTAGCGGAAATTATTTTAACACTTTAATCAAGTTTTTATTTTATAGTATGAGATATTTTAGACACATGTTTTTAACTTTATCTTGTGTATTTTTTGGAAACTTTTCAACATACCTAATTGATAAATTCCCGGAGCATCTAAATCAAAATACCAGTGATAATGCTAAATTAATTCAGTGTTCTAAATGGGACCACCATTCGATTCTATGGCTTAATTAGTAATGTACCAAATAGTGTATGTCATAGGTAAACTATAGGTAATTATATAAATAGGAGTGAATGTATATGATTTGAAATCCACATGGCTCAATAATTCAACTTGATTTTCATTTTACCTTTACTATAAAATAAATAATAAATTAGATACAGGCAGTTCTCAATTTACGAGTGAGTTTCGTTCCTTGAGGTCGTTCATTATATGATTTTGTTTGTTATGCATCAAAACACCTAAATATGCATTTTTTACATATCGAATGTGTACGTTTTATTATTAACATATGCTACGAACATAAAATAAGTTGAAAAAATACTATGAGAATACAAGATATATAATTAATAGTTAATTTTAATTACAAACATAAACAAAATTATTATTATTATTTGTTTTATTTTAATATTAGAAGATATAATACATTTAAAAATAATCAGTAGGATATGTATATATATATTTCTTTTAACATTTATTTCTTCTCTATGAGAGTAAGACTCGTGTATAGAGAAGTATATACGATATAATTTATGTACATATTTTTTGACTTCAGATATTAATTTATAGTAGTTTGTAATTTTTCTAATTTCGATGGGGAGTTATTAAAAAATTTGATGCCTTGATAAATATAGTGATTTTGTATGTACATACAAACATATATAACTAATAGTTTCTAGCCATCACAGTAAGAGAAACACTGAATATATTGGGCAGTAGTCTTCTGGCAGTATTGTCAACGGTCAACGTCTAGCGGTAGTGTCGTTAAACGAACCGCGTAACTCTGAGTTTGCGTAAGTCGGGGTATTACTGTATTTGATATTTATTTGTGGCAGATTTAAGATATATATATATTGTATTCTATGATGTAGTTACTAATAAACATAATATTTAAAAAATTACAGCCATTTAAAAATGTGTCAAATACGTGTGAAATACTAGAATGATCAAAAATGTCATATTTTACTTACTATACTTTACGTAGGAGGGGTCGATATATTGTACATTCAACTTTTATTCATTCAATTTGCAAACTTGAGGTAGATGGTTGAACTTCCGATGAAACGGCTGCGGTTGGGTTGTCCACTCTTTTAAAACAATACTTGATGGAGGATTGCATAGTTAGTTTATTTTTTTCATTAAAAATTTCATTATAACAAATCAGAAAAATCATAAACGTTTCTATTCACTTTCGCAATTCTCTCCATATTGGATGGAGTCCTGTTTTTCAAACATTGCCAATCTTCTGGAATGTGAAATTTCAAGTTTTGCTTGTACTTCTTCCGTATTTAAATTTGCTTATATTTCTATTAACTCATCAGTTGTCAGTTCCTCAGAATATGAGTCCAACAACTCTTTTATTTCAGCCGAGGCAAGTTAGAGTTCCATTTGATTACCCAGTTAAACAACTTCATGCATTACGTAAATAAAAAAATCTAAAATGTTTGGTATAGAGAATGTTTTTAAATCAAGAACTGCCTGTATTGATTTAAATTATTATTTTGTTTTCTAATGAAATTTATGAGCTCAGCATAATTATTTGTAATTTCATTATGTAATTGAATTTTAAAGAATTGATTGGAACTCAAATTAAATATACCTATGTCATAAATATTCATAGGCAGATTATTATTTTAACAATCTCAATACATATAACTAACTAATTTACCATCACGCTATTTCTGCGCAGGGTTAAGCAGAAAAGATAGAACGTCACATTTTTCTGTTCTAGTACTTTACTCTTGATTTGTCCAATTTCGTACACCTTCTCATGCAAACATATGTTTTTTTAGTGCACAATCATATCAAGTTCGGCTACCCTCTGATTTTACCTGCGCCAACTGCACCCTACAACTGCAGAGGCAAGCTGATGAGTGGTCGAGTAACTACCGATTCTGGTCATGCGCTGACATTGACATTCAAACCAGTAAGTATTTTATTGTTGATTTTTAAACTATTAAGTGTGCTTTTAAATATATTTTCTGGACTTGAAATAATCAGGCCCAAAACATAGCCATACTGTTTGTGTTGGTATAGTTTTATATAGTGTAATAAATCAGCAAGACTGACCAAGCAACGGAGATTATATTTGAAATTTGATATTATTATAAAATTTGCACAATTATTCTGATATAACACATTAAGGATTAACAAAAATTTATATACATTTAAATCATTGCTGGTTCTGTCTTGAATATTTGCACATGTCTTGCATTATGTATTTTTGTTGTTTTTTAATCAGATGTGTATTGCCAAATTCAACAAAATTTGATCAATTAATTCAGTAAACAATTTTAGAATGTGCATAAAGCACCATACAGTGAAAGCTATTTAATTTGAGTATGTTTAAATTTTCTTACAGCCGGTTATGTGATCATTAGTAACTTTTTACTAACGCCCGTGGTTAAAATCGTTTGCGGGTTGTTCGAATGTCAAATTTACTATTGCAAAAGCATAGATGGAGATGTCTATAGGTGTGACAAATAATCATGAAATATGCTTTATTTTGTTATGTCACTTTGGTGGTGACATTTTATCGTATTATGTGTAATAATGTTTATTAAACAAAGAGATCATCATCGGACAAACTCTCATCACTAAAATAGCTGGATATTGAATGATTAATTGTCGTATACTGCAATTTTCAAAGTATCAATGTGTCAGATGACTTTTGAAACAGCTGTGAAAAGTCCGCCATATTTAACTATTGATTCTCGTTTCTACTATCGGATATCACAGAGCAAAATGAGTTTACTACGGGATGTACTTTTGAGAAGTAAATATTTTTTTACTAACGATCAAACAACCCGCTTTTGCAATAAAATATACTATAGTAAAAAGTTACTACTGATCACACAACTGGCCCTTAATGCTCATAGAAAAATCACCTGCCCAAATTGAAAACATTGTATTAATTATTCTTTCAGAGAAAGAATACAGAGAGACATGCTCCGGCCATGGTCGCTATATTCTTGCCCGATGCAAATGTGACCGTCTATACCATGGCCCTCGCTGCCAATACAAGGAAGAGTGCATGGAGAATACAGACTGTGGAGACCACGGAGTCTGTGAGAATATCGGAGCCACCAGTGCGCCATCGAGACAGTGCTACTGTAAGACAGGGTATTATGGAGCTGGATGTAGAAAACGTGAGTTGGGAGTACTTCTGTGTTTCATTAAAATTGATTTATTATTAAAGATCTTTTTAAATAATAATTATAAGAATATGATGAGAATAATTTAAACGATATTTCACTTATATATTATAATATTATGTAGTACATAAGTAGCTGGTTATATATTATATCCGCAATATACTGCATCTTTATTTATTTTATTTTTCATATTTTCAGAAAGCCTACATAACATGCAGGCGCGTGCAATCAGTAAATTGAAATAAGCTGTATGCAAATATATATTTTGAGAAATAAAGCAAAATTAAATGTATCCGACAAAATATTACGGTATACTAAAATCTGAATATTATGGTAATGTTATTTCAGATTGTTAACTTTGCTTTTATTAACCATTTATTGAATTACATACATCTACCAATTTCAAAAAATATCATTTTTTTCTTCAGGATGTCGTTAACTAATCAAATACATATGTTATACTGTTTCATTAACCATAAAGTTGATTTTGTTAATCTTAAAAATATTATGGTAATAATTGTTATAGGAATATTACGAGATACAAATTTTATTTCGACTCCTTTCGCAGAAATTCTAGTAAAACACAGCTCGTTTCAAAGTACTGACTGCACGTCACCGGTAACATGAATATGTTCACTATTTAGAATGTCTTTAATTTCAGGATCACCATACAGAACAAATAACTTAGATTTTAGTATTTATACCAGCAAGGACCTTTCCAATGATTTCAAGTTGCATTGGAGGATCCTCAAGGAAGAAAAGGAAATCGAAATAATCATGGTCGTTAATGGAACTTCTTATGTTGGTAAGTTATTAAAATACGTGAGACAAGTAATGCATAATTCTTTATTAATAATAAAAACACACCACTGTTTATTGATTACTCAACATGTTTCGGGACCAATGGTCCTGTTTATCTAAACGCCTTCAATAGCTGGTTCCCAGGTTTCCGATTAACAATAAGCACACATATGATATATGAATTGCACCAACCTCTTTAATTTTGCTGTCTTTCTGGTCCGATGTGGTTGTTCTTTTAGCTGGGTTGTCTTTAGATTTTGTACGCACTGGTGGTTTATTTGGACCGTTGGACTGGTCAAAGCACGGGATGTAATAAGAATGACTGTTACAGTTACCGTCTTCTTAGCTTCCGAAAAAAGGCGGCAATACTCACACACACACACATGTACATTATTATAAACCAGGAAACCCAGTGGTGTCAATCGAAGTAACAAGTCGCGTACAAAACAATGTATCCTGGAGAACATTGGAAGAACAATGCATCCTGATACATTGTATCTTGAAGAACAAAGTGTGTTTTCATTATTTATATAAAATGTTGTCACAAAATAAATTTGCATTTTTTGAAGAAGATACAATTCTTTGATTACAGAATCAAATTTCAAAACCTATGTTTTCAATTTTTTTTTTCAGGTTTGGGGTGGCGGCCGAGGCGTTTGACAGCTGCTTGTAGAAATTTCCCTGTACTGGGAAGACCTATGGACGGTGGTAAGATTTATTTATTACATCAAGTTAATAATTTGTGTTATATTGTAAAGACAAATAAGGCAATGTTTTTAGATTTTTGAGTTTAAAGTTTTTAATTTTATTTATGAAATTTCAAGATTTACTTACTGTGCAAAGGATGATACATTGTTGATTGTGTATATTGAAAATGATATATATATATGTTTTTCTTATATTAGATATATTAAATTGGAACACTATATGTATATATATATATATAATTTTTTTTTTAAGCCTGTTAATATTAGTGTGGTGTTATTACCCATTTAGGCTTGGTTGCATCATCAGTGGTAAATTTTTACTATAAATAAAAAAAATTGCAGAAAACGGATTGTTCGATCATTAGTAAAAAATAATCACTCATCGAAAGTACATTCAATAGTAAACTAATTTTATCCTCCAACATCGAATGGTAAAAACCGTGAACCAAGGACTCTTCATAGCTGTTTCAAAAGTCATCTGTCACATTAATACTTTAAAAGTTGCAACACACGACAATGAATAATTCAATATCCCGCTAGTTTAGTGATGAGAGTTCGTCCGATGATGATCTCATTGTTGAATTTATATTATCACATTGATTGAAATTTTTTCACCAGTAAAATGACAGATTTCAAACACAGGGGTGAATAAGTGATGTTTAAATTAAATTCTCAGATATTTGATGATTATTATTATTATTATAAGGTAAGATTATCTTTGACTATAGTAAATTTGACGTACGAACAACCCGCAAACGTTTTTTACCATGGGCGATGGTAAAAATATAGTAAAAATTTACTACCGACCACACAACCGCCCCTTAGAATTATGATAAAAGTAGTAACATAAATACATTTGATTTCACCCGAAACATGTTTTTTTTTTAGTTATCATAGTCTTATACTAAGTGTTTCATTGTTTGGTTTAAGTTAACAAATTCACAGATATTTAAAGTATTAGAAGCGTTCCAATAGGACACTTGTAACTTTTATCCTTTTTTAAAATATTTTACAAGTTTAGAAATGCAAAGACGAGATTGTGATATATTTTTGTAGTGGTACATAATTTGTACATTTTGTACTTTTCCATTAATTTCATGATGGCTATAGACAATTTTTTCACTAAACTTTATTAGACCGATGGTTGTAACTGTCATTATTCAAATGATGATTAAATGAGAAAAATATACATAATTTTCACAAATTTGTAATTCAATTTAATATATTTTTTTGCAGAACCAAATTCCAAACCTGAGCCTGCTAGCGAACCAGAACCGAGTGCCGAACCAAAAGCGGAACCGGACTCAAAACCAGAACCGAGCTCCGAGCCGGAACCTTCATCAGAACCGAGCTCCTCCAAACAGAGTACGTCTGAAAGCAAACCGGAACCCAGTGCAGAACCAAAACCAGAACCGCAAAGTGAGCCGAGTTCCGAGCCTGAACCGGTTGGCGAACCACATTCTAGTCCTGAACCGAATGCAGAGCCGGAACCGAGTTCAGAACCTAGCTCTAAGCCCGAGCCAAGCTCCGAACCGGAACCGACCACAGAGCCAACAGCCGAACCCACCACGAAATCGGCGAATAGAACAGATGGTAACAAGAAGTACAAGAGAGTGGCTTCTCATGGAATTGATTTTAACAGGAAGTTTGGGGATGATGTTACAGTCAAGACCAGTATTTCCTATAAGGTGTCAAGTAAACAAGGTATTTATTAATACTGAACTAAATATTTTCTTAATGAACCTGTGTTAGCATCTTTACGTCTGCCAATTTTTACATTTTTCAAACAGTTTGTGCTTAATTCTGTTGTCTTCGAAAGCGATTAATCCTTACTAAACACTGTGTGCAATGATGCCTTCTACATACATATTTGCTTTAGTTGACAGGCTAAATGTTTTGTTTTCATGGTGTATTCCAATGTCATTCCCAGTTATTCCGTATTTCGAAGTTTGCATAAATAAAATATTCATTTATTTATTATCTGTCAAGCGTTTGTGTCATTGATGAAATGTTAAAATTAAAGTATCTCTATTATGAGTTTCGGCTATGGTAATTTGTAAAGCTAGTTATTTAAATATATTATTTTAGATTGTTAATTTTGTTTTATTAACCACTTAATGAATTCAATACATCTACCGGTTTCGAAAAATATCATTTTCTTTTTCAGGATGTCATTAACTAATCATAAACATATGTTATATTGTTACTTTAACAGAATCTATTTTTAAAAAACAATAATTAATAAAAAAATAAATTTAGTACCTAACTTAAATTGTTACATGTGATACAAAATTATTAGAATAATTTTTAGGAATAATTTTTAAAATGGGACTTGTGGTTAAATTTAATTGGTTGTTTATAATATTTTGGTTAGTTTTACATGTTTTATTTATTTCCAACGATTCCAACAATATTTATATATAAAATAGACAATCCCAAATTTTTATCAAAAGTATTATCATTTTCTAAAACAAAGTTTACAATCTAAAATAATAGCATTTATCTACAAAGATGATTTTGCTAATCTTAAAAATATTTAAATACATGTTTTTGAGCACTATTAATGGAACATTTTAAATCCGTTGTCCAAAAGATAAATCTATTTTAAGCAAATCGAAAGTTGAGTACGGTACAGAACAATAAAAGAACTTGTATTTTTTAAAGTAATAAATTTGCAATTGTATTATAAATTTAAATTGATAGAATTGTTCTCAAAATTACAATAATTTATCTAATGTTGTTTTTGATACCTAGTATATACCTGTTGTATACTTAGCATCGTCAACTAGCTAGCAATTGCACGCCACTGGTATCTACATACTATAATTCACATGGAAAACTATTATTTTTGCTTTTTCTTCTATTCACTCTCAATAAATGAAGTATTTAATGAGGAATAAACAACTTTTAAAATAACAACAGACGAAATAGTACTGGTTTGATCTGAAATCGACTAATAGACATTATGCTCCGACTCACTTCTAACACACTCATTTTTTTTTTGATACAAAATGATGCATAAAGATGAATTAAAAGAGTAAATAATTAATATCTTTGACAAGAATTAAATTAAGTTGATCACTATATGAGAAAATTGAAAGCTGCTATCAGTTTTGCTTTCTAAAATGACTAATCAAATTTATTTATATTAATCACAGTGTTTGTTTGATTTTCAGGCCGCCGAAAGAGAGCCATCTATCCAACAGATGATGGTATGACAATTATAACACAAATAAAGATTGCACGCATGTTTTTTAGTTTAACCAATTGTACCAACACTTATTGCATCTCAATATAATAGATATCACAAAATATTGCATTACAATATACATATGTAATATTATAAATACCATCAGATGTTGCATTTCAATAATGAATGTAAAATTTGAGTGTAAATTATGTTTTAATGACAGATATTTGTTAATTTTCATACTTAAGATGTAAAATCAATATGCTCTAGAGGCGTAAAATCTTTTTGGATTAATCTCAATATTGTAAAGATTTTGAAACTTTCGGAAATAGTACCAGTCATATTGTACTTTCTTTTCTTCTAGATTTTTTTGTAAGTATTCCTTCTGTCTCTTGAACCATTGCTCGGGGTGAATGTGATTCCATTTAGGTGATAAAATTTTTGAAAACAATTAATGTATATATATATACAGGTGTAACAGATTTAGTCCACAATATTTTATGGTTAGATACCTGACCATATTATGAATCGAAAATGTTCAAGGAATATGTGCAAATTCTGCACTGTTACGGAAAATATTATTGTTTGAAATTTTTACAAAATCGTGTTAAGCTTGAAGTCTACGTACTTTTAGATAAATATTTGTGAAATTGTTCAATTATTAATCTGTATCTTTGCTTCAGGCCCTAAATCATTCGATGACCTTTCATTTTTTATATTCTATACATAATTTGGAATCAATAAAATATTTCAATTAATTGAAATAATTGCATAATTACAGTTATTTAAAAAAATGCTTATATCTCCGATATGGTTGAGATTAGGTACATATCCCTTGAACGTTTTCAACTCGTAATTTAATCAAGTATCCACCCATAAAGTATTGTGTACTAGGACTGTTACACCCTGTATTTTATAAAAATAATATTGATCAAATTTTTATTTATTATCTTTGTTTTATTAACCACTAAATTGAGTTTAAATACATCTACCGGTTTGTATGATCTATTTAAACTCAATTCATTGGTTAATAAAACAAAGATAATAAATAAAAATATGAATTTTAACCACAAAGTTAATATTGCTAATTTTAAAAGTATAATATTGATCAACCTTATAAATGAGTTCAGTATGCAGGATTAATAAGCCTCTTCGTTAAAATATAAGTAAGCATCTTCAAGCATCTGAAGTTATAAGGAAATGTAGTTTTTGGTGGTTCAGGTGAGAGACAATCTCTCGGAGTATACCTCTCTTGGTAATTATTTTTTTTAAAAAGGAATGAATATTATTACAATTTCGTATTAATTAGGAATTGATACGAAATTGATTGATTATATTATTATTGTTATTAAATTTCACAGAAGAAATAAACTAGTAACGAAATATTTGTAAGTAGGTTGTATAAATAAGCTGTAACATTATTACATATATGTGTATATTTATATAAATATATTGCAAACAGTGTAGAATAATGTACATACATTGCCTCGCACATTATATATGGATAAAGTTGCACCCAAATACTCCAAAAACTAAGTGATTTATATCACTTTCAAACTGTATAATTCAGGTGGAAGGTGCATTATTTTTGCATGTGTTTTTTCTTATTCCTCAGATGAACCGACTGTCAGACCAGAACCGTCTTCAGAACCCACTTCCAAACCTGAACCGAGCTCAGAACCAAATTCTAAACCTGAACCAACATCTGAGCCCAATTCCAAACCCGAGCCATCTTCTGAACCCAGTTCTAAACCAGAACCGAGTTCTGAACCAGAGCCATCGTCTGAACCCATTTCCAAACCTGAGCCATTGTCCGAACCCAGTTCTGAACCCGAGCCGAGCTCAGAACCTAGTTCCAAACCCGAACCGTTATCTGAACCTAGTTCCAAACCCGAGCCGTCATCTGAACCCAGCTCAAAACCAGAACCTTCTTCTGAACCTCATTCCATGCCTGAACCCAGTTCCGAACCATCTCCTAAACCAGAACCAGAGCCGAGCTTTGAACCTTCGTCTGTTCTGCCTGACAAAGATGGTATACTTATTTTGTTTTTATTGAGGCGCTTTTTCACTACTTCTATTTCATTTCTCAGTAGCGTCACTTGACGGATATGATAAATTGCAATACATTTCACAACTGCTGATTAACATTATCCAATTAATAAATATACAACAAGGTAATTAACTAGTACAGCTATGTATTAATTTACAGATTGAATAAATTTATCTGTTGGATAGTTATTTGACAATTTATCTAGAGGTGGTGAAAAAGCCCTTTAGTGTTTATAGGTTTATTTAAATACTATTGACATACATATTGTTCTAAATATACTAACATAGAAATAGTTTATAATACATTTTGTGTAATGGTGGTTAGATTATTTTTGGTTTTATTTAATTATAACTGTATTTTTTTATTATTTATCACATAGCACATATTTATTATGAATAACTTAATTTTTTAAAATATATTTAAAATGGTCAAGCGAATTCGTAATGTATACAACATTACTTACTTACCACTTACTTCACCAATTACATCACGTCGCTTCCTCGCGGTGGTAGGCAGAAAGGATAAAGTGCCACACTCTTCTGTCCTGACACATACATCTTCTCATACAAGCTTGTTGAAAGTTTAAAGCAAAAAACTATAAAAATAAGATTAAAACAAAATTCATTAGCAAGGTTGATTTATACTAGACGAGCATTATATATGAGAGGTTCAGAAGCAAAACGGCCACTATCAAATTGAGTTACACTATTTGTATCTAATTTTAGAGCCAGAGCAGATATTTTAAAATTGATATGCTTTTGGTAAAATAGTTCTAAAACATACAAACATGATTTTAACCTGTTAGTATGTTACCCAAAAAAAGCCCTAGGTGAAACAGCATCATACCACCAATTGGCAGCAAAATTCAAAATTTATAGACTAGCTTTTACCGAATTTTATTGAACTTTATAAACATAACATAAACATGAAAACGTTGGTATAACTAAAAAACAAACAAACATGGAGCTTCTATTTTATTATAAGCGGCCATCAACCACGATTTCGTACGGTTTTGAGATGAAAAAAATGAATAAATAAAAGTTTATAGTGTTGCCAGGCCTTAACGTTCAGGATAGGAAATTATTGTTTATTTTGTATTTGTTATTTGGAAGGACGACTTTAGATTTTATGTATATTTGGAACGAAACAATTATCTGTCTCCCATTCAAATACTGGCCTAACCCCTGCACTTGTTGATGACTGGTTTTCATCAACAGTATATCTTCTTCATCATAGATGTGAACCACAAAATAATCATCCTTGACGTTGTTTTCATCATCCAACTCATCATCGGACTCTGCGGTAGTAACAAGCATATCAAAAATTTCTAGAAAGCCCCCAATATCTCCATCAACGAAAAAGTCCTACTCCGCCATTTTGTAAAAAATAAAATTCAAAAAAGTTTTCAAAAATTCGATAACTGTAAACGAAAAAATATATATTAGCACTTCACATCACACATCGGACTCATGATATAGCACTAACAGGCATGAAATGCCGTTCGGGCCAATGGCCAATATGGTCTATAATGAAGAACTCATTGTATTTTTATAGTAAAACGCGCTTAATAACTAAAAAATAATATTTTAAGCACTTTAATTACTCAATTACAAACAAATATTACAAAATAAGGGTACAATTATAAATATATATGTATTACAGGATAAATTCTGAAATACTCTGCACCGGCTGGAATCACAATGTAACTGACAAGTACTTTCCATTTTTAAAGTTCTGGTATTTTAGAAGTGCGTGATTAGCATGTGCAATGCGTTTGTCATCGATAGGAGTGGCGTGTGTGTTCAAATATTATACTGAAAATCCTGTCATTTGAATAAAGAAGAAATCTGGCAACACAAAATTACTGGCATCTGCGTGGTGCAACTTTTCTTGCCTATGGTATAGTGCTAAATATTTTGACATTTATTGCGCTATCCCTCTTTCGGACGGCGATAGTCGTCCTGGGCCTTCTTGGGGTTAAGAGCATATATCACTTGTAAAACTGTTAACATCACAAGATAATCATTTACAAGTACGTCACCCAATATTTTTGACGATTCGATAGTGGTGGTTTTGTTTCTGAAGCCTTGATTGATTAATTTGTACTAGTCGTTATAAGGCATTATATAGATTGATTTACACAGCCATGCAGATGGGCTCAATAGCATATTTGCGCCGTACAGAAAAATGTTATTTTGTACATTACAACAGATCTTTTTACAGCACAGTGTGGAGTGGAAAGTGTCCATCTGGATGGACGTTTGGGATGTATCGACACCGTGTAGTTTGAAATGCCTATACTGATCCCAGTGACCATAGCAGTCAGTGTTTATCAATAATTTTTCAGTATTGTGAAAATTACATTAAATTATACAGTGTTAATGAGTTTTTAGTAAATATTGCGAATATGCTTCTAAGATAAGTCTGATACACATCTTGTCTAATTGTAATAATTGCATAAATGCATCTTAATTTTATTTTATTAATCTTCGATATGTCTATTTTAGGATATTTCCCAAAGCACGCATATTCTCCTAAACACGACTTCAATCCGATGGACTGCACTGACATGACTATCGGAACAGCTAGAGGCAAGAACTTCAGGATCATGGATTACTATACTAGAGACAGGTAAAACATTGGTGACTAAAGAAATTGTCACAAGTCATTTTTATACACCGATTGGTGCTCAATCATAATTTTGATTTTTGTACACTGATTTGGTACCCATTCATAATTTTGATTACCGAGTGGACTAGCACATTCTGTTATAATTTTTAATAGTGCATCATTTATGATTAAATATTTTTGATGTTGTAATAATCAAAATAGTCATGATATAAACATTAAACAAACGCAAGAAATATGTTATCATTTTTTTCATTATTAAATTATCATTCATTCCCCACATTGATTGGATAACTAATAAGGGTCTCAAAATGTTGGGATTTGTTTTGCGGATTGCAAAAAAACTTTTCAGACCTGCACACTTATAAAGTCTTTCACACTTCTCTAGTCAGACCTCAGGCAGAATATAATTCAGTCATATGGTCGCCTCACTTCATTGTTCACTCGACGGCGGTTGAAAGAATCCAGAGAAAGTTTCTAAGATTCATTAATTTTTAAACACTCTGAGGATATCAATTATGATTATCTCCTTAGTTGTCTGAAATTGTTAAAATGATCAGTGAGATGTACGATGACCGACCTTATATTTCTGTACAGGATCATCAATGGTATGATAGACTGCCCCCAGATTGTTGGTCTGCTTGACTTTCACGCACCATTGATGTCATCGAGACACAATTCATTGTTTTTTGTTACAGTGGTAATGTCAGAACACATGCAATTAGCTAACTCCGCGTTGGGGAATGAATATGCGGAGGTAGTCGACATTTTTGCTGTAAATTTAACTCTTTATAGGACTATTACATTTTTTTGTGTCTCAACTCAATGGTGACAGATAAATTGCTTTACTTCACATTTTATATTTATTTTTAATTTTGATAAAACATGCTGACATTATATAATTTTTTTCTTTGTGTATTGCACTTCTGATGAAATTTTCTGTTATTTTACAAATTATGTTAATGTGTACAATAATAATACATAAATAATGCTACAAGCACAATTTATTTAAATATGTGCATTTACTACAAATAGATACAAAAACACATGCGATTCATAATAATTCTACGTGAAATAACAATTATTTATTTACAATTACACTGTAAATAATTTTTTGTGAAAAAATTAGAAATCTTTTTTTGCATCTTTGTTTTTTATCGTTCATTGACAGATGCCGGACAGTAAACACTTCCGATATGTAATCCGATTTGTGTAAAATAGTGAGAGTGGTGTGCGGCAAGTGGCATCCTTGTTTCTATTGTTTATAATCAGATGTCGGTCTAGTCAATAGAAAGTTGAGCCATAAACAATTTGATGACAATATTTTGTACCAATTACTGGGATTTATCCCCTGAGGGATTGTCATCAAGATATAGATGTCTCACGGAGACGAAGCTATTATTTTTTATTTACATGGGAAGTATGGAAGTCTTGGGCATTACAGGGCTTACGACTTGTCATCGGCTGGCTTAAGTGATGCTTTACACAATGTAACATTCACCTATTTACCCATACTACCACATTTATTAAATTTTCGAAAGTTGTATATATGTTATCATGTTGGAACATTTCAATTATTTCCTATAGACTTCTATATTTCCTATGTAAATAAAAATAACAGCTTCGTCTCTGTGAGACATCTATAATATATATCAATTTGATGACGTTTTTTCGTAGTAAACATTATCCACTGTACATATTTAAAGAAAGTATTATTATTAATGTGGAGGTTTCTTTTAGATCGACACCTCGCGTGGATAGCTTCTGGGGAGGAAATGATGATATAACCGGAGCAATGGGCTTCGAAGAAAACGGTGTTACAACAATTGCATTCCGTAAAAAGTTACAGGTAAAATTCTTTGAACCCTATATTCTATGTACTTTCTTCCCGATATCTGACCACAAGATGGATTCTCATCTACACAATGCATTTGTGTGCGTAATGTGTTCATGTTAGGTGTTCTTCTTCATCTGAATCTTGTCAGAGCATTAGACCATCAGTCATCCTGTAGACGAGCTGGTGATACTGCCACATATATAATTTGACTCGAACTATTGTATTTTTAATATGTTCCTGGAGCAAACTATTTATGATTACAGTGGTGCCTTGACTTACTAGTTTAATTTGTTCCGTGACGGAGCTCGTAACTCAAATTACTCGTATGTCTAATCAATTTTCCCCTTTGAAATGCCATTAATCCGTTCCATCCCCTTTAAAAAAAAACACATTTTTTTTTGTTAAATGTTTTAAGCCTAAATTGCTCGTGCCTTCTTGCAGATTATAGCCTCCGTCACGGTAATTTTTGTGAGCTGCTTCTCTGTCAACCACACCATCAACAGCTTCTTCATATTTTCATGGATAGATGTCCGCTGTTTAGAAATTATTTTAACGCCCTTGGCTGTCGTTATATAGCTTTTATCGACTTCTTCTGCTTCAGTATGGTGCAGATCGTAGAAGCGCTACGCTCGTACTGCTTCGCCAAGTCGACTACACGCGCATCTTGGTCATGTTTTTTGTTAATTTCTTTCTTTAATTCAATGCACATCATTTGCTTATTCTTCTTTGCACTCAAAGGGGCGCTAGAAGCGGGAAACATACACTTTCCCAGAACCATTGTAGAAGTTTGCAACTTCTTTTATCGGTTCCACACACAGTGCTACAGAAATGCGAAATTTACAATTAATAAACACAAAAGAAAAAAAAGAGAAGAAAAACAAAAGCTAATGTAAGAAATTGCAAAACGAACAGAGATTTTAATTTAGACCTTCTTGCGGACTTTTAAGTGCTATCTTTATTTATTCTTAGATACAGGTATATATCAACATTACAAACAAATAGATAATCAAGTGTTATGCATGAAAGGACAGAAACCAGTGGGTATAAGGCAGCCATTAAAGGGCTAACTATCAAGTACACTCTCTCATGAAGGGACTTGGACGAAACACAATGATGTATGAGTCACGCCACACACGGTAGTTTGACTTATGAAAAGTGAAGTGTCGGCGTTCTCGATGACGTGATCTTGTCATCATCTACCTAATATACCCCATCTCGTAGTCCACGTTTTGATGAAATCCCTGTATAACTTGAGATTCCTTGCATTACTGATCAGGTCCGCGTTTTCAGGCGGCTGACCATTGAACTCAGTTAAGCCTCCAATCATCCCTCACGAGCATCCCTCATTATCCCGCAATGCCACAAGATGTGTTCCGGAGTTTGATTCACTCGCTCACATACACACCACGGGGCATCCACGAGTCTAAAATCAAAATTCATTCAAAAATTATTCTTCTTTGCACTGTCCTTTGCACTCGTTTTCTTCAAAGCCGTGGTTGGAAAAACAAAGTTTTGCAAAATAACTGCAAGCTCAAATGCGAGCACAACACCTGATGCTTCCACTTAAACCGCTTAAAGTAAACGAGTTAGACATGGGATGCTGGGCGGATGTTGAGGCGTTTACTGTGGCGTTTGCTGCGCTACCTATCAGTGGGGTATCTGAAGCTGGCTCATAACCCAAATCATAGCTCTCAACTCAAAGCAAAAAATATCTCGAAATACTTGTTAGTTGGAATACTCAACATACAAAATAGGCTAAATATCATTAATGAGACATCAAACATAAATTTGATAAAAAATATACAATTTCAGGCTGTTGAAACTACTGACCATTCTATCGAGAATGACCTGATGCATGTGATATGGGCGCGTGGGCAGGAACCGGGTCACTATGTGCACGTGCCCAAGTCTGGACTGGAGAGGGACAAGGCCAGCGAGCCGGACTTCTATAAGCAAGACGAACTCAAGTACCACGGACACGGAGCCCAGAGAGGCGTTGCTTCCATTAACTTCTTTGGTAAGTTATCTGGAATCATTTTGTGGAACTTTGATTTTTAAAAAGTGTGATAATTTAGTAGTTCATAAGAAATCATGGCATAAAAATGGGCAATCAAAATGTAGAGCAGTCACTGTGAGACTTTCTGGCCAAAAAGCGATTGCTTAATCAACAATAAATCAAACACGATTTTTTTGGTTCTATATTTAATTTTTCCAAATAATTGGATGATCGTTTCGGCTGTCTAGACCAGGCGTGTCAAAATTTCAGAAAATCTAACTTAACTTTGCTGGCGTGTCACACCCCCCAAAAAAAGAATATTTTAAATTTAAATTTAACTGGAAAAAAATATGGAACCCATAGTATTTGATTTGATGTCAATTAATTAATTGCTTATTTCAATTAATTGTTTTTTCACAAAGTGAGACCCAAAAGGGATACATAATATGTACGTAGTGATACATTTAAATGTTGTTGTCGGGTAGACGTCTAGTAGTGGGACATGTGTTCTTTGATAACTCTTATATTAGTGAACGCTGGCATGTCGCACAAAACGCTGTGGCGTGTCACCTTTGACATGCATGTCATAGGTTCGCCATCACTGGTCTAGACCATTGTCAACAGATATCGTGTTTGATTTATTGTGTTGATTAACAATGGAGTTCTATATAATGAATATCGTACGTCATTAAGGTTTGTGCGGTTGTGACAGATACCAACCCAGATTACTGCACAGCGGATTGACATGTTTTATCTTTGTTATTCCAGATGAGATAACAAAAGATACCAATTCGGGCGAGACCGCCCTGCTGTCTGATGGTCGTTGCGGCGGAGAGTGGAAGCTTCCCAGGTCGTGTTCGATAGCCAAGCTAGACTGCGAGTATGCGGCCACTTGGGAGTACCTCGGCGCCAAGCGGGGGAAGGACAAAATCAGGTTTACAATCTACACCAAGGACACCAATAACAAATGGACTGGTATCGGATTCAGCGATGATCAAAAGATGGTAGTTATAACTTTCGTAATTTTTTTCTCTTAGCTCGCAACATTTGTATTTTTTTGTGTAATAATTTATATTCTGGAAAATTTTTGAATCTTGAATTATTTGAAGTTGACTGGTAAAATATAACTGAATAAAAAATGTGTTATGTGATGCAATAGTAAGAAGTTGAAGATGTGAAATAATTCACTCTTGATTGGTCTTCACTTGACATTATCACTATTCGGGTAACTCTAAATACTAATTAAATGTATTAATTATAAAGATATACATATAAAATCAATTTTATCGAAAAATATTGTTGTTGCGCTACCGGGATTCGAACCTGGATCACTTTTCCAAACCGGAGACGGTGCATTACCGACTATGTTACAGCGACAGTATTTTTGATGACAAATTTTCGGACCCATATGTTACACTTTTTTAAATTAATACATCTATCGTTCCGTTATTTGAAAGCCATCTACATTGTTTTTATGGAATCTCAAATACCTTTGAGTATACTGATAGCAGACGCCAGAATTAACAATTCATTTTTATTAAATTAATTTAATTAGTATTTAAAACATCACAGACTTGTGTTCTGAATAATTACAAATTCACAAAAATAATGTGTTCTCCTCAATAACTCTATATACGCTGCTTTAATATAATTTTTCAAAATTTATACAATATAAGTCACAACTTAATTAATATGTATTAAAATTTCAAGTCGGTTATTCGCTTAGGCAAGGCAAGTAAAAACGGTTTTGATTAATTGAGGGCGCTGTAAGTTGCTGTGTGAAACACATGTTATTTGGATATTACATAGTAGTGTAGTGTTGCCAAAGAGACAACATTTTCCATAAAATCTCTTGGATGTGGATTTAAACTGAGCTAATTAAAAATATTTTTTATTTGTTTACAGTCCCAAACGGATGTGGTGCTCGGTTGGATAGAGAAATCAGGCCGACCATTCTTCATGGATTCTTGGATCAATGGCTACAGTTCCCCGCGGCTGGACATGAGGCAAGATATTGAGGATTTCTCGGGAAGGACTCAAGATGGGGTCACCACACTCTCTTTCGTTAGGAAACGAAATACTAATGATCCGGAGGTAATTATTTATATTTATATAAGTTACCTATTACAGTTTTATTTTCTTACTACTGGTAATAATAAATATCATAGACAAATTTAATTTAATGTTGAAAATCTTTTGTTAAATCTTTGCATTCTGTTTCCACAGTTTTTGTTTGTTCTCTCAGCTAATTAATATGTATGACAGGATTTGGCCTTCACGGATGACAAATGTCTATACCTGATCTTCCCCGTGAAAGGCGGTGCGTATGATGCCGTTAGCAAGAAAACGAGGAAACATGCAGTCGTCCCAGCCATTTCGTCTAAGCGTGTTTGCATCAAGTCGTGCGGAGCAGGTGAATGTTATTCATTTGTTTTATTTGCGGACATTATTTGTTGTTGCATAATGTTGTCAGGGGACCGTGACTCTCAGTATTGTGCACACGATGAAGAAGAATAATTTTGTCAGTATTGAAAATTAGGAATATTATTTTTAAATACTAATTAAATGTATTAATTAGAAAGATATACATATTAAATCAATTTTTTTGAAAAATATTGTTGTTGCACCACCGGGATTCAAACTTGGATCTCTTTCCAAACCGGGAAAGGTGCATTATCCAACTATGCTATAGCAACATTATTTTTGATGACATTTTCATTACACTTTTTCAAATTAATACATCTATCGTTTCATTATTTGAAAGCTTTGTTTTCACGGAATATCAAATACCTTTGAGTAAACCGATAGCAGACATGGTGGCGCAACAACAATATTTTTCAATAAAATTGATTTTATATATATATATTTTTCTAATAAATACATTTAATTAGTATTTAAAATATCCCAGACCTATGTTATGAATAATTACAACTTCACAATAAGAATGTATTCTCCTAATAATATTATTTTTGTTCATTTGATTAAAGTCTGAAGTTAGACATTTGTGTTATTGTTCAGAGCTTATTAAAAATTAAAATGTGATTTTTTCTGAATGTTTTTATTTCTTTGATAAATCGTCACCTCTAATCTCGACGAAAGCTTCTATAAATATCAAAAATATCAGGATTCCTTCCGGTATTTGTAAAACTTCAATATTGAAAATTCCGGTTTTGGTAAAAGGGACCGATATTTCGACCTCTATTGCTGACTCACCACAAAAGCATACAAAATCTCCTAAAAATCTCTTCCGTGGATACGGGCCATGAGGGCTGGTTTTAACTTGTAATTTGTAATTGTATTTTTTTTGTAATTTTTTTTTATATACTTGTAATACTAATTTATTAGTACAATAGCTTGTAAACTATGCTCGTTTCAACACAGAATTTCTCTAGTGAGATGGGCACAGTCCAACCTCATTTTTACTTATATATTATATAGTTACCAATAAATAAATAAAATAAACTTGGGATACATTTATATTTTGTTAATATTTTAAATGCAATTTTTTTCTAGAATTGGAAGACGTAGATCCAACAGAGCCTACCATCCTAGGCCTGGTCTCATACATGATGCAGGTGAAGATAGTGAACTTGGCGGAGAACTTTAACGCCCCCAAGAAGGGATCCAAGGAGTATGATGACCTGGCAAACACAATCGAAAAGAGCTTCTCAGGGATATTGGACGGTCATCAGGGCTACCACAAGGTTTCGGTGGAAACATTGGAAGAGTGAGCTTCAATTTTTTATTTTTTTATTTTTATTTCTTTATTAGAAGATATAATACGTTTTATATAAACATAATCAGATAATTATATACAATATATATATTATTTTTTTAAAACATTTTTTCTTCTCGATGAGAGTTAGAGACTCGTATATAGAGAAGGAAGATAAGATTGTATAAGAGAGTATACATATTTACATATTTTTTAGTTTCAGATACTAATTTATAATAGTCTGTAATTTTTCTGATTGTAAGGGAGAGATTATTTAAGAATTTAATGCCTAGATAAATAAAGTGGTTTTGGGTTGCAGTATATTTAAGTTTTGGAATATTAATCTTGTCTCTAAATTTTGTACATCGGAAATCGCTTCTAATATTTAATTTAAAAAATTAGATTATTGAATTTTTTTTGTATGTCTATTATTTTTGGTACACCTTTGAATTCTGTAAAGAGTTGGGTACTTGGATATTAATTTTTTTTTAGATTTTTTTTTATTATCATCTTTTGAGTGATATTGAAATTTTATATGCTCCTCTCTATCCAATAATACCGTATTGCAAATGTGACTGTACAAACGCGTAATATATTATTTTTATATTTATAGGTGAGATGTTTCAGAATTTTAAAAATATAGGCAGTTTTCCCTATTTTGTTTGTAAGATTAGTTATATGCTCTTTTCATTTGAGTTTATCTGTTATGATTTCCAGTGGCGTGCGGTAGGTATAGACCTAGGTTATGCTATTACCAATGATATTATGCAATCATACATAATATGTGTAATACAATATATGTTGTACATAGGATTATAAACCTTCATTTAACCAACGTCTTTAGATGAAATAAATCCGTCGTTTATACGACCCTACCATGTATTTATTTGTAATTTTAGAATACTATTCATAGTGTTTTTAAAGTTTAAGTTTTAACGTAAAATAATACCTTCTTACCCATATAAAAATCAATATAAAAAATAAATGGACGGTTTTAAGAACACTTTCTATGACTGAACATGATTCTTTTATTGTTTCCTTCATGTAATAACTAAAGGAAATAATTATTTTTATTAAAGGTTAACGTAGGAAATAGTTTTGCCAATTGTTTTTTGTTTTTCCCAAATCAAAAATAAATCCATGCACCAAATGCAAAGAACGACCATGAAATCAACACGTTAAAAACAGTAAGATAGTAAAATTCGCGAATTAGTAAAAGAGGAAATAGACACTTCAATGATTTGCATGTAGTTATAAGCCTTTCTAATGTTATTCTGTTAAAAAACAGCATAAGTAACGACTCCATACAAAAGAAATTTTCAATTCAGTAAATAGCTAATTGTATGACTTGAGTAATACATTAGCTTAAAAATAAAAGATAGTTATGTGAATAGCTACAATCGACGCATTGTAGCTACAGCGGTGGGTTTTCGTGGTAGTTTTTAGAACTAAGCTATTAATGTTTTTACCAGTACACAGATGGTGATAAATGTAATAAATCTGTTCACAATCCATATTATAGATTAATTAATTTATATTTGTTTCTCAGAAGAAGTAATGCACAGCTTTTTTGCTTGTATGCACTGCACGCCCCTGATGATTCCTAGATACTTGATACAGTATTTTTATGTTGGCTACCTGTCGTCATTTTTCATACTAAGAATGATGCGGGTATTGTCCATGTATAGCTTTTTATCTATTTTATAGTAGGATTGTTGATTCAACATCACCAGTCTGTGTCTCTCCACTGCTGGGGACGGGCCACCCCTACAGATAACCAATCACTCTGTCTTTCAGCCCTTATCATCCTTCTGGTGCTTGTCACTTTTCTGATATCGTCGTTCCATCGAGCTTTCCATTATTTTATTAAGGAGAACACATTCTTATTGTGAATTAATTATTTAGAACAAAGGTCTGTGATGTTTTTAATATAAATTAATGTATTAATTATAATTAATAAAGATATACATATAAAATCAATTTTATCGAAAAATATTGTTGTTGCTACCGGGATACGAACCTGGATCTCTTCCAATTCGGGGAAAGTGCATTAATTGATTATGCTACAGCGCACAGTACATTGATGACAAATTTTCGAACCTATACGTTACACTTTTCAAATTGATACATCTATCGTTCCATTATTTAAAAGCCATCTACTTTATTTTTACGAAATCTCAAATACCTTTGAGTAATCTGATAGGAGACGGCAGAATTAACAATTCATTATTATTAAATATTGGACACATTGATACAACTTATATATTATTAAGGAAAAACACATACTTATTGTGAAGTTGTAATTATTCAGAACATAGGTCTGTAATATTTTTAATACAAATTAAATGTACTAATTAGAAGGATATACATATAAAAAAGATGACTTTCAAATAATGGAACGATACATGTATTAATTTGAAAAGTGTAACATATAGGTTCGAAAATTTGTCGTCAAAGCACTCTGTTGGCATAGTATAATCGGTTAATGCACATTCTCCGGATTGGAAGAGATCTAGGTTCGAATCTCGGTAGCAACAAGAATATTTTTCAATAAAATTGATTTTATATGTATATTTTTCTAATTAATACATTTAATTTGTATTTTCATTATTTCTTCGACAAATGTGTTTAACACATTGGCACTTAGATATTTTGGGTCACATCTGCTCCCTCGGTACTCTGGTGAATTTGTATGTTAGATACTCAACTTGTTAGATATTTCACTCAAAGCCAGCTTTTTTCATTGGTATTTGGGCAAATTTTAATTTGCGATTGATATTGGATGTGAGAGTCTACGCTTTGGCTCCGCAGGTAAGCACCGGTTGCAGACTTGTCTTCAAAGATTGTGAAATATTGTCTTTGAAAATATGCTCTAGCTAATATATGCTACCCATCCCAGGTAAATAATTTATTTAAAAAAAAAATTGAGATGCATACACAAAATATATGTCACATTAATAGTTATACTATTTTCATACAAACCTAAACGCTTGAGTTTTGAAAATAGGACTAACTTGCCGGTCTCTTGGAATGAGGCGCGAACCCCTGACCACTAGATCATTAGGCCAGCGTCTTAACCACTAGACCAACACGCTACTCGTCTGATTAATGTATCAATTAAGAATAATAATAATAGATCTATCAATTATAAAGAACTACAGAATATATGATCAAAATTTGTTGAAAACTTAATTGGTTGATATAGCGAAATTGGTTAACGCGTTTCCTCGGATAGGAAGAGGTTCAGGTTCGAATCTTGGTAGTAACCAAACATTTTTTGATAAATAAATTTTTTCTGTATATCTTACTAGTTGATTAATTTAATTTGTATTGAAATTACAACTTCACAAAAAAAAAGTGTTTCTCTTAAAAATTGCGTATTTTTATTTTGTCCTTTTGATTCTGTCTCTTTAGTTGTATTGTTTGAAGTTGCTAATTGAAGAAGATATTATTTAATTTAAATATAACTAATTTGGTGCTCTCCCGGGACTTGAACCCTCGACCATTTAATCACTAGGCGAGAGTCGTCACTGCGAGTGTTATATCTGTGGACTAAACAAGCGCATCACAAAAACAAATGTTTAATTGATGTTATGTCTAAATGATTCATATAAAATTGATGACTTCCTTACAAAATTTTGCTAATCTATTGTTCTAACTTAAAGACCTAGTAAAGTAAGATTAGTTATTAAATCATCTTTTTTTTTTCACAGCCAAGCCGGTAATCAAATGCTAGCTGCTCTGCGGCTGGATGTCGACGAGTCTAACGAGATTGGAGTTACGGCGAGGTCCTTGGGAGGCTCGCCAGCCAGCAGTAACGCTAGCAATATTTGGCAGCAGGCATTCAGAGACACGCTGCAGAGCGGAAAGGTGGGAGCCCTGAGTGTAGATTCAGAGTTCTTTGTGTTTGAACCGCAGGGATGTGAGTATATAAAAAAATCTTATTTAAATATTTGTAGCAATAAAATATTTTGAAACAAATGTAGATAAACCAATTAGAATGGTCATATGTGTGAGTGGTTGTTAAATAAGGAGTGCCGCCTGTACACAGAAAAAATTGTCACTGTAACATTTTATTTCCGGCAAACAGCTGTAAGTGATTAAACTACAATGACAATGGTTGACTTTTGCATAAGTAATCGTAGCTTAATTGATTTAAGTTCTCATCCAGCAATATAAACTTCCGTGTTTAGTGTGTTTATGTGGTTTAAATAAATTTGTTTTAATTATCACGGAATTATGTTCTGAATAATCATAACTTAAAATTAAAGTCTTAAATTGAATAATTTGGAATCATTAGAAATAAATAAAGTGTGTAAAAACTAGCCAAAATATTATGAACAACCAACTAAATTTAACTACAAGTCCCATTCTAAAATTTATTTATTTTTAAATAATTATTGTTTTTTAAAAATAGATTATTTTAAAGAAACAATATAACATATGTTTTTGATTAGTTAATGACATCCTGAAGAAGAAAATGATATTTTCAAAATCGGTAGATGTATTTAATTCATTAAGTGGTTAATAAAACAAAGTTAACAATTTAAAATAATGGATTTTAACCACAAAGTTGATTTTGCTAATCTTAAAAATAGATTGTGATTTCATTAAAAATAAAAATATTTTGCACTCCATATACGATCTTACTCTGGATAGGGTCAATAAAACGCCATATTATTCTGCTCATGAATTATTTTATTTCTCTTTTTTTTTTACTAGTGGTGTCAAGCCTGCCAGTTGAAGAATCTGACGGAAGTGCTTCAATGTTCTTCGGCCTTTCTGAGACCAAATTGTATATCGTGTTGGGATGCATCGCCGCCCTGATATTTGTCGCCATCGTACAAGCGGGTTGCACAATCTACAAGAGCGCCAGAACGGTACCGACTGTTAATAAAGTGAGACTATCAATGATTTTATTTTTAAATCAATTTCAAGTGAATTTAACAATTAATATGATTTTTATTTTTCTTAAAGGATCAGCTGATACCGAATGCCGCATGGAAAGACTACTCGGTGGCCAATACAAACTACGCATTTGAGACGTTTGAAAATGATGAAAAGTTTAATGGAAGTACGGCCGGGAGAGATAGGTATGACTAAGTTTTTAATCAAATTGTTATCATAAATGAGTCAATAATCATTATTACTATCATTGACTTGTGTATCTAGACTGCCATCCAGACTCTCCCTAGGATCACAAATTTTCTGTCTACAGCTCTTATAAATCTGTTACCCTATATACTTCTGAAGTCGTTGCTCCATCGAGGTTGCGAACGGCCAACACTTCTTTTACCATTGCGAGGTTTCCATTTCAATACTTTTCTTCCCCACCATCGATCATCTCTTCAAAAAATATGTCCAGACCATTGCCGTCGTGCATGCACATCTTTTGGGCAATATCTGTTAATTTTGTTCTCTGGTGAATTTGTATGTTAGGTGTACGTTTTTTTAGAGGTATATAGTAGGAACTTAGTATAGTGAGCAAGATTAAGAAAGGATCACTTAGGTGGTTAGGTCATATGGAACGTATGACTGAGCAAATTATGTGTTGATAGCATCAGAAATAAAGGACGTCCGCGGAAGACTTGGCGCGACCAGGTAAACCAGATACTGGAGGATGGTTCTGTTAGACGCCTCAATAATCGGCGAGCTTGTATGAGAAGATGCATGAATGTAGGTAAGGCGAGAATTGTGTGTCAGGACAAAAGAGTGTGGCGCTCTATCCTCTCTGCCTATCCCCTTGGTGAAACGGCGTGATGGTAAGTAAGTACTGTATAAGCACTGAATTCACAAATAAGTTCTTTACCTACCTACTGGAATGCGAAAGGATATGTATGGCCATGAGTATAACATATTTGTTTTGTCGCTTTTTCATATAATAAATAATTCAGTAATTTAGTGTAAGTTGACGTTAATGGTAAATTTTGGCTTGAATTATTTTCTTTATTTCACCGATTTTGTTTTGGACCCAGCAGCCGGGCGAGCACTATGCCAGCGGGGAACAATGGTCATCCGCACTCTCGTCACGTGAACGGCAGTAATGGAAATAACAGAGCGCCACCGGCGCAACATGCGCAATACCAGGATCCCCGGTCGCAGTACCAGGACACCAGGTCGCAGTATCAGGACACAAGGTCGCTGCAGAGACCGAGAGCGCCACCGGGACATAAGTAAAAACATAACATTTATTGCAACATTCCTATAGTTTAAATCACTAAATTATGTATCTTCTAAATAATTAAGATGAATGGGAGACGTGAATAATTTATGTTCTTTAATCGCAAATTATGATTACTGTGTACATAATTCTTAAACCTTTTCTCTCTGATGATGTAAACTGATCCTCTAATTATGTGAATATCTCGGTAAATATACTAAATATATAGTTCATATTGTAGGTATTCCTCTGTAATATATTTATGTATGGGATAAAATAATTACAATACATAAGTATTTATACCATACACAACAATAAAAAATGTTTTCCTCGAATTTGTCAATATGTGTATGTGTACGTGCGGAGTGGTGCAGACGGCGCAGTGAGCGGTGTGCCGGATGCCGATCGTCACTTAGTGGCAGAGCGAGCGCTGGCCGAGTTAGATATGTCTTATGCTGTCGTTCGTGATGATCAATGTTTTTTCTCATTTGCGCTTTTACATAATAATTGATATAAATATTCACTTATATATATGCCAACTATATTAATATAAGTATTAGTATAATATTCATATTTATTTGACTTAAAAATCACCTAAGAGTTTACAGCACCGGAATGCGCGTTTTTATTTTAGCAGGTTAAGAATCTATAAAATAAATGTTTACCTGAATTTAAATACACCTAGGTACAGTTGTCTTAAGAAAGACTATATATTATAATTATTATTATACATTTGCAATACACACAATGAAGACATATTTACTATCAGAAAGGATTATAAATTATTATTTATTAATTAAAAGATAAAGAGTGTTAAATAAATATATATGTGAATGTTGGTATTTATCATATTAATCTCATTATGTAGCTTAAAATCACTTGGTCGTCATCTCGTCAAATTATATTTTTAATCCTCATTTTAGTTACCCATCTGCCAACGAAAGGGCGGCGTACTCCCTCCCCAGGCAGCCCGGGCAGGGAAGGCCCCGACAAAACTCTCAGCACTCTCAAAACGCTCAGAATGTCAATCCAGACTTCTACTTCATGCCCTCGCAGCGCAAGTACGAAGGAGAAGTGGTCAGGGTATATGTGGACTATAACAATCAACCCAAATAGTGTGAACATTTAAGAATCTATTCCAAAATAGCACTCAATATGGCCGCTTGGTACATTCTCTCATTTCAAAATGGGTATAATGTATGTTTCATGTTTTCAGTATTTTCGTTAATTGTGTAGTGTAGTTTTTTTTCATGGCATAGATTCTCTTTGTGTCAAAATGTTCATGGACACGTTCATCTCATGGTAAAATTAGAATTATCTAATTTCCTCTCTAAAAATGGTACAGTAACAAGATACTTATACAATGATCATCGTTTATAATAGCGTGATGCATTTTACCACTATAATATTGAACCAACATAATAATCAATTTGGTAATTATAGTGATATGTTTAAAATACATAGTTTTGTGAATGTTTAAGTGAAGTTTACCATGAATTAATCGAAACATTTATATCAACAATATATATGTTACAATTGACATAGAACAAGATACACAAGATTAGTAAAGTTTCAAGCGCACAGCGTAATTAAAAATATATGCTTTATTACAAATGAACACCCATCCGGTGGCAACCGATAATTTTTCCACTAATAACCATAATGCAAATAACACAGAATGGTAAAATTAATTTTCACATTGCAACTAAAATGATAGCACTTTCAGGGTATTTTTTAATGATTTAGTATTGAATATAATAGATGTTTGAATTTGTATATTTAAAATAAAACTAAAATCAAGAGTTTTATGGGATTTCATGAGACATTTTATTTTTAACAATATATATGTGAGAAATTTAATGATATTAATTTACTATATTTGTTTTTAAAAGTTTCTTAATGCAAAGGCACGGATAGGATCTGAAGAGTCACAAAAAAGATTGTTTTATTTATTTCTCACAGCCCTGATGGTCAGCTGGTGGAATATAATTGTTTTATATAAGTTTTAACATTATTAAATCTGAATTCGTTGCTGCAATTATATAAAAATATAGGGAAATAATTTTAATATGTTATTAGAAATTATGTTTAAATAGATAAATATCGGGGACCAAGAATCTTAATTAATTTATGTACATATAATTAATATATAATACATTTTAGGGGCTGAATAAGAACGTGGTGTCCCTCAAAATGATAGACATTTTAATTGACAAAATCTTTAAATACATATGAATTTTATGTGCTACTGCCATCTATTGACGAAAGTCAAATTATTTTTATAAGAGACATTTGGTACAGTTTTGCAGAATTACATCGGACTGAAAACTAGTTTTTGGTATTTTGCGAGATATCATGTTTTTACCCCCCCCCCCAAATTTGAATAATAAGGTTAAAAAATAAAGTGAAGCATGTTGTGTTAATATTATGCTAATGGCCACGATAGTGAATTGGGATATTATAAAAAAAAATTTTTTGATTTAATATTGCATAAATTCTTTAATATTTTAACCTAGTGATGGCAGCATTTTGGGGTCGGCATATCAAAATTTCAGAAAATCTAACTTAATTTTGCTGGCGTGTTACCCTTCCCCCCCAATATAGGGGTAGAACGTCGGGTAGACGTCTGATGGCGGGACACGTGTTCTTTGATAACTCTGATATTAGTGAACGCTGGCGTGTCGCCCAAAACGCTATGGCCATAGGTTCGCCATCACTGCTTTAATCCAAACATCGTTTTGGAAAGAAAAATATGTTCTTTGTACCATAATTTTGTTGGTATTATTAAATTTTATCCATTCTTAATAGTAAGTAACAATAATTTATTTAAACAAGTTTTTAGTTCTAAAAAAATATTAAAATTTTTGAATGGTTGAAATAATAAAGTATACCTTACTGTATGTATTTTATAAAATATAATTTCTTAAACCCATATCATTATTTGAAATGAGTGATTTACCATTTTGTTAATACTCATCATATTTTATTGTATATATATTTTTCTACCATAGTTAATGTTTATGTATGATTATTATTTGCCAATAATTCTTTTATTTTTAAATATTTGACGTTAATTAATATAAAAATAAATATTTATTCAAATGCTGAGTGCACACAATCCGAATGTCATATTTGTAATAATAATATTATTTAGAAAAAAATATGCCTTTATGTTAATAATATTCCCTCAGGTTATTTTTTAGTTATCTAAGTATTTAAAATTAGAACACTTTTATGATATTATATGTTCATTAAATTAATATTATCCGTTTCGACAGGGTGTTCTTAATAAAAGTTAATTCTCCTAAGTTATGAGAAGAAATTTTATATTAATTAATTATTGTGTGTTGATACAATTGTGACTTTTAGCTATCTCGAAACGTATAATAAATATTAAATGAACATACTGTATAAGAGATTTTTAATTTATGCGACCATTTAATTGCTAAATAATTTTATCATGTATTTTGGTGAAATATGTCTTCAATATGACCTTTGTTGTGTGAGTATTATTTTACATAAATAGTGTTAAGTATCATGTATGTAACTGAATTTATAAAGTCAGAGAATATGTTGCTAAAATGTATAATTTTTCATGAATACATAAATAAATATGATAATTATTAATTTTTATTTTACGACTGAATTAAATAAATGGTCCATGAACATAAAATCCCTAGAATATTGTACATTTATAATATCATTTTTATATTAAATGATTCTTTGAATACCGTCCATTTAATGTAGAAAGTAAATGTATTTATAAGTTAAGTATAATAATTGTTTACCTGTTTATTTATACTATAATAACAATAATTAACCAGCCAAAAATATCTTTATTTTATTATAGTAAAATTTCTTTAATTTGTAAAGTCTACCTCATGGGATCAAGAAAGTGTTCAGGTGATGTTATATTGAAATCATAACTTTCTTTGAATACCTCAATATTTGGATCTGATTTTATAAAGGAAAAATAACTTCAATTTGAGTTTGAAAATTAAATTTTGTAAAAACTTTTCCACCAATATTTCCACCACCCGGTATGTCTTTTATTAAATTGGAAACAGATTGAAAATCATGTTAGAAAATATATATGAATAATGGGAGAAAAATGTTGAGGGTGTATTTTTGGTTGTAATTATCTTATCGACATTTTCAATGGTTTTATAACCATTTATATAAGGGAAAAATATGTTATTAATATTAAAATAGCATTCTCATTCTTTTTCTCTCCAATTCTTCTTTTAAAATTATTCTAAACATATACAAAATTTCAAAATGTTTACGTAGGTACATAATATATTAATTTGTTTTGTATAAGGGCTTTTTTTTGTCACGTGGAAATGACATCAATGTTCATTCAATGAGCTTGTTTAACCTATTGATGGATACTGTCGTCTATTTCAATAATTTTTCAAAGATTTGTCATGATACAATGTGTCATAATACGTGACATGATATGATGTTGTGTCTCTTGATTTCATTTTAAAGGTGATTCTTGTTACATTGCGCATTATAGTATCACAAAGTGTTAACTGTTTATATACTGTGAAATTGATGCCTGTGTCCGTTAATGGGTTAACAGTTAAAAAATGATTTATTACCTTTTTGTAAATGTAGAATATTTATTTAGAAGAGAAAAGATTTGAAACACCTTGGATTTTATTATAATAGATTTTATATGTAATGTATTTTAGTGTCTGTATCTGAATATTTTTGACCACTTTAGTATTTTTAATGTAAAAGTGTTTGTAAATATACACAAAGAAAATATTGTTTATTAATTATTTGAATAATAAATAGGTCAGTAATTATGCATGTGTTTCATTTATTACTAGAACACGGTGACATGAAAAAATACGATTAGGAAATTCCCCACAAAAAAAGTCACAGCTATTATTACTCACATGAGAAATTTCGGATTGTGCATTATGAGATCTCCGCGCCAGTGAAACGCGAGCGAGCGGTCCCCTGGCGGCAAGTGGAGAAAGTTTGGCCACTTCCGAACGGGGCGAGATACGGGGAGGCGGCGACCGCGCCAGGTCGCGTGGCAGGAATCTGGAGTTTAGGGCCTTTGTTCTCGTGTGGGTCTCCAGATGGGAGATCCTCCGGAAAACTACTGCTGCTGAGTAGCTTCATCATTATTATTTTGGTTTTTTTTTTCTACCTTCTGCCCAAATATGATCTGCGATGTACTGTTCTTGTGGGTTAAATCTGCCGGCAGTGGTGTGTGGAGGGTGAGTCTCCTATATGTTTTTCTTTTGTGCCATCTCGTTTCCGTGAAGTGCCTCTTCACTTCCCCTCTGCTCCCAGGCTTTGTTAATTGTATTATTGTATATTATATTTATGTTATGTATTGTAAATATTATTTATTTATTTACTAATAAAGTGAGTCAACCGGGGACAATCAGGGCAAATCTTGTTTTGGCAGCTATGCTGTATCGCCCTGTCAATAAGCGGGGTGCTATTGAACAGCTGCCCAGTAGCATTAAAAAATGCCAACCAGGCGGCGACTGAGTAGGACCGAGATAGGAGCCTTGAGCTTATTGCACGGGGTCCACCCTTATTGGTCGGCAAAAGGAAGATCTTGGAATAAAGAAAATAAGTGGAGGGTAGCCGGGAGGATGGCCACAACAACGGACAAGGTAAGGTCCAATTTTGGAGCCACGGCAGTTGAACCTAGGAGTAACCCATGACACCAGGTCTCCTTTCAATTCATGACAGGAATTTTAGTGATGGTGAACAAAAATGATGTGTAACTGAAAATGATGTGTACCACAAGATCTTGAGAGACTCAAATTGGTTATGTTGTTGTGTAGGTTAAGTTAAAAGATGGATGAGGTTTGTGAAGGCAATTTAGTAAAATATAATTTGTGTTAAAGATCTCGTCTTTGAATTATACAAGTCCATCTCATCCTGTTCGACAGGATATCCGGTGCCGCACCAAGACTTAGCTGGTCGGTGGCAATGCGTTCTGGCGTTCGATCCACCAGAACAAGCTCGCATTGTAACAATATACAGAGAACTGCAGAAAATTAAAAAATGTCATAGCGTTCTAATCCAAAAGATCCAAAGGAAACTAGAAGCAAAATCTTAGGATACTTTTTAGTGCCAAAATTTAATACCAAATTCGCTCAACGAACTTTCTCATGTTGTGCTCCATGAATATTTAACAAATTGCCACTAGACTTTAAAGGGTCTAAAGTGATTAACGACTTCAAACCAAAAATAACAAAGTGGTTGCTTGATGTGGATAGAAAGCAAAATTAATCTAATTTGTCATTTGCGCTAACCTAACTATCTTCACATTTTTGTCTCTAACTATTATATATTACAGACAATAATATTTTTATAACTTTTTTTGAAATAATATTTTATAACTTCAGATTGTACTATTTTTACATAATTTTTTATAATTTACTTAACATTATACTTACTTACCTCTAAACAATTACAACTTTTAAAAACTGTACAGATAATTGCTTTAGAACAGACCACGTCTAGTAAAGTAATTACCTTTATTTTTTTATATGTACCATTTACGCTACAAAAAAAATAAAAAATATTCAGAATATAGGTCTGTGATGTTTTTAATATAAATTAAATGTATTAATTAGAAAGATATATATATATATATATATAAAATCAATTTTGTCGAAAAATATTGTTGTTGCTAACGGGATTTGAACCTGGATCTCTTCCAATCCGTGTTCAATCAAAATAATAATTTTAAAAAAAGATGATGGCTTTCAAATAATAAAACAATAGATGTATTAATAGGATTGAAAATTTGTGGTGCTATAGCTTAATCGGTTAATGCACGTTCCCCGGATTGGAAGATTAATTAGAACTCTGGCCGAACCCGACACCATTAATAAACATCCACGCATACTACGGTTCGCGTAATATTTTAAATCTGAAAAGACCCGAGGACGACATCCGATACTTACGTCAAAACTTTTTAATTGAGATTTATTTACATAATTATCACAAATAATGTAAACATTTGCGAAATATGATTAATTAAACGTTTACAAGATGTCGATAAACGAACGCCACAGACTACACAATGGTCAGAAAGGCACAAAGAAAATGAGAACTTTATTAAGAGCGATCAATTATTATTAACGAGACTCATTCATGAAAACTTTTTCTATGAAATCTGCTTCGCGCATAACTAAATTTAGTTAAGTATCTATTGAGTAAGGTATTTGTATATTCTAAACTATCTTATAAAAAAAATTCGGAAATCTAAAAAGTAAGAACCACTCTAAAGTCTGTTCATTACAAATGAAAAATTCATTGGGAAATTCATACATTTCATTGAAGAGAAGTGTCAAATTGGTTTGTACGATCTTTTTGTTCTGAAGTTACATTTTTTTCAAAATAGATAGAACTTATATTAGTACAAATTAAATGTATTATTTAGAAAGATATACATATAAAATCAATTTTATCGAAGAATATTGTTGTTGCTACCGGTAGAAAATATTATATCAAAAAATATCAAAGACCTATGTTCTGAATAATTACAACTTTATAATTTTTATATTTTTGTCCAAAAATATCAGAATTTACTATTTTCATCATATTTGTCTATGGTTTGAATGAATTCGTTATATTCACAGATAAAGCGTTTCATATGTCAAAAATTCGAAACGATCGAAAATGTAATAATTTTAATTAATAATTAATAACAATTGTTTTTTTTATCATTTTTGGAATCAGGGTACAAAACTCTATCAGAAAACATGTCATTTATCCAAGCGTATACTGTGTCAGTTAGCCTACAAGAGAAATGACCACCTACTGAACGTACCACTAAAAATTAAAGTTGGTCAACTATTGTAGATCCTAAAAGAGCTGAAAACTTAAACCTATCAGACCAGAGACCCATGATTGACTCACCGATAACAGGAGAGCTGACTCCAAATGAGAGGAAAGAAAAATGAGTGGACACAATTAATGTAAGTGTTACTTATTTAATAATTTAATTGAAATAACTTCATAAATAACCACATTGGTTTTATTCTTTAGCGCTAATAAAAGATAAAATAAATTTTAATATGCGTGTATATTTGTGTTGAGTGTTTTGGTGAGTGAAAATGAAACGTGCGGTTTGTGTACAGTTGTTTAATGAGTCAGGAATAATAACAGGAAATCGAGGGAACTAGTCCCGGCGGAAGTCTCGACCCTGGATATAGATGTCGCCGGTATCGGCGTCGGTTGGGGTCGGTGACGATGGCGATACATTTGAATCGCCGTCCCCACATATATTTTTAACGTGAAATATGTTTTTTTTTAGAGACCTCTTGAGCAAATGCATTACAAAGTGCATAACGTTTTATAAGAAGGGTTCACCCATATATTTTTACACATGTAAGAACGTTTATACGGGTATTTATTATCTTTGTAAACAGTAATAAGGAATAAATATTTTCATACAATAAAACAACGCCATTTGAACTCGAAGTAAATTTCAGATGATGTCTGAAGACATAAAAATAAAATAATTTGTATACGAAGTGGGCAGGGGCGAATCAGAAAAACTACTTCTACGAAGGGGTGGTCAGATGTGTGTTCTTCGTTATGTAAACATCTAAGTTTGAGTCCTTCCCCAAAAATTTCGCAGTAATCTCAGAAAAATAAGTGACGAAAAAATGACCAAACTAATTCTTCACACTCGATACCATGGCGACTACATATTTCACTTTTTAGAAATTCTAAAAGCCACTCTTTCGAAAGTTAAAGTATGTCTACCTACCTAAAACAAGTACAATGCTAAGCAATGGTTTTCTAACAAATTAAATTTAAAAATATTAATAATAAACACTATTGGCTACTCTGCGCGGTCAGAGTCTAAATAGGGTCTATATTTCCATAATAGAGCTTTCTCCAAAACAAATCACACGTAAATAAAATGTCTATGCAATTAGAATTATTCCATCTTTGTACGTTAGCTGTTAAAATGAACAAAAATGATATATAAGAATCGTGGATAGACAATTTATATGGTAGGTAAGATTTCTCCCTTACTATAGATAGAAGAAAATATGACAGATGTACGATTTCGCTAAAATATTAACCTAGAGATATTAAAAACACGTTTGTTTTTCACTAGCAGCCATAATGACACTCCGAAGCAGAAGTCGGCATCCAGAAAGTCACAGATGTAGACGGGGAAACGTAATATTATTATGGATGTAATAAAATTTTATTCCTTTCTTCCTTCCCAGTGAACTGAACATGTAACACATACGTACGTGATGCTTTCACATAACCGTGTGAGTACTAATTGTACCTGCTCGTTTTTTTGTCTTTGTTTCGCTAACCATTTCGAGATTCACATATAAAATATGTACTATGAACGCGAGTTTCTGTTACACGATAGTTTGAAAAGTAAAAGTATTTTCATAGTTATATAATAATAAAAGTACTTTAATAGTTTTAATAATAAAAGTACTTTCACAGTAATAATATAGTTTCAACAATGGATTTAATTATTATGATGTGAATACGCCACGTCTAGGGCTTCCAATCAACTGCCCAATTTGACTAACCGGTTTTTGATTATTTTTATATTAATTGGTTTTAACATGAATTTTTTTTTTCTTAATAAGAAACACTAAAATTCTTATGATACACCTATAGGTAGTCCTAGGGCGGTTTTTAATTATTCAATAAATATACTGACGGCAGAAAGTATGACTTTTGTTTGGGATTAGAAAGATTTGACAATAGTCTGTCCGTCATCATGGGGATGGTCATAAAAAAGAACACCTGTGAATAACACGTTGTATTTGAAGCTATGTTACGGTCAATCGCTTCACCATAATATACTCAAAATAACGTGGTTGGATACAGTGGCGTAGCTGCCCGGGGGCTCGAGCCCCAGGAGAGGCCGGAACCGCTGAACAATTTCAACAATCGGAATCGCTTAACAATTATAGCTCAACAATTTTAGGATATCCAGGGGAATGAGGAGGGGGGGGGGGAGGAAATTGTTGGGCTAGGCTACTGGTTGGATATATATTATTATATATATACAGAGTGTAACATATCTAATCAATACTATTTTATGGGTAGATATCTGACTAAATAACGAGTCAAAGATGTTCAAAGGGTAAGTGTATAGGAGTACAAATTCTGCAACGTTACGAAAAATATTATTGTTCCGTACAGGAAACAAGAAATGTAGACAAGGGTGGTTTGCCGATATCCGCTTCTCTCAATTGGCGATGATGATGATTATGAGGTCGAAAATGAAATGAAAGAAATGGAACACAAAAGATGTTCAATCTAGGCACACTTCGACGACAGAAACGAGAATGCGTTCTCGCACGCAGAACACCTTGTTTTATTTCAGTTACAAACAGTACATTTATTTATTCATATTTTGCCCACTTTTTTAACAAGGTGCATTTTACTACTGCCCGGTATTCAAAACGTATAATTTATTTGGTGTCTCTGCGGCGACTAATCCTGTGCGATACAATTATTGTATGATTATACTTCGAAATAAATATTCTTAGTATATCTTTGCTCCAGGCCATAAATTATCTAATAAAAAAACAGTCTGGCCGCTCGAAGTTCGATGACCTTTTATTTTTTGTATTCAATATATAATTTGGAATCGATTAATCGAAATAATCGCATATCTACGACTTTTGAAAAATGTTTATGTTATATTTTCAACATGGTTGAGATTAGGCACATGTGGCTTGAATATTTTCAACATGTATTTTTAATATGTATCTATTCCTAAAATATAGTATACTAGGTATGCTACGTCCAGTATACAAATTAAAATTTTCTATCCGGATAAAAATAACCGGTTTTTAGTGCAAAATACCGGTTAACCGGATTAAACCGGTTCAGAAGCTCTAGTCACGTCTGACGAACGTGCCAAGGAAAATAAATATATTGTAGTGAAAATGATTAATTCTCGGGGGATGAAACATTCACACCACTTTGAGAACATTAAATGAAAAATGTAGTAGCTGCCTGCGATTCTCCTCCATAAATCGCAGTTGACACTGACACGTATATTTTTTTGAATTACCACGTGAGAGCTGACACGTGCTCGCGAAGCGCTTTCATTATTTGCGCGTACTTTTAACACAACGAAAATAATAAGCGCGTCAATAAATTACGTAAAAGTCAGCGGATGATTAATGAAGCCTGCTGACGCTGAGGGCAGGAAGATTGGGTTTCTTTAAGGGTTTATTTGGAAAATAAAGTGCCCGGGATTTCCCGACAAAAATAAAAGTAAAAGTGATTTATAGCAGTGGAAAAACGATAAAATTACGAAGCGTATGCAGGTTTTTCTCACTGATTCTATCTGATCGAAGCTTATTCAAGTACTTTTATATATTGGCTATCGTTATTAATACACATGTAATTTAGATATTTCATATTTTACTTATTATAATTGCGATGTCCTTGGATTATACCGATGTGTATGTGTGAGCTTCACCGCCCACGCGGGTCGTGTGCGTGTGTGTGTGAATGCGTATATACGCGCGGGTATAAATAGCGGTCATACACAGGGCGCGCCCTCTCCCTCCAATCAATGACTTTGTAATAATAAAAAACAATATTCTCAAGTTTGGTAGTAATTTATTTTAGTTTACCTATAAGTATTATGTTAGAATAAGGCGGCACTGTACATAAAGTGTCGCGCCTAATTAATTTGAAATACTTAACTTCCAGTAAATTGTTTAGAGGGTTTTTTATCAGAATTTTTTACCCTTCCAATTCATGTATTAATATAAAACACATATGTTGTTTATTACAATAAAGTAGTTAGTAAAAGTGTCAAAGCGAGTAGCGCTGATGCACTTGTAGTAGTAGATTTGGCGGTCTATCCGCATGTAGTGTACTCAGAGTGTCGTAGACTCTATGGAATTGTAAAAAAAATAAATTGGCGCGCCCTCTTTTGCTACGCTACCGTTGTCTCGTTATAGTTGTACATCTTGTGTAGTAATTGTATCTCTTTGTAATAAATTGTTAATTGTCACCACGAGTTTTACTCAGACCCTTAACAACTCCGAAAGGTACAGCGAAGACGTACTATTACGCAAGTACGTAACAATAATCATACACGCGTACGGCGTTTACAAATTATATTACATGTCATTGTCCTTTTAACGAATGTTATGTTTTTTGAGTGTTAAATTTCTTCTTCATCGTATGCTCAATGCATATTTCCTGAAGTATGTAGAACTTGGTGCACAATACGTGTTTATGTAAATGCCTTCGATAGCTGGTTCCTAGGTATCCGATTAACAATAAGCACACATATGATATATATGATATATAAACTGCACTAACCTTTTTAATTTTGCTGTATTTCCGGTCCGATGTTGTTGTTCTTTTAGCTGGGTTGTCTTCTTTAGATTTAGACCGACCGAAGCGCGCACTGGTGGTTTATTTGGACCGCTGAACCGGTCGAAGCACGGGATGTAATAAGAATGACGCCTGTCGGTTACCGTCTTCTTAGCTTTCCGAAAAAAGGGTGGCAATACTCACATACACACACATACATGTACATTATTATAAACCAAGAAACCCAGTGGTGTCAATCGAAATTCCAGGGCGCGTAAACAATATGTCTTCATCCCTTCCGGTCTTGAGCTGTGTTGATGGCAGCGTTTAATGAGAACCACGTTAACTCTTATTATTTGAAAAATAATAGTTCTTCTTCTGAAGGTAGGTTTTTATTTTGTAATGACATAATTAATGAAATAAAGTAATATAACTTTGTTTCCTTATTTTATATTATATTTTCTTGTTTTATTCAATCCATATTACAATATGGCATCATTAGTTGGGGATCAGCTTATAATACTAGCCTGATTCCAGTACAAAAATGATCATGGAAGTAATACTAAAAAAACTAATAGATTATCCGACAAAATTACTTTTCAAAGAATTAAAAGTACCTACATTTTGTGATCTACTTAAAAGAAAAATATCATTTTATTATTGAAAATCGTACTAGGTTTAAATTTGTATTTTAATACTCAAAAATTAACAAATCATTTGCACAACACTACTGTACGCACATAGGAAACAATAATTTAATTTATAACAAAGAAATAATAAATGTTATCAAAAAATACTTTAAAGATACACATGTATCACGAAATATATAATATTTTTATTATTAATTATCTATTAATTTATTGTGTTTTATTTTGTTATAAGCTCAAATAATTACGCCCAAGAACTTTTAAAGGTCCTGAGAATAAAACTGCTACAACAGTATATTGAATTACCTAATTGCATCTTGTTTTACTCTTTATATATCTTTTTTTATATGCTATCTAATTGTATCTTGTTCTACTCTTTATAAATTATATATATATAATTTTTTTTTATACACTGAACGTTGAACTTACTTTAAGTTTTACGTTGTAATTATATGTTATTTTTAGGAGAACACATTCTTATTGTGAAGTTGTAATTATTCAGAAAATAGGTCTGTGATATTTTAAATATGAATTAAATATATTAATTAGAAAGTAGTAATATACATATAAAATCAATTTTATCGAAAAATATTGTCGCTGTAGCGTAGTTGGATAATGCACCTTCCCCGGTTAGGAAAGAGATCCAGGTTCGAATCCCGGTGGCGCAACAACAATATTTTTCGATAAAATTGATTTTATATGTATATCTTTCTAATTAATATATTTAATTCATATTTATTATATATTATTTAATTGCATCTTGCTTTACTCTTTACATATACCATATATTATATCTTATACATTGAACAATGCATTTACGTTAAGTTTTATAAAGTATGTATCTAATCTAATGACATCTTGTTTATCTCTTTATATATATATTTTTGTACATTGATCATTACACTTTGTTAACTACTGTACCGGAAAAACACTGTCTGCTATAATACAGTGTGCTACTAGTGTAGCAGGCAGGGTACCCAAATATATTTATTACTTTTCTGAAATGTTTATCTGATTATATTATAACACACTGTACTAAGAAACAAATAAATAAAAAAATATTATTAGTTAATGTAAACAATAATTATTAATATGTAATCCCCTTCTCTGCACAACCACATGCTTTTTAGAGAAGTTGTAGAATTAAAAAAAAAAACTTATTATTGTATTGTTTCATTGTAATTATAACAGATTAATAAAAAAATATATTAGACATTAGAAAAAGTGTGAAATTAATAATCAGAAAAAAATTATAAACAATCTATTGAATATTTTCACATTGACCAATGACCAATTTTTAACTTTAGTGTACAACTCATCCTGAGGAAGCATACATTTTATATTTAATAAAGTGGTGCTAACAAAGTTATTCATCTGTTATTTGGTCTATCCATCTTGCAGGAGTCCATCTTCTTGCTCGCTTCTCCTCAACTGTCCTTGTGATCGTGAGCTGCTCAACACTCTCATCATTTCGTCTGGCAGTAGTCCAAAGTAGGTAAGAATTCTTCTCTTGCAGGTAGTCGAAAGTCTTTCTGTAATCCTTAGCATATTTGTGCGTTTCAAGCACGTTGTAATTTATTATTGGAAATATCACATAGGTATTGGATGTAACAGACCTAGTCCATAACATTTTATGGATGGATATCTGACTAAATTATAAGTCGAAAATGTTCAAGAAATATGTGCAAATTCTGCACCGGTACGGAAAATATTACTAGCAATATTTGAATATGTCAAAAAGGCACTATTATTAAACAAATAATAGATATCTCATAGAGACGAAGCTATTTTTTAATATATTTAATGGAAAGATATGGAAGAATGGGTAATTACAGGGGTAACAACCTGTCTTCTGTCGTCAAAATTGAAAAACATTGATTTTTCAGGTGTATTTTAGTATAATGTGTTAAAAAAACATTTTACAGATAAAGAATATTGCTTTAAATTATTTTCAAAAAATAATAAATTAGATTTTCATTGTGATATATATGCTGTTTCAGGGAAATGAATATCAAATTTAGTCCATAGATGGCGATAGTAGTGGTATTCGAAGTGTTTCCACATATTAACATATACACAACATTAAAAAATTTGATAGATATGGAGGTTGATTGGGTGGAATGGTGAACGTTACATTGTGTGATTACCCATATTTCCATATTTTTCCATTAATAAAAAATAGCTTCGTCTCTATGAGATATCCATTATTTGTTTGAAATATTTACAAAATCTTGTTAAGCTTTAAGCCTACGTACTTCAGGCCCCAAAGCATGTAAATAATAGTTTAGCCACTCGAAATTCGATGACCTTTAATTTTTATATTCAATATATAATTTGGAATCAATAAAATATTTAAACTAATTGAAATAATGGTATAATTTTTTTGAAATGCTTATATCTACAACAAGGTTAAAATTAGGCACATATTCCTTAAACCTTTTCGACTCGTAATTTTGTCAGGTATCCACCCATAAAATATTGTAGACTAGGTCTGTTACACCCTGTATAAGTATAAGGGCATTGAACATTAGTAGAAAAAAAAATGATGACAATTAACTAACATCCTGACATATTTCACATAGACACAAAAAAAGCATTGTACTATGTTAAAAAAAGTTATGAACACAAAAACAAAGAAAAATAATTTATATTCAGATATGGAATCTGATCGTGGGGTCACTCCTGTAACTCAAGTATAAAACAAATACAAAATCTTCAAACAGCCATAGTGAAAAAAATTATAAGCCAAGATGCATTTAAATTGAGGCATAATCTAAAATTATTATATTCATCCATAAATGTTCTTCCTGTACACGGGCTGCTACTGTTCCTTTTAATAAAATACAATTATTACAACGATGCTCTAAATAGGGTGGCTTCACAAGGAAAAATTACAAAAGGTGTAGCAAATCTGAATCTAACGATCCCCAAAATCACCAACAAGTATGGATCGAGGACAATAGAATTTGTTTTTCCTACAATAAAAAATAAACTGCCTGGGTCTTTACAAAAGAGCACGCTTTCTCCTAATTTAGAAGAAATGATTAAAAATGGCTTATAGAAGATAACCTGTAAGAATGATATGTATTGTATAAATGGTGACTGATTAATTGTTATGTTTTTGAGTTTATTAAATATAACAAATGTATATAAATATGCCTGCAGACAAACATCTATAAAGACGTTTTGTGGGTTTAGTGTTAATAAAAAAAAATATATTACATCGAAGAATATTGTTAAATTACGTTTTTAATTATTGATAATAAAACGGAAAATATGTCAATGTCGGTGAACAAATCATTGTATGGTCGGTACATTCTCACTGTAGGAGAGTGTAATCGACCCGTTCGACTTGTAAAAAAGGTTAAGTGAGGTTGCGATCGTGATATTCGTTAATTATTAATGACGAAAGGGGTACGTATTCTTTGTACAGTACCCCCTACAACCTTTGACCGATTTAAGTCAAATTTAGTATAGCCACTTTTTAAGACCCCGCGCGAAACATATTCACTCACATCTGGCTACCTACCCCTCATCCCTATAAATCTATATTTTTTTTATAAATCTATGCCCACGCCCAAAGCACTGAAATTCAGGAAGAATGTCTATTCTCAGAAATCGACGATGTACAGTGCGATCAAGAATTTTAATGAAATGTCAGAAAATATAAGAAAGGAGGAGAAACTGAATAGATTTAAAGTGAAACTGACCAGATATGTAAAAGATAAGTTTTAGTCAAAGAAAAACATTTAATCTTGTATATATTAGAGAATATATAGGAGTGCTTATGTATGTACTACGTTAAGAATTAAATAAATAAAAGTCTCGTTAGATAGACGAAATTATTAGTGGAGTGGGAGTGACATGGCAAAGAATTTCGGAGGACTGAATAGAGGGAGACTTGTGACTTGGGAGACAGTGGCTGACGATGACAATATACCATTACAATATAACTTAATTTTTAATAAAAACATTTACAGAATAAATCTATCTATCGAAAAAATATTTGGTTACTACCGAAATATGAACCTGGACCTTTTCCTATACGACTACAGAATATAATTTCCAAATTTGTCGAAAATGCAATCCACTGATATGGGGAAATGGTTACGATTCACCAGATAAGAAAAGTTCCGGGTTCGTATCCCCGTAGCAACCAAAATATTTTTTCGATAGACAGATTATTTATGTATATCTTTTGAAATGATTGATTTAATTTGTATTAAAAAATATCACAGAACTATGTTCTGAAATGACAACTACACAACAAAAATGTGTATTAATTAAAAAACTGTGTAAGAACCATCACGCCGCTTCCCCCCGGAGGTAGGCAGAGAAGATAGAGCGGCACACTCTTCTGCCCTGACACACAATTCTCGCCTCATCCACATTCATACATATCTGGTTTACCTGGTCGTGATGTCCTGTATTTCTGGTACCATCGACACTTGCGTCATATATATTTCTTACCATTCTCTTATCATTCATCCGTTTCATATGACCAGACTATTTAAGTGATCCCTTCTTAATTTTACTTCTAATCTTCTTCTTCGCCGGTCCATCGTTACGAGTGATGACGGAATGGTTTTTAGTGCTTTTGTAGATTTGAAAAAGTCGTATGATAGAGTTATAAGAGATCAATTAGGCTAGATATTATTATTAATTAAATTAGATAAATATGCGCCGCTCGTGACAGCTAACCGAGCGGATCGTGGCCAGAGGGTGGGAGGTGTATTGAGGGGGAGTGATTTCGGAAGGGAGGTTCCAAACCGTTTGTTTTTTTTTTGTATTTTTAGTTAATTTCTCCCCAGAATGGTGCCGTCGTATCTCTGAAAGCGGAAACGGATGAAAATGGGCATCATAAAATAGGTAGAATTTTCCAAAGTGCTTTTATTCGAGTATTTATTGCTGCCGATCCGTATCGCTTCGGATCGCTGATTGCCCCCGCGACAACTCGGGGTGATACTTGAGAAATCAGGAACGTTTGTTGTGTATCAATGACATACGAGTATCACTTAAATAATAAATATTAAAAAATCGACCATAATGGATACTAAATAATAATCGATGTGTATATAGATTATTATTATTATACGCACGCTATAAAAATAATGTCAACATGTTTTTTCATAAGCGAAATTAAAAATAAATATAAAATGTGAAGTAAAGCTATTTATCCGTCACCATTGAGTTGAGACACACAATTGTAATAATGTAGTTCTATAAAGAGTTAAATTTACAGCAAAAATGTCGACTGCTTGCGCATAGTTAGCTAATGCATGTGTTCTGACATTACCACAGAAATAGAACAACGAATTGTGTCTCGATGACCTCAATGGTGCGTGAAAGTCAAGAAAATCATCAATTTGGGAGCAGTCTATCATACAATTGATGATCCTGTATAGAAATATAAAGTCGGTCATCGTACGTCTCGCTGATAATTTTAATAATTTCAAACATCTAAGGAGATGATCGTAATTGATATCCTTAGACATATATTTAATTTAAAATGAATGAATCTTAGAAACTTTCTTTGGATTCTGTCAACCGCCGCGCAAGTGTGGCGACCGTATGACCGAATTATATTCTACCTGACGTCTGACCAGAGAAGTGTAGAGGACTTTATAAGTGTGCAGGTCTCAAAATTTTTTTGCAGTCCGCAAAACAAATCCTAACATTTCGAGACCTTTATTAGTTTCTCAATCAATGTGGGAATTATATAGAAAAGTGATCATGAATGCAGCCCAGAAAAAAAACAAAGGGGAGCAGAATGATTAGAGTAACCAATCCTAGATGAACAAGATAAGATGAAGAATTATGATAATTATATATGATGAAATAATAATTTCTTAAATTATCGCTATATAATACATTCAATTTTGAATCTATTACGACGTTCAAATGTTTTATTTCAGTCACTTTCTTCAGACTTTAACCATCTATGACAATTCCTGGTGTGATTAGTATTCTTTTATGGCCGTGACTGAAGTAGTTATATATGTAATATTAATATTTTGTGTGTGAACTTTTTTACTTTTTATTAACTTTTTAAAATTTTATATTTTTTTTATTTATTAATATTTTTCTTGGTTTTTTTTTTCATAGCATTATATTGATTTCATAACCTTTAGAGTATAACATAATATGTATTATATTTATGGCGAATTGGGTTAAAAAAAAACCTGATCACGCTGGAATAAACACATTATTATTATTATTATTATTATTATTATTACTATTTAAAATGTTCATGAATTTAGTTTTAAATACTAATTTAATGTATTAATTATAAATATATACATATAAAATAAATTTTGTCGAAAAATATTGTTTTTGCGCTACCGGGACATCCCGGTATAATTGATACAACTTATATTATTAAGGAGAACACATTCTTATTTATCCCGGTAGCACAAAAGTTATGTTCTGAATAATTACAACTTCACAATAAGAATGTGTTGTCCTTAATAATTTAGTTTTGTTCACACTTAGTTTTAGTTTATTTCTCTTCAGACATATTGCTATATTATTTATAGTTTAATTCATTCAGTATAGTTGCATAATTGTCTTCCGCTATATATATGAGTGCGTCGTTTTAGCATTGTTACTTTTACAGAGCCGATTGTTGAAATCTGACAGGGCCGTTCTCCGATGGTTTATCTGATCGCACCATGTCTTTCGCGGGCGCCCTCTGCTCCCGATATCGAAAACAATCGCGTCGTATATTTACTTTACCATCCAATCCTCACGCATATGTTGCCGCATGCTCAAACAATCTCAGCAACCCGACCCGTTTCTTCAAATGTAATAAAATATTTTTATTTAATTAGGCCTAATACTAATATTAGAATATATGAACAACCTTACAGCATATAAGGGATGTTTTTTTAAAATGAAATAAAACACATAAAAATTATGTACCATATACCAATGGCCAATAACGCGACGAATGTTGACTTCCAAGTCATCTATCGTCTCTGAATTATCGGCGTAGACTAGCCACTTCACATATTCACACAGAAAATAATCCAAAGGTGTTAAATCACACGCTCTCGGAGGCCAATTCCCAGGTCCATTACGCGAAATTGTGTGCTCGTCGAATATTTCCTTTAATAAATGGATCATAGAGCGCGCTATGTGACATGTTACACCGTTTTGTTGAAACCACAGCTCTTTCACATTAATGCTATGTGGAACGAAAAAGTCAGTAATCATGGATCTATCTATAGCGCTCTCCATTGACAGTAACGTTCTGGCCGGCATCATTTTTGAAGAAACAACAGCTTCTTCAAAGCGCACTGTACGACGTCTCTGAATTTGAGTATGCGTGGTGCGTTAACGATCCATGTTTATTCGAATTATTTCCTCGGATGGACGATTATGTCGACCGTAAAACAGACGTAGCGCACGGTAAGTTTTGCGAACTGAACCACGATTTTCGAAATAAATTTGCGTAATTTGCGAGCGTTGTTCTGGCGTAAGTCTATTCATGGTGAAATGGCAAACAAAACTGAGCACAAATCAGCTGCCAGCTGTCAAATTGGCTGTCGCTGGAAAAAGTGTTGCCAATTCGAAAATCAAATTTTTAAAAAAACACTCTTTATAAAAGTTTTAATACAAAATTCGATGCTTATGAGAAGATGTAAGGGTTCGTACTATTTTGTATGTGCTCCGAGATCGTTGACCTTGAAACACATGCGCTTTTGTATTTGTGGAGTATTTTTTATATCTTCTCAATAATTGTTAGATTTGTAACACATCTATTTTGTAACGTGGCTTCTACTTTTTCAATCACAAAAAAATGTATTCTGTAACATGGTACATAATAGTTTTAAAATGTTTTCACATTATTCTTTAATATCATTGTAGGACTACATATTAAGGTCATTAATAACCTCTTAATAATTTGTCTATTGAAAATAAAAAAAATATTTGTGACATTAATTAAATTTAAAAATGAACGTAATATAATTTCATGCCGTACTTCCTTCCCAGTTGACTGTACACATAAAACGCTTACCCGTCCTAATTGTGCTCACTCGAGTTTTTTTGCGTCTTGTATATATATAAGTATATGTGAAAATTGATTAAAAAAGAAAATGCAAAGGGTTTATTTGAATATCCAATTTTTTTATGTAAAGCCTACTCGCTCGGCCTTGGCTTAGGCTTTATCTTTTGCTCACTTTTCAATCTAGGCGGCGTCGATCGAGCCGAACTACTCCTGCCTGCCTTCCTGAACGGGGGCGACTCCGCCGACTGAATTTCTGTGACAAATAATATCGACGCGATTTCAATTACCGATACGGCCCCGGATAAATTGGAATCGGAACACCCGCAGACACCCCGCTTACACCGAACGGCGAGTTATCCGTACTCGGGGAGGCTTTTCGTATTTAAATCATCCCCCGTGAACCCGCGACGCGAGTCGCGCGAAAAGACCTACCCTTTAATAAAAATATTTTTTTACATATTTCATTTTGATTTAAAAAAATATATTTTTAAGGTATGTTATGATGAGAGTGAATGCATCGGAATGAATTCAAATACCTTAATTCGGATCATCATTCGTGTTAAAATATTAAAGTATTCGACTTGGCTTACAGTGAGGAATAAAAATAACTAAGACATGGTGTGGCATGCGCAAACTATTTTTTTGTTTTCGTTCGTTGATTTTCCTAGATGTTTTAAGTGGTTCAGAATTGTTGGATGACAGACGCATAACTTATGTGTAAACTCTCGAATTATCGTGCGTAGTTCTGATTCAATTAACGGCTTTAGTTGGTTGTTATCAACTGAAAAAGGTCACCCATGATCCTTTTCATCTTCGAGGCTGTCGTCCCCAGTTTGAAATTTTCGGAAACATCATTGCAAAATGCACATCAACAGGATAATATGAAAAAAATAAGATTAGAAATCAGAACATAAATGTTACTTTAATTTGTAACTTAACGATCGAGAAAATTTTAATCTTAATAAGTACACGTTGAGAAAATTTCTTTTGAACAACTTTAAACGAGAGTTTCAGTTTAAAGAAAAATTAGGCAACATAAATCCTTTCACTCAACCGATAGGGCAGCAGATAAGCTGGTGAATAAGGGAGGATCAGAATTACTTCCATAATTATGCCATCGTGCTCCAGTTTGAAGGGAGTTAACAAATTTAGATATCTCCGCGGAATACTTAAGTGATGGCAGCAAGACAATGAGATCGCGAGAAGATTGGGAACAGTCGGTGGAATATTCCACTCCCTGTTTAAAGCGGTTATCCAGCTTCTTCATATTAGATGATTTGTCGTCACACTGAAGGGATGTCGTCACAGAAGTGTGTCATTTTAAAGTAGTGTAATACTTGATGAAAATCGTGCTAGAGGATTACCATAGGTCATACAAAAGGATTGTAGTTCCAGAAGATCATAATACAAAACTACAAGATTGTTGTTCTAGAAGAATATCGTGTTGGAGGAATGTCATCCTAGAAGAATATTGTATTGGAGGAAGGTCATACTAGACGATTGTCGTTCTAGAAGATTTTGATATTGGGGAAAGGTAATTCTAGAGGTGTGTCATTTTAGAGTAATGTTATATGAGTATCGTATATGTACGAGGATTGCCATTTTTGAGGAACATCATTCTGGAGTAAGGTCGAAGATTGTCGTTCTTGATGATTATCACACTAGGGGAAGGTGATACTAGAGGTGTGTCATTTTAGAGTAATGTCATATGAGTGTCGTATATGTACGAGGATTGCCATTTTTGAGGAACATCATTCTGGAGTAAGGTCGAGGATTGTCGTTCTAGATGATTATCACACTAGGGGAAGGCATACTAGAGGTGTGTCATTTTAGAGTAATGTCATGTGAGTGTCGTATATGTACGAGGATTGCCATTTTTGAGGAACATCATTCTGGAGTAAGGTCGAGGATTGTCGTTCTTGATGATTATCACACTAGGGGAAGGTGATACTAGAGGTGTGTCATTTTAGAGTAATGTCATGTGAGTGTCGTATATGTACGAGGATTGCCATTTTTGAGGAACATCATTCTGGAGTAAGGTCGAGGATTGTCGTTCTAGATGATTATCACATTAAGGGAAGGCATACTAGAGGTGTGTCATTTTAGAGTAATGTCATATGAGTGTCGTATATGTACGAGGATTGCCATTTTTGAGGAACATCATTCTGGAGTAAGGTCGAGGATTGTCGTTCTAGATGATTATCACATTAAGGGAAGGCATACTAGAGGTGTGTCATTTTAGAGTAATGTCATATGAGTGTCGTATATGTACGAGGATTGCCATTTTTGAAGAGCATCATTCTGGAGGAAGGTAGAGGATTGTCGTTCTAGATGATTATCACACTAGGGGAAGGTGATACTAGAGGTGTGTTATTTTAGAGTAATGTCATATGAGTGTCGTATGTAATGTACATGTACGAGGATTGTCATTTCAGAAGAGCATCATTCTGGAGGAAGGTCACACTAGAGGATTGTCGTCCTAAAAGAATATCATACTGCAGGAAGATTATAGTAGATGGATACCATTTTAGAACAATGTCGTATACATAGTGCAAGAGACCTAATCCACAATATTTAATAGGTGGATACCTGACTATATTACGAGTTGAAAATGTTCAAGGAATATGTGCAAATTCTGCACTTCTGTGTATAGTTTTCTGGGCTAATCTGCCGTGCATATCTGACCTTTCTGGACCCTGCAGTGGGATCCGAAACGTCGGCCAGGTCAGATATAGACGGCAGATTAGCCCAGAAAACTATGCATAAAAGATTCTGAATGATTGTGAAAACTTAAGAATATTTTTAAATTCTACTCTGTTACGGAAAATATTATTGTTTAAAATTTTTGTTGAATTATGTTTGTAGTTTACGTACTTCGAAATAAATATTTGCGAATTTGTTCCATTATTAATCTATTTCTTTATTTCAGGCCCTAAATCATCTAACTAAAAATAGTCTAGCCGCTCGAAATTCCATGACCTTTAATTTTTGTATTCAATATATAATTTAAAATCATTAAAATATTTCAATTAATTGAAATAATCGCATAATAACATTTTTTTTAAATGCTTATATCTCTGATATGGTTGAGATTAGGCAAATATCCTTTAAACATTTTCGACTTGTAATTTAGTCAAGTATCCACCCATGAAGTATTGTGGACTAGGTCTGTTACACCTGTATAATGAATGTTGTACACGAGGATTGCCATTTTAATTTTTTTTTGTCTGTTTTGCCAGAAGATTGTCGTTCTAGAAGAATATTATAATGAAGGAATATTATACTACAATCGAAAATTAATGATGGAATGTACATGTAATGTTATTACATACATGTTACTCTAGAAGTATGTCATACGAGAGTTATTTCATTCTATATACATGTCATAGTAGAGGTTTGCCATTCTAGAGAAATGACACTGGAGGAATGTCATTCGACATAGATGAATGTCGTACTGGACGATTTTCATTCTATGAGAATATCATACCAGATAAACGTCATGTTGTTATTAGTTTTTAATTCAGTTCAGCGCCGATAAATTGACGTTTATCGATAAAATAACATTTTAATATATACCTTGTAACAATATTTGTTTATAAATATATCAGAAAAATATACATGGCGAATTTATTAACGTTTGCAACTGTTCTTAGGTCGGTAGCAATTTTTTATTCATTAACTCGATACAGCGTGATTATGAATTTTGTTTATTAAATAAATTATTTTGGCATTTAAACACAAATATCAGAGATAAAAGAACAATTTAAATTACTAAAAGCGATCACTTTAGTACCGCTCACGTGATCAAATAGCTCCGCGATTTTTTAAAAATATATTACTCGATTGGAACGAAAATTTAAACGCTGACAATATAATACGCATTCATGTAAAAAATACGCCTTGTTTATACATACATTTAATTTTAGAAGAGTAAATACTTTTACTGTTGCATAAATGTATGATAAACTATCGGATGTTTCCACAAATAATGTGTGTAGAATGCTCCACGTCTCGCAACTGATGTTAGAAAATATAAATTACGATTATTTAATGAGTCTACTTTATTTGAAAAAATTAGCCTGGGGAAGACGTGTGAGCGATATAGCATGTTGCACTGCCCTGAGTTAACACAGATGGTTTCGTATAAAGTACCAACTCAAATGAGACAACATGAAATGTTCTTTGCAGGTACACATAGAAATAATTATGTTGGTAACTCGCCAATATCGCGGATGCATCGGCTTGGTAACAAGTTGAATTTCGTTGACATTTTTCCTTGCAGGATCATACTTGAGTTGAAGAAATAAATTATACTTAGTTTTTATTTTTTTATGTTATATTGAAATGTTATTTAAAAATATACTGTTATATTAAAATAAAATAAAATTTTATTCTTATGTAAGAACCCACAAGGGCGTTGATGGAAATAAATAGATAAATAATATTCCAAACCCCCCTCCTATATGTACACTTTATTTCATGTAATATATGTAAATATAATGTTTAAATCCTATTTATAGTTGCATCAACATAAGTCTCCATGGGAAGCCCCCCCACCGATCCCCCCACCGCTCACGCCACGGCTCCAACCACCCTACGCATGATCCCAAATTTCAGGTAGATAAATTGGGTCTGGACAAAAAAAAAAAAACAATCCCAAAATAGGCGTTCATTTTCAGACGATATCTTTATTGGTAAGTATTTTTTTCTCAAACACGTTTCACAAAAATTTTCCGTCTGTCTTTTGCGACCATCTCACTCGACACATCTTCGCGAGATAGTAATATGTACAACACAAAATATATTTCTAAAGATTGTCTCGCGAAAAAAATATTTATTTTTAGCAAAATAAATTATGTAAATTTCGGCGTGGCGGCAATACACAATATTACTCCGAAAGAAATGTAAACGGAAAGAAAAATATGAAGTCGGAACCGGTGAAATTATCTATGTAGTGTTACGGGAAGTGACATCTAACCACTGACATGTGAATTAGTGATGATGATTGTGACTGTGATTGTAAAGACGACTGTTAACTGTAGTTGTTTGTAATTACTGGTATATTAGAACCAAAGCGCTCATCTAGTGATCGGGGGTTTGAGCCTCGTTTCAGAAGACCTATTTTCCTATTTTCATAGGATAAGCGCTTAGATTAGTTTGAATGTAGTAAGAATATTGATAAAAATAAATTAAAATAATATATTACTAATCAATTTATATATACGCAGCCTACATAACTCACATTGTGCTATGAAAATAGGATTAACTTGATGGCCTCCAGGAACGAGGCTCGAACCCCCGACCACTAAATCACTAGGCGAGTATCGTATCCACTAGACCACAGGCAAGTCAAATAATGATTATTGGATTTTATTCATATATAAATTTTCGAATCAAACATTAGACCTGCATTTTATACAGATAATGATATATATAGGAAAATTACTCACAAATCCCAAAGATTAGCTGTAAAAATTGTACTGCTTTATTTATATATTGGAAAAACAGGTTGAAAGAATCATAGAGCATTTAAGATGTTTAAACAGAATTTTACAATAAATTATTAGAAAATGATTATACTTTAAAATATTAAAATTAACCAAATCATTATAAATAACCAACAAAATTTAACTACAAGTCCTGTTCTAAAAATGTTGCCAATAATTTTGTATCATCAAGTCAATTTCCACATCTTTCCTCATCGTAACAATTTATGTTAGGTACTAGATTTATTTTTTAAAGTATTAGAAAATATGATTTTAGTTAGTTTATTTGACATCCTGATGAAGGAACGTATTTTCCGAAACAGACTGGTGTATTAAATTAAACTCATAAAGTGGCTAAATACAAAGTTTTAAAAAATATTTTTTTTTAAACAGAGATGCGTACACGAAATACATGTCACATTAATATTCTTACTATTTTCAAACTAAGCTAAACGTTTGTACTATGAAAATAGGACTAACTTGCTGGTGTCCTGGAATGAGGCGCGAACCTCCGACCATCACTAGGTCAGCGTCTTAACTAAGGTTTAGCTTAGAGTGTATGGTATTGGGAGTTTGCTGTAGTTGTAGGTGTAGGCTTTAGATTGTAGTATTTTGTTTTTGAAAATATTATCTGTTTTTCCAAATGCTGCCAAACCCAGCTGAATATGTGTTTATACTTCTGTATAAGCTCAATGTAATTGCCTGATATCATTTTTAATTCTCTGTTAGTTTGTTCATTTGCCGGAATTTTTGTCTTATCAAAATAAATTTAAATTTTAATACGTCATTGAGGTCTTGTAGCATTTTGAGTGCTTGCGATAATCACAAAACCAAATATAAATAATAATTATTAAAGTCTCTAATGCTCGTATTTAAATGTACATTTTCTATCAGACTCATTTGTTAATTTGTTAAACAAATATTTTCATAATGAACGCAGTTCGTAAATAGGGGATGAATATATCCGAAATCTCTAGCGGCAAGCTTTTGATAAATTTTGCAATTAAAATGAATAGATATTTACATAAAAATACACGCATCGAACATAATACTTTCGTATTACAAAATTCAATCGCGGATCCAATCAAATTATTTTGGAATTCATTACACAATTAATATGAATGCAATCAATTTATGAATTAGACTCAAAATGAAGGTGTTTTGTGGCGGTGATTTAATATTACAATATATTTCGGTTCTCTGGTGTTCACATAATATTGCAATATTATTATTTTTGGTCTGATTATACATCAGGCGTGGTTTAAAAAATATCGCGAGTGAAATGTCTCATGATAGATTAATGTAAAATGTCTGGATGCTGTATATTTGATGTGGGAGTCACATAGAACAATACTAATGTAATGTATTAATTATAAATATAAACATATAAAATCAATTTTGTCGAAAAATATTGTTTTTGCGCTACCGGGATTCGAACCTGGATCTCTATTTCCAATCCGGGGAAGTACACTATCAATTGTGTTATAGCGCCAGTATTTTTCATGACAAATTTTCGAACCTATATGTTACACTTTTTCAAATTAATAGATCTGTCGTTCCATTATTTGAAAGCCATCTACATTGTTTTTATAACATATAACAATGTATGGCGTGCAGTAAGTATAGATTTAGGTTATACTGCTTTTATTAAATTAATTATTTAGGTACATATAATATATAAGTATTGTACAGCTAAAAAAAGACAGTTTTTTATACAGATTTTAAAATGCATTGACCAACTAGGCAAGTCTATTTTAGGGCAAATTGGCAAAATCCAAATAACTCATTGAAGGCAAAACACAATTAAATATAAAATAAAACATACAAGGCAGTAAACGTGAATATATATAAAATGAGAGAATAAAAATACTAATGTGCAATACAATATGTATAAACAGAATGTAAGCACATACAAGGTAAAGGAAAATATCTAAGATTAATGTTATAATGCAGTCAGTATAATACACAACATGCAGTTATAAGAATTATTTCATAATATAAAACAGTTTACTTTCAGTATCTGCTCTATATAATATTAACCATCATTTTTAAATGCTTTAATGTCACTCAAAGTTTTAATATTATTTCCAATTTGATCGTATATTCTGGAGGCTTGAAAAGTAAATAATCTTCGACCAAAAGTAGTTTTCATTATTGGAACGATTTTAAGATCATTTGCTCTGTCAGTCCTCACAGATGGAGTGCTAATTTTCCTATGAAAGTTAGTTAATATATTCAGCATATATAATTGTCTTATATCCAAGACCTGAAATTTTCTAAAAAATGGTTCTGAAGGATACGAAAAGTCACGGCGGTCTTTTACTCTGAGTATAGCCTTCTGTGCAAAGTTTACTTGATATATATGTATGTACACCCGATGCACTCCCACAATTTTCAATTCCATAGCTCAAGATGGATTTGCACAAAGTTCACAGTTTTCATCATCTTTTTATTCAGAATATTTTTAAGTATTAAAAACATATAAATTAATTTTAGCAGTCTTTTAGTTAATCCATCTAAATGAACACCCCATCTCATGTGCCTATCAATAACTATTCCCAAATACTTTATTGTTTTACAACTTGTTATACTAGGACAATTACAACCATTTATATATTTACAATCACTTAAGTGTAATTTAATATTTCTAAAATTTTTGGGTTGTCCTACATCTGTAACGGAGAAAGATATAAATATTATTTTTGCTGCATTGTAACAATATTGATAATATGTAGGTTTTTTTCAGCAATATAATAATCATGTTCCCATGTTGTTCCCTTGAATATTAATACAGTGTCATCAGCAAAAGTTATGATTTTTCCCTCAATTTTCAATTCACATAGATCATTGATGTATATCAAAAAAAGCAATGGGCCCAGTATACGTCCCTGTGCGACTCGATATTCGATCTCTTTTTTGTCGCTTACTTTCAACTTTACTTCAACAATTTTGGTAGTTTGTATTCTTTTATCCAAATAACTTTCAAAGAACACAAGAGCCATACCGCGTATACCTAATAAAAACATTTTCCTCAGAAGTATTTTATGTGACACCGAATCAAAAGCCTCAGCAAGTCCTAAAAATATTTATAATAATATATGCCCTTTCTCCAGCATCCACAGATTCACATATATATTTATTTAAAGAGTTTAAGGTATTTTGGATACCTTTACCTGTTCTGAAGCCAAACTAATTTTCTTGTTCTAGATAAGAATATTGCCGCTTTTTCTTAGCTTTTACAATTATTTTAGACAGTGTACTCAAAGAGAAATTGGCCAATAAATACCCACATTGTTTTTCCTCCTAATTTAAAAATGAGTTTAGACTTTAGCAATTGCGCTCTTTAGAACATTTGGAAATTTTCCTTTGGAGAAACACAAATTTATTATGTGTGATAGAGGTTTACTAACATGAGTTTTGATATTTTTCATAATACAGTGATGCCTCGCGTAACGAACGCCTCGCACAACGAACTTTATGTTCGTTCTTTACGCGACTCACACAACGAACCTCGTTTCACACAACGGACTGCATCGTATTTAATCTTGCCGCCTGAACTCACCTGTGTATCAGCTGAGCTTCCAAGGTCGCACGCAGTCGATGCACGACCTTGCACGAACTTGCACGAACATGCATCAACGCGCGGCAGTCGTTCTTCTCTGCGTTTATCTCACGCACGTGTTTGTTTTTAGGATTTGAAACTGCAAGCCTCGGTAGACTCTCCTAAATCTGAGTCTGACTAAAAAATAAAAAAAGTATCTTTTTTATGTTACAGTACCATATTTTATGCTACAGGACGAATTAATTTTTTTAACATGTATTGTTATGGGAAAACGCGTTTCACATAACGAACTTGCTCCTGGAACGAATTAGGTACGTTATACGAGGCATCACTGTATTGGCAGATATTTTTCTTCAACAGTGGAAGAGTCAGGTTTAAGGGAGGTTGAGTAAAAGAAGCAACAGGTGTACACTAAAGAATCCTCAGATACTGAATTTTTATTCAAAATATCTAGAGCATATCCTTTTCCTACCTCCACAAAGAAGTCGTTAAAATATTTTGCAACCTTTTTTGGTTCATCCGACATAGCAATTGGATGTCCTTCTATATTTATTTAATTTATTAGACAGCTTTTTTGCCATAGTAGAGATTCTTAGCTGTTATTAATTTTCCGCATAGATTTTGATAGTTTATATATTTTGATTTAATCTCCATATTAAGTGGATACTTTTTTACTTTTCGGTGTAATTTATTCCGTGCTTGAATTGATTTTATCTTCTTTTATATTTTATTTCTCAGAATTATCTACAGAAAATCATATAGGTCTTCTTCTGACTCAATGTTTGAGGAATGCCAGCTTCTTGATAATCAATAGCTCTATGTAAAAAGACTGATTCTTTATTTTCATTTCAATATCGATCATATAATTACGCTACGAGAGCAAAAAAGAACAGGCCCATCATAAAGCCTAAAATGAGAACGAGCTTTGGTCAATCCTCCCATATGTTTCTGGCCCCCAAAGCTTGCAACATTTTGCCGAATAGTATGAAACAATTCTGGATGGACAAACTCAAATACCATCTCAGGAGCTGGTTATTGAGTGTCGGGGTGTTGGCAGAAAATAAACCAAGAAAAGATTCATGGAAATGATCACACGAACAGAGCATCATTTATATATATTAATTTTCTGTTTTGTGTTGTGTTTCAATCATGGGATAGTGAGAATATTTATGTTATGTTATTTATTATGTTATTATAATTGTTTTAAAACCCTGTTTACTTCATTTTTAATATTTTTGGTTTAGATTAAAAATAATGGTTTCATACTTGTATTGATAGATATAACGGATGAACCTGTCTTCTTCAGACTTCGCTCTATTTAAGGAGTCAGTGAACATCCCCTACATTATGAATCTTGAATGGAATAGGTATGTTTAATATTTTATATATTATATATATATTATATATATTTTAATATTTATGATGTATAATCTGTATGTATATTGGGTTAAATAAAAATAATAAATATATTTATACACTTAGGTACGTAAATGACAGAATCGCGGGAACATTAGTATAATAGTTAGTTAAAAAAGAAAATATTAAATATAATAAAAAATATGTCTATTATTTCTTTAATAACAAGTGACTTTGTAGGTGAAAATTCAGTAACTGTGTTCTTGGATATATTAAAAATTGCTAATAATATACTTGTCAAAATAAGAAAATATATAAAATTGAAAAATATAGATTTTTCATGCGTATTCTAGTATAATGTGTTAAAATTATTCACAGATAAAGAATGTTGCTTTAATAATTAAAAAAATATATTCTATGCTGTTTCAGGGAAATGAATGATCAAATTTAGTCCATAGATGGCGATAGTGTAGTGGTACTCGAAGCGACTCCACATATAACATATATATAATTTTTAAAATTTTGATAGAGATGGGTGAGAATGGTGAACGTGATCACTTAAGCCAGCCGAAGTAAGGTCGTAAGCCCTGTAATTACCCATACTTCCATATGTGTCGTCGCAATGAAATATCTATTATTTCTTTAATAACAAGTGCCTTTGTAGATACAAATTCAGTAAATGTGTGTTCTTTGACACATACAAATATTGTTAATAGTTAGTTGTTCGGCGAAGCCGATTGCTTTCTGTAAGTCTGGTTCAGTTATGACATGAAGAAAGGTATAAAAATGAAATTGTGAAAAATTAAAAGATAAAGATTGTAGCAATTGTTAGTACAAACGTTTCGAACATTTTAATGTTGAAATACGAAAAATGTCTTACGAAGACTGTTGGAAGCTAGACCACAACCGTAAGAAAGATTTCATTTAAAAAAATGTTATAACAAACCAATGACCCCGTTCTGGAAATAGAACTCCCAAGACATTCAGCAGAGTTCACATATTTGTGAAGAATGAAAAAAAAGTCCAAGTTTGCGAGAATCTTGTTATGGTTCGGTTAGTTCATTCACACCGGTATATTTAATAAGAAAGACAGACGTGGATGAAAAAATGTTCGTATTTATACATTGTTACGGTGCCTTTAGGCCCTTGAGGATAGGAAGCCATAAGAGCCGCCACCGATTTAACTCAGTCTGGGTCCTCAAGTGTGCGTGTGTGTGTTCTGGTGTCACCTTCTACTTCGGATGGGATGATAATTGATTCAAAGGCAACTCTACTTTTCACATTATAAATATATTCACAAAACAAAATTAATCCCGACATTGATTGCACGGAGAATGTTCTTTAGATCTTCTTTCTTCAGGTCTTCTTCTGAAAAAGGGCACTTTTATTTATTTTTTCTATTTACAGATTTACCGGACACCATCCTTTGTCCATAACGCCCATCCTTCGGCCATCGCTCGTGTGTCGCCTTCTTGCTTGTTGCAGCGGGGTCTCTCTTCAACCCGCGGGTGGACCAGGACCATACATATCTGGGTCCATCGCGGTGATCCTACTCTTAGGCTATGCCATCATCATTCTTCCGCGCTGCCTTCTTTTCGAGTGTTCCCACCAAAAGTGACGTATCGCTCCGCTGCCCGCCAGAGTCGGATTCTCGTCTCTGATTCGTCCATTTAGATAGCCAATCATCAGATCTCGGCGCGCAAATTTAAACATCACAACATACTGTACGGTAAATAATACATTTTCATTTAATATTTCTGCAGTAGCAGAGGCTAGAGGTTCACCACTACATATTTTTATTTAAAAAATTTATACTCAAATACAATTTGCCAACAACCATTCATCTGCATCTGCGTGTCACCAAAATTGAGCTCATAAATTTGACTCGATAGTAGACAATCGGTAAGGCTAGATTGTGTTTTTTTACTGAAAATGTATTTTTGTATAGTAACCATACTATGCAAATCACTGGTGCGAAGCAAACTGCAGAGTGGATCGACGTCACGGCTCCCACGTGACACGACAAATCTTTATGTTGGATAGAGTGCAGGAAAAATTTCTGAGGTATCTCTATCGAAAGAATATGGTTATATAATATAAAAATCAGTGGCATAACTAAAGTATTGTAAAGAAAAATGTGAGGCCCCCCTGAATATGTATTATAATATTATTGCGCACTTATTAATTCAAGAGTAAGAATAAAATTGATCTCTTTTCTTTTATAATACACACATTTATGAAAAAAAGTGTGTTTTAAGCATTTATATGTCCTTGCAGGTGAAAAAATTCCCTATTTCGGTCTACGGGTATTTTCGCTTTAAGATGGTTTGATGGTCTTGTCCCTAGCCCAATCCTCTGATATTCACGGTCTAACATACCTAGTTCACAATATTTCATGGGTGTGTATCTGACTAAATTACGAGTCGAAAATGTTCTAGGAATATGTATGTAATATCTCGACTATGTCAGAAATTGTAGTTTTACGATTATTTTGATTAATTGAAATATTTTATTGATTCCAAATTATATATTGAATACAAACAATTAAAGGTCATCAAACTTCCAAGGGCGTGACTATTTTTTGTTAGATGAAGCAAAGATATAGATTAATACTGTATAAATGTCGCAAATATTTATTTCGACTTAAAGCTAAACATGATTTTTTTTAAAATTACAAGCAATAATATTTTCCGAAATGGTGGAGAGTTATTTTTAACTCGTAATTTACCATCCATAAAGTAATATGGACAAGGTCTGTTACACCGTGTATAATATTTACCGCGGTACTGCTATTTACATCGGTAAAATGATAGTTATTTAAAAATCCAATTAACAGTTTCTTCGATGCAGTATGTAAATGATATTTCGTTGTTATTGCGTTCATAACTTTTTATTTTGTATTGTGTTTTATTCGTGTCGTTTTCTTGTCTATGTGAAATAAGTCACGATGTTAGTAATTTGTCACCATTTTTGTCTTCTGTGTCCAATGCCCTAAATATGTTTTATTTCCAATAAAAAATCATATTTTCATCTGCTTTCGTAATATATCTACGTAATATGAGAAATGATTATTATAATCCTATGATTTTAAAAATTGATGGTTACCTAATGTATTATGCGTTGGAAAAAGTATCGATACTCGCGAAATTATCGATTCCGATATTGGAGAGCGCGGAATTTTTGGGCAGCTATCTAATGTGGGGCCCAATTTATTGCATTGGCTGCATTGGCTTAGTTACGCCACTGATAGAAACACATTATGGCTTCTAAAACGACAGATCCGGTGCAGCAACAGGGTGATATTTGTAATGGTGCCACCGTGTAGCTAGCTGGTGATAGAATATACCGAGATTACCACATTGTGATTGGTTATTTTGTCTTGATTTTAGGTACATATTAAGAAGTGGGGAGAAGATAATTTTTTGTTGGCTTTTGATGGTAGATAAAATAAATAAAACCACATACAGAATATTTCAACAAATCATTTACAGAAAAGGGAAAATTGACAATGAAGTTTAACATAATAATTTTACAACAATAAAACCATTAGCAAACATAGAAATTATATACTTTAACAGGGAATTTTTAATGATAAGTGTAGTGCCCCTGAGAATAAGAATATTAATATACATCGATTCCAGAGGAAGGGTCAACTAAATTCATTTAAATAAGTCGATTGTATAAGGTTTATCAACTGTTTGAAAACAAACTGAAACAGCTGTAACATCTAAATAACGCTTACGCAAACTAGCAGAACTCAATAATAATATTTATTAAAATTAGATTTTTTAAATTTCATTAAAAATTCTGTATGTTTTTGCATTGGATTATTAATGTTCTGCTGTTTATATTAATTAATATACCTATGGTAATCAACCGTGGTATCTTCATAAACACATTGAGATAGCAGGACTAAGGTCTGGTCACATTCCAAGCTTGGATTTAGATCGACTAGCAAAGACATCGACAGAAATCGACTGGTCGGAGGAGTATTGGAAGATGAGTAGGCACCAGGCATGATGTGAATGCAGTCAGCTCGTGAACTGGAGGAAGTAAAAGTAATATAATCGTCACCGGGGGCTGAACTCGAAACTATTAGTATCCCCTATCTTCCCATATCACTCCCCCCCTACAATTACCAATCCTAATCTGCCCTAAAAAGATGCCTTACTGTGTAAAAGTTCTTTACTGTACCCTTAGAATCTCTCATCTCGCCAGGCGTCACGCGCATACGTGTATATATACAAATTTATGAATATTCTACCATATATAAAAGATTAAAAGTATAATATGGATAATCAGGAACGTCCAGAATTTAAAAAAATATTATTTCAAACCTTAGTGACTCACATATAAAGTTCTTAACTTTCCCGTTCAGAATCTTGTATGTAGAGTTTATTGAGCTATTCTGCCGTGCATCTGGCAGATGCTTCGGATTCTATTGCAGCGTCCATTATCAGAGCTGATGTCGCTGATTGAACTTTTATTTTGGTATTCAACATAGTTTGGAATCAATAAAAAATTCAATTAATATAAATAATTGTATAACTACGACATTTTAAAAATGCTCATATCTTTGACACGGCTGTGATTAGACACACGCAGCTTGAATATTATCGACTCACCTTTTAATATGTAACTTTCTCTTAAAATACTGTACATTATATGCATTTAAAAAAATAAATAGAAATGTGTACACGGTATACGTGTCACATCAATATTCTTACTATTTTAAAACTATGGTGGCCTTTTGGAACGAGGCTTAAACCCCCGACCACTAGATCAGTAGGCGAGTATCGTAACCACTAGACCACAAGCACGTTGCACCTTGTATTTTTGTCAAAATATAAATTGAAATATGATATTATGGAGAACACATTTTTGGTATGACGTTGCATTTTCAGATCATAGTTCTGTGGTATTTTAATACAAATTAAATGAAACCCGGATAGGAAGAGGTCCAGATTCGAATTCCGGTAGCAATTCAATATTTTATAGATAGATATATTTTTTCTGTATATCTTTATAAATGATTAATTTAATTTGTATTGAAATATGATAAATAGTTGCCGATTTGATCATTCCGTATATACGTACTTTAAATCACGCGATCGTATAGAAATAGAGAATGTGAATTAGAATTGTGTAAATTGGTCAAAATGGATTTTTTCCATTTTCCCTTGAACTGAAAAAACCAGGTTTCGGATGTCAAAGAAAATCTAAGAAAATATCAAAATTTTTAGAGTTTTTTCGATCAATATTTTCACTTAATTTTCTTTCAAAGTGCGATTTTCAATTACCTAAAACGAATTTGGCAATTTTTGTGCGAAATATTTGTGGCATTCATAAAAATGAAAATGTTTATGTATGGCCGGAGAAATAAATTCGCAGTCTTGGTATTAAAGTTCCGTCGGTTAATTTATAATACGGGCCTTAAATATTCGGGTAATCCATTTGGTTTTACGCTATGAATATACCAGTCCTAGAATATCCTCTCAACTCGCAGAAATATTTATTTAATGCAAATATTTTATGTTAAACACAATACAAAAAAATTGTACGTGGTTAATTAAAATATTAAAAAATTAAATAGAATACGTGCTTATTTTATTTTATTTTTAGTAAACAGATTATCGATGTCGTTAATAATTCTGACAGATAATCCTAAAAATACATTAAAATACTGTGTTAACATATGTTACAACAATCTAGATCATAAGATATTACAGATTATAGTTTAGTGTGGTTGAATAATTGGATCATTCACACCATGGTTTGACATTACAAAAGGTGTCATGACCGTTGAACTTGTATATTACTTTTAAAATTAGCAATATTAACTTTGTGGTTAAAATTCATATTTTTATTTATTATCTTTGTTTTATTAACCACTAAATTGAGTTTAAATACGTCTACTGGTTTCGAAAAATACCATTTTGTTCTTCAGGATGTCATAAATAACTAAAACATATATTATTGTTTCTTTACCAGTTAGGTACTAAATTTATTTAGTACCTAACTCAAATTGTTACTTAAAACAAATTTACTCGAATAATATTTAAAATGGGACTCGTAGTTAAATTTAGTTGGTTGTTTATAATTTTTTGATTAGTTTTACACACTTTATTTATCTCCAACGATTCCAAATTATTTAATTTGTGACCAACACCGTTTATATGCAAAATTGACAATCCCAATTTTTTATCAAAATGCCATTTTCTATCAAATGATTAGAAAATTCTGAAAACCCACTATTGTTCAAACATAAACTTGTATATGGATAATTGTGTAAAAGAACTGGAATATATGAATGTAGGAGCGTAAATGGTCGATTTGATTGTATGCTGTTTATTATACGCCGATGATGCAGTATTAATGGCGAATAGTGAACAAGAATTACAGAGGCTAGTGAGTAGAATGTACGATGTATGCAAGGAAAGCGATATTATTATTATGAATGTCAACAAGTTGAAAGTGATGGTATTCGAGAAGGAGGAAAGCAAGACACCGGGCTAAATACTTGGAGGTAATGAATGTTTGGAACAAGCAGATGAATTTGTGTATTTAGGAAGCATGTTTGATAAAAATGGAAAGACAGAGAAAGATATCGAAAGGAGGGTGACTGCAGGGAATAAAGTGATCGGCGCTTGGAATGGAATTATAGCTAATGAGAACTTGTCAACTGAGGCAAGACTAGTGGTTCACAATGGAGTCCTGGTACTGACACCGATGTATGGAAGTAAGGCCTGGAGCTGGCAGAAGAGGAACGAAAGTTGACTGAATGACGAGATCACTTAGGCGTATATGTGGCAGATATATTTATGATAGAGTAAATAATGAAGAAATAAAGAAATGATGTAAAGCTGATCTTAGTATAGTGAGTAAGATTAAGAAAGGATCACTTAGGTGATTTAGTCATATGGAACGGATAAATGAGGAAAGAATGGTAAGAAATATATATGACGCAAGTGATAATAGTCCGCGGAAGACTTGGCACGTCACAGGGAGGTTTAACTGATCTGGGTGGTAGGGGATTGGGGTGTTGTTGCAAGATTGTTTCGCGTAGATGCTGGGCATGGTGTAGTGAGGTTGGTACGTGGGGGTGGCCGTGGTTGGGGGGGGATGGTTTGTAGTTGGTGGATGCGTGAAGCGCTCGGCGGGTAAACGAGGGGGGTTTTAGGAAGGGTTGGGAGGGAGGAACCTGGGCATCCGGGTCGCGTTGGGTTTGGGGTATATAGGTTTTAATTTTATTAATATGCGAGGTAGGTTCTCCGTTAATGGGTTTTTTTGTTTAATTGGGGTCTTTTGTTCTAGGCTTAGGTTGGTTATAGGTGGGTTTTGGTAACATGTAAGTTTAATGAATAAGGGTTTACTGATTGGGTTGGTAGGGGGGTGTGGTTGGCGGGGGGGGGGGGTGTTGTGGTGTTACGGCAACTGTGACTTGTAGTGAGGGTGGTTTTGTGGGTTGTTCTGGTTGGTGTGATAGGGGGCAGTGGGAACTCGGTTGTGCGATGGGGTGGGATGGCACTGGGTGGGTGCGATGGGGGAGTGGAAATCGGTGGGTGTGAGATGGGGGGGTGGAACATGGGTTGTGAGATGGGGGAGCTGGAATAGGTGGTGAGATGTGGGGAGTGGAGATAGGTTGGGTGTGCGCTCATGTTGTTTATGCTTATTGGGGTATTGAGGTTGGGGGGGCTTCTGAGTGAGGAATGTTGTATGGTTCGGTTTGTGTGGGAGATACGGATGGGTGTGGGGACTCTTGGGGTGTTTGTTGGGGGTATAATGTAAGGGACATAGGTTGGGGATGGGAGGGGTGGACAGGTTGTGTTGTGTTGTGTTATTGGTTTGTTTTTTTGGGTATTTGGTTTTGATGGCAGAGGTGTGGGAGGTTGAGGGGGTTTTGGCACATAGTAGGACTGTCTTCCCAGGGATGTATTTTTATTTCGGAGTGCGGTGAGACTTGAGTGAGCGTTGATGTCTTTACACTGTTACTTCGGGCATGTATTTGTGTGGGATATCAGACTTTTCTTTTTTATGTGGGGGTTTGGGGGTGGCATTTGGGTTGACGTTGTGACGTTTTGAAATGTGCTTGGATTGGAGACTTTTTGTTTTAACAGTTGTGTGGTTTTTATTCGGTTTGGTGCACTTGGCGGTCGGTAACTGAATGGGTGTGTGAGGGGGTCTGTTGTGCGACAACCAGTAGGGTGGGTACGTGGAGGTGGCACGCTGCTGATTGGGGCTTATTGGTGCATGTACATGTTATTTATTTACCGATTCTTTCGAGTAAATTTAGGAGCTCCTGATGTATGTGGGATCTGATTTGATATTTATTAACAATCATGTGACACTTATGTTTGTGTTAAATTTGGGCACTAGTATGATTTAGTGGGGGTGTGATTAGTTGTTGATTCCGTTGCATTGGCTCACTGATGTGTCAATGCAATAATGGGGTATTTATTGTGTAAATTTGGTATTCTGCACTTGTTGCTTTCTTTAAAAAGGGATGTTTCAAATTGGGTGTTGAAATTAGAAAGAGCAGACACTGACTGATTCTTCAGTGTAATATTAGCTGAAGTGTCAAACGCACTCAAAATAAATTGACAACTTAAATATTTTTTATCCATTTGTAATTTTTAAAATGTGAAAAATCGGTCAGCTGCAAGAAAAGAACTGCCATACTATGGTCCCAAGAAAATGACGTCTCTGAACCTGTTCCCGCGCGAAAGTTAAATGTCAAAATCATTGAAAATACCCTTTTTATTCACAATCAATGCCTGAAAATATTAGAAGAAAACGACGAAAATAAAGAGCAAGATAATTCTATAAAGCTTGGTTGTAATGGATTATTTGATATTAAAAGAACACATTCTTATTGTGAAGTTGTAATTATTCAGAACATAGATCTGTGATATTTTAAATATGATTTAAATATATTAATTAGAAATATATACATATAAAAACAATTTCATCGAAAAATATTGTTGTTTTTTTGCGCCACCGGGATTCGAATCTGGATTTCTTTCTTAACCGGGGAAGATGCTACAGCGACAATATTTTCTGCCACAAATTTTCGAACCTATATGTTACCTTTTTGATATTAACACATTTAATCGTTCTATTATTTGATAGAGCCATCTACCTTATTTTTACAGTTTCTCAAATATCATTGAATAGTCTGATAGCGTCTGCTATCAGATTACTCAAAGGTTAGGAAAGAGATCCAGGTTAGAATCCCGGTGGCGCAACAACAATATTTTTCTATGAAATTGATTTTATATGTATCTATTTCTAATTAATATATTTAATTCATATTTAGATTATTTGATAGTTATCGGAAAATTTTGTATAATAAACGCAGGGAAACTAGATTATTTTTTACAACGCGGACCAAAACGAATGAATTGTGTTACGTATGACATTTTTTTTGTTATTTTTAACGTTAATTTTATCAATACAGTGTTTTTTCTAATATAATTTTTTTTTTTAAAATCCCCTGTTGATCGCGAAATTTCGCTTATCGCGACCATGTCCAAAACGTATCCCCCGCGATCAACGGAGGATACCTATATATGGACGGTGATTGAACAATAAGAATAAGGTTAGGTATTTACGAGAAATTGTGACCATTGAAAATAGTATGTTGTGTGTTATGTGAATAGAGTTCATTGTATCGGTATCTTTTATTCATGATCTTTGTTAAGGCGACATCTAGTGTGTATTATTTATGTTGGGATGATATCTAGCGTCCTCCTGTAATTGCATATATCAGAAACAATGATGTGATCAAAGGGATAACATCCCTTTCAGTTCTATCGTCTGCCACTCAGATCATATCTAGGCAACGGACTAAACAGCTTCATCAACCACAAACCGTGCACATCATCTGAGAACTTAAGTCTCCTTAAGTTGATAATCGAAAAAGCATACTGGGAAGGATTTTAGGTCCGCTAAAACAAAAAACGCATTTTTTGATTGAAAAACTATCTATTGCAGAGTAAGTCACTATATTTTTGATTTTATTAGAATCAATTTTGTTTAAATAAATAAATAATCTCTCATGTAAAACTTTTAAATGAAGTTACATTTTTAAATAAATATCATTGATTGATTCGGTAGTTACTTCGTGGTGTAACATTTTAATTTAAAAATATAAATAGTTTTTATTAATACTTTGCACTACACACACACACACACACAAATTTTTAATGTTTTGGGAAGAGCAGTCCTTTCCATCTGCAGAAAAAAATTGAATTTGATTCGGAAAAAGCATTAATGAACAATATCACATTTTTAAATCCTTCGCCGACATTATCAATGTTTCCTAGAAGCATTAAAGCCACTCCCACCCTTACGTGCCTCACCACCCCTATAGCTAACTGTATTTAATTTTAGTTCAATTTACACCTCTAGATGGGAAGGACTGCTCATCCCGAAACTAATAACTTGAAAAATTGTGTGTGTGTGTAGTACAAAGTACCTTTTTACTTTTTCAAAATTTCAGGCAACGCGGCCTTCTTGTGGTACTCGATGGTGCCACGATGTTATTTTATAATTAAATTTATAATTGCATTAATCGTTATGATTATTGAATTCGTTTAACGATTCCTGCCTCCATAGGACGGCTCCCCAGTTTACCCAGGCGGTAGCTGCGCCACTGACGTCACTCCGATCTAATGTTTTAATAAATAACAAGTTTTCTTTCAAATTTGCGTACACAGAACACTCGGTACAAGGGCTATAATGTATTATGTATATGATGATAATCATTTTTATATTTATTATGCTATTAGGCAAATTGAAGATAACAAAATAAATGTATAAAGAAATTAGGGGTACATTAATTAATTGTCTTCTTTACAAAAATGTACTATTTGTGATTTAACGTTTCTCATTTTATCATTTTTGGTGGATCATCCTGTTGGTATCTTAACATGAAAATGAGTATCTATGATAGATACTAAAAATTTACAAAGGATATTGAAAATAATAGCAAAGAGAATATATATTCTGAGAAATATAAAAGATTGATTTTGAAAGCGCGGAAGATCATAAGATTTCAAAATCTTTGAAATTTAGATGTCCCGCCCTCCGTCAAACACAATAATTATTATTCCGCTTAAACCGTAGGCAATACTAGAAATTAAGTCCCTACGCTGGGTACTTTCCATAGATATGCAAATACAGTCATTAAAATGAAAATGAACGGTCTATATTATGAGGAATTCTATGGTCAAAAGCTAAGCTGTTTATATGAAAGGCTTAGGGCTTTGTATTTCAAAGGATTTTGCCAGTCATTAATATAATAAATTGGGATGATTGCATTTTTCACCCTCGCAGGGGTGAATTTGTATCTAGCCGCTTGTAGGCACGATAGATTACCACACCTTAAAAATAAAGTACAAATAGTGTAAGAAACAGTATTATGATTTAGTATATAGTGATAATGTTGTTTTAATTATTATTAATTTTATGTAAGTCATTTATGACACTTTGGGGATATATATATTTTTAAATGTTTAGGGATTATATTCATTGCATAGAGTCGCTCGGATAGAGCGACTGATGTTTGTAGGTTATGAAATGTTTGAGGTGAGAACTGAAGGACCTAATCCTCTTCAGATTCTCACGCACGTATATGAATGTCGCAGTGTCTATTGATGTTACGGAGCATGCGTACGAGTATAGGTGCTGGTGTTGCGGCTAGAGCAGGTTGATGAAATTAAACGGAACTTAAAAGATTGGCGTTTATTGTCGAATGAAACAAAAATAAATTAACATTATTTGAATTTTAAATTGTAAGTTAAAGTTTGTGGCTAGCGAAGCTCACTGGAGGTGGTTCATAGAGATGCGGCCGAGAAGATGGCCAGGGAAAAAGTAATTGCTTCAGTTGGCTTCTCAGGTCGGTTGCGTCGCGATGTGTTGTCATCTGAATTCTGTCGATATTCGGCGGCGTAGAATGGATGTAAAATACCTGGTTGGACAGCCAGGTCTGAGAGGCCCAACCAGGACCTCTACAGATGTATTAATACAATTTGTGCATACAATATATTCGTGATCTACCCAAATTTTAACCTGCCCTTTCTTTCCCTTTCTTTCCTAACCTGTCCTTAAGCACGAGCAAGAAAGAAGAAGTCGTCGTAATTAACACTTTCCAACTGTAGCAAGTTCAGTGTGCACTTGGAACTGTATACGGACTAATCTATCGTCGCTTCAATCCGCTTTTACTCCGCTAATGCTAATTAATCAATCTTTAATTTAATCCCGCTAATACATAAAAAATAATTCTTATTTGCGAGTGTTTGTTATACATCCCGCGACGCTTGTTCTTCTGGTGGAAACGGAGTAAACAACTGAACCAGCATCCGGTAGATAAAAAAAGTAAGTGCCTTCCTTTCTTCTTAATATTTCCACCATTGTTAAAATAAAAAAAAACGGAACTGAAAACCGAAAATATGAACACGATATGATAATGATAAGTAAGACAAATAAATAAATTGTATTCAGGGATGGCATAATACACGTGACCCACTTTACCTAGGGAGCCTCCAAAAATACATATTCTATGCTAAAACACCAAATTTATGAAAAAAATATACGCGTTCACAACGCAATGTTTCACAAATTATCAAAAGTCGGTGTTCAATATAAAAGTTATGATTAAAAAAATTGAAATTTTCGCTCACATTGTGAGTGGGTGTGGAAAAAAGCCAAAACGGATTCGCGTCGAGTATTTTTTCGAAGGAAAGCGTCACGAGTCAACGGCAGCTCGTCTGCTGAACTTTATTTTATAAGTACATACTTCCGCCGGATATTACATGAGAAAACTTACCTCACTATTTTCCCCCAGGTTCGACGTAAAAATTGATACAAATTCTCAAAGCGGCTGGGATTGACGATAAGGGTTTCCGAATAATAGGAAACTTTTATTGACATCAAAAAGCATTAGTGAAAATAGAGGACCAATTAACCGAACATGTGTATAGAGTAAGACAGGGTTGTACATTTCACTAGCGTTCTTTAATCTACATACAGAAAAAATATTTTAGTAGGCTCTCCTCTTCGGCGGTTTCTGGATTTCTTGGGTTGGCCGTGGCAGAGGCCTGTACGTGGGATTGTGTAAGGGGTAGGTGATATTACGGTCTCTTGAAATAATTGAGAGTTTAGCCCAGTGATAAGGATGGTCCGGGACGACTGGAGCTCTCCCTTATTTTGCAGTCTTTCCATTTATGCACATGACTTTGCACAGACTCCAGTACAGTAGAGGTCTAGATGCGACTCCAGGTCAGCACCATGCGTGTGTTCCAGCGTGATCATATTTTTTTTTCGCCATAAAGATAATACATTTTATAGAATACATTTAAGTTACGAAATATTATATACGTTATGGAAAGAAAAACAAAAAGATATAAATAAATAAAATATAGATTCCACATTTCAGTCACGGTCATTATTGTATTTGTAGCTATTCGGTAGTCGTTGCCATTCTTTGGTAAGGGAACCAGATTTTTATGAGAGCGCCGCTTGCACTAGAGAGTTGGTGCTGAGCTCCAGCCGCAGCTTTACGCCAGTAACTCGATGTCTCAGAAACGAAACGAATCCATGGCAATCCTTCGGCAAACATTGTAGATGCGCTGCAATAACGCGCCAATCCGAACAGTATTCTGTATGAGTTGTTGTACTGAATTCGGAAACGGGAATACGAGAGACGATAATAATGCATAATTTAATTAAGCCAATTACTCATTATATTAAGTCGTAAATTAGTCTGTACATAATCGGTTGAATAAAAAAGGTTATGACAACACTTTTGGGGCTTGTAATTGGTTACAGCGAAGATTTATACTTGACTCCTATCAGCTGTAAAATTTACCAACCTCACTCGTGCTCGATGTGACATATGTTTTCGGCTTTCAATTGACTTAGTATTTGTCTAATTACAGTTAAGAACTGTCAGATTTAATTGGTTTAAATGCACTCACGATAAGCAATACCATAATAATACGGATCAGAAGATTCATTAGTACCGACTCTTGTAAAATAGTATACAACTCTGTTATTATTCCTCATCGTCACCAACTACTGCAGCAGCATTTTGTTTTTGGCTAATGAAGAAAGAATGTTACAATTGTCAGTTTTGCAAAATGAAGCTTTGAGAATAATACTCAGAAAAAATAGATACACTCGTATAAGTGCAATGTTGAAAGATTTGAATATGATGAATTTTAAGCAGAAAATTTATTTTAATATACTGGTATTTATTAGGAGAACACATTCTTATTGTGAAGTTGTAATTATTCAGAACAGACGGTCTGTGATATTTTTAATATTAATTAAATGTATTAATTATAAGGATATACATATAAAATCAATTTTATCAAAAAATATTGTTATTGCGCTACCGGGATTCGAACCTGGATCTCTTTCCAAACCGGGGAAGGTGCATTATCCAACTATACTACAGCGACATTACTTTTGACGACAAATTTTCGAACCTATATGTTACACTTTTCAAATTAATACATCTATAGTTCTCCTTAATAAGATTTATTTGATTCGTTAGCGATGAGTTAAGCTAATTATTATTCAACTCAGTGGCTTCTATCAGATGAGATTCGGCTCGTAATGCAACTCTGCAAGTCTCTATCTAGGGTTGCCCTCACAGCTGACTCCAGTGTCTCTCAAATTAAATGCAATGCATCTATCTACTGTTGTGGTACTCTTCCATGTCTTCCTAGGTCCAAAGTTCTGTCCAGGATGATCTTCTCTTCTAGACTGTCTTGATGCATGATGTAGCCGAAGAATTTGAAGCGTATTTTGTTTACAGCTATAGATAGGGCTTACTGTAGTTGGACTAGTTATATGATATATGATATTGTTATAGGCATTCGTGCGTCGTGCTGTCTACGAGATACGTAAGATCCTTCTTCAGCTACACATATACAGCGAAATCTCGATCGATCGTTAATCGAATAATCGTTTTCCCGAATGTATCGTTTATTTCTTCCAGTCCCGAAGTTATTTCATACAAAATACCCAAGAATAGATCGCATGGATCGTTTCTCTATGCATCATTTTACCGCATTAATCGTTTTGATTTGAGTGGAACTTTTGTGAGACAGAGAGAGAATATTTAAAAAATGTTTCTGTGCAGCTTTCTAATTTTATTTTCATTTAAACACATTCGTTTACTTGTGAAATATGTATCTTTTTTAGAATATGTATTATACATTTAAGTATAAAAAATATAACTTTTTCTATATTTCCGCATTCATGGTAAATTTCAATAGGTCTCTTCAAAAACGATGGATAGATGTTTCACTGTATAAATAAATCTACTAATATATACATTTTCTCTCGTACAAATATTACTTGTTTTATTTGAAAATTTTCATACTAAGAAAGAATACTCTTTTAAAAAAAAAAAATTCGTGTCAGTAAAATTGTTAACTTGTAGATGCCAAGACAGCGGTGATTGGATTTCTATGGAAATGCGAGGCTTTTGCGCAATTTCAAGGGCGAAAATATGGTTAATTTCGGTGTTAAACATTGTGAAATATGGTAAATAGGTGTGGTATTAAAAGACTGACTGTTTGAACATTCGCAGTAATGAGTCGACGAGAAAATTTCATCAGCATAATGTACCGAGTAAACAGGGGCCAAGTTACATCTGTTTTGATGATTAAATGAATATTAAATTCTCCAAACGTTTCGAGTTATTTATTTCATTGAGGGCTAACGCTGTCGCTCCAGGTTTGTGTAGATTGGCTCAGTAATATTCTAAGTCGACCAAATTTTTTTTGGTTATTTAGGTATAATTTTATGATACAGTCTCTACCGTGGATAACCTAAAAATGCTTTAGCAAGACCGTAGCGTAACTAGAACTGATTGGTCAGAACGCTGAGTTAAAAAATAATTCAAAATCTTATATACATACTATGAGGGCACTATTTGTAATCTCAGTAAACTCAATTTTTTTTATTCGGAGAAAAACATGATTATTTGATTATAATAATAATAAATATGAATTAAATATATTAATTATAAAGATACACATATAAAATCAATTTTATCGAAAAATATTGTTGTTGCGCTACCGGGATTCGAACCTGGATCTCTTCCCTAACCGGGGGAGGTGCTTTATCCAACTAAGCTACAGCGGCATTATTTTTAGCGACAATTTTTCGACCTTATATGTTACCTTTTTTGAAATCAATACATTTAATCGTTCCATCATTTGATAGAGCCATCTACCTTATTTTTACAGAATCTCAAATACCTTTAAGTAAATCTGATAGTAGACGCCAGAATTATCAATTCATTTTTATTAAATTTTGGACACATTGATACAACTTTATTATTTTTTAGGAGAACACATCACAGACCTATGTTCTGAATAATCACAACTTCACAATAAGAATGTGTTCTCCTAAAAAATAATAATAATAATAATAATAATGTGTTTATTCCAGCGTGGTCACAATCTGGAATATTCTAAACGGAAAAGATTTTATAAAATTTCGAAATGAATTTATCGACCTCCCTGGCCGCGTAGGGGTTGAACCTTTTAAACGCCATGAGCGAGTAACGTCATCAATCTTTGGTTGTCACTCCAGATCATGAACAAAACATCTCGAAGGCATTTATGACATTGCAAAGACGTGGTCAAGCGCAATAAAAATCGCTGGCCTACTTAGGAGCCCTCTCGTCAAACATGGCCGGCTGTCTAAAAGGTACAAAGGTACCAGGCTATTATTTTTAATTTTAAACTGTCAGATGTCAGATATTATCAATCTCTAAAATTAAATTATATAAAAGATATCCATATAATATTTAAAATAAATTGCTATAAGTATTCTTCGAAATTGATAATTGAATATTGGAAAAAGAGAAATGTTCGTTCTTCCAGAAAGAATTCCAACTCTAACTTAAAAAAAAACATTGATATTATATGTGGGCGTGGTTTCTGGTGGTTTGAATGAAACGGGCGGTTGGCGTAGAGTCGTTTATTTGGTCAAGGATAGTGAAGGAAATAGCGGAGTGTGTATATGAAGAGGCGGCTATTCTTCGCTGCAGCCTGGGTCCTCAAACCAGGTGTCGGTCGCGGCGTTCGTCGGATAGGAGCGGCGATGCTAGCGGTGGATTTAAATCGCCGCTCCTACAGATACAGACATATAGAGGGAAGAGGGTACTCATGAAACACATGTCGCGAGAGACCCAGTTTCTCGTGATAAATTGATGTGAAATATTCCGCCGCTGGATATATGACGCGAGAGGCACATAGGAGAATACGAATACGAAAAAAAGAAATGAGCAACTATTGTTGAACTCGGCGTTTTCCCGCCGAGCCGTTTGAAGAGCTGTGCATAATGCTAATAAATTAAGATGGCATCTTTGACTAGTAAGCGACAATGAAATGAGAAAAAAAATAGTTTTGCATATTTTTAAATTTATTTAATCAAAATATCAAACGAGGTGAAATCGGTTTATTTAATATAAATCAGACTACAAAGAGCAAAATTATTGACGATGAAACGTTTGACCGTTACGTCCGCAGTCGCTTCGTCGGACGAACGTGCGATCTGCGCGAAAGCCCATTGCCGGGTAACGTTGTGCCGTAGGTATAGTACAGCGTGACGAGAGATGAGATGTCACTTCATTAACAAGTTTAGTTTCATTCTTTGTTTCTCGCACTATAGGATGGTTCATATTAAAAATGTATTCATGAAAAAACTTTTCTTTTTGAAGTTCTGAATAATTATTTCTGAAATACAATTTTTCCAATAACTAATTATACTACCGCAGCCGTATTTCCAATTAAAGATTCAGAATAATTATTATATTTCTATTCTGTTGTATGATATTATACAATCTAATATTTATAATATAATCAGGCCTATTCTCAAAATTGCAATATTGAAATGAAGGTGATTGTTACACCAACCCTCAAAAATAGACATATAGTTTTGACAGATTATGGTACGTTTATCTCCCTCATTCCCTCACTCTCTCTCCCTCTCTCTCATTCAAATATAACACATATTTTTGAGGGTTGGTGTAACAATCACCTTCATTTCAATATTGCAATTTTGAGAATAGGCCTGATTATATCTATATATATCTGGATGTAAACATTTAATATAATTTTGAAATAAATATTTTAATAAAGATAAAATAATTAGATAATTATACACCTCGTTAAAAGTTTTATATCCATCTGTAAACATGAACATAAAGATTGATTCATAAGTACCATTTTTGTTTATCAAGGTTAGAAATTTTTTTGACATATACCATTGTAGAAAATTTATGTCAACCATTGGCCAAAGAAAATAGAATCAAGTACGAAAAAAACAAAAATTTCTGACATTTACTTGTGTTTTAATTAAAGAGTAGTGGGAGAAAGAAGTAATCTACTATGAATTGATTCTAAGGAATGTAATTATTACTTCTGAGATTTATTGTCGATTCAAGAAAAACAACCGGGAAGCATGAAGTGATCTTTCAGTATGATAATGCCCATCCGTATATATTTCCAACATCACAAAAATGGCTGTTCAAGAACTCGTTTGGTAGGTTATTCCACTTCCACCCTATTTTCCTGATCTTGCTCAGTCAGATTTTTATTTTTTCCGCTCTTTATCCAACAATTTCCGATGAATTATGACGTAGCTCTTCAAAATTTACAATTTCTTCACTACATCAGCATTCTTCAGACATGGAAATGAAAAATTACCAGAACGTTCGGAGTTAATCTTAAATTTATTTATTTATTTATTATTTATTATTAGTAACTATATAATACTATGTACAAGTCAGTTTGGACTGTGCCCGTATCACTAGAGAAATTCGGTGTCAAGACGGGAAAATTATGCAGGAGAATATATTATTGAATAGATAATAATATTTAAAACGCTTTAAATGCATGTATTAGCCACAGACCAGCAAATTAATAGATAAGAGAGAAGGTTTTGGAACATTAATTGCATTTTTAGTGGAAACATAAATCCGATAGATTATTACATCTTTATGCAACAGTAAAAGTATTTAGTAAATCTTTGTATAAACAAGACGTATTTTTTACATTAATGCAGCTAAGTGGTACCAAAATAATCACGTGGGTGACACCAAAATGAAAATATTAGGAGAAATAATGTACGAGTATGTTTGAAAATCAATTCAGATCGCTCTGGTATATTTTTTACATAGACCAGAATATTCGAGAACGTATTTAGTGGTTATTCAATCGCTACTAGTCGGTGAGTCGTATCTGACGTCAGATATGACTCGCATTATAGTAATAGTGATTTTGAAATTGATTACTTAATAAATTGTGTAATATTTTGATGATAAAATAAGTAATATTGAAAGCGCTCTCGACGTCACCAGTGTAAGCTTTTCGTGATGAAAATGAAGTATGAACGTTCCATCATTTATTTATGTATCGTGTAATTCGCTCTCGGGAGGTGCCATCTTTGTGTAGAGATACGATCAATTTCACTCTGTTTGGGAGAAAAGACAAGAAATAATGTTTTCTCAAATTTACTTCTGCTTTGTACCATTTTTTTTTTCATTCTGAAAGTTGAGCCATTTTCTTATGGTTGCAAAAGTTGGTCCCGACACGTTTATGTTTCACATGAATAATAATGAAATTGAGATTACAATATTTAATTAACTTTTAATTAATGAAATGTAGTATCGTCGTCCCTTGATACTGTTTACTACTACCTCGAGTCTGCTGTCAACAAAATAACAACTGTATGAGTGTGCTTGAAGATGTCGTGGCAATGAGCATCGAAGCCATTATCATACTTATTAATTAGTTGAGAGACCATCAAACTTTGTACAAATCACGTTGATTAATTTCACGTCAATCAGTTTCGATTCTACTGTATCTCCACCGGAATGGATGCACACTAACTGATCCATCCAATAAAGTATGCAAAGAAATCAACTATCGGGTTTGGGTGATGCGTCAATCGTTGTAGGAGTGACAAAAGGAGAAAATCATTATCACTTAGGTAAATTTAATGTAAAAAGGAACAACGAAAATCTAATATCACGCCCAGTCTCGACAGATAGATGAAGTTATCGGAGCAGTGGGAGTGACATGGCGAAGCCTTTATCCAGCATTGCATCAGCTGATGATTTTCTTAATAATATGCTAAGGTAAAGGTAGTCACTTTTTTTTATGAGACTCACAGACTAGTAAAAGAATAGACATGATATGAAGTATATATATATATAGGAGAGGGGTTTGGAACATTATTTGCGGAGCGAGGTGCATTCTACATACACATATATCAAACGAAACATAATTCAGATAGATTATGACACATTATGCAACAGTAAAAGTATTTACTCTTCAAAAATTAAACCTTTGTGTATACAAGACGTATTTTTTACATTAATGCACATTATATTGTCAGCGTTTAAATTTTCGTTCCAAGAGCTCATTGATTGCGTAATTGGCACCAACGTGATCACGTGGGTGCCCCCAAAATCAACATTTCGTGACAAGAAGTTTGCGTTAGTTCAGGTCTATTTATTTGTTGTGGATTACTGTGGTGAGACTTTTGTAATAATTCTCGACATTCAAATTTGAATCATATAATAAATAATTTATTGGTACAAATATATCAAATCACAATGGATTTAAAACAAGTTTCATAGATTCTATGTGCTTCTGAAAATATGTACATATATTACTAAGACAAAAAACTTTCGCTCGAATAAAAAACACTATTGCCAGACATTGTATATTCCGATTTTGATATTTCTATCGTGTACAAAAACATCGTTCAGTACTTGCTACGAGATGTGCTTGAATATGTGATTCCGTCATTACTTTGAATAGTACCAACTCAGAGCTTGTCATTTATATACATACACCAGTGTTTTTTAAACGGTGTGCCGCGAGTGTCTTTCTTGTGTGCCGCCAAGTTTTACCCATAAGAGCATAAAAACAAAAAATCTTCTAACAATCCACAGCCGTGACAATGATGACCTTCTGCTTACCCAGGACCGTTTTATGAACTGTAGAACCGATATGGATCGGTCCTACTCATTCGCCTTGAGCTTGACATTTTGTTCTCTATATTAATCCAGACCGAACTGCATTACAGTAATGCAGCAGGGTCTGCATAGTAACAAATGCAATTCACTGTTTGAAAACAGCGACAAATAATTAACAACAATATAAACAAAATAAAAAAAATATATATTTATTCACAAGACAACAACAAAAGCAAATAAATAGAATAAATATATATATATTTAAGGTTTTTACGGGTAAAATGTAACGGATTATTTTCTGGGGGAACCCACGTCGTGGGAAGGACTATTATATTCCCGATGTTTCAAGTAAATATCATTGCTCATTCTCAAGAGCCTTTTATTATGAATACTGCTCTAAACGTTCAATGCAAGATTCAGGATAAAAGGCCCTTGAGAATGAGTAACGATATTTATTTGAAACATCGGAAGTATAAAAGTCCTTCTCAGGACTATTTGACGCGAAATCCCCCAGAAAATAATCTGTTATATATATATATATTTGAAAAGTTCGGCCGGGATAATGCCGTGCGTTCTATAGTGAGCTCCCTAGCACTCACACACCTGAATATATTTCTTACAGCAAAAACGACTTACTTATCAAAGATATAACAATTTAATTAGAAATATTTTAATATATTCAAGAACACACAATTACTGGATTTTTACCTACAAAGGCACTGTTATTAATCAAATGTCAGATATCTCAAAGAGACAAAGCTATTTAAAAAAAATATATTTAATAAAAAATATATGGAGGTATGGGGTAATACTAACCACATACTAACATATATATATAACTTTAAAAAAATTGATAAATGTGGGAATTGAGAAGTGAGAACTAGCCGAAGATAGGTCCTAAGTCCTGTAATTACACCATACTTTCATATATTTTCCATTAAATACAATAAAAAAAATAGCTTTGTCTCAATGAGATATCTGATATTTTAATAACAACAGTGCCTTTGTAAGTAAAAATGTATTGAAAAAAAATCGAAAAAATAATTTTTAAAAATTAAACAAAAAAATATTGAGGTATTATACTCGTATGTATTAAGTAATACGTGCAGTATTTTATATCACTTTAATTTTGATTCTTACATTTTAATGCACAACTAACGATTTAAAAAAAAAAATTACGCCCGTCTCTACGTACTCTACCGCCGAATTGCTGCGAACTGCGTTGTTAACCATAGCTAAACGCGTCACCGAACGAAGTGAAAACTTCGGTAATCGCACTAGATTGACAAAAGTTTGTGAGTCGCATATTGTTTATAGGGAGCGTCGTGTCTAATTAATATTGTATCGATGCTCGGTGTGCCGCGTCTGTGTGACAGAAGATCAAGTGTGGTACTTTAGTAAGAATATTGAAAACCACTGAGATACATATTAGTGAAAATACCGCTCGATAGTCTAAAGGGCGCTTCCGATATTCAAAACGTAATTTAGCGAGAATTCGGAATACTAATGACACCTATTGACACCCAATAGAGTTGTGTTACATAGAGCGAGTGTGTGGTAGGCTCGATCAAAAGACGGGTGGGTATTATCACCCTAGGGCACCGCGTCTATACCACCCCTTCCTAGAATCCTCGCCTGTCGGTATTTTTCCAGACAAAAATAATACTATTGAAGAGCTCGGAATCACGATTTACGAAGCAGAAACTAATTAAGCCCGGTATGCCGGGTGAATTTTATAGAACCTTTGAGGAGACTACTGCTAATCAAACAATTGATTAGATTCACTTAGCGAACGAGGGATTGAGGTTCGGTGCACATATCAGGCAACCAACAAGTTAGTTGTATAAACAAATAAATAATCTCTTAGAGACGAAGCAATATTTTTATTAATGGAAAAATATGGAAGTATGGGTAATTACAGGGCTCACGACCTGTTTTCGGATGGCTTAAGTGATCACTTTACACAATGTAACGTTCACCATTTCACCCAATCAACCTCCATATCTATCAAATTTTTGAAAGTTGTATATTTGTTAATATGTGGAAACACTTCGAATACTACTACACTATCAACATGTATGGACTAAATTAGATATTCATTTCTGAAACAGCATATATGTCACAATGAAAATCGAATTATTTTTTGAAATTATTTAAAACAATATTCTTTATTTGTAAAATGCTTTTAGCACATTATATTAGAATACGCCTGAAAAATTATTATTTTTCAATTTTTATATATTTTCTTATTTTGACCAGAATATTATTAGCAATATTTGAACACCTACATAGGCACTGTTATTAAACAAATAATAGATATCTACTTATATATTAACATACAAGACGAAGTTATTTTTTCATTAATGGAAAAATATGTAAGTATGGGTAATTACAATAATGCAGTAAAAATCCAGTAATTGTGTGTTCTTGGACATATTTAAATAACGCTAGTTAGTTAAATGTCCCACCCACGCAGGCCGGTCTAAATACCTACCTAAGGAGCTTTAACAAGTCACCCATACCCGAATAAGTTCTTTATATGAAACAATAAGATGTAAGATGGTCCTGTTAGAAGCTTCAATAATCAACTAGCTTGTATGAGAAGATGTATGAATGTGGATGAGGTGAGAATTGTGTGGCGCTCTATCCTCTCTTACAACTTCCTCAGTGAAACGGCGTGATGGTAAGTTAGTTAGTTATCGTTTATTTATATATAATTTTTAATTGTCTTAGGTACTGTAAATATTGTACTACTTGTATTATTAATTAAATACACATTATTAATTAACGTAACTATTACAAAAGGTCCCGTGCCGCAACGTTCAATGCACTTCCTTTGATCGTACCCAGGAGACCTCGAAACTACCCTTCGTTAAAAAGTTTTTCTTCTTCTTTTGATCAAAACATTATATTTCATCATGATTTGCATCTTCACCATGGCAAAAGAATATATCGCTATTTAATTTTTATGTAAATCATAAACAAGTATCTAGAGAAAAGAGAAAAAAAAAAGAAATCTACTTAATTTTTGTGGCAAGTACTGGTAATGATTTTTTAGTTTTATATCGAAACAAAAAAATTCTGTCATGATTAATTTTTTTTAAACAATACAATGAACATTCTATTACAATCATGATCTGTGTACTTTGCACTCTGCTACTCTTTAATTAATTATGGTATTTTAGTTTGGGGAGGAGCAGCAAAAACAATATTAGAGTCGGCTAAAAGAGCACAAAAGACAATTCTTAAGGTAATAAATGGTTCTCCCTTTGGATATATAGTACAATGCCCTAGACATAAGACAAATCTATATGGTGAGACTCGTCCAATATTTCCATGCTAACAACAACTCACCCCAAGCAATAAATCATGGACACAATGCAAGATAAACGGCGAACGCGCCAGTTCTGAGAGCAACAAGGACATTTTATCAAAGATTCCACATGTTCTTAGCTCCGAAATTGTACAACACACTCGATACCAACTGGAAATCGTTCACTTCCAATAAGAACCCAATATATGATTCAATCGGGTAGAGATCAATCAGAAGCAATATTCATATCCAAAATTCTAACATAATTATTATACAGCGCCTACACTAATAATTCACTACATCTACAACACTCTCACTGCATATTTTCTTTCCTTTTTTTTTTTCTGTATTTTTATTCTTATTCCTGTCGAATCTTTATCTTTATTGAATTAAATAACACCACAACAGCATGAAAAAAACTGTCTACTTAAACATAGACTGCAGTCTAGAAAAGTAACCAGGACAAAGTTGTATATTGTGACGATACCATGTCCAAGTTGGATGCGCCAACATGTGACGTCTTCGTCCTCCGGTTTGCTCAAGGGAAAGCATGAGATGCGTGGTCCTGATGCACAGAATTCACCATACCGTCTCCCGTCCACATTATAATTAATAAGCTTTTGCATAAAAAAATTTTAGTATGATAGAATAAGACAATGTTAAGAGTTAACAAGGTGATATAGTACAAAAATATATCACATTAGTGTGATTTCAATAAAAGATTTGCAACAAATCGTCTTTAATAAAATAGATCTTTAACAAAACGTCTACAACAAAATTAGCAACAAACATTAAAATCAGAGGTGAGAATGTGAGAATAATTATTATAATTTACTACCTCTTCAAAATTTTACAACTAAGAATTTCCTTCACAACAATTAGACACTAGAATCTTTGCTCTTCAGGAGCAATCCATAATTTGAATTCAGTTTTTGATGTTCCGAGTCAACCCGTAGTATACTTGGTGTCTTCTCGCACCGCCAACGTCATAAAAGCTGGAAGTAACGTAGAAACCCTTGCGTTCTCATGTTGTAAAATAGATTGAGCAGATGGAACCCAATCGTGTTCCTATCATGCTTAGCTCGTGAGTAATCCTTCACGAAGAAATTAATATTGTCATCCAATGTCGTCTCACGGACGTCGTGACAGGAATGGACTTTTACATCCTGCAAATACACAAACAAAATAACAAAAACTCTCGATAAACATGGTACAGCGTAACACAAATGCCTAATATTTTATATTATTCTCACCCTTCCTTTTCTAAATATGAAGTCACATTTTTTGATATTAATTTCACGAGCAGCTCTCGCTCTCACACACACACACATGCACACGCACACGCTCTCGACCCGTCATCGGAAAGTGTCATAGAGAAATTCCTTCCTGCGGTGCAATGTTGCCATTTACGAAATGTCAACTCAAAATAATATCTCGTGGCCGGTAGGTACTATAACCTAAAGTTATAATATATCAAAGGTGGAGTCTATTCCATCCCACACAATAAACAACGAGTATTTAATTGCAATATAATTATATCTTATGTTTATCATATTATATTATAATATATTCACCTCTGTTACAACAAAAACACGTATGTCAATAAAGTCTAATAAATAAATAAATAAATGTATCTTATAATTAGTCATTTTTTTTCTTTAAACTGTAGATCAAGTTATATTTTTGTGGAAAAACAAAGATATAAAGATATATCCCGAGATTGGATGTAGCATGGTTAAGGCTATTGTAAAAACACGAAAATGTTCTTTATTTTATTATTTTGCTTCAATAAAAAAGATTCTTCCGGATTTGTTTTACGATATTGAAAATATAAATTATATTAACAAACAAATCGTTTTGCTCATAGATTGAAAAATCTAATATAAATGTATTCCTTGAAAGCATTTTCTCTCCGAAATTATATAAAAAAAGGCAAGGTTATTTTGTCTATAAAATATATTTTTTAATTTGCTTTATTTTTAAACTGAATTTACATATATTGTATATTCTCTGTTTATTTAGTCAATTGTTATGTACCATCGAGGAAAATTTTGAATATGAAGACTTGGCGGCTTGAAGTAATTACGTTTATTGAGTTTTAAGTGTACAAATAACCAAGTCACGGAGATGTATTGAAACGAATAAACTTTCAGTTCTTTCTCGTTTGGATGTTAGATACGATCTAATCTCTGAAGGGTTGTGTTTTAGTCTATAAAGATAATTGTAGAGATATTGCTCCCATTCAATAATACTGAAGATAATTTAAATCCGGGTTCTGTTTCGAGTAAACAAAGTAACAAATTAGATAATATGAAATAATCGTTTTAATGCACATTTGTTTACAGAAAGCATAAATAATAAGATTAGAGAAAACTATTAAAATTATGGTTCCAACTCATAATTATCTTCAAATTAAGAAAGGTTTAGCTTGTCTAACTAAAAGAGGGATGTGGCTTTGTTTAATATCTAGTGTTTAAACCACACCCTAAGACGGGTACCAAAAACGTCCATAAAACGATCGGTGTGATAAAAAACACCAGTTGCACGTCTTGTTTGCGTTTGTTCCTATCTTTATCATTCTATCAATATTTTGCCTAAGCAGTCTGCTTAATGTCGTTACTTTATCGAGCTCGTCATTTTAGCTATCTTTCTCTATCTAAGCGTTGCTATTTATGAACTGGATTGTCTTCCATATTAATGAAACATCACACAATAAATACTTTTTAAAATCCAAGGTTAAATGAAACGTCAAAAAATTATGATTATTACCTAAAAATCTACATAAAATATACATCGCATTATTATTTTTAATTCATATTAATTCAAATCACCATACAACTGTATTGTAAAGTTTTTTTTTTTTTCAAATATATTACAGTAGATTTCTTTGTTTACACTAAAAAAAAAACCGTTTAGAACCAAAAGGTTATATATACACTTTTAAAGGACACTGACCTTTATAGACATATATGCAGAAAGGGGAGAAAATTAGACATTCTACAAAATATAGAAATTAATATTAATAATAAAAATGTACTTAAAATACAAACATCCTCTATTACATCTCTCCTGTCTATATTAGCCCCGCCCACAACCACTTTCACTTTTCACCGAAAACTCCCTCTCCCCAACACCGTTCTCATACCACCACCGACCATCCCATTCGGTCGATTATCTATCTTCTAGTTTAAGCTTTAGTTTATTACTGACGATGACGCAGTAAGCGTCGAAAACGTTTTAATTAAAGTATTGTTTGAAGTAAAATTTAATATAATTCTACAAAATTAATTACGAAAATTTTGAAATATTATTATCTATAAATTAATTAAAAATATTATGTGATATAAATTAAAACTGATGTGGGACGTATGAAAATTTAATGTCACAGTAAAATGTTTTCTATTTAAATAAATAAAAATATATATAAAAAGATAATCAAAATCCTATTTATTCTTCTTTGGATGATATATACAAACGTGTCCGTTGTGGAGTGACGTTAATATTCGGTATCGAGGCTCTAACTTTCTGTAATTTTACTTTTAAAAAACCCATGAAGTTTTCTTTGAACTTTTGAAGTCTGCTGTATTTTTTATAATTAATTCTCTAAAATTAAAAAAATGTGGATGGAAATCACATCATAATATTAAAAAAATATACGCACAGAAGAAAATATTAAATTAATAAACAATACTAAAATAAACATCATTAATATGTAGCCTTATTTAGTCAGGATAGGCTTTCAATCGTATTAATTATAATTATAAATATTAATTTAATGTATTAATTATAAAGATATACATATAAAATCGATTTTAACGAAAAATATTGTTTTTGCGCTATCAGGATAACAAATTAATATTTAAAACATAAAAGACCTATGTTCTGAATAATTACAACTTCACAATAAGAATGTGTTCTACTTAATAATTATAATTATTCCCAAAAACCTTTTAAATCCCATCTGAGACAGAAAAATGTCTGTTTTGAGTTGATTCTGTAATAGACTGCCGCGGAGCCAAGTCCCTGGTAGATTATAGTGCATTGCCCTGTAGTGGCGATGCCAACCCGGTTGGCAATTGTTTAGTAAGCGACTAGATATATCAACCGGATTGTCAGCGGCCCTGCGACTGATCGGTTGGCATAAGCGGTAATAAATTTACATCCACGGTTGCTAGATCTGCGACTAAATTACAAACAGGGTTGGCACACGACATTTTTGGAATCAATACGGTACGGGAATCGGGACATATTTATATTTTTTAATACTTATTTTGCTACTTGAATGTATCATTTTTTTGGCGAATCAGGTCTTGCATTAACAACCTGGTCACGGTGGAATTAACATTTACACATTATTATTATTATTTGTCATAATGATGGTTCCTGGAATGTGAAGCAAAATGTTAGCTAGAAAGATTGGATACATATGGAAGAGTAGCTCAGAAAATTTTGTGTAAGATTTTGAATGGCCGTTTTTAAATGTAATGCAATTTCTATAAATCAACATGATTTTATCCTTCTTCTTTTTTCTTGTCATTAATTATTCTGTCTATTCTAAATAAGAATTTAGTCTGTTTCTGCCTCTGGTGCCGCCCCTCTTTCTTCACAAACCATCCACCTCGAGGTCTGATGTAGTAACTTTTTGGCTCCTTTTGTTAGCTTCTTCTCAGCCAAGATATGCCTTTGGACTTGTACTTACTATTGCTCCAGATTTTAGTGGGCTTCAGCAGGATCAGTCTTAATTTTAAAAACGACTCTCTTACTCAAAAAGTTTACTTTTAGGGATACGATAATCACATCTAGAACTTGATGTTCCCTTCCCTCCCTTGATGTTCATTTAACTATTTCTGTTTCTCTCTTTCACACGTAATTTTATATTATATCTCCCTCTTTATGTATATATAAGTACACTCTTTTTGTATTTATGATTAGTTTTAAATACGTCCTGATGAAGCTTGATATAAGCGAAACCGGTTGACGTATAATAAATTTCGTAGTCTCATACAAAGTGATTATTATTTTATTTAGATTTAATAATTGAAAAATTAATTAAAAAAAAATTAGGTTAAACACAGAATGGCTTAAATACCTTAATAAATTATACCTTTGTCTCAGTACAACATCAAATACATCACTCCTATATTTAAGTATTGAATATCAGAATATATCTACAAGTCCAAAATCATTCCCAAGCCCGTGAAGTCTTTGTGTGGGTGTGTTACCATAAAAATGTGTATATGAAGTATTTATATGAAATAACGTTAACGACCTGGTACTTCGTTATGGAAGCGTCTCTTTTAGCTTCTAGCTTAAAGTATGAAAGATTTATTTCCTGAAGAATAGAGGCATTCGTTGAAAGACAGATACTCTGCATTAAACTTTCAATCATTAATTTTAATATAACAGAGACAATTCGTTCTCTAAAACCTGTCCTTCGTTCTCCAAAAATAAACATGCCAACCCTGCTTCGAAGGCTTCTTGTTAGGAGGCTGACTTACCCCGGATTTGCATAAGCTACGGGTTTTGTCTCGCTCACAGCCAGGCCTTGATTTATTGATGTCGTTCCGTAGGCGAGCGCATGTGTCGCCGCGAAATAAAACCAAACTGTAACGTAACGCTAGGGAGAAAAACGTAAATCTACCCACTTAAAGTATTCTAACTTAACGGCAAATATATCGAAGGAAAATCGCCGCACCGAAATACGGCGTTTGACTTTCTGATTGAATCGTTTCGAAGCCTCGTGTAAAACTTGTGAACAAACTGAATACAAAATAGCCGCGTGAAATAAACCGGTCTGAGAGATCATCCGCCGTAGGGAAAATTTAAATCCTAAATTGCCTAGAAAAATATGTGAACCACAAATGTAAACTTTTCTTTTACGGTTCAGGGTTCCGCAGGTATCCTAATATTATATTCATGTTTTACGAATTCATAAACAAGAGTATACTGAATGTAATCCCAAAATAAAAGCAAGTATTTAGAGTATAACATCGATATTGATAAAGGATTCTAAAATTTATTAATAATTTAATATTAGGCTCTTTTTTTTTACATGTATTTAAAATTTCAATATCAAAATATCGGCCCGTATATATTTAAAAAATAATAATAGTATATTTTTTAAGTATCCCATAGAATTATATCGATTGATTTATTAAAAGCAGTGGACTAAGTTGCGTACGTAACTGTTTTATGGGTCTGCTACCTTTCTACATTTTATTTAAAGACATGATTTGCTGATGAAACTTTACATGGTGGTTTTTATTAATTTTAATATAGATTATTTATAAAATGGTTTTTAACCACTTTTATGTGTTAAATTTAAATATAAAATATTAAATTGACCTCATTAAAGTGGTTAAAAATTAATTTATTATAACACGTTATATTTCGCTGGTCTTAAAATTACATTATTGGATTTACATAATCATCACTTTGACCAGTGTTTTAACTAATGGCCCGTGTCCATGAATGAGATATTTAAGAGTTTCGATTCGAGACATTCTGAGATACGGGTTTAGCTCCCATGAGATTCTTTAGCGATGATTCTCAACTATCGTAGCCCCATATCTCAGAGATCATGCTCGTCACGTACGTTAAATGTCACTGTCGTTTGTCAGTTTAGTGATTTATGTTAGAATTAAACAATTATTACTATTGATCAAGTGATTAAGATTGATGTTTTGAATTGGCGCGCATGCGCAATATAAACGCTTCTATGTTCACTTCGGTCTGATTTAGTTTATTAGCGATTATCAAGCGTGTGTTATTATTATTTATCTGTTATATTTTAACTTACCATATAATTATCTGTCAATTTATAATTTAACGCCTTATGTTGATATCCATGTTTAATAACTTATGGCAACTTTTCAGGGTAGATAATTGTACGGATCTATGGTGGTTTTAGGTAGGGGTGGGCTGGAGGGGGCTCGGAATGGCTCGCGTTAGTCTCTTGTTAAATTAAGAAAAAACAATATTCTCAGATCAAATCAGTAACCTAACCTAACCTAACCTAACTGCAATTTTTGTAGATGGTGTAAATGTATTATGAGACATAAGTCTGTTACCTTTTGAAATTTCTCGTAAAATACATTTATTTTGGGTGCATAATAAACGAGACCTAGTCGTTTTTTTATGTATAGTCTAACAGTGCTTAAAAACGCCAATGTTTGATATAAATTGCTTCCAGATGTTCTTAGATGTTCAACGCAATATTTTTGTGAACGATGTTTTGAACGATTATCCATCATACTTCATACCTGCAGATTTTTTCCCTTTACCGTAATTGTGCACAGTTTTGAAAAAGACAGTTTCTAATATTTATTATTTTGTACCATCATTTACTAAGAACAACTTTAGTTTCAATCCAGTGTTCTGTTTTGAAACATGGAATTGGAGCGAAAAGAATAATAGTGTGGTGACCCTGCACGAGCCACACTGAAATGGATGTATTGAAACGCACCCATCAATCATATAGTGTACGAATCAGAACAACCAATTAGCAGACGCAATTAAACATTAAGCACCATATACGGGTACTGCCAAGCTTCTACCGACCACTTCTTTGCAGGCCATCCCAACACCAGCATCGTTACTCGACAGCATTTCCAGCGTGCCACTCCAGAGTTCAAACCGCGTATTTAAATTGTAGCAATTCATCTTCTCAATAAATGAAACCTTTCATTTATATACCCTGCTCTAGTTACAATAGATACCCTACATTGCGACACAACCGACACGCGTGAGACATGAAAAAGTTAGGAGCTTCTGTCTCACAGCATCTTAACCTTCTGATACAGTCTGGAGACAATCAAAATTTGAATAACTTCAACACACACACTTCAACTCCTACAGTGGGTAACCATTTCTGTGGTATATTGCGTATTGTTACATAATGTAAGTATATTAAGTAATATTTGATTGCTTTAATAATTATTGTGTACAATTGTATAATATTGATACAAAAATACTGAACACCACGAATAGCTCTGAGATTAGGCAAGTCAATAATTTTCTATCAATCTCAAGGCTGATCACTGAGTGTATCTCTAGATTGAAATGTCAACACGTATATATGTTAGTGTGAAGTATCTCAACCTTGTCATCGTGTCTCCTTCTGTGGACGCGGGCCTTAAGAATGTCAGTTTGTATGTATGGTCCCTAGTTGCTGGTTGCTTGGATACGTGAATAGATCAGGACTTGATGGTTGTATGATTACTTCGTGCATATTACTCGTAACTTAAATTAGTTCCTGGCGCAGATAGCAATTTGTCCTTCTTGCATTATATATTAGTTTAAACACAAATATATAGATTCTGTTCTAGTGAGCATACATAGTGATTGACACATATCTATATTATATAAAAATACGACTATTGTATGTTGGTATTCATTAAAATAATTATAAATAATACGATTTATACTATTTCCCACTATAAACGTTCTTTTTTCTTATAAAATATGAAATTTTAAAATAGTCGTAGATTAGACCTTTACTAAAAACGGTATCCTGGATTAAAACCTAAATAATTTCAAGTACGTTTCAGGTGAAAAATATCATATAAATACATACACATATATGAGATGTGGTAATGGGAGATCAGAAAATCACTTATGTATATTCCGCCATATCCAGCTTGGTTAATTTGAATTACGACTGTGTAATATTTGGTTTACCTGTCTGTGAGGAGTTGATATTATTGAACTATTAGTTTATCTATTAACTTATTGATGTATGTAAAACATACTTTAGATGTTTGAATAAATACTTTTATTGATGTGAATATATTGTTTGTATATTTTTAAAATTATTTTTTTATATTTATATGGTGTATATGTATATATACTGGAATAAAAATTTAAAAAATTTCGTTATAATATACCTGTATTTATCCTTGATTCTCGGTAAAATAATTTCCGATAATTACCTATGGCAAACCCTAATCGCCACGATAGATTGAACACTGAAATCATCATTAGTTGGATTACGATCCATAACACCATTGTGTTGTATATGTATGACTTATAAAAAAATATGTATATTTGGGATAAAAATATGTTATGTTAATGCTTATGTATTTGTCGAATTATTGATAGATCATAAGGATGTGCTTTAGCGTGAGTAAATGAATGACCCATTATATTTCACCCATTCACTCACACGTTTGTTTGAATTATAACGCGGAGTGTGTGTGCGCATGACCACTGACAGTAGATCGATGTTTATTGATGCTTGGAACACAGTTACGGATAAAAGTAAAGCTAAAGCAGTAAATGTTCAACAATGTGAAGCGTTTGTTAGAGAATTAGTCGGGAAGATGGCTGCGAGATAAGTGACACGCCAAGGCCGGCTCTTTGGGCGGCTGCGGCGCATTGTATTATTGTCTGTTGAGGGTCGGTACCAGGCGTGTTTCTTTAGATTGATGAGAGCCCCGTTTTGCACCAAGGTATATGCAGGGTACGTGCAGATTATGTAGGGGATAGATCTCTACATATATAATATAATCTTAATCGAGACTATCGAATGTTTATATTTTTTAGGTATTCTGTACTGAAGGCTCTTCACAATATACAGAAAAATAATTTTTGCATACTTTGAACACGTTCGAGACCTTAACCCTTTGAACGCTACTTTCAGCCCTGATATTTCAATACTCACACGCGGCACATTTTATTGGATGCCAAAATACGCTTTAAATCATCAAAATTGAGACTTTCGTATGATTTATCGCCTCAGATAAAGATGAAAGGTTATCTTGTTCAATATGAAAGGACGGGATGAGTAGGATGTTTATAAATGAATAAACATAAACTCCATACATAATGGTACAGCAAAGCGGCTGCTGCTCGAAACACGTGACAGATTATCGATGTTTTTAACGAAGTACGTACAAATGTCACACCTATGATTGCCCTATTATACTTTGTGTAATAACATAATGCCTGTGGCAGTAAATATATGTATAATTGAATGTATTAAAAGTTGATTTTTAAGTTTATATAAAAACACACAGGGGCGTCGAAGGTGTAGTTTTTAAATTTACAAACAAACATCTTAAATAATTGCATATAGATTCTCGGGAGTTAAAAAATTCCTGCTTTTGTTGAGAGGATACGGTTCCGGGATAGGGTGGGAGTCCTTTCGATGTTAAACCTTCCTAGAGAAATACCTAACACTGAAATATAAAATGAATTAAATGACGTAAGATAGTACAAGCAATTATAGCTTAACTTGGTACGTTACTGTCGCACATTACCAGGTAGATTGACATTTCCAATATTTATTTTGCCCTCCGCATTTGCGGAGAAAAATTGTCGACATGATTGCTTTTTTTTGTCGCGGGAGGAAATTGCATCATTTGTTAAAATTTTCTTTTTGCAAATTGCTCCATTTGTATATGCGAGTTTTTCCGCCTGAAAATTTGGCGGAAAAGCTCGCAGACATAAAAACGCGAAACACGAGTGCTGTAAGAATTATTTGGCTGATGGATGGTAATACCCTTACCTGTAATATAAGGGAAATAATCATATATAAAGATACTGTGATTTTTGATGTGGAAATGTCGGGTGTGTATATATGTGTGAACGTGGAGGGTGGGGGTCGAGGGTGCAGTTCCATAGGAAGGAAGAAATATATATATATATATCCTTGGTTAGTAAACTTTTGTTTAACAATGTAACTAACTTACTCCGCGAAAGTAGATAAAGAGTATATATCATATTCATACATCTCATTATTGAGGCTTCTAAAAATACCATCTTGCAGTATCTGGTTTACCTGATTATGCCAAGTCTTCCACGGACGTCCTCTATTTCTAGTGCTTTTGTAACTATTCTCTCTCTATTCATCATCATATTTTTACAATTTCATATAATAAAATATATGAATCTGTTACAAAATTAAAGTTACATATTTTTGTGAATCGCTGTACTTCTTCAAAAAAGGGACCGGCTCTTTTGCTTGGCGAGGTAATTTGTTAAGGTTATGTACCTCTCTAGGTTATGGGCCACACTGTGATCACTGTACTTCCTGATGGTCGACTCGGTTGTCAGTTGTGGAGTGAGTAGCTATGGACTAGGTTATAAAACATATACTGATATAATTAAACAGTTACAATCAAGATTCTTAAAACTTCTAGATAATAACAGAATGAAGTGCAAAATACTTGTAGGTAATGAATGTTTGGAACAAGTAGATGAGTTTGTGTATTTGGGAAGTATGTTTGATAGAAACGGAAAGGCTGAGAATGATATCGAAAGGAGGGTGACTGCAGGAAATAAAGTGAACGGCAAGACTAGCGGTGCACAATGGAATCCTGGTACCGACACTGATGTATAGAAGTGAGGCCTGGAGCTGGCAGAAAAGAAACAAAAGTAGACTGAATGCAGTGGAAATGAGATCACTTAGGCGTATATGTGGAAAATCTATTTATGACAGAATAAAGAATAAAGTATAGTGAGTAAGATTCAGAGACGATCACTTGGGTGGTTTGGTCATATGAAATGGATGAATGAGTAGATAATGGTAAGAAAGATATATGACGCAAGTAATGATGGCACCAGAAATAGACGTCGTCTGCGGAAGACTTGGCACGACCAGGTAAACCAGTTAATGGAGGATGGTTTTGTTAGAAGCTCAACAATCGGCGAACTTGTATGAGAAGATGTATGAATGTGGATGAGGCGAGAATTGTGTGTCAGGACAGAAGAGTGTGGCGCTCTATCCTCTCTGCCTACCCCCGCGGGGAAACGGCGTGATGGTAAGTAAGTAAGTGTTCGTATACAGATGATTATAATAAATTATTTACAATATGCAATATCTAACTAGTTGACAAAAAAGTAACATATGGTGTAATTGTAGAAGAGATGGTAAATAACGTAAAAATGAATATTAATCCGCACCAAAGATATTCTACCAGATCGTAAGGTTGAACTATGAAAGTACCCATCGCAACCAATGGTGAGAGAAGGAAAGAATATATGTTGCGCCAAGAATATTTATTAAGCTAAAGAGACCCCAGTTACCACCCTAAAATGAAAAGTGAAAAAACACGTTAATGTAATTATTTGTTTTCTTTATACATGTTGTATTTTATTTTGTTGTTGATTAAACTGATATGTATGTAATAAAGTTGGAAAAACAAAAATAAAATCCGTTCCATATGATCAAACCACCTAAGCGATCCTTCTTTATATAATACTACTCACTATTAATATTACCTAGCATTGTACTTTGTGTAATTAGAACTAGTTATACATATATTATTTTTTTAATATCATTTTTAAGTAGATACCGTGTAGGTACTGAGTTAACAGAGATATTTTTTTACCTACTCTACGGGACGCGTAAGAACATATTTTAAATACTAATTTAACGTATTAATTATAAATATATATACATATAACCGACTGCAGACGCTAGAATTATCAATTCATTTTTATTAAATTTTGTACACATTGATACAAATTATATTATTATGTTATTTATCCCGGTAGCACAAAAACAATATTTTTCGACAAAATTGATTTTATATGTATATATTTATGTTCTGAATAATTACAACTTCACAATAAGAATATGTTCTCCTTAATAACATATTTTAATTTTTGAACATGCGAGCGAGCTTTTTGAACATGTGTATTTCAAAAAAGCAAGTTTCTGAACGTAAGTTTGACGTTGATGGATAGTAAATAAGATAGTATTTAAAAAAAAACAAGTTTGCTAATATTGAAATGAAGTTCTTTGAAATGCGCACGGCACTGATATTGGCAGGTTGTATTCCCTGACCCACACTCTGGAACTTTCTCATTTCCTTCTCGCACGCCGCATCTTGACTAATGAAACCGATCATGTCATGACATAAGATGTCTCCTGTTATGTAGTGGGTAATGTATCGTTCGCTGAAGTTAAGAAAGCTGTAGCTTAATGAAGGATGACAAAATAATATCTATTATGTTTATTCAAAGAATAATACAATGTTTATTTTTCTGAAATTATGAATGATGTAGCTTAATGAAGGATAACACATTTAATATGTATTTATTCAACGAATAATATCTAGTTATAGAAATGAAATAACTCAAATGTTTGACCAAAAAAAAAAAATATCGTGGCGTAATTGTGAATATTTAGTAGAATGTTGTATTAGAAAAATGAGCACATTTTTTTGTTTCTTTATTAAAAATACTGTACATATATTATAATAATGATTATAATTGTAATTAAAAATAATAATTTATGTATGTTATGTGTTTGGGACATATATTTATTTGTGTAAATACATATTTATTATTGAACGAAAATAATGCACTGTGTCTTCCCCTACTTCCCTTCCCCTCCCAGCCGCGCCGCCGACCAGTTGTTGCCGACCAATTTTGTGTCGGAACCTTTGACGAAATAGTAAGTTAAAATACACAGTCCGCATTTTGGAGATTGTCTGCAGAATTTGGATTATGGTGAGTGCCTATTCCTTCCGTATCCTGAATTCTTCCGGCATCTATGCTTGTACGCAACATTATGTAAATATTATATATGAAATTGCAGATAAATTTTGAAAGATTCATTGTTGGTTTGATTAAATTATTTCACTATTTAAATAGATGATGTGCCGAGTGTTATGTATAATTGTGACATACCTACAGCCTATTTAATGGCGGTTCACTTTTAACGACCACTATTTCGCCTATTTTCTCTCCTCCTCATCCAACTTCTTGCAATTATTTTTATGTCACTGTTCATGCGAGCCGGGGGACGAATTACCCTTGTACTTTTAATATGGAACCTTTATTTTAAGGCGCCTTGAGATTTATAATACTAATATATTACAAAACTTTCGTTTCCGATTCAAACAAATTTATTAATTAATCAAAAAATTTCAATTAATTAAAAATTATTATTCTCCACTTTAAAATGGCCGAGATCGATGATGATTAAACCGAGTTTAATAAATAAATAAATAACTTTTAAATAGTATTCCTCAGTATGCTATAAATGTTATTTTAAATCAAATAAACAAAAATTGCATATGCATGTATCATACCATATCAATACTATTTAAACTAATCTATCCGCTCACACTGAATTGGTGTTCTCCCGGGACGAGACTCGAATCCCCGAACACTCGGTCACTAAGCGAGTGTCTTATCGCTAAACCAAAGAATATATCTAGCATAAAATGATTAGTGCACGAAAAATTGGGATTTAAATTTAAAAAAAAACAAAGAGTTTTTTTAAATTTAATATGAATATTTATATTACATCACACAAATATTTATTTTATAAATGAATACACCTTAAAAAAAGTTAAATTTTAAATACAATACAAACACTATTTTGTAAACATTCGTTGAGTAGAGTTACATAATATAAAGTATTATTTGAAACTGGATAAAATAATATAAAGCCTTCAAGGTTTTAATTTTGATGTAAATATTTTAGAAAATTTGTAGTGGAAAAAAAAATGTATACATATATAAAATAAGATAAAAGATTTTCTTTTCTCCACGAATAGCTTACTTTTACTGGATATAAATTATTATTTACAATTAAATGATAAATCCACGTTTAATTGGTGAAGTTGAGATGCTTAAGAACATATTATTCCTTGATAATTAAACCAAGTAAATATGTAAAAGACAAATATTTAATTCGAAAAAAAACAGAGAAGCCACCAGACTTAAACCTGGAACCATTCTGTTGCTGATAGTCAATCTCGTCAAATTTATTATTTATATAACATGTTCTAAATATTTTATACGTCAGTGACACATTTATTGTTACTGTTAAAAAGTTAATATATATTTTTTAAATGGAACGTTTCTCGGATTAAACTCAGGTTTGAGTTGCACCTGGTAGACTCCTGGTCCATTTTATTAACCCATTTTAACATAATTAATTTGACAGTTGAATGATAAATTATTAATTTTTTCGAAATAAATATTTGACTTTTGCATTTTTTCAATGACATATTTATATTACATTGGTTTAATAAGTATTTACATGAACATGAATAGTGTTTTGATTAATATCTATTTTTTTTTTATAAAATATTAGGTTGTTCCCAAATATTTGTTTTTGTTTGGCAGCTAGGAATCTGCAATATTAAATTTATTCAGTAAGATATTTATTTTCTATAAGTTTATTCTTTAAAAAATGAGATTGAAAAAATAAGAATTGCTGTAATTTTTTGCATGAATTTAAATCAGTACATTACGCATCTCACATACGTGACATTAATTAAGGATGCTGTGATAGAAGCACTTTTGAACGAACACGACGTTGTGACGTTGGTTCGAAAAAATTATGACTTGAGATAAATCTTAAAGATGAAGAGTTCTGCTACTTTTTAGAAGAATTTTCGGATCTGTTAAAGAAAAAAGAGTGTAACCAGAAATTTTACAACTTGCATAACAAGCTGACAAAATTCATACAATTTAGGAAGCTTGGATGGCTAGGCTATATAGAACGTGTGAATGATGTGCAACCCTTGAAATGGTTGCTCAACAATAAACGGAAGATGAAGTGTAGGTAAAGAGCTATTTATTTTTGGGTTCAGTAATTGGTAGAAAGCAGCCCTGTGTACAGACCGGTGGACGGGTATTCGCGAGGAGCCCAGAATCCATACCAGATTGTAGAGGGCGAGATGATAATTATGAATATTATATTTAATTGAAGGTGAAAATCAAAAATATTTTTGGAACAACCTAATATAACATTAAAGTAAATAATTAATTAAGAGACAATATTTTTAACTAATCTAATTTTTTGTAAATAAATCTGCATTTGATTCTGATTCTAAATAAAAAATAAAACAATTTATAATAAGCGAACGAAGATTTGTGATGATTTTTAAAAATATTTTTATAAAATCTTAAATCAACTCTTAACCTATGTACATTAAAAAAAGTCATAATTGTTAATAATGAAATTTTTAAACTAAATTATTATTATAATTTCACATTTTTTTGAAAAGAAAATGGTCACACATGAATAAGTGTTACATACGGAATATCTACAGTATTACTCCCGAAGAAAAATGTACATAAAGTGAATTCACCAGAAGTGTGTTGAGTTTGTTTTGAAAATAGACGTATCTTTAGACCGTAACTGCAACATGGAAGAAAGATTGAAAAGTTTATTGTTTTAGCATCACCACAGTTGGATTTGACCCTGGTCCACCAAGATGATTAATTGTCAGCTGATGATGAGCAGTAGAAGAGACGGAAGTAGCAAGCAGCCGCAGCCTCTCTGCATGGCCAGGGGGTTCTCTCCTGAAAGTGGAAACAGTTTTTATAGAACAAATTAGATGGAAGATAAAATCTCTATCTGTAGAAAAAATATTTGATTACGCCGTGATGCCATATTAATCATATAAATTTACGACAAATTTTAGACATTACATTTATAAAAGCTACATTATTTAAATTGAAATAATGTTACTTTTATAAATGAAACTTTTATTATTTCCATTTAAAAGCGATCACATAAATATTTTTTTATCATAAAATGTCAAAATAATCAAGAATTACACTTTTTTGCGTAGATCGATCAATTATATTTTAATGTTTCACTAATATGTCATTTTCTTTAAATATTCTCAACAATCAAGTGTAAGTTTGTTTTATTCCAAGCTGACCGAATTTATTTTAAATAAGAACTGAGAATTATAATATAATCATTTAAAGTATCTTAGATATGATGAATGCTGTCAGAATTATATAGTTGTGTACCTTGAGGTATTGGTGAAGCTACTAAAGATTTTAAAAAATATGTGCATGTAAAACGTGTCATATTAATAATGTAGCTATTTTTAAAACTAAGCTACGCTCTTGCGCTTTGAAAAATAAGACTTTGTGGTCATCTTATCTGAAGACCTATCCTCCGACCTATACGAGACTAAACAAATTTCACGAATAAACATGTGTTTACGACCAGTATTCTGCCCGTATTTACGTATGGAGCACAAACACGAACTCTTACAAAACAAAGTAAAATAGTTATGTTTGTGTCAAAACTGATAATTACGCAAAAAGCCGTGGAAGAAGCAATGCGAGGAGTAAGAGACGGAAACACCAATAAGTGGGTAAGAAAAACATCAAGTTTGTAAGAACTGTCGCGAAACTTAAGTGGGGCATTGCCGGACATGTGGTGAGACTAACTGATGAACGTTGGAATGGTGAAATTCTCCCGTAGCATCCATGTCTGGATTGATGATATTAAAACACCGGTGGCCCTTGTTGAAGCAGAACTTCACTGAACAGGGAATCGTGAAAAACAACGCCGGAGGCTAACATGGACGTAGACAGACTAAAAAAGAGTATGGAACATTCGCACCAAAATAGTAGGTCTGAAAATCTATGCTTAAAATTAAGTTTATAGTTAAACTAATCAAAATGAAACAAATATCACATATCTCATAGAGACAAAGTTATTTTTTATTATATTTAATGGAAAATATGGAAAGTACGGGGTCGATTGACAGTCGGTTGGTTTAAGTGATCACTTTATATAAATATAACGTTTACCAATTCTCACCCCTCCATATCCACATTTATCATATTTATTTTACATTAAATATAATAAAAAATAGCTTTGTCTCTATGAGATATCTGATATTTGTTTAATAACAGTGCCTTTGTAGGTAAAAATCCAGTAATTGTGTGTTCTTGGACATATTCAAATAATTCCAATATAATATATTGATCAAAATATATAAAAAATTGAAAAACATTGATTTTTCAGGCGTATGCTAGTATAATATGTTAAAAAACATTTTACAGATCAAGAATATTGCTTTAAAATTATTTCAAAAAAATCAGATTCCCATAGTGATGACATAGATGTTGCTTAATTTTTTTTTTTATTAAATTTGGTCCATAGATGGCGACGGTGTTGTGGTACTCGAAGCGAGTCCACATATTAATATATATACAACTTTCAAAAATTCGATAAATGTGGAGATGGAGGAGTGAGAATTGCAGAACGTTATATTTATATAAAGTGATCACTTAAGCCAGCCGAAGACAGGTTATTACCCCACACTTCCATATATTTTTCATTAAATATAATAAAAAATATTTCCATGAGATATGTGATATTTGTTTAATAACAGTGATTTTGTATGTGAAAATTCGGTAATTGTGTGTTCTTGGACATATTCAAATATTGCTAATTAAAATTGTTTGTGTTGCTGGTTGAGCTCGGAATACCGTGGCGTGTATTATTTGTTCAGAAGTGAGAAAAATGAAAGCAGGAAAAGATAACTTTAGTTGGGAACACCCAGTCACGTTTCACGTTTCCTGTTGTTTGCCGATCCTTTCAAGGACAGGATGTATAATATCCTGAAAAATAGAGAAAAACACGAAAAATATAGAGTTACCTGTAAAAATGGTATTAAAGTTTCGGGTTACTATTTTTTGATGGAACCGTATTCTTTTAAACAGTTTGTGTTAAAGTTCCCTATTATTAATGTCAACCTATCGCCGGACTGACAATGTGACACAAAAAGCAATCTATCAAAATAGTAGTTTGCTGAAAATAAACTTCGTAGGTAGAGCAGATGTGGACGTGAAATACGGATAGACACCTTTTTATTTATATAACACGCATTCACTCTATTTAATGATGCAGTAGAAACTTTCTTATTGGTCGCTGTAAATTTATCAAAAATAATCATTTATGTTTGCACTTGAACAATGACAAATTTTTTTTATTTGAAAATTGAGAAGATTAGTTTCGACATATATCTTTAACTATGTGTATATTTATTTTTGATTTATGATCTTATTAACTAGGCTGAAGTCTGTGGTAAAGGAGACAGGTTCATCCATTATATATAATATATTTTTTTTTTTCAAGGAGAACACATTATTATTGTGAAGTTGTAGTATTTCAAAATATAGTTCTGTGATATTTTTTTAATACAAATTAAATTTATCTATCAATTAGAAAGATATACAGTGGAACCTCTATATTCGTCATTAATCCGTTCCTGAAGGCCTGACGAATATAGAAACAGTTTTTTTCCATAACAAATAACTGAAATTCAATTAATCCCCCAAAAATAGTACACAACTGAATACATTTTATGTCAAAACTTTACCTTTATTGTACTGAGGAGACATGATGGTAGAAGAGATAGAGGAGAAAAGTTACTAATATTTAAAAATAGACAATTTAAACATTAGGTAACTCTAATTCTAAATACTAATTTAATGTATTAATTATAAATATATACATATAAAATCAATTATGTCAAAAAATATTGTTTTTGCGCTACCGGGATTCGAACCTGGATCTCTATTTCCAATCCGGGGAAGTACACTATCAATTGTGTTATAGCGCCAGTATTTTTCATGACAAATTTTCGAACCTATATGTTACACTTTTTCAAATTAATACATTTGTCGTTCCATTATTTGAAAGCCATCTTCATTGTATATATTTATAATTAATGCATTAAATTAGTATTTAAAACATCACAGACATATGTTCTGAATAATTACAACTTCACAATAAGAATGTGTACTCCTTAATAACTCTAATTCTGGTGGTGGTTTTCGTTTTCCGATGATTCAGTAGCACTCGAATTAACAAAGAACTTGCCTGTTTCTATCTGTTTTTTAAAACCTTCATGAAGCAGTCAGTCACATTACAATTGAATCCATTTATGTTTTGGTTGACTATGCCAACATTTGGGTGCCACTTTTCGACCATATTCTGCGCTTTGGTCCAGTTAAACAGCATTGCCGGGCGGTGGAAGTGACAAATATAGAAAATATGGAAACATTAGTTTCTTTTCAAAATGTGACGAATATGTGAACAAGACAATATATAGGGGCTGACGAATATAGAGGTTCCTAGTGAACAGATAAAAGCAATTAATTGAAAAAATATTTTTGTTGCCACCCGGATACGAACCAGGAACCCTTCCCATCCGGGAAAGTATGCTGACCTATACGTCACGGAACCATAGTCAGATAACGACAATTTTTCTACTTATATGTTGCACTTCCAAATTGATAGACTAATTATATACAATCTATAACAACCGTTCCAACATTATTAATTTTTTTAAATATATAATTTTTTATTTTCACTTTCTTTCATTATAAGGCATTGTATCACTATTTTCTGAAAGAACAGTTCTTAAATCTACAGGTGTAAATTGAACTAAAATTGAATACGGTTGACTATTGGGGCGGCGCAGCACGTAAGGGTGGGAGTGGCTTTATTGTTTCTAAGAAACATTGATAAAAGGGGTGAAGGATTTGAAAACACGATATTGTTCATTCATATTTTCTCCGAAATCATATTTTTACTGATTTCTATCGGTTCAAGGTTATTTATTACAAAGTGAATTTTTTTTTTTTATATATATAAATCGCAGTAGTTGCCAAATTAATCAATGATATTATTAATTTTTCTTCATTATGTTTATATCAGGTATATATTTGTTTTTTTGATGAATAAGTAATTATTTCACGAATTAAACATACTTTAAGAAAATCTGTTCCATAAGAAGATGTCTATTTAATTGGGGCAGTGACAATAAACAGGTGGTGTCATTTGTTTGGATTCCTGCACATAAGGGAATTCATGGAAATTAATGTGCTGATAAACTGGCCAAGGAGGCCTCTCTTTACAGAGTTTTCCCTCATTAATTCCATATCAGATTGAACTTAATAGATTCCCCAATATGTGAGTGGGGTGCCGAGGTTTCAACTCCCGGTTAACTTGTGTCATCTTCTTTCCCTTGACTCGCCACATTTAATCTATATAATAGCAATTTTTTTGACTTGTAATATAATATTTCCTATTCTATAATATTATTGTACTGTTTTCTATAAAATTAAATTTTAATTTGATTAGTGGCACAAATCACTCTTGACGGGTGGACTACCTATTTAGTAGAAGAAGAAGAAGAAGAAACATACTTCAAATCAAATACTTTACCACCTTAAGCGACAATGATACCTAGATGAACTAACTATACAGGCGGATTACAATTCGCATTTCATTCTTCTGATATCGAACATCACAGACACAACCAATATTTCAACAATAACTGTTAATAACTGCAATTGATTGCCTATACAACTCAATACAGTGTTACCACATTTTTGTATATTTAAAAAATAAAGTACAAAATTGTGTACTGCCAGCTTTGAAAAGAACTCGGGGACATCAACATTTTTGAGAGTTTTTAAAAATTAGACGACAGTATTTTTTTAATATTAGTACTTAACGAAGTAACGCCAACGCCGAAGACATAATAAGGATAATGAGATTTCGTAAATATGTTTTAGGAAGAAAAAGAAAACTTACGCATTAAATCAACTTAACATCTTTGGAGTTAACAGGGTTGGGACTGGAAATTTCTCCGCCTGGGGCGGAGTTCCTAATTTGAGTCTTTCAGAAAGTTTTAACAATTTTTTGTTCTCGGATCACTGGACGACGTAACGTGAACAACATCAATTTTTTACTCCGAAACACAGAAGCGGCATTTTTTTTTTGTGAAAGTTTAAAGGACTCTTTATCTTAAAAATGACAAATATAAACTCTTTGTTTATGTACAGCATCGGTCACGTGGCGGAAAAATTATAAAGTAAAAACAATCTATCAATTTTGAGTGTGCTTTATACATTTTTTATTTTTATACACAGAAATTTTTTACAAAACAATTACGACAATTTCCCACTGATTATAACATTATTAGGCATATTTTAAAACATTTTCTGCTGTTTAGAAAAAAGTAAATACTTTTAATGAAAACACATTTTAATTGAAATGTTGCAATTTTAAAACTTTCAACTTACAAATTCAGTTCTGTGCTATTTTTAATATAAATTAAATTAATCAATTATAAAGATATACAAAATTGTAAAAATAAATTCTGGTGTCACCCTATCATGTATTAATTACTCAAAGGTATTTGTGATTCATTGTAACATAAAGTTATAAATAGAATAATATATTAAATATATTAATTAGAAAGATATACATATAAAATCAATTTTATCGAAAAATTCTTTAGTTTTTAATACACTGTGTTCTCCTAATGTATGTTGTATCAATGTGTCCAAAATTTAATAAAAATGAATTGATAATTCTGGCGTCTGCTATCAGATTACTCAAAGGTATTTGAGATTCCGTAAAAATAAGGTAGATGGCTCTTTCAAATAATGAAACTATTAAATGTATTAATATCAAAAAGGTTCGAAAATTTGTCGCTAAAAATATCGTCGCTGTAGCATAGTTGGATAATGCACCTTCCCCGGCTTGGAAAGAGATCCAGGTTCGAATCCCGGTGTCGCAACATAAATATTTTTCGATAAAATTGATTGTATATGTATATATTTCTAATTAATATATTTAATTCATATTTAAAATATCACAGACCTATGTTCTGAATAATTACAACTTCACAATAAGAATGTGTTCTCCTAAAATATTTTTTATTTTTTTACAGCTCTCTATCTCTGGTGGTTTGCCTTTAATTTTCTGTATCTAATCTAGAACATATTAACTTAGTTTAATTTTGAATTTACGTATAATAATTTCTCCTCCTTTCTTATATCATCTGGCATTGTATTGAGAATCTTTATCGCACTGTACAGTATTGATTTTGGAGATTTACCCTGCTTCCTGAATGGCAGTTCAAATCTCTTCCTATTATATGATGTTCGCGTTTGCTTCAATTTTTCTCATAAATTCTGCTGATATTTATTTAGTGATGATTTTAACAATGAACACCATAATATTGAGATATATTTTCCGTTTAAAAGTCATATTAAGGTCTTTCATCATTAGTATGAGTATAAAGCTTTAGTTAGCAGTAGTGAGAGTAATTTTTTTTTTTAAATGTTTTTAAATTGTCGCAACATAAATATTTTTTGATAACATTGATTTTATATGTATATCTTTCTAATTAATATATTTAATTCATATTTAAAATATCACAGACCTATGTTCTGAATAATTACAATTTCACAATAAGAATGTGTTCTCCTAAGAATAATATATGTATCAATTATAAAAAAGACTACAGAATATAATTTTCATAATTTGTCGAAAACGTAATCGGTTTGTATATATATAGTATATTGTAAAGTTCCTGGTTCGTATCTCGGTACCAACCATATTATTTTTTCGATAGATAAATATTTTTCTGTATTTTTTTCGAATTGATTAATTTAACCTTCCAGCGGGCGCGCTGTCACAAAATTTACGACAAATGAGCCTTATCGCCTCCCCCACTTTTACCAAGTCGCAAGCATCGAGCTCAGAGCTATTCGAGGGTCAGTGTTTCTGTAAACTATAGACGTACCGGGTGTGCATAGAAGTTTTTGTTATTCATTGCTATTTGGACTCTAATGAATATTGGCGGCATAAATGCTCAAATTTTATACAAATTAGCCTATCCAGGAAAGGCTCCAAAGCATCGAAGAATTTTGCTAAAAAAATTGGCATTGACCATGATGAAGGAGCATCTTATCTTCAGATCAAATGTCAAACATTTACCGCAAGATATAAGTGCTTTTCTCAAAGTGAATAACGGTTGAATAGCTAAACCGATTTATCGGTCATGTTTACTGGAGAAGAAAAGATCTTCAGCATCAATGAAGTGTTGCTGTTGCCAGTCCTTTACATGCAAGAACCATTAAGTTAAGGTGGTTTGCAACAATTGTAATGATGAGAATATTGATTCTGACTAATAGGTCGTTATTGTGTTGTTTCGTTTTTTGTTTAAGAAAGTCAAACATATATTTTTTAAAGTACTATCATTTATCATTTTTCATAACCTTACAGCAATTCATTAACATTTATATAAAGAAAACACCATTTACATGGACAAAACTTGATGACGTAAAATTTACGACAAGCGCCCGCTCAAGGGAAATTACTCAGCGCGCCCGCTGGAAGGTTAATTAGAATTTTATAAATGGTTTAAAAAACGCAGTACAAATTTAAATAGAAATATAGTAGCATTGACAGCTAAATAAATATTAATACTAATAAAACACAGGTAGTAGTAGTACAAAATAAAGATCTGTCAAATCAAATATGTAATGTGGTTTTTGCATCAATTATCGGACGGGAGCGCGACCTCAGTAAGATGGGAGTGACAATTGCTTTCTTTGAATATTTTATTTTATGTATCCAATTAGTGTGGGTCCGTTCTCTAGAAGATACATTAGTAGCGATACCGATTGAAAGTGGTTATAAAAAAATAGTTAGTTTATATATACATTTATTATATACATTAAAAATATAAATAGATATGTATTATATTATATACTTTATTAGAGCTTTTAGAGAGAGAGTGTCACTGTTTTGATTCTCTTTAATACGATCAACTACATGGAGTCACTACTGGGTAATCAGCAAAACAATCTACCGGAAATGTTAAATTCCCAGAAGTTTATAAATTTATTCGAAAGACTTTATCTTTATTAATATACAATTAATTGAAATAATTTGTTTTTAATAAATAAAATTTGTGTATTGTATTAAAAACAGTAATAGACACAAATGCAGACATATTCCTTTACAGCCTTGTCATGCCAACCCTGAAAATGGGCCACCTTTATAATAGGTAATACACTACTCTATGACTCACCTCTCAGCACATGCACAGACACGGTGGTTGCCGAGACGTCCTCCAGCGAGCATGTGTAGTTTCCCGAGTCCTTGCGCGCGGCGTTGGCGATGTACAGCCGCGAGAGGGCGCCGCTGTTCTGTAATTCCGTCTTGACGCTGTAACAAGGGATAATTAATGAGCCGAGATCCAAACCACCACTTCAGAAATGATGTAGGCTCAATTTGTTACGAAACAAACCTCGGTGGGCGTTGGGTGCAGATTACATCACCTTCAGACGATTCCTACAATCATGGCTCGAAGTAGAAATGTCTAAAAGCGTATCAAATGTTTTTGTCAGTTCTTTGTGAAATAATTGAGTCGTACCAAGCGAGGGGACCGAAGAAAATAACAATAGCAGATTTTTAAATTTTCTCTTCACAAATTTATTTTTAGCAAATAAAAGAAACTGAACAATGGGAAATGAAGGTGAATTCTCTACGGGTACTTTTTGTACGTTAGGTTAAGCTGGCTTAGTTTAGGATAAGCCGAATTAGGTTACATTCTTTTTAAAAAAAAAAATGGCGTCTCACCCCTATGGAAAGCTACGGAGAACTGCTGAGTAGCTTCATCATTATAATTTTGATATTTTATTCTAACTTCTGTCCAAATATGATCTGCAATGTACTGTTCTTATGGGTTAAATCTGTCGGCAGTGGTGCGTGGAGGGTGAGTCTTTTATATATTTTTCTGTTGTGCCGTCTCGTTCAGTGCCTCTTCACTTCCCCTCTGCTCCTCGGTCTTGTTAATTGTATTATTTTATATTATATTATGTTATGTGTTGTATTGTAAATATTATTTATTTATTTACTAATAAAGTGAGTCAACCGGGGACAATCACGCAACATAATACACAAGCAGAAAAAAATCGGCTATCCCTAATCACATATCACAGGATAATGTTAAGGAAATCGCAACACTTTTGGCGCACGAAAAAAAGTGTTGTTTAACACCATTTTAAATTACATCATTAATTTTATCCGCTAAGAAAATTGCTGGAGAGAAGAAGGGAAGAAGCACGTAGGGATGTAATAAAAGGCCGTTCAGATCTCTTTATTAAATGCAGCAGAACCATTATAAGGCATTGTGCCGATATTGAATGGCGAACTTGCGATATTATGGCCGTACACTTCTCTATTATGGGCAAAAACTTTTCATGAAAAGTGGTTTTGCGGCAACCCATCTGTTGCCGCACCATCAGCTCCCACATGTTGCGCGCTTCGCGACACCAAATCACGATACGTCAATAAAGTTTGGCAGTTGAAACTGCCGACGTTATGAACTGAGTGAAATATGTCCACGTTTGATCAAACGAAATTATAACGTTTCAATATTTATTTTCGGCGAAATTTTTCTATTTTTGAATGATATTGTCGAGTGAAATTATTTTAATATGAAGATATATTTTAGGTTCTTTTTTTTTGCACAATTTTTTTAGTCGTCACTTTTAACTGCCGACCATATTTGACACGTGGCTATGTTTTAGGGGGGTCATCTTAAAATGCCTGTTACACGCTGGGAACAATTTCGAGATAGCTTGGAGAAGCTCGTTGTGGTGGGCCACGCCCATGGACGAAGACGAAGAGGAAGATCCCCCACCCGTTGGACGGACTAAGTGAAAAGGCAACAGGCACTTTTCCGGTAACAGCCCTCAAATCTGCAAGATGCCGAGAAAAGTGGAAGAATACTGTCAAGAAAGTAAAAGTTCGCGAATATCACTATCCTTAATCTTGAAGAACCGACTTGGAAAAATAATAAATGACATTTGAGAGGATAATATCATGTATGGCCACGGCCAATGTTCCCATAAAACCTATTTTTCAATGATATTTCAATCATGATCAAACATATTCTAAAATGATTAACCAACTGACTTTCCTATATATTAGCAAATTAAACGGTTCTAGAAGCTTCGTAACCTATTAGATAGTTCTCAAGGGTTTTTCAAGTTTTCTATCTGAGCCAGTATTTTAAATATCACTTATTTTCACTATTTATTTATTTTTATAACTATTAAGCATTTATTATTATTTATTAGTTGCAGTCTTTCAAACTAAAAATGAAACAGAACGATAATACTCACTACACGATCAGTAAAGTTGTGCCAATACCAATGAATTCGAAACGTAAATCCGGATCGATAGGATCTAAAGGAACAAATTACGCAATCTCCGAGTTGCGTCCCGCGGAATGGAATTTTCGTCGACAATTCCGGTCGTAAATCGGAATCACCGCAAAGTATGGGAGGGAAGTAGGAAAACTTTGGTATAGAATGAGGTCGGTGAGGGGATAGGGGTTCTAGTCGAAGGACCAGTGATCTCGGAAACTGGGATTCGGAAGGACTGATCGCCGTACCTTGTATATGATGTCTCCGTAATCCCCGCAGTCGCCGCCGAGATCACAAAAATGGTACGCGGATGAACCAATCTCCGATCCCAATTGAATACGGCGATGTCACAAGTTCACCCACATCACACAAACAATAAGCAATACGTAATCAAAACACAATATCACAGAATACAGTGCTGGTGCACTGGAGTTGAAAGTCCACACCGCGAATGCTATTGCGATGTCGAGATCGAACAAATATCGGTCAAGTTGACGTCTGCTGACATAAAGGTCACAATTCACACCGACAAGACGAGCATGAGAAAATCTATGGATGGGAATTTGGATGCGGATTATGTTAATAACAACGGTTGCAGCTGAATCGAAATTGAACAACCAAATTATTATTACCTGATATTGTCTATTTCGACATCCATATCTAACATTAAAAGCTTATTAATCTTAATAAATGTAATAAACATCACGTCATATTTAATACATGTATCGATATTTTGTTCTACATACGTAAATATGTTGGAGGCTATCGGTATACATGTAGTTACCTAGTCCGTTTACAACCAGTCAACTTCATGTTCAAATATGTAACAATTATTTAATTAAATGTTAGGTGGTGCTAACGTGATGACGGCACTAAATTTTTAAATTAATTTTTGCACATTTATATAGACGAGAAATTCAAGAATAAAATAATGCTAGTCGAATCCGAAATTTGTAATTTAATAGAGCTTCTGTAAAGACGGCTGTGCAGCTACTGTAGCGATAATTCATATACGGATGAAGAACCACAAAAGCGACCATTAGGGGTAGGAGTCACCCTATGGAGACGCCCGTGAATAAATAGCCGTGGGGTGTGGTTTATAGAAACCGTTTCCAATATTCATTCGCGCATCAGAAGCGAATTTATTTCAAAATTCTGTAACGTAAAATAACGCTACAAAAAATAAGCTCGGCGATCTAATAGGTTTCCTAGATAAATTCCTTATTAAATTTATTTTTATTAAAATTGTAAACTTCAATAAAATACTTTCAAAGAACATTTAATATTATTTTTAACTTTATTGAAAAGCTTACGTTATGAAAATGAAAAAAAAAAAGTTTTATTTTTTTAACTAAATATTCATAATCACTAAGTAGAGAATTAATTGAACAGACAAAAGTTTAAGTGTAGAAATTTATAAAAAGCTGAAACGCTAAAAGAATTTGTAATAAGAATATTTAAAACATTTTATGAAAAATATTAATTCGAAGGTACGTCATGTCTTTAAATCATGAGTCTAGGTCAGTGATGGCGAACCTATGACACGGGTGTCAACGGTGACCCGCCACATCGTTGTGACCTACACGGCAGCTTTCACTAATATCTGAATTACAAAGGAACAACATTCGAATTTATCACAACATTACATATGTATCAATGTCTTCTGGGTCTCAATTTGTAAATTAAGCAATGAATTAATTTTTAAATAGATTATTTAACATTGTTGTTAACTACTTAATAAATTAATTATTTTAACATACCAACCGGTTTCGGAAAATACCATTTCCTTCGTCGGGATGTCAAATTCACTTAATAAAACCATATACGTCACATTATTCTAATGTTTTTAAAAATAATAATTTAATGATTCTAAATTATTCCATTTAAAACCAACATTGTGTATGTATAAAACAGGCAATGAGAGCAGACCCACCGCTTACCCAGGACCGATGCAATAAACTCAAGGCTCCTATCTCGGTTCTACTCATTCGCCGCCTGGTTGGCATTTTTAACACTACTAGGCAGCTGTTCGATAGCGCCCCGCATATTGACAGGGCGATACCGCATGGCTGCCAAAACAAGATTTGCTTTCATTGTCTCCGGTTGACTCACTTTATTAGTAAGTAAATCAATAATATTTACAATACATAACATAAAATAATACAATTAACAAGGCCGAGGAGCAGAGGGGAAGTGAAGAGGCACTCTCTTTCGCAAAACGAGACACCATAAAATAAAAACAAATATAGAGACCCACCCTCCACGCACCACTGCCGGCATATTTCACCAACAAGAACAGTACAACGCAGATCAAAACAGTAAAATAGAGAATGTTTTTGAGGGCTGATGGAGGGGAGGGGGGTTGACACGCTAGCAGAGTTAAGTTAGATTTTACGAATTTTTGACACGCCGAGCCCAAAAGATTTGCTATCACTGGTCTGGGTATTCCACGTCTTGCACGGCACATTCGATCAACTTTCAGTATGTGTTCATCTTCTAATATGCTACATGACTATCACTTCGGTTGACTATCCTTTCTCTGGGATGACCTTTTTGCGGTTGCATGCATTGCATACAATGAAAAACGCCGTGCATGCTATAATTTCTGCGAAATAAATTTAAATTGAATAAAACTGTTCTTCAATTTTCACGGCCGTTCAGAATCTTCTGCGTGATGACGGTCTAAAATTAAAAACCTTGTAATATCCGGCGCTTCAAAGCTATAGAAGACGAAGAGTCCGCACAGATGGTGATCCCGACAGTAGATGGAACATATACTTAAAGCACCGCAACAGTATTACAATAACTGGAATAGCTTAAATATAAATAGAATCCCTCGTACGAAGAATTCCAAATTTTTTTTGAATATAGCAGTGCTCCATTACCGTGGGTTCATTAAAAAATACATACATTAATTAATTTTTTTAAATGTACTGTCTCGATTTTCGAAAAATAATATCTTTATAATGTCTAAGAAATAACATTTTAAAAAATGAGAGCTTAATTTAGAAGAAAATAAATAATCATCTATTAAATTGAAGAATAATTGAATAATTGACGTGCTTTTTGGTCTTGCGGTTAAGACTCTCGCCTAGTGATCTAGTAGTCGGGGGTTCGAGCCTCATTTCAAAAGACCAGAAAATTAGTCCTATTTTCATAGCACAACAATAAGAATATTGATGTAACACTTATTGCATGTATGCATCTCTATTTAATTCAAATATCGTTGAACGAAATAATGACGTGACTAGCCGTTTGACTAATCCGGCTCGAAGGACCAGGAATGTTACAGTCGCACCTCGGGTGCCAGAAAACACAGAAAGTGGCCTGTATATAGAATTATCGCTCACTATTTTGCCAAACGTCGAATACAATAGACTTACGAAATCTCTGAGATTGATAAAAGCGTTTGAACTGTTTTGATTCAGGGTCAACACAGAACATTAGTTTGTTCAAAGTATTATAATAATATGTATTTAAGTCCCAAACACTCTCATATAGATATACTTTCACAAATGAATGATGCATACACGGAATTCGTGTCAAATTAATATTCACTAGTTCACTATGCGAGTATCGTAACCACTAGATAACAAGCATGAATTTCTCATCTTGTCTCTGATTGTAGCACCCCCTCACCCATCTCATCATTTTGTGTATGCTATAAATACTATACTAGTGTATATAACGTACATAAAATAAAACACTGAACGTAAAATGTATTTTTTATTTTATACTGTACCGAGTCCTAACCATCTGATGACAGAGCATACAAAATAAATCAGTTGTTACAATACAAATGTGGTCATTAAACCCCTTACAAATGTTCATCACACGCGTGAGTTACAATTTGACTGCCCATCGTAGTCGACAAATACTCCAAATACTACATTGGGTATGAATTGTACGTTGACAATAAAATACACATAAAAATGAAATGTTACAGTGAAGGTCTGAACGTACTGAAATGTAAAATTAAATGATTCATAAACTATATACATAGAAGCAGATTATATGTAAACATAGAAAATATTAAGCATCAAGATGAAATTACCATTATATAATCTACACATTCGTGAAATCGGATTAAAGTGCACGATATGGCTGTAGTAGATAACGAGTCTGAATATTTCATGCTTCCTTCATGATCCCGTATTTGAATGAAGCTTCAAGGGAAGCCTTAAAGAATTGAAAGAAAAATAACAAAAGTATACTGTATGTGTAGCCTAGTTTATAACTCTCTTATAATGTGAAATAAATGAATAATAGAAAAAATCTGAGTATACTGAAAGAAAGAAAATATTAAATTATATTCAACGAAACTAAATTGATCACAATGTATAATTTTTTCTTTACAACAACTAAAATTTCCATATTATGCTTATTGGGTATCAATAAACATGTAGCAAAAAATTTAAAATCAATTAAAAGATTAATATATGTAATAGAAATGATCTCATATTTTTATATGCTACCTTTGTTTTATTAACCACTTATTGAGTTTAAATACATCTACCGGTTTCGAAAAATACCATTTCAACTTAGTTAGTATTGACATCCTGGAGAAGAAAATGGTAATTTTTGAAAGCGGTAGATGTATTTGAACTCAATAATTGGCTAATAAAATAAAGGTAACAAATAAAAATATGAATTTTAACCACAAAGTTAACTTTGCTAATTTTAAAAGTAGAAATGATCTCATTAATTCGAATATTTATAAAACGAAGACATGTCTAGAATAATTTTCTTTGGCGACATCGGCAACGAGAATAATATAAAAATGTATTTATTACAAAAAGATAAACCAGGCAAAGCAATGATTACGAAATATAGGATTAGGATATTACTCCAGTATGTATACACGGCCATAGTTATGAAGAAATTTTTTGCCAGAAATCAAATAATCATGTTGGAACATCCGCTCTATTCGCCTGATCTAGCACCCTCTGATTTTTGACATGAAGGATCATCATTGTTGGTTACAAGCGGAGGTGGAATGGATTACGACGCGTGCTCTAAATAGCTTTACGAATAATGATTTTGAATACTTCTTCCCGCAATGAAAAAAACGTTACACTAAGTGCACTGAATTGGTTTAGAAGGGAACTATGCACCAGATAACGAATTAGTATGTTCGGTAATTGTAATAAATTTTTCAACAAACTTAATAATATATAGTATAAAACCCAAAAGTGATTTAGTATATTTTCAAGTATTTTTAATCAGTTGTAGTCGGCTTAACATTGATGTACTGAAAACCTAGCTATATAATTTAAATTGTTTGATATTTACATATCAACGTCACTTATAAAATACATTGTTCTATTTCCAAGATGAAATCCGAAACGAAATCTTCACGAGACTATTTCTCCAAAAACTTAGATCATCAAATGTACATTTTGTAATCCACCCCAGCGCCATCGCTTCGCAAGTGTTGGGGTGTAAAACGATCATCCCCAAACCTCCAAACCATTCCCTCGGGAGAATTTTGATCATTCGGAGGAAAAATGCGGCGGCGGAAAATTTGTCCAAGTACCTGGAACCTTGGAGCGTGTCATCGGGCCCTTCAAGCCAGGCCGTTACAGGAATGTACGGGAAGAGTCGCGTTCTTTTTAGAAGTCGAGCGTTTGATGAATACAAATTGGTGTTCGAGGGGAATTTAATAATACATTTGAGAGAAAAGTTTGACAATAGTGATGTTCTACTGCTTTGTTTAGGGTATCCGGTTTAATAGCGCGTGTACTCGGATTAGATTTTTGACTAGATAGAGATAGATTAGAGATACAGATTTTGCGCGCAAGAGATTTTTTGGCTACAACTCTCGGTTTTCATAGTCCCCGTGTATACTATTATGTTTGTTCTGGACAAATTATACTACTTTTATCTGTCTTTTACTGTTTTTTATATGAGCGTCTGTCTTACTCCGATAACTCTATGGCAGCATTGGCTGTAATAATGCTCTTTTGTAATCATAATTAACATCCTATAAATTTGATAATTGAAAAATGATAACATATTTTTATTTATTATTTTTGTTTTATTAACCACTAAAATGAGTTTAAATACATCTAACGGTTTCGAAAAATACCATTTTCTTCTTCAGGATGTCATAACTAACTAAAACATATATTGTTTCTTTGACAGAATCTATTTAAAAAAAATCTATTTTTAAAAAAAAAAAAAAAAATTTTTTTAGTATTATTCGAGTAAATTTGTATTAAGTAATGATTTGAGTTAGGTACTAAAATTTTTTTTTTTTTTTAAAAATAGATTCTGTCAAAGAAACAATATATGTTTTAGTTAGTTATGACATCCTGAAGAAGAAAATGGTATTTTTCGAAACCGGTAGATGTATTTAAACTCATTTTAGTGGTTAATAAAACAAAGATAATAAATAAAAATATGAATCTTAACCACAAAGATAACATTGCTGATTTTAAAAGTATAAAAATGATAACGTCTATGTACAGATATGCTACCATTATTATCGTATTTAACATGCTATTGTTGTACTGAGGTCTGCTCCGTCATATTGTGTGTATATTTGTAGTGAATCAATGTATCTATCTTCGATGTTAACTATTCTGTAAACATGAAGTGATATCAACCCAGCTGAACCAGTGGTCTCCGCTCAGCGGAACTGACTTTTAATTGGACTATTCATGCTAAGAGTTTTAGAGAATTTAGTATATTTTATTAGATAAACTTTTCAAATTCCCGTCCGCTATGTCTTCATGAGTCGTGTACTATCATTAATTTTAAGTCATACTTCACAACTAGTTTGAACATTTAAAAAAATATTCATTATGTTGTGTATTGAATAAACTTATATTTTTAACAGTAAATTCAACATTTATTTATTGAAGTGTTTCTCTAGTCGTATTGTCTATTCCCATAGCCCAGTATTGAGAAAGCATATCTCTTGTTCGATAGCTAGCCGAGCAAAGTATACTAAAAGGTAATATTATTTCCATTAAACCTGTATATCTTCTCCTTATAAAATTTTAACAATAACAGCAAATTAAGTGTTACAATATATATATGTTAACGTGTTATTACTGATTTAAATTGCTTTCATCTTCATTATGATAACGATGTTCTTAATACCGTTTGTTATGCCGTATTTTGTCTCTTTTCTTCTAATAAAACCGCACCAAAAAAGCCACTGAAAGCTAGTATAGAGGTGTAAATAAATGATAAACTTTGAACTAAAGAATTTAGTTAGACAGAATTCATATTATGGTTACATTAAATTCGCGTTTATGCTTTGTTGAGAGGAACTGGGAAGAGAGTAACCACTCTTAAAACAGTTAAGAAAAGGGCAAGTGTCCCCCAGTGGCGTGCAGTAGGTATAGATTTAGATTATGCTGTTAACAATGATATTATTCAATCATATATAATATGTGTACTTTCGTTTAACCAACGTTTTTAGACAACATAAATCCGTCGTTTATACGACCCTACCATGTATTGATTTATAATTTTAGAGTACTATTAATAGTGTTTTTAAAGTTTAAGTTTTAACGTAAAATAATACCTTCTTATCCATATAAAAAATGTATGGGCATTTTTAAGAACACTTTCTATGACTGAACATGATTAATTTATTGTTTGAAAATCCTTCACGTGATAACTAAAGGAAATAATTATTTTTATTAAAGCTTAACGTTGAAAATAGTTCTGCCAATTGCATTTTGTTTTTTTCAAATCAAAACTAAATCAAAAGAACAGTTGAACAAATATTGCTTTTAGCTACCATATTTTATGTATCATGTCTATTTTACGATCATCGTGTGTTCACATACTATTTTTATATATGTGAATATCTTATATATGTGTATATCTGAAATCTGTAGTCACGTATTACATAATATTAAATATCATTAAAAAAAAAAAAATTCGGTATTAAAAGCAATGATAGTAAAAGTGTTGTAAAGTAAAAATGTATTAAAAATATTACATTAATAAAAATACTTAATATAATAGAGAATTAGATGTGTAAAATGTACCTGTGCGTGCGTTAAACTGGATATGAAATATTTAAATGTAATTGTTGTAAGTTTTCCAACTTCGGTCGGTAAAGAAGTTTCCCCCTTCACTGCAAAGTGTAATTTTGGTAAATTATATATTCTGATCAGGCGGAAATATCTATTAGTGTGTGAAATGTAATCAAACTTATGCTATTTATTTACAAACACGAGCACTGTGTGATTTTTCAGCGTGTTAATGCATAATTTTACATGTCCTACTAAGGTGTTTTACGACGTTTGGTATTTAAATATTTAAAAATAAAATAATTATTATAATATAATAATTGTAATTAATTTTAACGCTCTTTATAAGAATATAATTTTTCATGTGTATGCTAAATATGTACTCGTAAGTTAAAAAAACTATCAAAGAATCATATTAAAATTATGACATTGAAGCGTAAGCTATTTGATGCCATGCTGTAGGGCGACACATCGACACTTAAGGCCAAATATTCCCGCGTGGCGTATTCTCGCTTGTCAACGAATACAAACTCACTAAATGTAACCAGAGAATTTGTATCTTCATTGTTAGATATACATCCACTGACCGGCTTAGCGAAAATATACTTTCACCAGTGAAAATATATTCTCACTGGTAATACAGATTCACTGTAACATATATATCGGAGCGTTTATGAAAACGCATAGCGCGTGAAATAAATTCGCTATTGAATGAGCTTCTAAATGCATAATCAGATATTTTTATGACTAATTTAAAAAAAAACGAATATCTTCGTATATTGGTGGCTCAGCGCATGCGCGTATTATATAAAAGTAATTATTAAAAAAATGATTACTTAATTGACATGGTACTTCGTTTTTGCTGCAACACAATTCACATGATTTTTTAATTAAACTAAACTTTATTCTACACACACAACTAAAATTTGTTTTTATCACGAATTGTTTAAAAATATGCACTTTTTCTCATTAATCATATTTTAAAACAACTCATAATATAATTTCCACAAGGACAAATACAAATAAACTACAAACCTCAAGAGCACATACAACATATGGCCAAAGAAACTACAAATATTTTGGACCTAAATTATTTAATAGAATGCTAAAAGATTTTAACCAATTGAATTGTCCCAGGAACATGAAACTATAAATTAAAACTTGGATTCGTAATATGGGTAGAGCCAATATTGGTGCACTCACCCAAACATATTGACTCATACCTATATTAATTATTGTTACAAAGTGATCCAAGAATTAAGTCCACTTTAAATTTGTTCTTCTTATTCATCAATTTTATAGTAATAAATGTAATTCTTCTACTTGTAATTCTAATTAATTGTACAATTGCTTGTAATCTATGCCCGTCTCGACACAGAATTTCTCTAGTGAGACGGGCACAGTCCAAACATATTTTGATATAGTGTATTATATAGTTACAAATAAATAAATAAATTTACACTTGTTGATGAAAGAGATCGCGTCTTTCAAAATCAGTCATCAAATATAAAACTTAGTTGTGTGTAGTGCAAAATTTAGTTTCTTTAACCCTTCCCAAACCATACAGTAACACAGGTCGACCATCATAATTAAACCAGTAATATTTCGGTAAATACATGCAACATTAAATTCATATTTTAGATAATCCTAAAGAAAGTATTAGCATTTAGAAATGACTAGTTTAAAAAAAGGAATCGTACAAAAACATAATTTTCATTCAATCGGTTGAAAAATTAATACGTTGGTAAAAATACAATTTGTGATATGATAGACAGAGATCACACACTATTTTAACAGTGAAAAGAACAACAAACATACAAATATAATTGTCTCTTTCTCACTAATTAAATGAAGAAAGATAAAAAAGAAGGACACATTGTATAGGATTTGATGAATGCTCTAAATTATGTTATTAATCATTTTTTCAAAATTGAATGCTCAATATTTAGAGTAAATTTGTGCCATTAAAGTCATTTAAGCTAATGACAATGGTAACACGAGTTGACAGCATGGCTGCGTTCGGGTATTTTATATCATGGTATGGTAAAGGTTAAAAAAAAAAGCATTTTAAGAGTTACATTATTAAAGTATTTTTTACTTACTTTTATTAAGTATTTACTCGATTAAAAAAAAAAATATTTCTTATATTTACTTCTGTTAATAAATAACTTTCGTATTATTTTGTTCAAGGTCTCGGGAACTTCAATATTTGTTTTAACAGAGTTTCAAAAACAAAAACATGAGATATCCGAAGTAATAATAGGAGCGAGAAAACAAATATATTTTCTTTTCTAAGTTAGATAATGTCAAAACTTTTATATGAATATAATAAAGCAAGCCTTCTTCAAAAATGTTCAATTAAATAATTCACATAAATATTGGGTTGAAGCATAAATACGTAGCGTTTTTTTTTAAATCAACAAAATACTTAAATGAATCTATAATATATTCTCCTTCATTATTTACGATTGACTACCGACGTTCTGGCAGTTTTACGATTCCACAACTAAAGGGAATCTGGTGGATTTTGGAAGTCAAGAGCGGAAGAAGAAGTCGTCAAGCCAATTTTGAAGAGCGGCGTCGTTATAAAAGGCAAGACTAGCAAAATCAGGAGAACAGAGTGGATGTGAAATAATTTCCCAACCGAGTTCTTGGCAGGCATTATCATGCTGAAAAATCGATTGATACCGTCTTCCATGTCGTTTTTATTGAATTGCAGCCTTAAGACGACATAGTTGTTGGCAATAAATCTTAGAACTGATTAGTGATGTTAGTATTAGAATTCATAGTAGATGACGTATTATTCGTTCCATCATTTGCATATGTTATCCGATGCCTTAAACTCAAACAAAAAATACGTGGAAAATGTTAGTTTTTTTATACTTGACACTCCATTTTCATAAGCTAACAATTAACACAACTTAAAAGTTTCTACGTATTGAAAACGTCAAAACGTATTCAAGGAAATATTTTTTTTTAGTTTCGTTTTTAAATAACTAGAAAATAAAACATAATTTATTACAATTATGTAGATTATGTTATCGGCCAAGTCGCCGTTTCTGATAGCGGTACAAATGCGTGCTCCTTTAACCATATTTTTATAATATTCTCGCATATTTCACGTGTTCAGCAATTTCATTTCGAATATTATCCTGTAGCATCGAAATTATTATTGGCTTATTAGCGTAGATCTTTCTTTTCAAATACTTTTACAGAAAATAGTCGGGAGCCGTCAAATCAGATAATCGAGGAAGAGAGACGATATAACCACTTTTGACATTCATTATGCAGCCGGGAAAAATTTCTCGCAAAATTTTGAGCAAAGTTCGGGCTGTGCATGAGGGGTGGCACCATTTTGTTAAAACCACATGTATTGCAGGCTCAATTGTGACGACACAGGTAACGTGTGAAGATGGCAATCACCATTAATGGTTACAGCATTGCCATTATTATTAAAATAAAATATTTTATTGACTTCAATACATTTTTGAAGCATTCTTCTTCTTCTTTTAAACAGGCAATCCACCCTTCAAGAGTGATTTGTGCCATTAAACAAGTTAAAACATTATTTCATAGAAAGAAGTACAATAATATTATAGAATAGGGGATATTGCGTTACAAGTTAATACCATTGACGTTCAAGAAATTTGCTATTATATAGCTTAAATGTGGTGAGTTAAGGGAAAGAAGATGACACAAGTTAACTGGGAGTTGAAAATTACCATTGACAAGATTATTGTAAAAAAACCTGTGATCCGCAATGGACAGGCAAAAAATAAATGGTCAAGGGTTTCCTCCTCGATACCACACTCACACATTAGGGAGTCTATTATGTTCAAATTTGAAGCATTAGATAACCTGTAAAAATTGTAATCAACTAGTCTTTACGACTACTAAATAAAAACTGATAAATATTTGCCTAACCAAAATGGTGGAAAAACAAATTAGCCTGGAACATAATATTCACCATGTACTAGATGGTACTAATGCATGACAACAAATTTCCCAAATAGCAGAATGTGAGGTAGTTAAAGAAGCTATTTATTTGAGCGCGTTGATCACAAACACTGGTGTGGTGACTTTCCAATTTGACTGCGCTAGTGTGGTGCCAAATTTTCTTGGAGTTCTATCCTCTTATTGTGTACTCTCGAATTGCTTAGTCCTTGCAGGTGAAACTCAGTAGATATGTGTAACCATTATGGTTTATTACAACAACGTATTTACATAATGTACAATTATATAACTCAGATATTGATTAATTGAATTAAATGTATTAATTTGAAAGGTATATAGATAAAATCAATTTGTTAGAATTTTTTTTTTTGATAAATTGATTTTACAATTGATACATTTGATTTGTATTAAAATTATATTTGACAAGTGGAAAATAGACACAATAATTCCTCAATTCTACAACAAATCCAACCACACCAAGCCTTATCTACAACAGTGAACAAAGGATTATTTTAATTCTTTGGCTACATTAAGTGCCGAAGTGACTGCCTAGAAAATTAGATTATTCTGAGCACAACTTTGAGCTGATGACGACCTGGAAAAGTGCCATAAAGATGGATAGATACGTTACATCTGGCTGGAGAGTCAGCTGTGAGGGCGACCCGGGACCGGAACTTGTAGAGATGGATTATGAGCCGAGTCTCATGGTTTCTTGGGTTGGCCAAGCCAGATGCCTGTGCGTGGAATTGTTTAAGGTGTGGGTGGTATAGCACAGTACCACCCACACCCAATCTTGGAATAATGAAGGGCTTGGTCCAATGGCAAGAGTAGTCCGAGACGACTGGAGCTCTCCGTTATTATGCAGCCTTTTCTGGGCTTTGTACAGACTACAGTACAGTAGGGTCCCAGAAACGACCCCAGAGCAGTACTCGCGCCGATGGCATACGCGAGATAATGCTAATGTGTGTTAATGTGATAATTAAGCTAATTACGCATTACATTTCATTAATTAATTACTCATCCGGTCAATTGTGTTATGACACCTGACATTTGTCACATATAATTGTAAATTACTGTATCTAGGTAATCGATTGAACAAAATACAGTTTGACACCAGTATTGGGGTTTCTAATTGGATGATGCGAAGATTCTACTCGAATTCGCCAACACATTTGTTCGGCTGTCAATAGAGAATGTGTTGTGCCAAGAATAATTAACAAAGTCAATAAAGACTTATTAAACAAATATCAGATATCTCATAGAGACAAAGCTATTTTTTATTATAATTAATGGAAAATAAGTATGATAAATGTGGATATGGAGGGGTGAAAATATATCACTATGAGAATCGGATTCTTATCTAATTTTTTTTCCTTGTTATATTATATTATATTAAGGTATCCATCCATAAAATACTGTGGACTAGGTCTGTTACATTCTGTAAAGATTGTTAATTCATATAATTTATTTTAATGATTTATAAACGTGTCCCACCACTCTAAATGGAAATGACTGTATATTATATGAACATACCAATTGGGTATAGGATAATGCGTACTTTTAGTTCGTTAATATCTTTTTATCTATTTTTTTCCGCTTGCAATATTTAATTTAAAAAACAATATTGTTTAACTATATAAAAGGCAATCCTTACTGTAAAACTGCCATTTAATTTGGCAAAAAATAAAATTATAAAATGTGGTTTTGTATTTGTCGAATAACAATTAAAACCTGACATTTAATTGATTTAAGTGCACTCGCCATAAACACTAAATACACAATGTTTTTAAATATGTGTAAATATGTAAATATGATACATTTTGAAAGAAAAATTTAGCTACAATACTATTATATTATATTAATGATAACAAAGAAATAATCAATGCTATCAAAAAATACTTTAAAGATTAATATGTATCCCGAAATTCGCAATATTTTTATATCGTTGTTAAAAATATATTGCATTTTATCATATTATAAGCTAGTTATTGTAAACAATAATTATTAATATGTAATCCTCTTCTTTGCATTGTATTGTATCATTGTAATTATAACAGATTAATAAATAAAAAATACAATATCTTCGTTAAGTTCACCATGTAGGGCATTAAAAAATTTCCTGCCTTATTTAAAAACGTTGTATATTTTAATGTTAATCCAATATATACGTAATAATGTTGTAATTTTTTTTATAAAATTCGTATAATATTATCACAAAAGATTTCGGATAGCGCGAGTTTCAAAAATGGTTCAAATATTTGGAATAATCTAATAAGAAAGTATAACCTATTCAGTGCGAAGTCGAACAATGGCGGTGACTATATAACCCTTTATCAAGTGGCAGCAGTCACACGCACTGCCGGGGGCGTTAACTAAAATGGCAGTGAAATGTGAAAAAAAAAATATGAAAAGTTAAAATTTACGATCCATAAAAATCTCGACGAGGCGTGTGCACGCTACGGCAGCAGGGGTGGGCCGTGCAAGGGTTGGAAGGATTCATCATTAAAAAAACATATTTATTGTCAGTCTTTGATAAAGCAGGGGTGAAAATTTTCCCGGTAAATTAGTAAATTTTTAACAAATCTCCTCTCGAGAACTGAATAAGTCGTTTTGTAAATTGAGTCAAAACACAGTTTTATTGCACTACACTTTTCATTGTGTTTTACGATATAACGTTTACGAGAACACCTTCTCATTATCTATATTATTAATTCAATATGGAAGATCTTACAGTTATCAATATTATAAGATGTTCCCGAAAACGTTAAATCGTTTAACACAATGAAAAGTGAAGTGGAATAAAACAGTATTTTGACTTAATTTACAAAATAATCATGGAATTCCGCAAAGTTCCACCAAAAACCTTTGAACTGTGAACAAGTTGATTATATCATTACTATTATCGGACATTTCTTATCCACTGTTAGATGAAGGGATCCCTTATAGCAGGGGTGAATATTTTGTCAGGAAATTAATATATTTGGACGGTGTTACTTTTTGGGAACTGAATAAGTTGATTATATCATCGTCATTAACCATTTTCTATCTGATGCTGGATGAAGAGCTCCCCTAACGCGGGGATGAAAATTTTATTGGGAAATTTATAAATTTTGATTTATCATTTACTTACTTACTTATCATCACGTTGTTTCTCCGCGGAGGTAGGCAGAAAAGATAGAGCATCACAATTTTCTGTCCTGGCACACAATTTCCGCCTTATCTACATTCATTCATCTTCTCATACAAGTTCGCCAATTATTGAGGCTTCTAACTGGACCATCCTCCAGTATCTGGTTTACCTGGTCGTGTTAAGTTTTCCGTGGACGTTCTCTATTTCTGGTGCCATCAAGACCGTGTCTTTCTTATCTACCATTCTCTTCTCATTCATCCGTTCCATATGACCAAACCGTCTAAGTGATCCTTTCTGAATCTTACTCACTATACTAAGATCAGCTTTAAATTCTATCCATATTTCTTCACATTCTTTACTCTATCATTAATGGATCTGTTACATATACGCCCAAAAGATCTCATTTTCACTGCTTTCAGACTATTTTCGTTCTTCTTCTGCTAGCTCCAGGTCTTACTTTCATACATCAGTGTCAGTACCAGAACTGTATTGGGTTCTCGATTAACATGTTTCCATTAGTTATAATTCCATTCAAAGTGCCATTCACTTTGCTCCCTGCAGTCACCCTCTTTTCGATATCATTCTCAGTCTTTCCGTTTCTATCAAACATACTTCCCAATTATCATAATTTTGATTAATAATTTTCTATCTGCTGCTGAATGAAGGTCTGCCTAAGTATCTCAAACTTTTCTATGTTCATTGTTGTTTGCTGTTTTTTATTATTAAAGTAGAGCAACCAATTGAAGATCATCTACATATGTAGAGTTTTTAGAGGTCTCTCAAAAACCAAATATCTCTGCAATATTGATGTCGAGAAGGATATGATAGGATAGATACCAGAGCGCTTCGGAAGGTCTATGAGGGAGAGTGACAACCGTATTGGGAGACCATGGCTTAAAACAGAGGGGTCCGGATGATGGTTGGGAACGGGACCTGAATCGCCCATGGAAACACAACATCATTTTTACAACACTTTACTTTCTTCGGACGCTACACTCCTTAAACTACTTCTTAACATAGTCGCTACTATTATTAAGGCACCAATTTTTGTATATCTTCACTATGGAACCATGTCTATACTCCGTCTTTGAGTTCATCATCGTCATCAATACGCTTGCAAAGATGAAGCAAATAAGGAAATCACTTGGCGCCAAATCAGGACAAAACAGAACACACTTGGTGATGAATGTCAGCTAATTTCATTTTTGGTGCATTCAAAAAACGAATCACGGACCGTATCTCACAATCGGCGGGCTGATCTATTGTCTAGAATATTTCAATCACTCACTACAAGTTGGCCGTACTATGTGAATGTCTCTATCGTCGAGTCAAAAGATAAAGGAAATCATTGCGCATGTGCAACATTGTAACCGCAACGCTACACCGGGAATATTCGCCGACGGTACTTACTTAAAAAACGCGTCTCGTATGTGCAATGATACAAATATTCAGACCATCATTGTACAAACATTTCAGTATTCAACTTAGCACACAGTGAGGAATAAATTGAATTATGATAATGGCACGGCGCGAACAAAAGGGCACTTGCAAGCAAATACTCAATTTATTCAATAAGAGATTACAATAACACGCGACTATATAATAAGAATGAGATATTACTTTGTCATTGATTCGACAGGTGTCATCCTGTGTCTAGCTCATTTAGTCGTAGTCATTTAGAGACAACTATAAAAATAAAATTTACCTGGCATTGACGGGATTCTTTTTAACCCCACTTGAGTATCAGATCAGCTTTGACATCTCCAGGTGCGATTTATACCGCTTCACAGTCTCTCGGGAGTTCTGGCAGATTCCTTTATCTTCTTCGGCGAAAACTTGCAAGTAAGTGAGTCAAGTTCCGTTCCAACACCCCCCGTAACAAACTGTCGGCCCCCCACGAATTATATCTGAATAGAACTGAAAGAAAAAGTCCCCCGCGTAGGATCAAAGAGGAAGTCCTATTCTCGGGAGGCCTCGAAATGGAGTGCCGGTTTAGTTACATAAAAGAAATGGATATCGCGCCAGCCCTGAAATTATTTACAGTTTTATTTTCGCGAAAATATGTTAGTGAACATTGGCAGTAAAAATAAATTCCCACGAGTCATAAAATGGCGTCTTTCGCTCAAATTATAATGTAATCTCGTGTAAAGTGTGTAGTTTGCAAAGCGCCAAGGTAAACACGAAGAAACTTTATAGTACCTTAAAAGCCATCAATTTTTTAATATAAACTAAATGTATGTGACTGCTAGCATCAAGCGGTGGATTAAAATGTACCGCAAAATGAGGGGTCGCTCCATGGGCTCCGCAACAACCATTGCTTCTTATTATTGTCAAGGCGTTGAATAAAAATTTACGGTACAACCGTACTTTTTCGCAGGAGATGTAAATCTTCCGCAGTCACAGCTCAGATTTGTTTTATATTATTTATTTATTATTATTATACACGCCCTATTCGGGCATTAATATATATATATTTTTAAATAATAGAAAAAAAAATATCAGCAAGTTTTTTCATAATCAAAATTATAAAACAAATGTGATGTGAAGCAAGTTATCCGTCACCATTGAGTTGAGACACAAAAAATTGTAATAATGTTGTCCTACAAAGAGTTTAATTTACAGAAAAAATGTCGACTACCTCTGCATATTCATTTCCTAAAGAATGCATTCTGGGGACTGCGGAGTTAGCTAATGCATGAGTTCTGACATTACCACTGTAATAGAATAATAAATTGTGTCTCGATGACCTCAATGGTACGAAAATTTATTTTTGTAGTTATACATAATAATCTATTTGTTTAAGCTGGGTTCCATTAATCATAATATTAATTATTCATCGTCCATGTCGGTCACTCATAACTAAGGATTGTGATCTTCTGTCCAATTGGCTGCACTGCACGACTTTTCTCGGTATCCTACAGATCTTAGGGCTATCACTGGAGAAGTGCCTGTTGCCTTTTCCACTTGGTCGGTCCAAGGGGTGGGTGATTTTTCTTTTTCTCTTCGTCCTATGACTTGGACTATCGCTTCTGAAAGCTATCTTCTCTCAATCACAAGGTTAAGAAAAATCAATGGTCTATTCTTGATATTAAGCTCCTGCAGAATGGAGACATTCGTACATCTCATCATCCATAGTATAAGCAACATGTGTCTCTAGCACCACATCTCAAAAGCATCAATCATTCTTCTCTCCCTTTCACGTATGGATAAAGTAGTTTTCTTGAATTAAATATACATGTGGATATCTTGAAATAATTATGTTATTGATAGAATCGGTTAACTTTGTAGAGTTTCATCATAATGGATGGATATAAATTAAACAATGTTATTACTCTACTTGAGTTTATTAGCACTACTCAAGTTTCGAGAGAAATAGTAATTCTAATCGATAGGTGAAATATTAAATTAATACTTTATTTATATCCATCCATTACTGAAAAAAATTCTGAGTGAAAATCTTGAAAATTAAAGACCAAATAATAATATGATATACTAAATTATAGACTCTAAATATCACGTAGAATTACTCATGCACCTACCCTCTAATTTAGCAATATTGTGAACAATTGCAAAGCCTTCAGTTGTATAAATTGATGCACGTTGTGAAAAATATTCCGTATATTGTCTCCAATATTTCGTATCAGATTTCCTATACATATATATACAGATGGACCAAAAAAAGAGAGAACATTTCGTAAAATGTGATATCAAAATTAGTTTAACTATATCAACACTAGGTTGAATAGTTTACTAATTTACTTAATTACCTATATTACGTTTTATTTCGACGATTTCCGGTCGCCATCTTTGGTTATTAATTTTTCCAATGTTTATATTTGGTTTTTTCAAATTGTTGCCCAGAATGACAAAAATTACTGCAGAAGACCGAATTCTGATAAAAAATTTGCGAATTGAAAAACGTTGGGGTGCTAGGAAAGTGATCAAAGAGTTTCAAAACAAAGCCTGGAGTATAGCTAGATATTACAGCAGGACGGAGGTCCATCTCACAAGCCAGAAATACAATCAACTTTCTTCGTCATGAGAATGTTAATTTCATCGAGCCAGGCATGTGGCCACCGAACAGCCCAGATTTAAATCCAGAAGATTATGCAATATGGGGTATTTTGATAATTTATGATTAGCTAAATATTGTGCAAAAAAAACTACATTAAGAATTATAATTAATTATATTATGTTTTTAAATAACTCATGTGTTACGAGATGTTCTCACTTTTTTTTTGGCCAACCTGTATATATATATAAATATATATTCTATTAATATTTAACATCCCACATACAATATCTTATACTTAATGAGCCAAATTCTATTCCCTGTATACATTGTTTAATATCGGAGGTTCTATAGGCAATATTTTATATATAATGTCTCGGAGCATGTCCCATAATAGGTAATGTATATGAAATAATGGTAATAGTATATTTCTGAGGCATATTAAAAAAATATTATATTACTCAAATAAAAAATCTGTGTATTTAATATTAATATATACGTAAGCATGTAATCTGCTGAATATTTTCTAACTATGTTGATACGCAGTCCCGGATCTATCTAGAACTTGGTGCACGGTACGTCTACATTTCCCCCGGTCTTGAGCAACATTGATTGCAGCGTCCACTGAGGAACCTGTACAATCCTTTATTTGGTCTATCCATCATGCAGGAGAGTCTCCTCTTGTTCGCTTTCCATCAAGTGACCAACGAGATGGATATATGTCCAGAGCATCGCAGTATTAGGATCGTTGAGAGGGGGAGCAAGCAGTTCGTGCTGTAGAATCAGACTAGAAGACCACGATGTCATGAGCACATCGACTGAGAGAGAGAGAGAGAGACTGTCAGTCAATTTTCATTCTCCATGTCACTTCAACTGCATCAATATTATTACTATTTTCAAACTAAATGGATAAATATTTATTTTTAATTGTTAACTTTGTTTTATTAACCACTTAATAAATTAAAATACATCTACCGGTTTCAAAAAATATCATTTTCTTCTTCAGGATGTCAATAACTAATCAAAAACATTTGTTATTGTTTTTTTAACAAAATCTATTTTAAAAAAAACAATAATTATTTAAAAAATTAATTTAGTACTTACCTTAAATTGTTACTTGATGATAACAAAATTACTAAAATTTTAGAATGGGATTTGTGGCTAAATTTAGTTGGTTGTTTATAATTTTTTGATTACTTTTATACGATTTATTTATCTCTAACGATTACAAATAATTTAATTTATGACCAACACCGTTTACATGCAACATAGCTAATACCAAATTTTTATCAAGACCATGACCATTTTCTATCAAATGATTAGAAAATTCTGAAAACCCACTATTATTCAAACATCTCAAATGTTCCTTTACTCTTATATTAAAATTTAGACCCGTTTTACCAATATAAAAAGCTGCACACATCCTTACAACAAAGTTCCGCAAGCATTGCAAACTACGGACGCGAGAACGTGGCCCGAGAATGACATGAATAGGAAGAGGGCATTTTTCGCGTCACAGAAACATTCCGCCCGGCATTCCACCGCCCACTGGATTCTCCCCGCACTGCGTCAACGGACGCCGCGTGGAGGGGGTAGCGGGCCGCTGGAGACTCTCACCGCCGGCGCGCAGACTATGCCGCATTAGTTTTACTAATAATTAGTCTTAGAAAATTATTTAGGAATACACAATGTAATGAAAATAAAAAGAGAATGGAGGGGCCCGATCGCCCGGCGATAATATTTTTGCACCTCAAAAATTCATTTACGGTATTGAAAACGTTTTTCCAAGTTTGAGGTGCGATAATTACTTCCCCGGGCCATGCCCGGTATAAGACTTATCAGGCCTCGCGAGGGCAATAAAAAAACATAAGAAAAAATACTGCGGTGCATGCAGAAATGTGAAATTATGAAGAGGAGAAGAGATGCCGGAGAAATTCAGCGTCTGCCGTCCTCCACTTGCGGCGAGATAAATGAACAAGAACTTCTTTTTTAGAGGATTCGCCGCCAGGGGGTGGCTGCGTGGACGCTGGGAGGGCGTCGGGGGAGGATCCGGCTTTGCTTGGAGGAGATCCTGGAGCCTGTAGCGTCGGGATGTTTTTTGATGCATAATAAAAATAATGGGCCAGTGCTGCAAAGAGCCACTCTCGTCTCATTCGGTCTTCGCACACTGGATGGATTAAAGCAAAATATAACGGGACTTTTTTTATTTCTTTCATCTTTCGACCTTGCTACTACTTGACTACTGAATCTTTGGCTTCCTGACTTGGCTTCGACTTTGGGATCCGGACTGGAAATTCACACTGACATCGGTGCTAATAGGGACAATGTTTTGGACTCCCCTGGACCGCTGCACCACGCTGCAGATAATTTTGTCCGAGTCCAGAGCGAACGGCGAACACCTACAAATAAGCTTCTTGTTCCTGTAGGAACAACAAAGTTTATAGATACCAGAATTGTTAAATTTATCATCTTTATTATTTTTTATTTTCATTCATTAAGTGGTTAATGAAATAAAGTTAACAATTAAAATAATGGATTTTAACCACAAAGATAATTTTGCCAATATTAAGGGCCAGATAATATCCCTTCCGTGTGATGGACGGGACGAAATTGAGCGTTCAAAATAAGGTCAAATAACTTGGCTATATATTCAATGAAGATGGAGAAGACGATGATGATGTAGAACGGCAGAGGAGACAGTTGAGCGTTCGTGCAAATATGCTGTCACGGCGTTTCTACCGATGCAGTGAGGAGGTGAAGAGCATCCTGTTTAAATCGTTCTTTACCACCATGTATACCTGCGAGCTCTGGTCGAAATACAAGCAAGTGACGTATAACTGTTTCCGAATTCAGTACAACAACTCATACAGAATACTGTTCGGACTGACGGGTTATTGCAGCGCATCTATAATGTTTACCGAGGCCGTATACATGGATTCGTTCCGCTTCTGAGACATCGAGTTGCGGGCGTAAAGCTACGGCTGGAGCTCAGCACCAACTCTCTGGTGCAAGCGGCGCTCTTATGGAAAGCTGGTTCTCTGACCAGAAAATGGCAACGCCTACAGAATAGCTACATATATAATACATCAATGGCCGTGACTGAAGTAGTTATATATGTAATATTTATATTTTGTGTGTATTTTGGTTTGAACTTTTTATATTTTTTATTATTTTTTTAAATTTATTAATATTTTCCTTGGTTTTCTTTTTATTTATCATAGCAATATATTTATTTCGTACCTTTAATGTATAATATAATATGTATTATCTATATGACGAATCGGGTTAAAAAACCTGATCACGCTGGAATAAACACATTGTTATTATTATTAAAAATATGAATAATATTTAATGGAACTTGTCAACCGAGATAAGACCAGCGGTACACAATGGAGTCCTGGTATCGATATTAATGTATAGAAGTGAGGCCTGGAGCCGGCAGAAGAGGAACGAATGTTGAAAAAATGCAGTAGAAATGAGATCACTTAGGCGTATGTGTGGCAGATCCATTTATGACAGAGTAAAGAGTGAAGAAATTATGAGAGAATGTAAAGCTGATTTTAGCATAGAAAATAAGATCATGAATGGATTGCTTCGGTGGTTTGGTCATATGGAATAGTAAAAAAGATATATGACGTAAGTATTGATGACACCAGAAATAGAGGACGTCCGCGAAAGATTTGGCACGACCAGGTAAACCAAATATTAGAAGACAGTCCTGTTCGAAGTCTCAATGATCGACGAGCTCGTATGAGAAGATCTATGAATGTGGACGAGGCGAGAATTGTGTGTCAGGATAGAAGAGTGTGGCACTATCCTCTGTGCCTACCCCTGCGGAGAATCGGCGTGATGGTAAGTTAATCAGTTCAAACTAAAGTAAATGCTTGTGCTATGAGAACAGAACTAATTTGCTGGTCTCCTGGAATGAGGCTCGAACCGTGACTGCTGGATCACTAGGCGAATGTATTAACCACTAGACTAACAAGCACACATATTGATACATTAATCTTCAAAGTAGTAAACTCATTTTTTCTAAAATTTTCAGGAACATCGAAAAACTGTTTAATATTGTAGTTAAACGGATTACGAAAATTCCAAAACACACTTTGGTTGATTATTTATGAAGAAATAGGGTGGCTGATAAATTTTATTATTATTTTGATTAATCTCGCACTTGTAGGAAATATTTAGTTAGCTGAATTTCTTTACCAAAGTTGTAAAATATTATTGGGAGTTGATTTTCCATGATGATGTAGTGATATAGTCCTCTACAGCTGGTGCCGTCAACACTCGTGTCAGGTAAAAATTAAACAATAATAAATTTAAGGTTTTTCAGCACTTAGTACTTATTTATTATTTTAAAACACGTGTTTTAAAATTGATTTTAAAATTTTTGGCTTTTAGTGCACCATATAAAAGGAAAATAATGTCATCAAAAACGGTTTTTTGACCGTGGGTGGAGTTAGCTGCTTTACAGATTAAGATATCGATATATACATATATAATGTCCGCCTGTGCGTGTCAAGCATAGGGAAATTTGTAAGAAAACTGATGGATTATTGAGGTTTGTTTTCCAGTTTGTTGAGATTCAGTCGTCGAAAGTTTGGAGGGTGGATTTGGCCGGGGTATCAAAATTTTGGATTGCTTCTCTTATCTTCGTTTCTTCTTTTTCTTTTCCAGACCTCACGAAGTTGGAGTACAATAGTTTCATATTGATATCAAAAACTTTTGTCCGTTTTGCCCATACCCATACATTTTGGTCTTTTTAAATCAATGTTCTATTTAGTTTATGTGGTCCATCACCTTATTGTTTAATGCGAAATGTAAAAAATTGATTAAAATATAATCACATTGCATGTGTTTGATTTATATAAACATATTAAGAAGTTTTAAATATGAATTAAATATATTAATTAGAAAGATATACATATAAAATAAATTTTATCGAAAATTTTTGTTGTTGCGCCACCTGGTTTCGAACCTGGATCTCTTTCCAAACCGGGGAAGGTGCATTATCCAACTATGCTACAGCGATGATATTTTTTGCGACTATTATTAAGAAGTTTTAAATATGAATTAAATATATTAGTTAGAAAGATATACATATAAAATCAGTTTTATTGAAAAATATTGTTTTTGCGCCACTGGGATTCGAACCTGGATCTCTTTCCAAGCCGGGGAAGGTGCATTATCCAACTATGCTACAGCAACGATATTTTTAGCGACTATTATTTATTTATGGAAAAATATTGCTCTTGCGCCACCGGGATTCGAACTTGGATCTCTTTCCAAACCGGGGAAGGTGCATTATCCAACTATGCTATCTCTTTTAGCGACAAATTTTCGAACCTATATAGTACCTTTTTGATATTAATACATTTAATCGTTCCATTATTTGAAAGAGACAACTACCTTATTTTTACGGAATTTCAAATATCTTTGAGTAATCTGATAACAGACGCCAGAATTATCAATTCATTTTTATTAAATTTTGGTCACACTGATACAATTTTATTATTAGGATAAGACGTTCTTATTGTGAAGTTGTAAGGCGCAACAATAATATTTTTCGATAAAATTGTTTTTATATGTATATATTTCTAATTAATATATGATATTAAAATATCACAGACCAATGTTCTGAATAATTACAACTTCACAATAATAATGTGTTGTCCTAATAATTGTATTAAATTGTCTCCATTCTAAACAGCTGATTGCTTTAGTTCCTAGAGGCCGCAACATCTATTGAAGTGGTCTAAAACAAAGTTAAATGATTTACCATTCCGGCAATATGATACACGACTGCAACACCGCTTGCCAACAGATTACATTGCGATTTGTGTTTTGGCTAAAGCATACTACATCGTACGATGGCTCGCGGCATTGCTTATGGTGCAATATAATTAAGGGCTGGTTGTGTGATCAGCCGTAACTTTTTATTTTGGTAAAAAAAGTTAAGTACTAAAGTAAAAAAAAATGCGAAAACCGGTTGTTTGATCGTGGGTAAAAAATATTCACTTCTCTAAAGTACATCTCGTAGTAAACACATTTTACTCTCTGATATCCGATAGTAAAATCGAAAATCGATAGTTTAATATGGCGGACACTTCACAGCTGTTCCAAAAGTCATCTGACACATTGATACTTTGAAAGTTGCAGTATACGACAATTAATAATTTAATATCTCGCTATTTTAGTGATGAGAATTCGTCCAATTTCGTTGTTTAATGTATATGTATGTATATAAGCATATAATCCTAAAAAATTTCACTACCAAAGTGACAGATTTCGAACTCAGGGGCGAAAAAATCTATAGATTTCGCATAAAATAAAGTATATTACATGATTATTTCTCTCGTCTGTAGATATAGTAAATTTGACATTCTAACAACGCGTAAATAATTTTAATCACGGGCGTTAGTAAAAAGTTACTAAAGTAAAAAGTTACTATAGTAAAAAGTTACTATAGTAAAAATTTACTGCTGATTACATAACCGGCTTGCAATTTTTTTTTTTTTGTGTCGACCCATGTTCAATGTTAAGTTAACTAAAGAGGTTCAGAAGGTTGTCTATAAAGTTTAGTTTTTGGGATTTTTAAATATGGTTTTGCTTGTATTAGACATTATGGTTACTGCGCAAACTCACCATCCAGTAAATAAAAATATCTTATTATATAAATATACAATACACACCTGATGCCTCCTCTCTTGGTGTCGTAGTTCAGTTGCCTGCCCTGGTGGGACCACAGAACCTGCCCGCTGGGCTGCGGCACCCTGGTGATGACGCAGCGCAGCTCGATGATGGAGCCTTCCTTGTAGAACTTGTCAGACACGGACACTCCTCGTTCGTCCACTATTTCCACCTTTGGTACTGTGAAAAGAAAGAAATGAAAATGGTTTAAGGACTGGAGATCATATTTATTTATGGTATTTGGATCATATTTATTTATGGCATCTTGATTATATTTTTACATATGGAATTATGGACTCTGAAGGCAATAGAAAGAAGACGGATTGATGCCGTCAAGGTTCTCCAACCATTTGTACTTGGGCAATCGTCGTAATGAATCCTTATTTTTTTTTAGGATTGTTGCTTGATGAAGCTTGTTGTGGTAGGTCGAACAGAAAAGCGAAGATCCGTGATAGTTTAGGCTATACGAAGAAAAGTGAAAGTTCTTAATAAAGGTGGCGGAGTTCACGGAAATTACGATCCTGTCACGTGGGACCGACGCGGGTGATGCTCCTCAATTTAAAATTCTTTGAGTTTCTTGAAAAAAAAAAATATATACAAGTTGTGATGCAAATACAATAAATTTATTTATATTCCATTCAAATTTTAAATAATTAATATATATATTTTTTAAATATTTAAAGCAAACATGTTATGATTCATGTTAACCCTTCCCAAACCATGCAGTAACTCAAGTCTACCATCATAATTAAACCTGTAATATTTCGGTAAATGTATGCTACATAAAATTCATATATTAGAGTATCCGAAAGAAAATATTAGCGCTTAGAAAAAGAATAGTACAAAAACAATTATTTTTTACATTCAATCCGTTGCAAAATTAATACGTTGGTAAAAATACCATTTGTGATATGAAAGACAGAGATCACACATACAAATATAATTGTCTCTTTCTCACTAATTAAATGAAGAGAGATAAAAAAAGGACACATTGTACAGGACTTAATGAATGCTCTAAATTATGTTATTAATCATTTTTTCAAAATGGAATGCTCAATATTTAGAGTAAATTCGTGCCATTAAAGCCATTTAAGCTAATAAAAATATTTTTTCTAACTGTTATTTACGGTAACACGAGTTGACAGCATGGCTGCGTTCGGGTATTTTATGTCATGGTATGGTAAAGGTTAATAAATAGTTTATTAACTTTATCTTATAACTGTGAGTTATTTACTCGTATATTTAACAGGTTTCGGAAAAATACCCTTTGCCTTTATCAGAATGAAACAACTAATTAAAATAATATTTCAAATTATACTTTTGTTTTCACAAATTAATTATAAATTAATAAAAATAGTACATATCTAACATAAAATGTATTTTTCCGAAACCGGTTAAATATAAATAACTCGATCATTAATTTTCTAAACTGTATCCCAAGTTTTGAAATGACGTAGCGTTTGTTAGTTCTATAGTAGGTTAGTTAGTTACATTCTGTTAATGTTACTAATGGAGTGACGAAGTTAAAGATTTAACACAATCGACCATTGAGAAGTTGGTAATGTCCCGTCAAACGGATGCTTTTGGGTCACAGGCGTGGTTATGGTTTGTGTTAATGTATCTGTATCGTATTGTGGAGAGTGAGATTATGTCTGCTTACTGCTGGGTAAAGCATTGTTTTTAGGTGACCAGCGAATGTCAACTGTCACATATTGAAAATTAATAACACACGTTGAAAGCTAGTGTTTTGAAATCGATTTTTTGAATTGGAATGTTCTTTTTGATACCTACCAATGACCAATAAATTAATAGACATGAAATAATGTGTACACATAGGAAAACATTAGTTGCGGAACAAGGGGGATTCTACACACATTATTTGTGAAAACATAAATCCAATAGTTTATGATACATTTATGCAACAATAAAAGTATTACTTTTACTTTGTGTAAACAAGACGTATTTTTACATTAATGCATATTATATTGTCAGCGTTTAAATTTTCGTTCCAATCGAGTCATATATTTAAAAAAAGTTTCGGAGATATTTGATTAAGTGGTACCAAAATGATCTCGTGGATTAAGCCAAAATGCAAATATTGAAACAAGGAATTCGCGTTAGTTCATGTCTAGTTAGTCCGTGATACCTGCCCTAGGTTGTTGAAGAGTTTGTGCGTGTGTAATGAGAAAAAAAAAGGATGGTAAAATAAATATATGGGTTATGTATTATAGGCAACAGAGGCGTATAGTGAGAATATGATGTTTCACCCATGCATATATTTTAATTATATTATAAGCGAAAAAAAATAAAAAAATAAGATAATAAAATACTTAATTCGTGTTATAAAAAAAAATTGTAAAAATGTCAAATAAATAAAATATTACAATCACATTAATTGTCCACCCCTTTCTCATTGATAAATTTCCGTATCTCATTGAGAGTATCAAGATCGCAACCTCTTTTCAGCATTCCTACAAGTCGTACCGATACTGGATTGCGCTCTCCTATAGTGAGAATGTGCCGAGCTTGCAAATGATGTATTCACCGACATTGGTATATTTTCTGTTTCATTTGTAACATTTAAAAATCTGATGTTTTTGTGTTCATAACATTTTTTACATTGTACGAATACTTTTTCGTGTTGTTTTCTTGTTCATGTGAAATATGTCAGAATATAAGTAAATTGATACAATTTTTCGTGTCCAATGCCTTTATCTGTGTTATTTTCAATAAATAAATAACATGGTAATCAGAACATCTAGAGATGTAATATAACAAGATAATATATTATTGATTGATTAGGCATTTACTTCGTAGCACACAATTTTTTGAGTTGTATTTCACACTAGTTTCAGGAAGAGCAGTCCTTCCCATCTACAGGTGTAAATTGAACTAAAATTAAATACAGTTAACTATTGGAGCAGTGGGATACGTAAGGGTGAGGGTGGCTTTATTGTTTCTAGGAAACATTGATAATAGCGGCGAAATATTTGAAAATATTATCAATGTTTTTTAAATTAACAAGATAACATTACGAAGCATGCCTGTAATAATTTAACAAGATAACATTACGAAGCATGCCTGTAATAATTTAACAAGATAACATTACGAAGCATGCCTGTAATAATTTAACAACATTACCGCTATATAGATGTGATTAAAAATTCAAATAATTCAAAATAGAGCAATGAGGACCATTTTAAGATGAAATAAATATAATAATAAGCTAAATAAAAAATTATACAAAATGTTCTTATATTGATATACAAAATAAAAATCGACATCATACATGAATAAAAATATGAAATATAAATAAGATCCACACTTATCCTATGAGAAGTCGGTGGGATTTTAGACATACACAAACATACTTTATACTATTAAGGTTTAAAATTGTTCAATGAACTGCCAGCAAATGCGAAGGAAGCAATTAGTCTTGCTACTTTTCGTAGGTCTCCATAATAAATAGTCTCTATAAATTATTCTAGTTATTTTGTATCATCAAGTGACAATTTAAGTTAGGTACTAAATTTATTTTTTAAATAATTATTGTTTTTTAAAAATTGATTCTGTTAAAGAAACAATATAACATATGTTTTTGATTAGTTAATGACATCCTGAAGAAGAAAATGATATTTTTCGAAACCGGTAGATGTATTTTTAATTCATTAAGTGGTTAATAAAACAATGTTAACAATTTAAGACAATAATGTTAGCACCAAGAAGATCACTTGATGATGCTGTGAACACCACACACTCATGGAACATGACTATTAAAATACGTTTTTTCTCCAGTGTACGAAGGTTGTTCTCTAAGAGCATATAGAATCTGAAGTCTGTAAAGTCTACAAATAATATGTTATAAATTGGACAGAAAACGATATCACGTGTTCTATTTCCGGTGAACCGTTGATTGCACCATTTTGCGCTATTTCCGGAGTAATTTTGTTTCTTTGGGAAGGCATTTTATAAAAAAATTCTCTTGGTATGTTGAGGTATATCGTAACAATACGCAGACATGTTTTTATTTGGAGTTAATGTTTTCATATATTTTTCAATTTATAAAGTCTTCTACACTTCTCTGGTCAGACCTCAGTTAGAATATAATTCGGTCATATGGTCACCTCACTTCATTGTTCACTCGACGGGGGTTGAAAGAATCCAGAGAAACTTTTTAAGATTCATTAATTTTAAATTATATATATACGCTCTGAGGATATCAATTATGATTATCTCCTTAGCCGTCTACAAGTGTTAAAATTATCAGTGAGACCTACGATGACCGACCTTATTATTCTATACAGGATCATCAATACTATGACAGACTGCCCCCAGATTGTTGGTCTGCTTGATTTTCACCCACCATTGAGGTCATCGAGATACAATTCATTATTCTATTACAGTGGTAATGTCAGAACTCATGCATTAGCTAACTCCGCAGTCACCAGAATGCATTCTTTGGGGAATGAATATGCGGAGATAGTCGACATTTTTGCTGTAAATTTAACTCTTTCTAGGACTACATTATTATAATTTTTTGTGTCTCAACTCAATGGTGACGGATAAATTGCTTTAATTTACATTTTATATTTTGACTATGAAAAAACATGCCGACATTACATTTTTTTTTCTTTGTGTATTGCACTTCTGATGAAATTTTCTGTTATTTTACAAATTATGTTATTGTCTGAATAGGGCATGTATAATATTAATAAATAAATAAATATCATCACCAAATAATTAGACATGAACTAACGCAATAAACTCTTTCCGGAGTTTTCCCTCATCAATTCCGTATTCCGATGTATGACAGATTTAATATGGTTAAAAATGTTATGAATTCTATCTGGACTGCATAATTGATGAATCCAAATGATCACAAGAGTAATAGGTTTAAAATAATTAAAAGATCTATTCCCCGCACTCTCTGGTTCTCCAAAGGAAAGTCTCTAACAATAGAACAATATCAAATATCTCTAGATTGAGAGTAATAATAATAATAATAAAGGTAGAGACAGGTAGAGACAAGGTAGAGACTTACATTTATTCAGATTGAACTTAACAGATTCCCTGATGTGGTGTGATGCTGATGTGTGGTGTGGTGCTGAAGAGGAGACCCCCGATCGTATCACAGGTTTTTTTACAGTAATTTTCAACTTCCGCTTAACTTGTGTCATTTTCTTTCCCATAACTCACCACATAAATAGCAAATTTTTTGGATGATAGTGGTATTGACTTGTAATATAATATTTCCTATTCTATAATATTATTGTACATTTTCTATAAAATAAAGTTTTAACTTGATTATTGGCACAAATCACTCTATAAGGGTGTATTGCCTATGTAAAAGAAGAAGAATAAGAAGAACTAACACAAATTCCTTATCCCAAAATTTTCATTTTGGTGCCACTGACCCAAAAAATGAGCTGCGCGACATTTTTTTAAAATACGACTCGATTGGAACGAAATCTTAAACGCGGACAATATAATATGCATTAATAATTTTACATTTAATATAATACAATCTTTAATGTAATTTAAATTTAAAACTGATTTAAATACGTCCTGACGAAGCTTGAACTAAGCGAAACCGGTTGACGTGTAATAAAATTCATGGTTTCATACAAAGTATTTGATTAAATTTAATTAAATATGTCAAACCACAAAGTGATTGATTGACTGTTACATAAATGTGTCATAATCTATCGAATTTTTGTTTCGTTGGATATATGTGTGCAGAATACCCCTCGCCCTGCAAAAAATGTTACGAACCCCTCTCCTATATACACTTTGTATCATGTATATTAATTTACTAGTCTGTGATTTATATACATAATTCTAGCGGGCCGTACCCGACGGTGCTTGCTATTCAAATAGTGGTTTAGCGGGCGGGTGTTGGGTTGTTTTTGTTTTAGCAAGCCCTAAAGAATAACGATGTACGAAAAATTTGGTTCAGGTAGCGGAAAGGTGAGAGGATAGGGTTGTACGACTACGTTTTCGTTAGGGCCCTAGAGTGTAAACTGAACAAAATTTTGAATGAATGGTATTCAATATAATACACTTTGTAACCTTGGCAGAAAGGTGCGTTGGACAGTAAGAGGGTGCATGTTTTGCGCAGGGTCCTAAAAAGTAGTAGCGAAAAATTTGCTTGAAATCAGTCGAAAGGTGTAGGAAGTAACAGTCAATGGAATATTTATTAATTATTATGAAAACTAAGCTAGACTCTTGTGCTATTATACTGGTGATCTCTCGGGTTGAGGTTTGAACCACCAATTACTAGGGTTTTATTAAAAAACAAATAATCACGTCAAATATATTTCATTTAAGTTTTTATTATTATTTCATGTGATGGACGTATTTTTAAATTTGTGTACGGTTTAGGAATATAACAAGTCCATAAATCAGAATGAGAAATAGTAAGTAATTTGTGTGAAATTCCTAGTCATAAAGTTGAGTCATCTGAGAAAATCAAAATTTATTACGTACTATACATATTTCATATAACGTTTGATATATTTTATAATTATTATTTTTTTATTTATTTGACATTTTTACAATTTTTTTATAACATGATTGAAGTATTTTGCATTATTAAAATTACTTGTTTTTTTTTCGCTTACCTCTCCAAAAAATATATTAGCTCTTGTGCTTAGAGAGTGAGTTACACTATAATAATTTTATATAATATTTTATTTATGGTCTATTTGTGTGCTTCTGAAGTGTTCATTTAATTTATTTTTAAATTATTTTATATTTTTTATTTTTTTAATTTGTGTAGAGAGGCTATTGAAATTTTTTATCCCTAAGTATATTAAATTTTGTTGATAGTGTTACATTTAGGGATTTTAAAGTTGTTATTAAAATGTTATCTTATTTAAGATGTACATATAATTTAGTTATGAGTAATATCTCATTTAGAAATCAAACAGAAGTTGAAGTATTATTAGGTATATTTAAAAATTCTTAATTTTAGTAAAATATATGTGTTTATTTTTGTATTTTTTTGCAGAGTGAATCTGAATAACTAAAATATGTACATTTAAAGACAAAAATTAAAGTGCTCAAATTTCTTAGAAATTGAATTTTTTATAGAATAAAGAACGTTGAATTGTGAAAGCGACTACTTAATTATATTATGTTCATAATTAAATAGCACCTACAAGGGAGTGGATAAATTCTTTTAATGAAGAAATAATGACATCGGAGTCTGTCAAGGTCAAACTGTTTTTAAAGCTGGGACTTAATAAAGACGTCATCTTCAATATTTGACCACCAAATATAGATTTTTATGGAGAGTGAGATTCAGAATCCAGGCTGCAGAAATGAGTTGTCTTAGGGGATTAGCAGGACTGACATAAATGGACCGAGTGGAAATACCGAGATAAGAGAGACCTTCAGAACAGAGCTCCTTCTAGAATTATTTCTACATGAAGGAAGTTCTGCGTGTGTAAGGATCAATGGATCATTCACACCATGGTATGACATTACAAAGAATTCCAAGCAGGTTGTGTAATGTCTCCATGTCTTTAAAAAAAATTAACCAAAAAACAGAACAATTTGACATATGATTTTAGTTAGTTTATTTGACATCAAGATGAAGAAAAAAGCATTTGCCGAAACCGGTTGGTGTATTAAATTTATCTCGTAAAAGTGGTTAAAAACAAAACAATAGATAATTTAATTTAATATTTAATAAAGTAATTAGTGATTAACTGAGATAGACAACGAAATCATCATATCGCAAATTGAAACTTTATTTATTTATTTATTATTATTATACACGCCCTACTCAGGAATTAACATAATTAAAAAAAAATAGAAAATATCATCAGAAGTGAAATACACAAATAATAAAATATATATTGTCAGTATGTTATTTTATAATCTAAATTAAAGATAAATATAAAATGTGAAGTAAAGCAATTTAGCAAAAGAATGCATTCTGGGGACTGCGGCGTTAGCTTATGCTTGAGTTCTGACATTACCACTGTAATGGAACAATGAATTGTGTCTCGATGACCTCAATGGTGCGTGAAAGTCAAGCAGACCAACAATATGAGGGCATCTTCTATCTATTATTATATTAAAAAAGCTATCAAACTTTGTATTAAACACTTACATTAATGACCTTATACATAGTACCGGTTGTGTGATCAGTAGTAAATTTTTACTATAGTAAAAAAAGTTCCTTTTGTTATCCAACATCGGATAGTAAAAATCGTGAATCGTTAGTTAAAAATGGTGGACACTTCACAGCTGTTTCAAAAGTTAACTGTCACATTGATACCTTGAATGTTGAAGTACACGACAACTAACCATTCAATCAGACCTATTCTCAAAATTGCAATATTGAAATGAAGGTGATTGTTACACCAACCCTCAAAAATAGACAGATAGTTTTGACAGATTATGGTATGTTTATCTCCCTCACTCTCTCACTCTCTCTCCCTCTCTCTCATTCAAATATATCACTATTTTTGAGGGTTGGTGTAACAATCACCTTCATTTCAATATTGCAATTTTGAGAATAGGCCTGAATATCACTCTATTTTAGTGATGAGAGTTCGTCCGATGATGATGTTTATATATATAGATAAAGTATAAAAGTGTATGTATTGCTAATGGTAAATATTTAAAATAAAATCTATTTCTCAGATATTTGATGATTATTCACCTTGCCACACTATTAGGCGAGATTATCTATGATAATAGTAAATTTGAGGAATGAACAAACCGCGAACGTTGTTTTACCACGGTAAAAATGTACAATGGTGTCTCTTATATTTTTAGTTACGTTTCTACTGGTGATAAAATGTTGTTTTCATACTGCATAATGTATATAATAGATGTAAGATTCCGTGCTCGGCTAGCTGGAGAACAAAAGATGTCTTATCTCAATGTCGGGCTGTGGGTACAGATCAATGCAAATGGGAAGGGCTTCAATAAATAGATTGTAATTTCTGTGGAATATTCATTTGTTCAATAATCAGTGGCAGATAAGTACGCTAAACGCTTGTACTGTATGAGAAGGATGAGTCTTAATAATAATGAATTACAGATACCTTACTTTTAAATAAGAAATATAACAGACTGCAAGAGAGTCCTCAAATTTAGCTGTATATGAATTAAATTTATATTAAAATATATGTAGAAAGTTCCTTTGAATGTCCAGGACAAAGTTCAATTGTCGCGTAGGGCGGAGATCACTTCACTGTATTGAGAAGGCTTTGTATTACAGAGATAAATACCTTGGTTCAATACACAATACACTTGGGTGGTGCGGAGGAGGGATAGATTTGGAGATGGCGACGTAGCATGGCAGGATCACAGGTAATGGTTGAGGCATGTGAAGAATAGCGCGGTCCCGTCTAATGGCGTTGTTCATATGAATTCTCGAGTTCGAATAACTTCGACAAAGCTGGCGGGTTGAGTAATGACGTCCGTCGAGATATGAATATAAAGATACGTCCATATGGCCGATGGGTGTGTATAGATAGCAAGTACACTCGCACGGCTAGTTTAAATAGTTCACGACTCACGCTACACAAAATGGCGGCGGAGAGCACCTGGAGAAATGCAAATCGCGCAAGAGAGAATATGTCCATAAATAATTGACCGAGGTTCACGGCACATGGAGTTGGTAATAATATTCTTGCGATTCAGTTTTAACAGCGAGTTATAATCAGACGCTTCTTGATATTCGAGGCGATGAATTTATAGGAAGGACTCGCCGGAGAGCTCGCTAGATCTGGAGAGTCGAGCCGGTGGTGTCAGGAAACGGATATCACCGGGAGAATCCTGGCTACGGGTGACCAACAATTGTTTGAGACAGAGTCAGTACCTAGAGCTTGCAATTTAAATAATTCTTCCCATTACCGATTTACCGGTTATTTACCGGTAAATGAATAAAAAAAAATTAGATTATTAAAGTATAACTGTATGTGGCTACCTTTACTAAAAACGGTATCCTAGATTAAAACTTAAATAATTTTAAATACGTTTCAGGTGAAAAATGTCATATAAAAACATATATATGATGTCCTTTTTGTTTTAACTGAGATATGGTAATGGGAGATCAGATAATCACTTATGTATATGCCGCATCGAGCTTGGTTAATTTGAATTATGGCTGTATAATATTTGGTTTACCTGTCTGTGAGGTGTTAATATTATTTACTTATTAGTTTATTAGTTGATGTATGCAAAACATACATGAGGTGTATTAATACATACTTTGTATACACCTAATATAAATTATTAATATAAAATAAAATAATGTTACAACTGAATGTTTTTATTGTTATGGATATATGTATATATATTGTATGTATATAAATTTATTTTATTTTATTTTTATATGGTGTATATAGTGGAATAAAAGTTAAAAAATACATTTACAATAAACTTCGTGCATTTTGGTTGATTTACCGGTTTACCGGTAAACCGGTAAATGTAAGTCCTAGTCAGTTCCATGCCATCTAAAATTGTACATCTGCTTATTTATTGTAAACGAACACGTAAAAATCCTACGGTCAAAATTTATCACATAACCGTCCCTTAGTATCGTCGGTAACAGCATTACCTATGTTTGTGTCTACTGCACGCCACTGTTTTTTATTTATTTATTTAATTCTTAAAATAGTGCATACCTCCCTCCTATATATGCTCTAATATAAACAAGATTAAAGTATTTTCTTTTATTAAAACTTATCTTTTACATATCTGGTCAGTTTCATTTTAAATCTATTCAATTTTTCCTCCTTTGTTATGTTTTCTGGTATTTCATTAAAAATCTTCATCGCACTATACGTTATCGATTTCTGAGATTTGGCCTTCTTTCTGGGTGGCAGTCTCAGTCTATCCCTTCCTTTTGTACGATGTTTGTGCTCATGTTGATTTGCATCAAATTTTCGTGTGAATTCCACTGATATTTTCTTATTGAGGATTTTGTAAATAAATACCATTATATTAAAATATATTTTCTTAATTAAATTAATTTAAGGTCACCATATTCAGATATTTCGGCATTGCACTGATCCGAGTATATCTATTTTTTCTGAGTATTATTCTCAAAGCTTTATTTTGCAACACTAAAAATTGTTGAATTTCTTCTTCGTTAGCCAAAAACAAAATGTTGCTGCAGTAGTTGATGTGAGGAATAATAACAGAATTGTAAATTATTTTACAAGACTCAGTACTAATAAATCATCTGATACTCTCCAGAAGTGAGATTTTCTTAGAAATCTTTTTAGTCACGTATTTTGTATTTTGCGATAAATTTAATTTTAAATCTATTATTATGACTCCCAAATATTTTATTTCAGTCACTTCCTTCAGACTTTTATCATCTATGATAATTGTTGGTGTGATTGGTTTTCTTTCATTTCCAATGTTCATGAATTTAGTTTTGTTTACATTTATACTTTTAAAATCATCAATGTTATCTTTGTGGTTAAGATTCATTTTTTTATTTTTTATCTTTGTTTTATTAACCACTAAAATGAGTTTAAATACATCTACCGGTTTCGAAAAATACCATTTGTCATAACTAACTTATGACATCCTGAAGAAGAAAATGGTATTTTTCGAAACCGGTAGATATATTTAAACTCATTTTAGTGGTTAAATAAAACAAAGATAAAAAATAAAAATATTGTTTACATTTAGTTTTAGTTTATTTTCTTCAGACATATTGCTATATTATTTATAGTTTAATTCATTCAGTATAGTTGCATAATTGTCTCTCCCGCGATGTATATGAGTTAATCGTCTGCAAATAATCTTATTTTGCAATATTTTGGCATTTTAATGATATCGTTTATGGATAGGTCCAAGAACTGACCCTTGTGGTACCCCTAATGTTATAAGGAGGAGATCAGATATTAAGTCACCTACTTAAGTAATTTTAATTAATTAAATTAATTTAAGTGTTAATGTGTATGCGATATTAGTGTAGAGAACCGGGCCTTCAACAGATGAATAAACGCCACGTAATAAAGAACCGTCCGCAACTTTTTATAATCCCCCCATCTTTGAGCCCAGTCGGACATCAGACACAAAGTAGAATAATAATTGATCGCAGTTCGTTCGGGAGCGTGCGCCGTTGTCGAAGTTTTAATTTCCTCGAAGTTGTGGATCTCATCCCTTGTAATTTTTTGAAAACTAATTGAATCGGTTGCCCGGGGCAGTTAACAAAGGAAGTTCGGGAAGTTGCCCATAGAAAAAGAAAGAAAGTAACGCGAGGACGGGTAACAATGCAAAAGTTCGCGTTCCCCGCGCTGATGGCGCTGGGGCCGCGGCCGCCATGGGCCCGAATCACGGAAACTTATACTCTTCTAATTTTTGCGTAGCAAATGAAAGTGTATAAAAATCGTGCCAAAAACATTTAATTGAATTTCTCGAGTTAAAGCTGTAGAACCCATAAATCGTGGATGTGTTATGCCTTTACACTTTACACGGCTTAAGGCGGCGGCGCCTTTCAATAATAATTCAAAATGTGGATTTATATTATTCATTTATATCAAATGTTATACACTAGATTTAACGTTTCTTTACTAATAAACTGAATGTTACTTGCTATAATTAAGAGCATTACAAAAAAGACCGCGACCATTAGATTCATTTTCCGCGTGCTACAAAATTATCTTAATTTTAATAAATTATTGTTCTCTTATAATCTCGAAGCTGGAGGCGATAGACCTCCACATAACGTTATAAATATCATAAATATATTTTTTCTTCGTATACATTCTCATAATATCTCAAAAACTCGTATAGTAGGTGCTAATTATTGCTACTTCTACCTGAAAAACAACTGAAGTCAAACATGATTTTCAGGTAAACAAAAGTGATGTTGTGTATAACGCTGATGAGACCAGTGCGTTAAAAATCTAGATTCTGACAAAGATAGATGAAGCAACCCCAGATTTATTTGAAAAAGCATCCGTAGGAGAATTTTTAGGCATGTCAAAGAAAATTGAGTGTGGCGTAGAATTTTATGTCTTGTAGTTAAAAGTCACAGAATTCATAAAACTATGGAGGCATTCGATGGCTAGGCTATATAGAGCATAATATGAATGAATTATTTTTTCATTGGGCTATAAATCTGCTGGCAGCTGTGATCTGATTGTAAGTCAGATTGCGTTTATTTTTGTTTTGTCGTTTTTCCCCAATCAGGAGTGTGTTTTCGTCTTCCCCTATACTCTCTTCCGACTAAAGACACATCTAAATGTATTGTATTGAAATTTATTTATTTAATATGTTTTTGTTATGAGGGCAGTTTTGTGTTGACAGCAGCGCCGTACCGCCCTGTCACTATGTGCGGGATGTTATTGCACAGCCAACATGGCGGCGAATGAGTAGGACCATATAAGAGATTTTACCTTTAAATGGTCCTGGGTAAGCGGTGGGTCTGCCTTTATAGTATAAATAAATATCTATCGATTATTGTTGTCAGCAATTGATGGGAAGCAAATTTAAATATAAAGTTTTCAAACACAAATTATTTTATATTTTTAATTGTTATCGTTGTTTTATTAACCACTTAATTGAGTTTAAATACATCTACCGGTTTCGAAAAATATCATTTTTTTCTTCAGGATGTTAATACTAACTAAAAACATATATTATTGTTTCTTTATTAGAATTTATTTTAAAAAAAACAACTATTATTTAAAAAATAAATTTAGTACTTAACTCAAATTGTTACTTAATACAAATGTATTCGAATAATTTTTAGGAATTTTTTTTGAATGGGACTCGTAGTAAAAAATTATTCGAGTAAATTTGGATTTAGTAACAATTTGAGTTAGGTACTAAACTTATTTTTTTAATAATAGATTATAATAAAGAAAAAATAATATATGTTTTTAGTTAGTATTAAATTATTATTATTAGTAGTAAAATGGTATTTTTCGAAACCGGTAGATGTATTTAAACTCAATTAAGTGGTTAATAAAACAAAGATAACAAATAAAAATATGAATTTTAACCACAAAGTTAATATGGCTAATTTCAAAAATACAAATTATTTTTTTGATAGACAGATTTTTCTGAGTGATTCATCTAAATTTCTGTTATGTGCTCTTCATAAACCTCGAGGACATGCATTGTTTCAGAAGAAATCTTTTTAATCTTAGTTTAGGATGTGACGAGATTACTTGGAGATTACTTCGTAACTCCGAGAACGTTTTCTCAGAACAACTACGTGCCTGCGATGACCATTTGGAATATAAATCAAAATGTTTTCTGCACCCAAAGGCAACACTACCCTACTTTTAAAAGAAATGAATAAGGAAGAGGGTAGTTCAATGTTTGCTTTTTGGCCTTTAAGGCATCACACGGTTTTACAATTAATTAATTAATTAGCTAACTGAGCAGTTCACCTTCTCGTGCACTGTTTCCCATTTTTGAGGCTTCTAACAGGGATTATCATCTTGTATACCTGGTCAAGTCAAGTCTTCCGCGGACGTTTGCTATTTCTGGTCATGGGATGATCTTTCATTTGCGTCAAACATTTTAAATACCATTACCTTTTCATTAATTGGTTCCACGTGACCAAACCTCTTAAAATTATATACTATATTCAGTCTTTGGAAATCATTTACTGTGATGTATCTATGGAATGACTGCGAAACGTGCGCATGTTGGCAAGGTGACGCGCGAGTAAAGAGGATAAAAGATTTCTCAGCAGTCAGCGCGTTCTCTCTCGTCTCCGAACTGTTGTACGAAAGACTTCTAATATTATATTATCTATTGACTTGTAAACTGTATAGGAGCATTGTAAAATAAACACTATTGTCACATAGTGAGATTATTATTGCGCTGCCCAATTCCGCACGCTAAGAGGACACATCTATCAAGATCAATAGTGAATACATTATATTTACATACGTAGAAAACATTATATGTAGGTGAAATTTGATAACTTCTGTATAGGTACAAGGTGAATATTATGTTTCAGACCGATATTGAAATTTCTCAAAAAAATTCAAGCATAGCGCGAGCTCTGTATGAGGTGGGACTGTCCTGTTAAAACCACACTTGTTGCATACTCAATTGACCCAATTCGGCCACCAAGAAGTTTTCCTACATATGACGATAGCGATCACCGTTAATGGTTACTGCGTTGCCTTTTGTATCCTGAAAGAAATAGGGCCCAATGATTCTTCAAAAGCTGTCTACCGGGAATATAATTAATATAAAAGTTCACAGTGCATGTTCCGGCGATGAAAACATTTTTTGGATAAAAATATTATGTGATATAAGTGATTTACTTAAATAGATTGTTTCCAGAATTATTAATAATTATAATTATTGGAAAACACGTCGATCCTTTTACGTTATATAATTTATAACATTGATTTGGTCATAATTTGATTTAATAAATTATGAAAATCTTTATAAAGTGGTTCTAGTGTGACCTTCAGCATATGAAACATAAATTGAAAAAAGGCTTCGGTAGGTTAAACAAGGAAGAAAGGCTTTTTAACAGCCAGATCCTATCAGCGTTTTTTATGAGGGCGCTTTAACCCTTCAAGACCTGCATTATTAGTTGTCTTGATAAACGGAATTATAAGTTAAGATAATATCGTCTAATGTAATTATTTGAATATATGTATTGTACGAGTAGAATGGATAACGAATTAGGCCTCTTAATAGAAAAACAACGATTAACGCGTAATTAAATGATAAATTTGCCTACGAATGTTTAGAACAAGTGGATTAGTTTGTGTATTTAGGAAGTATGTTTGATAGAAACGGAAAGGCTGAGAAAGATATCGAAAGAAGGGTGACTGCAGAAAACAAAGTGAATTATAGCTAATAGGAACTTGTTAACCGAAGCAAAACTAGTGGTACACAATGGAGTTCTGGTACCGACACTGATATATGAAAGTGACGCCTGGAGCTGGCAAAAGAGGAACGAAAATAGACTGAATGCAGTGCAAATAAAATCTTTTTGGCATATATGTAACAGATAGATTTATGATAAATTAAATAATGTGAAGAAATATGGAAATGATGTGAAGGAATATATATGACGCAAGTAAAAAAAAAAAAAACGCAAGTATTGATGGCACCAGAAATATAGAACGTCTGCGGAAGACTTGGTACGACCAGGTAAACCAGATACTGGTTGATAGTCCTGTTAGAAGCCTCAATAATCGGCGAGCTTGTTTGAGAAGATGTATGAATGTGGATGAGGCAAGAACTGCGTGTCAGTACAGAAGAGTGTGGCGCTCTATCCTCTCTGCCTACCCCTGCGGGGAAACGGCGTGATGGCAAGTTAGGAAGAATGTTTACTGATATTGATTCCAAAATAAAAAGTCAATGTATAACTAAAGAATGTATCTTTCTTTAGAAAAAAATACAGATATTAAATAGACACGAATTATTTCTTAAGTACAGGTGAATATTATGTTAATTGAATATAATAATTGAACAAAACCGTAAAGTTTTTTTTTAGATAACACATCATTTTGAACACAAAATGGACATCAGCCTAGAGTGGTGCTTGGATGTGCGTCTAAAATATTTTGTGGCGTATCTTGGAGCCAGTTTTAGAAAATGGATTTTGGCATAGACAACAATGAGTTCAATACTTTTATTTAATGAGCTAAGCATCTAAAAAATTGTCAAAATAGGAAAACTTCGGTAGTCGGACCATGTGGAGAGAATGACCGAACAACAAACACCAAATTCAATGCTGATCAAGACACCAAGGAGTGCAGGAGCTTGGAAAGGCCTAAGCTAAAACTAAAAACTGAAACTGGAGAGAAACGGCGCGAAATAGAGGAAAACTTATCAAAAAGCCAAGATACACCAGGGGTTTTACAGCCAATAGCGATGATTACGAAACTTATTGAATACACTGTACAGACAAATATAAAAGTACTAATAATAAAATATTTTGGATAACAAACAAGAACTCGGAGATTTTTTGGAGCGTACTGTGCTGTACGATTTAGCAATAATTAAGCTAAACAAATATTCATGTCACCGTTATGATCACAGCAATTTAAGAGGTAGGTAGGAACAGAACCAGCGGCGGATAAACATGACAAAAGCCCTATTTAATTATGAGTCAAAAACATTCGAGGAATATGTGCGAAATCTGCCGCATTACGAAAAATATTATTGTTTGAAATTTTTACAACATCATGTTAGGCTTTAAGTCTACATATATCAAAATATCCTACATATCATTGCTTCAGGCTCAAAATCATCTAACAAAAAATAGTTTGGCCGCTCGAAATTCGATAAATTTTAATTGTTTGTATTCAATATATAATTGGCAATCAATAAAATATTTCAATTAATCGTAATATTCGCATAATTAGGTTTTTTTAATGCTTCTATCTCTGATATGGTTTAGATTACGCACATATTCCTTGAAAATTTAAGACTCAAAATTTAGTCAGGTATCCACCAATAAAATATTGTGGACTAGGTCTGTTACACCCTGTGTATACATTGGACAATAGAGTTATGCACCCCAAAAATAAGATAAAAATTGAATTATGGGGATTACTACGACAATTATATAAAACAAGATCAACATCTATAATAATACAATGTGAGATAATAATTAAATAACATATTTTGAAATCTTAAGAAATTGATTAGATTAGAACTAAAGAATAATTATTTAATTATTTTGAAGCCTTAATTACTTTAAGCCATTTGTTAGTGGGTTTAAATTGACAGTGAAAAAACTTGAATATGAAATAGCCGCCTGTAGATTATACTCCTAGCTAAGCCATACCAACTAAATTTCATCTAAGAAACATTTGATTTAAAAAAATGATTTGTTTCTACTGGAAAATTCTGTCGAGATTGATGAGACTGATAAAGCTCAGCTGTATGTCGCTGTCGGTAATAAGAAGGTTTTGCATTTTTACAGTTTGTTTTAATTAAAAGTTATTTGTTTTAACCAATCTTGTAAGATTTAATTTACCAACAATTCTGTACAAAGTAACATAGTTTAATAAGTACCCAATAAATCCGTCAAGATTTATATAAGTCGAAATAAAATTTCAGTTCACTTGAATTTAAATTTGCTCTAGATTCCAAAGGGTTAATAGTATGAACCTCTTGCCTATACAGATGAATAATGACGTCCGGTATCGGAAAAAATATTTATAATGTGTAACGTTATATTTAACATATTGCCAAGGAAGGCTTTGGTGACAGGAAGGGGTATAACATTGCATAATTATATACCGCTGCATGTACACGGTACACTATACATGCTAAGTAAACAAATAAATACACAATCGATTTAATAAATTAACTTCCCTTCACATCTAAAGGTACAGGAATAGGTAGGCTCTCGGGGTAGGCTTCATTTTCCCAGGGTGGTTTCCTAACGAATTTCCGTTCCGAGCTCAATTCGTCTATCTGGTAATTGACTTGAATTATATATATACCCAATACTATTGCCCAATATGGCCCATACGGTTTGAAGTATTATATAATCTTGCCAAACGATAGCTATCGTATGAATAATTGCCACAAATAATTATTTTAATATTTTCTTTCTCATACGTCATGTATCTATGTAAGTATAATTCTGTCTGTTTGTTCATCGCACTTTTAATATGAGAGTTTTTAATAAAATAACTATATAATCATCTGGTACGTATGTACATACATGATCAATTGACTTCCTTAAAGCATTTGACAGAGTTAAATTTGATAAAATTATTCAAATACTGAAAGCTTCTGGGATTGATGATAAAGACATAAGAATAATAGGAAATCTTTATTGGAACCAGAAAGCAGCAGTAAGGGTAGAACAATGTATAACAGACGAAGTAGAAATAAAGAGAGGCATGCAAAGGGGATGTATTTTCTCTCTCACCCATGTTGTTCAATTTATATTTCGAAGAAATATTCAATTAAGCTCTTCAAGAAGCTACTCAAGGAATTATTATAAATGGAAAGATTCTGAACAATCTGCGTTATGCAGGTAATACGGTACTTTTGGCGAGTAACATTGAAGATTTACAACTTTTGCTAGCTCGTGCAAAATTTATCAGAATGAAAAAAATGTTCTGCAGTTATGATCTCAACCTTAGATTTCGAATGAGAATGGTCAGATGCTATGTGTGATATGATTTTATTTTATGGAATGGAAGCATGGACACTTACCGAAGAAACGATAAGGTGACTTGAAGCATTTGAGATGCGGATTTACAGAAGAATGGTTAAAATAAGCTGGATGGATAGAGTTATGAATTAAGATGTTATGGTTCGGATGAATAAAGAAAAATAAGTAATTAAAACATTAAAAATCCAAAAACTTGAATTTTTCGGACATGTAATGTGACATCCGGAGAAGAATGAAATCTTGCGCCTAATAATGGACATAAAGATTGCTGCAAGTCGGGGCCCTGGAACCTGAGATAATGGTTTGGCCAGTCTACTGTAGAGCTTTTCCAGGCCGCAGTAAATAAAGTTGTGACAGCCAATATGATGGCCAACGAACGTTGAGCGGATAGAACACAAGAAATAGAAGAAGAAGAAGAACAATATTACTTGATTATACTTGATACATATGAAAACATATTACTCACTGGACGATCGATTTATGATCGTTTACGATTTAGTTTTGAATACTAATTTAATGTATTAATTATAAATATGTACATATATACACATGTAGCGCAAAAACAATATTTTTCGGCAAAATTGATTTTATATGTATATATTTATAATTAATACTTTAAATTAGTATTTAAAACATCACAGACCTATGTTCTGAATAATTACAACTTCACAATGAGAATATGTTCTCCTTAATGATTTAGTTTTGACCTATTACCTATTTACCATATGCTTAATAATAATTTATTCGATACCGGAAAGTACCCCCCAACAATTTTGTGTAAAGTTGAAAATATGTCATTATTGTTGGGTTTCGACAAAAAAAATCTGACGTGGCTGATTGAAGACTGCCAGAACAAGAGAGCGGCTGCTGGAATCTGAGAATGAGATGGTCCTAGTCGCGGGAAATGGGAAATGAAGGGGCGAGCAGGATACTATTTATATTTTTATATTATATTGTGTACTGGTACATTCTTGTGAATCGTATTTCTACGGCAATCTATTCTGCAAAAATATATTAGAGGGAAGAAAGAAAGCGGAAAGGAAAATGAATTACAGGATGCGACTTAGATAGTTGGCGATATTGGGAAATTTGAAAGATTAATGTCAAAGGGGACTGGATGTGAGAAACGCTCGACTTACCAGACAGTTTAACCTAGACGTTGCATCAGATTCCTCCGGAGTTTTAGAATCAATGGGAGTTGTCAGTATTTCTCAGTTGTGGACTGATAGACACCGACTTCCTAAGAATGCAGACTAATTAGTAATGGGATGAGTCTTGTTTTATATGAGGAATTTATTCAGGTACGGGTGACACGTTGGAGCTTCTTAGGTAGGTATTTAGATTGGCCTGCGTGGGTGGAATATCCACATACGCGCCTACCTCTCACTTTCCATACCTCGTGTCCGTGTAAGTGTGACTCAATCAATTCTGTGTCTCATCCGCTGTCCCTCTTTTGGGAGTGTTTTTTGATGAATGGATCCCCGAGTGTCTGCCTTTAAATACTGCACCTTTATTTTCCATCTATGTGTAAAAAAATGTTTTATAGATTTATGTTATATGTTTTTTTTATAATTAAAGACAACACTTGAGGGACTGAATTTCTTCTCTTTTTTCGTTTTGCATATACTTGAATATTATTGAATTAAAGTAGCGTATTTTATTAGCTTTGATGAGTGGGACCGACAAGGAAGCCCTAGCTTCTAAACCGGTCCCGGGATAGGGCAGGTAAAAAAAAAACTGTGGACTGGTTTATATACTTTTCACAACACAATGCACATTCGAATGGATGTGAGCAATCCACGGGCTCACCAAATTACGCATTAAAATAAATCGAGTGTATGAGGTGGGGAGGGGGAAAATTGAAAAAATAATTATAAGTGACATTATTTTACAATGCAGGTTGTTCATTTACATACATACTATTACGAAAACTGAACAATTTATTATAATAATAGATAATTTTTTTTTTTTTGTACAATAAAAAATAAAGGTAAAGGTACTAATGCTTGTAGTATTCCAAGTATTTAATGGACTCAGGCTCATTATTCACTTTTGATATTAATTTCCTTTTAAGCCGATTATTTTGAATTTCTGTAAAATTATTCTTCAGACTATCGTTTTAATTCCCTTTGATAAAAATACATCCATTATCGATGTCTTCTCTTCAATCAAATTTAAGAAAATTAATTGGCAGCTTGAATAAATTGTTGAAATGGTAATTATTTCACGATTAAAATTCTATATATGTGTTCGGTATTAATGACTGATCCACAGATCGCCAATGGTCGTACGCGTGTGAATACTCCATTATGGTTACTTTACTTATCTGTTTCCTTCCCCCCTTTTATACCCTTTCCCTCAGAGCATAATTTTTTCTGTGTATTTTCTATGACTTTTGAACTGTTACGGAAAATAGTGAGCTCGTTATTAACTTAAGTAAAGTGTAAAGTTTTATTGCTAGTGTTTTCGGTTCCTTGCATGTGCGTACCGAAACCGTAGAAGTTTATATATACATCTATGTTATTAAGATATTTTAACAGGATAAAAGCAAATATAGTAAAATGTAATCAGAGTCGGCCTAAGGGAGGTGGAAAATTATTTGCATATTTTCAAATAATGCTGTTAAATTGTGCTGGCGCTTGGTGTGATTTATGATATACTCGGAAAGTGGCCGAGCTCGTTTGTTACAATATTTGTTACAAATTGAAACTATTGTATGCATCAATTGATGAAATAAATAAATAAACTAAGTCTTTTTTTGTTAATATTTTCGGGCTTGTTTTGACACCTACGTGTAGGTATAAATAAATAAATTAAACGGCTCCGCGCTCAAACTTTATACCTAGCTTCGCAATTTTCTAGGCCGACCCTGTGCTTTATTTTAGTGCTAATCATGGTGAAGGGTTTTGAAATGTGTAAATAAAAATTTACTATCAGAAAATACAAAATATTTACCTTTCTAAAAAAACTATTGCGTTCTAACAACTTTCAATTGCAATATTAGAAAACTTTATTATTATTTTTCATCTAACATTTAATGCAGATGTCTCTTCACACGGTTTTATGCATTATGTTGATTTATCAACAATCAAACTTTGGTCATTTTAATGTAAATCGGTCATCAAAAATTGGCGTTAGTTACAAAATCAGTTATTATCTATTTATATTAGGTACTAGCTTGTTTTTGAAAGAATATTTTGTATTTTAAACTAGATTATTTATAATAAGACGTGTATTAATAAATATATTTTTCTTCAAGCTCCTATAAATTTTTCTGGAGGTTCTTGAGATTAAACTAGTACCCTCAGATAAATGAATTAATTAACGGTTAATAAATAATTATACTAGTAACGTAAAAAATATTACAACATGTATAATTTCCATTTGTCTATCCGTCCGTCGCACTGTAATATAAAACAAACATATCGACCACTCCTACGTAAAGTATCGTAACTTGTAAATATATATGTTTATACATAAATTAAATGAAACAACTTCATATAAACTTAGTTGCTACCGGGATTCAAACTTTCTATCCTCGTCCCATCAGTAAAATCTATCTCTTTTTTCGATAGACAGATTTTTTCTGTATGTCTTTATAGTCTATTAATTTAATTAGTATTAAAATAGCACAGAACTATGTTATAAAAATGCACCTCACAACAATAATGTGTTACCTTAAAAAGTATAATTTTTAATTATTCTAGTATGTACTTTGCATAATATATTTGATTCATAATTTAAGCGACTACGATTTTTGATGTTACACAAATGATAAATTATACTTTTTTTTATACATATTTATTAAACATTTAGTTTTGTGTTAGGTAAATTTCATTTTGGTAAAAAAGGACCTGTTTTCATGTAATATATGTTCAATTCAAGGATTCCCAGAGCACTAGTGTATGGAACTGGCGTATCTTCTAGGTTAGATCGCGTTTTCTGTACATGGTTTTTTTTTGAGAAATCTAGGTATACATTTCGGAATGGTAACGCGTGGCGTTGTCTAAAAAAATTACAGTACAACCGTACTTGTATATATATATATATATATATAACGGAATATTTTATGGGTGAATCCGCGTCAAATAGTTCTGAGAAGGACTTTTATACTCCCGACGTTTCGAGTTAATATAATTACTCATTCTCAAAGGCCTTTTATCCTGGATCCTGCTCTAAACTGACAAGTTAAGTCGACCGTTTAATGCAAGAACCAAAATGAAAGTGAGTTAAAATTTTAGCAGATGCTTAATATTATTAGTTAACGTCGCGATTAAACCGTATCTAATGGTAACGAAAGGTGGTTTGTAATTTAGTTATTTGTTTAATAGCCGGTTTTGTGCATGCGTAGTTAGTTACCTTGCTAAGTGGTTCTTTAATTATTATAAAGGATTTTGTTGGTAAATTAACTATTTGACGCGGGTTCCGTTATCTTTTACCCTTGAAAATCTTAAATATAACATATGTATATATATAATATACACTCGGGTCTCTTTTTATGCGGTTTTGAAGTTATGCAGTTTATATTTCAAGAATTTTTTTTTTTAAATAACTATTTTAGACCAATTTGAGATGTTGAAATGGTCAAAAATTCAGAAAATCTGTATATGCAAACACAGTCTACGCCAGTACAATTCAGCCGAAACCAAGTGAAATTGGGCGTATCTGGACGCGTAGTTCTCCTCCATTGTTTTCAGAAATTATCAGCGAGGATAATGTCATGCATGACAATAATACCATTGGAATAACTCTCGATACCGTCGAAAAAAAAGAAAACGAAAATGAATTGGAAGAAAATGAAACTCCAGTCACCCTCACTGCGAGTGTAATTCGAGAAGGTCTTCAACTTTACAGTAAATTGGCAAATCATTTCAATGAAGAATATGATAATTCTGAATGAGCATTCAAGTTTCAACGCGAGCTTCAGAATTGCATTTCTGAATATCAGGAATTATACAAAAAATTAGCAAAGTCGTCGCAAAGTTTAATCACTGAGTATATTGTCAAAAGGGAAAAATCAACTTGCGAAGTTGAGGCTAATTTTATTTGTGAAAAATCATTATCTTCAGGACATAGATCTGACGCGCTGGCTATCTCTATATAGATGGTATATATTTAGTTAAAAAATTTGCAAAATCATTTCAATTTATCGTTGTGGGTTTCGGTCATTTTTTTTCGATTTAAAAAAATTGGTGAACCAACTAAAATGGAATTCTTCCACGAACTTGTGTACGGAGATGTAAAGAAATGGTTGATCGTGACACTATACAGGCAGACACAATAATACATTTTGCGTGATTGATGTCACGTGACATGCGGAAAAAGTGTCGGCAGGGATGAACGATTTTTCAAGTCATATATATAATATTTCTGGTTGGCACCACAAAATTTCTCTTCCAAATTATGCCTTTTATCGTAAAATTTATTTTTCTGTTTCAACTTTGAGAATGCTCGCATACACTAATAATATTCAATTCAAACCAACATTCCAATCCTAAAAATCTGTTAAAAAGACATATCAACCCTTCAGAATAACAAGGTTCCATCTGACAGTGATACTGTTTTGAGATAATGAGCTCAAAAGTGTTGATTGAATTTTAATATATTTTCATGTATATTTTGTTTTGAGTATGCAAATATGATCAGCTTGAAAGTCTTAACTCATTTTTAGTATTATCAATGACCATTGTGAAATGAGGGAAATTAAAAATAAAATAAAACATTGTAAATTAACAATAATGATCCATAAATTGAAATAAATAACTGATGCAGTTGGAATTTTCAGCTCTTGCTATTTCTTTTAATATCCGTTAAATAGAATTGGTGTGTATGGAAGAAATAAAGAATAATGCATTTGGAACCCTTTTCACGGAATAACTCAAATTAGCCCAAAATGTTGGTTAGCACCTAAGGCGTCGATGCATTAAGAATATATCAAAACATGTAATCTCTCGGTTAAGTTCGTTAGCCAGTCTGATCTGGTTTCATAATGAAATTCGTAACTCTGTTAATATTAGTCCTAAAGAAATGGTCGAATACCTACAGAGTACCGTAAGACAGGAAATATAAATTTTTAATTACCCACAAAATTTTTCGGATGATATATATTTGATTTCTGCGGCAAGTGGCGAAAAGTATTTTTACTAAAGTTTGCGACATACATTTATTCATTTTATATTGCCTGAATGAAGGAACGGATGTTATGTAACCAGTTGGCGATAAACGATTTAACACAAATGGTTTATAAAAGAGTTTTTTCCTAATAGTTGATAATAAAATGTCTACATTCAAATATAATTTATAAAGCGAACACATTATTATTGTTTTTTCCAGAACTTACATAGTTCTGTGGTATTTTGATATAAATTAAATGTATCAATTAGAAATATATATAGATAAAATCAATTTATCGAAAAAATATATTGGTGTCCACCGGAATTCGACTAGGACCTTTTCCTATTCGGGAAAATGCACTAACCATTACACCACGTCAACCTAGTAAGTTAACGACAATTTTTTCGAACCTATCACATCTATCATAACCTGTTACATCTGTTATTTCATTTTTTATAAGCTATCATCTTTTATTGCGACAAATCTCAAATACATTCGAGTAATATACGCTAGGAGACGCCAGTGGTTCAAATCCCGGCGGCAACTAAAATATTTTTTCAATAAATTGATTTTATCTGTATATCTTTCTAATTGATACATTTAATTTGTATTAAAATATAAGTTGAGTCCATGTACTTCGTTATCTGGGTTAGAATACATTCATGTATTAAGTAGGTTGTTTTGAAGGCCTACGGGAGGGATAGGGAGAAAGAAGGGAGAAGGGAGGAATACCAAAATCGGTATTTCGACCCAGGCAATAATAATATCGGAAATGGCATAATAAGGGCGAAAACAGATGAAGGTAAAGGGAAGAACAGAGATAGACGTGAAAGAAGACGACATGCTGCGTGACGTTTAAAATATGACGTAATACAAAAAAATGTATCTACAAATAATTGATTTGCGTTGTCAACCATTATGGAGATCGGAAATGTTAGAATTTCATTCAATGAGGCATGAGAGAACACTATGGCGTATGCGGTTGAACACTAATTGCGGTTTGCGAATGCATTGTTTTCGTCAATGATTCCATTGTGTATCAACGCTAGAAATATGAATTGCTATAAAGAGCGATATGAGAGACGCCAGGATTGGATACTAACCACCCATAAAATATTGTGGACTAGGTCTGTTACACCTTGTATATAATTTTTATTTTCATAAATATCCCGGCTTACGTATAATGCTATTAAACGTGTAGAACTTACTGCTGTTTTTACGTGCTTTACATTTCGTCTAACTTAACACATTCCCGCTATGTTCGTTTATATCTTTATTAAAAAATTATGCCAGTAGCGAGCGCAGAGAGAGTGAAAGTACATCGTAAAAGAAAAAGTGCAAATGAACCACCCAAAGTAAAGTAAATAAAAGATTTGTGTAGTTCGACGATTGCCATATATGTATCACCTAAGCAATAGATTACTAAAATAATTAATATTTTTATTTATTATCTTTGTTTTATTAACCACTAAATTGAGTTTAAATACATCTACCGGTTTCGACAAAAACCTTTTTCTTCTTCAGGATGTCATAACTAACTAAAACATATATTATTGTTTCTTTGTCAGAATCTTATTTAAAAAAAAAAAAAATATTTTTATTACCTAACTCAAATCAATTTTTTTTTTAAATAAATTTTTTAAAAATAGATTCTGACAAAGAAACAATAATATATGTTTTAGTTAGTTATGACATCCTGAAGAAAAAAATGGTATTTTAAGAAACCAGTAGATGTATTTAAACTCAATTTAGTGGTTAATAAAACAAAGATAATAAATAAAAATATGAATTTTAACCACAAAGATAATATTGCTAATTTTAAAAGTATAAAATAATTTAGTTAATTCATGTAATATTTAGATATTTTACAGTCAAGACCATTACATCTTAAGACAAAATATATTCATTTAAATATGTAATAAGAAGCGTTCTTGAGGTGAAAGTTTTTACGAAAATTGTGCTACACAAATTATCCAATATTATTAAGAAAACACAATTTGTTTAAAACCACTATTTATTGATACATCAACATATTTCGAAACCCATCGTATCTTTTTCAGGAAACAACGCTAGAATACTATAATTAAAAAAATCAAGCATTGATTAAAACAAAACTATAAATACAATTGCTAATAACACACTAATTCTGAATTCACCAATCATCTTTTGGAAACAAACCATTCTTTTGACATTAAAAAGGGTTTACCGTTAGATAAATTTGAAATTTTAAAAATAAGAAAAAATGTTAATAGCAAATTAAATATTATAAATAATTAAATCCTTTTTGCAAATAGTCACCTTTTAAATTTGTTTTCACAGGAGTTCCAAATTAGTTACCCACCAATTATACGTTTATAGTTTTGTTTTTATCTATGCTTACTTTAAAAAAATTTAGAATACATTGCTTCCTGGAGAAGATACCACAAGTATCAAAAGATATTGATGTATTATTAAATTGTGGATTTAAACAAAGAGTTTTTATCTTATTATTTATAATTATATATTATATAAGTAATTTTGCAAATCTTGAAGAAATTTGTTTATTCGGTTGGTTGGTAAGTGGCCTCGTATTTTAGGATCTCGGAAAATAGTTTAAACATTTATTTAATATTTAAATAACCAAGATAGTTTATGTAAAGTTTAAAATTTATTCAACCAATAATGGATGTCTCATAGAGAGGAAACTATTTATTAAAATTATATTTAATGGAAAGATATGAAAGTATGGGCAATTACAGGGCTTACGACCTGTCTTCGGCAGGCTTAAATGATCACTGTATACGAATGTAATGTTCACCATTCTCACCATCAATCTCTATATTTATCAAATTTATGTAAGTTATATATATGTTACTATGTGGAAACACATCAAGTATATAGTACTAAATGGACTAAATTTGATATTCATTTCCCTGAAAAGCATAGACGTCACAAATGAGAATCTAATAATTGTTTTAGGTGAGATTGGTGAACGTTACATTTGTATAAAGTAATCACTTAAGCCAGTCGAAAACAGGTCGTACGTCCTGTAATTACCCATACTTTCACATCTTTCCATTAAATATAATAAAAAAAATAACAATTTCTATGAAATATCTATAATTTGTTTAATAACAGTGTCTTTGTAAGTGAAAATCCAGTAATTGTGTGTTCTTGGACATATTCAAATATTGCTAAAAATAATTCACCTCCGCGTTCTATTAATGTTAGACATTTCACGATGTCACAGGCAATTTCGCTGTGACTGCTCAATATTGGATGGGTGGTTCAGGCATCCGTCCACAAGTAGGGTAGTTAAAACGTGACTTGAGCGATAAAATTGATGGGAGTAAATTCCTCCCCTAAAATAGTGTCAGAACGATAAGGGAGGCTACGTACTGCGATTATTACGAACAGAATAAAGGCTGCGAGCAAAAAAAAAAAAAACGGAGTGCGTGTCGGGGATGGGCATTCAAAATATGATTTAAATTCAGTTGACATTGCCTCTAATTATGTGAATATACTAAATACAGAGTTCATATTTTAGGTACTCCTCCGTAATATGTTTATGTATTAGATAAAATAATCACAATATATTGTATAAGTATTCACAATAAAAAATATTTTCTCGAAGAACCTGACGTGAATTTAACAAAACGTGTGTGTGTACATACGGAGCGCGCAGGGCGCAGAGTGCCAGATGCCGATCGTCACATTAGTGGCAGAGCGTGCGCTGGCCGAGTTAGACGTGTCTTATGCGTCTTTATGTTGTCGTTCATGATGATTAATGTTTTTTCTTTTTTTTATGACTTTTATACAATAATTCATATATATATATATGACAACTATTATTTGAATATTGTTTATGTAAACGCCTTCGATCACTGGATCCCAGGTTTTCGATTGATAGTAGGTACACATGAACTGCACTAACCTGTTAACTTTGCTGTCGTTAGATTTCGGCTGGCTGAAGCGCACTGGTGGTTTTAGTACTGCTGGACTGGTCGAAGCACCGGAGGTAATAAGAATCACGCCTTCGTTACCGTCTTCTCTGATTCCGATAATAGGTGACAATAATCACGCATACACATGCACATTAATATCTACCAGAAAACCCAGTGGTGTCAACCAAAGTAATAAGGCGTGCAAACAAATGATGAATATAAGTAATAAATGTAAAATATTAATATTTATCCGACTTAAAAATCGCAAAGGTTTACATGTACACTGAGTTTACAGCACCGGGAAGCGCATTTTTATTTTAGCACTATAAGGGAATGGTTAAAAAAATAGAGATATTAATACAAAATATGTGTCTCATACATATTTTCACTATTTTCAAACTAAGCTAAGCGCTTGTGCTCAGCGATGAATTTAGAATTTATCCACTTAAATACTGACAAATCTGATTGAGCTCAAATCGGGTGTTCATAACTTTGTATACATGTCCCGACATATTCAGTGAGACCAACATATTTAGTGACACTATCCTATGAAGATATGACAAACTTGGTAGTTTTCTGGTATGAAGCGTAAACCCTCGACGAGTGTCTTAAAACTAGTCCAACAAGCACGTTAAATAAAATAGTGCATTTATTCATTTTGTATTTTCAAATTTAATGGAGTGGTGCCGTTGAAATGTGATGCTGGAGATACACATGCATACTATGGACAGCGATACGCACAAATGTCTCTATTCTACAGGAACAACATACCATGGATAGACTCTTAACTATTTTATTATACATACATTTCCTACATTATTATCATACAGTTTCTCTGTAAAGACAAAAATCATAATGAAAGCGAAACAACGATTTAACCAGTTACATATTTTCTGAGAAAATACAGTATACTTTAAACAGTGAGCACAATTTAAAAAAGACTGATATACCTTCTTCTTTAATGCAGAAAAAAGTGAGAGAAAAAGTAAAAATATAAACAGAAGAGAGATAAAAGTTGTAAAAAAGAAAATATTTCAGAGAAATGATATAGAGAATAAAATTTGTGTGATAAAAATAAAATGAAGGTCATTAAACTTTATGTTTTGATTTTAGATTTATAATAATTTATTTTTTCATTTTTTCTTTATTACATCAATGTACATTGTCATTTTAATCTTTTGCCAAACTGCATGACAGTTTTACAGCAAGGTTGCCTTTACGTAAATAAACATTTTTTTTTTATAAATAAAAATAATACAAGGGGAAAAAAATTAGATAAAGAAATGTTAGATGAAATACTTAAATACATAAATATATAAAGAAAAAAAAAACATTCTTTCGAAAAGATAAATAATTTTTACAAGGTGTAACAGACCTAGTCCACAGTATTTTATCGGTGGATATTCGAATATAATATAGTACAACAATGAAATAATAAATTAGACAAGAATATGTTTTTTACTTTGCATTTTAAAGTGGTCACTGGGGGTCGCATCATTTTTTATAATGTTTAATAGGTCTTTTTGGTAAATTTTATTGGTACAATACATTCTCTCGTTCTCTCACTTATTGAAAAAGTCTAGTTCGTTTAGATGTGAATTGAAAAAAATATATACTTAAGATACATTAGAGAAGCTAGCTGTGGTGGACCAAATCGAAGGACGGAGAGGAAGAGAAAGATTCCCCACACGTTGGACCAACCAAGTAGAAGAAGAAACAGGTACTTCACTGGTGACAGCCCTCAGGAGTTCATGAAGATCTCGATCATCAGTCAGTCATAATGCCAGAAGCCAGCCACGAATGTGTATGACGTAATGAGTTCTGTGATACATTGTCGTCACTGTGATTGTATTAGAGTCCTGTGAGAATTTAGGTGTCGGAAAAAAACTTCACATAAAAAAAGTGTGAAATATTTTTGGTGTCTATTATTTTTGCCCCACCAGTACTGTCGCGGTATGACACTTCTTCCATCTACCTGTATTGGATTTAATTAAAACGTTAACTCAGGCCGCAAAAGCGATTAAAGGTACACGGATTTTTATCTTTAAATTAAAACTGGGACAGTGGCGTAATTTTGGATAAAATCAAATCGTTATCTGCTCCCAGATTTAGCATGCCTATCGACCGTGTTGTAGCTGCTGGGACAAAAACGGGCAGGCAAATTGTCACCCCGTTTCTGCTAAGGCTTTTATTTTAATTTTTTCTGAACAAAAATAATGTAACGATCAGGAATTATCTGGGACAGCTGTTTTAATGAGGAAAAATATACCCCTCGGCCCAAATAAAATATTTTTGTCATTGTTATACAAAACAAAAATACTGGATCAGTTAGTAACGTAAAAATTGAAATCCAGGAAAGTACTGATATCTTTGAGTCACATTCACTATCAGTGGGAATATCGTGATTCATGATTAAATTTTTTTTTTGTTAAAAATTCTATTGATATAGTGACGCCGCTATTTAAATCGATTATCAGTTGAGTAAGCGCCATCTACTGGATTTTCCGTAATTTGATCAGCGTCACCTAGTAGATTCTGCCAATGATATTAAATTAGATTTATATTTTAAATATATTAATTAGAAAGATATACATATAAAATGAATTTTATCGAAAAATATTGTTGTTGCGTCACTGGGATTCGAACCTGGATCTCTTTTCCAATCCGGAGAAGGTGCATTACCAACTATGCTACAGCGACAGTATTTTTGATGACAAATTTTCGAACTTATATGTTACCTTTTTGATATTAATACATTTAATCGTTCCATTAAATAAAAAATAAAAAAAAAACGCCTAGATGATGTAACTCTCTTTTCACCAACCGTACTGTAAAAATCAAGTCGAATCAGAAATGAAAGTGATACTCAAACTAATGGTCATTTATTGCACTAAATCTAATTTTTAAATAAAGATAAGTTTAGTTACATTTAAAATATAAATAAGAGACGTCGACCACAATGCAGAACCTGGATGTTGATCTTCGTACAACACGTCTGCTTTCCAGGAGATGCATCACGAGAAAGTGAGCTGGTCCATGTGGTAGTAGTTAACTTGCTAGCTGCAAACGAACATGGGATCCTTGGCATCAGGTGCGCTATTGCATCTGCTCACCACGCTTGCCACGTGTATCGCCGGATGGTAGTGTGTGTCCATGTCCACCATACATTGTTTAACGTTTATTAACAAGTCATGGAATGGGGTCTACATTCTTCTTCTTCTTCGGCGGTCCCTCGTCTGCCATGGTTTCTTTATTGGGTAGTGTAGTACGTGTAGGTGGTATTACACATAAGCACTCTTGGAAAAATGTAGAGCTTGGTCCAATGGTGAGAGTGGTTAGAGATGACTGGAAGTCTTCATTATTTTGCAGTTTTTTCCGTCTATGCACAAGGCTTTGTACATACTACAGTACAGTAAGGATCCAGATGCAACCACAGGATAACACCGGCGCCGATAGAATACCCGGGATAGTGCATCAAATTACGTTGAACTTGCTTCATATATTTAACTCACGAATTAGTCATTCAGTCAATAGTACACTGACACCTGTCTCTTGTTACATTTTTACTTTAATCTGTCTATTCCCATTCGTGGGCAATCGTTTAAATAAAAAGGAAGGTTATAACAAGGTTTGGGGGTTCTGGTTAGTTGTAGTGTAGTGTAATTTGCCAACCTTACTTCGTGCTCAATGTGACATATTTATTCATCCGTCAATTGATTTAGGATTTAAACAAAATAATAGATATCTCATAGAGACGAAGGAATTTTTAATTATATTTAATAGAAAGATATGGAAGTATGGGTAATTACAGGGCTTACTGGCTTTAATTGGTGAGAATGGTGAACGCTATATTTGTATAAAGTGATCACTTAAGCCAGCCGAAGACGGTTCGTAATCCCTATAATACTTCCATATATTTCCATTAAATATAATAAAAAATAGCTTCGTCTCTATTAGATATATATTATTATGTTTAATAACACTGCCTTTATAGGTGAAAATGCAGTAATTGTGTGTTTTTGGATATATTCAAATATTGATTTAGGATTTGTTGAATTACAATCAAAAACTGACAAATAAAATAAGTATAATTTATTTTTTTACATTTTAAAATTAATGTTTTAAATGCACTCATAAAAAGCACTAAATACATAATAACTGGACTAAGTTCACCCTGTACACAACAGGTCTCAGAGATCCGTTATTTCGCTTCTCATTTCGTGCCATGGGGCGCCATCCACAGGCCAAAGACATTAAATTGATGATATTAAGATAAATACAGTAGAAAACAGCAAGCCCTATGCTTGTAGTACAAATCGGGTGAGGCTTGAATCGTGTAGTGCACTTTGTTGTTCTGACAAAGAAGATCCAAAGAGTCTTCTTTCTTCTTCCTTGCATAAGATTTCGCAGTGACATTAAAACGGTGGGTAAACATCTATTTAATAGCTTTCTCTATTATCTCAAATTAATTAAAATGCCTTACTTTGGTGACTGAGTTAAATTTCTAAATCAATGAGCTTCACTCCGCTATCAAATATTATTAAGTACCAGTTTGTAGGGTAAATGAGAAAGTTTGCGCCCCATAACGAGTTTTCCAGATTATTTAACGAGTTGGATATTCTTTTTACAAAATCGCTTTCTTGCATCAAATTCAATGATACTTACACTTTTTTGTAAAATTAGAGGGTTTGTCTTTTTAAATGCTGTAGAGATATAGACGATTAAAGAAAAATGAAAAATGCCTTGGAAATGTGGCGCTGGAGATATGTTTTAAGAATATCATGGACAGCTTGATGCACCGATGTTGCAGCATTAATATTAATAACTAATAACAGACTCAAATATTTGGAGCATTTTGTCAGAAGAATTGATAGCTCAGAGAAGCGTGTGGTGGTCGGCAATAAGTGATCCAGAGAGATCTCGACAGTTGAGAAAAAGCGAGCAGGAGGGTCTCCTTAAAGAATGATTGACCAAATAAAGGAGTTAACAGGATCCTCTTTAAGCACTATAGCTCAATACTCAGATTTCAGAAAACCACAACGTTCAATATTCAGTATATTGAGTACAGGGATGAAGAAACAGAAATTAATGTCGACCGAACATTTTGCACACACTGTATTCCATTCTCCAGCTCATCAAGTGACCCGCCCAGATCCACTTTAGTTAAAGTAAGTGAAGTTCTTAAGCTGCACTCATATATATACCAATGAAACAACTTGACATAACTAACAAACGGTATACACAGAAGTTTAGAGTATCGCAGCGACCGATGGAAAGAAGAATATTGGGTACATCCCTTAGAGACCTTTACACAAACAAGCACACAGGAGAACAAATAAAAGTAACGGATGTGGCAGAGAGACCAACTCGGCTAAAGTGGGACTATATCAAAATAATGAAACCTAACATGACAAAAAATTAATTTCGTAAGGGAACGATTATGAAATTTTTATTGATCTCAGCTTGCGCCCCCCCCCTAAAAAAATCTGTTTACTATAATACTCTGTGACTAAACAAATAATGACTTCCTTCAACGGGAAAAATGTATTTTATTCAGTAACTAGAAAAATTAAAATTATGTTTTGACACTTTTTAGAAATTAACATGTGTAAAATGTCGAAAATTAAAATAAGAACTTCTCTTTGAATACCTAAAAATTGGATTAAAAATAATAATACGTATTTAGTACTTACCCAAACTAACTAACTAACTTACCACCACGCCGATACCGCCGCGGGGGTAGGCAGAGAGGTTAGAGCACCACACCCCTCTATCCTGACACACAGTTCTCGCCTCAGCCACATTCATACAGCTTCTAACAGGACCATCCTCCAGTATCTGGTTCTTCCGTGGACGTCCTCTATTTCTGGTACCATCGATACTTGCATCATATAATCTTCCTTACCAGTCCCTCCTTATTCATCTTAATGATCCTTTCTAAATCTTACTCACTATACTAAGATCAGTTATACATTCTTTCCTTATTTCTTCATTCTTTACTCTGTCATAAATGGATCTGCCACACATAAGCTTAAGATCTCATTTCATCTGTATTCAGTCTACTTTCGTTCCTCTTCTGCCAGCTTCAGGCCTTCATTGTGTAGCGCTAGTTTTGCCTCGGTTGACAAGTTCCTATTAGCTATAAATCCATTCAAAGCACTCTTCACTTTGTTTCGTAAAGTCACCCTCTTTTCGTAATCTTTCTCAGCCTTTCAGTTTCTATCAAACATACTTCCTAAACACACAAACTCATCTACTTGTTCCAAACATTATTACCTAGAAGCATCTAGCACGTTGTCTTGCTTTCTTCCTTCTCAAAAACCATCACTTTCAACTTGTTGACATTCATAATAATGTCACTTTCCTTGCGTACATCGTACATTCCACTCACTAGACTCTGTAATTCTTGTTCATTATTCGCCATTAATACTGCATCGTCGGCGTACAATAAACAGCATACAATCAAATCTAAACACTGTGAAATATAAGACAACCGTTTTCTAACAAATGGTACAAGTCCTAAATAAATGTAATTAAATTTAATTCCTTCCTTTTTTCTCAAGATTTAAAAAATATTGATATTACAATTTTTGTCTGCGAATTTTGTTTTCTGTGGTACGAAAAATAAATACCATTTTCGGAATATTATGAATAATTTGATTTATGCATAGCCGTCAGTTGAATATTATAAAGTGCCGATAGGCTCTGAAAAATACATCCGGATATTGAAGCGACTTTTTATGCTGGCTTAAATTAATCCCTGGCATTTGAGCTGGTTCGAAAAGCTTGACATAACAATTCAGTTGACATGGTCTTTATTATTATTGGTAACGTAGTTGGCTGCAACACTGTATTGTTCTTTATACCGTCTATGTCACGGCAATAACATTATAGATTCCCCGAAGGTTCGGTGAGATGTCGGTAGAAGAAAAAAGAGTCCAACGTCTATCACTACTTTTACAATCGTACAATAATATAAAATGCAAGAACCGAAGAGTATTAAAAGAGAGCGCGACTGCTCGTCCAGCGTCTTTTAACGCCTCCCAGCTCCATTCCCCTCTCACGCCAACTCGGCAAAGTTTCGGCCTTTTCACATCTGTCACCGAGCGGCCACACATACATACAACTTTGACAAAGTATAAAATATTTCACATACATCATTGTTATATTAGGTGTGAAGTAGTAGCTGTAATAATTATCAAGCAAGTTGTTAGATAAACAGTACCTTGCATATGAACCTTGTCAATTTTTAGTCTTCTTTTTCTGCCATCTGCATTAAATGTTGCGTAAAGATTATATTTTTTATTTTTTTACAGCTCTCTATCTCTGGTGGTTTGCCTTTAATTTTCTGTATCTAATCTAGAACATATTAACTTAGTTTAATTTTGAATTTACGTATAATAATTTCTCCTCCTCTCTTATATCATCTGGCATTGTATTGAGAATCTTTATCGTACTGTACAGTATTGATTTTGGATATTTACCCAGCTTCCTGAATGGCAGTCCAAGTCTCTTCCTATTATATGACGTTCGCGTTTGCTTCAATTTTTCTAATAAATTCTGCTGATATTTATTTAGTGATGATTTTAAAAATAAACACCATAATATTGAGATATATTTTCCGTTTAAAAGTCATATTAAGGTCTTTCATCATAAGTATGAGTATAAAGCTTTAGTTTGCAGTACTGAGAGTTGAATAATTTTTTAAATTTTTTAAAATTAATTAAATGTATTAATATCAAAAAGGTAACACATAGGTTCGAAAATTGTCGCTGAAAAATTGTCACTGTAGCATAGTTGGATAATGCACCTTCCCCGGTTAGGAAAGAGATCCAGGTTCGAATCCCGGTGGCGCAACAACAATATTTTTCGATAAAATTGATTTGATATGTATATCTTTCTAATTAATATTTAATAATAATAATTAAGAATAATATGTTAATTACACGACTCAGTACTAATGAATCTTCTTTTAAATAATCATACAAAACTAAATCATTTAAAATATTTATATATATTTAAAAGGCATAGACAAATTTTAGTTCCCGGTAGGTGCTTGTGCGCCTTATTACTTCGATTGGCACCACTTGCTTTATAAAATGTACATGCGTGTGTGTGAGTATTGCCGCCCTTTTTTCGGAAAGCTAAGAAGACGGTAAACGACGGCGTCATTCAATTACATCCCGTGTTTCGACCAGTCCAGCGGTCCAAATAAACCACCAGTGCGCGCTTCGGTCGGTCAAAATCTAACGATGACAACCCAGATAAAAGAAAAACAACATCGGACAAGAAAGACAGCAAAAATAAAAGATTAGTGCAGTTCATATATCATGTACCATGCAAATGAGGATATTAATTCCATAAAAAAGTGGATGGATGATAACTTACTATCAATTAATACCGATAAAACATACTTTCTACGTTTTGGTATATAACAGAAACAAAATACCGAAATTCATATTAAAATTCACACCAAAGAATGTACTCGAAAAAACTCTTGTGACCAATGTTCATCAATTGAAGAAAAATACTGTATCAAGTACCTTGGAGTCATAATAGATAACAATCTCAAATGGAAAGAACATATTACTAATCTCACAAACAAAATAAGGAAAACTGCCTACATATTTTTTAGACTCAGAAACATCTTATCACCTATAATATTACGCGTTTGTTTCTTCCGTTTTTGAAATATAATACTGTAAAAGTACTTATTGACCTAATGCGGTATGTAAAAGTTTTTTTTAGAGGTTTGTTTTTCAAATTGGCAAGCCTTTTTCTAGCGACAGTCAATTTGACAGCTGACAGCTGATTTGTCCTCAGTTTGGTTTGCCATTGCACTATGAATAGACTTACGCCAGAACAACGCTTGCAAATTTATTTCGAAAATTGTGGTTCAGTTCGCGAAACTTACCGTGCACTACGTCCATTTTACGGTCGACATAATCGTCCATCCAAGCAAGTAGTTCGAATAACCATGGATCGTTTTCACACCACGCATTTTCTAATTGATAATACGCATGTGCAGAGACATTGCACATCAATTTATCCATGATTACTGACTTTTTCATTCCCCAATTGAATAACATTAATGTGGAAGAGCTGTGGTTTCAACAAGACGGCGCAACATGCCGCACAGCGCGCGCCACAATCAATTTATTGAAGGAAACATTCGATGAGCGCATAATCTCGCATAATGGACCTGTGAATTTGCCTCCAAGATAGTGTTATTTAACATCTTTGGATTATTTTCTGTAGAGATATGCGATGTCGCTAGTGTACGCTGTTAAATCAGAGACGATAGATGACTTGGATGCATTATTATTGCCGATATATGTCCCCAGCTGCTCCAAAAAGTGGTCAAAAATTGGATTGCGCTTTATTTAAACCAGCCACGGCGCCCATATGCGCGAAATCATATTTAAACACTAATGGCATAAAATTATCTCTCCAATAAAGCCATTACCATGATTTATATATGTTTTATTTAATTTTAAAGCTCTAAATCTCTAAAAAAAACATCCTTTAGATAGATAATTGAATGATTTAATTTTACTAATGCAAAATTATTGTGACAAATTCGAATTCTGCTTTTGTTTAAAATTATTTTTTGATATATTGTTGTCAAATTTCGTTACTAGGCGACACGCTAGGAATCGCGGAGGGACATAAGGCTATTATTTATGTAACATGGCAATCAAATCATGGTTGTTAAGATACCGCAATCGGTCGCAGGTGTTTGAGAAAGGGCGTGAATAAGGAATGAGGCAATCAGGGTCTTTGGATATTTACTCCCTTTGTAGAAAATTCTCAAGTAAGCTGGTTAGAACCTTATATTTATGATGCTTTATATTATTTGGCTGTGTAAATACAAACAATGGAACTCCCGGCCCATTGTTCGCATTAACAGAGTTTTTGGAAATAACTTCACGTGTGGAAAACGTATGACCACATTTTTAGATACGATCGTATTGGACATTCTTGGACAAACTATTAAATACGATTAGGTACTCTAAACTAGTGATGAGATGAATTGTGATTGTGATATTTATAATTCGGTGAGCAATCACTACACAATCGATACGCTAGCGATTCGCACAATCGATACGATTGTGTATAAGCATAGATGCCGGAAGAATTTCAGTACAGGAAGGAGTTTGGCACTCACCACAATCCGGATTCTGCTGGCATCACCAAGGATGTGGACTGTATAGTGTTTAAACTCACTATTTCGTCATAGGTTTCGACACAGTATAGATGTAAAGTCTTGAATTAGTATAATATTGTAATCTGTACCGTACACGTATAACCGTACTGGCTCAAAGTCGCCAATCGACTATAGCATCTTATCATAGTTACAAACTGTGATTGTAAGTAATCACAGTCACTTACAGTTTTTTTCATCACTACTCTAAATGTCAACGATAATAACGTCAAAATCTTTACATCAGCGCTTAAAACTATCAATTAGAGACAAATACCAGTTGAACACCATCTCTTCTTCTTCAGCGGTCCGGTGGTAACGAGGCTGATGTCTGTCATGGTTTATCGATTGCGAGTTCGAGTGTGGCTGAGGAGCCTTATTCACCCTTCCACATATTGTGCACGTGCATCCGCTGGACAGGGCGGTTCTGGGGGATAGATCTTCTTCTCTTTATATTCTATTGATCTTTTTATAGATAATTGCAACAGCTCTCTTCCATTCGCATGTTTTCGCAAACAGTGAACACACACAAAATTAAGAAATTTTGCTATTAAAGAGTACATCTATAGTATAAACAAGTATTGATTGCAGCAGAAGGCGAAAAATAACTTATTCGTTCCAGAAAAGGGCAACCAGAACATGAACTATATTATGTGTAGGTTAGTTAAGTATATGCTAGAAGAGTACATCACTGGGGATGCATTTGACGAGAGGAAACAGTATTCAAGGTAATTTACCGCCTCTTCATCATGTGTATTTTACCAGTTCCACTCTTCGGCTGTAAATTCTGGAACCTTACCTTCGTGAGGTTTCAGGATTTATAGTTATTATTGTTTTGAGCCTTAGCCCAAAACAGCCTACCACAAATCGCCCCATATCATTTACTATTACTATTCCATGGCTTAACATTTAGAACTTGGCGCTAGGCGTCTCTTTCTTGGGCCAACACATTCCCTCCAGATCCCTCCTCACAGTGATATGGGTCTGCCAAAAGATCGCCGTCCATTTTTCAGTTCATGCTCTCTATGTGTCCTCTCCATCCTATCCTTTGCGAGTTTACAACACCAGCTACATCTTCAAGTCCTTGAACACCGTTGTAATCAAAAGATGACGTTACACATGTCTAGGGGCGGCGATTTATATCAGCACACGAGAGCCAGGCTTCTGAAAAGATCAGCCGCGTCTAATTTCACCAAACACCTCACACATGGTTAAAGCACATTTTGTAGTTGCCTGCCGGTATCTTAGAACGTGTCTTTCATACAAATCAGTAAGAATGTGGCAGCTCGGATGCCCTGCATCGACTATGCATAGGTTGTTCTCGGTGAAACTATGGGACCGCAGTCAATAGAGGAGTGGCGGCTGTATGCTCTAGCAGGGGAGTAAAATGGCAGAAGTGAATATACTTCCCTTTGCAGGATATCTCCTAAGTATTTATTAAAGTTGAAGCATTTGATCCTTGAGCTGTAATTCTAATAACAAATTAAATAAATAGATTGAGTTATTAATTAATGTAATGACGAATTTGTGGACTCAAGTACCGCACGGAGTAAATAAATTATACTAATGTAAATTGGTTTTACAGAGTTACAAAATTCTCCGAAATGCCTGGCACAAATTTTCAATTAACAATGGTAATCATTGCGGATTGTGATACTGTTTTGCGTGTTTACGAGTACCAACGAAAATTGGACGTATTAAAAAAAATATTCTGTAGCTCAGCGTTAATTATTTGGTACAGCGGCTGGAATGTTGTAAGGGACTTGTCATAACTTGTCGGTAACTCTGTCTAACAGTTTCGAGATTTTCAGTGCGTGAGACATAATTTCTATTAAATAATGTTTTATTTACTATGTCTATCATTAATTCCGCCGATTGCGAGGTGCCGTTAAGGTTAATACGGTTAAAAAAACACGCATTTTTGTCGCTTGGCCAATGTCATATTCGATATATAATTGTAATAAACAAATTAATTGACAAATAATATACAAATTATTATTTTTTGTTTTATTTCTTAGTTATTCAAAAACAACATCGCCCTGGAACATAATATTCACCCTGTAGTTCCTAAATGTGAACTCAAGTTTAGATAGCTATATGTTGTAAAATAAATTAATAAAATAAATATGAGAACTCACCGAGAACATGAAGTCGAACTCTTCTCACCATGGGCGGATGTGTGGAGACCTGACATTCGTAAGAGCCCTGGTCCCTGGCTGCCACGGGGCGCAGCACCATCCTCCAGTCCAGCGGGGGCACGGCCTGTAGAGTCCAACGGCCGTCGCTGGCCAGGGTCAGCCTGCCCGCGGACAGCAGCGTCAGCCCGTCGCCGTGGCGCCTGACCCAGGATATCTGCGGGGAATGAGAATTGCAGCAGGTTAAGTTGGGACGGACAACTGAACTTCGTCTGTATTGAAATATTGTCTATCTATATTGAAGAATATTATTATGTTTGAGTCTGCGCGCCGACGCCTGGGCGGCCTGTATTACACCAACCTATGACACGAGCGTCGTAAAATGACGAACCGAGCGAGCGATGGCAGACGTATGGGCTCGACGGACTCCATAGTGATGGGATGGCGTCAGGGTAACTTCCTGGAGGAGGAGATCAGATTCTGGTACAGTAGAACCAAAGTTGCGACAACCTCCAAGACATCCCGGCATTTGTTGCGACTTCACCCCTTGGCAAGCTGAATATAAATCGAAATGTGCTAAATCGGTAACATAGTGTGTCCTCACTGAGAAGAAAGTTTAATAAGACGGAAGAAGATTTCAACGACTATATCGTGCTTACAATGTCGAGACAAGTGACACACGAATACTCACACACTTACAGAACCCAGACAGCTAGATCGGTGGCAGCACCTCTGGTTTCCCATCCTCTATGGCCAGAATGCACCATAATAATACATAGAAGAAATAATAAAAAAATCAATGAAGCTCTTCAAGAAGCTATAACCATTGAGATAATACGGCACCTCCAGAACATAACATTAAAGTTCTATAATTTCTGTTGAATCAAATGGCGAAGACATGTGACACCTTTGGTGGAATCATGGGCCCTGAAGGCAAGAAAGAGAAGGCGTATTGATGCCTTTGAGATGTGGTGCTAGAGATGCGTATTGTTTATACTATGGATAGCGAGATGCACGAATTTATTTATTTTGCAGGAACTGAAGATCAAAGATGGACTCAACCATTTGCCTAGTCGAAAGACAAAGAGGAAGAGGAAGATCCCCCACTCATTGGACCGACCAAGTAAAAAAGAAAATAGACGTTTCTCTGGTGGAATCAGGATACAGAGAAAAGTGGAAGAGCATAGTCAAGAGGGCGGGAGTTCATGGAGATCGCGATCCTCAGTCTGACGCAGATGATGTATTTGACCTGTCTAGATACTAATATATTACATATATAAACGCAATATCTGGTGAATTGAAAGTATCTAAAGGTACATTAAAGGGTTGATTTATTTTCACGGTGGATAACAGTTATGTGTGGGGAGGAGATGGAATAGATGGTTCTAGAAACCTAGTAAAATTTTCTCTTGCCCTTTATTTTCCCTGTGAAATTTTTCAAGATGGTTTCTAAAGGTTTTTAAAGTTATTAGGAGAACACATGATTATTGTGAAGTTGTAATTGTCTGTGATATACATGTATTCATTTGAAAAGGGTAACATATAGGTTCGAAAATTTGTCGTCAAAAATAATGTCGCTGTAGCATAGTTGGATAATGCACCTTCATTCAGGTTCGAATCCCGATGGTGCAACAACAGTATTTATTGATAAAATTAATTTTATATGTGTATATTTTTAATTAATACGTTTAATTAGTTTTTAAAATAACCTTTTTTACCTTCGCAACCCGGATACAGATAAAAAAAAACTATGTACATTTTTAGGTGAGATTATATATTATTCCTTATTATGTAATCAGAATGTCTCACTTGCCGTATTGTCTTATGTTGTAAAATTATATAGCAGTTATTTTCTACATATTACCTATGACATTAAAATATTATAATAAGTGTTGAAACAGAATGGTTACAATTAGAAGCATTGAAAAATTTATGCTTTTCATCTCACGCAAATAAAATTGTACAGCGGTTCCTCAATATAGATGTAAATTTAGCTTGTTGAGTTAAATTGTTAGATTGTTAATGCCCTTACAAGGTGAAACGCGTCTCGAGTAAATTAAACGAGTAGAATTAAAAAACGTGTTTTATTTTCGTGCACGGAAATATATTCATAAACAGTAAATATTGTTTTGTATTTCAAAATTTTCGTGATTAACTTTGTGGAAGTTCATTGTAATTATATTTAAAAAAAACTTTTAACAACATTCTTAACTTTTGAAAAAAAAAAAAATTATTAAAATAAAACATAATGTTGTAATAAAATTGTTTATTTCACGTACAATTATTATTTTATGTAGGAAGTTTGACGACGATTTAAAACAAAATCAAAACGTATAATCGTATCATAAGACATTGGAAGTTTAAAATTATTTTTGGTGTTGATGTTGCAATAACATGGAAGACGATCCAGTTTAGACAAAGAGACGCCTAGATAGAGAAAAATATCAAAAATTGCGAGCTCGACAAAGTAACGACATTTTAATCAGGCTGTAAACGTAAAACTTTGAAACACGAGTTTTAGTTAATAAAAAGCATTTCATTAATATGGAAGAATATCTGATTCAACAAGTAACACAAAAACAATGTTCCAGAATGGGTTTTAAATACATGTTAAGTAATAAGTTAATACTAGTTGTGATGTTTGCGAGTTTTATTTTTTAGTATCTGATAAAATAAGCTTAAAAATTCTCGGCTAAATTGAAAATTAGGGATTAATAAATTAATTCTACTTACTTATTTTACAATGGCGGCTTAAAAATAATGAAATGGAAATATTTATTTAAAACATTGAATTTTGTTATATTTCTGATGTTTTAACTAAACTTCATTATCTCAGCGGTCCGGCGGACTTCGTGGTTCTTCGCGAAATTGTAAATTCTCTACTAGACAGCCTGGAATTATATAATTTGGTTGATTTACATATTTCATCATGAAGTACAAGACAATAAGTCACTTTCCATTTTGATGATATTAAGAGCAGATACCGTTATAATTCGATGACAATACCAAGATTAGATGCTAGGAAACAATTGTAATATCGATCTTTAAAATTAATTGACTTGGAATTTAAAAAAATTAAATAAATTTTACTTTTAACAACGCAAATTAATAAAACCTTGGACCTTCAAAATGCACAAAACATGGCTAAGATGGCGTAGTATGTGAAAGGTAGCAGGATCGATATTCGGTAGGTACCTATAAAATCTTTTCGATTTAAAAATGTTTTGGAGCCGTTTGGTATGGATACCGGATACCGGTAAAAGTGAAAATAAAAATAATGGAGAAGTACGTATAAAAATGTTACAAAATTTTCTAACGCACTATTTCGAAGGGAGTTTTTAGTGCGGTATCCTCTAAACAAACATAAGTTAGGTTAGGTTAGACTATAAACTTGTATGACGATTTGATACCACAGTGTATTAGGGGAGTAGTTAAGATGGCAGAGCACTAGTTTGGCATGTGATCGATATTCAGCATCTGTGAAATCTTTTTGATTTATATAAGTTTTGGAACCGTCTGGTATCGATTCCGGTGCCGGTAAGTGTGAAAACATATGGGTTCGAAAATTTGTCGTCAAAAGTACTGTCACTGTAGCATAGTTGGTAAAGGTTCGAATCCCGGGGCAGCGAAACAACAATATTTTTCGTTAAAATTGATTTTATATGTATATCTTTCTAATTAATACATTTAATTAGTATTTAAAATATTACAGAGAATAATTACAACTTCACAATAAGAATGTGTTCTCCTCAGTAATCTATTAGTAAGTATTATTAGTAACGTATCAGCTGATAGGACGCTTCAACACCTAATATATGTGATGGTTAATAACTCGATGTATGTTTCGAGGGTGCATCGAGACGATATGGTAAATCAAGTCGGGCAAATGTCGATACGACTAATATTTCATATGGTCACACTGCGTTAATCACAATCGCTATCTGGAACAGTTACTGTCTGCTTGAATAAATGTCCCGAGATTAGTTATTGGACGGTCAGCGGGGATGGGCCCGCCCAGGTTCAGGTACCGTGGAGCAGGGACGCATTCGGGGAATAGGGATCCAGGCACGATAGGATCCGGGCCCCAGAAAAAATAATATTATGGATCCATTGATAACAAGACGTACACGTATTTTTAAATACCAATAATAAAAAATATCATAAAATCTTTATTATGAAGATGTAAAAATAAATAAATAGCCTCAATCAGATAAGTAGCTCGCAATACATCTCCATAAGTCCCGGTTCTGGGTCGCCTTCACAGCTGACTCCAGTCAGACCAGTCCGGTCCGGTCTACCCGATCTCTCCAGACAGATACAGAGCATCTATTCCCCGCTGTGGCACTCCTTCAGATCGTCTTCGCTCCAAAGTTATGCCAAGATCAATCGAAAAGGCCATCCAACAATTGAAAAAAAGAAAATCTTCAAGAATTGAAAACATTAGTGCGGAGCTGATAAAACCCTTCACAGAAAACTGGATGGAAACATTGGAAAATTGAATTTGGATACATAACATTGGATACCAGGGGTGTGCACCGCATACAAGCAAAAAGCTGTGCACAACTAAAAATTCTCGGTAATAATAATAATAATAATAATAATGCGTTTATTCCTGCGTGGTCGGGTTTTTTTTTATGAAGAACCGATTCGCCATAAAGATAATACATTTACGAGGATTTACTAGTTTAGAAATATTATTTATGTAATGAAAAGAAAAGCAAAAAAATATAAATAAATAAAAAGTTCACTCATATATATAAATATAAACAAAATATATAAATATATATACTAAATTTCAGTCACGGCTATTCTGGAGTCGTTGTCATTCTTTGGTTAGGGAACCAGCTTTACGCCCGCAACTCGATGTCTCAGAAGCGGAACGAATCCATGTATACGGCCTTTGGCAAACATTGTAGATGCGCTGCAATAACGCGCTAATCCGAAGAGTATTCTGTATGAGTTGTTGTACTGAATTCGGAGACAGTTGTGCGTCATTTGCTTGTATTTCGACCAGAGCTCGCAGATGTACATGCTGATGAAGAGCGATTTTAACAGGATCCTCTTCATCGGTAGAAACGCCGTTACAGCATATTTGCACGAACGCTCAACTGTCTCCTCTGTTGTTCTATGTCATCATCGTCTTGTTCATTTTCATTGAATATATGACCTTATAATAATATAAATAAAAAAATCTTTCTTGTATGAAAATACGATATAAAATTCTAGCGAGTTTTTAATGCCAACGGCTTCTGTTTGCAACATCATATCAATTCTTTGCCAGGTTCAAAACAATTAACTTGTTTGTGCGCATACTAATTTATTTGTTCAATCCGCATAACAATTTTACTGAACATAATATTTCTCTATTGAATGCGTGTTATACAAGGAGTGTCTTTACGTATACAATTTAAGTAGTAGAATTAAAAATAAAAATAATATATTTATGCGTCGCAAAAGAAAATGAAATTAGAATTGCATTTAGAGAATTCAGTATTTTAAACATCAAAATACCGGAGATCTTATACATCTTCCAAAAGATAAATCAGCATACTGCAGATTGGGCGCCAGCTTTCGATAGAAGACGACATATGAAAAAAGACATCATAGTCCAAGTAAAATAAAATAGCAGAAATTAATAAATAAAGCATGACTGATGTAATATCATAAAAAAATAAACAATTAATTATATTCCAGACAATGTTTATCAAAATTCGCACTAACTAATGTCTTTATGATATGTTCAAATAGCCCAAAATTGTGGTAGGAACGAGATTGAGGAGATTGAGATGGGTCTCGTCGAGAGAAGTGAGAACCGTAGACTATACAAAAAAAAAGGATTTCGAGGAAACCCTAGCTATAACTCGAATGACAGGCTGCCCAAAAACGAGTGGGCGGATACAGTACAGAAGGATGCAGATAAATTTGACGTTTTGGACTAGAGACGTAGCTTGAAACATATACACTGGGTGTAGCACCCTTAGTACTTAAGGGGTAGATACATGTTAAAAATATTAATTGAAAACATTTCACAATAAGAATGTGATCTCCAAAAAAAAAAAAAAAAAGAAAACATTTAAATTGCATGCGTCTAATTTCAACCATATCAGAGATATAAACACTTAAAAAAAATCGTAATTATGCGATTATTTCAAATAATTGAAATTTAAATTGTGAGAGAACGAGAAAATATGTAGTGAAAAGAATAATTATATTATATTATATTATTCAGGTAACTATCCATAAAATATTATAAACTAGGTGTATTACACCCTGTAAAAATTGTATATTTTTTTCGAAAAATTTATTTTTTCTTTATATCTTTCTAAGTAATTCATCTAATTTCTTTAAACTTTACTATAACATAATTTATGAGCGTGTCCCACCTCTCTAAATGGAAATAACTGTATATTATATTAACATACCAATTCGGTGTAGGATAATGCTTACTTCTAGTTTATTAACATCTTATTATCTATTTTTTTTTCCTTTATTATATTTCATTTATAAATATTGTTTAAATCATTTATAAAATATTGTTTATAATACCTAAATAATAACTATGTAAAATGGAATAATAATATGTTATATATATACATATATATAAAATACAGTTGTAATAAAAATAATTGAATTAATTGAAATGAAGAAAAAACCAAACGAAAAAAGACAACAAAAAATCTTTCTTATTAGAACACTTCACAATAAGAATGTGTTCTCCTAATAATAAAGTTTGTATCAATGTATCCAAAATTTAATAAAAATGAATTGATAATTCTGGCATTTGCTATCAGATTACTCAAATGTTTTTGAGATTCCGTAAAAATAAGGTAGATGGCTCTTTCAAATAATGGAACGATTAAATGTATTAATATCAAAAAAGGTAACATACAGGTTCGAAAATTTGTCGCTAAAAATATCGTCACTGTAGGATAGTTGGATAATGCACCTTCCCCGGTTTGGAAAGAGATCCAAGTTTGAATCCCGGTGGCGCAACAATAATATTTTTCAATAAAATTGATTTTATATGTATATCTTTCTAATTAATATATTTAATTCATATTTAAAAAATCTTTCATTTATGTTAAGTACATATAATGTAAGTTTTATTAACGTTTTTTAAACAACACGTTCTTTAAGTGACGGCCACCATTACTAATGCTTTCGCCGAGCCTCTCTTGGAAGTTTTCTCTAATTATTTTATTCGAGGCATTTCCAGCAGAACGGCAGCAACTTCGCGGATGATCGCCTCTTTGAGTGGTGCTTCTCAATTGTTGGGCCGATGTTGGTATACCTCGGACGTGAGAAAGCCCCACAGACAACAATCCCAGGGTGTCAAATGTGGTGAGCGTGGAGGCCAGCCGACATCACCATGCATGGAGACTACGTGTCCAGGAAATATTTTTTTGATGACTTCAAGAGAACGACGAGATGCGTGGGCCGTTGCGCCATTTTGTTGAATCCAAACATTTTCTGCGCCATGTTCATTGAAAATGGGTACGCAAAGTGAATGCGAAACGCACATTGTGTTGCTATTGGCTACCCACTATTCTTCGATAACGAAAGCGCGATGCTCATCAGAATAAGCCATAAATGACAATAAAAACGGCACGTATAAATCTGTTTAATGTCATCACTTCCAGCACTCTACTCCTTTCCAACACGTTGCTTTGCATCTTCAAAATGGGGGAGTTCTTTAGGCCACACCCTGTATTATATTGATTTTGAAATCAATAAATAATTCATCGAACTTCGAGCGGCCAGACTATTATGTTATATGATTCAAGGGCGGAAGCAGAGATATAAAATATTAATGAGTCAATTTCACATATATTTTTTTTGAAGTACTTCGACTTAATACTTCACATGGTTTTATAAAAATCTCACATATAATAATTTCTGTAAGGCTGTAGAGTTTATGCATACTCCTTTAACATTGTTGATTTGTAATTTAGTTGTACTAGGTCTGCTATATTCTGTATATCTGGAGAACGTTTGCGTAGTCGGCTTTAGACCGTTGAATATTTTAATAAATTAAGTTATTTTAAGTAAAATAATTGAGAAAACCTGCTAAAAAGTAAACCCTAATTAATAAAATTATTAGATAGTTGGAAACTTTTATACCTAATTTATTTATAAAAAACACAGTACCATTAGCAATGAAAAATAAATACTAATCGTACATACACGTACACAAAATAACGGTAAAATTATAAATATTAATAAATGATGGAAAAATAGCAAAAATATTTAAAAACAAACGGTAGGAATAAAACATAAGTTTTTTACATAAACCATGATAGTCCAATAGCTAAAAAACGGTGTATTAGGTGTGATATCTATGGTTGACGTTTGTGAGAGCTCGCGTAAAAGGTTGGTACGATGGGTGCGAGTGAAAGAGATAAAATGAGTTACACCGCGGTCGCAAGCTCTCTCTACTTCCAGCCGCGATCCGGGATAGATCTGTTTTTTAACTTGCATTAACTTGTAAATATATTATCTATAAAGTGTCGTGAATATACTGTTTTGTCACGTGTCACGTTATTACGACAACACTAAACCCGATAATCGTCTTCTAAAGACAACAGTATATTGCAAGTCATGAAGACACTATTTTTATATGAGGCGCATTTTTTAAGTGAGTACCGTTGTCTGATATTCATGCGCAATGGTTTGTTTCATCTACTACATGTTACGCTACAGGCATTCATATAGTGTGGCCATCTTGTAATGAATGGGTGAAATGTTCAAGATAATATATCAGCCCGCCGACTGTGAGATACGGTCCGTGATTCGTTTCTTGAATGCACGGAACATAAAACCTCCTCTATTTCTGGTGCCATCAATACTTGCGTCATATATCTTCCTTACTATTTTCTCCTCATTCAACCAAACCACCTAAGTGATCCTTTCTTAATCTTACTCACTATACTATAGTCAGTTTTACATTCTTCCCTTATTTTTTCATTCTTTACTCTGTCATAAATGGATCTGCTACATATAGGCCAAAAATATCTCATTTACACCGCATTCAGTCAATTTTCGTTCCTCTTTTGACAACTCCAGACCTTACTTTCATACATAAGTGTCGGTACCAGGACTCCATTGTGAACCGCTAGTCTTGCTTTGGTTGACATGTTCCCATTTGCTATATTTCTATTCAAAGATCCGTTCACTTTGTTCCCAGCAGTCATCCTCTTTTCGATACTTTCTCAGTATTTCCGTTTCTATCAAACATACTTCCCAATTATCATAATCATTAGTAATAATTTTCTATCTGCTGCTAGATGAAAGTCTCCCCAAGTATCTCACACATTTCTACGTTCATTGTTGTTCGCTGTTTTTCATTAAAGCAACCAATTGAAGATCACCTACAAATGCAGAGTTTTTAGAGGTCTCTCAAAAATCAAATATCTCCGCAATATTGATTTCAAAACGGATTAGATAGTCAGGATAGAAACTAGAGCTTCGGAAGGTTTATGAGGGAACGCCGAGGGAGAGTGACAACGTAATTGGGAGATCACGGCTCAAGATAGAGGGGCCAGGAGGATGGTTGTGAGATTAGTCATAGACCTGAATCGCCCATGGAGGTACTCGTGTATTATGACGTTTTTTAAGTAAGTACCGGAATTTTTAAGATAAATACAATACAACTTAACCCTTCCCTAGCCATGCTTTAACACAAGTCTACCGCTCCAATTAAACCTGTATATTTCCGTAACTACTCGCAACACAAAATGAATATTTTAACTAACCTTAAAAAATCATTTGAGCTTAGAAATGACTAATAATCTGTAGGATTCACTTTATAACTAATTATGTAAAAGTAATAATTCATCAATTCAATGCCATGTAAAATTGCAGTAAGACAGAAAAAGATCAAATATTAGTTTCACAGTGAAAAAAAAACGATGTAAATGTATGTTTTTCACAAATTAAATGAAGAATAATAAGAAGGAATGTCGTATTGTATAGAACTTGAATGAATGAATGCTGTGAATAATATATATATTTTTACTTTTATTGCTCAATATTTAGAGTAATGTACGGCATTAACTATATTAAAGCCTTTTAAGCTCGTACGAGCATATTTCTCATTAAAAATTCTGAAAAAAAACTCTAAATATTTAACGGTAACACGAGTTGACAGCATGGTTGCATACGGATATTTTCTATCACGGTATGGTAAAGGTTAAACAAACTAACCACCTTAATGATCCTTTCTTAATCTTACTCACTATACTAAGATCAGCATTACATTCTTTCCTTATTTCTTCATTCTTTACTCTGTCATAAATGTCCTGTTGTGAACAAATACAGTTTTACTGTATTGAGCATTGAAAATGTAAATAAATTGTTTGTTACTTTTTAACTAAGTTAATGAAATTATATTTATACAAGTGAAAATATCACTTGTATAAATCACTCACTTACTATAAAATATATAAATGATTAAAAATACCAATTAACATCAGAGGCAATGAAATATAAGAAAATAAATATGAAATAATTTTACGAGTCGAACAACGAATTGTATAGTATAGACGGACTCCTCGCCACAGAGGTCATTGTGCGGAATAATAGAAATAAATGAAATGAAGCGAGAAATAAGTTTCCTTATAAAGATCTAACTTAAATTTACTTTCGTCAATTTATTTAGTCTTTCCTTCACTTGATGTGGATTAGAACACTTCACTTTTAATTTGCCTATTTAAATAAATCTGCTATTACTGAACACCTGATGCACAGTAATACATTATGTGGGTATATTGCCAGCAGTACATAGCTGTGCCCCATTAAATTAACATAGAACATCGGCAGTAGGATTCTCTGTGGCAATCAATTTAAGTTTAATTATAAAATAATATACTGATCTATCCCTTTCACAATGTTAACGCATTCCCTAGATAGGAAAAGGTCCAGGTTCGAATCGTGGTAGCAACTAAAATATTTGTTCGATTTAAATACATGTAGATTTTTTTTGTATATCTTCCTAGTTGATTAACTTAATTTATATTGTTATTAAGTCAAATTATAGATATATTATATTATATGGGAAGTATGGGTATTACAGGGCTTACGACCTGTCTTCGGCTGGTTTAAGTGATCACTTTACACAGTGTAACGTTCACCATTCCACCCAATAAACCTCCATATCTATCAAATTTTTGGAAGTTGTATATATGTTAAATTAATTAATAGGTTTGTCTCTATAATTTGTCTTAATAATAATGCCTTTGGAGGAAAAAATCCAGTAATTGTGTGTTCTTGGACATACTCAAATATTGTGCATATATTGTATTTAAAATGTTTTTAAGTGTGCGTGGTCCAAGCTATATTTGGCAACTTCGGTGGATGGACTGAGACCAGCTTGGGATAAAGAGCAACAAGTACTGTATGAAGATGAAGTTTTGATTGATCGCCATGTACCAAAGCGGCGCAAGATGGATGCGTCTTGTCGAGACTTTGCGTCCCCGATCGTTCAAAAACAAGTAAATGAAAATAATGATGATCAGTTTCCAAGTATATTGTGACATGACAAACTTAAAATGCGCGCGGTGGCCATGTGGATTGTGCATTATGAAATCTCCGCGCCGGTGGAACGCGAGCGAGCGGTCCCCTGGTGGCAAGGGGAGGAAGTTTGACGCGATCGATCACTTCGAAACGTGGCGAAATACGGGGTGGCGGCAACCGTGCCGGGCTTTGAGTCTGGCCGGTAAAATTGAGATCTTGGAATGAAGAAAATGAGTGGAGAGTAGCCGAGAGGATGGCCACAATAACGGACCAGGCAGGAATCAGCGGGAAATCGTCCGAAGGAACTAGGCGCACCTGGACCACGCCGCGAGTCTTTCCTTATCATACATCTCTCTTTTGTATCCAACGGTTGGCAAGAAGGCACGTCTTGGTAAATTTTCATCTGGCATTAGCCTAGTTCAAGCCATCTCGATTGAGATTTTCCTATATGTAAACTTAGAGAATCCACGCTGAAGGTTTTCCTTATCGTGTCCATTAATGTTATTTGAGATATCAAAAAATAATATCGCCACTTCGCAGTTACGTTGCCCAAAAAATAAGTTGTGAGCCATTAATTGAATCGAAAATACAAAAGGTTGTTGATTTATTCGTTTTACCTTTGTAAAATACTCGCCGAATCCAGTTACGCTCGACTGTTATTAAATACGTTATTTAATAACTTCACATATATTCTTTTAAAAGCAAAATCTGCTAAACTGTCGCCCTGGGAGACTTTACGTGTTAGGCGAGCTTTCGTTTGAGATCGTAAATTATGATAATTAAAATCAAGCAAATAAATCTGTTAAAAGGACACACTGTTCTCTTAAATAAACTACAGCACTTTAATTAATTTAAATTTCATGAAATGAATAAGTTGTTTAAAGTATATTTACTCTTACAGTAGCTCGACTTATTTGATTCGCGCAAAATTGTCTTATTTATAATACCCAAATATTCTCATTGCATAATGCGTAGTGAAATTTGAATGTAACGTATAACGTTATATTTATTTTATTTGTAACTGTATAATACAATGTAAAAATCTGTTTGAACTGTGCTCGTCTCACCAGAGAAATTCTGTCTCGAGACGGGCATAGTTTATAAGCAATTGTTCAATTATTTAGAATTACATTTATTACTATATAAAAGGTGTGTATGAAGAACAATTTTAAAGTGGACTTTATTTTTGGATCACTTTGTAGCAATAATTCATATGGGTATAAGTCAATATGTTTGGGTGAGTGCACCGATACTGGCTCTACCCATATTACGAATCCAAGTTTTAATATATAGTTTCATGTTCTTGGGACAATTCAATTGATTTAAATCTTTTAGTATTCTATTAAATAGGTTAGGTCCAAAATATTTGTAGTTCCTTTGACCATACGTTGTATGTGCTCTTGGGGTTTGTAGGTTATTTGTATATGTCCGTGTGGAAATTATATTTTGAGTTGTTTTAAAATGTGTCTGTTTGTATTTATATATGTATTTAAGAGTAGTATTAGCGTATATATGTCTAATATTAAAGACATCGAATTTATTAAAAATTTCGTCAGTGCTCGTTGTGATTGGGGGATTTGAGGATAACTTTTAATATAATTTTTTGAGCTACTGTTATTGGATTCATTGTAGACATAGTCGCTCCACCCCAAGCAATTATACTATGCTCTATGATTGATTGACAGATAGCGTAATACGCCATTGGAGTAAAGTATCAATTTACTTTGAAGTATACAAATTAGGTAGGTATGTGACCTTTTTGTACTCTTATCTTTAAAATCTTGGCATATTATTTGATGAAAAGCTGTCATTCGTTCCCTACATTAATGAAATTACTAATAAAGCTATGAAATATTTAGGTTTTGTATTAAGAACGGCGAAAGATATTAATAAAAGTTTTATACACTGCTGTGGTTTGTAGCAATTTAGAAATCAACTCAACTATTTGGTTTCCATTCTACAAAATACATGAATTAAAATTAGAAAGGGTTCAGCATAAATTTTTAAGGTTTATTAACTTCAAACTGTGTATACCCGTTGAACAATTGAATTATGATTTTCAAATGAGCACTCTTAATTTAACAAACTTGTCGTGTAGAAGAACTTTAGGAGATTTATTATTTTAATTTAAAATGGTAAATGACGCCCCTAGTTTATGTTCCTGCGCAGATCATATACTCATTTTTATAGGAATGCACCCACACTTGTCTTGTAGATATATTCCGATATTCAATATTTAAATATAACTATTAATATGTTTAAAAGTAATGTTTTTGATACTGTTCTGAGTTAAAGATACAATGGATTTTGATAGCCATTCTGTGTTAAACCTAGATTTTTATTATTTTGTAAATTGAGTCAAAAAATTATTTTATTCCACTAAACTTTTCATTGTGTTAAATGATTTATAACGTTTTTACGGGAACATCTTTCTAAATATTCAAGGAATTCCACAAAGTTTCACCAAAAATCTTTGAACTAAATTTTTATTGTTTTTCTGTCTTGAATCTTAATTTTTATAATATTTATTATTTTATAGTATTTATTATTTATTTAATTTATTAATTAAAAAGTCCATAAGGGTGTAAATTAATAAATAAAAATAAATAAAATAAAATCTTTATGTATGCAGTAGGGACCTGGAGAGTTCGCAATAAAGACAAGCGTAAAATAAGTTCCTTCGAAATGTATTGCTGGAGAAGAATGTTATACATCCCGTAGACACCATGATGTACAGATATTTCAATCCTACAACAAAGCTAACTACAGCAAGCCTCATCTTCAATAGTAAACAAAATATACTTCCAATTCATTAGCCACAAAATGAGATTATTCTGGGCACAACTTTGGGCTAAAGAAGACCTGGAATTAATGATGAGCCCAAAATCACGAACTTTGAGTCAATCACTGATAATTTGAGTCGCACTCACTATCAGTGATTGAATATCTGAGAATATCGTGATTCGTGATTCATTTTTTAATTTTATTTATATTTTGTTGTAAACCGTGATTCGGTGCCTGCGCATTTGAATCGAAAATATTCATGAAGGAATGATCAGCGCCATCTAGTAGATTCTGCCAAAAACGTTTTACGCAAAACGCTGATAATTTGACCCGAAAAATAAACTCACATTTTTTAAGCGTTTTCATTCTTTTTGTGATGATATTATATTAGATATATATTTATTACTTATGCTAGAATGTGTTTTTTACGTAAATAAAGTTTTAATAATAAAAATAAATATTTTAAATATGAATTAAATATATTAATTAGAAAGATATACATATAAAATCAATTTTATCGAAAAATATTGCTGTTGCGCCACGGGATTCGAACCTGGATCTCTTTTCTAACCGGGGAAGGTGGATCTCTTTCCTAACCCTTCTTCAACTAATGAATATATTTAATTCATATTTCAATTAATGTTTCTTTGGGAAGTTGAAGTTATTGAAGATAAGTTTTATCCTGCAACCACCCTCCTGTTGTCTTTAAAATAAATTGTTTCAGTACATACGGAAATACCTGGCTGAGTCGCGAAGCGGCCACTAGCACTGATCAAAATTTGTAAAACATGTCAAAGTAGCACCATTGATGACTAAATATTGCTATAGAAATACATGTAGGTACTCTTATCAAACGAAATCGGATATTGCATTGTTTGTATTTTCGATTTGGTTTCTGCGTTGAGTCAGTTTATTCGAAAACAATCACCCACCCCATCACATTATCAAAATGGATCGGACCTTAGATGGATCGCATAATATTGGGGATTTCGAAGATGATCCTGAATTCCAGAAAGATGTTCCGTAACTGTTCCAGACCTTAACTCCGAGCATCGTGTATTTCAGATCATCAGAATTTCTTTTCTGCCATCGCGAGCGAATCGGAATGAAGTAGATATAAGAAAGTTTTGATGAAGTTACAAAGCATGTGGCGGCTTGTGGATGGTGCGTGAATACCGATACACAGACGTGGAAGTTTTTTCAACTGGGTACTTGATCCATCGAAATGTTATGCCGTATAAACATCAAGAGTTTTCGTATGTACAAAACAGATAAAATATTATGTGATATAAGTTGTCTCTTTGTAGATGTGGAAGGCGTCACGGTTCAGGGAGTGTTTGGGGAAGTTTTTTGATCAATACATTTTTTTACGATTTTTTTGGAAGATAATACCGACTTGTGGTAGGTGTAAAGAGTGCACACTGCGAGGTTTAGTCCGCGATAATTTGTAAGAGATAAATAAAAAAATATTGGTTATTAAGGAGAAGTTGTAATTATTCAAAACATAGCTCTGTGATATTTTAAATACTAATTAAATGTATTAATTAGAAAGATATACATAAAAATAAATTTTATGGAAAAATATTGTTAACTTAACTAACCAGGAAACTTACCATCACGCCGTTTCTCCGCGGGGCTTGGTAGAGGGGATAGAGCGCTACACTATTCTGTCTTGACATACAATTCTCCTAAATGCATCCATGTTCTCATACAAGCTCGTCGATTATTAAAGCTTTAACAAGATCGTCCTTCTGAATCTGATTTACCTGGTCATCCATGGACGTCCTCCATTTCTGTTACCATCAATATTTACGTCATATATCTGTCTTAATATTCTCTCAATCATCCATTGCACAGGACTAAATCACGTAAGCGAGTCTTTTTTAATCGTGTTCACTATACTGAGATCAGCTTTACATTATTTCTTAATAACTTCACTCTCCACTGCATTCAGTCTACTTTCGTTCCTCTTCTGCCAACTCCTCACTTCTATACCTCAGTATTGGTACCATGACTCCATTGTTTAGTTTTGCCTCGGTTGACAAAGTTTCATTAGATATTATTTAATACAAATTAAATGTATTAATTAGAATGATATACATATAAAATTAATTTCATCGAAAAATATTGTTGTTGCTACCGGGATTTGAACCTGGATCTCTTCCAATCCAGGGAACGTGCATTAATGTGCAGGTTCGAATCCCGGTAGCAACAACAATATTTTAATATAATAATATCTTGTATATATTACGAATTAATACATTTAATTACTATTTAAAATGTCACATACTTTCGTTCTGAATAATTACATTTTCACAATAAGAATGTGTTCTCCGTAATAATAAAATTGATTTTATATGTATATCTTTCAAATGAATACATTTATTTTGTATTAAAAATATCATAGACCTATGTTCTGAATAAATACAACTTCACAATACGAATGTGTTCTGCTTAATACTATAAGTTGTATCAATGTGTCTAAAATGTAATAAAAATGAATTACAATTATCTATTATTTCAATATCTCGGGACATCTGATGAGAGAAGATCTTGCAATGGTTTGGCCACTGTACTGTGGAGAGGCCGCGGTAAACAAGACGATGGTAAAAAAAGAATAACTATTATTAATAATAGATTGTTATGATGGGGTGGTTGCAGAAAAACATATTCCATGCAAGGGTGATAGTAAAAAAACATTCAATACATGACGTATCCGAGATATTTAAGGCATTTTTTACAAATTCACACTATTTTAAGTTCAAAGAAAATGTGTCACTTGTATACATGTATATAAGTAAATTTGCACCTTATTTTAATATTGGTATTAATTCAAATCTTATTACTTCATCACTCATACCAGGCAGAGTACAAAAAAATACAATCGTAACATAATTTTTCAAACAAGATAATAAATACGCGTCAAAAAAACCTGATCGATGTTATACGCTATCAGGTGCACTTGAAACACAATTTCTTACATCTCTAAATACGCCATATAATATTCCTTCAACATGGCCACATGATTTCACTGAAGAGAGTATTGTGGCCGGCGTAGGGTTTCCAAAACACCGGTTAACCGGTTTTAAACGTCCTCGGAAAATTATTATATTTAACCTGTTAACCGAGTATGACGAAATATTCCATCAAGACCTTTCTAAAACTACCCTCTAATGGGCGTGACGATCTACGGTTTATTTTGTTTGGGTTATCATATATAAAATACATCTAGACATCGAGTTGCACGGAATCACTGCACGTTTTTATTGTGTTCGATTTCAAATTTTAATATTCTTTCTTCAGTGTCACATGGAATTTCGTACGGGTTAGACTATATTATTATTCGTGGCATATAATTAGATAACTGGTATACCAGTATTGATTTAGCAGAAAGATTGTGTGCAAAAACACTGATGTTGTGGGGACAATGCGGAAAAATAGAAAAGGAATACCCTCGGAAATAACATCATGTAGGTTGGGCAAAGGTTAGCACATTTCAAGGTATAAGGTAAGATAAGATGATGGTTGTGAAGTGGAAGGATAAAAAATACGTAATTGTCTTGAATATGGCAATATGAAAAAAGAGGTAAAATCATAGCAAAGCCAGAAATCATCTTGAACTATAACAAATATATGGGAGGTGTCGATTATTAAGTTATTTGAGATTCCGTAAAAATAAAGAAGATGGCTTTCAAATAATGGAACATTAGATGTATGAACATATATGTTCACTGTGTTGGTATAGCATATTCGGTTAATGCACGTTCCCCGGATTGGACGAGATCCAGGTTTGAATCCCGGTAGCAACAACAATATTTTTCGATAAAATTGATTTTATATGTATATTTTTCTAATTAATACATTTAATTTGTATTAAAAACATGCATATTGACAATTATTCTGACCCAGATTAATTGAAACAGACAACTTCTTAAACTTGTTATTCGTATACATTGAAATTATGTTTCTTTGAGTGTGTGGAGGTCGGTGGCGGATTGAAAAGCAAGTTTTTATATACTTTTAAAATTAGCAATATTAACTTTGTGGTTAAAATTCATATTTTTATTTATTATCTTTGTTTTATTAACCACTAAATTGAGTTTAAATACATCTACCGCTTTCGAAAAATACCATTTTCTTCTTCAGAATGTCATAACTAACTAAAACATATATTATTGTTTCTTTGTCATAATCTATTTTAACATAATGATTATTGGCGTAGGATTTTATACATAAATAACTTTTCGAATCAAATATCTAAACACCTACCACGAAATATTAGACCGGCATTTTATACAAATAATAGTATAGGAAATTTACTCATAAATTCTAAAGACAAAGATGATAAATTTAACAATTCTGGTGTCTATAAACTTAGTTGCAAGGATTGTGCTGCATTTTATATTGGTAAAACGGGTAGACATTTTAATATAAGAGTAAGAGAGCATTTGAGATGTTTAAACAATAGTGGGTTTTCAGAATTTGCTAATCATTTGATAGAAAATGGTCATGGTTTTGATAAAAAATTGGGATTGTCAATTTTGCATATAAACGGTGTTGGTCACAAATTAAATAATTTATAATCGTTGGAGATAAATAAAGCGTGTAAAACTAATCAAAAAATTATAAACAACCAACTAAATTTAACTACGAGTCCCATTTGAGTTAGGTAATAAATTTATTTTTCTTTTTTTTAAAAAATAGATTCTGGCAAAGAAACAATAATGTATGTTTTAGTTAGTTATGACATCCTGAAGTAGAAAATGGTATTTTTCGAAACCGGTAGATGTATTTAAACTCAATTTAGTGGTTAATAAAACAAAGATAATAAATAAAAATTAATTTTAAAAAGTTTTTATATAATCATATATTAAATAAGATATAGAAAGAAGAGTATAAAATGTAACGGAGGGGATTAGCGGTTCAATCTGACTCATATCATAATGGCGGTGGATTTAAATCGCCACTTTCACAGGACAAAAGTGACGGAGCTCGTTCATAACAATATTCCATAATCTATCTATTGCACGCACGTCATACTATATTATCGTGAAATAATTATGTTTATTTTAAATGGGTCTTTTATGCTCGAATGTACTTGACTTATTTTTAAGCCTTACGCATAGATATGTAACGATCAGAATTCAAATCCACCGCCATCTCTGTCGGCATCGACGCTAGCGAGAGCACTGCCGGCTGCCGCTACAAGCCTGGCTCAATTTTCACCGCCAGGCAGTCTCTCCAGTTTCATCATTTCACAACGGCGGTCTTGCCGGCCCGCGCTCGCCGAGCAAGACCGCCAATTCGCTTCGTTTCATAAGACACGTGCACCTTCTACATCTTCATTCATTCGCTCTCTTCATTCTATGTCTTCCTAGTTTTTATCATACCGACAATAAACACCTCAACACACCGTCCTAACCCCCAAAGATATAAATAAATAATTAAACGCCCAATCTTTATACCCAGAATCGGAATTATCATGGCCACCTCTTCGCGAAGTACAACAATTTCTCGAAATTTAAATAAAATATACGTGGAATTTTTGTTTTACATATAATTTGTGCGCAATCATCATGTATAATGAAAATTTCGAACAATGGGTGTACAATAATATTTTTGAAATTAAATAAAATAAAAATAAACAAAGCTAAATTAAATAATTAATTGAAAAATGTTTGAAAATACGCGAGATATCATTAATTGAGAGCCTTTACAAATAATACAGCAGGTTAGTTTCTCATGATATAATTTTACATAAATAAAGAAAAATGTAGAAAAACATTAAAAAAAAATTTAATACGACTTTATAAATTAGCATAATTTATTTGACGGATTCACAATTTCATTGGAGTGAATGACAATTTTCCTCCGAAAGTACATACATATTTAGAAATAGTAAACATAGAAGTTATTGAATATTGGAATTGGAACAAGAACATGATTTTAATAATATTATCTCTTAGATAATATGTATACAGCAAATATTTATCAACTAACTGAAGTACCCGGCGTTGCCCGGACTTTACACAGAGTGATGATACTTCATTTAGGGGGATGGGGGTAGTTTTTTTTTCGAAATCAGATGCAGACAGTATTTTTACTCTTATTTTGAACGCCAAGTGTGCAAAATTTCATCAAGAAGTACACAAATTCTGCTTTTTAGGGGTGAGAAAAGGGGATGAGGGTGGTTTTTCGAAATCTCATGTAGACAGTATTTTTCCTCTTATTTTGAACGTCAAGTGTGCAAAATTTCATCAAGCTTGGGATAAAACTGTAGATTTGTATAAAAAACAAACAAACCAACAGACATCCTTCTTAATATATATAGATAGATATGTATATGTACAGCAAGAAAAAATGCGGTACATCTCTCAGACACATGTATCATACTATGTATGACAGGTGGGGATACTAACCACTGCACTGCCAAATAATCAAGCAAGACGTGAAAAATAACAATTTACGAATATCTTGGATCTTTATTAATTCCGGCTTATTACAAAGTTCAATAGCTATAACTATTTTTTTAAACAATATTAAATATCACTTTTAAAATTTGTTTTTAAGAATGGACAAAAATATAAATTTAACACGAATAATACCGTAACGATACTACAGTTAGGGAAACAGTTATGATGGCAGAAGACTTTCTTAGCAATGTGAGAGGTACCAGAATCGATACATAGGGTCTACAAAATTTTATTAATTTTAATAAAATTTTGCCGGTAAAGGCGAAAGTAAAATACAAGATTTAAAAAGTTAGTGTTGACGCAAGACCTGTGATATCCTTCGTTCCAATACTTTCGTCACGATGTATACCGGTCCTTCTCCGGCAAACCTTTCACCTGGCCATGTCGAGGAGTGCAAATTCGAGTCTCAAAGTGTCAACACCCGCTTGGTTCTGCCGAGATAGATTATCGTCGTGCTTTAACGTTGTCCGGACCGGAAAACTTAATTCGACAGCATCTGACCCTCTCCGAAGTGCAGTGAAACCTTCTTCCGTTAGTGCGAGTTGAAGAAGGAGCAAAGTGGCGTCCAGCTCCTGAGATTGAGATGAGGTAAGATCATACTCCTTTAGTCCTTGTACTTTTCATGATCCAAATCGGGTTGCGTAAATAAACAATAACCAGCAGTGATACAGTCCACCGCGAGGTATATTTTCCACCAGTTAGACTATATAATAATGTTGCCAAACGCGCTATTTCTAAAGTAATTTATTGAGTGACCCACTGAATAAACATATTTTGTTATAATACAAAGACATATGGATAATTAACCGCTCATTCTTTGGGTTTTAAATTAACGATGGTGATTAATAAAAAAATTAATTTAGTGACTGACATAACAAAAGGCGATACCGTACCCAAGACAATGAAAAATGGAAAATTTTCCTCTATTACTAATTGTTATGATGTCATTAATTCTTTCCACTCTAATAGGACCATAAACATTGCCAAACTAATGTACAGGATGACCATAATAAAACGGAACCTATATCCCTGAAAATAAATTAAAGCTTAATGTGGGCATTCGGACCACACTGTAAAACATAAAAACGTGTACACAAGATTTAACTATATTTTTAATTACTTTTTAATGTGAGATACGTATAGATAAAACAGGTACACCATTTTGTAATTTTAACCCCGAGGTAGTGAACACTTCAATGGAGACTGCTGTGCCATCATAGACAAAAAACCTATTTTTATACATATTTTGAAAAAGGAATGTGGCTTATTACAGTACGACTTTACTTAATAAAAGCACGCAAATGTTGATAAGGAGTTTCGTCGCCAGACTTTCATCAGCTCTAGTAAATAAAACGGCTTGTGTCTTGGCAAAAAGAAAAAAGGAAGGAAAAAGAAAAGGAAGGAAAAAAAAATCGCAACCGATATGGTTTGAATCTGCGCTTCCAGAGGGAATCTGATTTCTAGATAGATGCTTTAACGGTCGGTGAAGCGAAATGTGTAGATATTTTATCGCGATCGTGAGAGATTTGATAACTGTAGATCTAACGGACTTAACAGCTCTGTAAGATATGGATTAAGAGATTTGACTCCAAATGGTGAGTAAAAACTACGAAAAAAACATCACATTTTAAATAAAAATTCATGAAATTGAAAAGAAAAATAGACCAGTTTTGACGTGGTTGTTCACACAATGATATCGAGACATTCAAATCTTAATTTCTAAATTGTCTCATGATCACGATGCGAAATTCATAAGATTTAATTTCATTTATTATTTGATAATGTTACCTGTCACACATATAATTAGTTTTAACCTTTTAACTGCCAACTCTATTTGAAATTTTAAGACACCACATAGGGTAAGACTGGGCTTTAAGGGTCGTGACTTATCAATCAAAAGCTGTGACCTGTTATCCACACGTGGCAAAATGATTTAAAAATATGACTTTAATCCCTGCAAGTTTGCAAGATCCAAAAGTGTGTGTAAACACGCTTATAGCTTAGAGTAACGTACAAAGTTTGGCGTGTTCATGCGTTTATGGCATTTAAAAGGTTAATGAAATTAAAATTAATTGCATCAGCCTTTTTCCGTTCGCAAGTTTCCCCAGCGCAATCGTCCTCGGTCATGGACTGTGGTTTCCCAGTCTTCAGAATCTATGCCACATCTGGTAAGATTAGCTCACTTTGTCTTCTTTTACCATGAGATAGTTACGCAAACATAACTTGTCAACCGAGGTAAGACTAGCGGTACATAATGGAGTCCTGGTACCAACACCGGTGTATGGAAGTAAGGCCTAGAGCTGGCAGAAGAGGAACAAAAGTAGACTGAATGCAGTGGAAATGAGATCGCTTAAGCGTATATGTGGCAGATCTATTCATGAAAGAATGAAGAAATAAGGAAATAATGTAAAGTCGAAATAATGTGAAGTATTGTAAGTTAGATTAAGAAAAAAATCACATAGGTGGTTTGGTTATTTGAAACGGATGAATGAAGAGAGAATGGTAAAGAAGATATATGACCCAAGTGTTGATGGCACCAGACATAGAGGGCGTCTACGGAAGACTTGGTACGACCAAGTAAACCAGATACTGGAGGTTGGTCTTGTTAGAAGCCGCCAGAAGCTGCAATAATCGGCGAGCTTGTATGAGATGATGTATGAATGTGGATGAGGTGAGAATTGTGTGCCAGGACAGAAGAGTGTGATGATAAGTTAGTTAGTTTAGATTAAAATAAGTTCATTGGTAAAGCAATCTAGAAGCAATAGAAATAACACGGTTATAAGTACATATTTTCTACAGTTACATTTTAGTGAATTATCTGATATCTTTTAATTATTCTACAATCGCAACATCACAATAAAAAGAGATTTCATAAAAAAAGTTTTTTCTGGTTACCCGGTACGAGCCACCATGACGGAAGTAAAGTTCTGTTTAATATCACAGTAATGAACAGTGACAGAGTCCCTGACATGTGATAACTAGATATAACCAATTATATAAGGTAATAAGGCTTCCAGCGCAACAAAAGCTGGATATGCTTGTTTGCGATAATTATAAACCACACAGTAATATATTAATTTAGTTGTAGATTATTTGCTGTAATTAAATATAGATTCTATCGAGATATGTGAAGCTAGAGTTTTTTTTGAGATTTTACTAAGTCAGGATGAATAACGACTTTTTTAACGTAATCTCTATGGAGTAATAACTAATTAACTAAATAAAAATTATTTGATTTATCAATAATAAGTGGTAGCTACCAATTAAGTGCTAACTGATGCATTTTTTATGGAGAAGAAACTGAACCGACCGTATTCGATTAAGTTTAACTGCTACTTGTCTAAGTATAAATAACCTTAAAATATAAATAATAAGACAAAACACTTTAATTGAGAAATCACCACGTTTCGATACCTTGGTATAAACATTTCCATTGTTAAAAATAAACTAGAATAGTGCATAACATAGTAACACCGTTTTCTCAAAAATTACCTGCTTTTCATTCAGTGCCTAGTAGATTAGTTATTGTTACCTTATTCATAAATAACTTCAACATAGAATTAAATATTCTTAAACATTGCATTTAATAATGGTTATAATATTAAATTAATAGATAATTTGTTAAACAAAAAGTACAAGAAAAAGTTGATCAGATCATATGTTTACTCACCAATAATTGATAGTGGAAAGTAGTGGAGAAAAATCGTGTTTTTAAATAATCATACTTCAAATTCAATTATAAAAAATATTCAAAATTCAATATAACCAGTTTTTTACAATAATAACAAATTAAAGAATGATATATTAAATAACAAAGATTGGGATTATATTTAAAAATAATTGGGGGTCTACACATTAATTTGCAATGATTGTAATTAAGAGATTATTTAGGCATCACTTGAGATGCCTAAATAACAACAATTATTCTGAATTCGTCAATCATCTTTTGGAAACAAACCATTCTTTTGACATTAACAAGGGTTTAGAAATTATACATACAAATACTGGGGGTTTACAGTTAGATAAATTAGAGATTTTAGAAATAATGAAAAGTGTTTTAGCAAGCTAAATATTATTAATAATTAAATCCTTTTTGCAAATAGTCACCTATTAAATTTGTTTTCATAGTAGTTCCTACTTAGTTACCTACCACTTATATTTTATAGTTTTGTTTTTATCTATGCTGGTATTTTTAATTTTATTATACATTGTTTCCTGAAGAAGATACCATAGGTATCGAAACATGTTGATTAAATTTAAACAAAATGTTTTGTATTTTAATTTGTTAATATTGTGTTTTTTATTATTATTTATATAATATGTGGCCACAAAGTAATTTTGATAATATTGAAGAAACCTTAAAATAAATTAAATACGATGTAAAGGTTCAATGAAAACATGACTAACTGAGCTATAGAAAAACTAAATATAGAAACCAGCTTAATGAAGTTGTGCTAACTTATGTAAAAAAATGTAGGTATTGTATTGTGATTACGTCGGAATGTTGGACAGCGATGCTTCTGATAGATCTTTACCAAATTGAATCATATATTGGGTCCATATTTGTGTAATATGATTTCCAGTTGGTGTTGAGTGTGTTGTACAGTTTCAAAGCTAAAAACATGTAGAAACGTTGTTAAAACGTCGTCTTTGCTTTTGAAACTGGTGTGTAGATGTTCGTTAGATGTGTTTTATTGCTTGGAGTGAGTTGTTGTTAGCATGGAAATATTGGACAAGTCTCAACATATAGATTTGTTTTATGTCTAGGACATATTGTCGCTTCATCTTAGTTTCGTGCCCTGTTGGTCATGCATGACTTCGATAAATAGCTAGTCCTTCTTTCCACGTTACCTAGCCACCAAGTTTTCCTATTTTATTAAACATTTAGATACTCATCTCATTATATAAGCTTATACCAAAATACATTTTCCTTTCAAAAACAAACAATCTCTTTAGTCAGTTCCTATGGGTCAGACGCATATATAATATGCACCGGTTTGATAAAAAAAATTGTAAATAAAAATATTTTAATTTATGTAAAACTTATTTAAATCCACTATTACAGAATCTTGTTTGCACATTTAATTAAAATCCTTCAGAAGGCTTCAAAACCCTTCACAACTAGCTTGGAAAATAGCGCTTGTATCAGATCCCCCAACTTTAAACAGTGGAACAAAAACTGTATACAACATTACAACCCAACTTTCTGTATACAAATTGAACAAACTTTTTGTAGACAAATCCTTACCATTATTTCCACATTAAAACTTTCAAATCTTTAAATCAAGGTGGATCTTTTACGGGAAATCATTGCTACTCAACCTTCAAAATTTTCACATTCTGTATGGCGCAGTAAAATATACTTAGATGTGATTTTAAATGATTTCTGCAAAGCTTTTGACATCGTTAACCATAATTTAACATACTCGTAATCCTAAATACGTTTATCTTTCGGAGAAAAACGGTCTAAAGTACCCACTAATAAAATATGTACCATATTGGCTCGAATACAACGCAATATTTTTAAACATTAACATTCGCGTTATATTCGAAACCTGAAGAACTGCACGTTAATTTCGCATATTGCCATTGTCATATTATTACAAACATGTTATCTATCGCTTTTATAAATCAGCATTATCGCTGACAACCCCTGAACGCACCTTGCAGTCACCTGTGGGTAAAACAGGGAGCCTAACAGCCACGAAATACCCGGTACCAACGATGCAACATGCCACAATAACCATTTCAAGGGTCGCATTATATTCGGGCCATAATATTAATATAATACTAAAAAAACAATATCAAATCAATTTATCACAATTTTAATTAACTGTCCTCGAACTATGTCTTAATTACTAATAATTTTTAAATCTTTGAATTACAACTGTTTACATACGACCTCGAACAATTAATTGCGCAAAATGGCCGTCGGCTTATTCAAAACGATTAAAATATACTTTTTAAATAAGCTTACATCAAGTAAATAGTAATATAATTTTGTAATGACACTAATAGCTTTTGACTATTCCCACAAATAATATATACAACTATTAAAAAAATTTGCTAAATGTGAAGATTGAGGGGTGACAATTAGTGAACTTGAACGTGAAGTGATCATATATATATATGATCACTTAAGCCAGCCGAAGACAGGTCGTAAGCCCTGTAATTACCCCATACTTCCATATATTTTCCATTAAAATATAATAAAAAATAACTTTGTCTCTATAAGATATCTGATATTTGTTTTATAATAAATATCTTAATTACTGTATAACTATTTAAAAAGCAAATAATAAAAAAACTATTCGTAGAACTACTTACTACATTATGGGCGTCGAAATAAAACTGCTGGCACGCTTTTGGGACATAACTATTTCACAGTGAGTCTGACAAACATATTTTAGATTTATTTTTGCATTACAGCAATAAAATAGCGAAATTTAAATATTTAGTGGTGCGCGGCGAGCAACATTTGAATGCAACAATCCACTTTATCTCAAAACATGCATCAAATATCAAATAAAATAAAGAAAACTTTACATTTTAAACTCCTTATTCAGAAATCTACTTCCCACTTATTTGAAACGTTGTATAAAATGAAACCGTCGTTAGCCGAAAAAAAACAGTGTCATCTCATTACATTATTTATTTGATATTGTTTGGGACATATATTTATTCTTGAACGAAAATAGTGTACTGTGCCTTCCATCTCCCCTCCTCTCCTCACGCGGCACGACGCCGCATCAGTCAGTCAAACGGCGACCTTGAACCGGTACGGTAATTAATGTATCGAAGTATAGTATTCAATTGAGACGTCGCGTCTATAAAGTGCATTCTAAAGAACTAGGACCCCTGAACGAAGATAGTGATAAATATAAGTTTACAGTCCACCTTGGAGGTGCCAGAAGAACTGGATTGTGGTGAGTGCAAACCTCCTTCCGAATATCCTGATTCTTCGGACATCTATGCTTTTACGCAACAGATATTATTCATTATTAGATATGCATTTAATTTCTTTTTTTCTTCTATTTTCAAACTAACGTATCTTTGTGCTCTGAAAATAGGACTAACTTGATGGCCTCCTGGAACGAGACTCGAACCCCCAACAACTAGATCACTAGATGAGTATCGTAACCATTAGACCACAGACACATTCAATTCCTACTACTCTAACACCCTAAAACTCTTGTATCGTTTACAAATACCCAATATATACATGACAATAAACAAGGTACATTGAACTACAATACAAATTATCGTAAGTAACAATAAAAAAGAAAAAATAAGTAGATAAATAATATATAGTATTTAAAGTCGCACGTTTTCAGGTTCTAATTACAATATGTTTTTTTTAAATATCTCCACCATTCACCGCATAATACGGATCAAAGCAACTCCAACCTCTCTCGATCCACCACTATTAACCACCTGGCTATTGTTCCTTTGAGATGCTTTCTCTTACCCTTTCTTGGTTGTGTTGAAGAGCTTTGAAGCCAGGAACATATGAAAGCTTTGGCCAAATATTGTTCTCATTTTGAATGTGATGTGAAATATTCTAGCGATGATTGGCTTTATGTATATCTCTAAAATGTTGTTTCGAACAATATCTACATATTTTTTTGAGCATTACTATAAATAAAGGTATTGTATTAAATTTAAAAAAATATATATATATGTATCTTATATACGTGGTTTGAAATTTGATTGTGTCATTGCCGGAACTAAAAAGTGTTCAATATTATGAACTGTGAGTCAATTACTAATATCTCTAAATCACAATAACTAACAGTTATTGAGTATCTAAAAATATTATCTTTCCCATGTGATTTTCACTTTTTTCTGTCCATTGTTATTCGCTGCTACGTATTTTGTTAGAACTTGATAAGTAGGTTTTAGGGCAACCTGTCTTGATACCCTTCGAGTACTTTCGCTTGACTGCATTCGTACAACGATTATCCGTCCTCCGAGCGATGTGGCCTCCCCTTTGCTATTTAATTTTCTTTGCGTATTGAATTATGTCATTGATATGGATTCATTATTATTTGTTAAATATTTAAGTTTGTTGTTGTATTGTTATATTTTGATTACATTTTTGTTAAATTATTTATTCAATAAATCTGTGTGAAATAAATACAATTTAGGAGCTAATTGTTGATATTATAAAATTGTGATCATAGTTATAGTTTTTTCAATCACTGACATAAATCACATTTATACCAGTAGGTCAAATTTATATATTCACTATTATACACACATGTATCAATCGCGTATATATGTGTTAACCGCGTAGTAGACTTGTAAAATACGATCACATACATATGTGTCCGCATCTTAAATGTAAATTTCAAGCGTACGAGGAAAATGGTGAAAAGTACCGAATTCTTTAAAGTGTATAAAATAATTTTACCGTCTTATCTCCGAGCTGCTCAACTCGACAACTCATCGATGCTCTTCCTCCCAACTGTGCGGTGATATTAGCGTCTTCTCCATCCAGAAACATTGGCCTGGGCTCTGCTGGGGTGGTGCTGGGGGACGGCGTGACAGGTATTTCTTCCTGATGAAGGAAGACCCTTCCCCCGTCCAGATCGTGGTCGGGATCCAGGTCCTCGTAGGACTCGGTGAACAGGGGTAAGTCCTTCCAGAAGTCGTGGTTAGAGGAAGAGTGGAACTTCGAAGATTCTCGTTCCTCGCCTGAAAAAAATATTTTCAATATATATATATACATGTATGTATATAATACATTTTTATATAATAACAAAGATATATTTTATAAAGTACGAATAGAACGACACTGATTTTTAATGTTCAACTTCTTTAATCTAATACAAATTTTAGTTACATTCATATGTTATTTTTAACTATCATGATTTTATATTTTAATCCCACGTATATAATTTCCTCATATCCGTTCGTTTGTCTATTTTAGCAAACTTAAAACAAACAAAATCTGCCGTCAATTATATCACGTGATTGTGTGCGGTTATCGCGTCAAACAATTTTTTGTATGAAATATAAATAATTATTTTCTTTATCTGTAAATACTGGTTAAAATAATTAAAAAAAAAATCAGATTCTCATTGTGATAACATATATACTCGTATATATAAAAAAAAAAAAAAAATGAATTAATTATCAAATTTGGTCCATAGATGGCGATAGTGTAGTGGTACTCGAAGCGAGTCCACATACTAACATATAAACAACTTTCAAAAATTTGATAAGTGTGGAGATTAAGGGGTGAGAATTGGTGAACGTTATACATATATATATATAAAATGATCACTTAAGTCAACCGAAGACAGGTCGTAAGCTCTGTAATTACCCCTATTTCCATATATTTTCTATTAAATATAATGAAAAATAGCTTTATCTCTATGAGATATCCGATATTTATTTATTTAATTTTCCTTCATAATTGTGTGGTTATTTCTTGTGTCAATGAACAGGCCATGTCACATGGAAGAGGAATAATGCAATCATCCAATCATTCAGAATCAAGAGCTACCCTAAAACCCGCTGGACTGATGAAATCATCAAATTCTGAGAAATACGTGGCAACGAATAACAATGGATAGAGAAAATTAGGAAACACTAGGGGAGGTCTTCATCCAACAGTGGATGGAAAACAGCATACAATGATGACAATGATTTTTTATTATTTTTCGCATAAGAAATCATCTCTTTTTTATTTCTTAAGAAAGCTGATTTTCAAGATTTTTTTTATTCTCATAACGAAGGAACACTGGTTTTTATTGTATGTTATATTACTGTGGCAAAAATACATAAGACTTGCGAAGACATGAAACAAGAACATATCCATTTTATTATCTTCCAAAAATAACAAGTTTAAGAGACCCCAAAGCGCACTGAATAATTCAAACAAATAAATTTCATCCCCGCGTTAAGGGGGGTAACATATGATTTCAACAAGTCCCTAAAGCCACCCTTCCGGCAGTGGCGGCTGGCGCCTAACAAGTTGGAAAGGCACCGTTGCAAAGAGCGTACACATCGTGTTACAGAGTCTGTACTTACAAGTATTGTATTGGAACATTAAAAACTGAACTAAAACTACCCTTATACTCGATGGAAGCAGTTACCTTGTAGTTAAACATTTGTACTTTTACACTCGCAGACTACCATATATATATACATGAACTAACAAAAATTCCTTGTTTAAATATTTTCATTTTTGTATCATTCACGTGATCACTTTGATACCACTTACACAATCAAATAGCTCCACGAATTTTGTTAAATATATGATTGGAATGAATATTTGGACGATGACAATATAATATGCATAAATGTTAAAAATTTGTCTTGTTTACACAAAGATTTAATTTATGAAGAGTAAATACTTTATTAAGAACACATTATTATTGTCAAGTTGAAATTATTCAGAATACAGGACTTTGATTTTTTTTTAGATACGTATTAAATGTTTCGTTGAAAAATAATGTTGATTGAAAAATATAAAATGTTGATTGAAAAATATTTTTGTTGCTACCGAGATTCGAATTTGGATCTCTTCATATCCGAGGAAATTGCATTAACCATTTATTCTACACCAATACAGTGCATTGATGACAATTTTTCGAACTTATGGCTTTCAAATAATGGAACGATAGATGTATCAATTTGAAAAGTGTAACATTAAAGTTCGAAAATTTGTCGTCAATGCACTGTGTTGGTGTAGCATAATCCGTTAATGCAATTTCCCCGGAAAGGAAGACACCCAGGTTCGATTCCCGGTAGCAACAACAATATTTTTCGATAAAATTGATTTTATATGTATATCTTTCTAATTAATACATTTAATTTGTATTTGAGTAAATATTTTTACTGTTGCATAAATGTGTCATTCTATCAAATTTATGTTTCCACAAAGAATGTGTGCAGAATGCTCCTCGCCCAGAACTAATGCTCCAAACCCCTCACCTGTGTGTACGCTTTATTTTATGTCTATTCATTTACTAGTCTGTTGATTATTGTTAACAAAAAATGTTGATAATGCTAGCTGGAATCAAAGTAATGATTTTGTAGAGGGCTATCGCGTCCATCTAGAGCCCGCACAGCGAAGCTAAACGCACTCAGCATGGCGGTACTTGCACCGCAACTCCCACCAGTCATAAATACGTAAGGTACCGACTGCGTGCAATGATACAAACGCCCCCGCCTGCACTCGGATGGGCTGAGTTACGACCACTCTGCATATTAACGTCGTCTGAACTTCTCAATTTCAGTTAGCTCACCAAGTATTAACTATAGTAAATTTAACTTTAAAAAATTCAGTTCACCCGTAAGTGGTTTGGCCCTCCCCAATGTGTGAATGTGGTGCCGAGGAGGAAACCCTTGACCATGTCTTTTTTGCCTGTCCATTGCGGATCACAGGTTTTTTTTACAATAATCTTGTCAATGGTAATTTTCAACTCCCGGTTAACTTGTGTCATCTTCTTTCCCTCAACTCGCCACATTTAAGCTATATATTAGCAAATTTCTTGAATGTCAATGGTATTAACTTGTAACGCAATATTCCCTATTCTATAATATTGCTGTACTGCTTTCTATGAAATAATGTTTAAACTTGTTTAATGGCACAAATCACTCTTGAAGGGTAAATTGCCTATTTGAAAGAAGGAGAAGAAGTAAGTGGTTTGAATTTTTGTAACCGGTCGCTTGTCACACATAAATATTTTCATATATTGCAAAACAAATACGAATAATATATAACACCGCGTGATACAAAACTACACGAGGGTATTTGGGTGAATATTAGGGCATCTATACTCTGATCCCAATCACATCCTTCTGATCTGCAGTCTAAAAATTACTAACCAACAAAACGTTCATATCAATTTTTTAAAAATAAAACCTATTTCGCATTACTGCCAATATTCAACAATCATGGAATATTCACAGGAAAATTAGGTCAACAACACCATCAACCATCATAACGTAATTTATTGACTTACGGGTGTAAAACGTAAACAATTCCTGTCAAATTGGGAGACAAGTTGGCCAATTTTGAGAGGAATGTGCAGCGGAGAATTTGTGGACCTCTAAGGGATGGAGCGGCTTGGAGAATAATATACAACGACGAAATTTGAATCATGAACACGTAGAAGGGTATATATAAAAGGATAGTATGTAAAGGGTGATTTTTTTTAGAGGTATAGAACTTTAAAATGAAATGAAACACATAAAAATCGTAATAATAGCCATGGTTTTAGCTTATCGGAAAGATCATTTTATGCCATAAGTGTTTAATGTTCAATTTTCGACTCTTTTTTGGAGCTGCAGGGGACGTATATCGGCAATAACGCGACAAATGTTGGCTTGTCTCTGGTCTATCGGCATAGACTAGCGACTTCACGTTTCCCCACAGAAAATAATCCAAAGGTTTTAAATCACAGGATATCTTGGAGTCATAATTCATAGGTCCATTACATTCATAGGTCAATTGATTGTGGCGCGCGCTGTGTGGCATGTTACGCCGTCTTGTTGAAACCATCGCTCTTCCACATTAATGACATTCAATTGGGAAACGAAAAAGTCAGTAATCATGGATCTATAGCGCTCTCCATTAACTGTAACGTTCTGACCGGTATTATTTTTGAAGATACAACAGCTTCTTCGGTGTGCATTGTACGACATCTCTGCGGATGCACATTATCAATTAAAGTATGCGTGGTGCGAAAACGATCCATGGTTATTCGAATTCGAATGTCACTGGAAAAAGTGTAGCCAATTCGAAAAACAAACCTCAAAAATAAAATAGTTGTGATGAGTTTTTTTTATATAGAACGTTTAGTTTAGTGTTTAGTAGCGTGGCGGAATCTATACCATCTGTGGGTTATCAGGTAAAGTGCGTTCTAGCCAAGGATCTCAATCGACGGAAGTTTTCATCTTCATATCATATTAGGACCATTTCCGTCATCAGGCCTGACTACAGTATTCTCTTCCAACTCCAGATTCCTATGCACCATTTCTACCAGTGCATTCAAATAACCTTTTTAATCCTTATTTTAATTAATTTAGTAGTTTGATACACGATGTATGCAAAGAAAATGACTTGTTAATGTTAACACGTCAAAGGTGATGGTGACAAATAATATTTGGAACAGGTTGATGAGTTTTATGTATTTAGGAATAATATTTTGATACATAATGTATTACTAGACAAGTTTTATATAGCACACAGATAAAATATAATAATAATAATAATAATTATGATGTATTATTTATACATTAATACATTTTCGAATCAAATATCTAAACACCTACCACTCAACATTAGACCGGCAATTTATACAAATAATAATATAGGAAAATAACTCATAAATTGTAAAGACAATGATAAATAATAATAATAAATTTAATAATTCGGGTGTTTATAAAAATAGCTGTAAAGATTGTACTGCTTTCTATATTGGTAAAACAGGTCGAAATTCTGACATAATAGTCAAAAAGCATTTAAGATGTATAAATAGTAATGGTTTTTCTGAATGTTTCAATCATTTATTAGAAATTGACTAAACTTTTGATAAAAATCCGGGATTGTCTGTTTTACACATTAATAATATAATGCATGTAAAATTAACCAAAATATTATTAATTATCAACTAAAGTTAACCACATGTCATATCCTAAAATATTTTCTAATAATCAAGTCAATTTTCACACCTTTCATCACATCAACAATTTAAGTTAAGTACTAGATTTTTTTTTTAAAAACATTAGAATAATGTGACATATATGATTTTTGGTAACTTATTCTGACCTCTTGCAAATGCATTATGTTTTCTGAAACTGGTTGATGTTTTAAATGACTCATTAAGTGGTTTTAATAAACAATGTTAAGTCATTTATAAAATAACAACCACAATGTTCAATTTGTAAATATTAAAAATATCTAATGAAACTTTGTCAACCGAGGCAAAACTAAACAGTGGATTCATGGTACCGATACTGATTTATAGAAGTGAGGCCCAGAGCTGGCAGAAGAGGAATGAAAGTAGAATGAATGCAGTGGAAATTAGATCATTTTGGCGTATATGTGGCGCATCCATTAATGATATAGTAAATAATAAAGTAATTAAGAGAGAATGTAAAGCTGATCTTAACATAGTGAACATGATTAAAAAAGAGTCGCTCATATGGTTTGGTCATGTACAATGCATGAGAGAATAGTGACGCATATGTTGATGGTACCAGAAATGGCGGACGTCCGCAGAAAACTTGGCACTACCAGGTAAATCAGATACTGGATAATTGTCCGGTTAGGTTAGGTAAATAATCGACGAGCTTGCATGAGAAAATGTATGCATTTGGATAAGGCGAGAATTGTACGTCAAGACAGAAAAGTGTGGTGCTCTATCATCTCTGCCAACCCTCACGGAGAAACGGCGTGTTGGTAAGTTTGCTGGTTAGTAAGTGTGAGGTTGGTACTTGTGTCAGGTACGCGCGCAAGCAGCGCCGCCGTTTTTGCAGCGGGGCGTTGGGGAAATAGGCCAGCGTCCGAGGTAGACGATAATTAGGAGCCGTTTGTGCTAGATTGTCATTAATAAAAGTCTTGTGAACCAAAGTTTGTTGTGTGATTTTATGGAGATCCCTGAATCTACCAAAATACGAATTTAACAGTAAGTTTTAATAAATTTAATGTAAATATTAAGTATATTTCTGTAAGATTATTACCAATTACTGTTATTACTGCCTGCATATCTTTACACGTAACCGAGCTAGGCCTTGCGATCTGCAGGAATATAGAATTGTAAACTTACTTGGTGGCTAATTATCATTTAATTAATTAAAGTGGCGCCAGAAGGGTGGGGGGGAACGACACTTTCCCAGAACCTTTGTAGAAGTTTGCAACTTCTTTTATCAGTTCCACACGTAATGCTACAGTAATGCGAAATCTCCAATTAAAAAAAAGAAAAAACAAACAAAACCTAATGTAAAAAATTACCATTGTCACATAATCCTTGTGATATCACTTAACAAACAGACATGCAAATAAATAAAATAAAAAATATAATTACTTTCAAAAATAGTTTTTGGGGTTTAGCACACGAGTTCACTGTCAGAGGAGCCGCCCCTGCAGTCAACTGGTCCCCGCACTTCCGCTACTGAAGTTTGCAAGTAAATTGGGGATTTCTCGACAGAGAAAAGCCTTTTGTTTTCTGCCAGACGCACGCACCCCCACAAGTCTTACTTAGGAACTTGCTAAGCTGACGGGGAGAGGCGACTATCATCAAGTTACTGTGGGCGTCGTCGTGTCGTCGGTCATGAGGGTGTCGGAACATCATTTAGATGCTAAAGTAAGGGACGAAGAATATGAATGAATGAATTTTAGGAGTTTCCTAAATTTATAAATAATTTTATTTTTGATTGCATACCAAATATTGTCTTCACTTTTGCCATAACACACCTTCAAGGTTGTCATACTGCCTTATACGCATGCGTGTTTAGAGTTGGTACGACTGTGGTCATGTGTGCGAAATTTTATCCCGATCGCGTCATTTGCCTTCCGGCTATTACAGTGTAAACATGTCCGGATTTCTAACAAACAATTTCTATGGTCGGAGGGTGTAAAAGGGGCTAAAATTCTCCGTAGACTTTTATCACAATACGGAGACAATGCTGTATTATTTAAAAGTGTTTTTTTGTGAATCGAGATGTTTTAAAGTGGCCGGACGAGTATGACGCACGGAGCAATCTCCAACATGGACGAAAAGATTCAGCAAGCTCGAGAGATGGTTCTATCGAATAGGCGAGTTACCATCGGTGAGGTAGCGTCTTCTTTGAACATCAGTCAAGGTTCGGCCCATCAAATTATCCACGACAAGCTTGGCTTTCGTAAAGTCTGTGTAAATATATTTTAAAACGAAAAATGTAGATAATTTTAGACTTGCCGTCGCATCTATGTCCACCTCACTATACTAAAGTCCTTATCAATGAAGATAGTGTTTTATTGTGTATAATATACTTATAAGTAGATAAATAAATATAAATAAAACATAATTTAAATAAGCTTGATTGCTCACCATTTTGTATTAGTCTTTAGGCATCCTCCATATCGTATTTATCTCGTAGATACCATTTATGAATATTCTTTGTCAATTGAAGCTCTACATCATGAAATATGGCCCGCCCATTGCTATTAACCAGTGGTGTGCAGCAGGCATAAACTTAGGTAATAAATAAATAATTCTAATTTTGAGAACAATTCTACAAATTTAAATTAAGAATATAAAAGTAAATTTATTACTTTATAAAAGCAAGTTGCTCGGTACCACACTCTGCAATCCATTTCGCTTAATATACTATCTACAATATCTCCTTCGGGCAATGAATTTGAAATATTTCATTAATAGCGCTCAAAACATATTTGAATAGCTAGCTATAAATTTATTTAATTTAATATTGGTAATTATCTAACTTAATAGTATCCTCAAAGATGAAAACTCGCTCGTATAAAAGATAACCTTTATCTACAGATTGCAGATACAAATTATGTAGATACATAACATTTATACGTAATGAATTACAACGAGTGTTCATTACATTCAAAGCGATTGATTTTATGTTTAAGATCACTGAACCATGGAAACAAAAATACAAATATCTGTACTGATTTTTTCGCTCCCTTTAAATATCAAACGCCAAACATGACGCTTTCTAAATTCAATTCTTAATGCCCTTTTTTTGATAAATTAATTGATTACTTTCTTTTGGGTTTTGATATTGTTGATGAATTTTTTATGGTTTATATCTTCTAAAACAGTTAAATGTATTGACCCACCGGGTTTACAGGTTGGGGTAGGTCTTTTTAGTCTTCTTCTTCTTCTTCTTTTAAATAGGCAATCCACCCTTCAAGATAATAATTTGTACTATTTATTTAGTTAAAACTCCATTTTATAGATAAAAGTACCATAATATTATAGATAAGGAAATATTACATTACAAGTTAATATCATTGTCATTTAAAAAATTTACCATTATATTGATCAAATGTGGCGAGTTAAGTGAAAGAAGATGACACAGGTTAATTGGGAGTTGAAAATTACCATTGGCGAGATTACTGTAAAAAAACCTGTGATCCGAAATGGACAGGCAAAAAAGATATGGTCAAGGGTTTCCTCCTCGGCACCATACCCACACATTGGGGAATCTATCAAGTTCAATCTGAATCTGAGGCTACCTGGCAATGCCCAATTCTCATTCTTGAGACTTACCTTTTTGAGAACCAGGGGGTGCGGGTAATAGATCCATGAATTATGATTATTTGGATCCATCCATTGTGCAGTTCAGATAGAATTCGTACTTTTTTTTACTATATTGAGTCTGTCATACATCGGGATATGGAATTGATGGGGGAAAACTCCGGAAAGATTGGCCTCCTTGGCCAGTTTATCAGCACATTCATTTCCATGAATTCCTTTATGTGTAGGAATCCAAACGAATGACACCTGTTTATTGTTGCTGTCCAAATTAAATAGACATCTTCTGATGGAACAGACTATCTCATTGTCTAGCCAAACTTTCATATTAGCAGAGAAGGATTCAAGAGCAGCTTGCGAGTCGGAGAATATAACAGCCTTATCGACGTTCCGGAGAACGCAGATGCCCAACATTCTGCTGAGAAAACCGATGAATCCGAAAGAGTCTTTTTAGTCATAGGTTAAGAATTATTTAATTTATTTTTATTTCTCAGATTCTTAAGTGCACGCCCCTGCTATTAATCTATTTCTTTTACTGTATCTTCTATTGGTTTCCGGCATACTACTTTTAGATTTCACTACCTTATGTAAAATTGGTCCAGCTAATGATATCTAATATTCCCTTCAAAGCGCGGCGATAAAAGAATCCTATAGAAGATTGAGTTAAGTGTCAAGACAAAATTGACTGTTTTTAAAATTATAAACAGGTCCACTATGACCATCAAATATGGATGCCGGTTGTGTAATCAGTAGTAACTTTTTACTACAGTAAAAAAAGTTACTAAAGTAATTTTTTTTCGCGACAACGTGTTGTTTGATTATTAGTAAAAAAATATTTACTTCTCGAAAATACATCGCGTAGTAAACTCATTTTACTTTCCGATAACCGATAGTGAAAACGAGAATCGATAGTTAAATATGGCGGACTGACACATTAAATAACCCGCTATTTGAGTGATGAGAGTTCGTTCGATGATGATCTCGTGGCTCGCGCTCGCCGAGCAAGACCGCCAACTCGCTTCATTTCATCTCATAAGACACGTGCACCTTCTACATCTTCACTCATGCATTCTTTTCATTATTATCTATCATTGTTTTTATCATACTGTCATAATAAACCTCAACACGCGCCAATCACATTTATTTCATATAACCACCGTCCTAACCCCCAAATTGGTGACAACTGACGTGAATTAAATCGACACGTGGGGAACAGAGGAAGCGGTCGGCGAAACAATCAGGGCCCAGTACCCAAACCGACCGGACCGCAGATGCACATCTCGACTCTCACCTTTCACTAACGGTGCATCGTTTACCATAACCTTTACATATTCTGTGTTGCTTCTTGCTCTCGGTGGCTTCTCCCCGATGAGAACAAACATGTTCGGATAAAAATGGTTTTCACCAGAACACCAACCAACCTTCCCACATATTAATGTATACATTAGCACATAATACGAAAAAATTTCATCACCAAAGTGACAGATTACGAATGCCTAGTCGAAAAAGTCCATAGATAATGCATATTTCATGATTATTTGTCAAGCCTATCAACAACTCGGAAAAGGATTCTTATTACAGGCGTTAGTAAAAAGTTACTACTGATAACACAACCGGCCCTTATAGACAGAGTCGGATCAAGAGTTAAAACCACCCCTGCAAGAACACTGTACATCGGTTTTGGGCAGATCTGAGTTATGCATGCTACTCCGTTATATATCTTCTCGGGCATGGTAGATATATTAAACAATCATATCAAAGAAATAAAAATATTATTAAATACAATTTCTAAGTAGCTTATTGGTATAGTGGTCAAGACCCCGTTGGTCGGGGGTTCGCGCCTCGTTCCAGGACACCAGCAAGTTAGTCCTATTTTCATAGCACAAGTGTTTAGCTTAGTTTGAAAATAGTAAGAATATTGATGTGACATGTATTCCGTGAAAAAAAAATGCATTTTAAAATCTGTGTAAAATATATGTAACAAACTGTTTTGTATTTTTTTTTGTAGCTGTAATATTTTATATCTTTTTATATGCATATATAATATAAAAGTGATCTTCCCTGCAAAAACACTGTATATCATCCACGATAGTCGACGCTCTATCTGTTTATCAATATATATTTCTAATACACAGGGTTGTTGAAGAGGGGTTTCAATTCGTGAGATTTCGCAGGGGAGCAGTAAGAGCAACATTATTGGACCGAGTGAAAAGTGGGTACCATAATAAGGGAAATCTTTGGTAAACTATTACAGAAGCGTCGCAAGACACAGAAAGATGGTGGCGGATTTTCAAGACTTTGGGCCTCCGACCCTTCTATAAGAGATCGAAAATGATGATGATGATGATAATGCAAGGATCGGAAGATTGTACTGATCAAAGAATCTACTCTTAAAACACAATAGCGTGTTATTTTCAAAGGACGTATTCAATCTTCCGCACGCGCTTCAGCTTAATTTTGTTGTCTTTGTTATTTTCTCTTGAAGTCTTCGTCTGTCCGGGGAGGCGATATGCCCTAAGTATGAATGAGAGGAGACCAATTCTATGTTCCGCCCAACGTAATGTTTCCCTGGCGTGTAACGTTACTTTCCGTGGCCTGGGGTTTCGTTTAATTCATTTTAACTCAGCAACTCCTTTCACACTAGCCAGTTCATTTAGGTAGATTTTTACGTTTATATAATATTAAATATACTGATTAAAATAGATTGAATGCAATATTACTATCCCACAAGACTACGACTGTATAATAATAATGTGTTTATTACAGCGTGATCAAGATTATTATTTAATGAAGGCTCGATTCGCCATACAGATAATTCATTTAAGTATCAAGTAAATCAATATGTTTCGATACCTATGGTATCTTCGTCAGGAAACAATGTACACTAAAATAAAACATAGATAAAAACAAAATTATAAAAGTATAAATGGTGGGTAACTAAGTACGAACTAGTACGAAAATAAATTTAAAAGGTGACTAGTTATCAATAATATTTAGCTTGCAATTAACACTTTTTATTATTTCTATAATTTCAAATTTATCTAACTGTAAACCCCTAGTATTTGTATGTATAATTTATAAATCCTTGTTAATGTCAAAAGAATGGTTTGTTTCCAAAAGGTGATTGGCGAATTCAGAATAGTTGTTGCTATTTAGGCATCCCGAGTGCTCCCTAATTCTAATATCAAAATTTCTGCAAGTTTTACCTATATAAAAATCATTGCAAAATTTCTAAAATTTCAAATATTTGTTTAAACAAAGTGAACAGCGCTTTGAATGGAATTATAGCTAATGGGAACTGGTAAACTGAGGCAAAACTAGCGGTACATAATGGAGTTCTAGTATCGACACTGATATATGGAAATAATGCCTGAAGCTAGCAGAAAATAGACTGAATGCAGTGGAAATGAGATCGTTTAGGATAAAGTAAAGAATGAAGAAATAAGGAAAGGATATAAATCTGATCTTAATATAGTGAGTAAGATTAAGAAAGAATCACTAATCAAGTGTTGATGGCGTGCTGTGGAGAGTGAAGTTATTAAGAGATAATGTATAGTTTGGTTCTGTGCAATGGATGATTGAGGAGAGAATAGTAAGAAAGATATATAACGCAAATGTTGATGGTACCAGAAATGTAAGACATCCGCGAAAGACTTGGCACGACCAGGTAGACCAGACACTGGAGGATGGTCCTGTTAGAAGCCTCAATAATCGTCGAGCTTGTACGAGAAGATGTATGAATGTGGATGAGGCGAGAACTGTGTGTCAGGACAGAAGAGTGTGGTGCTCTGTCCCCGCGGAGAAACGGCGTGATGGTAAGTTAGTGTGGTGCTCTATCCTCTCTGCCTACCCTCGCGGGGAAACGACGATATGTGGACACAAAGTAATTTTGCTAATATTGAATAATAATAAAAATTATTCTAAAAAAAAATGACTATCCAAGTATACAACTATTCAGAGATTTTAAAGTACCAAAAATAGTAGATATATACAAAACAAAATCAATAATTCAAATTTTCAAAATTAAGAATCAATTAAATTTTAGAAGCGAATTCCGATCTACAAGATATAGATATCAAATTGATATCCCAAAACTAAAATATATCGCAACTCAAAATCAATATATTTATCAAGGTATCAAATTTTTTAACAATCTCCCCATCACAATTAGAAAAATTACGGACTATCATAAATTTGTAACTGAAGTTAAAAAAATATGTACACAGACTAACTGAAACATAAATTAACTCGAATATACTCCTTCTCTATACACGAGTCTTACTTTCATAGAGAAGAAACAAATGTTAAAAAAATATATATATATATATCCACTGATTATTGAAATTGTATTATATTTTTAATATTAATAAAAAAAATATTTATGTTATGAAAGAAGAAAAAAAAGAAAAAAAAGTATACACACACATATATATATATATTTTATTTATTTACGCTCTATCCGAAATTGTTTACTATCGTTTCGATTCGTCAATATTACTTTTATTTTTTTGACATTCAGTTATTATCATCTTAATACCATCATAGGTTGGCTCCGGTATCATCGTACCAGCGCCATACCTGTACAATTTCACGTGAGACGCGTTATCGCATTAAATTCAGAAGGCAGCCAGAGAGAAGCTATAGAAATCATGCACTACCAAAAGGGGAGGGTAGACGTTACATTTATGTGTTGGAGTCGCAGAACTCGGTCACAGTCCGGTAGAAATTCACCCTGTCCAGGTCGCAAGAGGTGCGAGGGAGAGCTAGTAGAGTACTCCGTTAGGTCTCTCTAGCCACTGCTCTTCCCGGCACTGTTCGTCCCAGAAACCCCCAGCGGGAGACCCACACCCTAATAAATCCCGAAAATGTCCGAGATTCCTTTCATTTCTTAATAGGCCATTATTGAGAGCGCTAGAGCTTGCACTAGAGAGGTGGTGCTGAGTGCTGAGCTAAAGCAGCAGCTTTAAGCGCGCAACTAAATGTTTCAGAAATGGAACGAATCCATATACACGACCTTCGGCAAATATTGTTGATAAAATATAGATGAATAATAAAGTTTACTTGGTTAGTAGGAAAATAAATGCATTTCAAATCAAACACATTTTCTTCAACCAATAATTAGGAGAACACATTCTTATTGTGAAGTTGTAATTATTCAGAACATAGGTCATAGGTATTAATATCAGAAAGGTATGTGCTCGAAAATTTGTCGCTTAAAATATTGTCGCTGTATCATAATTGGATAATGTACTTTCGGTTAGGAAAGAGAGGTTCGAATCCCGGTGGCGTAACAACAATATTTTTCGATAAAAATTGATTTTTTATGTATATCTTTCTAATTAATATATTTAATAATATTATACTTTATAAATCGAAATAATCGACACATTTCTGCTACTTAATCACTAGTACATTTATTTCAATTGTGTAAAATTCAAAAATTTTTAAATGAATAAAATCTCGAAGCAGCAGCTTGGTTGTTGTAAAGTAACCCTGTGCAAAGTTGTCGAAATGCCATTATCTGTTGGCGATATGTTTGGTGAGTATGGCAGTGGAGACAATGTTTCATAGTTCTACTAGCAGTAGTCACAGCGCAGAACAAACTTGCACAACAAACAAACATGATGCAGTATTCACAATAGTCGAAATTTATGCTCCCATGATTTATGTTGTAGTTTTAAGAGGTTTTGTGTTATGTGTTGTGATGGTTTTCATATGTTGATTAATACTAGAGTGTTATTAAATATTCTTGTCTTTGTTGTGTTATTGATATTAAGTTGAGGTTTTGTATTCTGTTATAACAAATTGTAAACCATTTTGAAACTGAATATTTAAAATTCTCTAATTAATTTTCAATTCATATTATATGTTTAACCCTGATCGTTCAGGCCCATAACGTATTTTTGTGTTCAGTTAAATTTGAATAATCTTATAATAGAATTTCAAATTTCAAGACTTTGCAAGCTGTAAATATTGTTTACCGAGCACTTATTATTTGGATTTAATAAATCTTATTACAAAAAAAGAAAAAGTTTTAAAGTTATAACAAGTTTTAGTTTTTGAGTTATTACTCTCGCCATGTTTTCATGGACGCTATTATAAAATACGGTTATATTGAAATACTATAATATACTCGTATAATACAGGGTTATTCAAAATGATGGATTTAATTTCATTCTGCTTTATTTCCTGAACTAAACATTGCATGTGAATGATCTACATAGCAATTGATAGACGAGATCCGAAAGCTTTGAATCCTATCGCTAGATTGCTCATAGTTGCGTAAATGACCGCTAGAGTGCTCGCGTCGCCAAGCAGTCATTTCGCGTCAGTTATGAGTAAAATGGCCACTATGCAGCACCAGATTTTCTGTGAACTCAGTACATATATGCTTCATTGAGCTCAGCTACTGATTAGATGTTTGTCGTTCAACCACAGGGGTCACATTGAACATTTATAAACTTAATTGTGAGTATCACCTAATGCAATTTATATACAAATTAAACGTATTAATTAGTATTTAAAATATTACAGACCTATGTACACTTCACAATATGAATGGGATCTTCTTAAAAAATGTAATTTACTTAATATTTGTCACTCGTTCGCTGTTTGAAAGTTACGCAATACAGTTCATCACTTTGAATAACTCTTTACAATACGCCATTCTCTCTCTCTACGTAAATTATGCTCTGAATAATTACATAACTACATCTATAGATTGTGTTCTCATAATAATAATGTTGTATTAATGTGTCTAAATTTAATATAAAATGAATTGATTATTTGGCGGTCTGCTATAACGATTACTAATAGGTATCTGAGTGTGATCCTGTAAAAATTAAAGTAGATGCTTTCAAATGATGGAAATACGTTTAAATGTATTCATATCGAAAAGGTACAACTTTTGGGTTCGAAAAATTTGTTCGCTAAAAAATATTGTCGCTGTAACATAGTTAAGATAATGCACCTTCCCCGTTAGGAAAGCGACCCAGGTTCGAATCCCGGTGGCGCAACAACAATATTTTTCGATAAAATTGATTTTATATGTTTATCTTTCTAATTAATATATTTAATTCATATTTAAAATATCACAGACCTTTGTTCTGAATAATTACAACTTCACAATAAGAATATGTTCTCCTAATGAAATACATTTACTTAACAGAGAAGCACTGAGTTTATTGAATTAAGTTATACAATGATAACGGATATTTGTGCGGTTGTATATTAATACAGAGGTTGAAGCGAAACGTTGTCAATTGGTTTAAGATTGGTGTTAAAAAAATGAGTGACCTAGAGCTGCATTGAACCGTGTGGCAGCTAGGCGCTTACTGTGTCTAGCTTGTCATAAATTGCACCGAACACAATATATATATTTTTACTACCACCACAGACTAGTATAGAATATACAGTATATATGAAGTGTATATATAGGAGGGGTTTGTAACATTATTTGCGGGACGAAGGACATTCTACACATATTTATCCAACGAAACATGAATCAGATAGATTATGTCGCATTTATGCAACAGTAAAAGTATTTATTCTACGAATATTAAATCAACCTAAACAAGGCATATTTTTTAGATGAATGCAACATGAATGCAACATGAATGTAACATGAATGAAATATGAATGCAACACGAATGCAACACGAATGCAACATGAATGCAACACGAATGCAACATAAATGCAACATGCATGCATATTGTCAGAGTTCAAATTTTCGACCAATCGAGTCATATTTAAAAAAAAGTCGCGAAGTTCATTGATTGCATTAGCGGCACCAAAGTGATTGCGTTAGTACCACCAAAGTGAAAATTTTGGAACAAGAAAATTGCGTTAGTTCATGTTAATTTATTTAACACATGCCACTTAAAATGGCCTATTTGTTAATTAAGATAGGTGAGGTAGATATATATTTACGAGTTTTGCAGAAATGAGAATCACTCCCGTTATTATTCATTATTATCCCGGCTATTTTATTAGTTTCTCGTCTTTGTTAAATATCCATAACACGTAACATTTTTAGGATTGTCCAAAACATTGGACATTTTGCAGACTCGCCGAAAAATACAAAAACATAAGTAAGATATATGAAATATCTGTAATTTATGCAATTAATGTGTACGTGATTTATACGCTCTCTTCTCCTTCTACTCCTTTTCTCTCTCTCGTATTGCACAGATAAGTTATATTTTCGCTGGTTATTGCTTTCTTGATAACTAATGTTTATGGAAACACCGGTTGTAAGTTAAATATCTTGACGTGAATAATATTAAACGTTAATACTTTACGGTTTCTGGGAAAAATAAATGTATTACAGCCTCGCCTCTGACATTATTATCGAAATTCTTTTCCAACAAAAAAAAAATAGCGATATAGTTTCAAAGAGTGTTCCATACAGTATGGCGTGTTTCAAATATTTTCACGCAGACATGTTTTAGAGGTTAAAGTATATTAGACGTACTAGATCATACACGATTTTATTTTTTTATTAGGAGAACACATTCTTATTGTGAAGGTGTAATTATTCAGAACATAGGTCTGTGATATTTTAAATACTAATTAAATGTATTAATTAGAAAGATATACATATAAAATCAATTTTATCGAAAAATATTATTGTTGCGCCACCGGGATTCGAACCTGGATCTCTTTTCTAACCGGGGAAGGTGCATTATCCAACTATGCTACAGCGACAATATTTTTAGCGACTATTTTCGAACCTATATGTTACCTTTGTGATATTAATACATTTAATCGTTCCATAATTTTTTTAAGCGCAGATAAAGTTAAAATACATATATACAATAACAGACATAGTACACAATAATTTATGGGTGGATACCGACTAAATTACGAGTCAAAAATGTTCAAGAAATATGTGTATAATCTCAACCATGTCAGAAATATAAGCATTTAAAAAAAATCGTAATAATGCGATTATTTTGATTAAATGAAATATTTTAATGATTTCTTATTATACATATTCAATACAAAAAAATAAAGGTCATTGAATTTCGACCGGCCAGACTATATTTTGTTAGATGATTTAGGGCTTGAAGCAAAGATATAGATTAATAATGGATAAATTTTGCAAATATTTATTTCGAAGTGCGTAGACTTTGATAACACGATTTTGTAAATATTTTAAACAATAATATTTTCCATAAAATTTACACATATTACTTGAACATTTTCGACTCGTAATTTTTTTATAGTCATAAAATAATGTGGACTAGGTCTGTTACACTCTGTATATGTAAATTATTCACGTTAATTCACATAGAAATATAAAATTAACAACGCTGTCTATTTCGCATAGTTGTCTTTTAAAAAAATCACCGTTCGACTGGTGCGGTGGCCGGTGAAAAAAGGGAGGTGAGGTGGAAGGCACAGTACACCATCTTCGTTCAAGAATAAATATGTCCAAACAAATACTATATAATTAGAAATGAAGCATATTATAATCAATAATTTTGAATGTGGAACATACTAAATACACAGGTGTTAACGTACGTTTTAATTAATCTCAAAACATTGATTTATAATAATACGATAGATATAATAGCACAATACCGAGGAGGAAATCCTTGACCATATCTTTTTTGCCGTCTATTGCGGATCACAGGTTTTTTTACAGTAATCTCGTCAATGGTAATTTTCACCTCCCGATTAACTTGTGTCATCTTCATTCCCTCAACTCGTCACATTTAATCTATATAATAGAAAATATTGACTTGAAATATAATATTTCCAATTCTGTAATATTATTGTACTTTTATCTATTAAATAAAGTTTTAATATGATTAATGGCACAAATCGCTCTTGATAGCACATTAATTTGAATATTGAAATATATATACATATTGTATATTTATATATTTTTTGGTTTTTTAAATACGCCATCTACTCCTGTGGCATATATTATTAGATACTAATTATGCAGTTAGTAGCCTTCCAGCTCTCTTCCATCTCATTCTCGCCTCATAACATACAAAATTTCTTCCTACCACACCCTGCCATACTAAAAACTATTCCCGGTATATCACGCCATAAACCACTGCGCCACCTCCTGATAGGATTAAGTTATTTACTCCAAAATGATACCCCTAGTAAGCCTTTTAATGTGCCCTTAGAACCTTTTATCTAACCATCGTCGCATGCGTATATACAATATATATTTATGTATGTATTTTGTAAATGGTTACCTTGAAGAAATCTAGGCCAACGATTCGGCACGATAACACGTGTCATTGTCAGGAGGTTATTTAATTTTTTTTTCGGTATAACCGTACCTACATTTTTTTAGGCAACGCCTTGATAATCGCACGTGTCAAGGCGTTCAAAAAACGCTATCTAATGTTCGCAGAAACCTTGAATCAAACAACTGACATTTCAAAATATATAATATATATATATATATATATATTATTTTATTTTAACATATATATCATTTCTTTTAACATTTATTTCTTCTCTATGAGAGTAAGACTCGTGTATTGAGAAGGAGTATATACGAAGTATATTATTTATGTTTCAGTTAGTCTGTGTATATATTTTTTTTTACTCAGATACAAATTTATAGTAATCTATAATTTTTCTAATTGTGATGGGGAGGAATATAAGCTGATATAATCTAGAATCCAATCTTTGAAATTTTTTTTATTTTACTCGTTCAATTTCATAGAGACCCATTTTAAAAAAATAATATTGTCCCCTTTCATCTCATGCAAATTAAACTGTACAGCAGTGCCCCACTATAGATATAAATACAAGTTGTTAAGTTAAATTGTTAGATTGATAATGCCGTTACGAGGCGAAATGCGCCGCAAGTAAATTAAACGAGTATAATAAATAATCAAGTGTTTTATTTTCATACATATGATTATGGTGGTCTACAAACTTACCTCGGAAACAGTAAAGTAAAAAAAATCTTACTGCTGAAATAATGTTACTGTGTTTTTATAGTTATTACACGCATCCATTAATGACAATGAGACTTCTACATGGATTCAAAAAGTACTGCACATGTATTTTATTCATTAATTTATTTATTTTATCGAATACTCATTGTGATCTTTTAGATACAGCTATATTCTTGTGGTGGTCAATGATAAAAAAACATTTATTTTTGTAAAAAAAATAATTATATTTTAAGGCGCTAGATTGGCGTACGTATAATTAAAAGTGCAAAAACCTAGAATATTTTCCTTCCGAAACATTTCCTCCCGGCTTGACTCTCATTTTTGGTTTCCATTCAATTAAACAATTTTTTAAGTAAAACGAAAATGCCGACGTTAAATAATATTTTAATATTTATGTTCACTAAATTCAAACATTGCATCGTCGTTGTACAACTTGAAAATTTTTGATTTGAATAAAAATTATGATTAGCTTCCTCCTGTGGTTATATAATAAATACTTGGCCCGCCATATAAATATAGTCTAAATATTAATTAAATATATTTATTAGAAAGATATACACATAAAATCAATTTTATCGAAAAATATTGTTGTTGTGCCACCGGGATTCGAACCTGGATCTCTTTCCTAACCGGGGAAGGTGCATTATCCAACTATGCTACAGCGACAATATTTTTAGCGACAATTTTCGAACATATATGTTACCTTTTTTGATATTAATACATTTAATCGTTCCATTATTTGAAAGAGCCATCTACCTTATTTTTACAGAATCTCAAATACCTTTGAGTAAACTGATAGCAGACGCCAGAATTATCAATTCATGTTTATTAAATTTTGGACACATTGATACAACTTTATTATTAGTCTATGTTCTGAATAATTACATCTTCACAATAAGAATGTTTTCTTCTAATAAATATAGTCTCGTTCGGTTATTGTGCTCATGACTGATTATCGTGGTTCTCTATTCTGGGACGTTTAGATGCGACGTGTAGCGAGGCTCCGTTCTTGAATATTCTCTATGATCACCAGTCTCTAGGCTACCTCCAACTCTTACAGCGACTGCATATTGCAAAGAGCTGTTCTTTAATACGTACTTCCTAAAGAATGGAGTCCACGTAGCATCCGGCATCAATACAACATCTCGAAGGCGTCGAGCCCTGAACGGCTTATAATATATAAGAGCACGGAAGCCTATAAAAGTAATGCATTATATGCAAATAATCTATCTATATAAGAATTCTGAAAATTACTCAAATTCACAGCAGTTCACGAGATACATCAACAATAAAAATGTATCTATAATATTATAAAATATCATCTACTTTTGGGCAAAGGACCATCAAATACTACTCCACAAAATTATATAATAAACTATCAATTAAAATAAAAGATACAACAAATGAAACATAATTTAAGAAACTAATTATATAATGGATTAAAAAATTTTAATGAAAAAAAGAACTAAGGACGAGCACTATATAAAAAAAAAACTTTAATTTTTCTTTTAATAAACACTTGAATAACAATAGACCTCGATACAAGATCATCTTAGTGAGAGGGCATTTTTATTATTTAAAAAAAGAGAAGGCTCTAAAAGTGCTGTTAAGATAAATTTGAAGAAATTTGTAATATTTAAAAATAATAATAATATAAAGGAATGGCGGTTATTAGCAGAGTACTATATTCAAAAATAAATAAATGTAGACAGACGAAGAAGAATAACCTAAAACTGTTAAGATTACCGTTTTCGCAAGACCCACATAATAATATAAATATTGCCAAGTTCACATTAGCAATTCTGGGAAACCAGGTAACACAAAGCCTTGTCCCACGCCAGTCACAGTAGAAAGAGCTCCGAAAAGGAGATCGCATTAAGATAAAAGAAGATTAAAGAATTTTAATTAACATAGTCAGCGAAATAAAACTAGAAATCGAGATGAGCCTATTGTTATCGTACTTACAACAATAAGACATAGAGATAATATTCTCAAAATATTTTTCAGGCAATTCTAATAGCAGAAAAAACAAATTTTACGCGTAATTCTACGAAACCAAAAATATCTGAAATCATTGCATAATAATCTGTGAGACAATGTTTTTTTTTTGTTTCTCTACTATGGTTTAAATATTTTTATTATTATATCTTATGTAAGGGTAAATTCAGTAACTATTATAAAATAATAATCTATAAAGGAACGAAAATATAGTTACCACCGGGATACAAACCTGAAATGTTATATTCCATAATCCCGACAGAATGCGTAACAAAAATTAATTGATACGTGCTTATCTGCTTATATAAATTATAAATCATAACTATCACAACGTATTATAAAAAATATTAGAATTATAAACTCTAATATTAAATATAACTGATGTATTTATTTAAAAAAATACAAACCAAATAAATAATTAACATAAATCTCCAGACCCGCGTGTCTCGAGGTTTTGACGATATCCACCTTAAGAGGAAAAAATTGTTCAACAAATGGTACGATCAACGAGAAGCACGAATTCGAAGAAAACGCGAAGTGAGAGGTCAGAACTTCGTACGTGTTTTCTAGCTTCTCCGTGATGATGCTATTATGTATGTATGTATGTAAATATATGTATATCATGGGCGTGCACTCCATGCAATCAAAGAAAAGGTATATTATTATAATTAATTCAATATACTGAAATATAATTTACGTATTTATTGATGCGTTTAGACTAAAAATTACTTACATTTTTATTCTACTTTTATATCCTTAGACAATATTGTAATTTGCAAACTCTTAAAATGATATACCATGCATTGATTGAATCAATATTACTATACGGATTACTAGGTTGGGGAGGAACTTGTCCCATTCGTTTCAAACCAATAATTACAATAATAAAAATAATTTAAAAAAAGGTTAGAGATTACCCAACCAAACAAGTTTTTAAATATTTTCCTGTATTCAATTTATCTTCTTTATATAAAAAAAACTGTTTTATATAATTTTTTTAAAGAGGATAAAATAAAAATTCACCACAACTATCAGACTCGGAGCAAAACTATAACAAAGTTATTTTATAAATGTCCAAATTAAGAATAGGACAGAGACATGCATCATAAATTGCTCCTAAACTGGTTTAACCAACTGCCAAAATTAATTAAATCGGCAGCAAATATAAATGTGTAAAAAAAATAAGTTCTTAAATAGATTAAAGGTCTTTACAATTATAAAATAATTATGTATTTGACATCTTTCCCCAGTTCTAATCTGATTAATTTGAATTATTATAGATGTATGTATAAATATATTTTTTATTAGTTGTTAAGAAATTTTCATATCTTGATCTTGATCTTGTTGATAGCCACCCCCACCCTCATAATTCAAGATCTTTCTTATTTGGGGGTGCATAACTCTACTGTTGTATTTATATTGTCGAATGTATAAATAAAATAAAAAAATACTAACCTTAAGTCAACAAAACAGTAAACAATAATGAAATAAACAATAATTCTGATAGAGGTGATACCTGTTGCATTCCATACATTTTTTTTTCTAAAATAGTAATATATTTTTAATATACTTTTAAAATTAGGAATATTATCTTTGTGGTTAAAATTCATATTTTTATTTATTATCTTTGTTTTATTAACCACTAAATTGAGTTTAAGTACATCTACCGGTTTCAAAAAATACAATTTTCTTCTTCAGGATGTCATAACTAACTAAAACATATATTATTTAACTACGAGTCCCATTCTAAAATTTTTTCTTAAAAATTATTCGAGTAATTTTGTATTAAGTAATGATTTGAGTTAGGTACTAAAATTTTTTTTTTTTTTTAATATAAGATTTTTTAAAAATAGATTCTGGCAAAGAAACAATAATATATGTTTTAGTTAGTTATGACATCCTGAAGAAGAAAATTGTATTTTTCGAAACCGGTAGATGTATTTAAACTCAATTTAGTGGTTAATAAAACAAAGATAATAAATAAAAATATTTTTTTAATAGATCTCGTATGTTATTTAATTGTATATTCGTTCACTGCTTATATATAACGCCGTAAAAATTGTCAGTAAACTTTTATCATATCTTATCTAACGGCAAACAAAATAAATGTGCGCATATGTTTCTCATAATTTTTCGCAAACGTGTACTTATACATACATAACACTCATCTCAAAGAGAAGCAAGAGTATTTTAATCAATCACTAAAGCGACACACTTGATCCTCTGCCAAACTTCAATGGCACACCGAGCATCGACATAATAATAATTAGACATGACGTTCTTTTCAAAGTGCGGACTCACACACTTTGTTTATCCTGTGCGATCTACAAAGTTTATATAGGTGGAAATGTATTAGATTATTATAGCAATTTGTAACAAATTATTAAGCAACATTAGAATATATTGAGTTATGGGGGGCGGTTTTCGCTTCGTTCTGTGATGCGCGCAGCTTCGACTAACGATGCAGTTCGCGGCAATTCGGCGGTAGAGTACGGAAAGGATAAAAATAATAAATAGAAAGAAGTGGCCAATTGTGATGATGAAAATTATGTTCTGCAGTCATAATATCAACCTTTGATTACGAATGTGAATGGTTGAATGGTATGCGTTCTCTGAATTACCTATTTTACGGAATGAAAAAAATGATAAGGTGATTTGAAACCATCGATATGTGAATCTACAGAAGAATACTTAAAATAATTTAGATAGTTAGAGTTACGAATGAAGAGGTCGTGGTTCGGATGAATGAAGAAAAATAAGTATTTCATCAATGAAAATCCGGAAAATTCCATATTTCGGACATGTGATGCGACATCTAGAGAAGTAAGAGATCTTGCATCAAATAAGCGTTCCTAGCTCCTAGGCCAAATTGTAACCAAAAAAGATATAAAGTAAAGTAAAATTGCAATATCTCGATAGCTAATAGAGAAAGGTTGAGAGCGTTCGGAACTACTCTTAATCCATTATTACTATTATCATTGTTTGAGTAATTGTAACTTTAGTGACTTTGGTATGAATATTTGTGTAGACTCGTTGAGGTCACCAATAGGTATTATTTGTGTCAGAATGATTTGTATGGTGAGAATCGAAGGTTCTATATATCCCAGCTGTTACCACTTTGGTGATGTTGTGTTTAAGATGTTTATCTAGAGTGGGTGGATTATGAGTGAAAAATGTAGTTTGCATTTATTTACACTTGTTTTTTATATTATAAAAAGTATAAGATAAACGTAGTACACTGGAGGCGGTTCCGAGGTACGAGTATATATATCTGAGGATCTGGCCAGGAGAATAGTGGTCGGTTCTAGGCTTCCCCGGACTGGTTGCGGCGCGACGTATTGTTATCTGGTTTGGTGTGTTCCAGTTTGGACTGTATGGCTGTTGAGTGATTTCATTATGCGGTCATGTTCAAGAATATGTATCAAAACGGATAAGGCACGAGAAAAATAAGATTTATGATCAATCGTCGTGTTAAATTAATATATGTATAGTATCTGATCGTCGTCATGGGTATACGAGGCGCGTTTTTTAAGTAAGCAATACTTTACAACTCTATACCTTCTTCTGACGCTATACACCTTAAACGACTTCTCAACATGGGCACTTGTCATTACGAGGCACCAATTTTTATATACCTTCGTTATAGAATAACACCGCCTGGGATGAAAACTATGTCTGTACTTCGTCTCTGAGTTCATCAGCATCATCAAAACGCCTGCCACCAAGGAACCGCTTCAGATAAAGGAAGATATGGAAATCACTTGGCGCCAAATCAGGACACACATGGCGATGAATATTAGCTGGTTTCATGATTGGTGCATTAAAAAAAAACGAATCACGGACCGTATCTCACAATCGGCGGGCTGATCTATTGTCTTGAACATTTCAACCACTCACTACAATATGGCCACACTATGTGAATGTCTCTAACGTTGCATATGGTGAGTCAACAGATGAAGAAAACCATTGCGCATGTAACTTACTTAAATTATCCTCTTTATAAGTAAATACATAAGTTATCCGTTTTGAAGGGCATTGTTCTATGGCACCGTTATTAGAAGCATACCCTAAGAACTCGCACGCCACTGGTGTATGCACAAAGAGACGTTTGTTGTATGGGTTATCCTAGCCTAGATTACTTCACGAGATTTGGCTTATGGTTCTGACTACAAATCGTTTAAATTGCAACCGTCATATTTGCACGTCTTCTCATAGTACAAGCACGTCCTCAGTCGGAGCCTTATTTTATGACGCAACCTTCAGTAAGTGCGCTTCCAAGTCTTATCAGCACCGGATATTATATACATACATAAACATATACACGTAAATGTAAAGGTAAACAAAATATTTTCTAAAGAAAATAAGTTTGAACGTGTGTTGGGAAAGTTCGATATAACCCGTCAAAATTGAAGGGATATATCAGTCGGCATGTCACCCACATTAAAATAATGATATATTTTCAATATTTAATGCAAACAGAACTAAGTTCTATCCAAAAAAAATTGACATTAATTTTGTATCATTGACATAATTTCCACATCTTTAGAGGATAGAGCGCCACACTCTTCTGTCCTGACACACAATTCTCACCTCATCCACATTCATACACGACCATCATCCAGTATATGGTTTATTTGGTCGCGCCAAGTCTTCTGCGAACGTCCTCTACTTCTGGTGCCGTCAAAACTTGCGTCACATGTCTTTTTTTACCATTCTCTCCTCAATTTAAATTGTTCCGATGTTGTCAAGATGTTTTGAAAAAACGCCAACGTCACAATAATAATAAATAACAATAATAAAACCACAATGCACGCATATTAAAAAAAATAAATTATAATCGTCGACGCATACATGTCTAAATCCTCCTACAACCAATCCAACCAAAGTAAGCTCTTTATTAGGAGAATACATTCTTATTGTGAAGTTATAATTATCAACTTTTTTAATATTTATATCTATATTATATTTATATCCCTTAATTATGATGAAACTCTATAAAGTTAACGCAGATTCTATCAATAATATATTCTATTCAAATTTGTTTGAGGCGTTCCCAAAGATTTTCGTACTGGAGTAATTTCAAAATAATATGCGATATAAAGACACCAAACAATTACGCCGTATTTGTAACAACGGCCATTCGCATGTTTGAAGCGTCATAACATTCGCTTGTTTAAAAATTACAGAATGCCTTTTAATGTTCCTTAATATTCTGAGCATTTTTATACTAAGCTAAACGCGTGTGCTACCAATAGGTCATCTTAATCACTAGTACGTAAATGAGAGTACAAATTATATTCGATATATTTTTTTCCCGTCATTATTGACGGGGTTTCACCACACAATCTGTAAACATACAAACTATCACCCCGCACTTTCCATACAATCTGCACCCCTTATAACCCCTGAATTTGTGTAATCCGCAGTAAATGGTACCTACTCTTAGAAAGCTCTTTACTTTGCCCTTATAACATTTCGTCTTGCCAAGCAACATATGCCATCGCCAATCATCACTCCAGCATTTTATAAACTTCTGATGTGTTTTCCGCAATAATAAGGTACCCCTAGTACCAGGGGCGTGCAGTGCACAAGCAAAAAGCTGAGCATTATTAAAAATTCTGGGAAACAATTATAAATAAAATAATCCATAATATGGATTAACTTGAACGGATACATTATTTATGGATTGATTACAATTAGCGCCATCTGTGTACCAGTATAAACTTTAATATCTTAGTTCTAGAAACTACCACGATAATCTACCGCTGTGGCCGTAGCACTGTTGTCGCCCGATGCGGAGATTGTATTTATTCAAATTACTGTTTTATATTTGGTACTAGTGTACTATTCAAGTCATATAATTGGCTACTTACTGAATTAAAAATTGTTTTCGGTTAATCCGTTTTATATGGAGTCATTAATTATGCTGTTTTTTAACGGAATAACATTTGAAAGGCTTACAACTGCGTGTAAATCATTGAAGTGTCTATTTCCTCTTTTACTAATTCGAGAATTTTTCTATCTTACTGTATTTAACGTGTTGATTTTATGATCGTTCTTTGCGTTCGAAATGCATGATGGATTTGTTTTTAATTTGAGAAAAACAAAAAGTAATTGCCAGAACTATTTCTTTTATTAACCTTTAATCAAAATAATTATTTCATTAGTTACTACGTGAAGGATTTTCAAACAATAAAAGAATCATATTCAGTCATCAAAAGTGTTCTTAAAAACGTCCATACATTTTTTATATTTGTTTATATACGGTTAAGACGATATTATTTTACGTTAAAACTTTAACTTTAAAAACACTATTAATAGTACTCTAAAATTACAAATAAATAAATGGTAGGGTCGTATATATAAACGACGGAGTAATTTTTTCTAAAGACGTTGGTTAAACGAAAGTACATATATCATATATGATTGTATAATATCATCGGTAACAGCATAACCTAAATCTATACCTACTGCACGCCACTGCCTAGTACCTACTTCTTTCCTTGGTCATTAGATATTTCATCTTGCCAGGCATCGCATACTCGTACACTCTAAAATATATATAAGTTAAATATCTACACGTTTTTTGTATAAAGTATTGCTACAAATTTGAACTACAGAAAGAAATGTCGTAGCAGGGAAAATATATGTCAGTTAAAGCCAAAAGAAAGCGATTTTCCAGATAACTTGCTATGGGAAAGGGGTTAGATTTGGTGACAAGATTTTTTATGATCTCTCTTATATCTACCCTTGAATGGGTCATAAATAAATGAAGCGGAGTTCTGAAATCTTAAAATGTAACAAAGAGAAGATATGTATAGATAAGATATACATATTTTTAAAATATTTGATCTCAAATGTGTATAATGATAAATATTTGAAATAAGAAAACGATTTTTTTGACAATATTTTCAGTATTTGAAGTCTCTACATTTTCTTTTAATTGTATTTTTTTGCAGTTTGCAATATTGCAGACTCGATAACGATCTCTTTCTTTCATTGATTCATCTTTTCATTCATTTTTCATTTTGAGTAGTTTGTCGGTGTAGTGGGTAAGACGCTGCTGGCCTAGTGGTCGGTGGTTCGCGCCTCGTTCCAAGACTCCAGAAAATTAGTCCTATTTTTATAGCACAAGCGTTTAGCTTAGTTTGAAAATTGTAAGAATATTGATGTAACATGTATTCGGTGTACGCATCTCTATTTTTTTATTTAAATATAAAAAAAAAAAATATAAATATTATTTGGATAGTGGTAGTCGTATTTTAGAACCCCTCAGTTAGAAGTAAGAACTTCAGGTAAGTATCGAGCAATATATATAATTATTTATTCATAGCCAGTAATATCCTTGATATGTGGGTCTATCGAGTTGGTGATCGCTCTATTTCTTTCCTATTTCTTACACATTTCTAAATAAATCTAATAAAATACTCTATTTCTAAAGATTTGCCACTAGTAGTGTCATACAGCCTGTTCGCACCGATTGTTAAATTCAGCCGCAGTCTACCAAACCGGTTGTTAAAATTAACCAAGTTAAGTAAATAAATACAATTAAAAAAAATCATAATAATATTACGCTTTCCCATTTACATCTATGACTTTCAATAGTGTCATTTGTAGCTGTAAAGTGCTCGCTTAAGCGGCCAGGTCTGTGATACACGAACACAGCAAAAATGAACGTGATTTTAATACCTCTAGGTTATGATTACTTAAATGTTTTCAATAATATTACGTAAATATATATCCAATTTGAAATGAAAAAAAAAATATTTTAGCGAAATCGTACGAGACGACTGGCATTATCTATGCTGTCTATGGTAAGAGAGAAATCTTACTTACCGTAGAAATTGTCTATTCGCGATTTTTATGTCATCTAGGTGTCATTTTTGTTCGTTTTGACAGCTTACTTGCAAGTGTGGAATAATTTTAATTACATCGCCATTTCATTTATATGTGGTTTGTTTTGGGGAAAGCCCCATATTCCTATGTTCTGAATAATTACAACTTCACAATAAGAATGTGTTCTTCTAATAATAAAGTTGTATCAACGTGTCCAAAATTTAATAAAAATGAATTAATAATTCTGGCGTCTGCTATCAGATTACTCAATGGTATTTGAGATACTGTAAAAAATAAGGTAGATGGCTCTTTCAAATAATGGAACGATTAAATGTATTAAAATCAAAAAGGTAACATATAGGTTCGAAAATTTGTCGCTAAAAATATTGTCGCTGTAGCATAGTTGGATAATGCACCTTCTACGGTTAGGAAAGAGATCCAGGTTCAAATCCCGGTGGCGCAACAACAATATTTTTCGATAAAATTGATTTTATATGTATATCTTTCTAATTAATATATTTAATTCATATTTTAAAGCTCCATCATTTAAATATAGATTCTATTAAGACTCTGACGGCATAGCGGTCACCAATTGGCCACGAAGCGGCCACAACAGTCGTCTGCAAAGCCTAGCATTTAGCAATCCGATTGCAAATCTGCTAGTGTAATTTATTACCACAATAATTTGTAACTAAAACCAAAACCACATGTTGCAGATCGATTTATCATACTCATAGTATATCCGATTACTAGTTATACTTTGTAAGCAGAGATTTACTGTCATATAAGTCAATTTAAAATATAGCGAACATTGAATAATTAATTTTCTTTAGTTTCTCTCTTGTCATGTTTTGTATGTATGTTTTTTTTAAGCTGTAATTATTTGTAGTTTAATTATATAACTGATACATCTATATTATAGTTTTGCCTATACCTATATCTTCGCAAATTCGTCTAAGTTCTTATTTATTTTTCAGTTAGACATCTATTATTTCTTATTAAAAGTCATCTTTTTATTGCAACGTATCTCATAAACCTTGCGGTAACTGTATATGCTTTCTGACAAATTAAATTAATAAACTAGAAAGGTATAGTGGAGCCCTGATTTTAAGTTTTTGAAGGGACCTATAAATAAAATGTAAAACAGTAAAATATATATATTTTTTTTATTAAAAAATTCTAACAGTGTTTTTTTTGTTGTTTTTAAATAATTATTTCAATATTATAAATTATATCGTAGGTTACTTAGTGGTACATTACTAATATTAGTAAAAATATGTTTTGAGGTTTTCAATATGCCTCATGGCATCGTCCTTTGTAGGAACTGGGTTGAAGGGATGAGCAGACACTAGTTCTTCGTTTTCGTTTATACGACTGTCCACTATTTCATCATTTTGCTTTACGGCCGATGTCATTACGTTGGAGTTAACGTTTAAGTAAGATAATTGCGAGAAAGACAAACGTAAAACAAAGTTTTAAATACATTAAAACGACACATGACTGCAGAAATAACACGCAAACGTGAATTCCGGGCATGTAAAATCGCATGTATACAGAAAAAAATCAATCTATAGAAAAATATATGATTCCTATTAAATTTCAAACCTGGACGATTTCTTATCTGGGGAAATAGGTTAGATAATTTTGCAATATCAGGCAATTACGTATTCATATTTTTATTTATTATCTTTGTTTTATTAACCACTAAAATGAGTTTAAATACATCTACCGGTTTCGAAAAATACCATTTTCTTCTTCAGGATGTCATAACTAACTAAAACATATATTGTTTCTTTGACAGAATCTATTTTAAAAAAATCTATTATTCGAGTAAATTTGTATTAAGTAATGATTTGAGTTAGGTACTAAAGATAAATAGATTTTTTAAAAATAGATTCTGTCAAAGAAACAATATATGTTTTAGTTAGTTATGACATCCTGAAGAAGAAAATGGTATTTTTCGAAACCGGTAGATGTATTTAAACTCATTTTAGTGGTTAATAAAACAAAGATAATAAATAAAAATATGAATCTTAACCACAAAGATAACATTGCTGATTTTAAAAGTATAATTACGTATTCGACAAATTCTGTAGATTTTTTAAAATAATTGTTAATTTAAAAAGTAATCCACTTTATATTGGTGAACGCGTTTTCCCAAATATGAAATGGATTTTTTCAGTATGTCTTTCTAGTTGATTAAAAATGTGTAAAAATACTAATAATTAAAAATGTGTTTTTATTAATTAAGTATATTTTTCGATAGAATGATATTTTTCTGGCAGTGATTCAAATAATATGTTTTTATTATCTAAGAACTGTATTTTAAAATTGAGATACTTATTTACTTACTAGAAATATTCCACATTTTATTTATTTATTTATTTTTAAATTTCGGTTTCAATTGAGCCATTTACAATGGACATAACATATTACTAATAGTAATATAAAAACGAAAAACATATAAGAAAATAACGGGCAAACGATAAAAGTTAAATCATTGCAAAAATAATACACACTAAAAATAAAATGTAGGAAATAGAAATTATATAAAGTATACAAGTAGAGAAATTTTGTCAAGCATCACCTTTAAAAATCTATTTCTTATATACATAGTGAATATTATGTTTCAGGCCGATGTTAAATTTGTTAAAATTTCAAGCGTAGCTCGGACTATGCGTTGTGTTGCAGACCCATCGACCCAATTTGGCCACCAATAAGTTTTTATAGCATTGCTTCTTGCATTCTGAAAGAAATTGGGTCCAATGATTCCGCTGGCCCAGATGGCGCACCATATAGTAACTCTGCGTGGGTGTAAAGGTCGTTGGTGTATTAATTGAAGATTTTCAGTACCCCAATAAAGACTATTTTTTATATTATGTAATGAGCTTCGTCGTTCATGGTGTTCTTTTTTACAAAAGTCGGATTTGTGTTTGTCTCTACAAATATCTGCCAAACAAAATCGACCTGGAACATAATATTAAGTAGTACATAATTAAATGTACATGAGAAAAATTCGTCAATTTTTTATTTATAAATGTAAATATTAATTAAAATTCGTTGTAGCTTGTGATAGTTTCAAATAAGTCCATCCAATCTGTCAGTCATAAATAAACATGTTAGCACTCTGTATTTCGGTAATGCTACGTTCCATACATCAGCAACATTGTTACCCAAGTATTGAATTCTATGTAATGGAGAATTAAACTGACCAACCCTCCCAATATTGTTATAATAATAAAGTAAAATGATTTTAGTATTTCTGGCACGTACATGAAAAATGATTATATTTCATAACATCAAAATCATCATTTCAGTGTCGATAAATTGGCGTTTATTTCTATGGCAACATTCCTTTAATAGCTTGCATTTATATAAAAATCCTAAGTACAAATATTATAATACATTTCATTTACATGCAAGCCTGTTGGCCGCTTCCTACCTCGCTAGGCACATATAAAGTACCTGTTCGGAGGTAGGTAGCCATAAGGTTCCATAAGCTAGAATATAAGTTGGAAGTAAGATAACAAATTAATTTAAATGGTAAAATAACAGAAAAATCAAAAGTAATAATAAGTAAATTTGAAAAAGTAATTTTTTTTTATACAGACTAAAGATATGCAATAAGTAAAAGAAAAGAAACAAGCACGAGAAAAAAAAACATCATAAGTACAAGGTAGAATGTAAGGACAAAAATAATAACTAAGAAGAACACATTCTTATTGTGAAGTATCTTAATTATTCAGAACATACGTTTAATTAGTATTTAAAATATCACAGACCTATGTTCTGAATAATTACAACACAATAAAAATGTGTTTTCCTTAATAATATATAAGTTGTATCAATGTGTTCAAAAATGTAATAAAAATGAATCTGGCGTCTGCTATCGGTTTACTCAAAGGTATTTGAGATTCTGTAAAAATAAGGTAAATGGCTCTTTCAAATAATGGAACTATTAAATGTATTAATATCAAAAAGGTAACATAAAGGTTTGAAATTTATCATCACATACTGTAGCTGTAGCATAGTTGGATAATGCACCTTCCCTGGTTTGAAAAAAGATCCAGAGATTTTTCGATAAAATTTATTTTATATGTATGTCTTTCTAATTAATACATTTAAATAGTTTTTAAAAAGAATTACATAAAATGAGTGGTATTGATCATTTAAGAAATTTTTCCAACTGACTTCTTACAATTTTGAAAAGCCATTCCTATATAAGCACGCAGAATTTAGGATACGATACCGTTGTCATCTCTTATGGTAGCTTATTGTATATCCGCGGTTCTGTAAAACATGCATGTCTTTGAGCAAATGAGGTTTTCATTAACGGGACAGCTAGTTTTCTTTGAGTTTTTGCCCGAGTACACGATTTGTACTGCGATAAGGCGCAGGATTCTGTTTTCATGTATGCCTTTATGAATAACTGCTTGATATTTACCACCTTGTGTTTTTGGAATAGCGGCTCTGATTCACGCTGAAAGGATTTATTGAGAATTATTCTCATTATGGATTTTTACATTTTAATCAGTTTATTGTGATGGCGGCTCCACCCCAGCCAACTATACCATATCCTATGATGCTCTGACAGAGTGCGAAATATACATTACGCATTTGGTTCAGGTTCAGCGCGTTACTTAAAATTTTGAAGCAGTACATTAGTTTCTTAAAATATTTACTAAAAAAGACGTGCGATTTTTTACAGGCCGAACCGAACACACACACAAACACATCACACCTCAGAAGAAGGTTATAATTTATAATTTATGAATAGGTTATGTTAAATTTATAATGAATACAACAGCGATGTATTCACGAAGCGTTGTTTTGTATTCTAAGCGAGTTCAAAGATAATTAAATATGATCCTTTACATTGTTGACACCTGACGATATAAAAGTAAGGCAATATAACATTTCACATATAACCTGCTTAATGTTATAGCAGTCTGCAGTGTCATGAATATGTATCAGGGCCGCTACGAGCCGCCAGTTGGCAGGATCTTACGTGTTTAATGTAAAATACAATTATGGAAATGAACGCCGTCGTGCGCGGCGCCGGCTCTGGAGTGGGGGACCTTGTGAAACAATATTTAATAACTAGCCTAATTGCCCGTCACAATATGACGGACTTTAAATTTCATCACTCAACTCCGCTCACGGAGACGAAAATCAGTCACGGAAATTATTGCGTGATCTAAATCTTTTTAATCACCCTATTTCTTAAATAATTATAAAGATATACATATAAAATAAATTTTGTCGAAAAATATTGTTGTTGCGCCACCAGGATTCGAACCTGGATCTCTTTCCTAACCGGGGAAGGTGCTTTATCCAACTAAGCTACAGCGACATTATTTTTAGCGACAATTTTCGACCCTATATGTTACCTTTTTGATATTAATACATTTATTTAAGAATGTTTTCTCCTAAAAAAAAACCCTATTTCTTTACTATTATTGCCATGATTCATTGATTGGCTATTCAGATTTGATAAGAGCTTGTTCAGCTTATTCAATTGATAATTTATTGGATATTTTTAGTGTCAAGCATAAAGAATTATAATATACTTTGTGATGATTTTCATATAGTGTAAGTTAATGATATAAACCGTTATTTTAATTATGAGATTTATGTTAGATTGTAGCTATGCTGATTATCATAATTTGGGGAACAATTACTGATACACTAGAAGCTAAACCAGTTAAATCTCAGTACCACAAAAAAAAAACCGTATGCCACTGCATAATACTAATCATCGCTGCAATCGGAAACCTATCACACAATCATTAGTGTAGTGATACCTATCACACAATCATTAGTGTAGTGATACCTATCACACAATCATTAGTGTAGTGATACCTATCACACAACCATTAGTGTAGTGATACCTATCACACAATAATTAGTGTAATTATTTAGGTTGGGTAACATAGGATATTAGATTAAACTTAAGGAAAACACTTGACAACCATGGTTTTTTTTTTGCATGGTGATACGTAACGTAAATAATACACCATTATTTTTTATCATTTACTAAAAATGGATTGAGACTTTACACAATGTGTTGAAATTTTTCATATATATGTATATAAAATGTATTGCTTTTTATCTATAATGAATATTCCAGATGAAGAATGAATATATTTAAGTTAACAAAAAAATATACATTATACTCTCAAATATCATTATCCATTTTATATTTTTCCACGTCGCTCCTTCAGGATTAAAGATAGTGATCTTCACCAACTTCCACCATCTTGGCTATATTCTTCCACTATTCTCGGCTAGCCCTCAGAATGTTCCGTCTAAGTTTGGATTACGGCATGCGCGTAAATAATCTTTTGTGCAATTTTAAGGGGCCGTGATATTATTATATTGAAAAAAATTATCATACTAGTATAAGGCCACTGACATGGCCTGGGTTGACCACATTACTAAACAAGATGTATTAAGATGCGTAAATAAGTTAAGAGAACTAATAACAAACATTAAGTAATGCTGTATTCCTTGATGGGACACATTCTCCGGAATGAAAAATATAATATGTGATATTTGAATATGTCCAAGAACACACAATTACTGAATGTTTACCTTCAAAGGCATTGTTTTTAAACCAATAATATATATCTCATAGAGACGAGGTCATTTTTTAAAATATTTAATGGAAATATATGGAAGAATGGGTAATTACAGAGCTTACGACCTGCCTTTCGCTGACTTAAGTGATCACTTTATACAAATATAACGTTCACCATTCTCACCCATTAATCAATCTCTATATCTATCAAATTCTTTTTGGTAGTTGTATATATGTTAATATGTGGAAACACTTCGAGTACCACTACACTATCGCCATCTGTGGACTAAATTTGATATTCATTTCCCTGAAACAGCATATATATAACAATGATAATCTAATTTGAGAAATGTTTCCCGGACGTCTGGTCTCTCTGAGGGGTGACGTGGAGTGTTCTGCGCGGTGATCAGATATGAGCATTTATGATTTCTTCTTTGGAGATATCTGAAAAAAAGGTGTTTAAACGTCGCCTTCACACCCTACCAGACAGAGCTAAGGCAGCGGATTATTGAAGAATACTCAATGATATGTTTGAACAAGCTACATAAAACTTCAGAAATCGTCTCCAACAATGTGTTTCTGCTAACAGCTGACATTAAAAATAAATTATTTTTAAAACTTAATGATTATAAATGGTATGTAACTTTGAAAATAAAATCATTTTTCCTCCATATTACTTCTCCAATTACTTTTTTATAACTCCTCAAAACTGCTAAATCGGTCCTGCCGCACCCTGTAGATTAACATTAATATGATTAAAAATGGTTGAATTAAATAATTGTTAGATTGATAATGCCCTTACAAGGCGAATTAAATGAGTAGAATAAAATAACAAGTGTTTCATTTTCATAAATATGATTTTCGCTGTCATTAGAAAGTTGGAAAGTTACAATAGATTGTTACGAGTTTACGACAAAACGATTCTTACTTTAAAATGCCCCTCGTGAATTGACAAAAGTCAAACATTACTAGTTACAATTTTATTCTGTTTAGCTGGTTTATAATGTTGAAAGTTACCATTGTCAAACTAGGTAACCAGTCAATTTAACTAAACATAACAAATAAACAAAGGGTTCAAAAGTGTCTGAGCAAGCAGCTTTATGGCCTCTGGTCTGAGATAGCTCGTTAATCCAAGATTAGAAAATATTTCCAACCGTGAGGTTCAGAGTGAGAGTCTTCTCAGGGCTTCCAATTGCACGATGCTTCCATTAATACCGGTTTTGGGAAATTGTAACCGGTATATTTTTCGAATACAATTAGACTGGTATATATTTTCAACGAATATTAATTTTTAAATGATTGCATTCATAATAATACAATATATTAAAATAATTAATTAGAAAGACACACAGAAAAAAAACTGTTTATAAAAATAATATTTTGGCTGCTACAGGGGTACGAAATATGAACTCTTTCTATTCAGGAAAACGCGTTAACATTTCGCCATATCAACCGATTATGTTTTCGACAAATTTTGAACATATATTTTGTATTATTTATACATATATTATTCAATTTATAAATACATAGACATGTTTAGTACAATCGTGTTCTTGAAACAAGAAGATATAACTGAGATATAGAGCTTCAAAGTTTTGAATATTCATTTTTCGTTTCCTCAAGTGCTACTAAAATATAAGCTTGTTATCTTAACTATAAACTTCGACATACTTGTTCAAACAGAGAATTTGAGTAAGAGTTTTTATATCCAAAAAAGTTAATTTAAAATGTTAGACGATACCTTGTTGTTCTAATGTCACGCTATGGCGCTATAGATAACTATGGTTCTTGGAGATAAATATATTATATAATAAGAGACTCTACGACGTGAATGGAGATGCCAATATAGTCAATCAATTATGATCAGAAGGCCAATAACACATAAAAAAAGTTTTGTTCAGTGATTCACAAAAGTGCAGAAGTGAGGATAGGCCGTAGCTACTAACTAGGGTGATTTAATGTTATGCTAGTGGATTGTTCTGCTCTGAGGGTGACCTGCAGGCAGACTGGACTCACTCTGGGTGTAGCGCCGCAGCTGGTGATGATGATAATGATTCTTATTATTCTTCTTCATCTTCAGATTATTCTCTGTCGAGAGAAGTCGTAGTCATGCAATTATCGCCGCTAGGGTGACGAGCAAGACCATTAATTATAATAATTATAGCCGCTAAGGTAGCGAGATACTCCGGAATTATAATCTGTGGCCAAGTGGTACGTGCATTGCGAAAATTTTAATTTATAAAATTATCTGATTGGATATTTTTTTACATTCATTGGAAATGTGGTAGACCATTTCCCTTTTTTGATAACACATTATATTGTCTATATTGAAAATAAAGTTTCACGAAAAAATCAGCCGTAGCTGCGCAGCGGGTCAACATTGACCCCTACCTAGCAAAAACAATCGACACGGAAATATTGTTGCGCGGCACGGAAACAGTAGCCACGAGGAATTGTCAAAGCCGATTGCTTTCTGTTAGTTTACCAATAAATTGTGAATTGACTTGAATGTACCCCGGTGGTTGTATTGCAAGCCCTAGTTCACTCCCAGAAAGTGATGAAGTTTATATCGTAAAGACGTGAGTTCCTAATTATATGGGAATTTCTTTAATTAGTAGTAAATGGGATAGTAATTAGTACCCGAGGGTCCATCGTTAAGGGAGGCCTTAGATGAAGTTTGATGGGTAATTCAATTAGTTCTAAATTGTACTATATACCGACATTACGCAGTACCTACGTGTGTCAGACAGCCGCCGTCAAACTTGATTCAGCCAAATTACCGAGCTCACTGTGGAAGTAATGACTCTAATTTTTTTTCACGGGACATAATTAGTAAAACAAGATGAAAATTTGCGTAAAGTACAATTGAAGTTTTACGCGCTGAATTAAAAAGTTTCGGTTGATGGTTCAGGTGTAATGTTTTATTTAGTAGTTTATTTTATTTTATTTACATTCATGACACAATGATCAGTTATAAAATATGTTATTTAAAAAAATTTATTTGGTTGCATGTAGCACGTGTTATTTATTTATTCATATTCACTCAATTCTTGTATGTGTTAAAGTAGCCCGTGAGTCTTAGTGCAATATTTATTGTACCAAAAATGTATAAGGATAATATATTGTTACGGTACCTTTGGGCGCTAGAGGATAGGAAGCCATAGGGTCCGCCACCGATCTAGCTCAGTCTGGGTCCTCACATGTGTGTATGTGTGTGTGTGTGTACCCTGGTGTCGCTTGCTACCTCGGATGCGATGATCATTGATCCAAAAGCATTCTGATTTTCACATAACACATATTTATTCACAAAGCTTAATTAATTCCGACATTGGATTTAGACCCGACACCATTTCGTTTCTGTCTTGTCCATAACGCCCATCCATTGGCCATCGCTCGCATGTCGCCTTCTTGCTCATTACAACGGAGTCTTTCCTCAACTCGCGGGTGGACCAGGCCCATCCATCTCTACACCACCGCGGTGACCTTACTCTTAATCTGCGTCATATTCTCGCGGAACGCGGCTCCACCGACGCGCTTATTTTCGAGCGTGACGTCACAAAAGTGACGTTTTGCTCATTACATGTGTAAATATTTGATTATTAAATACACGTAAATATTTTGACAGTGCAACCATAGAAAAAATTCGTGCGATTTACAATGTATATTTCATTTCAAATTGAATATATATTAATGAACTGTTATTGAATACATAAAAGTGAAAACATTTAACAAATCTTATCTTTACTTAAAAAACACTTTCGTATTTATTCAGCTGGCGTCTCACAGACCTGGCAGTTTAATAAAGAATTATATAGCTATAATGACACTACATCCTAGACGTCCAAAAAGTCATAGAAAAAGACGGGGAGTGGTAATATTACTATGGATATTATAAAGTATAATTAGTAACGTATATTAAATATACCATTATGATACCAACCAAAACATTGATAATCGTAAGGTGATTAGGGAAATGTGTAAAAGTTCCACCAGGTAGCTTCAAGAAAACTTTTATCGTCAAGTAAAATCTGTTTTTCGACTTATGTAAATAAAATAGCAAAAACTGAAAATTTCACCCAATTTTTTTAGTATTTCGCCTAAACTTTTCTCTTGTTTGAGTCAATGGGACAATATTATTTTGTATGAACTTTGATAGCAATGAGCTTTTCAAAGGTATTACAAGATAAGCCTGTCCAATATAAAAATCTCTGTAGATTTTTTTTCTTTTGAAATACAGAAACCATTTAAACTCCGTTTGCAAAAAATTTGCCCTCTACACAAATGTTGATAAGACCGAGGTGATGACAAAAATCAAAACCTTATACCGATTAGAGTTGGTACAAAATAAATTGAATACATTTAGAACTGTTTCCACGTAGGAATTCAATTGGCTTAGTATTAGTGGCAGTGTGTTCCAAAAACATTCAAATTCTTATTTTAAAAAGATATATGTATGTATTATTAAATGATATTACATTGTATCGGAAAAATCTAGATGATATAACATATAATACGTATAGAGCTTAAATTTTTATATTTCCAATTCTTTATATATGTGTGACGACATATATAATGTTAAATATATCGATGCGCAGAGAAAAATAGTTTGTTGTAAGTGGATAATATATATTTATAACAATAAAAAAAACTATAATTGCTTTTGATTAATACAAATATTGGTAATTACATAAAAATACACGAAGATAAAGTATATCTATTTTTAGATTGTCAACTTTGTATTATTAACCACTTAATTGAATTAAATACATCTAGCGGTTTCGAAAAACATCATTTTCTTCTTCGCGATGTCATCAAATAATCAAAAACAAATTGTTATTTTGATTATTTAAAATAATCTATTTTTTAATGTTTTTAAAAACAATAATTATTTGGAGAACGCATTATTATTGTGAAGTTGTAATAATTCAGAACAGACGGTCTGTGATATTTTAAATATGAATTAAATATATTAATTAGAAAGATGTATTTAATTCATATTTAATAATTATTTAAAAATGAATTTGGTACGTAATTTAAATTTTTACTTAATAATACAAAATTATTAGAATCATTTTTAAAAAAAAAATTTAGAACGGGACTTGTGGTTAAATTTAGTTGGTTGTTTATAATATTTTAGTTAGTTTTACACGATTTATTACTCTCTAATGATTAAATAAATTTGAAGAATATATTACTAGTTAATTTTTATATAAATCACAGCTAAAACAAAATAATAATGATTATTGGCATAGGATTTTAATCATAAATAAATTTTCGAATCAATTATCAAAACACCTGCCACGAATCATTAAACCGGCATTTTATACAAATAATAATATACATAGGAAATTTACTCATAAATTCAAAAGACAAAGATGATAAATTTAATAATTCCGGTGTCTATAAACTTGCTGTAAAGATTGTATTGTTTTCTATATTGGTAAAACAGGTTGAAATGTTGAGTCAAGGAGCATTTGAGATGTTTGAATAATAATGATTTTTCAGAATTTCCAATCATTTGTTAGAAAATGATCATACTTTTGATAAAAATTTGGGAATATCTATTTTACATATTAACAATGTTCGTCTTAAATTTAATAATTTAGAATCATTATAAATAAATAAAGCGTGTAAAACTAACCAAAACATTATAAAAAAACCAATTAAATTTAACCACAAGTCCCATTCTAAAATTTTTTCTAAAAATTATTCTAATTATTTTGTATCATCAAGTAACAATTTATGTTAGGAAATAAATTCATTTTTAAATAATTAATGTTTTTAAAAACTTGATGATATCCTGAAAAAGAAAATGATATTTTTCGAAACCGGTAAATGTAGATTAATTCATTAAGTGGTTAATAAAATAAAGTTAACAACCTAAAAATGGATTTTAACCACAAAGTTGTTTTTGTAAATATTAGAAATATAAATATATCTTTGTACAATAAAAAATACCTTACCTAACCTTGCTGAATTGTTATTATTTTATTGTACTAATAATTCGTTTTAAGGAATATAGTATTTGTTTTCATGTACGTATTAATATTTCTCATTTCAATTGACGACTGACTGGTTAATTAATATGCAGACGCAATGCACATACATAATATTACTCACACTAAGCCAATTGAATCCTTGTATGCATCTCAACGTGAAACTTATTCTACTTTTGTAAAATCTACTCTAGTTATAAGTCAACAGGCTAACAGCACTTGGCTGGGAAAGCTTTAGAAAACTCAAAAATGTCTTCAAATCCACAACACCTTAAGAATGCAAAAAAAACTACCTGTCGTACTGTACGAATGTAAATAAATTCTCAAAACAATATAAATTTAATTACATACACGAGCTTTAATATGAGACCCTGCATTTTATCATTCAAGTAAAAATTGCTAATTACAAAGGCCGTGGAAAACAGAGAATCCAAGGAAATGGTTTGGGAAGACCACAGTCCAATTATTTACAGCTGTTGCAAATAATATAATGATCGCTTACATGATTGTTAAGTGGACATGCGCTAGAAGAAGAGAAAGAGGAAGAACATACATAGGTCTTAGCCTGTCTTCAGATGTTGCGATTAATAAAATATATTTAATTCATATTAAAAATATCACAGACCTATGTTCTAAATAATTACGATTTTACAATAGAATGTGTTCTAATAATAAAATATATTAAAATAGATAATTCAGGTGTACATATATATCAAGTAAGCATTGCTTAGAAGGCTATACTCAGAATAATACACCGCCGTGTATTTTCGTATCCTTCAGAGCTAGTTTTTAAGGAATTTCAAGTTTAGGATATAAGACAATTATATGTGCTGAATATACTAACTACCTTTCATAGGAAAATCAGGGTTCCATTTGTGAGAACTGAAAGATATTATCCCACAAGAGCAAATAAGCTTAAAATAGTTCCGAGAACGAAAACTACTTTTAGTCGATGATTATTCAGCTTTCAAGCTCCATATACAATCAAATTGGAAATAAAATTAGAACTTTAACTCACATTAAGGCTTTTAAAAGGGATGTTTCAAATTGGTTGTAGAAATTAGGAAGAGCTGATACTGGAAGAAAACTTTTTTATATAATTAATTAATTTTTACAACTACTTTTGTGTGTTTTGATCATGCAAATTACCATCTACATTATAAGTGTTACATAATGTATTGCACATTGGTATTTTTTAAAAATATTTTCACGTTTACTTGCCTTGTATGTTACGTATTCGATTTTATTGTGTTTCGCCTTCAATGAGTTTTGGTTTTGTAAAATGTATTTGTTTACTTATTTGCCCTAAAACAGGCTTACCTAGATGGGCAATGCATTTTAAAATGTGTGTAAAATATATGTAACAACTGTCTTTTTTTGCTGCTGTACAAATGTTATATATGTCTAAATAAATCAAAATAAAAAGTACTTACCATCACGCCGTTTCTAGGCAGACAGGTGTTGACACACAATTATCGCATCATCCACGCTCATTTACCGTGCGTAAGTATTGATTAATTTAGATTTGCATTTCAGACATCACCATACACCACGTTTCAGGTAAATTGATTTTTGTGGGTTCTTTATAATCTGGAATTTCACCTGGTTTAGATATCTTGGTCGCGTCATATTATATTCTTGTCCTCGATTCATTCCTAATGCTCGACCCCAGTTTGAGTTTGGCTCTTGACCCTATCGTATGGTCACTAGGTTAATATTGGAAGCAGACCAGGACAACGGCGATATCGTTTGCGTTGTGGCAATCATCTCTGATGCTGAGGTGTACTATTTTATTGATTTGATTATTGATTTGTTGTTTGTGTGTGCCGTGGGTAAAATCACCATTTTCATTTGGAAACGAAGATTTTTATTTATTTTATTTATTGGACTTTATTTAACATACATGTTTTTGTTAATATATTATAATATAACATGATAAATATAAGATATAATTATGTAAATACTCGTAGTTTATTGTGTGGAATGGAGTAGACTCTACCTGTGATATAAACAGTATTGTCCTGGTTTCTTTAATAGATCGCCGTCTGTGTTAAAGTAGCCCATTTTTTTCGTACCATTGTGGTATTATTTAATTCAAGAAAGATAAAGATTCGACAGGAATAAAAAAAAATGTAGTTGTAATTGTTGTAGAACTAGTGAATTATTAGTGTAGACACTGTATAATGATTATGTTAGAATATTGGATAGCGATGCTTTTAATAGATCATTGGACATCTTTTCGCATTGAAGTGTGCGGTTTTGGCAGCGATTACAGAGTTCTGAGACGTCATACTTGACGTGAAGCGTGCATTCCTTCCAAATTATTGATCCTCAAGATCACCGGTCCTTCGATTAGTAGAATCCTTCTCCGCCTAGCGGTAATTTCGATTTACAATCGAAATTATCATATTCTCTCCACGGGACGTGCGACCCGGTGACTGCACACATGGTTTAATTTTCCATATTTTGAACCTTCGCGATTGATTACAATGACATGAACTTAGTTTAAAACAAAAATGTTACAAACCAATTTAATTCGTATTTTAATTCAAATATGAATTAAATGTATTAATTAAAAAGATATACATATAAAATAAATTCTATAGAAAAATATTGTTGTTGCGCCACCGGGATTCAAACCTTTCCAAACCGGGGAAGGTGCATTATTCAACTATGCTACAGCGACAATATTTTTAGCGACAAATTTTCGAACCTATATATTACCTTTTCGTTATTAATACATTTAATCATTACATTAGTTGGATAATGCACCTCCCCCGGTTTGGAAAGAGATTCAGGTTCGAATCCTGGTGAAGCAACATCAATATTTATCGATAGAATTGATTTTATGCGTATATATTTCTAATTAATACATTTAATTAATATTCAAAATATAACTGACATATATTCTGAATAATTATAACTTCATAATAAGAACGTGTTCTCCTAATAAATATATTTCGATGTCATACATCAGTCTCTCTTGTATTTATCTCATAATTTGCAATCTTATGCATAACTTTCTTCCTTTAAGTTAAAATGTCTGAAGCAAGTATCAACTACTCCATCATCGTGATCCTTGGCATTGTTAAACTGACAACGTCGGAAGATTTCATTTCAAGGATACGGATACGGTACGCAGCACGAGATAATATCTACCCTGGGCACATGTAACGTCTTTTTGAACGGATTATGATAAATATTATGGGGACGTCGCCTGTCACTAATGTAATTTCTATGTTGGTTCGCCTTGTTGTACAACATCCCTTAAATATTACAAGGAGAGCTGATGAAGCATTGTCTCATGATGAGCCTCCAAATATACAGGCTGTTACAATAAAAATGAGAATGCCTCCATAGACGATCATTATATTTACTTAATTTATTTTGTCAATTTTATCAGGCCGTAAAGAGTACATACTGTTATGGTCACCGACGTGTCCCTTGGATCAGGTATCTTCTTGGAATTTATATCATCATCGTAGCTTCACATGAATATTTTCTTCAAACACCCGTTCCAATAGTTTTGCTTGTCATATGAGCTCCTGAAGCATCCCATGGGACTTCTGTCAAATAAATAAGATTAAATATATTTTCTTAAATAAAAAAATTCGATCGATGGAATATGTTTATCATATTGGCCTATATACATGGGCGTGTAAGGAAGCACCTGACAGTCATATACTGACCAAGAAGCAGATGCCTATACATCGTGACGGACGAGTCCTATGAGCTAGCCAACCACTTCTCCGCAGATCATTTTTTCGTCAACATCTCACGTCAACAGCCACTCTAGTCTTCAACATTTTTTGGGAAATTAACTTTATACTCATAATACCTGCCATTGTAAATCGTTCTGTAATAAACGCCAACTTTTATAAGTTCTATTTTATTTAAATACCCTGTTCTAGACGCAGCATAAATACTCACTCACTACATTCATATACATGGCGACATGCACCAACATGCGTGAGACTAGAAGAGAGTTAGGGGCTTCAGTTTCACCGTGCACAAAACCTTCTGATACAATCACAAAATTAAGATCCTCACAAGTCGAACAATACCCCTCCCACTTACAATTTAATCTATAAGTAAGTATCTAACTCACGGCTAAGTGTACAAAATACACCCTCTCTATGAACGCACTGATGTAACAACTGAGATTATATCCACCAACAAAGTATAGTTACCTATACAACCGACTCAGATTAGGTGAATAGTTAACTGGACACGGGTAAGCAATGAGTTAATCATTGTCTCAGAGCTTCTATCTAGATGACTGGATAAAAATGTCGTCCGTGAATACGTTCCTTAAAAGTTGCAAAAAAGACATTCCTCGTTTTACTGGGAAACAGTTTGTATGGGAGATGTTACGTGTATAAAAATTGTCTAAGATAGAGCTTGTCAGAAAATGGTATATTTTGTAACTATGAACGAACGAACAATTTTTTTTAGTCTATTAATAATCGCAGAGACGTGGTGATAAGTATTGTGTGAAACAAGTTAAAAGACATGAAAAGCAGTGGCGTATATTAGTGGCGGCACTGGCCGCAAGAATCAGGTACATGTAATTTGTGTATGAATGGAAAGGATATTTCCCATTCTATGGTACCCTATGGGTACTATATTATTAAACATTTAATAATATCTATTCTTGAACTGTCACCATTTAGAATCGGGATAACAGAACAGACTGGTTAACGAACTTAACCGAGGTATTTACAAGGTAATTTTTTTAGAAAAGTTTGGTTGAAATCTGATCAAAACTACGGGAGTTATTGTATCTGCAAAACCCGTTAAAACACATACTTTTAAATATAAATATCTTTTTGTGATTTGTACGTAGGTAAATTGATACATTTAATTGGAATAAAGTGTTATTTTCATTTGAAATGTGAATATGTACCTTTTTGTTCTAAAGGTACATTTAATAAAAATAGAAAACAAATAAGTTAATGAATGTTATTAAAAAATCCTTATTGTGAAGTTGTTAAAGCAATTTGATTTTATACGTATGTTTCGAATTTGTAAACTCACTTTTGGCGCATCTTTTCGAACCAGCCGCAACCGTTGTTATTGACACAATTCCGCATCCAAATTCCCATCCGTACATTTACTCATCCTCGTCTTGTCAGTGTGAAATGTGACCTTGACGCCATCAGACGTCAACTTGATCGATGTTTGTTCGATCTCGGCATCGCGATAGCATTCGCGGTGTGGACCTTTCACCTCCAGTGCACCATGACTGTATTTTGTGATATTGTATTTTGATCCCGTATTGTTTGTTGGGTGAACTTGTAACATCGCCGTATTTAATAGGGATTGGAAATCGGCTCATTCGCGTGCCATTGTGTGATCTCGGCGACGACTGCAAGGGTTACGTAGGCGTCATATACAAGGTGAGGCGAGCAATCCTTCCGAATCCCGGTTCACCAAAATTTACTGGTCCTTCGACTAGACCCCTTGTCCCTCACCGACCTCATCATGCACCCAATTGTCGTATTCTATTTCGCGGGACATGCGACCCGGAGATTGCACAAATCAATGTGTATCTTTCTAATTAATACGTTTAATTCGTATTTAAAAAAGCATTGTAATTCTTGCAATTATTAAAATTACATTTTAATGATTAATTAAATTATTTTGTGTGTATTTTTCGCAGTCGTCCTAGGGCGGGATATAAATATACATAGTTAACGGAAAGTGATTAAAAGAATTAAAATGTAGCACATATCATCGAGTAGAAAGTAATTTTCCTATTATTAATTGACATGTACAATTACACTTTGTGGTGTAACATGATTATTTTAATTTTCACAATAAAACTTTGTACTACACACGCGATGGGTAACTTTCACCATTAGTTTCAAGAGGTGAGGTCTCTGATCATCAGGTGTTAACTGAACTAAACTAAATACAGAATTAATAATGAACAATTTGGAAACCGTTGAAATACAAAATAATTTAAATTCGGAGAAAACACTAATTAACAATGTAACATTCCCTAATACTTCGCTTATACTTTCCATATTCCCGTTAACGACAGAAACCTTTTCCCTCTTCTCAAGCCCCACCCCATTGTGTAAATAGATTACAATTCTGCATTAAGTTTAGTTATCACGAGAGGGATTGCACCTCTCGAAACTAGTAGTGAAAACAACCCCACGAGTATGTAGTGCAAAGCATTATTGTAAAAATTTTCCAAATATGAATTAAATATATTAATTAGAAAGATATACATATAAAATCAATTTTATCGAAAAATATTGTGGTTGCGCCACCGGGATTCGAATCTGGATCTCTTTCCTAACCCGGGAAGATGCATTATCCAACTATGCTACAGCGAAAATATTTTTAACGACAATTTATATGTATATCTTTCTAATTAATATATTTAATTCATATTTAAAATATCACAGACCTATGTTCTGAATAATTACAACTTCACAATAAAAATGTGTTGTCCTAATAATAATTTTTCTATTTTACCACACATAACCTGGATTTCAAAATAGGTACTTGATGTCTGTGTAATAATTTGTCCGAAGTGAACACCGCTTAGGTTAGGTTAGGTAATTTCAATATTTCAAAGCAGCCTCTAAACGCGCGTTAAACGTGACACCTGTCAACATCAATTTTGTACTCAGGTAACATGACAAGGTATTTGGTGCTCAGCTGCCTGTAATTCTACTTCAATTATGGAAAATGTGAAGTTGCACTCGACAGCCATTCATGCAGCTCGGAACAAGGCACAATCTGACATTTTTTTGTATCAAAATTCTTACAATAATGACAGTATATTTTAGTAGCACTTGTAATATTTTTCAGAATAACAATGACTGTTGATTTGGATACTATTAAAATGCACGAGATATATTATAGAACGTTCCAGAATTCAGAAAAAGGTTAAGTTTATATTACTGTTAAACGTGTAATTTGTATTAACACATTTATTTAGAAATTTTACCTCATAGGCGATGAACTAAACTTCGCCGAAGAAATAGAAAAATTAATATGCAAATCTTTGAGACTATCACAGTTTGATGTGAATGCCAGACGACACCTTCTATTATCATTATATGGCATTACGTTCTGGCTGCATGGAAAGGGGAGGACACGATTCTTGAAAATGTTCAATATAAAATTTTTCTTTGGATTGAAAATGGCTGATGATGGATAAAAAAATGTACACATTTATATTTATTAGCAGATATAATATTAACATATGATCTAATATTTTTAATTATTAAGAGAACACAATCTTATTGTGAAGTTGTAATTATTCAGAACAGACGGTCTGTGATATTTTAAATGTGAATTAAATATATTGATTAGAAAGATATACATATAAAATCAATTTTATTAAGGTGCATTATCCAACTATTAATTAATTACAACTTCACAATAAGAATGTGTTCTCCTAATAATAAAGTTGTACCAATGTATCCAAAATTTAATAAAAATGAATTGATAATTCTGGCGTCTGCTATCAGATTACTCTAAGGTATTTGAGATTTCGTAAAAATAAGGTAGATGGCTCTTTCAAATAATGGAAAGATTAAATGTATAACATACATATGTAAACGATAAAAAGATAACGTATAGGTTCCAAAATTTGTCGCTAAAAATATTGTCGCTGAAGCATGCACATTTCCCGGTTTGGAAAGAGATCCAGGTTCGAATCCCGGTGGCGCAACAACTTATATCTTTCTAATCAATATATTTAATTCATATTAAAAATATTTTTAATATTATTTATTATTAAAGTGATTTTATTTTCATTTAAACACATCCTGTGCATAAAGCGAAAAGATTGGATAAGCTGTTAAATTCAATATGGCGCCGTGTTGTGATTTCCATCAAATTGAGATAACATCACACGCCACTGCATATTAACGTATCCAAGGCAACCCGACGCGAGCTCTTCACAGGCGCAGACCTCCGCGTCTGCATCACCACTACACCCGCAGCCTCCACATCTGCAGCACTCCTCACACAGCGACAAAACCGCCTCTCCTGGAAATAATGAAGGAAAACAGGTCGTTAGCGCTTCCCTCGACAGATGTCGCTAGTCGCGGTACGCGCCCTGAATAACGTTAGCGGAGGCGCGTGACCGCCGCGGCAAAATGGCGGCCGGCGGGAAAGTCGCCCGCCAAACTGCGGCGGAGATAACAAAAAATAATACTGTGATTACTTTTTTAACGGTTGGCAGAGGTTTATGGGCCTGTTGGATGTTGCGCTCTTATTTATTGAACAGTTTTAGTCGCCGAATAAAGGGCCACCGACAATATTAGGTTATAAATAAACGCGAAATAATTCCGCGCGCGGAAAATACTGGAACTAAAGTGTTTCGGACGTTTTTCAATTACGTGTTTCAAAAATAAGCTAGTGATGTATACTGAATATTATTCAAAGGGACTTAAACGGTTTGAGCATACGAATGACGGCGATATTTAGGGGTGACAGTATTTCTGCTGGTTGTGACTTCAATTTTAATAAAATGATGCTACAATAAATACTAGCATTACCATTGGCTGCGTATCTATTAGATATACACGTTTAGTAGAACTAAAGTGTTTCGGACGTTTTTCAATTACGTGTTTCAAAAATAAGCTAGTGATGTATACTGAATATTATTCAAAGGGACCTAAACGGTTTGAGCATACGAATGACGGCGATATTTAGGGGTGACAGTATTTCTGCTGGTTGTGACTTCAATTTTAATAAAATGATGCTACAATAAATACTAGCATTACCATTGGCCGCGTATCTATTAGATATACACGTTTAGTAGAACTAAAGTGTTTTGGACGTTTTTCAATTACGTGTTTCAAAAATAAGCTAGTGATGTATACTGAATATTATTCAAAGGGACCTAAACGGTTTGAGCATACGAATGACGGCGATATTTAGGGGTGACAGTATTTCTGCTGGTTGTGACTTCAATTTTAATAAAATGATGCTACAATAAATACGAGCATTACCATTGGCTGCGTATCTATTAGATATACACGTTTATTCCATATAAATAATATAGGTTTTTAAAAACGACAATTTGGTCTTGATTTATTGACACTGAACATCTGTTTGACTAGATAGTTCCACAACGATGTATTTCAACTTGTCGACTTGCTTTGTACTACTGATGCGGGATAGATCCCGTGGACTGTATCGATTAAAATTAATGTTTAGTTGACACAACCCGAATTGGATTCAGAAAGGAATAATGGCAGATGGATCTGGCCTACCTTAATCTCAGTCCTTTTGTAGTGAAGAATGGAGATATCACTGCACTTCGGGATGGTGTAAAACACCGCTTTTTTTTCGCGGTCCGGATTTTACGCATGGCGACACTTTCGATCGGCAAAAAAGCCTGTTGACAGGTCCGCGTCGAAAGGTAATCTGGTCCCACGTCGGCGAAATCCCTAAGTAATTAGTTGGTCAGAGCGGAATAGGTATATTAAGGTTTATTGGAAAGACGGAATGCACATGGAGTATTCGACTTGCGTCAACTAGTATCGTCCTACCAGTGGCGGGGCCACGTTAGAAAGATTCGTAAAATGTAATACGTTTGGTAATATATATAAATATCGAGTAAGAAGTACCGCAATAAGAGAGACCCCCGGTGTGAAATCTCTACTACGTATATAAATATTCAATTGTGGTGGGTTGGACGCGTCTTATGACTGTCAGAGGAATGATTACCAATACCTATCTTCTTGATATTTAGGGACTTTTGACTGGTATTCAATAAAATCGAATCAACAGATTTAACAGTATTTGAACAAGTCTTGCCACTTTTATGATTGAAACATTAACACGGGACAAAAAAAGTTTTTTCGATCACTTAAAAATAAGTATTATATTATACGAACATATATACAGGGTGGCCCAAAAAAAGTGAGAACATCTCGTAACACACGAGTTATTTCAAAACATAATATAATTATCAAATGCTTCGCTTGATGAGATTAACATTCTCACGACGAAGAAAGTTGATTGTATTTCTGGCTGTATGAAATGGAGTTCCTCCCTGTTGTGATATCCAGCTTTACTCCAGGCTTTGTTTTGAAACTCTTTGATCATTTTTCTAGCGCCCCAACGTTTTTCAATTCGCAAATTTTTGATCAGAATACGGTCTTCTGCGGTGATTTATGTCATTCTGGGCAACAATTTAAAAAAAAACAAATATAAACAATGGGAAAATTAATAATCAAAGATGGCGACCGGAAATTGTCGAAATAAAACTTAATATAAGTAAATAGGTAAGTAAGTAAATTAGTTAACTATTTAAGCTATTGTTGATATAGTTAAATTAATTTTGATGTAATTATATTTTACGAAATGTTATCACTTTTTTTGGGCCATCCTGTATATATTTGTGAGTGTTTGGATAAAAATAACGTTATTAATCTTACACTTATCGGTGCACAATTGTTAATATTATTAGATTTAATGCGAGCACCAGTTCCAGTAAGCGCAAAACGTTCAGATTCGAGACCAACCACAATAATATCGCGCTATTTATTGTGATATTGTACGGTATCTCAATAACATAATAAATGCGTTGGACATATTTTACAATTCGTTACTGAGCTACAAAAAAACTTATACACGACACTATTTGTTGAAACTTTGTTTACATGTTATATATTGCGCGCCATCCGTTCTATACAGTGGTATCCCTAACCTCGACCAATATTTAAGTAATTTTTTACTTCTTTTCTACAAGCGATGAAAGTAAACTTTGTTCAAAAAAGGTGGGTAAGCGATTCTGAGGCAAGAGACCCGCAAATCTCACACTTTCGACTGAAGCTGTCTTTGGATATGTGACACCCCCATCTCACCCCTCATCAGAATATATTATGCTTTCAGGTATGTTTTTATAGATTATTTTATTTTGAATTGCAATATGTTCAGACGAATACTGTGACATTTTATTTTTATGTATATTGTTCCGAATTCGTAAAACACACTTTTGGCGCGTCTTTTGATTCAGCCGCGACCACTGTTATTGACACATTTCCGCGTCCAAATTCCCATCCATATATTACCTAATGCTCGTCTTTTCAGCGTGAATTGTGACCTTGACGCCAGCAGACATCAACTTGACCGATATTTGTTCGATATCGACATCGCGATAGCATTCGCGGTGTGGACTTTTCAGCTCCAGTCTACAATCACTGTATTTTGTGATATTGCGTTTTGATCATGTATTATTTGTTGTCTGTGTACCGTGGGCGAACTTGTGACATTACCGTATTCAATTGGGATCGGAGGTCGGCTCATACGCGTGCTATTTGTGTGATCTCGGCGGTGACTGCAGGGATAACGGAGGCGTCATATTCAAGGTAAGACGAGCATTCTTTCCGAATCCCGGTTCCCCGAAATTCACTGGTCTTTTGACTAGAACCGCTATCCTCTCACCAACCTCATCCTGCACCGAGGTTTCCCTACTTTCCTCCCATACTTTGTGGTGATTCCGATTTACGACCCGAATTGTCATATCGTTCATTTAGATCCTATCGATCCAGATTTACAGTTCGAAATCATATATATTTAATTGTATTTCACAATTTATACCCAATGTAGTATTCATGGTATTCGTAGGTCACGTTATAATAAACGTATTTGTAAGGGGTTTGATGACTATCTTTTTATTGTTACTTAGAAATTTTGTACTTATATCCTGTTATCAAATTAACACTCTGTATAATTTAAAAACATTTTTATTTATTAGATTCACATAACACCAGTGCGCGTGGTAACTGAATCTCACATAATAATGACTTTTGCTTAACTTAAATTTTCCCATTAGTTTGGCTTGACAAACTTCACAGAATTAACATACGAGAGTAATTATGAGGCACAACACTTCCACATTTTTGTAAAATAACTTAAATTAACTTTATGCTAAAGTAATTACTTTTATTAATTACTTTTTTATGGCCTAGATGAACCTTTTACATGTAAAATAAATAATAAACAGTGTAAAGTACACGTAAAAAAAATCATACAAAATTGTTATAAAGAAATATTTATTTAGTAAATAGTAACAAATACAATATAATGCATAGTATACATGCAAAAAAAGTACGTGACGCTGTACCTTGGCTCAGTGGCGGAGGTAAGTTTATCTTTAAGATATACGTTATTATATAATGTAATGTATTATGTGTGACGCGCGCATGTTGTTAAGAATGGTAGCGTGGAAGGAATATAAGATCGTCGCTCGTGGGCGCGCGCTCTCTACAACGCGCTCGCTGACTGACTGACTGAGCTGCACACAGAAGCGGACGGCGTCGACTGAACTCTCCAATAAATTACGTAATTTATTTTAGTTACCTTTTAAGAATAATGCTAGAATAAGGCGGCACTGTACAGAAAGTGTCGCGATTAATTAATTGGAAGCATTTAACTTCCAGTAAATTGTTTAGAGGGTTTTTTTTTATCAGAATTATCCAATTCATGTATTAATATAAAACACATATGATGTTTATTACAATAAGGTAGTTAGTAAAAGTGACAAAGCGATCTAGCCGCATGTAGAGTATGAGGAGTATTGTAGATTTTAAGGAATTGGAAAAAGCGCGCACTCTCTCGCATCGGAGTCGTGGATCAGATTCGATTGTTAAAGGGCTGAGCCCTCTTGTCTCTGACATATGAGGTAATAACAATGGCGTAAGATTTTTTAGGGGACCCTATTCGGGGAACATGGGAAAATTGTTTTTTTTTAATATCAGGTAATTTTATCTTTGTGTTTATTGTATAAGGTAGTAGCAAAATTGAGTAAAGTTTTTTTACATAATACATTTTTTATTTATTTTATATTTTGTTATTGTTGAATTTTTTACAAATTTTTAGTTAAAGTTTTTATGCAATCTATTTATAAATTTTGTTCAATAGGGTCAAGAACAGAGTAAAGAAGTGAAATAGGACGAAGATAGGGATCGGATGAGGGATCATGCAGGCCGAGGAAGCTTATGGAAAGGTTTGGGATGGAAATTAATTTAGAATAAAATTTAGACGATAAATCGTGCATGTGTCATTTGAGTGAGGGTATGTTAGAGTCTCTGTGAATGATTGTGTTTCTCGCAAGGATGTAGTTTTGTTTGGATTCTAAAATGTTTGTGTTGCTTGAACGCCAGATGGGGTTCGCGTATGTGAGTATAGGACGGACGATTGCTTTGTACAAGAGTAATTTGTTTTGTAGGGATAGTGAACTGTAGGAATACATCTAGTATATTTGCACTAATACTTGTAAGCTCAGTGATTAACTGTATTGTTTTAGCTACATAAATTCCCGCACAAAATAAGAATCACCGAGCAAACAGCCCAAAAAGACATCATCCTATTGCAGCCGTAATAAACTGGTGCAAGAGGACTTTACATATTTTTAGGAGAACACATTCTTATTGTGAAGTTGTAATTATTCAGAACATAGTTCTGTGATATTTTAAATATGAATTAAATGTATTAATTATAAAGATATACATATAAAATCAATATTATCGAAAAATAAAAACATTGTTGTTGCGCTACCGGGATTCGAACCTGGATCTCTTCCCTAACCGGGGGAAAAATAAGGTAGATGGCTCTGTCAAATGATGGAACGATTAAATGTATTGATATCAAAAAGGTAACATATAAGGTCGAAAAATTGTCGATAAAAATAGTGCCGCTGTAGCTTAGTTGGATAAAGCACCTCACCCGGTTAGGGAAGAGATCCAGGTTCGAATCCCGGTAGCGCAACAACAATGTTTTTATTTTTCGATAATATTGATTTTGTATGTATATCTTTATAATTAATACATTTAATTTATATTTACTTTACATATAATATATAACACGATTTTTTTTGTTACTCAATTTAGTACAGTGATATTTTGGATGTATAAGTTACATAATTCATAAAATTTAACACTGTCACAGCGTTTCTACCGATGCAGTGAGGAGGTGAAGAGCATCCTGTTTAAATCGTTCTTCACCAGCGTGTATACCTGCGAGCTCTGGTCGAAATACAAGCAAGTGACGCACAACTGCCTTCAACTCGTACAGAATACTGTTCGTATTGGCGCGTTATTGCAGCGCATCTAAAATGTTTACCGAAGGCCGTATACATGGATACGTCTACAGAATAGCTACAGATGTAATAATGGCTGTGGTATGTGTAGTATATATATTTCGTTTATATTTATATATATATGTAAACCTTGTATTTATTTATATTTTCCTTGGTTTTCTTTTCATAACATAAATAATATTTCGTAACTTTAATGTATTATATAATATCTTTATGGCGAATCGGGTCTTAATAAAAAAAACCCGATTACTCTGGAATAAACGCATTATTATTATTATTATAAAACAAAAATAGAAACGCGCGATCCGGTGTTGTAAACTCAGTGTACATGTAGATTTTTGCCATTTTTAAGTCGGATTAATATTAATATTTACATTACATTTATTAATCATTCAAATAATAGTTGACACATATATATATATCAATTATTGTGTAAAAGTGCTATGTATAAGACACGTCCAACTCGGCCAGCGCACGCTCTGCCACTAAAGTGACGATCGGCATCCGGCATCTCGCGCCTCGCAATCTACACAAGTACACATACACGTATTAAAAAAATTCACGTCAAGTTCTTCGAGAAAACATTTTTTTAATGTTGCGTATGATAAATACTTATATATTGTAATTATTGTATCCAATACATAAATATATTATGTAGGAATACCTGAAATATAAACTCTGCATGTATTATATTTACAGAGTTATTCACATAATCATAACTCAATTTACATCATCGGAGAGGAAAGGATTTCAAAAAATTTAACCAAATATGTATCAGAATAGGCAATTCTTTTAATTAATAAAATTACGCCATCTTAGATTGCCATGTCGAAGAGCTTGCCATCACGTTTTAGAACGGGTAAAATTCTAATATAATATTTAAAAAATTTAGACTGCTGGATTACTCGGAATGCGAACCATTACATGTTATTAACAGAAAATGTACGTATTTTAAATTATTATGTTGATTATTTCCAAAAAAACAATGAATTATATTAAATAAAATAACAATAACTTTGTATGAAATCACGAAATTTATTATAATATAAACTCGCAAAGATGTAATTTTATATTCTGTCTTCCTTGATGTTCTATTTAACTATATACGTATTCTATCTCTTCCTTTCACATGTAATTTTATATTCTATCTCCCTCTTTATGTATATATATATATATATAAGTGTATTCTTTTTGTATTTAAGATCAGTTTTAAATACGTCGTGACGAAGCTTCAGATAAGCAAAACCGGTTGACGTATATTAAATTTCGTGGTTTCATACAAAGTTATTGTTATTTTATTTAATATAATGTGTCAAACCAATAAAGTGATTGCGTTTTACGAAAAAAAAAACAATT